>CAXKWD010000004.1:134515445-137178445 GCA_964059195.1 Ectobius pallidus
AGAGTTCATTGTTTTCTGTGCAGTCCGTTCCGTTACACCTCACTAATATTGTGACGATTTTCAGCGTTACACTAGCTCTCGATTTACCCCTACCGCGGTTGTTTCAATTTTTTCAATTTTGGATTGTTGGACTTTTTAATATTGAGTTTTTGGACTTTTTAAATTTTGGACTTTTAGATTTGGACTTTGGATTTTTTAAATTTTTGATCTTTTAATTTTTTAATTTGGAATTTTGGATGTTTTAAATTTTGGATCTTTTAATTTTTTATTGTTTGGATATTTTAATTTTGGATTTTTTAATTTTAGATTTTTTAAATTTTGGATTTTTTAATTTTTAATTTTTGGATTTCTAAAACGTTGCACAATTTTCGACCGTTATAAGAAC
This sequence comes from Ectobius pallidus, assembly GCA_964059195.1. NCBI lineage: Eukaryota > Metazoa > Arthropoda > Insecta > Blattodea > Ectobiidae > Ectobius > Ectobius pallidus. The sequence continues at coordinate 134,515,831 of CAXKWD010000004.1, forward strand.
ATAACAGACTCGCACGAATAACAAAACGAGCTAGCGCTCGCTCGAGCTTGCAATCGTTTAGTAATAGGCTATAGTGCTTGCCTAAGTTCTCTATAACGGTCTTATATCGTAAATAACTACGAAATGAATTAGGAAATTTTAAAGAAGCAGCTGGATTCCGTGGATAACTATTTTATTATAAAATATTGATCGAAATGAATTAGGACATCTTAAAGAAGCAGCTGGTTTCCGTGGATAACTATTTTATTATAAAATATTGATCTATTACGTCTAATTCTCGGCCTTTATGAAGTTTATGCGGTGACGAACAGGTAGTAGCAGTGGTCAGTAGCAGCGAAAAGGTAAAAATATAATATTTTATGAATAAATATAATAGTGATACGCCGTAGCATAGTGGATGAGGCGATGCGCTACAAACCAGAAGGTCGCGGGTTCGATCCCCGATGAGGTCATTGGGGTTTTTCAATTGTCCTAATCCTTCTGGTGGCACTATGGCGTTGGGGTCGACTCAGCCTCTACCAGAAATGAGTACCAGGAGAAATCCTGAGGGTAAAAGCGGCCGGTGCGTAAGGCTGACAACCTTAAGACCTTCATTTCCCATTGTCTAAAAAATTCTGGGATCCTCAACCTCCTGGAACCCTCTGGGCCTCCATGGCCTGTAATAGGGAGCACTTTTTTTTACTACTCATAAATATAATAACATCCTCTGGTGGAATTGTTTATTAGATCATTATAAAAGTTATGGAAATGCGAATTTCATACAACCATATTCAAGTGTCCGAATTAACGCTTTATATGCTAAATTATTTTGAGTTTTGTAAACATTGTGTTCATTTACAAGTTACACATCACGATGATAAAATTAATATTCTTTTTATCTTTACAACATTATTTTCTTTCAGTATTGCTAAGGAAAACACAATGATCTAAAGACCAAAATAGACTAAAATTTAGTCCCACTGTCCATGAAAAGTTTCACCCTAATATCTGAAAACTTAAAGAGAAATTTACGAGAAATAGGGAAAGAAATTCAGCTGCGTCAAAATTTTCCAAACGCACGGCTATTTGGCACTGGCTTCTAATCAGTTGTTCGGCGTAGTGTTACGATGTGTAATCAATAATTAAATTTATATTATTTAAATAGTTTTACTTTCCCTACCCCTACTTTAGGTATTATAATAGTAAGAGAGCAGAGTTAGACCTTGAAATTAGATGTGTTTTCAACAAAACGTTTTGAGGTCCCGAATCCAAAATAAAACTTCCAGAAAGATGCCAGCGTGAGTTTTTTTATGCTTGTGAAAAATAGGTTGAGAAAGAAAAATCGTATAAGAAAACAATTTTATATTTTGGTTAGATATTTATCGTCTGGAGTTGTGATGAAGATTTTCTCTTACTTTTACTACCATTTTACATTAAGAAAATTTACTTTTCCCAGATTTTCTGAAAAATGGCCTTAGAGATATTGTTTAAAACTTGTACACTTCTACTTTTTTTTCGTTTAAATTCTATGAGGTGTGAATTTAAGCCATCGTTTACACGAACTCAGGCTTAAAATCTCTTAGGAATGCCTTAAGACATCATGGAGAAAATATACCTTTGTGTAAGGCTGAAACCACAGGCACTTCCTACAATATGTGCTTTTTTTCCTATATCTGAGTATAAAGTAAGAATGTATTGTTCATGGTTAGGGGAGAGAAAGTTATGTCATACTTTCTCTTCCATACCAAAGGTACTATAGGTAGAGGAAGTATTGTGTTCGACCCCGAGATACTAAGTTGAATTTTTAACATAAATACATGATTCGAGATCCTCTGGATTAAAAATATTATTTTGAGAAACAAGTCCGTGTGTGTGAACATCGTAGATCTAGAACGAAAAATAGTATGGAAACAAAATTTTGTATTCAGGTTAGGTGTGTTCTGGGATTGTGACACGAAGACTGACGACGTATTTCTTTTACTCTTGATGCCATTTTACATGAATAAGATTGTGTTTTCCTTCATTTTCTCGAAAACGGCTCTAACGATTTTGTCTAAATTTTGTACATGAGATGCTTTTACTAAGAGCTAAAACTTTTATTTGAAAAAGTGGTTCGTAAAAATTCTCTGAAGGGTAGCTGGTTGCTACCCACTTTTTGTAGGAACTCAGTCTTGCCTGGTGAATAATAAAGCTTTGCGTCAGATTGAAACAATGAGTAGGTCTACGTGCTTCTTGCAAAGCGGCCTTTTATTCTTTATCAGAATACAAAGTGAGAAAGGTCCCATGCTTAGGGCAATACATCAGATTACGCGGATTACATCAGATTCTATTTAGGTTGTGTCGTTCAGGGATGCGGTGCGATGTGGTAATTTTTTTCATATTTACAGCTAATATACATGAAGAGAAAGTCATATATCTTATAACTTATATCTTAAACTTTTATTTGGGAAGAGGAAGTCATGTATTTCACATAAGATTTTTATACATATTATATTAGAATTATTATTGTTTTCTGTTTCGATTCTTTGTGTTATTTATCAGCTAGCATTATAATACGTATACAAAAAGTTGCATAAACGTTCGTATGTCCTCTTATCCTGACTTCTATAAAAGTCGTGTTATCTCCACAAGTAGAGTTGCAGCGACAATTACTTACGTGAAACATGGCAAGTGTGAAAGGTACATCGTTTTAAAGATGGTCCATGATGTATAGGTATTGAAGACGAGAGGAATGCAGGTTAATCTGTTGCTTGCAATGTACGTTGTAACCATCTCTTAATACAGGTTACAATTTCACTGCAGACAGTCTTTACTACAATTGCTCTGTTAGCTTGTCTTGTTAAGGATCCGATCATCAATTCTGCTGTAAAAGCATAGAGTAATTCACACCTGTAGCCTAACTTTAAACTCTTGTCTGTCACATCTAATGGAAAAAATCCATGGAAACTTGTCCAAAGATAAATAAAGCTGATGCCAATCACTCTATCCCTAGTATATAATGCGATTCTCTTGCTTTACATTATCTTCTTCTTACCCTTATACCGTTAGGCATCGCGGTATCCTCGTTCTGTTCATCTCCTCCACTCCGCTCTATTCTCACTTATCTTCATTTCCATCACTGTTTTCCCAGGCTTCTGTCCAATTCTTTCAATTCTGCCTTTCCATGTGATGCGTGGTCTACCTCTTCCTGCCCTTCCTTCCACTTTTATTTTGAAGACTTGTTTCTCTTTTCTCTCCTGTCCCATTCACCTAACATGTCCATAATATAATCTCAATTGGCGTTCCTCGATCACCACACGTATCGCCTTCTTTTGTCCAGCTCTTCACTTATTCTCTCATTTCGGATTCTTTCCCTTCTTTTCCTTCCCACTACTCGCCTTATATACTTCATCTTGCAGATATACATGTCGAAGTCTCCACATGCCAAGCTTGTTCCTGTTGAGTTCGCCACTTACATATCTTGGTCATCGAAAAAGATGATAAATAATAAGGGGATGAGGCTTTTGACTTGCTTTATTCCTCTCTCCAATTGTAATTCTCCAGTCAGTTCACCGTCCATGCCAACTGTTTTCACAGGTTGCTCATATAATATGCTCTTAAAGCTGCCTGCTCCTCCTTTATCTCATCTTCAACTATCTTCCTAAGGAGGCCTATATATTTTGTACACTGTGGATGATAAACAGATTGTCCTGTAATTATTACAGTCATAGCTACTCCTCTTCTTATGTAATGGGATAATTTTGTTCTTCTTCCATTCCTCTGGTATTCTGTTTTCTTCCCATACTCTCCTAAACAACTTAGTAAGTTGCTTCACCATATCCGCACCTAAAAACTTAATTAACTCTGGGGCTGTTCCATCCGGACCTGCTGCTTTCCCAGTCCTAACTCGTTCAATTGCCATTTCAACTTCTAATTCTCGTATTTCTCCTTCAATTTCTGGAGTCTGCACCTCCTCACGTGGCCCGAAGATATCCCTTCTTATTATTACTCTGCCTCAGTTTTCCGGAATTTTTCCTCATTATGCCTTTTCCACACTGGAAGCACGTTTTCCTGCTCTGTTACAAGATTATTCGCATTTTTGATTGTCTTTGTCTGTTTTTCATGTTTCCCTCTTATAGCCTTCACAGTTTTCCAGAAACTTCTTGTGTTTGTTTCTTTTGCTTTGCATTCAACCATGTTCCCAAACCTTTACCAAGCTTTATTTTTAGTTTCCTTCCCTACACGTTTTGCTTCATTCCTTCTTACCGAGTATTTCTATCTACTTTCTTATGTCTGGGATTGTAAATATCTTTTCCAGGCTTCTTACTAATTTTCACCATTTACTTTACTTTTTCATTCCACCAGTTTGTCCTATTCTGTCTTGTGTCTACTGTCGCTTTTCCAAACACTTCTTCTGCAGTCTCTGCTATCACTGATTTTAGACCATTACACATGTCATTAATTTCTTCGCTTGCATTTTTTTTACCTGCATCACCTTCACGAATTCCGCATACTGCGGATGTGAAGGTTATTAGAAGAGCAGAACTTGCAACAGATCATAGATAAATTGATAGTGGTTAGTAAAAGACCCAGCCTAGAACCAAAAAACTGAGGTGATCAAGCTGAAAGAACTGCAGATATGTATGTGATCCAGACACGGGAATCCTTTTTCTTATTAAATGGGCGTGTAACTTAGGTGATTTTGTGGGGAGGGCAATCAAAGGTACGAAACCTGATCATTCCATGTGATACATATCTGCCTCTATTTGTTAACTCATCTTAGGGCCTCATCAGTGAGCTTCTTTTTACATTTTGATGCAATTAATGAGGGTTTTTGCTTTGGTAGTAGCCAACAGTTTCCAACTGTCCCTCAGAGTCAAGCGAGTACGCATAGTTAATTCAGTGACGCGCATTCGGTTTTTCTTGGGTATGAACTATGGTGTAAGATTACATAGAACGTTTTCATAGTAAAGGTGTAGAGACAGTTAAAATGAACATTTATTTAAATAATGATATTCTTCTGTTTAAGAGCTTGTTGGTCTACTAACAAAAATTCTACGATCATTGTTGCGTAATGTTATATACCCATTACATATCAACAATATAATACATAAACCAAGAAAGCACGTCCTTCAGATTTTACTCAACCATCTGAAAAAATGCAAGATGAAACTCTGAAGGCCCATAGAAATGTAGCATAATATTTACTGAACTGTCCAAATAATTAATATTGTTTATAAAAATTCCGAGAAAAGCATAACGGAACAAAGTTCATGTGAAACTCAGAGTAGTCTACTCCTAATCCGACGGTATAAGGTCAATGAAGTCACCAACGCCGTCGTAAAATAAGACAGAACAACAACAAAACAATGTTAACAACACGATAAAGGTTATTAAATCTAGTGTAATATAAAGCTATTTGACTTTAATTGAAAACTTGTGCAAGGAGTATTAACATACATTAAGTTATAAAATAATCACTAATATTTATCTTACGCTATCATTTAGTTTTAATAATTAATTTGTTTAGAAACTATTGATCAAGATGACTTTCGAATATTGAGGAGCCCTACTAAATGTTTATTTTTAAATTCATTCTATTTAAACCTAAGGCATAATAGAACTTTGCGCCCCATGCTGCTCTCCTTTCCACTCGCCACTCGCCTGGCAGCTTCCGCCCCTCTCTGCTTCTTCCCGCGTGCCGCCTGCTCCACTTCCCCGCAACGCATACCTTCATGCCTGTAGCCGTTGCTCAACGCCGGTGATGCATAATTGCAATAGATATGTCACCTAATATTTCACAATAAAGAAAGCCCCTTGCACCTCCACATAAAATTCCACAATTATAAAAACGACCCTTCCAACAAAATAGGTTATTTCACAAAACAAAAAATACCCTTGTACAATACATAATATTTCATAATTATAAAAAACGCCGTATTATAACATAAAATGTGGCTTAATTGATGGAGGAAAATTCCCTTGTACCAATACTACTTATAAAAACCGATTCTTGCGTTAAAACTTATGAAATCCCCCTAACATAACTCTAATATCCGAAAGCTTCTTTCAGTGCTAAACATTCACTCGTAGCGTAGTGGTCAAGACTCCTAGCTATAATGCTAGGGGTCGCGGGTTCGAATCCCGGTCGATCCAAAATTTACTATTAGGAATAGGTCTCAAATAGGTAGGTGAAGAGAGGAAGAGAATAAAGAAGAAATACATTATTTTTTCTGTTTCATCAGTTCAGTAAGAGATGGCGCCACCGTCGCTACTAGTAGTTCAAATGCCGCCGCTAGGGGAGGGAGTTAGAGAGTTGGAGTGAGGGACTCGCATGGGGCGCAAAGTTCGGTTTTCCCAAACCTAAAAATTATATCAGTATTGTGGATCTTATTGGTATCCTTACGTGCAGGCAGATAAAAATAAAATTATATGTCTCTATGGACTCAGAAATTATGCAACGTAATCAGTTATTGGAAAATTTACTATTTTAACAATAGGACAATATTTTTATTATATATTTATAAAATGAATTATCATTGAAACTTCAGAGCAATTATAAGTGGAAATGAAAGCACTTTTTAGGTAAGACCTAAAGGGAACTTGATAACTAGATGGGCTGACGTATTGCAGATAATATGAAAAGGGAGGCGAGGAGGCATAGCGAAGACTGGACGAGGTCCACAGCCAACATGACATCGGGCCCTTGTTGCATGTTTTGTGTTATCTGGTACACCGACTCAGGCCAATATAGTTTGATACACATCGCACTATAAAGCAATCGCAACACGCTATATCATGACCAGGAGGATTTACTTCATTTAATCAATCTCATGTTCCAAGAAAAACGGAGTCCATGAAACCACTGAACTTGTCTGACACAGCCCATAATCCGATTATCTTAACGTCTGGCAAATATCTTATCCCTGGCTGCACAGGTATTGGATGTGGAGATTCTTCACACATATGAAATCAGCAAAGGAGATGAAGAATTTCCGTTTTGTCTGTTGCTTTCTTGAAAATCATATTTTATTTTGTTTGTTGTCTCTTAACTTATTCTTTGTGTCTTGGTTATATATAAATATAGTTCACATTATTTAATCCTTAAACACTCACGCATTTCGCTATGGCATCACGTTGTTTAAGATAAATTTGTCTTATCTTCATATAACAGTTAAAGTCGAAGTTTCAGTGAAGGCCTACAATCCCCTTAGACTTTGTTATGTTTTTTTTTTGTATGTATTCTTGTATTTCAATTTGCATAATGTACATTAGGGTTTTACTTACTTCGAGAATCAATAAATAAATACTAATGCCAACTGGCAGGCAATTATACGATTTAAGTCCAAGTACCATTAATACTTTATTAGTCAGGAGGAAATTGGTCATGTAATTGTCAGAATAGAAAGGAAGTACTGGTAACTATTTCAAGAGACAAACAATTCGACTTAAAAAAATTAAAATGTCAATCCATCATTGATCCCAATGCGCATGCATTAAAAAAAAGATTTTGAGCTTAAAAAGTTATATTTTAGTACTTGTATTGTCCTCTAATTGTCTGTTTCTTCCGCACATAAATACCAACCTACGTAAACACCTCTTTCACGCAGACAACACAATTTTGAACTAATTGTATGTCTGCAAACTGGGGAAGTGTTTAAAAGGCAAATTTCGGGGAATTCAAGTTTTTAGTCGAATTACTTTAGTTATTTTTTTATATGGATACTAGCTGAAAAGGCCCGGCGTCGCCCGGGCTTTGTATTTTTTAATTTTAAATTAACTTATGGAGGACTTTATGTATGTAGAACTTGAAATGAAGAAAAAGATTTATCACACTCAAACTACTCCATCAGAAAATGCCAGATATAGCTTTTTATAGCTCATAGAGGATGTCGAAAGCTGCATTCCGTTGCTTTTACACATCATGCTTGGGAGGGGTTGAAATAGCCTAAGAAGAAACATAAATTAAATAAGATTGTATTGACTTGACGGAAAATTTTATTTCTCATTCTCATGTTACCATACAACCGTTTCAGGGCTGAAATAAAAGATAAATGCAGTATCACTTTCATACTTTCCTCCCCTAAAAACCGGGACATAATATACTGCGAGCATAGGACTCAAAATGTTCCACCCCCTGCTTAGGGCCTATGATAAACATCCCTATTTCGCAACTAATACAAAGCCTACAGCTATGGATAACGTATAAGCGGAAAGGATTATTTACAGACTTCTGATATAGCATACTCACACACTTAAGTTGTCCCTGCAATACGACCTCTTCTTCTACATCAAAATGTGAAGTGAGAAAATATTTCTTATGTCGAGGGTAGAGAAAGTTATGTGACTACATCACACTGTGCTTTATTTTCGTGGATTTCATTTTCAGTAATTATTTCCGCCAATATATTACATCGATGAAATCATAATTCGTTAAAGTCCAGCATTATATAGTCGCCAAAGCCCAATGTTATCAAAGTAAACAATACACTGTTGTCATGTGAACTGAACAGCATTTCATTTTTTTCAGTATAATATTCACATAAATTATATCATTTTCAAGGGAAGGACTGATTTGTTTCAATTTTAATGTTGACCGCGTTACTTCCCGGGCTTAACTGGGTATGTGTGCAAAATGTCGCGTAAATTGGTAAAGAAATGTAGATTTGTATAAGGAACATACATACATACATACATACATACATACATATATACACACTTTCGATTTTATATATTAGAAGATATTCTTTCAGAAGGTTGGTTCTGTGGTTGGCTTATGGGCTTAACTGATGAAACTGCTTAGAAAGCTTGCTAACCATGAGAAAATGATGGTTGTATTCATAAGAGAAGAAGTTAGTGTACTATTAAACTTCACTTATTATAGGCTACCATTATTTTATTGTATCAAATTTCTGTTCTAGAAGGAGAATAAAATATATAATTCACAACAGGAAATATGACAAAACAACGCAATGCAGCATAAATTATCTTGATGCAACGATTTACGATTTACTAACCATGGTCAGCAAAGTGTTCTTTTCAAATGATCGTTTGCTATGTTCTTACATTCATAAAGAAACGACTGTCGTTTTATTAGTCCTGCAGAGTTCTATAAGGAGGTATTTCATTTCAATTTAATTTATTAAGTCATAAAATTGTTGAAGATAATATTTCCTTTTTGCGAATTTTCTAGCTACAATCTTAGATCGACTTTGAAACAAAATTCAACACAACTGATGATAAAAGCCGCATATGAATAATACAAATTTCTTGCAAGTTTGTGTGAACACTTTGTCGCTCCCTTTCAACTATTACTATGGCAGTAATAATATGCTGTTTACCATGAAGCAACCTAAATGTATATAAATAATATTACGTTGGCTGAGGGCAGGGAAATTATTTTATGTTTGTATGTGACAATAAATGTCAATGGTTACCTTGGTTGACGGAATATAATATATTCCATTGTTTATTTTAGTGTACGTCACTTGGTTCCGCCATCACGCCGTGAATACTGGACTATAAAACAACACCGTACCGTACTCAATACCCCTTCCCGAGTAGACCTATTGATGAAAATATAATTTCGGCCTAAAAGAACTTTAAATTAATAATTCAATGTGACAGCCTCTAGAGATGCTTGTAAAGAAAGTTTAAAGAAAGTAATTATGGTTTAGCGGAATATAACCAGAATCAAACTTTTTCCTAAAACAAAGCTGGGGAAAAATAGTAAGTGTGCAAGAAGATAACAATTTAAATAAGAACAATACATTTCTGAATTGATACTTCCAACTCTTAGAAAGATATTCATAATTAGGTTATTCTTTATCTAAATGTTAATGCTAGTCTCTTTTCGATTTCCTCCATCTATTTAAATTGATTTTTCGTAGTTTGTTTATTTTCAGAACAATATAGCATAAAAAAGCATAAAAATTCTGTATAAGGTGGAAACAGAAAATCATAAATACAATACTGAACAAGAAACAGATATTGTCTAGGCTGTCCCTTTAGGCAGGCCTACAGGCGGAGGTAGATTTCGAAGTGCTTTTGGTTTAATTTATTGTCGCTGCATAGCACTCTTCTTCTTTAGCCTTGGCATGGTTAACCTGTAGTAATAAGAACTGAATTCGGTAAAGAGGAAGAGCCTACAATCATTTGTTTTGACAACAAGAATAGGATATAATATTCTGGGAGGCCGTGCGCAAGATCAGCAATGAATAAAATTAGCAAAGCCGCTAAACAAGACAAAATTATGATATTATAATAATTCTTTTAAGTGTTATTATTTTCAAACATTAAAATCTCGCGTAATATGAGAGCTATCAAGAAACTATTTATTGATTTGTAGAGTACTCATCAAGAGCTTTTCAACGATACCCCACAAGACGTGGTTTCAAAAGTTTCGAATTTTCATCCCCCACCCCCACCTCCACCCCCACCCTCACTCGAACCCCCGAATCGTTGGTGTCACTGTGAACTCCATAGGGAGTACTCTAATTTATTCAAACAAAGTTTCCCTCTATACTTCATAGGGGCCGAGATATACATTTTTAAAAATTTCAACCCCCTCCCCCGACCACCCCCTTGGGCCAATTTTGCCCATTAACGAACTTGTCCGAACTATTGGGCCTAGAAATAACATAATAAAATTTGGTTCAAATATCTTCAAAATTACGGCCGCTATCGTGTAAAGATATATATAAATATATATATATATATATATATATATATATATATATATATATATATATATATAAATATCACAAAATTTTTTTTTGAACGGACGGTGGTTTCGTACTTAGGGGATCATGAAACGTAAAGATATGAAAGAATTTTTCGACTTATTTAAGAAACAGATAATTACAATAGTATAAAAAATCAGGTAAACTGATGTAAAAAAGTGCCAGTATGTTTTTGTTTTAATCAGTTATGACTGCGATTATGATATGCAGAATATGTTTTTTTAAATTGATTTCAAAGTTAAGCTCCAGATTTATTCATTAAGCAGGGCTTACGGAAGAACAAAGGTCTTTTTTTTTTTTTTAATCAGATTAAAATCTTTCAGCATCATCTGAACTGTACAGATTTGTGATATCTTGACAATCGCACACTCACATAAAGATACATAAAGATTTCATCCAATATCAATAGACGTCTTCCCATGGACATTATAAATGTGTATACCAATTTTCATAAAAATCCGGTAAAGCGTATTTGAGTTACCGCGTCTTTAAAATAGATACTAAATTGGGTTTTACTCCGTTACCGATCAACCGATTTGTTCCAATATCAGTAGAGGTCTTCCCATGTACATTATAAATGGGTATACAAAGTTTCAGGAAAATCCAATAAAGCATATTTGAGTTATCGCGACTTCTCATATATTAACATAAAATGCACTAAATTGGGCATTATTCCGGTACTGGCCAACCGATTTGGTTGAATATCAATAGACGTCTTTCCAAGGACATTATAAATGCGTGTACGAAGTTTCATAAATATCCGATAAAGCGTATTCGAGTTATTGAGCTTTTAAAATAGACACTAAATTGGGTTTTACTCCGGTACCGGTCAACACATTAGGTTCAAATTCAATAGGGCACTTCTCATGGACGTCATAAATGCGTATACCAAGTTTCAAGGAAATCTGATACAGCGTATTTGAGTTACAGCGTATTTATAATAGAAAGGCGCCATAATCTATTAAAATAGGCACTAAATTGGGCATTACTCCGGTACCGGTGAACCGATTTGGTTCTATATCAATAGGGTTCTTTCCATAGACATTATAAATGTGTTTTCCAAGTTTCATGAAAATCTGAAAAAGCGTATTTGACTTATAGCGCGTACAGACACACGGACGGACGGACAGACGGACAGACATTTTTCGTCCACACACACAATCTCATAAAGTACCATACTGGCACTTAACAAGTCTCGCATTAGTGTAAAAGCAAATGTACCTCCTTGGGATTAAAAGGAAACTTGGTAAATGTATTGTTAACAAGGAGTTTTTTTAAATTCACAAATTTAATGCAAATAATAAAGGATAAGTTATTTTAAGTTATTTTCGTCTTATGTATTATGTAGGCCTACATGAACTGTAGTAGTAAAGTGGTAAATAATTATTTTGCCTGGCAGAGTTCAACTCAACCAGGTTTCAGAAAATATATACACTGTAGGTTTACATAAATAGCAAAGTAGTGGATAAGAGACTTATGACTAATACTAAGACTAAGGTTAAGGCTAATCATAATCATAAATTAAATAAAATCAGGTAAACTGATGTAACAAAGTGCCAGTATGTTTTTGTTTAATCAGTTATGACTGCAATTATGATACGTATGCAGAATATGTTTTTTTTTTTTAAATTGATTTCCAAGTTAAGCTCCAGATTTATTCATTAAGCAGGGCTTACGGAAGAAGAAAGGTCTACCATCTCGGCCACCTGGGTCATTTTAACGGTCTAGTTGGATAAGCGCATGCCAATTAATATGTTTTTTGTCATAGCTACCTGTATTTTAATTTCCAAGGCCTTATAACATCACAGTAAAACAATAGGCTATGTTGTCAAGATAACTGATTTTCATTTTTTTTAATAAATTCTTTCGAATACGTATATTACCATAAAATAGGCACTAAATTGAGCATTACTCCGAAACAGGTCAATCGATTTTATCCATTATGAATAGACGTCTTCCCATGGACATTATAAATGTGTATACCAAGTTTCATAAAAATCCGGTAAAGCGTATTTGAGTTACCGCTTCTTAAAAATATTCACTAAATTGGGTTTTACTCCGGTACCGGTCTACCGATTTGGTCCAGTATCAGTAGACGTATTTCCACGTACATTATAAATGGGTATACAAAATTTCAGGAAAATCCAATGAAGCATTTTTGAGTTATCGCGACTTCTTATATATTAACATAGAAACACTAAATTGAGCATTATTCCGGTACTGGACAACCGATTTGGTCCAATATCAATAAACGTCTTCCCATGGACATTATAAATGAGTATACGAAGTTTCATAAATATCCGATAAAGCGTATTTAAGCTATTGCGCCTTTAAAGTAGACACTAAATTGGGTTTTACTCCGGTACCGGTCAACAGATTAGGTTAAAATTCAATAGGGCACTTCTCACGGACGTCATAAATGGGTATACCAAGTTTCATGGAAATCCGATACAGCGTATTTGAGTGATGGCGCCTTTCTATTAGAAAGGCGCCATAATCTATTAAAATAGGCACTAAATTGGGCATTACTCCGGTACCGGTGAACCGATTTGGTTCAATATCAATAGGGTTCTTCCCATGGACATTATAAATGTGTTTTCCAAGTTTCATGAAAATCCGAAAAAGCGTATTTGAGTTATGGTGCGTACAGACACACGGACAGACGGACAGACGGACAGACAGACGGACAGACATTTTTTCGTCCACCACACAATCTCATAAAGTACCATACTGGCACTTAATAAGTAAAAAGCATAGGCTTCATAGAAAGCATAAGTGTCATCAAAGAAAATAATAATTATGTTACAAGCGAAACAACGCACATGTAAAAATATGTTATAATGGAAATTTAACTCTAGCTATAGATACGTTATAAGAAGTCTAAGTAATGCTATGTACGCGTACAATGAGCGATGGAGTGACTACAAAGAGCTAGTTCTGTTCATTGGGCAATAATTGTTTAATAAGCGCAGATTTGAAAGAGTGTACACTCCGACTACCCCTGATATCTTGTGACAAGGAATTCCAAGAACGGGCTGTGGCTATGGTGAATGAGTGAGAGTATGAGGTTGTATGATCACTAGGAATTGATAACAGAGAGTTGTGCTGCGAACCATAGGCGTACCGAGGGGGGGGGGGGGTTTGAACCCCCCCATTGATTAAAAAAGGAAAATTATTTAATTTTTTTAAGTCTGCCCATAAATTACTTAATACAAGTATAAAGCGCGGGAAGCTTAAAACTCGTTATTTTGCGTCTTAATTTTTAAAATTATCCGGGGGAGGACCCCCGGAAGCTTAAAACTCGTTATTTTGCATCTTAATTTTTAAAATTTTCCGGCGGAGGACCTCCGAAAGCTTAAAACTCGTTATTTTGCATCTTAATTTTTTAAATTTTCAGGGGGAGGACCCCCGGACCCCCCTCTCCCTGGGGGGTATTCCATACCTCCAAGACCCCGCGGATGTTATAACCCCCCCATATGGTCGGCCTGGTTACGCCTAAGCTGCGAACGTGTACCATGATTATGGTAGGAGGATAGAAATGTAAATCGGGGAGCCAAGTAAAGAGGTATAAAAACTTAAGAATTCGGTATAATAAGCACAGAGTGTGGACCAATCGTCTCTTTTGCAATCGAAGCCAAGACAGTTGCTTGAAATATTTTGAGACATGGTCGTGGAAACGAATGTTAAATATAAAACGAACACAAGTATTATGAACACGTTGAAGTTTCTGTGACAATACAACACTCAGATCTCCATACAAGATGTCGCAGTAGTCGAAATAAGGCATCACTAGGGTCTGTATTAGGGGTTGCTTTATTCTAGTAGGAAGGAAGTTTTTCAGTCGTTTTAGAGCATGCATGATAGAAAAAGCCTTTTTACATATATTCTTGATTTGGGAATTCCGATTCATGTTTGAGTCGAGAAAGATACCTAGGTTTTTTACTGTTTCCGTGTAGGGGATAATAGTGTTGTTCAGTGTCACTGGTAGCAATGTAGCCTTGTTGATGGATGATACAAGTCTTTGCTGTCCTAATACAATAACTTGGGTTTTGCTTGGGTTAAGTTGTAAGCCAAATTTGTGTGCCCAGTTACCGATTGATTGTAGATCTTCGTTAAGGAATGTAAAGAGTCATTAATTGCATCGGGGGGTGAGTGAATATAGATCTGAAGGTCATCTGCATACAGGTGGTGTTGGGAGTGTCTTATGTGACTAGATATATCATTTATGAATACGGAGAATAAGATAGGCCCTAATACAGACCCCTGAGGAACGCCTGCCTTCACACATCGCCACGATGAAGAGCGCTTGTTATCAGTAACACATTGCTGACGACCGCGAAGGTAGGATTCCATCCACGTGATTGCAGTGTGAGACAGATACAGAGATTTCAACTTTGCAATAAGAATGTCAGTATCGACTGTGTCAAATGCACGGGAAAAGTCAAGAAGGGATAATACAGTCAACTCACGTCTGTCCATGGCCCATGGTCTGTCTGTAGAGATTAACAATCAATATATTTTTGTATATTTCATAAAGTTTTCATAATTCGTATATACTGTATGTATGTGTACAGGTATATATAGACATACAGTATACAGTATATATACAGTATATATATACACTGTATATATATATATATATATATAAGGGGTGAGTCTCTGTCACCACGGCATGGCGCGTCCTCAGGTTGGAGATAGAGGATACGGCCTCCATATATGGAGGATAGCTGCGAATATGTTGAATAAGCAGTCGCGGACCAACGGCATGAGGTGGTCCTCCACCTTGGGGGCCTGGCATGAGATTTACAACCTCTCCCAGTAAAAAGTATTGCCAAGTAACGCTGCCTGATTTATGGATCCTATCAGTGTAAAATTTTCCGGAGGTAAAGTAGTCCCGGGCAGGGACTACACTGAGGCAGTCTAAAAATCGTAGGAACTATAGATTCGGAACGTGGAGCTTATATAGGCCTGGGGCGCGTAAATCGTATCTAGAGAATTAGAGAAACACTGGTTAGATGTAGTAGCAGTACAGGAAGTTAGATGGGAGGGTGAAGGTTTAATGCAGACAGACGCGTATACCTTTTTCTACGGGAAAGGGAATGATAACCATCAATTAGGGACCGGGTTCTTCATAGATAGTATAATTAATTCAGCCATTAAGAAATTAGAGCTTATTAATGATAGGCTTTCTTATGCTATTCTAAGAGGACGGTGGTGTGACATCATAGTTATGAATGCCCTTGCATCAACAGGGGATAAGAAAGATGATGACAAGGACAGTTTTTATTAGGAAATAGAACGAACATTTGATCAGTTTCCGGCGTATCACATGAAAATTGTGCTTGGGGATTTCAATGCGATAGTAGGGAAGGAGGATACTTTCAAGCCCACGATTGGGTCCACTTGCAGAGCAATGACAATGGGGTTAGACTAGTGAATTTTGCTACCGCTAAAAATTTAATCGTCAAGAGTACAAAATTCCCTCATCGTGATATTTATAAATACACATGGACCTCGCCAGATGGAAAGACTCATAATCAAATCGACCATGTGCTAATAGATGCAAGGAGGCAGTCTAGTATACTGGACGTTCGAACCTTTAGGGGTGCTGACTGAGATTCGGATCACTATCTGGTAGTTGTGGCTGTTCAGGAGAAACTTTCATTAAACAAAGGAACTAGGAAAATTTCAATATAGAGAGATTCAATCTGAAAAAAGCTAGGTGAAGACCAAAGCAGGAATGCTTACCAAGTTGAGATTTCAAATAGGTTTGTGATCCTAGAAAACACTGCTGAACTAGAAGCTAGGGATGATATGAATATCGATAAAACCTGGGAATGCATTAAAGACAATATTAAAGTAGCCGCAAAAGAAAAAATCAGATTTCTTGAACTGCAACCAAATAAACCGTGGTTCGATGATGACTGCGTGGAATTAGTAAATGCAAGAAAGCAGGCAAAACTACAGTAGTAGCAGAATCCGAATGACACTACTGTCTAAAATCTCAACAATGCTAAACGAGGAACCTCTAGAACCATTAGAACAAAGAAAAGAAACTATCTCAAAGACAAACTAAATGATGTCCAAAGTGTAGAAAGTGAGCAGAGCCATTGGTTGCTGAACCAACTCTAACAGAAGTAGAAACAGCTATAGGTAAACTGAAAACACACAAATCTCCAGGCGTTAACCAAATTCCAGCAGAATTAATTAAGACAGGTACATTACCTAGAAGGAAATCCTGTACAACGGATGTGTTACTTGCAACGATAGAGCGAAATTAAGCTTCGACAGTCATCAGCGAGCTACTAATAACATTTATTATTATTACTTATATTATTATTATTATTATTATCATCATCATCATCATCATTGATCTCATTGTTATAATCGATGTCGTTATCACCAGTATTTTTTTATTTAGATTAAACTCAGAGATCCATAAACCCATTCTTATGATTTGAAGAAGGGAGGAATTGCCAGAGGAATGGAAAAATATATCATTATACCGATCCATAAAAAGAGAGATAGAGCTGAATGTAATAACTATCGAGGAATTTCCCTTTTATCAACATCATACAATATTCTATCTAATATACTACTGTCAAGATTAACCCCTTATGCGGATGAAATCATTGGAGATCACCTATTTGGATTTAGCGAAATAGATCAACCATTGATCATATGCTTTGTATTCGCCAAGTCTTGGAGAAAAAGTGGGAATATATTAAGTCTGTTCACCAGCTATACATAGATTTTAAAAAAGCGTATGATTCAGTTAGGCGATACAAATTGTACAGTATCATCATTGAGTTCGGGATACCAAAGAAGTTAGTTAAGCTGATCAAAATGTGTCTAAATGAAACCTATAGCAGAGTCAGGGTAGGACAATTTATATCAGATAGGTTTGCCATTAGAAGCGGCTTGAAGCAAGGGGATGCACTATCGCCTTTACTGTTTAGTTTCGCTTTGGAATATGCCATTAGGAAAGTTCAGAAAAACAAGGTAGGCCTAGAATTAAATGGCAGTCACCCGATTTTAGCTTAGGCAGATAATCTTTGCTTGTTGGGCGATGACATAAAGACAATCGAGAGAAATGCAGAAATCTTTTCGATGCCTGCAAGAATGTTGGATTGGAAATTAATACAGAAAAAATTTAAGTATATGGTCATGGAACGTCAAAATAATACTCTAAAAATATTAGAATAGCCGGTAAATTGGACACGTGAAGTCAGAATGAAAAATTCAATGCCATAGCCGGAATTTGAACCAGGATCTTCGGCTCTCCGTGCCGATGCTCTAACCAACTGAGCTATCATGGCAACGTGCCTGGTTCAAATCCCGGCTATGGCATTCAATTTTTCATTCTGACTTCACGTGTCCATCTTAGCCTACACACGGCCAGTGTGAAAGAATTATCATTCCAGCCGGTAAATTGTTCGAACAAGTGGAAAATTTCAAATATCTGGGAGCAGTAATTACAGACACAAATAATATTACGGCAGAAGTTAAGTGTAGACTCATATCAGGAAACGCTCTTATCTTCTCGTGTTCTGTCCAGAAATTTAAAAAATAAAGATTTATAAGACTATTATCCCGCCAGTTGTATTATATGGATGTGAGACATGGCCGCTTACTGGTCGGGAAGAACATAATCTGAGAGTATTCGAAAACAGGGTGCTTAGGAAAATATTTGGGCCCAGGAGAGATAAAAATGGGGACTGGAGAAAACTGCATAACGGCGAGCTTCATAACCTGTATTCTTCACCAGTTATAGTAAGAGTAATTAAATCACGGAGGATGAAATGGGCTGGACATGTTGCGCCATGGGGGAGGAAAGACATATCTAAAAAATATTGACTTGGAGACCTGAAGGGAAAGACCACCTGGAAGACTTAGACGTAGGTGGGAGGACAATGTTAGGATAGATTGAAGGGAAATAGGATTTGCAAGGGATGATTGGAGTTAGTACAGAATAGGGTTGCATGGCGGGCTCAGGTAAGCGCGGCAATGAACCTTCGGGTTCCATAAAATAGATTATATTCCTATAGCTTACTTAGGAATTGTCTATTGCCATTGAGTAAGTAAGTATTTCATAAAGTCTAATATGCCATGTAATCTTTGCAGGGGAAAAATAAGTGGAAACAAATTGTCCAGCTTGGAATAACTCGTTCGGACATATTGAACGAAGTTTTTTTGATCATCTCATAGTCTACTGCCAATTGTCTGGAACTGTTCTTTACCTTTTCTCGTTCTAAACAGTTTGAACCCAGCACCCCTTGTTTTTTATCCGTCGGTGTAATGCAGTGCTCGCTGTTCAAGAAAGTATTAGCCAACATGGTCTTCTTTTCTGCTCCAGTCTATGACTATAGTGCACCAGCAGCACTACAGAAAAAGACATGAACACTGCATAAACCTTATGCTATACAACATGGCTTGATCTTAGCACGGTCAGAGGAGAGCTTAGTTGGCCCTACATGTGAGAACCAAGGATCTCACGTGAACGGTACCGGTACTGCCTTTTTCATGGTAGTGGGGCCCATAGGTCGAGGGGACGCAAAGGAGCAAACGAGTTGTGATTATAATCAAAATTTATTCAGAATTTATAATCCTGGCGACGATGTTGATTAACTTTTTCACAAGTCAAATTAAAATGTAAAAATCCCCGTCACTGAGCAATTCTGAGAGCTTTAAGTGAATTATTATAGTCTTTCACGCAATGAGTAAGTGCTAAATGATCAAGTTTAGAATGATTTTCAATTATAGTCCATAGAAATAACTATTATGCAACATTGATTGATAATAATTAATTTAAAAAATGCGTTTGTGTTGTTTCTTGAATTCATCATATCCTTTCTCTCTCCTTTTTATTGATCAAAAGTTAAAACAGAAGTTTGTTAGTAATTAATTTTATAACATTCACCGATATTTCCTAATAACGTAAATTACAATTTTAGGGGGAAGAGCAACAATGTTGGGAAAGGTGAATTTAGAAACGTGTTTGCAACTCTAGGTCGTCTGGCAACACTGGATTAGCTACGGCATATGTCATAATGGCAAATATATATTGTATATTTCGCTATAAATTTTGTAGTTTTGTTTCTGTTTGTAATATTTGAATATATTATGGTTTTAAATGGGTAGAGATTGTTTCCTTATGTTTTTAGGTATAATATTATGAGTATTGATGTGATGAAAGCATGTTGTATTATGATGTACAGTAATGTGTTTATTGTGTGTCTGTATAACTGGTACTTAATTGCAACACTTCCATCAGGTTGCTGACCCATTTATAGTGCAACATAAAATAAAAATAAATAATACTTATGCGGAGTATGTTTTAGGAACAAGACTGATTTGAAAATGTAGGCCTATCTGCTCAACATAGACGGTTATCTACAATAGCCAAAATATATTATGGAAAAGTGGTCCCGCAAAGTATTTTTTTATTAATATGTGGGGTGTCATAGTCGCTGACAAACGGAGCATGTTCTGAGGTTTTGGATTAAAATAGACAGATTTAGTTGCTACAAAATAGAACTCGCTTAGGACTGATGTAGCTGATGTAAGTCTACCATAGTTTTCTAGAATCCTTTATATTTCTCGTTTGAAATATTCCTTTCACACGACATCGAAAGAGCTGTCCACGTGAGCAAAACAAAGCAAGAGAGCGACCTCAAAAGCACCTCATCTCTGTTAACGGATCGTATGCAGTAAAATAAATCATCTGCTAGGGATAGTATATTACACTTTCATTCCTTTATGTCCGTGACAGATAACGATTTGTGCTTGTAGATACATTTTCATTTCATACTCATTCCCATTCATTGTTGCACATTTAAGTTATGTTATAGTCGAAATGAAAGGAAATCCAACGCGGCAGAAACCAATGTCACCGTGATTCAAAGCAAATTTATTGCTACAATAATATATCTCATTGTAATGGCAAATACAATATTCAGTAATAACGTCAAAATGACATTTTAAATAATAATGTATTGCATATTAGATTTTGTAATATTGTTCTAGTAGCTTTAAAGTCTGGACTGAATGTGAAGTCATCTCTGTTGCTTCGAATTGCTGAGCATATTATGTTATTATCGATAGATATTGCCATTTTCTCATAATTTTTCACACAATGAAGAAAATTAATTTAATACTATTAAAATACTTATTTAAGTTATGAACTTAAGATTTAGACTACGAAAATATGAATTTGTCTGGAAATGCCTTGACCCTATAAGCTCATTTTGAACCAGGAGAAGAATGTTAAGACGATCAGTAAATTCGTTAACAAAAATGTAATAGCATCCAAAGGCAAAATCATTTAGAACTCCTGTGAAAGAAACCGCAGTGTGGAATATTGTCCGTAAGCAACGGCATTCATTATTTTGAAATACATTTGTAATAAAATGCCGAAATGTTCATTTTGAATTTAACTGTGTACTGGGGATAATTAATTTTTATGAGTTGGATAGGATATTTCAGCACTATGAGCCGCGTGGCAGCACTGTGCCCTATAACGCGACTGCGCGACGCATCAGCTGGCCGATCTGAGCGTGATGTAGAGGCATGTAGATATAGCGAGAACTGAGGTCGAAACTGTGCTAAAGCTAGTTTTGAGTTTATCTTAGGTGCAGTTACAAGGCAAGAAGAATCATGTCTGATGTTAACAAAACCTCAGGTAAGTAATTTTCCCAATATTTAGTTTAAATTAAATGTGGCCTAACATGTCGTTCCCGCGTTTCAACATAACAACTACAGCACGAGTGGGCGGAACAAATGAGCTTAATTAGAAAGATCCCGTGTTTAATTTTTAATATATGATAGCCTTACTACTGATTTTTAATCGATTGTTGACCTTGGTAGCTTCAAAACTAGCATTTTCACTGCTTCTAGGATAGGTATATTAGGTTATAAATAATCTATAGGATGTCATATGCACCTTTATGTTTTTTTTTTTTCAGATGAGACGATTGAAGAAGGAAAGACAAAATCTTGTGATAGACAAGAAAAAATGTCCGCACCAAACACTTCTTTGAGTAAAAAACCAATATCTAAGACAAAAAGCCGTCTGCAGAGAACTATCAACGATTTCTTCACACAGCCAAAGGAAAAAACAACATCTTGACAAAGAAGAAGACTTTATTCTGTTTGAGGAGAAGCTGCAGCTTCATCATCGACGCCAGACGGATTTGTTTGCCAACCATCACGTCATGATGTTCTGATGCCGTCAATTGTAAAAGAGCTTGTACCAGTAACAGCCTTATCCACCGTTTCTGAATTGCCAGGTGCTGTGCCTGTGCCAGGACCATCTACAGCCTCTATTATGATATTGGGAACCATATTGGTAAAAAGATTGACGATTTTACTATTATGAATTTGTTGGAAAATCATTGGATCCCATCCAACAATTATGACTTTCCCTTCTCATCGAGAAACTATTGCCGAAAAGTCGTGTAAAACTTTGTCAGAGCGAGCCACTTAGAAAACTACAAAGATTGGCTTGTCTTATCAGATAGTAAAAAGGGTCTGTTTTGCAAATACTGCCCCCTCTTCACAACTAGAAACGAAGGAGGTTATTGCAAAAATATCCCCCTAAAAGCCCTTGTCACCGAGCCTTTAAAGAGTTTTAAGAATCTTAGTGGAAATCATGGCGATCTTGACCACAAATCTGCTGTAATGTGTAACCCCCTCCCACTCCTCACGGTCACTTAATACAAAATTCTTCTCTTCTCTGCTGGCTCCATCTTCTTTAACTCCAGAGGCTCTGTAAACTTGACCAAGGGAGAGGGAAACAAAGAAACGAAGAGCTTGGAAGAACCTTCCAGCCTCTTCGCCTAAAGGAAATAGACCTTTAGTTAAAAATGGAAGCTAAAAACAATATATTCAAATATTTTCCTAATACAATAAATCCTGCTTTATTATAATTATTCATAAACATAAATGTGTGACAGTGGATAAATTTGAGTGTACAAAATATAAAAAGCTGAAAGAAAGAGACACAGTAAACACTTGGACTGAAGGTCCACATCAAATACATATTAGGGTGAAGCCCTAGTTCAATTTTACAAATAGGTAAATCCTGGAAAAGAAACAATTTAGTTTACAAACAAAACATTTCTTTTAAAACAAATTACATACTTCGGTGTGAAGCACCTCTCTAAATATTTCTTAATTTAATTCTGAAAATAGTATTAAATTTCAAATGACCAGAAGTTTACAATAAAATTCAAAACCCTATCAATTTAAATATAATTTTACAAGTATTCAGTGATCCACAGGATAAAATTCATGAAACATTCACTTTACATCTAAGGGAGGATCACTGAGACAATTAATTTCATATTACAAATGAGTATCATAATTTAAAAGTTATGAACAATTTACACTATACAGAAGCACCTAAAATTCAAAACAACATACCTGTAAATCATGCATCCCACGTTCTCTGGCCAGAAATAATACACCCATCCAGGTTCACACCATTCCGCAAGCACAACAAGGCCTAAACAAAATACTGCTCTCCCCTAGGCTAGGATCGAACAGGCTCACTTGCAACATGGATATCAAATACGGGGAACGAAGAATAAAATAAAAGACAAATAAATTTAGAAAACAACTCATGTTTCAGGTAAGTGGAAGGACGTAGGAACTGCAAAGAAATTTATATATAAAAACCCAACCTCACACAAGAAATTATCCCAGCATGCCCAATTAACATTCCATACAAAACTTACTTTACACGTAAATGGTGGCCAAACAAATTATCTACTTTAATCACATGCATCCTGCATGCAAATCCCTTTCAGAGAATACCAATTAAATGTACAACGCCACCATTACAAAACAAAATGCTAGACTCACAAAACGCATGCTTGAGATACACAAATATCATAATCAATAACACACATACCCTACAATGCAGTCCCCACATATCATTAACTTAAATCATAATAATACAAAACTTCCACATACCTGAACATGGTGCAACAGAAAGATGAACCCGAAAAGCAGCCTACATTATTGGCGCCACAAATATAGTACACAACGAGATCTTGTTCCCCGGACCATGTTGATGCAAATGAGAAAGAGAAAAGGAACGCCTTCCTTTTTATAGGCTTTTACCTATGACGTCACGTTAGCGCACTCGCAATCACAATTCACATCCAAACATACCTGTTATACATTGAAGACTATACAAGCTCAAAGCCTATGCATGGCCGACTGAAAACAGCTAACTGCCACGCCGATACAATTACAGCGTTGTGAATTGGTGCAGACTATGAGATCTAAGGGGAAGCGGAGAGAGAGGAAGGAACAGGGTAATAACCTGAGCGCACAGCTGAGAGGCGGGTGAGACATTAATTCTCACTTCTGCCTGGCTAAATCGATCTTCATACGTCACACATCATTATTGCGACATAAATGCTAGTTTAACAATTTTCTCATTGTTGCCTTGAAAAATTATAAACCATGTAGCAATTAAAAGTCTATTTAAAAAATGAATTGCTACAAATGGCAGGTAAAGATTTTCTGAAACGGTTTCATTCACCTCAATTAGAAATTTATTATGTCATCAGCAATGAACACTTAGAACACGTGAAAGAAAATAGAACAAAGTTGACCCCTATTGCCAAAACTATAATATTACTAGGGAGACAGAACATTCCCTTCGGGGCCATCGTGATGATGGGCCTCTCTCTGATCCATCCATGACTCATGACGAAAATGAAGGAAATTTCAAAGCCCTTTTGAAATTTAGTATAGATTCTGGTGACGAAGTTTAAAAAAAAACACCTCGAGAGCAGGTCTTCAAGAGCAACATACTTAAGTAAAACAACCCAGAATTGAATAATCGAATGTTGCAGACAAGAAATTCTCGAACAGATTCTTTCAAGGATAAAAAAGGCTGAAATTTATTCAATAATATCTGATGAGACCACCGATTCATCTCACAAATCACAGATAAGCCTTGTGCTACGCTATGTGTTCTTTGACCAAAACGGTGAAATCCAAATTAGAGAAGATTTTTTAACTTTTATTGACGCCTTTCACAGTATGCCTGTTTCGGAGTACAATGAAGACGACAAGGACGAAAGTGAAGCTGCGGAACTATCTTTGACAGGGGAAAATCTTTGTAGAATAATATTGAAGAAAACTGCATTTGCCCATCGAAAAGTGTGTTGGAATTACCACCGACGGAAGTTCTGTAATGATGTCATCTGACCGTGGGGCTGTGCATGAAATTAAAAAAGAAGTTAAAAATGCCATTAAAACTCCATGCTACGGTCATAAACTGAATATTAGCATATCCAAATGCTCTAAGGTAGCTGTCATTGAAAATTCTGTCAGCGTTATGAAAGAGGTAATTTCGTTTTTTTCATATCCAAAAAGAGATATGGCTCTCAAACAGTTTTTGGGAAAGAAGCTCGTAAACCTATGCGAAACTAGATGGACGGAGCGCCATGATGGTGTTGTACAATTCACAGTGAGTTTGCCAGATATTGTCCATGCACTAGAAAAAATTTCACAGTGGAAACCTGGAAAAGCAAGCATATTAGTGAAAGCAGTGATTGATACTCACTTTATTATTGGACTTTTCTGCCTGAGTGATGTGCTTTCCTTGACATTGCCTTTGAGCCTAATTCTTCAGAAGGAAAACCTAGATGTGGCAAGAGCGTCAGAAGTAGTGAGAAATCTTTTGAAAACCCTTCAAGATCAAAGAAAAGAAGCAGAAGAACACTTCCACCAAGTATTTGTTAAATGTGAAAAAATGGCTGAAACACTAGGATTAGAGTTGACAAAACCAAGAGTATGTGGCCGTCAAACCAAGCGTGACAACTATCAAGTGGCTTCGGTTGAGGTATTCTACAGACTCTACGTACATCCCTTTACTAGAAAAAATCATCGAAGATATGCGAGAAAGGTTCAGCCCAGAAATGATGGATGTTTTGAACTTGCCATTGATATTGTCAAATTCTGTAACTAAGACAGAACGTTAAAATCCGCGATTGATAGGTTTGAAAATGTCCTACATGGTTTAAAAGAAACGAACTATTTCAGACTCAAAGCAGAGCTTTGCCATTGGCAAAATCATTGGAGGGCAAAGGAAGAACGTGGTGAAAAACTACCAACGAAAGCCCTTCAAGTGTTTCGGGAATGTGATAAGGATGTATTTCCTGTGATGAACAATCTGCTGAAGATACTTTGCACATTACCCGTGAGCAACGCAAGCTCAGAAACATTATTTTCAACCTTGAGACTCATAAAAACTTACCTTAGGTCAACAATGAGAGAAAATAGATTGATTGGTCTAGCGTTACTGAACATTCACAAAGACATTCATGTTGATCCGGAGAAACTTATTGACCGATTCTCAAAGAGTGGTAGCCACCGATTTATACTGTGATTTTTTTTCAAAGTATAACAACATCTATTCATGATTTTGCATAGGTTTGAAAGAGTGAAAGCGGTCTATTTTAAGTGTTAAATGCAGAAAGGTGGCAATATGTCCGGTTATTATGCATTTCACAAGATACAAAAATGATGTTACATAGTTAATGCTTATTATTATAAGTTTTAAGGAATCCTGATGTTTGAGTACATAATATGGTAACATTAGTTGAGAAGTATTAACAAAATTCTACATTCGCCAAGTTTTACAGGGCAAGAGAGTAAATTTATCGATCATGTCACCTTTCTGCATTTAAAACTATATTCGTAAACAGTACAGGTTTCTGAGTAGACTATTCAAATATCAGACTCCAGAAAGAGGAATATCCAGATGAATTAATAATTACTAGTTTCTTCATTTCGAGTGTGTTTCTGTTGCTGAAAAACATTTCTAATTATGTAAATGTGTTCAATGGACCATCATTGCAATCACGAGTTCCGAAATAACAATGATATGAATCACTGTATTCAAAATACTCCCGACTATTTGCACCAGGCGATTTGTCACGTGACAATTCCTACCAAGAAAATATTAATCACAGGACATTTCGTACCACTAAACATATTCGTCCCACGTAAGTATATACCGTTCATGTCATGACTAATGGACCATTTTGTATTGTTATTTTGTCATTATATTTTATTTTGTTGCTTTACTTTATCTTAGTTTGTCATTTTATTTTATATTCTTTTTATTTCGTTATTTTATTTTGTTGCGGTACTTTAATTTATTTGGTTATTTTATCTTGTTATCTTATTTTAATGTAATTTATTATTTCATTTTATTTTTTATTTATAATCTAAATTTTCTTTTATTATTTTATTATTTTATTTCGTTATTTTATTTTATTTTATTTTGATTATTTATTTATTTTTATCTGAATAAGTTCCAACACCACTTTAATATAAAATTTAACTTTGATTTTACACCAGTATTGGTTTAATAAATGGTACAAATTAGCTTTATTATGGTGCTAGACCTTAGTTAATGAGTTACGATTTGTCTGGGACTAATTGCTACAGAGAAAATGTGTTGTGACGAATTGTTACAGAATCTTCCAGGACGTTCCGTATAATTTATTCGAATCGAATGCGCCATCGAGTCTAATGCGCATCCCAATTTTGAAACTTAAAATCATAAAAAAAAGTGTGTTGAGGAACGCAATGCGCACCAACGTTAGGATATTTTATTTTATTTGTTATTTTATCGTAGTATTTTGTTTCAAACAACAATGGATTCGTGAATGCCGATGAATAAGATACTGTAGTTCTAACGGTTTATGGCTGACCTTTCCAACTCAGGTGCTGCCAAGGCGCAGACCAGCACCGGCGTAGCACCAGAGGCAGCTCCACAGGTCTAGCCAGCGCTCAGCTTACGAAATTAATATTATTAATAACAATTTTGTGAACACATATAAACACACCATTTATTCTCTACTTATATTGTGTTCGTGAACATTTATAATTTAAGTAGATTGTTAACAACTAATTTACCAATATTACGTACAATCGATTTGGCAATAGAAATTCAAAGTACAGCCTCTAAGGCAACATCAGACAGAGAAGTCCTGGTTTTGCTTTTATTTAATTTCATAATTGAAAACGTCTGTTAGCATGCAGTTGTCGCATAAGTTGTCTCGAACACTGGCGTAAATTTTAAGGCAAGTGCGTGAAGTTTGCGAAATTTCTGTGGATGAATACCTTTGTAAAATGAAAGTAAATCGCCGGTGTAGTGGTAGTACCTGTACTTTTATCACCTCTGTTTGGAAACACGATGGTGATTTTCAGGACAAAATATGACGTCAGAAATATTTCAAGTAGAGTTGCCATATCATTAATTTCTTTCAATGGGCATTGAATTCATCTTGAAAATTCTGTAACGACGTCTGACACTCTCCAAGGTTATCGTAAATAGACAAATTTAATGATTTTAATGCTGGTAAATTGTCAAAATGTCCGACTTTAAGTTGATCTTTAAATAATAAATTTTGCATTTTGAAAGCCTTAATTCTGTCACACATGGTGTTAATAAACTAATTTCTCCCTTGCAACTAAATATTTAAATAAGACGTTACATCCAGAAAGCGAGGTCAGCTACCCATTGTGCTGCCTGACGCACACATGCAGTCGTACCCGCCGTCGTACCCGTTGTACTGGTGTGACCCAGCGCAGAGGGCACTCGAGTTGGAAATACCTGGTTTTGGGGGAGAGTGTGGGGCAATAGCTACCTTCGCATGGAGCCCAGCCTCTTGGTGTTGTACTTCAGCGTCAAAACAATACGTTCAGCTTGCGTTTGTGCATACCAGTAATAGGCCAACGATAAAAGTAACAAAAACGAGACTTACACCACTGTGTTGTTAAGTAAGTGATCAACGTTACCGCCGAACTAAGGAAATTATTTGCATTCGAATCTAATGTACATCCCAATTTTTAATACTACGATTTGAATTAAAGTACAGACCTAAAGGACGAAGATCGATTGGACGACCAATTAAAAGATGAACTGAACAGATATAAGACTGGAACAGGCAAGCCTAATTCTTGGAGGAGGAGGAGGAGGAGGAGGAGGAGGAGGAAGAAGAAGAAGAAAACGAATGGACAAATCGGCAATAGTTTCTAGTAAATACGTTATCTCCTTTCTACAAGAACAAAATTAGATGAACA
The DNA here is from genome assembly GCA_964059195.1 of Ectobius pallidus. Taxonomy (NCBI): domain Eukaryota; kingdom Metazoa; phylum Arthropoda; class Insecta; order Blattodea; family Ectobiidae; genus Ectobius; species Ectobius pallidus. Next base: position 134,544,648 of record CAXKWD010000004.1, read on the forward strand.
TTCATTGTAACCATAGTTGCCACAATAGTTACAAAAGAAGTCAGCATTCTGCAATTAGCGATACATTTTAGCCGATTTAGTCAATTTTTAGTCAAGTTCCTGAAGTAATAACCTCAATAGGCCTACTCGTAAATTTGATTTATGAAAGAACTATTAATAATTAGAACAGATCCAAAATTAGACTTGCACACACATTTATATCGAAGATACTTATTATTAGTACGCTTACGTTGCAGCGCTAATAAGGAAGTGTAAAAAACGGTACGAAATGCAATGCTCATGGACATGTACATTCCATCCTGAGCACTGCACATGTGCACGGTGCATATTATTCACATTCTCGTGACAATCTGCGACATCGTGCCGTGTTCTTCCTAGCAATAAAACCTTTCTAGCTTGTAGAGAGGAGGAAAAATGAGGTGCTTCGTTATGATACATCGTACTCCACTTCCCCGTCCGACAACCTCAGCCACAAGCTAGAGCACATTTGCACAATTTCACTAGTTAACTAGGGCATCAGGTTCATCTGTTTGCTATAATTTCATAATTATTATAATGCTTGCCAGTGGAATATTAAATTGTAATTAGTAACAATACTCTTAAGTGTCCCTGATCCCTCCGCTACGTGAAAAAAAAAATAGAGAACTTGACTCAAATACTCAACCTTTTCATACCTACTGATATGAAAATGTGTCACCTCAAGAAGATGTGTAAAAATAATAAGATAATATTAATGAACAGTAGACTCTCACTAATCCGGCATATCAGATCGGGGTAGTGCTGGATTAATGAAAAGGCCGGATTACTGGAAGGTCGTTAATAAAACCACTTTAAATGTATAAAAGTTCTGTTTTATTACAAATATTAAATATAAAAGGCAAAAAAAGAATAGTATTGCATTAAAATAAAATTGTCTTTTTAAATTTGTTGAAACAAATGGTTATACTAGTACAGTAAAAAGAAACACGCCTGTCTGAAAACAATGCCGGACTACTGGAGGGTCGGATTAGCTAAAAGCTGAACTACAAAGAGTCTACTGTACTTTTTAATATAAAATGTGACGATTGTCATTTATAAAAACTAGCTATCCAAAAAAATTCTTGATTGCTTACATTAATACGTAAATTAAGCTCTGAAAGGACATGAACGCTCTGAATGAATGAAGGATGAATGTTTCGCCGACTTCTTTCTTCTCTTGTCTTTTTCTTCTAGTATTTTCGTTTTTCTATTTCTTTCTTCCGTTCGGGTCATGACCTATATTTATATAAATTAAAAATACAGCCAAATTCATTAATAATCATAATTACAGATTGCTACAGTTCTCGTAATTCTGACCGTATTATACCAACTAATATTTCTTGGATATTAAATTCTTTACTTGTTGAATAGTCAATCATTTTTGTCTGTTGTAATATCAAATACTGGGTTAATGTAAAATAAGGATTACTAAAATTTTCTCTGTATAAAATTTGATCTGCTATTTCATTCTACAAACATTTTTATAATGTATAATTTATTGTTTTCTGTCATTTTTCAATCTATTGTAATAAACATATATATGGAAACTTTACTCTCTACTTACGTAAATTTCAAAATTTTGTGCTAACTATTCCAGTACCTTCCACTTTTGATCCTTTTAGCCTGTGTGTGGTCTGCCATCCCTATTTATCCTTGGATATATATTTAATTATCTGTGCATAGTGATTTTCCCAAGGGGGATTGGCTTGGTAGGGTTTTGGCTGCGCTGCGTTCTCCAAACCTAACTGAATATTCAACTTATTACCAGCGCCAGCATTATTCCCCCTACCACCACTAAATTACAACACAGCAGCGCCATAACCCAAGTATGCTTTATCGGATTTTCATGAAGCTTGCTGTACGCATTTATAACATTCGTGGGAAGAACCATATTGATATTGAACACAATCGGTTAACTGTACCGGAGTAATGCCCAATTTAGTGCCTATTTTAATAGGTTACATTAGAAAGGTGCCATAACTCAAACATGCTTTATCGGATTTTCATGAAACTTCGTGTACACATTTATGACGTCTATCAAAAGTAACCTATTGAGTTTGGACCTGATCAGTTGACCTGTACCGGAGTAAAACCCAATTTAGTGTATATTTTAAAGGCGCGATAACTCAAATACGCTTTATAGAATTTTTATGAAACTTAGTGTACGTATGTATAATGTCCGTGGAAAGATGTTTGTTGATACTCGATAAAATCGGTTCGCCGGTACCGAAATAATGCCCAATTTAGTGCCTTTTATGGTAATATATCAGTAAATCGTGATAACTCAAATATGCTTTATCGGATTTTCATGAACTTTGTATACCCATTTACAATGTACTTGGGAAGATGTTTATTGATAGTGGACCAAATCGGTTGACCGGTACCGGAGTAAAACCCAATTAAGTGTATAATTTAAAGACGGGGTAACTCAAATACGCGTTATCGGATTTTCATATACGAGTTTATAATGTTCATGGAAAGACGTCTATTGATATTGGATAAAATCGATTGAACGGTATCGGAGTAATGCCCATTTTATGGTAATATATTTTAAATAATTTAAAAAATGCAGATCTGTTATCCTGACAACATATCGTTTTACACTCTTCATATCAGGCTTTGGAATGGTTAGCCATGACGCATCCCTTCGCATTTAAGCTGGACGTACGGTGATAATAACGAAGAAAATTGGAAGATTTTATTATCAAACTAGTCAGTTGTTTATTTCGTTCATCAGGTTGAATACTGTTATATACAGAAGATATAAACTCCGAAATGATTAGGCCTACATACATTAAGTGGAGTTCTTCGCCAGTGTATTTTGTGAAATGTTGACATATTTTAAGAATGAGTTTGAATTATGGTTAAGTATCAAACATTAGACCTTTGTTCTTCCGTAAGTCCTACTTAATGAATCGATCTGCAGCATTACTCAGAAATCGATAACAAAAATAACTTATTCTCTACATATCCAACTAACTTTTTACTAATTGAACAAAAGCATACTGGCACTTTGTTACATCAGTTTACCTGATTTTATATATATATATATATATATATATGTATATATATATAATATAGAGAGAGAAAGAGAGAGAGAGAGAGAGAGAGAGAGAGAGAGAGAGAGAGAGAGAGAGAGAGAGAGAGAGAGAGAGTGTGTGTGAGGGTCTCATGTGATGGAGATCGACAGTTTTGTAGTTGGTTAACGCTGCAATGTAGTCGAATGTGCTACTTCACTAGAGATGAATGAACTTCATTTCGATTTTCAGTTCAATTTTATTGTTGGAGAATATTGTTGCTAATGATCAATGAAAGATTGTGCCTGGTGTTAATGAACAATACTGCATACATTTCACCATTTCAGGGGTAGTAAATGTCACATAAATGAACAATTTCATATAGGGAACTAAATGTCGACGAATTTAAATTTCGAAGTTTCGTAGTGATGAAGATTTTGAAACTCAGTGCCTGTGAATCAGTATTAACAGTGAACCGGAATTTAGAAATTTTCGTTGAATTAATTCTAACCTTACATTGAAGTGATAAACGTGTAGTTGTTTGCAGCTTTCCAAAATTCTGATGAACAATCTTTATAAAAACATGGGAGAATTAAGCATAATATGTAACTAAAGGATAAAGATCTTAACTTACGAAGGTAATAGACAAATTCAAACACTGTAAAATTTGAAGTAACATCTGTTCAGTTGCGTGTAACGTATTTTTGTTTATGCCATAACATGAAAATTTGAGCCACTAGACCACACTTTCCTACCATTCCTTCATCATCCTTGAGGAGAATGTTTTCCAAATTCACCGAGGAGAAACCCTAGTTCATCACAAAGTTACAGACTACTTTTGAAGAAGCCGCAAAACAGAGGATTTCAAAATAAAGTAAGTGAAAGCCTCTTTCATTCGAATAAATTATTAATGGATTTTAGATTAATGATTACTGCACATAAAAGAAAGATTATTCCTATGCATAAGATTCGTTCGGAGTTACTTAGAGATTATTAACTCATATTTAAATGCTTTGGAAAGTTTAGAATCACTTCCATATTTGCAAAACAATTGAACTAATTATTGTAATAATGGTCCTCATTAAATAACAACTTAAAGTAATTACAGAATTGGGAATTAGATTAAAACAAAGTCACGAAAATGTATAATTTTATCTAATCCTTTGTCATCGTAAAGCTGGGATTACACTGTGATGCCGTGTGATTCTCTACCGTATCACCCCGCATTTAATCTCTCTTCCACCCTGTAATACTTTTATTTCATTTATATTTATGTCATATTATATTATATTCACTGTTATAGTCTTTAAGTAATATTCAGGAATTGTCACAAGGTTAACATTGTATCAAGGAAGTGTAACCACAGATTTCCTGTTATTCGTTCTGTTCTAAGTAAGTGGACAGAACTCTGTAAACCTGACAATTTCCATATAAGTACTTTTATATTTCTATGATTTAGGCCCCAATGAGACACCATTATGAAGAGCATCTGATGTAGTTATAACCAATCAGAGAGCGGGACAACGCCCGAGTTACTTTACTAAGTCAACAGGATTTTCCTTGAATAAACTTATAAATACAGCCCTTTTGGCATCAAGCACTTCTTCTTGATATTTCATTAGCACTAGCAGTGTGTTACTTTGATTGATACCCGAGTTGGTCTCTGGTAACTGTTTGTCATACAAGTCATCATAACTTTAGCTTAAAATTGTAGATATTAAACTCAGTGCACATCAGCAACATGCTTCTCAAGTGTAAGTACATAGTTTCTTATTCTTAACTGCTACCACAGCTACCATAGTGTTGTCTCTGACGGGTTTCCCAAATAATATATTATTCAATTATTATTAACAATTCATTTTGTTAACCAAAGAAGATATTTCTTTGATTGTATTCATTACTCATTTTTATTTAATTAAACTTTATTGTTATCTCCTTATAAACTTTGTCGTCCTTAATATAGTAGAAGTTAAGTCCTTACCGCTCAAAGCGTACCTACCCTTCTACTCCCTGTAAGGGGCATGACAAATGGTGGCAGCGGCGGCACGATCGTGGTGCATCAGAAATTATTGAATTTAATTTAATTTAGTAGTGTGAAAATGAATTTATATTTTTATATTTCCTGTAATGGATTGGGATAGTTTAATAATAGGCTTCTTTTTGTGTTTCGTAGTAGGAATAGTGTGTCTGACAATCTACACCGTTTATTTTGGAATTTCTGTGTGTATATGTAAATGAATACAAATGTCTTTTTTAAAGTGTTGCTAAAAGAATTTATTCATGTGTAAAAACTTTTACTGCACTAGACGTACATGTCTTTAGTATAAATCATCCCCAAGCTTTTGAAGGAACCACTGACTACGTGAGAGAAACAGTTGAGAGATTTCTGAGAAAATATACTAGAATTAGTCCAGATTTAGTTGCAGAACATGAGTATAATTTTAGAGCACTGAATAATCATACACGTATTGAAATTGCATTTGAAGGAAAACCACATAATTTTGCTGTCCCTTCTTATAAGCTGTATAGATATGAAAAAAAGAGAGGAATTGTAGTCCATTTTGAGTTGGAAGTAAAATTGGTTCAGAGATATATTGGTCCTGGAACAGAATATGATTTGTTAGAGATAGAAAGAACTGACTTAGCACCAATTTATCATTTTCAAGATAGTGTGCACGAGAATAGAAGAGTATCGAGTTCAACAAATAGCTAGAACACAAATTTTTTGAAATTTTTAAATTAATATAAAGTTTAGTTAACATGGCGGAAAATCAAGCACCAGCGGCAGAGCTAGCTGCGGAGCAAGTAACTCAAGCGGTAAGAATGGCAGAAAAAGATTTAAGAGTAATAAATGCGGTTCCAAATTGGAATATTAGAGGAAGTGGTTCAATTCAAAGCTTCTTTCGGACAGTAGATACAGCCTCAGGATTAGGAGGACTGACAGACAATGACAAGGCTAGATTAGTGTTAATGAAACTGCAGGAATCTGCACAAGCATATGTAGAGACACATCCAGACTTGCAAGGTGATGACGTAACATACGCTAAATTAAAGAGCACATTGATAGAGCGCTTTAAGGACAAGGAAACAGAGTTCTATCACCTTTTTCAGTTACAATCTGCTAAGCAAAAGAAAGATGAAAGCCCAGAGGATTATGCAGATAGGTTACGTAGATTGAGTATACGTACTATGGAAATCTCAGCGAATAGGGTAGAGCAGGTTATTTTTAATAAGCAAGCGGAAAAGCGTTTGTTATCAACTTTTATTAATGGCTTAAGAGGTAACCCAGGTTTCATGGTCAAAGTGAATATGCCCAAGACAATAGAACAAGCACTGAAGATAGCCATGGCGGCGTCTAAGCAGAAAAGGAGGCCAGTGCTGATTGTGAGTTGGCTCCCTCACGAGTATTTGCAATAGAAGGGACTAGAGACGTACCGTCGCAACGGGCATATTCTCGAGGAAATAGAGCAAGACCTATGGGTTGGGGACATAGGCGATCAGACAATAGAGTAGACGCCTTAAGAGATAGTGATAATGAAAATAACTCGTCACAATACCAAGGGCAAGGACGAGGACGAGGACGAGGAAGAGGTAGAGGCAGCTCTAGAGGAGGTGGCGACGGTCACCGTGGCGTGGGCAGTCGAGATATTCAATGTTATAAATGCCGTTAAATAGGGCACGTGGCAAGAAACTCTAAGAAAGGATGGGAGGGCCATCCGGAAAACGGGAATGGGTGGACCAAAACTTCCCCGAGGAACACCCAGAAGACCAGCCGCAATTAGTTGTGCCAGCAGCACCTAGGTTAGCGACGGAACCGCTGCTTCACTCCAAAATAGAGGGAATCGATATCAGTTTTCTAGTAGATACCGGGTCTACTGTGTCATTGATTAAGCCGGCGGTGAGTGAAGCACAACTAAGGAAAAGTGAGGTCGCGGCTAGGGGAATATAAGGAAAACTACTAGACATATTAGGAGAACAAACTGTGACTTTTCAGATAGGAGATAGAATGTTTAAGCATACATTTCAGGTATGTGAGTTAAACACCCCTGGACATGGAATTTTAGGTGCCGATTTCCTGCAAAAAGTAGGTGCATGTGTGGACCATAGAGTCGGGATTGTGATGATAGGATGTTATAATGTTCCATTGAGTTGCTCAGGAGTAGGGGCAGTCACCACTGACCCTACACCACTAGTGGCTGATTCCAATGGCCTGATCACCCAGGAATTAGACCCAGAGACAGAACTAACCGCCTTTGACGCTAAACCCGACTGGCATGCTCAGGTATTCTCAACAGAAACCATCTTGTTACCACCTCGTGCAGCGAGAATAGTCCGCGGTACTATTATTGGACGCAATAATTGTACGGTCCCTCGTGAAGTAATAATAGAACCGGTAGACGCCACGTTTCTACCTGGAATATGTGCGCCGAGAGTAGCTATCATCGTAGAAAGCAGGGCTCCCTGTACCTCGCGTGGTCATCCCATTATGCCATAAGGCCCCTATAAAGAAAGGATTCCCTCTGAGTCTCTAGTCGAATTTTTGGATGAATGTCACATAAAAATCCATGGTTCCAGTGAGTGGAAGGACAAACCTCCCGAAGCTCAAAGATGTGAAAATAGTGAAAATCAGTGTCCCGTTACTGATAAAGTCAATAATATGAGTGAGCAAGTAGAAACTATACATCTTTGGAAAAGTGAAAATAAAGACAGTAAAGTAATGTTGAAAAATGAACATAGAGAAAAAGGAGAATTAAAGTAAAAGTATAATGACGTAAATACAGTTACAGTTCAAAATAAGGAAAAAGAAAGGGAAATAATTTTAGGTTACTTTCCAATAACTTTGCTGAATGTGTCACAGGAAGAGATAGTAGTAAGTAAGAATACATACACAGGAAATGTAGCAGCTATAGAAGTAGTGAACGATTTACCGAAGGAACAGGTAAATAGTGTAACTCAGGTCCAAGATAGGAATATAGAAAATGATGATGAAATGTTCGAGGAATATTTGAGAAATAAATAAGAACATTTGGATATGAAAGAATCAGACATTTTGAAAAATGTGTTGAGGAAATATCGTCATTTGTTTTATGTGGAAAGTAGTTCAGATATAGGTTGTACAACTAAAATTAAGCATGAATTGAATACAGGAGATGCAGCACCAATTAAGAAAAATCCTTATAGGATCCCTTATGCGTTAAGAGGTGAAGCAGAAAGGCAAGTAAATGATATGCTAAAGAAAGGAATTATTTCAGAAAGCGTCTCTCCCTGAAATAGCCCCATAATAATGGTGAAAAAGAAATCTACTGATGGAAATCGAAAATTCAGGTTAGTGGTAGATTTAAGGCTTCTAAACAGTGTAACAAAACCAGAAGTGTATCCTATACCAAACATTGTAGATACTTTAGACACCTTAGGAAAATGTAAAATATTTTCTGTGTTGGATATGGCTAGTGGATATTATCAGATTGAGATAGAAGAGAAAGATAGGGAAAAGACAGGATTCAGCACCCCCAAGGACATTTTCACTATAATAAAATGTGTTTTTGTCTACGTAATGCACCCTCTACTTATCAAAAATGTATGGAATTAATCTTAGTAGGACTAAGAGATACAGATGTGATCCCCTATATCGATGACTTAATTTTGTTTTCGAAGGATATACCAGAACATGCAGAAAAATTAGAAAGAGTATTTCAAAGATTAGAGTCAGCAAATTTCAAAATGCAACCAGAAAAATGTCAGTTTGCAACATAAAAAGTTGAATATTTAGGCCATATTGTCACTAAAGATGGAGTTAAACCAGATCCAAAGAAACTAGCAGCTGTACAAGCTTACCCTGTACCAAAAACTGTGAAAGATATACGAGCTTTTGTAGGTTTGACATCTTACTATAGACGTCATATTCCAAATTTCGCTGATATAGCACACCCTTTAACTCGGTTAACTAGAAAAGATGTACCATTTCATTGGGAAAAAGAGCAACAGGAAGCTTTTGAAAAATTTAAGGAAGCATTGATCACAGAACCATTATTGATACATCCAAACTTTTCAGATACTTTTTACCTGACTTGTGACGCAAGCCAGATCGCAATCAGTGAAGTACTGTCTCAAATTCGAGATGGACTTGATAAACCCGTAGCTTATTATAGTCGTCAGTTGAATAACGCTGAAAGTAGGTGTACATGTTCTGAACGTGAATTGCTAGCAGTAGTATGTTCTATTAAGCATTTCAGATGTTATTTATATGGCCGTAAATTTGTAGTATATACGGACCATGCAGCATTAAACTGCTTGTTGAACTTGAAAGACACGAGTTCGAGACTTACTCGGTGGGGTTTTAGATTATCTGAATTTGATTATGAAGTAGTTCATAAGGCCGGAATAAGGATCCCCATGTAGATGCTCTATCTCGTCATGTAGCAGCAGTGACAACTGATTTCAGTTTAACTGTAGAAAATCTAAGAGAAGCCCAGCAATGTGATAGCTTTTGCTGTAAAACACTAAATTCATTAGGATCAGAATTCATGTTAAGTCATGAATGACTGTTAGTTAAGAAAAGTGATGACTCAACTTCACTGTATCAGATAGTAATACCTCGAGTATTTGTACCACATCTACTTCAATTATATCATGCATACCCTTTCGCAGGACATCAAGGTATAAAGAGAACTGAATCTCGCTTAAAGCAGAAATATTGGTGGAAATCTATGAGAAAAGATATTGAAGATTTCATAAATACGTGTGATAGTTGTTCAAAAAGGAAAACAGGATATAATCCTACATCTCCTTTAGGTGACCCTCCATTAGCAACAGAATTTCTTGAAATTCTTTCCACAGATTGTGTTGGACCATTACCAGTTTCGAACACAGGTAATAAATATGTAGTGACCTTTGTAGATTACTTCACGCGATATTGCTATGCAATACCGGTAGCTGATCAAACTGCAGAAACAGTAGCAAAAGTGTTGGTGCAGCATGTTGTAATACAGCATGGCGCCCCAAAATATTTGCTTTCGGGCAGAGGAACGCAGTTCATGTCCAAGTTGATGCAAGAAATTTGTAAAATGTTGCAAGTTAAGCGATTGCATACCACACCGTTACATCCTCAGAGTAATGGAGTGTGTGAATGATTTCACAAAATATTAGTTGATATGATATCACATTTTGTGAATAAAAATGTAAAAACATGGGACGAATATCTCCCTTATGCAGTTATGGCTTACAGAGGTACCCCTCATTCAGTGACAGGATACTCCCCTCATTACTTAGTGTATGGTAGAGAGCTAAGATTGCCTGAAGAAGATGACATCCGACACTATACAAAGGTAAAGTGTGAAGGTATAGATTACTTGCAGCATGTGAAAGAATTAGCATGTAAGTTAAAGTTAGCTTATGATAAGGTAGCTAATTGTAATCAGAAAGGTCAGAAATAGTCAAAAGAATATTATGACCAAGGTACAAAATTACAGGAATTTGAGAAAGGAAATTCTGTGTATTTACACGATCCGACTGCCAAACATGGAGTCGCCAGGAAATTAGCCTTTATTTGGAAAGGCCCGTTCGAAGTTATAAATAGAATGTCTAAATTAACTTATCAGATTCGGCGTGAAAATGGTCGAGATCAGATAGTTCATGTAAATAGGTTAAAACAAAGTCGTATAAAAGGACCTGAGTACACGCGTAAAGATAGTTCACGAGAGAATAGACCTCATAAGTCACGAAGTAAACGTGAAGAAAATACAGGTGAAAGTCTCAGTGCTACACCTTTTAGTGAAGAAAATACAGATGAAAGTCTCAGTGCTACACCTTATGTGATAGAGTCGCATCCTCTACTAGTGACGGTAGAAGAGGGAGCGTATCCTGAAGGTCAGGATGTAGAACCGAGTGATATTGACTAAGCAGATCTAAATGAAACCAATGGTCAAAATGATGAAACAGAATGGGAACCTCCTAGGTATCTTAGAAATAATATAGCAAGTAATGAAAATAGATACAACTTAAGGTCACGAGGAAACAGTAGTTTAGAGAATAATGTTAGCATAGAGAGTAATTATATTAGTGAAGAAGAAGAAATAAGTATGAATGAAGATAACAGTACGAGAGAAAACATTTCTACAACTCAGGAAATTGATAACACAGCAAACGCAGGAAGTAGTATGAACGGGACACAGTTAGAAAGAGAGCAGGAGATAACAAGCACTACCCACCGTTATCAATTACGACCTCGGAATTAAACATGTAATTAATTTCGATAAATTGTTGTATGTCTCAGATATAATAATTATACTCATTACTGGAGTAATGATGCAGAATGAGACAACAAACGACCCCATTTTGGATAAAGGAATAATCTTTTTGAAAGACAGAGATATTTTGTTAACAGGAGATAAGTGGACAATAGTAGCTGACACAGACATTACAGATTATGCAAAATTGGTTTATGATTTGCAAGCATCATTGAAAGTTGTAGGTAGGAACCATAATGTTTTTATGGTTATGATAAAATACTATATGAAGCAGAGCTGAATAGGTTAGTTAACATGACTTTAGGTTTAGAAGTACAAATAAAAGCTTTTCAATCATTATTACCCGCAGGTGTACTTACACAAAGAGTGTATAAAAGAGGATCAGTAAATGTAGTAGGCTATGGCCTTAAGTATCTTTTCGGTTCGCTCGATGAACGAGACATGAGCAGGATAAGTCGAGAAATTGATTATTTACAAGGATTTTCAAAAGAAGTTTCACATGTAGATGATCAGCAATTGACATATTTAAAATCTTTAGATAAACAGGTAGCAGAAAATGCCAAAGCAATCACTTCATTAGGCAAGGCTTTTGCATCCGCAATTACTACAACAGTGCAAGCATTAAATTCAGATATTCATCAAATGTATATATTTGCTTCAAATATCTGGGAAATAGAATTAGTAATTTTACAAACTAAAGCAGATTTAATGCACTTGCAAGAAGCAGTAGATATTACTTCAGTAGGTAGAATTTCTTCAACAATCCTACCCCCTCAAAACTTAACGAACATATTGAAAGACATTTCTACTAAATTACCAGAAGGTACAGCATTAATGACTCAACCAACGGAAGAAAATATGTATTTATTTTATCAAGTTGCGGAAGTTCATGCAGCAGTACTAATAGGAAAATTAGATTGTTTATTGACATTCCATTGAAAGGAGCAGATAGGTTTTATCATGTATACCAAACTCATCCCCTTCCTACCTTCGATCCTACTATAAATCAATTTGTCAGTTATCATTGTTGATCAATTATACTTAGTTGTGGCCGAGAATAAGCAACTATTAACTAAATTAACTCACGATGAGTTAAGCAAATGTATGCCCTGCGGATTTTGCATTATATGACCAAAGAAGCTCCCATTGTTTAATTGCCTTATACTTAGGAAAAACTGATGTTGCACATGATACTTGTAAAAGAGTGAGAGTAGCTCCTAATTTCCCACCTGTTTGGATCAGGGCCCCTGGTAACACATTCTGGGTGTATAGTGTACCAGAGAGAACCAAAATAACTCGCAGGTGTCAATCTTCAGAACAGCATTTAACATATTTCCCAAAAAAAGATGACTTGACAATATCAGGGACGGGAATACTGAGGAACTCTTATAATTGTTACATTTACTAACAGCCAACGAACGAGTTCTGTTGCAGAGTAAACTTGAACAAGCATTGGACACAGTGGAAACTATATCATCACGAAGAGAAGAAGGAAGAAGTCCTGACGTGAAACTGAAGCACCTACACCAAGCAGTAGAAGCTATGGATAAGCATCAAGATAATCAGACTTTAGGCATAGGTCTTGGTAGGTCCGCCGGCGTGGTCATGTGGTTAGCATTGCTGACTACAGATCCGTCGGCCCGGGTTCGATTCCCGGTACCTCCTTGGATTTTTCTGAGGTAGGGAGGTCTGGTAGGGGTGCACTCAGCCTCGTGATTCCAATTGAGTAGCTACTTGATAGAGAAGTAGCGGCTCCGGTCAAGAAAACCACCAATAACGGCCGTGGGTGTCGGCATGCTGACCACATGCCCCCCAATCCTGCCATCTGCCTACGGGAGATGACGCAGCGGTCGGGTGTTAGGCCAAGTCCCTCCAGGGATGTAGCGCCACGGAGTTTAGTTTTTATAGGTCTTGGTACCACTACTGTTTTAATAATTGTGATAGGCATTACTTTGTTTGGGTAAGAAAAATACTAATGTCTTGTTCTTCGGCTTGTTTAAATAGGACTGTACGAGCTAATCCACATGGAGCTTTGGCATTGGCAATCCATTTCAACCTAAGAAGAGAAATACGCCAACAGTATATACAGAAGGTCAAGTAATACTTGGAACAATTGCAGAAGAATCAACTGGTCAACAGAAGCAAATACCACCCCGACCAAAAGAAAAGACCACGGATGCAACTATATTTGTCGTTCACTGACGTTAAAATGAATGTAACACTGCTATGAAACACCTATGTATCGCTGATAAATGTATCACAGATACACAATATTATTCTTGTATTTTATTATTATTATTGTTATTTTATTCAAATTATTATTATGTATTGTATGTATTTTACGTAACACAATTATGTTACACTATAAGTGATATACAGAAACACTTATTATTATTTTATTAATCGTATATTATTCACACACACATATATTTTTGAAAGTTTTATTCATACTGGATACAGTACTTACATTAAAAAGATTATTAGCATCAACTAATACAGGAACGACATTTTGCCCTCAGCCATGCTTACTATGAAATAGTGTTATGAGAAAACTTAAGAAGTATAACTTTCTTAGAGGTTGGTTATCATTAAACCACATCCTTAATAGCTGATTGTTTTGAAGTTTTGATATATGCTAATTAATTAATTTTACTAATTGGAGTGACCATTCGTTTCACTGCATAGGTCACTTTGAACAGGGGAGAGTGTGATACCGTGTAACTCTCTAGCGTATCACCCCGCATTTAATCTCTCTTCCACCCTGTAATACTTTTATTTCATTTATATTTATGTCATATTATATTATATTCACTGTTATAGTCTTTAAGTAATATTCAGGAATTGTCACAAGGTTAACATTGTATCAAGGAAGTGTAACCACAGATTTCCTGTTATTCGTTCCGTTATAAGTAAGTCGACAGAACTCTGTAAACCTGACAATTTCCATATAAGTACTTTTATATTTCTATGATTTAGGCCCCAATGAGACACCATTATGAAGAGCATCTGATGTAGCTTATAACCAATCAGAGAGCGGGACAACGACCGAGTTACTTTACTAAGTTAATAGGATTTTCCTTGAATAAACTTATAAATACAGCCCTTTTGGCATCAAGCACTTCTTCTTGATATGTCATTAGCACTAGCAGTGTGTTACTTTGATTGATACCCGAGTTGGTCTCTGGTAACTGTTTGTCATAGAAGTCATCATAACTTTAGCTTATAATTGTAGATATTAAACTCAGTGCACATCAGTATTATGCTTCTCAAGTGTAAGTACATAGTTTCTTATTCTTAACTGCTACCACAGCTACCATAGTGTTGTCTCTGACGGGTTTCCCAACTAATATATTATTCAATTATTATTAACAATTCATTTTGTTAGCCAAAGAAGTTATTACTCATTACTCATTTTTATTTAATTAAACTTTATTGTTATCTCCTTATGAACTTTGTCGTCCTTATTATAGTAGAAGTTAAGTCCTTACCGCTCATAGCGTACCTACCCTTCTACTCCCTGTTAGGGGCATGCCAACACTATGTAACTTGTTTAATAAACTTATTACATGTAACAAGTTATATGTAACATGTAACTAGTTATATGTTTAACAAATAGGTTATAACACTTTTTATATAACTAAAGTTTAGAGAGAAAAAATGCATTTGTACTGCACAGTAGTAATGTGGCCCGGAAATAATCTCAGTGGGTAGGAATTTATAAAATTTCCTCTGGCAGGAAATATTCCCAAAAGTGAGCATTTATCACCTGATGAAAGTGGCTTCCGACCTTTTCGTTCCACAAGTGATCATCTAGTCAACATCGACACTGAAATATGTGATGCACTAGTATTAAATCATCACGTAATTGCAATTCTCTAGAAATTGAGAAAGCTTATAATATGATTATCAAACCTAGACTAATAAAAGTTCTTTCAGAATTAAAAATAAGAGGCAATAGTTTAGCTTTTATCATCAACTTCTTAGCTCACAGATATCTAAGAGTGAGAATTCAGGATAAACTATCTCCTCCTATGGAAATGGTAAATGGTCTGCCTCAAAGGTCAGTACTTAGTGTGCTTCTATTTCTCATTGCTATTAATGAAGTCAGCAGTTTGATTGAGAAGCCAGTAAAAGCATTCCTCTTTGCGGACGATATCACTCTTCTCTGCAGTGGGAATAACATTCAGCTTACTGCTAACATTATTCAGAATTCTTTGGATAAAATCTACTTTCGGGCAAACACTTCCGGCTTCACAATATCCAAATCAAAATCTGAATTTATAGTATTTTCTAGAAGTAGAAAGCTTCGCCAAATAGACGTTCAACTTAATATTGGTGGGCACAGGTTGCACAGATCAGATACTTGCAAAATCCTAGGCGTACTGTTTGATAAAAATCACTCATGGAAACAACATATTACTTCACTAAAAGTGGAATGTGCATCTAGACTGAACATAATTAAAACGTTATCTTCCATTAAGTGGGGTGCCGAATCAGCATGTCTAATAAACGTCTATCGAGCTCTAATTCAGTCCAAACTGGATTATGGAGCAATAGTATACAGTTCGGCAAGGAAACGCCTTCTCCAAAAATTGGATCCAATTATCAACACTGCAAGTCGTCTAAGTTTGGGAGCCTTCAGATCCAGTGCAAGTAGCAGTCTACTTGTGGAAGCTGGTCTTTTTCCCTTGGACCTGCGACGTAAACAACTATGTCTAAACTTTTCATATTCAATATTTTGTTCTCCTTCTAATGCGACCAACAATTATGCCTTTGGTGTTTCAAAATCAGAACTTTATAACTCTCACCCAAATTGTCCAAAACCATTAAGGGGAAGACTCTTGGATTATAACTCAGAATTCAACATTGAAAAAGCTAACATCCTCCCAAGGCGACTTCATCCCCTTCCTCCTTGGGAGACTTTTATTCCCTCAATTAATACGATGATTACACAAATTCCTTGCCCTAAATCAGTGTTACAGCCTATGATCTCGTCACTCCTTGAAGAGTATAAGAATTATCTCAAAGTATATACTGATGGCTCAAAACGAGACTCAAAATCAGGATGTGGCATAGACATTTCCTCAAGTATTCACTCCTATCGCTTACCGGATTACTTCCCCATCTTTTCTTGTGAAGCCTGGGCTATTCTCAAAGCTATTGAAATAAGCACTCAGAGTAATAACTGCTCACAAATTGTTATCTTCTCAGACTCTATGTCAGCTCTCGGTGCCATGGAAAACTGATCTACAAGGAACCCACTCATCCAAATGATTAAGGAACGTTTGCTTTTCCACTCAAAAAATGGTACCCAAATCTCATTAGCATGGCTTCCTGCACTTAAAGATATTTCTGGTAATGAAAACGCAGATACAACAGCTAAATCTGCTACAGTCTTCCCACGAATTGAAAACTGTTTTAATGGTACATTGGAGGACACCAAAACATTGATCAGATCTAAAATTACGAAGCACTGGGATGAAACATGGAGATCCACTCCTTCAAAACTGCAGCTCGTCCGGAAATCAGTTACTGAGCCAGCCATTCCGAATACTCTCCTCTATAGAAGGCAACAAGTCCTGCTGACCAGGCTGCGGATTGGCCACTTCAACCTTAGCAATGGCTATCTTATGAAGAAATCTATTAAGGATCCATGCCCGAAATGTAATGGGGATGTAACTTTCTCCCATCTTATTCTGGAATGTCACGGTTATTGCATGTAAGGCGTCTGTTAAATACCAAAGGAGACCTGTACAATATATTGAAAAATGATAAAGGATGCCTTAAGGTTATCTCACTTTTGGAACTGTCACAGTTAAAATCGTTCCTATAATGTCAAATCAATTCATAGTTTGTCAGTAGTTGCTTAATTACTTCCAGTCCTTTTTATGTTTAATAAGTTCTTCTTCTTACTAAATTTAAAGTTGCATATATGTTTTTCTTCATACTTCACTTCTTCTAGCACTTGTACAATATAAATATATTAATTATTGTGGTCGCTGGTGACCCTGGCAGTTAAAAGCGACCTTAAATAAATAAATTTAAAAAAATAGTTAGTTTTGAATGTTTTACAGCTTATTAACGGTCCAGGTACCTTAAACGGAAACTATTTCAGTAAAATTCCACATGTTTATCAAGGAACCGTCTAGGGAAGTATTACCTCTTCTATGATATTTTTTTTCACTTATTGTCAGAACAATGTCCCTATCTTCTTTAAAAAAATATCAATTCGTGATAATCTCTAAGGTTTTCTTTATAAACTTATATGTTATAAAGTGATACCTCACACTTATTTAAACAGAATTAAAGATAAGTAATTTAACATAATTCTTCATAGATTGTGTTGGTATTTAAAATAAAATGCCAGAAATCAACACCTTCAATACTACCCAAACAGAAATTTAAAAATAATTAGTTTACAGCCTAATAATTAATCATAAATCAGTCCCACGGTCTAGGCTAATCCTACTGTAGTTTAGGGGGAAATTTTGTTCTTTCATGATTTATGAGGGCTAAGAGCAACCTGCTACTTGGCAGATGTGGCCCTCCAAATCTTAGGAGCTGCAGTCACTTCTGCCGCCACAAAACGTACATTCAGTACGTTTTCATGGATGCAATCTAAAAAGAGGAACCGCCTATCATCTGTGCGAGCAGATAAACTCACTTATCTCTCTTACAACTGAAAACTGATGAATGATCAACCTCAGAAGAAGAAAAATAAGAGTGAATCTACTGAAGTTTCAAACCCAAAGAGCTGGTAATCCAGACGATCCAGATGAAGGGAAAGACCAAGAAGAAAACCTAGATGATGATGAAGGCCATGATGACAGTGATGATATTGGCATCCTTTTTGATCAAGAAGAAAAAGAAGAGGATGGTGATGAAGAAAGTATAATGGATTTCAATGGAAGTGATTAGGCCAACTTCTAAGATGAAGTCAAGGTCACACATTTAAAGAAAGCAAGTAGGCCTATTCCTAAAAGTTGTTTGGGTTCGTACCGTTTATGATTATTACTGAAATTTGTGTCTAACTAATAGTCAATCTCTTCAATGAACTCTTTTGTTAACCTTCTGTATTGACTTTCAAGAACCAGGGCAAATTTTAATTAACTTCTTTTCATTATTAACTATGTGAAAATATTTTATAGTTAAATAATTAATGTTCTTCTTTGTTCTTTCATTAATTATATATTAATCTTTGAAATTATGATAGTTTTTAGCTTTATTTAACCTAATCATGCTTAAATTTAAGTAACAAATAGGTATCTGAGTTATCTTTCTAGTAAATAATAAATTCCAGGGAATTTTTGAAATTGTGGAACATTTCCGGAAACATTCCCTGGAAGTATTTCCTCGAGATTAGGTTCCCGCCAGATGGCGCTGTGAATTGAACTTCAGGCGAAGCTCAGTTGGTAAGAACATTGACACGGATAGCTAAGGGTCCTGGGTTCAAGTCCCAGTGTCAGAGGAATATTTCTCCTATAATATTGTCATGTAATGTCCAACAGAGACAAGAATCTGTGGTACATGAATGCATATGCATATACCTATTTTGAATGTTCCTGTACAATAACAGTGGAAGCCCGGTAACAAAATCACTAATTAGTGTGCCTCACAGTACTGTATATGACATAACTTGTCTGTCGGAGAGGTAGACCATTAAGGGCAGTCAGTCATAGGAGAGAGATTCTATCTGGCGCTGTGAATTCAATTCTGGCGTAGCTCAGTTGGTAAGACCATTGGCACGGAAAGCCAAAGGTCCTGGGTTCAAGTGTCAGAGGAATTTTTCTCCCATAATATTATTACAATATTATCTCAACTATCTTCTGTAACTTGTTACTAGATATTGATGAATTTAATTTTTCCGTTTGTTTGTATAAAGAAACTGTCCACCTAACCACAAATAATTAGATTTATCCAAAAGTATCTTGATGGCGCTGATTATCTTCCTTTATCTTAGTTTTTACCTCTCCCTTAGAGGATTTAAGCGACCCGAGCCGCCCGGGCCTTACAGGGCCGCAACCTGTCGGGAGAGGGATTATCTTTGGAACACATACATACTTTTTTGAACAGATAAGGGCATGGAGGGCGTCCCCGGATGAGTGATCAGCCCAATGCCAGGGCCACCTCCGAGACAACACGAACACATAGGACGAGGCACACCATTCACACACACACATACACACACTCCGAACAGGGCGAAAATGGGATGAAGATTATAATGACGGCCAGATAATATCTGGGGACCTCAGGGGCCTAAAGTTACCCGACATTTGTTTCACTGGTGAGGAAAACCCCGGAAAAAACCAACCTAGGTAACTTGTCCCGACCAGGAATCGAACCCGGGCCCGCTGCGTGAGAGGAGCAAACGCATCCCCTTTGCCATAGCGGTGGACGATGGTGCTGATATAACGTATAAATGGATATGTCCAAATATTATCACAGAATATATAGTAGTAAAAGCTAATGTCGATCACACTGTACTCGATTACACATTCAAACTAGCAAATGTGGACTTAACAACTTGGAAATTGTTAAAATAATTAAAAATGTATTAAATTTATATATCATGTACATCAATTGGTTGGTTAGGTTAAAAGCTGTGCTCTATCATTCCATTGTCCGTTGCATCTCTATTATGCATATGTAAATTTTCAGCAAATTATTGTTTTTTTTTATACTCCAATACATGTGACCCTATTTTACCTTGGAGGTATGTTAGGGTTTTAAATATAACAAATTAACAAAATTAATATTAACAAACTATCTTACAAGTAATAATTATAAACGGGAATGAACATAATTTTCGAAACGTATAAAGTCTTGTTTGCAACACTCTTTTCTAAAAATTGTCAGTGGTGCTGAAAGTTTAGTGTCACAATAATTTAGTTTACACCTTAATTGAAAACGTTGTCTTTCAAATCTGGGACATTCCAGTAAAAGATGTTTCACTGTTTGTTCAATTTCTCTACATGGGCAAGTATAGTCGCATTCTATTTTTATTTTAAATCTTCGGAAATAGCTACCAAATTTACCATGTCCTGATATAAACTGAGTTAATATAAAATTTGGTACGAAAAATTTTGGCTGTAGTCTATGATATATTGTTGGAAAATAAAGCTCTCTTGTAAAAGCTCCTTTATCTGAGTGTTCCCATTCAAAATTCCAACAAGATGTAATATATTTCCTTATTTGATTTTTAACAAATGATATTGGACACTTAGCATACATATAGCTCGAGTCCATGGAAGCTGCCGATTTTGCCAACTTGTCAGCACGTTCATTTCCTTCCGTTCCACTATGTTCACGAGTCCATACTATACATATGTGGGTTGCCTTCAGGATGGTGTTACGAATTTCTACAGATAGAGGATCAAGAATGTATTTATTATTTATGGAATGTATTCCAGCCTGTGAGTCACTTAATACACAAACACTTCCTGTGTGTTCTAAACTCCACTTTAGAGCTTCCCTAATTGCATAAAGTTCAGCCTGAAAAACTGTACAACTGGGAGCTAAGTGGAAAAGTTGTGAATATACGTCCAGACCCTCGTAGTACACAACAAATACACACCCTACTTCGCTGTTAATTTTAGAACCATCAGTATAAATGCCTTATTTGTGTTTGACCGAACAGAACTGTGTCCGAGAATAACCAGAGTACACTCCTGGGTGCCCAGCTGCAAGAAAATGCATCGGAAGTTGGGGATCAAAAGACATGTGTTGGAAATTGCTTTTGCGGTTTCTTTTAATGTCACTCACACCAGCTACAAATTATTGTTATTAATATAAAATAACACTTAGGCGCACTGAAATCCAGTAATTGTTGATTAATTGTATATTATTATTAACCAAATTTTTGATGGTTCACGGTAGTATCGCGTTGCATTAATTGAACTTTGTGGCATTTATTTCTATCTTGGATATGTTCATTTCGATCATGTCTTGATCATCATCAGTCCCTATTTATGACTGTAAATTTCGACGTCCGGATTGCCAGAGTACAACTGTGATACTAAAAAATGCCACAAAGTTCAATTAATGCAACGCGATACTACCATGAACCATCAACAATGTGGTTAATATTAATCTACAATTAATCTGCAATTACTGGACTTCAGTGCGCCTGCGAGTAATTTTATATTAATGGCAATAATTTTCTGAGAAGTTGTTTTGCAAATTTACATGTGCATAACAGAGATCCAACAGACAATGGTATGATAGGGCACAGCTTTTAACCTAACCTACCAATTGTTATACAAGATATATAAATTTAATACAATTTTAATTATTTTAACAATTTTTAAGTAGTTATGTCAACATTTGCTAGTTTGAATGTATAATTGAGTACAGTGTGATCGACAATAGTTTTTACTACTATATATTCTGTGATAATGTTTGGACAAATCCATTTGTACGATATATCAGCACCATCAAGATATGGAACATTAATGAAGATTGTTATAATATTACATATTATGAGAGTTTTGTAGAGGGACATATATGTGAGATTAGGTTATATTATTATTATACTACTGTACACCTGAAAAGCATAGAAAACGTTGCATAGATTGAACTTTTGGATAAATCTAATTATTTGTGGTTAGGTGGACAGGTTGTTGTTACTATTATATACGCAGCAAAATTTACATGTAGGTTACATGTAACAAGTTACACATTTCCCATCCCATGCAGGAAAGGTATAACTTGTTACATAACACAAAAATCAGTTATATAACACAATGTTATCTGTAACAAGTTACATGTATTTGTAACAATTCTGGAAAACATGTTATATAACCCAAGTTTATAAACAAGTTACACAGTGTAAACGCAGCTAACGGAGTATAAACGCAGAAAACTGGTTATATAACACAAAAATCAGTTATATAACACAATGTTATATGTAACAATAGGCATGTTTTTGTAACAATTTTGGAAAACATGTTCTATAACTCAAGTTATATTAAAAAGTTACATAGTGTAAACCCAGCTTAAGAAAACGAAAGTAAGTGGTGGTATACAGTAAAATTCAACCCTAACAACATCAAGACGTTCTGCTTATGAAATAGGGCGAGTGGCGACAGCTCCAAAATATTTCCATTAAAATAATTAAAGTCATGCAATTTTGTTTGAAGGAATTAAGGAACGGAACAATTCGTGTTTTATTTTCAAAATTCATTATATTTCCTTTATTCGATTGTTCCAAAAATTTAAAGTATGTTTTAATACAACAATGGTAGTACAGCGTTCACATGATTTGCTCATGGTGTTCATGTTGTGGCGGTGGAGCCCCATTTTATACTTTAATATTTAGAGGAAGCAGCCTAAATCAGATATATAGAATACCTGATCTTTGTAAGGAAAAAAATAACGTAATGTAAAAACAATTTTATTGAACTTTAACAGATCCATGACATTAATATTAGAATAACAAAAGCAGACAAAGTCAACAGAACAGTCATCATACACACAGAAGATCTGACTAATAAAGTACACGATTACATAAACAAAAACAACATCACAGAAATAAAATCAGACCCCACTGAAGCATACCACAACACCATAAAACATGTTATAAACAGATCAAAATACATAATCCCCGAAAACAGAAAACGATGCCTAAAACAAATTCACCCTTCAGCACCAACATTAAATGCCCTGCCTAAGGTACATAAACAAGACATGCCAATACGACCAATCGTCAACTACACCCAAGCATACAAACAAACTAGCCAAATACATGGACAAGATAATCAGACAGAACATAGAACTCAGCACACAAACACAACTAAAGAACAGCAATGATCTAGTACAGAAAATCAAAGACATTGAAATCCCACACAACTCAACTCTAGCATCTTTCGACATCACCAACCTATACACAAACAAACCAGTCACGGAAACCTTGGACATCCTAAAGACCACACTGCAGGAAAACAACACACCGGAACAACACATAACAGAAATCATAAACACCCTAGAAACCATCACAAAACAGAACTACTTCACCTTCGAGAACAAGCACTACACTCAACCAGATGACTTTCCCATGGGTTCCCCCATATCCAGCATACTAGCAGAGATATTCCTCCAACACATAGAACACAACAAAATCCTCCACAACAACACGCACACAAAATAATCTACTGGCACAGATACGTAGGTGAAATTATCATACTATACAGAGGCAACACCAGACTGTGCATCAATAAAATCCACAAAAACATACAATACACAGCAGAATTTGAAATAAACAAGACCCTCAATTTCAAAGATTTCACTATCACTAAAGACAATACACAGATACATCAATTCAAAATATAGAGAAACCCACAATAACAGTCACACTAATACACAACAGCTCCAATCATCCTTCACAACACAAACATGCTGCATTCCGATCCATGCTCCACAGACTTGAAAACAGACCACTATCCATTGAAGACTACAAAGAAGAACTAAACCCCATAAAACACCCAGCTGTTACCAATGACTACGACCACACAGTAGTTGACAACCTACTATACAAAATCAGAGCGAAGAAAAATGACCAAAACACAGAAAAGAAAAAAGACAAATACATCACACTCACATACTTCAACACACATACACAGAAAATCGCCCAACAGTTCAGAAAACAAGGATACAAAATATCTTTTAGTACAAAGAACAAAACACTCAACAAAATACAACCCACAGATAACAAACAACACACAAACAAATACAATAACCCAGGAGTCTACAAACTAAAATGCAACGACTGCCCAAAATTCTACATAGGACAAACAGGCCGAAGTTTCAAAACACGATACAAAGAACACATACGAGCTCTCAAACTAAACACAGACTCTGCCTCTGCAAACCATATAATAAACACAGGACACGAATACGCACACATCAATACAGACATGGAAATCCTACACATTAACCAGAAAGGTCACACACTCAACACACTCGAACAATATGAAATATACAAACACACCACACAAGACAACACCAACATCCTAAACGAACAATTACAATTAAAATCGCACGCGCTCTACGACACATTTATCAAAAAATCTTCCCAACCACAACGATAACATCACGGGAGTCAGTTGGGTAAAATCCCATCTACGGGGACCATTTTTTAGAACCGAGATTCTCTTCATAAAACACTTATATCACACAAATTTTGTTATAGATAGATGTGTGGAGAGGAGATGTTGTCTTGGCGAATGATTTGGTCCAACCCACCCGCCCTAATTGATACACTTTCTTTTATATCACAATCTAGCGAAAACTACCTTCTTCTCCACCTTTTTTCTGTCCTCGTCCTCCTGATTGGACGTTTTAGGTGTGACGTCATATCGCTAAACAAGATATGATTGTGGATGAACAGTGTGACAAAACTACAAAGGTACAAGCCACTAGCTGCTCGTAAGAAATTGTGGTTGTGTTATTCAGTATATTGCTCCTTAACTAACATAAACGTTCCTAACCTAACAAAACATCGGAGGTATTCAGTACATTGCTCCTTAACTAACATAAACGTTCCTAACCTATCAGTTGGCAACCGTGTATCGCTCATAAACAAAAAACATCACACAGTCCGTGGAAATGTGAATATCGCGTGAATTGATCCCCGTAATTGGGATTATGCCGTCAGTTGCTGAAGATGGCCGCTCCACGCGGTTGAAAGCTCTCCAACAGGTAACAAAATACCACAGTAGTGAGTTCCAGTGTAAAAGCTTTATACTCGATATAAATCATTAAGAATAACTTTTCCCAACAACAATAAAATGGGCTAATCACTATAAATGAGTATCAAGTACAAAACTGATATATAAATTTAAATTTATCAGAAGACCTACGAAAATTACTATAATAGAATACGGGGTCATTCCATCTCGGCAAAGAAAATATGAGAATAACAAGCTATAACGAAAGACAGCAAAACTAACGAAAGAAAACTGGTGGATGAAAAATATATACTTAGCTAAATAAAACACAGAAATATAATTGATTAATATAACAAAGAAAAACCCACAAGGAAATAATATATGAAGTAAATGAAGTAAAACACTAAAATAAAGAAAGCATACCTGCAAGAGCAAGACGGAGCGAGAAGGGCAAACTAGGTCTTCTCTAGCAATAGGTGTTTACATGTTGGAATACAACCACAGACTGCCTCGGCCCATACGGGGCCCGAGAGGAATGTACAAAAGGCACACGTGATTACAAATAGAACGCGGCCTATGAAAAGGTATAATTTGTAATTGGCAACAAACCGTGTATCACTGCTGATCACAATATAATGCATACGTTATTATCTATGTAATGTTTATTAACTTATAAGAAAAATAACTTTTCAAATGCATAATGAAAGTTTATTTAAAAAAAAAAACTAAAATGAGTAGGCTAAATGTAATGATATATTTATTTATGGGTCAACTTTGTATTGTTAGGGCTTGATAAATGCGTGAATAGAACTTAAACATAAATCATGCAATAGGAAAATGTTTAAAATATAATTTTATGAAATGCAGTCACTGACTTTCTACAAGTAGAAAAATATTCATTAAAATATTATGTATGTGAGTGAACTGTAAAGTGCATCTTGATATAGACACTCATTGAAAACATCTTTCATACACCAAGGGGATGAGTTCAAAAAGTCATCATTGTCTTTACAACAATAAAAAAGAGCCTTGTATGTCCTTACCAAGTCGTTATGAGTCAATATGTTAGGTCAGAGCAATCAAATGACATCAAACTGACAATTCGCTTGAATCTATGATGTGTCCTTCATTTTCGCTAACAAAGATAGCAGAAAACATAAAATGCAAGATTTATCACTGAACTGAGATCACTTGACATTACAACGTTTATATAAAATGAGTAATCAAGACCGCGGTAGAAGAACAGGATCTCTTACTATAGTCTAGGCAAATTAGACAAAAAAAAAAAAAAAGCAAAGGGGGTTAATAATTTATAAAGTATTGAAACTTTGGGAAAACATTGATAAGGGGTGTAGTAGTCAGAAACATAAAAAATCCCTCTTCTCACTTCCCCCCCAAAAATGTACGTTTTTACCATTTTTTCAATTTTCACGCAAAAGATTAATTTCATACCGCTGTAGAAGAACAGGACTTTTACAATAGTCTAGGCAAATTAGACAAAAAAAAGCCAGAAAATGTGACAAATAATTTGTAAAGTTATGAAACATTGGGAAAACATTAAAAGGGAGTGCAGAAGTCAGAAACAGAAAAATTCCCGCTCTGGAGGTGTGTCCCACTTCCCGCCCCCAAAATGTACATTTTTCACTTTTTACGCAAAAGATTCATTTTTCGAAGATAGCCTAACTATTACAAAAAAAATGGTGTGACGCTACTTCAGCTATGTTTGTGAAAAGGAAATCACAAATTTTCACATTTATTATTCAACCGATCCCGGCATCTTCGTGACATTCCCCGAGTGTTTAATGATCCAAGGTAGACTCCTGAGGTCACTGAAAAAAATCTGATGCGAAAGTCACATAACTTCCTCTACCCAAATAAATGTTAGCAGTATTCACATATCCTTGTACAGAATCGCAAGAGACAATTTTACGCTAATTATCCTATAAATACCTCCTCTTTCAATGATGCGACTAAAAGCGCAGGCTATATAACAAACTTGTTCAACGTTTCATGATCCAAAGACAGAACGGTTATCAATGTATATGTACTGAACAACAAACTGTTGAACATTTAATTTTTCATTGCCCAGTCCTAGAGCATAAAAGAAGAATATTGGACACACACTTAGATTATTGTAAAAAGAAATTAGATAAACCACTCTTTGATATTTTTAGGAAAAAATGCTGTTATAGAGAATTCCAAAAGTTTTTGTGTTCTATTTTTAAGATGTTATAGTTTTCTTTTATAATATAATATATTAGTTATCTTGTTTTCTTAGAGTAGTAAGGCCTGCATCCAGCCTATGGATAAGAAGTAGTAATATTGCAAATATATTGTCTTGTAACTATAACCCTAATATACCTCCGGGTGGAATAGGGTTTAAGTAATTGTATATTCAATAAATAAATAAATATATAACAAACTTAAAAAACAAAGTTACAGCAGACGTTTATTGAACTTTCCGCCGTAAAGAATAATTTCCGAAATTTATCGAATATTTCCCTCAGATACTTCTTTAATCTATGCATGGCCAACAACACATCTTTCTCACTTCACATTCTTATATAGAATAAGAGGCGTATTCAGTTGTTCATCACGCAAGACAAACTTTCTACAAACAGTGGGTGAACAGTGGGTGGCTTGTAAGTACCCTCAGAGAATTTTTCGAAAAAAGGTTTCAAATAAAAGTTTTAGCTCTCAGTAAAAGGAACACATATGCAAATTTTAAAGAAAATCGTAAGAGCCGTTTTCGAGAAAATCGTGAAAAACGAAAATTTCTTCATGTAAAGTCCCCATAAAAATAAGAGAAACTTATCGCCAATCCTCCGCTCACATCTTTAGAAGGTACCTGACCCAAATACGAAATTTTGTTTTCATACGATTTTTCGTCTTGGAGCTAGCTTGTTCACAGTCTTTCCACACACACACACACACACAGACATCTTTCCAAAAATAGTATTTTTGGATTCAGGGGCCTTGAAACGTGTATATATGCTAAAAACTCAACTTCGAATTTGTGGGTCGAAAACAATACTTCCTCTACCTATAGTAGCCTACCTATGGTACGGGCAGAGGAAGTTAAAATTTAGAAAAATGTATACTCTGTTTAAACAAAATCATTAAAACTACTAGTAATAACACATTAACACATAACACATAATACATTGACTCCTTTGATTCTAATACAGACGAGAATTATAAAAATTTGTTTAAAAAAGCCTATAGAATATCCAACAGAATTGATATTTCCTGAATTTAATGTGATGACTGTAGAACAAATTTATAAGCTCACACTTTTAAAATACTTTCAAAAATACCGCAACGTACATGTATCGGATCCTCATAACTACAATACTAGAAGAAATAAAACATTGCCTTTAATAGAACCAAAATACTTCACCTCTTCTAGCTCTAGCATTTATTATGGTCCAAGACTCTATAACTCTATAATTAGGTCACATCCAGAAATAGTACATATGAACAACAAAAAATTCAATAAGTTTATCAAAAATCTTATTTCATAGTTCAAAAGTTACTTCACTCTGTACTTAGTAGACAATTAAGGAACGATTTTATTTGTAATAACTCAGGGTTTCAATTTTTGTTCTTACTACTTTTCCTGTTTTCTTTTTACTATTCTGTTCTTTCTTTTTTTTATTATTATTTTTTAGATATTGATTTAATATTATATTTTCTTTATGTATTTGTAATTTTTATTTTGTAATGTAAATGGCTGAACTGTGCCCGAGCACGAGCGCATGCTCATTCGGGTGGTCTTGTTTTGTTTTGTATAAATATAAATAAATTATAACAGATATCAGTGTTTTAATATACTTGTTGGCCAGGCAAGCAATTCTAACATACTCTCACCCTTGCCAGCCACTACCGGCAAATCCAGATGTAGTTGGGGTACAGCTTGGATCCCAGAAAATGGAAAAAATCAAACGAGCATCATCTCCAGAAAATATTGCACTGAAGATTGTGGAAAAAAATGCAAGTATTTCTCGGCTTTTTCGGCCTTTTCTCGGCTTGTACACGTAGGAAACTAATTCCATGCCATCATCACAGGTAATCTAAAATGCAAAAATTGTAACAGGCCATATGTAGTCAACCACACAATAAAGAATAATTAGAATTTGATGATCAACCAACAATTACAACTGTATAAACACCCAAACTAGCGCAACTTTAAAAAAAAATGTATTTAAAATGCATTCAATATAATGATATAACTTATTTTCAAAAGTATGCCTTTTAACTGAATATGAACTGACTATTCCAATAGGTCTATTTCTTTAAAATAGACCTATTGGAATAGTCAGTTACAATTTAGTGTATTGTATGTAACTCCTTAGCTTTAGTGTACAGGTAATAAACTATAGTGAGTTACTTTCAAAGAGTAATGGAAGAGTAACTGTTAGGCCTATGAGGATGCTAAGATGATAATCTTGAATAAAGTACAAAAACGTCATTCGTATGAAGTGAATTAATATCCAAGTTCCAAACATAATATAAATGTGATATATGAATATAACAATGCTTGGTAAAACTATAGGAAATGACAATAGGATAAAGTATGTCGAAATCCGGTATTTTCTACAAATATTATAACAATAATCACATTCCGCCACAGAGTAATTTTCCCCATTACAAGAATGAGTGTTTATTAAAGCTGTTGGCAAGAAAATAGTGAAAACGGTTTTTTTTTAATTCGAAGTCATAGACGATATTCTTTGTGCCTCATCCCTGGAAGTTACTAAATATAAATTTCATACGATTTTTTTGTTTTCGATCATGTATGATGTTCGTAGAGAAATACAGTCAAGTCTAGTTTCTGAAGATATTATTTGCGGGCGTTAAAACATGTATTAATGCTGAAAACTAGCATCGAATTTAACAGGAGTTACTTTTCCAGTAATATCTTTTGTATGGTAATAACACAATTATTCGTTATAGTCTTCAGCAGATTATTTTAGTGTATCTTTTATATTGCTGTGAAGATAGCCATCTGCGTTACTGCTTTCAATGATTGTGCTTTACGATGGATTCATCGCTCCCAGCGTTTTATTAAAGGTTTAGCTATTTCGCAAACCATGCAATTAATGAACAGGTTTCGACAAAACAGGATGCGATTATGACACTGTCGCTGGAACCCGCTCAATTACTAATTTCCGTTGTGTTCAGCCTCTTTCGCCTTTGTCATATGAACACGGCCCCAGGGCCTAACATGGCCTGCCTCCACCGTCCATCGCCTCCTGCAGAAGGACAGAAACATCTTGATATTCTCCAACAGAGACATTGCTCTTGTAATATACATTCATCAACCTTATAACAATTTCAAAGATATTTGAAATATTAATATAGGCCTATTTTGGACTTGTAGTCAGACTGTAGTAGATGAGGCCTGTCCAACTTTAGAGGAACTGGGGCCAAATTTATTTAGACAAGTCATCTTTAGGACCACATGAAAATTACTTAATTTTGATTGTTATTAACTTAATCAAACTGGTTAAGTTAGTTATCAATAACTGGTACATGTTATAAACAATTTTAAAATAGCAATGACAAAAAATGCTTGTTTTTACAAGATAAAGCTTTTGTCTCACTAATTTTCGATGGTAATAATACTGAAACAGTTTATTGATAAAAAAAACCGCTAATATTCAAGGTTGTAGTTCCTAATATCAATACGTCACTTATGTACCATTTTAAATTTCAAATTTTCAAAGCTAGCCTATATACTTCCAAACACAGGCACGATCTGAATACCAGAATCACTCACCAAGGAAAATTTTATCTCAGAGAAGTCAGAAAAGTTATTTCGTTTTCTGTTCTGGTTTTGATGAAATGAATCAACTTAGAAATCACATTTCAAGTTGAAATGTTGATAGTTGTTCCTCCATGTTCACTTTCAAGGACTTTGTAAGAAGGATCAGTGTGTCCTTTATGTTTATGTTTTCAAAATAAGGAAATCTTGAAAGGAAATGTGATCGTTTAAAAATCGTCATGAAAAAAAGCTTCTACTCTGTTTCATAACTTTTGGCAAGATGGAAAACTTGATTTTTTTCTTCTTTCGAAATTTGATCTTATCAGACCTGCAACTTATTCTGATGGTAACGCGTGCTGTTTCAAATTGGTACCAATACTATGATATTTATTTAGCCTATATTTTTGTTTTCTTTGTACCGCGGGCCGAAATAATAACTTACATGGGCCGTCAGTTGGATAATATATCTGTAGAAGATAGTCTAGTAGAGCTAATTCGAGACGGAAGAAATGGCCTAAATGCAGCACTCTCATAACAAATATGCTTACACTGTTCAATGAAGTAATAAGAACAATGGTAGCTGATAATGGTTTAATAATGTTGAACACTGTAACAGATACTTGTTTGATTCAGAACATTGCATCACAGAAATAAGAACTTTTGCCTCATTTCTCAATTTTACCTCTGATTATCCTGAATGTTAGAAACTTCCATTATGGTGAGTGAACTGCATTGCAGGCTTTCTTGTCTTCTTCAAAGAAAAGAACGTATTAGGATTTAGAAAATTACCACAGTCTTTAAAAAGCAGAATTATAATAATTAATATTTTCTCGTTTACCACACTCTTTAAAAAGCAGAACTATAATAATTAATATATTCTCGTTCTCTATATGATAGACATCAGTTTACATTTAACTCCAGGAATATCCACATCCCAGCGGGCAGATTATGTTAATTCTCAATGGGACTTTCACCCTCACTCATTCGCGCTCGGATCGACAACAATCTAAGGGACTGAAGGTACTCTTTTACACCATTCTCATCAAACATTGTTTTGTACATAGACCGTGGAGGAATCCTCCAGACATCGTCAGGCAAGACTATGTAGGAATAATTATTTAATTAATAACTAAGAATGTTATTGTTGGCATAGCCTGTAGGATTTCAATAAAACACGTTAGCTCTTAAATTGATGATGTGCCTTAAATAGCATACAGTAGTTTGTTTTAAATTCGTTATAAAATAAGTATAACTAAAATTGGAAGAAATATTTAAGTTTCGTTTAAAATGACAGAGTAAGGTACATGAAATTAACTATGGGACTAATCACTTCGTTAAATGTTTTCTTTGTATTCATGCATGGGGTTAAAATTGTGTGAGAAATTAACGCTGACACTTTTAATGTTTACTTACTGTTCTTTCTTATAGGTGAGAATTACTTTCATTATTTTTATTAATGCAATATTAAATCATAAGACTAAGTAATACGGTGTCGGATTATTTTTACAAGGACTAAAATGTAATAGACACTAAGTACAGTAGGCATTGCAATGGAAATATTGACAAAAATATTTGTATATTGAAGCATTAACTTATAGCCTCTCAGTCATATCGCGACATTCTTGATTTACATTATTGGAATTACTTATATCTATAACATTTCATTAATCAATTCAATTCGCGCTAAAACATTAAACAGTAACCTGGTAAAATATTATTCATTAGTCTGGACTGTTATGTGGTGTTCTAATTATTGTAGGAAAAGTATAGCTATGCATGTGATAATTTTTATTTGTAAACAGTTTTGCAAGTAATAATACTTTTTTCATTTACTAACGCATTGAATATTTATGAATTCATTACAATTTTATAACGTTTTACCTTTCTTTTCGTAATATTCGTTAAAGTACATAAAGGGATTCGAAAAAATGTCGGTTAAGCCTATATAAAAAAGGGTCGGAATGGACCAAGTTTTAATACCGTAGATACGGTTTTAACAGTTGTTTCTCAATTTGGGGGAAGTTTCCTGCATGCCCATGTTATCCTCAAAGTGTACAAAGCTGATAAATTGCCATCAATGGACTATATAATCCTTGTGTCGAAAATACCCTATTCAGGAAAAACGCATTTGTATTTCGGTAAATCTCTATCGCTGAAAAGAAATCTGAACAGCGCAGTCATTTATCCAGAAATGTTTAGTCTTTCTACCCCTTTTTATGGACCAACTAGGCCTAAGTTACAAAAGGTCTGAAACATTTTGTTTTATTGTACTAAATACCTATGGGTTTAGGTAGCTTTGTTTGGGGAAAAACTTTTATCAAAATACTCAAATAAAATCTACTAAACGTAAAAAAACTGAAAGGTCGCTTTTTTGGTCACTAGACAGGAGATTAATAATGTATGGATTATGTTATTAATATAGCACAATATAATATATGCTCTTATAACACGAAACTTTACTGTAATCAGATAATAATTATGCAATTTGGTGTAGTTGAACTGTCCTCTTTCACAACGTCCGGGGTTGGTAGTTAACACGCTGCTCGGGTCTAAGTATTTCTGAAAACTAAAAAGGGGTGCACTCAACCACGGATAGACAACCGAGGAGCTGTTCGCGTAAAGTAATAAAGTCTTTGCTGAAGAAAACCATCTGTGGGGCTTTGGCATGCAGACTTCATGCCCCGATGTTGCCGTCTACCAGTCTAGTCAGTAGAGGGAAATAGATGACGCAGCGTCTGAAAGTCTCCTTGTTTCGGCAAGGGATTCAGTGCCAGGAGTTTGGTTTAGGTAACGTCTACAGCTATATGGCTAAATTGTTTTAGTCTGTTATATAGTGTGCGATATCCGAAGCCCCGAAGCATTTTAATTGGCTCTCGAGGATAGCTAAACATGGGTCGAGCCACCACAAACACTAGTATTCGTAACTGAGGTAAATAAAGCAGGAGATACGAGATAGATCCTAATTCAGGTATAAAAAAAATACTAAATTAATTTATATCTCAAAACAAAAATTAGATATTAGTATGTCATTTGAAACTTTACCTTAAGTTGACATTTTAGTTAAGTGTGCTAAATTTCAATATTCTAGGTCAAGATCATGGAATGAAGACATTCCTCAACACTGCAGCCATCCCTTAATCATTTGAATATTGAAAGTGTCCCAAATTCAAGGTTCATCTGATGGTAAACTTGAAAAATAAATTCCAACCTTTCTCAGAATATTGTAATAAGCCTATTACATAACAGTTAGCATTAGATAATTTCGAAAAAGGTCTTCGGATCACTTTTTTTTAAATATTTGGTAACTTTATTGTATATAATACATTCCATTTTTGCTAATTACAGTAGAAATAAATAACTTGACACTTGTTTGCGGGGTTCTGCCCAGCGCCAGTCCCGGTTGTATTACAGATTTAGTTAACATTGATTCTCATAGTCTAAGATCAAAATGTCTTTTCCTCTTTAGTCTTCTGAGTTGTGGGTTTGGTGGATAGTTTCTGGGAATGCCCTGGATGAGTGGATTGATGTGGTTGTTGAATGGTCTGGCTAGTCTTACGTAAGCTTTGCTGAGTACTGTTGTTACATCTGGAATGTTTAGATCAGAGTGAATGGTTGAGTTTCTGACATACCATGGAGCATTAGTTATTAATCGAAGGCACCTGTTTTGAATAGTCTGAATTCTTTGTATTTGTGAAGATGATGCTGAACCCAAAATTGGACAACTGTACATCCAGATAGGCCTGATGAGAGATGTATATATTAATTTATTGTATTGAAGGGAAAGGGAGGATATAGAAGATTTGATGTGTTTCAACTCATGGAGACGATGGCGAATTTTCTTAATTTAGTAGGAAAAATGGTCTTTCCACGTCAGACGTTGATCGAGAATAAGGCCAAGATATCTGACTGACTTAGACTCAAGAACCTGTTCGCCTTGAAGTATGATTGGTTGTTGTAGTACATCATACTTGTATGTGAATTTAACGACGTTTGATTTTTTGGGTTCATCACAACTCTCCAATGTTTGCACCACAAGTCTATTTCGTCACAAAATTCTTGAAGATTCTGTACAGCTATTTCAGCGACACGTTTACTCAGTATTGCAATGTCGTCTGCAAAATGTGCGATTATCAGTTTGTCTGAAACTGGAAAGTCTGCAGTGTATGTGATATAAAGTAGAGGTCAAAGTATGCTGCCTTGAGGTACACCAGATCCAATTGTTAATGCTTTTGATTGAGCTGAAACATATTTTACAGAAAATGGTCTTTTACAAAGATATGATTTAATGATTCTATAGAGAGTATAATTTAGGTGAGGCTTAATTTTGAAAAGAAGACCATCATGCCATATTTTGTCGAAAGCCTTTTCAGTATCCAGAAACAGTCCTAGACTAACTGATTTTTCCTTGTAAGTGTCCAATATAGCATACACAATGCGGTGGAGCTGCTGTGGACATGAATGCTGTGTTCTGAAACCAATCTGTGTAGTAGGTAGAACGTGTTTTAAATCTTCCAGTAATTGTGGTAAGAGTAAACGTTCAAAAATGTTGGCGAAGAGTGGTAAAAGACACACAGGACGATAACTTTTTGGATCACTTTTGACTTTCTGTGGTTTCGGGATCATAGTTATAATAGCGTGCTTCCATTTAGAAGGGAAATCAGTTAAACGAAGAATAGCGTTGTATATTTGCGTTATAGCCTAAATACTAGTGCTTTTCGAGGGAGAGCTTCCAGTAGTGGCTGAACAATCAAATCTTGGCCAGGAGCTTTATTATTAAGTCATTTATTTATGCCATTCTGTAACCGCAAGCTAAGGGTTTTTTCCAGCATCTTTATTATGTGCAGTGAATAGTTTTAATTCAAATCATCCGCTATGCCTTCTTGCGCCAAGTCATCTTTGAGTAGGCGTAATATTACATCATATCCTGATCACGAGTTCTTTGTGACGG
The DNA here is from genome assembly GCA_964059195.1 of Ectobius pallidus. NCBI lineage: Eukaryota > Metazoa > Arthropoda > Insecta > Blattodea > Ectobiidae > Ectobius > Ectobius pallidus. The sequence continues at coordinate 134,580,308 of CAXKWD010000004.1, forward strand.
GTATGCCCCTGTAGGGACGCTTCGAAGAGCGTCAGGAAGCCAAGTCAGTATTAAGTCTGCAGTTATACGAGCAAGTCACGCTCTGATACTGCTCTGATTTCCTAGGTAACAAAGGCCTCTTCGCGCCCTTTGTAATTATACTAGAAATCGTTGGAATAAAACTTCATTACAAGATTTATTCGATCCAAGTAAATTATTCAACATAATTTACGCATTTTAAATATTCAAAGTGCATTAGATTCGCGTATAGTTCTACGGCAGTGTAGTGTGGTGACGTCATTGCTCATCCGAGAGGCTACCTTACGTGAACTATCAAGATCTAATAATTGTGAATATATTCAATCAACAGTAAATTTTATTACCTTTAATTTCATATATAATTCATTGGTAAAATACCAAGTTTACGAAATTACTTATAGTGGTGTAATACTTTAAACCAATATAATTCCTGGGATCTCTGTATCCAGTGTCCTCGTGATATAGTCCACTCTTGCTCTAAATGGTCCTCCTCCCAGAGAATTTCTTCTATGTATTACACATACATTGTTTCACTTCTTTCCTAATTTATTCCTTTCTACTACTTACAATTTGTTCCTCTCGAACCTGATACCCTATCATTTTGGTCCTCCGGGCCGGATTATATTGGTACAATCATACTTATTGCATACTTGTATTCGCAAATACCGTTTCTCGAATTCGTCTCATAACTGTGCTTCCGTGTCGGTCGGGTTCGTGATTTCCAGCAGGCCTGAACTTCGCAACACAGGACAGCATCTTGCAGCAGTGATACGAGACATCGAGGGATTCCGGTCCACAGCGAACATCAAGAAAGCAGTGAACAGCTGATTCATACATCATCGTGCAGCGGTGGTAGCATCTCAACGTTAAACATCAAGTAACAACTCATCTCATCATGGAGAATGAACTGAGAGATTTAACGAAGAAACGGGGTTTTCTTAAAAGAAAATTCACATTCATTCAAAAATTCTGTAACAATATTCCTGAAGAAGTGGATGTGTTTCAACTAAAAGTGAAATTTGACAGCCTTATTGAAATTTGGGAGGAATACAAGTCTATACAAATTCAGATAGAAGCTCTTAACGAAGCTGAAGAAGAAATAGAACTTCACATGCAATATGACGAAGAAGTGAGAAACAATTACGATGTGCTTAAAGCAAAGTTAAGTGGTCTTCTGTTTCTACACGAACATCCAGTGAACAGTTTAGGCTCTCATCACAGCCAACAATCTAATCACAGTGGTAATTCTCATCACACATGTCAATCTTCTGCTTCACAGTGCAACAATAGAAATATACAACTTCCAAGAATTCAAATCCCTGTCTTCGGTGGAGATGTGACTAATTTCAAGCATTATCATGACACCTTCAGTAGCTTAGTGGTAAATAATGATTCATTGGATCCCATCCAGAAATACCATTATTTATTGAGTTCATTGAAAGGTCAAGCTCACGTGCTCATACAGAATCTTCCAGTGACTAATGAGAATTTTCCTATAGCATGGAACTTTGTGCTCTAGATATAATAACACTCGAGTCATCGCGACAGCTCATGTCAAAAATCTACTTTCGTTACCAACAATGAAAGATGAAAACGTTACAGATCTGCGAAACTTGCTAAATCAGTTTCAAAGCAATCTTAACGCCATCGAAGCTCTCAATCTTGAAATCCCATTGCATGAAGTTATGTTCATTCAGTTGATATTGGATCATCTTGGTGAAACTACACGCAAGGAATGGGAAAGCAAAATTGACTCACAGAGGTTCACATCGCTTCAAGAATTAATGAATTTTCTAGAAGCCAAGGCTCACTCGTTAGAAGTGCTATCCAATTCTAACAACGTGCCAAGCCCATCAAAGGAAAAGAGTGAAAGACATGCACAAAAGAAGTCTGTAAAAACAACTCGCCAATCGTATGTTGCCATCATAGGTGATTCATGCCCTTGTTGCAAGGAAAGTCACAAGTTACATAGGTGCGACAAGTTTTCACAGTTGAGTGTAGACCAACGATGGGATTTTGTAAAAAGTAAAGGCTTGTGTGCAAACTGTTTCTCCAACAATCACAAAAGAGACCACTGCAAACTCAAGTCCTTCTGCAATTGTGGGATGGCTTCACACAGCAGATTATTACATAACAACACACGTGACAAGAAAAAGATCTCTCACCAGGTTCCAAATACTGTGGAAGGTATTGACAATTTGCCTGCTAGTTATTGTTCTATAAAAGAAAAATCCAACCAAAAGGAGATTTTGTTAGCAACTGCAGCAGTGCATCTTGAAGATAGGCAAGGAAATCTAGTGTTGTGCAGAGCGTTACTAGACTCAGGGAGCCAACTAAACTTCATAACTGAAGATTTAGCAAAGAAGTTGCAGCTGTCAACAACGGATGTCGATACTCATATAAGAGGCATAAATGGCACCTCTTCTTGCAGTTACAGTGTTAAAGTTAATCTGCGATCCAGAATCCAGAATTTCCAGGCTGAAATGAACTGTCTAGTAATCCCTCACATTGCAAACAAACTTCCTTCTGTCCGTATCGATCCTACCAAATTCAATATTCCTAGTGAAATTGCATTGGCAGATCCTAAATTCTTCATCCCTGGTGATGTCCAACTCCTCATTGGTGCTAGTCTATTCTATCAGTTGTTTACCAATGAAAGAATAATCACTCCTAATAACCCTATTCTTAGTAATACTGAATTGGGCTGGGTACCCAGTGGATCTGTTCCCAAAACCTCAATCAAATGTAAGAAAGTCACATTTGCTCAACACAATTTATTTGTGACCGTTGACAATGTTGACACACAGTTAAGACGCTTCTGGGAACTAGAAGATTTTCCTAAACCAGTGTTTACTAAAGAAGAAAGGGAGTGTGAAGAACATTTCATACAAAACACTATTCGTGCAGATGACGGTGCTTTTGTAGTGAAATTACCCAAGAACCAATCTGAAAATGCATTGGGCGAGTCCAGACAGCAAGCAGTGAAACGCTTAGAACATCTGGAACGCAAATTCCAAACCAATTCTGTTCTACAAGAAGACTACACTAAATTCATGAAAGAATATGAAGAATTGGGACACATAAAGAAGGTTTCACTCCCACGGCCAGGTGAAAAATGCTTCTATCTACCACATCATGCAGTAATCATCCACCACAACCAAGACTAGAGTTGTGTTCGACGCTTCTGCAAAAACATCTTCAGGCAAGTCCCTAAATGACATTCTGAAATTAGGGCCTACAGTGCAAGATGATTTATCATCAATTATAACTCGTTTTCGAACCTATAAATATGCGTTCTCAGCTGACATTTCTAAAATGTACAGACGCATAAGAATGCACGAAAACGACCAGAATCTTCAAAGGATTGTGTGGCGTTCTAATGCAAATGAGCCCATACATGACCATGCATTAACTACCGTGACTTATGGTACTAAATCAGCTTCATTTTTAGCCATAAGATCCCTGCATCAGCTGTCGACAGAAGAAGAAGCTAAATACCCTCTCGCTTCCCAAGCAGTTAGAACTTCCTTCTATGTAGACGACTGCCTGACAGGACATGATAATCTTCAAGAAGCGCTACGCCTTCAAGAAGAATTAATCCTCATGCTTGACAGTGGCGTATTTCCATTGCGAAAATGGTGCTCCAATCATGAAGCTTTGTTGGAATCTGTTCCGTCATCTCATCGAGAGACCCAATTGCCTCTGTCTCTTGATAACAGTGAAAATGCACATGCCCTTGGTTTACTATGGCATCCTGCAACTGATAATTTCCAGATACAATCCCATCCTTCTCTCCAAACTCATACTCAAGTTAAACTTACCAAGCGTACTATCCTATCAGTCATCTCCTCCATCTTTGATCCTCTAGGCCTTGTCAGTCCTATTGTTATCAATGCCAAAATCTTCATGAAATCGTTGTGGATTGAAAAGCTTGGCTGGGACGAATAAGTACCGTCACACATAGCAGAGAAATGGGTTGAAATCTGTGACATTTTAGATACAATACACACAATGCGTATTCCACGATTTGTTCTCACACATGGTACCCTTCAAGATACACAGATCCATGGCTTCTGTGATTCTTCAGAAAAAGCTTATGGTGCATGCATATATCTCCGTTCTTTGAACAGTGAAGGTGAAGTTACAATCAACTTGCTGTGTTCCAAATCTAAGGTTGCCCCTCTTAAAAGGCAAACCATTCCACGTCTTGAGCTTTGTGGAGCATTGTTGTTATCTAGACTGTACAACAAGGTGTTGAATGACCTTAATATTCAAACATCACAAAATTATCTATGGTCAGACTCAGTTATTGTTCTGTCGTGGATAAAATCGGACTCACGAAAGTGGAAAACATTTGTGTCCAACCGTGTGTCACAAATACAAGAGCTTTCTGAAACAGCAGCCTGGCGACAAGTGTCTACAGAAGACAACCCAGCTGATCTCGTTTCAAGAGTTGTATCGTCTGAACAATTGTCAGATATTGATTTGTGGTGGCATGGTCCTGGTTGGCTATCACAAAACCCAGTATCATGGCCTGAACAGCCAAAGCAATTAAACTCTCAAGATTCCTCCGAGCAAGTTGTTTCTATCTGTATGGCAGCCACCACCGAAGAAGATAGTTTTATCACAAGATTTTCTGAGCTTAGGCGCCTTCAGAGAGTAACTTGTTATATGTATAGATTTATTTCTGCCTGCCGTCATGAAAACAAATATCATGGACCTATCGCAGCAGAAGAACTTCAACATGCTTTACAAGTTTGTGTAAAAATTGCTCAGAAAGAAGCTTTCGCCCAAGAGCTGAAAGATCTTAGCAACAGCCAGCAAACATCAGTGAAAAGCTCCATCCATTCATTAGTTCCATTCCTAGATCAGAATAACATTATAAGAGCGGGTGGACGGTTGGAGAAATCAGATCTTACACATGATGCAAGACATCAGGTTATATTGCCATCCAAACATCATTTAACAATTTTGATAGTGCAACATGAACATCTCAAGTTATTGCACGCCTCACACCAGTTACTTATAGCTTCATTACGACAAGCCTACTGGATACCTAGTATTCGTAGCGTAGTAAAATCTATTTTGCATAGATGTCTAACCTGCTTCAAGTTAAAAGCTGAAAGTGCTCAGCAGTTAATGGGAAATCTTCCTAGCTACAGAATAACTCCTGCTAGACCTTTTCTCCGCACAGCAGTCGATTATGCTGGACCCTTCAACCTAAGATATGGGGCTCCACGCAGTAAAACTACTGTAAAAGCTTACATCGCCATTTTTGTTTGCTTGGTAACAAAGGCCATCCACATTGAATTAGTTTCTGATCTAACATCAGATGCCTTCATAGCAGCCCTAAGAAGATTTACATCACGTCGTGGACTCTGTAAAGAAATCTTCAGTGATAATGGCACTAATTTTGTGGGCGCAAACAACAAGTTAAGAGATCTCAGATTGTTATTACAGTCAACAGAATTTCAAACTGCAATTCAAAATTTCACTGCAAATAACGAGTACAGCTGGTCGTTTGTCCCTCCAAATTCGCCCCACTTTGGTGGTTTACATGAAGCAGCAGTGAAATCCATGAAGTTTCATCTCAGGAGAGTTATGGGAGCTCAAATTCTCACATATGAACAGCTTTCTACCCTCTTAGCTCAGATTGAAGCTTGCTTGAATTCTAGACCACTCATTCGTCTAAGTGATGATCCAGCTGATTTATCATACCTTTCTCCTGGTCACTTCTTAATTGGAGAACCTCTCACATCTCTACCTTCACATCCTCCGACGGAAGATAAGAGGTATGTAGAAAAATGGCAGCTGTTACAAAATCATTTGCAACACATATGGAAACGCTGGTCATCCGAATATCTTCACTCCCTACAACAGAGGCAGAAATGGACCTGCTCCAGTGACAACATTCAAGTTGGTACTGTCGTCATCTTGAAGGAAGACAACATTCCTCCTCTTCAATGGAAGTTAGGCTTGATCACCGCTACTCATCCGGGAGAAGACGGCTTAGTTCGAGTGATTACTGTGCGCACTTCCAGTGGTGAATATAAGCGGCCCATAGTCAAGGTGTGTCCTCTACCCCAAGACGAGTAGCATATGACACTTACTATGATCTTATATTCAAGATTCTCCACTTGAATTCCATTTCTCATCTATCTCTGTACCAAATCGTATTCTTGCGAGATGTGTTACCTGTCTTTTCCTTTCTATCAATCTTGATGTTTGAAAGATCTTTCTCCGTCTTTCAGCTCAAGAGTTCTTACCTACTCTAGCTTGAATTTCTTCATGCTGACATTCATGACACATTTCAAGGGGATGAAATGCTTTGTCGATGATCTACTCCTTGTAAGTATGCTAGTTTCTCCTTTGTAACATTTACCTTTTGTTGCATAGGTGAGTTACTCCTTTGTAACACTTGCCTTTTGCTGCATAGGTGAAGTACTCTTTTAAAACATCTTCCTTTTGCTGCGAAGGTGTATTATTCCTTATTTGCCAATAACACCCAATAATCAACACGTCCCATTTCTCCCTTGTGCTTGTATTATTGGTGTTTTGGTTTCCCTTATCTACATTAATCCTCGGTCATAGGATCGCAATCCTAGCCACAACTACTACATGGTTTTATATAGTCTTTGATCTTGACGTATGATTTCTGACTACTAGTCCTCATACATTAGATTACTAGGCAAGCCACTACTTACTACATCGGTTATTTATGTTCTTTGAGCATACTGTATGACTGATCATAATAATTGTCATACTTATCATTGAAGTTCTACTACATTCCCATTTTCTACATTCTATGTTTACTTATGAATTATTGTTATCATTCATTGGAATTATCTCTCTCCATGTTCATGATAATTGCCTACATTCTTTTATAATTATCATGTATCTCTCTATTGTTCCAATGCATACTCCGATATCAATGGTCCATTCTATTCACATTTTGAAGCTTTCCTTGTGTCGCTGCTCGTCTTGGGTCACCCTCCGCTGCCTTCAAGACGTCTTCAGCTTCACTTGAATTCACATGCCTTCTCATCTCTTCTGATTTATATTGTGTGTCGTGTGCTTCAATGCAAATAGTGAAAATCAGTGTATTTTCCGATATCATATTCCTGTAAGATGTGTAAGAAGTCATATTTTCTAACACATATCACATGTATACCTCCAGTTAGAATCAGTGATAGTGTTGTGTTTATCTAGTGCTTCTTTTAGCTTGCATTTGCTGATTTCTCTTTATTAAAACAACTGCTTCAACGCGGGGTGTATGTAACCGCAAGCTAAGGGTTTTTTCCAGCATCTTTATTATGTGCAGTGAATAGTTTTAATTCAAATCATCCGCTATGCCTTCTTGCGCCAAGTCATCTTTGAGTAGGCGTAATATTACATCATATCCTGATCACGAGTTCTTTGTGACGGGTATGCCCCTGTAGGGACGCTTCGAAGAGCGTCAGGAAGCCAAGTCAGTATTAAGTCTGCAGTTATACGAGCAAGTCACGCTCTGATACTGCTCTGATTTCCTAGGTAACAAAGGCCTCTTCGCGCCCTTTGTAATTATACTAGAAATCGTTGGAATAAAACTTCATTACAAGATTTATTCGATCCAAGTAAATTATTCAACATAATTTACGCATTTTAAATATTCAAAGTGCATTAGATTCGCGTATAGTTCTACGGCAGTGTAGTGTGGTGACGTCATTGCTCATCCGAGAGGCTACCTTACGTGAACTATCAAGATCTAATAATTGTGAATATATTCAATCAACAGTAAATTGTATTACCTTTAATTTCATATATAATTCATTGGTAAAATACCAAGTTTACGAAATTACTTATAGTGGTGTAATACTTTACGCGCCATTTTCTAGTTCGTTGTTTTCAACGTATTTCTTTAGTTATTATCAGTGTTCATATATTATTTCTTCAAGTGTTTACAAGTATTAATAAAGTGAAAGTTTTCATAACATGTTAGATTGTTAAACCAATATAATTCCTGGGATCTCTGTATCCAGTGTCCTCGTGATATAGTCCACTCTTGCTCTAAATGGTCCTCCTCCCAGAGAATTTCTTCTATGTATTACACATACATTGTTTCACTTCTTTCCTAATTTATTCCTTTCTACTACTTACAATTTGTTCCTCTCGAACCTGATACCCTATCACATTCCATACTTGAGCAGGTGTAAAGAATTTATTGTACGGGGATAGTTGGAGAGGCTGTGAAATTGATTCTTCTACGGTTCTAGTGAATTCGGCATCAGCAATATCGTTCGGTTGAAACTGATTGTACAATTGTTCAGAAAACAGTTTCACTTTCTCTTCTGGAGTCCAGGACCACTTAGTTCCGGTTTTTAAAGGCGGTATTTTTTCTCTGTATTTTAATATTTTCTTTGTTGTCTTCCATAAAGATCTATTCTGTGCATTAAGAGTCTTTAGTTGATTTTCAAGAGCAATTGTTCGTTCAAATTTTAATGCATCTTTTAGTTATTTCGTTGCTCTGTTATAAGAAGTCTTGTGTTGAGGGTATTTAGTTTGTTCCCAAAGTTTTATACACCTCTTTTTAATCTCGTGAAGTTGTTGAATATGATGAGGAAAATTGCCATTGGTAAATCTGTGAGTGTAATTTCCAGTAGAGCTACTTGCTAGATTAGTAGAATGATGGATATTTCTGGTAATAGTAGCTACTGCAAAATCTATATCATGATGTGACTTTAAAGGTATGTGTAAATCGGTCAGAGATTGTAATGTAGAAGTGTACAACGCCCAGTTAAAAGGGTGCTTAACTAACTCAGGAGAAGAAATATAGTTCTCTGCAGCGCCATTGAGTATAATTAGTACAGGGTAATGATCTGAGCTTAATTCATGTAATACTTCAGGATTTGTGCAGTGCTGCGCAACGTTTTTACCCATGAAGAAATTTAATACATCCGGTGTGCTGCCATCTCCTGGGTGATGTGTCGATTCCTCAGGAAACATATGCTCTAGACTCGGTTGATACGATACATTTGGTGGTATAAATAAGACCAAGCCGCGGCTCAAAACTCACTAATTCATAGCAGCTGCTTGGTTTGGTATAAATAAAACGCGGCTTCTTCAACCACCTGCCTAGCCGTTGCTCAGCGACCTTGACAGCTCAGTCGCTGCTTAGGATTTGGTATAAATAAAACTCTCTGTTGGTAGCAGCGGCTTGCTTTTTTCTGAGGTACCTCATTTGCGGACTCAGCTTGCTCAAGTGAAGTTTTTAATCGTACTGGCGGGGTTCATGGGGGTGATTTTTTAACCAATATGAGTAATTTATAATGAACGTATGGATTATGATGTGCACAGATGTAAAGAACCGGTTGTACAATAAAATTGTAAAACATGTGTAACTTAACTTTGTTACTTTTCTTTATTATTATAATAATAATAATCATGAAATAATACATCATTATAAGTCTAACACATTCTCATATTTTACTGTTATCAATATGAACTAAAATATTTCAAACGTGAATAATTCTTTTAACACTATTTCAAATTGTAATGCTGTAAACTAAATAACTTCAAATCTATTATGTAGCAAGTAGATTCAAAACGAACGTATTTTATGAATTAATTATGGAAAATAATTAAATATTAATAAAAGAACTACATATATATGTAGACCTACCTTCTTTACTAATAGCAAAACATATTGAAATAAAATGGAAACTCCATCCTTATGGGACAAAATAAGCTGATCTGAAGAAATCTCACACCCTTAAAAGCTTATCCGGGTTTGTTTGTCTTGCTATCAATTTGACTATGCCCCCTCTTCAAACAAACATAAATACTTGGAGGGAATGAAAGAAACGGGGTAGAGCACCAGCTTTTAGACTCTTCAGCAAACTATTAAAACTGCTAAGATTACAAAATATCCTAATTATTTACCTAATATGTACTAAGTATACTTGTGATTTTAGGACAATTGCCTACTCTGGTAACTATTATTTAAAATGTTAAACTATAATACGTTTCTATGACGGTACAAGTAAGCAAAATATCGAAATGTGCTTATTAGTATAAAATGTTAACTTTTGTTTATTAAAATTAAGTAAAATTATATCTGTCTACTGTTTTAGTTAAATGCTTAATTCATTAATTTACAAGCCTAAACATAATTTTTAGTGCCCTAAAATCAAGGTTTTCTAATAAAACATGAATACTAGAGAATACTGTAGGATAAAAATTCCTCTGACACTGGGGCTTGAACCCAGGACCTTTTAATAGGCTACTAGGCCTAGAGATGTAACAACTACGAAGACATGTTCTCACTCTCTTGTCTCTTTCCTTTCTCCCAAAGTAGCTTTTCTTTCTTTAAATACAATACTTTTATACATTATATACTGAACTTTAAATTTTAAATCGGTCACAGACCGTCAAGTGGCATGTTTGTTGATTCAGCTGCCATGTGCCGGGCGGTATGGGATGCAGGTGTTCAAGCATTTGCTACCAGTAGCCTGAGCCGCGGCTATGCAGGGAGGGGAAATTTTTATTTATTTCAAACAGCCAGCCGTTGCTATATTCTCAACCTTCTCATAAGCAACGGCTAGGTAGCAGTGGCTTTGTTTTTATTTATACAACCAATTGTGTAGTATTCTTCCTCGAGGGTTGACTAGATTCGATCCCCAATTCGTGGAAAACAGCCCAGAAATCAGATGGATTTAGTTTGTTGGCCGGAGCTGAATAAAATGATGCAATTTGTAATTTCTCGTTATTGAACTCTATTTGTATGAGTGATATTTGATATTCTTCTTCAATTATGGGTGGAAGTTCATAATGTACGGTACTAGTGACGTTTTTATAAAAGCAGCAGAACCCCCTTTCCTTTCTTGGTTGGGATGATCGGCCCTGTACATATGATATCCTGCTACGCGATAATGCAAATGCGGTGCCAATTTGGTCTCTGTAGCTAACAATATGTCAATATTATAAGTTTCAAGGAAATACAATAATTCATGATACTTATTATTAATGCATTGACAGTTCCAAGTGCAGATGCGTATTGCTCTATTAGGGCCTCTAGCCATTATGTTTTAAAAGGAAAGGAATAATTTGAGATAGTGTATTAATAAGTGGATGTAGAAGCTCTAGGAGTGAGTCCAGCTTGGTTAGAATACGATCCAGCTGGTTTACATTTGGTTCAGGAGAAGCGCCTTTGGTATAGGTTTCTTGATGAGAAGAGTCTTGTGGAACTTGAGGGGTCGGCAGGGATGGAAAATTCTGGTTGGTCAAATTGATTCCCATTTGAGAAAAATTTGTTCTTGTTTCATTAGCTTGGAATTTCTTTGATTGTGAAGTAGGATTTGATACTTTTTGAAGCTTTAGATGTTCAGGGCAGCCTATTTAACTTGCGGTGTGTTGCCCTTTACAATTCACACACACTGGTGGACCATCATGAGGTTTTGTACACTTTGAAGTAGAATGATTCCCATCACATTTGACACATATGACTCTTTTATGGCAATAGTTCTTGCTGTGACCATATTCTTGACAATTTATGCATTGAACAATATGCCTTTTAGGTTTTGGGGGCTCTACTTTTACCACAGCGTAGTACAGTCTGTTTAATTCGTAATTTTTTTATTATTATTATTTTATTATTTATTTATTTATACTGGCGCAGTTATGGCCATAAGGCCTTTTCTTCCATTGCACCAGTAAAACTATACATATCGTAAATAATACATACTACAGACAATACTAGAATTGATAAATTATAAATTAAAACTAAACATGCTACAGACAATAAAATTACAAGGTTTTAATTACAAGTTTGATAAACTAAACTAAAATAAAATTAATGACTAATAAAATGGATATTCAACTTATTTCTAAATTGTGGTACTTTTGACAGTCTCTGATATGACAAGGCAACGAATTCCAAAAGTGAGGAATTGATACACTAAAATATGAAGAATAGAATGATGTTGTATGTAGGGGAATAAGCAGTAGATTTTGGTTATGCGTTCGTGAGGTCGAAAGGAGATTAAAACGAGAGTGTAAGTAAGAAGGTGAGGAAGATAATAATATGTTATAAAGAAAGGGTAATCCTGTATTTGGACGTTACTTATTATCCATGGAAGTTTGTGGTAACCTAGTATTCAAGGGGTAGTGATATAATGCCAACCTAAAAGGAAAATGCACATGCACATACATAAAAAGTAATTTTTACTAGTAATGACACGAGACTGTTGCTCAATAATATTAATCTTTTCATCTTTCACTTCTGCTGGAGCTAATATCTCGTTGTTTTCAATAATATTAATACCGCCTCTCGGTCTTCCCGCCATATTGTTTAAATATTGTTGCTTGTTATATTTGTAACGTTGGCTACGTGCTGTACCAGTGCATATTGAATACTAGGCCACATAAAACTCGCATGGATAATAAGTAACGTCCAAATACAGGATTACCCAGAAATTAGAGGCCTATCATATTTAGCATTCTCGTATTCACTCTCAAAATATACCTGGATACGACATACTATAGTTCTCTCGTATCTGAATACAATGGTTTACCTCTTCATCCAAGTAAACAAACAATAACAATTAAACAAAAGAAAAACAACACTGTAATTAGCTGATCCATTCTGCTTCACTAAATGTATAAAACTAAATAAAAATCACTATACTAAATCAGCTTAACTAAGAATTTTGTAAACAGAAAACACTAATGCGCTTAAAGCAGACGAGGGTTTGCAACTTTGCAAATTCACACTCCTAAGCCAACGACAATACAAAGGCTACAAGGTTGTAGCCCTTCCTATAGCGGTAGGGGTGGAAGCTCTACCTCACCCTCGTACTCGAAGGAGAAATCTTAAAATTTTCGGCGGAATCCATTAACTCACCAAACTCACTATTGGTCTTTAAAATTAATAATTATGTTATTGTAGAATCTAATATTACAAGTAATAAAATTATTATAATTATTATTGTATGGGTTGCTTTATAACATATGGTTCTGAAATGATATTGGTGTTGGGTTGGGAGCTGGATTCGTTGTGGAAATGTACTTACTTCGATTCTCCGTTGGGCTCCTTCAGTTCTGCACCTATACCTTTTCCACGGCTTTTGTAGCTCAGGGTATCACACGAATCATCTGAGGGATTGGTTTATAGCTAGTTATGTCTTTATAAATGATAACTGCACTATAAACGTTTTATATCGGAATTTATTCAAATTAACTGTGTTCTGCGTAGCTGTCTGTGTAAATTCACCACTTCAATTGCATTTATCAGGTACTTACGTGAATTTTCTATCTTCTTATTTCACACTATGTAAAGAAAACTCACACGCTATCTTTATAATATGTAGTCGTGTTTAATAAGTGGCTTTAGTGAGAATCGCCATTAGGCTAGGTAAAATTCCCGCGACTTTCCACAAGAGCAACGTACGGAGGTCTGCTCTCCTCGGCGAATATGGTGGAAGTGAGCTCTTGACCACGCTATGTTCGTGGCTTATGGATGCTTCTCTCTCATTGGCTGTACTTTTCATTACGTAAAACATTTCTATTGGTTAAATCAATTCGCGGGCCGAAATTACAAATTTAGTACGTTGTATTTTCAAAATATACGTTTCTTTTACAGTTAAGATTTCAAATTTGGAATTAAGAAATAATAATAATAATCTAAACGAGAATTTTGGTACCGAAATAATAATAATAATAATTTGAATGATTTGAATAAATATGAATTAACTATTGTTTATAATAAATCAAAAGGGGTGGAATAATTACAGCTTCAAAATGCCCCTGTGTTAATTTAATTATGTCCGAAAAGGTAAATAATTAAATTAACACATCATACCCCAGAATATTTGTTCTTAATAAATTTAAATTACGCTTGGATTAGTAAAATTCAAAATTAATCATTGAAATGGTGAATGATGATAAATGTTAGTGTAACATAAGTGTATGTGTTTAACATTACAACTTGAATTAAACGAATTTGACCAAAATTATTTGGATATACACAAATCAAATCAAATCAGGTTTGTATTACCCTGACATTCCTTTTAACACAATATTTTTAAAAAAATGACAAACATTCGAACAATAAATGACAAATACTATCTAAACATTTTTAACTCTGAAAATTATTTCTTGAAAAACAAACATGTTTAGTATATGACATCACTTCTTGTTAGTTATATATCGAAAATTCTTAAACATTTTGAAAATATATATATATGTCGAGATTGTCTCATCGTCCATATTTGAAAAATTTATTTACATCGAGGCACTCATCGTCTGTAAAATATCACTTTCTTATTCCTTTGCATGAATTCTCTTTCCTTTGAATCACTGTTATAATATGTTTGCATACAGCATACAAATACAACTCACTTTTGACAAACAAACAAATATATACAGTATCACACTATGTTGCATTACATCAAAATATTACCCTTGAATAATAAACAATTTATATACAAACATAACCCTCTTAAATAATAAACATTTTATGTACATCAACATTAATGTTCAATCCATCAGACTTGGTGATTCTTCATAATATGGTCTCAGTAAAGATTTGTGATAACGTCCTATTATTTTGCTATTTAGAGTACTTAGCTCATATGTATGGTTACTGAAATTTTTAGTAATTACAAATGGTCCTCTAAAAACCATATTCATACGTCTATACCTTCTATGGAGTGCACTGGATAAACTCTTATTTCGCAACAATACTTTTGTGCCTACTTCTGGATTCCATTTTGCTTTATACCTCTTTACTTTTGCCTTTCTCTTTTCTGCTCTACTCCTTATTCTATCCAGAGCTCTCTTACATAATTCCTCATTTGACATCTTCTTGCCCTTATAGAATTTAGCTTGGGGAAGATTCGCAATAACTGGGTCTGCATCTTTACCTGTCATTAAAGTATATGGAGAAGCTAATGTAGTTGCATTTACTGAATGGTTGATTACTCTTTCTATTACATTACACTGGCTAACCCAATTCGTATGTGATTTATGACACAATATCCTCAAATATAAAGTAATATCTCTCATGATTCTTTCTGCGAAATTTGCTTGGGGAAAGTAACTTGAACTATGGAAAATTTTGATGTTCTTTGCTCTTAGCGAATTTTGAAAATGACTACTAGTGAATGATGTGGCATTGTCACAAAGTACGGCTTCAATATCTCCAAATTTCGGGATATAGTCATTAATAATTTTGCTCACACATGCTTTAGAAGTTGCTCTTCGCACTGGATAAATTTTTACAAACTTGGTAAAACAATCGTACATTACAAAGATATATCTACAACCGAATCTGCCTTGAGGTAATTCACCATGGAAATCTAATGCTACTAAACTATTTTTAGTTTCTCTAATGATATTCTTTGGTTCTGTGTCATATTTTACGTTCAACGGTTTAGCTGCTTGGCAAGTGGTACAAACTTTAAGAATTTGCCTAATTTTTCTCGCCATATGCTTGAAATAGAAATCTTTACTTAAATTTATCAATACTTTTTCTGATCCTGAATGACATAAAGCTTGGTGGTAACATTTAATTAAATCCTGTTCTAGACATCTTGGAACATAAATTTTCCACTTTAACTCATCTGAACCACATAACTTATACAAAACTCCATCAAACAATCCTACAGTATTACCTGGTTTGAAACTACAATCTTGTATATCTCCTATACTACTATTTACATTATCTATACTACTGTTATCAGCATCCATATCAGTACCATTTATGTCTGATGAATTGATCACTAACTGATTTTCTGATGACGCATCAGTCTCAGAAAGTTCTTGGATAGTTTTAGCACAAGTTAGCAATTCAGCAATTTTCTCATCTTCAGATTGCAATTTCTTTATGTCTTTGAACCCTTTTATTAACCCTTTGGATCCTACACATGGCAAAGTTAAAATACACACTTCTTGTTTCGGTGAAGCAATAGTATCTGGGATGTTTGAGTGTTGGTCTAAACGGCTTAACAGATCTGCGAATATATTATCTCTTCCGGGAATGTGCTTAATTACAATGTCATATGACATGATTTCATGTATATATCTTGAAATTTTAGAATTTGTTAATCTACATTTTTGCATGAAAGCTAGGGAAATGTGATCAGTATATACTGTAACTTGCTTGTTGAATACATAATGCCTGAATTTTGTTAGTGCATAGTATATGGCACTTACTTCTAATTCCGAAATGCAAGCTCTTTGTTCAGTACTACTTAAACTTCTCGAGGCTGTAGCTATTACATGGGTTTCACCGGATTCATCAATCTGACTAAGAATACAACCTATAGCTTTACATGAAGAGTCTGTGTGAATTATGTACGGCCTATCATCGTTTGGTCTCTCTAACAAGATAGCTTTTGAAAACAACTCTTTAACTTTATTAAAAGCACGATCATGTTCGTCTGTCCATTTCCAACGAATTCCCTTCTTTAACAGT
Source organism: Ectobius pallidus (assembly GCA_964059195.1). Classification (NCBI taxonomy): domain Eukaryota; kingdom Metazoa; phylum Arthropoda; class Insecta; order Blattodea; family Ectobiidae; genus Ectobius; species Ectobius pallidus. The sequence goes on from CAXKWD010000004.1 coordinate 134,596,776, forward strand.
TCTCTAAGGGGTGCTACTTCCTTAGCGTAGTTAATTAGAAATCTACTTTGGAACTGCCATATGCCTAAAAGACGACGTAACTGTTTAACAGTGCTTGGTACTGGAATGTTTTGAATTGAAGCAATACGGTTTGGATTAGGTTTGATACCTTCGGGAGTTACTACATAACCTACAAATTCTACTTCTTTCTGGAAGAAACATGTTTTAGATGGTTTGACTGTCATGCCATGTTCACGAAATTTTGTTAAAACATAGTCAATATTTGCTAAATGGGTTTCAAAATCATCGTTACTAAGAAGAAAATCATCTAAATAGGAAATGATTCCTTTAGTTTCGGTTTCTGGAAAAATCACACTAAGTGCTCGTAGTAAGGCACTTCCACTTGTCTTGTAACCAAATGGGCATCTAGTAAATTCGTACGTACGTCCATTATGATTGAAAGCTGTATACTTCCTATCCTCTTTACGTAGTGAAATTTGCCAAAACGAATGAGTCAAGTCTATGCTCGAAAAACATTTTCCTTTTTCTAGTCTACTGAGCAATTGTTCAATACTTTCCGGACGGTAGTTATCTGTAGCGATATAATTGTTCATATGCCTCGCATCAACGGTAAGGCGAAGAGATTTATCCTTTTTGAACGTCCAACACAAAGGGTTGATGTATTTTGAGGTCGAAATTTCGATTACTCCTGAGTCTAACATCTTCTGAATGGTCATATCAGCTTCCTTCTTCAATGCAATCGGAATTGGCCTACTCTTATAAGTGAATTCATCAACTGGTTCGATGTCAAACTTGTGTTCGTAGATGTTACAAAGTCCCACGTTTTCGGAAAATACTTCTTTATTCTTTATTAATATCGATAACAACCTATCACGTTGATCTTCATTTAAGTTGTGAGCCATATCAACTTTCTCCTTCAAAATATTCATTGTCATAGAGTTCGCGCTAGGGTCGGCTTCTTTTACATTCCTCGTACAGACATAACCTATCTCTACTTGCCCTATGTTGACATCTCCGTCAACACTATTTTCATACCTATCAGCGCAGTCATCGCAATTCAATGTCATACATCTACATACTTCTACCTCATTATTTATATCATCGAAGCAAGGGCCTACTTTATGAATCATCATATCATTTATCTGAATATTTTCTACAATAAACGTCTCATACGGAATATCGTTGTCACCTAACTCACTAGACGCATCTCTTTTACTCAGCTCATTGTCGAAGGGAATGCTCATCTTGTTTCCTTGTAAATTTAACATTAAGTTGTTATCCTCAAAACTTATGATACTGTTGTATTCCGTAAAAACATCAACTCCGATAATAATATCTGTAACTAATTTCGGGACTACTAAGAAAAATATTTCAAATTTTGAATCACCAATTCTGACATCCAACATGCATTGAAATTTTACTGACTGTTTTGCTCTTTTGATCGCTACTGTGCAAGATAATCCGCAAATAGGAATAGAAATTAACTTGACTTTGTTTTGGATAAGCTTATTATATAAGGACTCGCTTATTACACTATTTGAACAACCTGTGTCTATTAATGCATTCGTCTCATAATTTCCTATCACTACATTTATTCTAGGAGGATCCATAATAACCTCACTTCTACTTGCATTATTCTTTTCTTCACTAGGCTTATTACTTGAGAAGCTTCTTTGTGTCTGAATGCTATTTATGGGTTCTATACGTTTGCCTGAATTGACTAAACTTGCGCCAACACCATCCGAACCCTCGAGATATTGGCTTGTTAGTTTAACTGTTGTACATTACCATTATCTTCCTGATCATGGATTTCTACAACGTCATCAGGTACATCTTCACTACGGGTATTACTGTTGAATGGTCTGGCTCTAGGATTAAGCGTGTTCTGCTGAGTCTCAACACCTTTGACTCGCCATTTACCATTGTTAATTACTTGTCCTGGCCTAACTTGACTATCGTTACTATTGTTATTGCCTCTATTATTATAAGTACGGTTCTGGTACCTCCTACGATAGCCTTGATTCCTCATCCATGGCATTTTTCGCCAGGAGTTTGGATTATTACCATTTCCAACATTTTGCCTATTGAAAGTGACATGGTTTATCTGATTTCTTCCATTATTGTTTCTGTTATATGGCCTATTCTCTGATCTATTCTGGAAATACCTAGGATTATTCCTATTTTGATTAGGCATAGGGCCTCTGTAGGTATTCCTAGCATCATAGCTTCTGTCACAATTATTTGCATTGCCTTCTGCCCCTACCCCAGAATTTGTAAACCTGTTGGTGGCCTGTTGGTGGGAGGGTACATTCTATCATTTGAATTCATATAGCTCTGCCTACTTCTGAAAATATTCCTTTGCTCAAAAGCAGCAAGCAATTCTAACATATCAGAGAAAGTTCTGGGTTTTGCTACTATCAGATTTAGTCTCACATTCTCTGGGAAGTGATTTACAACAGTCTCCAGTAACTCAAACTCATTTAGTGGAGGATCTACTTGTCGTCCTAATTCGGCCATTTCCAAAAAATAGTCAATCATCGTCTGACCTGACTCTGGCTCATACACACCATTAGCTAACTGCATCCTGATATTGTTTCTCTTGGATAAACTCCAATATCTACTGATAAAATTTCTTTTGAATTCTTCAAATGTCGTAGTCTCATTTGTAGTCAAATTGAACCAATTCAAAGATCTACCTTGCAATGCCTTTCTTACTATGATCATGTACATGTTAGGCGGAATGGCTCTCAACCTAAAATAATCGTGAAGTTCAGTTAAGAAATTTTGTGGATTGGTATTATTATTCTCATCAAAAACAGGTAACTTAATTTCGTTCATCAGATAGCTAGGAAAATTTGTGCCTAACTGACTAATTCCTGTAGACAAAGGTACATTAATATCCTGCACCTGGGAACCATTATGACTATTTACCCTTTCCTGACATCTAGGAGATCTACATGGTAACTGTGAGTAAGTTTCTTCAACAACATTCCTACTCATATTGTTTCCCAGTTGAGGTACATTCACATCATTAATTACAGGTGAAGTTACAGGAACATTTAATCTGTTTTCTAATACACAAATTCTACTTGTCAGTAACTCTTCATCTTTATGAACTCTCCTACTCAACACTGTCAACTCTTCTTGCGCTTCTACAATCTGTATTTCAATGTCTTTCTGTTTCACTTTTAACAGCTGATTCTTCTTCTCTAAGTCATTTCTAGCCTCATCATTTATCTTAGCAAAACCTAACAATGTTTCATCGAAAGCATTCATTTGCATTTTCATAAGTGACACACTATTATCTAGTTCTGACACATTAGCTACAATAACTTTCATTTCCTCACTAGTATTAGAAACATCTGTTTGCATTGTTTGCAAGTTAGTGCTAACATTTGAAATAACCTCTTTTACTTCTGATATATCATTATTTACAATAGTTTGAATATTCTCTAGAGCTACTGTGACGTCATTATTAACCTGCTCTTTGAAATCACCTAATCTTTCCTGTACTTCCTTTACCACTTCTTGTTTTAAATCGTCTTTCAATTTTGTCAAGTTTTCATCCATTTGTACTAATTTCAAACTAATGTTTTCATTTACATCTGCTTTTACATTATTTACATCAGTACTAACCTTGCTAACGTCATTTTTTACATCATTGATGTCAGTCTTAACATCATTAATATCTGTTTTAACCTCATTTTTAACATCATTTATGTCTGCTTTAACATCTTCAATTTTACTACTAAGCTTATTAAACATTTGCTGCATAAAACTTTTAATTGAGTTCTCTAATTGGTCATCTGAAGATTCACTATCTTCGCGCCTAGTCACGTTTACATTTGAAACGGAAACATCTGTTTCGACCTGAACTTCCATATCAGTTTCAATCTCATCTAGTAACTGTAAACTACTATCAGCACTTATGTTGTCTACAATACCTTCCATCTCGGTACTAGTTAGCAAGTCCTGTTCATTTTCTAACACATCTGAACTTTCCTTCTGTGGCGACATTATTTCGCGGCCTCTGAGTTTCATTTATAATCATAAAAATAACACCTTACTTTATTTGTAGGCTTCGCAGGCTTCACAGGCTTCTTACAATTACTTTCATTCTGGAAGCTGATTGTTGTCGGTTGATGTTGGATGGTCACAGCTGCTGCCTACTGCATGATGTCGAACACCTGGGCTGACCTCGTGATGGCGTGGTGATTGTTGCGCGTAACCGTACCTAGCTCACGATTCTCGCTTAATTCTGTGTATCACAATCTGCTTGCTAATGTCCCGATTAGAATATTTGTTCACAGAGTCTTTACACAGTTCGATTGTTCTTCTAAAGCCACACGTTGGTGCACCAAATTGATATAGGTGCCTAGATTGGGCAACAAATTGATATTGGTGTTGGGTTGGGAGCTGGATTCGTTGTGGAAATGTACTTACTTCGATTCTCCGTTGGGCTCCTTCAGTTCTGCACCTATACCTTTTCCACGGCTTTTGTAGCTCAGGGTATCACACGAATCATCTGAGGGATTGGTTTATAGCTAGTTATGTCTTTATAAATGATAACTGCACTATAAACGTTTTATATCGGAATTTATTCAAATTAACTGTGTTCTGCGTAGCTGTCTGTGTAAATTCACCACTTCAATTGCATTTATCAGGTACTTACGTGAATTTTCTATCTTCTTATTTCACACTATGTAAAGAAAACTCACACGCTATCTTTATAATATGTAGTCGTGTTTAATAAGTGGCTTTAGTGAGAATCGCCATTAGGCTAGGTAAAATTCCCGCGACTTTCCACAAGAGCAACGTACGGAGGTCTGCTCTCCTCGGCGAATATGGTGGAAGTGAGCTCTTGACCACGCTATGTTCGTGGCTTATGGATGCTTCTCTCTCATTGGCTGTACTTTTCATTACGTAAAACATTTCTATTGGTTAAATCAATTCGCGGGCCGAAATTACAAATTTAGTACGTTGTATTTTCAAAATATACGTTTCTTTTACAGTTAAGATTTCAAATTTGGAATTAAGAAATAATAATAATAATCTAAACGAGAATTTTGGTACCGAAATAATAATAATAATAATTTGAATGATTTGAATAAATATGAATTAACTATTGTTTATAATAAATCAAAAGGGGTGGAATAATTACAGCTTCAGAAACATGAACCCTGAAGAAAATAAAATTGAAATAGCCTATGTAGAGAGCTTTGAGATGTGGTGTGGAGGAATTGGAGAAAACCCTTTGGAAAGACAGAATAACAAATGAAGATTTTTTAAAAAGAGTGATAATAAAAGATGCATCTTGGAATAAAAGAAAAGCTAATGGGGTAGGACAAATCATGAGACGAAGAGGGCTTCTGCTGAATGTAATAGAGAATGTAATCGAATGTAACTTCGTGAAAGAATAATTGAGATGCCGGTACTGGATGAATCAAGAAGAAAAGAAGAGTTTAAAAATGCAGCAGAAAATGGACAGAGTTGGAAAGTAGAATTTTATATGGGGGTATACGAGGCAGAAATACCAATAAGAATTATTACTGTCATTATTAATGTTATTACTATTATTACTACTACTACTGTGATGATTTTTGCTTGAATTTATCTTATTCTAAATGCTAAAGTCTCAAATGTTGTAAACCCATTCCTATCTAAATATATCCCTTTCATAGAGGAATAATTAGCTGCTACTGATTGAATAAATTACTGTCTCTTGAATCATCTGGTAAGACTACTGTTAAAAATATTAGATAATTTAGTAGATATTGTTTTCCTCTGGTAACTACAGTTGCCAGGTATGACTTTTAAAACAACGTTATTGTATACTTCATTTAAAATAATTTCAGTCACTCATGAGTAATGAATTTTTATTATTTGGAAGGAAGACAAACGGAAAATTCAAGAATTTAAATCTTCAATTATTAAAGTCTCCTAATGGCTAAACCTAAAAGGAAAATAAAAAAGGAGTGTAAATAAAATGTGTTAATAAATCCAAACCACCAAAATAATGGTAACGAACTCATTCATTCTCAGATGTGTCAAGATTAATTAGTAGAAATGCGTCTAATGAATTTGACAAGGCAATTGGAATAATTTTCCAAGTAACATCTACTATCGACATTATTTTACACAATGGAAATGGGTCAATGAAAATAGTTTTGGCAACTCAGGAGAACAAGACTTTTGCCTACCCATTTTACCTATCTATCGGTATCCTTAAAGATGTTAACGATGTACAGGGTCTTTTATAAGTAACTGGTCATTCGAAAAATGTATTAATTTGTACGGTTTTTGGCTGTGTTGTATATCTCTGTTAGTATAAGCATTTCCCGGTGCATGAATTCAATTTGGTTACATAAATATATATTAGTGAGTTTTATTAGGTACCATGCTTAGCCCTATCTATACCTTTTTTATTGTGTGTGAATTATTTTCTGAGTCGCATGCCGGAGAACTGTATGTTATATACAGATGATACTACGCAACTGTAATGACTAATCACACATTATGAACAATTTTACAAAAAGTTAAGTCCTAATAATGAAATCTGCTGTGCAAAATGAAGCGAATGAAGTTAAAAAAATGTATTTTTCGTCTTTGAAAAAAGAGGGGAAAAGGGTTAAATTATTTTTAGTATACACTCCGCAAAGTGGCTGTTTCTCGGGCTGCACGCCGGAAAGTAGCAGTGCGGTAAAGTAATTTTACCGTAACCTACTAGGCCGGTAAAGATGCCATGGTAGCCCCTAGTGGACGTAGTTCCAACTGTGGCTCCTAGATGTCTTTACAGTATCTCCCAATAATAGTTTAAATTACTTGTATGTGTTCAGGAAAGCTTCTTTCAGAATGCCATATTAAGTTCTTTGTCAATTTAATGAATTTTTAATTTAAGTATTTACTTTACTTCCTTAACATAAATCTAGCTACTACGTTCATTAAATGAAAAATCTGTGATAGACCACTAGTCTTCCGTGTCAGCAGATTCATTCCTCATTGAGACCATGAATGTTTATAAGTATGTAAAGAAGAGCAGAGAGGACTATAGGTTAGGAGAGGTATCATAAAGAACTATCAAATTAAAGACAACAGTAATAAGCCCAGGAACACAGCTTACGAAATGCGATAACCCATTTAGTTAATGGTTATTGAATTAATAGGAGTTCTAGTCGCAGCATTATAGTTATACGTTGCTATTAATATGCAAATCAGATCAGCTAAACGGAGATGTGGCGCGTTCTTATGCTATATCTTATTCAGAGTAACTCAGTTCTCCTATAATTGAATTATTAAGACCGATCAACTTAAATTAGTTTAAGATCCGGTTTTATTTATAGCTCTCCATAATGAATGTTACTGTTCTTTCAAAAACATTAATGTGTCGTCTATATTATGAAACCTCCGCAACAAGGTATTAAAACGTAACGTTAGAAGGCAAAATCTCGTACAATAACTCAGAAAAACCTGTTTTGAGGTCACTCTGCAAACATTTATACTCAGTCGTTGTTTTTCTTAACATTAATAATATAAAAAAGTGTTTTTACTTTCATTGGCTATAAGCTACTGGTATGAATATAGGCGGCTTCAGTCAAGACGTAAATAACTTTATTTTCTTACATAACCTTTGAATTCAAATATCCCTATTTCCTTCATCAATAAAGCTAAACAAATGAATTATGTATAATAATTTTCTGTAACCAATGTGTGGGGAACAACAACGAAAACCACTGGATTGTCTAGGAGTGTAATCGGAAAAATTTGAAGCGAGAAACAAAATCCCGTTAAGAAAAGACCACGCGAAAGCAAAAAGACAAATATTGATACATTTGATCGCGAGGCAATTCGCCGACTAGTATCAGACTGAACATCGTTCAGTTCATAATGAATTTGGAAGGTGATTCTGATGAGGACGCTTCGGGAGAGGACAAAAGATGAAAATGCAGAGGGAGAAGGCACAAATCCATTCTTGGAGTCTGAATAAGGTATTGTAGTAGTTATGTGTTATTTAGCTTAATGCACGAATTTATAGTTAGCGCACGCTGTAATTAGAAGTGCTAGTCTAATGTTATATTATGATTGTTACATTTTTGATGCAGCGGGTGGCTCTTCTTCTACCACTACCGCATCACGTGACTACGGTTTAAAATTCGAGGCGGGCCGAGTCTATCAATTCGCTAGATGCACTATAACGTACTATGAAACAAAAAATATAAGATACAAATTTATATTGCTTGCCACACATTTCACTTGGGTTAGGTGAACACGGTGCTACTATGTCCTTATTCATTCTATGACAGAAATGTGTAGGAGGAATGCTGAAGATAATGGGTGACTTCATATTTCTGTGCTAGTAGTCTAAAATTCGAGAGACTCATAAAATTATATACTGAAAACGATATGAGGAATTCCGCATTATGTTTTTTGGAAATTCAACGAGTTTTCTCTTTTGTTGCACGGTAGCAGATGATATCAGTCGCTGAAAGCCCTACATAGTGGTTTGCACGTGCAGTAATCGTTTTTTGTGTCTGGCATATCCGATGATGAAAACTCTGCACGGCATATCTTGTGACCACATGGCGTAGGTCATATTTGGCTTGTGGCCATTCCCTATGGATCATCGCATAGGTCGACAAAACGTTGGCCGTATCTCTTGTTTCTTCCTACTCCAACTATCACCAGGAAAAACGTGCTTTCTCCTGAAAGGAAAATTACACCCAGGAAGACCTCCCAGAATATTTGTACTAGGAATCCGAATCCAAAGCGCTATCCAGGCGTAGAACTCCAAGCAGGCATGGATGGGCTCCGTACATGAATTCACACCATAAACGTAAGTTAATTACGACACTAGAACATATTCGACAACATCAATTATTGACGCGCTAGCAGATCTACTACTAAAGGAAAAACTAAATGCTTACAAAATACGAAAACAGCTCCCTACTCGAATTGCAGAGCGGGAACTAAATTAAGACATTTACGAAAGGTATAACCATTCAGAACTAATGTGCAGCTTAGAAGCGACATTGTACATGCGTGGGAACGACGCTAGAAAAATCCCAAAAGGGCCTTCCTAACAAATAACTATTTCCCTAGTATCCGCAGACGACTTAGTCAAAAATGGATCGTTCCTGATTTCTCAACACCCCAGTTTTATTCGGAACATGGCTACTTCACAGCATTATTAAAGATTGGAGCATTTTTTAGGCGGAACAGGGTGATAGCCGTGGAATGGGATATTGTGTCAAAATCTTTGTTATTGGTTGCCGTCTTTGCTGCGGCGTTTCTTCCACGTGTCGATCATATACATATCCACGCGTCTGTAGTGCGATTCCTGGTACTTGCAATAGGGAACGTTTTGTAGATTTAAACTGAAACATGTAACGATAGATTACGCTACATCACAGTTCTTCTCGGAGGCGCGAATACTTCACAGAAAACTTAAATACTGTAGCTTCAATCTAGCAGAGGACTACCTGTGATGATTGTGAACCCAAACTGCATACGTGCGGTAAATATAGGCCTATACCTTAATCAGGTAGCAACGCAAGTAAGAGAAAAATGGCTTCCAGAGCTCAAGTTCTGGACGATTAAGGGAGGACCGAAGTGTTAAGAGTGATTTTCTAAACTATTTGGACTAGAAACTTGGAATTTTGAACACTTAATTAAAACATAAACAGATGTTGAAGCTTCAACATTTCTCAACATATCTCAATTTGTTTTTGAGATATAATTAAATGAATTGTTTTTTTCATCAAAATTGAAATCTATCTCCTCCGACAGATATTAAAAAATGGATCTGAATTTATATATGAGATTCTATGATGCTTGCTTAACACATTAAATTCTTTACATTTTTTATAATATTTATACTTTTTGTTTAAAAAATTTTACCCAGAAAAATAAAATGTTGATAAAAAAAATTGATCTATTTTTATGCAAAATATTAATTAAAATACTAAGACCCATACAAAAAATCTGATTAAATATTCTATTACACACATCACAAAGGGCCTACACTGTGAAAAATTTCATAGCTGTATCTACATTTTTATGGAAGAAGATCGATTTTTGAATGTGGCAAATTAGCATGAAAACTGATACTGAGAAAACAAGTGATTAAAGTTTACATGCACTCAGAGTAAAAAAAAAGAAGCACCTTCTGTACCTTTAAAAGTTACCAGCCTTGTAAACATCTCCTCCTTTCTTCTTTAGCTGCTCCTGTGCCCTCAATTTGGTCATTTAGCTTCGTTTTCCTTCGTTTCATGGATTTCTTCACACGCTTTTGTAACTGGTAGTGTGCAATTTCTTTGGATGTATTTCCTAGAGACATTCCTGCAGCTGCTTGTGTTGTTTCCGGTGTCTTTTTGCACCCAACGTTGAATTCGCAAACTGTTTGGCCTACACTATATTCAACTCGGCCCTTTGAGACAAAGATTGATTTAGGGCCAGATCATGGAATGAAGACATTCGTTGGCAATCTGTGCCTTACCCCGTAGGCATCTGCTTAGCAAGGAATCCGAGGCAAGGGATTATCTTTGTCAGGTAATCTTCCCTGAGCATTGTCAATATGAGGCGGGGGTTGTCAGCCATCTGCAATTGCTCTTTGGTAAAAGCACCACGAGTCACTTCTCACAACACATTTATGATGCTGCGGTATGTCATCTGTTGACATACTATGGTAGAGTGTGGCGTATATTGAAGTTTTCATTTTCTCCAGGTTTCCAACATTTTTTCGAATGGCTTGATCATGATACCTCTGCAACTTTCCGATGGTCGTGCCTTTGAGGGTTCCAAAACCTCTACCACCCAGTCTGACACCTTCCGACTGAAGCTTAGTTCTTAGTCCACGAAGAGCTGTATTTAATATTTTCCCACATGGTTAATGCATTCCTCTTTCTCTATCTGAACGGCACACGGCCTTACCTATACTAAACTATATAATATACACTCAGCAAACTTTATAATTACACTGTGCTATCACTAACTATGAATTGAGCCCTACACAACACTTATATTATGTATTTTACATCTAAATACACTATAATAAATACGGCTACGTAACAAAGGATAGCATAAATACACGAGGAAACTTGCAAGGCTTCGTTTATTTAGTCACAAAGAAACAACTGAATAACGAAATTCAATGGCTTAGAGCTGAGATGGTGGAGGTCCAAAAACACGAATATCGGGATATTTTTATATAAAATTAGGTCATTTTCTGAGAGTCTTAAAGACTGTCCCCACTTCTGAAGGTAATTTTTTACGTTTTGCTAACGTTAATACTTTATAATACTGAAAATAATAAAGTCTCTTAGACTGCCAAGATTAGCTATATAATTATTTTAGTGAGAACGGTGTTTATTTTCCACTTTGTAATTAGATTAAAAGAATCACATAGTTACTACAAAATGTACAAACATGTATGCTGTCACGCGTGGCTTGTATCTTTGCCCACCCTTGGTACATAGCCATGTACGACACGGGTATGTGCAGAGTGGAATGTTGCAGGACTTGATTTAAGTGCAGTTTTTGCATCTATTTGGAGAGCTGATGTGTTGTGTAGCAGCAGAACAACACATTGATACCATGTGGGTGTAATGAACATCCTTCATAATACTATTGTTCCTGCTTTTAAGAGTAAGAAGGTTACTGGCGTTATTAGGCCTACACGAGTCTGCTACTAACGTGAAATTGGAAGACCTTGTGTTTGCAGGTCTGTGAGCAGCACAGCTATAAAGAAAATAATAAATAACAAAACATAAAAGCCAAAAGCGAAACAAATATAGACAAAATAAAACAAACAATTAAGAAAAATTCTCAAGATAGTAAAAATTAATATTTAAGTTTAACTTTCAGAAACAATTTAGCTCATGAATCAGTGATCAATTCAGTGTAAGAACTTGGGGAATTCCAACCACTCGCAAAAGTCTATCGGTATAAATTTATCGTTTTATTTTTATAACTTTCATTAAAAAAACTCCATTGCCTAATAACTTCATGCAAAGTGGATCTGCAGACTCAAAAACGTCAGTGATAGATCTAGACAGAAAAATTCACAATTTGAAATGTAGGGAAATATCTTGTCAATTGAAATATAAGTAAAATAAAATTTAACATGTTTATGACAATCTATTTTAATTAATTTATCTTTTTAAGTGTCTTTCTTTAGAGATTCTTAGTGCTCTTTTGTGTGCCTATTTTGAGGTTTTTATGGCATAGAAATTCATCCCCTGGTTATAAGCTAGCCATCTCTTCTTCAAACTCAGACTCTAAGGCCTGCATGAAGCTGAGTGAGGTTGGGACTTGACGTATAGATAAGGTTTTCTTAAAGACGTATAAAGTACTCGTAGTTAAGGTAATAAATGTAAAATACGTACCAATTCTCTTACAGCTTTTAACTCTGTTCCATTTTATAAATTTTACATACAGTTCAAGAAAGAGAATTGGAAACCGTTGATGCATAATTCTAATTTGGAGCTTGTTTATGTAGAAACTCAGTTTGCACATCCAAAGCTACTATTACACGTTGGATGAGAAAAAATAGCTACTGATGACGAACAGAATTTTACTCCGTAACATTTCCTGTACATCAGTAATAAATTATGTGGAACATTCTTGCCATCAACAATAAAAATTAAAAGCTTGCAAAACTAAAATAGAACGATTGACATTTAAATTCCATAGACTTCTTACTGTGATGGATAAATACAAGCTAGCAGAACTAAATAGAATTTAAAAGAGCAAGAAGTTAAGAAGTAAGCAGAAAAATTTGTTTCTCCGAATTATGAATCAAACCATCACTGTACACACACACACACATGTGGCATATTAATTATCAGATAATAGTTCTGATGCTTCAACTCAGTTCAAGAGTTGTGATAATGTGATTGAATTCAATTTTCAGGTACATTGAACATCCTGTTTATCGAAGCATTTATACTATTTACAATACAAATAATAATGTAATCTATAGAGTTCTTACTGTGGTGAAGAATTAAAATTACAAACTTGCAGTGATTTAATAGGAGCAAAAAAAATAAAAATAAGCAGTAAATTTGTTGTTTCTGTTACCTGTAAGAATTTTGTTACGCTTATTTTTTGCGAGAGGGCAGAGGGACAGGACATCGCCTCACAACCCTCCCCTTTGGAAACTAAGATTTTAGGCTACTTGTACGTGAAAGGGCCGATAAATTTTGTACACAGACTCTAATTTATGCTCAGAGTTCTTTTACGTGCCGTAAATCTACCACATGGGCCCTTCAGCTTAAAGTCCCTCCCGGAGGACTCCGTGCCCAGGATTTTTACGTCCATCGACCGCGGTCGGGTCTCATCCGGATCTAGAGGCGGGCACGCTACTTCTAGACCACCGCGGCTGACACAGCACACTTACATCAGATAAGTTATAGGCTATTAATGATCAAAGAATAGTTGTGATACTCTAACTCTGTTGAAGAGTTGTGCTAGTGCGAATTGATTCAATTTGCTGTTATACTGTATATTTGTAGAATATTTGTATAATATTTGTAGAATTTACAGCACACATAAAGTAATGAATGTTTATATTGTAAAAATCAATCAAACGCTAGTTTACTACATCACGTGTATAAAACTGTTTTTCATTTACGTATTTTGCATGTAAAATACGATAGGTAAATTAATCACAAAACCCTTGATTGAGACAGCCAAACGCGCATATCCCTTATGCCGATGTCCCACGATCCACTTTCCTGTCCAAATATCTACAAACCATCAAATTGGATCGTGTGGCATGGACGACCGCGATTGTACACTATTTCCTCCTATATTTTCCATCCAATTGTACTGCATGCAACGGAATAGAAAAGTTTCAAATTTTCTATCCATTGGCGTTTATTGGTTGGTTTCATATTTTTATATGAAATCAACCAATAAACGCCATTCTCTCCTCCCGTGACTCGCATGACGTAGAAACATGGGAGCTTCTTCCGTTTAGCTTCTTCCGTTCTTCCTATTGTAGGTCTATTAATGTAAATCACTGTGTTGCTCCATCTTTGGCGTGAGTGTTATCCTTAATGTGTTCACTGAGAGCGTCTTTTGATGGAATGGCCAATCTTCGATCACCTAACAGATATATGAATAAACTAGCATGTGCCCGCGGCTTCGCCCGCGATAATTATTTCAAAAATTAAAAATTAAGAGCATAATAGTAAAATAATTATATTTATTAACTCCTAAATCACGTGGACTACATACCACGATAAGATAGCATCGTCTGGTAAAAGCGACCTCAGATTCGAGTTTCTTGGCCCAGATAATGCCAAACATATTAACCTCATAGAAGAGATAAAAATGCACGTAGAGACGCTAACCCACAGTGGTTGGGAAATTCATTTTACATGGATTAAAGCGCATGCAGGGTTTGCAGGAAACGAACTTGCGGATATGTTGGCCAAACAAGCAACAACAGACTTAGAACTGGAAATAGTGTACACTTCAATACCGATAAGCACAATAAAACGCGAACTGTGTGAAGAAAGTGTTCAGGCATGGGAAACCGAGTGGCATAAAACGGTAAATGGAAGAACAACAAAATCATATTTTCCAACCGTGAAACACAGACTAAACAAATCCCTGAGGTTAAACCACAATATCACAGCTATGTTGACAGGGCATGGTAGGTTTGGCGAATATTTTCACCGTTTTAAAATTAAGGAAGATTCAACTTGCGTGTGTACCAGAAATTCGCAATCAGTGGACCACTTACTGTGGGAGTGTGAACTACTGAACTCGGAAAGAGCTCAATTCAGAAAGCACATCTTGGAAACTTTTAAGTGTTGGCCCGTTGAGAAAAGTGAACTGATACAAAAAAATCTAAAGCAATTCGTACAATTTGTGAACAAAATAAATTTTGAAGCTCTACAAACAAACCAAATACATAATTTAGGATAATATTTATAAGTGTACATATGTAGATATTTTTGAGTAGTTAAGATAAAAGGAATGCATGTAGTATTGCTGCATTGCAATGGAGCATGTTGTTTAATAAAGATAATTAAAAAAAAAAAAAAAAAAAAAAAAAAACCCTCTGTATAGTGAGATTCGTCCAAATAAAACAACGTTTGACCATATTTAGGGCTTACAACATTCAAGCAATCGCGAAAGTTTTATTTTCAAGGTATGACAAAATCAGCCAAAGCCAACTGTAATTGATTTGACATTGAAATGTATAACTGAAAACTTATGTTTTGAAAACGCAAAAAATGCATGTTTTTTGCCCGTTTTTCACTCATAACTCACGAACGAAAACTATAAATTACCCTCGCGAAAATTTATAAGTATGATATATTATTTACTCGGAGATCCTAGGCGCGTGACACTAAGTGTGCGAAGTGCACGGCTCGATGCCGAGATATATATAAACGACGTTCAGGCTCACTCCGTGATGCAGAAAGTATGATGTGTCCAGCTCCACGCCGTGGTACTGAGTTAGATGTTCACGACTCCTCGCAGTGTCTCTCTTACACACTCCAATAATTAGCATCTACTGCGTAGAAAAACTATCATCATCCCCTCCACGAATTGTCATTGGTTGATCATGGTCACCTGACCTTAAACTTATATTTAATTTCTCGATCTACATTACCAACCGCGAATTATACTAAACTCCAAAATTTCCAACTTCCGTGGCTTTCCCCAAGACAAGATACTTTTGGAAATACCCTTTAATGATAAAATCTCTATCTCATTGTACGCAGGCCATTATATCTGCAGAGCTGTCAGAAGTCAAAACCTTAGGACAAAAGACTGACTTCCAGAATAGAACAGTGTACCAGCTTTGTATAGATAAGGACACTTAAACAATACACAGTGCATTCCTGGGCTTGTAATTTGCGGCTCGGCTACCTGACCCTTGGAAAATCTCAGCATCGTCAGGCTTTCTCCTAGTCACTAGCTGCTGTTACTAATATGCATTAAATTAACAAAGTTTATTTATTTCTTAATGTTAATATTCTTAATAAAATGAATGTTATTACTGTTTATTTTATATTGAGCTGAATCTTTTGATACTAAACAGTACATATGTACTACCGGTTATTATTCATATCAAAGTCAAATAAAATTATTATGTTGAAAATTAACTTATGTTAATTCTTTTCATTAATTTATTGCTGGGCTGCTTGGACCGCCTTACCTTCCCATGCATCCGTCCATCCATCCATCCAGTCATCCACCAATCCATCTATATACTTTTGTCTTTCTTTCTTTCTTTCATTATTTCTTTCTTTCATTATTTCTTTCTTTCATTATTTCTTTCTTTCTTTCTTTCTTTCTTTCTTGCTTTCTTTCTTTATTTATCTCTCTCTCTTTCACTTTATTTATCACTTTATCACTTTATTTGTGTGCTTCTTTTTCTCTCTTTCACTTTATTTCTTGTTCTTTTTCTTTCACTCTTCCACATTATTTTTATGTCTCTCTCTTTCTCTCTTTCTCTGACACACATCCACACAAAGTATTATATTTTATAAAGTTCCTTTCTTTAACGGACGAACACGTACTGAATTGTATGCGAGTTTCGTAAGACAAGAAGTTGTGTTAACGTTTCGTGCTAATTAATTGCCCGGTAGAGTTGCTGAGAATTTAAACTTATGAACTTAGCTTGATCTCTCTGCTTGGAAAGAATTAAGGAAGAGCAAGAAATGATGTGTCCGATAAAAGTCACATGACAACCACCGTTCCTGTACGCCAATAACGCAGATTACAATGAAGCTGAGCTATAAAAACTCTGGTAGAACAGCAGCAGAAAGGAGACACTGTGGATGAGAAAAGAATGTCACCGCAGGTATGATAATAAATAATAGCCCACCGCGGCCACCTGTTTAAAGTTTCTCTTGTAACAGGACAGTTGTGTGTCGCAATGATTACAGCTGAAGAGTTATTAACAGCAGATATAATGAGCTGCTTGTAAAATAATCACTACAAGTCACTCCGTGTATGGCTAAAATTTGCTGAATTACTCACTTAATTTAATAGTGCTGGTGCCGTTGTAGAATAAAGAAGACTTGCGAAGAACATGCTTGTGCCAAAAATGGAAGTACAAGCATTTGTTAGTCCCTACATTAAGATCTCAATATCCGCAAGTTAAACCTTATTATGAGGGAAGATGACAAATCAAAAGCAGAAATATGAGATTAATGATTTTCATCTTTGGTCCAATGAGGGTTCTGTAGGACTATAGCCCTATTACCCCTTAGCCGCAGTCGTCAACGTTTGAGCGCTAACATAGTCGTGCATTCCATAGGACATCTAAGAAAGAAAGGAACATAACTATATCAGTGAGAGAGATGGATAGTGAGAGAGAGAGAGAGAGAGAGAGAGAGAGAGAAAGAAAGAGAAAGAAAGAGAGAGAGATAGACAGAGAGCTTATCTTGTGAATTGCTCTTTTTCTTTTCTGATGTAGAATAAACAGCTACCTAGCCGGACAAAAAGTATTCCAAAATGTAAAGGAAGAAATCCCAACCATCTTCAATCTGAAAAGAAATTAATTGAAACATAGTGCAACACTTGCCTGTTTACTGTGAGTGGTTCACCTGTGTATTTATCAGACTATACCGTATTTGAGCATAATGCTCATTTCCATAATATATGGCACGACCTTACACTTCGCATTTCCTGGTCTTCACGTGCGTGGGTATAACAGCAGGTAGGCACATTATTAAAAATTATTTTAAATAACTGACCGACCAACCAATCAAGAACTGTAAGTCAATGGAAATAATGAACTAGAAAGTACAGCAAGGAAGCAACAAACATTATCGATCTTTCTTGTGAGTAAGCTATCTCCAGTATAATATGCTTGTCTTATTCCAATTAGGCTACTTTCTCATATTTCTGTACATAAGACAATGGATGCTATTTTTAAATTCATATTCATAGCCAAGGAACAATATTGGACTTTTAAAATTCATATTAAGACCTACTATCAAATGTATCCGCGACGGTAATACAAAATGCTGATGACTCCTCTTTGATAACGGCTGACGAAAGTCTTAGGGCCTTTCTACACGGACGGAATAAACGCGACCGATTGTCAGCGACCGAAACGCGTATCCACTGGGTCAATGGGTAGGTAATGTTATAAACTACACGGACGGAATAACCGCGCCTTCAGACGCGAAAAAACTAGAGGACAAGTTGAATCTCGGTCGCCGAATTTCAGCGACCGAAACGAGTGATGCATGTTACACGGGCAGAATGGTGACCGAAAAAACGCAAGTTGGAATTCTTTCGAGGGCAATAGCCCGTAACTTGCTTGGTAACTTCAATTACAATGACCACAGCCAGCACACACTACTACAACAACGTAAAAATGTAAACTTTGGATGTCATGGCTATGTTTTGGCAGATGACAGGTATTTCACATAACACATAGGCCTAGCTGTTAAGTTCATAAACATGGACAGTTATTTCTTTTCGGATATTTAGAATTAATTTAGGAGGCATATATGAGCACGTTTAAAAAATAATATTCATAATCATTGTACAAATTAATAAGAACTTGGAGCATCTTTACTTATTTTCAATAATAATGCTTGAGCTTTGGCAGGGCAATGCACACGGTTTAATTGTCCGGCATAGTAAATGGATTTGTTTGCACAAATTCCATCTGATAACTGAATCATGGCAACTGCAGGCATACATATGATTGTAAGAACTACAGTACATTCCTGACACAATCTGACAATCGCAGTGGGAAAATAAATTGTCTAATTTCGTAAAATTCTTTAATTTTTGACGCCGAAACAGCTTGCCAGTATCCGTCTTGCTGCATAATTCTGTCAGTTTGGAAATCCATACTTTTCTTGTGGCGCTTCCTCAAGTCAGATATTTTTAAGTTCCGGTTAACTTTCTCTTGTGTATGACTGTTAATCCCTCAATGAGTTTGTCCCTCATGAAAGCCATAGTTGCGAAGGTAACAGAAATAATCAATTCTGCTAGTACAGAAAAACAAATGCTCTAGCCAAACATATAGCCCCTATGCCGGCTTTAATGAAGGCAGTTCAGCAAACCAAGGACTGCAACAAAATTAATACCGAGAGATACAGAAGAAACCTTCACGATCCCTGAGAAGCTGCAAGCATTGTTACTGAAAAAAGTAAAGTTGCTCCCAGTTCATATTAATTTGTATTTAGTTGTTAATATTTTTAAAAACGTGCTCATATATGCCTCCGAAATTAATTCCATATATCCGAAAAGAAGTAACTGTTCATGTTTATGAACTTAACTGCTAGACCTATGTGTTATGTGCAGTACCTGTCATCTGTCAAAATATAACCATGACATCCCAAGTTGACATTTTTACCGTGAATGCGTGGTCGGTAGAGTCTTACAGAACACAAGTCGGCTGCTTGACTACTCCCGTGTTAAATTTAAAAGTCTTTCTATACCAAAGTTTCGAAGTTTATCAATTTCTGTAGGCCTAGATGCAAAGTGTAAAGTGGTGACATAAAAAAAAACTATGTCTATTTTCCCAGGAATTAAACGTGCAATAGCCATGCGCGGTTTGTAGGGTCGCAAGTCGATCGGGATGCACAAACACCACAACGTATTTCAAATTTTTCCCACCCTGTATGCTGCTGCTCCTCCGCGCGCGTGCATTCGGTCGACATTCTGCCCGTATAACTTCACAGGCGTTCTTTCTGCGCGCGTTCTTTCCGCAATTTTACCGGTCGCTAGGCGAAAAACTCCTACACCTATTTTTCTGCGTCTGAAGGCGCCATCCGTGTAATTCATAACATTACCTACCCATTGACCCAATGGATACGCGTTTCGTTGCCGACAATCGGCCGTGTAACATGGGCCAATTTATACGGGCGGAATGTCGACGGAATGAACGCGCGCGGAGGATTTTATAGATGTGTTGCCATTTTTAAACTTCAAACCCCGTACATTTTGCCCACTAAAGAATTCCAGTTTGCGTTTTTTCGGTCAACATTCTGCCCGTGTAACATGCATCACGCGTTTCGGTCGCTGAAGTTCGGCGACCGAAATTCGGTTCGTATAACATGGTCAAAATCAGCCGGTCTCGGTCCGAATATTCGGTCGCGTTTATTCCGTTCGTGTAGAAAGGCCCTTAAACAGTTCGACAGCTATACTACCACAATAATAAATGAAACAAATATGTGATTTTTTTCATTGTATTCAAAATTAAAGATGCTAAAACAATTTCCTTTCTTACATTATTGAAAAGTAAATCATAATCTAGAGAATGAATCAACTAAATTATTAGGTATGTACATGAACAGTAAATTAATATGAATTGCACATCAAGATATTATGTAAATAGAAAGCTTTAGAGTCGTGTATGTACTTAGATCTTTGTCAAGCAAAATGCATACAAAGTTTTATAAGAAGCAAATTCATTATATCCTTGGGTATTTCAATTTTTTTTAAATGTTCCCGTACTTGATGACAATAGTGTTAATTTAATAATTATTTATGACCCAAGTGGTAAAAACGGGATTTAATTTTGCGAATCGGAATGTTTCTAAAACGAATCCGTTAGGACAAGTTGAACGATCCTATAAGCAAAGTAAAATCATTTTACCATATGCATAATACCCTATTTTAGAGAGGCGAGAAAATTTGTGAAATAATAATAAACGTAAGATTCAGTTTAATGAATTAGCCTACGCACCGTGAAGTCAGCCATATTGGAGCGCACAGGCAGCTGTTTTTATTTTATTTATTTTGTGGCACAGGACTGCCAAATTAAGGACAGCACTTTTCACGATGTTTGCAAACACCGTTAGAAATTTCACACTTAAAAAGGTGTAGTGTATTTTAAAATTTTCAATTTTTACCAAACAAACTATTTAATAATCATATGCAAACATTTGTTAACAAAAAGAGCATTTTCCTCGCGAAGAAATCAAGGTAATCCTGTAGTGTTATAATTTTATACCACCCAGTGGCAAAATGTTATCCTTTTATTTAATATCATCTACCATTAAAGGTTATTATTTTATCTTCGACTGTCTAAAGAAATATTTTAGGGCATAAAATGCCATGCTGGTCATCCAAGAAGTCACAAGTTAGGCCAATTTTTATATATTAAATTGAAATGTTCTACTTAGGAGGAAATGAACTGACAGTTTATTTCCAATAGAAATTGCCTTCAGTTAATAAGTGTTCAAATCTTAGCCAATGTACAAGTAGGCCTATAAATAATATTAATAATAACAATTGTCTAGTGGGCCTAATAATTCATATCTAATTTTAGTGTATTTCACGGATGTGACCATGAACCATGAACGTAGAGTTTCTCCTACTTTTATGGTTTAAATTTAGTTCAAAAATTGCATAAAATAGGCCTACTAATTGCTAAAAATAAAAAAAATAAATCTTTTAAATTCTCAGATGGGTAGTTACAAACTACTCAAACCGTCCACAAACTCAAGTTTGAAGTTCTGCCTTGCAAATACTGTAGTACAGTTCTGAACGAAGCATCGAGAGTGTTAATGAATTTCATTCTTCCTGTAATTGATAAAATATTGATAAAACAAATAACCCTACACCCTTAACTTTCTTATCTGGATCCAAACCTCGTATTCACAACTAAAATACAACACTTAATATATACTTTAAAACAATGTTTGTCAGTCATTAAAACAGATTAAAATTAGTGTCCCGAAATGGATCCGACATATCTAGACTTCATTTGAGAGAGAAACGGAATTCACACTATTTTAATCAAGTGCTCCTTTAAAAACAAACATTGTTCAGTAGGCCTACAGATACATATATTTTATATATTATGCGTTGTATTTCAGTTGTGATTCCTGATCTGGAAAAGTTTCCTTGATGGGGATATTCCAAGGTTCTTCCACACATGTGAGAAAATTGTCGGGAAACTTGACGCCCTCCTGGCTACCGCATATTATCTGACCGTCATTACTAGGGACCGGATGTTTAGGTTTTTAAAAACACTGTTTTAGGTTTTCCATTAGGTGAAATAGTTTTTTTTAGGTTTTTTGTCCAAAATATCGTTTTCGGGTAGAATAATTGGTTTATTGAATTTGAATGTGCTACATAGGATTCTATACATAATACTTGTAAAGTTTAACTTAACAAAATTGACTTAAATTTGTGTAAACTTGCTTTAGTACAATATTATACAATTGAAGAAAGAAAGCATAAACAATCAAAAGAAGCAGTGAAAATAAGATTGCCTCACATTTCCTGGTTACAGTAGCCTATATCACTAAATATCTTTCAAGATTCTCAACTGTGAAGTTCTTCCTGTTATCTCTTAGTTAATAGTTAATACTGTATCTAGACACTACCCTTCTCAGGATTCGAATCCGATGCTTCTAATACAGTGAGTAAAATACTTTATGGTTGGATGTGGATAATGTGAAACTGATTATTTTCCTATCTTCGGTTGTTACGCATGCTAACCGCACAACAGATCAACTAGGGACGAAAACTTCCCCCTTTTCTAGGAAGGTAAATAACACATAGGCCTACGTGTTTCTGGCAGGCTTGATAAAATATTACTTTGCCATCGGTAGTGAAATTCTGGTCGTCGCCAATCCACTGCAGGAATAAACTCGATTTCATTTGTTTCGGCATAATAATTAACACGTCTACTTAAAACTCACAGTGTGACCACTCAGTATGAATAACAGGGCGGTACTAAAGGCAAACAAGCGCTTTAAAACACAGGAACCTATATCCTTGTTCATACACGGCAACAATGGTTGTTCGTACGAATATTTTAAAAGGAATACGCCGGTACACTTACACTTCCTCTCTAGATACTGCCCATCCTAGACGACAATGGGTTGAACGAAACGCTGGTGGTCAACCCGACAAAAATTGTCTCTCCGCAAAATACCGATTTCTTAACCGACAAACAAAAAAGACAAAAAAGTAGCCTAAATTAGATATTTTAGGTTTTATATCCCGTTTAGGTATATTTAGGTTTTTATGCCCCATTTAGGTATTTTTAGGTGCTACAGAATTAATGTGGGTGAATCCTATGGACATGATTCGAAAAAGTGTATGAGCGCTTTTTGTTTTGGAAGTCAGGAAAAAAATAGGTAAAAACCTAAGAATCCGGTCCCTAGTCATTACCAACTTCATCCATCCTCGTCTCTTTCGGAACGAGTGTGTATGTGATTGGCGTGTATCGTTCTGTGTTTGTGGTCGCGGATGTGGCCCCGGCTCTGGGCTGATCACTCAAGGGGAAGGTAAAACTAAGGGAAAGAATAAGTATTTTAGTTGTGAATGTGAGGATCCACATAAGATAGTTAAGGCTGTAAGGTTGTGTGTATTATCAAGATTTTAAACGAAGCTTCGAGAATTGAATGCGCACTCACGCGAATATCAAGGGTAGAGAAAGTCACATGAGGGTTTTACGTCTTTGGCAGTACCGGTACAGCTTTGATAAAATCGCATAGAAGATGACAGCTGCAGAAGCGGTATGGGTAAGCAGATACTAATGAGATCTTGCCGCAACGTATCTCTGAGTGGATCGTTAATCAGTCCCAGCAGGTTCGTGATTCACAGCTATTCTCTAACGTAATAGGTCAGGCAAATTTGTAAACAATCATTAATGTATCGGGTAAAAGCAACTTTCATCCACCTGCGAGGCAATCTGACGGCATGGACACTGACAACACCCTCCTCCACTATGCACGTGGGAAAAGAAACCTGATTTAGAAACATGAAACTTGCCAAATTTAACATCCTTTTTTTTCTCTGCACCGGTATAACAACATGAACAATTTATATTTAATGATCTTAACATACAGCACTGTATTGAAAACGTGGTGAGGGATTATATATAGCCGTCAATCTTTGCCGCCTCGTGAAGTATTACAACTAACAAGAAAGTAAACAAACAAAATCTGATGTGCGTCACTACATGAGTTTTCTCCTCCAAACAATAGTTCTTGCGATTTTATCGCTTTAGAATCTGGCACTGAGTTTGCTATAGTCTCGCAGGAGTGATTCCTCTTCACAAGAAGGCAAATTGACAGCGGAGTGGAACTTAGAAGCGCAGAGTTGCGTATGAAAGCTTAGTTTATAATAAAATTTAAGGTATTTCTAAAAATAATGGATTTTACTCGTTTTTAAGGAGAAAACTGTAATTGTTTGGTGAAAAACGATGTTTAAAAAAAAAAAATTAAAATATTTTGTGATAAGTGTAGAATACATTGCATAATAATGTGAGTGTATTTGTGCTGTTATCAGATGCTGAGGCAGCATCATTAAATATCCTGTACCTCCTTTCTTGGAATACCGCTTGCCATTTCTGCCCTTCAAATACTAATTCACTTAACAATGGAATATGATTTTTGCCAAATAGGAAAAAGTCTGTTTTGGGTGCTGAGTCTTAAAAATTTGAGCCCCAAATTAATTCATCAAATTTTTGTTTTAGTTATATATATATATGTATATATATGAGTTCTATTAGTACAAAAATATATTTAACGCCAAATAGGAAAAAAAAACATTTAAAAAACACCATTATATTCCATTAATAAACATAGTCGGTGAAGCAAACTTAAACACATCTTTAAAGAAATATTCAAGTGAAAAAGACTTTTTCCAAAGGGTGTGGTGGAGTTCTATCCCTTTGATGTAGTATGAAGTTAATGATTAAACAAATAAATTTTTCCTTTTCGTAGGTAAGGTGTCGGCAAACGATCTTTTCACTATCATATAGCCTAGTGAACGAATTTAGGTAGCCTGGGTCTATTTGAGAGAGAATGCATGACCTTGATAGAAGAACTATTTTAAGTTCACTATTGAGGCTGAAAGTAAAATGAAAACTGAAAATATTTTGGTCGCGTATTTCTCCACATTATCTCTGCTTGACTGCAAGAGAAACAACATAGTTTAGTGGCATGTCACAGTGCCATGATGTCGGCAACACCCAATCAGTCGAAACCGTAACATTTCTCTACCACACCCTCAGATTTACGCAGGATTAAAAAAAAACTTATCATTATCTTATCGTGTGATCATCTTAATATATCGCACCCCTGGTGGAAGACTGCCACAAGTCAAAAATAACATTTGTTCAGGAGGAGCATTTAAAGATTTTGATGCAATATGAAAAACAGTAAATATTACTTTAACACAAAATTGCTGCCACTTCCGGACAAGAACACTGCATAATCTCGGGTTTACGGGCTTGCGTATGATAAAAAAACTGAGATATGGCAGTTTTCTGCTATTTGAAACATCAGATGCTAGTGAGAAGAAAAATCAATTATATGCTGTAGAATCCTTATCGTTACGATTTGGGTTGTGCCACTTTTCCAGGACATGGATATGATGACAAGCACTTATAAGTACTAGTTATCTCAAAATTCAATTTTTTTGACTTATGGCAGTCTTCCACCAGGGGTGCGATATTTTATCGCTGGTTTTACTGTTATCATTCATCAACCAGTTTCTTGGTATGCCTTTCAGTACCTCCGACTGAGTTTTATTGAAGCGAATGAGAACTTGGGATATAAAAGATTTCCAGGAATATGAAAAACATGCATTGATAGAGAGTAAATTTATTTCATTGTAAGTAGCCTATAAATTTAAACTTTTATGTCGTCAGTTAACTTACATACAAAACTATTAGTTTATTACAGTTGCAGGAAGAAGAATGAAAAACCTGACTGCTACTAAGGTATTATCGACACTATTGTAGCTTCATAACCTGTACCCTTCACCGGATATAGTAAGGGTTATTAAATCACGGAGGATGAAATGGGCTGGACATGTTGTGCGCATGGGGGACGAAATACATGTCTAAAAAATATTGACTGGGAGGTCCGAAGGGAAAAGATCACTTGGAAGACCTAGACGTAGGTGGGAGGACAATATTAGGATAGATTTAAGAGAAGTAGGATTTGAGAGGGATGGTTGGATGGAGTTGGCACAGAATTCGGTTGAATGGCGGGCTGAGGTAAGTGCAGCAATGAACCTTCGGGTTCCATAAAATATATAATATTCCTTTAGTTTGTTTTTTAATTGTCTATTGCCATTAAGTAAGTAAGTATTGTAACATGCTGCTTTCTACATATTATGTATGTATATGTATACACATAACAAAACATGGTTAGATAATTTAGTCGAAAGTAGGCTACAGTGAAAGATTAATTATTCACGTTTCAAGATTTGTACTTGATGTAGGCCTACTTGATGTTCATTCATCTAAGTCTTATGCATTTATTTTCTGAAGCTTCACATTGAAACAGTTTTTAGTTACGATTTTTTATGTCCCATTCTTCAAAAATCCTACTCTTTTAAATATCATCTACTGTACTATGCTTGGGTATTCACATATTTATTTTACAATGTAGAATAAATCCCTCACCTCAAATTTTAAAAACAGAAAAGTTAAGGTATTGCAACGCTCAAGTTTCACAGATTTCTACGGTAGTATTGCAGAGACAGGAAAAATATGCTTCACTTCTGGCTATAGGACTTACATAAATTAGTTCAACATCTTACTTGCTTATTTTAGGAGCCTAAAGAAACGATACTCAACATTCGCACGACTTTCCCTACCGTACCATGTCTCTAGCTCTTCTCGTCTCTCATTGAATGATTGTGGAAGAAATGACTAGCTTATGAATACCCTTCAGAATATTGTGAAAGAACTGTTTTGTTTAAAAGATTTAAGTCTTTATAAATGTCCATACATGCTAGTGTGCAAAACTTAACGAGTCGTTAGAACTTTTTTCAAGAAACCCCAAAAACAAAATTATTCAAAATTATCAAATGGTTGATGGGCTCCTTTAAAAAATGGTAGTGAAATAAAGAGAAAATCACGGCCATGGTGTACCAAAAAATATCTTCTCTGGAAAAATAATTTTGTTATGATAAGATTTTTTCGTTTTCGAAGTGTGCCGCTCGGTCAGATACGTAAATAAAATGTTTCTTCAACTAGTGCTTTCCGTTATCTCGGGGACCTTAAACTTCTATTAATAGGCTGATGTAAAACTGAAAATCGAATTTCAGGGTCTAACGCAATACGTATTCTACCCACAAAACCTATAGTATGGGCAGAAATAGCAAAAATGGCTGATAGGCTTCTTTAAAATCACGTCATTTAATACAATTTGAGGAAGTTACAAAGGAACTTAGGCTAATATTTGTCAGGTATGGAAAAGGAGTTTGTGAGAATGTTATTAAATAACAATTTAAAAATGAGATTTTTGTTTATCAAAGCAATATTCCACTATACTTGTTCCTTAAAAGATCGCATGCTTTGCTGACTACGGCCTGGGTTCGATGCCTGGCACCTCCTCTGAGTTTTCTGAGGTAGGGAGGTCTGTAACGGGGTACTCTCAGCTTCATGAGGGGAGCTGAGGAACCGCGATAGTGGTCGTGGTCACATGTCTCCCAGTCCTGTCGTTTGTCCATGTAGATTATTCGATCGTAAATGAATCCACTGATTGATAAGTTAAGTATCTTATAAAATTAACCTATGAAAGGGATCTTACCGGATTTCTTTAACATGTGCAGATCTTAAGGCAGTCACTGGTATTCGTAGTGTTTGTGGTATGAGTGTACAGTATTTTCTTAGTTTCTGTTTTTAGCATAAAATCAACATGCGATTTCATCCTGTCTGAGAGCGGGCAAAGAGCAAAAAAAGGTGATTGGTACTAGTGACACAATTCAGAGAGCACTTGCAATTTATAACAGAAAATATAACCCTAGAGTATATATAACCTGTGTGATATTTAAAATTCACAGTCGTTAAGTATAGTCGTGCCTTGACCACCGTGACATTACTGCCTTCACTCGCCAGCCGTGATGTATCACACGTTCACGCATAACCTCGATTCACTGTTAGCCTGGTCGCACTCTGTATTAAATCACCACACCAATGTTATGAACTTCATACAAGACCGTCGCCCTCACTCCTTATTCTGTTGGGGTCGTATGGTTGAACAGATCACAAAACCAAGGGCGAAGCGTCAGGACAGGCAGCACAAGCTCTGCTATGCAGAACGAAGTTTGAAGACTCTGAGAAAAATCCTTTATGTAAAACGAAGGTAAATTTGAGCCTTACTAATAACAAAACTGTAGTGTAAATTGTTTTGTTTGTTCATTTTTCCTGTGCATAGAGCACAATCTGCTGTACTTATTGCTAATAATAACCCATTTTTTTCATTTCTGGACTTAATACCTTTTTCTTGTAAGCCCACGATATAGTAAAGTGGTCCCCACACACACCGAGAAGGCCCTTAAGGTTTCAGAAGCTTAATGCTACCAGGTTTTTAGAGATTAGGCACATTAAGATTGTAAGGTTATTAGCATGTCGCAACGGCCGGCTTTACCCCAGGATTTCTCCTGATACTCATTGCTGTTAAAGGCTAAGTCGATCCCGGAATCAATTCAGACCAATTAGGATTAGACCAATTCAAAATCCCAATGACTTCATTGAAGATCAAACCCGCGACCTTCCCGATTGTAGCGCTGTGCCTCAACCAACTGTACCATGGAGAGGCCTACTCATATAGGCCTACATAATAGAAAAAACTCCAAACGAAGAACGTTAGCTTAATATGACAATCATCTTACATACCGTATTATGGTCTTCCTCCAAAAACGTGCAGGGCTATTTAATGCATCTCTGATAATAAATGTTGATAAAATAATAAGAAAGTAAGTTACCATGCTTGATTATTTCTCTGATAATAAATTTTGATAAAATAATAAGAAAGTAAGTTACCATGCTTGATTATTTCTCGTTCATGATTTCAAACGATGAAATTCGACATTTTATCCTGAATATGATTTTCTGGTTTCCTGTCCTCAAACTGGTACATAATGTACCTTCTACTTAATGAGGTAAATTGCTATATAAAAATGAAAACTGGATTAATTATGAAAGCAATAAAGTAAATAGACAGTGTTTCTAAATGAAATTGATGGGATGAAAAGCACATTCTTTAACCGTATTTTGAAGGACTGATCGATAGCATCTTTCATAGTAGACCTATAAAGCATTAACTTCTAAACTGTTAGGCCTAAGGCTGTATATTCAATTAGATGTCCTTGATTTCTTTAATCAGCAATGGAGGTATTCAATTGCATTTTGTCAATACATGTATAAATCAGGTATTCGCTTTAGTAACTCAACTTTATAATAGTAATTATGAATTCTTACACAATAAATAAATTCGATAAATCAATAATTCGATAATAATAAATCACGAGTAAGGATCAATTCAATAAAGAAACTATTCATAAATTTTATTTGTATCCTCTTGATTGCCTAAAAAGAAATATATGTAAACATGGATCTTACAAATTATTAATATTATTATTTATAAAGCCTAGGTATGGATTGTTTAGGGGAAAATAATCCTTTCTGAAAAAAAGACAATACATTTCCCTCATTAGCCAACAATGAAATAAAATGAAAATATGCGATTTTGAACAGAAAAAGTGCCCCAAAAGTAACATATATCTGAAGGTAAAAAATCTAGTTATCACAGTACCAGGGTTCGATCCTTGGTAGCTCCTTGGATTTTTCTGACATAGTGAGGTCTGGAACAGGGTTCACTCCACCTCCTGATTCAAACTGTGGAGCTACTTGATTAAGACATAGCAGCTTCGGTCACAGAAACCATCATTAACGGCCGAGGAGGTATGCTGACCACATGACCCCCAAATCCTTTATTTATCGTGGTTTACACAACTTCCAGAAGTTTCACGGTAAAGGAATCGATACACAACCGGTGAATTTACAAGAGGAAGAAGGAAACTGGAAAATGGATCAGTGCTAGTATTTTTATAAAATTTTTAAATATTTTAATTATTTATCACACTGACGAGAGTATAAGACAATGAAGTTTACATTTTAATTTTTATCTACACCAGAACAAGAAGATCCCCACAAGATATCAGAAGAATGTCGAAAGATCTAGGCATAAAGTAAAATATTGTCTAGTTGTTGGTATCAAGTATCCATTTTATTAAGCGCTACAGTGGTACATTTCGAGATTGTGTAATGGACGAGAAAATGTCTGTCCGTCTATCTGTACGCGCGATAACTCCAATACGCTTTATCGTATTTTCATGAACTTGCTACACGAATTTATAATGTTCATGGGAAGAAGTTTGTTGATTTTTATCCTCATCTGTTGACCGGTACCGTAGGAACGACTAATTAACGATCACATGCTTCTTAAATGGCAAATCATCACTATACTACAACAAAGCCGCGTTGCTAGTCATAATCACGGCTGCCATGCTCTGTTAATACGTCATATACACATCACCATAGCAGGCCGAATGCATGAGTCATTGTGCTGGATGAAAATAGTATTTTTTTTTCAGAAATAGAGAAAGTGCCTAGCAAGTGTTGTGTTTCTGGCTGTACTATAGCAATAGCCTAGTAATGCTAACGGAGAGTCTGTCCAAGTACTTAAATTTCCCTAAAAAAGAGTCCAGACGGCTTAAATGGATTTCTGCAATTCACAGGCAACATTTTTTACCTTCTGTTACCTCATGGTATGTAAACACACGTTAATGATAAATATTTGTCAGTACTTGGTTAAACCCATACGGTGGTAGGAGGCCTAATTGTGATTTATGGTTTGTGAATGGTATTTATTTACATTACTGCTAATGAATCCCTTAATAACGTACTATTATAATAATTAAATAAGGTACTCTATCAATACTATACATTAATGTTTTAGATTGACTGAGCCATGTATATCAGAAGCATGCGAAATATGGCCTATCCATCTGGCACTTTGTTATATCAGTTTGCCTGATTTTATTTATTTAAAAATTCTGTAAAGTAGATTTATGTATAGTTAATACTTCAATTATGAAATGTGATGTTCTAAGTTTATAATACACTTAGGGCCAGTTGTATAAAACTAACTGACGGTTATTTTTAACTGAAACTTAGAAAATAACTAGCTGCTTATGTTGTATAAAAATAACTGTAGAACTGTAAAACGAAACTGGAGGAAGTAATAGAAGATCTGGCAACAATGCGAAAGGTTAGGGAAATTTGCAGAGAGTGTTATGATAACGGTATGTCTTTCGTATTTGATTTCCAAAGACAGAGTACTATATTTATGTTTTTGGTATTTCATTTTCAATTGTTTAATCAAATATGAGTATGTTAGAAAAAAGATCATGGAGGCCATGCATATTTTTGTCTCTGCTTTAACCTGACCCTAAATGGTATTTAGGAATGTGCAACTTGTAACCTACTAGCTTATGCCTGGAAAATTGCGAATATTGTAGAAATCTAGCATGACATTGTCCTTAGTTGGTATCATATAAACTGAAGTCTTAAAGCGAAATTTCTTTTGTCACTTTATAATAATTTAGGAATCGCGCACAATGTGCATTATCTTAACCTAACACCCAGTCCTG
Organism: Ectobius pallidus; assembly: GCA_964059195.1. NCBI lineage: Eukaryota > Metazoa > Arthropoda > Insecta > Blattodea > Ectobiidae > Ectobius > Ectobius pallidus. Next base: position 134,628,183 of record CAXKWD010000004.1, read on the forward strand.
AACCTTGGAGGGGATCTTTCACTACTGAAAAATCCCCGACCCGGCCGGGAATCGAACCCGGGCCGCCGGAGTGGAGGGCAGGCGTGCTACCGACTCACCCACGGCGACGGACACTTTATGAATGGTTCCTGCTTTTTCATTGTCCCCAATAATTACTTGGAAACTTTCAGTCACAGTAATTCACATAAGTCCTCAGGACCAGAAGTATCGTAAACTTATCAAGATTTAATTAGTTCTTGGTTGGGATGGGAGACATACCCTCTGTTCTAGTTCCTCTACTACAGATTTCGGTAACCTGTCATTCGGAACTATGAAGGGATTCCTTCTCTCATGAAGAACATGAGATGCATTGTGGATTTTCATTGCATCATTAGATGAGGTGTCAGAATTATCAGAAATCTATAAATAAATGTTGGATTTTGTAATGTAAGGCTATCATAACGTACAAGTTATCAGTATTTTTAATCTCATCAAACAAAATTTAAGCAAACTGAATCTAAATTATATGAAAATAATAATTTAATCATTCACATTGTACTTATAACAAGGATTTCTAGTGTCTGTTCACGCAAGCTAAGGGTTTTTCCAGCATATTTATTATGTGCAGTGAATAGTTTTAATTCAAATCATCCGCCAGGTGTTCTTGCGCCAAGTATTAAGTTGAGTAGGCGTATATTACATCATATCCTGATCACGAGTTCTTTGTGACGGGTATTCCCTCTGTAAGGACGCCTCGAAGAGCGTCAGGAAGCCTCATCAGTATAAAGCCTGCAGTTAAACGAACAAGTCGCGTTCTAACACTGCTCTGATTCTCTAGGAACAAAGGCCTCTTCGCGCCCTTTGTATTTTCGCTAGAAATCATTGGAATAAAACTTCCTTATAAGTTTTATTAGTTTCAAGTAAATTACTTAAACAGAATTTACATATTTTTCGTATTAAAAGTTCATTAGATTCACTTATTAGTTCTACGTAAATACATAGCGTGTGACGTCATCACTCACCAAGAAGCTATAACACGTGAGCAATCAAGTGCTAATAACTTTAAATACCTTCATTCTACAGTAAATTTTATTACCTTTAATTTGAGATACAATTCATTGGTAAATCACAAAATTTACTAAATTACCTCCAGTGGTGCAACACTGTTCGAGCCATTTTCCAATTCTTTGTTTCAACGTGTTTAGTTAGTTATTTTTCAGTGTTCATATATTTTTTCTTCAAGTGTTTACAAGTATTAATAAAGTGCAAAGTTTTAATTATATTTTAGATTGTTAAACCAATATGATTTCTGTGATCTCTGTACCCAGTGTCCTCGTGATATAGTCCACTCTTGCTCTAAATTGGTCCTCCGCTACTCAGAGAGTTTTCCCATGTATTGCACATACATTGTTTCACTTCATTCCGAACTTTTGTTCCTCTAAACCTAACCCTACATTTTATCCTTGGACCGGACATTTTACGTCCATACCTAACATTGTCCTATCGGTCCTGATAACAAACATTGGTTCCTCACGGGCAGGATCATATTGGTATAATCATATTTATTGCATACTTGTATTCGCAAATACCGTTTCTCGAGTTCGTCTCATTCATCTGTGCTTCCGCGTCGGTCAGTTCGTGAGTTCCAGCAACCCTGAACTTCGCATCGCGAACAGCATCATGAAGCAGTGATTCGACTCATCGTGGGATTCCGGTCCTCAGCGAACATCAAGAAGACAGTGAACAGTTAATACATGCATCATCGTGCAGCAGTGGTAGCATCTCATCTTTAAACTTCAAGTAACAACTCATCTCATCATGGAAAGTGAACTGAGAGATTTAACGAAGAAAAGGGGTTTTCTTAAAAGGAGATTCACATTGATTCAGAAATATTGTGACAGTGTTACAGAAGAAGTAGACGTGTTTAGACTTAAAGCTGAATATGACAGTATTCAGGAGCTATGGGACAAGTTTGAGTGTCTACAAGCTCAAATTGAATCTCTAATTGAAGCCGAAGATGAAATAGATTGTCATATGCAGTATTATGAAGAAATACGAAACAATTATCAAGTGCTTAAAGCAAAGTTAAGTGGTCTTCTATTTCTACACGAGCAGCAAGTGCATAGTGCAAACTCTGTGAACAGTCAACGATCTAATCATAGTGGTAATTCGCATCACACGTGTCAGTCTTCTGCTTCACAGTGCAACAATAGAAATATACAATTGCCAAGAATTCAAATTCCTGTATTCAGTGGAGATGTGACTAACTTCAAGCATTATCATGACACTTTCAGTAGCTTAGTGGTAAACAATGATTCATTAGATCCCATACAGAAATACCACTATTTGCTGAGTTCTCTGAATTGTCAGGCTCACGCGCTCATTCAGAATCTTCCAGTCACTAATGAGAATTTTACTATAGCATGGAACTTGGTGTGCTCTAGATATGATAATACTCGAGTTATTGCCACAGCTCACATCAAAAATCTACTTTCATTACCAATAATGAAAGATGAAAATGTTACAGACTTGCGAAACTTACTAAATCAGTTTCAAAGCAATCTTAACGCCATCGAAGCTCTCAATATTGAAATCCCATTACACGAAGTCATGTTTATTCAATTAATATTGGATCATCTTGGTGAGACTACACGTAAAGAATGGGAAAGTAAAATTGACTCACAAAGGTTCACACCGCTTCAAGAGTTGATGAACTTCCTAGAAGCCAAGGCTCATTCGTTAGAAGTGCTATCCAATTCTAACAATGTGCTAAGCCCATCCAAAGAAAAGAGTGAAAGACATACACAAAAGAAATCTGTAAAAACGACTCGTCAATCTTATGTTGCCATCAAAGGTGATACATGTCCTTGTTGCAAGGAAAGTCACAAGTTATATAAGTGCGACAAGTTTTCACAGTTGAGTGTAGATCAACGTTGGGATTTTGTGAAAAGCAAAGGTTTATGTGCAAACTGTTTCGCCAACAATCACAAAAGAGACCACTGCAAACTCAAGTCCTTCTGTAATTGTGGAATGGCTTCACACAGCAAATTATTACATAACACACGTGACAAGAAAAAGACCTCTCACCAGTCAAGCACTGTGGAAGGCACTGACAATTTGCCTGCCAGTTATTGTTCTATAAAGGAAAAATCCAACCAAAAGGAGATTTTGTTAGCAACTGCAGCAGTGCATCTTGAAGATAGGCAAGGAAATCTAGTGTTGTGCAGAGCGTTATTAGACTCAGGGAGCCAACTGAACTTTATAACTGAAGATTTAGCCAAGAAGTTGCAGCTGTCAACAACGAATGTCGATACTCACATAAGAGGCATAAATGGCACCTCTTCTTGCAGTCACAGTGTTAAGGTTAATCTGCGATCCAGAATCCAGAATTTCCAGGCTGAAATGAACTGTCTAGTAATCCCTCACATTGCAAACAAACTTCCTTCAGTCCGTATTGATCCCACAAAATTCAATATTCCTAGTGAAATTACATTAGCAGATCCTAAATTCTATATCCCTGGTGATGTCCAGCTCCTCATTGGTGCTAGCTTGTTTTACCAACTATTCACTAATGAAAGAATAGTTATTCCTAATAACCCTATTCTTAGTAACACGGAACTAGGTTGGATAATCAGTGGATCTGTTCCCAAAAACTCAATCAAGTCTAAGAAGGTCACATTTGCTCAACACAATTTATTTGTGACTGTTGACAATGTTGACACGCAGTTGAGACGTTTCTGGGAACTAGAAGATTTTCCTAAACCAGTGTTTACTAAAGAAGAAAGAGAGTGTGAAGAGCATTTCATACAAAACACTATTCGTGCAGATGACGGTGCTTTTGTAGTGAAATTACCCAAGAATCGATCTCAGGACTCCTTGGGCGAATCCAGACAACAAGCAGTGAAACGCTTAGAACATCTGGAAAGAAAATTTCAAACTAATTCTGTCTTGCAGGAAGATTACAAAAAATTCATGCAAGAATATGAAGAATTGGGACACATGAAGAAGGTTTCACTTCCACGGCCAGGTGAAAAATGCTTCTATTTACCACATCATGCAGTAATCAAGCCCTCGTCTACTACAACCAAGACTAGAGTTGTGTTTGACGCTTCTGCAAAAACATCTTCAGGCAAGTCCCTAAATGACATTCTGAAATTAGGGCCTACAGTGCAAGATGATTTATCATCAATTATAACTCGTTTTCGAACCTATAAATATGCATTCTCAGCTGACATTTCTAAAATGTACCGACGCATAAAAATGCACGAAAGCGATCAGAATCTTCAAAGGATTGTGTGGCGTTCTAATGCAAATGAGCCCATACAAGACTATGCATTAACTACCGTGACTTATGGTACTAAATCAGCTTCATTTTTAGCCATAAGATCCCTGCATCAGCTGTCGATAGAAGAAGAAGCTAAATACCCTCTTGCTTCCCAAGCTGTTAGAAATTCCTTCTATGTGGACGACTGCCTGACAGGACATGATAATCTTCAAGAAGCGCTACGCCTTCAAGAAGAATTAATCCTCATGCTTGACAGTGGCGGATTTCCATTGCGAAAATGGTGCTCCAATCATGAAGCTTTGTTGGAATCTGTTCCGTCATCTTATCGAGAAACCCAATTGCCTCTGTCTCTTGATAATAGTGAAAATGCACATGCCCTCGGTTTACTATGGCATCCTGCAACTGATAATTTCCAGATTCAATCCCATCCTTCTCTTCAAACTCATACTCGAGTTAAACTTACCAAGCGTACTATCCTATCAGTCATATCCTCCATCTTTGATCCTTTAGGCCTTGTCAGTCCTATTGTTATCAATGCCAAAATCTTCATGCAATCATTATGGATTGAAAAGCTTGGTTGGGACGAGGAAGTACCTTCGCACATAGCAGAGAAATGGATTGAGATCTGCGACATTTTAGGTACAATACACACGATGCGTATTCCACGATTTGTTCTCACACATGGTACCCTTCAAGATATACAGATCCATGGCTTCTGTGACTCTTCAGAAAAGGCCTATGGTGCATGCATATATCTCCGTTCGGTGAACAGTGAAGGTGAAGTTACAATTAACTTGCTATGTTCCAAATCTAAGGTTGCCCCTCTTAAAAGGCAAACCATTCCACGTCTTGAACTTTGTGGAGCATTGTTGCTATCTAAACTGTACAACAAGGTGTTGAATGACCTTAACATTCAAACCTCACAAAATTATCTATGGTCAGACTCAGTTATTGTTCTGTCGTGGATAAAATCAGATTCACGAAAGTGGAAAACATTTGTGTCCAACCGTGTGTCACAAATACAAGAACTTTCTGAAACAGCAGCCTGGCGACATGTTTCTACAGAAAACAACCCAGCTGATCTCGTTTCAAGAGGTGTATCTTCTGAACAATTGTCTGATATTGATTTGTGGTGGCACGGTCCTAAGTGGTTGGCTCATAACACAACATCATGGCCTGAACAACCAAAACAATTAACCGTTCAGGAGTCTTCCGAACAACTGGTTACTATTTGTATGGCAGCTACAACAGCAGAAGATAGTTTTCTCACAAAATTTTCTGATCTTAAGCGCCTGCAGAGAGTTACTTGTTATATGTATAGATTTATTTCTGCCTGCCGTCATGAAAACAAATATCATGGACCTCTCGCAGCAGAAGAATTGCAAAATGCTTTACAAGTTTGTGTTAAAATTGCTCAGAAAGAAGCTTTCTCTCAAGAGCTGAAAGATCTTAGCCATAGCAAGCAAACTTCAGTGAAAAGCTCTATCCATGCATTAGTTCCATTCCTAGATCAGAACAACATTATAAGAGTCGGTGGACGGTTGGATAAATCAGATCTTACACATGATGCAAGACATCAGGTTATATTGCCATCTAGACATCACTTAACAGTTCTGATTGTAGAATATGAGCATCGCAAGCTATTACATGCTTCGCATCAGCTGCTTATAGCTTCATTACGACAAGCCTACTGGATACCTAGTATACGAAGAGTAGTGAAATCTATTTTGCATAGATGTCTCACCTGCTTTAAATTAAAAGCAGAAAGTGCTCAGCAGTTAATGGGAAATCTTCCTAGCTATAGAATAACTCCTGCTAGACCTTTTCTCCGCACAGCAGTCGATTACGCTGGACCCTTCAACATAAGATATGGGGCTCCACGCAGTAAAACTACTGTAAAAGCTTACATCGCTATTTTTGTCTGCTTGGTAACAAAGGCCATCCACATTGAATTAGTTTCTGATCTAACATCAGATGCTTTCATAGCAGCCCTTAGAAGATTTACAGCACGTCGGGGACTCTGTAAAGAAATTTTCAGTGATAATGGCACTAACTTTGTTGGTGCAAACAACAAGTTAAAGGATCTCAGATTGCTATTGCAATCAAAAGACTTTCAAACTACAATTCAAAATTTCACTGCAAACCACGATTATAGTTGGTCGTTCATTCCTCCAAATTCTCCCCATTTCGGTGGTTTACATGAAGCTGCAGTGAAATCTATGAAGTTTCATCTCAGGAGAGTTATGGGAGCTCAAATTCTCACATATGAACAGCTTTCTACGCTTCTATCTCAAATCGAAGCGTGCTTGAATTCTAGACCTCTTGTTCGTCTAAATGATGATCCAGCTGATTTGTCATACCTTTCTCCTGGTCACTTCTTAATTGGAGAACCTCTCACTTCTCTACCTTCACATCCTCTTACGGAAGATAAGAGGTATGTAGAAAGATGGCAGCTGTTACAAAATCATTTGCAACACATATGGAAACGCTGGTCATCCGAATATCTTCACTCACTACAACAAAGGCAGAAATGGACCTGTTCCAGTGACAACATTCAAGTTGGTACTGTCGTCATATTGAAGGAAGACAACATTCCTCCTCTTCAATGGAAGTTAGGCGTGATCACCGCTACTCATCCGGGAGAAGACGGCTTGGTTCGAGTGATTACTGTGCGCACTTCCAGTGGTGAATATAAGCGGCCCATAGTCAAGGTGTGTCCTCTACCCCAAGACGAGTAGCATATGGCACTTTCTATGATCTTATATTCAAGATTCTCCACTTGAAGTCCATTTCTCATCTATCTCTGTAACAAATCGTACTCTTGCGAGATGTGTTACATGTATTTTCTTTCTATCAATCTTGCTATTTGAAAGATATCTCTCTGTCTTTCAGTTCAAGAGTTTTTACCTATTCTAGCTTGAATTTCTTCATGTTGACATTCAGTTGAGGGGATAAAATGCTTTGTCTTTTATCAGCTCTTTGTCTGTTGTCTATTCACTCCTTTGATACATTTTCCTTTTGCTGCATAGGTGAATTATTCCTTATATGCCAACAACATTCAATAATCAACACGTCCCATTTCTCCCTTGTGCTTGTATTATTGGTGTTTTGGTATCCCTTATCTACATTAATCATCGGTCATAGGATCGCAATCCTAGCCACAACTACTACATGGTTTTATATAGTCTTTGATCTTGACGTATGATTTCTGACTACTAGTCCTCATACATTAGATTACTAGGCAAGCCACTACTTACTACATGGGTTTTTATGTTCTTTGAGCATACTGTATGACTGATCATAATAATTGTCATACTTATCATTGAATTTCTACTACATTCCCATTTTCTACATTCTATGTTTACTTATGAATTATTGTTATCATTCATTGGAAGTTTCTCTCACTATGGTCTTGATAATTGCCTACATTCTTTTATAATTATCAGGTATCTTTTCCTTGTTCCAATGCATACTCCGATAGCAATGTTCCATCCTATTTATTTATTGAAGCTTTTCTTGTGTCGCTGCTCGTCTTGGGTCACCCGCCGCTGCTTTCAAGACGTCTTCAGCTTCACTTGAACTCACATGTCTACGTATCTCCTCTGATTTATTTGTGTGTCGTGTGCTTCAATGTAAATAGTGAAATCAGTGCTTTCTATTCAATATCATATTCTTGCAATATATGTAAGAAGTAATTTTCCAACACATATCACATGTATACATACAATTAGAATCAGTGCTTGTTTTGTGTACATATAAGTGTCTTTCCATTATAGCTTGCATTCCTGTTATGTTTTTATTGACGTTATTCGTCAAAGGCGCGGAGTATGTTCACGCAAGCTATGGGTTTTTCCAGCATATTTATTATGTGCAGTGAATAGTTTTAATTCAAATCATCCGCCAGGTGTTCTTGCGCCAAGTATTAAGTTGAGTAGGCGTATATTACATCATATCCTGATCACGAGTTCTTTGTGACGGGTATTCCCTCTGTAAGGACGCCTCGAAGAGCGTCAGGAAGCCTCATCAGTATAAAGCCTGCAGTTAAACGAACAAGTCGCGTTCTAACACTGCTCTGATTCTCTAGGAACAAAGGCCTCTTCGCGCCCTTTGTATTTTCGCTAGAAATCATTGGAATAAAACTTCCTTATAAGTTTTATTAGTTTCAAGTAAATTACTTAAACAGAATTTACATATTTTTCGTATTAAAAGTTCATTAGATTCACTTATTAGTTCTACGTAAATACATAGCGTGTGACGTCATCACTCACCAAGAAGCTATAACACGTGAGCAATCAAGTGCTAATAACTTTAAATACCTTCATTCTACAGTAAATTTTATTACCTTTAATTTGAGATACAATTCATTGGTAAATCACAAAATTTACTAAATTACCTCCAGTGGTGCAACACTGTTCGAGCCATTTTCCAATTCTTTGTTTCAACGTGTTTAGTTAGTTATTTTTCAGTGTTCATATATTTTTTCTTCAAGTGTTTACAAGTATTAATAAAGTGCAAAGTTTTAATTATATTTTAGATTGTTAAACCAATATGATTTCTGTGATCTCTGTACCCAGTGTCCTCGTGATATAGTCCACTCTTGCTCTAAATTGGTCCTCCGCTACTCAGAGAGTTTTCCCATGTATTGCACATACATTGTTTCACTTCATTCCGAACTTTTGTTCCTCTAAACCTAACCCTACATTTTATCCTTGGACCGGACATTTTACGTCCATACCTAACATTGTCCTATCGGTCCTGATAACAAACAGTGTCCTTTCACCTATTTGAAATGTATCTACAATTTCAAAATTATCAGTTAATGTTTCAACTTGCGAAAATTAAACAATTGTATTAAATTATTGGTTAAGAAAAAATATACTTTGATTAATATTTATGCAACAAAAAGAGTCAGTTAAATGTAACTGACAGCTAATTTTTCATGCTATCCACACATTAAAGGTATATACAACCCGCCCTTAAAGACGAATAAAAATGTAAGTTAGCTTACAAAAACTATGTAAACAAAAAAAGAGAGATTATTTAAAAAATGAGGAAATTTTCATTTGTAGCTATGCAGAAATGGTTAACAAAAGTTTAAGAAAATGTAATTACAGAATAAAATGTTTGTAACGGAATAGTTAAATATTGTGTTTTGTTTGCTATTATGTTAGAATATGCACTATGAGAGCAATAATATGAGTGTATTTAATGTTTTTAAAATTTACTGAAATTTTAACCGAATATAGTACGGATAAAATGAGCTGGACATATTGCGCGCATAGAAAAGGAAAGATATATCTAGACTCGTATGTTGACTGGGAGTCCCGAAGGGAAGAGACCACTTGAAAGACCAAGGCGTAAGTGGGAGGACAATATTAGAATAGATTTAAGGGAAGTAGGATTTGCGAGGGATGGTTTGACAGAGTTAGCTCATAAGGTTGGATGTCGGCTCATGGAAGCGCGGAAATGAACCTCCGGGTTCCATAAATAGATAATAGGCCTATTCCTTTAGCTTTTTTGAGGAATCATTTCTTCTCATTGAGATTTTACTTCAGGAATGAACATATTACCAGAAAGTAAGGTTTTTAGGTTATAAGTTTGTTGTTTGTAGTTGTATAAGAAATTCCAGATAGGCCCAAGTATAATGCATTCTTCCAAAAAGAGGGGCTCTGCGGCAAAGCAGCAATGTACCGAAAGCTCCTTGTGGGCTATGTTGGCTAATGGATGATGAAATAAACTTATTCTTCCGTCCGTCCGTCCGTCCATCCTTCCATCCATCCGTCTATATGCTTTGCAGTTAAAGTAAGTAAATAGTGAAGTTCGAAGTGTTTAATCATAGGTAATCCTACGAAAAATGGCGAGTTTATTGATATATTTGCGAGCACGAAGTTCAAGTAAATTTACCTGATGGAACTCGTAATCTCGAATTGGATTTATTAAGGCCATTCCATGAATAAAATATAACGAATTGTGTAAATTCGAGGGTCATTCAATAATTAAAGAGACAAATTGGTCTGGGGAAAAGACTGTTGGTAGTACAAGTTTGATACATTTAATATTTTAAGTTGGCATCACTAGGATCAGTTCTAATCAGCTGATGAATCAACATTGCTCTGTTTATAACCATAAAATTAAGTTTAACGATGTCGGGTCTTCTTGAAAATTCCAGTTTGGTTGAACAACGTTCTGTGATTCGTTTTTTGATTGCTGAAGGTGAAAAACCAGCTAATATAATTATACTCTAGAGTGACTAAAGTGTATAGTGAAAGTTGTATGAACCGTGGAAATTTTTACAAGTGGGTAGAACAGTTCAAAAGTAGTCGAGAATCAGTCACTGACGAACACCGTTCTGGCCGGCCTGTTGAAGTTGCAACTTCCTCACTTGAAACTCAAATTGTTGACATTTGTTTGGTCCACTGAAGGAGGCATTACGTCGGAAAAAGTTCCAGGATAATGAGGATGTCAAGAAATTTGTGGGAAATTGGCTCAGACACCAAAACAAATAGTTCTTTGCAGCGGGTATAAAAAAAGCTAGTAACCCGTTGGGACAAGTGCAAAAATGTTGATGGGGATTATGTTGAAAAGGAGGAAAAGTATTGTTTTGTAAAAATAAAGGTTTTTTTAAGGTCAGTTTGTTTCTTTAATTATTGAATGACCCTCGTAATATTTATTTTCTTATTTTTTTCTTCTTATTTTCTTTTCTTATTACCTTCTTGTTCTCAATATTCTGTCAGCTACGATCACAGCATACTAAATGAATGAAAAGTCCATGAATCGATTCGAGTTCCCAATGATACTAATATGATACAGAGCGTCGTCGTAGTTACTTACATTAGAACGCTATAAAAGCACACGAACTGACTTGCATCTAATTGAATTTTTTTATTTTTTTTTTAACAAATTGACATATATCAATTTCCAAACAAGTTATGTTCTATGAAATATTGTGTTTTTCTGTTCACTGGAAGCATGTGATGTATTGATCACTTTTTTGTGCCCTCCCTTACCACTGGAGTGCCAAGCAATGAAGCTTATCACCTCCGGTCAAACCAAATTTTGGTAACCATTTGTTTGATGTGTTTACCTAATAGTGCCCTTATGTACATCCTGATGGGATGTGTGGTGAAATTGACATGTGTGCTTGTCTCGTTGTGTATTAGCGCGGGTTTGACTTTCTTGCCATGAAGTCGATTGCTTGCCATTAGTTGTGTTTGTTTAGTATCGTGTTAGGGGATTATTAGCCAGTCCGGCATTTGCCTATGAGCAAAAACCTCGCTCGGACTGGGATAGTGAACATAGCCCGGCCAAAGGCCATCTATCATAATATGTTGAATTATTCATTATACTGTTCTTTTTGGAGTAGCACTGCCTTGGGGAAATTTTTGAACGCAGGGAAGGTGTGTTTCTGAGTCCAGAACTGTAAGTCAGGGGCCCAGGCTTCCTCGTCTGCCCTAGCAGCTTCTCGAAGGAGGAGTCTGGCTTCACGGTACCGAGGACAAATGTAAAGCATGTGATACCTGGTATCAGCTTCGCAGTCTTCACAGATGCATAAGTTATGGTCGAGAAGATTGAAACATGCTAAGGTGGCAGCAAAGTTGCCGTGGCCAGTGAAAAGTTGAGTGACGAAGTAATCAAGTTTAATCCAGTGCATTTTGAATCTCATGTGTATGTTGGAAAAAAGTCCCTTGTGATGTGTCGATGTTGGGCTACTGCCCATCTTTGTTGCCAAAGGTGTATAGCTGCAATGTGAATTTGTTCGTATATTTGCCATTTTTCGAGACGGTCATATTCGTTTTGTCCAACTTGAAGGTTACCTGTAGTGAAGGGTATTAATTTTCTCGCTTTGTATCTCGATATTTTTTCCTTAAGGAGTAGATCAATGGGAAGGCTGCCGGCTAGTATAGATCCCGCACGAAATCTGTGCCGATTGCCTAAGTCATTACATTACGTTTTCGTGGGGACTGTAGCGTCGATTAGCCTTCTACCTATCTATCTCGCACAACAGTACCTCCCTTTCTATTTGTAAAGGCCAAGCTACCTCTCTCTCTCGCACAATAGCACGGCTCTCTCTAGAGAGTAACGGTCTCATCGGCACAGATTTCGTGCGAGTTCTTTACTTCTAGGGCGTCGCTGGAAGCAGTGGCGTATGCCATAGTGGTGCGGATTAGTGAGTGTCTCCGTGCAGATGTGAGTTTTCGTATGTGGAGAGAAATGAAATGGCATAGGAGATTATAACTTCAAATATTGCAGTGTAGAGTGTTTTGTAATTCGTGAATTTATAGCCGCATTGTTGGCCAGAGCGTCTGGATAGGGCCTGAGTGAGAGCGTTAGCAGAGGCATATTTGTGCTGAACATGTGCTGTAAATTTATTGCGTTCTTGAATGACGATGCCTAAGTATTTGAGTTCACGTACGTAGCGTAGCCGGTCTTGCCCTATCTTGATAATTGGAGGGCGATTTCCTATTTTCCCCTTAAGGAGCATTGTATTAGTTTTAGTTTTTGAGATTTTCAATTTAACTTTAATAGGCCATGTGTGCAAAATGCCAAGTGCGCTATTGACTTTGTTTTCGATTATGGCTCTGGACTCACATTCGATTATTAGTACAGCGTCGTCGGCGTAGGCAATTATGTCGGCGTCATTTGTTTCTTCAAGCTGTCTGAGGGCTTCATCAAACACCAGGTTCCAGACCCTGGGGCCCAATACTGAGCCTTGGGGACACCCTTTGGTCGCGGCCTTTGTGAATGAATGGAGGTTGTCCCTTATCGTGATTTTTCTGGCCCGAAAGTAATCTTTTTAAACCTCATAAATGTTCTTTGGACAGTTTATTTGACGGAGTTTCTCCAGGATATGCGGCCACCAGGCATTGTCGAATGCACCTTCGATATCTATGAAAATGGCGAGGACATATTTTGGTTCGGCAGTGGCTACTTTCTGTTGAAGCAGTGAAGCTGCGTCTTCTGTGCATCGTTCAGATCGGAATCCAAATTGTCTGGGTGAATATGCATCTTCGAGCAGTGTCTCTATTTTTGACGCTATAAGATGTTCAAATATTTTTCCCAGTCGGTAAGTTTTAGCTGAAGTCGGGTCTTTGGTTTCGTGTTTCAGGATGTTTTTGAGGAGTCCTAGTTTCCAAGTGTTAGGGAAGATGCCAAGGTTGAGGCATGCGTTATAAATTTGTAACAGTTTCCATTGGAAGAGTTGTCCTCCATTCTATCAGATAGGACTGCATCCTTGCGACCCTAGGAAGCATATTATAAGATCAATCGTCACTGGTCGATATCCGAAAAAATTGAAAATACCATATATATGGAATTTTTGTTCTTCCGAGCTAAACTAAAAGTGCTCCTCATTATACAATACATATTATCCGTGGAGAAATGGATCTTTTACAACAAGCAAGCACTTCTGTTTATGACACATTTGTGTAATAAAATGAACTTTTATTTTTGTAACAAAACGAATTTTTTGAAGAGGACATGTTACATTTTACTGAATCCTTCTATTTGGCGTGGTAGACAAAGAAACAAATTGTGAACTTAAGTAATGTTTTAAGAACGTTTTAAGTTTTGGTTCCTTTATTTAATAAAGACGCCAATGCTGAAAAAGTTGTTTTTTTTCTTAAATGGGAATCTATAAGCAGGAATAACTGACGATGGTTCCTTGTAACCGAAAGCCGTAGGAAAAATAAAATAAGCTGAGAATTAAGCGGCTATGTAATTATTTTATTGATAGAGCTTAACGGTATATAACTAATATGATTAAAAACACTATTAAAACTCTGGCAATTCTGAAACTGCAGGGTTAGTTCCTAGCAAGCATTGTGGGAATACAATATAAGAGAGAAATTATTTTCAAAATTTAGATTTGATGTTTTAAACAGCATCATAATACTTTGCCGAACAGTTGATCAGAAGGGAAATTTAAAATAACCGTGCGTCTGCAAAATTAACTCAGCTGAAATTATATCTCCTTGGATTTTTTTCCATTATTCAGTCTTCGTTGTGAAATAACTCCGACACTGCTGAATATAATGGCACAAAATCCAAAGTCTTCTATAAGATATTCAACAATTTTGTCACATTATTTTTTTTTATTTTCATTAGATAGGCTCTAAGAATGTAAATATTAAAATATTTGGATAAAAATATGGCAACAACAGGTCGTGAAAAATCATTTTTAAATTTGTAATTCTCCCTTCAACTCATGTTTTACTTACGGTTTATTAAGTGCCAGTATGGTACTTTATGAGCTTGTGTGTGAGGGACGAAAAATGTCTGTCCGTCTGTCTGTCTGTCCGTGTGTCTGTACGCGCCATAACTCAAATACGCTTTATCGGATTTTCATGAAACTTAGTATACGCATTTATAATGTCCATGGGAAGGACCCTATTGTTATTGAACCAAATCGGTTTACCGGTACCGGCGTCAAACCCAATTTAGTGTTTTTATTTAAAAGCGCCATAACTCAAATACGCTTTATCGGATTATCATGAAACTCGGTATACACATTTATAACGTCTATGGGAAGACGTCTATTGATATTGGACCAAATCGGTTGGCCGGTACCGCAATAATGCCCAATTTAGTGCATTTTTATGGTATTATATAACAAAAGGCCCCATAACTCAAATATGCTTTATCGGATTTTCATGAAACTTGGTATACGCATTTAGAACGTCCCTGGCAAGAAGCCTGTTAATTTTAGACCTAATAGTTTGAACGGTACCAGAGTAACGACTAATTAAATGTCACATTTTTTAAATTTTTGTCTACCGGTATAATTTCACAGTTAACACTATTCCTTCACTTATATTTATCAAACAACACCGTCAAACTGACTGAGTTGGCCAAATGGTATCGCCTTGGACTCGTATTCTGGAGGTCCGTGGATCAAATCCCGGAGCCGGCCGATTTGACATGGGTTTTTTAAATTTTATTTAATATTTTTATGTGAGTGCGCGATTGTCAAGGTATCATAAATCTGTTGTTGTGCTGACGCTGGTCGATTTTAATCTGATTAGAAAAACTTATTTTCCGCATATCATAATTGCAATTATAATTGATTCAACATAAACATACTGGCACTTTGTTATATCAGTTTACCTGATTTTATTTAGCCTTAATTTACTCTATTATTCAATATGTCATAATTAAGTAGGAAGAAGTTACAAAAAACGACCCTAAGTTCTTTCAATTGTCTTCAAATACGCACAATAAAAATTTGTTATTAAAGCTTCTCGACTATTCTTCCAAATTATTCATCAATTATACAATACTCCCCGTTAGGTTATTCTTCATAAAAAATTGTAACATGCATAGGTTGGAAGGTTGTTGATACAATACGCGAAATAATCAATTTACTGAACCTAAACATTTTACAACGGCTTGAGTTAAGCACTGTACTCTACAAGTTCCAGTCTAAGGTTTGCGAATCCAGTTCTTAGCAACCATCCTGAATTAAGTAGGTTAGAAACGAACAATTTAATTTTAAGATTAGAAAATTTATATAATTACTTCTTTAATATTATATTTTTACTTTTTTATTATTATGATAACATTTCCTGTTGTACATTTAAAAATATTAGTTTGCTCGCATAATATACCATAAAATTGTATCTATGTTTCGTAAGTATTATTAACTCGTTGGGTACATTTCAATTATTGTAATAATGTGTTCTTCACTTATTGTAAATATTATTAACTCATCCTTTTCTATGTTTATCATTCCATATTCTATTAATGTAAATATTTAAGTTAATTCAGAATGTTGTACTCAACCGCCCCCGTGCATAACTGTACTATTTCATGTTGCGTTATAATCTACATTTGTGAAGATTTTAATTGTAATTCGTATTAAAAAACTTATTACTTTATTATAACAGTTTCAGCTTTTTTAAATAGCAGAATTCCTCAGTATATGTACTAGGAAATTTATAAACGCTTTTATTGAAAACCAATGAAAACTCTTAGGTGCAAGGATACGAAACTTACTTCATTTTCATCCACACCCACTTTTATCTTATTTTCTTGAAGTGGTCCTGAAACTGAAATCAGACGAGCAATTTCATCTCTCTTTGTGCAGTTCTACACAAATTTACATCTAGGCAATGATTTCTTTGAGGAGGTAGATCTGACAACCCTGAAAGGTTCCATCATCATACTTAGAAACCATCTATACTTTTGAACCACAGCACAAGAATATTGTATTTATTTATTTATTTATACTTGCATGATCAATAAAATATTGGCATAAATGTACATACCCCCAGTTTTTAAATTGCAATTACTTGGTTCTTTGAATATGCTTTGTCTTTGTGCAACCTTTAATAGTGGTAAGCCGTATACATATCATATTCTAAATAAATGAATAAATAAATACTCGTTTGTGAGCTATTTGATCATGAACATGTACTAAAACATATTTCTAAAAAAATAGTAAATACTACTCTCTTAGGTTTTCCCTGCATTTTGATAATCGCCCAGTTCAGTGTGTGACATACCGGTTAGTTGTGCATCTGTAGCAGTGGATGTGTGCAAAGGAGCAATAATTACAGCCTATTCACACCGGACTGGTCGCAGGTACTCGTCGCAGCAAGTATATGTGTAATGCTATCTGATCTGGGTCATCACGATCTGTGGGACCGTGTGAACCGCCCGCCGGCATTCGCTCTGCCCGCGCAGCAGACAGGAGAAAGTGAATGACTGCCAGTGACAATCCAATTGGCATAGCACACATGCACATTAGGGTACATTGGGCTGGTTTGAACGCCTTGGGCAATGTTCACTATTAACCCAATAATGTTTCCATGTAGCATCCTTCGTAGTGATTTTTTATGGCTACAAGTGTTCCACATTCAAAATGAAATGGCTACGATTCCTTATATCAAACACGCTCTCTATGGTATTTGTTATAAGCAGAACGAACCTCTAGAATCCATGAAATGGGCGGCAGCAACGTATTCTTCGAAACGGAATTGAATTCGTCCTCGTCGTCAACATGTGCGTCATTATATCAAAGCCTGTAATTTTTATAATTATAATATGTGAAACTTGCACAACGACCAGATAGTGAGTCTATTATTCTAGTCGGCTCGGCTGGTGGAATCCCTTTGTTTCGACAGAACTTAGTGGCGGAACCATGCGTTCCGCGTGTGTTGGAGATCGTAGATCGCCTGATTCCAGTCTTCCTTCATTATGGCGTCGATTGAATATAAATAGTACCCAATGGAGTTGTTTTTATTGAGTAATATTAGGCATGTGCGCTCGTATGCCTTGGTGTTTGGCAGGAGTGTCTACATTCTAATATCTTCAACGAAAAAGTCTCTTTTGTTCAGACACAAGTTAGCCGCGACGGCGCTGTTTCTTTTTTATGTTTGGGACAAGTTTCATAAACGGAGCCTTGAATTTCTCTATTGTTATTATGTCGTTGATTGTTTGTCCCAGATTATGTTGATCGCTAAGATACTATTGGCACAATAACTGTTTTAAATACAGTAGTGTCATTGATATTTTTGTTGAAAGTTGATGAGGAAGCTGGACGTTCTGCATTGCTTTTATTTCTGCTGTTGCTTTTTGTTTAATACGAGTGCTGTAGGATGTCTGTTAGGCAAGTGACTTTGAGATACTTAAATTGCGGTACTACTTCTAGTGGTTTGTTGGGGAGAGTCATTGTTTTTTTGGGTGTATGTTTTCAGCGTCTTCTGAAAATCATTTCTTTACTATTGCTGTGAGTTACTTATAGGTAATTTTCCTCTGCCCATGTTGCACGTCTATTTAGCATATTTTTAATATCTTCTTTGTCTTCTAAACCTATTTCCACGTCGCCTGCGTATAGTATGAGTGTTGCTGAGGTGTCTCTGACGATCTTCGTGATGTATGCTGTCATGATGTTAAACAGTATTGGGTCTCCTTGTATATTTCGTTTGTATGGTTTAATTCTCGGATATAGTGATATCATCAGATATTTGGATGTGGTTGCATATTGGCTCTGTGTCACCAATTAACAGTTCGAGTTTTCGGACGAGTGTTGCTCTGTTGTAAGATGGAGCTTTGCTTAGACTACGCAGGCTATATCACAATTTTCCCCCTTGGTGTCTTAGTGTGTTTTTGGCTTGCTCTATTAAGCAGCTCACAGCATATAGTGTGCTTCTCCCTTTTTCTAAACACAGACTGGTTTTCCGGTGTTCGGGCATCTGTTGAACAGTTCTACCCAGTAGTCTTCCATCAGATGAAGAGAGTCTTTGAGATGATGAGTATAAATGCTGTCTGGTCCTGTAGATTTTTTTTGTGCCATATTCTTCTCTTGTTATAGGGAAGTAACTTTCTGTTGTTTCCGTTCTGCAGGATTCGTACGCTCTCATCTTGTATTCGTGATAATCCTGAAACTTCTGATATATCTGTTATTGCTGACATGGAAAATCATCGTATTTGCTAGTAAGTTTACGATTTGAGTCTTCCTGTATTCTGATTTTAGCTTTCTTTCTTAACATTTCTTAACACTTAATTCACAGCTGCTAACTAAGACGCAACTTCTTGCAGATAAATAATCGATGTATCGATCCCCAGCAACTTTACGAGAGGAGGTTTTCATAGACATAATGTGTATTCACATGTGTATACTTGTATAAATACATAACTACAGTATTCGTACTACCTACGCTTTTTAGTCTTATCCCTATACAGTGAGGAGGGACTTATGACAGCAACTTAAAATAATACCCCAAGAAATGTGGTTAGGGTTACATAGAATATTTCGCGAGGTTCATATATGAGATAATGCACAAACATTCAATCCTGTACCGAGAGGAAAGGAATCCCGAAAAGGTGAGTGAGAGGAAGTGAAGCTAATATTTGAGCCAAGAAAGATTGGTGAAGTCAATGGATTCAAGTTCAAGTAAGACTGACAAGGATTGACAAGATTTTAAAAAGTTGCGATGAAGACTGCGATTGCGGCTAAGTCTTATTATTGTTACTTCTTATATTTTTCTTTTGTTTTTCTTCTTTTCAACTTTGTATAGCCTTATTAGGCCTAATAGCGTTAATAATTATATCGCAATAGGCTATATGGCATTGTATTATTATTGTTGTAATTTTTTACCTATTTGTACTGTGTTTAGCAAAAGCACGAACGGTCACAAAGGACAGTGCGCTGGGTTTATTCTATTGAATATGTATTTAATATGTAGGCCTACATAAGAATAAAGATGCATCTTGCCATACCGTGCCATATTTTAAGAATGTTGTTCCGGCTTGACATTGTGCTTAATGCCTAATGAAAATCCGTTTATTTTAATTTTAAAGATTTTAACGATAAAATGTTTTGCACAACGTAAATACAACTCTTTTCCAGATTTCTACTCTAGTGAAGAATTTATCTTAAACCCATTCGGAAGCGATTATGCTAAAATCGTGCAATATTCAAAAGCATGCTCAAAAATTGGTCCTCTCTAAGTCTTGCCAATTACACTCATCTATGCTACCGTAAATTTTTACTGCAAGTTTAATCCGCATAATGCCTCAAGTCACAAAATTGAACAGATGAGTGAATTGTATAATGAATGATAGCATAATACTCCTATTTACATTCATTAACATGATGAAATCAGAACATTAGTTTCTCCTGAGTTGTGGCGATCGCTTCATTTCGTTCCTAATATCTCGTGGCGTTTCTCTTCCCGTGTCTTGAGGCTTGTATCAAACGGGCACAAGGAAATGGGAATCAGTGGAATTAATCACAAAGCGCGTTACGCTGTTGCAATTACATACCTGTGTGCAAGCCGTGGTTAGCTCAGCCACAGCTGAACTGGCTAATATATGCCGCATGAACAGAGAGCTCAGTTAATTTGATTCACCAGATGTGTTAGTCTCTACTTTCACATAACTGTATTATCGTCGTCTGTTATTATAAATTTTAGCATATCACGAGCAGATTTTACATATTTTGCATCTCCTCATGTAAATATATCGTATTCCTGTTCACGACGTGTTTGAATCTCGCGTTTATATAATTGCCATCAGTTGGATTTCATGATGAACGTTTACTGGATAGCAGAAGTCAGGTATGCGAAGAAACATATTGGATGAGTCTAAATTAATATCACGAGAGTGTAAGACATAATTGGAAGCCAAAATGTATGAACAAAAACCCTTCCAGTCCTATGTTTCATGGCGAGATTATCGATCAACATATATAACTAATATAAAACAGAGTGACCAAACTTTCCTTTTAGGTAGATTTCGAAGAAAAATCTACCTATTGCAATCGATACCATGTCATGACTTTCGAAAAATTCTTTCATATTTTTACGTTTCATGCCTCCCTAAGTACGAAACCACCGTCCCGTTAAATATATATATCTTTACACGCATGCGGCCGTAATTTTGAAGATATTTGAACCAAATTTTATTATGTTATTTCTAGGCCCAATAGTTCGAACAAGTTCGTTAATGAGCAAAATTGGCCTAAGTGGGGTAGAGGAGGGGGTTGAATTTTTTTTTAAATTTATATCTCGGCCCCTCTGAAGTATTGAGGGAAACTTTGTTTGAATAAATTAGTGTACTCCCTATGGAGTTCACAGTGACATCAACGATTCGGGGGTTTTGGGGGTACGAGTGGGGGTGGAGTGGGGGATGGAAATTCGAAATTTTTGAAACCATGTCTTGTGGGGTATCATTGAAAAGCTCTTGATGAGTACTCCACAAATCAATAACTAGTTTCTCGATAGTTCTCATACAAGGCAAGATTTGGATGTTTGAAAAAGTGCCCTTTCCTCTTTTCTTGCTGTTATTATTGCGGGTTTGTCATGCCAAGGGTAAAGAAGAAGAGTGCTGCGCAACAAATTAAACCAAAAGCACTTCGAAAGCTACCTCAGCCTGTAGGCCTGCCTAAAGAGATTTTTTTTAATTCGACTGTCCCTTTTTGCAGACTCTGGTTCCTTCGTCCCAACTAAACCATACCAGGACGATTATTCTCCCTTTTTTATAGACTTTAATACCATTTGTCCCATTTCTTCTTGAATTCACAGCATGACTTCATTTCTGTGTTCAGACATGTTGAATTGTTGTTTTTGAGGTCGAAATTATCCACACTATGGTTATTAACCTTCTTTATGAGAGCTCTCTCTTTGAGATAAGTCGAAAATGCTGCAACTAATGGTAGCCCTGCTACGTTAAGCGTAGGCCTATATGCCGATGTTTTCTGTCATGAATTCTTTGTGGACAGAAGAAAATGACCGTTTGAACAGTAAGATTGAGAAAGTAATTGTGATCTAGAGAAAGGACACACTTTGATATTTTGTGAATTGACCTGTATGAGAGTAAAAGAAAAAACCGTTTGAAGGACATAAATATGAGAATTCTGACACTGTAATCGTAAGCAATTTAATCCTTCATCTAACCTCTGTTCTAAATAATTATACAGAAATCATATAATAGTTAACTTTCATGTAGATCATTTCAGAAGTGTCTCGTGTTTGTCTAAGTTTTAAGCGCTGAAATATTCAATATGTCCTTTTTCGTTTTAAAATTCAGGTCACCCTAATATATCATATAATGCTGGTACCATTTTAAGGAAGTCTCATCCCAAACCATTGACTATCTGCAAAAGAATATAATAGCATTGTCCCCTAATCCGAAAATCTGCACCGACACCGACGAAGAACAGGTGTTCTTGTAGTCGCGTGGATTTCCCCAGTGTTGTCGCTGTCATTCACTACTTCTTAAGTAAAGTAAGTGCTGTGGTACGTTTTTGGCAACATTGTACTGGATTGCATACAAGTGTGAATACGTCTAATTACCTTTCTATTCACTGTTTGACAGGTCGAGGAGGATTAGGTTGGCAGCAGGTAGGGGAAGTTCTTGAAAAAAGAGTCTTTAAAAATTGGCACCCACTATAGCGTTAGCATAACTCATACTTTTGATTTGAAGTAACTAAAAATGACTTTAATGAAAAAGTTCATAATCACAATACAAGTATCTGCAAGGAAATCATTTTCAGAGCTAGATCTAAAAATTCATAAATTCATAAATAGTTGGTGCAACAATAAGCTCCCATTTGAAATGCAGTCTCTTACCATATTTTAAAATTTGAAGGATCCTTAAGCAATACACGAGTGACAAAACTCTTTACAACCTGGAAGAATATTGAGACAATTATACATAACAGAAACAGTTCTCGATTCCAATCCTTTTCACTCCGCGCAAGGAACATAGGGCCTCCTGGGGGAGGTTTCATTTACCTAAGACTAATTTAGTTACGTTTATGTTTCTATAAAGGACAGACTGACTGGTGACGATCATCTAGAGGAAACGTAAGAATTACGTGAACATAAAAAAAGAGTTGGAATTTGTTCTAGAGGCTCTAAATTAAGCATGGACACAAATTGTCTGAAATAGAGTGGAAAGGAAACAAACAACTAAGGCTATTAGATACCCATATTAATAATTCTTTTATGAATGGTTCTATGACAGGGAATACAGCATACAGCATTCTCTCTGAAAATTCACAAAACAACATATTGAAAATCAGATGAGCTCATGAAGTCCCCTAAATATGTCCTTCACGATTCAATTCTAACAAATAAAAATTTCGAATATTTGAACATTCATACTCAAATGCAAACTTAAGGATTCTTCTCTAAAACAGAGTAGGCCTATTTGTAAACGGTACCGGTACACTACAACTGTCCATAGGGTTGAAGCTAACCTACGATAAAAAATATAGTGCGGAATCCTCAGTTTCGTATGGTGATAATGAATAAAAATATTATTACTGTATTATTATTATTATTATTATTATTATTATTATTATTATTATTATTATTATTGATGGAGAACTCAGGAACCATTGTTCGTAATTCTCATTTGAATCATTTTGATTTTTTTCTTATTTTCATTTTACATATCAAAAGAATGGAGAAGAATTTGGTTTCGAAATTGTACAAGTTCTTATTATTTCATAACTTTAAACCGTCGCGTATGTGAGACGTAAAACCATCTCCCCGTTACCAATCCTCTGCCATTAAATAAGTTTGTAATGCTTGGAGTCACAACTGAAATGCAAATTTGCTGAAGAAAGGGTTTGCTAATGAAGACGGAACAATGCACTTCCTGCGTTAATTTCCATGAGAAAGAATATAATTCACTATCACCTCTATTAATGAGACCAAGTATCCATGTGACAGCGAGTAGGAGTTATATGGGAAAGTTGAAAATACGCGGATGTGACACCAGGAAATTGTCACAACAGTATACTTGTTCTTAAGGACTCAACAAGCCTGATTCTCCGGTGCTTGACTAACTAAATGACACTTCACGAAAATGAATCTGTGTTCTTTTATTACGCGGATCCCACACCTTCAAAATGTGGGAACTGCTCATGAATGTACGTAAGAAACTCTTCCTGAAATATGACAATAGGTTGAGCAGGAGCTTGTATTTATTGCAGTGGTGGCGATAAGTCCCCTCAGACTCCGTGGTACAATGGATGCGTGCTTTTGAGGGGGGGGGGGGGCTCCAGCATTTATGAATATATTTTTTTTAAATGTTATGTATAACTGCTTCCTTTGAGGCTCGTTCGCATTATGAATTAAATGTAACTCACATCAACAGCATTCAACACTGATCACATGTTCAGCTTTTGATAACTTTATATTTCCAAATCAAGTAGTTACATTAAAAGAAGTTCAAAGTTAATCATCTCGTTCATTAAATGTCAGTTCAGTAGGTTTATCTGTTAATTCATGATATTGAGTCAAGAGTGAATGCTATAGCCTATATGTTCTTATTTAACATAATTTATCCTTAATTTTTATGACCCCCTTAAAATTTAAGTGGGCCCTCAAGAAAGTATTGCGGGAGGGAGCAAAGTTATTGGTGCCGCCATTGTCATCGTACTCATTTTCTTGAGCTTGGACTCTATAATGCTGGGAAAATTCCCTATCAAGAAGACATCGAAACTAAACGGTATGATAAATGAGCACCATGCCCCATGATACCGTAGCCAAGAAATAACAGAGGAAGACACAAAGGGAACTGTTTTTTTGTAGGCCTATAGATTGATTAACTATCAGTGTTTTGCTTATTTGATAAAGTAAGAATTAAAAAATGCATTCGTGAAATAGAATCTTTAGTTTATAAACTTACTTATTTACTTCGTTATAAGGCTTTTGTTTTGATTACATTGGCGGAAACATTCCAGGGCCATCAGAAAATAAACGCCATGAATTCAAAGAGAGGAAGGTAATTGTGTATTTCATAGTAAAGCAAAAAAGTTACAGCAATAATTATAAACTGTGAAGAAATTGATAACAGAATCAGGAACTTCTTATGATATTAAATATACCTTTCAAACGTACTGCTAAGACTTATTTACTGGGACAAGTGTAGTCACAGATTAAAGAAGTTCAAAATTTATAATCCTGGAAAGCTTCCAGGAACAGCTGGAAAATAGGTTGGTATACATTGCGATCAGTTATGCTTTTCCCCGTGGCGCGGGTTTCTTCAATGGGCGAACCCCTATCCGCTTTTCCGTTTAACAGCAGCAAGCCGTTGATCTGTCGCAGTCGCAGCACAGCTGTTCCTGGGTGTATTATGTTGCTCGTTTAACTCGAATACATAAAGTGTAATATACTTCATGAGTTTAAAACTGAATTTCAGCGGCATTCCACTCCTCAGCATGGAGAAATCGAATGACAGGGCGCACTTCACACTTAACGAGAAACTCTATTGTTCGAGGCTTGTTTACTTCGGTACCATGGTACGACAAATCTCGATCGGAGCGGCGACTATGTAGAGAAGTAGCTAGAAGGTGTATCTAAATGTTCCAAATAAAACACTGTGGTTTTCATTTCGCGACCGATCGGATTTTGAAAAAATAGCCCTCGTACAATCATGTATTTTTGCGCATGGGACGTTAATCGCATGCGATTAGCACGTAGGAAATTTTTATATTTTGAAACAATACATTCCACATCACATCACAGAAAAAAATGAAATATCATAGTTGCTCGAGGTTCCCTGACTGCGCCTATCGTTTTACACATTTCTGTGTACCCAGTATTATTGTCTAGAATACTTTATTTCCCATATTTCAACAGTTCCCTCTGGTATTTGACTCAGTGTTTCTGAAACTTGTTCTATTGCCTCAAGAGGTTCTAGCAGTTTTAGTGTATATGATTGTAAATGCGTTATTGTAGTTGCAATAATACTGAAATCATTCTGAATATATCAAAGATCTTCAAATAAAGATGCTAAATTCTCTTCTTGCCACTAACGATGCTAATTGTGATTCTTATTTTGATGTACGACTCTTTTTTACTTTAGGCATAATGAATAGAATGAGAAAGTGTGATGACTTCGCCGCTAATACAATGGTAGGTATAGGGAGAGCGGCGGTCCACCGAAACACTGGCAGCACCTTCGTTTGCGTTTCAACTTCTCAATGCTGCGTCATGATAGTTTGGCATCTTATGATTAAACTCGCAATCTTTAATTAACCCTTGGTCCTATTTCTGTGAAATTTGTGCAGAAATAATCTGCACAACACAGTCCTTCTGATGGTTAAAACAGAAACTTAAAAAATGCGGACATAAATGTTTTTATTTCATTATATAAACATCACCAATTACACAAAATTCATGGAGGGTGAAACGGAATTTGACTATGCGACAATTTTTTTCATTTTTGTGTCCCGTAAAAACTTCAAGCGAGAAAGTTTTAGGGAAATATTTCAACTTTATTTTAAATTCAATACCACCTTTATATCTTGAATGGTTTACGAGTAATTGAGTGGTAATTATTCCGGGCGCTCAGCTCTCTGAATGATGTGGGACGATCGTGAAATGTTGAGGGTGAAGCAAATTTGACTATGCGACATTTATTATTTTATTTTTGTGTCCAGAAAGAGATTAAGGGTGTAAGGTTTAGTGAAATATTTGGATCTTATTATAAATTGAGTACCACCTATATATCTACTATAATGGTTAACGAGTAATAGTAAATACTCTAAAGCTAAAGCTATCAGAATGGTATTGAGGTATTAGCAGGCATCTTTTCCATAAAATACCAGCAATAACGTAAAAAAATTTACATAATTTATTCGTGGTCTCAATAATAATACCATATTAACTAACTACTTGTACCCATACTGCAAGATTGACCCGCTGAGGAAGGGAGTGAATGAAGCTTTTTTCTAACTTAGTAAGTCTGCGCTACTTTTATTTATGCATTTATTGGATTATTTATTTATCATATTTTCTGTTCACTTATGTTAGTAATTTTTATGTATAATTATCATAACAAATGTCTTATTAGTTTAATATCTTGTTCCTTTTTTTAATAATATAATTTAACAACGTAAGATGCACATAATTTACAGCGAACGGCGAATGGTCGAGGGTTTGAGCAAATAGCGGGCTGTAGTTAAGGCAAGAGGATTTAATTTGTTTATGAAAAAATCAGGGAAAATGCTTTGAAATATTGTGTGATATATGTAGAATGCGTTGCAAAACAATTTTTGCGTATGTGCGTCTTTATCGGATGTTGAAACGCCAATTTTAAAGATCACGCGCCCTATTTTTGTAGTGCTGCTTATGAAATTTTCCGTGCCCTGCAATTCACAAACCACCCCTTAGTTTATATTATCTCTGTTCACATAATTTGTACACATATCTACACTTTTGACCGTGTTTCACCTACATAACTTACCCCCATACAGCCAGGAGAAAATTAATATTATTATAAATAATATTTCTATTAATACAATATTAATACAAATTAATACTCAGTAATATTCTATGCAATGTAATATTAATATTAATTTATAAAATATCCCTTAGCTGTTTTCTACCCTAATTATACGTTGTTATTTCTATACAAATGTACATTCTTTAACAAATTCTCATCAAATTATACTAACATACCATCTACCCTATTTTCTAGGCAATAAAATATTAGATCAAATCATCCCTTAGCTGTTTCATACCTATATTATATAATTGTTCATTGCTTGTGAACATCTTCGATTTTTTGAAAGATGTGGAACGAAATGTTACGGTCAAGCTTCTTGGAATCTGAGAAATTACTGTTACACACGGCCATGTTTATTTTTGGAGATGAGATCTTCCAAGACGTGTAAAGCAGCCCGAAAATTGTCAGAAGTATCTAACAATTCAATTTAGATAAGGCGAGTCATTTTGAAATAGATTAATGTATTATTTTGTTTAATAATGTTTGCAATTTTTCCTATACCGCCCGTAGTAATCTTGCTCCCGCGACTCACAAGCAGAGTAACTGCTACCTAGCGGCGGAACCAGTGAACTACCTCAGTCATCACACTTTCTCCTCTATTCATTATGCTTTAGGCATATTGCCACAGTTCTCCTCTTGTCTGTGTGCAACAAACAACCGGAACAGTCGCGACGAAACAGGCTGTAGTGCAGTGTCCGTCACAGTAGGCCTACCTGACGTCATCTATACTCCATGCGGTAATATGATTGCTCTATTTACTGACTAAAACCCCTCTGCCTAAATACAGTTTATTTGATCATTTTGAAAATGTAGTGCATGTCTTTATTACCTTTTCATCGAGATCATTTACGTGTGCCTAGTGTAATTACGAAGGAATTTTAAGGTTCCGTACACTCCAAGTGTGTGAATCAAAGAGTGACTTGTTGGAAAGCCCTTGTAAGATGATGTGTATCATGTGAACACAATGTTTCATGTCATGAACACAATTGTGAGATTGTACAGCTGATTATCATACATTGAAGGAGGGGGGGACAGTGACAAAACGCTCTAAATGCACGGGATCGTACGCCTCACTTTGTTTGTAGTGTAGTATTTAAATGCGCCTCTATGTAGTAGGCATACTGGTGCAGAAAACTCTTTTAAAATTTCTTACAACTTTTCCCTTTCGCGCCACCGGCAGCCCGGTTGGATTCAGCTTATCAAATGCGAAGTTGTTAGTCGTTCTAACTGGTCATCGTAAACATATTTCCATGAGTTCCTCTTGTATGATTCGATGGCATAACATTTAATTTCCTACCAGGTCTACTAGAAGCAGCAACTACCCTGTCGCCGTTACGCCTGCTCCTACCATTGTGTTACTTTCGATTTAGTGAACATACGAGTGACCGCCTGTATGGTTTAGCTTATCTGACTACGGATCTATGGGTCTGGTTTCAAACCCCGGTACCTCATAGGATTATTTTTGAGGAACGGAGGTCTGGACCGGGGTGCACTCTACCTCGTGACACTGACTGAGGAGCTACTTGATAGAGAAATAATGGCACGAAAGCCCACAATAACGGTCGTGAGAGTCGGCATGCTGACCATATCAGCCTACGGTAGATGACACAGATGTAGGATGGTAGACCAAATACTACAAGGGAAAAATAAAGTACTGGGAATTACAAACGAAGTACTTGAATAAGTAAACGTTAGTGATTTCTTCAGAAATTTTATAGGCTATGGTAGATTCGAAATTTTTTTGGATCCAAGCAGTCTTGTGTCCCAAGATTAAGGCGATCATTTTTTAGACAAAGCAACTTGAAAGTGAATCTCCTTGTTAGCGATGATATTATGCTTATCAGAATCATGAAGTGCGCGGAAAATGCCTAGGCTATAGCTGAAAACGGAATCCGAACTTTTATCGAAGGGTAAGAAAAGAATTTAGTTAGCTGAAAAATCTGCGTGCAAAGTAAATGAAATCATGATCCCACACTATCAATGAACACTATTTTATAATTTGTTAAAATTAACATACTATTTAATTATCCATTCATAAAGTTTATGAAGACATAATTATTATTAGGCTATAACAGTCCGCAACAAATAAATAGATAACTTAAAATGTATGTATACTACGTTAAAAATAGTAAGTTACATATTTTAATCTAGGTCTATAGGCCTACAAGAGGTTATTGAGCCTAACACACAATAAAAGTACTTCTTAGCATTGGCATTGTCATTTCATCCTGCACACAGTGATATGGTACAGAAATACAACATATACCATACTCCAAGCTTTCATTTATATCATTATTATCTTAGTAAATTTTACTCAACATGAGTACAATTATGAGAGATAATTCGATTAGCAGAGGAATGGTAGAATCGCCTTGAGATATGGCAGGTGCTGCGATAAGGAACTGGCAGCAATGCGATCTATTGCTATGACAAGGATAATTGTGTTGATTGCCATATCTACCTTGATGCAGGCCAGTCGTGCTTTTGCATGAAGCATATCACTGCTGACTATTCAACTCATAAGCCTACGTCGCGTGTTTGATATTGACCAATAACGTTTAGCAATTCTTCGGATATAGACGAATCAAGGCCGTTTATCTTACAATATTCTTGTAGGAATCGCGAGGATGCCGTTTTATCAGGTAAAGCAGACGCATCAGCTTGAGTGATTAATACGTCACGTAGGCCTACTGCCATTAAGCAGCACGAAAACGGATTGTTTTATACAATATGACTTGTTTGGAAATTGAAATAATATAAATAAACATTGATTAAAACACAATTTCGATTCGGTGCAAGCCAGTTCGTGTGCTTTTATTCTGTTCTGCTGTTAGCTTACCTGGATGAAGTTAACTATGTCTTAAATGCATCATTGGTAGCACTGATTACACCATGGTAGCTCGAATCGATTCATGGATGGTTGATTCACAGTATGCCGTGATCTCACAACTGTTAGTTTTGTTTTTATACAACAAAGCACGAAAGAAATTATTAATTATATAATCCGTTACATTATATTCATAATAGTCTTAATAAATCCAACTCGTCAACTCTCGTGGGATTACCTATGATAAACAACGGATAGTATTATGTATTATCTGTAGCTACCTACCACAACTTACCATCTACAAATAACTTTCATCTTTGCTTCACCTTATAGGTTGAGTAACCGCTTATGATCCCTATATTCTCG
Organism: Ectobius pallidus; assembly: GCA_964059195.1. Taxonomy (NCBI): domain Eukaryota; kingdom Metazoa; phylum Arthropoda; class Insecta; order Blattodea; family Ectobiidae; genus Ectobius; species Ectobius pallidus. The sequence continues at coordinate 134,658,386 of CAXKWD010000004.1, forward strand.
CAGTTAAAGGAACTTTCGAGAGATTATACAACATAGTTTATCACTACTGGGACGTTTAAGTTTAATATTCAGTTATTATTATTATATTAAACATACTGCTGTAGGTATGATTATAATTATCATAATATTTGGCAATAAAAAGTTCCGGAGCAGCCGAGCATCGATACATATGCCATCCAACATCCCTTCCAACTGTGCTTATAAATGTAGGCTTATAAATCCCACCAACATTACTGAGGAATTTCGTGATTGAGCCTCTATTCTTTATCCTAGTCATTGGGCTGTGCACCCCGGTCCAGGCCTAAGTAGCTCAGAAAAATCCTAGGAGGTATCAAATATCGAACCCAGACCTAAGGATCCGTAGTCCGTAGCTAGACCACACAGGAGTCACTCGTGCGTTCACTAAACCTAAAATAACATAAGCTTATAATGGGTCGTTTAGCACTAGCAGTAGGAGTTTAATGCACATACGAGGGGTATTCCGAAAGTAAGTTTCGTCAATGTATGGCAGGAGCGGCGTGTTCACCAGGGGAACCAAACAAACGCCAGACGAATCCTCACCCGTGGCTGGTTCCACGACGGTAGTGGCGTCAGCGGAGGAGGCATGACGCAGACGCACTGCGCCGTAGAAGAGCGAGTCGCAGCAGACTGGCGTGCCCGCGGGTATTAGTGTACCGCTCACGATGGCACGAGAGATTTGGCGCCACTGCCATGTACCGCTATCTCCCCTCTTTCAAACGAGCCATTGCTGCAGCCGCTGGATCTTTTATTGTCCGAGATAGAGCTGTTTGAAATTGATCTCCCGATTTCCGTCCCCGCAAAGTGCGGCCTCCACGAACCCATCTCGCACAAACCTTATGGAACATCAATTTGTCACTCAAAATGGTCTGTATGGAACCTTTAGTAATGTCAGGAAGCTGAGGTGGAGCAGGCTGTGCTCCAATTCCTTGCATCGCAGGGCACCGAGTTTTACCACAGTGGGTTCTTCAAACTGATCGCACGCTACGACAAATGTCTCAATGTCGCTGGCGACTATGTCGAAAAATAGTGCACGGTGTATAGTTCATGCTGCCATACTGTATTGCTTTTGGGTCAATAAAGTGTCCGTGTGACAAACTGACGAAACTTACTTTCGGAATACCCCTCGTACATTATCGTATAAGTTTACTGATTTCAATTCATTGTTCCTCGACTAACGAAACGTGAACAGGGAAGACAAATACAGAAATCTCAGCTGTTAAACAAATATATTTACATATGGTGAGAGTGTTCGCTCTGTGGTGTCTATATTAAGAGTCGTTAACTTATGCAAACATATTGCATTTTTTCACAGTACATCAAAACAATGTAATTCTAATTAATTTTGGAACTTCATTGGCTTAGGCCTATTATAGGTTTTTATTTGATGACAGTGAAGAAAAGAGTTCTGATTTAAGATTTCGATAATTCTAATTATTTTAGTTAGTCTATATTTTATTATTTAAAATATAAAATAGTGTATATATATATAATGCGAGTTGTTTTCCTGAATATGTTTGAATTTCTGCAGGAGACTTGCTGGGTGGTGTTGAAGCATTCATCCTTCAGCCTGAACTTCGCTCCCAGTAATTTTCATCTTTCCCTACACCTCAAGAAATTCCTGTACGGTCAGCACTTTGTGAATGATATGGTTGTCACACAGTGGTCCAAATCTCAGGCGGCAGACTTCTACGACACAGATATTCAAATTCACGGTATGACAAATGTCAATAATATGGCGAATGTATTAGGAAATGGCTGAACACTTGCTGTATCTGTAGCAATAAATATTTCCATGAAATTGTATTTTGTCTCTGTAAACGGCTTCAGGGAAACTTACTTTGTGGACGAGCCTCGTAATATCTTCTTCGTAGTAAAGCACTTTTCTAGGCCTGAATACTGGAGACAACAGCCTGTTGACTGATCGCGTCTCATTAATCTTTCCACCTATACTGACGTATAAATGAGCACTTAACAAATGGTATAAAAGCAGAAATGTAGCACTAATAGAGTGATGCATTATGTTAACTTTGTAGATTTTTTCAGGCATTACGATTATCATTCACGGAAAAAAGCTATAGGCCTACTCAGTTGAAATTTTTCTAATTGATTTTAAACTATTAGCCCACTGATTATTTTACATGATTGGTTTATAAATATGTAAATTAAGCTCTGAAAGGGTTAAAATAAAATTTACCATATCAACTGAAATCACATACGACAGAAACTATTTAAAGTGAAATTAGATACGATACTTCCGAACTCAAATTATACAGATACGTTAAGTTCATGTCAAATTTCACTGAGAAAATGTTTACATCTTTTCAATGTCTATTTTTAATATCAATATTCTAAAGCCGATGTCCCAGCACCAACTTTTGTCGAACTTGTGAAATGGACGATGCCATTGTGCATCTGTGCAAAATTTCATCCTATATTTTCCATATAATATTGTATTGCATGCAACAGAATAGAAACTTTTTAATTTTCTACAATATATATAGATATACGCAGTCAACCAATGAGTGTCTTTCTCCCCGCGGACCTGCATGACGTAGATCGTAGACCATGGCTGCTTCTACTGTACAGCTGATTCTATGCGCGGAAAACGCTCGATCAGCGAGCATTAACGAAGATAGGAGGTTAAAATGAAATATTAGAGCCAAAAAAGACTAACAAACACTAATGCAGACTCTGAACTTACAACAATATTAACTATAACCATTGTTAAAACGGGCATAAACGTTGGGATACTCTAGAAAGTATGAAAAGAATTCGGCGGAAGTGTTACCAGTGCAGTGTGTGCATATCGACTGCCATGTCGATTGTAGGCCTAGTAGCTATTGATTTTCGTTTCGGGAGAAAAGCTGACATTAGCCTATATTAGAAAAAAAACGAAATCTCGTGTGCACAGCCTGAAATATTATTGTAGGCCTACACAAGTTTTTGAACCAAACAAAATTGGATCGTGGGACTTCGGCTTCACAAAATTGTAGGAAACATAATAGGCCTAGCTCATCAGGTTATTATTTATCTCTCCATTGTTTGTAACTAAAGCATCAAACGAAACTGTCATAACTATAGTGACACTCTTGTTGACTGAGATAACGTGTTTGATTCACCAGTACAAAATGGTGGAACATTATTTCTCTTATCTGTTCTTTGTATCAGGCATGAACACGAAAAGGGTATTGTGAGCATAAGTGTGTTTTCTTTTACAAATGCGCCAACACAGTTCAAGTGCCGGTATTTTATATCGTGCATCAGAATTCATTTGACATGCTTGTGCGGATAAAGTAAAATAAAAGAAGCTCGTGTTCAGCTGAAAAAAGCTTGCTTGACAGCTCACACACATTGTTTGTGGAAGAGTTCATCAGATATGACGTGACATGATAAGACAGTGTCTCAACTCACAAAGCAAACAATAGTTTGAATTAAGTATTCAAATGCCCAGGTCCTTCCCTAGAAGACACTGCAGTAACAGCTTCATAATGGTTATTGATCTGTTTAACAGGGCTACGTGTATAGCGATGTTAAGAAACATCACCATAATATCATAGTCATCATCTCTAGGATTTTGATAAAATTTAATCTAGCATCTAATATAACAAAATAACTGCCTTCGTATTTGCATGTTTTAAATTAAACGCAGCCTTCTTAAACATATTTGTTAGGGTATTTTTTGCATTGTCTTAAGATAATTTTTTATTACCTTTTTAGTTTTTAGTGCATTTTAGGTCAATTTTGTGCACAGTAGCAAAAGTTTTATTTGGAGAACAATTCCTATTCGATGTAGGCTAGTTGTCAGCTACTTAGTGGCCAGTTTTTAAATACGCCCCATTGAATTCAGTAGAAGCAGAAAATACATTTTCTATGTATAAGGCTCTGTTAGTCAACAATCGTCTTAGTATCAGTTTAGAAAACTGTCACAAAGTGTTATTGTCTACTGTGATTCAAAGTGAAAATAAGAAACCTATTAAAAAAAATGATTAAGAAATACTTTCAACATAAAATAATTTATGTAGAACATTTTGAAAAAATCTTAAACATAAAATAAAGAAATTTTAGTAGGTCTATACCATCTCCAATGTTAGTATGATTGTAACCAATAAATTAATTAGTGATTATTAAAATTATCACCCTAATATTAACATGAAATTCAAACCCCTTTTTCCGCTAAGAAAATATAGAACATAAAATGTATTTTTTTACATTTATTAAGGCGTTTTTGAAAAGTTTTTGGACATAAACGCCTTGTTGGTAATCTATAGGTCATCAAAATCCTAGCCCTAATCACCATCATCATCATCATCCTCGTCATCGTCGTAGTTGCGGCTATGTCGACCAAGGTAGAACAGTCACTAAGGAGGTGGCTTTCTTTTGCAGGTTCGATACAGGATTAGGTCAATGATATTTATGTTTTCTTTCTTGCTTTAAGGGAATAACCTGATAAAAATATAATGAATTCTCATTAAAAAATTAAATAAAAGTTTTTACAGTGTAGTTAATAAAACTGGATGCTTTCTGTAAATTCTGATGTAACTGGCAAGTTTATATTATGAGTAATGACTGTTTACTCTCCAAATCAGGTGTTTTGGGATTTTCTTTTAACTTCTCGATAATGGTTAATTACAGTATTCTGAAATTCACAGTTAAATAATTCCGCAAGTTCCGACATATTAAGTTATATCATTTTATAACTCCATTATCTCAATCTTGGGGCTCGAAATATCTATACAGAGGGATGCAAGGAGGATATAAAATATGGGGTCTGGACTTTTGGGTCCAAAAACCACTGAACTAGGACTTTTGCGTCCATAGATCCTCAGATACAATGACCCATTTGCGTCCCGGGCCTCTCTAGAGCAATGAACAAAATGCGTCCCATGGAATACAGGCAATATTTGTGATTAGTGATATTAGTGTTGGTGACAGGTTCTGTTAGGTTATGAACAGTGATATTAATTTGGTAAGGCACTCTGAATTATCCAGAAATTCTAGTTTGGTGGCAGTAAGGTTAGGAACGGTAATATTACTGTTAGTGACACGTTCTGTTAGGTTATGAACAGTGATGTTAATTTATTAGGGCATTTTGAATCCTCCCGTTTCGTAAATGTGCCACATTACATCTCCCGCGATGTTTGTCGTGTTTTGAACCTGTTTACCCAGATTTCTAGGTGCTCTGGTGATGTGACGTCACACCTCTAATGTCCAATCAAGAGTTTCTTCATCATAGGGAGAGAGAAATACGGCGGAATTCATGCTACTTTTCACTAGATCGTGTTATAAAAGAAAGGCGGGACGCACGAGGGTTGTTTACATCAAATTGCACCGGACGCACGAGGGTTGTGTTGATGAGATGTCGTGCACATCGGCACAGGTGCACATTGGCACAGTCGCATTTTCGTGCACATCGGCATAGTATTTTTATCTTGTAATATTATCGTGCTCATCGCCACACAACCCGTTGGGGCTAGGGTTGGACATAGAGACTCAAACCTACAGCCTCCTTCACCACGGCTAAGGAAACCGGCCGTTGATATCGTAGATAGGTTAAGTCAGGTTAGGTTAGGTTAAGTTAGGTTAGGTTAGATTAGATTAGATTAAATTAAATTAAATTAGATTTTAGAATTAGAATTAGAATTAGCCCGTTTCATCCCTAAAGGTAAGGGCCTCTTGACTGGCAAGGTGGCTGTTTCGGCAGTCCCGCTTAGCCACTGCGGGAAAGATCCTCATTCCTCTTATGTTGCTTCTGTCAGTCGCCTCCATTCCCTTCGATCTTTGGCCTTCGTAGTCCAGTTTGTCCCAAAGTGAAGCTTTAGGTCTTCTGCCCATCTTCTCTTCTGTCGTCCTACTGTTCTGTGGCCGATTCGTGGATCCCAAGCTGTTGTTATATGCGTCCATCTGTTATGATCTATCCTCATGACGTGGCCTGCCCACTTTCTTTTCAGAGATATGGCCGATGTTGTTATGTCTTTGATGTTTGTCATTGCCCTTAAGTCTTCGTTGCGGATTCTGTCTTGGAGTTTAACATCTAGGATTTTTCTCTCCATTTTCCTCTGGCATGTTTCTAACATTTTCCTTTCTTTAAGTGTCAGGGCCCAGGTTTGGGTTCCGTACAGAAGGATGGGTAAGATGCAAGTGTTCAATATGTCTTTCTTTAATCTGATGTTATAGGCCTTACTTGTGAGAATAAATTTCAAACTCCAGAATTTGGACCATGCTGTAGAGATGCGTCTCTGAACTTCTTTGCGGGTGGCGTTTCCGAATGACATAATTTGGCCAAGGTAAATGTATTCATTGACATATTGTAGTTCTTCGTTGTTAACCTTGATAATTTTTTCGGTACTGTTTGTCATTAGTTTTGTTTTGTGAGGGTTCAGTTCCAGTCCTGCTTCCTTGCTCTTGTGGGATAGTTCATGGATATTCCGTCTTAGTTCTTCTGCTGAAGATGCAAATAGGATAATATCATCTGCAAACCTCAGTTCTCGGAGTGGTTTTCCATCAATTTTGATTCCACCTTTCAATTTCATTCTCTGAAAGATATCTTCTAGTGTGCTGATAAACAGACTAGGGGATATGGGGTCTCCTTGCCTTACTCCTCTTTCCAGTTAAAAAGTATTGCCCTCTGTCTCTAATTGGATCTTAGAAATTAGATTACGTTAGGTTAATTCAAAGTCTCAGTCAATCGCAGGCAGATACTTTACGAATGATTTCTAAACAATACCGGTACAATTATAATATTAATGTACACAGTATGTATCTACAATAATAAAAGGAAGCGTTTGTCTTTCTGTCTATCTAGCAGTTACTGTGAACTACATTGCATTCAATACGATAATGTAATTCCAACTTTGTCTCTATGTCCACCCCTATGAAGGGTGTGTGGCGATGACCACGATGATATTGCAAGATAAAAATACTATGCCGATGTGCACGAAAATGCGACTGTGCAGATGTGCACACAACCGTTGATGAAGCAACCACTCCCTTTGGAACGCAAAAGGGTATGACCCTAAAAAATCAAACATTTGTTCATATTTATACAACTAGTTACAATTAGAATTCTTACAGACCACATTTTATAAAAATAAATTTGCCCACAAATGCAGATCAAGATATCAACTTCAATTTTTTTAATAAAGATTCCTAAAATTATCACCAATATATTCAGAGTTGTTTCAAAAGCAGTATAGTCTAATAAATAATTTTTATTTTTTATTTTCTTATAAGAAATATTTAACCATTTCACTGCTAGTGACATATAAATGCGCCACTTATAACAATTATTTAAAGCAGAGTTATAAGACAGAGTAATGATTATGTTATATATGAAGATTTGTATGCGTATATTATGTTTCTTATTTTTGGAAAGCAGCTATTCCACTTATTTCTTTTTTCGTTGATTTCAATCTTAGAGCCCACTGATGGTTTCACTTGATGATTGCTTATATACCCATACAAGTTCAGCTCTGAAAGGGTTAGTATTAATAACACTTTATTGGCATCTTACAGGAATTTCACGAACATTTGAAATCTTCAGAATTATAATAAAGAAATTTTGAAATTACAAATTTGATCAGGCAACTCTTTTCGTCTTAGAGTGCAATGTCCAGACGGGGGGGACTAATCTTTGGATCACATGAAGTAGGCTAGGTAGGGGACTAGGGCACCTCGGTAACAAATCCGCTGTGAATATCACCTTCTGGAATCACCAGGGGTCGCTCGCGAACCTGAGGAATACCTTTTTACTCCATATCTATATTAAAATTCCTTTGCAGTAATATTTCCTCAGATTCATAGCTTATTCCAATTTCAACAATGGTCAATCGTGGCTGTTTTATTTCAGATAACCTATTTTAAAAGTGGGATAAAAATAATTTTGTAATATGCATTCCATGCTGACTAGCCTATGAAATGCATTTTCCGTCGTTTTACAAGCATTATGAAAAAGATAGGCTAAATATTCAAAAATGTAATTCTCAAATGCATCTACATAGGAAGAAAATAACTATTCATATTTTTTTATTTCTTTATTTATTACGAATTACAAATTACAAAATTATTACAAATACAAATACAAATATTATAAACACAATTTTTACAATTACAAAATGGAGTATTGTTTACCCCGCATGAGCATAGGTCGTGTTCGGGGTCAATTCGGTCATACTAAATTATATTAGGCCTACATAATTTTTTACATAATTTACGTAACAAGTTGGCCAATTAGGCATATAACAAAACAAGTAGGCCTATGTTAGTGAACAGGTAGAAAATTTGTAAGCCAAAATTTATAAGAGAATTCAAAACAAACATATTACAGGATTGAGCAGAAACAATAAGATTCTTCATATGATATAAAATACATGAATCATGATACGAACAAAAAATACAATAGCATAACAGAGATACAAAACAAAATACCTCATGTTAAAAATTACAATTGAGAATGAGTAATGGAATGAAAAATGGAAAAACGAAGTACAATTAGAAATAAGTACAATTAGAAATAAATTCGAGTACTTGCTTTTTTAAACAATTTATTATAATTTATATCCTTATTGATTTAACAGATTTTAGGTCAAAGTTACTCAAGAATTTCGTCAATAATTAAAAGAAATGTCTCGTCACAATATAAGTGGCCCAGGTTACTTTATATCCCATAATATTGTTTGTCACGTATATTGCCTAAATTAATTATTTTTGTTTTGTTTAGGTGTGAATTTTAGACTATATTATAATAATTAAGTGTTTTTATAGTCTATATAGATTTCATTTTCATTCCTATATATATTTATTTTTCATTCCTGACATGTTCATTCGACAGGCATTCATCACCTCACAATTAAGCACACAATAACCATTTCATAAGTTTCTTTGTAATACTTTTCACTTAATTATAATATATATTTATATTGAACAAAATAGTCGTTCTACACAAACACACACATGCACACTCAAGTATATATAAGCCCTAATCCGCTTTGTGTTCATTTCTATATTCTCTTCTAATCTCAATGTATTGATGACTGGATACACATTGTTGTGTTATGTTTTAATGTAGGCTTTACTGTATTATTACAGTATTTTATTGTTATTATTTTGGATTATTATTGTATTCATTAAATGTTTTAAGGTATGCACAATATGATGTAATTTGTATGCCACCTGGATGAGTGGGAAAAAAGACATATGGCCTTAACTCTGAAACCAAAATAAAACATTATTAATGTTATTATTATATTATTATTACTGTATACAGGGCGAGTTAGGTTGAAGCATTAAATTTATAACAGGTGAGAATGAGTTACTTATTATAGGTTTTGCACTGGTGATAAATCATTTATTTCGTTCTATACCTTTTAAAGGATGTATCGTTTACAAGATAGCAGTGTTATAAGACGATTGCCTTAACCAGTCAGGCTGTATTAACTAATTAATATTTCTCCTGGATGCTTTCAATTTTTAAATACTTTATCTAAATTTATGCTATAATATCTGCTCATGGACTTAAACTAACAATCATGAGGTGTCAGAAAGGCATATTTCATATTACGTCGACAGTTTTAATGTGGTATGGTTCAAGGTATATAACAATATAGATGAAGACATGATAATTTGAATATAATATGGTATGAGTAATCAATTTGGGCGTAACCACTAATTTAGGTAGATGGAGAGATAGGATACATTGTACGAGTCCTGAAGCCATAAGTAAATAGGCGGAATAGCTTAGTACATAGGCGGGTATCACGTTTATTGACTGTTTTATGCAATTCAGCCTGAGCGTGCACTTCTGTGTACAAGAATCTCTGTAGCCATCAGGCATGAAGAAACAGGTCACCATTCAGTAAGTAATAACCATCCCTCAATGCTTCATGATGGATGAGTGCACTGGATCATTAAAAACCACTTGCTGGCAAAGTTTTAATTTCCAAAACTACTTCTTGGTAAGCTTCATTAACGATCAGTTTTCTTGCAGAACACTGACTGCTTTGGTGGCTTCTGACGAACTTTTCTTCCAGTTTAGCCTTCAAAGAAATAATAAATTATAATTTATATAACTTACTGTTTCAATATATTTCTTTAAAACATTTAATTATTGTCATTATAAAAAATATTGCTTCCTTGTCATTTTAAATATTGTTATTTGTCAACTTTTGTACATTATACGTAGTACTTAATAATCTTTTTCATGTCCTATGTTAATTTCAGTTTCTATCACTTAATGCTTTTATATAACTAAATTATATTTGTAACAATTAATTTCTTTTTTATCATTTAATGTATCTTAATGTATCAGTCCGCCGCGATGGGTGTATAGGTAGCATACTTGCCTTCTACCCTGGCGGTCCGGGTTCGATTCCCGGCCGGGTAGTGGATTTTTCAGCAACGAAAAATCCCCCGGGTTCAGGACTGGACATCACCCAGGAAAATTAAAGGCTATATTAAAAAGCCTAAATTAAAGTGTGGTGATGACTGCTAGAAAAAGAGTAGAGTAGGGTATTCACAATAGATCTATAAAGGTCGCAGTGTTGAGAAGCCGGCAAAAGGCTTATACTACCCCCTTGTAATCTAATCTAATCTAATCTTAATGTATCTTAATTATTCAAGTATATATGTTCTAATTTTTTCTTTGTATTTAATGTTCGTTTCTTGTATTCATGTATATCAGTTCTTTTTTAATTTATTTTTAATCATTATTATTATTATTATCATTATGTATTTCATGTTTTTGCCCTGGCTGAGTGGTAGAGAAGGCCTTATGGCCTTAACTCCGCCAGGTTAAATAAATAAATAAATAAATTAATATATTTTATATAGCGCACTAACAGGTGCCCGCGGCTTCGCCCGCGCTTATTAATTCAATCGCTAGATTTTTTAAAAAATAATTTATTCAACAGCAAAATAATTAGAACATAAATACAATCACTAATGATTAAAAACCTAAAAATCTGGTTTCGTGGTGCATAGACTGCGCTTCCCCCCCCCCCCTCCCCCGCTGAATAAAAGACCTCAGATTCGAATTCTCTGGTCCAAAAGAATCCCCACAAAATAAGTTTTGTCCAAATCGATCAACGTTTTCCCATTTAGAGCTACATACATGATCCCTCTTCCGTCCACTTACGATAAAAATTTCAGATTTCTGCGTGCCCTAACGTTATAAATAAACAATCTAACAGAGAGAGCTAACAAAATCGAAGCAATCGACAAATTTACGTATTAGCATAGGCCTATGTTGAAAAAATCTATTTCAGCAATGCTGTTCTATTCCAGTTGCTATGGCAGCAGAGCAAAGCCATCTGAAATTCATTTTACATTTGAAATAGGCTATATTTGCGAAAACTGGTACTTTGATTGCGCAAAAAATCATGCTTGTCATTTTTTGCTCAAAACTCGCGAACAGAAGTGAAAATTAAACATCCGACTTCAAGGTGCAATCAAACACCCTTCAGTTCATCTATGTTAAGTTTCAGATAACTGCGTGCCGTAGATTTGGCTGGACTTCGCATTCACACACACACACACAAACAAACAAACACTTCCTCTTAATATAGGCCTATAGATTAGTGCAAGAGATAGCGTTCACTAAGCCTAATGTGAAATACCCCAGTTTATCGATATTGCGTTATCATCGTATAGGACTTGTTCATAAGAGTTTTAAACACATTTCTTATCAAACATTCAAGTCATAAAATTGAACTAAGTTTTTCTAGAATTTTGATCTTCTTCAGTAGCCTGTTGTAGGCCTATTGATGTAAGTGTAATTTTCAGAAACTACCTGTATACTTTGTTTTCTCTATTTTGCAAATTGGTCAAAGCTGTTGCATATTTTTTTCCTTTATAGTCTTGAAAACAATTTAATTAAAGGAAGTGTTTTGCAGATTGATGTTTTCAATTTATTTATAAACTCTAATTCACGGAAGTAAAACAATAAATAAGAAAAGAACAATAAACATGAAAAGTAATTTTCAGCAGACCTCATTAAATGTCGTAGACATAATCTTATATATGTATTGCACTAATCAAACCGTATCATATTCATAAACCATATGTTTGATATCATTCAAGTGAATCGATTATGGTTTCCGTAAGAGTTTACACTTAATTAGTACTACAAACTCGTTCTTTTTGTAAGACACAATTTATTAATGTAAAATGCACATTTTAAAACTTATTGAAGAACCTCATTGACAAAAATCCTTCAAACGTATTGTATCGGAAACCTCCAATAGCCTATATTAAGTTATCACTTTATATGAATGTTAAAATATAGCCCATTTCGAATCCGGCCAGTGCACAAGTGGACTTTGATTGTTTTTTACCCTTGCTCTTCAAATGTTTAATACTGTCATCAGAATATTTACTTTTACAGGTGAAATTTTACTACGTTTCTAAGAACACAAAGAACATAGCTCAAGTGAAATAATAAACGAAATAATTAGTATTGTACTGATCTAATATTCCTCCTGTTCTTAGCATTTAATTTTATCATTTTTCATCTTTGTCTTTTCACCTATATAATAATAATAATAATAATAATAATAATAATAAAATGTAACAAAAGGTACCAAAAGGTACCAAGTTGATCCAACAATTTGTATTTCTATTTAATATAAAATTGAAATATCTCTAATCCTCGCAGCTGCTTCGGTCGAGTATTTATCTATACTTTCGAAAGTACTCGTTACACTAGCTGTAATAATTGCCTAAGCAATGATTAATACTATGCACAATAAATCTAGTATCTGCCTAATGAAGGCATTGAATGGACGATCGCTGTGTGTGTCAGCTGGTGGCAATGCGTTACCATCTAAATGTTATTTTTATAGTGTAGGATGCACGCATTTATCTTAACCTGTCGTTCTGTAACGCAAGACTATACACTGCATGCTTATTCCAGTGCTGTGGATTGTGCTAATTATAAATTTTACCGTGAACGGAAGCATTTTATTGCAGCTCGACTCCGTTAAGTGGGTGACAATTCGTTTCAGATGCTGGCAAACTGTACTGTGATACAACTTTTTATCTGACTTTTTGTCAGTTAAAATTATTGTAGCTGGAAGACATAATATAGCCGGGATGAACCCACCTGCTGTGGTTACTGTGCTTCTGCCAGTGAGAGGCACATCCGGCAGCGACTACCTTCAGGCGGATTGTCACATTGCCCATATTTGGAAAGTAGTCTCAGGTTAACAAGGCCGATTCAGCCGTCCAGAATGCTGTGATCCCTTTGAACATTTTTGAACATCCAGCTTGCAATCTTCTTGTTATGTAACCAGATAGGTTATCTGCTTCTATATGGGATGATGCAATTAAATATATTCACTGTAAGGTTATTTGCATGGAGTTATAGTATAAAGAGTTTTGAATTTTTTTTTTTTTTTTGCTTGTTAACGTATAATAAAGTCAATTATGATTTTTCAATCTGTAACACCTTAACGTAATTATACGATGTAGGCTGATGACTCGTCCTTAATTTTATTAAGTAAATTACAGTAAATAATAAAATAATGTAAGTCTCCCTAAACGATGTAAATTAGAATAATGTGTTCATGAAAATTCTTTACATTTCAATCCCAAAATAAACCGTATATTTATATATTAAAAATTTACAAAAATGTGGCAATATGAGATTATACATAAATGATAAAATTAAATATCACAATAGTTTAAGGCTATGCATACATAAAAAATTTAGTTTTTTAATAATAGTTATTATGCAATTACTAAACTAAATTATTCAACAAATTTCGGAGTAGCGCTATCTCAAAAACAGCTTATTTCCTTGTATTATGCAGACATGTTTGTACAGGATAAGAACTTCTAAAACTTTAGAAGAAAATATTGTAATTACTTAGACTCTCTTTAACAGGTTAAACGTTTGTAATAGACTGTCACAGGAAGAAAAAGGACAGTTAAATATATTTATTAATTTGACACATATTTACCAAATCAATATAAATTACAGATATTTAATATATTTATATTAAAAAGCTTAAAAACTTTTATAAGATGCTCTACAGATGATAAGTACATTGAAATTCCTAGGCACAAAACCTGTGTAAAAATGTTGAGAAAACCCAGATTGTTACTATTGCATTTTATTGACATGAAGTTTCACATTCTTAGTTGTGCATACATTATTGGGCAGCTGAGTGTAATTGGACACCTCTAACATTTTTTCAGATAGCTGCCTCCCTGCAATTGTCTTTATCTCTAGCACATTAAAATAATTTCACTGAAAGAAGAAAAGGTAGAGTTGTCTACCTATACAAAGTCTGAGATTCTAAGCTTGGCTATATGCTTAAATGTTTTTAATAACAGTTTAAGAATCCTCAAGTTTATTTAACACATTCCAGTTCATATAACAGGAATTTGAAAATTGATATTAAGCCTAAATTTCATAGGCTATTTTGATTTTACGTTTAGAAGGTGAAGAATCTCATACAAATCAGCTATGTTGCACAAATCACGAGTAGCAAACGGAATCTGCACATTGTTTCCGTTGGGTCAGGCTTATTACCAGTAGATCGACTGCTGCTACTACCCATAGGCCTAATGAAAACAGTTCTTCCCGCTCACTTTCAACAGCGGAATGAAAGGATATAAAATCTGTATTTTTTCCAACCTAAGTGTAGTGTATATATTTTATATTAACTTCTTTGAAGAAAAGACGTCCACGTTCCGTTTTATTATAAAACCTACGTAGTTGGCTGCCCATAATTCATGGTTGTCTTATGTTTCAGCTTAAAAACATTAATGTTACATAAATATGTTGTTAAATTAAGGGGTTAGCGTAACAGTGTTCTAACTCCACCGACAAGGAAAATTGAATATTTATGCTATCTGTATTATCTAAAGGCAAACAAACTTCCTATGTAGGGGTTTGACCAATAATTGCACTTTTTTTAGCTAATTTATTCCTTGAAACAAAATTCATCTTGTATAAGTGTAATAAAAACTTTTCAAATGAAGACCAATACATCTTCAGAAAGTTAGGGATATTATTGATTATCTCAAATATGTAGTCCTACCGTTCATTTGATATTCATTTATTTAACTGAGGAAGAAAAGAGAGGAAATACGGACAAAAATGATTACCTTTATGATATACCAGATCATGTAGAACTAAGCACTGTTGAACACAACACTTGTAATAAAGTTAGATTTTCAAAATTGTAAGAAGAATACAATTATAAAACCTTAACGTGCTTTTTCACGTATTTAAAAGTGTGGCTTTGATCACTGTTGGGCTGATCCTCTCCCTAGTTTGCAACTTTTTCTCTAGTTTGCAACTTATTGACCATTATTAAGTATTAATTTATTAACTCCATGAATTATACATGTACATGTATCCTTTTTTTTATTGTTAACAATCAAACTACTTATTAAAATTGAAATTTAAAATCTCTACCAACAAGATAATTCCGCCTCTGCTATGGGCATTAACCCAGAGTCTATAGACGATTTTTTTTTTTTTTTGTGAGAGAGATAATGAAGGAATTAGTATTTTTTACGAATAAATATGCAAGGTGCGGATTCTTCCTAAAATTTGAATGGAATAGGTCTGTAACAAATCTGGTATCTTTTGTTTTTAAGACTGTCAATTTATGTTGTTTCAGTCTGTAGATATGTACAGATATGGAATATTTTTGTTAAACTATTTACAAATTTCTAAAGGTGTTCATCCATTCATTAATATTTATTTGATCGCTTGCCGTTATATAAAAGGAGATTGAAACATCAATACGGTATATAACAGGTAAAGTATTGATAGGCCTACATCATAATAATATTATATCATATCAGTATGTTACATTGATAGTCTATAGCAAGACAAACGATATATTATTGCATAGGTGATGTTGCGAGCGGCTATTAACAACTCTTTTTGTTATGGAAATCAGCTGTTTTATTTTAAGATTAAAGTCTTCGCTACTACTAGTAATAGGAGAATATGGCCATACGAATTGAGTGGACATTATTGAAAACACGAATTACGAAAATTGAATGATGATGGAAGCTTCCCTCCTTTAAATATGGTGGATATAAGGGAAATTGGATATGTTGATCTCGATGCTGTCATTACGTTTAAATTAATATTCATGATCATAGGAACGAAGACAGATACAAAGGCAATTAAACGTAACGTACAAATATATGATAAAAATAAGCGATAGGTAGCGATTGAAATGTTTCACATCCCTACATCGAATTGGTCATTGATTCATGAGCTACATTCACAAAACTATATACAAAATTAGTACACAACTAGATTTACAGACAATCTATCTGATCGTCCATAATCGGAAACAAGAAGCTTGTTTGATACACTGCCACAACATAAAAAGGAACTATGAGATAATTTTAAACTCCCTAAAAATACAAAACTAACACACACAAGTCAGGGCTTTATGAACCCACAAAACAAACTTCGTCTCCTCGAGACATGTAAACTTTACTAGACACCATGGTGGCATCATATCTAGCGAAGAAAGAAACAGACTCCATGGCACACTAAACTTAGTTTAGTCCCGAAGGACTAAATCATTTAAAGGTGCAACCACTATTTAGGGGAGGGATATGTTAAAATGTATTTAAGAGCTAGAAAAATAAATAAATGAACGAAAGAACCTAAATTGGGATGGGACAAGAGAATAAAACACTTTTATTCCAAAATAAATTTGTTCAGCACAGATTCTAAACTGGGTAAAATAAAAAATAAAAAAGGAACATTAGAAATCAGCAAAAGTACTGTACTGGCAGAAAAACAGCTTTAGTGAAAGCTGGAATTTACTATTTTTATATTTATTAATGGACAATTCACATATTTATAGGCCTACGCTTTTCGTACTTAGCTTACAAACACCAGCAAAAAATATATATTTCTTATTTTTCTTTGCCTGCATGGTCTAGTGGTTAGCGTAGCGGTTTAGTAGGCCATCAATAACGGTCGTGGGAGACGGCATGCTGACCACATGCCCCTAAATCCTGCCATTTGCCTATGGTAGGTAGGTCGGATTGTAGGCATGGTTCCTCAAAGGATGAAGCGCCATAGAGTTTGGATTAGATTTAGTTTATTTTTCCATGAGCACACTTGTAACGTGATTAAACATGAAATTCCTGTGATGGATGGATACATAAGTGTGCTGCTTACTTATATAGCTTTTAGATGTGAGAAAGAAGCTAAATTGCTTGATTAAAATGCAGCTTGAAACACTTTTGCACTCGAAACGCGATTGGTATGTATCTTGTCGATAAGTTGTACGAGTCACAGGTGTGAAAAGAAAAACAAATAGTTCATTTGAGAAGGAATGTTGTCGCGATAGAATGCGGAATGTCTTGCGAATTATATTCTATGCTGGGGAAATGAGAAGACTGTAGCTACTGAAAGAAAACTGTTGAAAAAAATGTTACTATCTTACACGGTTTTCTACCGTACAGGAATAAAAAAAACTCGTTTTGAGGTCAGGGCACTCTGCAGAGTGGTAAAGTCGTGTCGTCCATAAAGATTCCTGTCGGAACTACCGGTTTCTAAAAAGAGACTGTATACTGTCACTAAAAAGAACAATAACAATAATATAAATAACTTAAGCACAAAAAGTGTAAAAGACTACTACAACACCTCTATTGGGGTACTATAGAAAGCTTTTCCAGCTGTTACAGTGTAGCCTATGTGCCAACAATCGTTGGCTTAGTATCACCAAAGAATACATAATTATCAAGGTCTAAAAAAAAAGGAGGCAGGAAATTTATATAATAAAATAAATAGCAATGTATAAACACAAGGTGAATAACTTACACACTTCGTTTAATTAGGTCAGAATATGGCATAACCCCTAAAGATGAAATGCATCCCCACAAATGCATCAGTTATTAATGTACTCGTAGTTTTATATTCTTAGCTATAAAAACCTTATTATATTTTTAAATATTATTGATCGTATATTGTAAAAATACACTCTTTTACCTTTGACTATATACAAAGACCATTGTATAATATAAATATACCAGGTCATTAAGTGCAAAACTGGTACTCTCTAAGATTACACGGTGGACGCGTGTCCGTCCGTCTGTCCGTCTGTGTGTCTGTACGCACAATAACTAGAATACGCTTTAACAGATTTTCATGAAGCTTAGAATGCACACTTATAACGTCCACAGGAAAACAGTTCGTGATTTTGGACCAAATCGGATGGCCGGTACCTGTGTAATTACCAATAAACCGTCACATGCTTTTTAAATAGCAAATCATGACTACTACAAAGCCGCGCGGGTAACTCACTCAATGACAAACTGTTTGTCCATTTCCAGATGTGCCAGAAACTTGATATTTGGATACTTCTGGTTTATAGCATGTTACCGACGAAAATATTCCAAAACGTTCCGATTTTTAATGTTTTACCCCCTAAAAACATTCAAAATGGAAGACGCAACTTTACAGTCTGTGCAGACCCTCCTTAGGGACTTACAGTAGCTAAATGGCAAGTCGTTACCAGAAAATTATTGTTTGCACCGTCAGTAGGCTTAACGGATTTTGAGAGATCTACAAGTTTGGTCCTAAGACTTTTTGTTGTTTCTGCATCAGTTATACATTAGATAGAGTTAGATTTAAAAAAATTGTACATTTTCCTCACATTTGATACACTTTACGGGACAGCTAGAATAGCAAAATTTGACAGAAATATTGGCACACCCAACTGCCGTAAGGATGCAAAATTTGGTGTTCATAGCTCTCATATAGGTATGGAAAAAAAAACTGGCTGGATAACCGTAACGTCATTCACATCTACAACAGTCCAGAATAGATAATCCATTCATTAACATTGAATTTTTCTTACTTCCACATGAGTTAGAAATTTAAAATTAGGCAAACTTGTTGTCAGCTTAGCATTATAGTTTTAATTTTTACTAAACGAAACATCGTTAAAAATGTGTCCCCATGTGCAAGGATTATATATAGGCTAATTAGGTCCGAAACTGTTCATATATAAGAATACATTCTGTAATTCTCTTACCTTAAAAAGACGTAATACATGATAATAACATATAACTGACGGCCATATTATCTGGGTAAACAGGTTGACCAACACGACAAACTTAAAGGGAAAAATAGTATGGCACATTTTCGAAGTGCGTGAATTCAGTATGCCCTACTAAACTAACATCACTGTTCTGTTATATTGCCAGAACGTTAGGTCCTAATGAACGAAAGAAAAATATATTTATTATTTTGATTATTTAATTTAAGTTACCATAAGAGTACAGGCTATGTGATATCAGAGACAGCAGAAAATGTAGAGCGTATAAGAATGTGTTGTCAGCAGTAGCTTAAGTTCACCTGCCTTTCAAGGTTGATGAATTGGCATTCCTTCAATTCACAGTTTGTGGGATAGCAAATCTTTGCATAATTGAGAAATGCATTTTTCTTGGTTAAACTCTCGGAATGAGATCGAATATTTACGAATATTGACGATGATTGTATATTCCTGTTTTGCATTTAGTTTGCCGAATTATACATTAAATTACAGAATGTTCAATGAAAGGTTTACTACAATAATGACTTAAGTGCCGATATATACGCATAATAATTAAATCTGATTTCAATCTTCTGTTCGCAAAGTTCTCACGGGCAGTTTCTGTACTATAAGAAAAATTTGCAGGCTCTACCATGAATTGTTATTAGAGACATGAGCAGTAACCTATTTTCATGCGTCTGACTCCTCCCTCCAATAACATTGCGCCAGATTTATAAGCATAGGCTGCTTATATGTATGAATAATGGAAGATAATTAAAAGTTTCCCAAAATATAGTTTATACTGCCGATATACATTGCATGCATAATATGTTAAAGAGAAATATATATTTTATTTCCATATCATATCGATTAAACGCAGAAACTATCGATTCCAAATTCTTGTAACCGTTCGCAAAGTGCAAATCACGGGTAAGTTACAGACTGGACATGCGCAGTACAACAAATTCTCAAGCAGTCACTGATCTGCTTTGCGAACAACCCTAGACAATGGATTTTTCCGGGTTATAGCGTCAGTAGAAAAACCTATATAAGGGCTTACATGCCGCTAAAATCAACTTTCCACGCAATGAAGTAATTCTGGAAGCCAAGATGACTACGATGGAATTTCTGTCAAGAATAAACTGTAAGTTCAAAATATATTATCTTATGTTATAAAAGATGAATTTTGAAAGTTGCAGAATTATATATATTTTAGTTATTGTAGAGAATTAATTAAGATAAAATAATATTTACGAATATAGTAGTATTGGAAGCAGATATTTTATAATATGGTTTAATAATTAAATGTCGGAAAGAATTTAGATAATTATATTTTGGATATAAAACAAATTAGATAAAGAAACAATAAGATATCATAACAAGTTTTTATTAGAAAAGTAAAGTTTTAAGAATAAATATTAATTAACAAAGTTAAAATTTAGTAAGTCAAATTCTTGTAGTAAAAGAAGTATAATTTAAATTATTATTATTAGGTCATTTTTAAAGATAATTTTTATTATATTAATTTACAATAAATTAGTATTTATTTTAATATAATTATATGATTATTATTTAATGGTGCATGAAAATAATTAATCACATTGCATGCTGTCCTATATAATCCACAGCAGTGCCTATCCATATCCTAAAGACCTAAAGCCAATCCTGACATGTGTAGTGTTACCGAAATGCCGGTGGCACCACAGTTCATAGCCTAACCAACCAACCCAACGTAACCTAACCTAACTGCCACTAAAATATAATCTACCTGGCACTACTTACCTTAATGCAATAAGGACGGTTGGTCATCCTGCTTCGCAGTTGGTCATTCTGCTTCGCTCAGAACCATGATATGGCTGGTGTGTTTTTTATGCGTAGTAAAAATGAATGGATTGAAATGGGGAAAAATACAAGATAATGTTGTAAATACGATTGGTTTTACGTCTTAAACAATTCCTTGGACAAAAGTAAGTACATTTAATCAAGTGTTCAGTTCCAGAAAGCATAATTGCACTGCTAAGGAGATAGTGCTCTACAACCTATAACCTACAACCTATAACTGATGGAAAGTTCCTAAAAGTTCAATTTTTTAAAATTAGTCCCTACTAAAAAGAACTACAAATATTTTGACAGCGTATTTGAACGCCTTCAGTTGTTTTTGCAAAAATAAAGGAAAATTGTTCCGTTAATGTTCCGGCTATCCCATTTATTATTTCCCAAACGCTTATCAAACTGTCTCAAGACACTGTGGTTTAAAACTCGAATGTTTCTGAAATATGGCCTATTAACTCTATCTGGGATTTTGTCTTATACATTTACCTGGTTTTATTAACATTGACATCATTTATACATGAATTACATGGTTTACATTTTTTTATTATTGTTACTTTTAATGTTTAGCATATCGGGTTGATGGTGCTGGATCTGCAGAGTAGAAGCACTTGGAAGAGCTGGTCCAATCTTGAAGACGGATAACACCTCTGAGGGGGAGAATAAGTGGAAGGGAAGTCTACCTTTGCATTGCATTACTCGGTACCAAGAGCACATGTTCGCTCAAATGTCTTCCTAACTCAGGGGAAGACAGAAGGTTGCTCTGTGACGTCACTGCTATCTGCTCTCACTGCTCGCGTTATATATCTGCGAGGAGTATGTGAAATGGTGGCATCAGTGAACAGGGGGGAAGAGAGGGGCATTCGTATTGCGGGCAGCGGGAATTTAGGGGGTTAGAACTTACGTAATACGTGTTTCCGAATTAATGAAACATCAATCGATTTTCTTGATAGTTTATCGGTTAATTACAGCACAGTAGTTTAACATATTATAAATAATTCTATTTTACTATTCTGTGAGAACAATTACCTTTCCACAAAATCTATGTTCTTTGACAAAAATAAACAATACTATCATTTGAATTAACATAATTCACTACAATAAAAATAATAAAAAATGAACTTCATTAATTACCATACAAGCTCGTCTGCACCTTAGATGATACAAGATTACAGTAACAATTGTCTGACTTTCCTGTATCTTTTTTCTTTAACAAGTATATCAATGTTGGAACGTAATGTTTGAGCAATATTTAATCGAAGACTACATTTAGGTTGTGATTTGACAATGTACTTCTTGATTTGAGCTTTGCACATTTCATTAGTGAAAAAAATTGTTCGGCCACATATGTCGATCCAAAATTACATAATATTCGTGCGGCAAGTGCATAAGTCTCGGGAATCTGGTTTCAGAGAAATTTCTGTAAAAGTTACCCAAGACCACTTTACGTTCGTCTTTGTCCTTTAACAGATCGTCGGATTGTAAGTTTAGCAGTTCCAACTGATACCGGCAAGGAACGTCTTTGACATTAACTGAATATGGGGTAGCAAAAAGTTTAAACATTGGAGAAAGGTTTTCCACATCCTGAAACCTCGATTCGAACTGAAGAAGAATTTTTGCAGAACTAACACATGTTCTGCAGAGAGAACACTATCAGGATCGCGTACTTGCATTAACTTTGAAAAATGCTCCGTATTTCCAACCAGAAGTTGTTCTACCCACAGAGCTAGAGCTAGCTCTAGCGTACTCTAAACACCCCTACTACCGTGCGCTCTTGCTGACGTCACACACAAGGGATCCGCATGCACTTGCTCCACAAACGTCATCACAAGCCGTAGTTGACTTCCCCTGTCCTAACTGATTAGTTCTCTAGTGTGCATTATGCCTCATCCTCGTTACGTGATCCTATATAGTACAATATTGTCGTGGCCAGTGAAAACCGAAACCACTGCAAGCCCAAGCAGGCAACTTCGATCGGGTGGGTGGGCTACAGTAGTTGACAAGCCTAAATTGAGCATTACTCCGAAACAGTTCAACCGATTTCATCCAATATCAATAGACGTCTTCCCATGGACATTATAAATGTGTATCCAAAGTTTCATAAAAATCCGGTAAAGCGTATTTGAGTTACCGCGTCTTTAAAATAGACACTAAATTGGGTTTTACTCCGGTACCGGTCTACCGATTTGGTCCAATATCAGTAGACGTCTTCCCATGAACATTATAAATTTTATCCGTTATTCATTCTTAACTGTAAATTTTTAATTTTTAACATAGGGTATTTTGTTTGTAACTTTGTTATGTTATTGTAATTTATTTTTCGTATCTTTGTTCATGTATTTTATTTCATATAAGCAATCTTATTTATTTTTATTCTTATTTTTTGTCTAAAACTATAATATGTATGTTTTCTTTTTATATAATGTTCAAAATATAATTTTAGTATAACTGAACTGACCCCGAACACGAGCTATGCTCATGCGGGGAAATAATGCTCTTTTGTAATTGTAATAATTTTGTTTATATTATTTATATTTGTATTTGTAATAATTTTGTATTAATTTGTATTTTCTAATTTGTAATTTGTAATTTTCATGGTAAATAATAAATAAATAAATAAATAAAAATGAAATAGTTATTCAAAGTTTCAGGAAATTCCAATAAAGCATATTTGAGTTATCGCGACTTCTTATATATTAACATAGAAGGTACTAAATTGGGCATTATTCCGGTACTGGCCAACCGATTTAATCGAATATCAATATAGTCTTCCCATGGACATTATAAATGCGTATACGAAGTTTCATAAATATCCGATAAAGCGTATTTGAGTTATTGCGCCTTTAAAATAGACACTAAATTTGGTTTTACTCCGGTACCGGTCAACACAATAGGTTCAAATTCAATACGGCACTTCTCATGGACGTCATAAATGCGTATACCAAGTTTCAAGGAAATCCAATACAGCGTATTTGAGTTACAGCGTATTTCTATTAGAAAGGCGCCATAATCTATTAAAATAGGCACTAAATTAGGCATTACTCCGGTACCGGTGAACCGATTTGGTTCAATATCAATAGGGTTCTTCCCATAGACATTATAAATGTGTTTTCCAAGTTTCATGAAAATCCGAAAAAGCGTATTTGACTTATGGCGCGTACAGACACACGGACGGACAGACGGACAGACATTTTTCGTCCCCACACACAATCTCATAAAGTACCATACTGGCACTTAATAATCATGTTAGGGATTATTATAGAAATAATTTGAATTGGGACAAACGATGTAACATATTATATAACAAATTCAAGTTTCTTAGACAACAATAATATTTATCTACCACAGTACTAAGATTGATTTACCAATCACTAGTGCAATCAGATTTGCATTCATAGGCAGGGGAGAATAGCGACTTCTATCCTGAATCTCTAACATTTTCTGTAGAAAATGTTTTAAATAGACCTAATTGTATTATTATCCAATAAGATAGCCGGCAGAACTGAAATTCTGGACTACGAAATCAGCGAGCGAGCATTAGACTGTTTAGAATGATTGAGAAAATAATAAATTATTTTAATACAATTTATCAAAGCTTCACTAGTATTGTGCTATCCTTGTCTAAAGTCATACTGATTTGATGCTATTTTATTAATATTTTCTATGTAATATATTAGTTGTACGTGAACTAATTTTTCGATAATTATGGAAAAAGTGCCAGAAAATATATCGGTCAATAGTTTTTAATTTACGTGTTCCACCTTTATGAATTGCATATTTCATTCTTTCCGTAAAAACACTTTTACCTACAAAATGACTGATCTCATTTAAGTTTCATGGGAAACTGACTGAAATAGGCTATTTGTTTTCTGATCGAGAAAACAGGCCAACACCCGAGACCTACTTATAAATTAGAACATTAGAATTTTCTTAGTAACAAGATGATTCGTTGAATTCACATAAGGAAAATATACGGGCAATAAACTAGTTATGACGAGAAAACCTGTGTCGAGGTCTTCTAAACCTTGCAAAAATACCAACCCATTCGATTTATCATGCCCGCTCTCTCGTTCACCTGTTTGTTGCATTACGTCATTGGAGTCACGTTCTAAAACACTGTCAAACTGTTGAAATATCCCCACCATTTCATGCAACTTATCTTCCATCACTTAATAAAAGGAGGTGACACTGTGTTACATACGATTGCAGCAATATGATTGAAATGGCCATGTGCGAAATGCTCTGGACGGACGATGAGAGAAGAGAAAGTCAACCTCCACGACCTGACAAATGCTCCTCGAGCTAAAAAGGAAGCTGAAAATCGTGACCATGAGTAGGGGGAAAGTGACAGTTTTTGGCAGGTTTAAGAACCATATTTTAAAATATTTTAT
The DNA here is from genome assembly GCA_964059195.1 of Ectobius pallidus. NCBI lineage: Eukaryota > Metazoa > Arthropoda > Insecta > Blattodea > Ectobiidae > Ectobius > Ectobius pallidus. The sequence continues at coordinate 134,683,650 of CAXKWD010000004.1, forward strand.
ATACTACCTAAGTTTTCTAATTTTATTTGAAAATTTCAAGTGCTAAGTATTTATTAGACTTTAATGAGTAAATTGACAAAACATTCTTAAGAAATACAACATAAATGTTTACAATAGGATGACCCAAATTTTCACAATCAAAATTACAGTTTTTGGCAAGGAAGTTACATTTCTTGGCAGGTGTGTATACAGTTATTGGCATGACAATTTTTTGACTGCTTTTAACGAAATGTATAACTTACAATCTAATTTTCATCATCGTTATTGTCATTGTCACTCATGGAAATACACAAAGAATCATCGGAATCATTCTCATTTACAATATAACATATATGACACACAAAATCATCAGAATCATCCTCATCAGGAATGTGCTGTACATGACTCTTTGGTAAACATCTCAAATGGAAGAGTTTAGTGCACATAGAACATTCCAAATGCTCTTCTTTTCCAATTTTAATATTGCGGGCACAAACGTAACATAATCCCTGCTTTTGAGAAGACATAATTTCTTTCTCAGGAGTGGTGTTCTTCATAGGTTTTTTCTTCTTACTTCCTTACCTGTTGATCTGATTCTTCTCTGCCCTCTTCCGCTTCCTTTCTTCCTTGTCTTGTTGCTCTTTTCTCTTTTTCTCTGCCTTATCCTCCTGTAATTTTTTCCAGGCCGAACTTGTAATGACAAATGGCTGGCGTTGTATTTGGCGCTTTTCTTTCCTTTTAGGCGATTCAGGCCACAACAGAATCTCGTTCAGTCCCGAAGATGTTACTTGCTTCTCCTGATATGAAACTGAAATCTGTTTTTCCCTTGTCTTGGGACTAGAGAACAATAGTTGCCTACTTACAGATGCCACAGATCTTTTAGGTGTTGATTGGAAGACTTCTGCTTCTTGAGGTGTTTTTGATGGACCAGCTATTGGTTCGATGTCACCTGTGGTGGGAGCAAGTTGATGAGAATTTCTTGGCTGTCTTTCTTCAGGTCTGCAGATACTACCCTCTTCTTGGGTTTTGGTTGAAGAACCATTTGTGGGTGAACTAGAAGTCAGTGATTCGCCTTTATTGAAAAATTCGTTCCATATTCTGAACAGAATGAAAAACTCATTATTATGGGCATCTTCACACTCTCTTTCAATGTTCTTGAACTTTTCCATTTACTCTTGGCCCACAAACTTGCAAAATTCTTCATATTCCATTTTTGGCAACGATATTTTGGAGACAATAGGGGAATTTACTTTCACTCCCATGCTACCAAGACACTTACTGTAGTCAATTGCATTGGGATTCCATGGGAATAAGCCACAAGCTCGAAATCCATTTTGAAGTGTGTCTGGTTTCACATGCTTATCCAACACACACTTTAAAACAGGACAAAACTGATCCTTCTTTAGTTCTTCATTTGGATGGCTTATGTTCCATTCGTGTACTCCCTTCCGCCAACCTTCTTTTATAGGCCTAAATGCTGCCACATCTGCTGGTTGAAGAATTCGTGTTGCATTGGGGTACAGGGCAATCAAGATGATTCCAACTTCTGTGCATAATTGACTAATTTGACACGTAAGGTGGCTTTTGTGTCCATCCACGAAAAGAATTATGGGAGTTTGAATGTTCTTTTCTTTAATGAAAGGCGTGAAAACATTGGCAATATATTCATAAAACACCTCAGCTTTCATCCAACCTGTATCACTGCGGCCGATACCCCATGAATCAGGCACAGAATTTACAACCTCTGCTGGTATCCTTTGATAGGGAAATACCACCATGGGAAGAACCATCATTCCACTTCCGGAGAAACTGAACATAACTGTTAAAGAAGTCTTTGAACTCCCTTGTTCTACCTCATACACATTCTTAGCTCCTTTGGGTCCTAATACCTTTGAGTTTTTAGGGTTGAGTACGAAGCATGTCTCGTCTGCATTGAAAACCCTGTTTCCATCCTCAAGTATCTCAACATTATTTTCAGCTTTTAAACACTCAGAAATTTGGCTGAACCAATTTCGAATGTCTTTTTCACTTACGCAGCCACTTGCTGCTGTGACAGGTTCACTTGTTCGACAGGCTAATTCAGGGTGCCTTCTTAGAAACGCCCTATACCAACCAACTCCCGGTCTATTGTCTTTAAATGGATTTGGTCTACTATTTAACTCAAGAAATTCCTTCACGCTAGTAATTATATCTTCTTTGCGCCGAGGAAATCCCTTATTGCTACTATCAATGATCCACCTAGATAAAGTATTTTCCTCCTCTTCAGATAGAATAGGAGACGGGCCACGCTCTTTTCTTACAGATGCCTGCTTCATGTGGAACTGTATAGTCGCTCGAGGAATGTTATATTTTTTTGCTGCAGCATTTTTAGAAAGTCCCCTTTTTATTTGATCTATTGCAGCCTCCAGATCTGAAGAAGTATATTTTTTTTTAGTTTTAGATGACATCCTGGTGTCTGTAGAATAAAAATAAATCGCTTCAATCAGTGAGAATCACAGGACTGAATATTCATGTAGGCCTAAAATAATATTGTGCATGTCCCTGCCAATATCTGTAGATGGCAGATTACTATGGCATATATAGTATATTGGCACCCCTGCCAACAACTGTACTACTCATTATTATCAGATATACAGTACATTGGCACCCCCTGCCAACAACTGTAACTAATCAACGGAGAGCAGTTTCATTTATACATAATCCATCTATGCATCCACGCAAATAAGAAACTATGGCAATAATAATACACTACGAAATTACAGATATTGGCAGGGGGTGCCAAGAAATGAAATAAGGAAAAGAAATTGTTACAGATATTGGCACCATGTTTAGTATGAATTTGTTAGGTTATACCGTATTAATGAGGATGGTAAACCCTATAATAATGCTCAAAGATCATATGTAAGTTAAAGTGCAAAACATTACATGAATTATAAGTCAGTACTTACAATTAAAACTGCACTCTGCTCCTTAAGATTTTCTTTATTTTATACCAACGAAAACAGCGTGAGTAACATCAACTTGAAATGTAACCAGGTGGACAAAAATGGAGTGAACTTTTGGTTATTGCATTGTTGCCTACAACATCAGGAATAAAATATTCCAGTCGGGAAAACTTTAACACTTAAATTTACCTTAATATAACTGAAAACAACAAGCGACTGCCAATAACTGTAACCCTGCCAAAAACTGTACACAACACCCTAGACTTCTGACTCCTTAACTAAATGGAGCCAGTATTTCACATTAAGATCGCACCACCCTTTTATTATAATAGCAAATAACACTGTCGGTTCGCTGACTTCTTAATCAGGATTCTGGGTTAGTCTCTCAGTTGTAGATTATGTTTCTGTAAAGCTGGCACTTCTGAAATTCATTAAACACTGGTTATTAACAACAATAATTTCTTACATTTAACTTAAACTTAATCTGCATGTAAAAGGAGCTTCAATAAATTCGCATACTTGTACAAAATCCTACTTTAATTAACGAAATTATTCAATTAAGAAATACTCAAAACTAGGTTACCGGTACCATTACAAATATACAATGTACGTAATATAATGACAGGTCTTGTTTTTTCTGGGATTTAGCATAATTTAGTGTGTAATGAGTAAAATAAAATAACAAAACGCTTGAGAGCTGATGGCGAAACAATCGATACATTGATATATCGACCGTCGCAAAATCGTCGATACTCGCGTGGCGTGCAACTTTTATATGTTTTTATCATCAGGTAACCTAGGTGCGATAAAATAAAAATTAAAGTAGAGCGATAAAATTATGACGATAGAGACTTGCGATTAGTTGAATTTCTACGTATTTCTACGCCGGATTGGTTACTGATTCATGAGATAAATAGTCATAATAATTTAAATTCTTTTGAGATTAATATGTTCTAGTATTGATAAATTTCATTTTAGGCTATGGGAGTGCTTATTTGAATATGCTCTTATATTAACCTTATACCACCACATATTTATGTGAGGGTGTATGGAGGTTAATATTCAAACACATAATTTGTTTTACTTTCACTCACATGAACGACTCATTCCATCTATATGCCAGAACCTTTGCAAGTACTTATAATATTGTTTCACTTCTTGGCAACAGTTAGTAGCCGTTTTTATTCTATGAATCCATGTAGATGGTTAATTGTGATTTTTTAAAACGATATTTCTGTGCACTAGCGTAAATTTTCTTACAATGTTGCCATGCTTGATTTCTGTGAATCCTACGTTCGCAAATACCGGTATATAAATAAATAAATAAATATATATATATATACATATAAGACAATAATTATCCTGCAGTTTATATTCCATGCATGTGAGACATGGTCTCTTACTCTTCGAGAAGAACAATCTGAGAATGTTCGAAACCAAGGTGCTTAGGAAAATATTTGGGCCTAAGAGAGATGAAAACGGGGACTGGACAAAAATGCATAACGACGAGCTTCATAATCTGTACCCTTCATGGAATATAATAAGGGTAATTAATCACGGAGGATGAAATGGGCTGGACATGTTGTGCGCATGGGGGAAAATTGACTGGTTGACCAGAAGAGAAAATACCACTTGGGAGACCTAGTCGTAGATGGGAGAACTAACTACGAGGGTCATTAAAGAGACAAATTGTTCTGGAGAAAAGACGGTTGATAGTACAAATTTGATACATTTAGGATTTTAAGTTGGCATCACTGGGATGAGTTCTAATTAGCTGATGGATCAACATTGCTCTGTTTATAACCTCAAAATTAAGTTTAACTATGTCGGATATTCTTGAAAATTCCACATTGGTTGAACAACGTTCTGTGATTCGTTTTTTGATTGCCGAAGGTGAAAAACCAGCTAATAATTATATACTCTAGAATGACTAAAGTGTATGGTGCAAGTTGTATGAACCGTGGAAATTTTAAAAGTGCGTAGAACATTTCAAAAGTGGTCGAGAATCGGTGACTGACGAACACCGTTCTGGCCGTCTTGTTGAAGTTGCGATTTAGCACCCTCTGATTTCCATTTGTTTGGTCCACTGAAGGAGGCATTACATGGGAAGAAGTTCCAGGATAACGAGGATGTCAAGAAATGTGTGGGAAATTGGCTTCGACACCAAGACAAAGAGTTCTTTGCAGCCGGTATAAAAAAGCTGGTAACCCGTTGGGACAAGTGCATAAATGTTGGTGGGGATTATGTTGAAAAGTAGGAAAAGTCTTGTTTTGTAAAAATGAACGGTTTTTTCTCCACGTCAGTTTGTCTCTTTAATTATTGAATGGCCCTCGTATATTTGAATATAATTTAAGCGAAGTAGGATTTGCGAGGGATGGTTGAATGGAGTTAGCACAGAATAGGGTGGAATGGCGGGTTCATGTAAGTCCTGCAACGAACCTCCGGGTTAGATAAAATAGATCATATCTCTTTAGCTTGCTTGGGAATTTCTTTTGCCATTGAGTAAGTAAGTTTTCGCGTAGTATGCCGTAATATGTAATATAAGTTACTAATATATTTGTAGAAAGAGATATGGTAAAACTGCCTCGAGGATTAGCGGCTCTGTTTACTCACAAAGTCTAGGCTATAAACAATCACTGTGGTGTATGGGCACTACAATATATCACACTGTGGGTTGTTGCAAATAAAGTGCCGCAGTTATGATGCATTACATTAATTTTGTTACTATAAACTTATTGTAAACTAATCCCTATAAAAGTTAATATAACTAATTATATATGATAGAGAAGTTACGTTACAGCCATATATAAATAAAATATATATTAGTAAGAATTTATGTAATCACTTGTCAATTATCGATTCAATCTAAACCTGAATTCCAGCTACATATCTTGATAATCCTCACCAGTTGTACTTATGCATGTAATAAATGCCTATTAGCAAGCCTACACTATATGCTAACCGTGTGGTATAAAACAATAACAATAGACAATTCAGAGTGTTCTAGCCAAGCACATAATGGCGTGTTTCAGATTCTCAGGACTATGCTAATTGTAAAATTTAAGGTTTTCACAAACTATGACTATTTATAAATATGGATTTGCAGAAAAATGTCAATTTCTCTCACATACAAATTTATTTAATTTTAAATTCCTTTATTAATTTAAAAAAAACTCTAAACTACCACCAGTCATATTGACAACCTCCCCCACCAAGGAGGTGTTTACCGGTTCTCCCTAGGTCAAGTAGAATTAGAACTTGTCTTCCACTGACGAGTTAGTGTGGTAGTCACGGAATTTTTTTTTGCTGGCATGTAAAAGAGCTTCTTCCCGATAAAATTTCTGCCGGCGGCGTTCACAGGTGTACGTTGCAATACATAGGCCTAGATGTTCAACGGCATGGCCGGATAGCCCTACCAGGCCATAGCGTTTAAATTATGATTGCAATGCCTTAGTGGGGCATTCTGTGAAATTGTAGCAATTCGTTGTTATATCATTCAACTGTCTCAGAAGTAATGAAAGGACAACAAATGGGAAAACATTGAGAATATTTTTAAGACTGATTTTGTAATTGGGCTGACAAGTTTTTATATTCATGTTTCTTTATTATGGATATTTAACGGCGTCTATGTACTTCAATTTTTACTTTTATTACAAAGAAGAGACTAGACCTATCATTTTTAGTATTTGTAGTCTACATACATTAATGCATGAAGAAATAGATTTCATAAATGTGAACGATGTAATACTTTATTATGTTCCTTATAAGGCTTGGAAAAAAAAGGGAATGAAATTCAGATAAATTGGAAGAAGGAAGCAAATACAAATCAGTTTGTTCGGTGTTTGCGATGCTATCTCAAGATACCTTTTCAAAAGCTGTTGAAAGAAGGGAATAGATCCGGATCTACTTATTAACCTGCAACCACAATTCCAACTGATGCTAACGAAAATTAATGACTTACGTGAAGAATGTTTTTATTTTAATTTTATTTAGTTTCGTCGTGAATAAAATTCATTTGAAAGATTTAATTTTCCTTTTTATTAATTTTTTCAGTCACTAAGTCTTCATCAGTTGGCAGAAGGAAACGAATCCATACATTTTCTTAATTTTATAAGACAAAATAAAATACTTAGAAACTATTTGAATTCTGGGATACGTTAAAAATGACAATCTGAATGTTCTATGTGTGTTTTCAAAAAATAGGACACATATCATACAGTTTTATTAAATTTACAAATTAAGTTTTTCGAAATTATTTCCTCCTTCCAACTGCGATTCAATAATATAGTCTCTGTTCGATTTCGGAATAAAGAAAAATATTGTGACATTTTTTAAATCAGTATTGTAGGGTTCATAATTTAATATTATGTTGTAAACATTTTATATAATCTACTTCATCATACATTAATAGATATACAAATAATAAAAAAATAGAGGCCTAGTATCTTCCTAATAATAAAGCGTTATGAGCTTTCATACTGGGGTATCTGAAGGCGAGAAATTTGAAAACTTATATGTATCTTCATCATGTAAATATTTATACTTATTTGTTACTTTATTCCGCATGATAAAGTTATTCTAATTCAGGTTAAGAAAAGCACAAAATAGCCTTTCTAAAGTGAATAATATTGTATTTAAATATAAAAATGTCTAGAAAATCACACTAAGAACATGCATTTCTTTATGTATGAATAAACTAAACTAAACTAAACTCCGTGGCGCTACATCCCTGGAGGGACTTGGCCTACCACCCGACCGCTGCGTTATCTCCCGTAGGTAGATGGCAGGATTGGGGGGCATGTGGTCAGCATGCCGACACCCACGGCCGTTAATGGTGATTTTCTTGACCGGAGCCGCTACTTCTCTATCAAGTAGCTCCTCAATTAGAATCACAAGGCTGAGTGCACCCCTACCAGACCTCCCTACCTCAGAAAAATCCGAGAAGGTACCGGGAATCGAACCCGGACCGACGGATCTGTAGTCAGCGACGCTAACCACAAGACCACGCCGGCGGACTATGTATGAATAACACTCCTAAATCAATAAATTTGTATTCTTGTCTTCATGTAAAACCATTAAACCATTGCTTAGAAGGTGAGGAGAGTATGGGAAACGTGCATAATGCCGATATGGCTTATCCCTATCCGTAGGTTAAACAAATTCAAATCAATAAAATGTCTCTCTAACCATATCGATCTTATAAATTTATGTAACATTATAGGCAAAGAGAGAAACATTTTTATTATAGAAGTGATAAGATAATTTATTTTTCCTCCGACAGCGCGTTCTTTTATTTCTTTTTTCTCTCTCTCTTTATTAAGTGCCAGTATGGTACTTTATGAGATTGTGTGGGGGACGAAAAAATGTCTGTCCGTCTGTCTGTCTGTCCGTGCGTCTGTACGCACCATAACTCAAGTACGCTTTTTTGGATTTTCATGGAACTTGGTATAAACATTCATAATGTCGATGGGAAGAACCCTACTGATATTGAACCAAATCGGTTCACCGGTACCGGAGTAATGCCCAGTTTAGTGCCTATTTTAATAGATTACGGCGCCTTTCTCATAGAAAGGCGCCATCACTCAAATACGCTGTAACGGATTTCCATGAAACTTGGTATACCCATTTATGACGTCCATGAGAAGTGCCCTATTGAATTTGAACCTAATCTGTTGACCGGTACTGGAGTAAAACCCAATTTAGTGTATATTTTAAAGACGCGGTGACTCAAATACGCTTTACCGGATTTTTATGAAACTTCGTATACACATTTACAATGTCCATGGGAAGACGTCTATTCATAATGGATAAAATCGGTTGATCTGTTTCGGAGTAATGCTCAATTTAGTGCCTATTTTATGGCAATATACGTATTCGAAAGAATTTATAAAAAAATGAAAATCAGTTATCTTGACAACATAGCCTATTGTTTTACTGTGATCTTATAAGGCCTTGGAAATTAAAATACAGGTAGCTATGACAAAAAAAAAAATATTGTTTTACATGCGCTTATCCAACTAGACCGTTAAAATGACCCAGGTGGCCGAGATGGTAGACCTTTCTTCTTCCGTAAGCCCTGCTTAATGAATAAATCTGGAGCTTAACTTGGAAATCAATTTAAAGAAATCATATTCTGCATATCATAATTGCAGTCATAACTGATTAAACAAAAACATACTGGCACTTTTTTACATCAGTTTACCTGATTTTATTTAATCTTCTATTTCTTAACTACTTTAATCCTTCTTTATGGAGTTGTTTTAGGTTTATTTAATTTTTATTTTCATATTGTTAATTTCTCAATCAGATACTGTTAACTGTAATTTCAAACACACAGGATATGTATAAATATTATATAATCTTCCTTCCGCATGCCTGAAGGCCTATGTATTTAATAATAGCCACTTGAATGGGGTTATATCAGATGAAGTTTTAAGTAACTGATGCTGTGAAAGTAGTCTGTGTAGAGCGCCTAGATATGAAGTGTAATAAACAGAATGGCAGAAGGTTGATAATGCATCTTTGAAAGGTGAACGGATTTCAGTTGCACATTAAGGAGTCTGGCAATTAAAACAGAAATGTCACTTACTGCATTCTATTGATGTTAGAGATAAATCAGAAATCCGTTATGTTGTCTTAATACAACATGTAGGATGTAATGTCAACCAATCTTATTAAAATACTTCGGTTTATTGCTAGCGAGAAACCCATAACTCCAATCTTTTCACATCATAATGTTTTCATCTTATTTGCAGTATTATTAATTTAAATATATGTATCATTATGCAAATCTACAACAGATAACAGTGCAATGACATCGCAGGACGACTGTCCTGCTCAGACTCATACCTAAGAAGGAAAAAGGTGTAGAGGGAATATGATGAGTGCATTCACTTCTAATAAGACGAATTCTATTTACGTGTCATAATACGTTTTTTTTTTCAAAATAGTAACATTTAGCGCATATAGGTTAACCATAACTTCCCTACGTGCATACTTAATCAATGAAACTCCATAATTTATAGTTAAGCAAATATTACCTATTGAAATATGTGGTTCTAAACGTACATTGAAAATTATTCAAATAATGATAATAATAGCCTAACAAAACAATACTAATAATCAGTGTTGAGGTTTTTAGGTGCAATTTCCATTAGGATAAAGGAAGGAAAAAGGTTCTAAAAACAAGGCAAAATAGGGGACAAAAAGGTGCTACTAAAATCTTATGTAACAAACTTACATCCACGCACTAATTCCACTGAAATTAAAAAGAAAATGGAATATTTAGTAATTACTTTTATAGAAGATTATTAAAACGTTGCGATAAAATACAAAAAAGAGGGAAAGGGGGAATAGGGGAAGGTAGAAAAATAGGATAAACACCCTAAAAGGAGAAAAAGGTGTTAGAAAATTGCCTCCTGCTCAACCAGAGACAACGTTTCGTGCTAAGGTTTCTTTCACAGAAGTTCTAATTTGTCCTAAGAAAGGAAAAATACGCACCTAAAGATCCTAATAACTGGAGCAAAGCGATTATTCACAATTTCATCACGTTCAATAAGAAGTTTTAGATTGTCTTTTTTTTCTGTTTTTTATTTCCTCATATGCAAAATATTAGCCTACTTATTAAAAATGACAAATTATTACAAATACAAATACAAACATTATAAACACATTTTTTACAATTACAAAATGGAGTATTGTTTATCTCGCATGAGCATAGCTCATACTAAATTACATTACATAATTTATGTAACAAGTAGTCCAAGTAGGCCTATGAAAAAAAACAAGTAGGCATATGTTAGTGAACAGGTAGAAAATTTGTAAGCCAAAATTTACAAAAGAGTTCAGAACAAGCATATTATAGGTTTAAACAAAAACAATAAGATTCTTCATATGATATAAATACATGAATAATGATACGAACAAATAAAGTACAATGGCATAACAGAGATACAAAACAAAATACCTACTGTTAAAAATTACAATTGAGAAAGAGTAATGGAATGAAAAATGGGACATGAAGTGAGTAAACGTACAATTACAAATAAGTTTAATCAATTCGAGTACTCGTTATTAAAACAATTTATTGTTTAGTGGTGTCCGATTAGGGTTTCTTTTTGTAAAATTGTTATATAACCTTGGTCCGAAATTTTTACTATGCTTTTGACCTCTTCTGTAGCACACTTTTTTTAGAAAAGAGAGGGAGAGATATTATACCTCCTTGTATTATAGTAGTGATTTCGGGTTATGAATATTTCATGAAGTTTATGGAAATGATTTAAGTGAAGGAGTATTGTTTAATATTCAATACGTCAAAATCTTTACATAAACTCTTAGATAGATAGTCGATTGATTTCTTCTTTGACGGCGAATTCAAGTGGTGCCATTCCATACTCCGTCATTTTGTTTCAGGTTCGTAATGATGGAACCAGCTTTCATCTCCCTTCATCACCATTTCGAAATCTCTGAAGAAGGTTTTGGGCAATGGTTCGTCTCTTACGTTTGTGGTCCTCGGTCAATAAACGTGGGATCCACCGGGAACAAACCTTCCGACAACCTAAGCTGTGAATCATTTCTTGCACCGCGCTATGTCCAACTGCAAGTTTTGCAGCGATTTCAGTGTCTACGGGCAGCTGGAACGGAATTCTATCGCAAGGATATTTTCAAACTTGTAGAACGATGGGAAACATGTGTGCAAAAGAACGGAGACTATGTGGAAAAGTGTAAGAAAGGTCTGTAGATTAAGATGATATACTTGGTGTAACTTACAAATAAAGATTAAGGTTGTGAAAAAATGTTGCTCACGACTTTCAGTATGCCCCTCGTATATCTTCATTTTATGTTGTTAGTCACATTACTTAATTAAATTTGTTTTTTCTTACCCAGTTATTGTAAGATCAGTCTTCCCTTCTCCAAGTCATTAAAATCTTTCTTGGAATTAAAATTAGCTGGTTGATTATTTCTTGGTGAAACAAATTTACCTCCTCATTTATTTAAGGATATGTATATATGGTTGGTTATTTCTTGGTGAAACAAATTAACCTCCTCATTTATTTAAGTCCTGTCAGCAGTTATTGTAGTTACCTATTAAACTTATGTTGTAAGCCGGAATTTGAGTCAGGATTACTTCTATTATTATGGTATTATTATTAAGTAGATAAATATACTCACAGGTGCATTAAAGGTTTTGTGAAGATTATATTATATCTTCCAGACTTAATGAGAATTTGCTAGGCCCTTACTGTTGTACTTCTGGTGCGGCCAGATATTAAATTGACTTAATCTGATATTATATTTTCAATTTTGGGTGACCTTATTTCTAATTTTATTCAGGTTAGGCTTCCCTTATTGAATTCTATCTGCCCTTAGGTCTTTCATGATTAGTAAACTACATTTAACTAGATGTATCATTTATGGTAATAACTCTATTGATGTATGGTTGTTTTAGCTGTGTCATTGTAAGACATTGTTATATAACTTGATGTGCCTTTAGTGTTCTAGAGTTGGGCATTATTGTGTCTTGAGCGTAGTGATGAGCGAGACCAGTCTTGGTCTTGGTCTTGCAGAAAATGCAAGACCGAGACCAAGACCAAGACCGCATCAGCGTTAGCAAGACCAAGACCGACCATGCAATACCGAGACCAAGACCAAGTCTGCAAGACTCTGGCAAGAACAAGACCTAGCTGCAAGACTCTTGCAGTCTTGATACTTGGAAAAGTTCTATAAATTCCCCATTGTGAATGCAGCGATCCAGCGACCCCCACTCAAAAGCACCGCAGAGTCACTAGGAATTCGTTGAGGGCTTGCAATAGAGAAGTACAAGGTCACATACAACAATATATATCGGAACTCTCTATTCTTAAGATTAGCAGTTTTCACCAAGCCCGAAGGACATTAAAGAAAATATATTTACCCAAAATTTTGGGAGAGATCTTTTAGCAGATGTTCCACAGAAAGGTGCCGAAATCAATATAATCGTAGTACCGTTACGTCCTGTCAGGCGGCGGATGGTTCAATAAAATTATATTACAGATAAATCACACTATATTTTTTACTTTAAGAAAATTTTAACAAGGACTGTGGATGTTGTAAATTCTTGAAGAACGAGATCACACTTCAACCCTCATAAACCATTGACAAGGAAGCTATTTGTGTAACAGTCTAGCTCTAGAGGGTGTGATATAAGAGGAGTTTGCGAATTCTGGTTAATAACAGGAGTTTCCAAAGTGTTCATTTTTGTGTTATTTATTCCTTTCTTGTTAGCATGGCAATAATTAACAGAATACTGTGTGTGTAAAGTTTAGCTTTAAGACCATCCGGGATTATAGTACAATCCTCAGGTTATGTTTCAGTCAGAGTTATATCAAAATCCATTACTTTTAATAATTTTATAACTATGTACAGGTATGTAAAAAATTCAAAGAAACAAAAGTGTAAATAAAAATGAAAAATCGAAATACTTCAGGTCTGAAGAAGCATTTGTACTGAAGAAAGATATCAATAATTGGTCTGGTTTGGAAGAGAGCAGTAGAGCAGGACTCAGCGGGCTATGAACGGTATTTATATCCGTCATATAACAGGTGCTTACTATGTAAGTACACTATCAGTAACATGTAGGCCTACCTATACTTATGTGAAAGTCCCATAACTTCCTCTGCCTAAACAAAAGTTAGGAGTATTCACGTAACCTTGTACAGAATCGCAAGACACAATTTTACGCTAATTAAGTTATAATTATCTTATAGCCCCTTCTTTGAATGTTGCGAGTAGAAACGCAGGCTATGGACAAACAAAAAGAAGGAGATAAAGAAGTGACTGCAAACTTTTATTGAACTTTCCGCCGTTAAGAACAATTTCCGAAATTTATCGAATATTCCCCTGAATATTTCTTAACTATAAGCATGGCCAACAATACATCTTTCTCACTTCACGTACTTATATAGAATAAAAGGCCGTGAATGTCCGCGTATTGAGTTGTTCATCAGGCAAGACAGAGTATCTACAAACAGTGGGTAGTTTACAAGTTTACAAGTTTACAACCACCCATCAGAGAATTTTTTTGAAAAAAGTTTCAAATAAAAGTTTTAGCTCTTGGTATAAGCACTCCATGTACAAAATTTAAAGGAAATCGTTAGAGCCTTTTTGGGGAAAATCGTGACAAACGAAAATTCATTCATGTAAAGTCCCCTTAAAAGTAAGGGAATGTTGTCGCCACTCTTCGTGTCACAGCCTCAGAAGGTACCTAACCCAAATACAAAATTTTGTTTTCGTTCGACTTTCCGTTACATGAGGCCGTATTGCAAAGAGCGTGTATTCACAGGGGGTAGCTTACAACCACCCTTCAGAGAATTGTTTTTGAAAAATAGTTTCGAATAAAACTTTAGCTTTTGGTATAAGCACCCCATGTACAAAATTTAAAGGAAATCCTTAGAGCCGTTTTTGATAAAATCGCAAAAAAAAACATTTTCCTCATATAAAATCCCCTTAAATATAAGAGAAGGTTGTCGCCTATCTTCGTGTCAAAGTCTCAGATGGTACCTAACCCAAATACAAATCGTTGTTTTCGTACGATTTTCCGTTACAAGAGGCCGTATTGCAAAGAGCGCGTATTCACAGTGGGTAACTTATAACTACCCTTCAGAGAATTTGTTTCGAAAAAAGTTTCATATAAAAGTTTTAGCTCTTAGTATAAGCAACCCATGCGCAAAATTTAAAGAAAATCGTTAGAGCCGTTTTCGAGAAAATCGCGAAAAACGAAAATTTCTTTATGTAAATTCCCCTTAAATATAAGAGAAACTTGTCGCCAATCTTTGCCTCACATCTTCAGAAGGAACCTGATACAAATATGAAATTTTGTTTTCATATGATTTTCCGTTTTGGAGCTAGCCTGTTCACAGACAACCACCAGACACACTGACACACAGACATGTTTCCAAAAATAGTATTTTTGGATTCAGGGGGCCTTGAAACGTGTATTTATGCTAAAAACTCAGCTTTGAATTTGGGGGTCGAAAACAATAGCCTTCTGCCTACTGCCCGTACTATGGTACGGGCAGAGGAAATAAAAAGTAACTATACCAAATCACTAAAGTTAACAACGAAAAAAGTGAAAACGTAGTGCTAAATATCGGCGTCCCACAAGGAACTGTGTTAGGTCCTTTGCTCTTCTTAATATATATCAATGATCTTCTTAAATTAGATATAAGTCTCATCAAAGGCAATGTCTATTCCTTCGCTGATGACACAGTAATCATATTTTCTGGAAACAGTTGGGAGCACGTTTTTAGTAATGCTAACATTGGAACAAACAAAATAAAAAAATGACTCGATGAAAACCTTCTATCTTTAAACATTGATAAAACAACATATTTACCATTTTCACTAAACTCTAAAGGACTTTCCTCGATAAATGCACAACACAATATAATCTTACATGAAATCTCTTGTTCTATCCCTTTTAATTGTAAATGTCCAAAATTAAGTTCATCAACACAAGTAAAATACTTAGGTGTTATCATTGATCAAAATTTACGGTGGGAAAAACATGTTCAATATCTGTGTCTTAAACTACGGAAAACTATATATAAATTTGTTATATTAAGAAACATTATGCCACAGAGTACTTTAAGACTAATATATCTAAGTTTAGTCCAATCAGTTATACAATATGGAATAATAGGATGGGGTGGGATATGTCAGACTGCACTTCGCCCATTGTCGTTGTTGCAGAAAAGAATAATCAAGATATGTTTAAAAAAATCAATGGACTATCCATCTGAAAGTTTATATAAAGATTTTGACGTATTGAATATTAAACAATTATACTCCTACACTTTATTAAATTATTTCCATAAACATCATGAAAAGTTCTTAACACGAAATCACTACTATAATACAAGGAGGTATAATATCTCTTGTCCTCTTTTCGAACCAAAGTGTGCTACAGAAGTAGGTCTAAGGCATAGTATAAATTTCGGACCAAGGCTGTACAACAATTTTACTAGAAGAAACCCTAATATGATACCACTAAACAATAAATTATTTTAAAAAAGAGTACTCGATTTGATTAAATCTAACTTGTAATTGTACTTTTACCTCTTTTTTATGTTAATCATTCTCAACTGTAAATTTTTTATTTTTAACAATGGGTATTTGTTGGTAACTCTGTTATGTTACTGTAATTTATTTTGTCGTATCTTTGTTCATGCATTTATTTCATATAAGCAATCTTATTTATTTTTATTCTTATTTTTTACCTAAAACTATAATATGTATGTTTTTTTTTTATATAATTTTAAAAATATAATTTTAGTATGACTGAACTGACCCCGAACACGAGCTATGCTCATGCGGGGCAAATAATACTCTTTTCAAATTGTACAAATTGTGTGTATATTATTTGTATTTGTAATAATTTTGTATCAATTTGTATTTTTAATTTGTAATAAACTTAATTTGTAAAAATTATTTTGTTGTTGTTTACATGGTCAAAGCAAATTTCGATACTTTCAGAAGCAATGACACACATGTAGTCGGTGTAACTTTAAATCATGTAAACGCCATCAATCACAGTAAGATGCGCAAAAGAAAACTGCAAGACTCTTGCAACAAGACCAAGACCTAGTATGCAAGACCGAGACCAAGACCAAGACCTAGTATGCAAGACCGAGACCAAGACCAAGACCAGGGTGACCTATGCAAGATCAAGACCAAGACTTTGAATGCAAGACCAAGACCGAGACCAAGACCACTTGGACTTGGTCTTGGTTTTGCATTTGCTCATCTCAAGTTGAGCGGGTACATTCTCCCATACCATTAGGTGTTTGTTCTTATCTTGAGTTTAAATAACTATTTTGGCATCTTATTTACAATTTTTATACATTCTTGAGCTCTAATCCTTCCTGGGTTGGATTCGATTATTCGGACTCTAGGTTAGGTGTCCCATGTTAGCTTCCAGGTTTATTTTTTTATTTTTTATTAATTATTATTGATTAGACTTCAAGTAACTTAATCTTGCTTCTTATTATTTTGATACATTAATTAGTTTTCAGCATTGCCTATATATTTTGTTATCCTACAATTCAGGGTTAAAATAAAATAGGCTATAAGGATTTCTTAATTATTAGTAGGCTATATAAGACATTAAGAGATTTCTTCAACATACATGTTTTTTTGAGATTTTTAAAATAAATTTCACAGAATATGTTGTTATCATTACTACAACTTAAAATAAATTTCAAAGTTTATGATATAAATAAACAGTTAACATTGTGCCGATGGTATATTCTCGGCACCCTATTTTATAAATTAAACATTTTATTCATTATTCTGTAAATTAAATATTTTAATAATTCTTTATCAGGAACTCACATGATCTCGACTTTCCATCGCTATGTTTTGTTCAGAGGTGCGTTTTGTTTTGTTTATTCCGGTTTTGTAATCTCGCCCCTTCTGGATCTTTCTCTCGTTCGGCATTTGTTTGCGCCCTCTGCTTTGTTTACCAGTGTTCATGTTAAGTTCCGCGGACTAGATCGCGCCGTGCGGGCGCTCAAGCAACATGCCTACATTCAGATCCCGCCGTGAGGACTGTCAAGCTACTTCTCCTTCAGAGTAAGCGCTGGGAGCGAGACCATGTTTCTTCTCTTCAAGTGGTAGTACCGTCATTCTGAGCCATGAACATCTTCTGCTGTGTAGCCATCCAGTGGTGGCCCTATTGTCGGCATTAAATTAATTTCAGGTATGGCTCCATTAACTTGACATTTTCGTTTTCTTTGCTGGTGGGATTTTTAGTTTAGTTTATCTTCATTCCGTAATATTTCGTTATTTCATTTTTTTTCTGCCCACCAGTTCTTTGCTTATTTCATTATTATATTCTACTATATTTCAGCTACGTTTTCTTTTGATATTATGTGATGGAAAGCCGACCGTATCTTCATATTCAATTAATCTTGGCCATCAGCCATTTTTGATAACCATTCTTGTCTGTTCTTTACTTACGTACATTAGTACGGGATTTTCATATTTCAGTGCATTTATCAGTACCTATTGTATTCTCTGCTTATTTAATAAACTATTATTATACTCTTGTTATAATTCTGAAAATCCGTTTTGTTCTTTTGCTCTGTGGATCAGTTTCCTTCTCTGGGTTTAAAATTAGTAAATTGGGACAGCACCATGTCACAACATTTCAAATTAAACCAAGTATCGCAATTGTAATTTTACATTGTAATAATCTTTTGTTTAAATAAATATATATTTTGTTAAGTTCTAAACTATTTTTTAGTGGTCACGTCCTATTCTACAAACCACAAACCATTCCCTTTATATTCCTGGGAGACCGAAATGGGCGAAATTATAAGGATCGTTATTTTATTTTATTTTATTTCTTTAAGTTATGAAGAGTTGTAAAAGATGTAGATCTAATGTTTGAAAGAAATACTGTATACCAAAACTTTGTAAAGCACTTTCTAAAACTTTATTTTTTAGCTTACTTTACTAACTGTATTATTTTGGTTACTCCAGACAACATAAAATAGAAAGGTAGAACTTGAAAAATGTGGAAAATCTAGTCCTGGTCCAGATGAGGTTCCTTGCGAATTCTTAAAACAACTTCCAATTGGTGGAATGCATTATCTTCTTGCAATGTATAATCATATATGGTCTACTAATGCCTTTCCCAATCAATGGCGTGGAGCCATTGTTATTCCAATACCCAAACCTAGCAAAGATAATTCAATCCCGGAAAATTATCGGCCTATCGCAGTAACAAATACCGTGTGCAAGCTTTTGGAAAAGATAATCAATAGAAGATGACGTTGGCATACTGAACATATTAACTTTTTTAGCTCTGCACAAAGTGGATTCCGAGAAACACGTTCAACAGTAGACAACCTATTATGTCTAGAATAAGAATTCTTGGACTTTTTCTCAACAACCATCATCTCATTGGATGTAGAGAAAGCATATTATGACACGGTATGGAAAGACTAACTTATATATTAAAATGCTGATAAGAAATGACATATGCGGAAACATGTTACATTTTATTTATAACTTTCTGCAAGATAGACGAAGTTAGAGCCAACGATATTCTATCAAAAGAGGTTACTATAAACAATGTAGTTCCAATGGGATCAGTAATAAGTGTAATGTTAGTTTTAGTGGCAATAAATAGTATAATCAGTAATGTTAGACCACCAGTAAAGGATTGTCTTTTGGCAGATGACACAACCATTTTTGATGGAGGCAAGAACCCTCAGTACAACTCAGATATTACTACAAGAAACAATTGATAACATGGAAAAATGGACAAGATGTATAGGTTTCAAATTCTCAAGAACCAAATCGAAATGCATCCTTTTCTCCAAAAACAGACGTACAGACATATTACCAAAATTGTATTTATTCAATCATGAAATCGAAGCAATTAACTGTATCAGCATTCTTGAGTTATTGTCCGTCGCCGTGGGTGTGTCGGTAGCGCGCCTGCCTTCCACTCCGGCCGGGTCGGGGATTTTTCGGTAGTGAAAAATTCCTTTCCCGGGTTCAGGACTGGGTAGGTTAAGTCTTAGGTTAAGACAATGCACATTGTGCGCGATTCCTTAATTATTAATTCTTGAGTTATTATTGGCGACAAATGAACATAATCCCAAATGATCTGCAGACGGCACTGAATTCACCGTCATTCTGCAATCAAATTTTACAGTTTTTAAAAGACCCAAGACTTTTAAGTGAAATCTAAATGTGTAATAATTTCATCTATTTCAATGTTTTCTCTCCTGTGTAAACCAATGTCAAATATTTATTTTTGTACATCATTTATAAGTCGCGATATGACCATCTGAGTTAAAGCGACTATAATCACGTTCGCCTACAAATAAAAAAATAGAAGGTCTTCTAATAGTCAATGTAGCGTCAAGACTTTCTTTAATACACATTCTGAATTACAACCATGCACACAGACTCCCACAGACTCCCAATATTTATACTTTTTTTATTGTTAAAATATTACTCTGCGGTAGTTACATATACGCCTAATTTCGCAAGAGGAACGAAGATCGTAAAACAAGATTTTAATAAATTATGTGTAAGATAATATTTCTGACCCACGCAGAAAAGACTTAGTTCTTGTGAAGTGTGTTTAGTGTCAAAATGGAAGTAAATGGTGAATTTTTGTCATGACTACTTGTTTTCAGAGATTTAACTAAAAGAAAATGCAATTTATTTATACTTTCTAGGAAGGAAGAGTGTTTTTCAGAATCTGAAATATCTATTTCTATTGAGCTTTCAAAGCAAGATTGGGAAACGGCTTTCAAGAAGTTTATATTCCTTGAATTACCTTGTACACATTATAGCCTATTATTATAGCTTTACTACTAAAAGTTGCTTATATGTGCGTTGAACAGTTGTTTGGTAGATCACCGCGCAAGTTCTACATCAGCCGTGTCAGGGTGACACTAATAATTCATGTATAAGTTCTAAGAGTTACACTGGGCTTGCAATAAATCATGCTTGGGGATGACGTCTCTCGAGTTTGTTCAAGGGTGGCAGGCTGTGTAGGGTGTTGCATCTATGCAGTCTTTTTACACAGGGATTATTAGTAATCTTTTTCCTCTGCTATGTATATGCCAGGTATAAACGTTACACATGGATTATTATTAGAAATATTGTTAGTCTATTATATCTTTACGGAAATTAGATCAATTAGATCACAACCCAATATTTATATAACGTTTCTTCCTTTTCCTCATAGCTTATTTAGACACGAAAAAAAATCAATAACAAGCAGAATTTTTAAAATAAAAGACGATATGAAAATTGTCCTTGGGTGCTCTGACTGTATCCGACATGAAAAGAAACATTAGTTGCGAGAGTTTAATGACTGAATATACAATATTATAATCTTTGTCTCCATGAGATTGCTGGTTCAGATTATCTGTGGCATTGAGATGAATCGGACAAAGGTGTAGTGTGGAGGAGTTCAAGGTGACCTGACCACAGAGATGACACGCGGGCGGTCACCATATAGCCTATGCAGCTTCCTGGTCCATAATGAGCCTCATACATCGTGTCTAACGCACACTGCCCTAGGCATTTTTTTTAGAAAACTTTCACTAATAGGATGAAGCTAAGTGATTACCAGCATATCAAACACTCAGGACAGGCTCTTCCGCAATGCAATTGGCTTGAGACAAAGAAATATTTGTTTCAGAAATTTGATTCCTACCCATACAAGTTTCATGAAGAAGTAATTTAAAGACTTTCACTTAATTGCAATTAGAGTAATTTAATTATAATATTCCGCAGTCTAGGAATATACCACTCGCCCTCCACCCCTTGGTACTAGGAAAGAGTTCCGGTCATATCGTCTGGTTTTTGCGGTGACCCATTGTTGCAGCTTCCTAGTTTTCTACCTGGTAAGTTTATTGTGCCATCATTATTCTATTGTTCCAGCACCACAAATTATACTACTTTACAGCGATTACTGTTATTAGTCTAATATTAATTGAATAATGTTCACCGCTGTGGCCAGGGGATGCATTTGCTTCCCTTCATGCAGCGGGCCCGGGTTCGATTCCTAGTTGGGTGGGTTTTTTCCTCACGTGTGAGTCGAATATCGAGTACATTTAGACCTTTTTTCTCTGAATATCATCTGACCCTCATCATCTTCCTCCTACCCGCGCCTTGTTCGGCAAGAGTGTGTGTCCAACTGGCGTTTCTTGTCCCGTGTGTGCGTGTTGTCTTGGAGGTGGTCCCGGCATTGGGCGGATCACCTATCCGGGGATGGCGTCCATATCTTTGTCTGGTTAAAAAAAAAACATATGTATTTGAACCAAAGGTAACCCCTCTCGCGACAGATAGCGGTCTTGTGAGATCCGGGTGGCGCATAAACGTCACTACAAAGGGAGAAGTTAAACAAACAAAAAAGACACACATGAAAGAGACAAATTATGTGCAAGTTCGTTAGGCTATGTATTCATATTATATTATTTTGCATGGTACTTTCATGAAAGGCTCATGTATAATTTATTTTTAAAGCATATAGACTAACATTTTTTTTTTTTTTTAATAGAGAGATTGTCCACCTTAGAACCCTTGTCGTTGCACTTATCTGGGGCCTTTTATAAAATATAAAATAACATAGAAGGCACAAGCAAACGTTAAAAACACTGTTGTCATATTATTAAAACTTCTTCTTGGTCCCAGATGCGTCTGTTACTTGAAAATGCATTTCGATGCAAGTTGCATCATCTTCAGTTCAGATTTGGAGACACAACAGTCACAATGTCTGATGCTGTAGACTAAATATGTCACACTCTCGATTTGGCATAAAAATGAGAATAATAATATATAATCAGCCAATCAAAGCGATCTTTCTCGATAACAAGTACCATCACTTAACACAAATCACACTAGGAATAGGATGTGATAAAAAAGAAGGAATAGGGTTGGCAGATGTCCTTTAGGATACAAACAGGATTATGCTATATTTTACAATCCATGGCCCCTGGTCGTGCAATATTTCCCGTATTTCCTTCCTGATAATTTAATTTCTTGATGAAGTAATGACTTTACGCCAGTTTTATGTTCACCATTCCAGCACATGGCCTAGTTCTGGTGCAGAACATTTATTTTCAATATTGATTAGTGGCAATGGAGTTAGGAGAAAAGACATTATGTCAGTTGAATTCATTTTACTGGGATTAGTGAATTTGGATATTTAAGTTTGATAATTACGAATGCAAGAAAAGCAATTGCTAAGAAATAATGTGTTGCAAGAAAAAATAATCAAGAAATATGAAATCATCAGATATTTGTTAGCCTTTTAATGAGAACTCAAATATAAAATGTCAGCTGGTGACATTAGATCTTTACAGATAGTAATACTAATTCGGGTACAATATCTTAAATTCTGTACCAGTTAGTTTATAAAATTTATTGCTGAAATCAAGTTCTTTGTTCAGTTCAAGGCTGAGAATTTATATGATGTAACAAATAACAATTTAAAAACGTTATTTATAAATTCTATGGAATTTGAATAATATTTAATCTCGAAATAACTAAGAAACGGAAATTGTCTAAAAATAAACTAAATGTATTATTTTTAACAATAATGTTTTATTTGAACGCGCAATGTTCCCTCAATTTCACTGCAATTAGTAGAACAAGAAAGTAACTATTAAGGAGTTTAGACCTACTGCACTTAAAACTAATGAAAATTATTTTCCTCGTGCTATTAAATAACGTACATCCTGCATTTCGTTGAGGAATATGGCAACCATAGGGAGAAACAAATTGGCTTTGATAAGCATGGATATAATACAAATCACGATACTGATCATGACATTGACACAGCTCATAATCTGATGCACCATAATAATCGACCTAGTGAAGGCTTCATCAAACAAGAAGGCAAAGTTTTCAATATATAGAAACCAACGAGATGAAAGCTATATGTAGAACCACTTTTTAAAATGTGAAATAAACATGGCCCATTCGCTCTGCATTTAGAATGAAATACATTTTTGTTCTTACATATGGAGCCTATGTCTTCATCTTTCAAAGAATTGAACTTATGCAACGCTGGAAGTTAACAAGTTTCTCTTGTATAGTAAGTGGCTGTAATAATATTCTAATATATTTTTACTACAAATAAAATTAATTAGGTCTTCATGTATTCATGAATTCACATTTGATTTCTTACAACTATCTCAAACAATGTTTATTGTGTTTTGTTTACAAAAGTCTAGGGAATCTTGTATTATGATTATGTTTTAACAATACGGTACAAAATGGTAATTATTCAATTAGAAAAGACAAGGACGGCAACTTGCATCAGATGCGAGTGTTCACAGAATCAGACAAGCGGTCATCCTTTTCTTTCATAGACAGTCCATAGATGGATGTTGTTCCGTGATAGCCAAATGAATTTGTACCACAGCGTGTATGAAATATGCTTTTATACCATTTTAATGGAATTTGTCTTTGCTAGCTCCAACTCAGCATATGTATTTCCTGGGTTACTTCAAATTTTGGTTTAGCAACAATAGCGTCCCTATCAGAGACTATAATTTTCAATAATTAGGGTAAATCGGTGAGTGATAACACACTTAAAATATATTTCCAACGATTTCCTAACAGAGATTAGTCACCCGAACGTTATAAGCAATGGCTGATAAAAATAAAAAGAGAAAAATTTGTTCCTAGTAAAAACAGTACGGTTTGTTCACAACATTTTGAAGAAAAAAGAAGTACTGTGCCATCGCTTCTTTTGCGTGGGAAATCTGAAACACCCCCAATGAAGAAAAGAAAATCGTCGTACTTGAGGAAGAAGGAAATGAGAGAGTTGTTGCAAGATTTAAACAGTAATCCATCAGTATCCGGGAATGAACAAATCATGAATGTGGAATCTAGTATTTATGATGAAAATTCAGTTTCTAACAGCATAGGCGTTCAGTGTGAACTAGGAAATGAAACGTATGTCAATGTTTGCACAGATTCATTTAATGTTTCTTCTAGAAATTGTGATTTAGATAGCTCTTTTAGCATTTCAGACATTTCTACTACCGCAAAAGATGATTCTGAATCTGAAAGTGACTCTGTTCGTATCTTGAAAAATATTTTGCTTTTGAACTGTATTAGCTCTAAGTATTAACTGATAACGACTGGCAACTAGTGTATCTTTATTTATTTATTATAACGCTATTTATAATAACGCTATCGAATGAGGCATGTTGTGTTATACAGTCTACAACCCCCTTCTGTTCACAAATTACTTCACAGTCCCAACAACACACACTCTCGTGGCCCGTTTTCATATGTAGGCCTATACACAGCCCACATTTACACCATTCCGTATTTTCTTTTCTTCCTTGCAATTCTTTCAATAATTCCTTGTCATTTTCTTTTCGTGTGATATTAAGTTGTGAATACCGAGATTTGTCCTTATAAGGTTACATTGCAGACATCTCCATCAACAACAAACACAAATGAGACTTTGTGGTGTATCAGAAACACACGCGCGAGCATTACAGCAGCTGTCGTCCTGTCAGCGAGTTAGTCAATCGTGACGTCACAGGAGCTTTTTACTTCACCCGTACAGCCGCCTGAAATGCACGAGATCACCATTCGTTTCGTAATTCAAAGCTCCGTGCGATGAGATTAAAATAAAAAAATTGTATTTCTTTAGTTTACCCTTCCTTTAAGGGGAAAATAGAAAATCACCCTCCAATCACCAGGATAGGGCAAGACCGACTACGCTACGTACGTGAAGTCAAGTACTTAGGCATCGTCATTCAAGAACGCAATAAATTTACAGCACATGTTCAGCTAACGCTCTCACTCAGGCCCTAGCCAGACTCTCTGGCCAACAATGGGGATATCAATTCACGAATTACAAAACTCTCTACACTGCAATATTCGAAGCCATAATCTCCTACGCCGCAAATGCATGGGCACCCCATATAAATTCTAACCACATACGAAAGTTCACATTTGCACAGAGACACCCACTAATACGCACCACTAAGGCATACGCCACTGCTTCAAGCGACTCCCTCCAAGTACTAGCCGGGAGCCTTCCCGTTGATCTACTCCTTAAGGAAAGAATATCGAGGTACAAAACGAGAAAATTAATACCCTTCACAAAACGAATATGACCGTCTGGAAAAATCGCAAATATACGAAGAAATTCACAATGCTATACACCTATGGCAACAAAGATGGGCAGTAGTCCAACATGGACACATCCCAAGGGCCTTTTTCCCCAACATACACATGAGACTCAAAATGCACTGGGTTGAACTTGATCACTTCGTCACCCAACTTTTCACTGGCCACGGCAACTTTGCCACCAACTTAGCACGTTTTAATATTGCCGACCATAACTTATGCATCTGTGAAGACTGCGAAGCTGATACCATGTATCACATGCTTTACACTTGTCCTCGAAACCGCGAAGCCTGACTCCTCCTTCTAGAAGCTGCTAGGGCAGACGAGGTAGCCTGGGCCCCTGACTTAGAGTTCTGGACTCAGAAACACACCTTCCCTGTGTTCAAAAATTTCGCCAAGACAGCGCTACTCCAAAAAGAACAGTATAATGAATAATCCAACACATGATAGATGGCCTTTGCCCAGGCTATGCCCGCTATCCCAGTCCGAGGTTTCCCCCAGAGGTTTTTGAGAGGTTTCCCTTGCTCATAGGCAAATGCCGGACTGGCTAATAATCCCCTCACACAGTTAAACGTGGCCGGAAAAGTGTTGGATAAACTGTTTATAAACGGGATAACACGCCATCTCTACTCCAATGACATGCTTCATGGGAATCAGTTTGGTTTCAAACCACAAACAAGCACGGTTGACGCTATCATGGTAGTTAAGAACTTCGTAGAAGAGAGCCTGGGATGTGGACAAAGTGTCGTGATGATCAGCCTGGATGTAGAAGGGGCATTTGATAGTGCCTGGTGGCCAGGCATTCTCAGTGCACTAAAAGAATTTCGATGCCCAAGGAACCTGTATAACATAACTAAAAGCTACCTTAGCGAGAGACGAGGAACACTGACGACAAATAGCATAAAAAAGAGCGAAATGTAAGTAAAGGTTGCCCTCAGGGATCTCGCTGTGGCCCTGGACTTTGGAATGTGCAGTATGACTCATTACTGAAACTGCCATATAAACAGTGTACACATATAATCGCCTTTGCTGACGACGTCCTAGTGTTAATTAAAGGGGAAACAAGCCTGGAGATAGAAAATAATGCTAATATTGAAATGGAAAAAATAACAAACTGGGCCCATGAGAGAAAGATTATATTCAACGAAAAGAAGACACAAGCAATAATGATATCAAGAAAATAGCCTAAAACTCAGCCTGCCCTGCATATATACTTGAATAATAAGATTATACAGGAGACAAACACTATGAAGTATCTAGGAATCACATTTGACAAAAGGCTCAAATTCAACAAACATATCGAGCAGATAACTGACAAAGCTACAAAACTCATACACGCACTATCCAGATCCGCTAAAATAAATTGGGGGCTAGGTCCAAAAGCATTGAACATAATCTACAAAGGTGCAATATTGCCTCTACTATCATATGGGGTCACAGTTTGGATTGATGCCGTTAATACTCAGCATAACACAACTAGGTTACGACGGGTGCAAAGACTAATAAACATCAAAATGACAAGGGCCTACAGGACAACATCATATGAAGCTTTGAACATAGTAGCTGGAACTTTGCCAATAGACATCGAGCTAAGAGAGATAGCAAAATACCAAAACATTGTCAAAAGAAGAATGTCACACAAGGAAGAGACCATTGAAACCATATCAGATTACAGGGAATGGAAACATCCGGCCGACTTCACTATAATAGAAAACAAGAAGGAAGACGTGACGTATAAATTACAAATCTATACAGACGGCAGCAAATGTGAAACAGGAGTGGGTTCAGGAGTAGTAATATATATCGACAACCATCCAGCCCATCACCTCAAATACAAACTGCACACCAAATGTTCAAATAATCAAGCCGAGCTGCTGGCAATCCTGAAAGCCCTGGAAAAAGTTAAGGAGATTGACGAGAAAATAGGACCAGACAAAACTGCAGTCATACATTCCGATAGTAATATTACCAAGGACCTCCTCAGAAACAACAATAGCCACAACAACATAATATATCAAATAAAAGAGACTTTGCAAACACTTAAAACTGATAACGGGCAGATACATTTCATGTATGGCCCATGTCGGAATTCAAGGAAATGAGATTGCAGACCGCCTGGCAAAAGAAGCAGCCACCAGCACCGATCTGGAACAAGCATACAACCACATACCGACCAGTGCAGTAAAGAGAGACCTGAGAGAAGAAAGCTTACGTCTATGGGAAAACGAGTGGCGAAATACAACCAAAGGAGCACAAACCAGAACATTCTTTCCTACAGTTAATGCTAGACTGAAGACGAAACTGACCTTGAACCATAATATGACAGCAGTTATTACAGGACATGGAAAATTCGGCGTGTATTTACAAAGGTTTCGGATAAAGGACAATTCAATGTGCGTGTGCAATAATACCCAGACAGTGCAACACATATTATGGGAGTGTGAACTGTTCAAGAATGAGAGAGATGAACTACGCAAGTGCATTCAAAAGAAAGGTGGACACTGGCCACTAAATAACCATGAAATCATCGCTAAACATTGCAGAAGCTTTCAAAATTTTGTAAATAAAATAGATTTTGACAAAATTCAGAGAAAAATGAAAATCATATTGGCAACGAACGTTAGGAATATCAAGATGTAAATATGTGCATATAATTAGATTATAGAGAAGAAATAGCATGTATTATTACAATATTGTGTAATGGCGCATGCTGTAAATAAAAAGGTTTAAAAAAAAAAAAAAAAAGATACACGCACTGCTACATAGGCCTAGATTAGAAAACATCTCTACACGATACTAAACAAACACAACAAACGACAAGCAATCGACTTCATGGCAAGAAAGTCAAACCCGCGCTAATACACAACGACACAAGTACACAGCCAAAACATGTCAATTTCACCACACATCCCACCAGGATGAACAAAAGGGCACTATTAGGTAATCACATCAAACAAATGGTTACCAAAATTTGGTTTGACCGGAGGTGATAAGCTTCATTGCTTGGCACTCCGGGGGTAAGGGAAGGCAGAAAAAAAAAGTGCACTTAGTCTTTGGCTTTCGCCGATATCTTTATTCTGAACAAATGGGTGATTGAATTACATAATAATTTTGTTATTAACTTATTTTTTTAATACAGGTATCTGCAAACACAAAGTTTCAGCTGAAACAACACACAAATAACATTCAACATAAAAAAAATAAAATAAAAAAGACACACACAGTTCAGACGTTTCTTACCGACAGAAGATGCAACTTTTGCCAGAAAACATGGAAAAGCTGCTTGTACCTTATTGTAATAAATAATAATTGATGTGATGATGTGATGTGAAAAAATGTAGGTGAATAGAATATTGTGAATATTTAACGTATTAATTACTAGTTAACTAGTGTTTTATTTTGCCCTCTCATTGCGAATAGGGTAGGTATTCCTCTGTGTGTTGTCTTAAATCAAATAACAAATATTCAGATGATAAAATTGGTGATTTATTGTATTTCATAATGTTTTTAAATTTTTTTTCATAATTTCATATTTAGAATAAATAAATTTCATATTTTGGCAAAATTTTCTTCATATTGTGCCTGTTTCTAATGATAAGGGTCCTACCTCCGAAACTTGTTAAAATTACATATCCATAGGTCTATTTTCGGTAGTGTCCAGTGATTTTTAAATTGTAAAGAGTTTCGACAGCATACACGGGCCCTTATTATTATTCTCAAGTAGCAGCTGAATTGATGGTAAGACATCTCTTGAATGAATGAGGGCATAAGGTGGTTTATTGGAAATACAAATAAATTGCATTATGTAAGCAACTGAATACCACGAACCAAACATTTATGCCTAATTCACTTTGTTTGAAACTATCCTGTCCGTAAATACATAACAGCCAATAGATTAAATAAGTTACTTATAAAAGCACGAGTTCTTTAGAATTCAGTTCGACACACCCACCCTCTGGAATATGGGGTTTATAAGAAGCAAATCTGTGACTCCTTTCTCCTGTTTCCCCTCGGGTGTCACGAAATGCATGGCATTGTTAATGTTTTTGGTTCCTTGCCCTGCAGCATATGTGGTTTATCTCGATACAGGTGATCGTTATTTGGAAGGTGTATTTATTTCTTTATACTATCTCATACATATTCAATTTAGTTTCGCTAATAACTCACGTTATATATTCCACGCTCAAGATGTCCCCTTTTTGTCTTCCAATGTAAATCCCTCCTCGCTATTATTATCTTAGCAAGCTAATATAAACTACTCCTTTACTTTTCAATCTTTTTTTATTCTTTCATCATTTGTGTGTTGATAAATTGAGCTTACAACTGTTCTCTCCTTATTAGGCTACTGTTACCCAACGGTATTAGCGAATCATGATAGTTTATTTCAAACTATAGAGTTAGGGCACAATGACCACCTATGAATCCGGAGGCCATGTTCGATCTCCGATATCTCCTTATAATTTTCTTAGATACTAAGGACCAGAACGAATGTATTCAGTTTCGTAAGGATAACTTAATTGAGAAGAAAATTTGTTAAGACCAGTGGATACAATTAGGAAAACCATCAACGACGGCCGTAAGAATTGTCATGCTGATTATGTTCTCCCAATCTCGTCATCTACCAAGGAAGTCGAAAATGGAAGTAAATTACGCAGCTGTGTAGGTCCTTTCCTTCCAGGGGATGTAGTCCATTTCTAGGATGATAAAATTGAAAATGTTTCTCATGCTTTTGTTCAGTAGCCATATATCGTACTATCTTCTCTAAAATCGACGTTCTCATTATCATGAATCATGATCATAATCTCCATCATCATCATTATCATCAACATCATAATCATCACCATCAGTTGTGCTGTCTTGCAGAAACCCTTCCCCGGGCAGAAAAATAATCATAGCATGAAAATTTAGGAAGAATGGTTCTGTTTAGCAAAAGCAATTTGTATTTGTCACATTAGAAAAGACTCGAGCATCCCATAGGCTAGATAATATAAACGCATAGGCCTAGTTGTAATAATGCAGAAGTAAGAGACAGAGAGAGGTTAGAGACAAGAGCAGAATCGGTTGCAAGTAGGTTTTCAACATAATTTAGATCTCGTAAGAGAGCACACATAGTCAGAGGAGCGAAAAGTAGGCCTATCTAAGCCATAGTGACCCTATATTCGGTGCTCAAGAGATAAAGAAAGTAAGGAAGAATATAAATTCTCAAATAATCAGAAATTAAAAGAGCAAGCCACGATAATAATATTTTTAGGGGGAGAAACCATTGAGGGAATTCATAGTAGAAAAAGACTAGAACTTGCAAAACGGAATATATTATTAACTAGCTTAAAAGGCCCAGCGTCGTCCGGGTTTTGTATTTTTTAATTGGAAATTAAGTTATGAAGGATTTTCGATTTTCAAATTATAGATCCTTATAAAGATATTTAGAATTTGAAATGAAGAAGAACGACTTATCACATTCAAACTATTCGCTCAGAAATCGTTTAATAGCCTATAGCTTTTTATGGCCCATTGAGAGCATCCCATCGCTTCTACACACCAAGCCTGGTAAAAGTTGAAATAAGAAGAAACAAATTCCGGAACATGGGGAATATTTTATTTCTCACTCTCGTGTTACCATAAAACCGTTTCAGGGAGGAAATTAAAAATCAATTCAATATCACTTTCATACCTCCCTCCCCATAAACCTGCTGTATAATAATATACATATTACCATACCTTGTATGGTATTCTTTATGTGCAGGGTAGAGAAAGTTATGTGACTGCAGCACATTGTGTTTATTTTCGTGAATTTCATTTTTCAATATTTATTTATAACATGAATTATATCGATAGCTTCTGTAATTTATTTCCAAACCAATCAATGACCACTGCCAACAATACACTGTTGTCGTGGAATGTGATTTCAATTTGATAATTCTGTGCAAAGAGGTATTATGTCTCCTCTAAACATTTGATTTTTGGCATTTAAAATCAAAATCTTTCAAAATCCTTTCTTAATGAGCACTTACATTTTGAAACGAAGATACTATAAAAATTCCAAGTCTCTACCTATTATAGTTTAGGCTCCACGTTGATTCTCTGTTAGTCATTACGTCTGTCAGGACAAAGCCTTTAACATAGAGAGAGAAGATCAAGAACAGTAAGAGAATAGACTGTGATCTTTACAGACGAAACACAATCGTACGCCTTTGGTTCCAATAGAACAAAAGAAAACTTGCTTGCGAAAACAAAAAGAAATAAAAAAACATTTTCAGCTCACAGTGACATAAAAGTATAATAGTCGCTTTTATATTTGGAAAACAAAATAATGTATACTGACGAAGAAATTTTATAAGTTAAAATAACATAAAATTTCTAGATTTTCTTAAATAGAATTTGTATAGGCTTACAGTTGCAGAAGAAATAACAATTATGAAGATATTAGTTTTCTAAGCGGGAAATTATTTTAAACACACAGTTCAAAAAAAATATTGTTATGTACAGTAAAATTGCACAAAAGTACTAAAAATCTCTTTCCACAGTAATCGGACGTAAAATCCTAAATATAATTATTAATAGAATGACCTCGAAAAAAGAACCCAATAAGTTCAAAGGGACTTCAAAACTGTATTTTCTGACAAACGGGTTAAGGATAATATATAAAAGTAATATCCTTCGGAAGTCTGTTAAAGCGTACCTCTGAGGTCACAAAACACGTTACAGAATTTAAAGTAAGTTTTTCAAGAAATAAATTGTGTTTTGATGTTTCTTAAAGTTCCAGTACTCGAATAATTATTATTAGACAAGATGTTTAGTTCGTAAGAAAAGCATTTTTTGTTTCATCTGTTTATATGAATATTACAACTCGTGGCAATTGCTTAAATACACTAAATAAAACAAAAACATTTTACCTGGATAACTCCTGGAGTCGAGAGTATTCCAGCTAAAGGCAAATAAATATTAACTGTACCATTCCTTTTTCTATGTACATAAGTTAAGTCTGAATATATATATATACGTATTACACACTTTAATCTAGGTAAGATTTAAAATTATTATGATGGTAATATAGTAATAAAGATTATTACATTTAGTTTATTTTGTTCTTTTCATGCCGTGGCTATAGTATTAGAAAGGAGGGCGCACCTGGTTTAATAATTTTTATTTTACTGCTGAGTGTAGGCTACTGATGTCATCACCTATTCACGATGATAATTTGCAAAAGGAACATACAGAGTTCTAGTAGTAGCCTATATTATTCCGTACAAGGATTTGGAAATAAATAGGCCTATCTTCATTGATGTTGAAGACTGTTCTGCTTGAAGGCAGGACAGACCCAAAACGAAGCCATGGGATGTCGAATCATTCAAGGCTCTTTAAGGTAAGGATGATATGGCGGAGATTTCCATGTCCTCTTGCGAGTTTGGGATGAAAAAACAACACAACACCCTGACCTAAACCCAGAAAGGAAATTTTCCACTGAAAAATCACTGAGAATCGGGCCGCCGGAGTGGAAGGTAGTCATGCTAGCATCTCTTCCATGCCGGCGGACCAGTATCTTCATTACCGGTAAAAAAATCTTAACAATGCTTTCTTTGAAATATATGCTGTTATCTTTCTAGGACTTAAAATAGAAGTCACATCCGTTACGAAAGTGCACTAGGTCACCTTTGCGGTTTGAATAACGTGGGATTTAAAAGTATTTGATGGATGATGTCACCAGAGAAATGCCTCTGTCACAATCCACCGTACTTGTATGTACGACACTTCCAAATACGATAGTCATCATTCATCCCACAGGGATTACTTATTCTCATGGGTGGAGTCACCGTTTTGTCTCCTGATATTGTGCAAGATACAGAACTCTGCGAAATGGCCCGAGGAGAAGAAATGCAGTTTGTAACTACTCACCCTTTGTGTCCCCTACGTCTGTCGTGCCAAGGTGACTGGGGTGCAAGTTAAAACACAAACATTGTTAGACATAATTATATAACACTGAAGATATTATTTTATATATGTATCGTATATATGTTTCGAATCGTTCTTGGAATTAGCTTATACCCACAAATTCTCCCACATTAGCACCCTATTTTGCATACCAAGAGCTAATGAATGTAAGAAACTTAATCTCTAATATCAATAATATTTTTGTTCGACCACACTATATTATTATATACGACGTAACGGTATCATAATTTTAATTCCTTTTAATTAATTCCTTTATTGCAACCAAATGGTCATATTATAATGAATGGAGTAACGGTGGAATGATATATGGCAAAGAAAACAGGAGCACCCCGAGAAATCCTGACCCGACCTCCATTATGTCCTCACAAATTCCACGTGGATCCACCGAGATTCAATCCCGGATCCAAGCGGTGGAAGGCGGCAAATTATGCTCAGGCCTCAGTATATGAGGCCTCAGTTTATTAGAATGCCAACTAAGGACAGTATCATAACAAAACAATATTAGATTTCTACAATATTCGTAACTTTCCAGGCATTATAGGTGCTGTAGGTTGCACTACACACCTAAACACCTCTATGGACAAGTTAAAGCAGTTCGAAGCAAAAATATACATGACCTCAATGATATATTTTTTTAACAAACTCGTCTTTATTAAACAGTTGAAAATAAATACCAAAGACATATGTGTAATACGGTACTTTGTCTTTGATTAAACAGTTGAAAACCAAATATCAAAGATATAACATAATATATTCTTGCAATTCCCCCTCTACTTTTGCACTTTTGCCAAGTGTTTTATTATTTCCTCCAGTTATTTGAAACTGTAAGTTACACAATCTACGGTTATTTTTATACAACATAAGTAGCTAGTTATTTTCTAACCTTCAGTTAAAATAACCATGATAAGTCTTTTATTCTTCTTGTTATCATTAGGTATACCCGTACTACCTCGGAACCCACTTAGAAACTTGCTGCTTCATTTGAATTTCTTGGGATATTTAAAATCTTCTTGGAATACCATGTCCCAAGAATGCCTATATTCTTTATATATCATGTATATATCGTGGTGCCTAAGTTTAGCATTTTAGCTAGACTTAATTTTATTTACACTAGGCTACTGCCTGAAAATCTACCGACCTCCTTGCCGCGGTAGATAAGGTGTGTTGCCTTGGAGCCGTGGTGAAGGAGGCTGTGGGTTCGAGTCCCGCCTTGTGCATGGGTGTTTGTATATAATAAGGGAGAAAGGAAAACAAAGAAAAGAAGACGGTAAACAATATAAATAATACCGGGAAATTGACCTAAATTGGAAAAGAAAAGTAGTTTAATTCCATACCCTGGTTGTTTACTTTGCAACCGGCCTGACTTATACGCGCAATCATGTTTCTTTCTTCTAGCATGTGAAATAAATTTTATGTTCATATTTGGCAGAGGGTACCAAAATTTAGCCCATATGCAATAACGTTACTCCACTGTATCAATCTTAAAGTCCAGCTATTCTTATTTTAAAAGAAAGAGAAGAAAAAAATGCAAATGGAATGTAAAAAAACAACAGAATGAAAGATATGTAGGCCTACCGAAATTAAAATTTATTTGCCATTGTAACTTCTAGGCACTATTCCATGTGGACACTTCGTTAAGTTAAATGGGTATTGAAATCTTTCGCATAAACTTCATTTCTCTCACTGTCACTCTCACTATCGCTCCTCCTCTTTCTCTCTCTTCCTCTTTATACAGTCCCTCCCTACTATAAGTATTTCCCTATATCCCTTTCCCCTCTCGTTCACTCTACAACTCACTCTCTCTCTCTCTCTTTCTCAAATAATGTCTGCATGAGTCTACTAACTACAAATAAAACCTTCGGCTTCTACCGTTAAGTGCATGTGTATGTTGAAAATTCGGTGTCATGCATCGGCCATTGTAGTCTATTGAACTACGAAAAACAATAATTGTAGCAAGTTCAGAATATAAGTAGTCACTTGAAAGGCGATTTAACAATTTTTTAAAATTCGGTATTTGTTGGCCTGGATGGCGCAGTCAGTATATCGCTCGCTTTCTGTGACCAAGGTTGTGGTTCGTTCCGGGCCCAGGTCGATGGCATTTATACGTACATAAATCTAACAGGCTCATGTCTATAGATTTACAGGCATGTAAAAAAACTATGCGGAACGAAATTACGGCACACTGGCAACGGTCCCAGGTCTAAATTGCAGTACATCCCCGTCGTTAAATAACGATAAACCAACCATTTCTTTAGTTAACATAAAAAGAAAAACACCGTTGAATATCGGGTTATGTGGTTTGTCACTTATAAACGATAGGTTTATAAAGAATAAAATAACACTAAACATTTTTCTTTTTAATGTACAAGTAATATAAAGTATAATAGAATAGAAATAGAATTCGAGATTGCAAATAGTACTTGGCACATGCAAAACTGATTTTCAAAATTATACCTGTCTGTACATCGATAGTATAAATGTACTGCGTTTTATGAATGGTGTTTGTGTTCTGTGATTCTTTTATATTACAGTTATTAGGGAAAATTTAAACTTTTTTTCGGAATTCCTATTATCACAAGTGAATTTGAAAGGCTTTGCTAAAAATTTAAACTCTGTTACTTCTAACAAAATTATAAAGAACTATTAAATAAAAATTCCACTTATTTTTACTACCCAAGATGGCTTGCTCAAATCCGGTTTAGACTGTTTTGGTTACTCGGACATGGTATGTATTTCCTGAGAAAGGAAGGGGCCAAAAGTCTGTTATCTTTTTAGAAATTGAGAACGGAAAAAAAATTATTTATGCAAATTAATGAAACAATGTAATACTGGTATTTTGTAAACAGTAATATCGGTGTCAGTGCTACACTATGAAATATACAAATTTTTAGAATTACCAAGAAGTTTTTACAGCATCTTCTGACAAAGTGACTTGCAATTAGTGTGAGAAGTGGCCTCTATTTTATGTGGTAAGAAAAAGAAAAAGGATTTCAAGTATTGTCGACCCTTAAACAACTTAAAAAAATTAATTGATGTGCTCTAGCAGATTTCAAGTTGATACAAAACATTGCAAAATTTACTCAGACAAGCTTATAATTATTTGTAGTCGACAAATTTGTTAGTTGACAATTTGTAGTCGATTTAAAAAACAGTCATAACGTAATTATTTATACACTTCTGCCTTTAACCTCACTCCATCAAAGACAAACCAATCTTTGAGATCGTGCAGGAATTCTGATGTATTGTCTGAAGTCAAAAATATCTTAATTTTTGTTTGCTTCAAGTATCACAATTCTTGAAAGAAACCTCTGCTGAAACCTACCTGAAACCGGTATTTAGTCACATCGTTAATGGCCAGCAGAAATATCTTTGCGGGCCGAATCTAACCAGTGGGCAGCCTATTGAGGAGATTTAGTATATGGTGTATAAAAAACAGGAGAGGAAAGTGGTATGGAAATTAAAAACAATACTTTTTTTGTGAGTACAATTTCTTTATATTTCATTCATCGCACAATTTCTTCTACAAGAAAGTAGGCTACTTTAAATGGTATTTATAAAGAGGAATGAAACCTAAAATTTAGTTACCAAATAGAAGAACATTATATTTTAGATCATTTTGAAGACTTAGTATTGATTATTTAATCCCATATAGGCTCAGATTATTAACATTATTATTGATAAAATTAATTATATTTAATGCATAACATAAACTTATATTTTAATTATATCGATAAAATTCAACAATTGATCCACAAGCACTATTTATTTTCATAAAGACTGAGACGCTTCTCGACTTGACTCGATCGTTCGGACCGAATTTCTTTCATCTCACAAATTCAAGTGTAATTAAATTCCAAACCATTGTTTGGTCCTACAAGTCGGCCTGGGTTGCGCATTCTGTATGGCACTGGCTTCCTGTGCCCAACATAGCGGGTTTGAACCCGTCTTAGGTCGATGACATGTCTTAGGTCAATTCCATGAAAGTGAATCCACAATCTAATGAGGTCTTGATAACAACATTTTCAAGCATTGGATATTTAATTTTTTTCTTTCAATTGCTTCTTACACTTGTTCTCCCTGCATGCTCTCAATGTGTGTTGAGTCAGAAGGACAATAAAACTAAGGTAACGGCATCTCCTCTGTAATAAAACCAGTTTTCTCTGTCGTCGCAAGAGAGTTCACGATGTTTTAGAACAAGAAAAAAATGTATATTATGCTTAGGTCCCCACTAGGCTTTCTTCACAAAACTCTGTGTTTACGATTAGAGGGTGTACTATAGGGACAGATTCTATATGGTGAGCTGCTACTGAGGGAACTGTGTTGGACACAGCCAAATTCAGTGTAATTTCAACGGAATGGAAGTTTATAATGATAGCTTTATTCAAATTAAATGTTAAAACTTACGCAGATAATCTCAACATTGAGATTACAAGCTACTCAAAATAAAGATGTCAATAGGCTTAATGTTACTTCCAAAAGTTGTATTTTAAATCTGACAACAGATCTAACTTTTATGCAGGGTATTTATATTATGTATGGTTAATGAAAGAGTAAAAATACATTAGTTAAAATAAAGGTGACATTCTTTTTAATATTTTGCATGCCTCACACTCCATACCCTCTTAATGATAGTGGCGATCGCTGTAGTCGTTCTTCATCATAGTAACCTTTATTTCCTTCATTACCTCAGATTATAAAAACAGAAAAAATCAAGCATAGACATATATATATTTATACATATATACATTAAATTCCTTCAAAGTAGATCAATGGAGGATCATACCGAACCCAAATAGCCGGTTTCTTATTCACGGTGCCTTGGAGCCATGGTAAAGGAGACTGCTTGTATTTATGTGTGATAAGAACAAAAATAAGGTAAAATAAAACGGTAAACAAGAAAATATTTAAGGAAAGTTGGCTTATGACCAGCAAGAATTATAAAATAAAATAATACAAATAGAATTCAGCACTTGTCATAAAAGGAATAAGATCAATTAACAGAGGACTCTGGAATAAATATGTAGCATATTTAGAAAATAACATACTTGGACGTCAATCAAATGTCTATAAAACACTTTAACATCTAAATAAAATATAAAGTTATAAAATACATCTAAATACTATACCACTTTCTCAACGGAAGGAACATTACTCGTCTCTATGTACAAGCTCTGGCCAACAGATGAAATAATGATAAGTGAGAGAAAAGATCTGACTGTTGACCAAATTCCACTTGAAGAATTGTTAGCCATACAAAGTCCTGATTTTGTAAATATTGATCTTTTTAAATGCACTTCATTACCATTTGTATTGAGATTTTTAAGTCTTATAAATATGTGGAATGACAATTCTTTCACAAAGGCCGATAAACACGCCTTATCAAATTAAGGCAAAAATTCGATTTCATAGGATCAATAAAATAGCTGAAACAAATTCACAATAATACCAAAATGACCAGGAAGGGACTATCAGCTATAAACTGAGTTTTAACGATAATCCAATTGATAATAAATGCAAAACATTTAACTTATCCACACATACAGCTTTTATGGAATAGACACCGTATATACAGCTTTTATGGATTAGACAAAGACATGTGATAGTAGACCTCTAGACCTTAGCAGAAATAAACTCTGGCCAAATATTAGATGAAAAAGGCCTCCAAATGCACCTAATTAGGCTGTATCTAAAGAAAGACTGGCCTATGCAGAGGAAAATTTCAGTATTGATTTTGAAACAAATTTCAGAATTTATTGTGCAGATAAATTTGGCACAAATAGGATTTTAACAAATCAAGGAGTCATACAAGTATGCCTTCTACATTCTATAGCTTATTTTAAAATTTATAACTTGACCGTGTCATAATAGTCTATAATAGTAAGAGGAAGCGTTTGTCTGTCTTTGCGTGATGCCCAGCAAAATCTACTCCTCGCAGCTGGTTTCCATGAATGACAATCCCAACTTCTAGATTTAAAAAATCCCCACATATTGTATATATCGCTAATCTACTGATCCTGTTTGTGTGCTTTTAGGAACAATTTAATGTGACGAATTTATACGTCAATAGCAGTGGAATGTTAAATTAAATGAAACATAAAAGATTTTCGGACAAATTACTTCCAGGAAGTTCAAGAATGGAAGACCACGGATCCCAAACATTTACAAGTTCACAAACTGATATCGGAACAAACCAACAGGCCCAAACCCCAAAAACGACGATGATGTTTTCTCTTTAGTCTTTAGTTAAAACAGCAAGAATTTATATAAGCGAACTTTCAGTTATCCACAGCTTGGGGTAGGCCATAGGTGATGCATTAAAAAAAGAATGAAAGTAAGAAAACCCCATAGAGCAAAGCTCACCTTAAGAGGCTGTGTACAACATGACGTGAATCGTGGAACATTATAAAATATCCTATTAGGCCTACAGGTTACTTATAAATGTAGGTAAGAGGCAAATTAGGAAGGCGTGTAAAAATGGTTTGATTATAAGAGCCAGCCAATGACAGGTAATGGTAGCATAAAATATTTATTTATTTATTACTATATCAAGAACTTAATTGTTAGAACTTAAGAACAGTTTTATTTGTGATTTATTTATTTATTATTATTTTTTTTTGCAATTTTATGAATTCTTTTGTTCTTGCGATAGTTCATTACATGTTTCAATTAAGTAATAATTCAAACCCTTTGTCCCATATTATGCTATAATTGTAGAACTTGTGAGGTATATGTTCTGTTTTCCCTTGTTTCATAGTTATGTATTTCTTTGTTACATTCTATTGGAAAATTGCTGTGGATGTTACCATGTATTACTCTGTAATTGCATTTACATTTACTAAGGTATCAAACTGGAGAATTTTTTATTGTTCGTAAAGGGTGTTAGTTGGTGTCAAATAATGTGCTCCTAATAAAATTTTGATTGCTCTATTCTGAAGTACTCTTAATGGTTGCAAATCCATATTATGTGAGACTATATTAGTGAATAACATAAGGTTCTCAAGCCAGAAGTTCGCAATATTCCCTTTATTATCCCTAAATTTCCCTATAACTGCAGAAATTTTGCTATATATTTTGTTGATGTGTTTCCATGTTAAATGTTGGTCTATAGTTACGCCTAAAAATGTAGTATGCGTAACTCGCTTTAGGCTATGTATTTTTTGACATTTACTAGCTATTTAGAACTACTTATTTGTATGTTTGGTTTATGGACCACCATTTTCGCTGTCTTCTGGGTATTTAGAGATATTTATTTTGATTTAACCGACTTTAAGTTCTGCGTGCATGTATAATAATAATCCATCAACTGTGTCACTAACATAGAAAATACTGGTAATATCAGGAAAATGTGAAAGTGTACCATGTAAAGGTAAGACCTGAATATCAATTACGTAAGTTACGAAGAGGATGGATCCTAATATTGAGCCCTGTGGGACTCCGCAAACTATTAAGCCGGTTGTCGACCAAGAGCTAAGATAAGTTAGCCTAGCTTAGCTCACATACAGTGCGGGATTTCATATGTAGTTGTGTCAGAACAACATATGTAGTTGTCTACATATGAAATCCGGCACAATTACATATGAAATCCCGCACTGTATGTGTGCTAAACTAAGCTAACTTAGCTTAGCTCTTGGTCGACAACCCACGTGTTGCTATCCAATCCATTTAATGAAGTATATTGTGTGCGTTATTTAGGTGATTTTTGAACCACTCTAACACTATACCTCTTCTGCTAAAACATTCATTCACTCTCCTCACGCAGCGAGCCCAGGTTCGATTCCCGGTCGGGAAAAATTTTCTAGGTTTTCCTCACCTGTGAAATAAATGTCAGGAAACTTTAGGCCTTCGTGGTCCCCGAATATTATCTAGTTGCCCATCCGCGCCTTGTTTGGAATGTGTACGTGACCGGATTGTCTCATGCTGTTTCATGTTGTCTAAGAGGTATCCCGGCATTGGGCTGATTACTCATACGGAGAGGACATCTATGTCCTTGTTTGTTCAGAGATGTATGTGATCCATAGAAACTCCCCCTCCCACGATAGGTCACCATCCTATAAGGCCCGGCGACGTGGGTTGCATAATTGTCCCTACAATGGGGTTGTAAAACTCAGAGAAAGAGGAAGAAGAACCAAATAAATTACTATATTTAACGAAACAGAAATATTTTACAAAGAGAAAATACGAAAATAGTAAAATAGTAGGCTATTCGAGTTTTTAAGGTCTTATGGTTCATAAAAAAGCATCCGGGAGAATTGTAACGGTCGGGAGACATACGGGTCACGCTCCGAGGAAAGTAACAGTTTTTCTGGGAAAACTTAAGAGCCTGTTTCTGGTAGTTGTTGTGGAGTAAGTGTTAAGTGGTGTGACTTATATGCCGTGATTGAAAGGACAAAATCTGCATTAAATAAGTGTAAAAACTAGATTTCATAGTTGGTGACCGTTAGGCAATTGGAAGCATAAGATCAACAGTGGCAAGCAGTAGGAATTTAAAATTAACACGTAAAGGAGCAAATAAGTTCCAGTGTAAGGTGTTCAACACAATCCTAAGATCGGGCATAAAATGCTCAAATTGTGAGCAGTGGCACCATCTTAAGTGTGCAAATGTAAGTGCAGTCAGTGAGTCCTGGAAATGTATTGACTGCTCCTCACAAATTAACCAAACCGCAGTACTCGAGAAGAAAGAGGAAGAGATTAGAAAGCTAATAAAAGAACTAGAGGTTGCAAACCAGAAAATAAAAGAGCTAAATTGAAAATTGTTCATTGAAGGAAAAGTTATTGGTTCAAAAAGAAGCAGAAAACATATCGACGAAAGCAGTGATTCAGAAATCAAATGATATGAAGAGCCCAGGAGCTCGAATTATTGGTGATTCAATAAAAACATTAATTGATACTGAATGTAAAATGACAGGTGCAGTGCTGGACTGTTGCCCGGGAATTAGGATTGAGCAAATGGGGCGGCGAATAGAGTCTATGGAAGGTGGGGAGAAAGAAAAAGTAGTGATCTTGCATGTCGGCACTAATAATCTAAAAAGTGCAAAATCAGCTGACCATATAACTGGTGAAATGTGGGACTTATGTACTACAGCGAAGAAGAAATTCGTAAATGCAAAGGTAATAGTAAGTGGTGTGCTGAGACGTAGAGACATTCCAAGTGCATATGTGGACAGTGTAAATGAAGGGATTGAATGGATTTGTCAACATCTTGATCTAGTCTTGGTGGACCCAAATTGTTGGATTAACGATAGTGAAATAGGACGGGACGGTCTACATCTAAATAGAAGAGGATCGTCCTTCATGGGCGGTTTGTTTAAAAATGTTATTAGTAGATATGCTGCGCAAGGTAACTGAAGGAGAATTAGTCAGAGAGGTGTCCCAACGGCAACATGGAGTTATAAAAGTTTAAAATATGACTCAGATAACGTTTAAAGTTTTTGCAGGTAAATTATAGAAGTTGAAATACAACAACCACAAGTTATAGTCGGTACAGAATCTTGGTTACGGGAGGGAATAAATAATAATGAATTCATTCCGAAAGGTTATGCCATATTCAAAAGAAACAGGGGTTCTTTATCTGCGTTAAGGATGAACTTACAAGGTTTTTAGAATGGGCAGACTCAGATTGCGAGCTTTTATGCGTAAATATAGTAATTGTAATAAATAGTATAGTAAATAATAAATAGTATAGTAAATAATAGTATAGTATAGTAAATACTATAAATATAAATAGTATATACTATATTAATTATATATAATATATATATTTATACTATAAATATAAATAGTATATACTATAGTCCAGCTTTTCTCAACCTTTTTGAACCCGAGGACCTCTAAAATGTCTAAAAAGATTTACGGACCCCTAATTTTGCATCCCATTTTTAAAAGAAGGCCTATATTCTTAATATTTGGGGTATTAATTATACGCCATTATAACGAAATATGTGAAAAAATTTTACTTCATTACTTTCCACTTGCTTTATGATATTTTTTAATTATGTCTGCGGACCAACTGCACCATCTTCGCGGA
The DNA here is from genome assembly GCA_964059195.1 of Ectobius pallidus. Taxonomy (NCBI): domain Eukaryota; kingdom Metazoa; phylum Arthropoda; class Insecta; order Blattodea; family Ectobiidae; genus Ectobius; species Ectobius pallidus. The sequence goes on from CAXKWD010000004.1 coordinate 134,727,219, forward strand.
CCACCAGTATAGTATAGTATAATAATAGTATAGTAAATAATAAATAAATAGTATAGTAATAAATATAGTAATAGTAAAGTGATAGCGACAGACAGTTACTAAGAGTTATCGGTGGTTACAGGCCACCTGGTGATGAAAATATAATATTATAAATAAAGGGTGCGGCAAAACATCCTCCCTATTTTAAAATTCAAATAAAAAACCGATGAATCAAAATAAAGAAACTGTATTAATATTAGTGATATCTACACAGTGGGAGTTTAGGGTTTTCAGTATAATACATTAGATCGCCTCACTGCGAAGTGTCAATAGACCTTAATCCTGTCTCCGTGCTCTTATAGCAAGATTCACCATATCAATTGTGTCAACGTGATTATGAAAATCATGTGAGGTCAAGTGCAAACATCCTTGAAGCTGTACCAGAAGATGCTGTGGTCCTTTTTAGTAATGAAGCACATTTTCACTTATCAGGATGTGTTAATAAGCAAAATTTCCGTTATTGGAGTGGACAGAACCCTCGTGAACTTCATGAAAAACCTCTGCATAGCAACCGTGTTACTGTATGGTGCGCAGTTGGAAGGGTCGAGATAATTGGTCCTTACTTTTTTTTGAAGAGAATGGTGCTACTGTGACAGTAATCTCTGAAAGATACACTCACATGATCAACACATTTTTTTCGCCAAGTCTCAATGCATTGCCAACTGAACAGGTATGGTTTCAGCAGGACGGAGCCACCGCTCACACAGCTCGGATTTCTCTCCAAGTGCTGAGACAGATGTTTCCGGGCGCTTAATTTCTTTACATGGCGACATTTCCTGGCCAGCACGATCACCAGACCTTACACCCTGCGATTATTTTCTGTGAGGATATCTTAAGCGTGAGGTGTTTAAACATCGGCCGAGGACTCTGCCAGCCCTAAGAAATGCAATACTGGAAGAGATTGGTCTTATTCCTCAAGAAATGTTGGTTAGAACGATGGAGAATTTCCGAAGTCGCATTCAACAATGCATTGACAGTGAAGGGCACCACTTGAGTGACTCATTGTTTATAACATGAAACTTCCCACTGTGTAGAATCATTCATGTTTATACAGCTTCTTTATTTTGGTCGATGTGTTTTTTATTTGAACTTTAAAATAGGGAGGATGTTTTGCCGCACCCTGTACTATATCATGCTTGTTCTGGCACATTCTTAAACACAGACATGGTAATAACGGGAGACTTCAATTATCCACGTATTGACTGGTCATGAACCAAGATAGAAGGCAGTCCTTCACAAATATTAGCAAGTACGTTAATTAATGACTGTGGGCTAACACAGGTAATAGAAAAACCTACAAGGGGCAACAATGTGTTATATATCTGTCTGATACGGCCATACGATGTTTTATTCAATACAGAAATTTTTCTAGGTATTAGTGATCATCTGTGTGTGACTTTACGAATACAATGGGGGCTTAAAAGTAACAATGATAAAAATAACTGTAATAATAATAACAAATTCCTTCGGAAATATAAATGTGCAAATAAAAGCGGTTTCCAAAAGTATCTAGAAAATGAATTTCCACAGTGGGCTGGAGAGGGTTCTAGTATAGACAAAATGTGGCAACATTTTAAGGCTATAGTACATGAAGGGCTTAACACATTCGTTCCAAAAGCTAAACTAAAGCAAAACCTAGATCCGGAATACTATAATGACCAAATCCTAAAACTGAAGAGAGAAGTTAGAACAGCATATAATAAAAGGAAATTAGGAGAATCGTTCCAAAATAAATACAAAGAAATTAAAAAACAACTGATTAAAGAGAAACGGGATGCTCAAAACGTATATTTATCAAATCTTCTACAGTCTGCAAATTCAAACAGTTTCTATAAATACGTAAGAAGGCTAAGAAAATATAAAGGCGACATACAGATGTTGAAAGGTGAGGAAGGTGACATAATAACAGACAATTCAGAAAAAGCAGAACAGTTGAGCCAAAGTTATGCTAAAGTATTCAGTCAACAAAGAAGTGGATGACACTCTTCTAACAAATTTAGCTGAAAGATGTCACGAGCTATTGAAAATAAAAACTCTTTAATTCTCGAACATTTACGTAATATGCGTAAGGGGAAATCTATGGGACCAGATGAGATATCAGGCGACATTATTAATTAGGACAAGAAAAAATTTTCCCTTATCTCAGGGTGTTATTCAACGCTTCACTTAATAACAGTGATATTCCACAGGACTGGAAAAAAGCCATAATAATTCCTATCTATAAAGCAGGGAATAGAACTGATCCTGGAAACTATAGACCGATAAACTTAACGTCTATAGTGTGTAAGCAAATGGAGCGACTCATTGAAGCATATATTAGGGATTTTTGTAATAAATATAACTTGCATTTTGCAAGACAACATGGATTTAGGAAGAGCTATTCTTGCGAGTCACAGATGTTGGGTCTATATCAGGAAATTGCTGATATTCTAGACCAGTGTCCGGCAGATGCTGCAGTTGTGACGTAAGAGCCGATCATCTCGCAAGAGCTTGAGAGAGCGAGCAGTTGAGTTGCATTCCTGTTAATACGCACTAGCGCAGTGGCGTTCAGTGCAGCAGTAGGGTTAAGGTGAGCCGTGATGGTACATTGAATTGCGTGCATTAACCATGGCAAGGGTGCAGAGGTCAGTTAATCAGTGAAATGTATGGTAAATTTAGTGCATTCAGATTAATACTAGACTTACGGAAACGTCAGGTCACCCTCGGAGACACACCACATTTTCCAAAGTTGTCTACAGTATGTCATTCAATTACAGACATTAATAATTATGTACAAATATTAGAAGAACTGGATCAGGATATTTTATTACAGATTTCAAGATTTTGCAAAACACCAATCCGATATTTGCATATTTGCGACACCATTTTCTGTGGATGTTGACAGTGTTCCAACGTCATTGCAACTAGAAGTCATTGATTTGCAAAAGAATATTGAAATGAAAGACTGCTTTCAAAACAAAAAGGATCTATCTATATTTTATAGAAGATTTCCCCAGGCAACTACATAATATATTTGCTGCTAGAATGTTGAGTATTAGGTATTTGTATCGACGTATGTATGTGAATAGTTCTTTTCTTGTATGAAGATCTGCAAACCACAACATGGAAACCGCCTATCTGATCAGAACATGAAAAATGTTCTCGTTTGTGTGTTAGCCAGACTATGTCTCCTAATATTGCAAAATTAGTGCGCGAGAAAAGAGGGAAAAAATCTCGACAATGCCTTGAGCTTGGGCACGATAGTGACACAAAGTAAGGGTGTGTATCAAAAGTCTGAATAGGCCTATACTTGGCATAGTGCTCACAAAGGTGTATAGTTTAATTTGTATATTTTGTGTATTTTGTATATTTTGTATACTTTAACATTTTTCAGTTTCCGAGTAGACAAAGTTTTGCAGTACTCCTTAAAGTATTCTTATGTTTTATGTATTTGTATGTTTATAGTAGTTTCGGAGCCTCATTTAAATAACCTGACGCATCCGCACCTGGATGCATTTCAGATTAGTGTAAGTAGGGCCTATATTAAATTTCATTACAAACAAAACTGTTCTGTTACATTGATTTATCACAGTTGTACTATTTTGTTTTCGTACAAATGCATTGTAATTGTGCTATTCCCATACTATCTACGAAGATCGGAGCGCACTCTGCCAATGCATAGGCGTCGTTCCGCCACTGGCCAGTTGAACCCTTCCTCCACGCTCAGTACGGAGATATTGCCGAGCAAAGAGCGCGGTTGCTCTGTAGTATGACGTCACAGAGCACGGAACATGCCGGTCACTGTTCTAGACAAAGGAGGACAGGTTGATGGTATTATAATTGACTTCCAAAAGGCCTTTGATACAGTACCTCACGACATTTTAATGCTCAAACTTGCCGAAATGGGAATTGATAAGACCGTAGTAGGTTGGATTAAGGAATTCATATATAACAGAACCCAAAGAGTGCGTGTTAATGACATATTTTCCCGCGAGACAATCTGGAATACCCCAAGGAAGCGTACTTGGTCCACTACTTTTTATATTATTTATAAATGACTTACCAAAATCGATCCAATCTCATATCAGCTTCTTTGCGGATGACTGCCTTATATATAGGGAAATTTGTAATGAATTAGATGCGACGTTACTGCAAGAAGACTTAGTTCGCACAGAAAAATGGGTTTCTGAAAATTGGATGACAATAAACGCACGCAAAAGTAAAGCAATATTTTTCATCGACAAAAGGGTAAAATTTTGCTATAATTATGAAATGGAAAATGAAATTATAACGAGAGTAGAATCGTGCAATTATTTAGGAATAACTCTTAATAAGGAATTGAACTGGAATACACATATAGGAAATTCAATTAGCAAGGCATATAAAACGTTGCACTTCGTATTTAGAGCATTAAGGGGAAGCAACTTAAAAACCAAAGAGTTAGCTTATAAATCATTAGTGAGACCAAATTTGGAATATGCTGTAAGTGTATGGGATCCGTATCAGGCAGGTCTAATAACACAGTTAGAAATGGTGCAGAGAAAAGCTGCAAGATTTGTTATGAATAAGCACCAACAAACTGACAGCGTTACGGCTATGTTAAAATCAGTAGGGTGGAAATCTTTAGAATCCAGAAGGAAAATAAATAGATTAAAATGTATGTATTGTGTATACACGAAATAACCGGCATGGGAAGAGCTTCATAGCAAAATTAAAGAACCAGATTAAAAAAGTAGGAAGGATTACAAATACAAAATAAGGGGTAGATATCAGAGAACAAATATTGCCAAATTTTCTTTTTTAAATAGAGGGATTCAGGATTGGAATGATTTACCTGCAGAAATCTTCGAAACGTTTCCTGCTAACGCCAACATTTTAAAAAATATATTGAATAGGGTATATGATAATGTATAATTTTTTTCTAAAATATTCTCAGTATGAAATTTTTTTATGTTATAGTTTTAAATGGAAATATATATATATATATTTTAATTATCAGGTATGTTGCGATATTTAATGTGTAAGTGTTTGTATGGTGTGCCATTTTTGTATATATGTATGGCTGGTATTTATTGCACCACTTCCACCGGGTTGTTGACCCATTTGCAGTGTAAGGAAATAAATACAAGATAGCGGAAGTGCTTGTGGGAAGAACACCATCATCAGTCTAAAGAACTCAAAATGTCTATGTTTGAAATAAAAATAAATAAGTTGAACGGGAAAGTAAAATTTAATATATGGAAAACTTATATAAAGTTATATAAAGCAGTACACTTTGAATATGACTTTCGTAGTGGATGTCACAACCAGAGAATATGATGTGGAGTTGTGTTCTAAGATGACGTGCACTCAACAAAGAATAAGGACCGACACACGAACACAGATAACCCCCATGTCAAAGCATGAAGTGACTGCCGCCAGCTCTCAGATGACATCTCACAAAGCAACTTGATTTGATCTGTTATCGAGTTGCGACAACATGGAAATAATTTACTTTGTTCTTGAGAATCTTAAAGATACAACACGATAAATAAAATGTTATGAACTAAAATAATTATTCAATTCTTTTATTAAACCATCCCTCAAAGTTTCAAATTAATTTCTTCAAATTATAAATAGTAGCCTATAGCAGGGTTAAAATCCCTATTTAAAGCATCATGAATAATTTATCGGACACGGCAAATGGGAAAATAACTTAAATTATGAACGACTAAATTATAGCCTAACTCGCTGACTTTCGGCCGCTTTAAGATTCCAGTAATTAATTTAAGCTAAGTATTATACAACTACAAAACACATTAATTGTGCTTTATTGGTTTCTTCACAAAGCAGACTGCCCATTAACGGAAATAATCGTTATCGTATGTTTATTATCTTCTTGTGAGCAACATTTTGTCAAGTCAAAGGTCATATGAGTCATTATTTGATTCTTTCATCGTAAAACCAATGTAACAAGTGTTGTGTCCTTGCATGTTTCTATCAAGACAAAATAATTTTGAGGAGACAATTTGTTTTATTTGCTATAAGAAACAGCAGGGGAAAGCTAAAAGCTAATTTGGACATCGTTACATGTTCGTCTGTTACAACATCGCAAATCTCTTCAACAAGTTGTCGCAGCTAGGAAATGTCTAAAACCTATCAAGAAGATCGCAGGGTCTAAATCGTTCAGCAAGTTTGTCACGTAAGTTAGTTTTTATAGCACGAGTAATTAAATGGAGACATTGTGTACATGCGTGGCATGAGAAAGAAGAGACGTACAAGCGCAATGATGTACTGTCTTGGATTCCTCGAGACGTGACCAAAGCGAATATCCCGTATGGAATTCCAGTTGACGAGTTGCACTGGATGTAAATTCAATTATAATATTCACTTCTAGTGTTACAACATACATGATCATGTAAATGGCTATGCATAGATTTTCGACTTTGCATGTGCAATTTAACACTCTTGGTGATAGTAGGTATAAGTTAGATGTAGGTGCAGCTTACCACTCTCAAAAAGTTGTTTTTATAATGGTTTTTAGAATGTGTATCAACTTTTAAAGTTTTAGATTCTTTTCTGCATTCTTTTTAAAGTCAATTGCAGCCATCTGTGTGGTTCAACGATTATATGTCGTTAAGTATTAAGTATTAAGTGTTAAGCTAAATAATGATTAAGTAATGAATAAGTAAGTTAAGTAATGATTATTCTTCAATGGTTTATCTGATTTCGAAAATTGTTAAAATATTAAATTTCATTATATATTAACATTATAAGTAGGCTGACACTAAAGAGGCTTATATGGAGAAGAGACATAGTCACTTTTCACGGAACACACCGCATAGATTAATCTAGTCAAGACTCAAGACTCAGTAAAATTTGGTAGCCTACAGATCGGTTAAGCGGTTTAGTCGTGATGGAGTATCGAATGATTTCACTTATGAGTTTTCTCTAATTAATTGTTTATATTGAAATCCCAGTGTAGGAGAGTACTACTTGGAGAGTGTAGGTACTTGGTAGTAGAGCCTCGTTTACCGGTTATAAGAAACAAGATACTTTATTAGTTTAAGAGTGCAAAAGCCTGAAGCTTCACATAAAACTAACGTTATAGCTAATCTCAAATGGGAAATAATAACTTTGATTTGGATTGGTGACATCTCGCAGACATTTAGAAAGGATACAAAAATATGCCACATAATAGACAAAACTAGGCTAATTCAAGAGTTCTAATATGTCCTTAATGATACAAGGAATTTAACACAGACATATTAATTTTATTTTCCTCTAATTTCTTATTTTAGAAGTATGGAATGACTGGATGAGTCGTATTTTATCCTATTATTGTTTTATAATTAAACAATGTTTACATTCAGTTGTCTCACTCAAAGCTGTATTGTTAGTTTGGCAAGAATCTAAAAATATATTTTTAGCTTATAACTACCCTCCAGAAAATTATTCACTCTAAAGTTTTAGGTAGACTATTAGTTCAAGCCAGTTGTATAATACCGATTGTATTATATGGATGTGAGACATGGTCGCTTACTATTCGGAAAGAACATCATCTGAGAGTGTTCGAACACAGGGTTATTTGAACCTAAGACAGAAGAAAATGGGGACTGGGGAAAACTGCTTAACGACGAGCTTCATAACATGTACTCATCACCGGATGTAGTAAAGGTAATTAAATCACGGAGGATGAAATGGGTGGACATGTTGCCCGCATGGGGAGGACAGATATATCTAAAGAATATTGATTGGGAGACCGAAGGGGAAAGACTATTTGGAAGACCTAGACGTAGGCAGGAGGACAATATTAGGGTAGATTGAAGGGAAGTAGGATTTGCGAAGGATGGTTGGAGGGAGTTAGCACAGAATAGGGTTGAATGGCGGGCTCAGGTAAGCGCAGGAATGAATCTCCGGGTTCCAACAATAGCCCAGTCAAATGTTACCAAAAAAATGCGTGAACTTACATTAAATGGAGTATTAATGATTTTTGGAGGGGAGTTTAGGACTCTTACTGGGATCACAAATCCTGATTTGCAACCCTCAGAAACCTGTGCTCGCTGAATAGCGGTCGAAATAAACCGGTTTTTTCGGACTTTTTTTTCGGTTTTTCGACAGTATCTCCTAAACTATGCGTTTGTTGGAAAGAATCCTTCTTAGCTTTTTAAAGTAAATTAAATTATCTAAAGTATGAGATCAAAATCGTTTTTGTAAATTACATAGTTACCGAGATACGGCTTTTCAAAGATTGGCCTTTTTTCCAAAAAGTTAAAATTTTAAGTTTTCTTCGTGTTTCGAACTGAATACCGGCAAAATGACACGTCCTACAGGAAAGTCAATTGCACAAAAGTTGTAGGTAATTTAATAAGCTTTAATTTGAGCTGTAGCAGGTTCTTCTACCTCAGATAGTCTCGTCATAAATGACAAAAACCGAAAATATGAAAAAATGCTTTTTTGGGTGAAAGTTGAATAACATCGTTTCCTCCACCAACACCTTACTTTTTTGGTAACATGTTGGCGGATAATGTCTTATAACTGTGTATAGAAATATTTGTGTGTATATGTGTCTATGGGAGATGGATTTTGTCTGAAAAAATATTTAAGCAGAATATTTCATAAAAATGTATTTACTTTTAAACCAACAGGCATATTTAAAAAAAAGGGTGAGGTTCCTGGTATGGGATGGTATGGGACCTGGGAAGTCGAGGGTGGGGTGATGTCTTCATCCTCACTTGAAGAACTGTCATTCTGTGTTGTGGGCCCATTGCCTTTCAGCTCAGTTTTTCGGCAGCAGCAGCCCCAAGCGCAGCCCATCTTGCACTTGCACGAGATCAGTTGCAGAAGGGTTTGGGGGGCTGGTTCAACTTCCATTGCAATTGGAGTAAGCCCAACTTCCACCCCAATCCGTGATTTTTTCCACCCCAACCACTTTTGTACCGCGCAAAAGTAGAATGAAAATTAGTTATTCTATAATATTTCAAAGCATACACATGGTGTAAAATGAGAGTGTATAAGTGAACAACTAAATTTAAGAACATAATGATAGGAAATGTACATAGACATACCTGGTGATACATACAATAAGCATGATATTTTGCAGCATCTGTGGTTGGTGACAAACGGGCTAAGTTGTCTTTGGCTGTCAGGTCGTTGAGGGTGGTGTCAGTCGCTTCTCATAAACTGCGACGAGGCACTTCTCCCCATCTGCAGCTATTTCATCGTGACTCACATCTGGGTGGAGGAAGACTTCTGCTTGCCTCAATAGTGCTGGGTTCTTGAGGAAGGTTTGACAAATTTGGTTTTCCCCTGCCTGAAAGGGGCCCGGGAGAGTAATCAGAATTTCCGGTGGTGAACGATGTAGATGAATATTGGACGTCTGGCTCAGCTCTTCTGAAAGTATATGTATTTTTTGGAACTCAAACCAACTAATAACAACACAAGCATGTCCATATCTTCCACGATGATTGCAACCTTCTCAGAAGAGTCAGCTTTGGTGATGGCAGCTCTAACAATGTCAGCGTCAGCGTCCTCTTCTGTCACCTCAACACCGTGCTGCTCAAATCCAGTTTTCAGTAGCTCTATCAGCCTATGATTATTAGTGTCGTTCGATAAGAACTTCTCTTGCGTGATGTAGGTAGTTGAAGCTGATAGGGCAATGTCACTGCAGTTGAGGGCGGAGTATCGTCTGAGACGTTCGGCGCTTTTGGTACTTTTTTGAGAGGCGACCTCCGGATATCCATCGAAGACAATGGGTTACATCTGTCCCAAAATGGTTTTTCACTTTCATTTTTTGCAATGATGGTCTTCACTGAAGCGTTTTGACGCCACATACATTTGTGGAACAAGTAGCCACCATCGAGCACGATGTGGATATTGGCGTCTCGGGAGATGTGAAACACGAATATAGAGCTGCCTTAGTTCCCTTCCTCTAGCTTCGTTGAAAAGAGACATTGAGTAAGGGGGCAATTCATACTTGTAGTGGGCTTTCAACTCTGCGTCGGATTTTTATGGTAATGCTAACTCGCTGATATGTTGTGAGAGGGTCAACTTCAATCTTCTTATTAGTGACTTGTATGGAATTATTGACGCTTGCCAAGGTAACAACTTCCAACGAAGGTAACAACTTTGTCTTTACGTTTGAATCCAACTTTCTACGTTAACCACGCCTTCTGTTCCCAGTTCCTTGACAATTTAACAATTTGACTTCATAGCCTCCAACAGTCCCAATGCTAATAGACACTATTTTGTCAGTAACGGGGAACTGACCTCGTGCAAGTTCAAGATGGGCTGCGCTGGGAGCTGCAACTGCCGCAAAACTGGGCTGAAATTCTCAGTTTTGTGCAATTTCTGCAAGGGAAAAATTCTACCGCAATGTGCCCACACCCCAGAATGACAGTTCTTCAAGTGAGGATGAAGTCATCACTCCACCCTCGACTTTCCAGGTCCCATACCATCCCATACCAGGAACCTCACCCTTTTTTTTTTAAATATGCCTGTTGGTTTAAAAGTAAATATATTTTTATGAAATATTCTGCTTAAATATTTTTTTCTGGCAAAATCCATCTCCCATAGACACATATACACACAAATAGTTTCTATAAACAGTTATAAGACATTATCCGCCAACATGTTACCAAAAAAAATAAGGTGTTGGTGGAGGAAACGATGTTATTTAACTTTCACCCAAAAAAGCATTTTTTCATATTTTCGGTTTTTGTCAATTATGACGAGACTGTCTAAGGTAGAAGAACCTTCTACAGCTCAAATTAAAGCTTATTAAATTACCTACAATTTTTGTTGCATTGCCTTTTATGTAGGACGTGTCATTTTGCCGGTATTCAGTTCGAAACACGAAGAAAACTTAAAATTTTAACTTTTTGGAAAAAAGGCCAATTTTTGAAAAGCCGTATCTCGGTAACTCTATAACTTACAAGAACGATTTTGATCTCATACTTTAGAAAATTTAATGTACTTTAAAAAAGCCAAGAAAGATTCTTTCCAACAAACTCATAGTTTAGGAGATACTGTCGAAAAACCTAAAAAAGTAAAAAAAAAAAAAAACTGTTTATTTCGACCGCCGTTCAGCGAGCACAGGTTTCTGAGGGTTGCAAATCTAGATTTGTGATCCCAGTAAGAGTCCTAAACTCCCCTCCAAAAATTATTAATACTCCATTTAATGTAAGTTACGATGTAACATTTGACTGGGCTACAAATACATAATATTCTTTTATCTTGCTTAGGAATAAAATCGTCTATTGCCATTGGGTAAGCAAGTAATTATTAGTTCAAACAGGTAATGTACCAACAGAAAAAGACACAGACACAGACATTTACGCATAAACATACTGTACAAGTTTCTCAAAGCAAAAGGGATGAAAAATAGGCTAACAATGAGAGTAAAAAGTCTGATGGGAAACGCATAATATCCTCTGCCCAAATAAAGGTTTAGTCTCTTAATGTAATAATATATTATGCACGACATTCTATTCACGTAAACTGACTCAAAATGAAGAAAGTGTCGTTACCACAATCGCAACGCATTCCCGAAGGATAAACAACCCTAATAAAATCTTATGAATGCACTCACCGTAAGTGTCTTTACCCTAAGCATGGACAATACAATTTTATCACTTCACATTATGATACAGAATAAGAGGCCATATTGCAAAGAGCGGATATTCAGTTGTTCAACCTAATGCAAAGCTTTATTGGTCACCAGGCAAGACTGAAGTTCTACAAACAGTGGGTGGCTTACTAAATTCAGAGAATTTTTGCGAAAAAAAATATTTCAAATAGGCCTAAAGGTTTTAGATATTAGTACATGCACTACAAGTAGGCATACAAAGTTTAAACAAAATCGTTAGAGCCATTTCGGCAAAATCGCAAAAAAATTAAATTTCCATCATATAATTAATGTGGTAGTAAAACTAAGAGAAAAGTCGTCGCTTATCTTCGTGTCACATATAAAATTTTGTTAATATAAGGTTTTTCGTTTTGGAACTAGTCTGTTCACAGACACACACACATTGATGTTTGTGAAAATTGAATCTTTGTACTTAGCCTATATTTATGTTAAAAACTCAACTTCGAATTTTGGGGTCGAACACAATACTTAGTCTACCTATAGGCCTTAGTACCTATGGTTCGGGCAGAGGAAGAGAAAATACTTTAACTTTCATATATCATTATGACACGGATAAGAAAATCGCACTGCTCATTGCTCAGCAACGAGCATTTTGTAATTTTCTAATGTGAGCTATCTACACAAGAAAAAATATATTTAATATAAGCTAATCTACATGCTAGGGTGGTTACTGCGTTATGCATTGCAATAGACCAGCTCTGATGATGATGATGATGATGATGATAATGATGATGATGCTTCACGGGAAATCAACTGCAAGGGATTGCACTAAACAACAAAGGTAAGGATTTACCCCTTTGCTTGTCACACTCAAAATGCTTTCATGGGATATCATAAGTTTAACAGAATAATATTCCTGATCTTTGTTAGTTATAAATAAGGGTTGTCCTATTTTACCTATAATATAAGACAATATTTATTGCATACCTTACAACCAAAGTGAATGTCAACAGGCAAATTGAATATAGGACAAATTGTATTCGTATTGAGTAGACCTGTTATATAATTAATTACTACACCACTGATCTTAAATTCAATAGCTAGCCTAAACAAAGCATAAATGCCCAGATCTCATTTATCAGATGATCCAGTCATTAATAAATAATGTTAATCTTCCTTACTACCAAACCCAGAAACGCTCGTACCTGCGTGATACCTAAAAACACCTAAATGTGATACAGAAACCAGAAACCTAATTTACTCTTACAGGGATTTTTTTTTTGGTCCTGTTAGTTCATTACAGTTTTCTACTTGAGTAATCGATATTTTTCGGAGAGGAACAAAAACCATATCGGTACCAATAAATATGTTCATTTTATCCCTTGTTGATCTAATAACCGCTTAACTGGGGTAACAATTACAGAAAGGAAAAAAATCAGTTTCACATTATCAACAGCCAATCATTAAGCATTTTTATCCCTCTGTTTAGGCACTGCTTTGATTCCCGAAAAGACTAGTGTGTGTGTTGATACAGTATTAACTATTTTGTCCTCTTGCGCTTAACTTCTGCAATTATTCGTGTTTTTTTTATTGTACAGGTGAAATGCGAAGAAAAGTCTTATTTACGACATCGCAAGAAACCGCATCTCACTCCTTCTGATTTTTGGGCCTTCTTCCCTCAGCTCTATATTTGTGTTTTAAAACAAGTTTCAACAAATTTAACTCCATTTTAAGTTATATTTTAGTCTTATTAGGGTAAAATATTGAATTACTTGTAGCACATTCAAAGGCCATCAAATTCTTTATTATAAGTTAACCTAAAACGATGTTTTGTACAAACACTTATGGCCAAGTACACCAATCATGATTAGTGTAATCAGCGTTTATAATTTCTTCCTAACCTATGATTAGGGAAAGTTATGGAGCATCAACCTCGATTAGTGTCGAAATAGTCGAGTGCCGTTGATTAAACTGTTTTTAAAATATATGAAAGCAAAACAAAAGAAAAAAACAAGGGTGTGGCAGTGTATTCTTGAAATTCAAGTTTTTATAATACGAGTATTATAAAAGCAAAAGAAAAAACAGTGTGTAGATGATGACTTTGAAGACGAGTTATTTTATCTGGAATATCTTGAACGGAATGAAAATGAGCGTGGAAATTTAATAGTGCAGCGAAGAGATCCTTTCGAAGAACTTTCCGTTAGAAAATTCGTGGAGAGATTTCGTCTTTCTAAACAAACAGTTTCACAGGTACTGGAAATGATACAAGATAACCTGCAATTCCCAACTGAAAGAAATCATCCTGTTTCTGATATGAAGCGACTACTAACTGTATTGAGGTATTATGCTACCTGATCATTCAATATTGTTGTAGGGGACATTGCTAATATGCACAGAACTGAAGCTCAAATCATACATGATGTAAGCAATGCAATAACCTCACTGACTCACCGATGCATAGGCTAATATGCTTCCCTACATCACAGGCAGAGCAGAGAATATCCTCGCTCCTCCATGGTGTCTTCTTCTTATTAACTTCTTCTTCTTTCTCTAAGTAATGGCCTCGTCAACAAAAGAAAGCGTTCATCATACTATGCTCGCTTTCTGATTTTATGATCTGTGTTTAAACAAACCGTCAGCTAAACACGGCCCCGTAAACAGAAATTAGGAATGGTGCACCACATTTCTTTTAAATCATGTTTAAAATCCTAAACGTGTGTAAGTAAACACTGTTTAACCAAATCTTAATCAGTGTTGATGCACCTGGCCATAAAAAGTTATTAGACTTATGGCGAGTTTTACCGACCATCGTTACGGCTAAAACGCGTCGTGTTCTCCTGCTTGTGTCATGTTTACGTTCCACCAATCCTGGTTACTCCCTCACGCCCGTTAATACTCGCGTTAACTTAAAGACAGAAATTCCTTGCGTTAAATCTCGCGTTTGTTTGAAAACAAGATGGCTGAATCTGTTTGCATGTAAAATACGCAGTATTATCCACATTAAACTGTAAATCCAGTATATTAATGCATTAATAACAGTTTCTGAAGAATAATATGAATACAAGGGAGTGATTCATTTACTTCCTTTGCTACTTTAGAGCAGTCACGTAACATAATGGGACCCTCCTGATGTCACTAGCATGAACACAAAAGTAGGATCTGGGTTTTTCTCACATTCCACAAAACAAACTATTCCCTCAGAGGAGAGGATCAGTTGACACTGTAAAGTTGAAACAGACGAATGGTTACAAAATAAAATGTTTTTCGCAGTTACTCAACATACAACAGTATCCTGAATATTTCGCTCATAGTTACGCCTACATGCCATCGAAAGTGCCGCTGTGTATTTGTCAGTTTATAGCTTGTATTATTACTAGTAAGTTCACGATAGGTGAAATTGACTATAATATCTCTACTGGATTACTTCTCAATAAAATAACAGTGCACAATGTCCCTTGTTATTAAAGAAAAATTAGGCCTGAGTCAAATCGTTTTTGAGTGTGTTGTGTATGTATTATTCCCGTGTTTTTTCCAGGAAAAGGTCATTTTGTATCTCCTATGACTATAAAATTAAGGTAAGTTAAGAGCTACGCTGTACATTTATCACATTGTAATAGTTTTCAATAATTTCTTGATATGGTATAATATATTGTAATAATATTACACCAGCAGTAGGCGTCTAGCCTAGGCCCAATTCACATTTTAGGTTTGATACATTTTTGATACCGATATCAGTCGAAAAGATTGCAGGTTAGCATATAATAAATTATGATAAAGTTATGATAGGTTAATAGTGCGAGTCCAGCATCATAAATTGTATAATATACTGCATTAATAGCATTAATATTAGTAATAATTGGGTTCTACTCATGTTTATTTTCTGCTAGCTATTGTGAAACATAGCAGTCAACGTTACCAATGGAAATATTACTTTGAACGGCGAAGGAATCGGGCATGAAAACAATATAACATAAGATTTTTTGCATCTCAGTAAATAAAAAGAAACAATACTCACTCAATTTGTTTATAATTTTTAATTATATAGTATGAAAATTACTAGTCGTGTGCAGTGTGTGCTCTCAGGTTTAACGTTGTATGTTGGCAGTAGCGATGGTGAATGTATGAAAAGCTTGTGTGGCAAGATTGCTTGCCTTCTAACGCTCGTTTGAAAACGGGTGTTTATTTCAACGACTAGAGTGTTGGTGGAACAGTGTCCACTTAACGCAGACGTTATACAGCAATAGCGCGTTACTAAAGTCTTCGTTTGGGTATATTTAAAGAATGTCGGTGGAACCGGCCATTAAAGAAACCCCAACACAGTGTTTTTAACTTGAAAATCCGGTCCCTGCTAATCAATCAACGTTTTACATAACCAGAACAAAGGCGTCAGACTAAATACATTAGAAGCCCTAGAGATATACAGAAATATACCTAGCATTCTTAATGAGAACACAATAGATTTCAACCCGCTTTTTGAACTGATGCCATCTCCACCGTATATACATCATACAATGGCTGATAATAACAGTACACAGCTCAACAGCAGCAAGTGAAGACCTAGTCTTCAAGACCACAAGGTAAATCTAGATTCTAATAATGTCGTTCATACGACAAAACTATCCATTACGCTAAATTAATAAATGGCATTTTTACGAATTACATTAATTAACTTCCCTCTTTTATGTTTTTTCTTTTTCTTTATATCATTATTCTATTTTATTTTATAGCGACTGAAGATGGTGCGTACATACACCGAAATGCATTTCATTGTCCAAATGATAAACCGAGGAAGCAGCCTGCAATTCTGATCCACGACTCTCATATAGGACTCTCCATGAATGAGCACAGAAGAAGTAAAAAAAGAAGTTTTCTGTAAATTGTATACTACATCTGTATATACTGTAATCATACTACTAGAACAATAGTACTTCTACATTAACAACCTGAATTTTACCAACGTGACTACTGTAGTTAGCAGTTAAAGTAAATACTACAATCTAAAATAATTTTATATTCAATAATAACTTCTGTTTTTAACAGATTACATACATGTATGACTAAATACTATTATTAGTAATTGCAGCACATATCAACAAGATAAAGAGTGTATGTTTTGAATGTAAATGGACATTTTAATGAATTTGTAAAATACTTGATTTTATGACAATTTAAATAGGCGTTTTTTTTTTATTGAATATGTAAATATGTGTAATTCTTAGCATGTGAACTTTTTAATATGATTCACAACTCAGAATTGGTTATAATATTATCACAAAGACCAGAAAAGAATCGCCCAGAAACTGACAGCAGAAGGACTCGCCCAGAAATTACCAGAACGACGGAGTCTAGAGTGTGAACTGGACGAGAGCACTGATCAGCGCGACCTCAAGTAAGTGTGACTTGAGGAGCTGAGGACCTGGACGGAGTGAACCGATCAGCGCAGCTGAGGAAATGGGAAGCTGAGGAGCCAGTGACCGGAGGGACTAGTCAGCGGAGGGACCCGCGAACGGAAGACCTAGTCAACGGGGAACTAGTGACCGGAGAGAAGGGTGAACTAGTGAACGGAAGAGCTGGTGAGCTGATCTGGACTGGACTGGGACAATGCTGTGACGTAGTAGTGAGCACCGAACGGAAGAGAGAACTGGAGAATATTCAGGAGTTTTCTGGCTGTATTGACAACTGTTATAGGAAATAAAGGAACCTCCATCCTTCAATTATAAACTCGGTGTTCTGATTTTGAACCCCGACGAGTCCTTGTTACACTTAGAATTGGTTATAATATATTAACAATAAATATCTGAGGCTACTGCTGATCTTGGTTTATCGACATCACTTTGAGGGTATAAGGCGAAATATTACCCACTAACTCCTTAACTATAATTTACTTCCCTATAATAAGGTATATTAAACTACTTTTTAGAAACC
The DNA here is from genome assembly GCA_964059195.1 of Ectobius pallidus. Lineage (NCBI taxonomy): Eukaryota > Metazoa > Arthropoda > Insecta > Blattodea > Ectobiidae > Ectobius > Ectobius pallidus. Next base: position 134,744,728 of record CAXKWD010000004.1, read on the forward strand.
CCTTAAACTACTTTTTGAAGCTGAAGGCAAATTAGATGAAGCCTGTGTCTAGTTTTGATAATATAAATTTCATTATTGTTGGAAAATTTACTTGATTAACAAAGAATGACGTTAGAGATATGTTCGCAAAATAGAGTTAATATTTTGAGTATTTTAAATAATTGTTTGCAAAAATCTCTTTTGTTCAGCACCAGTTAATATTCGAATGAGAAGTCCTAATATTAATTTACCACACGTTTCGTGGAATATCCACATGTAAATTGTTAACCCCATGCCAACCTCCTTTATATTGACTGAAAACTGGAAATGCTTTCAGTTTAAAATGTAATTACATTATTTTTCACTGTGATCTACGGTAGGTCTAAGTTAAATAGATTTCATACACCACATCCGTAGCGTTTCATTGACAAAACATTGAAAAACAGGAACATAAGAGAAGAAATCTTCTTTTGCAAAACAAGAGAAGCAGATGCTGTTGTAAGTAGGCTACCGTATGAAGTAGGCTACCGTTTGGAGACTAGACACTGACATCTCGTTTAATGGGCCTATTATGAAAACGAACACTCCCAAAATTATTTAATCTCTTAATGAATGTGTACCAGAACATTTTAGTATGAAATTATTTAAATTATCTTGTAAATTTATAACAAACAAAATCCTGTAACAGCCTTAACCATGTTCCTACAGGTGCTATTGCTCTTTATCTCCGTAAGCAACGACCGATGAATAGTAAAAATTCACTTAATGTGAATTCACGATTGATTACTTATTGCATAGGTCTCGTGCATTTGGACGTTCTTTGCAATAACAGACAGTTGGTACTTGTAAATCAAAAGGTATAATTTATGGTTTCAACAGTAGACATGTCCAAGGAAAGAGGATAAGTTCGACCTGACAGAAATGTGCCAAATTAATAACTTTTCAGACAGTAACTTTTCAAGCTTTGTAATCTCAGTCATGTAATCTTCAATCAAAGTGACAAGAGAAAAGAAAAAATTACAAGATCGAAAGTTAACTAAGCCTGTGCTTATTTCCTCGATGGCTGGAACACGAGTTACTAGATCTAAGATTTTAATAACGTAGCCTGTTGGAATTCAAGAGGTGTGGAGAAATCTTATCATTCGAATATTGCAATAAATTGCTGTTCTATTTTAACCAAAATGGACACGTCATCTCTGATTAGTGATTGCAGAAGACACGAAAACAATTGACGGAGAATCTAATAATTATAATTGTAGAATAGCATTACACCAGATGTCACTGCATTCAAGTGAACTAAATAATAATAATAATAAATTATGTTCATTTATCCTAGTATACGAGGAGCTTTAGATTAATATTTTGCAAGGCATCAAAATAAATTTCAATTCACAAATTTTTTCTTGATTTCATGAATCATGAGGAGATCATTTTCTTACAAACACTATTCAGCCAAATAATAATAATAATAATAATAATAATAATAATAATAATAATAATAATAATAATAATATAGAGGACTGCTTCTAGCATATTTAGGTTGGTGGGGGGTTGCTGCTGCAAGGATATGGGTTGGAAAGAATTGCTGCTGAGAAAAGGGTGAGTGGGGTTTCTGCTGTTAGGATATAGGTTATTGTGGGTTGCTGCTGCTATGATATGGGTTATTGTGGGTTGCTGCTGCTTGGATATGGATTCCTGTGGGTTGCTGCTCTAAGGATATCGGTTCTTGGAGATTGCTGCTTCTGGAATGTGGGTTGTTGGGGGTTGCTGTTTCTAGGATGTGGATTCCAGAGCATTGCTGTTGCTGAGATATGGGTTGGTGGGGGTTGCTCCTTGTAGGATATGGTTTGGGGAGGTTTGTTCTGGTAAGATATGGGTTATTGAGGGTTGCTTCTGGGAAAATATGGTTCTTGGGGTTGCTGCTTATAGGATATGGGTTTTTGGAGGTTCCTGCTAGAATATTAGTTCTTGAGGCTTGGCTGCTGTTAAGATATGGGTTGGTGGGTGTTGCTGCTACTGAGGTATGTGTGGATGGGTTTTGCTGCTATGGGCCAGACGGTGTTGCAGCGGCAATGATATGGGTTGAAGTGGGTTTCATCAGCTAGGATATGGATTTTAGGGGGTTGCTGCTGCTAGGATATGGGTGATGGGGGTTGCTGCTACTAGGATATGAATCGGAAGGAGTTTCAGCTGCTTGAATATGGGTTGGAGGGGGTTTCTGATACTAGAACATGAGTTGGTGTGAGGGTTGCTGCAGCTACGAAATGGATTGGTCGGAGGTTACTTCTGCTGGTATATGGGTTAACCGGGGGTTGCTACTTCTTATATATGGATTGGTGCTGCTAGGATATTTTTTTAATTTTTTTAATTTTAAAATTACATAAACACATGAATAATATATAAGGTCCTGAAATCTCGAAAGAGCAGGAGCTCGTTCTTGGGAGCAATTCCATGCTTATATTTACATGTTTTACATTATTGAAATATAAATTTAACCTAAATTACCTTAAAACTAAATAGACAAAATATTGTGAAATAGAACGTGTGGAAAAGACAAAAGCTGAGAGTAAAGGCATGCCTCAATTGGTATAAAAATAATTATAACGAAAAATAAATTATCATGATATTGGTAGGTACCAAAAGATAAACCTATTTCAAAGGGGATGAAAATCTAGGTTATATGAGTTTTTAATTTTAGATTTAAAGACTCCATAACTACATAAAAAAACTGGATGTAATGTGATTTTAGAGTTATACAGACAAGGACCGAAACTAGAGCTATGTGATAGACGAGCAGAAGTGAAACATTTGGGCTCTACTGGTGTACTAGTTTTAGGTCGTCTAGTGCTGTGTTCATGTGGAACAGCTTTGAATTTTGTCTTATATTCATGGTAGAATTTTAATAAGGAGTATCTATAGATTTTATCAATGCTAAATGCAATAAAAATCTTAATAGATTAGTTCAGTAGTCCAGCCGTTTTTTAAACATTTTGATATGGGCTGCGGGTGCTGCTGCTAGAATATGGGTTGTGGGAGTTGCTGCTGCTAGGATATGAGCTGTGGGAGTTGCTGCTGCTAGGATATGGATTGGAAGGGGTTGCTGAAGCTGGGATATGGATTGTTGAGGGCTTCATCTAGCATATATAGGATGCTGGGGGGTTGCTGCTGCAAGGATATGGGTTGGACGGGATTACTGCTGCTGAGAAAGAGTAAGTGGGGGTTGCTGTGTTTAGGATATGGATTGGTGGGGATTGCTGCTGCTAAGATATAGGTTCTTGAAGGTTTCTCTAAGGATATCGGTTCTTGGAGGTTGCTGCCTCTAGGATATGGGTTGTTGGGGGTTACTGCTGCTAGAATTTGGATTGGAGAGGATTACTTTTACTGAGATATGGGTTGGTAGAGGTTGCTGTTTGTAGGATATGGTTTTGGGTTTTTCTGGTAGGATATTGGTTAGTGGGGGTTGATTTTGGTAGAATATGGGTTCTTGGGTTTGCTGCTGATAGGATATGGGTTCTTCGAGTTTGCTGCTGATAGGATATGGGTTCTTCGAGTTTGCTACTGCTAGGATATGGGTTCGTGGGGGTTGCTGCTGTTAAGATATTGGTTGAAGGGTATTTCAGCTGGTAAGATATGGGTTTTAAGGGGTTGGTGCAGCTAGTATATGGGTAGGTGGGGCTGTTGCTACTAGGATTATGGTTGGAGGTGGTTTCAGCTGCTAGGATATGGGTTGGAAGGGTTTGCTGCTGCTGGGAAATGAGGTGGTATGAGGGTTGCTGCAGCTAGGATATGGGTTGGTCGGAGGTTACTGCTGCTGGTATATGTGCTGAAGAGTATTGCTACTTCTAGGATATGGGTCGGTGGGGGTTGCTGCTGTTAGGATATAGGTTTGTAGGGGTTGCTGCTCTTAGCATATGGGTTGATGAGTTGATTGGGATTGCTGCCGCTAGTATATGGGTTGGGGATGAATGCTGTTAGGATATGGGTTAGTGAAAGTTGCTGCTGCTAGGATATGGGTTGGTGGGTTTTGTTGATGTTAGCACGTGGGATGATGGTGATTGCTGCTCTTAGGACATGAGCTGGTTTGGAGTGCTGTTGCTGGTATGGGTTGGGGTTAATGCTATTGGGGTATAAGTTGGTGGGAGGTTGCTGCTGCTAGGATATGGTTTGTTGGTGATAGCTTCTGCTAGGAAGTGCGTAGGTTGGGCTACAGCTTCTAGGATTTGGTCTGGTTGTGTTTGCTGCTTCTAGGATTTGCTTTGATTGTGTTTGCTGCTTCTAAGATTTGGTTTGGTTGGGGTTTCTGCTCATATGAGATGGATTGGTGGTGGATCCTTCTTTTCATGACTGGGTTGATTTGGTTTGCTGCTTGCTGTGAGGTGGTTAGTATGGTGGTTAGTATGGTGGTTAGTATGGTGTGGGTTGATGAGGTTGCTGAGTAGCGGTTTGAAATAATATTCGTTTGGTTTTGTATTATGTTATATTTATTATGTTATTATATTATATTTACTGAATACTCTTTACAACTTTATATCCTTATATATATAAATTCTCTTAGTTTCACATTTTCCCATTTACTTCTAATTCAGCTTTGATTATCAGTTTACTCTGTAATAAATTTTGTTTATTTCCGTCTTAAAATTAAAATTAGTCAAACATTAAAAACACTTTTTGCTCCACTTACATTATTTATGTAGAACCGGTTTCAAGGGAAGAAGCTCCCTCATCCTCAGCTGATGGTGTTTTTAATGTTTGACTAATTTTAATTTTAATTCAACATGCTCTACTGTATAAAAGACTTCATACTGGTTTTAATATTTCCGTCTTGTTTCACACAGAAAGCTATATTGCAATTATTTATTTCTGTTACTTATTTATTTTAGATTAATTTTATTACTGCAGATCTTTGTGCTACCGGTATAATATAAACTTCAAATGCTAAGCATCTTTCTAGCGTGCTAGAAGTAATAACGCTAGTTGAAACGAGAATACAGCGTTTTGCAATATTTAACGTCTTTTGAATGGGAATACTTTGAGTTAGTGAAATCTGTAGTATCTGTTCAAACTCAGAAATATGCAATAACGATAGGCAATATGTATGCAATAAGAACTTATTAAATCAATCTCGAGCATAAATGCAGAGTGCAATATCAAAATAAGAATTATCTATATTTATTACACGGTCACCATATTCCACGTGACGTAATATGCTAAGTCAAGAAAAGAATAAACAGATTTGCACAAAACATGAACAAGGAAGTTTTCAAGTGTTCAGCCCAGCTTTTTAATAACATGCAAGCAACCTCGCGAATATATAGACAAGCATAGAGTATTCAAATTATAATATAAGGAGTACAGTTATTTAAACTTTAATCGAAAAAGCTAAAACTTTATAGTTCAATTTTGCCCAGGACAGAAATTATTTACGAGAACAGCCAAGAACATTACAACAGCAGAAATCCCATGTGGCATATTTTTCAGTGCGAAACTCGTTAAATCAATCTGAAACTTTACTTAGGTTGGCCAATGTGTTTGCTAAAACCATAATGAATAATGTATGAGTACAAAATAAGAATAACCTTGAAATAATGGAAAACCCCAATGCTAAATGGCGATGGAATTTCAAACCCCGGGATCAAAACATGGCAGTAACGCAATGGAACCGATAAAGTACAATAAATAAATCTACCAGAATAATTCAGAATACAACAACTCCTCCAGCAAGTAATATAAATATTTTCGACATAATTTCTAAGGTGAGGATAATATTTTGTGCATGTCAAAACCTATAACAAGAAATTTAGAAAACCAACCAGAAAATTTTGGTGAGCTAATGAACCTAAATACTACCTACATAATATTAAAATAAAATATCCAATTAGATCACGAAGCCAAACCCCGCGATGGATCGCCAGTCACTGCCGAAAACGAACTGTGCAGACCATAACTGGTGTTAGAAGAGCTCCTACCAATAATGAAGGATGCGCATTTGCGCAACCAAATTAGAATATTCTAGACTGCACGAATGGTAGATAAGGTTATGTAAACACTTTTTCTTTCGTTTCTCTCCGACTGAAAAATGGGGAATATGAAATATTATACATACTACAGGAGCGAGGAATTGCAGAGCTATATCAAATAGCTCTAGAGTTGCCTCCTATGACGTGCATTGGTGAGGGTTCCTACTTACTATGAGATGGGCTGGTGGGTGTTGCTACGTGCTATGAGGTGCTTAGGTAGTGGGTTGTTATTTCTAGGGTGTTGATAGTTGGGAGTCTTCTGCCGTGGGAATGTAGACAATTAAATGGGGTAGTTATAATAACAGGAATTTCACAAATAGGAAATTACTTAAGGAATTAAAAATAAAAGGATCACAAAATGAGCAAAGAAAAGAATCTAGTTCCATCTAGAAACATTGGTGGCAAAAACTACTACTAGGCCTACAGTTAAAATGATATAAGAAAATAAATATGACAACCGAGCGAGGCGCCGAACCACTCAGGAAGCTTTTGGGTCCAAAACCCCTGGTGACCTGGTCGATCGATTTGTCTTTGGACTCTTCATGCTTTCCCCATACCTGTCACAAATTCAAATGACAGGTTAGTTATTTAAGTACCCTGATTAATCGCCATTATTTATCATATAATATCATAAACTACGAACAGTAATATATTACGAGTTAAGAAGAACAGAGTATATAATATCCAGACAATGGAAACAGATTCCCATCAGTAGTTAGGCCTACACAGCTACCTGGAACACCCAAATATCCTAAAATAAGGGATATAACTAAACTGTCATATACCTTTTTCTCTCATCTAAGAATATAATACAGCTAGAGTGCTGAAATTTTACAAAATCAATTAAGATATAATAGAAAATTGGTAGCAGATTTATGCTATAATTATTTCTAGAGATAGAATATTTTTATGTTGTCAATTCACCACTTTTAGTGTGAATGTTTTATAACTTAAATGCGTTATATATTTTCTAAATTATACAATGAAGATATATTCATAATTCTGCTACGGCAGCTAAGTATTGTGCCAGTGATTAACCCATTAAATTCTTTTGAACTTAACTTCCAAAGGGTTTTGCAATTTCTATGACAATAGACGATTAATGTTTAAGTATAAGTCTTGGAAACAGTGAATTTGTAACGATTTATTAATAATGAATAGCCTAAGCACAAAAATGAAGAATAACAACATTTAACTGTTATGACAAGCCTACCTCGAACAGTCCGGCATTATGAACCCTAAAATGAATAAGCTAAATGTAACAAAAAACTACTAACAAGATTGGCGGTCAGCCATCTCGGCGAAATAAACAAAGGAAACCGAAGAGCAAACGGAATGGAAAACTTTAACTGAAGTTAATTTAAAAAATAACGAATGCAAAAATTAACACTAAACTGGTTGGTGAAGATGTTAAATTAACATAATATTTGAAAAAACCAAAGCCCCCCAAAAAGACAAAAAATCAAATGAAACGCAGAAATGAACTTAAGTCTGCATACCTGCAATGGTTTAAGCTGTTATGACAAGCCTATGAAGGACAGAAAACTCCCGGTCTAAGAATAGGTCTGAACTGTACACTGCTCTGAAACTGACTGACGCCGGCCCACACAGAAGCGGGGGCAGCAAAAAATATGAACATCGGAACATATTATGAACGCGGCCAAGACAACAGACTGCCTTTTATCCACATTAATGTATACAAATGGCATTAATGTGGATAAAAGGCAGTCTGAAACCTACAAGTAGATACGCAATAAATGTCGACTCACAAGCAGCCCTAAATGCAATAAAAATTAATAAATCAACTAATCCCATTGTTAACCAAATCGGGCTGCCTTCAAGATATACAAAGTAACAATCAAGTCATTTTCTACTGGATCCGAGGACACACAGGTCACTACGGGAATGAAAGAGCCGACTTTCTTGCAAAAATAGACTCTAAGTCCCAAACAACAATAGCATATGACAAGCTGCCTCTCTCGATCTGCAAACGAAAACTCCAACAATATTACATAAACATCTGGAACGCTTGGTACATATCGTCACCTAAAGCCTCCCATACAAAACTAATCTTCCCGAACGTACCTACCAGCAGTGGCGTAGCAAGCTTATGTGGTACCCGGTGCGGAAAATTTGTTGTCACCCCCCCCCCCCCATTTAAATTATTAAAAGTTGGAACAGTTCCAAGTGTTATTTTTTGGATAGTCAAAGGTAATCCCACGAGAGTTTAAGAGTTTGTCGATAAATGCAGCTGCATCGAATTTATCTGATGTAGGCCTAAGTCGAAAACTCAACGGATTATGCAAAATTAGTAATAATTACATTGTTATATAAGAACAAAACTAAGCTCCGAAATCATGGTATACTATGAATCAACCATCCATAAAGCGATTAGAGTTACCATGTTATCGCCATGTTGTAACCAGTGCTACCAAAGGTGAATATAAGACATAGTTAACCTAATTCAGTCAATTTTGTTAGGATTAAGGAAAGACATACATATCAAGCACATTATGCTGTACATTGTACACTGTACTGTTAAACGACAATAAATGCTATTATTATTATTATTATTATTATTATTATTATTATTATTATTATTAATAATAATCTAAAGTACGTTATAGACAGACAGGTAGGCCTATACATTGTTTTCGTGAGCGACAGACTGAGGGTGTTACCGTTAATAAAGTGAACATCTAGGCCACAATACACTCCCGAAATTGTGCAAATTTTTATTTTTTGAGTGATTTTTTTATATTTTTATACTTTGTTTTCCAAGCGAAATCTCGAACTTTTAAAAGATATGAATTTTTATAAAAAGACAAAAATTTGTATTTATGTCAGATACCTTTCAAGATGTGAACCGAAGATTGGAGACAAGTTTTCTTTATTTTTACATAAAGAAAGTTTTCTCGAAAACGGCTCTAACGATTTTCTTTTAATTTTGCACTGGGGTTGCTTATACTAAGAGCTAATACTTTTATTTGAAACACTTTTTCGAAATAATTCTCTGAAGGGTAGTTATAAGCCACCCGCTCTGAATACGCGCTCTTTGCAATACGGCCTCTTGCAACGGAAAATCGTACGAAAACAAAATTTTGTATTTGGGTTAGGTACCTTTTGGGGATATGACACCAAGATTGGCGACAACTTTCTCTTATTTTTAAGGGGAGACTAACTTTCATTTGGGCAGAGGAAGTTATGTGAATTATACATAGGCTTGCCAGATTTCTGAAATGTTCAACCGAGACACCGGAATGCCCCCCAGCGTCGCGGATATTCAAGGGTACACACCCTTGGCGGGTTTTTAGAATGTTTTAGAGGGTAGTTTATTCTCAATGCTATGAATAAATAGTTACTGATTAGGAACCTAAACCAGGTGTAATAATAAATAGCATAAGCATATAAATTTAAACATTTTATTTCTGACATGTTAATATTTAAAATTTACTTAAATAAGAAGAAAGACTTTGAATGAGGAATAAAAATTTGAACAATATTTACATGTACATTTCATTGGCTAGGACTTTTTTTAGAAAGTTTTTTTGTTTTGTTTTAATCTTGTTGTAAAAATCTTCACAAGCTAATCCGATATTAATTTTACATGTCATCAAGTCTTTAACCGTAGATTCCTTCATCAAACCCCTATCATCAGTCCATGCGTTGTTCATCAAAGAAAATACTCTCTCAACTGGTGCTGATGTCGCAGGTACGCAGAAGGCATACTCAACAATCTTGATCAGATTGGGGGCTGCTATGTGATTCTCCTTGAAGTGACCAAACAGCCTGAGCCATTTTTCTTCAATGAAATATTCACATTTCTGGTAGTCTTTTCTTGCTTCCACTGTTTTCACTTTTCATACAGTACAGAAATAAATGAAAAAGTAATTGTCCTAAATAATCCTTCATAGTTAATTATTTTTAGACTTTTTTGGTCACCTAGAATATCAAATTTAATTTTTACCGGGACGTGAAGTAAACCGGCCCGGACACCGGGATTTTGTCTGAAACCGGGACGTCTGGCAAGCCTAAATTTATACATAATTTTTTATAGGTTGATCCTAATAAATTTCATAAACAAGTAATGTAATTATTTTACGGAACTGTATTATTAATAATCTATTCTTAAATATGCGCACATCCCAGTTCAAAATCTAGATTGAAGGAGACTTCGGAGTTAACTCACATTCGAAGTTTATTTTCGTCAAAGTCATGACTGCGGCAGCGGGTAGAATTGGTTGCAGCTTGAGTGATATAAAATATCACCGTTCTGCAGAGACAAGCATCGGCAGAAATAAACACCCCTCCCCCTAACCATAATATTATTGTTCGTATCAACACAGCGGCCAGTTCAGCCGCGTTTTATGACCTTTCTTGACTGAATTTAAAACTAAAAGAAGTTTCAATACGCATGCTGACTCTTAGAAAGTTAAGCTTATTTAATTGTTTTAAATAATATCATTATTCTATTTAAATTCCCTTGAGCCCGGGGCGGCCCGCACCCCCCTTCCTACGCCACTGAGTACCAGGACTTGCAAATGGGAATAGTAGTAGTAGTAGTAGTAGTAGTAGTAGTAGTAGTAGTAGTAGTAGTAGTAGTAGTAGTAATAGTAGTAGTAATAGTAGTAGTAGTAATTATAATAATAACAATAATAATAATAATACTTACATGCTCAATGGCAATAGACAATTCCCAAGCAATCTAAAGGTATATTATCTATTTTATGGAACCCGGAGGTTCATTACCGTGCCTAAAAAATCCAAACAATAAAAAAATTAAAGATAAAAATTTAAAAAATAAAAAATTCCAAAATTAAAATATCAAAGATCCAAAATTAAAAAGTCCAAAGTCCGAAATTTAAAAAATAAGAAAACCAAAATTAAAAAACTATAAATTTAAAATTCCAAAATTAAAAATTCCAAAAATAAAAATTTCAAAGATCCAAAATTTAAACATCCAAAATAAAAAAATTAAGAAATAAAAAATCAAAGATCCAAAATTTAAAAATCCAAAAATCCAAAATTAAAAATTAAAAATCCAATATTAAAAGATCCAAATTTCCAGATTTAAAAAACAAAATTAAAATTAAAAATTAAAAATCCAAAATTTATTAAATAATAAAATCTAAAATTTAAAAATTAAAAATAAAAAAAAAATCAAAGGTAAAAAATTAAAAAAAAAATCCAAAATTAAAAATTCAAAGATCCAAAATTAAAAATCCAAAATTAAAAAAGTTCAAAAACCCAATATTAAATAGTCCAATAATGCAAAATTAAAAATCCAATAATAAAAAATTGAAAAAAATAAATACTAAAACAAGTTTTACTTCTGTCGCGTGGCGTTCCACGCACACTTTTTTTAATATTTAAAAATGTTTTTACCGTTGCTCTTTTGTTCCTCTTAATCTCGACCTCCCTGTTACTTTGTCTTTTTTTTTTTATTTAGCTACATATTTACAACCTGCGTTTTACCCTGAGGGTATATCGCAGGATATTTAGTCAAAAGAATACATAGTAACTTATTTACAAAATATTACATGTTGTCTGAGTTAGTGTTCTATGGAATTACATAAACTAATCATTTTAAATTTTTAAGGTAGTGTCTTGTAGATTTCATATATATACTTGATTGTTCGTGGAGATGAGATCACTATTTGCAGAGCTATGTTGGAAACTTTCATATAAGGTGGTCTATGTTTATCCTGTAGTTTGCAGTGGAGTAGAAGATGTATGGCTGTTTGGTTGTCTTCAGAACATGGGCACTTCGGTGATGGTGTTTTCCCAATCCTATGCAGGTACTGTAGGAATTTTCCGTGGTTTGAAAGGAATTGCGTGAGTATGAATGTTGGATTTAGGGTGGTTTTTTGTCTGGTAGGCAGTGGCGTAGGAAGGGGGGTGCGGGGGGTGCGGGGGGTGCGGGGGGTGCGGGGGGTGCGGGCCGCCCCGGGTGCCATCACTCGGGGGTGACAAAATAAAAATGTGTCTTTGTAAGTAAAAAATCGCTCAAGGGAATTTAAATAGAATAATGATATTATTTAAAACAATTAAATAAGCTTAACTTTCTAAAAGTCAACATGCGTATTGAAACTTCTTTTAGTTTTAAATTCAGTCATGAAAGGTCATAAAACGCGGCTGAACTGGCCGCTGTGTTGATACGAACAATAATATTATGGTTAGGGGGAGGGGTGTTTATTCCTGCCGATGCTTGTCTCTGCAGAACGGTGATATTTTATATCACTCAAGCTGCAACCAATCCAACCCGCTGCGGCAGTCATGACTTTGACGAAAATAAACTTCGAATGTGAGTTGACTCCGAAGTCTCCTTCAATCTAGATTTTGAACTGGGATGTGCGCATATTTAAGAATAGATTATTAATAATACAGTTCCGTAAAATAATTACATTACTTGTTTATGAAATTTATTAGGATCAACCTATAAAAAATTATGTATAAATTTAGGCTTGCCAGACGTCCCGGTTTCAGACAAAATCCCGGTGTCCGGGCCGGTTTACTTCACGTCCCGGTAAAAATTAAATTTGATATTCTAGGTGATCAAAAAAGTCTAAAAATAACACTGTTCTACAAGGGTCATTTTTCTTATATGAAAATATGTGTTTCTTAAGGATTTCCATATGGTACATTCAAATCTGGAAACAGAAATTCGCTATCAGGCACAGTTTTTAAGTTATACGAGAATATACGTCTCATTTAACTGACATTTTAAGTTTGTAATAAAGTTGGTGAACTTTGCTTAACAACAGTTGGCAACAGTTAATTTTGTCCTTCATTTATTTTCATTTTCAGATTGTGGCATTCCTGTTGCTAGTAAAATTTTATGTTAGGCCTAATTAGCAAGTCATTGTTGCAGGATTTAAAATTGAGTTTTATAGCGTTAAACTGGCATTATTTGGATGGTGGAGACATTCTTTATCATGTGAGTAAATATTCATTTTTGACCATAACATTCAGACATCTGTGATATATAAAATATGTAAAACTTTACATATTTCTCTTTCACAGAAACCTCTTAAAGCATAGAAGTGAAATAGACAGATTCTAACACAGAGAGAGAAAGAGAGAGAGAGAGAGAGAGAGAGAGAGAGAGAGAGAGAGAGAGAGACAAAATTTTGAGTTTAACCTGAAATTCTTGTTTGAGGAAGTGAGTATTGTTTGTTTACATGAAATACTGTTTCTGTACATGCACAATTCAACTCATAGCAATGTATTAATTTCAAATGTATATTTCTCTTCTAGAAAATGCCAAATCGTAGAACGTGTAGAAATACGCCTGACAACTTCTGCTATATCTGCGGAGGGTTCACGTTTGCTAGGCATAGGAAGACTATTTCGCCCATTGTAAAGAAGGCCTACAAATATTATTTTGGAATAGAACTTGGGGATCAGCAGAAGGACTGGGCACCACATATTTGTTGTGCAACTTGCTATGTTAAATTGTTAAACTGGTGGAAAGGTTTGCAGTGCCAATGGTATGGAGGGAACAAAAGGACCACATTACAGACTGTTACTTTTGTTTGACAGATGTTCATGGTTTTACAAATCGGAAATCTAAGAGACACATAGTGTACCCCAATTTGCCTCCTGCAATCAGACCAATCCCACACTCCGAAACTCTTCCAGTACCTAGAAGACCAACAAATGAAGACAGTTAAACAGATAGTGCAGAAAGTGTGAGTGAAGCATTGACATCATCTCCTGAAAAAAAAGACCCTTCTTATCAGTCCACAAGCACTTCAACTCCACGTTTCTTGACACAAGCATATCTTAACGACCTAGTTCGTGATTTAGACCTAAGTAAACAAAAAGCAGAACTGTTGGGTTCGAGATTGCAAGAATGCAATTTATTGCAACCAGATACGAAAATTACTGAGTTTAGACATAGGGAACGCATTTTTCTTCCCTATTTTGCAAATGACAACTTGATGACATTCTGCAATGATGTTTGTGGACTAATGAATACTCTGAACTTCAAATACGAGCCACAGGAGTGGAGACTTTTATAGATGCCTCAAAATACAGTCTAAAGGGAGTTCGCCTCCACAATGGGAACATAATGCCTTCTGTCCCAGTTGCCTATGCAAGTATGACTAAAGAATGATATGATATTTTGAAAAATATGCTGAGATTAATAAAATATAATGAGCACAAGTGGAAAATATGTGGTGATTTGAAAATAGTTGCCATGATATTAGGTATGCAACAAGGCTACACAAAATATGGATGTTTTCTGTGCGAGTGGGATAGTCGCGATAGAAATTCCCATTATAAAAGAAAGATTTGGCCTGAACGTAAGTGGAAAGTTGGGGAAAAAAATTTACTGAATGAAAAATTGGTAGCCAGTGAAGATGTTCTGCTGCCCCCTCTTCACATCAAGCTAGGTCTTATTAAACAATTTGTTAAGGCCATGGACACATCTGGAAGAGGATTTATGTGCCTTTCAAAAAAGTTTCCTCGTCTTTCTGCAGCAAAAATAAAAGAAGGCGTGTTTGTGGGTCCCCAAATTAGAGAACTTCAAAAGGACTCAGATTTTGAACAATGCCTTGCTCCAAAAGAAAGAAGAGCGTGGCCATGTAACGCAAAATTTTCTGGGAAGAAAAAGAGCTAACAACTTCGAACAACTGGTTCAACAAATGGTAAATGCATATAGGGATCTAGGATGTCACATGTCTTTAAAAGTGCATTTCCTAGATTCACATCTACATTATTTTCCTGAGAGCTGCAGTGATGTGTCCGACGAACATGTTGAAAGATTTCATAAAGATATAATGTCCATGGAAAAGCGGTATGAAGGGAAATGGATACCTGCGATGCTTGCTGATTACTGCTGGAACATTATCAGAGACTGCAAAATTGAACACAAGAGAAAAAAATAAGACTTTTAAATTCTTAGAGAAAAGTGTATTTTTTCATATTTTCTAAACTTAAATAAGTCTTCCCACATAATATAATTATTATATTAAGGCTTGTGTATATTTCTTTTGTTTTATAGTGCATAACATGTTTGTAAATAATTTTGCAAGTGACTAAAATATTTATAGTTACATGTTTTGCCTACATAAATACGTAGGGTGGAAACGAAAATTATTTAAAACATGAAATTGCATATAACTTGAAAACTATGCGTGACACAGAGAAACTAATTACAGATTTGAATTCAGGAGGTGAATTTCCATGATAATCAAGAATGTTATACCCAGAAAAATTAATTTCATTTTTATTTGTAGAACAGTGTAATTAACTATGAAGGATTATTTAGGATAATTACTTTTTCATTTATTTCTGTACTGTATGAAAAGTGAAAACAGTGGAAGCAAGAAAAGACTACCAGAAATGTGATTATTTCATTGAAGAAAAATGGCTCAGGCTGTTTGGTCACTTCAAGGAGAATCACATAGCAGCCCCCAATCTGATCAAGATTGTTGAGTATGCCTTCTGCGTACCTGCGACATCAGCACCAGTTGAGAGAGTATTTTCTTTGATGAACAACGCATGGACTGATGATAGGGGTTTGATGAAGGAATCTACGGTTAAAGACTTGATGACATGTAAAATTAATATCGGATTAGCTTGTGAAGATTTTTACAACAAGATTAAAACAAAACAAAAAAACTTTCTAAAAAAAGTCCTAGCCAATGAAATGTACATGTAAATATTGTTCAAATTTTTATTCCTCATTCAAAGTCTTTCTTCTTATTTAAGTAAATTTTAAATATTAACATGTCAGAAATAAAATGTTTAAATTTATATGCTTATGCTATTTATTATTACACCTGGTTTAGGTTCCTAATCAGTAACTATTTATTCATAGCATTGAGAATAAACTACCCTCTAAAACATTCTAAAAACCCGCCAAGGGTGTGTACCCTTGAATATCCGCGACGCTGGGGGGCATTCCGGTGTCTCGGTTGAACATTTCAGAAATCTGGCAAGCCTATGTATAATTCACATAACTTCCTCTGCCCAAATAAAAGTTAGCCTCCCCTTAAAAATAAGAGAAAGTTGTCGCCAATCTTGGTGTCATATCCCCAAAAGGTACCTAACCCAAATACAAAATTTTGTTTTCGTACGATTTTCCGTTGCAAGAGGCCGTATTGCAAAGAGCGCGTATTCAGAGCGGGTGGCTTATAACTACCCTTCAGAGAATTATTTCGAAAAAGTGTTTCAAATAAAAGTATTAGCTCTTAGTATAAGCAACCCCAGTGCAAAATTAAAAGAAAATCGTTAGAGCCGTTTTCGAGAAAACTTTCTTTATGTAAAAATAAAGAAAACTTGTCTCCAATCTTCGGTTCACATCTTGAAAGGTATCTGACATAAATACAAATTTTTGTCTTTTTATAAAAATTCATATCTTTTAAAAGTTCGAGATTTCGCTTGGAAAACAAAGTATAAAAATATAAAAAAATCACTCAAAAAATAAAAATTTGCACAATTTCGGGAGTGTATTGTGGCCTAGATGTTCACTTTATTAACGGTAACACCCTCAGTCTGTCGCTCACGAAAACAATGTATAGGCCTACCTGTCTGTCTATAACGTACTTTAGATTATTATTAATAATAATAATAATAATAATAATAATAATAATAATAATAATAATAGCATTTATTGTCGTTTAACAGTACAGTGTACAATGTACAGCATAATGTGCTTGATATGTATGTCTTTCCTTAATCCTAACAAAATTGACTGAATTAGGGTAACTATGTCTTATATTCACCTTTGGTAGCACTGGTTAAAACATGGCGATAACATGGTAACTCTAATCGCTTTATGGATGGTTGATTCATAGTATACCATGATTTCGGAGCTTAGTTTTGTTCTTATATAACAATGTAATTTTTTCTAATTTTGCATAATCCGTTGAGTTTACGACTTAGGCCTACATCAGATAAATTCGATGCAGCTGCATTTATCGACAAACTCTTAAACTCTCGTGGGATTACCTTTGACTATCAAAAAATAACACTTGGAACTGTTCCAACTTTTAATAATTTAAATGGGGGGGGGGGTGACAACAAATTTTCCGCACCGGGTACCACATAAGCTTGCTACGCCACTGCAGTGGTACTAGGTCTGAAAATTTTCCTTTGATTATTCCTAATCATTTATTTGATTGTTTTCTGTGCAGTCCGGTCCGAATCACGCAAGTAATTTCGTGACGGTTTTGAGTCTGACACTAATTTCGTGACGATTTTTCAGCGTGACACAAGTTCCCGATTTACCCCCTACCGCCACAATAGAAGTTTTACTTCAAAAAGCATAATAAGAGAGAAAGACGACGAGATGAGATGGCAAGATAACTGTAAGTATCTGAAAACATAAAACATGTAGTCCTAATATAAATGAGTTAAGGTGCTGAGAATAACACATGAACGGCATAGTATATTATGGAGGATATAGCATACATGGGCAGTTTTAGGTAACTGTTTAAAGTAGTTACAACTGTTTAAAGTAGTTACAGAGATCAGGCTACATAAACTTGACCATTTTTTACATGTTTTTATTTTTAAATGAATTGTTTTAACTAATGAAGGCACTGTCATAAACGATTAAACAATATAATTGTAAAAGTATCCAGAGTAATATGTACAGATTTGAAAGAAATATCCTTTAGTTTCCTCCTATTAGCCATTTAAATTAAGCACAGTAAGTTTCATGTATGCTGTGGCCAATCATGTGGGTTTTTGCGTCGCGGAAGCCATAGCTCTAACTCCAGAGCGATCGGGTGAAATATCTACGCAAATAAAGCCGCTAACGGTGTAAAGATTCAGGAAAATAACCGCGTTGGAAATGTTTCCTCTTGCATCCACACAACATGGGCACCTTTTGAGGAAATTTTCTTTCACGCGCCTAAGTTCAGCTTCCGAGATAGAGTTAATTTCTCGTATGATATTGTCTTTAAGTTCTTATACGTAATGTATGGGGTTTAACCTATAAACTTTATTTTTCAAGCTCTCCCATAAATATTAGTTACATACTGTTAGAAGAACTTAAAGACAATATCACAAGAGAAATTAAATCTATCTTGGAAGCTGAACATTTTCTAAAAAGGTGCCAGTGTTGCGTGGATGCAAGAGGAGGTTATTTCCGACATCTCTTGTGATGAGATGCTTAGTTATTTTCATTGTACTTTTAAATGTACATGTGAGAACCTGAATCCTTACACCGTTAGCGGTTTTATTTGCGTAGATATTTCACCCGATCGCTCGGGAGTTAGAGCTGTGGCGCCGCAACGGAGAAACCAGCATGATTGGCCAACTTGTACGTGAATCACACTAATCGCACTGTACTATAAAAAATGAATAACGGGAATACCCTGTTTCCTTGAAGCTGATGCTGATGATGATGATGATAATGGCGATGATGATGAATTTATGGTCTTACAAGATTGAAAACTATTTGAACGTTTAATTCGACTTCTTTTAGGACATAGCATCGAAGCTACTTTTTATCATTGACTTGAAGTTGTATCAAATAAAGGTCATTATGTTCCGCAACTACTCATTTCTCCTTCTTTTCATCCTCTTAATTTTAGCTGAATGTTCCTTCCTAAAGAAGTACCATTATCGTCATAGAAAACATTGTAAGAATTGCGTCTTCTAACCCAGATTTCGGCCCTGCACACAGCATTTTAACACCTTTACGTTTCAACGCTGGGATAACCGGGTATTTGGGGTAGTTAAATGATAAAAATAAAAGCTCTTTTATATGAAGAACAATGGATAGCAATGCCATGGCCTAATACAGCTAATATCCTATGATACGGATGCTGTGTCGTAGTTTCAGTATGCTCCGAATTTCGTGTATGACTGACTGAAAAAAGGAAACGCCTAACGTTTCACAGCGAGATTGTGTTGAGTAACGAAAACTCAGAATAATGTGAAGATGACATGTTTTGAGAATGTGATATTGGCGGGTCGACTTGTTATGAAGCTCCCGCTGGGAACAAATAAATAATGCGGAACGTCGTCATTGCCCAAATCCGACATTGGTATCACTTGACGTGACTATGTGACAGGACAAGACAGAACAAGACACGACACACCGTAACGAACTCAATGTGCTCCCCGCTGTCTGCTGGCCTGGACACTGACCATATAAAGCACAGCTAATAACCAGGCAAGATGAGAAGCCTGTCATGCTTGGAACTGGTTTCGTCATCAAATGCATATTTGAAAGTAAAATTGCCCTATATTATTTTTGCATCACTACAGTCACTAAGAAGAGTTTCATAAGGAAATAAAAATAAAAGCCGTGTACACGTTGAAGACGTGGGAAGAAGAATGAGCTACTTGCATAATATTAAATACTTGAACGGAGTATAAGTTAAGTGAGAAGATGGAAAGTAATATGGGTCCTATGTTGTATTATTCAGTCTAGAAGTAAATAATGTTAACACGGGTGTCAGTATATCAATCAAGGCCCGGAAGTTAATAAAATATCGCATTTATAATTATGTACTGTATCACAATCATGCTAATGTCAAAATATGTTGTAAAAATATATCATATTTGCTTGATATTAAAATGGGAACGCGTATGGAGAAAGAGCGCATGCGCGAACGATGTGTCCATGGTTTCTGAGTGCTTTGGGAACAAACCTATTGTCTCTCTCAAAACCTGCAACCCCCTCAAACAAGCCCAAATTCAAGGAGAATCGGAAGAAGAGTTTTTCTTTGCAGGAAATGGAGAAAATGCTGCCTGTCTGCTTCTTCCAAAACGCCAGGAATCTTAATTGAATATGTTAAATCAGAACGTAGGTCTCGTTTTATCAATGAAAATGTGTTAGCAATAGTAAATATTGTTCTCACGGATATAGAACCAGATTTTCATGACATCTGCAGATAGTATTAATGATGTATGCCAAATCGAGTACACCACTGAACGGTCCGAAGCTGTTATGTTTACATATCCACTCCTCGCAACTTGTTCCTAAGCAACTAGTTGCTGTACTTTGAGTCGCAGGGTGCCCAACTATGGCCTAATACACGGCCTAAACATAATACTAATACAAACAGAAACTCAATAACTAACCAATTCGCTAAGTAAATGTATTATTATTTCCCTTAAATCGCTTCTGTGAGAGAGGAAGTCATTAAAAACTTTGCAGATAAATTATTCCATTCATTTTTACCTTTATTAACAGAAGGATATTTCCCTAGGTCTAATAATTGAAGGAATTTAGAAATCTAGTAAGTTCCCCGTCTGTCATTTTTACCAAAGGCAATTGAACGAGAAGTCCGGATTTTGTTGATGAATTCTCTTCGTTGCTAGTGAATTTATCTCGAGTAAATCTGGACGTATAGTTACATTTATGGTTACTAGCGAATACTAACAGATTGAAGCATGTAATGGATATTAGGCTATTATAAGTGTAGTCCTAATCACAAAATGAACAACACACATTCACGTTCATATGCAGCTTATATAATACCGAATCGCTCTTTTCAATTATTACTCGTATTAATTGCTTTTGATCAAAAGAAACTATGTTTCACTGTACTGTCCATGTGAATTTACATACATGAAAATTGCACATAGGAACAGTGAAATGAAAATGATAACAATAAAACGATAAAATTGTGACGATAGACACACGCGATTAGTTGAAATTCCATATAGGCCTATTCTTATACTGGATTGGTCATTGATTCATGTGCTAGTAATTAGACACTTTCATTTTAAAGTTTCTTCTTGTGAAATTGTATGAAGCAATACTGCATTATCGATCAAATGTGTTTACTGCATAGCCTAGTGTTTATCCTAATGCTTGTGAGAATATGTGGTGAAGGCTTTTGCAAAGAAAATGTTTTTAATTCTAACCGTGTGAAATAAATAGGCGTTAATGAATGTCACTAGATGAAATCATAACGACGTATTACAAACAAACCAGGAGTTATCGGTATCGGATGGACCGAGTAGTCATGCAATGTGAGATCGCATGAGGATAGCTACAAGCTATTCTGTACGACAGGTGACCATTATTTTATCGTCCCTTTCAATCGTATACCGAACAAGTCGGACTCAGCATGCTAAGGAATATAAATTTACTTTGCCAGCTTGTATGTTCAATGATTCACCACGCAACGAGAATCTTGAGAGAAGTACAGAAATGTGTAAGGAATAAACTGCATTCCAAACATTAGATTCTCAATTCAATAAATTGTAAGGAGTTTCCCATTCTGTTGTTTTTAATCATATTATTTATCTCATTTTTTAATATTTATCAAAATCACACTATCATGAAAAAATCCTTAACTTAATTATTATTTTATCGTTTTTTGTTTATTGTTTTTATTTTTATTTTTCTTTCCTTATTTAATTAATTGTTTAATTACATATTAATTCGTATGTATACATTTATTTCTTAACTTTCAAAGTATTTTTTATATATTTTATATAACTGCTATTTGTGCTGGATTACCTTTCCATCAAAGAATCGTCGATACAGATGAGGAGGTTTCGGGTATTACAACCAACAATCTTTCTTCGTAGGAATTACATATTTCGGTCCCCTTCCTAATACATAGATTTACGGACAAGGCCGAAAATTCGTACAATGAAAGAAAGAACTCCTTAATAAAATTACTATCCATTTTACTCGTACTTTATTCCATTCCTCTTCCAATCGAGTGAGGTAAGGCAGTACTCACCTTCACCGTACGCAGTTAGATTCTATAGAAGCCTTTCGGGAAAGGACGTTCAGCTTTAACCACTAAGCATATAAAATGGTGTTCCTAAAACAAGGTCTTATAAGATAATTATTCAGACTATATTCCAACGTTTCGTTTCTGCTCACTGACCTTGAATAATTTTGTAACTCCAAGATTCACGGAGGACGTGGCGGTAGAAAGTTGCATTATATTGGTAATAATAATAATAATAATAATAATAATAATAATAATAATAATAACAACAACAGTCCCGAAAAATGAGGCATGCACTTGATAATGTTAATACGGTTATCTACACCACATTCAATTATACCTGTATAATTATATAGTTGACACTATGTAATATAAGTAATTGACACTGAAGCAAGTCGACCATCGAAACTTCGTCTGGCATGGTTTCTTTTATTGAGCCACCCATCCTAATGATAAAACCAGATTATTATGGTTGTGATTTTAGCATTTCATATCCAGCGGCAGAATTCACCTGCAGTTTCAGTGTAACAGGAAAGCAATGACTAGAACTTCTTTTCACTTTTTAATATGAAGACAGTCTTAGGACCTAACTCTGAAGAAATATTTACCTTCACTTTCGACACAGTCCGGTTGGCCGGTCGCAAACACTAACCATCCCTGACAAAGCGCCACTTTATCCTTACCAAACCGTCAGATTTTGTCGTCTTTCCTCATCAGTCCGTTACTGAATTACGAAATGTACATTGAGTGATGCTCCTAAAATTGCAAATTATTACACTATGTAACCAAAAATAAATAATCTCTGTCCGTGGGTGAACAATGCTATTTCTAAACTGGTTATGTACCAAAGCTTCAGAAAATGAAAATTATTTGTGAGAAACTTTGCTTTTGTTTCTGAAATTTGCTCATGTATTAGTTGCTTTCTTTATTATAACGAGTAACGTATGGCTGGAAGGTCATCGGGGACTTCAAAATGGTTTCATTACTGTTGGGTCTCCAAAGTGGTTTTGCTGAGTTTCTATGCTATCTATGCCTTTGGAACGGCCGGGACACCAAAACACACTGCTCTAAGAAATATTGGCCACAGCATATAGATTATTTATAAGGATATTATAGCCGTCATGAAGAATATAGCCTATTAAACGACAATACACTGCATTAAAACATACAATTCCACATTTCTCCATGGGTAAGTATACATGCATTTTCTACCATCTTTGCACACGTACACTAGCCTATATAATATGAAGTTAAAACACTTTTAGCAGTTGCATTTTTTGCATAATATCATTTTTTTTCAGATTATCTATGAATTTGTCAAAAATATAAGTTTATAGTTCAGTAGCCTTTACCAATACAGATGGCCATGATTCTAAAATTTGACATGAAATACTTACCCTTCATATTATTACAGAAAGTAAGCGACTGCATCGCGTAAGTGAGCATTCACTTACCCTAAGCCTCATTGAGAACCGTGATATTCGCTACTCAAGACAGAAAAACAGGTTTGCTAAGGAGAAGGGAATCTTATAACTACTCTTCAGATAATTTATAAAAATATTTCAAATAAAAGTTTTAGCTTTTCTTAAATCCATTATGTTTATACATTTTAAACG
Source organism: Ectobius pallidus (assembly GCA_964059195.1). Lineage (NCBI taxonomy): Eukaryota > Metazoa > Arthropoda > Insecta > Blattodea > Ectobiidae > Ectobius > Ectobius pallidus. Next base: position 134,768,005 of record CAXKWD010000004.1, read on the forward strand.
CAATTAGTCTAGCCGTTCCCGAGAAACATGTAAAGTGACTGTAGAAGCAAGAGTCGTCTCCACGCTTCGTGTCACATTTCCGGAAGATATCTCATCCAAATATGAAATGTTTTTATATGATTTTTCGTTTATAAGGTATGCTGTTGGCACACACAAAGACATGCTTGCGAAATCACTATTTTTGGATTCAGAGGTCTTCAAAATGTGTAGTAATGTCAAGAATTCAACATCGTATTTCCGGGTTTCCTACAAATTAGTAGTCTAAGTCCTTCAATGATGGAATAAAATGTTCTGTTCAACATCGCTACATTATATTAGAATATCGCCAGAGGCAAGTATATACGATGATTGATTTGATCATTTGTTTATTAACATAGATATCAGCGGAGATTTTGTTGATTATGTTATGATCTTGGCGGAGATTAATGCAAATCTCAATATGAATATTAATTTCCAATATCGGACCCATAACCAAAAGCTCATTGCATTCTTAGAAAGTTGTTGTAAGATCAAGAAAAAATTGTTAAACACTGTTCAATTGTTCAATACAGAATTATTCATTTCATGTGCTAGAGATTGTTATGTACATTTTAAAAATAAATTATACTATATTCGATGGTACTTTAAATTATGAAACTGCATTGGTTTTTAGAAGAGCATCCTGATCCCCAAACTACAATATTGTACATGTTTCAACATATCTTAACAAATTCAAGTGAACACAGAACTTTATCCCGCAACAAATAGCCTTGAAATTCGCTATAAAATGACATAACAATGGCAATTCACGATTTTGTTCATAGTTTTTGTGAACTCATTTCGCGATAAGTCGCGATTGTTTTATCCATATACTTTTTATCACATCCTCATAAGTCGTACGTATTTATAAAATCAGTTCTACCTGTATAATGTCGAGATTATAATGATTTCCATAAATACCCGACAATGAATATTGCATTTATCTAACAGTGTTTTCCTCTGGAAAAACTTATTTAGCTTAAATCGCTTTTGCATGCATTACATCAAGGACACAGGTATGATAGAGCTCCTTCTTTTTTCTTTCATATATCTACCTCTTACAAAACCAGAAGGGTTCATCTGCCTGTCACAGCTAATCCTAATTCAGATAGGATCCGTGAGAATTGAAGACTGCGAGGTAGTTGAGAACACTGTTATTATGGGGGTTATCTTGATGGGACGAACCAAACTATATGAGCAATTTGTGTTGTGACCACTTGGACGGAGATATACTCTATAATTAATTGTGTTTACCGTGATTACCTCTGTACTGGGTGAGGATGACGTGCCCGGCGAATACACACCAAGGGATATACAAGCGTTCTTTTGAAAAATCAAAGAAATATTATACAAATTGACATATTCTACAGCGGAAGCTAAAATAAGGGAAAGTTAGAAGTGCAAATGCTCAACGTGACGGGAACGATTTGTGCAAGTGTAACCACATTTATAAACTATTCACTTTTTGAAAGCTTTTTGAATCGTGTTAGCGATGTGTTTCTAGTAACAGCTGATTGGATATATTTTCAATATTCACACAAAAAACTTAGCAACAATTACATTAAATTCACTGACATTGTCATTAGGTGTTTTATTCTTGAGCGGATTTGATAAAGCTAAACATTCCGACTTTTGATTTTTAAAAAAAGGATTATATTTGTTAATTGTCTCATTTAAGGATATTGTTTTCAAATAAAACTTAATTTCAGAATTTTTCTGAGAAGTGGGAATATCTGTCACTATAAGGATGGCTAATTGCACGAAGCAAGTAAAATATTTAACATTTTCAAAAAACACAATTTTTTTCTGTATTAACAAAAAGAAGAAATTCCTTGTAATGGTTTAATATGACACTATTTATAATAAAGACATTAATGCCATATTAAACGTCAGGATAATTAAATATTATAATTATTCTGACTTTAATATAACATTAATTTCTTTATTATATATATATATATATATATATATATGGTCATATTAAACCATTACAAATGGCCTGGCGAAATTTTTTTGGAAAGCAATTGAAAATTAATTTGGTGAAAAAACAACATTTTTTTTTTTTTTTTTTATTTAGCATAAAATTACAACCCGTGTTTTACCAGAAGTATATCACGGGGTATTAACAGTGTTTTGATTGTTCAAAATTAATGCTGAAGTTGATGGAAGATGCTCGTGAGGAATTCTGCGACGCTGACTGTGTTGAAGTGTCCCTTCAGAATATTTGGTGGTGAAGCAAGTTGTAGTACAGCTGGACGGTCTCTGGAGAAGTTAGTGCATTCAGTCATTAGATGGTAGGCCGTCTGCAGAGGTTTTTCCGGACAGCTGCAGTAGGGTGAGGCAGTTCTGTTCATTTTATGTAGATAGGATTTAAATCGGCCGTGGTTGGTGAGGAATTGTGTGGTGATATAATTGGGCCATAAGGATAAGGACAGTCTATGGTGTATGGTCGGAATGAAAATTTTGGTGTGAAGGGAGTCGTTGGAATTGGTGTAAATGGAGTTCCAGATGGTTAGGTAATATTCTTTTACTAACTTTTTGCCTAGGGTTAGAGGAATTGAATTGTAGTCGACTGTAGACTTGTGGTTGGCGGCTATTTTGGCAAGGTAGTCAGCTCTTTCGTTTCCTCTAAGGCCTGCGTGTCCTCTGACCCAATGGAGGTCTATCTTTGTAGTCTTTTTGAGTGTGATAAGCATTCCTCTAATTTGGACTGCCAAAGGGTGGGTAGAAAAAAAAAAAAAACAACATTTTGAGCAAGTTAAAATTTTCACCATGTTCCCACTGTTGAACTTGCTCATGAAATTATACATTTTCATAGACCTATGTTGCCTATCTTTCCTAAAATCTTTAATCAGATGTTACATTTTTTTTAATTATTGATTTTCTGGTCTCATTGCTACTCACTTTTGGAAGTACCCTATACTTTCTCAACATTTTACTTTACTAACTCTTACCTTCTCTCCTTTGAGCGTATCTTATTTCAGCTCATCCTGAAAAAATACAATATTATACATATCGCAAATGAGTATTTTTTTTTTCACTGGCAAATAAGTACCTTCTGCAGTAGAAAATAGCTTTTCCTTTATTCTTTGCATAATTACCAAATATGAAATTGAAAAAAAAATTGTAAATTATTACATGTATAAAAAAAATTATGTACCATTGTGTACAATATTTTGGAATTTCTTTGTGCTTGAAGCATCTTCTTCTGTTACATGAAAAAATTAATTTATTTCCATTTTTATGCAAATTATATTTTCACTTTGAAAACTGATTAAGTCAAAAAATTGCATTTGAAATGTACTGATTTCCGTGATACCAAGAGAGTTTAATTACTTGAATCAGATTCATCTCTAGAACACGCATACAAAAATGACACTTTGACATTTGCACGGACATTAGTTACCTGTCGGATTCGTCGACGTGACTGACAGAAAATAAACACTGTGGTGTGAGGCACGGACCTTAGTCACTACGATAGATTCGTCGACGTGGCACACGGATAAATAAAAAATAAAAAACACTTGATGCATAATATCATGGACCTCAGTCAGAAAATCGGTTCACCCGGATATTATAACATACACATGCATACATGCCATACATAACAGAGGTTTGCCTTGCTTTGGGTGAAAATACAAACAATTTGCATAAAAATGGAAATAAATTAATTTTTTCATGTAACAGAAGAAGATGCTTCAAGCACAAAGAAATTCCAAAATATTGTACACAATGGTACATAATTTTTTTATACATGTAATAATTTACAATTTTTTCAATTTCATATTTGGTAATTATGCAAAGAATAAAGGAAAAGCTATTTTCTACTGCAGAAGGTACTTATTTGCCAGTGAAAAAAAAATACTCATTTGCGATATGTATAATATTGTATTTTTCAGGATGAGCTGAAATAAGATACGCTCAAAGGAGAGAAGGTAAGAGTTAGTAAAGTAAAATGTTGAGAAAGTATAGGGTACTTCCAAAAGTGAGTAGCAATGAGACCAGAAAATCAATAATTAAACAAATGTAACATCTGATTAAAGATTTTAGGAAAGATAGGCAACACACATAGGCAATTTACATGCAATCTCTACTCAATACTTATTACGCACATTAATGCATAAAAGATAGTATTCATGATAAGAATGGACTTAGGTAGACCATTAAACACTGTAACTATAAGTATTTGAATTTTTTTGTTTCACTCCCATGTATCTATCTTCATTTACTGTTCAGTATTACCAATATATACTATCTTCATGTTGAGATGCAACTTTATATTAAAATGACATCGTGATCATCAGTAATAGGTATTCAGTTTGGCGGTGGAAATGTGTATTCTCAAAGAATTTACAAGAATACCACCCCAGTCACGTCACTAGATATTCTAAAGAATTTTAGCGCAGACGTAAACTCCGGCACGGTCATTTAAAAGCAGCATTCAATTAATGCAAACTCCGGCACTAGAACTGTGTAAACTCCGCCACAAGCAATGTGTAAACTCCGGCCCTAGCAATATGTAAACTCCGCCACAAGCAATGTGTAAACTCCGGCACTAGTAATGTGTAAAACATGGCACCATAATATTTTCCTTCCCATTTTTAGCAGACTGAAGACTCGCTATGAGAAATGTATAGGTGCGGTTAAAAATGTTTCACCACCAATATTTAGTATCTTCATTACTATCCAAAATTAAAATTGTGCGAAATGCATAGATGTCGTTAAATTTTTTTCCACTATTACTCATCTTATTAGACAAAAATTAAAATTACATCTCAGAGAAATGCCTACTTTGTAATTTTGTTTAAATATGCTGCTCTTTTAACGAAATCAAATCGAGATATTTATCTTAGAAAGTAAAATTTCGCAAGTGTGAAATGAGCTGATATTTAGTTATATTTTAAATTCTTCCTGGTGGGAATATGCTGTTGGCTGCTTCGGATCTTTATGTAGGTGCTTGCACTTGAAACTGTAATATGGTCATGGAGATTACTCAGCCTTATTTAGGAAACAAATGGAGATCACTAACAGTCTATATCTCACTTATGCATAAACATTGGTATAAATTAATAACATTAAGTGCCGGATTTTACGTCTCTTCTTCTGTCTACCTCTCAAAGCCACGTGCCGGAGTTAACACATTCATGCGTTTCAGAAAAAGAATCAACCGTGCCGGAGTTTACACAGGCACAGTATTCATGCGTTTCGGAAAAAAAACAATCGCACCCGAGTTTAGATAGGCACAATATTCATGCGAGAAAAAGGATCGACCGTTCCGCAGGCAAATATTCATGCGTTTTAGGAAAAGAATCAACCGTGACTGAGTTTACATAGGCACAATATTCATGCGCTTCAGAAAAAGGATCAATCGTACTGGTCTCATTTCACCAGACAGACACAATATTAATGCGTTTCAGAAAAAGGATCAACCGTGCCGGAATTGACGTAGGCACAATATTCACGCGTTGCAGGAAAAGGATCACCCGTGTCGGAGTTTACATATAAGCACAATATTCATGTGTTTCAGAAAAATGGATCATCAGTGCCGGAGTTTAAATAGACACAATATTCATACGTTTCAGAAAAAGGATCAACCGTGCCGGAGTTTACATAGGGACAATATTCATGTGTTTCAGAAAAAGGATCAATTTTGTGCCGCAGTTTACTACCACCCAAATACTTATAGAAAACAAAAGTTAGAATGTGCTCACTGAATGCCTATGAATGGTTACTGAAATGCCATGAATGGTTACTGAAATGCCAACAAACAAGTGGCATGCTATTAAGTTAAAAGTCATAAAAGTACTACTAGAATTAAAACTCCTAGAACTAGAATTATTATGGATACCTAGATATTCTTAAAAATTAACAATCTTTACTAGAAGCCTATGTTACTAATTTAAAAAACCGACGATCATCATAATCATAATATTATTCCTGTTGTCAACATCCCTTTTTCTGAACTAATACAACGCCTACATACATTAGGCCTATAAGGTACTAACTAAACTAAACTAAACTCCGTGGCGCTACATCCCTGGAGGGACTTGGCCTACCACCCGACCGCTGCGTCATCTCCCGTAGGCAGATGGCAGGATTGGGGGGCATGTGGTCAGCATGCCGACACCCACGGCCGTTAATGGTGGTTTTCTTGACCGGAGCCGCTACTTCTCTATCAAGTAGCTCCTCAATTTTGAATCACGAGGCTGAGTGCACCCCTACTAGACCTCCCTACCTCAGAAAAATCCGAGGAGGTACCGGGATTCAAACCCGGGCCGACGGATCTGTAGTCAGCGACGCTAACCACAAGACCACGCCGGCGGACCGTATAAGGTACTAGTGGGTAGAATTTTTTTTTACCGATTTCTTATTTAGCATACTCAGTTTGCGTTAAAACATATTGTTTGTTTTAAGTTTCCATGCATATACAGTAACTGTAAAGAAATCTTAAATAGAACTTACCTCATTGAATTCTACACTGCATGGAATTGAAGCCAATTGCAGTCTCCCTGACAACATTATTGTTTCAGTGAAGATAGCTAGCTTGGGAAAGTGCTTGGTAATGAGATTTGATATTCGATCATATTAGAGGTGGAGTCGAAAGAATTCATTCCTATAAGTCAATAATAGCGATAGAAATCCAAGCAAATAAAAATATGATTATACAAGTCAAGTGCTGTGTTTACTTTTGGACAACTCTATGTAGCTTTTCAAGAGTCACAATTATAACATTACACATGTATAAATTAATATTATCTAACACGAGAAACACCAAATTGAAGATAATTTGCATTTTGACATCGAGTGTTATACAGAAAAAGGTATTATAATTTATAAATACTTTCACATTAATAAAAACTCTCCTGCCATTTTGTGTATACACTTAGCTGGGTTTTTAATTTCAACAACCTAACAAAACACTGGGGGTTTACTGGTATAAGCCTATTTAATTTCGATTACGTGTCCTTTTTCACGATATACTGATTTAGTCATGCAGTTACTGTAATAATGATCTATCTCAGTGTCCGGCAGATGCTACAGTTGTGACGTAAGAGCCGATCATCTCGGAAGAGCTTGAGAGAGCGAGCAGTTGACTTGCATTCCTGTTGATACGCACTAGCGCAGTGGCGTTCAGTGCAGCAGTAGGGTTAAGGTGAGCCGTGATGGTACATTGAATTGCGTGCATTAACCATGGCAAGGGTGCAGAGGTCAGTTAATCAGTGAAATGTATGGTAAATTTAGTGCATTCAGATTAATCCTAGACTTACGGAAACGTCAGGTCACCCTCGGAGACACGCCATATTTTCCAAAGTTGTCTACAGTATGTCATTCAATTACAGACATTAATAATTATGTACAAATATTAGAAGAACTGGATCAGGATATTTTATTACAGATTTCAAGATTTTGCAAAACTCCAATCCGATATTTGCATATTTGCGACACCATTTTCTGTGGATGTTGACAGTGTTCCAACGTCATTGCAACTAGAAGTCATTGATTTGCAAAATAATATTGAAATGAAAGACCGCTTTCAAAACAAAAAGGATCTATCTATATTTTATAGAAGATTTCCCCAGGCAACTACATAATATATTTGCTGCTAGAATGTTGAGTATATTTGTATCGATGTATGTATGTGAATAGTTCTTTTCTTGTATGAAGATCTGCAAACCACAACATGGAAACCGCCTATCTGATCAGAACATGAAAAATGTTCTCGTTTGTGTGTTAGCCAGACTATGTCTCCTAATATTGCAAAATTAGTGCGCGAGAAAAGAGGGAAAAAATCTCGACAATGCCTTGAGCTTGGGCACGATAGTGACACAAAGTAAGGGTGTGTATCAAAAGTCTGAATAGGCCTATACTTGGCATAGTGCTCACAAAGGTGTATAATTTAATTTGTATATTTTGTGTATTTTGTATATTTTTATACTTTAACATTTTTCAGTTTCCGAGTAGACAAAGTTTTGCAGTACTCCTTAAAGTATTCTTATGTTTTATGTATTTGTATGTTTATAGTAGTTTCGGAGCCTCATTTAAATAACCTGACGCTTCCGCACCTGGATGCATTTCAGATTAGTGTAAGTAGGGCCTATATTAAATTTCATTACAAACAAAACTGTTCTGTTACATTGATTTATCACAGTTGTACTATTTTGTTTTCGTACAAATGCATTGTAATTGTGCTATTCCCATACTATCTACGAAGATCGGAGCGCACTCTGTCAATGCATAGGCGTCGTTCCGCCACTGGCCAGTTGAACCCTTCCTCCACGCTCAGTACGGAGATATTGCCGAGCAAAGAGCGCGGATGCTCTGTAGTATGACGTCACAGAGCACGGAACATGCCGGTCACTGATCTATCTCATGAATATCATAATTTGAACGGCAAATTTCTAAATGTTAAACAATTTCACGCATTTCTATTAAGTTACAACTCCATACTCCCAACAATCTTCCCATTTCAATTAATCAAATAGAGAATTCATTGTTTTCTAACGTTTAAGTCACCAGGTAGTTTAATACAATAAGTTAAACGAGAAAAGTGAATCTCTACGTAAATGTCAAAGAAGTATGTAGTTATTTCGTAGTTTAGAAACCTGTCTTCATGATCAGCAGCATAATAAAAAAAGTGTAGTTTGCATAGTGCATCTCCCCTGTTTCTTCATCGTACTGGGGATTGACTTTATAAGATGAGCTAATATTCTCTATTCTAAATCTTTGGCACTAAAGGCAGTTTCTTGTTTAGTTTTCTCAAGGTCATGTACACTCCAATACTCAGAAGACGAAATGTTTACCTGAGCTTCGTAAACTTTTTTTTTTTTAATATTTTGGAGGCCTTTTCTGGTTAAACTATATGAATATAATTAGTTAATTTATAGTCATGCAGGAGTCAAATTTATAGTAATTATTCCCTTTTTATAACGATAATTTTCAATATAATTAATTAATTTCTTACCATTTGCAAGTTCAATACCAGACCGGCTGCGATGTCTCATCCCAGCGTCGCTGGCTACGGTTCCGCAGGCATGGGTAGCCCAAGATCAGTAAACTATACAGGTTGCGTATTCCGGGATAGACCAATCGCAGCACTTGAGTGTGTGACGTCACAAGATTCCAGATCTCGCAATTTTCAGATTTTACTCAGTCTAGAAAATCTTACACCGCGTGATTAAACTCGTAACCTTTAATTAACCCGTGGTCGGATTCCTGTGAAATTTATACAGAAATAATCTACACACATCAGCCCTACTGATGGTTAAAACAGAGCCTTAAAAAGGCGGATACAAATGTTTTTATTTCATTTTATAAACATCACCCGTTACACAAAATTCATGGAGGGAGAAGCAAATTTCACTATGCGACAATTTTTTGTATTTTTGTGTCCCGAAAAAACTTCAAGCGAGAAAGTTTTAGTGAAATAATTGAATTTTAATACAAATGAAGTTCCAGCCCCATATCTCGAATGGTTTACGAGTAATTAAGTGGTAATTATTCCATGCGCTTCAGAGTCGGAGTGATTTGTGACGACCGTGAAATGTTCAGGAAGAAGCATATTTGACTATGCGACAATTTTTTTATTTCTGTGACCAGAAAATGATTCAAGCATGTGAGCTTATTTTATTTCTGTGACCAGAAAATGATTCAAGCATGTGAGCTTTAGGGAAATATTTGAATTTTATTATACATCAAGTACCACGTTTATATTTTGAATGGTTTACGAGTAATAGAGTGGTAATTACTCAAGGCGATAAATCTATCGGAACGGTACAGAGGTCTTTTTTATTCTATAAAATAGGCCTACTAGCAATTACGAAAAATCCTTAAATATTTTATTCGTGGACTCAATAATAAAGGATATTAACTGGCTACTTGTACCCATACTGAAAGATTGACCCGCTGGGGAAAAAGAATGAATTAAACTTTTTCCTAATCTTGTAAATCTGCACTACTGTTATTTAGATATTTGTTGAATTATTTATTTTATTTTTTGATCCTTTGTGCTAGTAACTTTTATTTCTAATTACCTTATCAAATGCCTTATTAGTTTAATACCTTGTTACGCCCTTTTCATATTTTAATATAATTTATCAACATGAAAACGTATTACAGTTAAAATTGAATTGCCGAGGCTTTAAGAGCATGCTGTCGGGTTATAGTTAGGGCAAGACGATGATACTTTTTAATGAAAAATTCATGGAAAAATCCTTTGAAATATTGTGTGATTTATGTAGAATGCATTGCGAAGCAATTTGTGTCCTTTTTGTTATGTTGAGACGTCGATTTTAAAGATCCTGCGCCTCTTTTCGTTGTGCTGCTCATGAAAGTTTCCCTGCCCTGCAATTCACAAACCATCCCTTAGTTTATTAGGTCTATATTATCTCTGTCGTCACATAATTTGTATACAGATGTACACTTTTGGCCGTGTTTCATCAATCATTACCTAGGCCCTACATAACTTACCCCATATAACCCGGAGAAAATTAATTATTAATATAAATGTATTGCTTTGATTACAATATTAACACAAATTAATACTCTATAATAGTCTACGCAATGTAATAATAACATTAGTACTGTACATGTTAATATTGATACATAAAAATTCCCGTAGTTGTTTTCTACCCTTATTATAAGGTACAATTTCTATACAAATATAGGATACATTCTTTAACAAATTTTCATCAAATTATACTAACATAACCTCTAGAATGAGGAATATTTTCTAGGCAACAAAATATTAGAACAAATCACCCTTTAGCTGTTATATAGGCCTACCTGTATTATATAATTTCTATTCAAATCTAGATCCTTTGGGAGATTTTTACAAGATTTTAAAGACAAATGCTGTAGAATCAGAAGAACATTTTAAGTAACTTGAATAACAAAACAGTTCACATCTTAGCTGTTTTCTACAATCTACAAAATTACTGTTACACACTGCCACAGCACATATCTGGCCCGGCATAATGGTTCAGTTAATTGCACTTTCTAAAGCACCTTCCATTTGTATTATTAAAAACAGTATGTACTGGTAATATCTATCCTAAAAGACTGCGGTCAAGCGGCCGAGATCAGTAGGTAGAAGCTATGTCAGCGGCACCATGCTCTCTACTGTCGTGCTTGAAGCGCCAAATCATTCTGACACCTTGAAGCGCCCGGAATAATTACCACTAAATTACTCGTAAACCATTCGAGATATGGGGCTGGAACTTCATTTGTATTAAAATTCAATTATTTCACTAAAACTTTCTCGCTTGAAGTTTTTTCGGGACACAAAAATACAAAAAATTGTCGCATAGTGAAATTTGCTTCTCCCTCCATGAATTTTGTGTAACGGGTGATGTTTATAAAATGAAATAAAAACATTTGTGTCCGCTTTTTTAAGGCTCTGTTTTAACCATCAGTAGGGCTGATGTGTGTAGATTATTTCTGTATAAATTTCACAGGAATCCGACCACGGGTTAATTAAAGGTTACGAGTTTAATCACGCGGTGTAAGATTTTCTAGACTGAGTAAAAACTGAAAATTGCGAGATCTGGAATCTTGTGACGTCACACACTCGCCTGCTCGCCGCAACCCCCTGTCCTATAAACTCGCCGGAATACGCTACCTCTGTAGTTTACAAGCCTTGTGGGTAGCCTACCTTCTCGGATTTTTCTGAGGTAGGGAGGTTTGGAACAGAGTGAACTCAGCTTTATGATACAAACTGAGGAGCTCCTTGACTAAGAAGTAGCGGTTCCGGTCCGGAAACCATCATTAATGGCCGTGGATGTCTCATGCCCCCAATCCTGCCATCTGTCTATGGTAGATTACGCAGCGGAGCCCCACGGCGTTTATTTTAGTTAGGAAGTTCAATACCAAACGCATGTAGCGTGTTTGCAATTAAATCAAGCAAGTAATGACAAGTACAAGCAGCATTCCCATGCATTATAATTTCGTACATAAACCGGAATACGAAAATTACAATTCTTATCGCATTCACATACCTTCATTCGACCTTTCGCTAGCTCTGAGGATAATTGAGAAGTATAAGATCCCTGTACAAAATAGCGAACAAAGTAAGCTATAACCTGTTTAGATCGCAATGATTGCATCATTACTGTATTATTGTTTCTCAGGCGAGTTGGAGGTTTGGTTCCACGCTTTCGGCAGCTATCTCTGCTGCCATCTTCTGGGAGAAGTGAGCTGGATTGACCAGACCAAATAAGCTAACGGAGGTCGGAGCATTGCGGACGAAGCCCGCGATGCGATGACCTCGACTCCGATTCCATACCTGCATACGAAATGCATTGCTGGAAATGAAAACGGGTACCTATCCTATAACTTAAATTTGCTTACGCTAACGGCGTTTCGCATAGGACTTAAACCTATCCTGGGCAACTGCAATAAATTTAGGGGTTCGGGCCGTGTCCCTTTTCTTTAAATAAAGTTCCAGTATTCACCTTACAACCAGGGAAAACTACGGAACTTGCAAAGGGGATTTGGTCATGGTCCTCCATTCTGTAATGCCTGGTTGGAATTAAACCAACCAGTTGGGATACGTGTCAGCTGAAGACTTATATTTAGTGAGATGGGGTATTACTAGGCAGAAGGCCTCAAAAAATCTGACGACTTTAATCGTCCCCTGGGAAGCGCAGGCGCTTTCCAAGTTGCCGTACTACAGGGTTCTCAGCATCTTGAAGCTTGGAGTCGAAACTCTGTGCAAGGCTTCTGATGTGGGTGGCAAGTAGTGGAACCGTAGAGGAAAGGTGCAACGAACACCTCAGATGCATCAGACTGTATTACGCTGACAAGCCCGCAGTAGCCCAACACTGTGTCGACACTGACCACAAAATCCAGTTCGACCAGACCAGAATCCTAGGGAAGCAGAGATTCTACGCGGGTCGCATTGTTCCAGAGGTCTTGGAAATCCAAATCCAATGCTGAAACTTCAATGGGGATGGCGGTCTACAACTTAGCCAGGCTTGGAAGACAATATTGGCAACTCTACCTCCCCAAAAAGTTATTGGTTCTGATAAGGACCGATTTCACATCCAACAACAATATTAAATTCTATTTTTTCCTTCCCGACCAATCAGAACTCTCCATTCAATGAATCCAATTTCTAATTTTCCTATCGACCCACCACCCGTTCTAGTTTATTCAGTCTTTTCCTATACAAGAAACAGTTTTTTTCCCAATCCAGCTCATTTCTCCCAGAAGATGGCAGCAGAGATAGCGGCCGAAAGTTTGGAGCCAAACCTCCAACTCACCCGGTTGAAAGCCCGAGAAACAATAATACATTCTCAACACCGGGAAAGCCTCACACCGCGAAAGTCACACATCATTACTGTAATTTTATATTTTCAAGCACCTAAATAGATCTGAGTGGGATTCGAGTATACAGCCCACTGGTTCTCACGATTGTAGATTTCTTTTCAGTTATGTCCTCGGTTTGCGTAGCATTAGCGTTTGTACCTATGACACGAGCCGTTTCATGTTTAAATATTGGTAAATACCTATTAGGCCCTACTGTAACTAGTGGCTACAATGCAGCTCGGCTCGTAACAAATCCAACATTTCAGAAACATTTTAAAAACTTTTTAAGGGCGGTTTGTTCAACACTATCATCAATGTTATTTTGTGAGAGTTCCATGGTTCAAATCCCGGCAGAGACCTCCAACTTCATGAAGCTCAAAGGAGAACTGGTATAGTACGTACTTTTCGAAACATGACGGTGTTGTCTCATTTCACCATTCGAGGCTCGGGGTAACTTTGAGGAATTGTTTTATAATTAGCATTTTCCTAATAAAAATCGCTTATTGCTCGGTAATTCCAGAGGCAGTGTATTTAGAGAGTACACTTTTTCTGATGTGGCGACGATGACCATGACCTGGGTCGGAAAAAATAAGAACATATTATACATTAATACAGCGGGGGCAACTAGCCTATTCAACACGACACTGGACTGATCAGTATCCAGAAAATAGAGAAATCTGGCAGTGTTGATTCTAGGCCTTTAATGAGGGTCGCCTATTGTTCACTATTTCCTGCAGTAAAGTAGCAGGGGGAAATGTTATCTGGGTAATTCCTAGATCCGAGGATTTTATGTTTTGAATAATACGGTTGTTCGTGAATTGAGGTTTGAAATAGGTTTCTGGCATATGGCGCGTGACTGTAGTCTAAATGCTGTAGTGACCCGTGGCTCGTGACACAAGGTTTCTCAAGGCACAACAAACTCCCTAAAACGTATTGATGGTCTCCTAAGCTGCCTTAGAGTCGTGTTGGAGAATGCTACGGTTTCAATTCCCGCCTTAGTTATGGGGGTTAGTAAAAAAACTTCATAAAAACTGGTAATTGGCCGAATAAAAAATTAAAAGAAAAGAGGGATCTGAAACAACATCGCATAATCACTATTCCTATATTCAAGGCCGATAAAAACTCTAGGATCAGCTCGGAAACATGAGGGAATATGTCTTAGTCACAAAATGATGTGCAAGAATAATGTAGCGTACGTGAAGGCCTTCATTCTTTCGGATGTCCTCTACTGCCATGCATATAATCAATGTTTGCATAGAACAGTAAATTATAGGTCCCATCTCAATTACGCACAAAATTATCCACACATGATAGTTATTGATGTCCAAACAAAAGCAAAGAATAGGCTAATACATCTGTGAACTTTACACTTGTACTGGCATGAAATAGCCATTCAGGTATGTTTGTGTAAGACAATGTGTTATACAGTCATGTAAAATGGAAATCGTGAAAGCAAATCATGGACATCTCTGGTTGGAAGGACGCTGACCAGGAATACTGTGACTAGGGTTATAAGGGTGAAGCAGATTGAAGGAATGATTGGGAACAATTTTCATAAATTACACGGTGCAGTGTAGCACTGCTGCTCCTGCTGTGGTATGTAGTGTATCTACTTACACGATAGTTATCTTATTTTCTCCTATGTGTGCGAGTATAGGTTTAGAGTTATTATTTGCTATGGTTGAGGTTAGGGTCGCATCTTTTTGACTGATAGTTTTTTTTATTTATTTTCTTTTCTTTCCTATGTCCAGCGATCGACACTTTCGATTGTGTTCAGACTGCATACAGCGTTCAATGAGTCGAATTCATTGTTCTTTTTCCATCCTGCTTGTTGTGGTCGAGTTCTAATGTTCGGTCTCTACAATCTTTTACGGCGAGTTACTTTATTAGAGGCCTTTAAACTAATGTAGGTTTATTATGCTTCTAAATAATAATAATAATAATAATAATAATAATAATAATAATTTAATAACTATAATAATAAAAATAATAATAATAATAATAATAATAATAATAATAATAATTATAATTTAATAATTATAATAATAAAAATGATTTAATAACTATAATAATAATATTTAATTGCTCAATGGAAATAGGCAATACCTAAGCAAGCTAAAGGAATATGATCTATGTTATGGAATCCGAAGGTTAATTGCCTCGTATACCTGAGCCCGCCATTCAACCCTGTTCTTTGCTAACTCCAATTGGACGACATTCTGCAGAAGGGAACCAACCCTCAAATTTAAAAAACCGGAATGGATGCTAAATTTTTGCTACTGAACTATATAATTACGTTGTGAAAACTAACCAACCCTCTTCATCCATTCATATGCCATCTATGAGGCAAACAAAAACACACTGAAAAGATCAAGGTGACTTTTCATTTAACTTTAAATGACTATTTTTTAGCTTAAAAATCATTTGGCTTGGTTCCTTTCTGCAGAATGTCGTCCAATTATCCCTCGCATATCCTTCTTCCTTTAAATCTATCCTAATATTGTCCTCCTACCTACGTCGAAGTCTTTTAAGTGGTATTTTCCCTTCGGGTCTCCCAGCCAATATTTCTGGTAATAATGTTAATAATAATATTAATAATAATGTAAAATCATCCTCAAAACGAGTATTGCCTAAACACAGGTTGCCTATCCAAAATTAGTTGTAAAAATCTAATGGTTCATCTGTCTGTTCCGATTTGTCGCAAAAGCTACTAACTTGATAGAACTGAAATTCTGCATGAACATAGTTTTTATACGCGGGAAGTTTAAAGGACTATATTAGTTTACTCACTATATTTAATCTAATATTACAATAATTAAAATTCGACATGAGTTTACATGAATCTTGGCTATGACAGGATAACTTAAAGAAATGAAAATCCATATTCTTCATCTACTGGTAAAGAAACCAAAGATCCTGTTTTCCTGTATTTTCTCGTTTCATAAAAAAGATGTTTTAGCAGTTATTTATTGGAGTTAGCATTTAGCAGTTATTTTTTTTCATAAACATATATTAACAGTTCTGGATTAATTTCCTATCCTTCTATTAGCAGTTAGCTGTGTAGTGTGGTTCAAAGATCATGGTGGCATAAACAAAAAATAATTATCTCTAATGATTTCCATGGCCTCCTCGTTGCACTGAATTCACATTGATAGGGTGTAGGCCGGTTACACACATGGCGGATTTTTTCCGTCGCGGAGAATTTACCGTCGCCGGTCAAAGAAATGAAACGATTACACACTGGGCGGAAAAATTTCCGTCGCCGTTTAACTGTGTTATTCAGATTGTTGAATGCAATGTAGTTTGAAATGAATAGGGAGCAGCTTCTAGGGTTATTGATATTCCGTCGTGAAATGATATCCATTAATTTAATTCTGAGAAACATAAACTACAGTCAACTCTCGATATAGGGTAAGGTGTACATTTTCGAACACTTAACAAATATTCTTATTTTATGAACACAATAAACATAAGAAAAATTCAATTGTAATGTAATCACAAAGTTGGCAACGTAGTCGACCCTTCACAAAAGTATGAAAGTCAAACAGCTGTAAAATTTGTCAGGGCAATCAATCTTTCCAGAATAACTTTCGAAAATGTAGATACAATTCAAAATTACACCAGTGATTACTATTTCGAACAGTGACATTTCCAACGAATGATCTACTTTCTTCCAAATATTATTTTATTTATTATTATTTACCAATAATATGAGCGTAATAATGAAGTGTCACATTTTGAATAGCCAGATGGCAGGATTGGGGCGTGTGGTCAGCACACCGACTCCTACGGCTGTTATTGATGGCTTACTGAACCGGAGTCGCTACTTCTTTACGAATTAGTCCCTCGGTTGGTGTCAAGAGACTGAATGCACCCCGTTACAGATCGCCCTACCTCAGAAAAATCCGAGGAGGTACCGGGGATCGAACCCAGACTTGCGGGTCCGTAGTCAGGAACCACTAGAACATACAGGCGGTCTGTCATAACATCAAGAGCAATAATAAAAATACTTAACAGTTGCATGCTATATTGCTGAGATGTAATAACATTGCGGAGGAAGTGTCGAGTATAACTTTTCGTTGAAATAATACCACTGTTGAAAGTCGTATGAATGCCGTCCCTTTAACTTATTTTGAGTAGCACAGGTTATAATAATAAACATGCAGAATGCTGTGTCGGCAAAACAGCTTTTCCCTGCAAGACATAAAGGGGTTAAACTGCTGTTGGAAACTGTACCTAAAAAATGTGTTCATATTTGTAATTTGAGCTAGTTTTTGTAAATTGTAAATGTCGAGGGTTTTATCCTATAAAACAGGTCTCGCTTCGATTAATGAATTGAGAATTTCATTATCAATAATACTCGTACTACTCATAATACTCATGTTCATTGTTATTCGAAATACGATCAACCTGCCAACACAACTCAAATCACACTGAGCATATAACTCGACGGTAGAAAAAACGCTGTGTGTGTAAATGTGCATTTGTTTACGTGGACCACTACTTTAAAGCGACGGTAAAATATCCGTCGGGCTCCAGTGGCACCAGGCGGCTGCAAAACTACCGCCGACGGAAATTTTACCGATAGTTTTTTTTCCGCCTAGTCTGCAAGCTCTAATTTACTTCAATGTACTACTGTCTTTGGGCGGCGACGGTAAATTCTCAACGACGGGGGAAAAAAAAACGCCGTGTGTGTAACGGGGCTATTGTGTGAAAATACGAGGGACACGAAAGAACTAAGAATCATAAAATAATTTTATTTCGCCCTATTCAGCTTTTATTACGAAACATTTTAAGAAGAAATCATGGAGGAAATTCATGAATGCTGATTATACTGTTACAGCAATAAGTGTAACCATAAGTGTAACAATACTTTTATCATGAAGTTTGCAGTTATGTTGCCTATGGGATACTATTTCGTCAAACATGAAGACATGTGATAGAGCCTTATATTTCTAGAAATGGTTCAATGGCAATAAGTGATTGGCTGAATTTGCTTAAATTTAGGCCGAAATTTTCATTATATTCGTAAGTTTCTTCCATCAAACTGTGATGTCCTCTGGCTTTGAATATCTTGGATACTTTCCATAAACTCAATTTTATTATTATATTTAAAGAAATATACACTTTAGAGGAAATACATTTAAATTATAAATTTCGACTGCCTTTTCAGACCCGCTAGTGCATTGTGGCGTGCCTCTCGGGCCTGCCACCATAATTAGGGGCAATTCCAGACCCGTACAGAAAATTTAATGAAAAATACAGTAAGGATAGAAGAAGGGAACGTAATATACCTATAAATACAGAAATACTGAAACCAGATTCAACAATTTATTACAAACTTTGTTAGGTTAATAAACCAAGAAACAATTAGGCCATACAATATGTAAAAGAAAATACCTAAACACCCTAACTCCATAAGAACAACGGGGGGGGGGCCATCTCAACTCACGGAAAGAAGTTACGACTGAAAAGACTGTACCGAATATAATAAACTAAAAATAACAGAAGAGAATAATAAATTTAATAATAATCAGAAACACTGGTGGGCAAAAACAAACTAACTTAACTAAACATAATCGGCAGTGAAATAAACGCAACAAAAGAAACCCACCAGGTACAAAGAAATATGAAAAGACTCAAAAAAAACTACCGCATACCTGAGCTTAAGGGAGAGTCCTAGGCTATGGACTCCAAGAAGAACCGCTCGCTTCCGAAGTCTGGTCTTGAATTATAAAAGGTTCGTGAAGCGAGACCTCAAACCCTCACGAAAAATCTACCAGCAAACCGGAACACGTGACTGCGTGACGTCAGAAAACAGCGAGATAGGAAATAAGGAGAAAAATGAAAATGAAAACAGTCCGCGAGGCGAGATGACCACCAAGATAATAGTAAGTACCTTTGGTATAAAAGAACATTATACAGTGTGCCGAAATATAGGCGGCACAGACTCCCTCGACGCACAAAGAAAAACATTTTTGAAGAATTCAAAAATGTTTTTCGAAAAATAAATTTTATTGCAGAGAAGGTTCGAAAAGTTTATATCTTCACTTCACTTCTACAACTCACGAGGAGGTCCACAAAAGAATGTACTATATCACCATTTTAACAGTAGACAATGGATTCATAATAATAGTCCATCTAATAAATTGGAGTAGAAAATACATATATAAACTTATGTATTTACAGCTTACCAAGTCCATTTGTTACTGTAATTAATGTAGTGAATAACGGGGTAGTGGAGTCCTTTTCAACACATACCCCAATCACAATGAGTACTCTTGGGTAGTAATGGTGAGTAGAATATAGTAGTTGACTCTGCATGCTTGAATGAAGACAGGTACAGTGTGTATGTACCCAAACCGAAGATATAGCAGCAAATCCTCACTGATGCCGGACCTGATGATTACTATCAGGTCAAAAGGAACCAAGTTGAACGTCTTCAACGTGCTACCAGGAGAATCTGAGCACCGTAGACAAAATGTGGCCTCAGGAGTTCGTAGAGTGAAGACTTAGCGGCACATCCAGCAAAGAAAAGCACAGCGTAGATGCCAAGGGAGCCACCAGACACAATCCGAACATGCATAGAAAGCTGAAATCAATAAATACAGCGGCAGAAAAGGTACTTACAAACAAATTACCCCCTATAGTGTTTTATGTGAAAACAACCTACCTGTTTTTATTTTATTTTATTTTGCTTAAAGGTTTTTTTTTATATAAATTTTAATTAATTCAATACGGCGAAGAGTGAAGTTGTCCTGAAGGGACCACAATTAGAAATTGTATTACAATAGAAAAAATTATTTACAAAAATGACATGACAATTAATTAAATTTAAAGAATACTTTACATTAAATACAATTACGATAGTTAAATTTATATATACAAGAGAAAAATACTTGCTGAAATATCAGCACAATAAAGCAATGTATAATAAATTATCATTGAATACAATATGCTTTGAAATATTTATATACAATTGCAAGTAAAAACAATTACACAATTAGAATAAAATTAGACAAAATTTTAATAAAAATGATTTGATAATGTAGAATTGTTGAGATGTCGAGATGTTCCGATGTTATGGTATGAGGATGTTATGATATGAAAATAGTGATGACATTATGAAGTCCGGACTTCAAGGAATTAATAATGATGGAAATTTTAGGAACGGAAACGGGAGTGGATAAATAGTGTAGACTTCCAGATATTGTTCGATGGTAATAAGTATTTGAGCGCTCTATCAAAAGGGAAAGCTACAGTGCTTACAACAAAACACTACCCGCGAACCGAACATACAAAACATAATATGAGTAAGAATACAAATATCACTTGCATATAAAAATAGAAAATTTTGGCCATTAAGTGACAAAGGAGGACATGTCCTAATGATAAGTGCATTTAGAAAATTGTCGTAAGCTAAATTTAGGCAAGACCAGAACTTCTTTAAGTCTAAATTTGTTTAGCAAACTCAAAGGAACGAATTACAACTGAGGCGACGAGAAAGAACCTAGGGCACAAACATCCTTTACAATATCGATGAGTTTTTGGTTTTTATAAAATATCTCTATATAACTTATATGTGTTTCTATGTAAATTAATTCAACGCTCATAGGCCTAGTTAATTTATTTAGTCAAATACAATTAATAAAATATTTTTTTTTACAATAATTTTTACAACAGTATGCTATAATTCTTTTTCCTGTATTACATAAAAGAACGCCAACCGATTTTTGGAGATAGCAGAGATCAAAATAATAATGTAGATAATTTATTATTAGACCCACTAAATTTCGTTGGTGTGATTTTTATTTCAGGGTCAGCGGAGAGTAAACTCCAGAGCACCAGGTATGCGGCAAAGAGAAAAAAAAAACAAACAAAAGAACAAAAACAGAAAGAGGGCCAACACCCACACGCAAGGACAGCAAGAATAAAGGCAAAAACCCGAGACAAACGGACGAAGAAAGAATACGAAGAAAATTTAGAGAAAGAATAAAATTATAATGTAATTACAGAATGTAAAGCATGATTAAATATTTATGATAAATTTAGCAAAAGTGAAAACAGAAAACTGGCATATTTGTACTTACTAAATTGAATAAAGAAATCTGGAGAAAATGTATTATTTACTGAATGAATTAGAGAGAAATTTTGAATAAGCAAAGCAAAACTACGGCACTGGACGCCGAAATAGGTCATGCAAATGCGAAATATTTTTAAAAGGTACCAAAATCAAGGCAAACGGTATAAGACTAAACAAATCCCCAAGATATCAGGTTAAATTCGATAGAAAATTTTAACAAAACTTACCCCATAACAAAACACGTCGATCGGGCGGACAACATCCGGAAAACTTCCTCGGACAAACTACCACCAAAACGGTCCAAAAAAACACCAGAACTTTGCTGATGAGACACGTTTATCGGGCAAAGAAATGACCGGAAAATAACCTCGGAAAAACCCAGAAAATTATACTAGGACCCAACCACGAAAGACTGTAATAAAGGTACAAAACTATTCCGCCAATAAAACTCATAGTTCAGAAAGCACAGAGAACTACTCACCTGAGACTGACTAGAACAGAGGCCATTAACCCAACATAACAGACAAAAAAAAAAAATTCCGTCAAAACGCTGAGCGCAAAAATAGAAATGAAATACGGTATGGTACCTATAGGAAATATACTAGAAAAATTTTCAGACTAGATGAAAATAATTTACAATTTACAATTATCTTATTCAAAAAACTTGCGAATTCATGCTTCGTGGGCATAGAAAAGAAGACCTACCGGAACAGAACCCGGGAAATTCCTTGGCCCAGCAAGCCCCTAACCTAACTCAGAAAACAGCAAGACTGTGGATGAATGGTGCATATGGCAAAATTACTAGGCAAGATATCAAAACAGAACAGCAAACGGGCTAGACAAAATATTCCCAAAGAAAACAGGCAGCTAAAGCATGAAAAGATATGAAAACAGAGCACAAACCACACGCACCGCCGCCGGAAAAATAAGCCTCGAAAAGACTGGCCACTTAAACACCAGACATTGCTGATGAACACAGTCTTACGGGCACAAAACATCACGGAAAGCAGCACGGAAACGGCTCAAAAAAACTTACTACCCTGCCTCAAGCCAACAAAACCCGACAGCAAAAAAACCCACAGAAACTTGCTCTAGTGAGACTGCCGGAACGAAAGCAATTACCCTACGTATCTGACGAAAATTTCACCAGAACGCAGAGAGCAGAAATAGAAGAAAATTTTATAAATATGAATGAAAACGGCATGGTACAAATACTGAAAAATAAAGCATAACGCTCACAGTAAGACCGCCGGGGCTATACAGCCATGAAAAATAATGAAACTACTAACCTGACAGGGGAAAAAAATTAGATGACTACCCTAACCCGAAAACTGGATAGTAAAAAAACTTGAAAAATTTTGAAAAACCCTAGAAAAACTGCCAAAATGACTGAAAATTTACGATCGACGAGCTCTGCTACCACTTTGTGGCGTGCCTCTCGGGCCTGCCACCATAATTAGGGGCAATTCCAGACCCGTACAGAAAATTTAATGAAAAATACAGTAAGGATAGAAGAAGGGAACGTAATATACCTATAAATACAGAAATACTGAAACCAGATTCAACAATTTATTACAAACTTTGTTAGGTTAATAAACCAAGAAACAATTAGGCCATACAATATGTAAAAGAAAATACCTAAACACCCTAACTCCATAAGAACAACGGGGGGGGCCATCTCAACTCACGGAAAGAAGTTACGACTGAAAAGACTGTACCGAATATAATAAACTAAAAATAACAGAAGAGAATAATAAATTTAATAATAATCAGAAACACTGGTGGGCAAAAACAAACTAACTTAACTAAACATAATCGGCAGTGAAATAAACGCAACAAAAGAAACCCACCAGGTACAAAGAAATATGAAAAGACTCAAAAAAAACTACCGCATACCTGAGCTTAAGGGAGAGTCCTAGGCTATGGACTCCAAGAAGAACCGCTCGCTTCCGAAGTCTGGTCTTGAATTATAAAAGGTTCGTGAAGCGAGACCTCAAACCCTCACGAAAAATCTACCAGCAAACCGGAACACGTGACTGCGTGACGTCAGAAAACAGCGAGATAGGAAATAAGGAGAAAAATGAAAATGAAAACAGTCCGCGAGGCGAGATGACCACCAAGATAATAGTAAGTACCTTTGGTATAAAAGAACATTATACAGTGTGCCGAAATATAGGCGGCACAGCATTGGGGTAAGTTTCTTCTAGCATATGTGTCTAATCTCTGTTGCCAGGTTTAATCAGGCCTACTCTCAAGCACAGACGACATTTCTGTGGTTTTTGATAAAATATTTGATAATAGATATATCCAACGGTCAAATATTGAAACAATACTTAAAACATAAACAGATAAATTTATTCAAACTCCGAAAGAACGTCAGGTGAACTAAAAATGAAGTACAATTCATCCTCTTGATGTTTCTCGGGTAAAGCTAAATAAAAACATTGCAAAACAATTTTCACCCATACGAAGGACAGGTAACCAGTTGGTATTACAAAATAATATTATAAGATGACAATGATACAAGGATATTATTTAAAAACAGTTCCAGTTAAAGCTATATTTCTTAAAATTGGAATAGAATAATTAAAATAATTAATTAGGCTTATGCTTTAAAAATTAACATAATCATATAAACCTTTTTTTTAACTTGGCACTTTAAAATAGCTTGTTTGCATTAATGTATTATACTAATGCAGGGAAGATGGTGAGCGAGTTAGTAGAGTTTCTTGAAAGATTATGTTCGTAGACATTTTCGCCAGGGTGTGCCTAACAGTACAAACTTAAGCCCCACCACTTCATATACAAAAATTCGTGAAAGAAATAACATAGCTCCCAGACTAAAAATTTTAATTTGATGTGTTTGAGGAATTTATGTAAGTAATGTAAAAAATTGCAAAAAAAAAAAGAATAAGGTTCGTTGTAAAAGTATAGCGTGTATTCTTACATCAAGTATTACGACTAAATACGCAATAGTCTTCAAGAAAATGAAATTGTGTCAAAATGGAATTTCACATTGTGATTAGACATTTTTGAATGACAGGACACGTAGAACATCAATTTTAACTCTGAGTCGTTTCTCATCGCAATTGTTAGAGATTGAAACCTTAAAATATACAAATTACAAATTACAAATTTTTTTCCTAAGCCATTAAACACCCAAACATGTAATAGGCCGAGTCAAGTAAATTAAAAACTAAAATATTAAAAATCCACAAGGGAAAGACTACAATTAACAAATTCGTTCACATTATAAAATGGGTTTTTGAGCAACCAGGTTTCCAATTTCATTTTAAAAACATTAGTGTGCAGCTCTTTTAAATCTTTCGGTAGCTTGTTGTATAACAACAGTCCATGTACATAAAAATTTCTATTTGTCTTTGAGAGTCTACAAAAGGGAACATCTAGGTTGTCCTTACATCTGGTATTATGATTGTGAGTATTACTTCTACATTTGAAGCATTCTACGTTTTTTCTTATGTACATTATCAATTCCAATATATATAGATTAATCACAGTCAATATTCTGTATTTTATAAACAAAGGTTTCGCGCTTTCTCTTGCATTGGATTTGTTTATTAGCCTTAGTACATACTTCTGTTGTTTTAGAACGGAATTTACTTTACTACAGTTTCCCCACAATATTATACCGTATCTTAGATTCGATTCGAAAAATGCAAAATACATTGTTCTGATATATGTCATAGGCAGAACTCTCATTAAACTTCTTAATAGGTAAGTTACTCTCAATAACTTTGTCATTACATAGTTGACATGGCATTCCCAAGTCAGATTAGAATCAATAAATATACCAAGGAGTTTACCATTATCATTGTGCTCATTATTTGTAGAAAAGGTTATTTTCTGTGTCTTAGTTTCATTTAAAAACAATTCATTAGCACAAAACCACAATTTGGCTTCTTTAAACACGATGCCAGCTTGAATATTTAAATTTTCTATGTTCTTATCACTGACAAGTAAGCTAGTATCGTCAGCGAATGACAGTGTTTGAGTTGATATATTGCTTGGGAAGTCATTTACAAAAATTAAAAACAATAATGGACCCAATACAGAGCCTTGGGGCACACCACGATGAATCTTCAAACTTCGAGACAAGTTACCATTGCTTTGTACTATTTGTTGCCTATTTTGGAGATAAGATCTTAACAGTTTCAGTTCAACACCACCTACGCCATAATGTTCTAACTTCGTTAGTAATATTGTGTGTGAGACCATGTCAAAGGCCTTGCTTAGGTCACATAATACAGCAAGGGACATTTTCTTTTCTTCGAATGCATTCAGCACATATCGAACAAGGAAACTAACTGCATCTGTTGTACTTTTGCCTGAACGAAAGCCAAATTGTTGACAATTAAAAAGATTGTATGTTTCAAAATATTTACATATTTGTTTTTTCATAACAGACTCCACTATCTTCGAGATAACTGGAAGTATTGAGATGGGACGGTAACTTTCACATTCATTTGGATTTCCTTTCTTGTATATTGGTGTTACCTTAGCAAATTTCAAGAGGTCAGGAAAATGTCCATAACTGAGTGAATAATTTATGCAATAGGTCAGTGGAAACACTATGAAGGTTCCAATTTGTTTAATAAAATGTGTTGTCATCCCATAAACATCTTTAGTTTGTGATTCTTTCATATTTTTTATAGTCATCCATACATCATGTGGGGTTACCGATTCCCATTTAAAATTTGTCTCTGGAGATACATGGTTGCCCAATAACCCACTAGCTGTAAAACTAACATCAATATTATCATTCACACATTTGTCTGCAATATTGGCAAAATAAGTATTCAATTCATCAGGTTCAATAGAACATGTCATTTTGTCATCTTTTGCCTTGTGTTGATTAATTAACTTCCAAGCGTTTTTACATTTATTGGCACTGTTTTCAATATAGGAGGCATTAGCTTTACGTTTTGCGTCAATTAGAGCATGTCTGTACATTTTTCTATATGTAATGTAACTAGTTTTACTTGATTCTGTTTTTGTGCTACAGTAAACCGTATATAAAGACATCAATATTTGTTTCATGTTCGTAAGTTCATTAGTATACCAGCTTGGGCCAATTCTAGAGTTAAAACTATTTTTATTATTGAATACTGTATGTTGCCTTATTGGAAACAATTCATTAAAACATGTCTGAAACCAATTTAAAAGGTAATCAAAAACAGTAATATCATTGGATTGATTTAAAATTATAAAATTATTAAAAAATTCAAACCAGTCAGTTCCGTTTAATATACATTTCATACTATTGATACCCGTTTCAGTTATACATCGTTTGTAAACAATTCTCGACGTAATGTTTTCACGTTTAGCTATAGATTTTATTTTTACTCTTGTGTAAACAGCATCGTGATCTGATAAGGGAAGTTTAATCACTCCACTTTCATAATTTTGTCGTTTCAGATTAGTCATTATATTGTCTAAACATGAACTCAATCTGGTTGGACTGGAAATAGTACAATATATATCAAACGATCGTAATAAGTTTAAAAATTCATTTGTTTTAACATTAGCATATGTAACGTCAATATTAATATCTCCACACAGGACAATATTATATTCCTTATAGGTTTTTGATAAAGTACTCAATATACTATGTAGTGTGTCCAAAAAAGTATCTAATTTTCCAGATGGCGATCGGTATATTACAAGAATAATAAGCCTATAATCTGATAAAACAGCAGCACAGTATTCCAATTCTATTTCAATACATGCGATTTTTATGTCTAATTTTTCCCAATTTAGTTTGTCAGTTATAAATATACATACACCACCTCTAGCGTGAACAGACCTACAAAATGTGTTTGCAAGTGTGAACGGTTTTAAATTTACCAGGTTAAGTTCATATTCACTCATCCAATGCTCACTTACACATATAACCTCGAATTTTTTATCACACAAGTAATGTTCTAGTTCCTCAGTCTTGTTGCGTAATCCTTGAACATTTAAATGAAAAATGCTCAAGCATGTTCGTTCTTCATTACGCGATGGAGCATCATAATTGTTAGTATTGGGTAAAACCTCAGTGTTGTCGAAAGTTGCTGAGCTTACTATCAAACCTGGTTTAGATGCACACCTTTCAATGCAAAAGCTTTCAATCCCTAACTGCGATTGTACTGGAGCATCGCCATTCGCCAACGGGTTTAGTTGGACTAAGGTGCATCAGTTTCTCTTCATGCATCACTGCTCCGTATTATTCATATAATATCACCCATTTTGCGACAATTTTGATCAGCTCGCGCGATCTATAACTTCGGTTATCACCTAAGACTAAAGTGGGGCGTACTCCGGTATTCGGTCTATATCGCATATAGCCTAACCTTAGGGGTAAAATAAGCGTAGGCCTACCACAGCTGATTTACAGCGATTGAATTTAATCAATTTTCATTGTTTATTTATATTTAATCTGCATGACTAAAGCTAATTATTAGTCCGCCGAAGTGGGTGTATAGCTACAGTAGCATACTTGCCTTCCACCCTGGCGGTCCGGGTTCGATTGCCGGCCGAGTAGTGGGTTTTTCAGTAACGAAAAACCCCCGGGTTTATTACTGGATATCGCCCAGGAAAGTTATAGGCTATAGTAAATAGCATTAAATTAAAGTGATGACAGCTAGAATAGGGTATAGGGTATTCACAATAGATCTATTAAGGTCGCTGGGTTTACACTATCCCTCATTAATCTAATCTAATCTAATCTAATGCTAATTATTTCCATTTGTAGCCTATTTACTGTTGCTCTCGAATTTAATTGGTTATCCAGAAGCATCTATTAAATTAGATGATAGATTATTAGAATTCTGATAATTGTAAATAAATTAATTACTCTTTCCAGATCTAATACATTAACCAGTTAATAACTTTTTTCAGGAAAAGTTTGAAACCTTCAGTACTTGCAAAGGTAACAAATGTAACAAAATTATGAAACATCGTACTAATCTATCTAATATTATTAATATTAATAATCAATATATTTAAAGGTGTTGTTTTAATTATTTCACCAGAATTTAAAATCAAAGTATGTAACAAAATTGTACACCAAAACTAATTAAAATAATATGTCAACTGCTATCATTAAAATTGCAGGCGCTAAATTTAAGTAAAAGTGGAGGTACTCAATGGTCCGCTTTAAATGACTGAAGGATTTGTTTAAGAAACATAAAAAAGGATGCAGACTAAATGCATTTGTTCAGAGAACGAGGCCTCCCTAACCCCCATGCGGAAGGTTTTGAGGACTTGAGCTAACGTCGTGGACTTACATTCGGGAGGTCGCAGGCTTAAATCCCGTACGCCGGCTAATCTGACTGTTTTTTTGTGCTGAGTTTACCCAATTTTAAAGGTGAATGCTGAATTGTAATTTACTTCCGTTTACTCACGTGCATGAGGAGGTTACCCTGCGTCGAATTGGTCCCAATCACAAATCCCTTTCATTTCCCATCTAATGTTGCTCGGAGTTTATTTCCTCCCATACAGGCATTGTGTGTAATCGAAGAATCTTTGATACTATTTTGAACTTAACATACAGTTAAAGAAAATAAAAAGATAATACATAACTATTAAGAAATAATAAACGCTTCTCGTTCCGGTTGATCATACACGAAAATTGTGCATTTGTAAAGTTTACTGCAGTGATATTCAACTGGGGGTTCGCGGTTCTGTAAGATATTTTAGGGGTACAAACATTTTAAAAATGATTAGTTATATTATGGAATGAATAATCTGACCAACAGAAGGACACTTCTATTAGATCCCACTTGTTTTCTTTTCAAATTCTAATAATCCGTTCTTATCCTATTCAGTAATTAAAAGAATTGTGCACTACTCACACAAAAACCTTTATTTTATTTCAGTTATCACTAGTAACATTTTGTTTGCTTGTTTTATTCATACGAAAACATTATTCGAGATCACATATCACTGGTATGAAGTGCAGTTCCGGTTTGTTTAGGTTTACTTGTTTTTAGCAGATTTTTCCGCCATCGCATTGGCCTACACGCGAATTATGAAAAGTGCAACTAAAGTTCCTAGCAATAATATAATTTAGCATATTGTTAATGCGGCACCGGTGGTGGTAAAATCTCTAGTTTTCAGTATTACTTCATGGATAAATATATTGTAAAGATGTGACAAACTCAATAATTTTAATAACATGTTATACTGTATTCAAATTTTGTATGATAAATTTGATTAATTTAATCAGTTACGTAAATAATATTGTGTATTGTTATATATAGGCTAATTATGTATAGTTTATTATTATAGGCCTCATTATGTAGAGACAACATTGCAATTTTTCATGGTTTTAAAATTAATTATTTATTCTAATACAATAATTATTGTACAAGTGAGTGGATATCAAGGGCAAAAATTCCTCGGCTGGTCAATCTGAATATGGTTTTTCTAGAAATGTCTCCACTCCCAAACGCGAACACTGGATTGGAATATGTTCAGCAATACCTATCTGTTGTCGTGCATGTAAGTGTTGGTGGTGGAATTCCTTGCATAACGCTGATCACACAATGTGTCCTATCTCAATAGACGTGACCCATATATTTGTTTCTTAGGCCTATGTCCCACAGAGGGGAGGTCGACCAGTAAAATATAATTATATACAATATTAATCATGGCAAAAAAATGTGGGGGTACGCAGTTGAGGTTATAAATATGTGTAGGATAATCCCATTGATGTAGTAGGTCAAGCTCGGTATACCGCAATTCCATTAAAAATACTAGGTAGGCTATGGTTATCGGTATTATTTTAGTTACTGTACATAAAATGTAATATTAGCCTGATAAAAAATAGGTGAACCCCTTTTAATTATTGTGATTACTTTAAACCTTTGCTTCATAGTCTAAAAAATAGTGAACGACAGTTAATCTATTAAGCCATATGCATTACAGTGCATAGTTATTATTTCATTATAAATTATCAATGCGTATGGAATGCTAAACAACTTGATTCTCATCATAGTCTACTATATTAATGTTTTGGTCTGCGTCCTCACATTTCAGTCGCATCGGTGGGCCTGGTCATCCCTTTCTTCTCATCCAGCGCATATGCTGCAAGAGGAGTTACAAAATTCAGCCGCTAGATGGTTCCCATTGTACTCCACGGTGCTCTATATTCTATTTGCTTAAGTGCCCGTTGGTAATATGTATATTTGCATTATGTCAGTTATAGATAACGATAACTGCCTTCGATAGTGGATATATCGTGAACTTAACACTGGATTTTTTTCCTAATTTGTCTCACCTACCGGTATGCATATCTTAAAAGTCTTGTTGATTTTAATACGAGTAATTTTACTCCCTCTTCCCTTATCATTGGTACTATAGGTAGAGGAAGTATTGTGTGTCACCCCCAAATTCGAAGTTGAGTTTGTAACAAACAAACAGGTTTTGAGATCCCCTGAATCCAAAATACTATTTGTAGAAACATGTTTGTGTGTGTTTGAGTGTCTGCGAACCGCCAAGCTCCAGAATGGAAAATCGTATGAAAACAAAGTTTTGTATTTGGGTTGGGTACCTTCTGGGGATGCGACATGAAGATTGGCGACGATTTTCTCTTACTTTAAAAGCTACTTTACATGAAGAAAATTTACTTTCTCGCTATTTTCTCGAAAACGGCTCCAACGGTTTTGTTTAAATTTTGTACATGAGTGTTTATATTAAGAACTAAAACTTTTATGTGAAACTGTTTTCTAAATAATTATCTGTTTGAAGAAATTCAGTTGACTGGTGAACATAATGCTTTGCATCATATTAAAACAACTGAATACGCGCTTTTTGCAATACGGACTAGTTTCGCGAGTGGTTAATCAAATTGTATATGGGTTATGTATCCTTCGGGGATGCAATGCGAAATGATAACGACATTCTCTTCATTTTTACATCCAATTTACATGTAGACAATGCCATGCATAATATATTATATTAAGAAGCAAAACTTGTATTTGGAAAGAGGAAGTTGTGTGTTTCAAATCAGAATTTTAGAACTAGTAGCCCATTTCTCGTAAGGATGATATCATTGGTCCCTCCACGTTATTTTACAATAATTGAAAGTTCTCCCTAATATTTAAACACACGATATACAAACACTAAATCGTATTCTTTATGGATACACTTTAATTAGAATTGAAATACTTTTCTTTTTCGGGTTTAAAATCGTACTCAGTACTATGTGTATTACAGACCACACACTCGCAATACCGCTCTTTCTCATTCTTTGTTCCCAAATAACGCTCTGTTTCTCTTTAACTCTGTTTCATTCACACACGAGTGGAGCGCTCGTACACATATTAATGTAAGTGATAACATTAAAGTCGTTGGAATAAAATATTTTTGGTGAGCAAGCCAAAGACTTACAGCTAATACCGTTTCCTGAGAGGCTCCCAAAAACTTTACTTAATAGAGTGATTTATTTATATCTCGAGGGACCACTTCTGATTATGATAGGAAACCTTGGATTAGACATGTGACAATAATTTTGCCCTGGACTGCCTCTTTCAAGGTCTGCTGTTTTTATCGTACCCTCAGTTCATGAAACAACAATCTTTTTCTTAGAAACAATGGAGACAAAAAATATAGGCTACCAAAAAGCGATATGCAGGCCTTATTAAAACTTTCAATAATATTTCCTCTTGTGAACAAGGTAATAACAAATTAACTTATCATAATGTTTAGGCATTTGAAGAAGATATTTTCGCATGGGACAGTATTAAATGAATTAGTTTATACAGTATAAAGAGGCGAGGATTTTTGTGTGTAGTTGCGTGTGGAACATTTTAATTGTTAAACGTCATTTTATAAACAAATCTATTTTTCAGTGCGCGAATCCTATTGCAATGACTGCAGTTCCATGTTAGTGAAAGAAGAGATATAGGAACCCATGAATATTCTTTACAGATTCACCCCAAGAGGTGAGGGTGTGGTTTAGACTGGGGTACAGAGTATTAAGATAATCAAAGAGGTAATTTTATTATTATAGTAAAACAGAGTTTTAAAAGGCATCTTGTATATCCAGTATAAATGATGTTATTTATTTAGTACTTGTAAACATTTACGAGTAAGTGACTGTTATTTATGACTGCCGTACTGTTGATTGGAAGGTTTAAATTTCTTTTATTTCTACCCTAATATAAACCCCACGTTGTTTTCAGCAATACAAGTTGAAGAACTGCTTATTATTACCTTCCTTGTGTAGTGGTACACTATTTGCCGTGAACTGTAGTTGAATTATTGTGTCCTTCAGAGTTCCAGTGTAACGATGGATGATGGATCGATGGTTACGGTAAGATGCAGTTTTTTTTATTAAGGCAATACGACATCTAACGCCATATGCGCTCGCTAACAGCTTCAAGACCAGTTCAGCTATCGCATTGACTGCTTAAAGGAATTTTCACGTATTTTTTTATAATTAGGGTTTAAACGTAATACTATTATCGTTCTTACACTTAACTATTTCGATGGCCTAAAATATTTTATAAATATGCAAATATTTTTATGGAGCCCGGAAAATAAGAAAAATAAATCTCTGCTCAGAATATTGTTACTACTAACCTCAAAAGCATTGACGAAATTGAGCTCCACCACGTTATTGATGAGTGCACTGCCTACAGACCATTAATTAGACAATGAAGAACAAGCCAAATTTCTTTAAAATAGAGCACATTGAGTAGAGATAACCCCTTATGTACTGCTGTCTTAATTGTTTCCTTAGCACTATATACAGGTAACTTCTTCCTCTCATAGTATAGCAGGCTGAAATGTGTCTGATAGTGAGTTAAGTAGCTCCATGTGATTTAGCTATAAGCGGCTTGCGAATTGCCTTGCGGTTAGGAGATTCTGAAAGCACTACATCTTCTTCGCCAAGTGGCGGATCGAACGGTGATCTATCTTCTAGTCTCGTTCTGATGAAGCTGTAAGGAAACTGAGTTTCATTCTCATAGGCTACATCTTGACAGTTTGTTGCAGTTGGTGAGGGTTTGTCTTTGGACTTAACCTACATAAAAGATTACGAATTATAAATGTCTCTGGTTAATTGTAAAATGTGTATTTTCAATTATATTACTCTTAAAACACTGCAATTAATTTTGGCATTAATCTTGTAAAAGTAAACTAATCTACCAGATATATATCTGGGATAGCCTATATAAGTTATACCAATAGAAATAAAATCGCAAGTGGCTTGCCTGTTGCTTAAAACCTATTTTTAAAAAATCAATAAGAATATATTCATTCATTCATAGTTGCTCATGGTTATTAATTCATTCGGGTAGTGTCTTGATAAAAAATAATAATGTAAATGAAACTTTAAATAAAAATTTAATAAGATTTAAGAACTTACTAACGCAAAAAGAAATTCACGCCTATTTCTGCTGAAAACATAAAAATAATTATTGTATTACACATGTTTCTAATACAGAATAAAATGTTAATGAAGAAATCTCAACTTAATTTTTCATGCATATCTGAGTTAATAAATCGAATAGTTTAGCTTAATTTTGACAAAGCCCCACTTTGAAAATGTATCAACACAATTGAGGACCATTTTGACAAAACTCAACATCTCCATTTTTTGCCAAATTCGTTTTTTAATGGTTCTAGGTGCTTTAAAATGAGCTCTTTAAAATGGTGAAAAAAGAACATAAGAAAAGTCAACTTAACCAATTCATTTTGAAGCCTCAATATGCAAGGTTTCTATCTTCTATATGTTAATAAAAACTAATGAAGCCTTCTCCCGAACAATTTATGTTTTGGAACATGTTGAGTTTTGTCAAAACGGACCTCGATTGGATTTTTCAAAATCTCACTATCTTTTATTTGCATACCATATCTTATTTTAATTCTCCTAAATCATAACAAATGTTAAATATTTCCAATATGTCATCTTATCTTGTTAGATTGTCATTTGCTTGTATCCTTCAAAAGTGTGTTAAGGCTGTAAATGATTGCAAATGTTGAAGATGATAACACTGTATTCAGGGTAACTTAGCCTACTTACGTCATGTGCACACTGTCTGGACTTGCACAATATATCTTGCGCAATACAGATCGGATAATTAACCATGCAAACAATTAATTATTGTCCTTTACTGCCAGGTATGTTGACTCCAAGGACTCTTCACATAGCTCTGGAGGTAATATGTCACAATTCGAGGAATATCTTGATTGGGGAGGAATGTAGACTACCCTCTCACGTCTCATCGACATGTCTGCATTCCTGTAACCAATATCCTCCAGTGTAACGATAATATCCCAATACATTCAGTATATAATTACATTCTACATAGGCTGTAGAGTTTAATTTATTTAACGGACTAAACCCATATCGTTATTAAAGTTATTTCATACATATTTCTTTTATAATTTTTTAATAATCAAGTAGGTCATCCCAATTTTAACGCAATTTGAATCAGTAAGCCATGTTTGAGAGTCAATCACCATGGGTTTACTGTATTTATTATAATCTATTTATTTTTTATTTAGATGAATAGTGATAAATATTTTTGAGCCTTGTTTGAGAGTCTTTTCCCTTCACAATTTGATTGGCTTGATTGTTGCTGTCTTGTGTGGTATTTCCTTCTCGCTGTTGCAAGGACCTTCTTGACCGGAGGTATAGTCTACTTATGACTGGAAGCTTACAATGGTTTAGAGGTTGGCTATTAGGGAACTTGGATGGTAAATGATGTAAAGGTTTATATATCTTGTTATTCTTGCGATGTGCTGTGATAACGGCTCTGATCATAATGCAGTGTGTTTCACGTACGAGTTGGCCAATCATGCAGGTTTCTGTGTCTCGGCGGCAAAAGCTCACCCGAGCCATTGGGTGAAATTTCTATGCAAATAAAGCCGCTAACGGTGTAATGATTAAGGTTCTCGCAATTACAGTTGAAATTACAACGAAAATAACCATGCACCTCATCATAAGAGATTTTTGAAATGTCTTCCTCTTGCATCCACGCAACACTGGCACCATTTTAGGAAATTTTCTTTCACGCGCATAAGTTCAGCTTCCGAGATAGAGTTTATTTCTCTTATTTTTCAAGTTCACGTTAGTTTTATGAATGTTATCTTTCTCTCGAGAAACACACGAGAACAAAACGTAATTGAATGTCATTATGAAGTACCGGTAGTACAGCTGGTAAAATATATATCGTGTTTTAAGATTACGTTTACGATTAATTAGATCATTGGGATGAAAGATTCCTCAGAACGGCATCAGTGCAGATAGCTCATCTGGGCGGCAAATGACCTCTGTGGCCCGTATGAAAACACACTTCGAAACTTGGTTCGACAATGCTTTATTTTGCGAAGTGTGTGTGTATTTAATTTTCAAGTAAATTGCCTACGTTTTTTAAAAATCACAAAGGTAAAGGTAAAAATGTATTCTTTATTGTTTCCGTTGCTAAGGTGAGTAAATAGAACAATATGAATAATACTTATCGAGTAAAGCACGGATGAACTCTAGGGATAATGTTTTCCTTGAGAAAAGCACTTACTTGAGACAGAAATAATATCGGAAACTTTTGTTTGTTCCTATCAAAGAAATAAAGTGTTCCACTCTGTATATTATGTACATTAAGGTTAACATAATCTACAACTGAAAGCATTAGAAGCACGGTAAGTATAACACATAAAGTTAAGCGATAACGAAAATATAAGAAACTTGCGTCTGCAGGGAATAACATTGTTTCTATTAGTAGGGCTGCTACTCTTCATTTCCAGATGTTTTGATACAAAAAAGGTTATTAACTTATAAACAACTCATAAAATATTCTATTATTGAGCATTAACTTGAGAAAATAAGTCGGTTAGCCTATATTTAATAGGCATACGAAGTTCATACAAAATAAATAGAAATTAATCATAATACAACAAAACATTCGCAAACGTGTAACAGATCTAAATGTTTATAAAGTCTTGCATGAAAGGACTATTTATTATTTTATTTATGTATGTGCCTGTTTATTATACCCAGAGTTCCGGGATTCGTTGGTATTACCCCGGTAATACATTAACGTTTATATAAATTTTCGTTAATTAACAAGATCCTTCGATTAGGTTCTTCTTATAATTTCGGACTATCTCATAGATATGTTTTAAAAAAATTAAGCTACTCAGGATTATAATTCCAGGATCAATACATTTAGATTCCCCGCCGCTGTTGTTTACATTCCCCATAACTTTTCCACTCCGTAATAAATATGATGACGAGTTAAACTTAAAAACTGTGAATAATATAATTCCCTGCCAAGTTTACAATTGTATTCTGCTGCAAACGAAACTGTGATAAAAAAAAACCATAAGCAGCATGCCGGGATACTTGTTTTTATTTGACAGGCCGTATAATTTGTTTATCTATCAACAGTTACATTAGGCTAGACAGAGTAAGAGCCTGCCATATTGGTTTTGTGACAGCCGGCGTGTCTTGTGGTTAGCGTCGCTGACCACAGATCCGTCGGCCTGGGTTCGATCCCCGGTACCTCCTCGGATTTTTCTGAGGTGGGAGGTCTGGAAAGGGGTGCACTCAGCCTCGTGATTCAAATTGAGGAGCTACTTTATAGAGAAGTAGCGGCTCCGGTCATGGAAACCATCATTAATGGCCGTGGGTGTCGGCATGGTGATCACATGCCCCCCAATCCTGTCATCTGCCTATGGTAGATGACGCAGAGGTCGGGTGGTAGGCCTAGTCCTTTCAGGGATGCAGCACCACGGAGTTTAGTTTAGTTTACTTTAGTTTAGTTCCTATTGTTTTTGTACACCTGAACACTTTGGGGAATGTTGGTACAAAAATAATTTGTATGTTTGTATTCTTAATGCAATTGGAGGCGTCAATAATATTTAGAGACCCATTTTAATATCTATGCTATACCTAATATTTACAAGTTACCCCAACTAAAACTAAAACTAAATACACAATGCATTTGTATAATGAGTCAATGTTTTCACCAAACTTTGTGTATGTTGACGAGATACCTGTAATCAAAGTTAATTAACATGCCTTTTACACGATAAGACCCAAAATAGACTCAGCCAATGTTTCAACTCTAGCGATCACCGTAATCATAATTAAAATCATAATCATCAATGGCAATCATCATCATCATCATCATTAAGTTCAATTAGGCTAAATTAAATTCAGTCATTGGAATTATCTGGTAGCCATCATGATCATTATAATCAATAATAATGATAATAATAATAATAATAATAATAATAATAATAATCACCATCATCATTAAATTCAGTTAAATTAAATCTAGTCATTGGAACTATCTTCTCGCGGTCCTGTAAGGCCCGGGCGGCATGAGCCGCATAAACGTTCCTACCATGGGAGAGGTAAAGCTAATGAAAAGAAGGAACTATCTTTCACAGGCATCGTCGGTTGTAAACATACAAATATAGGCCTATACATTCACAAGTTTCCGAAAACTTTTAGTTACCACTTATGAAAACATAAAACTTATTTAAGAACTCGCAGGCTTGTTTAGTGGCGATAGACGTACTATTACGTACTAGCTTGAAAGGCCCGGCGTCACCCGGGTTTTTATTTTGTAATTTGAAATTATCTTATGAAGGACTTTCAATTTTCAAACTCTAGGGCCTTGTATAATAAGTAGGCCTACATAGAACTTGAAATGAGGAAGAACGACTTATCGCACTCAAACTATTCCCTCAGAAAACGCTAGATATAGCTTTTTATGGCTCACAGAGGATGTCGAATGTTGCATTCCGTTGCTTCTACACACCATGCCTGGGAGGGGTTGAAATAAGAAGAAACATAAACTACGATTACATAAGATTGTATTGTCTTCATGGAAAATTTTATTTCACACTCTCATGTTACCATACAACCGTTTCGGAGCTGAAATTAAAGATTAAAAAAAAAAAATTAAAAAAAAAAGCAATGTCACTTTCATACTTTCTTCCCCCAAAACCTAGGGCATACAAGTTTTAAAAGAGAGCAATGAATGCAATACAAAGATAGAAAATGCACAAGTTGTAAACAGTAAAACTGATGTGCTAATGAATGAATTAAGTAGGCCTACGTCAGATATAAAGAAAGATATCGCTAGTGGAAAATATTTCAAACAATAATAATTCAAAACGTTTAAAGGTATACACTCCTCCCTTGATGACAAAACATTAAGGTCAATGTCCTTATTTAAAAATGAAAAAAACTCCCTAATATTTCTTCATATTAATATTAGATCCCTAAGAAATAAAATGAACCAGCTGCAATATTGGTTAGACACTCCCAACTGTAGTTTACTTTGTATTAATGAGCATTGGCTAGCAGATTCCAACATTGATCTATGTATCCCATTAAACTTTAACTTAGCAAGTAGCTTCTGTAGGCCAAATACTGCTCATAGTGGAGCTATTTAAAAGGAAAAGCTTAGAGATTCAATACTCCATTGTTGATATTAATATCTTTTGTGAAATAGAAGTAGGCCTATATGAGGCAGCAGCAATACATATTGAAACCCATAACCTGATTATATTCTCTGTATATCTAAACCCTTCATCTAAAGAACAAACATTCATTGAGAAAATAGAAAAGCTGATCCTTTTCTTCTTGAAAAACAGTTACAAAGATAGCAGAATGTTTATATTTGGAGACATTAACATAGATATAAAAATAATAGTAGGAGTATAATAGAATTGGTAGATACACTAAGGTCACATAATTGCTACTGTCTTAACAATAAGCCAACAAGGCTTAATGCTTGCCTTGATAATGTCATAAGCAACGTGCGTATCAATAATGTTGAACTGGAAGTACGGAATCTAGGCCTATCTGATCATGATGGTCTCTGACTAAAAATTCTAGTATCCCCAGTAGTTGATAAGTATTACAGTGTTAGGCTAGATAGTCTTAAGAATATAGATGAACTAAGAAGCAGACTAAATTGTATTATTGGTACGAAATATTTACTAAAAAAATAGATGTAAATAAATCTTATAACTTATTTTTAAATATTTTAACTAAAGAATTTAATTAAAGCTGCCATAAAATAATAAAAAAGAAGGAAACATAATTCAAAATACAAGTCAAGAGCACTAAAAAACTGGTATACTCCATATCTTAAAGTAATTAGAATTATGCTTCAAATGTGCCATGATAAATGTAAACAAGACAGCAATTATAGAGATATATATAATACACTAAACAGAATCTATAAAAATGAGATTAAATTGGCAAAGTGCAAGGCAAACGACAAATTTATTCTAAATTCAAATAATAGTTGTAAGGCTGCTTGGACTGTAATAAAACATGAAATTAATAGTTCAAAATCGAACCATGAATACATACCAATAGCTCCTAATACACTCAATGCTCACTTTACTGACCTAAACCCAACAGAGGAAGAAAATCAGATAACACCTCAAAACAACATAGATCCCTTGAATTTATTGTCAAGATCGTTGCAAAAAACAAATCTCAATTTTACATGGGACTTAATTGGTGATGAAAACGTTATAAAAAAGGCAATACGGTAAATAAGTTATCAAACTCAAAAGCAAAAGATTTCTACGACCTCTCAAATTTTGTGATTAAGTCTATTTCAAAAGAACTGCAGTTTCCCTTATACATTCTTACTAACCGAATATTAAAGCAATTTTTACTTTGTAAGTAATTAATTTACTTTGTCTTTGAGATGGTTTGTTTTCTTTGTTCTAATGATTCTAGAGCTTTCTCGTTTAGCATTGTTGAGATTTTCGACAGTAGTGTCATTCGGATTCTGCAACCACTATAGTTTTGCCTGCTTTCTTGTATTTACTAATATCATGCACTCATCATTGAACCACAGTTTATGGCAATAAATCTATCTATAATAAAATAAATAGGTTTAAATGTCAAGTTAAATA
Source organism: Ectobius pallidus (assembly GCA_964059195.1). Classification (NCBI taxonomy): domain Eukaryota; kingdom Metazoa; phylum Arthropoda; class Insecta; order Blattodea; family Ectobiidae; genus Ectobius; species Ectobius pallidus. The sequence continues at coordinate 134,808,317 of CAXKWD010000004.1, forward strand.
ATGAAGTTAAGTAAATACATGTCAACTTAAGTAATTAAATGATTAAATCCATGCCAAGTTAAGTAATGAAATTAAACAAATGCATGTATAGTTTAATAATCACATTCTTATAACTAAATAATTACAATGCAAAATAACTTATATTTCCATTATAATTGATTATATTTCCATCATAACTATTAACACTTCCACCAAATATTATGACATCTTGAAAATTGCAATAATCTGCCATTATTTTTGATTGAATTACAGCTTTCTGACGTTAATTCCAGAACCTCTTTGAAGGGCCTTGTTATAAGGTTTCACTTGCCGACAGCAGAATCCATGTACAACATAAATAATAATTTTTAACTAAAAAAATGAATATTTATGTGTGAAACTAGCGTAAATTTTCCTATGCATTTACTGCACAAGCCATCGCTTGAGGTAAAACACTAGCAGTTCTCTTTGAAGAATTGTGGGTGTAACGCAATGCGCATGGCCCTGGCTTTTTGTGCTAAAATTCGCGTGTTCGATCCCAGCTCAGGTTTATGGCATTTATGTGGCATAAATGTGATGAGCACAAATTTTTACATTTACAGACCTGTAAAAGAACTTCTGCGGGACAAAATTCCGGCACACCGGCGTCGTTATAAGCCTAAGTTGCAGTACACACTTGTCGTTAAAATATAACCATTTCACCAATCATTATTGAAGGATCGGGGAAGGTATAAAGAGATTCCACTACAGTAATTCCTACAATTCTAAAAAATTGTGCATGCCTCTCCATTTATAACTAGGATAAAGTAAAATATCTAGATATAGTCCAGTCAATGAATGCTCAAAAAGGGGTGTAGAGGGAAATGGAAGGAACACAATTTTTTGCTTTGGGACTTTTTTTGGACTAGTAAGGAGGTAAACATACTAAACGTCCCCACTCCTAGGTGGTGAGCGGGGGGCAGGGGGGCCCTTAGAAGATATCTCTTTTCAGTTCTTCGCTTATATCTCGGAAACTATGGGTCCTAGCGATAAGATCCTCCTATACAAAATTAAAGCTGACAAAATGCTCCACAATATTGATTATATTCATTTTTTCGCTATCTCGTCTAGTTTATGAGATTTCCGCGCTCACAATTAGGTAATTTTGAAAAAAAATTAAATTGCCTCGCGTTTTTTGTATTATTTCGTTAGCTAACTCTTCGGCCCTCTTCGTGGTTCCACTAGGTTCGGGGTTCAAAAATAGTATTACACGACACCAAACAATATTACTTTTGAAGGACTACATATATACTTGAAAATATATTATAAATACATAATTATATACATATACAATTTATTTATGTGCCATTTATATATAATACATACTATTTATACATATAATACGTATATATTGGATTATATATAGAGTTTGAGCAGTGGAAGAATGGAAAATAAGAAAATTAAGTTTTTCTGCAAAATCCCGGAATTTACACATAAAGTTCAAATTGCTCTAATTTTTGAACGAATGAAGATAAAAAGCAAGCTATCAGAAATTCGGGAAGAAAATTTAATGCTCTACAACTTCTTTCCTTATGACTTTTCCGTAAAACGAAGGGCCGAAGAGTTAACTAACGAAACAAGTAAAAAAACTCGAGGCAATTTAATTATTTTTAAAAATTAACTAATTTTGACCGCAGATATCTCGGAAACTAAGCGAGTTAGCGAAACAATGGATATAATCAATCTTTTGGAGCAGTTTATCAGCTTTAATTTTGCATAGAAAAGTCTTATGGCTAGGACCCATAGCTTTCGAGATATAAGCGAAAAACCGAAAAAAGGGACATTCTAAGGGCCCCCCTGCCCCCCGCTCACCTCCTAGGAGTGGAGACTTTTAGTATGTTTACCTCCTAACTAGTCCAAACAAAGTCCCAAAGTAAAAAATTGTGTTCCTTCCATTTCCCTCTACAACTTTTCATTGACTGGACTAATATTATAATCGATCAACATTTAAGATGAGACAAATTATATAGTTAGTTAACAGGAACAATATATAAATGAGTTATCAATCGCTCAATTCTGAAAATACAGGATTTAAGAATAATCTACCCATCTTTAATACAGCCCAATATCATGTGTGACATAATTAGATGGGGAGTAGCTTCGAAAACTATTAGGCTATTTCATACTACTTTTGTTTCAAAGACGAATTATTAAAAATTATTAACTACTAAACCGCTTGAGTACCCGTCTAGGTTAATATTTTCTGATATTATGTACAAGAGTGTCTACCAGATGTATAAATATGTTTTATTAAGTTACATTAATAGAAATTCAAGCTTAGATCACATCCACATCCCCATTCCCCATACATACAATACACGATGAAACCAAACAAATCCTTTAATTGAACCTGAACTATTCACATTTGTAGGTCTAGAACACAGCTCTAGGTTTGGTCCCAGGTTATTCAATTCCATTGTTTAAAATAACCCGAAATTAATTAAACTGAACAATAACAAATTTAAGCGTATAATAGATTATACAAGTATTCATGTTTCATGTTTTCTTTCTTTTAACATTTTCTTATTACTAGCGTAAATTAATTTAATCAATTCTAGGCCCATTATTATTTAAAATAATTTGTAATTTTACTTAGGCCTATATCAATTTCTACACTGCCCCTGACCACGAGCATGTGCTCATTCGGGAGGCGTCTTAGTGAAACAAATATTGTGGAAAATTGCAAACAAATGTTTCATATGTAACATTTATTCAAGACAATAAACCAAATTTCATGTTTCATGTATGAAGTGTTTGTCTTCGCATGCCGCTAGTAAATGCTGCATAATAGCGTGGGTGTTGTCCACCCCTAGTGATAGCACACATGCTAGCATCCAGTTGGTGTCTTGTCTATAGGGAGGAGATTCTTGGGATCGATAAGTCACTGACACAGTAACCTCGTCGTCATATGTAATGTAATGCAACCGCGATCCCCACCCACCCACATGGACGTTGGGGGGAAACAGATATAGGGGAGATCGGTAAGTAGGGTATCAGATACAGTGTTTCTCTCTTACTCAAGTTACCACACTCTGTCTACACCCTACTTCTGTCCCATCTAAAATAAAGCTATACCGTATCCTATCTGATATGAGAGGGCCTATAAATTACACAAGACCTATGCTCTTCTTTTTACTATGCAATTATGTTTGAGTCCCTTATATTATATGATAGGTGTAAAAATTAAACTTATTGTACGGTATATATTAAGATGTGATTTTTTTAGGGTCATCAAACCTGTAGCGAAGGGGATAAACAGGATTCAAGTCATTAATTTTAGTAGGCTTACAGTTGCTTCATTTCACATAATTTATTACAAATGCAGTTTAATGTAAAGTTAGTTTTATAGCGAGATTGTTGAAATAGACCTACATGATCTAAGATGTCATTGAGCTCAATCAATAATTCTATTTTAAGTATAACGAATTCCAGTTTCATCAACTCTTTTTTTTTTATTATTATTTAAACTTTGACGTGTCGATGTCTGCGCATCATCATCACGACATCTAAAATTCATAGAATAAATTCACCAGCCCGAATGTATAAATGCATACCTGTATTAATGGCATAAAATTAAGTCTTACTTACACTTAATTTTGTGAAGTTTAGGTTGTGTTTAAACCAAAATTACTTCGCCTTAACTCCGGGTTGTATCTAACTCATGCATTTTCTCACGCTGAAAAGACTAATTGACAGTACCTAGAATATTTCCAAAGAGATACTTTCAAACTTCTTTTTCATTTTCGTTATATTTATGCAAATTTTGTTTTCACCCTCCATGTCTTTGTCTCCTTTAAAAAGTATGTATGTGATCCAGAGGTAATCCTTCTCCCGACAGATTGCTATCCTGTAAGGGCCGGGCGACTTGAGCTACATTGTCTCTAACCACAAGAGAGGTAAAACTGAGAAAAAAGAAATAAAGACAAATTTCTTTTCTTTTTCCGATATTTCCTTTCATTACCATTCTAATTACATTATTACGTTCACTGTTCATCCAATGTTTAAATTTCATCATAATTTTAATTTAACACGAACAAATAGCTAAAACAAACAAAAAATTATAACGCTTAATTTATTCAGGCTTGGGACTCACAATATAAACGTTGGTAAGATCAAACTTCTAGTTAGTTAAAATGTATGCAATGACGTAGGTATATTTTGTTAAAATTTCTTGTTTTACATTGTTTTATTTTAAACAGATTTGCAGTGATAAGCCAATCGTTTTACATATTTCAATTTAATTAACGAAAAAATTAGTCCAGTAACACGCTTCGTACACAGATACTTATAATTACGCGCAGTACAGGTCGTGTGTTGACAATAATAACTAGACTACTACCTACGTTCTGTAAACTAAACGAAACGTATTTAGATAAACAAGAAAGGCAATTTTAAGTACAAATGCTCGATTAAATATAATTAGGCCTACGTGAGGTGTTTGATTTGCAGTACCAGTGTACATCGGTTGGATATCTCCACGATAACATCCACTAATTAATTACCGGCTGTAATATCAGCAACAAAGGTCTGGGTTTTGTGTTACTGGAATTATTTTATAATAATTGGTTTACTTTGCTAGCGACGTAACTGCTAAGAATTATATTACATTCCCTATTAAAAGAAGCACATTGCATAGGCCTATGCGAGATGAGAACTAAGAATTAAACTCTTGTAACTTTCCACGAAAAAGATTATCTCTTTCTTTCCAAATTAACAAAATTATAAATTCGACGTGGAGGATGAAGCAGGGAGCTGTAATAAATGTCAAAAAATTAAAATAATCATCCATGCACAGAGATGGTTTACATGAGCTAAGGGAGGCTGTTATTACATCCCAGATCTGAGTAATGACCGCCTAACATATTTTCTTGCTAAATGGTTTGTAAATGGATAGCAGTGTTTATTATAGGATGCCATAATTACTGGTACAGCATAAGGGTACCCTGGCCTCCAGTAATTAATGTGTTAGCAACAGAAAGAAACGCAGCACATCTCAATGTATTTTGTTTCTTAGTATCCATTGTATATGCTGAAGAGTCCAGGAGTATATTCTGTTTACCAAAGAAGTCGTGTCCATAAAAGTTTTCACAGTGTACAAGAAAAGAAATAACTTGATTTAAACGACTTTTTTTCGACACTGCAATTTTAAACAATAACAGAGATTAGTTGGATTAGGCTATTCTTAATGATTAAAAAGAATAACCTTATATTATTAAAAACAGAAAACAGAAAAACCTAGTAACTCTGCATCAATACTAAACACAACGGTTCCAATTGAGAAGCATATTTATACTGTAAAAAATATAACGTAAAATATTTAAATAATAAAAATATAATACATAAAATGTGTTGTTTCAGTAACTTTAAGCCGTTCTCTGGACACGCCATAGGCAAGTTACAGACAAAACTATTTAAGGAAAAATTATTTTAGAAGTATGGTAATTTAAACACAATATTACTTTAATTTTTTTTTTTTTTAAATATGAAGAGCTTTGTAAAAATGTCATGAAACATGTGGTAAAAGAGAGTTTTTTTTTTAAGTATAAGTGCCTTTAAGGGCGAAAGTAGCAATCCTGCGAGTAAAATAAAATAATTTAACCATGTGTATCATACACTATTTTTTGGACAGCCGTTAATACCTGTGAAATAATAAGTTAATAAAATCAGGAAAAAAACTAATAAACCAAAGAGCCTGATAGAGTTAATAGGCCATATATCATAAACTATTGCGTTTTGAGTCACGGTTTCTTAAGAAAGTTTTATCAGCACTTATGAGAAGGGTTAAGTGAGATAGACCAAGTAGAATATTAACAGAACGAATTTAAGAACATTTCTCACGTCAAAAATATGCCACTAATTTTTCCAAAACATGTCAAGTCGTAAAAATATGTTGTCACTGGTCTTCAATTTCCTACAAGCATATTCAATTCTAACGATTGATGCAAATTTGGTATTTAAAAGCATATGACTTAATTGGTCGTTACTCGTTAAGCAACGCTGCCTGATTTATGGATCCTATCAGTGTAAAATTTTCCGGAGGTAAAATAGTCCCTCGCTCGGATCTCCGGGTAGGGACTACATTGAGGGAGTATAAAAATCATAGGAACTATAGATTGGGAAGCTTATATAGGCCTAGGGCCCATAAATTGGTAACTAGATAATTAAGAAAAATACAGGTTAGATGTAGTAGTAGTACAGGAAGTTAGATGGGAGGGTGAAGGCTAAATACAGACAGACGCGTATACCTTTTTCTATGGGAATAGGAACGATAACCACCAATTAGGGAGCGGGTTCTTCATACATAGGAGAATTAATTCAGTCATTAAGAAAGTATATTTTATTAATGATAGGCTTTCGTATGTTATTCTAAAAGGACGGTGGTGTGACTTCATAGTTAGGCCTATGAATGTCCATGCACCAACAGATAGTAAACAGATGAAGACAAGGAGAGTTTTTATGAGGAAATAATACGAACATCTGATCAGTTTCCGGCATATGACATGGAAATTATGCTAGGAGATTTCAACGACAATGGGGTTAGAATAGTGAATTTTGCCACCACTAAAAATTTAATCGTCAAGAGTACAAAATTCCCACATCATGATATTCATAAATACACATGGACCTCGCCAGATGGAAAGATTCATAATCAAATCGACCATGTGCTGATAGATGCAAGGAGGCAGTCTAGTATAACCGACGTTCGAACTTTTGAGGGTGCTGACTGTGATTCGGATCACAATCTGGCAATTGCGGCAGTTCGGGGGAAACTTTCGTTAAACAAAGGAACTAGGCAAAATTTCGATTTAGAGAGATTCAATCTGAAAAAGCTAGGTGAAGATCGTAGTAGGAATGCTTACCAAGTCGAGATTTTAAATAGATTTGCAGTTCTAGAAAACATTGGGAATGCATTAAAGACAATATTAAAGTAGTCTCAAAAGAAAAATTAGGTCCGCTTGAACCAAAACCAAATAAACTGTGGTTCAATGATGAGTGCATGATATTAGTAAATACAAGAAAGCAGGCAAAACTATAGTGGTTGCAGAATCCGAATGACACTACTGTCGAAAATCTCAACAATGCTAAACGAGAAAGCTCTTGAATCATTAGAACAAAGAAAACAAACCATCTCAAAGACAAAGTAAATTAATTACAGGAAAATAGTAAAGGCAATCAAACGAGTTCAAGAAAGGTTTTCAGCCTAGAATAAACAATTAAGGCCTATGATGGCTCTGTACTCGCGGCTCCGAATAATATTTAGAATACATAGAAAAATTTCTTTAATAAATTATTAAATGTACATGGAAATGTCCAAAGTGTAGAAGGTGAAATATTCACAGCAGAGCTGATGGTTGCTGAACCTACTCTAACAGAAATAGAAAGAGCTATAGGTAAACTAAGGCCCGATTGTATAAACATCGCAGGACCTTTAGCTATTCGCGCCAATACTCTACCAACTGAGCTAAGCCGGAGTGGAGTTCAATTCACAGCGCCAGATGGAATCTCTCTCCTATGACTTATTTCCCTAATGGTCTACCTCACAGACAGACAAGTTATGTCATATGCAATGGGAGCCCGGTCACAAAAAAATCACTACTTAGTGTGCCTCACAATACTGCATATGACATAACTTGTCTGTCTGTAAGGTAGACCATTAGGGCAATTAGTCATAGGAGAGAGATTCCAGCTGGCACTGTGAATTGAACTCCGGCTTAGCTCAGTTGGTAGAGCATTGGCGCGAATAGCCAAAGGTCCTTGGTTCAAGTCCCAGTGTCGGAGGAATTTTTCTCCTATAATATTCTCATATTTCTGGATATTTAATGCCAAGTCAATCCTGTCATTTCGATCATTTAATGATGGCGTAGAATCATTAAGTGAATCCTGTCATTTCAATCATATAATGATGGCGTAGAATCAATAAGGAGCCCTTCAACGTCGATATGGTTACATTATTTCTTTAATGATGTCGAAAGTGAAATTAAATTCGAAGGCAAAATTTGGCAGAAAAATTTGGAAATGCTGCCTCTTGCTCTCATCACTGTAGCAAACCCCTATAGGCCTAAACTGAATTAGTAGTCAGAGTTTTATTTTGTTAATATGAATAAAAATCGACAACATATGAATTTTAGGGGTAAGAAGTACCGGTATCTAATTGTTGAAGCAAGATCCTCATCTGTTTTTGTACTTAAAAAAGGCGGTGGGATTATGTGGTATTTTCTTGGGAATAGTTTAAAAGGAAACAGAAGTTACGTGACATAGCAACATGGTCCTTTTTTCACACCCCAGCCATTACATGTCTATTTATCTTTTTATGCGTAATTACAGGCTTCATAAATGACTAATTGCCGCCTCCCTCTCATACTTCCCCTACTATCCACCATTTCCTCAGCCTTTCGACTTAATGCTTTCTCATCAGAAAAGTTCTGATTCTCCCTCACGGCCACCCTTCATTCAACCATCTTTCTTAATCTTTTCAGCTAACAACCCTAGAGAGTTAAACAGTAGGATGTCTTTCCTACTTAACTTCATGAAATCATATGTTTACAAAAAAATCTAAATTCAGGAATTTTTATTTTCTTGAAATAGAATTGCGACCTGATTACTTTTCCGCAAGTCGAAGAAGACAAGTAACTTATGTCCCTTTAGAGAACAGAAAAAGAAAATTAACGCGGTTTGCTACTAAACTTCAATTTTAAAAATCGAGAGTAGGCCTTGGACATGAATTCAATTTAGGCGAACTTCCATTCTTCATACTGCTTAGAAGATGAAGATAAACTAACAGCTGTAGTTGTAGGAGACCCAAAGAGAAAATACCATTTGGAAGACCTGGACGAAGGTGGGAGGACAATATTATAAAATATTTAAGGGAAGTAAGACTTGTGAGGGATGGATGGATGGGGTTAGCACAGAACAGGGCTGAATGGTGGGCTCATGAAAGCGCTGCAATGAACCTCTGGGTTCCATAAAATATATAACATTCCTTTAGCTTGCTTACAAATTGTGTATTGTCATTGAGTATGTAAGTAAGTAACAATTTTGTACACAATTTTAATGCAGTTGAAATCTATTTAACATTCCGTATTTGTTGTGTGCCTTCTTATTGAAAGTAATACAATTGGGGCACAGTAATCAATAGAATGGATAAAACCATATCGTGGGCAGCATCTTGCTGGCGGGTCATAATTTGGAGTTCCCTGCTTTAGACTATTAGGATCCTTGCAGATCGCATCAAATTTGTAGGTTCTCATAGTACTATTTATAATAGTTGTAACACTTCTGTAGAATCTCACTGAAACAGGAAATTTTATATCACTTTCACCTCAAATCCTGTGGACATCCAGCAAGTCTCAGGTAAAAATACATCTTCTCTGTCACGATACCTGACTCAACGATAATAAGAATTGAACAAGCAGTCTCTTCTTTGCGGTTGTAAATGTTGTTTTAACATTTTAAACAGGGGTGAAGCATACAAATTAAAATTTCTATAGATAGCAATTTATTTATCTACAATGCTTCTAAAAAATCTTCTTTCCCATAAAGAGGGTTAGATAAGTTAATAGTGTCTATTCCATTGATACGACACTTATTAGGTAGATTTCGAAGAAAAATCGACCTATTGCAATGGATACCATGTCATGATTTTCGAAAAATTCTTTCATATCTTTATGTTTCATGCTCCCCTAAGTACGAAACCACCGCCCGTTCAAAAAAAAAATTGTGATATTTATATATATATATATATATATATGTATATCTTTACACGATAGCAGCCGTAATTTTGAAGATATTTGAACCAAATTTTAATATGTTATTTCTAGGCCCAATAGTTCGGACAAGTTCGTTAATGAGAAAAATTGGCCCAAGAGGGTGGTCGGGGGAGGGGGTTGAAATTTTAAAACATTTTTATCTCGGCCCCTATGAAGTATAGAGGGAAACTTTGTTTGAATAAATTAGAGTACTCCCTATGGAGTTCACAGTGACACCAACGATTCGGGGGTTTTGGGGGTACGAGTGGGGGTGGGAGTGGGGGGGGGGGTGGAAATTCGAAATTTTTGAAACCACGTCTTGTTGGGTATCATTGAAAAGCTCTTGATGAGTACTCTACAAATCAATAATTAGTTTCTCGATAGCTCTCATTCAAGGCGAGATTTTAATGTTTGAAAAGTGCTCTTTCCTCTTTTTTGCAATTATTATTGCGGGTTTGTCATGCCAAGGCTAAAGAAGAAGAGTGATATGCAGCGTCAGTAAATTAAACCAAAAGCACTTTGAAATCTACCTCAGGGATTTTTTTATATTCACCAATCAAGTTTAGCAATGATCGGATATTTACCAATCACAATAGTTTATCTTATAATATTATGCTTTCTACGAACAAATGTATGCAATTTTATCTGACTATTCCACTCATACGCCCCGTGTTTGATATTGACCAATAACGTTTAGCATTTCCTCGGATATAGACCAATCACGGCCGTTATCTTACAATATTCTTGTAGGAATCGCGAGGATGGCCTTTCATTGGGTTAAATGGTCTGATCGTTATTGGACAAGAAAGCATCAGTGTGCAGTGATTAATACGTCACATGTTGCCAATATACAGCACGAAAACAGATTATTTTATGGAACTTAACTTGTTTGGAAATTGAAATAATAGAAATGTGCATTGACTAAAAACGCAATTTCTATCCGGTGCAAGCCAGTTCGTGTGCTTTTATTCTGTTCCGCTGTTAGCTTACCTGAATGAAGTTAACTATATATTATATGCATCATTGGTAGCCATGGTTACAACATGGTAACTGGAATCGATTCATGGATGGTTGATTCATAGTAGGCCGTGATCTCGCAGCTGTTAGTTTTGTTTTTATACAACAAAGCACGAAAATAATAATTATTTTGTAAAACCGTTACATTTTTATTCATGGAATAGTCTTAATAAATCCAATTCGAGTTGACGAGTTTCATCAGATAAATTCGCTCCTGGTGCGCAGTCGCGAATCTATCGATAAACTCGTCAACTCTCGTGGGATTACCTATGATAAAACATCAGCTCGGTACTGGATACGTAAGTGATCAGCATGAAGTGATTAATATGTCACACGCTTCCAGAGAAGCGAATGGAAACATATTATTTTATCAACATAACTTGTTTGGATACTTAAATAAAATAAATGTGCAATGATTAAAAACACAATTTCGATCCGGTGCAAGCCAGTTCTTGTGCTTTTATTCTGTGCTGCTGTTAGCTTATCTGAATTAGATTAACTATTTCTCATATGCACTACTGGTAGCATTGGTTAGAATCTAGAAACTAGAATTGATTCTTTGACTATTCATTCATTCAATATGTCGTGACTTCGCAGCTGACAGAATATTCATTTCATTTTAAACGGCATAGCAAGAACGTAAATATAATTTAAATAGGCTAATCCGGTACGTTTAATTCATGGTAGGTCTTAATAAAGCTCACTCGAGATTACGAGTTTCGTCAGATAATCTCGTACTCTCTCGTGGTATTACCTAGGATAAAATTCTCTCATATGGTGCTTATCACGTCCTGTTTTGACATAAATCAGTAAATTATTTCAGTCGATTTTACTAGACTTAGAACCCTCACCATGTTAACTACCCTCCTGGGAATTTTAAATTTTTATCCATAATAATCAAAATTTGTATAGAAATTTTAAAGGGCATTTTAGACCAGTTTTTGAGTCTTGTGTGGTGGTAGAAAAATCTGTTTGGCCTGAGACTTACTAGGTACCCAACCAATATCAGGTGAAGATTCCTATGTTTCAGTGAGAGTCTACAGATGTGCTGTCACTATTGAAGAATCAGCTTTCCTATGAAATTTAGTTTCTGTGCTGTTTACTATTTAGCACATAGGATCAACGTCTTCAATATTGTATTGCCTGTACGTAATAGCAACATGCTGCAAATTTCCATACCAGTAATTTACGATGCTACATCGTGAACTTACTCTGTATTCTCTTCTATCATAAAATATATTTTCTTACGAGCTTCCTAAAGGGAAGAGACTCTCTCTGACAATTACAAGCGTCGTTAGATTAAATTTTTGTCATTATAGTTTCATTTTGCATGGCAATTTAATAGCCTTAATTAAAAGGAGTGTATATATGCAAACAGGGAGCGTGGGCGAACCAAGGAAAATTAAAACAGTAATAGTGTTCTACGACGTATCCGCCCTTCTGGGCTTTCCTGAGTTATGAAGAGTGGGAACTGTTGACAGCTGTGGTGCAAAAAAGGGCTATGGTATTACATGTCTATCTGCGACTATAAAACAGTAAAGCCAAATAAAGAGATGCATCACACATACCTGTAAGAGTAATTTGAATATAGACTAAACAGTTTGCCATCAGGCAGATGCAAACTGTCTAAAATACAATTATCTCTATTAGCTATCACATTATCATTAATATAATCATTAATATCATCTATATGTACAGTAGTCAATGTTTTGTATTTTTTTTTTTTTTTTTTTTTTCCATTTCCCTTAAACTCTTTTCTATGAGGTCACTAAAATAGTCTAGGCTTAACTTGTACGGCAATTTTAATGCACGTATTCATGTTTACTTTTCCCACTGAAGTTACAGGCACTATAGGCAGAGGAAGTATTTGGGAAAGATACAAATCACATGAAACCTAACAAATCCAGCTTTTTTGACATGTCAGCTTTCCACGATCCCCGGTAGGAAATCTCATACTGCCTAAATATTTCAGTCTACTGACAAAATGTGGTCTAACTTAATGTCTACAGTAGTTATGCCTGTTATTCCACAGCTAAACAATACTAATGTATACTGCTAAAATGACCAGGCAAATAATGTTTATTACTTTTGAATGGATAAAGAATAATGTTATATATATATACATTAAAATGCTTTAAAACTTTATTGTTGTCTCAGTTTCGATTTCTTAGAACTGCAACTTTAACCTATAACTATGCCTAATAGTTCTTAGGTAACACTGCCCAACAATGGAAATGTTTCGGGCTCGAAAATAGCTGATTCTTATGTATTTTCACCTGCTGAATTCAGAAATCACCATAGAAATTACCGATTAGCTCTTGTTTTGGAGATACAGTGACATTTTACATTCTCTATAGTCAAAATTTTCAGTTTCGGGAAAATTTGTTTTTGGATGTTGGCACACTTGTCAACTGTCAAAATACAACAGTAGTCTAGCTGTGGGTAGATTACAAACGTATCACCATTGTTGTGACGATGTATTTCGGAGTATCTGTTGTAATTAGTGCAAAATTTTTGTTTTGGAGAGTTTTAAAGAGCAAAATATTTTGCATCAACATGCCACGGAAATGAGTAAATTTAGTGAAGAATTTTTGTTACATTTGTGGTGAAATAAAATTTTCGTCACAGAAACGCAAACTGACGCCTTTTGTGATGACTGCCTACCAACATTATTTTGGTATGAAGGTAGAGGACCAGGATAATGCATGGGCTATTCGACCTATTCCACATTTAGACAGTTTACCAGTTCCTACTCCACCCCAAAATTAAGAGTTGGAAGTAGAAAATGAAGGCAGTGTGGAAAATGAAGGCAGTGTGGAAAAAGAAGAACTCAACAAACCTTCAACACCCCATGATCCTGATTTTGAAGTGAAATATGATCAACCGCACAGATTGAGCCAATCGGAGTTGAGTGATCTCATTCGAGCCTCTTGTGGATCCAAAATATGTTTCTCTTCCACATCTACATATTAAGCTGGGTGTGATAAAGAATTTTGTCAAAGGCATGAACAAAGAAGGCCAGGCTTTTAAATATTTGAGAGAGAAATTTGAAAAGTGATGCAAAAGTCAAGGAAGGCATCTCTGTTGGGCCACAAATACGACAACTTGTAAAGGTTCCTGCGTTCGACCTACTTTTGGAAGGGGAAGTAAAGGCAGCTTGGGAAAGGGAGTTATGCATGGATTTTTAGGGAGTAAAAGAGATGACGACTACACTCAGTTGGCGACAGTACTTCTACAAAAATACCATCAACTCAGATGCAACATGTCCCTAAAAATTCACGTTCTCCACTCTGATCTCAATTTTTTCCCACCTAGTTGTGGAGCTGTCAGTGACGAGCATGGAGAAAGGCTCCATCAGGATATTTCTGTGATAGACGGAGATATCAGGGCCGCTAATGCTTGCGGATTACTGCTGGTTTGTGTGTAGGGATGCTCCTGAACTCACTTACAAGAGAAAAAGCCAAAAGACAGCGATCTCATGAAGCAACCAATTGATTCTCTGTAGATCCAACGGCATGGTAGGTTTTATTTAATCAATTTAGGATGTTAACTGTCATTAATAAAAGAATGGTCACACTTTTAATGTTGTTAGCACATTATATAATTAATATTTATAAATGTTAAATATACCCTTTTCTCTTAATCCTTTAAAATTAAAACCTTTCACCTATTGTTTATCTCAGAAACTAGAGCTAATAAAAGATTTTGTTTGTCATATTCGTTTTTCTCAACCCAAAATTAGTAAGAATTGACTCATCAAGTGAAGGAAACATTTAAAAAATGTTTTTTTGTTGGGCAGTGTAATCTGTAATTTCTCCCCGTTCTTTATATTGTTGATGACTTCAATCTGGCGTAATTTTGTGATGTAGAATTTTTTACCATGTATAAATGGCAGTGTAACTAATTGCCAGACATAATTTCTTACAGTTAAATCGTGATCTCTATTGTACACCTCTTTTGGACCTTTAGGCCTTAGAGAACTTTTTCTCCAAATACATTACGCAAAGTGGAAGAGACATCCCTTTAAAACGACTTCAGAAAACGATGAGTTACTTTGAACAAAAGACATGGCGGACACCGTAAGCAACTACGTAGGCCATTCAGCATTTTATTTAACTTCTTTGTTTTAGTTAATTTTTATCTTACTATTCGTGGAATAGTAGACTACTTTTAAATACAACTCGAGGATAGATTTTCATTAAATAAATTTATTCACAAGTGCGCGGCTCATAAATTTGTTGGTAAAACCACATCCTACTGTGGTATTGGAATGATTCAATGCCATGCCCGAGATTTGAAGCACAGATCTTCCGCTCTCCGTGCAGCTGCTCTGCCACTTGACATAGCCTACCATGGTAATGTGACGGTCATTCTGTGTTTTATTTAACTTCTTTGTTTTAATTAAGTTTTTTCCCTTACTATTCGTAAAATAGTACAAAGTTAAATTCTCACACTATCTCACACATCCCGGATACGATGTATCAGAACATTGCCATGGTAGCTCAAGTGGCAGAGCAGCGGCGCGGAGATATTACCGTTGAACAATGGATACGCTTAAATGATATAGATCTTGTATCCTGTTCGATTTTCTAAAAGTGAAAACATTATAGCTGCATATTCCTATATATGGTCCCATCCAGAAATAAAAGAAAGAAAATTTATTAGCTACGTACCAGAGCCCAATAACAACCGTCTCTTAAAGCTACAGAACATACAAGCTATGGCAGGAAGATAGGCCTGGTTAGTGGTTATTATTAGTTCATGGCATGGGTTTTAACTCAAACTCTTGAGTATTGAAGTAGCATAGCGGTCACCAATTTCCTGAGAGGGATTTATAAAGTGGAATTATGGTGGCGTGTGAGGACTCTGTGTGGTCTGGGACGCATATACCAACAAATGAATTAACAAATTGCGTTAGCATGAGTGAAGAACGCAACGATGATAAAATGGACAAATGAGCTATGTAACGCATGGTAACAGGCCGCAAATTTGATGATTGGTTACTATCACGAATAGAAAGATATCGCACGAATGTTATATGAAGTTCTCATTCTTCATTAGGATATATCTAATGGAAATAAGGGGAATGTTCAAGGGAAAGTCTACATGGAAAGGATTCATTGACGGTGAGGGAAAAGAAGCATATTCAGTAGTAGGCCTACAAGGAAGAAGATAGCCTACTTTAGAGATTGAAAAAGAGTATGTGTGTCTCAGAGCCTATACGTACGTATGTAGACTACATGTTGAGGGAGAAAACTATAAAACCGAGAGAGAGAGAGAGAGAGAGAGAGAGAGAGAGAAAGAAAGAAAGAAAGAAACAAGAGAAGGAGGAAGAGAGTCAAATAGAGTAAGTTAATTGACAAGAAAGGAAACGCATAAAACAAGTTGATGAAACTTATATGAAAGCTAAAGTAAAGGTTAACATAATAATAACCAATTTGTAAAATTATTACTATTTTCAGCTACTTACACTTCTTTTCTGAATTTGTTTAACTGCTTTTATAGTCCAGTCAATGAATGCCATAAAAGGGGTTGTAGAGGACATGGAGAGGGGGAGAATTTTTTTCTTCAGGAACGTGCTGGGGATAGTTAGGAGGTAAACATACTAAAAGTCCCCACCCCTACCCCTTACGCTTCATGGGTTAGGGGGTGTAAAGGGCCCATTTTTTTGTTTTTCGCTTATAACTTGAAAACGGTCCGTCGTAGGGAAAGCAATTTATATACCAAATTAAAGCTGACATAATTCTCTACACGTTTGTTCATATACATTTTTGTCGTATCTATAATTTTTTTCGAGATATAGGCTGTTGGATATCACTAATTTTCCAAAAACGAATTTTTACCTCACGTTTTTCGCTACATTTGTCTCTCTAACTTCTCAGCCTTTCGTTTTACAGCAAAGTCCTCAGGAAAATAGTTGTATAAAATTAAATTTCCTTTAAACATAAGTATAGATATTTAATTTATCTTCAACAAAACAAAAATTACAATAATTTGAATTTGTCGGGTAAATTTAGGGGTTGCAACACCTTGTCGTTGATGGGAGGGCTTGCGTGGTCCTAAGATCTCTTGGGCTATGCCGACGGTAGCGTAGCTACTGGCAGGGCCTCCCAAGTTGGACAGGCCAAGGGGGAGGATCCAGACGAAGAAGCAACCCGGATGAGAAGGAGGGGAGGTGGGAATTGAAGCAGGATTCCCATCTCCGGTGGGCGGCGGCGGAGGAACCTGATATAGGTCAACGCGGCCCCCAGGCGTGGGTGCCGGCGGAGGAACCTGAAATAGGTCAACGGCGGCACCCACGGGCGACAGATAGGTAGGCTTCCTACCTTCTGCTATTAATAAATATGGATACGAGTATAAGTGATTCTAGTTTACGGGACAGGGGCATCGGATCCCCAGAACCGGTCGGGAGTGGAGGTGATAGAGCAGGCCCCGTCCGATCGTCAGTAAGCGACTGCTCGGGAGTTGGAATGGAGGAAAAATTATCAGGGGAGGTGGACCCCTTCAAGAGAAAAGACTGTATAAGATCACCACAGGTACAAAGGAGGAGCTCCTTGCCAATAACTGGTTTACTCTATCAGACGGATTCTCCTATCACAGGAAGCAATAGTGAACTAGATAAGGAAAGTGCAGCGCAGAAGGAAGGAGAGATAAGCAGAGACCAGAAGAGGAAACGGATAGATTCACCTGGAACAGTGCAGCAGGAAATGAAAAGGATGGAGAACATGCCATTGGAAAAGGAAAGAGTAGGGATACCAATATGGACTGGCAACGAGGAAGGAGAACAGTCGGAGGAGGGAAGTGAAATAGGAGAATTAAGAGAGGAAATGAAACATGTCCAAAAAATGATTGGAGAACTGTACGAACATAGCAAGATGGTTGCGAAACTGATTAAAAACATCCCAATTACCAAAGCTGATATTAAAAAGGGGGTGACGGAAATGAGTCAGAGGACGGAAGTTATACTCAGTCGTTGGAACGAATGGAATACGGTATCAAAGAAAAGTGATGGCGTATCAGTGGCCGTACAAACCACAGAAGGGGAGGAAGATATGCTCCGGGTAAAAAAGGGGAATAAAAGGAAGATAGAAACTCAGGTGGACATGGACAAAGAAGTAGAATTGGAAGGAAAAGTAAGGGAATCTATTCCCAAGTTATCCAATTTTAAAGAATTCGCCTCGCTGGCGGAGAGAGACTGGCCCGAGAGTTGTTACCAAAGCACACAGATTGAGTATGGGCATCCCCTTAAGGAGGAAGGGGACATTGCAATGGTTGTCGACATGGGGGATAAAGGAAAAGGAATACTGGAGAAGTTCAAGGAGATGAGTCCGGACGTACTTGAAGTGATACTAGAGGAAATGGATGGGGATAAGGTGGAGTTTGTGCAAATGAACTCAAATATCACCACAAGCAAGGGTAGCAAGAAAAATAGATCGAGAAGTATATATATCTGATACCGTATCGAAATGATGAAAATGGGGTTAATGATTCAGAGTTCCTGCATGAAAGATTAGTCCAATGGGAAAAACTACTGCAAGAACAACAGAAAGAAAATGTAGCCTTGGTAACAC
Organism: Ectobius pallidus; assembly: GCA_964059195.1. Classification (NCBI taxonomy): domain Eukaryota; kingdom Metazoa; phylum Arthropoda; class Insecta; order Blattodea; family Ectobiidae; genus Ectobius; species Ectobius pallidus. The sequence goes on from CAXKWD010000004.1 coordinate 134,826,669, forward strand.
CAAATGACTTGGATAGAGTAAAGATTATGAAAAATCTGGAATGGATTTTTAACAAAAGAAAAATTACAGTAAAATACCTATTCCCATCATCTGCCGTGAGAGGGCAAAGAAATAGAAATGGAGGCTATGAACAGGGGCCTAGTAAGAAGAAAGGTAGTGAAATACAGGAAATGGTCAAAGTTAAGGGAAATGGGAGATCCTTTGCCGACGTTCTGAGGACCGTTAAAAAGGAAGTGGATACGCAAAAGATGGAAGTGAAAATTAAGACCATAAAAACAAATTGGCAAGGAAGATCTACTGCTAACTATAGAAGGAGAAGGTAATGCAAATGTATTTAAACAAGAGTTGCAAAGGAAAAATATCCAAAATTTAGATGTGAATACAATTAGCAATGTAGCTACTGTTTTATTGTACGGGGTGGACCTGTCTGTTGAAGAGGACGCGTTAAAGATGGAACTTAGCAAGCAAACGAGGGAAAACGAGTCGGAGATAGAGGTAAAGAGCCTCAGGCCCGGCAGATTCGAAAATAATAATGCTACCATAACCATACCAAGAGAAGCAGCAAGAAGGATAATTAAAAACAGGAAAATGCAAATAGGGTGGACAATGTGTCAGGTTCGGTGCTATAAATGTCTGAATTTAGGACATAGAGCATATCAGTGTAAAAAAGAGGTAAGTAGGTCCAAGGACTGCCTCAATTGTGGGGAGACGGGGCACAATGCAAAGGAATGTATAGGGAATTCCTATTGCATGAACTGCCAGCAAGAAGGTCAGATTTGATCAGATGAAATGTCCTAAATTTAGGAAATTGGTGTTGGAAACGAGGGAAAAATGGGCAAATAAAAAAGAATAAATGGCTGTACCCACCATACGTATAATACAGGCAAACTTGATGAGATCAAAAAACAGTCATGATATGTTAGTGGGCAGTAGCAATAGACAAGGCTGTGGACATTATAGTGGCAAGTGAGCGAAACAAAAAGTGGGTGGCTGATAGTAAATGGATAAAGGACAAACGTTTCGACGTCGCTATCCTACTTGTAAATAAAAATCTGGAAGTATCTACTATAAGAGCCGAAGAGGGATACGTATGTGTAGGGTTAAAACAGTTTCAAATTTTTGCGTGTTATAGCTCACCAAATATTTCCTATGAAGAATTCAAGAGTGACACAGACAGACTAATGCAAGCGCATAAAGACGCTGGAAGTGAAAGCATCATTATGGGAGATCTAAATATAAAATTGCCTCTGTGGGGTTCGCCCACTACAGACTTAAGGGGGAAATACTTGGAACAGTGGTTAGCCTCGCTTGATCTGGTGGTGTTAAACAGAGGAGATGCACCCACGTTTGTTAGGGGTAGCTGTGAATCGTACATAGACGTCACGGGTGCCACGCAGTCAATTGCAAAACAAATCGAGAGGTGGCAAGTACTAGATGAAGAAACTCTTAGTGACCATGGATTTATCTACTTTGAAATCAAAGGTGTAAGAGAGCTCAAAGGAAAGAAGATTGAGAAAACCAAAGTAGCATATGACTGGGAAGTGTTTGAGATACTTTTAGACTGGAAGGCGAAAGGCATGAAAGAACCGGAAAATGTGGAAGAATTGACTACTACACTACAGGAAGCATGAGCAATTAGCCAGACAAGTAAGAATGACGGAATTAAGGACAGAGTACCATATTGGTGGACAAATGAAATAAGTGAAGCTAGGCGGAAATGTATTGAGAAGAGAAGGCTATCAACTAGGATGAATAAAAAGAATACAAGGATGGAGGAGGCGGAGGAAGCTAGGGAAAACTACAAAGAAAGTAGGAAAGAATTAAGGAAACTCATCCAGCAATCCAAGCGAAAACTTTGGCAAACGTTGTGTGATGAGTTAAAAAATGATACCAGGGGTACAGGATATAAAATCGTGACTGAACGATTAACTAATAGAATGCCGGTCTGTTCGACTACAGAAAAGAAAAGAGATATTGCTACAGTTTTATTTCCATATAGGAAAGGAAGGATGGATTCTAAATGTTGTAGTTGCGATGTGGAAGTTTTCACCATGGATGAGATGAGAACAGTAGTGAAAAACATGAAAGTAGGAAAAGCTCCAGGAATAGATGGGATTCCTACAGAAGCAATCAAATAAACTGTTAAAATGGTGCTAGGGTGGATTCTAAACACAATGAATGAGTTGTTAATAAAACAAGAATTCCCGGACAAATGGAAGATAGCTAAAGTGGCATTTCTATTGAAAGGGGGTAAATCCCCCCAAGACCCTTCGGCGTACAGGCCGCTTTGTCTTCTGAACTTACTTAGTAAGCTCTACGAAGGTTTGATGCGGTTAAGATTAGAAGGAGAATTAGAAGCAGGAGGCGGATTAAGTAACCGTCAATACGGCTTCAGGAAAGGGAAGTTTACGATTCAAGCAATTGAAGCGGTGATTAAGGTTAAGAAAGAAGCTGAAGGCAAAATGGGTAGCGTTAATAACATTAGATGTTAAAAATGAATTTAACACAGCTATGTGGAATCTTATAATTGAAGAACTCAAAAGGAGGAAGGTGTCTGAATATATTATTCTTGATTTCTAATTTTGAAGGAAGGAATATACTAATTGACAAGGAGGAAATTGAAATAACGGCAGGTGTACCGCAAGGCTCAATACTAGGGCCAACATTATGGAATATACTGTATGATGGGGTATTGGGTCTGAAACTAACAGAAGGAGCAATAACAATTGCATTCGCAGATGACCTAGCACTGATAGTTTCGGCGGAAGACGAAGAAGAACTGATATTCAGAGCAAACGAGTCACTAAGGCGTATTGACAATATTGGATGCAAAGGAACCTGCTGGAGTTGGCACCGCAGAAGACAAAAGCGGTAATAATGAAAGGACCACGGAGGAAACATAATACATGTTTTGAACTAAGGGGAGTGAAAATTATAGTAACAAGGCGGTAAGGTACTTTGGAGTCATGATTGGAGAATATACCACATTTGGTGAACATATCAGGACGGTTACAACGAAAGCTGAAGATAAAGTATCGAAATTAGTCCGGTTAATGCCAAATATTGGAGGACCAAGACCGATAAAACGTCAGATAATATTCGGGGCAGTTAATTCTATTCTGCTATATGCTGCTCCAGTTTGGGGCATGGCACTTAAAAGAAAGATGTATGTGGTAGCCTTGGAGAGGATTCAAAGGAAGATGCTAATTAGAATGACAAGTGCATACCGCACTGTTTCAAATAGAGCAGTACAGGTGATTGCAGGAGTGTTGCCAATGGATCTACAGGTCAAAGAAAGGCAATGCATTCACGAAAAAAAGAAGGAAAATCCTAGTACGTGCAAAGCAGCTATCAGGAAGGAAATATTGAAACAGTGGCAAAAAAGATGGGACGAAACAACGTTGGTTGGTCAGTGGACTTAGAGACTCATACCTGATATTGAGCAATGGATAGAGTGCAAATTCCGACAGACGGACTACTATCTGACACAAGTAATTACGGGGCATGGCAGATTTCAGAATTATTCATTTAAGATGGGCAAATCTGAAACTAGTAAATGCAGATATTGCACAGAAGAGGATTCTGTAGAACATACGATCTTTCATTGCCTAAGATGGAAGGAAATCAGGGAAGAAACCAACAAAAAACTAGGACTGACATTATCACCTGGAAATTTAATAACAACAATGGCAAGCAAAATGACAGCTTGGAGAGAGGTGCAAGCTTTGAGTCAAGTTATCTTGGAGACTAAGGAAAAGGAAGACAGGAAGTAATGTAGGACAGCTACTATTTTGATGTTATGCCTCCAGGCGGTCCCAAAATGAGTAGTGTAAGGTAGGGGTTTTTTAGTTGGTGAAAATCCAACTAGCCATAAAGAATGGTGTCTTTTAGAGATTTTTCCCAATTGGAGGTAAAAAAAACCGCTACTACTACTACTACCGCTACTGCTACTACTACCGCTACTGCTACTACTACCGCTACTGCTACAGCTACCGCTACTGCTACTGATACCGCTACTGTTAGAGTAGGATTACTCCCACAACGTCTCTGGCCTTGAAGACCAACCCAGCCAGCGAGCTTCTCGTTACGTCTCGATATCAAGATGCGCGGATTCGCTGCGCGTAAGATCAGTGACCTACTGAGAGTAAAGATCATGCTGCTGTAATAGTTGAGTGGAGGGATAATGCCGCAGAGACAGACAGAGACAGACAACACGTGGAGTGGGATAGCCAATCAGGGTGCAGCTACCTCCCCTAGGAGGGAGCTCTACGAACGGTGAGACTCGCTCCTAAGGTATATACGTAAAAACCCAGAGACTTTGTGGAGATAATCCTACTCTACTACACCGCGACTACTACCGCCACCACGACTACCACCTACCGCCACCACGCTTACCACCACTACCAATACCACCACCCTTACCACTACCACCAGTGGCGGCTCGTGGCCGGAAAATTAGGTGAAGAGGAAAAAATGCCACATGCTTACGTTAATAACCGAACTCACCTATGTCTTGTATAGCAAATCAATCCTTCGATAGTCCTTTATGGCTGCAAATTTGTCGGTGATATCATCCTAGGACGGCTGCATTTCTTCTAGCTGCAGTAAAGGTTCTTTCTGAATTGAAATATTCGCTAAACAAGATACTTGTCTGGCAACATTTTTTATCCTTCATTTAGTAGGCCTACGTCGTGATCTGACAGCTGGCACAATGATGATTTGATTTTAAACAATGCGGGTAAGAATATAGTTATTATTTATAAAATCTGATACATTTTATTCATGGAATACTCTTAATAAATCCCAATCGGGATTATGAGTTTCATTAGATAAATTCGATCCTGCTTTTCCGCCGCGAATCTATTGATGTTTATCGTAATTATTATTCTCCTAATCAGATTACTCAGAATATTCCATTCATGCGATGCGGACTTGGAATTGACTAATAATCTTTAGCAATGCCTCGGATATCGACCAATGACTGTTGTTTATCTTATAAGTTAATATGCTTGCAAGGGTCGGAAAGATGCAATTTTATCTGATAAACTTCAGCTCGTTACTGGATACTTCAAGGCATTAATATGCAGTGATTAATATGTCACATGTCGTATGATTGCCTTTGAAAACATATGCATTGTAGGAATGAAACGTCGTGATTCAACGTTGTCGTCCTATGGCGTCCTATCGGTGACGATCTCCGAAGATGGTTCAGTGTTGTGACACGTGACAGTGGGCTTTCATCACAGTACACAATAGTCTTGGTATATGGTGACACACATTAAATAAATTAACTTCTAGTCTCATCCCTATGCCTCACTTTTGTGCTAGAGAATCGAACGCCTATGATTTTTTTTCCGTTAATGATATTTAATTTTATGAGAAAGAATCCAAGCTCCTCTACCGTTCATACTTCAATGAAGTATATGGTTGTTTATAAACACCTTTTAAATAATTAATTGAAAATTGTTAAAAAATAAAAATTCTAGCTCTTTAGCGTCTATGCAAATCGTGTGGAAAATTTAAACAAAATTGTTAGTTTTTTTTTATAAAATCGTGAAGAATGAAAGTCTGTTCTAGCCTCGCCCAAAGATGTAAGACTTAAAAGCCTGAGTTTGTACAAACGATAGCTGGCTTATAACTACCCTTCAAAGTATAAGGATACCGTATAAAAGTAAGAAAAAGTCGTCAATCTCCCCAGAAGATATCTAATCCAAATACGTTTTATTTATACACGATGTTTAGTTCTCAAGCCACACAGACACGTTCCTGAAAATATTATAGGACAGAGGAGAATTCAAAACAGGTATTTATGTTAAAAACATTGATTTCGAACATTTATTACCTTTGGTACGGGTAGAGGAAGTGAAATTGGTGCTTTGCTATTAATGGAGCTGTTAGCAGAAGAGGAGTAGGTATGAAACCCGCCACACCCTGTCATTGTAGCAGCTTGCTGTGGTAACCACGCGGCGCGCGCATCATGAAGCCGAAGGATGACACCTTCGTGGGTAGTCTGATCCCTTCAGCATGGACGTGGGATAAGCGAGAAAAATGCTGCTTGCAGCATCAGCCAGCATCATTTTTAGTGGACCAGACTACCCATGGAACAGGGGAAGTGAATCAAGGCTAGTTCTGCTTCGTGCTTCTTTGCAAGACTCGAGAGCTCTCTGGCGCCTCCTCCTTTGACATCACTCGTGGCGGGCAATACAAAATTACATAAATGCATTTATAGTAAAAACCAACATTCGTGATATGGGAAATAAACTTTAAAAATACCGGTACGTATTGTAAAGGAAAAATACTGGTGAAATGCTACTTCACCTACTTCACCTGAATAGCCGCCACTGACTACCACTACCACTACACTACCACTACCACTACCACTACCACTACCACTACTACTACAACAACTACTACTACTATTACTACTACTACTACTACTGCTACTACTACTACTACTACTGATGCTGATACTACTACTGCCACTGTTGCTACTACTACTACTGCTACTCTTGCTGCTACTACTACTGCTACTACTGTTACTACTGCTACTACTGTTACTACTGCTACTACTGTTACTACTGCTACTACTGTTACTACTGCTGCTACTACTACTGTTACTACTGGTACTGCTACTACTGTTACTACTATTGTTACTACTGTTACTGCTACCACTGTTACTACTGTTACTGCTACTACTGTTACTACTGATACTGCTACTACTGTTACTACTGTTAGTACTACTACTGTCACTAGAGGTAAATCATTTCCGTAACATCTCTGGGATCTATTATGGATAGGTTGAGTGCGAGTCTGGAGTCAAGCACGCAGCTGACTCCCTGCCCCTTCCCCCAAACACTTCGCCAATGAACAGGTTTCAGAGCACAAGAGACTCCTTTTGAAATAGCAATGGTCAATCTACAATACTTATTTCTCATACCGTATATAATTTTTTGTCGTAACTGAAATAAAACTGTCGTCTTTACTAGCTGTTGTTCAAATAGTTTTCACCTCTGTTTATGCCGTGAGCCCATCTATTCGTATTTCCGAAATGCCAACAGCCAGCCACCTTTTACCGGTGTAAGGGGTTTTAAGCCGAAAATACGAAATATGAAAGAAAGAAAAAATCATAAAATCGTATACGATACTTACTAAATTAATTCATTAAAGTTTCTTTGATAGTAATGCCCATATAGTGCAATGCTTCTTCTTAATAACTGAACATCAGCTTAAAAAATAGCATAAAACAAATTTTTGTAAGGAAAAGATATTTTCGTACTTTCATCTTAAATATTTGGTATTTCTAATGCACATAACATTCATTATTATTGTAGATGTTAAATTTATTTCATTACAGCTTATACAACAATAAAGTACAACAAATTAAAATATCAACATTTTAAGGGGTAAACCTATTCACGAAATAGCTTAAATGAATATTTGAATTATTGTTATAAACATGTTCTATTGAAACGAACACGTTAAAATTGTTTACACTCGATATTTATATTTATAATATTAAAAACACTGTTAATGAAATTAAAATAAAGGCATCCTCAGGAAATGAAAGTTATGCATGAGTACACGCACTTATGGGGACCGATCTGTGAAATATTTATAATTTCTACATTTTTCATTCCATTTTCTTCATTTTTTTACCTGAACCCGGAAGCATTTTGGATAATCCCTAAAATTTTGAGAGCTGTTAGTTTATTTAATCTTGAAAAAATATACTTACATTTTGTGATTTTATTGGGTTTCATGGTAAAAGGTCCTAGAAGTTCAATTTTCAAAATTTTGGAACTGAATTACAAATTTGCATATTTCATCTCTACACACGTCAAAACAAAAAAGCTGATAGTTTACTATTTCTTTTAGAAATAAAAGTTAACGTTATTTTACTTAATTTTGTCGCGTTTAAATCATAAACTATATATTATAAAGGCATTAATAAAACTATATATTATAAAGGCATAAATAGCTAATTGTTTTTAATTAACTATTCGTTCAGTTAATTTTACTACTGATAAGTCTAAGGACTTGGTTGAACATTTCAAAACAAATGATTAAATATTGCTACGCAAGGAATAATTTAAAGTATTTATTCACATAATTTGAGCAGTTTTTAATACAGTTTAGGTCACCGAAAAAAATAACATATTCATGCTTAAAATATGCGGACTTTTCGTTTCTCAGTTCTACAAACTAAAGTAGAAGCTATTCATCTCCTATAGTGGGATATTCCCCAGTTACCATGCCACGAAATGCCCTACTGTAAGTTTTTGCAATTTAGAGCGTCTCTATGTTTTCTCCAATAACGCACTAAAATGCGAACTGTTCCGTAAAACATGTTAAACTTTTACTTTGTATTTTTGTACATCTAATTTGTACAACATTGTGTAATTATTCTCCTTCCCTATCTTGAAATTTCAACACAAGTGCACTGTATTGTTAAGAAACAACTGTAATACCATAGTGAAATCCCCTTCTTTTGTGAAGCAGGTAGAGCAGTTTTGCGAATGAACAATACCTATCATGGAATGCGAGAAATTACCCTTATGAAAGGACAACAAATCCCAAAATTCATACCACACTGTAAAATCATATGCGTAAAATACCAAAACTGTAAAAAATGTACACAAAAACGCGAAGGAAACATGAAGTTTTAAATGATTGTTTAAAAATTAGGGTGTGGAAATCACGCGGAAGTAGGTTTTTACAGTTGGCACATTTTTCCGTAATATAAAAGTCATTTATTGTTTTTCTGATTGCACACATATCAAATTCATCCAAATCTGTACATGGCCTTGGTCGATTTTTGTTCTTTTTTGGAGTTCTGAATGTCTCTAAACTGCCAGCTTCAACATCCTGCATTTCTCTTTTAATTTATTAAAATCTACTTCCTACACTGCAGGAAAAAATTCAGTACAAAGGATCGGGATTCAGCCTACTGAAAGTGTTTAAAAAACTTGGATTTTGGTGGAGATTTTATTGAGTGGGAGCCATTTTACTTCAAGAACTCAATATTAACACTAGCTAACAAAGAAACCAACTAACTAATGAATTTCTAGTACTATTATCTTAAAGCGAATAAAAATGGAAATAATTTAATGAAAACTTCATATAGCCTACACCGGACTGCATTGTTAAACCCTTCTCCACACGAAAGCACAGGTTTGTAACACTTCAGGAGACAAACCTATGGCCGAGTGCACCAACCTCGGTATTCAGAATACCGCGGTAAAGTTACTTAGTTTACCCCAGTAAAGTCATACTTTCGTTGCACCGTGCTCGGTTTCGACTTTTGCCGCGGTAAGATTCAAACCGGCCGTGAAGGAGCTGTAAAGTGAGAAAACCGCGGTTTTCTTTCCAAGATGGAGATCAGCGTAATGTATGATATTTACGATATCTAGGCCAAAAGCTAATTGAACGTAAAGAATAATGAGAGACAGGTGGGGTCTATTTGAAGAATGAACGATGGTGCATATCTTTGCAAATACTGTGCTATAACATCGATTTAAATGACCTTCCTTTCTTACCTCAACCAAACCAGGTCCATCGAGTAGGCTAGTGGGCGTAACCACGATTAGTAAGATTAGTACAGTATTTATGGTGTTTGAATTCAGACGACATATATACGCAATATAATATTCCATTTTATCCTTATGAACATTTATTACTGAACAGTAAGGCAACAAATAAATGAAATATGGAAAACAAGTGGTCCTAGGCCAAATTTAAGTGAATGGCTGAATGCATCACGATATAGCCTGGGTATCGGTATATGGGGTATGTAATCAATTTATCATACCTGCACGTACACGAACATAATTATAACAGCTCTTTCATGGCTATGCACATGATTTTGCACCTAAAATTTCTACTAGTCGTACGGGAATAAAAGCGAGGCTATGTCGAACTCAGAGCAGAGATTTCGTGGTGTTGCTTTGCCTTGGATTGCACACGTGTGAGAATTATTCTTTAAAACATCAATGTTATTTTATTGAAATGTACAGACAGGTGGGATCTATTTGAAGAATGAACGATGGTACATATCTTTGCAAATACTGTGCTGTTACATCGATTGAAATGACCTTCCTTTCTCAAGAATTCACGATTGGTACAGCAAATATGGTGCTTGATTTCAAAGTATGAATTCAGACGACATATATACGCAATATAATATTCCCTTTTATCCTTATGAACATCTTTTTATTGAATAATAAGGCAACAAATAAATTGAATTTGGAAAACCAATAGCCTAGTTGAGCCACCGTGACTGGCAGACGTGCAGAGAAAGAGAGAGAGAGAGAGAGAGAGAGAACCTAGCGGCCATGGAAGAAACCAATCAACGAGAATGGAGTCGGAGCAGAGTAACAGCAATATTTCCAAGCATTAGCAAACCGCGGTATTTTAGCAATGGTGCACAGAGATTTTGAGAATACCCCGGTATTACGTTTACCGCGGTAACGAAACGGCTGAGAAAACCGGAGAATGGTGCACTCGGCCACAAGGTGACTACTGAGCATCTAGCCCTGCACCTCCCCCACCCTTCGCTGGATCGCTCACTGTCCAGCTAGAGAAACCCAGAGATGTTACGAAAATGATTTACCTCTACTACTACTGTTACTACTACTGTACTACTACTGTTACTACTACTGTACTACTACTGTTACTACTACTACTACTACTACTATTACTACTATTACTACTACTACTACTACTAATAATAATAATAATAATAATAGTAAAAGCAGTAGTGTTCACTGTAGGCCTACTGGTAATATTAACAGTTCAAATGGTAGATGTTGTTATATGTGGTTATTTATTAATAAGTGGCTGAAGTTGAGACGAATTATAATTTAATATTTTGACCCTGAAGATAAAACCTATTATCAAACATACTCCATTAATACTGGACGTTCATGCTTTCAGCGGGGAAACTCTACACAAGCGCGCCAACGGGTTGACACATAGCAGCCAGATATCTTCCAGCTTAGAATGAAATCACAGGTCGAATATAATATGTGGATTCGGTATATCTTTTTCTTGAACGATGGTATTAAAAGAAAGTTACAGTTACTTCGAAGTGAACAGTATTGTAGGTATTTTTTAAAAGTTTCATTAATTCATACCAAAGCATTTAAATTTAAAGGTTTGACGATAAAGATTAACAACCACAATAATGAAAGCAGACTCCAATTATACTAAATAACTCACCGGTTGCAAACTGGGCTATGGGCGGACAAGTCTCGGGTCCGATCACCGGCGCAATAGTTATTTTTGCTTCCATAGCCTATTAATAAAAAAAAATCTTGCAATAAAATTGTAATAAAATCTCATCTGAAGTCTTCAGATTATGGTATTTTTAAACGTGTATCCATTATTCCATTAGGTCTGTTATCTGTTCATACGGTCTAGAGTTGACTGTCCTTTATTATTATTATTATTATTATTATTATTATTATTATTATTATTATTACTATCATCATCATTATTATTACTTTCATTATGAACATTGGAAGACCTATCTGACTTGTCCATCTTCATTTGACTTCACATTATGTAAATGTATGAAATTACCTTATTAATAAAGTCTGCCTGGGTGGTGCAGTTAGTTACAGTACTGGCTTTCTGTGCCCAAAATCGCGAGTTCGATCCCGGTTCCAGGTTAATGGCAGGCTCATGTCTGAAGATTTACATGCAAGCAAAAGAATTCCTGTCGGACAAAATTCGGACATACTGGCGACGACAGGTATACAGGTGTAAGTAGCAGTAAATCCCACCGTTAAATAACCATAAAACCAATCAACCATACTCCCTTCATTTTATTTCTTTTTGTAAACCAGCAAATCTTTCACTTCTTTGATCATCTTATATAACGCTTCAATTTCCCCCTCCCTCCCTCTGTTTCCCTCTCTCTCTCATACTCTCTCTCTCTCTCTCTCTCGCTCTCGCTCTCTACCTCTCTGCAATAGGCTACAATAATATAATGGATCGTAATCTTCACTGCAAGGTATAAATATTACTAAAATATTTTATTGATGAGAAAAGTACATATTGTTATCAATTTTGACATTCGTCATGTAACTTGAAAATATTGGTTAATATGTGCCACGGTATTCATTTAATTTGCACTACAGCGGACGGCATGAAGCAGTAGCTGCGGGCCTCGATAAGAGATGGCGATACTATTTGTTCCCCCGCGACAACAATGACTTTAGCACGAGTGTCCTGTATTATATTAAAGTGTATTTTCTATTATTGCTATTATTATTATTATTATTGTTATTATTATTATTGTGCCGTGTATATTTTGGCACCTGGTTATTTATCTTTGATTTACTGTATATATATTTTTTTTTTTCGCTTGTTTACTTACCGAATTATGTTTTTTTCAGTTGGTTCACGTAGTTTCTCAGTTTCTTTCGGCAAGCCATCTTTCTTCCGTGTTTTGTTTTGGATACGTTTAATAATCACCCTTCGGATAACGGATGCCCTCAGCAAAACTAACGAAAAAGACACCATGATTATAATGGGAGACTTAAACTGCAGGATCGACGCCCCCACTCAGAAAACGAAGACCGTGATAAGCTTCATAGAAAAAGAGGGCCTAACGCTGTTAAACGACAGAAAAGAAAAAACCTATTTTGGCCCAAATGGAGCCAGCACTATAGATCTAGTGTTTACAAATAGTAAGGAGGTTTATCAAGAGATCCGCCAGGATTTACCAGTAAGGAAACACTTACCAGTATACACACTTATATATACAGGTAACTCGTCCCAAGAAAAATTTCCCCAAAAAAGCAACCTATCGAGAGAAATCGATCAGGAAAAGCTCAATATCGAAGAGATAAGACTTGTATCGACAGAAATCAAAAAAGGAAATATTGATGAAGCTTTAAAGAAAATAGAGGAACAGTTAACACAAGCAGTGGTAAAAAAAGAGAGAAAACAAAGGAAGGCAAAGCCCTGGTTTACCCAAGAATGCCACAAAGCAAGAAAAGACGCGCTAACAGCACTGCACAGAGCAAGAAGAACGCAAGCTCAGGAAGACCTGATGGAATATAACAAAGCGAGGAAACACTACAAACAAATCATAGACAGACACAAGGACATACACCAAGCAGAAGAAGAAAAGAAACTCATTGAACGAGCTGAACAGAGATGGTACAAAGCCATAATACCGGAGCAGCCTATGTTCCCGAGGGATTTACCACTCGAAACATGGGAAGAACACTTCAGAAAAGTCCTCCAAGCTAGAGAAACACGACCAGCTGCAGCTGATCAGGAAAAAGAAATAGAATCAGCACATTCATTCTCCAGAGATGAAGTCCGAAAACAGATCACGGAAACAAAGAATAACAAAGCCTGCGGACCTGACGGAATTTTCTTCGAACACCTGTAAGAGACACTACCTATACTCACGGAGACTTGGACAGATCTATTCAATGAATGCCTTCAGCAAGGAAGAATCCCAGACAAATGGAGGCTATCCACACTAAAGGTATTATACAAGGGAAAAGGCGACTCGAAGGACCCGAACTCATATAGGGGGATAGCTCTGGAATGCTCTCCACTGAAAATTCTGACAGGCCTACTAACCAAAAGACTTAGTAAAATGACATCACACGCAATCCCAGAACAACAATTTGGCTTCATCAAAGGGAGATCAACAATACAGGCAGTAAAGTGTATTCAAGAGGAAATCGAGGCGGCGCTAGAACTTCCCAGTAGAAAACTTCATGCCGTATTCATAGATTACACAAAGGCCTTCGACTCCCTGAACAGACAGCTTATATTAGAGAAGATTGAAGGAATCACTGGAAGAAATAAAGTAACAAGGTTGATACAAAACATTCTGTCCAAAAACCAAGTCGTGATAGACAACAGGGTATCTAAGACAGACCCGCTTGACCAAACAAACGGAGTACTCCAGGGTGATCCCCTAAGTCCCCTGATGTTTATAATAGCAACCGCAGAAGTGCCTGAAGAAATAGCCACAGAAAACGTTAAAATATTCGCCTATGCAGATGACATGGTCATTACCTCGCAAAACTTGGGAAACCTTCAAACAGCCTTCGACAAACTCAATACATGGGCCGAAAAAAACGAGTTGACGATAAATGCAAAAAAGACAGTCAAGATGACGTTCAGAAGGGGAGGAAGGCTTTCAGGAAATGACAAGATACTGTATAAGAACACTCCGCTACAGAACGTACCAAATTTCAAGTACCTAGGGATCACGCTTCAAACTCGTGGAGATGCCTATGACCTACACATCAGCGAGCGTGTCACCGCAGCCAAAACGGCAACAAATAGCATAAAGAATCTAAGACAACTGTCCTTGACCACAGCCATCACCCTGTTCCGCCTGAAAATTGGCCCAATTATAACTTACGGGCTAGAGATCATTTGGACTCACTTAAAGAAGAAAAACCTAGAAGACATAGAAAAGGTGAAAGCCACATTTCTGAAAAAAGCGTTATGCCTGTCCAAGTATACGCCATCTCGCCTCACCTATGTGCTAGCAAGAGAACAATTTTTCATTGAGGAACTACGAATTGACCTATTACTACCGAACACCAGAGCCTATACGGAACTTCTGCAGGAACTCTACATGAAAAGAAATGAGATATGGCCAACTTTCTACACAACAGACGCGATGACCCACAGGGAGTGGACTCAAGCCAGATATGACCTACGACATGTGGTCACAAGATACGCCGTACACGGATTTCATCATCGAATATGCCAGACGGAGAAGTTCCACGACCCAAACGTTGACTGCAGGTGCAAACTGTGCGGAGTAATATGCGACCGATACCACCTGCAATGGTGCAAAAAAAGGGAAAACTCTATGACAAACTTCTGTACTACATAATGCACATTGTGCGATATCCATCATATTATTATAATCACCCTTCAGGTATTCAGCGTCATCTATATTGAAATTGTCCGTGTATTATATTTTTGGCGGAGCGCCTCTAGCGGCGGTCCGCGTATTATCTTGAAGGGGCGTTTCTTGATAAAGGAGTTCAAGTTTGGCATTGAGAGCGGACGGGCTCCGGGACCCATCTCGCCATGGACCTTCTGCAAGCCGGCATGCTGCTACCGTAAGCCTCATCTATTTTACCAGCAGGTATTTTATGTTCTTTTTCTAATTTTATAGTTTGTTTCGCTGGTGGATTGTTCGGTTAGTTCTAGTATGTTTCGGTTTTGCCCACCAGCTTTTTATTTCGCTTTCGGTTTATTTTACCAGTTCAGGTTACTTTCAAGTTAGGTTATTTTATTTTTTTTATTTAGTTTTGGAGAAGGATGGCCCGTCGTATTCTGTCGTAACTGATGTCAGGCCTTATGCCGTTTGTCTATTTTGGCCTCGGCCTCGTCATGTGTTTTCTTATTTTCAGAATCATTCTGCTCTCTGTATTTATCACTAAAGCTTATTGTATTCTGCTTTATTAATGTACTAACAGTTTTGTAATAAATTCTTGAATCTGGTACTCAGATCTACTGTATTTATATTTAATTTACGCTCCCTTGTTCTATCCTAACAGCTGTTATTCATGCAGTATAAAGTGCGCCCCTGGAAATTGCCCTAACTACGTTACATAATGCTGGCAGGCCCGAGAAGCACGTTTCATTATTATTATTATCATTATTATTATTATTATTATCGCTATTACTATTATGTAAAGCATGTCTAAATTAATAGAGGACTGTTAAGTATTGAGAAAGAGAACAAGAGAGAAAGAGAGAGGGTTGTACCATATTGTTTGGCACATATGTTTTTTTTTATTTTTATTCATTTGGTTTTCAGGTACTTACGCTTTTGTTTACGTTCGCATCATTCCATCTCTGCTCTTTTGTTTTCTTCTATCTTTGCTTATCTTACAAGTGTACGTGTTTCGGGGCGCGTTCAAATGTTTTGTTTTGCTGTTTTTCTACCTTCTCGCGTGCTCTTCGGTCAGACCCTCAGTCTGCAGGTAGGAGTCTTCCCGTGAACATCTTGGCATCTCTTGCCGTCTCTGAACCCCTGTCCGGGTTCATTTTTCCGTCTATCCATTCAGGTATGTTTCTGATTTAGTTATGACTTAAAGTTTTCTTTTCTTGGCGAGTTATTTATTTTTACATTAAATTCTAGTTTTCGATTTAGTTAAATTTCTTTCTCGCCAGGATGTTTTTCTTTCGTTCACTGCTGTTCTATCGTTTAGTTTATTTTCGCCATTGATTTATTTTGAGATGGAACGATCCGGATACGCCCCCTTTTTGATTAATGATGTATGATGATGCTAAATTGTTCAGCTTGTAGTTTTCAAATAGATTTTTATCATTTGTATCTTATATTTTTATAAATAAATTGTTAATGTTCTGAGTCAGTGATTTTTCTGGTTACATTATGCTATTCTCCCCTGGGTTATTTAATGGGTAAATCAAATTACCAGCACAAATTGTGGTAGCAGAGCGTAGTTGGTCGTGTTTTTGGTCTTCTTTTTCTAAATTTTCTAAATTTTTGCTTTCATACCGTGGGTCTAATTTATAAATTAAATTATTCAAGGAAATATGGTGCAATCTAATCTTGATCCCGAGCAAGTTTTCAGTTTGAAAGAGATGGAGCTACCTTATGCGTTACTGGACTTGGCCAAAAGCTGTCCGCAAGTGGAACTTAATCTCCCTGAAAATATTCTCGAATTTTTGAAGTATTTAGTCCGATTTGATAGGCAGGTAAATACTTTTAGATTAGATCAAAACCAAGCGTTGCAGTGCATTTTTCCCTATGTTAGTGGGCAAATAGTTGATTGCATTTCTGAGGCGATAAATTCACAATGGACGGTGAAGCAGTTTCAAACCTCCATCATCCGGAATTTCTTACCACCTTGTGTTTTGCGTGATCTGATTACTGAGAGCTATTTTCGTCCCCAGCGTCCCGGCGAAAATTTTTTGGATTTTGTTGAGGATGTGGAATTAGTTGCCGCGGCCTTGCAGCTGCCTTATGCTGAGCAAGAGTCGGTGGCAGTGATCTGCGTTGGTGCTGAGCTAGCAGAGGTTCGCGCATTATTTTTAAGTGATTCTCCACCCACTACTTTAAAGCAGCTCCGGTCCCTTAGCCCTAAATTAAAGGACATTGCCGTTACCCGAGGCAAGTTATCACAAAAACAATTTACAGAGGAGGTTCTTTCGGAAAGTAAGCCTTACGGGGGGAATAAGCATTTTCAAACTCAAAGGACTAACCTAACAAATAAGAGGGAACGTAAACCACTGTTTTGTAATTATTGCAGACGTAAGGGGCATGTCAGGAAACAGTGTTGGAGAATTAATGGAAATAGGAATTCACATACCCGAGGTGCCCCTACTTCCAGTTATTCTAGGCCAAATCCTCATGCTACTGATTTTCAAAATTCTGGATCCCTTTCTTTGGTGCTACGAGACCATTCGATACCCACCATTGATAATGGCAGTTGTATTAAGTGTATCCAGTTAAATCATCAAATACATTCTTTAGGTACTCAGTTGGAAACAGTCGATCGGAATAAACGGGATTTAGAAAATCAATTATCGGAATTCAAAACCACTAGTCAGCAATTACAGGGAATTAATCAGGATTTAGAGAAGGAAAATCATAAATTGTATCAAAGGCTACAATCCGCCGATCAGCATAAACAGGATTTAGAAAAACAGTTATCTGATTTCAAAACCGCTAATCAGCAACTACAGGAAATTAATCAGAGGTTAGAGGAGGAAAATCATAAATTGAATCAAAAGCTACAATCCGACGCCGAACAAAAAGTTAAGGATGCGGATCGTATGACTGAGCTAATTATGATCGAAGAAGGTTTGAATAAAGAAATTGGAAATATGACCGAGACATTAAATGCCCAAAAGTTTAAAATAGCACAATTAGAATTTGAGTGTAAGCAGTGGCACGATGGCGTAAGCTCTGGTCTGATAAGTGATAGTCAGAAGCTACACGTTTCTAATCAGAGTCTTAAGAAAGAAAATAGTAAGCTCTATCAAAAGTTGCGTACCGCCTCTGAAAGACAATCTGAGCTGGAGGAACGTGTAAATGAACTTACGGTTATCAGAGAAAGTTTGTACGCGGAAATCAAAGAGTTACACGACACTGTAAATAGTCAGAGGCAAAGTATAGTTGAGCATGAAAATGTGTGTCATGCATTAACAAATAGTTCTAACTCTGATTCGGGGGCAGTAAAACCCTCTGTTCGAAAAGGTAAGGGTAAACGACATGTAAAAGATTCTGCCAATCCTGTTCTAACCTGACCCGGGTTTTTATTTTCTCTAAGCGATGAATAGGAAAGTTTTGGTCGTGCTTATGTTTCCCTATTGAAAATGGCTTACGGTTTTCCGTGCCAGGGGTCCCCATGATTTGGGCATGGTGATTTGGGATCTGACGTTCCCGGCTTCCCGAGTCTTAGGTCTTCTTTTCGGCTTTTCTCTATCTTTTTTTTTATATAATTATACATATTTTGGTCTAAATTTTCAGTATATATATATATTTTCGCTTGCAGCTTTGCTTTATTTTGATAAAAAGAATATTAAAATTCAATACATCAAAGTATTTTTCTGGCAAAGTTTTGTTTTGGCGTTAAAATTTAAATTCTAAAAGGTCATATTCAAATTTTTGAAGTTTTCTGGGGTTTTCTGGGGTGTTTCTGGGATGTTCTATTTATTCAAAATTTTAGGCCCAAGCTGTTTTAAGTTTGAATATGCGAGTTTTTAATTGTTTTTCAAATTTAGTATTTGTCCAGTTTGTGGAATTCTTTAGGCCTATTAATCTTGTATTTTGTAATATTTGCTAGTAATTTTGGCTTTACACTTAGCATATTCATACTTATTCGGCATTTTTGTTTTGGGGAGGGTTATATGAAATTACTACGTAATTTTGATTTATATCGGTTTATTTTTCTCTGGTTCCTGTTGCCATTTTCAATCTGATCTATTATAATTCCATTATGCGTATTCTGCCACTTGCTCTTGTATACATGTTACGTCTCTAGGTTGCCGGTCGTTCCTCTCTGATGTTCTGTTATTATTTTGTTCTTGTTTTGTTTTGGTTTAATTTTGTTGAGTTTTTTTTTCTTCTTTCTGCATACCTGTATCTCCTTTTGTTTTCATCCATGTCCTGAAAAGCAAATAGTAATTTTCAATATAACTGGTTTTTTTTTATTTTTCAATTTGTATTTATTTGATTAAACTATCAAACTAAGATTTCCAGACTATTTTCCCCTAGACTGCAGACTCCTAATTACTCGCCTTAGCTGTGTAAATTGCTAATCAAAATCATAAATTCCATATAAACAGTCTCTCTGAACAATAATCTAAACTATAAGTCATTATATTTTTCTCTACCGAAGTTGCATAGTTAGCATAAATATTATTATTCTTTGGCATTATATAAGATTTAAAATCATTTCCACAAATCAAAATTTTTCTGAAAAAAAAAATATATCACAAAATCCTCTAGCTTGGGATCTTGCTATCATTTATTAGCTTCTGTAAAAAAAAAAAAAAAAAAAAAAAGGAGTCTCACTTTATACAGAGCAATTAGTGAGTTTTCTTATTCCAAATATAGGTTCTGGAAGTCTCTAATATAGTATAAACAAAACTGAGACATTTCCATTGTTTTGTACCGGTATTGTACAAATAATCATTCAATAAGGCATCAATATATTATAAGCCATTTCTTGAATGAGCTTACCGAAAATGAAAAAAGAAAAAAAAATCAAGAAATATAAAAAAGAAGGATTTACTAAAGAAGTGATTAAGACGTCAAAAAAAAAAAAATCCTAAGTACCACGATATTGGATATAATATTGGAATAAGTCTAATAAAAAATAATGAATTAGAAAGATTCCATTGTTTCTTTTAATAGTTCTGCGAAGGATTGTCTTTACAAATATTAAATGTTTTCGCAGTAAACTATGGCATTTCTTAAATGATTTTCTCAAATTGATCTAATAATGGAAAGAAGAATAATTTATTATACAAAACTGAAACTAATTACTATTTGTGTCTAAAACCTCTATAATGGATACCATGCTTGTGTCCTAATGCTCTGTCGGCTCGGTAAAACATTTAGTTCATATTACAGAAGTAGCTGTTACTTCAGCTGTTTTCTTCCGACTTTGAGTTTCAAAAGATAAAGAAATATATAATACAGCAAGGATATTGTAAAAAATGTAAATATATTTTTCTAAATAAAGATGAATATCGGATATGACTAACCTGAAAAAATAAGGCTAAAGTAAATTCTGCCGATTTCACTTATTAAAAGGCGTGTATTTACATATATTACGTGACATAATTATTAATTTGCACGTATGCAATTACTGATTTTCATTTTCATCTGTTGTGTTTGCTGTGTCCGTTGCGCGGTTTGTTCTGTCGTGTGTTTTGTTGGTTGTCTTCTACTCCTTCTCGAGAGGGCACCTCAGCTTTCCGTTCGCAGCTCGCGGGGGTGTCTGCTAATTTCGTGGAGGAGGTGTCATTTTTTTTGCTCCTTGCTGGCGGACGGCTTTGTTAGTTCGGGTCTCACAGAGCGGGGCGTCAGCATTGTGTTCCGTTTCCGCCCCTTGTGGGCGAGGTTTTATTTGCTTTTTGTTTCAGACTCCCAGCTCGACAATCTGTTTTCTGAAGGAAAATTTTCGCTAGGTAAAGGCATGGCCTACTAGCGATGCGTCGCCCTCCGATCCAGGACAGTGGATGAGTGCAGCGAGCGACGAAGAAATTCCTTTAAAAAAAAAACTTACCTTTCCAACCCAAGCCGCGCTCCGTCACTCCAATTCCAATTTCCATCAATTCATTTGTCATGTGTTTTAGTCCGGACTATCCAACAATCCATTTATGTCATCATTTATTCATTTCATTCCATTTTTCTATCATTTGCATTAATATTTTCTCTGCATCATTCTATTTTCATCTCATTTAGCTTTTCATCTCATATGTTTCATCTTTTCACTTAATTTATCAATATTTATTAAATTATTGTTGTAAAAAAAAATATATATATTTATGTAGTTTAACACTGAAATTATTGTAAATAATAACTTTATTTATTGGGCTTCACCCTTATGTAAATATTCTTTTAATTGTAGCAAGTTTTCAGATTATTAATTGCAAAAACTAATATTGTATAAAAAAAAAAATGGAAAGGGCTTTTTATATTCTATATATGGCTATCAATAGCTTTTGGGGCTTATCCCTCAGTTGAATCTTTTGTAAATAAATATTGCCCTGTGTACATAAATTTTACTTGAAATATTCTAAAATTGTTATTTGTAGTACACAATTTTTCATAAAACTGTAATTGCTAATAGTTTCAAGTTGTAAAAAAATTCTACTTTGATTGGTAAACGAAAATAAGGTCCCTTCTGGATCGTCTAAATTTTTTCTCTAAGTTAGGGGGCAAAAGAAAATTAAATGTTAAAAGCTCTTAAAGCAGTTTTTGAAGTGTTATATTGTGAGTACCTGAATATTAATATTCTCTTTGTAATTTCAGTATGTTGTGCTGTGGTGCTTTGCTCCCCCATGGCCATTCTTCAGAATATGTATTTGCACTGACTATGTGGCTTCTTGCTTGCTACTCTGTTTGGCCATCCTCTCCGACTGGCTTCTACTGGCTTCTTCTGGCTTCCTGGCTTCTGTGTCCGGGGACGCCCGGGCGCCGCTGTCAAGGTCTCCTGTGCAAGATAAAGCGACTATCACAACATGACCCAGTTCTGCTGTTGTCAAAACAACTATGGAATGCATGCACCTGTCATGCGGTACTCACCGTTCTTCAACATCTCAAGAACTATGCAGCTTCTGTTTGATGCATGTTTGTCATGCTTCAATTATTCAAATTATTACAACAAGTTATTATTACAAGTTATTATACTACACGATATTGGACATTGTGTTTAGCCAGTGACTATAATTATTGAGTTTTGGACAACTCCTGTTTTGAGATGGACCATGAGTAATAGCAAGCCCTTTGTGTACTATATATATTTATGCAGTGCTTTTCAAAAAATCTCTTCAAGATTTTTTTTTGTTGGTCGGCGGGGAGATTATGTACCATATTGTTTGGCACATATGTTTTTTTTTATTTTTATTCATTTGGTTTTCAGGTACTTACGCTTTTGTTTACGTTCGCATCATTCCATCTCTGCTCTTTTGTTTTCTTCTATCTTTGCTTATCTTACAAGTGTACGTGTTTCGGGGCGCGTTCAAATGTTTTGTTTTGCTGTTTTTCTACCTTCTCGCGTGCTCTTCGGTCAGACCCTCAGTCTGCAGCTAGGAGCCTTCCCGTGAACATCTTGCCATCTCTTGCCGTCTCTGAACCCCTGTCCGGGTTCATTTTTCCGTCTATCCATTCAGGTATGTTTCTGATTTAGTTATGACTTAAAGTTTTCTTTTCTTGGCGAGTTATTTATTTTTACATTAAATTCTAGTTTTCGATTTAGTTAAATTTCTTTCTCGCCAGGATGTTTTTCTTTCGTTCACTGCTGTTCTATCGTTTAGTTTATTTTCGCCATTGATTTATTTTGAGATGGAACGATCCGGATACGCCCCCTTTTTGATTAATGATGTATGATGATGCTAAATTGTTCAGCTTGTAGTTTTCAAATAGATTTTTATCATTTGTATCTTATATTTTTATAAATAAATTGTTAATGTTCTGAGTCAGTGATTTTTCTGGTTACATTATGCTATTCTCCCCTGGGTTATTTAATGGGTAAATCAAATTACCAGCACAGGGTGGAGAAGGGGAGAAGGGGAGGGGAGAGAGGGATATAGGGACAGGGAAGGAAGAATAACAAAGAGTTCGCAAGAAAGGCACCTACATTAGACTACATAACATTATAAAGGAACGTTGTGTCCTAGGTAGACTGTGTTTGTTTTGTGCATTATATTGTAAGTTTTATTTAAAAGAGGTATATTCTATTCTCAACATAATACTATGTTTTTAATTAATAATTTCCTCACCCTCCTAAAATTACAAAATTCGATGTTAAAAATTGTTTATTTCTTTCTCTTGTTAATAAACTAAACCAACTTGCTCTAGCGTAAAATTCAGAACTCAAAAGTATGCTGACTCCGTAATGTAACAACTTAAACAGCCTCGCCCATCAAGTTAAAGAGCGTATAACAATTTAAGCATGAACAGCTAATAAACGTACCAATATTCTCATGGGTAGCAATATCACATGAGCGAACATAAAAGTCGCATTCAGCATTGATCCCTATTGAGACGTGATTACGTGTTCTCATAGACGTGCGACAAACTTAGTTACTCATAAGAAAGCCTCAAAGAAACGAATTGGCAATACTACCAAAAGCTGTTTCCTCTTCATGTGATCCTTGCGACGAAAAATCGAAACTCTAATTGACAGTCTGAACGAAATTTTCTCAATGTTGCGCCATGGGTCATCTGGCCTGCAGATTGTCTCCTACTACTCTCATTGGCTGGCTATGATCGTTCGACTTAAATCGAATGTGTCATAAATGCTGCCAATAGCTTTACACGCAGGAAGAATAAGGAAGAGGTTAGTAACAGATAGCATGAAGTTTGTAACATGTGCGATGTCTATGATGGGTTAGGTTAGTCTGGTTCAGTGATAGGTGGATTTAAAACCACCGCCAACGGCATCAAGTTTCCTATACTGTTTCACGATGAGATCGATTCTGCGCACTGTTCTTCCGCCTTCCCCTCGTCATGACTACCTGCCGAATCGTGAAAGGAAGTAGGATAAATTACGTCATTTTAGATTACTTAAGTGCCCATTTCTTCGCAATTTTTCTTTCACTTTTCATATTTTTAGGAACAAACTGAGTTTATTTAGCCTAATGAATTATATAAGGTTCTAAAGAACCTTACAGTCTCTATATATATCAGCGTTAGTTAAATATCACTTGCATCAACTATCAAGTAGGCCTACTGAGTAGTTCGGTTTGGAGCTTGCCTGATCAGTACATAAGCGTCATGGGAGCAACGGAAAAGGACCAAAGGGGAAAAAGTTGACGTCATCCATACCCTCCCTCAGCGCAGCGACGGGTCTGGTCAAGTTCACATCAATTTCTATCGCAAAATTACTCCCATGTTATTACAAGAAACTCCACCGAGTTTAAAAACCGGTTTGATGATCAGCTATCCTCGTGGTAAACGCTTACTTAATTGGAGCAGGTAAACCTGTTCCCTAAAGCTGCGTACTGATTATGGCTGACTTAGATCACAGATATTTGGCAACTTATTTCATATTTCTTCTTTTAATTAGACGTATAGCATATTTACCGTTTGAACAATGTGACTAGTAATAATTTTACTTTTGAATCCCATAAAACATATGTAGCATATATTTTTTTTTTTTTTTAAGACCAAATGGAATATTTTAGGGAATAAGGCACAGCGTTAAACGGGGGCAGACAGAATACAAATTGCATTAAGAAATTAAATTTATTCTTTGCGATAACGCCGACAAAGTAATACCGAAAGGGTGGTGAGGATGTGTCTATAAACTACTATCAAGTGACATTGTGAAGGCACATGGGAGCAATGCCGCTATATTGAAAAGGGTTCTGCTCACTCTTGGGGGTCATAGGACATACTGAGGGTGGATTACAAACGAGGGGTCGTGACTCAACATTAATCACAGTTCAAAGGGTGCACCTCCATGCTCCCATTATATCGCACAAGAAAACCTAGCCACATAAAGGAATGCAACATGTGATTGCTTGTTTGTATTAGCCAAGTTCAAAGCCATATTGCAGCTAAACAAAAGACAGTGGCTAACATGCCTGCACTTATTGCTAAACATGTTACAATAACAGAAGGCTCGATCAGTCGACATTGTCAACTACGATTAGATCTGGCCGTCAAAGTACAGTGCGTGCAACGTAATAACCAGGGTTAGGACTTTTCAATGCAAGATCCACATTGAAAAAGGAAGTGAAAAGGTGTTAAAAGTTAGGCAAAATAGGTTGCAAAAAAGTACTACTAATTACTAAACTGTTACGTAACAAACTTACATTCTCGAACAGCAGACTACTGACTGATTATATTGAAATTAAAAAGAAAACTGGAATATGTAATAATAATTTTGGTAATTAATTATTTTGTAATGTTGCATGTGTGCTTTCAGTCTCGGGTTTGCTGAAAGGTTCATTATCCCCAAGTTCAGAACCAGCTGATGAAGAGTTCATTGAAAGTTACTTATGATCTTAGATATTGGAATGAAATCAAGATAATTATAATAAGTAGCAATGGACTCAGAAATCATGGGCTATAAACAATCATACATGATTTAGTAGATTATTAAAAAGCCGTACATAAGTGGGAAAAGGGGTAAAGGAGGATTATGGGCAAGGTGGAGGAAAAGAGGATAAAGGCCCTAAAATGGAGAAAAGGTGCTAGAAAATGTTTTCCATTCTCAATTAGAGTCGTTTCACACTGTGGCTCTTTCAAGCAGAGCTCTGATTTGGCCTATGAAAATAACTGTGCACTAAAAATTCTAACCTTAGTAATAACGTTGTTCCGTCTAATATAACTAGTAACTTAGGGCTTTCACGGGTGGCGTTCAATGAGATTTCCGTTTCCCGGCTGTATGACCGTGGTCGGTCCGTTGTTACGTCTAGTTTTAAAATATCATATCCATCCCCTAGCCAAATAAACAGGTCTGAAGAGAACGGTTTACTAACATTACTACTTCAATATGAAATACCCAGGCATTGAACAATAGCTAAAATTATGATTTTGAATAAATTATTTCGCAGTAGTGACTCTTCACTCAAAACAAGCGTGTGCAGCAAAAAAATTTCATGCCATGTGTTTATTCTGTCCGATCTCAGGTTTATTATTTCCTGCAGCAATGTTTTTTCAGACTTTTCGTGCCACTTTAAAATTTATTGAAATATTATAATACTGTAGCCTTCACTAGATAATATAAGCTTGGAATATGAATATACTGAGTTATATCAAAAATGAATTTTATAATAATAGTGAATTATTAGTAATAATGATGAAAATAATTACAATAATAATAATCATCATCCACAAACCACAGATTTTAATATTTTTAACAATTTTATGTTTTAAATAGCTTTAAGCATTTCTTCTTTAACATTTAAAATTTCAAATAACTTATTAATTATTAAAAAAAAAACCTTTTATTTGTCAAGTGAATGAAATTCATGCATACATAGGCTTACTGTAGATATTAATTCTAAAACCAACCTTCAAATATTTTTTTTTTTTCGACTGATAGCGTCCTGACAAGATTCTCGGGCCACTGGGCAATTGAGGGGTGCGGGCCCCCAACCCTCCCGCGCTCTCACTTTACTCACGCCTATTATTTTACGAACGAGACATGCCTGATTATATGAGCCTAATCTACAGAAGAAACGTGTATCACCGTGCATTGTTTATTGGCAAATTTTGATGGACTGTAAATTTTCATTTAATATTAATGAGTCAGTGAGTGGGGGAAACATTTTCTAGTTAAACACTGTTTTACGGTTAATAAATTTTATAGTTTAATATGCAGGTATACAGGAAGCAAAACTAGTGTATGTTGAAGATGTTATAGAAATTCATTATAACTTATATATATATGTTAATATATACAGAGTGTTTCAGAAATACTTTTACAAACTTCGGCCATGGATTCCTTACACCAAAAGAAGGAGAAAAGTTCATATGAACATAGGTCCCATACATGTGATGTAACAGTATCATAATGATATCCATTTCAATGCAGATTTTCATTATTGCACAGGTGTGGTATCGAACCTTAAAACAATGAGAAAATGAAACACACAATAAACAGCCTGTATTTAATATATTGTAACAAGGGCTCGTCGGGGTTCAAAATGAGAACACCGAGTTTATAATTGAAGGATGGAGGTTTCTTTATTTCCTACAACAATTGACAATACAGCCAGAAAACTCCAGACTATTCGCCAGTTCACTGTCCTGTTCAGAGCTCACTCTCACTGTGCTCAGTCCTAATTACAGCACTGTTCCAGTCCAATCCAGATCATCCCACGTCGCGCCGGTCAACTCCACAGTCCTCGCTGCCGCTGTGCGATCCACCCGTCGCGCAGAGTTCCCCGGGACGGCACTGCCTCAGCCCAGATCAGCTCACCAGCTCTTCCGTTCACCCTTCCCTCCGGTCACTAGTTCCCCGTTGACTAGCTATTCCGCTCTCGGGTCCCTCCGGTCACTGGCTCCTCAGCTTCCCAAGACACACTCAGGCCGCGCTGATCAGTCCTCTCCGTCCAGCTCACCCTCTGACGCTGACGCTCGCCGCTACTCACGGACTGCCTTTCTGACTGTTCCCTCGTTGACCCTCCGGCTCTTCACGGACTGCCTCTCCTCTGATGTACTGACTCTTCACTGTACTGAACTCTCCTTGACTGACTGACTCATCACTCCTCGTTGCCGTCTCTGACTGACTCTCCTTGACTGACTGACTCATCTCGCTCGCGGCCCCATATATAGGGCCGACGAATATTCCAGACCCGGTCTCTCGAAAGCTCTCCGCCCGCGCATTGTCTAGAAAGTCCGCGCGGGGCGCGTGGCTCCACCTCTGGCCCCTCCCACGGGCGCGCACCGTCCTCACCGCGCCGCCGTGCCAGGGAGTAGGCCGCACCCGTCGACGCGCGGCTCCAATCAGCAATAAGAGGGCCGTGCCTTTCTAGATTTATCTAACTCTAGTTCTTTCGGGCTTACTCCTCCTTCTATCAGGCTCTAGGCTTTCCTGGCTTTGTCACAATATAATCAATTCTGCTCATGTAAATTTTAATATTATTACTCATTTGAGTTCATTTCGTATTGTAAACATCTGTTGTTCTCAATAAAATTGCCAAGAAGAAGCTTCGACTTTGCCACACTCCATCAGCTGCCATCTATCATAGAATACAAGAACTACGAGAACTTAAAAACAGATGATTGGCGAGGGCAGCCGTGTTCGTTTGTTTGGTGATTCTAAAATCTGGAAACTTAGATATTTAATTATGGTCGAACAAAAACAGTCATATGCAACTTGTCTATAGGCCTAATGTAATTAAGGTACTCGTATGAAAATTATTTAACTGTTTTTAATTTGTACACTAATTTTGGTAAATATTTGAATATTAATTGCAGCCCCTATCACGAGCTTTGTTCAGCTTAGCTCGTTCCATAAACATACTCGTTTCTTATATGTTAATTGGTCCGCCGCCATGGGTGTATAGGTAGCATACTTGCCTTCCACCCTGGCGGTCCGGGTTCGATTCCCGGGCGGGTAGTGGATTTTTCAGTAGCCTAATATAGGTTTCAGGACTGAACATCACCCAGGAAAATTATAGGCTATATTAAAAAGCCTTAGATTAAAGTGGTGACTGCTAGAATAGGGTATAGGGTATTCACAATAGATCTATTAAGGTCGCAGTGTTGAGAAGCCGAAGGGCTTACACTACCCCTCATTAATCTTATCTAATAGGTTAATTGCATATTGTACTATTATTTTCATATAACACTTTTAATTAATTAAGAAGACAATTTATTATTACTTTGCCCATTTCATTGTTCCAAACGTCGGCCGCGGTGGTGCAGAGGTAACTTGCCTGCCTCTGGGTCCGAAGGTTGCAATACACGTTCAAACCATACTACCGTCAGTGGATTTTTCAGGACATAAAAATTCTGAACCTGAAGTCCTCTGGGAGGGACTATAGAGCATAGGAACCGTAACGTAGATTTATGGCACGTTATAGATCTTAGAGCCTAAATTAAAGCCTCTGGATCATAAAATAAAATAAAATGTAGCCTATGATCTAGTGATGAGCGAGACCAGTCTTGGTCTTGCAGTCTTGGTCTTGGTCTTGCAGAAAATGCAAGACCGAGACCAAGACCAAGACCGCATCAGCGTTAGCAAGACCAAGACCGACCATGCAAGACCGAGACCAAGACCAAGACCAACCCTGCAAGACTCTGGCAAGAACAAGACCTAACTGCAAGACTCTTGCAGTCTTGGTATTTGAAAAAGTTTTATAAAGCCCCATTGTGTATGCAGCGAGCCAGCGACCGCTACTCAAAGGCGCCGCAGTGTCGCTAGCCGGGGTAGTCCCTAGGCTGGTAGGCCTATAATGTAGAGGATGCCTCATCGTGCGGTAACCAATGAGAGCAGACCCGGTGCGTGACGCTGTCCGTGTCCAAAAACGAGCGCGCCATTCAAATAATACATATGAAATCCGTATACTACCTCTCTCACCACTACGTTAAAACAAATCACTGCAATGAAAACTTACAATTAATCTGACGGATTTCCCTGAATGGCATTCCATACAGCTAGTTCCTTCAATTGGTGGGAGTTAAATTCACGATAAACACTCCATATTCATTTTTAAAATGTTTAATTGCAATAGTTCTCTAGTATTAAAGTACGAAAGACAAACAGATGTAACAAAGGTCCAAAGCCATATATGAAATTTCATTTTGCGTACAATATAAAAACTGACCACCTAATTTATCAATAAAACTTAAAAATTCTGCCATACAGTTATTTAATAACTAGTTTCTCTAACCTCTCACTGGGTTAAAAGAAAGCTATGACTGAGGATTTATAATAATTGTTTATTACAACCAAATGGTCATACTATGATGAATGGAGCAACGATGGAATTACATATGGCAGGGGAAAACGGAGCACCCCGAGAAAGCCTGCCCCGACCCCACTTTGTCCACCACAAATTCCACATGGATCCATCGAAATCCGATCCCGGGTCCCAGCGGTGGAGGGCGAGCGCTCTAACCATTCAGCCATGGGGGCGGCCTATGACTGAGGAATTGAAACTTTAAACAGTAGCCCCCGTAACTTAAAACGCCTATTAACATGCTCAGTATCCTATTCATTAACGATGGTATCCTTTTTTACACCTATCATTAATATTCATAGCCTACTCTCACATAGAATCTTACCTGTCTACTTGAACAAAATATAACATAGCTATTCAGCTCATTCCATTCTCTTTGCAGAAAATTTCAAAACAAAGTGAAGTCTGAAAAAATCATGTTATACGCCCGGTATGCTTTATAATTATTCAATAAAACACAATTAAACAGTAGATTAATTAAAACAGGAACTTATGTGACGGGTATTTGCTAGTTATTACGTTACAGTTACGTATCTGATTGTACTGTAGCTATACAGGCCTACATTTTGCTGATGATAGATAGGAGATCCACTGAAAACTTTTTTTTACTACTACAATTTTGTTATTGACACATGGCGGTGGCGGTGTTTAAGTTCTTGCTGCTGATTCATATTAAGGATGCATATCGAATGGGAAAAGATACTAAAAGTAGAAAATGCCTGGTCTAGAAATATTTGCTTGCATGAAGAATAATTATAAATATTTATGACCCAATTAATTGAAGGCCCGAAACTTGAAAGTAAGTAGAAAGTAATTTATGGGAGGTAGCGGAAATCTTTAAAGTGCAGAAATGATCTTTTCACAATGTGTTATAATTAAGAACTAGGGTATATGAAAAGAGAAATATTATTTATTGCAGCCTATGGGTTTGGGTTTCGAATGGACATTGTGTAATTTTCTATAGATTGCACAATTTCTAAAGCATCTGCTTCAATGCCGTTATGTTTTGTTACTATATTATACTGTTTTAAACAGGTCAGATAGAACCTCTCTCCTATGCGGAAGTCTTTTAAACATTTCATACACATCCTGTTAATATTACTTCTTGTCTCCACAGCCGTTCAATTTGAAACTTTACAATATAATATTCATATTTTTACACTCTCAAATAGTGTATAGCATCTCGTGGATTTTGGGTTTAAAGTTCTGCAATAGGATAACAGAGAATATTTAAATTTACACTCAAAGTTTACTGTTGTAGCTTATATCACCATGGACGTTTCGGCAAACAGCGTGACATCACATTACTGTTTACTGCAACTAAAAGCAATTAGCTTTCGTTACTTTCGCAAGCAATAACACACATGTAATCGGTGTAACTTTAAATCATGTAAGATGCGTAAAAGAAGACTGCAAGACTCTTGCAACAAGACCAAGACCGAGTATGCAAGACCGAGACCAAGACCAAGACCACTGATGCAAGACCGAGACCAAGACCAAGACCAGGGTTACCTATGCAAGACCAAGACCAAGGCTGAGAGTACAATGCAAAGACCAAGACCAAGACCGCCTTGGTCTTGGTCTTGCATTTGCTCATCACTACTATGAGCAGCTCAAGAACCTAGCATAGGCGCAAACTTTAAGTGGACAAGGAAATTTCTTTCCCCCCCCCCGACATTTAACTTTGTTGTCATATAAGGCCTATCTATAACTACTAGAAATCCAATTCTTGCCTCCCAACAATGTTTTTTCAAGCCTCTGTTGCCTAGGCCTTTCGAAATTCGTATCTCATCCTTATGGTATGCTGGCGTAGAAGCATGAACTATTAATAATTAAAATGACATTTGCTTGTCTTGTCTCGCTGATAAAATGTTAATATCTTTAAAGGGTTTCATTAAAATCTAGCACTGACACATTTTCAAGTTTCTTGCTCAAAGGTGCTACATCACTTTTTGTTCATTGCACGGCTTGGTATTACCTACGTTTTCTCTACCTGGTCGATGGAAAATAAGAAAATAATAATTATTAATGTTGGGTCATTAAACCTTCAATCAGAGGCTCATTAACCTATCGATGCAAATCCTTACTGGAAGATTATAAATTAAATTATATTAAAAGTACCCAGCAAATGTCTCTGCATTCACTCCATATTAATAAGCAGAACTAAAACCGCACAGATTCATGACCATTTGGGAGATCATTAAGTTGGATTTATCCAAGTATTGCAACCGGAAGAAATTGAAGTAACGGGAAAATTTTAAATATTAATCCGTAAGCATTCATCAAAGAAAGTCGCTAGTGGGTTGTACGTTTGAAATCAACTAGAAAACTTTTATGGATGGTTTCTATGGATGGCAATTTTAATACTTAATAAATTTCTTTATATTAAAAATAAATAAAAATAACTGTTGTTCTTATTTCTTGGCCTTTATACAATGATGCATAGGTACGCCAGCAGCAGTGACAAGATTAACGTCGTGGAGTTAAAATGTTCTGAGCTGAATGGTGCTCATCTCTTTTCTTAAGTTTTCTCACAATCATATTTTCTGCATTATAAGTGTTCCTCGCGATGTTATTTTGCCAGATTGTCTTGAAATTTTCCATTATGATCTGGTACATAAGATTTCTTTATTATTTGCGCTAGCTTTTATAATCGTATGTGTTGCCTAGTATTTAATATGTATGTGTGTATAAGTAACTATTTATTAAGAATCAATAATCAAACAGAAAACATCACATTGAGTATTTTATAATTACTATTTAGCTTATGAATGAGTGACTAAGTAAGACGGTAGACCTATGCGGATTTTCAACCAATCACAAATGCCTATCATCATACTTTTGTCGTTTTATTTAGATCACTTTCATTTTATCGCATCTATGTGATTTGATTTATGTAAGTTCGTAAAGACTGAATGCTGAAACATCTTTATAGCTTCTTGGTAAAAAAAATAATCGTTGAACACAGCGAATGGCTACAGGCCTACAGCTGAATTGATATGAAACACATAGGCTAACTTTCTCTGCCCAAATAGAAATTCTGTCTCTTAGTTTAATATATTAGGCTATGTAAGACACTCTCTTCAAGAAAATCGGTTGTAAAAACGAAGAGAATGTCGTTACTAAATCGCGTCGCACCCCAAGGACGTACAGTAGACAAGATTTTGATTCTGGAGGTGCCCACCGCATGTCTGGGACTACTCCCGGGACCTTTTTTTTTTTAATTTTTTTTTAAATTTTAATTCAGCATTGAAATTTAATTTTAACGTATGTTATTAGCTACAAACAAAACAGCTTTTTAAAAACATATGCCCCATCTTTTACTGTTCCAAAATAATGGAATTTGGAAAAATGGCATTAAATGGACTTTGAGGTATCTTAATTTTACAAGTCTTAATAGTACTGTTAGTCTAATATAAATCACCATAAGGGTGATAAAACACTTAATTTAAGAATATTATACGAGAAGGGAATACATTTTAATTTGGTG
This sequence comes from Ectobius pallidus, assembly GCA_964059195.1. Classification (NCBI taxonomy): domain Eukaryota; kingdom Metazoa; phylum Arthropoda; class Insecta; order Blattodea; family Ectobiidae; genus Ectobius; species Ectobius pallidus. Next base: position 134,859,784 of record CAXKWD010000004.1, read on the forward strand.
AATGTTATTTTTATTTTTTTCATTTCTGGAGGGGCCCGGGCAACTCGGGCTCCCTTTCTGGCTACGTCTCACGTAACTTTCTTTATCCTAAGCATGATTCTGATAAAGAATAAGAGGCTACATTGCAAAAACCGCGTTTTCAGTTATTTCGGCCTGATGGAGAACTTTATTGTTCGCCAGGAAAAAACTGAGTTTCTAAGAAAACAGTAGATGTCTTCGTAGAATGTTGGAGAAACATTTTCCGAATAAAAATTTTAGCTCTTAGTATAAGCACCTATGTACAAGATTAGAGAAAAATAATTAGAGCAATTTTTGAGATAATCGCAGAAGACAAAATTTTCTTAATGTAAAATGGCATTAAAGTGAGTGAAAGTCGTCGCCAATCTCCGTGTCACATCTCAGAAGGTACCAAATAAACTAAAAAATGTTGTTTTCATATGATGATTATTGTTCTGGAGTTAGGCTCTTGACAGAACACACAGACACACACATACACACATTGACGTACTTCTGGAAATAGTATTTTTGAATTCAGGAGTCCTCAAAACGTGTATTTAGCATATTTTAAAAGTTATCTTCGAATTTCAGGGTCGAACACAATATTTCCTCCACCTAGGCGTATAGTGCGTTTTATACGGGCAAAGGAAGTAATAATGAAAGCTACAATTTTGTGTGGTGAAGGATTATAGATCTTGTTTAGGCTAGTAGGTCAAATATGTAGGCACACAGTATTAATAGCTGTATTTAAAGTTAAAAACAGATGCGAAACACATAACTTCCTCTACCCTTAATATATTCCAGTATACGTACACGGCTGTATTCCAATGGTGCTCATATATATACAGTATATATATACAGTATATATATATACATTATATATATATATACAGTATATATATATAGTCTTCGAGAAAAGAGAAAAAATAATTCTTTTTAAATAAAGTTGTTGTACAAAAGAAAAAAAGAAGTCGTTGCCACGCTTTGTCTCATCCCCGAAGGATGCCCAATCAAAATAACATGTAATGTAATGCATATAGGTTACATAACTTGTTTACCTTAAGCAAGAGCAATACACATTTCTTACATACATCTATATAGTGGGCCGTGTTGCAAGGAATAATGATCATTCAGTACTTTCAGCACTAAGCAAGTCTGGATTTCTTTTAACTGTGCCTGGCTTATAGCTTCCCTTCAGATAATTTTAGACAAAGTAAAAGTTTCTAATAAACGTTTTTGCTCTTGGTAAAAGCGCCTCATGTACAAAATTTAAACAAAACCGTCAAAGTAGTTTTCGATAAAATCCCGAAAATTGAATTTTCTTCATGTCACGTGGCATTAAAAGTAAGAGAAAGTCGTCGCCAATAATTGTCGTGTCCCATCTTTAGTTGTTCGTACTTGAGCTCTGATGATCACAAACAAAGGGACACACAAAGATACGAGGTAGATTAGCAGAATATGTTTAAAAATATAGTCAACCCTCGACATAATGACCCTCTTTACACTGCCACCTTCGCACTGTTTTAATAAATGCAAGTGAACGGATCTTCTCCCTTATAAAATAAATAAGAAACCTCATTACGGTGCCAATTCATTTATAGCCAGTGAATATAAGACAAGATTTTTTACAAAATATAGCTTCCAGTGATTTTTTTCCACCTGTAGAATTCTTCTACAACTGACGTGAATGATAGGAAGGTTATTTAAGGAAATACTATATTGTATTTACAAGAAGTGAGTGTTCCCCTGCCACTAACTGCAAATGTGGTGCGGTAGAATGAGGAATCTATGTTAAGAAGTCGGACAGCTTGAGGATGGAGCAGGTAGGAAGGGCCCTTCATACAATGAAACATTCCAGATTTTCACTTCTTTTAGTCCAATGTCCATTCAGCTGTTAACACTACGCTACAGTTACTCGTAAGATTTTTAAAATGAAGAAAGATGTTGTTACACTTCAAGAGAAACGAGAAGTTTGTGAATAGAGTGAAATATTTACAAAGTCTAGCGAGCAGGCTATTGCATCACATTTTTTTTTTTTTATTGTGGGGGAAAACTGTTATTCGGAGAGGCACAGCCAATATTGTGAGTGGGGGAGAAAAATGGTTATTTGCCATTCATTTAATTTTTCTTTCATAATATAGTACAGTAAATTAATACAGCATTGTATTATGCTACTTTTATTTTTAAAAATAAATTTCATTTTAGTGCCACCTTCGCTTTGTCCCACTAAATGTTAGAGAACGGATGGTGCCATTATATCGAGGGTTGACTGTAGTATTGTTTTATTCAGGGGACCTCAAAACCTGTAGTTATTACGGGTAGAGGAGGTAATAAAACAGTATTGGCTTGCTTTCTTGTTAGATTTCTATGCTCTGAAATTCTTCTAGGGGAAACAAATTGGTAGTATTAATGTCCAGTGGAAATCAATAATAACCTATCACGGCAAGCAATTCCAAACGTTTTGGAGAAACAAAGACAATATTTGGTAAGAAAAGAAGGGTAAGTAAATAGGTTGTTAATGGTTCCGTCGTTTTACTCACGGGGCCTAAGTACTCACAAAAAGTTGTAGTTCCAGGTCCGGAATTTCTCAGCATAAATATCGATAACATTGGGACTTGTCGCTTAATATTATCATAGGTAATCTCACGAGAGTTTACGAGTTTGTCGATAGATTCGCGACTGCGTATTAGGAGTAAAAACAAAACTAACAACTGCGAGATCACGGCATACTAACTTATGAATCAACCATCCATGAATCGGCTCTTACTACCATGTTGTAACCAATGCTACCAATGGTGCATATATGACATAGTTAACCTTATTCAGATAACATAACAGAAGAACAGAATCAAAGCACACGAACTGGCTTGCAATGAATTGAAATTGTGTTTTCAATCAATGTAGGCTATATTTATATTATTTAAATTTCCAAACAAGTTATGTTGTACAAAATAATGTGATATTATTGTGATCACTGGCAGCATGTGATGTTTTAATCACTGCACGTTGATACCTACATTTCCAGTAAGAACTAACGTTTTATCAGATAGAATCGCATCCTCATATTTATAGCAAACATTTCATAAGATAGAAGATCGTGATTGGTTTATATACGAGAAATTGCTAAACTTCATTGGCCAATGTCGAACACGCGGCGTATGAATGGAATAGTTTATGCTAAAATGTAAAAAAATAATTAAATGGTGATACAGATCGGACTAGCTTACAGGGGATTATGCCTATCAATTAAAATCATTACCAATTTTTTATTTACATATCAAAATGATACTAGGATTGATGAGAAATTAAAACATTCGTAAACTTCCATCACACCTTTTAAAATTCTAAGAATTTTATTTTGCAGCAACAAGATATCATGAGTTACTTATTGTTATATACGAAAGATATTTACGAAGTTAAAATAACTGAAGAAAGAAGCTAAGAAGAATTACTTGACAGAAAGTAACACGCCTACAGTTTCTGTTCCCACGCCCTTATTATAATCACCTCATCTATGAGGATTTTCTTAAACAGCTGCTATGTAGGAGCACAAGGAAGGAATCCAATATTTGGAAGTAGAATATTAGCTCATCTAGTAACGGATTTGTTGAGTAGTTTCCGATTGTCAGTTGGCACGTCTCATTTACTGAGGTTATTGAAGGATAGGAACAATCTTTCCCTTCCCACCCATTACCACTAGAGCGTTCTCTGAATATACAATAGACAGGTTCATTGGAAACAAAGCAGCATGCTTTCAAGCAGTTTTTAGCAATATTCATCACATTAATAATGTACTGCTCAGTGTTTTTAATTTCTGTTTAGTAGAACAGAGCAAATACGAGATGTAACTTTTAATCTGCCACTTCTACTTTGAAACATAGCTAGAGTCAGGACGAAAATGTATGCTAAAGTTAACATTACACCCTTACCCTATTCTTATCTGGGACATTCCATTTTCCAGACTCTCACAAAACAGAATTCAAATACAAAGAACAATAAATATTTATACATTTAAAATGACAGTTGTCATAATTTTAAAGTACCTTGTTTATTAATCTGTAGTTTTCTTTATTCTGCAAGTCCAATATTACAATTTTAACTGGATCCCAGACGTGTCACAATTTATAAAAATATAGGCTACATAACTGCATCATATATGCCGTGTTCAGTTCTTAAGAGGAAAGGACGATGATAATCCTATGGCCGTCATTAATGTACGACCATTTTCTTTTAAATGTTGACACATCTGGAATACAGTTAAAATATCTGCATGTAGAAGGCATGTAGAAAAAAAAAACTATAGATTCACAAACAGGATAGGCTACTTGAACATTGTGAAAGCCGTTTGTTAATGCAAATATTTATTCTTCCTTGTCTATAAATGCCACTGTGCTTGAGGGTGTAAAGTTGAGTGACCTCAGACAAATAGGTAGGGATTTGGGAAAACCAAAAGAAGGGAGGACGCGAATTTACTTAAATCTGGGAGGGTATATATGTATTTTAGCAAAAATACTCGGACCAAAGATAATACGGAACAAAAAGAGAGAAAATTTTATAATGCAGTGATATGTTTTAATCCGAACTCAAAATTAGATCGCAAATCAGCTATAAATAATAGCTAGTCTAAGAGTAGGCCTAGTCTTATACGATTTGTCCATATTTTAGCATCAGAAACACCCTCACCAGAAAAAATTGATTAACAAAATAGGACTAAGCCTACATGTTATAGAAATGAATCAGCCAATTTTATATATAGATTAATATCGGTTTTATAATAAGCAATTTTACCTATGAGTCCTTCAGCCTTACCTTTTGTACGAATATTTTTTATAAACAAGTAGGCCTATCCATTTAACCAGCGTACAATAGCCTATTATTAAATTAACCAAGACAAACTAGTGTTTAAAACAAGAATAAAAGGTGTTACCTGTGCATAGGCACTTAATTAAAAACGTGTATGTGTGCAGCCCTAACCATTTCCACGGAGTTTGAATGAAGGGCATGCTAGCTTCCACTGACGTAAATGTCTGTACATGTGTTTTGTACGTGTCATTTATTAACAACCTCATGGAATCCGTGCAAAGAATTATTCGGGGGACTGTGTGAAAGTGGTTGTTGAGACAGTAGTAAATGCTTCAGACCACATTAAAGCGAATCTTAAACATAATGTATAGAAGGCTATATATCTGCCTTGTTCTTGGCAAGCTATTCGCCGCTGCCACTTTGTCACCGATGTGTATGAAAAATCTAAGGTGTCACGCGTGTCAAATGCCGTTAACTCAAGAAACACCACACTCACGATCTCCCATGTTAAAAAAAAAAAAATTGTAATGAAACTTAGTTTTGGACAACAGGGCTGGACACAACACAGCATTCTGAAAATATTAGATTATAAATAGAAGTTACATTTTCCTTATCTTTAATTCTTCTAATCCTTCATTATCATCGTCATTATCGTCAACATCAACATCATTAACATCAACATTACCATCGACTCCGTTCTTCTTCTTCTCCTCCTGAACCTCCTCCCCTCCTCTCCTCCTCCTCCTCCTCTTCTTCTTCTTATTAATTATCAGTATCTTGTTATTAGTAATATTAAAATAAAAGATAAAAGGTTTGAATTTTTCTCGGCGAATAATATATAAAAGTTCTTCACAGGCTAACAGCCGAGTCAAGGGTTTAAAAAACTCCGAGTTTTCGGACTCCATCTCTGAGTCCTTCTTCTGGGAACTGGTGAGAAGACCACCAAAAAAGACCAAATAAGCTAACTGAGATCAGAGCATTGCGGGCTTCGCCCGCAATGCGATGATCTCGACTCCGATTCCATACCTGCATACGAAATGCATTGCTGGAAATGAAAACGGGTTCCTATCCTATAACTTAAATTTCTTACGCTAACGGTGTTTTGCATAGGGCTTGAACCTATGCAGGGCAACTGCAATGCATTAGGGGTTCGGTGTTCGGGCCGTGGCCCTTTTTAGTGTAAGTTCCGGTATTCACCTTACAACCAGGGAAAACCACGGAAAACCCTGGTCGGAACTAGCAAAAGGGGATTTGGTCAAGGTCCTCCATTCTGTAATGCCTGGTAGGGGTTGAACCAACCAGTTGGGATACGTGTCTGTTGAAGGTTTATACGTATTGGGAAAGGGTATTGTTAGGCTGAAGGCCTCAAAAATTCTGACGACTTTAATCGTCCCCTGGGAAGCGCAGTCGCTTTCCAAGTTGCCGTACTAAAGGGTTCTCAGCATCTTGAAGCTTGGAGTCGAAACTCTGTGCAAGGCTTCTGATGTGTGTGGCAAGTAGTGGAACCTTTAGGTCTTCATGGATCTGCCTGTTACTGACGTACCAAGGTGCGCCCGTAGCGAGGCGAAGACATTTCGAATGCACGGCTTGTAGTCTTGCGACATGCGTGCGTGCTGCGGCCCTCCAAGCTGGACTGGCATAGTCGAGTAGAGGTCGGATGAGTTGCTTATAGAGCAGCGCTCCATTCGCAGGTAAAAGTTACTCCTCTGCCGTTAAGCAGAGGGGATAAGATTCCAAGCCGTTGCATGGCTGTTCGTCTAACCTGGGTAACGTGGGGTTTCCAGGTCAGCCTTTTGTCCAGGGTTACCCCCAATTATCTGGCTGTTTCGACCCATTCGATTGGCTCTCCGAAAATTCTACAGGCCTAGGCGGCGCCGTTCTTTGTCTTCCAATGAAGAGCAAAGCTGCGCTCTTAGTGACGTTGATGGAAATTCGCCACTTTGTCAGCCAGAACTCTAGCTCTTTGAGATATGTCTCGAGATACTTGACGATTAGTGCAGGCCGTTTCGACTTTGCCAAAAGCACAGTGTCGTCGGCATAAAGCGCCAAGTCGACGTGGCGGTGTGGTGTGGGCATGTCATTCACATACAGGCTAAAGAGGACAGGGGAGACCAGTCCCCCCTGAGCAACTCCAGCTCGCATGAAACGACAAGAAGACGTGGCTGACTGGAAGGACGCTACGAACGTCCTATTGGTAAGGTAGGAGGTGATAACTTTCACCAGGTAATAAGGGAAGTTGAGGAGAAGGAGTTTGTATAGGAGACCTTTGATCCAAACTGTGTCAAAGGCCTTGGCCACATCAAGGAATACCGCGCCGGTTAGTCGCTTTTCGTCAAAGTTCCTCTTGACTCTCTCAACCAGGCGGGCTATCTGCTGAGTCGTGCTATGTTTGGGTCTGAACCCAAACTGCTCATTACGAATAGTACTGTGCCTGTTGACGTGCCTTAGGAATCTGCTTAGCAGAATTTTCTCGAAGAGCTTCCCCACCGAATCGAGAAGACTTATGGGTCTATAAGACGATGGAAGTGTCGGATCCTTTCCGGGTTTCCGGATAGAGACAATCCTGGCATGTTTCCATGCAGGTGGGAAATATTGCCTCTTAAGGACCGAATTAAAAATTTTGGTGACGTAGGTGATTCCCCGTTTTGGGAGGTTTCTCAGGGCCCTATTGGGAATACCGCTAGGACCCGGAGCCTTACCAAGCTTGAGCTCTTTTATAGCCTTGACGACCTCTGATGGAGTAGTTAATTCGGGTTGACTTGAAGGAGCAAACTCAAACGAAGTCGGTTCCCTTTCAAGCAGCTCAATCACGGCAGTATCCGAAGGATCGTCAACCGGCGTAAATTGAGATTCAAGATTGTTGGCCAGGGCCTCAGCTTTCTCAGAATCTGATAGAGCGAGTCCTCCTGGCACTCGTAAGGGGGGTGTGGGATCAGAGATCCGCATCTTCCTCTTTGTAACCTTCCAAAGCGACTGATCCCCCACGTTTAAGGATGAGAGCGTCTCAGACCAAACGCCGTTCTTCCACTTCTTCAGCTCATAGTTAATAGACCGCTGGAGCCTATTAACTTGAGTCTTGATAGCGGTGTCCCTAGTTGCCTGCCACTCCCTTCTCCGCCGGTTTATCTTCTGAATATCAGAGAGAAATGCCGGCGGTATTGAAGGTCGTAAACAGGATTTCGGTCGACTCTTTGGTGCTGATGCCTCCAGAGCTTCCGTAATCGCTTTGGATAAATCCTCAATCCTAGCATCAACATCCTCCTCGGAGTTTACCACGGGATTCCCCGGGTGTCTGCATTGCAAGTGGTTCTGGAAGCTAGTCCAATCTACTCGTCTAACGTCTGGCCTGTCTGGAAGGGTAGCGAAGGATGTTCGACCTTGGAGGTCGACAAGGACGGGCAGGTGTTCTGAGCTGAGGGCTGGGCACACAGTCAGACTCACTGGTAGTGTGAGGTCCTTAACAACCACTATGTCAAGTACATCGGGAAAATGTGTGGTACAGTAAGGATCGGTTGTAGGTTCATCCGGTCCATAGACGATGCAGGAAGTCCCAGTTACATACTCTGCCAGTTGCAAGCCCCTGGCATTGTTAGCCCTTGAGTTCCAATCCGTGTGCTTGGCGTTGAGATCACCTGCTAAAATCACAGGTAGTCCGCCCCCAAGACACTCGGACAGATTTGCATCTATCATGTTCCGGGTTGGAGATAAATAGACAGCCACGAGTTTGATAGGCCTACCTGCAATCACAACATGAATAGCAGTGGCTTCCAGTTGCTGCAGACCCGAGACCGGCACGGTGCAATGATCAATGCCCTTTCGGACAAGGATCGCTATGCCACCCCCCTGAGTAAGTCTGTCATTTCTATAGCAAACGTAATTTGCTAGTCGAAATCGCAAGCCCTCCCGAAGGTGAGTCTCGTTCAGGAGGCATATATCAATGCCATGATAACTGAGGAATATCTCCAGTTCCGCCTTCTTGCTGTGAACTCCATCGGCGTTCCAGTAAGCGAGCCTCAAGAAGGGCCGTGCGCTCCTTGCATTAGTTTGTACTGCCATATCCAGGTAGGAAAAGGGCGATAACTTTGAGGACTGCCTTGGGACGGGCATCCCCAGTGGGAAGGGATGGAGCTTGTTTAAGTAGACACTTTGTCACATCAAAACTAGCTTCCATAGGAAGGTCGTCGATAAGTTGACTCAACTTCTCGATATAGCTGTCTGGAGTGGTAGGTGCGGATTCCAGAACAGTTGGATTGCTAACAGGTGGCATCTGTGATGCACCTGAGTCGCTAGAGGTTAGGGGTGGTGGTGTGGGTTGCTGGACATGGGCAATACGCCCCCGCTCACTGACATGGCTCCAACCTGGGCCAAGCTTCTCCTGCTCAGAGGAGAGACTGGGTGCAATGCTTATTGGCACAGCAGAAGTGGTGCGTGAGTTCCCAGAATCTCTGGGCCCCGCCTTAGTGCGCTTCGCCGCTGCCCCTTTAACTTCCTTCCACTCACTGCAACCCTTATAGTTGGCAGTGTGAGAGGAGTTGCAGTTATAGCACCTCAGTTCCTCCTTGGGCGTACTACAACCCCCTGAGGGGTGGTCTCCGCCACAAGCGACACACCTTGGAGTGTAACCACAATTACGCTTTGTGTGACCAAAGCGTTGGCAGTTGCGGCATTGTAGAGGGCCGCTCGGTGCGTGGTAAGCTTCCACTGTTATGAGGAGACCGCACAATATGGTTAAAGCTCTCACCTTTGCTACCGAAGGTTCACGAAATACTGTCACAATAAAGTGTGGCGTTAAGGGGCTATCCTTTGGGGGATCGGCGTCGCGCCGCTGCGACCGAAGTTGCAGTACAGAAGGGAGGGAAAATATGATAAAAAACACGACTAAATAGGGGACAAAACGGTACTACTAAACTCTTATATAACAATCTTACATTCGCTAACAACAGGCTACTGACTAATTCCACTGAAATTAAATAGAAAAATGGAATATTTAGTAATTACACTGTCCAGCATGATTTTCGTGGAAAAGCATCTGATAAGTGAATTTGACTAAAATGGCTAAGGTCTCCTGATTTCAGAAATATCACTTTTAGCTTATATCATATCTAATTTTCGTGTTCATGTCTGAGAAGGTGTCATTGCGGATAACTGTTGTCAATGTTTGTCCAACAGAGGTGTAAACAATTTTACAAACGCTGTTTTAGTTGACCCACAAAAAGTTACTTTGTCGCCGCTACACATCAAACTGAGAATTATGAAGCACTTTGTTAAGGCTTTGATCAAAAGTAGCCCCTGTTTTCAGTACAATGCAAGCAAGTTTTCACATTTATCTATTGCAAAGGTCAAGGAAGGCACTTTAGATTAGCCACAAACTCGAAAGCTTCTAAAAGGCCGAAAGTTTGAACAGACAATGAATACCGTTGAACTGGCTGGATGTATGTCAACGAGAGACGTCATGACGAAGTTCTTAGGAACTGTAAAATATGAACAGTACGAAACAATAGTAAAAACTATGTTGGGTCACATGAAAGAGTTGGTGTGTAGAATGAGCCTAAAACTGCACTTCCTTCATTCTCATATGGATCACTTGGCGGAAAATCTTGGGGCTGTGAGTGAAGTGATGGGAGAGAGGTTTCACCAGGGCATCAAAGAGGCGTTTTCTGGTGTTGTTTTTCATAATATGTTGCCTTCTTCGTGAATTCTTTGCTCATACTTTGTTGCTAGAGCACAGAAATCACGAACGTATAGGCCTAGCCTATATCAGCATCTACATGAACCAAGAGATGTTTATTTTACCCGTGCTCACAAAAAATAGTTTACACATAATAATAAGTCGTGGACTGTTTACAAAATATCATTTTTCTCTGTAAATGTTTCCAAACTTATCTTCATTTTTCAGCACGTTTTATTATTATATGCAATATATATCTTAATTTAGTGTAGGCCTACCTATTACGAGAAAACGTGACATGATTCATAGAAATGGATAACCGATTCATGTTGAGCGACCTAAAATTAGTTAATATCACCTATTTTACCATTTGGCCCCAGATTGCTGGATAGTGTTGTAGGTGTGCTTTTAGTCTTGCGTTTGCTGAAAGAAGGCAGGTTCACAATTTCCTAGTCCACTGCAAGCTGATATAAATGTCATTGTTTCAGATTGTTTCAGATTACTGGATAGTGTTGTAGGTGTGCTTTTAGTCTTGCGTTTGCTGAAAGAAGGCAGGTTCACAATTTCCTAGTCCACTGCAAGCTGATATAAATGTCATTGAAAGTCGCTAAAAGATCTTAAATATTGGTTCGAAACCAAGATAACTATAAAAAAGAAAGTTATTATACTAAAAATCCATAGCCTATAAAGGATGAAATGCTCTTTAGAAGATTATTAAAAAAGCTGCAGTAAAATACAAAAAATCGGGAAACGGACGACCGTTGGCACGATGGAAAAATAGAGGATAAAGATCCCAAAAAGGGGATAAGGTGCTAGAAAATTGCCTCCATTCTCAACTAGAGACAGCTTTTCATGCTGTGCTTTTTTTTACTGGAGTCTAATTTATCCCAAGAAAAAGAGTGCGCACGTAAAAATCCTTACCCTGGTTATAATGTTAAAAATTACATAAAAAAGCATTATGGAAGAACTCCATGCATTCAAAACGAACAGGGATACCTGCCCTCCTTACTTCAAGCTATGCTTGTAGACTTACTTATATTTGTATGGTTTTTACAGCGTAAGCACGCTTAGCTGAAGGTCCCGGGTTGAAATTCCAGTATGAGAGGAATTATTTCCAAAATAATCCGTAGAATCAGTAATATAATTTCATCTCAGTAAATGAAGCCATAAGCAATACAAATAAAAATCATTACAGAGTTAAGTAGAACAACAGCTGATAACCATTTACACAGGAAAGGCAGAGTGATTTCCTTATTGAGATACGCTGGGTAGTGAATAGGAATACTGTTGCTCTGAGAATGGCTCTTTATTAATACTCTAGCTCACTGATGGTTAAGGTTAACGCCCAATGTTGCAGGTGCAAACGATTCTAATAATTCATACAACTCATTCTCGTTTAAATCATTTTTCAACGGACGCTACTTAATTTCAAGGCGAAAAAAGAGAGGAGTGAACACCGAGTGACTTTTAAAATGAGATGACTTTAAAAATAAAAAGACAACGAAATAAAAACACATTCTCGTCACATGGCATGAAGAAAAGGCTTGACAGCTCAGGCGACATCATGCAGTGACCTGCCAGTGCTGAGGGCGAGGGGAAGAGAAACACTGTCTTGCTTTCTCAACTTACACATAGGAATAGTCATCTCCATTCTCTGCTGTCTTATGACATGCAAATTATTATTGTTGTTATAATAATCGTTTTTATACTTTTATTATTGTTATTAGCAGTAGTAGTATTTATTATTTATATTAACTAACCAATAACTATCTCCTTGGCACTGCATTCCTGAAGAGACTACCGTAGGCCTAACACCTATCTACCTAATGTAGGTTATCATCTACCTAATTCAGATGGCAGTATTGAGGTTGCATGTGATCAGCATGCTGACACCCACGGCCGTTAACGATGACATCCGTTCCCGGAGCCCTACTTCTTAATCAAGTAGTTCCTGAGTTTGAATCACGAGGCTGAGAGAACCCCTTTCCAGACTTCCCTGCCACAGAAAAATGCAAGGAAGAACCGGGGATCCAATCCGCGCCTTGAGGATTCATAGGCAGAGACGCTAATCACGAGACCGACCACCTGGTCTTTATTATTATTATTATTATTATTATTACTATTATTATTATTTATTCAGCGTTATTGGCTGGAATTGGGAGGAAGAATTCGTCAAAGGCAATAGAACGAAAAATTATCTACTGCTTGGCTGACCAAAACTTTAAATAACTTAGTTCAAAATTAAATATTCAGACCGTAGGATGAAGACGTGTAAACAGCGGCATTTAAAAATAGCCTATATCTTTCCGGACGCTCCATTTCCTCTCCGCCTATGGAAAAGGAAAGGTGCTCGTCCAGAGTTAAATCTAATATTTTAACACTTCAATCCAGGTAATTTGATGTTCTTATTCATACTTCTTCCAGTTCAACTCCATATCTATAGGAAAAATCATAAGCTCTAGACTACTGTTTAAAAGGACTGCCAGAGTCATTGCAAATATTCTATTTTATATGTGTGGAAAAGTAACTACTCAAAAAAGAATCAATCTGTTTCATTTTATTAGAACGGTTTAGTCGTTTATAAAATTGCAATGAAGTTAAGAGTGATTCAGCAAAACTTTTGACTGGCCTAACCCATGCAATGTCGAAGCCAGCTCCAAGTCTGGTCAAGAGGGTAGGAAATTGTATATAAATTAGATTTGATGCATTACCAAAGCTGTACGATTATCTTGCATGAAATACGTTCGAGACATAGGTGACATACTTTTGTGGTAAAAATTACTTCATCTAAATTGGGATAGGCCTGTTATCATTATCCGTGGTGGATTGCTATTAGTGATCCCGAAAATGTCCCAATAGGTGAACGGAAAATAAAATTAGGCTATGTTATGTGATTAGGCTATTAGTCCATCCAGTCAGTAGAGGATCGAAACAGGGGGGTATGTTGCACAGGGAGGTGTAGAAGCTTTTATTTTTTAACTTGTATATATGGATACAAATATGTAAAAAACAAAATTGCTAACATGGGCGACCTCAGGAAAACTTTTGGCGGCAAAAAACCCTCAAAATTTTAGGACTTTTTTTGGTTCTACGCCTATAACTACTAAACGGTGCGTCCTAGCGAAAAACAACATTAAATTCTGCGACGAATGAGCACCACAATGTAATAATTCGGTCAGGTAGTATGGTCGAAAACCACGGTCAAACAACGACGATTATTTCCATCTTTGCCAAAAACTGAGATATATACTATACTAGCATGTGCCCGCGGCTTCGCCCGCGATAATTATTTCAAAAATTAAAAATTAAGAGCATAATAGTTAAATCATTATATTTATTAACACCTAAATCACGTGGACTACATACCACGATTAGAAAGCGTCGCCTGGTAAAAGCGACCTCAGATTCGAGTTCCTTGGCCCAGAATACCCCTGTACAGTGAGTTTCGTCCAAATCGAACAATGTTTGACCATATTTAGGCCTATATTGATTATTCTTCTTCCGTGTAGGTTGAAAATTTCATATGTATTCGGGCCTTGATATTCTAAACAAATGAATCGTCCAGGATGGACTTACAAAATCAAGCGATCGCCCGCGATAATTATTTCAAGAATTAAAAAGAAGAGCATAATAGTTAAATCATTAGGCTATATTTATTAACACCTAAATCACGTGGACTACATGTCACGATTAGATAGCGTCGCCTGGTAAAAGCGATCTCAGATTCGAGTTCCTTGGCCCAGGAAATCCCTGTATAGTGAGTTTCGTCCAAATCGAACGATGTTTAACCATATTTAGGTCTATGTTGATTATCCCTCTTCCGTGTAGGTTGAAAATTTCATATGTCTACGGGCCTTGACATTCTAAACAAATGAATCGACCAGCGTGGGCTTACAACATTCATGCGATCGCGATGCTTTTATTACCTCAGTATGACAAAAATAGCCAAAGCCAACTGCAATTGATTTGACATTGAAATGTATTACTGAAATCTTATGCTTCGACGGCGCTAAAATCACGTTTTCTGCCAGTTTTTCACTCACAACTCGCGAACGAAAGCTAAAATTAAAAATCCGGCTTCGATGCGCATTCGCCCACCTTTCAGCCCACCTATGTTTAAAATTTCAGATCTCTGCGTTCAGTAGATTTCGCTGGGCATCGTGGACAGACAGACAAACACGTCCTTTTATTATTTTAAGATAGCATGTGCCCGCGGCTTCGTCCGCGATAATTATTTCAAAAATTAAAAATTAAGAGCATAATAGTTAAATTATTATATTAACACCTAAATCATGTGGACTACATATCACGATTAGATAGCGTCACCTGGTAAAAGCGACCTCAGATTCGAGTTCCTTGGCCCAGAAAACCCCTGTATAGTGAGTTTCGTCCAAATCGAACAACGTTTGACCATATTTAGGCTAATATTGATTATCCCTATAATAATAATAATAATAATAATAATAATAATAATAATAATAATAATCCTCTTCGGTGTAGGTTGAAAATTTCATATTATGTTTGCGTGCCTTGACATTAAAAACAAATGAATCGACCAGCGTGAGCTACAACATTCAAGAGATCGCGATGCTTTTATGTCGAAGGTATGACAAAAATAGCCAAAGCCTAGTGTAATTGATTTGTATTACTGAAATCTCATGCTTCGAAAACGCAAAAAATACACGTTTTCTGCTCGTTTTTCACTCATAACTCACGAACGAAAGCGAAAATTAAAATTCCGGCTTCGAGGTGCACATTCCGACCCTTTAGTCCGCCTATGTATAAATTTTCAGATCTCTGCGTTGAGTAGATTTCGCTGGGCATCGCGGACAGACGGAGGAGGACAGACAGACGGAGGAGGACAGACAGACGGAGGAGGACAGACACTTCCTTTTATTAATATAGATATGAGTCTGCAGCTTGGAAATGAGTACTCTGAGAAAAAAAAAACTCGCGAAATAAAAGTTGTCGAGCAACAAATTCTGCGTCCACTGAGTACCAAAATTTTAGTTACGGTGAAGTACACCTCTCGAAATTGGCGATCTCCCGGTGCCTGGCAATTGGCATAAGGATCCCATTAAGGTACCTGTGAGTTGTAACTCTAGCCAACCAAACCGAAAGTATCTTTCTATCACATTTCTTAATAATAATAATATTTAACATTAATTTAAGTATAATTATATTCAGTGTATGTCTAGTGTATAGTGTCTATGTATGCAGCAATCACCCCGCTTCCCTCTTTTGCTGGAGAAGAGTGACAGTATATCGCAGTAGGGGATGGAGGCTATCTGCTTCATAAAGTTGTTTGGCCACCCAACGCCTCCTTCGCAGGCATCACCAAGAGTTAATCCTCTTTTAAAAAAATACACTATGCGCCCACGAAAGTTGCCGTTGTATTCGACAGATACTCTGCTCAGAGTGGTTCCAAAAGATCTGAGTTATTGCGGCGGATGAAGATTCACCATTACCCTGAAGTAATCTTTGATGCAAATACAATTAACCAAGTCGCTCAGGAAAAGTTTTTGGTCAGTTAGTTTAATAAAAGTCGTCTCATTGAAGTCCTAAAAAGTAACTTCGAAGATTGTGACATTAAAGTCAATCAGTCCCATGATGACTTGATCATTTCCAAGGCAAAGGAGCACGAAAATGTCACAATAATTGGAGAGGACATAGACCTTCTTGTGCTTATGATAATGCTTGGCCAGCCATGCATCAACTTGGTCTTTCTGAAGCTGCTGATGTGCAATATTTGAGAACATCTTTCAAATTCGACCAATCCATATCCAGCCAGATCCTTTTCATCCACGCGTTTAGTGGATGTGATTCGACATCTGCTATTTTTGGTCAATGAAAGATGAAGCTGAGCAGCATGGTCACCTTTTCGAAAGAATTTCAGGACATCTCCCGATGCTTCGTCAACCCATTCACCAGCCATGATGAGATTGATGAGGCTGGTGACCTCTACACCAGCGTAGCTCTGAACGAACTGCGCCACTCCACGTTCACACGATCAGTGGCCAAGGGAAAAGTGGACCTCGCAAGACTGCCACCTACTTATGATGCTGCACGCCACCATTCATACTGATGTTTCCATCAAATACAGACAATATTGTTTAAAACAAGGAACATTGAAGAAAGAGGACAGGTGCGTAGTGGTGAGAGTCTAGTGCCACTAAAAACCACCAGAGACGTGACTCCCTTGTCTCTACTCAAGACAGTGTCATGCCCTTGCAAGATAGCGTATAGTAGAGCCTGCTTCTTGCCGTAAGGCTGGTCTGGAGTGACTTCCATATGCAAGCACTACTGTAGTCAACAATGTGACAACACTTAATCCACCGGTAGTTGAAAATGATGACGACAAAGATCACTTCAACCAGCTATTGGAGTCCGAGGAACAATCAGAGGAGGATGAAGAGAGCTTTCTACCACCTCCACAAGTGCTCCTTGGTTTATTTATATTATACAAATTTTTAAACTTATATTTATTGACTATTGGTTTTTCTGGTACTTAGAATTGTTTTATTTGTTGACCGGTTTCGGGCTTAGCCATGCTACTCTTGATCAAGCCTATTAACACATAATTTCTATTATTAGCCGTTTTTTTATAGATTTACATCATGGTAAATTAATAAAAAACCGGTATGGCGTATAATTCTTATGTGTTTTTAAATACTCATGTTTTCTTATTTACTCATGTGTTTTCATATTTGTTTTCTCCTTATTCAAATTTTAAAATTATTATTTGATGATACTAAAGCAAGAATAACTATGTAGGATATACACCCGTACTGCTGAAGCGTTCTAACTCATAGGTACCTTCATATGCCAATGGCCGGGCACCGGGAGATTGCCAATTTCGAGAGGTTTACTTGACCGAAACTAAAAATTTGGTACTCAGTGGACACAGAATTTGATGCTCTACAAATTTTACTTCATGAGTTTTTCTCTCAGAGTACTCATTTCCAAGCTGCAGACTCATATATAGTACTATATCTCAGTTTTTGGCAAAGTTAGAAAAAATCATCGTTCTTTGACCGTGGTTTTCGATCATACTACCTGATCGAATTATTACGATGTGGTAATCATTCGACGCAGAATTTAATGTTCTGTAATTAGTTATATTGTAACTTTTTCGCTAGGATGCTCCATTTAGAAGTTATAGGCGTAAAGCCAAAAAAGTCCAAAAATTTCGAGGTTTTCTTGCCGCCAAAAGTTTTCCCGAGGTCGCCCATGTTAGCATTTTTGTTTTTTACATGCTTGTGTCCATTTATACAAGTTAAAAGAATAAAAGCTTCAACACCACCTTTTGCATCATACAATACCTCTACTGACTGGCCTATATCTCTTTCCTTATTAAATTTTTATATATATACCTGCGTGATCTCGTGGTTACCGTCGCTAGCTACGGATCCAATGGCCCAGGATCGATTTTCGATAGCTCATTGGATTTTTCTGAGATTGGGAAATCTAGACGTGGTTGGCGTCGCTAGCTACTGACCCGCAGGCCCGGGTTCGATCTCTGGTTCTTTCTAGGATTTTTAGGAAGTAGGGAATTTTGGAACGGGGTGCACGCAGCTTCGTGATACAAACTGAGGAGCATCTTGGTTGAGAAGTAGTGACTCCGGTCACGGAAAACATAATTAACGGCTGTAGGTTTCGGCATGATAACCACATGACTCCTTATCCTCTCATCTGCCTATGGTAGATTACGCGGCGGTCGGATGGTCGGATGTAGCGTATGTGGCGTCATGGAGTTCAGTTCAGGATAGTCTAGAGAGGGAAGTCTTGTAGTGGGTGCCTCAGCCTAAAGAATCAGCTACTTGATTAAGAAATAAGATAAGCGGAGCTACCTAAACTTGATTAAGAAGTAGCGGCTCCGGTCGCGGAAACCATCACTACGGCCATGGGTGTTGGCATTCTGGCCACGTGCTCCCAGTTCTGCCATATGCTTATAGTAGATGAAGCAGAGTTCTTATGGTAGGCCTACTGCCTTTAGGAATGTTGCGCCATGAAGTTAAGCTTTAGTTTTAATGGAAGGAAAATAACATAGTCCCATGACTCTTCCCCAAGATCTACTGATGACTGCTTCTTACTCTAGGTCTTTTATTGATCAGCAATTTCCTATGGAACGTTACATTTAAGTAGTTTAATTCCATGCTCATTTAATTATGACCTAATAAGTATTATTTCAAAATCAAATATCAAATCAACTTCAGTAACAATGAAATTAATGGTCCTATGGTACAGATTCATCTAAAACTATGACACTTTACTGAACCAAAACAAATCAAAATAATTGCAAAGCGGACATTGGCAGTTCTTCATTTAGGATACTGTAATGTTTTATTCAGTGATAGCAGTCTCAGCTTGTCCAATAAAACACTACATGTTCAATAGGTGTTTCCTCGGTTGTTTGAAATGCACTCATATATCACTATCCACAGGGTTATAATTGTAAGGACTAAGGATAAACGTCAGAAGAATCCTACACGTTGTTCACTTTACTTAACGAACCACGCACACAAGAAATATCATAAGACTAGGAAACAATATTACCTTCATAATTTTAAATGAAGCATTTGACCAATGTAAACTTAAGGGGGTAGTACAGTATACCATACTATCTTTTAAAAAAACTTATTTTTAAAATAACTTTCAGAATATGCAGCAACTTTTTAACTCCATTTTGGTACAAAAATCATTCAAATATCTGCGTTATTTTTAAAGTTATGAATTTAAACGCAAGCTTCTCCACTTAACTGTTAGCAGCTACCTGCGTAATTTAATAATAGACTTATAAAGTTTAACGTACTTTTCTCACAAACTATGCCTCAAAGAACAGTTTCCTGGTATATAAAAGACAACGAAGCAGAATGTTATGATTTTTTTTTTTCAAAATGTCGCATACGAGGGTTGGAAGTTTAATAGTGGCAACACCTCTATAAAATCAAAGTGAATTATAGGACGTTATACTCGCTTTTGTTGGATATTGGTTGGATATCCAGCATACTTCAGAGCAAATAGGAGCCTTTTATCACTAAGAATGCCTTCACAGTAACCAGAAGAAATTAGCTTGCTATATCAACCTTTCTAAAACGAATTATGGTCTGACAGAAAGCCAATTTTTAAAAGATAATTACATTCCTTAAAATTATTCTTGATTCACAATAAAATGTAATAAGCTAATGAACTATTTCAAGAGTGGTTAAAAAATGTTACTAATTATGATTAATGATTGAGTGTAGCACATGATTGAACCTCCACCGAAAGGAAGTGAAGAACAAGTGATAGGCTTTGACCCATTTTGCTCCTTTTCGATATGAAAATGTAAATCCCTCAAAAGCCTCTGTATGCCAAGAATTTTCGCTCAGTAATGAATTGTTATTAAAACCTCAGAACTCATTCCTCTCACAAAAAATAATTTGTGGCATAAAATACCTTGAAAATCGGCTGCATAAAGTAAATTTTTAATACACTTCACGCTGGTCATTTTTATTTTGTTTTCACGGCTCTTTCATTATTTTATTTTATTTTTAACTATCAGCTTGCGAAGTGACATAGCCTATGTAGGCCTATAAAGTTTTCCCCTCCTCAACATGAAGCAAGATTCGCATACAGACTGTGACTGCAGCTTTTTCATTCAAATTAGATACTAAGGAAGATGTAACTGTTTTGCTGAAAGAAGGATCTGAATAAAAGCATTCGTTGGGTAGTCATTTGAAACTTCGTTTGCTCTATTCACTACCGCTCTTTTATTTAATTTTCTCTCGAACAGCAACAAATTGAGTAAATACACTTAATTTATAAACAATCTTTTATCGGTTTATATTATTGATTGTTTAATTTCACTGGGATCGAGATTTAAAGTGATTACATAATCCTTTGTTTTAGGTTATGTTATTAAACTAGCTTTTAGGTTATCTATGGCAAGGTCATTGTTGATCTAAGTGACGTTAACCGATTATGATGACTAATTTAAGCAAGAAGTACAAAATTTTGAGTGTTTCATTATATCGTTATATCTCACACGTATTAAAACATATTATTAGGGATAGAATTTTCAATTCCATAGTAGGAAATTGATTCCTACTTCAAGTAGTTTTGCATAAAGGCTATTTGTTTCTTTATCATGTGCTGCCTTTTCTGTTAGGGCAGTTTGAACATCGATCCCCATTTGGAGCTCATGGTATATGCCATCTAGGAGGAAGCTTCTTCTTTTACACCTGCAGTTCCCACATGTATCTCAACAAAGAACTTGATGAGAGGGAAATTGGGGAGCAGAAAAATGATCCCATTTTTTTGCTTCTGATAACGAAGATGAGAAGCATGAAAGCATCAACATCGTCGCACTTCCCCCGGCCTTTGTTGATGAGGAGTCAGTCTGCAAATATACAGGCGAAACTGATCTGGATTATACGCGTCTCCCTAATGTACCATGTATTTTGGATCTACATTTTAACCAGGGCCACCTAGAGAAACTTCAATTGTTGCTCAAGGTCCTATAAGAAAGAGAGCAACAAAATTGGGCGAGCAATTACGAGCAAAAATGGCACGATGCTATGGACTTGGTTATTTCAAACAGTTTATTGGCAGAAATACTATGAGGCTTCAATTCCATCGATGGACCTTTTATTGTTCTCAATTTTGATACTATTGTAGGTTGTCTGTTGATGAAGGAAAATATAAGGATTTAGATGTTCAATCGGTTGGACTTAAACTGGACAACTTCACAGAAACTCTAGAATTCTGACAACTTTTTATTAGACTCCACCTAATGAAAATATTGAGAGAAATGGGAGATCCAGGATTACAAGTAGTACGCATGAACAGAATGAACAGCTGTGCCATAGAAAGTGAAACAGTTATGAATAAAGAAAAGAAAATGAATTTTACATTTACAGATTTGACAGCAACTTCAAGATCTTGGAAGGATATAAGGTGCATCAAACTTTTAGCCAGTCATGATACAGCTGGAGACAGTAAAACAAGATAAGCGATGGAACAGAAGAATTACAAAAATACAAGTACCTCAGCCTAGACTGGTGAAAAAATACAATATGAACATGAAAGGTGGTATTGGAATGTCCAGAAATACTGTATTGGGATTCAAGGGAAGAAGTGGTAGTTCCTATTGCTGACCAATGCAGTGGATGTGGCATTGGTTAGTTCCTTTGTTTTGTACTGCCTTGACAATGAAAGAATCCCATCCGTTTTGTTTAGATTAGAAGTATGATGGCAAAAGCACATCACTTCTTTCAGGTCCCAAAAGACTGGATGTTATCACACCCAAAGCCGGCTGCATGTACTTCTTATAATTTAAATAAGGACCTTCGAGACCGGTCACAAAACCAAACACATGGTCTTGGGGAAACAAATGTGGTGTGCATTTAAAACAAAAAATGCAGAAAACAGCGTATTGTATGTAAAGATGCTTCCATATTGATTGTTTTGTTGTTTCGGCACAAATTAACCAAAACGAAACTCCAAGAAAAATATTAAGTAGCATTTTCCAAGATTTATGTTTTGTCCTTCACCAAAAATTTAAATAAAAACAATGGATTTTGTATTTTTTCTGGTGTCTACATATCTTAAGGAAGCCAAAATAATATATAATTAACAAGACAAAATTGGCAATTAATGGGCTAATGTTCAGTCAAGTATAAGAAGTGGACGCGAACGGATGTATAGTTGCTGACGCTGAGCAACACGGAATATGGGAATAGGCCTTATTTAGTGCCTACAGTAATCTTAACTTTAAATCAACAACAAGCAATTATGGAGTAGCTAATAATCGCTCAAGATCGAAATAGATTACTGGTCTCATTCTGGCAATGTTGCTGCTGATTGGAGGAATAGAACAACTCACTAGGAGGTCACAAAGACGATCCAAGAACTGTGGACTAAGATTTGTGGAAAAAGCAAAACCTACAATGAAGAAACTAAGAAATACCACGATACAAAACATGAAGTTTAGGAAATAACTCGATCAAATGCAGGAGACTATCGATGACCTTCGACAGAAATATGACAATATGAAGAAAGACCTGGATCATGTAAAAGAAGATAATAAGACCTACAAACGAAAACTTACATCTTCGGACAAGGCATCTCGAATAAAATATCTAGTATATTTTGGAATTGAAGAATGGAGAGGTGAAAGGATAAAGGACACGGTGCACTCAGTAGCAGATATCCTAAGGAAAAAATTAAACATGGAAATAGAAGAGTGGCATGTTGACACCGCATTTAAGATTGGCAAGAGGGGTAGAAGACCGTCGCTTGTGGAATTTACAAATATGGCAACTAAATTAACAGTTTTAGAAAGGACTAAGATGCTAGTGGGTAGCCGAATCCGAATTCAACAGGACTTCCCACCTGAAATTAGACAGAGAAGAGCCGAACTATTGCCATACCTTAGAGGCGACGTGATTACTGTTAATGAAAAAAGTTTCGGCCTAACATATTCCAAAACTCAAGTTTATATGCTGGACACCACTGGGCAACATTGCAATGAACTTCCAGGAAACGGATCAGCTTTACCTGGTATGCAGCCACATGATAACTCAGCACATCAGATGACAAGAGTTAACATGAAGGACGTGTGGACTTCTCATGATAACGCGAGTGGCGTGCGTATGTATCAGGTTCGTAAGTGTAATAGTGATGACGCCAGTGAAACACCAGTCCCCAGTGTTAGCAATCATATGACTTCAAGTGAAAATATTACCGCTAGCCCACTACAAGTCATATCGAGTCCCAGTGGCAGTCTATTATCAATCCAGACCCCAAACCAACGTTATGATCTCAGAAACTGGTGCACTACCAATAAGCCAGCTGAGGGCTCCCTTAGGTCTAGCTAATGGCAAGGGGTGCAAAAGGTCTTAAAATTGGATTCTATAATAGCGAAGGAATTAAAAGTAATATTGCAAATTACGAATTATTTCATTTCCTAAATAAAATTGACTGATTTTGTCTTGCAGAAACTTGGCTCTCACCGAATGAATCTATCAACGTGGATGGTTTTATAACGTATGTAAAGTCTAAGTCGAGACATAAAAGACTTGGGCGTAATGCAGGAGGATTATTTATGTTAATAAGGAAATCGCTGAGTGAATGGGTAAAAAAATTTATACCAAGAGCGATGATGTCATATGGGTAAGAATTCATGATGACAGACGAAAAGTATATATAACTATTGGCTGCGCTTACAACCACCCCGAGAGCTCTGTCTATCATAATAACAATTTTTAGAGTGTTAGGAAACGAAATTAATTATTTAAAAGACAGATTCCCGGTAACCGAGATAGTTTTGTCCGGAGACTTAAACTCCCGTATTGCCAATCATGCTCTCCAGTTTCCTTATGATGTCATAGCAGGTGGGACTAACAATAGACTGGACTACTTAAATATAAGTACCAGGGACTTAGTTTTGAATAATGAAGGGGAAAAAATTATCAATTTTTGTAAGAGAAATTCCTTCGATATTTTAAACGGGCGTTATGGTGATGATCTAATGGGTGAATTTACTTTTATTGGCCCACAGGACAAGAGTGCCATCGATTACATCTTGATCACTTTTATTCTTATAGATAAATTTCTAAATTTAAAATAATCAATGGACGTAGCTTTAATCATATGTTTTTGTTGTGTGAATTGGATATATTATTAGAATCTAAAGATTGCCCGACCGCCTGCGTGGTCTCGTGGTTAGCATCGCTGGCTACGGGTCCGTAGGTCCTGGTTCGATCCCCGGTACCTCCTCGGATTTTTCTGAGGTAGGGAGGTTTAGAACGGAGTGCACCGCGTGATATAAACTGAGGAGCTACTTGCTGGAAGAAGTAGCGGCTCAGGCCACGGAAACCACCATTAACGGCCGTGGGTGTCGGCATGCTGACCACATGCCCCAATCCTGCCATCTGCCTATGGTAAATGACGCAGCGGTCGGGTGGTAGGCCTTGTCCCTTCAGGGATGTAGCGCCATTGAGTTTAGATTTTTAAGTAAAGATTGCCCACCCAACCCGATTGCACCCTCTGAGTCAAATAATGAAATACCAGTTACTTATAAATCGAAAGACGAACTCAAAGAGGAATTTTCCTTTAAGTTACAAGATAGAGTAAGTGATATGTTAAAAATCGGGATTCAGTAACAGTTACTCCATAACTATATCAAAGGAGCTATTGAACTGTTACACATTATGCTCAATAGAGCTGGTAAAAACATGAAGAAAAGGACAAATAAGTTCATTCATAATAATAATAATAATATAATAATAAAAATAACTGGTTCGATAGGGAATGTTCTGCTTACAGAAAAGCAGTTAAAAGTGCTTGGGCAATTTTGCAGTAAATGAATCCAGAAGAATTAACCAACTATTAGTTAATAATGATGTTACCTCCTTGTGGAGATTTTTAAGGGGTAACATAAACAATAGGACAATCAAATGTTAGATCTCCCCTACCAGTTGGGAACAATATTATAATATTTATTGAATTTTAGAAATACTGCCGACGAATTGAAAATGGAAGTGTTTAGGATTAATTATATACATGAGTTGGATACAGATTTTTGTAGCGATGAACTAATAAAATATGTTAGAGATAAAGGTGTAAGAAAGCTGCTGGGATCGATGGATTTCCCTCAAACTTCTTTAATGTGTTTTGCTCCAACAGAAATGGCATAGAATTAATAAGAAACATATTTAGCAAAATAAAATATGTGGTAAATTTACCGAGATATGGAAAACTGACTTGATTCAACGTATTTTTAAAGGAACAGGAAGTGATAATTATGCAAGCAACTACAGGGGAATTTCTCTCCTCCCCTGTCTTAGTAATGTGCACAAAGGGATTTTAGCTATTAGACTAAGATGCTGGCTGGAAAATTATAAAATTTGGTCACCTTTTCAGTTCGGATTTACTAGAGGGAAACGATCAATCGACCACTATTTGTCATAAAGGCATTGGTGGATATGTATCTACGTTTCAAAAGAGGAAAACTCCATTGGTGCTTTTTGGATTTGCAAAAAGCCTTTGATTCGACAGATAGAAATATTCTTTGGTACAAAATGGCACATTTATAAATACTATAAAAGTAGTTTATGTTAAAGTTAAATATAATGCCCATGTCGATAACCTCCGAGTTACATCAAACTTTAGGAGTCAGGAGCGATGCAATCTCAGTCCATATGATAAAGTGAAGTTGCTCGAAATTCTTGCCATAGCCCAGTTTTGGAGGAGACTCCAATCCATGGCTTAATGTTTGTGGATGATGTGGCCTTGACCTCAATAACTCCTATTGGTCTACAAACCGCTTTGGAAACGGTTTGAAGATACTGTATCAAATGGAAATTAAAAATTAATTACAAGAAATCCAAAGCTTTGATTTTTAAGAAGGGGTACAAAAATAGCAGAAGGAGAAGTGGGCAATGGACAATCAAATTATAAAAACTGTCAAAGAATTATTTACTTAACATTAAGCACTAACGGAACCTGGCAAGCACAAATAAACCAAGCATTAAAGAAAGGAAGTCAAGCTATTGACAAGTGTGTGTATAAATTGCCTGATACGAAGGTAACATTCCTACATAAAATTTATAATGCTTTAGTGGATTAAAAAATGTGTTATGGCATCGATCTGGGGAATCGAACACGCCTGGGGAACTGTAGACACCATACTGTCTTGATTCTGTAAGAAATTACTCGGAGCCCCTCTAAATTCAGCAAATGGGGCGGCCAGATACGAATTAGGAA
The DNA here is from genome assembly GCA_964059195.1 of Ectobius pallidus. Classification (NCBI taxonomy): domain Eukaryota; kingdom Metazoa; phylum Arthropoda; class Insecta; order Blattodea; family Ectobiidae; genus Ectobius; species Ectobius pallidus. The sequence goes on from CAXKWD010000004.1 coordinate 134,886,002, forward strand.
TTGAAAGTAGTAGGGGTAGAATAATGTGCAGAACAATGGAATACTTAAACCATATTAAACTCTGACAGTATTTTGTAGGAATGTTTCAGCTTTTTAAACAACAACAGCTTTCAGATCAATTGATTAAATAAAATTAAGGAGTATTTTTTTTCGCCTAGGTTATGATTTTATGACTGTGGTTATGATTAAATCAACATGCACATGGAAATTCACTGTATACAATTGTGAAGAGAAGATGCAATGATTGAGAGAGACAAATACTTGTACTATCGCAGAGCTTAAAAGAAAACTGATTTCTTGTATTTTACATAGACATGAAAACCAGATCGGGTAAAGAAAAATATGTTGAAGTATATGAGTATAAAGAAAGGGTAGGAATTGGTTGGCGGAGGTTGGGGATATGGAAATTAAAAGGCATTTGCCCCTTATGTAATCTGAGGGAGGATACTTATTTACTTACTCAATGACAGTAGACAATTTCTCAGGAAGCTAAAGGAATATTATCTATTATATGGAACACGAATGTTCATTGCCACTCTTACCTGAGTCCGCCATTCAACTCTATTCTGTGCTAACTCCATCCAATCATCCCTAGCAAATCCTACTTCCCTTAAATCCTTTCTAAGATTGTCCTCCCACCTACGTCCAGGCCTTCCGCGTGGTCTTTTCCCTTCGGGTCTCCCAGTCAATACTTTTGAGATATGTCTTCCCTTCCCTATGCGTGCAACATGTCCAGCCAATTTCATCCTTCGCGATTTAATTACCCTTATTTTTCTGGTGAAGCATACAGGTCATGAAGCTCGTCGTTATGCAATTTTCTCCAGTCCCCATTTTCATCCCTTTTGTGCCCAAATATTTTTCTAAGCACCCTGTTTTCGAACACTCTCACACTGTTCTTCCCAATCAGTAAGCGGCCATGTCTCACATCCATACAATACAACCGGCAGGATAATAGTCTTATAAATCTTAATTTTTAGATTTCTGGACAGAAGACGAGAAGTAAGAGCTTCTGAACTGCATAAAAACAAAAATTTCCTGATCTGAGTTGAGACTTAACTTCTGCCTAAATATTATTTGTGTCTGTAATTATTGTTCTCAGATATTTGTATTCCCCCACTAGTTCGAACGATTTACCAGCTATTGTAATATTTTGTGGAGCATTATTTTGACGTTCCATGACCACATACTTAGTTTTTCTGTATTAATTTCCAATCCAACATTCCTGCAGGCATCGAAAAGACTTTCAACATTTCTCTCGATTGTGTTTATGTCATCGCCCAACAAGCAAACGACATCTGCTTAAGCTAAAATCGGGTGACTGCCATTTAATTCTAGGCCTACCATATTTTCCTGAATTTTCCTAATGCCATATTCCATAGCAAATTTAAAAAGTAAAGGTGATAGGGCATCTCCTTGCTTCAAGCCGTATCTAATGGCAAACAATCTATAAATTTCCCTACCCTGACTCTTATAGGTTTCATTTAGACACATTTTGATCAGCCTAACTAACTTCTTTGGTATCCCAAACACAATGAAGGTATTGTACAATTTGTCTCGCCTAACTGAATCTCATGCTTTTTTAAAATCTATATACAGCCGGTGAACAGACTTATTATATTCCCACTTTTTCTCCAAAACTTGGCGTACAAAATATATGATCAATGGTTTATCTATTTCACCCACATTGGTGATGTCCAATGATTTCGTCCGTATATGGGGTCAATCTTGATAACAGTATAACAGATAGAATTTTGTATGATGTTGATAAGTTATTCCTCGATAGTTATTACATTCGGCCCCTTCTCACTTTTAATGGACCGGTATAATAATAGATTATTTCATTCCTTTGGCAATTCCTCCTTTCTCCAAATCATATTAATGAGCTTATGGATCTCTGAGTTTAATCTATCTCCAGCTGCTTTAATTAATTCAGCTGGAATTTGGTTAACGCCTGGAGATTTGTGTGTTTTTAGTTTACCTATAGCTGTTTTTACTTCTGTTAGAGTTGATTCAGCAACCAACGGCTCTGCTGTGAATAATTCACCTTCTACACTTTGGACGTCTCCATTTATATTTAATAATTGATTAAAGAAATTTTTCCACCTATTCAAAATGCTATTTGGAGCCGCGAGTATAGTGCCATCATTGTCCTTAGTTATGTTGTTCTAGGTTGAAAACCTTTCCTGACCTCTTTTATTCCCTTGTAGAGATCCCTAACATTTTTGCCTTTACTATTTCCCTCTAATTCATTTACTTTGTCTTTGAGATAGGTTATTTTCTTTGTTCTAATGATTCTGGAGATTTCTCGCTTGGCATTGTTAAGATTTTCGACTGTAGTGTCATTCGGATACTGCAACCACTGTAGTTTTGCCTGCTTTTTTGCATTTACTAATTTCACGCACTCATCATCGAACCACGATTTATTTCGTTTCAGTTCAAATGGTCCTAATTTTTCTTATGCGGCTAATTTAATATTGTCTTTAATGCATTCCCAGGTTTTGTCGATATTCATATCATCCTTAGCTTCTTGTTCGGCGTTTTTTTCTTGGACTGAAAATCTATTTGAAATCTTGAATTGATTAGCATTCCTACTTTAGTCTTCACCTAGCTCTTTCAGATTGAATCGCTCTACCTCGAAATTTTGCCTAGTTCCTTTGTTTAATGAAAATCTCTCTCGAACAGCCGCAATTGCCAGATAGTGATGCGAATCGCAGACAGCACCCCTAAAAGCTCGAACGTCGATTATACTAGACTGCCTTCTTGCATCTTTAGCACATGGTCGATTTGATTATGAGTCTCTCCATCTGGCGAGGTCCATGTGTATTTATGGATATCACGATGTGGGAATTTTGTACTCTTTACGATTAAATTTTTAGCGGTTTCAAAATTAACTAGTCTAACCCCATTGTCGTTGCTCTGCAAGTGGAGACTTTCGTTCCCATTCGTAGGCTTGAAAATATCCTAACTTCCTACTTTCGCATTGAAATCTCCTAGCACAATTTTCATGTGATATGCCGGAAACTGATCAAATGTTCGTTCTAATTCCTCATAAAAACTGTCCCTGTCAACATCTTGTCTATCCTCTGTTGGTGCATGGACATTCATAACTTAGAATAACATTAGAAAGTCTTTCATTAATAAACTCTACTTTCTTAATAGTTAGTTCTTAGAAATAGGAAAATACCTTTTCAGAGTAAAAAAAAAAAAATATGGAAGGGAACCGTCAAGAATGCATAAACAGGGTCACTTGCTACTAGGTATTAGTGGAATTTTGTTGTTTTATTTTGTTTTGTTTTGTTGTGTGTACTGTTTCTTGTTTGTTTTGTGCTTGTTTTTTTTTTTTTAATTTGAGACGTACAAACATCCCTGTAAATAGCTACATCAGGGATTCGAGTACCAATGCATGTAAATTTATGCTTGACAATAGATATTATTATTATCATTATTATTATTATTATTATTATTATTATTATTATTATTATTATTATTATTATTATTATTAATGGGTTATTGTTGTATTATGATAATCCATCAAGCAGCTGAGTTTGATGCAAAACTTTCGGCATTCCATGAAGTGACTACAGTATCGATCGCTACCAAGATTAAAATAATACTACCTGTATCTTTTTAAGCTGGTACCGGTATTCTTGTATCTTCACAATAGCTGTTCTAAGTGATTCAATACTTCACGTACCGGTAATATTTTATTATCCGCAAAATTGTTATTATATTGGCTTTAGAGAATTATAAAAGTCTATTAATATTGAAATAAAGGTACTTCTTCTACCTCTAGCACCTATAATAATAATCATAATAATAATGTTTTATTTTCCCTGGAAGAGTTATGACCATGGGGCCTTTTCTTTCACTCAACCAGGTTGAATATAAAATAAATCATTCGTAGATCTTCAAACAAAAAATAAATACAATAATAATCCAAAATACCAGCATTAAAGTAATAATACAGTTCGTAAAGCATGCATTAAAACATAGAACAAAAAATGTGTATTCTGTAATCTGCTAATTAAAATTAGAAGAGAATAGGCCTATGAAAGAGAAAACTAAGATGATTAAAAATTATAGATAATAATTATATGTGTGTATGTGTGTGTGCTTATATGTGATTGTGTATATCTATAGTATGAGCTGAGAAAGTAAAGCTGCATTAATGGCTTTTGATATTTAATGGTATATTGTGCAACGAACCTCTAATGGATTTTATTAAGACTAAATACGGCTGTTTTTGTTCAACCATAATTAAATGTTTAAATTTCGAGAATTTAGAATCATAAAAAAGAAATCAACTGACCGCGGCAATTAGCTGTAGTTTTTGTCTTCTGCGTTAGATGGCAGCTGATGTACGTTAAAATGGAAGCTTGTTCTTGGCCGTTTACGATACGAAATGAACTCAATTTAGTATAATGTTAAAATTAACACGAAAATAATTTATTTTGTTTCAAATACAAATTGTTTATTACCGCAGTTTAATTTGTTGTTTAATTTTAATTAGTGTTATAACGAAAATCTGAATCGTTATGAATGATACCGTTACGTCACATTTAATAAGTGTATTGTCGAACAAAAGTATTTTACATAATTATAACTAAACTAGTTGACGTATTTATAGTTTTTTTTATTGATCCCAGAAGAAGTGCACTAGAAAATCACACTAACGAGTGAAGAAAATAACCTACGTTTAAATTGCTTAGGCAGATGCCAAACAAAGCTTCACCAGAATCAGGATAACACGACCGGAGCTGCGGGTTCTGCTAGTATAAAATAAGTTCATAGTAGTTGTGTGAATACGAACCCATTGCGTACCAGCAAGAGAGAAAAAAAGACTAGTTGTGAATGCCGGAAGAAACGTGACTGTCATGAAATGTAGCATCTCGCGTTCTGTACTCCCAGTCCTTCTGTTTCATACTTCATCTCCGCTTATTCTTCTTACAGTACGATAGAGAAAATTATAAATTATAACAAGTGTTAGCTTTCACTCGGCACGATTTAACAAGTGCCAAAGAAGCTTGGACCACCTCAGGTTAATCGTGTGGATGTTACATGTAGTAATGTTGCTAGCGAACGCAGGCCCATTTGATTTTCAATATAGTTATTTGATGATTTATGATTAAGGTGGGACTGTTTTGCTTAATAGTGTGTTACTCTAAATAAAGCGTATCATTATTAGCATTAGCATTAGCGTAGGAGGATGATGCAATTCAACGTGTTCTTCTTTATTCAAGCATGTTAATAGGTATTTAGCTTAATGACACCAGATCAGCTGCTCCACATCGCTCTCAGCGTGTTTCTGGACAGGCGTGGATTGATTAACATTTTACTATCTCAGTTCCCGTGTCCTAGGAATAAGAATCGATGCATCAGCGTTAGATTTTATGGGCAATTTTCTAAAAAAAAATAGGACAATAGAAAAGTAAGACAAATGGAAACAAAAAAGGCGTTCTTTTCAATTAACAATTCCGACAAATGCTCTTTCACCTATAGGCCTATAATGCAATTAACGTCAATTAACTTGAAAAGCGGATTCATTACCTCTATATTTGGTATGTTATATACCAGTATTAAAGAGGTAGGAAGAAACGTAAAGCTGTTGTACCGGTACCTCAGAACAGAGACCAATTTCCACATACAGGACAATGCTACGAGCGTTTTGTATCGTCTGTAATTGCCAGAAATTGTATAGGCCTACTGTTTGATCTGTATTAAAACGCAGGTGGATTTTTTTATCTACAGAACTTTATTATGGCTCAAACAAGACGCAGCTTGGTTGACCGCCTAGCTGGTCCCAAGCTGTTGAACCAGGCGCCGAGCATAAAGTGTGTATGCACAAGTCGCAGCCTGATCGCTAGCCGGCACAAATCTGTAAGGGCAGTGGCCTGTTATGGTTTAAGTTTCTCAATTATCTAAATTTTTAAATTTCTTTGTTATTATCTTCTCATTCAGAAGGATTTGAAGATATAGAAGTTAATGGGATTGAGTTTATGAATTTAAACTTATTACAGAAAGTTTCATCAAAATTAGTTTATGCAAAATGTCACAATAGTATTTCACTCTTTCGAAGAGTTACTCAATATAATGTGTATTTTATAGTAAATTTCATGCTCTACAACTTTTGTTCTGAAGGATTTTATTGTAAACCTAATACTTTAGGCGCTAGGGGACAAAGTTCGCTAGAAAAGTGGCGTAAAAACGTTTTTCAGCAAAATAAAGTAGATTTTTGACAGCGAATATTTCTTAAACGGTTTGAGATAGAGAAACAATGGTTTGGACACAAACTTGTAGGAAATTTAATCTGCTTTAAAAACTATATTTTCTCTACAACCACCCCCTGAGATATAATATAAAACAAAGCGTCCCACAGTTTGCTAAGCTACGGAGTTACCTCACATAGTAGGGTCGGGGACCAGATGGCTAAGCTTAAGTAGTCTTTTTCACAGTTGAGTTGACTTTTTAATTCTACATTTTGCAAGCACACATAATTATTATTAAAAATAAAACAAACAAATAAAATCTGTTAGGCCTATTAATGAAAGAAATACAGGATATTTTGATTTCGGCCAAAGCGCGGTTTAAGTTTTAAAAACGGTGATATCAGATTTATCTATGAATTTAAATCTATATAGCAAGCTATGGGAAGGGAAAGTTTTATTAGAGAATTGTTTATTAACAGCATTTTAAGCAGGATTTATGATATCAGCATACTAATGAATTCCTCTGAACATATGGCAGCATAAACCATTGTAAACGATAAATACTCGTACTAAGGTAATAATCGGAGTATATGCTGTGCATAAGAATTGCGAACAGAAATGTCCGAGTTCCTTGTAGCGACGGTCAAGAGTTAATATCAAATTTGTAGACAATGCAGCACGGCACACCCTTTGCCATGTGACCTTTCGTGTGGGATTGAGAAAAATCCCGGCATATATCCTGTATAATGGAAGCTGAAGAGACTGGCTCACTTCTCACAAACAGTGAATTATTATCATTATACAAACAGAATATTAAGATAATATATTCTTCTTCTTCTTTTCTGCCGTCTCTTGTTCCTCTTCCTCCTTGAAATAAGTGATCAGTTATCGTTATAACCATTTAAGTCTTTATCAACATAACCGTCATTACAGCAACGATAAAAACATATGCTAGGAGAAGAAAGTGAGTAGATCTCGTGAACGAAATATTGAGTTTCTTTATTTAATATATATATTGTTTGTCTCTTTGTATTTTTCTCTGATTTAATGTGCATTTTTCGTTACAGTTTCTTCTTTTTTGGCTTGATATTCTTTGTTTGTGGTCATCTGTGGTGACAGAGAGTCTTAATAGAATACGAATAAAACAATTACCTAAGAACAGAACTTCCCGATACACACAGGGGATCGTCTCTTTGCTTTTCCTCGGTGAATACCCGAAAAAATAACAGGAAATAAGAAATTTGAAACTTTTTAAGTGATTACCGAAGTTTTGAAACTGGTTTTCTAAACTACTTTTCCTAGAAACTTGAAACTGTGCACACTTAAATAAAATGTAAAGCAACATTTAATGTTAAGATTTCATTTTAATTCCTCAAGTTATGTTTCAGACATTAATTTAATGTAATTTAATTAATTTGTTTATATTAGATTCTTTCATGCTTGGTGTACAAATTTACTGATGGGTATTTTTTATTATTTAGGCTATACCTTTTGCTTAAAAAAAATTAAAAGTTAAAAAGTGACCTGTAATTATACTAAAAACAAAGAACGAACTAAATTTTATACAAAAATCAAATTAAATGTTTTATTACTCACATTGTCATTTTAATGCAAATAAAACCAAAGCTCTGTTGGTAACTAGACGAAGGAATGCTGAACCAGTCAACCTCAGCATGAACAATACACCAGTACAGTTTACTGATAAATTAAATTACTTAGGTATTCTATTAGACCAAAAGTTAACCTTCCGCCCTCATTTTGATCATGTAGCCAAAAAGGCAAGTTCACTACTTACAAGACTGGCATTTGCAACTAGACCTACCTGGGGACTTAATCACGACATCCTCAAAATAATATATCATGGAGCAGTAGAACCACTTATTCTATATGGTGTAGCAGCATTTCAGGATGTACTTCAGAAACGGTGGGCACAAAACAAACTGCTCCAAATTCAACGTGGGTATTTACTCAGAATGATCAGAGGGTATCGCACCATCTCCACTGAAGCTGCTTTAATCGTGGCTGGAATAGAGCCACTGTTCTTAACAGGTACGATGAAGGCGCACATAAGCAACATAAAAAGAGGCAGACCTGTACCTGAATATATATCAGAACTGGAACTTGAGAAACCGCTTGATAAGATCTCGGCAGGACATCCTGCCCTACATATGCAATACTTCAGGAAACCAAATGACAGTGGGGCTCACCATTATGAAATTTATACTGATGGGTCTCGCTTTGAAGACATACTCGCTGGCACAATGAATGTAGGGTGTGCATTTGTTGTGTACTCCAACTCAACAGAAATATTTACAAACAAAAACAAATTGTCCCCTGAGTGTTCAGTGTTTCAGGCTGAACTCCTGGCCATTAGAGAAGCCATAAAATGGTGCAAGGATACCAGCCATAGTGTATGTGTGTACAGTGATTCGAAGTCTGCTTTACTTGCTATAAATGACAAATACAATCTACACCCAATCGCACACGAAGTGCGCAGATTGATAGGAAAATTCCCTGGTCATGTCTGTCTTTCCTGGATTCGTGGACACTCAGGAATTGCAGGAAATGAGAGCGCAGATGAACTGGCCAAAACAGCTGCAAATTCGAACCTCCTTCCCACCTATTCTGCTTGTCCCATTTCTTACATAAAGAAGACAATCAGAAGAAATATCTTAGAAGAATGGGATACTCTGTGGCAGAATAGCTCAAATGGTTCTACAACAAGAGATCTATTTTTTCCTACAGTGGGCGATAGGTTGAAGTGCAAAAAACTCATGCCGAATTTTGTTCTGACGCAGTTTCTGACTGGGCATGGAAAATTCATGCAATATCTTCACCGACTTCGGATCTCAAACACTGCCACCTGCAAGTGCGGTCAGCAAGATGAAACAGTTGAACACATATTGTATACATGTTCACGTTATGAACTGGAGAGGATTGAACTTCTTTTGTGTCTGAACAGAATAGACTTAGAGTATGTCAGTCCCATTGGACACGTCCTTGCTGACAACAACGGACACAAACTTTTTCAATCGTTTGTAAATAGAATATTTTCGAAGCTTTAACTCTCACACTTTTATTCAGTCATTGGGGTATTTACTTATCTAACTTAATGTATTGCTCAGTTAATTTATTTTATCTTGCTTAGTTAAGCTATTTATTCCAACAATATCTTATCTATAATTTAAGGTTATGTTTATATAAAAACGAATTCACACAATTAACTTTAACTTAAGACTTACCATATCGTAAGACATAAGAAACTGTAGGACTATTGTAGACATTACGCCTGGTAAGAACTGTACAGTATTGTAAATAGTGTATATTAGACATTCAGATTCCAATACCAGGATAACCTATTGTAAATAACATTTGTGACATCTCCAACCCTAATGTACCTTCGGGTGAAATAGGGTTTTGTGTAATGTGGATATTCAATAAATAATACTCACATTGTCAAATAATTCCACAGCTGTATTTATATTTTTGTGGGAGAAGATAGATTTTGAATATGGTAACAACATGCAAAGTGAAATTGAGAAAACAGACGATTAAAGTTTTCATGCTCTGGCAGTTGGAAGCGCACTGAGTTTTAAAAATGGTGTTTTAAGCGCTTGTTCCATGCGTCCAAATTTCATATACTTGTGCACAATTATACTTTAAGGGTTTGCAGAATTGTTTACACTAAACTCCAAAAATCTCGCTTTTGTACATAAATGGCTAAATCAACATTTCTGTTATCACCCCTTACCCTAAATTTAGGTGCAAAAAAAAATTATGTATTTTCTGGTTGATTTCTCTCAGCCATTCGGCAATGAAGAAATTACCGGTAACATAACTCTTACTTGTGATAATAATTATCAGCCATGCTTGTTTGCAAGCTCGTGAAGTTGAAGTGGAGTAATTTGGGTTGACTACGACTCGTCTCGTTAGCTCTTCTCTCACGAATGCTGGACGTGCTCATTACACCTGCCTCTTCGCAGACGTGCGTCCTCTGCAGTCATGCTCCTCTACGCGATATTTTCGCTATGAAATATCGTTTTAAACGGGCTTCCGTGTTGTTAAACATCTGAAGCGGGTGTACCATCAAATTTGACCTCCCAACGGGGAATTTCATACAACTCTAGAAGAACTCGTTTCTACGTGACTTATAATATATCAGTTCCATTTTCTCTTATTTTCTCAGAATCCTGTATCAACAAGTAGGAAGAAAATTAAATAATTAAATCTTCTTGGACGACTTCACAAACAGTAATTAAATTCTTAATATTATATGATTAAAGTTCGGATTGACATTGGTCTAATTTAACCGTAAATTACTTATAACTTATGTGATTTAATGCCATACGCTGCATACTTTTATACTTTTATACCAGGAATGTAGCTTACACTGTCGAGAAACACTGTTACAAATACACACTGCGTAAACGAAACGATATGGCTAGTAACACACATTATAACTTACATTGCCTTTTAGCCTTGTTTAAACTTTCAATGAATAAAACCACATCTATAAATAGCCGGTCGCTTGTCTAGTAATTGAGACTGAATTCTGATGATGCATCCATTCTTAAAGGAAAATTATGAAACTTCGTTAACTGGTCTTATAATATTGTTAACAAAATTGTTTTTAAAAAGCAGAACGTATTTTCCTCATTTTACCCAAGTTTACAACTTCCTGAAACCAATTTAAAGAAATGCTGAAAGTAGATTTTTCATTACATAGTGTTGAATGTCGATAGATGGCCTGCAGTCAATTGTATTTTTTTTCTCAGATGCGGGGGAATAATGTCTTCCTCCATATACAATCGTTGACTAATCTATGGCGATTCTATGAGATCTTAAGCGTAAACCTGGTGTAAAGTTTACACAGAGATTATTGGTAACTAAATGGAACTGTAGAACTTGTACATTGAACAACCAAACAATCGTTCAATTCCCAAATAAGGAACTTTAACATAGATTGTTACTAAAAATTAGACTAAATTCCGTGGAGGAACTAGGCCTTCCATCCGTTCCATAGGCAGATGGCAGTATTTGGGATATGTGACACCCACGTCCGTGGGGTTGAGTGCACCCTGTTTCAGACCTCGCCTCAGGAAATATCGTAGCCACGAGACCAGAAGGGACGTAACCGCGGTCTGGGGGTCGGGGGATAACCTCAAACTTTTTGAAAAATTAAGCCTTCAAATTTCATTTTAAGGTTTTTTCATTTACAAATAAAATAGTTTCTTTTAACATACCACATTCTTTACTGTTCTAAAATAATATTTTGAAAAAATGCATTGAAATGAAATGTGATGAATTATTATGAATTTAACTTATGTATTTTCAATTTCTTTGCTTTTATGGTACAATAACTATCCCATACGGTACATTATCTTATAAGTATTTACTGGTTTAAAAAATGAGAAAAGTAATAAAAGAGAACATCAATCAAATAAAAGGCATTGGTACTGGACACTTAGGGCCTATACTTTTATGCTTTATACTATTATTTATACTATTTATTTTATTTTTATTTATACTATTTATTTTTATTTATACTATTTATTTTATACTATTATTTATACTATTATCCTAAAAAAAGTTATAGCCAAAGCTAAACAAAATCACCATGATAATTATATTAATAAATCTGATAATAAAACTAAAGCCCTTTGGGAGATAGTAAAAAAAGAAACTGGTCAAATAAAAAAACAAGATGATATAAAACTTATAGAATCAGGAAATGTCATAAAAAACCCTCAAGTCATCGCCGATACTTTTAATGAATACTTTGTCAATGTCATCGAGGATCTTAAGAGTAAATCTCTCCAGAATGTGACTTTAATTAGTATGTCTCAAACAAATTCAAATTCAAATCCAAATTCTATTTTTCTTAATCCAGTAACAAAAAATGAAATAACGAAGATAATTCTCAATTTAAAAAACAAATATTCGCAAGGTATAGATGAAATACCAGACGTTGTCGTAAAAAACAGTTACTCTTATATTCTTGAACCGCTAATTGATATCTGCAACTGCTCACTATCGGTAGGAATATTTCCAGACTGTTTCAAAATAGCCAGAGTCCAACCTATATTCAAAAAAGGAGATAAAAACAAAGTAGAAAACTATAGACCAATATCACTTCTATCCTCCTTTTCAAAAATTTTAGAAAAAGTCATGTACAATAGGCTTATTTCCTTCCTAAATACCCATAAGATAATCTCCCCCTCACAATTTGGATTTCAAAAAAATAAGTCAATAAATGATGCACCTTTTGCTTTTATAAATAAAATACTACAATCCTTAGATAAAAAAGAAGAAACATTAGGCACTTTTCTTGACCTGACAAAGGCTTTCGACGTTGTCAACCACAAAATTTTATGTAAAAAACTGGACAGGTATGGAATCAGAGGGGTTGCAAACAATTGGTTTATATCTTATTTGCAAAACAGAACACAAATTGTTCAAATTAAATCAGCTAAGTCAACTGCCATGCTTCTCAAAGATGGAGTTCCTCAAGGCAGTATTCTAGGGCCTCTGCTTTTTTTAATATACATAAATGATCTTCCTTCTGAATTACCTCATGCTCATACAATATTATTTGCAGACGACACTAACCTGGTTTTTAATGACGCTGACTCAACTACACTTCTAAAAAAAGTGGATTTGACAATTTCACACTTACAGTCATGGCTAAAAGATAACAAACTCCACCTCAACGTAAAAAAAACAATACTAATGCGATTCCACCAAAAGAAACTTGACAACCCTTTTACTATTCATATTAACGGAACAACCCTTGAGGAAAGTATAAATACCAAATTTCTGGGAATTTGGTTTGAATCAAATCTTTCTTGGAATACGCATATAGACTACATAGCAAATAAACTGAGTAGACTTTACTTTGCCTTCCGTATTCTTGCTAGAGTAGTCTCTCTCGAAACTATTAAATCTGTATACTTTGGACTTATATACTCACAAATTACTTATGGTATCTGTATCTGGGGTACATCATCAAAAATAGCAACCATTTTCAAATTACAAAAGAAAATAGCAAAAATTATGTTGAAAGTGCCAGTTCGCACTCCTAGTAGAGAAGTTTTTAAAAAGTTGAAAATTTTACCAGTGCCCAGTATCTATATTTTAGAAACTATATGTTTCGTACATAAGATTAAAGAATCTTTCACAAAAAACTCTGAATATCATACTCATAATACCAGAATAGCTAATCATCTTCATCTAAATAAACATAGGCTCACAAAATGCCTAAATAGTATAACATATCAAGGAATAAATATTTATAATAAGTTACCCAATGGTTTTAAAGCTCTTTCTAACAATGCTTTTAAAAATAAAGTTAAAAAAATCCTGTTATTGTATCAACCCTTTTCTGTCCATGAATTTCTTGATATACAGATGATAGATTTACCAATTTAGTTATGTATAATTATGCTTTTTGAAGGAGAGATTTCCTCTTAATCCTAATATAAGTATTTTATATCTCAGTGTTAACAAGTTGTATCATATATTGTATTAGACTTAAGTGACGAAACCATGAATTTTGTAACAAGATTTTTCTGGTGAATAAATTGAATTGAATTGAATTATTGTACAAGTTTTATCCAAGTATTTAAAAATTGTTCTATAAATCGATTTTAACCAACAATTAACTCTTACAGTCTTGACAGAGTTACAGAGGATTCCATCTTCCTTGTTTCAGGTAATATCTGCAATTCATATTTTCCTGGTTCAACTTCAAGGCCTGTACTATTAATGATTTGAATTCTGTTTCTACAGCTTCCGGGAGTGCAACCATCTCACGGTTTGATTCTATGTTTAAAACTTGTTTGTTTTTACTATATTCTTCATTAATACTTTAAATAGAATAGTTACTAAATAAGACTAATTTGTAATCTTTTCAAGATATTTTATTATATAAAATAATCTTATATAGCCTAAAGATCCTTAATGTTAAAACAATCTAAAGGTTTTATGTATGAAAAACTAGATGTACTCAATGTATTGTAACATTTTTCAACTTAACAGGCCTATTTACAACCTTAATATTTACCGTATTCAATATTGTACTTCCGTATTTTTTTTCCCCCCATTTCGGAAGAATGGACCCCTCGGGCCCTCTTCCTTGCTACGTCTCTGGAGAACAGGTAGGCAGTCTAACTTTTGTACTAATAATGTTCATTCTTAAAGTATCTTCATGACTTAAAAGGAAGCTCAAATAATAGTAAAGGACTATTAGGCAAAATTTACTCCAAGCGAAAGATGCTTAAAGTCGTACGAGTCTATTACAGTACTTAATCTGATTTTTTAGCAGCTTAAAAACTAAGAAGGCAGGTGGAACAGTATTAATTTGTTGTAATCATAGATAAATGTGTATACAAAAAAAACGGAAGCTTGATTTCCTAAAGGAAGTTTTCATAAAACACTTCAGTTATCTAACTTATTCTTCGTTACGGAAACTTTCTTCTAGGTCAAAGAGCAGAAATGAAGTTAAACAACAGAGCCTGGTATACCGACATTTTTCATTGAGTTCACTTAGGCTATGCATAATATTTAGTACAACTGATTTTGCGATACCTGTACGGTAATAATGATTTGGATTACTGTTATGGTTACAAAACGACGGATGTGTATTGCTACATAGGCCAGTAACCGTCGCCGGTGTGCCTAAATTTTCGTTCCATAGGAGTCCTTTTTAATGCCTCTAAATCTACAGGCATGGAATAACAAATTAAAAATCGGCAAAATGACAAAGTCATTAATAAGTAAATTAATAATAATAACAATAATAATTACATAGTCATTTCAAGCTGATCACTGGATTAAGCAATTCTCTGCTGATAACTTGGATGAGCGATGGCTGCCATCACCTCTGAAAATTCATGATTAAACTAAATCGCTTAATTTAGGCCTATAGGTCCTAGATACTGTAATAGTAATAATAATAATAATAATAATAATAATAATAATAACAATACTGTAATTATTATAAGCTGAAGAGGGTTCCTTTCTTAAAATTGATTGTTTGCTTGAATGTCTTGATTTTCTTGTTAGTATTTATAGTTTTGAAAACTTTAATGATTAACGGAAAGTTAATATGATTTTTGTGTGTGTATTGTTCGTGTATTCTTTGTCCGTAAGACAATCTGCGTTGTACAGAAAGATTGAGTAAATAAATACCTTCAGTAGTGGCGAGTTCATAATGGCGGGATCTACTCCATCTGGCTAACCACCATTATCATTCAATTAATAGCTCACAGTCCGCCGCAAGTGTCGAAATAAACAGACCCTGGGATTAAAACAGGAAAATAAGTAACAGAAATAACGACACTAACAATTAGAATGTTAACGACATAAGGTATATACATGCATAGTATGTAGTCCAACTGATTTTGCGAAACCTGTACGATAATATATATATTACGATAATATATATATATTATTATGATTATTATTATTAAAATTATTAAAAAAGCTACATTTCTTAAATACAAATACAAATACAAATATACATATATATATATATATATATATATATATATATATATATATACTGTAATTATATATATAAAATGTCTGTTGTCAACATCCATCTTTTTCAAC
Organism: Ectobius pallidus; assembly: GCA_964059195.1. Lineage (NCBI taxonomy): Eukaryota > Metazoa > Arthropoda > Insecta > Blattodea > Ectobiidae > Ectobius > Ectobius pallidus. The sequence continues at coordinate 134,901,820 of CAXKWD010000004.1, forward strand.
TAATGCAAAGCCTATAACATCAAATAAGGAATCAGTGGGTAGGATTTTTATCAATCTCTGACATAGCATACTCAGTTTACGTTAAGAATTATTTTACAATTTTAATAATTATAAAAATCTTACACTGAACTCACCACATGGAATTCACTCTGTATGGTAATGAAACCAAAGTGCAGGGCTTTGACAACTTGACTGTTTGTAGAGTACACATGCGGCTTGGAAAATCACATTTTGACGTAATCGATTAAATTAGAGACATAATTTTCTCACTTTACATTTTTATATAGAATAAGGGGCCTTATTGCGGGAAGTGTCTATTCAGTTGCCTTAGCCGCTTGCAGAGGCAGGACTTAAAGCCTGAATTTGTGAAAATTATGGGTAGAGTATGCTATGTCAGAAGTTTGTAAAAATCCTATCCATTGATTACTTATTTATCGCTGTAGTCTTTGATAAAAGATTAAATCTCGTTTGTGGGGGTAAAGAAAGGTTGAAATGAGCTAAATTTTCGAACGGGTTTACTGATTATTACTGTCAATAGTGATGATAGCAACGGTAGCAACATACATATGTGGTAGGTTAGCTTTCGAATTAAAGATAAAGTAATGCATGTCGCTAAAGGTCATTGGAATCTTCTTTAAATTATTGTTCAGTGAACATATATTATCTCACATTAAAATGAATTATTTTGATTTCTAAGATAGATAGATCTAAATATTCTTGCATCTGTTTCTTGCAAGCTGTGGTTTAAACATGCAAAGATTGAGGACGAAAGGTTCAACCCACAAATATGAGCCATTGCCTCAGGCCGTCCGTCGATTTTCGGGGCCTGGGGCGAAAGTAAATTGCGAGACCAGTGATGTAGGTGAGATTTCCATATCCAAAATACTTAAATTATTTTGCGTCACTTTACTTTTTCATACAGAATGATGGTCCCATTATGAATTTAAACCAAACAACAATAATAATAATAATAATAATAATAATAATAATAATAATAATAATAATAACAATAACAACAACAACAAAATAATGTAATAATCTTATTCATTACACGTAATCTGTACAGTGCAGTACAATACTTGGTATGATATTGATGATGATTTCCCATTTAATAGTAGGCTATATTAGTTATGTGTATTTTAGTATTTAGTATTTAGTGTATTTTAGTAATGAATAACATTGTGTCCCACCCACGGGACGGCCCTGTGTTATTTTATAAATTAAGAAATATAACTTGTCAAGCAATATCGAATTTTTAAATCTCAGCTCAAGGAAAAAGCATCCAGATTTCTGTCTAATAAATTTACTGGAAGTGGGCCGAACTGCAGCTTACCGTACAAGATAGGCATGAATGATTCCAAGAAACGTACTTTTTATCTTACTATTTATTCTGCAATGAAGTTGCTGATATTTTTTACCTATACCAACTTCATGGAGTAGTAATGAACAGGGTTGAATGGCGGGCTCATGTAAGGACACCAATGCAATGAACTTCTGGATTCCATCAAATAGATAATGTTCCTTTAACTTGGAATTGTCTATTGACATTGAATAAGCAATACTAACATTGTAGATCATAATTAGGCCTATTAGGCCTATAAAATGCTTGTCGTGTAGCTTAGAGAGCGACGAGCATTTCATGTGAATTTAAATCGGTAAAAACAACCTGGGTTTTATTTTTGCACTTAGGAAAACTTCAGCGCTTAAGGTCATCATTACAATAATTTACAAAACGTAGGCCTATAGTCACAACAACAGTTCGTCATTGATTAGTTACAGCTAGTATGTTTTCATCATGGAGTTTTCTAATAACATATTTTCCCCTACCTTGAAAATAAAATTTCTTCCAGATTCTCAGTAAAATGTTAAACTAATACTTTCTTAATCTTACACGTGAAAAATGCACTTCTTCATCCAAAGAGACTTCTATCTATTCTGATTATATTATTATATTAATATTTCAAGGCCCATAGCTTTGGGATCTGGCCTATCGCCTATTAGAGGAGATAGGAAAAGAAAAAGAGAGGTAGAGGGCGAAACGCTTGATAAATCAGAAATGTTCTGTTTCACAATATAGACTTTCTTCTTTTATCGTAAGTTCGATTAGAACCATCCGTTTTCACCCCTGCTGAAGCATGAATTATGTATATTTTGAAAACCGAACATCCTATGCTCTCAATAGAATCTCAAACCTATGTCTATTGAGAACATTTGAATTCTCACTAAGGGATTAAAAAGAAACAAAGAAGGTGGCACACAAAGATTTTTTTCAACAATTTGAAGTTGAGAACTATCGAAGCAGCGGCAAATAAATATTATTTCAAATACATTATTTTTAAGATTCACGATAAATAACAAGTGTAAATTTCATGAACAAGAGCTCATTAGCCTTAAATACATTAAATAATTGAAGGCTGGGTAATGAAAGCGGGTATTTTTTCTATGTGATGTAATAAATATAGTCCAGCAAATTACGCTATTCAAAATACACTTAATACACTTATACCTTATGTAAATATTTTAATAAGATTTTAGATAATATTAATGATCCACTTTACTCAAATAACACTGTAATAAGTTTTTAGCTTTTTAAGTCTAATATAAATATTTTTACAAAATTGTAAATAACATGATTTATATAAAGGTCATTCATATGTCATTGTAATAGAAATGAAGGGGTCGGGAAAGATAGCGCTAACTCAGAACACCTCATTTCGAGATATCACATTCTTAAAGTTTGCTCATATAAGAAAATTTTAAAACTAATATTTGCGGATTTCATCACATATTTCTTTATTTTTTTGGTTCATATTATGTTACTAACAAGACTTACTGACAGATTTAGTCACATTAGAAACATTGGAATAAATAGCGACTAAGAAAAAATGTAAGCAACTATCTCAACTTTTACCAAAAGAGGGTTGCATTATCTTCCCCTGACCCTTTCAATTGTAAGCTATTATGTAATACCCCCGGCAATATATCCATATATTTCATTTTTATTTATTTATTTAAAATTACAGAATGCATCACAAATTTACTTTCTTTGAAAGCCCTCGTATTATCAAAGCTCCTGTTTAGGATCTGCAATTATGACATTTATTAATAAGGTAAAACAAAGAAATCTACAAATTTATACAAAAAGAAAAAATGTAAACTAAATGTAGTTAAATAATTTTGACAAAAGTAATTAAACACATTAAATTCAAAATTACAACAAAAATCACACAAAACTCTATTTTACTAATATGTTTTTAAGTTATTTAGAAATATAAATGGATGGAAGAAATTGAAATGAAACAAATAAAAGGCAAAATATTATAAAATTTGTTTGTTAACACTATTATTTTTATACAAAAATAGGCCTACATTGATTCTCTCAAAAGACATAATGAAATTAACTAATAATTTAAAATGCTATTCAATCTTAATCTAGGGAAGTATGTAGTCATAACTATTTTAGTTGGTATAAATGAAATGTAATAGTATATCGTGATCTGCTGAAAATTGTTAGTATAAGATTGTATTAATTATTATTAACTTCCAATTTTCTAGAATTTCCTGCCTCGTTGAATATACGGTAACCATGTATGGCAGAAATTCTTCAATATGGATAAGAGGTTAGCAAAATAAAAGGGTGTGTCCTGTAAAGATGTATTGTCTGGACTACGCGATAAACACACGTACACATGGGGGAGTTGAGAGACAGAGAGCGAGAGAGAGAGAGAGAGAGAGAGAGAGAGAGAGAGAGAGAGAGAGGAGAGAGAGAAAGAGAGAGAGCCGGGGCGAGGTACTACTCACAACCGCCTATTTCAATCCGTTACTATCATGAACGTGTTCATTACCATCATTATCGTCTAAAAGTATGAGACCAGCAGAATATATATGGATAATATTATTGCTATGTGTATATAAAAGCCATGTAGATAGATGGGTTTGGCTGAATCACTCACTCCTTCGTTTCTTATGGAGCTTGACGAATGGACATTTCAGGCAAGGAAGGTCTTACACTGAATAAAATCACAAGTACCATCCGATTGTCTTTCAAGGAACCTTGCACTTTAGCAAGATGATTAACCAGTATTCGAATATGTCATTCGTTTTAAAAGCAGATGTAATTTCAATAAATTGCTGATGAAGGAGATAATAGTGTTCTGGCAGTTAATTCTGGTATAGAGGTAGAGGAAGTATTTTAATCGACCTTGAAATATTAGTTTAGTTTTTAACACAAATACACGTTTTGAGGTGCCCTCAATCCAAACATACCAGACTATTTTCAGAAACCTAACTCCAGAAAGAAAATTCGTATTAAAATAAAATTTTATATCTGACACGAAAATTGGCAATGACCTTTTGCTTTTAATGCCACTTTACATGGAGAAAAGTTTGTCGTTTGCGATTTACTTGGAAATGGTTTTAACGATTTTGTTTAAATTTCGTACATGTGGCGATTATAGCCCTACTAAGTGCTAAAACTTTTATTTGAATTATTTTTTAGCGAAAATTCTCTGAAGAGTAGTTATAAGCAACCCACTGATTAACGAGGAACTCAGTTTTGCCTGGTGAAGAACAAAGCTTAAACCAGGTTGAAACAATTGAATTCGCGTTCTTTACAACACGGCCTCTTATTCTGTATCAGAATGTGAAGTGATAACGGTTTATTGCCCATGCTTTTTATTCTATTGGTGAAGGAAATTAGTGAATGCATTAATTATATTTTGTTTGGATTGTGTATCCTTCGGAAATGGTAACGACATTCTCTTTATTTAGTATCCTATTAATACTAAGAGGCAAAACTTTAATTTGGGCAGAGGAAGTTATGTGTTTCACACGAAATATTTCTTTCCTGTATCAACATACAACATGCTCTTGTCTTGTCAAAAAGAAAGAGATGCATAATATGGAATCTTGAACCTTAATCATAGGACTTTTGGCATGCTCTAAGCTAATACATTACGCTAATCTTTATATTTCCAAAACATCATTTGGAAAATAAATTTTATATTACGGTATGCGTCTAATTAAATTCTCTAATCGAGGGTTTATTTATTTCATTTATTTTCACAATAAGCTATATTTTATTTATTTATATATTTTTTATTTATTTAACATTTTATTTCACTTTATTGGATGTCATACTTATTAATTAATAATTAAAAGTTACAAATTTACTTCTCCCTAAAAGCAGATGAAATTGCAATTTACAAATTGATACGTTCAGAGCTGGATTTATACTGAGTTTAATACAAGCTTTGAAGTAAAATCGCCAATGTAATATGAGTTTGAAATTAGCAATAGCAATTCCAATAAATTTATGAATGACAATCAGAACAGGTGAGTAGAAATTGCCATATTTTAATTGAATACATCACAAACGGCATCGATATCTTTGCTTTATGCTATTGCGGAAATGGATATCTACATCAGTAGCAGTGAAAATGTTATGAATAGTGGCATTGCAAGTATTGTAAAATCTGTAAAACATATCAAGTTGGTGCCACTTTCACGTGATTTTGATTGTATAAACTACAAATTCCAGAGTAAAATGGATTTTCTCTATCACTCCATATGCATCAATACTAAGTAATAAGAATTAAATGGCGTGCAGTCTTTACCCATCGATGTGAAATGGGGCTGCAGAATTTTAAATACGTTAGTAGATAGAATTCTCAATTAAGTTAGTTCAAGAAAATATTTTACCTGAAACTTCTAATAAATCTCCATCTGTAAAGTTGACTTTTTCATGGTCGATTATAAAGATTGATTATTTTCTTTCGAATATACAATACATGAACCTTCTGAGTTTACAAGCTTAAAACCGAACAAAGAAAGGAAATAGCAAATATATTTTAGGTAATTTATATAAAATAGTTACATTTCTTTATTTTACAATAAAACTGAATTCACAGTATCATAATATACTCACGGGAAGTCAAATTCATGTTTCATTCTTAAAAGTAATAACGAAGAAAAAACTTATTTCTCTCAATAAACTTCCCCTTACACAACTACAATAACAAAATAATTGAAGTACCGGTACCACATTGATAGTACGACAGAAAACCTGTTACTCCAACTTATAAATTCTCTTATGCATTAAACTCGGGTGTTTAGGCAATTGGTTCTCATATGCTACAATAAAATAGTGCTTATAGCCTATATATCAAGCTCCCAACTTGTCTAATATTTCAACAGAGACTTATATCCTTTTTTCTCTAGTGTTGTATCGTAATTAGATCGGAGAGCAAAAAATTTCTAAATTATTGTTTTTTTAATAAGATCTTTGCTTATAAGAATCAATTTCATGTTTATAAGCAAATTTTCCTCTAACGACATCTTTATTGCCTCTTCGTTTCACAGTATGTTACGTTGCACTTCCTATTGACTGAATTGAATACTCATGTCATTGTTATGACTCGAGCCCGGATTTCCATGCAAATGCATGTTTTTATATACTTTGGTTACTCTTCTCAAACTTTGTAGCTACACATTACATGACTTATGGATTCCAAATAACCATATTTTTTCCGTGCATGTTTGCATATTTCGACCTTTTTACGGTAAAATTCATGCATAATGCATGTTTTGGATTTTTTGGGCTTAATGTAGCATTTTCATACGTTTTTAATGCATATAAACCCTCATATTCTTGTTTTAGTGCATAATATCAAGTTACCATTCATAACTATACATATTATGAATATACCTCCCTAAAATCTTGGCTTTTCAAAGAAACGTAAAAATGTTGTAATGCATTACCATTGTTATATTTTGATTGACTTGGCAACAGAGTCTGCTACCTGCATAAATTTGAGAGTGCAAGCTACTGTTTACCCTAAATAAACAGTAATATAATACACAAGGCTACAAAAGAAAATGCCGACTCGCCGACCCCCACCAACTTCCATTGAAAGAAAACTGCTAAACAGAATGTTCACTGCTTGAATTTGTCAGTCACTAGCCATTGTTGAAGACTTTGAATACTTTAGAATCGTGTTGTGGAGAAACGGGTGTGAGAGTCAGGGAAAAACTTAAGAAGGTACTTAGTTCAAACCCTGATCTTAAACCTCTGAAAACGTGAAAGACGTATTATGTGGAGAAAATGTAAAAGATATGGAATTCGATCTCACCCTCAGTCAAATTTCTTCCCTTAAGTAGGCCTATGCACCTGTTACTTCTTGTGCAGTAGAAAGATTCTTTTCTGCGTTAAAAAAATGTCCTAACTGATAAACACACGAGTTTAAGTGAGGAGAATTTGGAAAAACTCATTGTTGTATATTGTTTTAAGATAAATTGAAATATATTGAAGTACAGTGTGGATTTTTGATAGTGCATGTTTCGCCCCTCATTGTGCATATTTGGAGATACGATAGTGCATGAATGCATGCATATTTTTAAGTTTGGTAGTGCATGAAAATCCGGGCTTTAGTTATGACTTTTAAAGAAAGATGAAAACCAATTTTTAATCAGATGTTCAGCTATGAACAATGGTTTTGATATATATGATTCATTCTAAATATAGATTTCCCTCTAGAAAACTCCATGATACAAAATATTTAAAATTAAAAAAATGAAGATTGCTGACAGGGCTGACCCTTCAAATATTTACCAATTAAGCCATGGCGTCATAATACAGGAAGGTAAAGTAAACATGTAATGTAGGCTCTAACTAAACATGGGAGAGAGGGGCAAAGAGTTCCATTCATAGATTTCAAATTCAATCAAATGTTCGAAAAGCATTTTGTAGAGTTTGCGGTAAGGCGCGGGGATGTGGAGTTACGGCGGCAGAGTTATATCCCTACCTGAACTGTCTTTATTGCCTGCGTTGTATGCGATATTCTTTTATTAAAATCTTTTTACGTCATATACATAGAATAGAAAAATTATTGTGATCGTAACAAAACATCGAAATCGATATAACATCGGGAAAACATGTTAGGGTAAATCCGGGTGAGATGGCCACGCTTATTTAAATGCTCAATAACTTGAAGGATTTTCAAGATAATTCGTGTGCAAAATGTTCAGTCAGGTCCCTGGATGTCACATTTTCATAACATAATGTTTTATGGAGAGAAAAAAAGTAATTTAGGGTGAGAAATCCCAACATTTTAAAAAACGGTACGTTGGCCATCTCACCCGAGGTGTCAGGGGGAGATTGCCATAGGACATAGGGAAAGTCGGTCACACCATTTTCGAAGAGTAACAAAGTAGAAATACTAGGTAGCTGTACTTCTATAAATATATACAAACAAAATAAACTTAAGTGCTAAAATAAGTTATTACAACGTAAAAATAAACATATTTTGGAAATCAGAATCAATTCTGAGTAACTGAAAAGTTCTGATACATTTCTGAAAAGATAACTAAACTCTACTGCATGCTATTACATCCGATGGAAGGGAAGGGCACACCATCTAACCTCTACATCATTTATCTGCGTCTTTCGACTTCGTTAGTTGATGACAGGATCGAGAGCACCTGGTCGGCATGCCGACTTCCATGACCGCTTTTAAGTAAATAAATAAATAAATAATTTTGAAAATGAATTGAAGAATTTATTTCATTAGGGGTACACTGTCAAAGTCGTATCTATTTACATACATCTTTCTGGATTGGATTTTCAAAATTGTTTCATTAAGGTGTACGTATTAATATGTTCATTTATGTCATTTCCCTAGCAATAAAAATAAATAAGTAATTGAGAATCGATGGAAATTAGTCTTAAGTGAAATTTTTTACATTTCGTGTTAGAAAAAATCAGAAGATCTTGAAAATATGGCTCTTAAGTTGTTGGCCAACTCTCCCGGAAAAACAGTGGGCCATCTCTCCTATTTGTAAAGGTGAGATGACGATAGTCAGCAGTTAAAAATGGAAATGTTTAGAACAGAACACGCAATGCAAGTGAAATATATAAGGTTCGCTCACCTCACACAGTAAGTATCGTTTAACTGTTAGTAATAATGTCGGACTTCTGCTTATTTCATTCAATATACAAAAAATAAATGACCAGTTAGAAAACAATAATGTTATATAAATCGCGAATTTCTAAATATAAACAGCGCAGGTGTTCAACAATCGACTCTTAGTACCAAAAGCTTGCCGCCTACCAAGTTACGTTCAAATATGTTTATCGGCCTTGAAATCAGAGCAATTGGTCGTCAATTCAATTCAATTCAATTCAATTCAATTAATTTTATTGTCGTTAAACAGTTGTACAACTGCAATAGACAAAGTCAACAAGTAAAAGTACACTGATTTGGTTACATAACAGTAACAGAAAAATTAAAATCAGTAAATTCACACATAGTATAAAATGGATTGGCGATCAGCCAACAGTGTAATCTCTTGCAAAATAATTTATATGGTAAATTAGTTAAAACTTGTGGCAACTTATTAAATAGTTTAATGCCTACATAACAGTAACTCTGCATGGTTTTATTTAGCCGGTGCTGCGGAATTTCAATTAACTGGCAGTTTCTGGTGTTATGATTGTGAATTTCTGACCTTACATTATACATATGTCGATTTTGCTTCATAAATAACAATACAGTGTATATATACAAATTTACTATTGTCAGTATTTTATATTTTATAAAATAAGGTTTGCAATGTGTTCTATCAGGTATTTGAGCTATGATTCTAATAATTTTCTTCTGCAATATTAGTAAATCTTGTGTATGAGAACTATTTCCCCATATTAAAATTCCATAATTAATTACACTCTGGAAATAAGCAAAATAAGAAATCCTTACATATTCAGAGGGAACACAGTTAACTAGATTTCTAAATAAATATACAACCCTGGACAGTTTTCTACATAAGAATTTAATATGAGTTTCCCAAGTTAAAAATCTGTCAATGTGAATTCCTAGGAGCATTATATCAGTACAAGGCTGTGGCAAAACAAGATTATTCAGAGTAAAGATTATATTTTGTGTTTTTGTATCATTTAGAAGAAGGCTATTTGCTCTAAACCATTGCGATATCTGTACTGAGTTATTCTGTACATCAGATTGAAGACATTCAAAGTTGTCATGATTACTAATAAAAGTGGTATCGTCAGCAAATAAAATTGATTTCAATTCAGCATTACAGGGTAGATCATTAACCATAACAAGAAAAAGCAACGGGCCCAGAACAGAGCCCTGTGGGACCCCTGACTTTACTATTGCCATATCAGAGACCTCCTCATCAATCTGAACAACTTGATTACGATTGGATAAATACGATGAAAACAATTTATGAGCAGTTCCATTAATACCATAGTATGACAACTTATTTAACAGAATGCGATGATCTACACAGTCAAAAGCCTTGCTTAGATCACAACATGTGACCCAAGCAAAGCTTTTAGTTTCAAAGGTATTCAATATGTTATCAGTAAGTAGACGAACTGCGTCAATGGTAGATTTACCAGTTCTAAACCCAAACTGTTCAGTAGCAAGCACATTAGCTTGTTCAAAATAGTAATATAGTTGTTTGTGAATAAGTATTTCAAATAATTTGGAAAAAACTGGCACAAGAGATATTGGTCTGTAACTTTCAAGCTGTAATTTGTTGCCCTTTTTATAAACGGGTATTACTTTAGCTAATTTAAGTTTACTTGGAAATATACCTTCAATAAAACATTTATTAATACAATAAGTTAATGGAGAGACAATATTATTGATAATTTTCTTTAACATATTGTTCGAAAGCTCATAAATATCTCTGGAAACAGAATTATTCATTTTTGCAACAGCATTCAGTATATCTTCACATGTTACATCTTTAAGTTCAAATAAAGCAGAAGGCTTCTCACGATTTAATAAATATTCTGTCGCCAACTTGTTTGTCTTCGCAATGTTATTCATTATCTTATCCACAGATTCAATAAAAAAATTATTTACTTTGTTGGGGGAAAAATCAGCAAGAGCAGACTTCTCAGTTCTAGCAGATTTATTTATGATATTCCACGCAGCTTTAACTTTGTTGTTTGATGTCTGAATAGTTTTAGCATTAGCATTTCTTTTTTCTTGTAATATTAATAACCTATATTCATTCCTGACTTGCTTGTATATATTTTTGGCATTTGAAGTTAATGTACGTTTATATACATTATAACATATTAGTAAACGTTTCTTCATTTGAATAAGGTCAGAAGTATACCATGATTTGACTTTGGCTTTGCCACGCAGTCCAGTATTATTAATTTTGACAGATCGTTTAGGAAAGCATAGATTAAACAATGATAAAAACCTAGTTAAAAATACATCAAATGTTTGCTCAGCATTTGTGTTACTGCAGAATAGTAGCGTCATCCAGTCCGTTCGAGATAGCCAATCTGTAAAATACATTATTTTTTCTTCGCTACATATTCTAATTAAACGTGTATTATTGATAATTTTGCTCACAGATTTGAAAAACGAAAATACCACAGCAGAATGGTCGGATAACATAGGATCAATAACCTCACTATTATATTGTGACGCGTCCAAATTAGTTACAATGTTATCTAAACAGGCCTTCATTCTAGTGGGTTTAAAATTTGTACAATAAAATCCTACACACCTTAGTATATTTTGAAACTTATTACTTAATGGACAATCACCAGTTATGTCAATGTTATAATCACCACATATCACTATTTTAAATTTCATTCTATTAAGTTTGATGATCATTTCCTCAAGCTTATCGAGAAATATTTCAAGGTCGCCGTTGGGCGAACGATAGAGACTAACTATTATTAAGTTCAAATCTTTAACGACAATTGCCACTGTTTCAATATGTTTCTCGATACAATAGTTGGTCATATCTATTTCGGAAAATTCAATTTCTTTAGCCACAAAAATACATACACCTCCATTTCTAAAGGTTTTCCGGCAGAATATAGCCGCCATTGTATATCCTTCGATATGATATAAATTACTCTCTTGTGGAACTAACCAGTGTTCGGCTATACAAAGAAACTTATAATCCTTTTCACCACAGAAAATTTCAAGTTCATTAATTTTGTTTCTAATACATTGTATGTTAATAAAAAAAATTTGTTGGCCGTCTCTCTCGGAATTACCCTATCAGGATGCCAAACGGTTCCTTGTATTTAATTCTTCGTTTTGGATTACGACCTTGTTAGATTTCATTTCTATAATATGATTATTAAAAGGAATTTTCATGAAAAGTATTCGAAATTTTCATATTTAAAGAAATGGCTCTAACGATTTTAATAAAATTGTGCATTTCGAAATTCCTATCTATAGGCCTATTTTGTCATATATGTTTCTTTATTGAATGAATAGGTATCCAGATTAAAATGAAATAAATATGACTTCAATGCACAATATCAGAACGCGCCTTAATTAAATCATGAATGATCCTATTATTTTGCTTCCCATTGTAACAAGAAAACTACAATTACTTTAGTGTTGTAAACAGTAGTATACTCTTCCATAAATCGAGCTAAACCTAACCCCAGCAAGTTGGCAGAGGTAAAAGGTCCTGGGTCCAAATTTCAAATCTCCTGGCGAGTCAATTTGACTTGGGGTTTTCTTGGTTTCCTCGTTCTTAAACGCCGGACTTTTAAGGCTTGTTTACTTTTCGTAACTAATCGCTACTAAGTCACTCAACATCATAATCAATTAACTGAATATCAGTCAATTAGAAACAATACAACAAAGGAACATGCACAGGAATGAACTATTACAAGAATTTATTGGTAATTATAACACGTTATATTACCTATATGCAGATAGAGATTAAAAAATCAGCTGAGTAATAATAATAATAATAATAGTAATAAAGTAAATAGTAGCTTAAATATAATATATTACTAAGATTTTTTGAACAAATATGAATTTAAAAAAGGAAAGAATAGGCCCATTGTAGGCTACTATGTAGGTCCGTACTTACTTAAAATAGCAATAATTTAAGTAGGCCTAAGTAATGTATTATTATGACTTTGTTTAATTTGTACTCTGTTTTATTAATTACGGGGTACGCGGGCAAAGAGAGTTAAGTCCACTTTCTTTTTACTGAGAATTAAAGTGACTTAACACACTATACCAGCCCAACATAGCTTTAGAGATGGATAAACCCATGAGTTACTCATCCAGAACTACCGTACAATTTTGATTATGACTTACTGGACTTAACACAAAGGTAGAGAACATTTTTATCTATAACTCTATGGACATGTCTCAATTATTTAGGATGGTGGACATAACTCTCTTTGCCCGCGCACCCCGGAATTATTTTCGTGACCTCGTAAATCTTAATTTATATTGATAGTAGGAGCAAACCAAGGAAAATATTTGATACTATAACGAGAACATTATATGAAAAATTCGATAAGATCCTTGAATCTATTTAACCAGGGGGTTTTATGTGATTTTTGAATGGTACACGCTGGTTTCTGTTTCTTTCTCATTAGCCTAAAAGCCTCAATGAAACAAATCTTATCACGTAATTTATGAATGAGAAAGTTTGTGCTAATTTGATAATAACGGTTGGTGTAGTGCTACTTGTTCCACTCAGTCCACAGGTGTATGGTACAGAGTTCATATTGTACAAATAATATTTTTAAACATTATGATTCAATGTATCAGTGGAAAAGTCATACATTCAATTAATTATTTTAATAACAATGATAATAATAGGCCTAATAATAATAATACTAATAATAATACTACTACTAATAATAACAATAATAATATTTTATTATTTCAGAATTCTCAGCAAAACTTCTCACATAATATTCCATGACCTCTTGAACCATTGTTTAGGAAACCCTGATGAAGAAGATTAACTTGAAACCTATCATTTTTTCTTCTGAAAAACCAAGACACATAAAAATCGTTGCTCCAGGCCATTGCATTAATACCGATCTCATTGAAATTGCAACGCTAGATTGGATTAGGTTATGTTATTACTCGTTGCTAGCGTTATTTAGAATAACAGAATGTAGAAATAATTAGAATTGTTTAATATAAATGATTACCTTGATTAAATGAAGTAACTAATAATAAAGGGAATAAATATGATGTATCATATATATATATACTTTATGTCTTACTTGATACTTATTTGCAGGTACCAAAACTTCCATAATAATAATTCAAATTCAAAAGCTGGAAGAACATGTGGACAAGTCCCAGAAAGGCCGAAGATACATCTCCAATACAGGGTGAGAAAGAAGGGAGAGCAAAGGGGCAATACCAGCTGAGCATAAATCCCCAAAATTCCAACAATGAGTTTTAATGTATAATTTAACAACAATGTACAATATAAAGTATTCTTGAATAAATAACATTGACCATAAATGACTAGAAATTCATTATTAAATGAGTGAAATCTCTAATTGTTAAGAAATCCTTAAACTCACAAAATTCAGTAAGATACCAAGAATAATTCTGGAATCGCAAATCACCTAATCTCCAAAACCTACTTTTGTATAAATAGTATAAATATGAATAGGTTACCAATAATGGTTAGGCCTATCTAAGTTCAATGCCAGACCTAATAATTTAGAATATTTAGAATACCAGAGAAGAAAGTCAAAGTCCACGGTTATGTACAATTTACATTAAGGTTAACATAATTTATAAATAGGCCTACCTAATTTCCAATAGTAGGTAATATTTCAAAGTATTTTAGAATACACAAATTATCTAAAATTTGCCTTAAGAAAATATACTCATGGACTATAATTAGGCCTACCTAATTTCCAATAGAAGGTAATATTTCAAAATATTTTAGAATATGAAGGAGACAAGAAAAACTGAGAATTTATTTAGAATTTACTTAAGAAATAATACTCATGAACTATAATTAGGCCTACCCAATTTCCAATAGGAGGTAATATAATTTAGAATAATAGGAAGAAGAAAATCAATAGAAAAAAATCCAGAACCAGAATGTAACTAAATATGACTGCACCCACAAAATATTTAATCAAAGATAAGCTGAATAAACAGGAGATTAACTTTTGAAAAATAAATTTAATATTAGAGAATATTTATGTAAAGAATTGCAAAGAACTGGACAAAGTAAGTTAAGAAAATCAGCCTGCAGAATAGCCACAATATAAATGCAAAAATCAAACTAGAGAATTACAGAATAATGTCAAATACAAAGGTTCACTGAGTATAACCAAGCAAGCTACACGCAATGTAGCCTATAAGAATAACCTAGAAAATTTAAGTAACTATGGGTGCAGAAAAGTAATAGATTTTAATTATATAGAAAAAAAAAGGGGAGACTACTGGAGCTGAAACTAACCCTATACTTCAACTACAATGTAAAGAGAAGAAGAAACTAGCTTGTCATAAATCAGTAATGTATTAATTGAAATCTGGTAGAAAAATTTAGAAAGGGTAATCTACTTGGCATGTATCACTATACATAGAAGGAAGGCTAATTTCCATAAATATACAAATAATCTCTGGCATGACCTAGAATGACGACCTTTGAACCCTGCTATATGTGCCACATAAATATGTATATTTGGTACAACTATATTTAGCCTGCAACTTGAACATAGACTACGCAAAATAGCTATATGAACCAGAACAAATTATTTAAATAACAAGCCATATCAGCACCTGTATAATGATTCAGTTGAAGTCCTATAAGACTATACAAAAATTCGAGTATCTGAATGCTAATATCTTTCTGAAATATGCTAGCTAAAGAAGGGTATACTAGAATTTATAACCAAGACAATTTTTCAAGCCAAAATAACAAGTTATGAAATACAATACGGAATACAGGCTAGATAACTTTATTCAAATGGCATGGTGACATTTAACCCTAAACTTGAAACAAATAGAAACGTAAAATAATGGCTTACATAAATATATCATCTGGGACAGCAATTACGTGACAAGTTCTACCCAAGATGCAACGGGGTAAGCAAATGGCGACGATACGCCCACTAAAGAAATTCTTTTAACCAGCATCTATGAAATGGCAAAATCCTACTAATTCTAGCAGGGAAACCTCAGACAATAATTCCGCAAAACATACATATTAAGAGAATGTATGTAATAATTTCTTGTGCTAAACTACAATCTCATGAACTACGGGCATCGAACACTACAAGGTCACTGATCTCAGACAGGACGCATTTCAACATGACAATTTTCATGATGCCTAGCAATAAGTAACTTGATACAAAATTTGTTCCTTATCCAAGAGGTCCATAACTATAAGGACACCAATTTAACTAACCCTGATAATAAGACTTTTCCATGTCCTTTCCTGCCTAAATTATATTAACAGCAAAATATGAATTCTGGCATGATGTGCAGAAGGCACTTAGAATTAGTTTTACATAATAAGTAGTGACGATCACGCTACTCACACAGAAACCGGAGAGGCTGACTCATCCTCGCAGCTCCCACACAAACCAGGCAGATGCCTAACACAGTCTGGCTCACAGTAAGAAACATGCTCACCACTACGGCTCGGTATGCAGCGGCGAAATCGTACACTACTTAAGTCAGAGAGTGTAGGCGGAGGGGATGGAATCGCGGCAATTTTAAACAGCGTTACAAAATTATTTGCATAATAAAAGTGATCCGAAATTTCATCAAGTAGGCCTACTGATGCTGGCAGGCGTGGGCAAACCAACTTTTATTGCAACACGAGTAGGCATGGGTAGCACAGTCAGTATCGAGTTAACTTTCTGTTGTTCTGAGGTTGGGGTTCAATCCCGGCCTAGGTCGATGGCTTTTCTGTGTGCATAAATGTGACAGACTCATGTTTGTAGATTTACATACACATAAAAGAACTCCCAAAATGCCGCCACAAAGACGATGTTCACAGGCCTAATTTTAAGTACAATCTCGTCGTTAAATAACCTTAAAAACCTACTGAAACCGGAAGTTGTGTTGTCTTATTGGGCACTAAAATATAACAATTAAATTCAAAATTTTCAAAATCAGTTTAACTAAAAGATTTGTAATGTTTTGGATTCATCTTCTAACAAACAAAGAAAGATTCAACCGAACACGTAGGTATATAGTTTCCTGGTCACCTGTAACGTGTACCTTTGTGAAACAGCCGCAATATGTTTCTGCTCTCTGGAGTCTTGATAACAAGGAATGACACCTTTTCTGCTTTTGCATGTGTCTCTAAATTAACTACCATAGCTTTTGCATTAAGAAATGCATTGTTTATAATGATATCTCCAACCTCTATCTTTAAGTTAAAATAAAACATAACAGCGTCCCCATTTGCCATTGAGGAGTAAGACTTATCGCTAACTTGATCTCAAGTAACTCTAATAATGCAGGCGCGATGGCTCATGCTGTAGCGCGTGAGCCTGGCATGCTAGCGGTCCTGAGTTCAAATCTCGGGGCCGGGGGGTGTGTCATTCGTGGTGAACGAAGCCGTGCCTTGGGGGTTTTTCTCGGGGTTCTCCCGTATCCCCCTTTCATTCCACCAACACTCTCCATTTCATCTCACCTTTCCCCCTTTTCATCCTCATCCCGTTTCCACTTCTGGTATCGGGTCTGCTTCGGCAGTCGGAGCCTTTTGGGGGCCTCTCCCGTTCTCCCCGCTGCTTGTGGTTCAGAGGTTGTTGGAGGTGTGTGTCACGAACCTGTCGGTGCTCCCGGTTGGAGGTACCGCAGGGGGTGGCGCACACGTGGCATGGTACAAGGCTTGTTGGATGTAGGGGAGTTCCGTGGGGGCCCACGGGGGGCTCTGTGGTCCGGGGTGGCCTGTGGGCACGCAACTCATCCCATCCCGGAGGTAGGTACAATAAGTCGGTAGCGGCTGCGGTGCTTAGGGGCGTTCCCACCCTGCCTCCCCGCCTTAATGGGCACGAAATAGAACAGCATAGAACTCTAATAATTATGTCCTTTCCTCAGGGCATGAAACAATTATCTTCAAATCGGAATGGTACCGGAAAATGTGAGACTAATGGTAGGCCTCATTAAAGTCACTTTTTGAATCTGGTTGAAAGGAAGAGAAGCCCTTAATGCCAGATAAATTAAAGTCACTTTTTGAATCTGGTTGAAAGGAAGAGAAGGCCTTAATGCCTTAAACGCTGCCAGATAAATCAAAATAATTTATTATAATTATAATAATAATAATAATAATAATAATAATAATTATTATTATTATTATTATTTTATTATTATTATTATTATTATTAATTATTATTATTACATTATAGATACTAATGGGCATACTGTGTGAAATATTAGAACGTTTCAACTCATCCATAATGGGTAGCACTTTAGAAACTCCAGACAAGTCTAATTGGCGTTGATACATAAACAATAATAATAACATGAAATGCAGCTCAATATACCACATTAAAACAATTTATTTTGTAAGAATTCCTCCGTATATAATCAACAAAGTATGATCGAAGTTAATGGACACAGAGTCGCTAGTACATTTCACGGTCCAATGAATTGAGTTGACAGACAACAGAATCGAAACCCTGTGGAGATCATCAAACTCGCTAACGTGCGAAGGAAACACGTATTCGCATGGTAAATTCTTGTCTTCTAAATTGCTGATGAAGCATTAGAGGATACAAATACAGCTTGTGGCGATTAGTTCCGACAAATAATTTTGAATTCCTTTAACTGTATAAGATTTTTAGTCTTAAATGTTCTGCAAGACTGCAAATTCACAGGAAGAAGTGCAGAAATTGTTCAATTTTTAAGTCTCCATTTGGGATGCTGTTAACCCACTCACTGGATAGAAATTACATTTCTCTTACCAATAGCTACTAAAAATATTTCCGATGCCATTGTAATGATCTAGTGTCTAGGCCTATAGTCTACTATGCACATAAGGTAGCCAAAAAAATCACTATTGGGTCTATAGGGATATTTTTATTTTGTCACGAAATCTGTATTGCTATAACTGTTAATTTACTACAAGAAGTTATAGTTCAGTATCATTACAATTTTAATTTCGTAGTCGAGTACTTGAGGTAGGCCTATCCTACGCCTGCATCCTTCTAATATGTAAAATTAAATCTTCATGCAATCTAACTTTCTTTCTTCACGGGGTAAAAACATGACGATTATTGGAAGGAAAAAGTTCTAGCTGTAAAATATTATAAACTGTATTAGGCCTATAAAGGTTTTGCGCATCACTTTTTTGTGTTGTTGACACTAAATTATTTCGAACAAGGAAAAAAGCATTTCCAGACCCATGTTCACATAATATTTTCATCCTCTATATGTCATATTTTTTTTTTGTTTTAATTTGAACATACTTTTTTTGTTATACCCAGAGTTGGCCAGTAATTTACCGAAATTACTTGTATTTTGCACGTAAAATACAAATAAAATATAAATTTGGGTAAAACAAGAATTATAAGCAACATTTCATTCACATCGAGCTTTATCCGGGTAACGCGCGATCGACCATCATGCCTCTGGGAAAACTGGTTTCTTATTTTGTTAGAGGTCTGGACATGCGCAATATGGTTAAGTTAAGTTAGGTTAAATCAAGTTAGGTTAGATTAAGTTATGTTAGGTTATGTTAGTTTAAGTTAGAGCCTCTTGTTCAAAGAAGTAGCTTTATTAATTAGCATTTAAAGCTATTTTAATTACTGTAATAGTACACTGAGAGTGTCGTTTGTTTGAAATTCATCTGTACCAGTAGAGGGTGGGTAAACCTAATATTTCCAGGGCAAAGCTAGAAATGCATATTTATTCCAACTTTACGCAGTGTTCTGGATAAGCGCACATTACCCGGATGAATCTATATTTACTCAATATCGAGTTCTACCCGTAACATACATACAAAATATTTATTTATTACGTTCATTACTTGCATTGTAAATTGTATCAATATTTGTACACACAAAATAGACCTATTCTTTGCAACTGTAAATTGCTTTCAGTCACATCACAACTCCTGAAATATCATTTTTCGCGATTTTCTGGAAAACGCCTCTAACGATTTTATTTACATTTTTCACATGGGATTGTTTATACCAAGTGCTAAAACTTTTGTTTGAAACATTTTTTTCCGAAAAAACCCCTGAGGGGTAGTCAGCCTATAAACCAACCAATCTGAATACGCGCTCTTTGCAATACGGCCTATTGTAACGGAAAATGGTACAAAAACAAAATTTTGAATTTACATTAGGTAGGCTACGTTCTGGGGATGTGACACGAAGATTGGTGACAACTTTATCTTATTTTAAAGGGGACTTCACAAGAAATAAATAGTTTGTCGCAATTGTCTCGAAAACAGCTCTTAAGATCTTGTTTGCATGGGGTGCTTATACTAAGAGCTAGAACTTTATTTAAAATATTTTTTCGAAAACCATTGTCTAAGGGTAGTTATAAGCCACCTACTCTGAATATGTCGTCATTGCTGTATGGCCTCTTGTTCTATATCAGAATGTGAAGTGAGAAAATGTATTGGCCACGCTTAAAGTAAAGAAAGTTACGAGAGTACATTAATTCGATTTTATTTGGGTTATGACTGTATCCTTCCGGGATGCGAAGTGATGTGGTAACAACATTCTCTTCATTTTACAACCAATTTACATGAAGAGAATATGATACACAATAATTATATTATACTAAAAGGTTAACTTTTATTTGGGCAGAGAAAGTTATGTGAATTTCACATAAGATTTTTTTTTTTTAAGTTAGGAATAAACATTAGGGTATCTTGGTATCTGATTCATAACTTTTATCTTTCCTTCTTTTTAATAAAAGTTTTTGGTACGCATTATCCGAAATAAGAAAGTCTTGTGTAACCACGCTATTTGTAGTAGGCCTACCTGTATTTTAATACCATAATTGGAGAATGACGCTTGAAAGATAAATAGCTTTGAATTCTTGGTATTTAACCTTTGGTCAGACTTCGCTATGACAAAACATTGTTTGAAAAAGTTTCACGCCTTTAGTCGTTTATCATTCCGAGCGAACACCACTTGTCCGTATCATTACACTCCTTTTGGCCGTCGGTGAGAACAATGAAAATATGGAACCTTAATTTTTTTTTATTAATTTGATTGCGTGGGAAGCTTGAGCATAAAGCTGCCTCGTGTCTTCAGTCAAAATAACTTATGTGATCTCTTGTTTCCTCAGATTCTCCGACAACAATTGCTTGGTTACGTCTTGTAGGCTACCTTGAAAAAGCGAGTTTCAAGACCCACTTAATACCCAATCTCAAATATACCGTTTTGTGATATTAGTTCAAAAATAATTTATGTTAAAGCATCTAGTGTATAATAATATTTAGTTGTAGGCCTATATAGGCTTAATATTAGTAATGATTATGCCTTTATGCAGCAAAATATACAAAGAAGAAATGAGGCTGTAAAAAGGCCTTAGTCTAAGCAAATACATTACGCAACGGCATTTATTACGGTATTTCATACCATTATAGGCAAGTTGCAACCGACTGTTTTTGTTCGACAATAACTGTTTAAGTTATGAGATTTTAGATTCACTCACAGACGGGAAGCTGCCCTTCGGAATCAGCTGTTCTCGTAGTTCTTGCCACCTGCGAGAGATGGCAGCTCATGGCGTTCGGTCAAATAGAAGATTTTTGTCGTTCTCTTATAATGAACAAAAATCAGTTTCAAAATGAATGCCATTGTGATACCTTTACGTGTTACGGCGTCAAATAAGTTCAGACCTATTGTACTAGACTATGGTAAAAATATTAGACAAGGATTTATGGTATTATTAAGAACACTTAAATTTAAACGAATTAATTAAATAATAGAATCATTAACTTACTGCGAGCATTGCTTTTAAGGAATTGTAGGCTACAACTTTTATTTATAAACATGAGTCATCAATCATTTAGTGCATTCACGCACTACATCAGTGGAATACAGCTTCATTAAGTGATGACCGTTGTGAAGGAAGTGCACGGCAAGTCACTGTGTGTGACGTCAGACAAGAGCGCTTCCCTACCGCAATACCAATGCCCTTCTCTTCCCCCAGTTCCATGGTGCCTACATTTCACAATCTCCTCGCAGAAGCCTTAGCGAGTGGAGAAAGAGCAGACTGCTATGACGTCACAGAGAAACCTTCAGTCCTGCCCTTTCTTGTTAGTTGTGCTTGTTTATTGCAAAATGTGAAGCAGTATGAATGGTGTCAAAATACCGGGTGATCTTCTGATATTACGGATTGGTAACTAGAGAAACCTTTTTTTTACACACGATGTGAAATGCAGGTGCTCATATCGCTTTTACCAGCCCGTCCGATTAACATTAAAGCTAGATATTTTTCTCTGTTAATATGTTATTCTAGCGCAAATCTTAATGTGCTGAATAGTCACGCTGAAGGTCCAGGGTTCGAACCACGATCCACCGAAATTGATAATTCGCGACGAAGTGGACAGTGTTTAGACTTTGCTGGTACTGCTTAACTTCTCAATCAGCAGGATGATAAGATTCACATGGTAGACCATATGCGTATCCTTATTTCAAAATCAGTCTAGCCACGTCAGAATTGACAGTCCTTGCTTGAAAAGGTAGTGATTATACAGGTTTATAAACTATTAACCCATCTTCATCGAGAAAATAAGATCAGGTTAACTGATACGTAAAACAAAGTGCATGATGGAGTTAAGAAGCATATTTAAGAAACTATGAGTTTTAACCACCGTTTCTTGAGAAAGTTTGATCGGCATATATGAAGGCATAAGTGGGATAACTAGAATACTAGCAGAACGAATTTAAAACAATTCCTTACGTCAACAATATTCCTTTAGTTTTCCCGAAACATCCGAAGGCGTACAAGTGCGCAGTCAAACCCATCTGGATTCTAGACTGTGTTAGATGTGAATGACGTCAAGGCTAACCATCCATTCTTTTCCCCATATTTATAGGGCAGATACAATCACCAATTTTTGCACATTTATAACAATTGTTGTTAAGTTATATCAAAACTTTTAATTATAATATTTTTTTATAATTAGTCTATTATGAATTTCATTTATAGGCTAATTCATGTTTCTTTTATGTCAGTTTCAGTTTCCTAAGGATTCTCATGATTCTTGAATTGGCTAGCATGTGGCCTTTGCTTGCCTACGCTGTTATCTCTTTGTACACGGCCATGTATTGTCATGTCCTCTATGTATATTTGTGACACTTGAGTCACAATATTTCTTTCTTATCATTCAACAATAATTAATTTTCATACTTCTGTTCTGTGAGGCTTTATGTCTACAGTCATTTATTTAAACTACGTAAATTAAGAATACTTTCTCACAAAGAAGTTTAGTTTAAATAAATATTAATTTTGTTTCAAACTGAATTAGCTTGCATTTATTATTTTGATAGTGAATCTTAATCAGTTATGGTATAACTTAACATTTTTTTTCTCGTTCTTCTCTTTCTTTATCGTAGGTTTACCTCTCCCTTTTAGGATTTAAGCGACCCAAGCCGCCCGGGCCTTACAGGTCCGCAACCTGTCGGGAGGGTGATTATCTTTGGATCACATACATACTTTTTTGACCAGACAAGGACACGGAGGGCCTCCCCGGATGAGTGATCAGCCCAATGCCGGGGCCACCTCCGAGACAACATGAACACATAGGACGAGACACACCGTTCACACACACATACTCACTCCGAACAAGGCGAGGATGGGATGAACATGATAATGACGGCCAGATGACATCTGAGGACCATAAGGGCCTAAACTTACCCGAAATTTGTCTCACAGGTGAGGAAAAACCTCACCTAGGTAACTTGTCCCGACCAGGAATCGAACCTGGGCCCACTGCTTGAGAGGAGCGAATGCATCCCCTACGCCACAGCGTAGTTTTTAAGCAACTATATTGACTCCGGCGGGTTGTCTGAACCAATCAGAGTTCGATTAGTCAGTCCTATACTGTAAGTCCCCGTACATTACCCATAAGTCATAATCTCTCTTATCAGTAGGGCTATCCTTGATTGAAGGTGGCCTTGCTCAGTTGCCTTAGCAAACTGGGTAAGAAGAACGTCGCTGAAACATATCAATCGTGATCAAAAAGTCGAGAAGAGAGAAGAAGTGAGATTAAAATGAATAAAGTCAAGAACAAAAACGTGGGTGAAGTAAGAACATACTTGATTGCATTTTGTTTGGAAACCCGGAATTATGTGACGGGCGTTCAGTTATAGACTGAATGGTGTTTTGCATACTGCCCGGCAGAGGGCTCCATCAGAGCCACCAAGTTGAATTATCTGTAATCTCGAACTCAGTAGCCTATCTCCGCATACTCTCTTTCCCCATGTGTCAGGGCAACCATGAGGAAAGTGTTTTAGTCAATCGCCCCTGAGCGGGCAAATAAGCAGCTGATACTGGCAGTGAGTTTGAGAATCAATATTAATTTACATTTATGTTAATTTTGTGCATTAAGATTATTGAGAAGAACAAAGTTTATTTTCAAAAGGAATATTTTACTGAGAGGGTAGAAAGGGGCGTCACCCAATTATTGGGCATTGTAGTGACCAACCCGGAAATGATCCATTACCCAGTGAAGACACAGGAACTTCATAATCTGAACTGAAAGTCACAATCATTCTTCACAGGGATGCAGAGTGAATGAACAATTCTTTAGAAGGTCAGACTCCTAACAACGGACCCACCAATACGAATGCATTGGTTTTATAAGGCTGCTTTATGTTAAAAATGTGAAGGTTTTCCTCCGCCTGTCACGACTGGAACTTAGGCCTATGGAAACAGTTATTTCAATGACAACTTCTTAATCGATTTGAAACTTAGATGATTTTACTTGGCGTATACTTATATCATTAACCGAAATGGATTACATTAAAATCAAAACAGCATATTAGTGAAAACTTAAACTTTATAAAGCATAAGTATCCTAACTTAACCTCGCTTAAACACCCAATCCTTCACCTTGCCTCTATTAGTTTTAAAGTGCAGAGCATGCTGGATTATGTAAGCTCTAGTTTGAATTTTTTTCTTTTTTTAATATCAGATTTAATAATTACGCGCTAACTGCAGAGGTCATATGCGCGTTAGGATTTTTGCATTTTTCAGCTGCCCTTTCCGTTCTTCCGTTGCTAGTTTCTTTGTATAATGGCACGTTCGCCTATTAATTTTTTTAAGAATATGAAATTTGGCCATGAGCCGTGCTAAGTAAATATTCAATTTGGCATTTGCCTTTGAGATTGAGGAATCCAAGAAAATTCGTCAGTCAAATTGGCCGGCAACGGGGTTTGAACTCGGGACCTCTGGAATTAATATGTTTCTTCCTTTATTCAAAATGACTGGATAATGTCGACTTTACCCTGGTAAACTCCGCATAAAACCATTTAACATACCTTACTCATTAAGATATTACCAATAAATGGGGTGAGTTTGGAGACTTTCGTGAAACATATCCACATGCCGTACGAATAGTTGTTGGTATCGATATTTCAATGAATGTCTAGTTATTGGAAAGAAAGAGCTCCGTGTGCGACCTGCTGCAGACTGCTGTTATGTTCACTTCGTGCTGGCCAGCACACACTGTAATTTGATGACAGACTGTATCACGCATTATTATACCGGTCACACAGATTGGTTACAACTATACAGCTTTTCCATGATGACTCTTCGCATGCAATTTACTGGCTCTCTGTAGACAAATCTAATGATAAACAAACCAAGAAATTGGTTTGTTATCTTAGGTAATGCCACGAGTGACTTGGAAATCGCCGATAAATAAGGAGCTACTTCGTTGAAAGGGAATTTATATAGGGAAGTTTCAAGTCACGCGTTGCATTCATAATGACTATTTAACGAATAATATGTAATAATAATAACTATTAAAATATACTGAAATTGAATTATTTCAATAGCATTTCAGATTGAACAATATCTATCAGTCATGAGCATGACATATAATCAACGTGGGTGTTTTTTTTTTCTTTAGCAAAACACGATAGTAGACCAATGGAAACCTAAAATTAATAAACTTCCAAGTATTGTTTGCTGAAATATTGAAGATATTTGCGTAAAACAATTATTTTATTGTTATTGTTTCGAGCGATGCATGCTAACTTAGTAAGTACTAGGCCTATTTCTTGAAATATATTATGTACGTAGGAATAGATATTTCATTCATGCTTTTGAGGTCAAGTCTTTATTATGTTTACGGGAGGTGATCGTAATAAAAATGCCGACGTTGCTGAACTGTGGAATACATTTTCTGTAAAATATTTTAATGCTAATTCTTGAATAGATGTAAGCGTAATTCACTTTATTTACTGAATACATCTCACAATGGTGACGCATGCAGAAATCACTATCTAGATAAGTTAGTCTCCGTCCTGACTACAATATGAAGACAGGAGAAGGCATCTCTATCACTTTTGTAGGATGTGATAAAGCAAATCTCGATAAAGACTAAGAAAATCAGGTCTGTGATTGGCTGATTTCAGACTGATTCTAATAATTATATTAGGCCTATTGGCACAAATCTAAAGAAACACATATGAGCTAAATTGTAATCGTTATTGCCGCTTGTGTACCGCTACATAGGCTAAGCTTCCAAAATGACCATTCACAATGGAAACATTAACGTGATAGTCAAACGGTTAATATTGTCTGTTGCCTTTAATTATGGGACGTACGAATGGAATATTGATAAAAATTTACAAATAGTACAATACAGTACAGCAAATAAATAAATTTCACATAATTGATAAAATTTATCAACTGATCACGTTTAAGAATCTCCTGAATGGTTACATAGATTATTGTTTCTGTTGACATAATAAGGAGAAAAATAACTATTTTCTTCCGGGAAAAAGTTTCGTGTTCTAGTCCTGGTAGCAATTTTTTTTTTTTTTTTTTTTTTTTTTTTTTTTTTTTGTGGAAGCTAGGTAACATATCTATTGCTTATATTTTACCGTACATAAAAGCCACAAAATTCCTAAATCAGTTTACCTCGCAGAACTGTATGATGTAACTGTCTTTCTATGAGTTCGACCAATAGGGGAAATTATATTAGAAAGATTTCCTCTTCACTGTATCTCGAACTCTGGTTAGTTCATTTGGTAGAGCGACGACATGGCAAGTCGAATGTCCTTGATTCGACTCCCGGTATCAGAAGAAATTGTCTGCTAAATGTTTTTTCCTGAACGACGTTATATTTTTAGAAATATTAATTAACTTTCGCGGTCCCCACAACATGCAGCTATTTGGACAGGCTTGAAAGCCGGTATTATTCGCGAGAACACCAGAAAATATCGCCAAAAGAGGTTGTAGCCTACTGCATAATGATGAAATATTGATATTAATTATTTTCTTAACGTGACTTTTTAAAAATTGATGGAAGGGGTGTTTACAACAAGGATATAATCCAAAGCGTATAATATTGAGCGTCCAGCAGCGCACGGTGCGGGCGTAACAGCAATTCTGCACGACTTCATTAGTGAAAATGAGGTCCCATGTACCAGGCTTGATAATGGGGACGATAATTGTAACACAATGGCTCTAATTACCGTGTGCAACAACAACCCATCATGATTAAAATTAAATGGAGTAGAGGGCGTTAGTGGGAGGAGGGGAGATGACGTCCCTGTACGGAGCTGCCGCGTTGTTGATTCTTCTATCTGTCCGTCCGTCTGTCTGAAAGTCCGTGAGGTACAGTCGCTAAAGCTCAACTAAAACTCTACATTACTAACATAAGTTACCGATAATCCCTGCAGCCGCATTGTAAAATCGTGTGGCTTCCCCAAGTTTGAAAAATCTAAATTTTTAATCACCATTACCATAATTATTATTATTATCATATTGGGGCGTTGTAGTAATCGTTGATTTTTCGTAGTCAGAACAATATCACCATCGTCAGTACACCAATAATTATTAACATTTAATAACACACGTGATTTCTATTAGTAAAATGAAACAGTACAATAAAAACCTGTATGTAAAATAAAATAAATTTTGTTCATGTTAGTTTTATTAAGTGTAAAGTCAGATTAACTAAAATAAATCATCTCCTAAAATTGTACAATATACTCGTCATAAAGCTAAACTATTACAATTTACAAAAAAAGTATTCACGTTGAAGTGATATCATATAATTAAAATGTTAAATATGTTACGTATCTATATAGGATTTTCTTCATTGATGTTAACAATCATGGTAGGCAATTGTGAAAGTATTGGATAGGGATATAAAGAATATTTAATAAGTATAGAAGAATGCAAGTTAATAGGATGTTAATGACTCCGCCTTTTTATTCCGGACCTTTCGTTATATTACCTATGATAATGTGGACATAATTATGGGTGATTTAAAATATTTGAAGAAACAAGAGTGAAGAATGAGTCAGGTCAATAAACAAATATTGTCATCATGGTACCAACGTCCGTCATCAAAGTTGTCACGTATGTGTCATACTCTTTCAAATGTTGGGATTTCCAAAACATAGCCTGGGGCGGCAGACCCAGTTAATCCGACCCTGGTTCCCATTACAACTTCTCGTAACTCCTTAAGGTACGCTAAACATTTCCAATACATTTCCTGTTTTTTTATAAACAAGAGTCTGCACCATCCAGCAGTACAAAGTCGTCGCACTAGTTCTTTCGTTAGTGGATTCATGAATAGAGATAGAGAAAAATAATATACATTATTTCCCAAGCTAGGTGCAGCGTTAACCAATATCAGTATCAGATGGTTAATTATATATAATTTCATTTTTATTTAGCCTATATTTACTTATAGGGGTACGCCGTAGCGTAGTGGTTGAGGCGCTGCGCTACAAACCGGAAGGTCGCGGGTTCGATTCCCGATGAGGTCGTTGAGATTTTTCAATTGACCTAATCCTTCTGGTGGCACTATGGCCCTGGGGTCGACTCAGCCTCTAACAGAAATGAGTACCAGGAGCAATCCTGGGGGTAAAGGCGGCCGGTGCGTAAGGCTGACAACCTTACCACCTTCATGTGCCGAATGTCCAAAATCTGGGAGCCTCAACCTCCTGGAACCCTCTGGGCCTCCGTGGCCTGTATAGGGATCACTTTACCTTTACCTATATTTACTTATATCTGTGTGACAGATTCACTATAAATGAGACCTCTAGGAGAAATATAATGGATAAACAATTCAGAATATCATGGACGAGGTAAATTTGTACTCTGCTTTCTGTAAGGAAGTTCAAATAGGCTTCATATTCCAAGTAAAGTAAAGTAAAGTAAACCCTATACAGGCCATGGAGGCCCAGAGGGGTCCAGGAGGTTGAGGTTCCCAGATTTTGGACATTCGGCACATGAAGGTGGTAAGGTTGTCAGCCTTACGCACCGGCCGCCTTTACCCTCAGGATTGATCCTGGTACTCATTTCTGTTGGAGGCTGAGTCGACCCCAGGGCCATCAGGGCCATAGTGCCACCAGAAGGATTAGGCCAATTGAAAAACTCCAACGACCTCATCGGAGATCGAACCGCGACCTTCCGGTTTGTAGCGCAGTGCCTCAACCACCACGCTACGGCGTACCCCCATATTCCAAGTAGTAAAATAAATAATTAATTAAATTGCAATTATTAACGAGAGCTTTGCGGGGTTCGGCATGGTTTAGACGGCCATGTCCTAGAATCCGAACCTATAACTAAACATTTCGTGCAGAAGGCATTTTCATACAGAGAATCTACTGTCATTGGATGAGCATGAGACCAACATGCAACTAACTGTTCCACAAAGGGCGAGTCTTCTGCATCATTCTTAGCAAATTGTGGCTGCTCCATTCTATGCTTTACGTTCACATTAGTACATCCCTCAGTTGGGGTTACACGTATTATTAATGTAATATTTACACACACTAATCACATTACATGGTCTGCTCCATACAGCGCAGAGTGATTAAAACATAGATTCAGGATGGTATCGCAGAACATTAAGTTATAGGGACTTACCCCGACAGACTTTCAAATGAAAATTACCTAGAAGGACGTTTCTGGTTTCCCCTATTTGCATGAAAATAACCGAATATTTAATTTGTTTGTTGTTTAAAGTGTTTGGCTTGTGTTTCAAAGCTCTAGAGAGTTGTTGTGGGACACTGGCAGAACAAGGCCTTAATTAAATAACATAGGCGGATCCCATAGGCAACATTTTTAAAGCGTAATTGTTAGTTAATAAGTTAATGTGTTTTATGACATAATATACTTGTCCAGCTAATACGCACGGCCAATAAATCATTCCAGTTAGGGCCTTGCTACACGGACGGAATAAACGCGGCCGAATATTTGGGCCGAGAACGGCTGATTTTGACCATGTTATTCGAACCGAATTTCGGTCGCCGAACTTCATCGACCGAAACGCGTGATGCATGTTACACGGGAAGAATGTTGACCGAAAAAACGCAAGCTGGAATTCTTTCGAGGGCAAAATGTACGGAGTTGGAAGTTTAAAAATGGCAACACATCTATTAAATCCTCCGCGCGCGTGCATTCGGTCGACATTCCGCCCGTATAAATTGGCCCATGTTACACGGAGACCGAGAAAACGCGGCCGATTGTCGTCGAACGAAACGCGTATCCATTGGGTCAATGGGTAGGTATTGATATATATTACACGGACGGAATAACCGCGCCTTCAGACGCGGAAAAATTGGTGTAGGCGGTTTTTTCGCCTAACGACCGGTAAAATTGTGGAAAGAACGCGCGCAGAAAAAACGCCTGTGAAGTTATACGGGCAGAAAACCGACCGAATGCAATGGGCGTGGAGGAGCAGCAGCGCACAGGGTGGGAAAAAATTGAAATACGTTGTGGTGTTTGTGCATGTCGATTGACTTGCGACTACATACAGGAAAACTCTACCAACCACGCATGGCTACTGCACGTTTAATTCCTGGGAAAATAGACATAGTTTTATTTGATGTCACCACTTTACACTTTGAATCTATAGCAAGAATTTTAGATTTAACGCGGTAGTAGTCAAGCAGCCGACGTGTGTTCTGTAAGACTCTACTGACCACGCATGCACGGTAAAAATGTCAATTTGGGATGTCATGGTTATATTTTGACAGATGACAGGTATTGCACATAACACATAGGCCTAGCTGTTAAGTTCATAAACATGGACAGTTACTTCTTTTCGGATATATAGAATTAAGTTAGGAGGCGTATAAGATCACGTTTTTTAAAAATATTAACAACTAAATACAAATTAATATGAACTTGGAGAAACTTTACTTTTTTCAATAACAATGCTTGCAGCTTGTAAGGGATCGTGGAGGTTTCTTCTGTGTCTCTCGGTATTAATTTTGTTACAGTCCTTGGTTTGCTGAACCGCCTTCATTAGAGCCGGCATAGGGGCTATATGTTTGGCTAGTGCATCTATTTGTTTTTCTATACTAGCAGAATTGATTATTTCTGTTACCTTCGCAACTATGATTTTCATGAGGGACAAACTCATTGACAGATTAACAGTCATACACAAGGGAAAGATAACCGGAACTTAAAAATATCTGACTAGAGGATACGAAAAGTATGGATTTCCAAATTGCCAGAATTATGCAGCAAGCTGTTTCGTCGTCAAAAATTAAAGAATTTTACAAAATTACACAATTTTTGTCTATGCTACATTTATGCGATTGTCAGATTGTTCTTACATTCATATGTATGCCTGCAGTTGCCACGATTCAGCTATCAGATGGAATTTGTGCAAGCAAATCCATTTTCTATGCCGGACAATTAAACCGTGCCGAAGCTCAAGCATTATTATTGAAAATAAGTAAAGTTGCTCCAAGTTCATATTAATTTGTGCAATGATTATTATTATTATTATTATTATTATTATTATTATTATTATTATTATTTTTAAAAACGTGCTCTTATGCCTCCTAAATTAATTCTTAATATCCGAAAAGAAATAACTGTACATGTTTATGAACTTAACAGCTAGGCCTATGTGTTATGTGCAATACCTGTCATCTGCCAAAACATAACCATGTCATCCGAAGTTGACATTTTTATGTTGTTGTAGTAGTGTGGGCAGGCTGTGGTCATTGTAATTGAAGTTACCAAGCAAGTTACGGACTATTGCCCTCGAAAGAATTCCAGCTTGCGTTTTTTCGGTCACCATTCTGCCCGTGTAACATGCATCACGCGTTTCGGTCGCTGAAATTCGGCGACCGAGATTCGGCTTGTCCTCCAGTTTTTTTCGCGTCTGAAGGCGCGGTTATTCCGTCCGTGTGATTTATAACATTACCTACCCATTGGCCCAGTGGATACGCGTTTCGGTCGCTCACAATAGGTCGCGTTTATTCCGTCCTTGTAGCAAGGCCCTTAGAGCTTTATCAGAAGTAAAAATCGTATAATAACAGTGTCACAGTTCCCTAATAATACCCAATTCAACTACGAAGTTAATATGCATCTGAAATAGGCTCAGGCTATTAATAATAATACCGAGAATACTAATGTGAATATTTTATTCCCAAGCACTCAATTCGGCAATTCCGCAGTGGATACTGTATTGGTTCTGAAGTTCGAAGTTACATTGTGTTTGAAAAAATCAAGTTTTCTCAAGGTTTAACTTAATTTTTAATTTATACGAGGCTATCTATACTTATAGGTTCAAAGTATTGGAAGTGAAAGGCTTGGTGGTAAGAATAAATAATAAATTTGTAAAATATATTTTGGGAAAGCCGATAATGTCGAACACATACATACGGGAGATTGCTCTTTCAAATCCTTGAAAAGGCTCATTTGTGCGTAGTTTGTGGATTTTGTCCCTCAGAAAAGCAAATTCTGGACTGAAGTTTACATCCACCCCAGACATCCTCTTCCCTTTGCCACAAATTCCTGAGATTTTTAAAAATCAGGGGTTCCATATATTTTTAGAAGTTAAGTGTCGTAGGCCTAGCCCCTTTCCAATATTCCTATAGTTTTGAGAGGACCGCTGCAAGTATTTGCATAATGTAATATCGCTTCTATGGAATTTCCGGTCCTCATTACTTTTTTAAAAATGTGCAACTTGTTTATTTTTACACATTTTTAAGATTTATACATTTCATAGATTTTTTAATCTTTAGTAGGAGAAAGATGAGTGCACCAATGTGGTGCAAGGGATGTTTTTGCTCCTCTCAGGCAGTGGGACCGGGTTAGATTCCTGGTTGGGACGAGTTACCTAGGTGGGTTTTTCTGGGGTTTTCCCTCACCTGTGAGAGGAATGTCGGTAAATTTAAGCCCTTATGATCCTCGCATATCATATGACCGTCATTATCATCTTCATTCCATCCGTGCCTTGTTCGGCATGAGTGTGTGTGCGACTGGTGTATCTCGTCCTATGAGTTTGTGTTGTCTCGGAAGTGGCTCCAACATTGAACTAATCACACATCCGGAGAGGCCTTTCATGTCTTTGTCTGGTCAAAAATGTATGTATGTGTTCCGAAGATAATCCCTTTCCAGATAGGTCGCGGTCCTGTAATGAACCGGGCGGCGTGGGCTGCATAAACTCCTTTACAGTGGGGATGTTAAACTTAGAAAAATAAAGAGAGAAATTACGAGAAAGCAAATCAGAATGAGTGATAAGAATTCGGAGCTGGTAAAATGTATGTTATTTTCAGTTTACACTTTCAACCAGAATTAAATAAATTGTTCTCCACTGGGTTAATAAGACACTGATCTGGAACCTAATCGATTACAACAATAGCAAATCTTAACGCGTTTCCCTTGCACACCGTGACATAATTGGACAATTTCATGTCATATAATCAAAATGTGGGACGTCATATAGGATTATGAATGCAGAGGTATAGTTTGGCAGAAAAATTGTACAGTTGAATAAAAACTCTTTTCTTAGCGCACTTTATTTACCTTGGTAAACTTCTGGACGGCAGTTTACCAAGGTAAATAAAGTGCGTTAAGGAAAGTGTTTTTATTCAACTATTTCATACACAACGGACACAAGAATGAAAAAAAAAAATTTTTAATCAAATCATAATAATAACTGGATTAGGCGTATTTACATATTCTTTCCACAACAACTGTAGGTGGCCAAAATATAAAGATTACTGCGACAAAACAAAATTATAGCATTTAAGTTACAACGTATTATAAAACACTTTGAAGGGCCTTTCTACACGGACGGAATAAGTGCGACCGATTGTCATCGACCGAAACGCGTATCCACTGGGTACAATGGGTAGGTAATGTTATAAATTACACGGACGGTTTAACCGCGCCTTCAGACGCGAAAAAACAAGAGGGCAAGTCGAATCTCGGTCGCCGAATTTCAGCGACCGAAACGCGTGATGCATGTTACACGGGCAGAATGGTGACCGAAAAAACGCAAGCTGGAATTCTTTCGAGGGCAGTAGTCCGTAACTTGCTTGGTAACTTCAATTACAATGACCACAGCCTGCACACACTACTACAACAACGTAAAAATGTAAACTTTTGATGTCATGGTTATGTTTTGGCAGATGACAGGTATTGCACATAACACTTGGGCCTAGCTGTTAAGTTCATAAACATGGACAGTTATTTCTTTTCGGATATTAAGAATTAATTTAGGAGGCATAAACGCACGTTTTTAAAAATAAAAATAATAATAATAATCATTGTACAAATTAATATGAACTTGGAGCAACTTTACTTATTTTCAATAATAATGCAATAATAATGCTCGGCATAGAAAATGGATTTGCTTGCACAAATTCCATCTTATAGCTGAATCATGGCAACTGCATTATGATTGTAAGAACTACAGTACATTCCTGACACAATCTAACAATCGCAGTGGGACAATAAATTGTCTAATTTCGTAAAATTCTTTAATTTTTGACGCCGAAACAGCTTGCCAGTATCCGTCTTGCTGCATAATTCTGTCAGTTTGGAAATCCATACTTTTCTTGTGGTACGTCCTCAAGTCAAATATTTTAAAGTTCCTGTTAACTTTCCCTTGTGTATGACTGTTAATCTGTCAATGAGTTTGTCCCTCATGAAGATCATTGTTGCGAAGGTAACAGAAATTATCAATTCTGCTAGTACAGAAAAACAAATGCTCTAGCCAAACATATAGCCCCTATGCCGGCTCTAATGAAGGCAGTTCAGCAAACCAAGGACTGCAACAAAATTAATACCGAGAGATACAGAAGAAACCTCCACGATCCCTGACAAGCTGCAAGCATTGTTATTGAAAAAAGGAAAGTTGCTCCAAGTTCATATTAATTTGTATTTAGTTGTTAATATTTTTAAAAACGTGCTCATATATGCCTCCTAAATTAATTCTATATATCCAAAAAGAAGTAACTGTCCATGTTTATGAACTTAACAGCTAGGCCTATGTGTTATGTGCAGTACCTGTCATCTGTCAAGATATAACCATGACATCCCAAGTTGACATTTTTACCGTGAATGCGTTGGTCGGTTGAGTCTTACAGAACACAAGTTGGCCGCTTGACTACTCCCGCGTTAAATCTAAAATTCTTGCTATACCCAAAGTTTCGAAATTTATCAATTTCTGTAGATATAAAGTGTAAAGTGGTGACATCAAATAAAACTATGTCTATTTTCCCAGGAATTAAACGTGCAGTAGCCATGCGTGGTTTTTAAGGTCGCAAGTCGATCGCCATGCACAAACACCACAACGTATTTCAAAATTTTCCCACCCTGTACGCTGCTGCTCCTCCGCGCGTGCATTCGGTCGACATTCTGCCCGTATAACTTCACAGGCGTTTTTTCTGCGCGCGTTCTTTCCGCAATTTTACCGGTAGCTAGGCGAAAAAACCGCCTGCCCGCTTTTTTTCTGCGTCTGAAGGCGCCATCCGTGTAATTCATAACATTACCTACCCATTGACCCAATGGATACGCGTTTCGTTTGCCGACAATCGGCCGTGTAACATGGGCCAATTTATACTGGCGGAATGTAGACCGAATGAACGCGCGCGGAGGATTTTATAGATGTGTTGCCATTTTAAAACTTCCAACCCCGTACATTTTGCCCTCGAAAGAATTCCAGCTTGCGTTTCTTCGGTCAACATTCTGCCCGTGTAACATGGATCACGCGTTTCGGTCGCTGAAGTTCGGCGACCGAAATTAGGTTCATATAACATCGTCAAAATCAGCCGGTTTTGGCCGGAATATTCGGTCGCGTTTATTCCGTCCGTGTAGAAAGGCCCGAAAGAGAACCAATCAAAAATAATATAATGGCAGCATACAATAACATATAAGCCTACATATACAAATATTAATGGTCAAATGAGTGGTTTCTAATTATTGATATGGAGCCCTTCAATGCTGAAAGAGCGATGATCATCTGCACCTCTATGGGTAGAGTGAACGTTCTGCTAAAATCTACGGACTTACTCTTTAAAATTCGCTTACTCTTCGTCGAGAACACAATCTGAGAGTGTACGAAAGCAGGGTACTTAGGAAAACATTTTGGTCTGAGAGATATGAAAATGTATTTACAATTTACATCAGTACAGTTTTCACATTTTATTCTAGGCCTGCAGAATCGTATACATAGTCCTATATATATAGCCTATACGTTGCCTTAAGCGAGAAGCGTTCAATGACCAAAAAATTTCTGGAAACACTGGTGTTAGGCTAGGTAAGTAAAGTGCATGTATGACATCAGATTTTTATATTAAATATTGCCTGTAGGATGTGTAATATTGCGACAACATGAACAAAGTAGGGCTTCTCTAATTGTTTCTTTGCAGTTTTTCTCATGTAGGAGGATTAGGCTACTCCCTTTATTACCGTGTTTAGCAATGGTAATGTGAATGGCTGAAACACTGGTGGCTATAACACAAGGTGAGCACATTCTTTCTTCTGCCGTCCACTGAAGTCTTCACACGCCCTTCAACAGTTGTACACTGAGACTGCGGAGGTCATTGCAACTGGTTTCTGTCTCATGGCTTATTACAGTATTTACGTGCAAGTGAAATCAAGCGGAACTGTGTGAATATCCCGATTACTCTATGCAGCATCTTATTAGAAACTAACACACAGGATTACAAAACGAATTCAAATCATTTAATCAAAATTGTAATTCGGTATCATCAATCGTAGATGTGTCTCTTTTGTCAGTGAGACTCTAAGAGAAGCTATTATTTAATCTCATCAAAATAATATCTTAATAAGGTCCAGTAAGTAAGTTCGTAGACTTCCATGGCCGATGTCATATTATATAAACTGAATGTATTGGCTATCCGGGTTGGGCCGCGACGTGTTTTTAGCGTCTAACCCACTGACGTCATGACAACTGCGACTGTTGATTCTTCACAGACACTTTTTTTTAGTGTGAATCTCTCTCCGAAGAAGGACACGATAGGATGTCCGAAACGTTAGACGCTAAAAACACGACGCGGCCCAACCCCGATAGTCAATACAATCAGTTCATAGAAGGTCCAGTAAGATTGGTTTCGCATTTTAATTTTAAATAGCACCTACAATTTGATATGTGCATATTACAGACTCGGAAAAAGCTTGAAACTGAAAGGCGCAGCTGGTTTTTTATTCTTTATTTCCGAGACTCTATAATAAGTTATATTTATCGACCGTGTATTGTACTGTACACTACGTTTTTAGACGATGCGATGGTGCTTTAACACGGGTCTGCTCTACATCATGGCCTCCGATTCCCTCCGAATTCGCTCAATGGAGACATTATGATTCCATAAAAATGTTTCCCCCCATAGAAACGGATGTATTTTAGGAGTTTATTATGATTACTGAGTCAAATTTGTTGTAGAAGTAAAATAGAACGTTTTAATTCAAGCCGCCGTGAAGTTATAATAAAATGGCAGAAATAGCTAATGATCAAAGAATTATATTGCAATTAAGGTAAAATAATAGGGATTGAAATATTTAAGAGATGATTTCTTAGAAAATAAGTTTTGCTTACACATTTTTCCTGGTTCCATAGGATTCTTGTGTAAAGTCTGGTAAAAATTGGCTAAACAAAGTAGATCTAAGTTTAGATTATATAATACGGGTTAAAACGTTTGAGGGGTGGCTTCATCCAGAATTATTTTTGCCTAAAAAGGTATGTTTCAATAGGTTCTGTTGATAAAGTCTGGTAGAAATCAGTCAAAGAATGTAGATTTGTGTAGAGATTATATAAAGGGGTTGTAAACAGAGAGTGGTTTGTTCGAATGTAATTATTAGTTTCTATTTTTTTCTGCATTTTACAGGGTACGTGTATAAAATTCGAAAAGCATTGGTGAAATACGTAGATTTTTATAAAGAAAATATTCTTAACGGGGGTTGAAAATAAGGGAATGGGTGGTTTGTTTGAATTTTTACAAATTTGTTATCCTTCGAAATTTATTTCCTATTTCTACATTACGGTCAATATATCTAGCACTAGTTGAATCATTAATACAATATGGAATTATTGACTGGGGTAGCGTTTCTAAGACCATTTGTACAAAAATAATTTTACTTCAAAAGATAATAATAAAAATTTGTTTGAATAAACCTATTGATTACCCATCAAAACTATTCTATGTCGAATTCAATGTTATGAAAATCGAACAGCTGTATAAGTTAAAATTATTAATATATTACCATGAAAACAGATCTAAATTTATTTCCTATATTCATTGTCAAAATACAAGAAGAAACGCCATCTTTCGTTTCGCTGAATCAAAATGTAAGACGACCAAGGGGCAATTACATGGTTAAAACTATGGTATGAAATTGTATAACAATTTTATTGCTAAATACCCTGAATATGTAAATTACAATCTTAAACATTTTAAGAGAAAAATAAAAAATTATTATATAATATTAATAGCACAATTTTAATTTTGTTTGAGCTTTCAATGTTTTCCATCCGATTTATTCTATTTTTACTTCCTCTGCCCGTAGGTAGAGGAAGTAGACTATTGTTTTCGACCCTAAAATTCGAAGTTGAGTTTTTAGCATATATACACGTTTCAAGGCCCCCTGAATCCAAAAATACTATTTTTGGAAACGTGTCTGTGTGTCTGTGTGTCTGTGTGTCTGTCTGTGTGGAGGTTTGTGAACAGGCTAGCTCCAAAACGGAGAATCGTATGAAAACAAAGTTTCGTATTTGGGTCAGGTACCTTCTGAAGATGTGATTCGAAGATTGGCGACAAATTTCTCTTATTTTTAAGGGGACTTTACATGAAGTAATTTTCGTTTTTCGCAATTTTCTCGAAAACGGCTCTAACGATTTTATTTAAAATTTGCACATGTGTCCATTTTACTGAGAGCTAAAACTTTTATTTGAAACTTTTTTTCGAAAAAATTCTCTGAGGGTAGTTACAAGCCACCCACTGTTCACCCACTGTTTGTAGAAATTTTGTCTTGCGTGATAAACAACTGAATACGCGCTCTTTCACGGCCTCTTATCTTTATTAATAAAAGGAAGTGTCTGTCCTCCGTCTGTCTGTCTTCCGTCTGTCTGTCTTCCGTCTGTCTGTCCACGATGTCCAGCGAAATCTACTGAACGCAGAGATCTGAAATTTTATACATAGGCGGACTAAAGGGTCGGAATGTGCACCTCGAAGCCGGAATTTTAATTTTCGCTTTAGTTCGTGAGTTATGAGTGAAAAACGGGCAGAAAACGTGTATTTATTCCGTTTTCGAAGCATGAGTTTTCAGTAATACAAATCAATTACACTAGGCTTTGGCTATTTTTGTCAAACCTTCGACATAAAAGCATCGCGATCTCTTGAATGTTGTAGCTCACGCTGGTCGATTCATTTGTTTTTAATGTCAAGGCAAGCAAACATAATGTGAAATTTTCAACCTACACCGAAGAGGATCATTATTATTATTATTATTATTATTTTTATTATTATTATTATTATTATTATTATTATTATTATTATTATTATTATTATTATTATTATAGGGATAATCAATATTAGCCTAAATATGGTCAAACGTTGTTCGATTTGGACGAAACTCACTATACAGGGGTTTTCCGGGCCGAGGAACTCGAATCTGAGGTCGCTTTTATCAGGTGACGCTATCTAATCGTGATATGTAGTCCACATGATTTAGGTGTTAATATAATGATTTAACTATTATGCTCTTAATTTTTAATTTTTGAAATAATTATCGCGGGCGAAGCCGCGGGCACATGCTATCTTAAAATAATAAAAGGACGCGTTTGTCTGTCTGTCCACGATGCCCAGCGAAATCTACTGAACGCAGAGATCTGAAATTTT
This sequence comes from Ectobius pallidus, assembly GCA_964059195.1. NCBI lineage: Eukaryota > Metazoa > Arthropoda > Insecta > Blattodea > Ectobiidae > Ectobius > Ectobius pallidus. Next base: position 134,941,898 of record CAXKWD010000004.1, read on the forward strand.
AAACATAGATGGGCTGAAAGGTGGGCGAATGCGCATCGAAGCCGGATTTTTAATTTTAGCTTTCGATCGCGAGTTGTGAGTGAAAAACTGGCAGAAAACGTGATTTTAGCGCTGTCGAAGCATCAGATTTCAGTAATACATTTCAATGTCAAATCAATTGCAGTTGGCTTTGGCTATTTTTGTCATACCGTGGTAATAAAAGCATCGCGATCGATAGAATGTTACTAGCCCACGCTGGTCGACTCATTTGTTTAGAATGTCAAGGCCCGTAGACATATGAAATTTTCAAGAGACACGGAAGAGGGGTAATCAACATAGACCTAAATATGGTTAAACATCGTTCGATTTGCACGAAACTCACTATACAGGGATTTTCTGGGCCAAGGAACTCGAATCTGAGATCGCTTTTACCAGGCGACGCTATCTAATCGTGAGATGTAGTCCACGTGATTTAGGTGTTAATAAATATAATGATTTAACTATTAAGCTCTTAATTTTTAATTCTTGAAATAATTATCGCGGGCGATCGCTTGATTTTGTAAGTCCATCCTGGACGATTCATTTATTTAGAATATCAAGGCCCGAAGACATGAAATTTTCAACCTACACGGAAGAGGGATAAACAATATAGGCCTAAATATGGTCAAACATTGTTCGATTTGGACGAAACTGACTGTACAGGGGTATTCTGGGCCAAGGAACTCGAATCTGAGGTCGCTTTTACCAGGGGACGCTACCTAATCGTGGAATGCACTCCACGTGATTTAGGTGTTAATAATTATAATGATTTAACTATGCTCTTAATTTTTAGTTTTTAATTTTTGAAATAATTATCGCGGGGGAAGCCGCGGGCACATGCGGGCACATACTGTTTGTCTGTCTGTCCACGATGCCCATCGAAATCTACTGAACGCAGAGATCTGAAATTTTAAAGATAGATGGACTGAAAGGTGGGCGAATGCACCTCGAAGCCGAATTTTTAATTTTAGCTTTCGTTCGCGAGTTATGAGTGAAAAACTGACAGAAAACGTGATTTTAGCGCTGTCGAAGCATCAGATTTCAGTAATACAATGTCAAATCAATTACAGTTGGCTTTGGCTATTTTTGTCATACCGTGGTAATAAATGCATCGCGATCGCTAGATTGTTGTAAGCCCACGCTGGTCGATTCATTTGTTTAGAATGTCAAGGCCCGTAGACATATGAAATTTTCAACCTACACGGAAGAGGGATAGGCCTAAATATGGTCAAACATTGTTCGATTTGGACGAAACTCACTGTACAGGGGTATTCTGGGCCAAGGAAATCGGATCTGAGGTCGCTTTTACCAGGCGACGCTATCTAATCTTGGTATGTAGTCCACGTGATTTAGGTGTTAATAAATATAATGATTTAACTATTATGCTCTTAATTTTTAATTTTTTAAATAATTATCGTGGGCGAAGCCGCGGGCACATGCTAGTTCTATATAAGAATGTGAAGTGAGAAAGATGTATTGTTGGCCAGGTATAGAGTAAAGAAGTATCTGAGGGAATTATTCGATAAATTTCGGAAATTATTCTTTACGGCGGGAAGTTCAATAAACGTCTGCAGTCACTTGTTCTTTTTTTTAAGTTTGTTATATAGCCTGCGCTTTTAGTCGCATCATTGAAAGAGGTATTTATAGGATAATTAGCATAAAATTGTGTCTTGCGATTCTGTAAAAGGATATGTGAATACTGCTAACTTTTATTTGGGCAGACGAAGTTATGTGACTTTCACATCAGATTTTTTCTTGTTGTAAATGCTATTTGAAACCACTGATTAATGCTGAAAAATTATTTCCATTCCTACATTGTAGTCATAAATTCTATTATTTTTCGTTTGTAGTACACTGTGTATTGATATGTAATTATATTAGCAAGTGCCCGCGGCTTCGCCCACGATAATTAATTGAAAAATTAAAAATGAAGAGTAGGCCTATAACTAATTATTAAAGCATTATATTTATTAATACTTGCACGCGATTCATTCATAAACTAAACCATTAATAATAATGAAACAGCTAACATTCCGGCTTTAGAGTACATTCCACGATTAAAAACCGCCGCCTGGGAAAACGATCTCCGATTCGATTATGTAGTTCCAAAGCTACCTGTGAACACATAATACGTATTGTTTCTCAACTGTTTGTTGACAGATGAATATGATGTGAATTTTATTTAATAAGTTCAGTGTAATTTTCAGAATTTAAATAATTTTTAAAGGGAAGAAATGGTTTGTTTGGATGTTTATTGTCCACAATACTTTCAGCGTTAAACTATCAATAGCTGATGCCTGCGGCTTCGCCCGCCATTATTAATAATTTACTCCAGGATTTTTAAGAAATTTACACCGGCAGTTTATTAAAAAAGGTTGTGGTTTAGAGCTATGAAAATTTTAAGTAAAAATAAAATTAGAATATTTTTTGTTCAATGTGTTCGTTTCACCTAGGCCTTATATAATGAAGAAACTGGTTTCCTAATTTTGTACTCTTCGTGAAAGTTTAGACTGCGAGAGACGAACGTCGCCGAGTATACCCGATGTCTCACGAAGTGAGGGAGCGAGTGAGCACGCTATTTAGGGCCGTTGAATTGTATAAGAGTAGATTTATATTATTCTACTCTACCCCTAAACACGAGCTTTGCTCATATAAAGGTTTGTTTAGTCTTATTTTTTTAATTGTATTAAATGTGTAATGATAATAATGTAATGTAAGTAAGTAAAGTCAATAAAAAAAAACCTTCCTTAAAAAAAGTCTATATTTTTCCCCTGATTGAAGAGGGTATATGTGCAACGTTCGTTAACTCGGTCAAAGCATGTAGATTTGTATAGAGAACAAACGTCCTTACAAACCCACACACCTTGAACTTTATTATATATAATAGTACATAAAGTATAAAGTACATAAAGTCCGCCGACGTGGTCTTGTGGTTAGCGTCGCTGACTACAGATCCGTCGGCCCGGGTTCGATTCCCTGTACCTCCTCGGATTTTTCTGAGGCAGGGGTGCACTCAGCCTCGTGATTCAAACTGAGGAGCTACTTGATAGAGGAGTAGCGGCTCCGGTCAAGAAAACCACCATTAACGGCCGTGGGTGTCGGCATGCTGACCACATGCCCCCCAATCCTGCCATCTGCCTACGGGAGATGACGCAACGGTCGGGTGGTAGGCCAAGTCCCTCCAGGGATGTAGCGCCACGGAGTTTAGTTTACATAAAGTATAATATATACAATACAGGCCTGGCGCAGAACCGCAAAGTTTTAATTTGAAATGTTGAGCTAATTTTAAATAAATTGGACGAGCAGCTTGGAAAAATAATAGGCCAACATTAAAAATAGATAAAAATCTTTGTTGCGGTGTATAAATGTAGAGTTCCTGATTGCAAGTGAATGTATTACATAGCTAAATCAGAATCGCAATTGTATAGACTGCTTGAATTAACTGCGCTTAATATAGGCCAACTACTAATGAATTCTTTCCTCTTGTGAACTATTAAGTGTCAGAATGAAACTTGATGAGATTGAGTGGGGGACGGAAAAATGTCTGTCTGTCTGTCCGTCTGTCTGTCTGTCTGTCTGTCCGTCTGTCTGTCCGTCCTTGTGTCCATCTGTCTGTACGCGCGATAACGCAAATACGCTTTATCGGATTTTCATGAAACTTGGTATACACATTTATAACGTCCATGAAAAGAAGCCTATTCATATTGGACCAAATCGGTTGACCGGTACCGGAGTAATGCCCAATTTAGTGCCTATTTTATGGTAACATTAGAAAGAATTTATCAAATGCAAATCAGTTCTCATGGCAAAATATTGTTTTAAAGTGTTCACGTACATCTTTGGAAGTTACGATAGTTAGCTGTGACAAATAACTCTACGCACATATTCCTTCACATAGGCTTATCAAAGTAGACCTTTGTTCTTCCGTAAGCCCTGGTTAATTAATCAATCTGCTGCTGAACTAGGAAATCGATTAAAAAATAACTTATTTTCTGCATACTGTAATTGCAATTATCACTGATTAAACAAAAGCATTCTGGCATTTTATTACATCAGATTAACTGATTTTATTATTTTTGTGATCATATTTTTTATTTAGTAACTTTCTCTAAAGTATATTATAATATTATAACCAGAATGTAAGTACTTGTCATACCGCCATCATCACTTTTCAATAGCAACGCGAAATTCGAATGGTTTAAGTGGTGTCTGTATTATCTACATGGAAAAAACAAGTTCCCTTAGGCCTTGATTAAACTCAGCATGTCCAAAAATATTCTGTTTTTGCTACTGCGTCCTTAATTCCAACACTAATTAAGCGATTAGAACTTTACACAATATGTGAAATACAACTTGAGAAATTTCAAAGTTTTGCATATCGGGACTGCGTACGCTTTTCTAGTATCACCACCCAAACCTAGACATTATAATCCACTATGTTCATTACAAGACTAAATACTGCCTCAGGGGTCGCAACTCTGGGATTAAAGATCAAAAATATATATTGCTGCATTACTGAGGCACCGCCCAAACAACTAACAATCGCTACAGGAAGGCACTGACCACTCAAGTATCTTGGATACGATTGTTCTCAGTCGAGAAGAATTTTGTTGTGCACAGGGGTGAGCAAGCAATATTATGTACAAATAAAATGCTTCTGCTAAGTAGAACAACTTGTTGCTTATTTTTTGTACGGTAACAAATTGTGCTGAGAGAATTTAGGATAGGCAACGAAATGTCTGACTTTTCTTTCCATTACATCACAATGTTAGATTTAAGATTTATTTTAAGATCATAAGTAAAGGAATAATAATATGTTTATCCCTTCTACCCCTCATAATATGTTGGCCTACTACTCGAATTTTGGTTAATCCATTCTGACCTAAACAATTTGTTAATCGACGTAATATTAAAAAGAATGGAGAATCATAGATAGTTTTGGCCTTGGACTCCAATTTATGTTCCTTGACGTAATAGTTTAGTTTGACATAAGTATATTCTTGCAAGCAAGAGGTCTTTCTTCATTATTAGGGGAGAATTCCTGTATTGTGCCTCGTCGAATTCAGATAGGTTTCGGTTGCAAGCTCTGTGTGATGCCCATTGAGGTTGTAGTGTATTGTGTAATGTACTCACAGAAACAGAATGTATAATGTATAATGGAACTCAGCCCTCAGTGTTCTGTTTCCCTCTTTTGTTTTTTTTTCCCTCTGTTGAGATTGTTGAAAATAAAGATACGGCGATAGTCTGTAGTCTGTAAATACGAAAGAACACGAATAAATGCTATTATACAACTTTAGAAGATATTTCTTATACTATTAATTCACTTCAGTGGTGACCCCGATGGAAGAAGTACAACAGACTACAGCTGGAACTGCTCAGGAAAGCCAAGAAAACGTAGTGGCCCGCGTATCTATCTAAGTTCCGCCGTTTTGGAAACCTGATCCGAGGAAATGGTTCATTCAAGTCGAAGCACAATTCCGTAACTCGAAGATCACCCAGGACCAAACTAAATATGACATTGTGGTGAGTTCAATTGACTCAGAAATTCTGACACAAGTGGCCGATATTCTCGCGAATCTTCCGTCTTCCTGTAAATATGATGCAATCAAAAAAGTCTTATTTCAACTTTCGCACATAGTGAAACGCAACGAACACAGCGACTATTGACAGACTTGGAACTCGGGGATTGTAAACCGTCACAATTACTTTGCGAAATGAGAAATCTAGCCTCAGACAAGGTAAGCGAGAATTTTCTTAAAACTCTATGGTTACAGCGGCTACCGAGAGAAATGCATGCTATCCTGTCAGTGAATAGTGACGATCTGACGAAACTGTCGACCATGGCAGACCAGATTTGGCAGCTAAAACCCACAAGCTCGTACCATGTTGCTCCTATTGCTGTTACGCAACCAATGAACAACTCAATTGAGGAACTGAGGAAGCAAGTTTCTGAGCTCGCACTGCAAGTTGCAGAACTGAATAAGCATGTTTTCACTGACCGCCGCCGACAGGGCAGACCAAAGTCTAGGTCCAGATCCAGAGGTAGGAATGCAGAAACAGGACAGCCAACAAAGGTAGGGAAATGTTACTACCACACTAAATTTGGCGAGGAGGCATACAGATGTCTACAGCCGTGCAGCATGTCCCTTCGAGCTACACCTCACAATGGACCGGAAAACTAGTTCCCCAACTCTCCACGGCGACAGGGAGCCAGGGGTTAGAGCTGAGTCGCCTTTTTATTAGTGACAAAGGGACAGCAACCCAGTTCCTAATTGATACCGGTGCAGATGTCTCTGTAGTGCCACCAACACACAGTGAAAAGAAGTCACCAAATAAACTTGAACTTTTTGCAGCGAATGGTACTAGGATCCAGACGTATGGTCAACGACTTATGACACTTGACCTTGGTTTACGTCGAACATTCAATTGGCCATTCATAATCGCAGAAGTAGGTAAACCTATACTAGGAGTAGATTTCCTGTCGCATTTCAATTTACTCGTCGACAGTTCTCAACATCGCTTAATAGACGGGAACACAAACTTGACTGCATATGTTACCTCTTCTCACAACTACAAACTTCAGGTCCAGCTAACGGAAATTAATAACCGATATCAGCGGATTATACATGAATTTCCTGACATTCTGCGACCTGACATTGTAAACACAAAAATCGCTAGCCACCACATTGAACACTTCATCGAAACGAAAGGCCCACCAGTGTTTGCCAAAACTAGAAGATTCTCGGCTGAAAAACTCATTGCAGCTCGTTAGGAATTTAACTTCATGCTCCAGCAAGGGTTATGTAGACCTTCGAAACGTTGTTGGGCTAGTCCCTTACATTTAACCCAGAAGAAATCTGGTGATTGGAGGCCTTGCGGGGATTATAGGAAACTTAATCATATCACAGTGCCCGACAGATAACCTATACCTTTTTTAACCGACTGCAACCACATCCTGCATGGAGCTTCCATCTTTTCATCCATTGACCTTGTACGTGCGTACCAACAGATACCTGTGCACGAAGCGGACATACCGAAGACGGCCATCACAACACCTTTTGGACTATTTGAATTTCCATTCATGCCTTTCGGACTAAGAAACGCAGCGCAGACCTTTCAAAGATTTATGGACATGGTACTCAAAGGGTTAGATTTTGTCTTTTGTTACTTAGACGAAATCCTGGTTGCGTCTCCAGATGTTAAAGTACATCTTCACCATATCCGCATCCTCTGTGAACGACTAAATGAATACGGCTTATGCATCAATGTTGCCAAATGCATTTTCGGTGTGCAGCGGATCAACTTCTAAGGGTACGAAATCAGCCCTCATGGCCTGAAGCCTCTACCTGAGAAAGTTAGTGCCATTAAGAATTTTTCAGAGCCACAGTCAGCCACTGGATTGCGCCGATTCTTGGGAATGGTAAATTTCTACCACAGATTCATCCCAGAATGCGCCAAACTGCAACAGCCCCTCTCAAAATTGCTCAGCGGGCACAAGAAGAATAGCACAAAACTGCTGGACTGGAACGAAGAAGCACAAAGCTCTTTTGCTGCAATGAAGGAAGCCCTCTGCAACACAGCGGCCCTGGTACATCCTATTCCCGGTGCTCCAATCTCCTTGGTAACAGATGCGTCGGGCGTCGCAATAGGAGGAGTTCTTCAACAGCATACTGACGGTGCAGCCCGACCTCCCAGTTTCTTCTCACGAACTCTCACTAAAGCACAGTCCAGATACAGTGCTTATGATCGCGAACTATTAGCAATATATAGCGCCATTAAACATTTCAAGCATCTTTTAGAAGGCCAGTCATTTGTAATTTTCACGGACCATAAACCCTTGGTGTATGCTTTTCAACAGGACTTGGACAAGGCATCACCCAGACAGGCTCGTCAATTACAGTATATTGCACAGTTTACGACAACAATAAAATACGTTGCTGGCCAAGACAATATCGTGGCTGACACATTGCCATGTTTAGCCACTAAAGAATCTCCCTCACCTCTAAATTATGATCAGTTGGCAGATGTACAAGCGGATGAAGACCTCGAATCACTGCAACAGAATCCGGGAATGAAAATAGTAAAACTCAGTCTGCCGGATAATAGAAAGCAATTATACTGTGACATATCAACAAACCATATACGCCCGTATATTCCACGCAACTTTCGACAAGCAACCTTTTCATCTGTTCATGGCCTTTCTCACCCAGGAATCAGAGCAACAACCAAAATGATCACTGGACGATTTATCTGGCCCAATATGAAGAAAGACAGTCAACAGTGGACACGAGCATGTATCGACTGCCAAAGATAAAAAATTCATCGACACACTAGATCTCCAGTTGGACAATCCCAAGTTCCCAACGACAGATTCAAACACATAAATGTCGACATTGTTAGACCTCTACCTGTGTGCCAAGGATTTAGGTATCTCCTCACGGCTATAGACAGATACTCTAGATGGATGGAAGCTGTACCAATAGTAAACCAAACAGCTGACTCTGTTGCACAAGCACTTATAACCACTTGGTTTTCACGGTTTGGTATTCCTGTAAGAATAACTACAGACCAAGGTCGACAGTTTGAAAGCCAATTATTCAAATCCCTAAGCATATTAATGTATTCATTATAGAAAATCACTTGAAATTTTTAAATGCTGTTACTAGGCCTGCTTCAGACTCATGTCTTGATCACATATTCTTACCATGTATTCTATTAAAAAGCTCTTATTGTACAGATGTTATTGTTTCGCTTAAATCTGTGATTGATTCCTCCAACAATGGGTGACAACTTCATAAACCAATTAAGTAATAATTATAATTTAGAAAATGTAAAAACTGCTGTCTTTGATTACCTCGACTGTTGCAATAATTTCATCCGATCCAAGCAGCATGATTTTAAATTAATTCATTTAAATATTCGCAGCTTAAATAAACACTACCTGGAACTCTGTACATTACTGCAAAGTTTCTCATTGGATTTCGATATCATTATTTTAACAGAGTCCTGGTTGAATCATGACACTGGCTATGAATTACCTGAATATAAAAAGATTACAAAAATTAATAAATATAGTAAATGCGATGGCCTAGTTGTTTATGTCAAAAATAATTTAAATGTGACAGTAGAAGAAAAAATGGTCATCGACGAATGCAATTCAATTCATCCCAAAATTAATTATGAAAATAATCTACTTATGTTAACGGCAATTTAAAGATCTCCAAATTGTTGCAAAAATACCTTTCTTGATAGCCTAGAACAATTCTTACGCAATATTAAAGAATGTAAAAAACATGTCATTGTTGGAGACATTAATGTACAGATTCTAGAAGAAAATATCGACTTGTTTGGAAGTAGATATACAAATATTTTACATGAATATGGTTTCGAAAAGTATTTAAATTCCATTACTAGACCTGCATCTAATTCTTGTCTAGATCACATATTTTACAAAGATCGATGTAATGGTAGTTTTCAACCCGGAATTTATAAAAGCTCAATTACTGATCATTATGCAATTTTCGCCTTGTTCCAAATTAATAATTCACCTACCGGCATAAATGTAAGTTCTTCCAAACAAGTTTGTGAATATGATATATATACGCAAAAGCATGTAAATTGTAACAAATTAATCTATGAATTAGAAAAAGAAACATGGATAAAGGTATTGGACTGTAATATTGCTAATAATAGCTTCCGAATATTCCATGAGTTGCTGCAAAATTATGTAAAAAAATGCTCATATATTGACAGTAAAAAAGTTCCTTGCAAATTAAAGAAAATCAAGCCATGGATCACGAGAGGAATAATTTTGTCTATTCGGACAAGGGACAAACTGGCATATAATATTAGGAAAAACCCTACGAACGAAAATCTAATATTATATTACAAGAGATACAGAAATATATTAACAAAAGCTGTACGAGCCATGAAAGTTAATTATTACAAAAATAAATTTGAAATACATAAAAATAACGCTAGAAAATTCTGGTCCACTGTCAATGAAGCTACTGATACTAATTCAAATAAAAAAATTCCAATTTTAGAAATCATAAATGAAAAAGGACAAAATATTAAGCGAAGTGACCAAATTGCAAATGAATTTAACTCATTTTTTTCGGAAATAGGAAAAAGAATCACTTCAAATATTAAGTTAGCACCAAACAGCACCCCTGAATATAAAAAAATGTATACCACAACCTGCTCAGCTTTCGTCAATATTTCTTCTACCTGTAACCCAAGATGAAATCAATAAAACGATAATCTCACTAAAAAATAACGTTGCCCCTGGTACGGACGGAATAACAAACAACACCTTGAAAACAATTTCTAAATACATATCGAAGCCCCTCGAACATATTTTTAATCTTTGCTTATCACAAGGAACTTTCCCAGATGATCTTAAAAAAGCTGGGGTAGTACCTATATACAAATCCGAAGAAAAGCACAGTTTAAATAACTATAGACCTATATCCTTACTCCCTAGCCTATCTAAATTGTTAGAAAAATGTATAAAAAATAGACTGGTAGATTTCTTAAATAAAAATAATATATTAAATTCAAATCAATTTGTTTTTCGAAATAACTTGAGCACCGATGATGCCATAATTAATGTTACAGGAAAAGTTATCGAAGAATTAGATGCAGGAAATAAAAGTCTAGGTATTTTTTTGGATTTGCAAAAGGCTTTTGACACCGTAAACCACAAGATACTTTTAGAAAAACTAGAGCAAATTGGAGTAAGAGGCACTGCACTAAATTTATTTCGGTCTTATTTACATAATAGAACGCAAATAACCAAAATTAAGGATCAGATTAGTGGTGTCAGAGAAGTGGATACTGGTGTGCCACAGGGAACAATTTTGGGCCCAATTCTTTTCATTATTTACATAAATGAGTTGCTGCATTTGGACTTAAGTAATTTCCATGGCCATCTTTATTCTTATGCCGATGATACCGTATTGCTATTTTCCGGTCCAACTTGGCCGTTTCTTGATAGTTGGTTTCTTTGAGGGGGTGGAGGGCGCCATTTTCTTTGTCCAAAAATCTAATTATATTATGCTGGGTGCAATAAGTACGGATTTATGTCTTTTGGATCTGTTTGAGTAGACAATTATTTTCATTTTTTCTTCTTGTTTACATTGGTAGATAATAACTTATGTTCATCTGGAGGTTTAGCTATTTTCATTAACGCACCACATAAATTGTTTATTCTTTTATATGCCGGTTAGTAATTGATGTCTTGTGCTGGCGCTTGAACACTAACATCGAATACAAGAATTTCTAGATAAACTAAAGAAAATATTCAGTCAGAGTCCGTAGAAAATATGGAGGAGGAGATGGTTGACAGTAAACCCCAACTCCCCAAAATTACACACAAATTTCTGACTAATAATAACATGTGTAAATCTTTAATTCATATAACAAAATAATATTACAATGAAGCATAAAAGTGAATAAAGTCTTCCGCTGCATAGACATTGGCATGAATGGAGAGAAACCTTTATTTTTATATAATAAAACTATCAACACAAATCACCCTAAATCCTACTAAATCAGTTTCAACAGACAATCTATCTGCGTTTTGTAAGTACGAATAGGCTTTGCAACGGCATAACTAGCATAAGTGAACTAGAAAACAGAAAACCAAAAAGAAAACCCCTATTCATGGAATGCAGAAACAGAACCCAAGAACAAAATGCATGCAGATCAGAATTGAAAGAGAACGAAACAAAATGCAAAATAAAACAAAATAAATAAATGAATGAAACAATATGTATATATAAACACTAAACCATGGCTGCAAGAAAAAAAAAGATTCCCGAATAAAAATGGCAATTCAGAAAGATTGTCTTGAGGCATCTTAAAGTTGCTGTAGAAACTGAAGGTATCACACATGATAAAACGTTATAAAAGATGTAGCGATACAGATGGCCAAGTGCAAAAATAACATAATGTAAAATTTCATTAGGCCTACCTGATAGAATCCAACCGACCAGTTCAAAAGCTAAACCAAGACTGATTTTTAAGATGGCTAGCCTCAACGCCCCAACGGATGAGGGAGAAGCGCGGACGTCAGCAAACTTATCGAGTGACGTCATAGAAACGCAAACAGTTAGAAAAAACTGAACAAGTAGACAGAAAGCCACTGACACAAATCGATAATCGATATGGCAAGAGTAATCGTACTCATGAGAGTACGGGGTTCAACAAAATACGTGTGAGAGTAATCGATAAGGCAGGAACAACTATACTCATGTGAGCACGGGAGGAAAGCAAAGCACATGTGAGAAAGTAATTAGAGAAATTTAAGGGAAAATATAGCGAGCAGAATACGCACGTTACAGTCTTCAAACAATAAAAGAGAAATGTATTTGAATCAAATTATGATTAAAGACATGTGATACAATTAGGCCTAAGTACCTGGAAGAAGGAATAGAAACTCTCTTTTCAGAGATTGAGTTTTGTCTATTTGCTCTTCTTTTACTGTTCTTTATAAATCCTTTGCGGGTTTTCCAACCAGTGATTAGAGAGCTACTGTGTCCTGATATATAGAAGTTTTTTTTCTTTTTAATTTTTGGTTTATATCTAACTTCCCTCATGGTAGGCCTAAGTGGGAAAGTGAAGTGGTTGGCACTTAATTGGCACAAAATGGATGTATGTGCCATCCTTTTGTGCAAAAATCACACACTTGTGGTATTTATGCTTAACCATTTGTCTGCCCACAGATAAACAAGCAATGTATTGAGAGAGAGCAACTATAAAGGATTCCAAAGTTACGAAGAATAGCCACAGAACCCAAAAAATCTATACCAATTTTAGTGTTAAAGACATTAAAAACAAGAAGCAAAGAGTAAACAGTAACTAACTGGATTCTAGCTGGTGTATTATACAATAGCGTCATAATAAACAAATATATCTCTGTCGGAATGAAAATACAGTACATATTCTCATTACCGATAGCGTAATAATTAGTCATGTTTACTCGATAAGCATCATTATCTTGTTGAAATGTGATATTTTGATGATAGTCTACTAAATGAAGAACCTAAAGAAACTCCTCTGCTACATTACGAAATCAATATTTATGTAGTTATGCTTAATCGCTCTTCTATGGTCACAGTTATTTTGTTCGTCTCTTGCTAGCGTTAAATAACGACCTTAATTGGACTATGTACAACCCTTATGTATTGTACAAGTTGGGATGGAATTTCATCAATACACCACCATCAATACACTAATCTAGCTTATACCATTTATATAGGCTACCCCAGTACCAAATACTACGATGAACTATTAACATAATAATGGTCTGTATGTCTGTATGGTTTAGTTGTCTTTTTCAAAGTTTCATCGTTAGTCCATTGGCGTCAAGTTAGGCTAACGGACGAATAAAATCGTTATATATTTTAACGCTTTATTTGAGGCCTTCAGCCGAAAAAGAAGAACCCCCCCCCCCCACCGGACAAGACATCAACTGACACGGATTTCTGCTAACTTACATTAGCTGTTGAAGAATGGATGACCATGACCAAATCCTTCTTTGCAATATTAAAACCAGGATTTTCCGTGGTTTTCCTTGGTTTTAGGTGAATGCCGGAACTCTTTCCAAATTGGCCTGCATAGGTTCAAACCCTATGCAAACAACTGCAAACAAGAGTGTAAGCAAATTGACATTTAGGATAGGAATCCGCTTTCATTTCCAGCAATACATTTCGTATGCAGGTGTCGAGGTTGTTACATTGCAGGCTTCGCAACTAGCTTATTTGGTCTAGTCTGGTAATGGGGGAGAGAAAAGAGCATATGCCCCTAATTTATCTTTCCTTAATAACACTGAACTAAAATTTTTGAATACATACAAGTTTAAACATAAAATCTAATTTTGTATTTTGGGCACTCAAAATGAAACTTCAGGACTTGAATTTCGCCAGTAGGCCTATGATGTTAATCATGATATCTAATTATGCCTTAAGTTTAGCGAGGCTACTGGTATTATTTTTTTCAATGACTGAAATTTGTAAATTAGAGTATGATCATTCTCCCATTTTTAACATGATAGGCTTCTTGAACTAACTAAACCAAACTCCGTGGCGCTACATCCCTGGAGCGACTTGTCCTACCACCCGACCACTGCGTCATCTACCACAGGCAGAGGGCAGGATTGGGGGCATTGCCGACACCCACGGCCGTTCATGGTGGTTTTCATGACCGGAGCCGCTACTTCTCTATCAAGTAGCTCTTCAATTTGAAACACGAGGCTGAATGCACCCCTGCCAGACCCAAGGCTTGTAAGTGCCAGACCTCCCTACCTCAGAAAAATCCGTGGAGGTACCGGGGATCGAACCCGGGTTGACGGATCTGTAGTCAGCGACGCTAACCACAAGACCACGCCGGCGTCTTGAGCATGAACTAACTATAGAAGCGAGAGAGAGAGAGAGAGAGAGAGAGAGAGAGAGAGAGAGAGAGAGAGAGAGAGAGAGAGAGAGAGAGAGAGGGAGGGAGGGAGGGAGGGAGGGAGGGAGGGAGGGATAGAGGGGGAAAGGGGCCTAATTCTTTGGGTGATTTCACTAGATCTGAGAAGGTAATACGACCTATAGGTCTATTGAACTTAAGGATTTTGTGTGGAAGTGAAGAACTGATTGTTTTTTGGGCCGCACTGTATAAGATAGCGTACTTAATAAACTACTCTACTTGGGACACGGAAAGCTTTCGGTAAATTTTCCCAACTGTGTGCATGTGTTAGAGCCTACGCGAGTAAGTAGATTAGAACAGTAGGTCTATTGCAATTTTAACACTTTAAATGCTTGGTTCAAAATCATTGGTTCATTCAGATAAACCTGAATCACTTTTCATAACAAGGTGTATGTTTTTATTACCTAGAGAAACAGTATTAATATTGTCGGCGTACTAGGTGTCAAAGATAAATTTAAACACAAAACTATTGGTATGTTATTTTACTCTTACATACATTCATAAATTTAGACACACGTATAATCTGCTGACTTCAGAATTTCCATGTCAATTCCTCTTGTTAATTCGTTTATATTTCCTTCATTTAGCCTACCTTTCGTAAATGTGTTAGGAATACATTAATGAATAATGCTATTTTAACAACATTTCATAATGATCTATTAAAGCCATTTCTGTTTTGACTGATTCTAAATCGTACGGTTATAGTAGCTGCAATTATATACCATGTTTAGCTACAGGTCTACACAAATTTCTTTATTATGCTTAATAAAAATGTAATTATTAGGTAGCCTTGGGAGTTTAATTCAAGTTTCATTGTCGGTAAGTATCTATTATATGATTCATTTTATACGCTACTAGACGTACTTGATCATTCGATGTTAACAGCTTGATAGGCGATTATTTATAAAACGACTTGTTCTTTTTTCATGCAGCTGGAGGTGGATATGAAGGAAGGAAAAATTGACAGTTTAAATGAGGATGAAAGGCTCTTGTTATATGAAAGGCCCACAGAATGACGTGTTAAGTATTTGTGAGGATTTCATATTATAAAAGAGACAGAGCACACACTACAAGAAAGAGCTCTGAGACCTAAGTTCGATTGTGTGTAATTGAAAGAGAGGAATGGCATGGGGATGCCGTCATCAAGTCGCCTTCCTATTGTTGCTGTCCTGTCTTTGACCTTTTCCTACTCGCAGCAGTTCACAGGACCAAGTAGACAATGACTAAGGAGATGGAACCAGTATAATATAAAAAGAAAACAATGAAGGAAGGGAATGACGCTGAAAAAAGCGAGAATCCTAACTAAAAGAGCTGAGATAAAAAAAAGAGCACAACAACGAAAATGGAGTTCTCGGATGAAGAGCCAAATTTCCAGAGAAATGGAGCTGCTTTTCTTCGGAGAATGACGCGGGGAAGGCGCGCGGCGTTGAAGCATGAAGTCTCTGTGAAGGGGATGAGTTAGGTCAGTAGGGGAGGAAGTGTTAATGGAAATTCCTGATGACAGGCGCGATTTTGTGAGTTGTTGTATAACTATGGACTGAACTCTCTCCTTCCGTCTCGTTGCCTGTTTCACGAAGCCAATATAGAAACATTTTGATTGGATTTGTGTCTGTCTTGTCAGCTAGAGACTTTTTTCCCTCCAACTTGATACGCTCGATTGTCTTGCTAGAATTGAAACATCACCTGGTAACAGCACGTACGCTCATTTGTCCTCCGCTGTAAGTAAACAGGCAGCGCCTTAGAACAGAATAATAAACAATACGAAATTTCTCCTTCTTCCTATACATGAAATTATAATTTGAATTTTAAGAATGTAACTTATATCCTATTATTTAATGGAATGGTACTCTGAGATCATAAAAAATCACACTGTTTGTTTTTAGCGGGAAAAAGTCTCTGCATCTTCCTAAACAAGATGGCTAGGTGCACACAGTACAGTTTTGATGTAAAAGTGTTAAGTGAAAATTTGGAAGCTCCTGAGACATACATACACAGTAGGCTATACAAATGTGACAACATAAAAAAAAAGTTTAATGTACAATCTTTTCTGAAGGGGTAAAAGTGCTTTTCTTGGGTGCACATTCTTGATGTTTAGGTATTAAAATGGATTTACTAAAAACTATATAATTTACTTAAGATATATGTGTGCGCTGCCATCGATACTCTATCAGTGTTATGCAATATGTTGTCCACTTAAAAATACATTTGAAAGAAATTAGTATCCCTTTAAAATTAGAGAAAGAATTTCAATTGACAGACAATAACCACATCCTGCATGCACAAGGAGCTGCCTAGACAAGTACAAAGGAAGCTAGGGCCAAGAGAAAGCAATGTGAGACAAAGAAAGAGGTAGAGTATGAAGATGTTAATCATTATTATTATAATATGATCCTGAAATGCAACGATGTAAGTCAGGAAATCATTAATTTTATATGCGTAAATATCTCAAAACTAAATTTTAACTTGTGTTTGTACATTCATCTTAGAATGTATTAGAGCTATAGTGCTGAATTTTACACGCTACTTTAACATAGGCCTGTAGTATTACAGGACTGCGGCAGATTTATTTTAATAACAAAATTATTACAAGTTATGAGGGTATTTTATAGGCCTAAACTTCACTTTTTTGTTTCTGTGATGGTATCTATTAAATGTGTTATATATTTTTAAACTGAACCAATGAATATACGAGGGCTGTCAAGAAAGTAACAGACGTTTTGAAATAAAAAATAAACAAAGTAAAAAAATAAAAACGAATTTTACTGCATACATTTTGAAGGTAGATTCTTAGGCTATTTTTCTACATAATCGCCATTCAGCTTCTTGATACCCTCTCTGTAGAAATCCGCTGTCTGAACTAAACTCCGTTAAATTTTGGGGAATTGTTCAGAGAGTTCCGTAATCGTGAAACGACGGTTTTCACGGATTTTCTCTTGATATTCGCCACCAGATCATCAGTCACAACACTAGGCCTACCACTGCAGTCCTCATTGTGAACATTGGTTGGGCCATTTTTAAAATCAATGAACCTCTGCATTATTCGGCTTTCCCTCATTATTCCTTTGCCGTACACATCGCAAATCTGGCGATAAATTTCAATTGCTTTGTGATTTTTCCACTACAAAAACCTTATCACAGACCGCACTTCACAACGGGCGGGATATTCAATTGCAGAGCTCAATTTAACACTCCACTCCAGGCAAAGTACGAAAAGCATGATGCTCACGCTAACACAGCTGGATGCGTACTGTGTGTAGGAACGCTCTGACGCTAAAATGGCGGCGCTAGCCCCACCCACTGCCGGGTCAGGCCAAAACGTCTGTTACTTTCTTGACAGCCCTCGTATATTCTTTATTCTGCAACAAAAGTTAGTTAAATTAATGAATGATTTACTTGGAAAGTTATAAGCCTCTGTTTAACGTAGTTTCAAAGAACAAGATAGGCTACATAAACTTTCTCATTATTTTTACTTTCTTTTTCAATTTTATATAAGTTATATAGCCTCTGTATATATTCTAATCCGCCGCCTGAACTAAACTCTGTGAAATTTGGGGGAATCGTTCAGAGAGTTCCGTAATCGTGAAACAAAGATTTTCACGGATTTTGTCGTCGATTTTTGCCACCAGTTCATCAGTCACAACACTAGGCCTACCACTGCGGTCCACATCAATATTACTAATGAAATTACTATCATAAACGAATAAGCAATATTATAACTCTGAAAGTGTCCAGACTAATTTTAAAAATATGAAATCAATAAATCAATTATAGTTTCTTTACTAATATCCACCTAAAGTGGATACTGTTCAGAAATAGAATAGCAAGAGTATAGAAACTTTTCTTAAAATCAGGTTTATTAAAATTCTCCATAAAGTACACACCCCTTATGCACGCGGGATAGCTGAATGGGATCATGGAAGAACATTTATTTCTCAGAAATGCCCATAACTTTTAGCCAAATTGATCCAGCAGAGAACGAATAACTACGTTAATATGCCAGGTTGCTTTTGTTTAATTAGTGATAGTTGCAAATTTTGATATGCAGAAAATAGGCTATCTTTGTAATCGATTTCCGAGTTAAACTCCAGATCGGTTCATTAAGCAGGGCTTACGGAAGAACAAACTTCTAAAGTTTGACAAGCATATGTGAAAGAATATATGGGTTGTGTTATTTGTCAAAGCTACCTGTATTGCAACTTCCAAAGCCGTAGCCTATATGAACACGTAAAACAATATGTTGCCATGAGAACTGATCTGCATTTGATTAATTCTTTCTAATATATTACCTAGGCTCTAAATTGGGCTTTACTTGATTTGGTCAAAAATCAAAATACTTGGTCCCATGGACATTATATATGCGTATGCTAAGTTACATGAAAATACGATAATGTATATAAGAGTATCGCGCATACAGTTACACGGGCGTACAGACATATCCCGTTCAACACACACTCTCATAAAGTACCATTCTGGCACTTAATAACGCATTAAACTCCTTATTAAGGACTAGCATGTGCCCGCAGCTCCGCCCGCGATAATTATTTCAAAAATTAAAAATTAAGAGCATAATAGTTAAATCATTATATTTATTAACACCTAAATCACGTGGACTACATACCACGATTAGATAGCGTTGCCTGATTTCCAAGGTATGACAAAAATAGTCAAAGCTAACTGTAATTGATTTGACATTGAAATGTATAACTGAAAACTGATGTTTCGAAAACGCAAAAAATGCACGTTTTTTGCCCGTTTTTCACTCATAACTCACGAACGAAAGCTAAAATTAAAATTCCGGCTTCAAGGTGCATTTTTCGACCCTTCAGCCCACCTATGTTTAAAATTTCAGATCTCTGCATTCAGTAGATTTCGCTGGGCATCGCGGACAGACAGACAATTCCTTTTATTAATATAGATAACATGAATTATATTGATTCCTTCTCTAATTTGTGAAACTTCCATTTCATTTAATCCAAACCCATCTGATAGCACTGGCAACAATATGTTCTGTGATTTTGTTTTGATAATTCTGTGTAAAAAGGGATTAAGTATTCTCAAAAAACATTTAATTTTTGGCATTTAAAATAAGAGTTTTTCAAAATACTTTCTTAGTGAGCACATACAATTATGAAACGAAGGTACTGTCAAAATTCCAAGTCTCTACCTGTTATAGTTTAGGCTCTACGTTGATTCCTGTCAGTCAGTCAGTCAGTCAGGACAAAGCCTTTTATATATATAGAGATGGACATGATTTAGTTTCAACTCTCTTCTAATTCCCATTTTCTTATAGACATAAAAGAACAATCATTGGAATATATTTCTTATATTCTTTGTGTCGTGGTAAGATGATTTGTCAAGTACTGTGGTAAAGTTCTACGTGTTACGATATTAATGATTTATTAATATGTATTGGTAGGCCTATTTTTTCGTCATTCAGAAAATATTTTTTTCAAAAGTGCATTAAAAGTTTAAAAAGTTATTGCATCATTACTATCATATTGGGTCAGAATAATTTACTTTAATGCTTTGAATTTTAAAAAATTTAATTGATGGGGGTCGCCCAAAACAAAATAAGGCAGCTACATTAAGAGGGTTGGAAACCGACGATATAGAGGGGAATATAATTTATACCAGTTTTAATACACCCGGCAACTATGTTACACGATATAACCTATATTATATTATGTCAAATAATGCAGGGTGTTTATAAAGCCACGTACCGTTTTCCACTTAAACACGTTTTTATAGACTATAAATAACGTGAACATACATTTAGACATTTTGAACACAAATTCAATACATTTCAACGTGATGACCCTGCAAACAGTAAGCACAAGTCCCATCGTTCCTCTGTAGCCCGAAACACCCTTGCTAACATATCTGGCCTTATCTGTTCCGCAGCGGCATAAATGCTGGTTTTCAATTATTCAACCAGTGTCTTTCACCTGATACACCTTGGGCTTGATAAAGCCCCAGGCGAAAAAGTCCATTGGGGTCAAATCGGACGGAAAAATTTAGGCCTAATGCAGCATGTTCTGTGGACATGTGAACAGTCATAACTGTCGGATTTGTGCAGATGAACAGCCGAATGAGTTACAGGAATGGGAAAGGGACTCACCAAAGGCAAATGTGTGGATGGGAATCATAAAATCAAAAGTGTATGGACCCTAAATGTTTGCTGAGCGAACAGTAACTGGTATGACCTACCTTGATTTACCGCAACAGTTTTTGGAGCCACAGTTAATACAAGATTTTTGATTCTGTAGTCTACGAACAAGAGGGAGCACATCCCCATTTTGCCACTTTTCCTGGGAGATGGATTGGCCATACATCGTCAAGACTATGAGCTCCCCGTTCGCCCGATTTGACCCCAATGGACTTTTTCGCCTGGGGCTTTATCAAGTCCAAGGTGTATCAGGTGAAAATCACTGGTATTGAACAATTGAAAAACCGCATTCATGCCACTGCGGAACAGATAACGCCAGGTATGTTAGCAAGGGTGTTTCGGGCTACAAAGGAACGATGGGACTTGTACTTAGATTTGCAGGATCATCACGTTGAAATGTATTGAATTTGTGTTCAAAATGTCTAAATGTAAATGGTAAGTGACTTTATACACACCCTGGATGTTGCACTTATTAAGTGCCACAATGGTACTTTATGAGATTGTGTGGTGGACGGAAACATGTCTGTCCGTTTGTCTGTGAACGCGATAACTCAAATACGCTTTATCGGATTTTCATGAAACTTGGTATATGCATTTATAACGTCCACGGAAAGAACTTTATTGATTTCGAACCAAATTGGTTGACTGGTACCGGAGTAACGATTAATTAAAGGTCACATGTTTTTTAAGTGGGAAATCATCACTATACTACAAAGCCGCGTTGCTGATCACTGAGGGTCTTGCCTACAATGCAGTAAGATATTTTTAAATCTATTATATCACGCCTTGCTTTAGATGTGAGACATTTGTTGTAATTTCGTTCTATTGTTATCAACTTGTTGTTTCACGCAAGCTTATCGAAATAAATAATTAAATAAATAAATAAAAATAAAAATTTAAAACACATCTTAACGTTGGATATTAAACGCAGCTGCCGTTGCTATAATTATGCAGTCTATCGAAATGTGCGGCTACCGATATCTACATTATATTTTAATGTATTTTTTTCAATTTAAACGCTCCTGGGCAAGCAATAGACCAAACGTAATTCTTGACAGATTGATTAAAGATTGAATTTAATTCATTCATAACCTATACGGCTGCTTTAAACCTGAAACAAGAATGTCAGCGAATCGTAGGCCTACACATACATCATTAATATTATTGCCAGTGCATTTTGTCAAATGTTGACATATTTTAAGAATTCCTTATATCAGTGTATACGAGTTCGTATTAATGTTATTCCGTAAGCCCTGCTTAATGAATCGATCTGGGGCTTAACTCGGAGATCTATTACAAGAATACCTTCTTTTCTGCATAGGTTCATCATAATTGCAATTATCATTGATTAAACAGCATTTTGACATTTTGTTATATCATTTGAACTGAATTTATTATTATTATTATTATTATATTTCTTAATATTATCGTCAAAGCCCATTTATTATAATCATAGTAGATATTCCACTCTTAATTGGTGAATTCAAAAATTGGTTAGAACTTACGATATTTTTAAGAAAGTACACAAAAGACTAGAACTGCGACATCTACAGCCGTCCAAAGGTTTGATCCAGCATCTGACAGGCCATAGACCCTATATGGTTTACCTAACGGAAAAGGGTATTGTGGACTCTAACGCATGCGCATGTGAAAGAATGGGTACTCCTGGACATGTGGTTTGGGAATGCTCAAACATTGCTCAGTTGAGGGAGCCCTTTCAGAGACTACTTAAAGGTAGGCAAATAGGGAACATAATAAGAGACCCCTACTGGTGGAAGTTGTTGGATGAAGCAGCAAATAGAGTTTCCCAGAAAGCAAAAGAAGACTATATTAGTAGCAGGCACGGACAAAGACAATAAGACATCAACACACTAGGACATATGACATAAAACAAACTACTAATAAAGGACAACACACACCCGGTAATGACTGCGTTGCCACGATGACCTACTGATCGATGCCTATGCCTGAAGTCTGCCTTCCAGACTAAGGATTCCGGTGAGACTGGTATTCACCTGGTTGATGATGAGATGGTAGTGAGGACGCGGGAGTGTACTGAACGTATCTATAAACGGTGTGATATGCTTTGGCGCGACCTCCCATTTATCATCACAAATCCACAAAAATTCCGGATTTGACACTTGCTGTAGTTAGTGTAGTTAGTGAAATATTAAGTTGTCAATTTGTTCTTTACTTTTTATTACTTAAATTTTTTAACTCTTTTATATATTTCTTTGATACATACATTCTTTAGATTAAGGTATAAATAGTTTAGATAACCTATGTAATTATAAATTAAGTTACAAAATGTACAGTGCATATAGAGGCCTCTGATAGGAATCCAGGAGAGGAGCCAATAAGTATTAAAGTATTAAATAAATAAATAATAATTGTATTTTTATGAAACATAATATACTCGTATTATAACTTCCAAATTTGCTGTGTAAATTTTAGCTTTATTCTTCTGCCAGTTCCTACTGCTTTTATACGAAAATAGTTGATGTTGATCATGAATAAGTCCCCTGCATCTGGAACGAATCATCTGGTGATAAATATACCCTAGAACACGGTGTGCAGTCCGGAAGATGTCTAGTAGCCTATTAATTTTAGGTAAGTTATAAAATGAGAATATCACATTCGTGAATGGTTTCCTTTAACTTACTCTTTATAACATTCTAAATTGATGCCGAAGAATGTTCATTTTTAAGGAATTTGGAATTCAACTTAGGCCTAATTATATTAGGCTTCGATGTTATAAGCTTTGTTCATCTGCCTTTCAAATTTCTCATTTAAACAATGAAAAGATCTCTTCACGTAATATGGTGAGCGAAAATTAAATAATTACCGGCACCTATTATTGTTGCCCTTTCTAAAATAAATAAATAAATAAAAATACCCAATAATTTTCAGCTTTCTTATCCTTTGCTTCGACTCTGTTTCTACATGGATTTGTCTTCGTTGAGCTAATGTAAGTTTAGCCTTCCTTAATATCTCACCGGTTAAAGGTTTCACAAAAACAGACAACCGTCCACTTATGAAATGATGGAGATATACTTGTTATATTACCGCTTGATACTGTTTTTGTACGCTGTTCATTTGTTTCGTTTAATTATAACGATCTACACGGCGAGTGATTAGGAACTTGGACTTCTTCGTAGCAAGATTCAAGTCAAGTCTCTCGTGCATTGCGAGGCGTTTTAAAAGATACCCTACAATTAAGATAATGATAGTCTTCCTTCGTGTTGTTATTGTGGTGGATTTTACAAAAGAAAATTCCAAATGTCTAATATAAATTTGCTGGATTGCGGCAAAATACTAAGTAAGGAACTCATTCATCACTTTTCAACCATTCCAGACATCTGCACGACGCTTTTTCTTGATTCATTACGAATATGTTTTCCTTCTACTCAGCCAGGAGGAGTGGAGAAACTCATAGCGTTCTCACAGGTATAGAATTCTTCAACCCCATTAACTTAACTCCGTAGCACTAACATCTCAGATGGGATAAGGCTTACCACCCGACCGCTGCGTCATCTACCATAGGCAGACGGCAGGATTGGGGGGCATGTGGTCAGTATGCCGACACTCATGGCCGTTAATGGTGGTTTCCATGACCGGACTTCAACTCCATTACATCCTGAAATATTCCTATATAAATAAATATTTGCCAATTTCCTCAGCGAAATCATTTTTTGTCCGGCGATGTTTTTCGTATTTTTTGCTTTCAAACTAAATGTCAAAATATTTCCAATAATGGAGACAGATTTAAATCTAGATTTAGATCTATTAAGCATCATACACCATTCACTTTACGGATGAGAACTGTCAATCTAAAAATAGAAATTCCAAACCAAAAGGGAGTACACTATTACAATTTTTAAAAACTATCACATAGATCGATTTTTAGTCTTCTTTAACAAGTTGGAAGATTCCAAAGTTGTAAAATGACATTTGACAAATATATTTGCAGTATATTTAATACAACAAATTGGGACCTCCTTAAAACTTGCTGTGTTTGAAACTATCAAAATATATTATTTAAATTAAATAAATTTGCATAATTTTTAAAAATCATATTAGTAAATTACTAAAATACATTATTGTAAATTGTAGTGTACGCCGCAAAAAATGAAGAAGAAATAAAGGTAATTTCATAAATTAAAAAGCCATTTTAAAATTGATTTAATTTAAAAAATAAAATTGTTAGTTATAATAGTTGTAGTAATATTTATTAGTGATAATTGTACATCTATATTAACATGTAGACTAGTCCTATTTGTTTTTATCTATAAACAATAAACGATTGAAAAAATTAAATTCTTCTCTAGGCATTTATTTCTTTGTTTCATATTGTTATTTAACGATGGTTGCGTATGCCTGTTTCGCCTATTTATAATTTATGATTCATTTAGGAATATTTACAATAGTTAACCATCACCATTGTACCGGATTTTTTCCAGCAGAAGTTTTTTTACATACCTGTAAATTTAAAGACATGGGACTGTCATTATACAAACATAAATGGCATTGGCTTGGACCGAGGTAGAACACACGAACTTTGGAACAATAAGTGTGCTAATCCAGCTGCTCCACCATATACATGCAGTATAAAGGCATATCGATGGCTAAAAGCACAATCATTGTATGTCCATTTTTGTAAACTCTGAGAAATCGCGAAAAGAAGATTTTAAACTTGGGGGAAAACTTCCCAAAGTCCCAAAAATACTCAACAGGCTTAAACATTTATGCATCAGTTAATATTTTATTAGACAACAATATCAGTTTTAAGGTAATTTTCATTAGTTCTGGAAACTTTAATGAAATATGTATCAATAACGGACATACGCTACTATATTTGTGCTCTAGTAGATTAAGTGATATGTGGATGTACTAGGCCTATAGGAGTGCATATAATAAAAGTGCCCTATGATAATAGCAGGATGGAATTTAAGTTAATAAATAACACAAAAATACTACTCTTTTGTTTCATTTAAATGTTTTACTTCCTAAAAAGAAGTCAATAAGATAAATTACATTATCATATTTTGAAAAAGAAAATAAGACTTTTTTAAACAGTCACTGGTCTTTCTTCAAACAGTTCGACTTACATGAATCAATTATTATTTCTTTTGTTCATCTTTTTGCCCTTTTAATTTTGTCTTATCATTTTCTCTACTTTTCCCTTAAAGTTTCTTGAACTTTTCTCCTCGTTCTTCTCGCAATTTATGTTCTTATGAGTAATTCTCCTGGATACAGATTTTTCAGTTTTTCCAGAGATGGGTTTGTCGTCCTCATTTTCAACGGGGTAGGGTACAATATCCTTAGCTTTCCTCGAAGATGGAATATCAGTCACAAAATTAGCATAGCAGTTTGGAATTACTCCTGCTTTCAAACGAGATAGCAGATCTTTCTTTTTGATATTTGAGACAGGAATCACTGAATTATACTTAGGTATTAGTGTGATGGAGTCCCAGGAGAATGGAGGTTCGCGATCGAGGCTTACACGGAGCTTTTTGAATGGCAATTCAGTTTTCAATTCATACTTATATTGGTAACTTCAGAAGAACACGATAATATTTATAACTAGTGAAAATCAACACTAGTACACTCCAAACCCGTTACAGCAAAACCATAATAATAATAGCAGGATGGAATTTAAGTTAATAAATAACACAAAAATACCACTATTTTGTTTCATTAAAATTTTTTGCTTCCTAAAAAGAGGTCAATAAAGTCAATTATTAACTTAGTTCGCAGGCTTCCACGGCCGGTGTTATATTTAAAGTGATAATAATTGCTATCCGGGTTGGGCCGCCATAGCATCTCATTCGGACGAAATGGGCCACAAAATACTTTTCGATGACATAACTATTCTTAAATATGAAAGCAGAAGATTCCCTAGACTTGTCACAGAAGCCATAGAAATCATTAAACATTCCCATAACATAAACAGGGAAGATGGGTGGGTATAAGGTCAGTGACATCTGGCGTCAAACAATTAAAACTTTAAAACTGACGTCATGACAACTGCGACTGTTTACTATCCACAGGCACTTATTTTTATTGCGATTCTTTCTCAGAAGAAGGACACGATATGATGTCCGAAACGTCAGAAGACACCAAAAACACGACGCGGCCCAACCCGGATAGCAATTACTATCACTTTAAAGGTCAATTATTACGATATCAACATTTTGAGAAAGAAAATAAGATTTTTTAAACAGTCACTGGTCTTTCTTCAAACAGATAGACTTACTCTGCTACTGCAACACAACTTACAGCTGTTGATGGTTACGGTATAATCTCATGTGCTCAGATGTTGTAAGTCCTCAGACATTTATAATCAACTACCTTAAAATGCCCGGCGTCGCCCGGGTTTTTATTTTGTAATTTGAAATTAACTTATGAAGGACTTTCGATTATAAATAATTATCAAACTCTAGGGCCTTGTATAATACGCGTATGTAGGCCTACATAGAACTTAAAATGAGGAAGAACGACTTATCACATTCAAACTATTCCCTCAGAAATCGCTAGATATAGCTTTTTATGGTTTACAGAAGATGTCAAATGTTGCATTACACACCATGGAAGGGGTTCAAATAAGAAGAAACAAATTCAGATTACATAAGATTGTATTGTTTTTATGGAAATTTTTATTTCTCACTCTCATGTTACCATACAACCGTTTCCGAGCTGAAATTAAAAAAAATTCAACATCACTGTCATACTTTCCTCCCACATAACCTGGGATATAATAGGCTTTACTGCGGGCGTAGGATTGAAAATGTTCCATCCTATTTTGTCTTCTTGTAGATGATAAACATCCCTATACGAAGCCTAGAGTTATGAGTGACGTAGCAGTGGATAGATTTCAATTCGTGGAAAACAGCCCAGAAATCCATTCCACAACATCTTGTTTACGCCAAGAAGTATCTGGACGCCGATAGAGTTTCACACTGTGGTATCATGCATTGTCCATAACTATTAAACTGTTGGGTTCAAGTTTCGGCAAAACATTAGCAAGCCAGTTATCGAATACATCTCCATTCATGTCATCGTGGTACTCACCTGTTTTCTTTGACTCAAAAATGAGCAAACCCCATCTACGAAGCCTGTGTCACTACCAATATGCGTAATTATTAGGCGTTTCCCCTTACCCATAGCATTTTTAAACCTTGACTTAATCCTGCCCTAAAAGCTTTTTCCTTTGATTCAACAGTAGTGTAATGCCAAATTTTAGGGGTGGTGTGTCCTACATTTACCCATGTCTCGTCTAAGAAATAAAACTTTCGAGCCTCTGCTCGGAATTGCCGTACAGCTTTAAGATATCGTCTTCTCCAAAGTGCAATATCATCACGTTCTACTATAACGTTAACCTCACTTCTTTTCATATAACTTATTACATTCCAATGACCAACAATAACTTATAAAATGTTGTTCTTTTAAAATTATGTTGGTCGGAATCTTCATTGACAGCACAAAGAAGTTTCTCCACAGTTGGAGGTATGTTATCAAAAAAGAATTGATGAACTTTTGCTCGAATAGCACTTTTCACAAAGTCAACAACGTTATCTAAAACTCTACGCGTCTTTTGAGCCTTTCTTGGAGGAGTCTTCACTACACCAGAGTCTCTGTATTCACTACGCAGTTTCCAGATACTTCTGGTAGATATACCGGTGAATTCAGATGTCAATTTTACAACGTCCTCAATTGCAAGGGCTGGATATTTTTAAAAAAATCCATTAAACACATTCAATACAATATAATTTCAATATAATTTTCCTTCTGTCCACTTCGCAAAGTTTTACCTCTTTTATTTTTAACTACGCCTCTCGGTCCTGGTTGAATTTCAGTCATTATGTTTAATGCTTCTCGCAGACTGGGTTATAAATATTATAAACGCCACGTTTCGCTGTTCACTGAAATTTGTATGTTTACATTATTCACAACAATGACTCTCGCAAACTGGAGGGTTATTACTGGAGGGTTACTGGTGTAAAAAATTGACAGCCGAACTCTCTAACTGTGCCTCATTTCACATTTCCGACTTTTCCCGTGGATTTTCCAAAAATTTTCTTTCATACAAACCTTGTCCTGACAATTACGAACACAACAAAAAAGAAATCAGCCAAATCGGTCGACCCGTTCTCAAGTGATGCGGCAACAACCCTTTTGTAAATTCATTTTTATTAATATAGATGTATAGTGTATTAAGTACTAAGAATCATTGTAAATGTTTATAGGCATGTAGTGCTACTACCGTAGGCTATTAGGGAGCATGCCGTTGATGTAAATATTATACAATAGGTGTGCACTCAGGCATTCATCTTATACAAGTCACGTCTTTGAAAAGTGAGGACATACAATAAGTGTGCACATACAGAAGCTGTCTTGATCAAAATTGATATATTTTTTTTTAAACCTGCACCTTATAATTACTATTTCGAAGGGAGATACAATATTTCTGCTAGACTCACCTACATATTGGCACCAATATCTCATTTTCGCCAAAAAATGGACATACAATGATTATGCTTTTAGCCATCGATATTGAGGCACTGCGCTACTAACTGGAAGGTGGTCGGTTCGATCCCAATAAAGGCTTTGGGTTTTCTGAATTGGTCTAATCCTATGATCATGGGATCCACTGAACATCATAAATGAGCAACGAGGAGCAAGTGTGTAAGAGTAAAATCTCAACCTCTCTCGGAACGTAATGTAGTAATCTAGTTATAATTCGACAAAGCGACCAGGACTCTATTTCATAAAATTCCACAGGTGTTACAAGTATGATAATTATGTCAAGTCTGTCAAGTTTGTGAAGAAGTCATCACATTTCTAATTTGATAATATTTCAGATTTTCTTTACAAAACAGGCAACTTTGTAAATATTGTTGTCGTACTAAAAAGAACACTTTTCATAAACGCGACAATTTTATGTCAAACCTAAAGTTTATTTTATTACACTGCAGATGGCTCTCATATACACACGTGTGATAATCGAACCTAACGTTGATAATGAAATACATAAGCAATCCATTAAAACTATCGAAAATAGTAGACAAATTTTGCGGCCTTTTACACATTCTACTTACCTAAGTAACAAATTGGACAGAATGTCCAGTAACTTTGATAAGATCACTGCTAATATCACTATCGGTAGAATGAGATTATTAAGAAAATTGAAGAAACTATGTGAACTTTGTATCGCAAAAGGTATGCTACTACTAGTGTTTGTTATGAAGAAGAGTGTTTAGGTTACAGAGGTCTAAAATTCACAAACACAATTTGCCAAATTATATACACATTTACATAATCTACTCACTAGGCTACATATGAAAGATTGCCTGTCACTTCTATATTGACAATTCTAAATTTCATATAATTTTTTAAAAATATTTCAACAAAATATAGCGTTTTGTAAACGTTAGGTATCCTCAGATTTGCCAAATTTGTCAGATTTTTACCTGTCGACAACAAAGTTTTGAGAAACTACAATATGTAAAATTGTCATATAAATCTACAAAATTGTCATGACATTTTTGTGAAGTTGTCGGCATTTATGAAAAACACAATTCTCGAAATGTAAACAAATAAGACGATTTTATGTCACCTGTCCCCTGTAAAATTGTAACTTTTATGAAATAGGGACAAGGTGTATCGGAAAATATGCGCAGCAACAATGACGTTTATGTCACTCACACGTCGAGGATACACAGATAAAACGCTCTGTTGCTCAAGGTCAATACGCCTCCCTTTGCTGTGTAGTACCATGACATTAAAAAAAAATGCTGCACTCTAATATTGAATTTAATAAAATAACAAGTAGGCCTAAATGAAACAGCTAAATGCACGCTTCATAATAAATTATTAGGTTACTGTTTAGTGTACATTTTGTATCTATAGCATCATGTAGGATATGAAAAACCGGTACTTTTAAATAGATTCTTCACAATGTTAGCCGTAAAGAAAATTTAATTTATAATCGTGTTGCAGTATAAGCACATGTAAGTCTATTGGAATGATATGTGATATCATTATTCATATATACAGTACATATATATTTTTGATCAGGGAAAAGTATTTCTCAACTTCACATGAAGTGACAGGAGCAAACTTAAATCATGGAGTCATATTGATGTCTCCTTTGGTTACATTGACACGTTTGTTAACGGTTAACTCAACTGGAATATTACAATTGCAATTGAAAATCCCACATTTCTTTCCGGAAGATTTAATTTTTTCTGCAACATGAGCATTATTCCATCACCTATCTTCATTTACGGCTATGGATAATTCCTCCATAAGTCTAGGGCACAAGTCAATTCCATACTCGAAGGTCTTTGAAATTACTGTCAAATTAACTTCAAATTTCCAAGCAGCTATTCGGCAGTCAATGAAGTTGTAGACTTGTATGTATGTATGTAGGCCTATTTGGCCCCTTAAGAGGGAAGACGGGTTGGAACGACCCTAAGCACTTCGGCCTTGCGGCCCATTGTGCCAGCCTCCGGAATGTAATGATTTGCAAGCCCAACGGTCCCTCGACAACAGACCCCAACGCGAGCCCCCACGGAACTCCCCTACATCCAAGAGATACCTCTACCTGTGGTACGGGCAGAGAAAGTAAAAATATAAGTGAAGGTAAGTGCGATAAAATGGGTGACAAAAGAAAGTATAAAATTATGGTGATAGATAGGTCTACTTAGGATTGATTGTATTTCCACATATTCTTTACTGGATTGGTCATTGGTCCATGAGCTAAATAGTAACATTAATTATATAAAGTATTACTCTGTTAGTCTTAAATATGTCTACTTTAAACAATTGTTGGATGTGAGGCAGCGAAAAGTTTAAGCACATACAGTTAAAGCGTGAATAAATAAAGCTAACAAAAAAAGTGGTGTTAACTATGATTTTCAAAGCGCCATAAGGTGACCCCTCCACTGAGTTCTATCATCATAATAACAAAGAACATCATAATCAACTTCATCAACACATTTGCGTTATGATTTCAGAAAGGTAGTGCGTTCACGTGTACGTGATTGTGCGTGTGCGTGAGAGACTGTGTGTGTATGTTTGTTTGTGCTTGTTTTATTAGATAATAAAACGGTAATCTCAACAAGAAAACCAGCACTTATCTAACCACTGCTTCTCCTGTGCATGGAATGTCAAATCTGAGCGGGCAAGAGAATGGAAAAGAAAATTAGCGGAGATGCGATCGGGTCAGATTGGGCTTTACATGTACTCATGTTCTTTTGTTTTAAAGTCCATATTCCATGGAGACCATCAGCCACTCCCATCTCCACGTTACAACATTCTGTCTACTTTCTCTCCTCCCCCAACCATAACATCCTCTGGTCACGGAATAGTGTTATTTTTTAATGCCCAACATTATATGATGTAGCTTGCTTTGCGATCGAGAGAAATATTTAATTCCGTCACCGTTCGGCTCTCTTCTTGAAAAGAGAACCGCTTTCTGCGCGGCCGAGAAGATGCATTCTGTACAGTTTCACTTTCCAGGGAAGGTATTGTGATATTATACTAGACCAGCCATGTTACTAAAATACTGTACAGGAATAAGTGAAAAACGCTTGTGTTTGGAATGACCATAAGTAGCTTACAGGAGTATAAACTTTCTGAAAATACTCATATCGCCTATGTTAGTGCTAAAGTGCATATGTAAAAATTGTGTACTTTTATTACTATTTTACTGCTTTATTGCTATATGTTCATTCTTTTTTCCTGTTCTGTTTCCATGGCAACTAACTTATAACGAACTTTTAAAGCAATAAATTCATAAGTACAGTAAAATAATTATTACAGGAACAAAGGCTATGACTTTTTGCAGTTTTAAATTGGGATTTAATTTTTACAAACGACTATTCACATTAACGGCAGCGATAAGCCTATATTTAACCTTTTTACTGCTACTGATGTTTAAATTCGTCAACAGAACAAAAACTGCTTAAAAGCAGAATTGTTGGATTGATAGAGGAATGATTCATTTATCTAAAAATGTGACGATTTTTTTTCTCGTGCTATGGTTGTTATCCAAGTAAGCCAGCTATTCCACTTAATTCTTTGTGTTAATTTCAAGCTTATAATCTACTGACAATTTCAGCTGAATGTTTATACTAATATTTAATTCAGCTCTGATAGGGTTAGATTTCTTGGTTCCATTTGAACATGAAAGTAAAGTGTTCTCTATTCAAGGCCATGGAGGCCCCGAGGGTTCCATGAGGTTGAGGCTCCCAGATTTTGGATATTCGGATATGAAGGTAGTAAAGTTCTTGATTCTTGAATCTTTGGCATTATCAACAACATGTTGTTATGGACAGTGTCAAAATACGTTATGTTAAAACATGTTACTATCACAAGGATTATGAAAAAGATAAAAGTTTTGCATATATAAATTCAGAGTTTAAAATAGCCTATGTTTACAATCCTCGGCCACCAGAATTTCTTCTGATGCTCATTTCTAGTTAGAGGCTTACTCAACTTCAGAGCCATAGTGCCACCGGATGGATTAGGCCAAGAGAAAAAAAAAACAACTATTTCATCGGGGATCGTACCCGTGTCCTCCCGGTTTTTAGCGCAATGACTCATCCACTACACCATTCCTCCATGCGAATAGGCCTATAGTAACGAGAAAAATATCGAAACTAATAGTAAGCTAATTTCAGGATATCTAAGCTATATCGTTTAAAACAATCTGCTACTTAATTTACAAGAATCTGTAACATGACATGATGCAAATATCAGGAAACGATTTTCCTTGTGATATAAAACGTAAGCGGTAGTTTTCATTACTGACAAGTTGTTTAATTAACAGATAATGTTCATCTGAGCAAGACCCGTGTTGACGGATTATTAATATTTGTTATAAATTCAACGATACAGTTATAACAATGCTTACTAAACTCATTATAAAATATTTATACTTTTTATTATTCGTGCAACAACTGCAGGTTGACAGAAAAAAAGGGTATCAAACAAATTGATGAGGCTATAAGGCATTCCAAGGGGGCAGATACCCCCGCCGACGCCCCTGACGGTAATATGGACTAAAAAACAAGTCATAGAACGAAGGCTTTAAAGAAGAATATAATACAGTATCGAAAA
Source organism: Ectobius pallidus (assembly GCA_964059195.1). NCBI lineage: Eukaryota > Metazoa > Arthropoda > Insecta > Blattodea > Ectobiidae > Ectobius > Ectobius pallidus. Next base: position 134,975,679 of record CAXKWD010000004.1, read on the forward strand.
GATATTTGGTTCAGGAGGGATGTGCTGAAAGTCTATAAAAGATATGCAGTAACGTCTCTGAATGTTTATATATATATATATATATATATATATATATATGCATAATTAATTCCGACTCGAAATTCCCATGACAGGACAAAACCTTCCACCCGACTACTCCCTCATTTACTTCGTCCTTCGACGTTGGCACATGGCGGGCATGTATTCAGCATGGCGACACCCTCGTCTGTTACTGGTGGTTTTCGTGACCGGAGAAACTACTTCTTTATCAAGTGGCTTCTCAGTTATCCTTCCAGGCTGAGTGCACCCCGTTAGAAAGTCACTATCTCAGAGAATTCCAAAGAAATTCCGGAGATCGAGCCCGGGTCTGCGGATCCGTAATCATCAACAGTGACATTCGAACGTTCAAATACCTTTAAACATATTCCAAGTTATTAAATCAAGAAATCTGATGGAATGGTCTCATAGCTCAAATGCGTGGATTATTTCATGTCATAATTATATTAAGCTGAAAATATCCCTTAATGTAAGGTTTCACTGAAATTAAGATTCCTTGATTTTCCACTCATTGTTATACCTCTTACTCTTTCAAAAACCGAGGTTCATCGTAAGAGATGAAAGTGGAGAGAGGTTGTTAAAATGTTAATGTTACCTACGTTTTTCTCCTAGTTGAAATGAATTTTGTACAAAGTTTTGTTTTTTCAGACAGTAATTAGTTGTATGTAGAGAAAATGCAATGGGAGGTGAAAAGAATCCTTTTAGGCAAGCCTACAGGCTGAGGTAGATTTCGAAGTGCTTTTGGTTTAATTTATTGTCGCTGCGTAGCACTCTTCTTCTTTAGCCTTGGCATGACAAACCCGCAATAATAACTGCAAAAAAGAGGAAGAAGCACTTTTTCAAACATTCAAATCTCGCCTTATATGAGAACTATCAAGAAACTAGTTATTGATTTGTAGAGTACTCATCAAGAGCTTTTCAACAATACCCCACAAGACGTAGTTTCAAAAATTTCGAATTTCCATCCCCCACTCGTACCCCCAAAACCCCCGAATCGTTGGTGTCACTGTGAACTCCATAGGGAGTACTGTAAATTATTCAAACAAAGTTTCCCTCTATACTTCATAGGGGCCGAAATATAAATATTTTAAAATTTCAACCCCCTCCCCCGACCACCCCCTTGGGCCAATTTTGCTCATTAACGAACTTGTCCGAACTATTTGGCTTAGAAATAACATAATAAAATTTGGTTCAAATATCTTCAAAATTACGGCCGCTAGCGTGTAAAGATATATACATATATATATATAATTTGTGATATACGTATATATATATATAACCCTATATATGTCACAATTTTTTTTTTTTTTTTTAACAGGCGGTGGTTTCGTACTTAGGGAGGCATGAAACGTAAATATATGAAAGAATTTTTCGAAAATCATGACATGGTATCCATTGCAATAGGTAGATTTTTCTTCGAAATCTACCTAAAAGTGAAATAGATTGTTTGTTTCAATTGCAACGCAGCCTAGATTTTTGTTCTCCTATTAATGGAGAGTCTGATAACAAAAATGGATAGATATTCGTCAAAGCATGTTGACTTGCATAGAAAACAAGTAATGAAGGTGAAGATGAATAATTGGATCTTAACGTTGTTCAGATTTTTCTATGGTTCTAGAATCTCTGTTTTTAAATACAGTAAACTTCGATTAAAACCTATTTAGATTATTTTAAAAAGAAAACTTATGACATGGGTTGAAAACTCAAATAATAGTTTCTACGAATTTTAACATTGCCTAAATTCTATGCTGCTAATAGATTAGGCCTATCTGTGTGCAAAATTTAATAAATATCGGTTAAAGCTTATAGATACGTGTAGAAAACATATTGTTATAAGAGGGTACGAAAGGGATGGTTTTTTTTAAATTTAATGCTGCCTAAATTTTTATTCTCGTTGAAGAGGGCATCATTAGTAAAGAAATGAAGACATCGGTATGTAGCCTACTAGGCTACTTGTATGTACTAGTATGTACTAGTATGTAGTCCGTCGCGTTGCATCCCTGAAGGGACTAGGCTTACCATCCGACCGCTGCGTCACCAACCACAGGCCTACTTCTTAATCAAATAGCTCCTCAGTTTGAATTGCGAGGCTGATTATGCCGTTCCAGACCTCTTATCTAGGAATGTACCGAGGTTCCAACCCGGACCTTCGGATTCACAGCCAGCAACGCTAAACATGAGACCACGCAGATACCTATAGATAACATAAAATTGCGGGTTAAAGGGAATGGGTGTTTTCTTCTCACATCATTGTTGCCTAGAGCTTTCTTCTGGTTTTACAGGTTATGTGTGTAGCATCTTTTAGAAATCGGGCAAAGAAATTAGAAATGAATAGAGAAGACATATTAGAGTTTTAAACAGGTAAGGGAATGTTCGAAATCGTGACACATTCGGGACTCAAAACATGCAACACGCTTCCCTAAAGAAGGGAAGTAAAGCTCTTCTTCCTGCGTAGTGAATATACGATGGTAGTACATATTTATACGCTTGTATAATTTTGGTTTTCCTGAAGTATTTATAAATACAACTTTAGTGGATATTCGCTAAATAACCAAACAAACATAAAAATTTGTATCTGGAAAATCTATCATGTGTTTCATACCAAAATCGTTCACTCTTCTGCTGGAGACCTAAAACTTATATTTTTTCAAAATCCTTATCACTACAGCCTATACTCTTTCAGCATTATTTTCCTTCTATTAATCAAAAATAGCAATATTCCTGTTTATTATTTTACTGTTGCGGAGTAAACGCACTCTTCTTTTAATTGTAATGTCTTTGAGGGAGTATTGTGTGACGTTCTAGTTAGTGCGGCTAACGAACTAGCATTATAGAAACATAGAGGTCTAACGCGAACTTCAGTGGGCGGGGATACCGTACTATGGATTAGACATCCTGCGAACCTGTCAGAAATTCTCCCGGATACAACAAAGATCATTTTCTCTGATACTAAAAGCGAATTGATGTGCAAGGGAATACAACGGCATATAAGTTAATGATATGGCGCTTTGTATGTATGTGTATGTGTGTGTGTGTGTGCGTCTAGTGCACATCTGTGTCCAGCAGTAACGTAATTATGTATTGTGCCATGAATCTGCATCTAACTAATGATTTCCTTCAGTAAAATATTTTCCAATTTACATTTTTTATTAACTCAGAATTATAAAATCCTTTAGATATCCCTTACTTATTTTATTCGTATGTAGTGTTCTCTTTACCATGCTAGGCTGTAGAAATACAGGGTCTTTATTATAAGTTGAGACCGGGCGACGGAAGGCGCGCGCAGCCGGTCTGACCTTGATGCAAATCGGCACGTGCAGTTATTGTTAAAGTGTCAACATGGTAAGACCCATTTTGCTGCAGCATCGTATTTTTGTGTGTAAACATTATTTTAAGTACGAGTCTGCTGGACGTGTACGTGATGAAGATAAGGTTTATCGAACAAATCCTCACACATTGGAGGAGCTGAAAGAAAACATTACGAATGAAATTAGGGGCATTACAGTGGAAGAACTCACTCGCGTCAGCCAGAATGTGGTTTCCAGATACAATGCCTGTATAACACAGGAAGGACGACACTTCCAACATATGTTATAAGGTAAGATATGTAATACTTTATATAGCCTACACTTTAAGCAGGGAAGCCGCGCGCGCGTCACCGGCGGCTAATGCGGACTCCGTAGCGGAGAGTGAAAACACCGGTCGCCCGGTCTCAACTTATAATAAAGACCCTGTAGTAGGCCTATATTGCGATATAAGTGCCGTAAGCGGTGCATACGGATCGAGGAAAGAGTTTGAAAAAACGAGGCGCTTGCACGATGATTATTATATAAATTGATTTACATTAATTAGCATTACATTAATTAATTTACATTTATTAGCTGAAAATATTATGTATATACACTATTGAAGATGGATATTATATTTCAGGAAGTGATTCCCATGTGTTTGTTGATATGGGAACCGAATATTTGTCCTGTTAAAGTCGCCACAAACTGGAGGACCTTGGTTCCGGTCTTCCATAAAGGCTTGTATTATGATGGTTTTACTTACGGCACTTGGGCTTTTTGTAATTTTTACCTCACGGAGATTTCTTTTGTTTTCATAGCAACCAGATTGCGTGGGGGAATGTCAAGTTCCGATCCCCGGCAACAATATTCATAACCACAAGACTGCCGCTAGCAATGAGAGTCTTCCCTCCGTCTCGCCGTCTCTGATTGGACCGCGTATCTATGCAGTTGAAGGACATAGGACTTGTCATCTGCAAAGCACTTTAATTAGTTACGTTGTACAAAAATAGATTAACACACTGGAGAACTAATCAGCATACACTTTATGAGGGTCACTGACTTAGGCCTATATACCTCCTGTACACATTGAAAGATCGAAAATCGAAAATCGTACAAGTGTAAGCTTACGTAAATTATGAAAGGACAGAAAACGACTAAAGGATTGCCTAAAGAAAGTAAGAGCACGAACCAGGTTCCACATGTTTAGTTTTGTTACAACTCGAGGTAGAAAATCAGTATGAAATTCCCTTGGTATTTATAGTGTTCTGTCAATATTAATTACATAAACGTAAAATGAAATGTTGTTCACAGTGTAAGGTATAATAATTTTAAAGGCATTGTGACACGTAGGAAGTGCTGCTTTATTTGTATTAATAAAAACATTCAATTAGTAAATTCAGAATAATAAATAATTTAAATAGGTAGGCCTACTTTACAAATGGCAGTCTTCATTCGTTTAGACATTTCTTATGTGTTACTGTTTTAATCAATAACTTTGTTTTTACTAATTTATTCAATAATGTTGCTAAACCCATCATATTTGCTTCTAGGCACACGTGACAAATAAATAGGTCAAGTTCAATGATAGTCAAATTTTTTCGTTGGATATGTCTGCGGGTTAATTTTGTGTGGCTCTAATGCTCTTTCAAATACAAAATAAAAATAAATATCAGTAAATTCTGAATATGTGATACAATGTATGCTTTCTAAAGGTATGGAATTCTTTTATGTTTTGTTCCTCAAACGATATATTTCAATTTCTGGAAATCAGTCTCAAAGAGATCATCAGCCAACCAATAACCAGATATAAACAGATGTGTACAATAAGGAGAATGGAAATAATATTTTAAAGCAATATACAATTCGCAGTAAATTGAAGCGTTTGGTATTATAAGTAATATATAAGTGAAGAAATCAGGATTTTTCAGCTGATAATTTTAAATGGATCTATGTACCCATGCCAACGCATTTCAGAAGGGTCAAGGGTCCAGGGAAAGCCACGTTAGTGGCAACAAATTCCAAGATATAGCGCTGGGTCTATATAGCGTCTTTCTGTGGGTCTGTGTCTTGCATTACACACAATCATGATTTTGTCACTTAGACCCTTATAAGACTAAACGCTTCAATTATTTTTATCCTTAATTTGAAGATGTTAACACACGGGAAATAAATAAATAACCCAAGGAATGAATGCTCTGAACGTAATTTTCTATACTTCATTACATTTTACCACCGAGAGTGACTCTTCAATAAGAGACAAAATAGGTCATGCTATTTCACATAAGATTATGAAGGGTCACAGGATTTTATATAATAATTCTAAATATTTTGTTGTCCTGTTATCTTTATTTCGTAAGATGATAATATTTAGTAAATGTCACATAAGTAATGGCGGAAATCTTCCCGTAAAAACATATGCACATGGGCTACATTTGCTATGCAAAAATATAAAAAATTCCTTAATATCCCGTCAATTTTAACTCAATAGGGCAAATCTATCACTTCGTGTAAATTTTCATTTTGCTACTTTCAATATGTTTGGAAATATTTATTATTTTATATAAATTGTTATGGATTAGAAATCGTGTCTCGTCAAAGTACTCATTATTTTACATTCTGTTCATAATATAATATTACTATCACTACTCTTCATTTTTCCCCAAAATAATACCTTTAGAATTTTTTAAATATTTATTTCTTCATATCATTTCATGTTAAACATATACAACTGTTATGAACTACTCCACATAAACAAGGAAAGGAATTCAGGTATGTTTATGTACCATTTTAAAATAAAGTTATTAGAAAGGATAGCTTTCAACTTTTACGGTTGGTACACTTTATTGGAAGACGAGGGAAAGGAGTGGAAAAAGTTTCCGAAATATTTTTTTACAATATGTAATGCTAATATTTTATAATTAGTATTATATTTTGAATTACTCCATATATGGGAATCTCTGCTTGTTTTTTCCTCTGTGAAAAACAATAAGTATACTAACACAAAAATCACATAATTTCAACTTTTTAAAATGAAATTAGGTAAACTTACTTCAAGATTATTGCTGGAAAACGCTTGCATTTTTGCATATTGATCTGATAGGCAATTTTAAAATACTATAGATCTTCAGATTTTTTGTTTGTTTGTTGCTGTGCATTACATTATTGAATTGTGGCATTAACCACTGGTCGTTTAGCCATCATTCGATTCTTTACTTAAAAAGTAATATCCTCTTCGAACTGACAAATGCCGGTACAATTTTTATATGTGAAGCATCACAAGAAGCAACAAACCGGCTATTTGTTGGTAAATAGTGTATCCAAATAAATATACTTTATTATTCATTAGTTAATTATTAATAAAACTTTCCTTATTGCTCTGTCGCCAGATGGTTCAGAGAGCTGGTGTGAGTTTGCTTTGCAAGTGTAAGTGCAGATAAGAAAGAAAGGAAGAGTAGAGCACAGGTCAGGCCTGCTTTCCGTTGACGTTGGATGATTAATACAGGATAATATATAGGTTTGGAGCGATAAGCGCGGGCCCGCCCCCTCCTCACTTTGTGGCCAGGTGAACCTCAGCTCTTCTACACAAACATTACTCAGGTAGCGAGAAAAAAATAAAGCATTCCACATCTCAGGGAAGTGATTAGAGCTCTAGAAAATAACCTGGTCATGATTTATACTTAAATACATATTGCATCATATTTTAAATGACATATGACCTAAACAATAAAGTATAAAATTGTCATATTTTTGTATATCATACTAAATTATAACCATCTTAGAAAGTTATTTTTTATTTATATTTTACTGACCAAAAAACAAATACGTGTTAGCCTATAGGTCTTTTCAATGTGTCAAGAAGTAGAAACAAAATTACAAACAAAGCAGAATGAATAAGTAAGGCCTTAAATTATTACATAACTTCTAAAATATAATTACTTTTAAAATGCTATGTCAGCATGATTGCCCTCATACAATTCACTTAAATATCTCATAGAAAGGTTGATTCTCTATCCATGTGTGCAGGCTACAGTTAGGCCTATGTTAAATTTCTTCGGGTTAACTCTATGGGCTTGATTTACCCGTCATTAAGCAGGCCTTTAAATAAAAAGTTGGCATAAATCCTCTCATTGTGAAGAGAATTAGCAAACTAATTTTCTCCCTATGTTTTGAAAACAATTGTAGGATTAAAGCGTCTTATCTAATTTATTGAAACTTGAAGTGCATGGCCGTCATCCGCTGCTTCATGTGACACTTCCTTCGCATAGAACTATCCAAGAACATTTCTTCTGAGTTACTTATTTTTTTTTATTTTCATTAATATTTCCCACAATGCGAGGCTTTCAAAAAAAGTAATCTACCAACTTACAAAATAGCCATCATGCTTTTCTTTGAACTTTGCATATTAATTTCCGTTATAAAAACGTATTATTTTATCTAAATATGTTTCGAAAATAAATTGTAAAAGTTTGAAACGAATTTTCTCTGCTCTTGCTAGAAACCCGAAGTATTCAAGTTAAAGGTCGAAAAAGTCATGTGAAATGCCATAGGCTTTTTCTTAATATTCTATAGAGATTAGACTACCTTTTATTATCTCACGACATGACATTTTGAGTAATTAATTCGTTGACCACAAAAAACTAACAAAATCGTGCCTAAAGTCATTCAAATCTAAAATTATCATTAAATTGCTTTAAAAACAATAATTTTAATAGCAACATTGACAACACGGAAAAAACTAGCGAATCCATTCACTGCTTACAAAAGAAAATGGATTATAAGTTGCTTGCAGGTTAAAGAAACTTACAACACAGTCCTTGTAATTCATAAAATAATTTATTTATTTTTAGATGAGTATGTTATTGAAACCAATATATGAAATTGGGATGTGAAAAAACAGAAATATGAATGAGTTTTTGTTTACCTAAAATCTAATGGAGATTCAAAATGAAAATTATGGTTTTATGGATGGGTTAAAGTAATTTTTATTTTTAATTGGAAGTAACTTCCCATTACAATTCTTTTTACATAAATTACTTTTGGAAATAATTTTGTTGAATTACTTTTTTCAATATGATACTGTCGTTAAAACAAATTGAACATAATTATATAGTTCAAGCATTAGAACCTTTCGTATGTGGACGGACGAACGGACAATTATTGAGATAGAGCAACACGAGTCCGTAGTATTCCTATATCTCCATAAGTATATCCAACTTGACTCCTCTTTTGCTCCCAAGGGTTTTCACTCGTAACGAGCCTTATTTTCATCTTCATTAACTCCTGGCGAAGTTGCTAATCACAACTGATTGAGGTACGGTATATATGTTTTATAGCCTTATACACTAATAATATTTGATAGAAGTAGCCTACCCTTACATAACATTTCTTATGTGCTTAGTCAATCACTATACATACTATGCAAGTAGGCCTACTATATGGATATTTAACTTGAATCGGTTTTGCATAATTTTATTGCACACGAGAAATTTCGGTAAGTTATTGCCGACTTACCTACGAAGTAACCTCTTTTAACTTAATGTAATTTTTTAGAATTATATCACAAAATATTATCATACTAAGGCGATAGTAACATAATTTATTAAGAAGTTAGGATTTATTAACAAGTTAAAGGCAAAAAAAAGACGATACTAACGACACATCTCAATGCCCTGTTTTGATTTCGGGACCTTCCATGGATTTTTTTTCTTTCTATTGAGACAAGGAGATAAGAAAAGGACTGGAAGATATTTGCTCACACCCCAATTAGGGACTGCAGCTGTATTTCAATAAAACTTTTGAGGATTCAGTCCTACATCTATCCACTGGATCAAAATAACGAGGCAAGAAATACACTATCGGTCTAGTAAGAGATAAACGCCATGGAATGAATACAAAACAGCTGGAAAGTTCCTTTGTAAAATTGTAGTATTCACCTTGTTAGCCATGACTTCTTAACTTGGAAAACATATGGAGCAATAACAAAGCAATGATTATGAAATTCAATGAAATTTCAGTTCATTGCGCGGTTAATTGATAGTCTGCCGAATGTTCTTTATCCTATTTGCTATATCTGATCATTCCCTAGTTTAGATGCAACTCCATAACTCAGACAAACACTCAGCGACCCTTGACAGAATGATTCCTCTGCAATGAAAATTAATAAAACGTTGTGAGAGTTAAAATATCGGTAGATCCACGTAAAGCTAAATAACATTTCGTGAGTAGACTACCACCAGTAACATTATCAACAGATCTGAAAACGTGGGCTGCCCTGAGGAAATGATTCGTTCCAAAAAGGGTCGTGGTAACGACACATAGAGGTTATCATGTATCAACATGGAGGGCGAGTGCTTCTTTCATAGCATCTCCAGACTTTATAGCTCATGAACTGAAAAGTGACATTTGACCAGACGCCTTCCCAACATAGCACAGCTTATGTCTTAATGAAGCGGATCCATAAATATGTTTACCAAGATGATTGCCTGGATAATTATTCTCTAACATATGCACATACCGTCTGTATTATTAAGGCACCTTCTTGATCAGAAAGATGTTTAGGTCCAGTATTAAAAAGGCATAAGTATCTCCCCATTAGTATTACTCGTTAATGCAATCACCTGCATCTAAAACATGAAGGGTGCTCAGAGATGTTCCATAATTGTTCGCCCGTTCACCACATGGAATGCAGGGCATGGGGGGTTAACTCTTCGGGCGTTCCTTTCATGAAGTATCTGATTTAAAGTAGGAGGATCAGGCTCGACCATGATGTGACACTTACGCCATTTATGAACTATGGGTACGTACACATTGCTATAGTCTTCGGTAAAACCGGTCCTGATTTAGACATGATTAATGGCACGGAGACTTATGTGCCCCACGAAAATGAAATCCAGATAAAACATTAAGCACACGTGTACATCTTGCACGCGACAATCGCTAAATCTCGGTGTCATAACCAATTGCGCATTATTGGAGATCCATGACTGAAGACAAAGAACAAAATGCCCTGGAGAGAGATTCTTGCAATTACTTCATATCCGAATTTCACATCATTTGTTCAGCGGAGGGGCTGATTGTGATAGAAACTAAGCTTTCTATGGAATGTTACTTTAAAACAACTCTAATATGACCGTAGCGAGTTCGGAGATGCTTAAGGCTACTCTTTCAAACAGAGTGAAGCAAAGCAAGTTATTAAAATTCAGTATCTTCTTCATCACTTTTCAGTTCTTGATATGTAAAAGTTTGAATGACAGAGAGGCTGAGATAAATTAACAACTATGAATTTATTTATTTACTAAGGGACTACTTTCAAGTCATAAGCTGGATTTAATTGAGGCCTTTAATATTGATCTGGTGATATCTCTCTTCAGTAGATGGGATAAAGATGTTAATTAAATTGATTTAAATTGTATTTAATACAAACATGAATATATATGCATGATACAGTGTGCCCTAATCACCAAAGCGCTTTCTTGAAGCAGATCACAGATCATGTAATAATATAAATTTAAAATTTTCAGAGATTAAGTTAGATTATGAGATTAGAAACAATATGCAGTGGAAGAATGGATAGGCCTACTTATCGAGATTAAAAATTTAAAGTTAGAAGTTTTATATAAATTAAAGTTATTAAGATATACCCAAAGTAAGTGCAGACAGAACTTCACAAATAAAACCAAGTATATTCTAATGTCTCTTAATAAGATATGGAATATATATATACACCCTCATAATTTGCCTGAATATCGTATTAGTGGCAGTTGTATTGTTGCCACTAGTTATTAATTATGAATTTCTTTGTTTTGTTTCCAATAAAAAACTTCCTGTTAAAATTATTTTTTATGGCTTTCTTTTTTTTTTTATCTAAGAAGTATCGTGGTTGCATTTCTTCCACTCTCTCAAACTTTCTTGATCCATTTCTAAAGCGCCTGAAATTAATGTTGCATTATAGTTCAGCATCAGTGGTGCTTTAGATGCATGAATAAAGGGAATTAAAATTTTTAAAGAATTAGGGTGTCGAGGGGTAATAGCACGTGAATTACGTGTGAGACTTCTAATGCGACAAGTGAAGCAAAACGCAGTATTTGTTACTTGGCATGCAAGAGAGCGTTGCGTCGCCTTCCCCCAGTGTGTTTTATCTACAAGGACTAACATGACAGTAGACAAGCACTTTGCAAGGGGACATCGCAGATACATCTGACACAGCGCAATGTCGCCGCATGCAACAGGTAGTCATAAGGGGACTCCCCTGCCCTGAGGGGTTGTTGACATCATTCTGATGCTCTCTTTGTGACGCAGCCAAGAGGCCACTTTCATTAATAATAAACCGCTCCTGTACACTCAAAACATTTAAATGTATAATCTCAATGACTGTATCTGGTATTATGGACGTATTTTTCATATAATTCTGGATTAATTAATTAATTGACACACAGCTTCCACAAAAATGGCACAAGTTTACAATAATCACAATGTTTCCCTACTCACACAAATTGGATTACATATATATAGTGTATATATCTTTTTAGAATTTATAACTTACATATTCTGCTTTCTTCAATGAAGGGTTGCCTATTGAAAAAATTACTAAAAATAAATAAATGAATACAGTTACAACTTACAAAATTTAAAAAAAGATACAAGGATTTAATATAGTTAAATTTTATTACTTCTTCTACCCGAGTTAAATGTACGGACCCAAGACCCTCATATTTCAAGATCCTTCTGAAATACAAACCCATATTTCACGTAGCCTACAACAGAATCAAACACGAACAATTCTATTGCAACCTTTGTAAATACTAAGTACGAATTCTGATTCATTTTGTAACTTCCTGTCTTAACCATGTATATATGTTATTTTAAGTTAACTGTAAAGTGAACTTGTCCTCAGCTATGACATCCTGAGAATACAAAGTACAGACTCCAATATTGTGTGAATAAGTATGTTGAGTGAAGTGTATGGTATGTGGAAATTGTGTATGTTTCAGATTGTGTTCAGTATTATAAACTGGCCTTATAAGAATACAGAGGAGAATAACCGAAAAGGAATGAGGGAATCTAGATCGTTCTGTAATGTAACTTATAAAATAATGCAGTTTTACAAAGTCTAGTAGGCCTATTGTATTCGACTCCGAAATTCGAAGTTGAGTTTTTACCATAAATACACGTTTTGAGGTCCGTAAACCCACTGTGTCTGTGTGTGAACAACCTAGCTCTAGAACGAAAGATCTTAGAAGAAAACAAAATTTTGTATTTGGGTTAGGTTTCTTCTGGGAATGAGACACGAAGATTGGTACGATTTTTATTTTAGTACCACTTTACATGAAGAAAATTTCGTTTTTCTTGATTTTCTAGAAAATGCCTCTAACGATTTTGTTTAAATTTTGTGCATGAGGTGCTTATACAGTGAGTCCCACACAAGAGTTGGCCAGTCATGCGTGTTTCTGCGTTGCGGCGACCCCTGCTCTTTTTGTAACTCCCTAGCGATCTCGTGAAATATCTACGCAAATAAAGTCGCTGACGGTGTATTGGTTCAGGTTCTCACATTTACAGTTGGAATTACAATGAAAATAACCACGTGCCTCATCACAAGAGATGTTGCAATTGTCCTCCTCTTGCATTCACACAACATTGGCACCTTTCTAGGAAATTTTCTTTCACGCGCGTAAGTTCAGCTCCGAGATAGAGTTAATTTCTCTCGTGATATTGTCTTTAAGTTTTTCTAATGTTTGGGAATTTGACTTATACATTTTATTTTTCAAGTTTCCTCATAAATAATAGATGCCAGTGTTGTGTGGATGCAAGAGGAGGACATTTCCAACATCTCTTTGATGAGGTACGAGGTTATTTTCATTGTAACTCCAACTGTAAATGTGAGAACTTGAACCATTACACTATCAGCGGAGTTAGAGCAGGGGCCGCCGCGACGCAGAAACCCGCATGATTGGTCAACTCTTGCGTGGGACTCACTGTATTAAGAACTAAAACTATTACTTGAAACATTTTTTGCTCAAGAATTATCTGAAGAGTGCTTATAAGCCACCCACAGTTTGTAGAAAGTCAGTCTTGCCTAGTGAACAAAATACCTCTGCATTAGGTTGAAACACCTTAATTTTCGCGCTCTTTGCAATACGGCCTCTCATTGAATGAATGTGAAGTGAGAAAACTGTAGTGATTATGCTTAGTGTAAAGAAAGTTACATGAGTGCTTTATTCTGTTTTTCTTTGGGTTGTGTAACTTTCGGGAATGCGATTTGGTAACAATGTTTTCTTTATTTTTACAATCAATTTACATGGAGAAAATGCCATACATAATAATTATCTTATAGCCTATTAAGAGGCAAAACATTTATTTGAGCAGAAGAAATTATGTTTTACATCAGATTGTTTTCACACATATTCATCTATACTGCTCAAAATTAAGGGAAATTATCAGTTACGCACGTGAATGCTTCTGTTAAAAGTAGCGGTCAGATTTGGCCAAAGGCTATATCAGTTGCGTCTGGTGGTTGGTTGTTTGTACTCATTATTTGTGCACGGCGGTCACTTCATCAGTTACGGGTACGGGTACGTGCAAAGTTTTTTTTTTAAAGCCCGGTTTCTACAAACTTGTGAATTACCTATGGGTAAATTATCCATGGGCAAATTAGTTCCATTTCACCCACAATGATATAATGAGCAAGGCCTTGGAGTTGTACAGTTAATTTAATTCAGAAGGCTTTGATTCTCATTGTTTAAATTATTATTGATCCAGCTCAGAACCTTCCACTTGTCAGAAAACACTGTCCAGTGGTTTCATTCTTACCTCTACGGCCGCCAACAGTGTGTTATTGTGGGAAACCAGTCTTCTTCATGGAGGCCTGTAGAACGTGGAGTGCCACAAGGTTCAGTGCTGGGACCATTACTGTTTACTATATACATAAACAACGTTTGTAACACCATTAGTAATGACACTAACTACCATATTTACGCTGACGACTTACAGCTGTATAAACATACACGACCTGACAGCATTAACATGGCTATAAATGAAATTAATAACGATCTTGAAACAATAACTAATTGGGCAAGACATTCTAAACTTACAATTAATGCAGGAAAATCTCAGACGATCTTAATGGGGCATCGTAATTTGTTGAAAAATGTCGATGAGGAAAATTTAACACCCGTCAAATTAAACGGAAGCATTGTCCCATTTAGTCCGCATGTAAAAAATCTTGGCTTTCATTTTGACAGTTACTTAAATTGGAACATCCATATAAAAGAAATTTGCAAAAAAATATACTCAATATTTCACGCTCTCCAACGATTAAAAAACTTGTATCAACACTCATAATGCCTCATTTCGATTACTGTGATATTCTATTAAGCGACCTGAGCTCCAAACTAAGACAGAGACTACAACGTCTTCATAATGCCTGCGTTCGCTACATTTGTGGTATTCGTAAATCAGATCACATTACGTCAGCATTTGAAACATTAGCATGGTTTCAACTGGGCGACAGAAGAAAACTGCACTCTCTCTGCCTCCTATATCGAATCCTTCACACTTCCTGTCCTCGCTATCTGTCATTACGCTTTCAAACTCTTTCATCTCATCATAACATAAACACCCGGTCCAAGCAAGATCATATTCTCGCAATACCTAAACATCATACATCTCTTTACTCATCATCGTTTACTACTTCAGTCATCCGAATGTGGAATTCTTTACCATCTCACATCAAGGACTGCCGGTCACTATCAACCTTCAAATCGCAGTTAACAGCACATATACATAGTACTTAATAGTGTATCTTAATAGTGTATCTTGTTAATTAAGTTTCTATCATTTAATACTATTGTGTAACTAAATTATTTTTGTACCACTTAATTTCTTTCATATCATTTGTGTGTCATTTAATGTATCCTAAATAATTTAATGTGTTATGTAATGTCATTTAACGTATTTTATGTTATTTATTATGCTATAATGTAACAGCTAATGTACTTTTAGTCCCTGGTGAAGTGGAAGAAAAGACCTTACGGTCTTAACTTTCTCCAGGTTAAATAAACTATTATTATTATTATTATTATTATTATTATTATTATTATTATTATTATTAAAGAGGTTAAATTTTATCCAGCCATCCATGAAAGGATAAATTAGCCCGACGATTTACCCTTGGAAAGATCTAGCCCGAGTTCGTAGGAACATTTTTTCTGTCATTTTCATATTTACCCTGAGGACATTTATCTAGAAACTCGCCAAAAGTGTATGTGATTGTTACCTTTAAATTATTTGTGTTTGCGTGGTGTTATTCTTGTGTAAATTCTGTCCATTGGATAATTTATCCATAGGTAATTCGCGAGTTTATAGAAACCGGCCATAAATAGCCTTTATTTAACCCTTACAAGTTTTAACAGTGCACTTCCAGGCCATTATTCGTTTTTTTTAAGATCCTTTTGATATTTCAATCCATTTAACAGTAGGCCTATTAACTTCTGTCCCTTCTCGCTTAATATAGGCCTTTATTTTAATGGAGCGTTATTATCCATATTGAATTCCCGTTTAAAGTGGTAACCAATAAAACAACTTTATTTTAAGTTATTTATTAAGGAGACGAGTGGCAAGTGTGTAGGTACCCAACTTACCACCCTACTGTAACTTACACGTAAACAACATGCGTGGCACGCAAATGAATTGCTTACTTTCGAAGGTCTTGCGCAATTAATAAACTTTTAAACCCTTCGCGCGCAGCTGACATAGACCTTCAACCAAACAACCAAGGGATCAGAGAAATACCATAAACCAAGAATGTAATTTTCTTTATTTCAATGTAAGAATTTAAAATTAAAAGAAATAAGAAAATTATATGTTCCTCTAAATTTCTTGAGCAGTATAGTAAATATATAGGCCTATAAGTGAAAAGAGAACTTCCTCCAATTTTCACGACGTGGCCAATAAAATCCAAAAATCAATTCAAAACAGACATCATTTTTGGAAAATGCAGGGCATAGTCATACGTTTCATAAAATGTTTAATAGATTTAATAATGGATTTATGGCTTAAAAATTGTACGTTTAATTATCGGTATTATACAAAGAATTCTATAATATACGAAAGGCGTACTGTATTGATTTAAGCTTTTATTTTTTATGACATAGGCTATTAAGATGGTCACACATCAGCTAATAGATTCGTTTCCTCAACACAACCTTTCTCTAAGGCACTTCTGCCATCGGTGTTTCAAATTCCGAACCCTTTTTGAACAAATAAAGTACAGTAGTTATTTATGGTATAAGGGTTAAAAGCGACATTTTATTCTGCGAAATATTACTGTAATGAATTATGCACCATAGAGTTAGTCATGTTGCAGTGCGCAGACAGCTGACATCTGTTACTGATTTTTTCTTACACTGCTGCCAACATGAAAAGGCTTTTTACCTACCAAATATAACGACTTTTGGATTCACCATGCGAAAATTTACATTTATAGGAGTACTAAATTTTAAAATTGTCACTTTCATAAAACTGAGTCTGTTTAATAATCATATGTGAATATTTGTAACTAAATTAGTGTTTTCCATGTGAGGGATACCAAAGTTGGTACCAATGGAGTGGCTTAAAGGTTTCATAGCACTACTGCGATAATATGCAACTTTTACTTCATGTGTCTTGTGCTAGAATTTCTACTTTTAATTCAAGCTGTCTAAAAAAATTATTTGAATGAATTACTACCAGCCGTATTAAAATAACATCAGGCGCAACACCCAAAGAGAAATTAGGCACACTGCCAAGTAGTGCGTCATTTACATCAGTTTTTGACTGCACTGATACACGAAATGAATAATGGCATAAAAATTTACTGAATATGGGCCTACAGAATATCTATTATTATTAGCAGTAGGCCTACTATTACAATAACTTTAAAAGGTCCCACTTTCCGAGGAAAGCAATGGACACCAACTTCCATCCCATGATCCTCTCACAATTGCCTACATGGGTTCCGGCCTATAAGGCAGTAGATGATTATGATGATGATAATGATGGCAATTATGCACATAACGTTTAGTACAACTATTACTTCAGAATTTAATTTCATTAGACTGATAGTATTAGATAATTTTAAAATTTAATAATGCTAAAATAATATGATTAGGTTAATTAAAATGTATTGTTAAAGGCCTTTGTAGATATCATGAGAAAAAAGACATTATGAAAACTGAGATAAAGAAATAAAGAAACTAAATACATACTAATTTTCATAAGTTTTAATGATTCATCTACTCAAATCGAAAGACAATCGAATTACAGTAGGCCACAATGCAAGAATGACAAGGCATCCAATAAGTGGCCTGACATTTTATAAATACTAGAGTACCTACCGACACTTAATAGTGGAAAAATTAAATAAAAATGCAGAAAAATGCTAAACTCGATCAATCATTCATTTCCAAAACGTTTCGTTTGTTACTGATAGTGACGATGAAGGTGATAAGTCAATGCTGTCGCCACTGACGATAAATCGCCTAGTAATCAATTTCATTTAATTTCTAATAACTACTAACGTATTTGTAAAAAATAACTATTTAATTCCTTTCTCTCTCTCTCTCTCTCTCTCTCTCTCTCTCTCTCTCTGTCTCTCTCTCTCTCTCTCTCTCTCTCTCTCTCTAATGTCAAAATAGTTAGTTATCGGTCCAGTCATTTATATTTTTAATATAACTATTTTATATTTTTATTTGTGTTTTCGTAATTTTATAATTGGGATAATATTAAGAGTTAATCTTCTTCCATTTAATATGATCTTGTTCTTTTCGAAAGAAGTAAAATTATATAAATAAATAGTTCTATACAAATCGATTAACGATTTGAGCAATTACTATATAATACCTAATATTTGATGCATTAGTATTAAACTTTCATGTTTATGGGTATTTTAATTCGCAAACAGGAAACATGGTACGCAGATATCTCTTATATTATGCATTATACCTTTTATAAAGTGACTAATTCATAAGAACTTAATTTAAAATGTTCATGTCTATGTCTCTCGGATATATTTACTTATATATTTATGAGGTATCTATGTCTTTAATTGGCACTACAAAGTAGCGTGTAAAATTTAGTTTTGCAAATTCAGGCGGAGTTCCTCCAATGCTTGCTGTAAACAAGGAAGGTAAGTACAAGTCGTGCCTTGTCAAGTCCAGAATCTACCTCAAAGCTTGTCTAACCTTCCAGTAAGAAGGACGTCCAAACTCATGTCAAGTTTCTCTCCCTCAAATATCTCAAGACATCTTAAGACCCACCCAGGCTAGTCAGACGGCCCAGGACGGTAAATCTCGCTCATCCTTTGATGCATCCATCATTACAGTGTTTGGCTTTAATGTAAAGTTTGTGTGCGCTGTTTTGAAGGTAACTGCTCCTGAGGCGATGCAAAACTAGGTAATGAAGCAGCCACGGAGGCTTGGCTATACATTAACTTACGACAGCCAAGCCAATCTTGGAGCTACATTAAGGATGATGGGAAGGTTTCACGTACCCAGGAACTTGAGACAAGTCGGTCTCCAAACTCTATAATCCTCCTGTCATCTCACGGCAGCATAGCAAGTTACAGCAGGGGTGGGCACGTTTGCACTTGAATACAGGGTTCATAAAGCACATATATTATCCATCACAGCCTTGATGTTAATGCGTTGAACACTACAAATATAATTACACTGTAATTGTTCTTCTAATCCCAATCTATTGGCCAGTTTATACTCCGAAGAGAACGTGGATCACGACGTTTCATTCCTACAATGCATATTTTTTTCATAGGTAATCATACGACATGTGACATATTAATCACTGCATATTAATACCTTGAAGTATCCAGTAACGAGCTGAAGTTTATCAGATAAAATTGCATCTTTCCGACCCTTGCAAGCATATTAACTTATAAGATAAACAACAGTCATCAGTCCATATCCGAGGCATTGCTAATTTGTCAATACCAAGTACGCATCGCATGAATGGAATATTCTGAATAGTCTGATTAGGAGAATAATAATTACGATAAACATCGATAGATTCGCGGCGGAGAAGCAGGATCGAATTTATCTGATGAAACCCTTAATCCCGATTGGGATTTATTAAGAGTATTCTATGAATAAATTGTATCAGATTTTATACATAATAACTACCTGCATTGATTCAAATCAAATCATCATTGTGCCAGCTGTCAGATCACGGCGTAGGCCTACTAAATGAAGAATCAAAAGTGTTGCCAGATACTAACTAATACTGCCAAGAGAGGGAATGAGAAATAGTTAACCTAATCGAGATAACCTAAAATCAGTACGGAATAAAGACACGAACTGGCTTGCACCGAATCGAAATTATGTTTTCAATAAATGCACATTTAAATGGTTTGTATTTCCAAATAAAATATACAACAATAATGTGTTTTTATCCTCTTCACTGGCTGCAATATACATGTGACATATTAATCACTGCATATTAATACCTTGACGTATCCAGTAACGAGCTGACGTTTATACGATAGTGTCAAGATATTCTCTACTACACTACCCAACAGACGCTTGCGTGATATTTATTTTGCTCTTCGACGTAATTACGTTACTATTATTTTAGTATTTGAATTGTTCTTCTGTTCCATGAGTTAACCTACAATACCAGGAGAACTTATAGTTTATTTGGAGGGTTACGAGGAAATTCATTAAATTGCTTTAACTTTAAGGGCGTAAAATATTCTCAACAGCATCTCATTAGTCATTATCTTTCATTAGTTTATACCAATATTATGTTACTGTTACCAAAATGTTGATCATACTGTTTAAGACCATATTTGTAAATTATAAGTTACCCTTTGTAAACATCAGAATTACTATAACTGGAAACCTGATATATATATATAATTATTTGCTATCTGATCACATATTAGTCTTGGGATAGTATAAAACGAGAAAAAATGTTGTCCGCCTTTGCCGATTAACCTGTTTCAAGCCTATTAATGCATATTATCTGATTATTAACACTAATATTGCAGTAGACATTTTGAAGTGTAGAGTAATTGATATTCGATTTATGGGTTGTACTTTCACTCGGTTTCGTAAAAACATTGACTCTTTATTACGTTTATGTTTCCGGCGACTTAAACTTGTTTGCCTATGACGTGCTTTCACGAACTTGCATTGTACGCGTTCAGTCACCTGCTCATGATAAAGAAAATAGCGCCGTTAACATTCCTATTACTCCCTTACGCTATTAGGTCTTCCTTTTATTCGACTGCAACACTTGTGCATGTTGGGTTGTGGGTATCTGGAAAATAATGATGTCAACCAATTTCCTTTTGATTGATATCAATTTTCCTGTTTGGGATACATTTATAAGTTGACAATAACTCTTGAGAAAGAAACCCTAAAGGCCTAAGAAAAGAAATATAGTTAAATCTGTAAAATAGTTACATTTAGGCAGATAGGATAGGAATATTCATTAGCAGTTAATTAGAGATGTCATATTGAACATTATAAAACTAAGGTCATTGACTTTATTCATGTTGTATGTAAATAATGAATGCGATTTTTTTTTGACGGGCAACGGGCCTTTGCATGATTATCCGAGGTCTAGTAACAATAACTAAATTTTCATGGAAAATTAAAACCTATTTTAATACACTTAATGTACTGAATATGATCCCTGTTTTCAAGAAATGTTCATTGTGGTAATGCAACGGTGCTTCAGAGAGAATCCGCAGGATGCATTGGCTGCACACCCGAGAACCGATGAAATGTGCACTCAGGTTATTGAAATTTATTTGAACATTGATTTCTCATAGAACTGAATACGAACTCAATTCGATCCGAACCCACTTTTCAGGCGCATTAACCTTGATACGAAAATTGACCTGAAATCCTGTTTCCAAAACGATTTCAACGAGGTAAGCGAATTCAAGTCTAGTTGAATTCTCCATAAAAACGAGAATAGCCTTCGCGAAAATGTTTTAGACAGTGGGATGGATAGTATTGTCCGCTCTAGAACTGGTCCTAAAATAAACAAGTAAGTATCTCTTACTTACGATATTACTTGCATCCACTTAAAGTTGAGACATTTTAAAGTTTGCTTTAGGGCCGGTTCTAGAGCCTACCTACACATCCCACCAGCTAAAACATTTCCGCTCCTATTATAGTACGTGTATTCTATGCAAACTAACTAGAATTTATGTGACGATATAAATAGTGGTATGTTCAAAAGTCGCAAACATAATTACCAGAGCTCGTTAATTTTCGACCGGCCGTGAAAACATGTGTCGTGGAATACAGAATGTCTTGAAATGTCAGCAGTGAGTTTCCTGTAAATGTAAAACAACGCGACCAAGCTCCAGGTGGCCGGGGTTATAAACTGAGTTAATGTGTGTTGAGCAATTGGTTGCGGCACGTGACTGGCAGTGTCGGATGTCACTGTGTCATGTCATGTCATGGCGCCCACCCTACAGTTGACATGTGTTGCCATGGAGGACAAAGCAAGGCCAGAACTTCTTCGGTTGACTGCGAGTTAAATCTCTCAGAATACATACATACAGTACATGCATTACTTCACAGATCTGTCTTAGAGGCACTGTCTAATATGAACGGACCCCATAATAAATATTACTGATTTACTAGTTTAAGACAAAATATAAAAACCTATTTATTATTAATAACCAAATCTTATAATGTTTTGCCTTTCATTTGGTTCATTTTAATTTCTTACAACTACTTACATTTCTAAATATAAATATATGGGACAATAATAACACACGGCACTGACATTCCGAAACAAGAATGACCGGTGTGCTCATTACACTCCAACTTATCAACACCGCCGCAATAATGCGTTGTATTCAATCTATATCATCATCGGGAGAGGATCGTTGTAAACAGTCCACACCATGACTGTACAGGACTGCATAAAGCACGACCAGTAACTAAACAAAATTAAAAATCAAATTTTGACCGAACCGACTACGCTATCAGAATACAATTTGAGATACATTCCCCAGGTCATGAAGAACATATGGTGAAAGTTTCAGGCCTCTAGACCAAAGAGTCTAGGAGGAGTAAGCGAGCCATACACGCATCTCAAAGCGCATTTAGAATAGTACCGATAGTAAGTTATATTATTATTTATAAATATCCAAGAACGAGCCCTATTTTACCTACGTAGATACATGGCTGTAGATACATGGCCCGGATGACCTTGTAGGTGACAGGAGGCTGTGTAAAGACTACAATACACAGAAAAAATGTATACAAATAATGACCAGAAGCACAAAAAATAAAAACAGGTAAACTGATAAAACAAAATACCTCATGGAGTTAATAGGCCTTAAGACTATTGACTTTTGAAACAGTTTAATAGGACTACATGTATAATAAATGATATTAAACAGAATGATAATGAAATAGCAATATTAAATATTATGTTTAATATTTATCTTACTATAAATATTAATTGAGAGAGTCCGGAATATTAATTGAAACAGTGCAATAGAATTATTGTAACGAACAGATGCTAGTATTAAATCAAATACTAACTATAATATTTCAATAACTATAGAAATTAATATTCTCAGAGGAAAAGTTATGATACAACTAAGTGTCAAGAATCTGTATTTAACTCACAAATATAAGAGTCCAGTTAAATGTTTAAGATTGTACATAGAGATAAACCGAAGTACCGTTACAAACATGTTGCCATGTTCGCGAGGCCCAAGTTCGGATTTCTCACCGAACACACGAAGGAATTACGAAGCCGAAGACAACAGCCATCTTCTTTTCTAAGTCACTTACATTAGAGCTTATTAATCGTTAGGCTTGTAAAGGTAGCCATTTTCTTTCCCCTGAACAGAAACTCTGCCTTAACTTCTTCGAGGGAACAGTCGTGTTCGCCTAGGGCTGCACAAAAAGGCTATTACGGGCATTGATTAGTTTTCGGCTTCATAGTTCTTAATCGTATAAAGTGCTATAAGTATTTAATATTGCATTTGTTGTGGCGAGCAAGGCCACGTCTATAATTTCAATCATTGTGTAATAAATAGCTTTCAACTGTGAGTCTGGTGTACCCCTGATTGAGTTTCCAACTCTGAGAACCCGATTTCCCGCATTTCCATCACCGACGAGTACTAGCCTGGGAGAGACTGTTGTAATTATCAATTAAATTTATTGACTGATTGGGGCTCAAATTTATCCTCACAGTGTAACAGTCTCAGTTTTAGACCACGGTTCCTTGAGAAAGTTTGATCGGCATATGTGGTAAAATAAGTGGAATAACTAGAAAAATAAAATCCCTGGCGTCAACAATATTCTTTTATTCTCGAAAAAAACACCCGAAGGCCTATAAATACGCAGTAAAAAACTTTCAAGCTCTATTTGGTGGGTAAAGAATGATCTCTTTGGAGATTTCCAACAGCTAAAGATATAAGTTTTTCAAGTTTCTAGCGCATATGGATGTGAGTATACAATAAACATCAATGTTAATGAGAGGATGATCTAGACCAGTGTCCACAACCTTATTTAGACCAAGGACCATTCTATTATAAAAAATCCCTTTAGGCAAGCCTACAGGCTGAGGTAGATTTCGAAGGGCTTTTGGTTTAATTTATTGTCGCTGCGTAGCACTCTTCTTCTTTAGCCTTGGCATGACAAACCCGCAATAATAACTGCAAAAAAGAGGAAAAAGCACTTTTTAAAAAAAATTCAAATCTCGCCTTATATGAGAACTATCAAGAAACTAGTTATTGATTTGTAGAGCTTTTCAACGATACCCCACAAGACGTAGTTTAAAAAAATTCGAATTTCCATTCCCCACCCCCACTCGTACCCCCAAAACCCCCGAATCGTTGGTGTCACTGTGAACTCCATAGGGAGTAGCCTACTCTAATTTATTCAAACAAAGTTTCCCTCTATACTTCATAGGGGCCGAGATATAAATGTTTTAAAATTTCAACCCCCTCCCTGACCACCCCCTTGGGCCAATTTTGCTCATTAACGGACTTGTCCGAACTATTGCGTCTAGAAATAACATAATAAAATTTGGCTCAAATATCTTCAAAATTACGGCTGCTATCGTGTAAAGATATATATATATAAATATATATATATCACAATTTTTTTTTTTGAACAGGTGGTGGTTTCGTACTTAGGGAAACATGAAACGATATGATATAATTTTTCGAAAGTCATGACATGGTATCGATTGCAATAGGTAGATTTCACCTAAAAATCAACAGATGGCCGCAGTGACCCATCGTCCAACACTCCATTGTAGGCCTCATTATGTCTTACTTCTCCATGAGGACTTTCCATTTTTTGATGTAATAGTCTAATATTCAATATAACAACAATGGCAATAATATGTTTTTTACTGACATGCCTACTAATTAATTATTGATTATAAAAAACAATAGACACAAGTGTTATTCACCTTAATGAGAAACTTGACACTGCTAAAGTTCTGTTAAATTTTCAATATCAGGTTCAATGTTTGATATTGCAATGTGCATGCACGCTTCCTAATGTTCATCTGTAAGTCTGGATCGTATTTTGGATTCCAAAATATTGAGATATTTCAAGAGGCCAACATATTTCCCAAAATTAGATCCGTTCATCTCTCTCTCGAATCCTGTGCACCCGTCTTGTTGGGGCAATGGGCCTCCACGTGGAGGTTTCTGTACCTATTAGTGATGAGCAAATGCAAGACCAAGACCAAGACCAAGGCGGTCTTGGTCTTGGTCTTGGTATTGCACTCTCAGTCTTGGTCTTGGTCTTGCATAGGTAACCCTGGTCTTGGTCTTGGTCTCGGTCTTGCACCAGTGGTCTTGGTCTTGGTCTCGGTCTTGCATACTCGGTCTTGGTCTTGTTGCAAGAGTCTTGCAGTTTTCTTTTATGCATCTTATTGTGATCGAAGGCGTTTACATGATTTAAAGTTACATCATTTACATGTGTGTTGTTGCTTGCAAAAGTAACGAAAGCTAATTGCTTTTTGTTGCTTTGACCATGTAAACACTAATGTGATGTCAAGCTGTTTGCCGAAACGTCCATGGCGATATAAGCTAGAACAGTAAACTTTGAGTGTAAATTTAAATATTCTCTGTTATCCTATTGCAGAACTTTAAACCCAAAATCCACGAGATGCTGTACACTATTTGAGAGAGTAAAATTATTAATATTATATTGTAAAGTTTCAAAATGAACGGCTGTGGAGACAAGAAGTAATATTAAGAGGATGTGTATGAAATGTTTAAAAGATTTCCGCATAGGAGAGAGGTTCTATCTGGCCTGTTTAAAACTGTATAATATAGTAACAAAACATAACGGCATTGAAGCAGATGCTTTAGAAATTGTGCAATCTATAGCAAATCACACAATGTCCCTTCGAAACCCAAACCCATAGGATGCAATAAATAATATGTATCTTTCCATATACCCTAGTTCTAATTTATAACACATTGTGAACAGATCATTTCTGCACTTTAAAGATTTCCGCTACCTCTCAAAAAAATTACTTTCCACTTGCTTTCAAGTTTCGGGCCTTCAACTAATTGGGTCATAAATAATCATAACTATTCTTCATGCAAGAAAATATTTCTAGACCAGGAATTTTCTACTTTTATTATCTTTTCCCATTCGATATGCATCCTAAATATGAATCAGCAGCAAGAACTTAAACACCCCACCGTTATGTATCAATAAGAAAATTGTAGTAGTAAAAAAGGTTTTCAGTGGATGTACCTATCATCAACAAAATGTAGGCCTGTATAGCTACAGTACAATCAGATAAGAAGCTGTAAAGTAATAACTAGCAAATACCCGTCAAATAAGTTCCTGTTTTAATTAATCTACGGTTTAATTGTGTTTTATTGAATAATTATGAAGAATACCTGATTTTTTTCAGACTTAACTTTATTTTGAAATTTTCTGCAAGGAGAAAGGAATGAGCTGAATAGCTATGTTATATTTTGTTCAAGTAGACAGGAAAGAGAGTAGGCTATGAATATTAATGATAGGTGTAAAAAAGGATATAATCGTTAATGAAATATGCTACTGAGCATGTTAATAGACGTTTTAAGTTACGGGGGCTACTGTTTAAAGTTTCAAATCCTTAGTCATAGGCTGCCCCATGGATGAGTGGTTAGACCGCTCGCCCTCCACCGCTGGGACCCGGGATCGGATCTCGATGGATCCATGTGGAATTTTTGGTGGACAAAGTGGGGGCGGGGCAGGCTTTCTCGGGGTGCGCCGGTTTCCCCTGCCATATAGCATTCCATCGTTGCTCCATTCATCGTAGTATGACCATTTGGTTGTAATAAAAAAAATATTATAAATCCTCAGTCATAGCTTCCTTTAAACGCAGTGAGAGGTTAGAGAAACTAATTATTAAATAACTGTATGGCAGAATTTTTAAGTTGTATTGATAAATTATGTAGTCAGTATTTATATTGTAAGCAAAATAAAATTTCATATATGACTTAGGGCCTTTATTACATATGTTTGTCTTTCGTACCATAATACTAGAGAACTATTGCAATTAAACATTTTAAAAATGAATATGGAGTGTTTATCGTGAATTTAACTCCCACCAATTGAAGGAACTAGCTGTATGGAATGCTATTCAGGGAAATCCGTCAGATTAATTGTAAGTTTTCATTGCAGTAATTCGTTTTAACGCAGTGGTGAGAGATGTTGTATACGGAGTTCACATGTATTATTTGAATGGTGCGCTCGTTTTTGGATACGGACAGCGTCATGTATCAGGTCTGCTCTCATTGGTTACCGCAGGATGAGGCAACCTCTACATTATAGGCCTACCAGCCTTGGGACTACTCCGGCTAGCGACTCTGCGGCGCCTTTGAGTAGTGGTCGCTGCCTCGCTGCATACACAACGGGGCTTTATAAAACTTTTTTCAAATAGCAAGACTGCAAGAGTCTTGCAGTTAGGTCTTGCTCTTGCCAGAGTCTTGCAGGGTTGGTCTTGGTCTTGGTCTCGGTCTTGCATGGCCGGTCTTGGTCTTGGTCTTGCTAACGCTGATACGGTCTTGGTCTTGGTCTCGGTCTTGCATTTTCTGCAAGACCAAGACCAAGACTGCAAGATCAAGACTGGTCTCGCTCATCACTAGTACCTATGTGAATTTTGTTACGCTTATTTTCCTAGAGAGGTAGAGGGACAGGTGGTAAGCCAAATCGCCTCTTAACCCCCCTCCGGAAACTAAGGTATTACTTAAACGTGAAAGGGCCGAGAAATGTTGTCCAGAGGCTCTAATTTAGGCTTGGAGTTCATTTACGTGCCGTAAATCTACGACACGGGCCCCCCAGCTTAAAGTCCCTCCCGGAGGACTCCGTGCCCAGGATTTTTACGTCCTGAAAAAACTCATAGACTGTGGCCGGGTTTGATCCCGCGACCCTCGGATCTAGAGGCGGGCACGCTATCTCTAGACCACCGCAGCAGATCCGTTCATAGATTCCATCATAGATTCCATCATTTTGGTCATTGTCGGAAAATTGACAAATACTCCACTTTTTATTTGTGTCTGCCAAACTGCAAATTTTCTTTCAAAAGATTTCATTAAGTTGAACAGATGATGGATCATGTGGTTTTTTCCTTGCGTTTGGTATTCAGTTGTGCTGGTGCTAAGCCATATCAACCAGAATTGTCAAATCATATAATCCATTCACTGCTGTCCGGTCGGTCCACCTAAAGTTTTGATTTGTCAAAAACAAACTAATTTCTTCCCGAACTTCAAACACCTGTTTCAACTTGTAACCTCTATTTAGCCATCGAACTTGTGTGAAAAATATGACGTCATAATCTGCATCCAAATCAGCTAAAAATTCTCTGAATTTACGATGAGTCAGTCCCTTTGACCGAATGTAATTCATAAACTTAATCACTGGCTTCATTACAATGTTCCATTTGCACAAAGGTGTTCCTGATATAATGTACAGTGCCAGGCGCTTATTTACCAGCTGTGATTGTTGTTAACGTATATTTAAGACAAGTTATTTCACTTTATTACTGTATACTTCAGTTTTTGTTTTCAGTTTAATTGTGTTAGAGAATATGAGTTTATCATAAGGTGAAATGTAAAATGAATCCGTTCAACGACCCCGTGTGCACTTTAATACAAAATCTTTAGTCGCTGGAGGGAAGATGATAAGAGAGATCTATTGTTTCTAGGCAGACCTCAGCCAGTTTTAGACATTAATTTTTAAAAGTTAAATTCTCTGGCTGGCAAGGCATACAAAGTCAATTTCAAAACTTCATGGTACAAACAGCACCAATGGTTACTGGATTCAGTGTCTTTTTAAATGTTATTCATAGTCTACAGCCTTGAAGGAGAGGAAGATCAACTTGATTAAACGATAGGTACAAACGATAGGTACAAACGATAGGTAAGCAATAGGCATATAACGTATAATAACGTACATATATGTGCATTGATAGCAGGGATAAATAACGAAACCACCTTCTTCCCTCGAACACTATGGGACCTTAGGGGAGAACATCGGGCTTATATTTATTTTCTACTGTTGATGCATTTACACGAGCTTTCCAAACCTTGATTCGTGCTTCACCTACATTGACGAGCACGTGCCGCTACTGATGTACGCTTAGGCATACTTTTCCAAGACCCTTTGACCTATAAGTCTGAAATTACCACCATACTTTCTCCCTGACCTGGGAGTGTGTATCTCAAATTTTACCTTGTTTGCACAGTCGGTTCGATCTAAATCTAATTTTTAAATATGGTTAAGATTATTAGGTGCCAGGCCAGGATAGATTGTATACTGGACGGGTGAAATGTTTGTCTGTCTGTCCGTGTGTCCCTACGAGCGACAACTCGAATACTCTTTACCGGATTTTGATGAAACTTAGCATAGACACTTATAAAATATGGGACGAAGCCTATTGATTTTAAATGGCAAATCATGATCACCTACAAAGCCGCGTTCCTAACCATAACCACGAACTCCCAGCTCAGTTAAGACGTCATATACACATCATCCATAGCAGGTGGGTTCGCTAGCGAAAATGCATGAGGCAGCCATTACTAGGGATAGGCAAAATATGAAATTTCATATTCTAAAATATGGCTGCTAGTGCTCTGAAAACTCGGATCTTTACGAATCACTGAGTTTAGATGGCAATGCACGCAAGAAAAAAGTTCATATTTCATAATATTTTGGTAAAATCTTCATATTTCGTGAAAATCTTCATAAAGCTTCATATTTTATATGATTTGCAAATTTTTCCTTCGTTAATACTTCTATGACAAATGAATAGAGTTTTCCACATTATTGAAATGTTTTGAAAAGTTTCCCGGGAATCGCATCTAAAATCCCTAAAGGCAAACTCCAGAAAGCTAAGAAATTTCGCAACACTTTCTAACTGTTAAGAGGTAGCCTACCCTACATATTTTCGCTCTAATAATATCATACTTCCATTATGAACGGAGATGGGATTTCTACGTTTTGTGTTGAAGTAGTCACATTTCTTGCATTTCAAAAGATAACTCGACAGCAAGGGCAGTGTAAGGAATGTTTACAGTTAGAGGAACCACCCCACTAGCCACTGCATCAGTTATGGACTGGCATTTATGTGTTGTTTGTGATTCATGGTTTTTTGGATCGTGTGAAGTTGCCGACATGCCTAAATCTGGATGCGCGATTGGTGACAGAGTTCAACTGTTTTAAAACATATGGAACAATTGTTATGTGCACATTTTGTAACAAAAGTGTAAGTATGGAATATAG
The DNA here is from genome assembly GCA_964059195.1 of Ectobius pallidus. Taxonomy (NCBI): domain Eukaryota; kingdom Metazoa; phylum Arthropoda; class Insecta; order Blattodea; family Ectobiidae; genus Ectobius; species Ectobius pallidus. The sequence goes on from CAXKWD010000004.1 coordinate 135,005,800, forward strand.
TCCTTTTCATTATCTGTGTAAGACAAATTTTTACTAACATTCAAATTATTTTTACGCTACATTTCGTATCTTGGGAAAAGAAATGTAAGATGCATCTTAGCATGAGACATATCCCAGCCAGCTCTCCCCCAGTGAAGCAGTTCCTTTTATACCACGATATAGCGAATTCTTCGAGGATGAACAGGCTGACAAACTGTTGGGTACAAGGCAAACCTGTGGGTACAAGGCACATACTCTCGCATTTTTAATATTTGGTACAAGAGGCGCTCTAGAGTTTTTAACATTCGGTATAAGGGGCACTCTAGCAGTTTTAATATTTGGTACAAGGGGCACTCTCGCATTTTTAATATTTGGTACTGTCGGGAGTGTCGGTGACAATATACAAGGATAGTTTGTCACCCTGCTCCGCTGAGAAACAAAATGTGAATATCGAGTGATCGAGTGGGCGGAGCTTAAGGTGCACACACTCGGGAAATATTGCACATAATACCTATCCGCACTTAGGTCAATCCTGCGCCAAAATACAAAGACACAAGTACACAGCCCAAACACGTCACAACCATCAACATCCCCTACGGATGTACATAAGGGCACAATAGGTATACACTCATTACATATGGTTACCAAAATTTGGTTTGACCGGAGGTTTAGGCTTAATTGCTTGGCACTCCGGTGGTAAGGGTGGGCACACACACAACACACACACACACAGTGCTTTCGCCAATACCTTTATTCTGAACGAATGGGTGACTGAATTACATAATAATTTTGTTATTAATTTATTTTTTAATACAGGTATCTGCAAACACAAAGTTTCAGCTGAAGCAACACACAAATAGCATTCAACATAAAATAATTAAATAAAAAAAAAAACACACATACAGTTCAGACGTTTCTTACCCACAGAAAATGCAACCTTTTGCCAGAAAACATTGAAAAGCTGCTTGTATCTTATTGTAATAAATAATGATTGACGTGATGTGAAAAAATGTAGGTGAATAGAATAATGTGAATATTTAACGTATTAATTACCAGTTAACTAGTGTTTTATTTTGTCCTCTCATTGTGAATAGGGTAGATATTCCTCTGTGTGTTGCCTTAAATCAAACAACAAATATTCAGATGATAAAATTGGAGATTTATTGTATTTCATAATTTTTTTAATTTTTTTTTCATAATTTCATATTTAGAATAAATACATTTCATATTTTGGCAAAATTTTCTTCATATTGTGCCTGTCTCTAGCCATTACATTATGTTGGATGAAAATGGTCTTCTTATACAGAAACTGAGAAAATGCTTAATAAGTGTCCTGTTCCAGGCTGCTATAGGCCTAGGCCTAGTAGTAATACTAAATTAAAAATTTTAAATTTTCAAAAATGAATCCAAACGACTTAAATGGATATCTGCAATTCACAGAGAAAGTGTTATAGGCCTACCTTCAGATAACTCATGGTAGGTAAACATTTATTTTTGTGAAACCTGAGAGATTAACGTATTCATAGCAACAATCCTATTTATTAAACGTATTATAATACTTACCAGACATGTTAATGAAAAATATTCGTTAATATTTTGATAAACCCATACGATGGTAGTAATTGTGATTTATACTTTGTGAAGGGTATTTATTTACATTATTGCTAATGAATTGCTTACTAAACGTAATATTACAATATTTAAATAGGATACTCTATTAATAATATAACATTTATTAATGTTTTAATAATGCTAAATAAGTCGTATTGCGCCAGCAGTAACGGATTTTGAGAGAACTACAAGTTTAGTTCTATTACATTTTGTCGTATCTCCATTGGTTATACTTTAGATAGAGTTAGATTATCTTTTATTTCAAGTAAATTTCATATACTTTCCTCACATCACGCAATTTTTTATAAATAGTAGGACTACTGGAATCGTGAAATTTGGCAGGAATGTTGGCACATTTAACTGCCATATGCAAGCAAAATTTAGTGTTTCTAGCTTCCCAATAAGTATGAAAAACTGACTGGATAGCTGTGACGTCATTCTCATCTATACAGTCTAGATCAGTTGTGCACAATCCGCGGCCCGCCAGAATATATATTTCAGCCCGCTAAAATTAAATTTAAGATTAATTAATATTGAATATGCTTTGGTTTCAAAATATCTATTAACGGTCTGGTTTTGTACTAAACGCGTCACTATCACTGCCGTGTTGGTCTGAAGTCAGCGCGGCTTTGGATCTAGCCGGCCGTGGTCACAATATTCACGGCCTATGAGATCGGCAATGTGATTTAAATAATGAACTGGCACGATTCAACAAGTCGACCGTATATTCTCCCAGCTAGTATTATGGTCATATAGCCGTCACGGTGGCTCATGCGTGGGCCTGGCATGCTAGCGGTCCCGGGTTCTAACCCCGGGCCTGGCGGGCGTGTCATTCGTGGTGGACGAAGCCGTGACCTTTGGGAGTTTTTCTCGGGGATCCTCCCGTTTCTCCCTCTCATTCCACCAACACTCTCCATTTCATCTTCAAACTACCCCTCATAATCATCCCGTTTCCTTTCCCGGTTCCCGGTATACCCTCGCCCCAGCATCTGCTGTGGGCCTCTCCCGTCCTCCCCATGGCTTGTGGTCCTGAAGTTGCTGGCTGGTGTGCTGCCAACCTGGGGGCTCTCTAAGAGGTACCGAGGCAGTGGCACACGTGGCAAGAGGTATCTGTTGGATGTAGGGGAGTTCCGTGGGGGCTCGCGGTGGGGCCTGTTGTCGAGGGGCCGTTGGGCTTGCACATAATTTCATTACCGGAGGTTGGCACAATGGGCCGCAAGGCCAAAATGCTTAGGGTCGTCCCAACCCGCCTCCCCCCCCCTTCAGGGGCCAATCCATATCCATTATGGTCATGGCATCAAATAAACAGTGGAAGATTATGGACGTACATCGGTGCTTTCACGTTTTGAAATAAAAAATAAACAAAGCTAAAAGAAATTATAGCCTAACATACATTTTGAAGGTAGACTCTTAGGATATTTTTCTACATAATAGCTATTCAAATTAAGGCATTCATCATACCGTGGCACAAGCTTTACGATACCCTCTCTGTAGAAATCCGCCGCTTGCGATTTCAGCCACTGGTTTACACCGTGAAATTTGGGGGAATTGTTCAGAGAGTTCCGTAATCGTGAAACTACGATTTTCACGGACTTTGTCGTTGATTTTCACCACCAGTTCATCAGTCACAACACTAAGCCTACTTCTGCGGTCCTCATTGTGAACATTGGTTCGGCAATTTTTAAAATCAATGCACCACTGCCTTACTCGGCTTTAATTCATTATTCCTTGCCGTACACATCACAAATCTAACGATAAATTTCAATTGGTTTGTGATTTTTCCCCAACAAAAACCTTATCACAGACCGTACTTCACAACTGGCGGGATTTTCAATTGCAGCGCTCATTTTAAACTCCACTGCAGAGAAAGTACGAAAGGCACGATGCTCACGCTAACACAGCTGGATGCATACTGTGTGTAGGAACGCTCTGACGCAAAAATGACGGCGCTAAACCCACCCGTTGCCAGGCCAGACCAAAACGTGTGTTACTTTCTGGACAGTCCTCGTATAACTTTTCAAAAGGAAGAAACAAAAATGAAACCACACACACAAATCACTTTGAATTACTACTTTTAACATACATAGTATTTAAATGATAAGATATAGCCTATAGTAGTCCTACAACTAACTAGTTGATTTTCTATCTCCTTGTTGTTCATCCTTGGTCTTTTATCTTTGTGAGGGTACAAGTCGAAAAAATTAATTACTATTGCAAGCTCCCTTTGTTCTTGTCTTCTGTGATAGATGGCAGCTGATGGCGTACGTTCAAGTCGAAGTTTGTTCTTGGCAGTTTCCTTGAAACGAACTCAATTTACTGTAATATTAAAACTAACACGAACAGAATTGATTTCATGTTACATACAGCTTGTTTATTACGCAGTTCCATTTTCTGCTCTCAAAGTTTCAAAATCGTTCCATGTTCGATAATAATCGATACCACACGTCATACGTTACAAGTAATAAGTGTATCAAAGTATGGTAATACAGGAAATAAATTATGTGTTTTAAAAGAATGCAAGTTCTACATAAAATTGATTCCATGCTACATCACTTTAACAACTGAGATATAAGTGTGATTTCCATTCCTGCGAGCCCCTTCTAGTCAAGTCACATTTGTAGTTCGTATTTTTCTTTTTGTACCTTGCACTTATCCTTCGCTTGTCCCGGACGGGGACTAATGTGACGACGCGGAAGGAGGAGCAAGAGGGGGAGTAAGTGTTAGTGATTTTAAAATAGGTCTCGTTGCTTTTACAAACGTCTGTTTCTTTTTTGAACGGCACGGATTTGGCAAGCTGAAGTCTGCTAATGCATTTACTGTATGTCGACCGAATAATATTCAGTTGCTGGTTTCGAAATTTCGTCACAGCGTTTAATCACAACTGCCGTGGCGTCTGCGTAATGCTTTGTGAGGCAATTTAAATGTAAGTCGTCGAAGTCGTGAGGCGTAGCACGTGCTATTTCTGTCTCCTATCCTACAGAAACATCAAACTAAACACAGTATGAGAAACGCGTAAAATAGTGTTATAAATAACGGCAAATAATACTGACATTCTGCTGGTGCCTTGACATTGTTTTATATCGAGACGTGAAAGAGACATAGAAATAGATTTCTTCATGTACGCTTGCTTATCCCAATTACTAATGTTTTTATTGTTCTATTACACAGACCTCTGCTAAAAGCTTTAAGGATAACTTACAGCAACAACATTCTCAAATAAACCGGTAATGGGCTATTTCGAGAAAAGTTTGTTTTCATGAGCAGTTCATCGCGAACTTCTATGCGTTATCACTAGAGTCCGGATTTATAAGCAAAATAATAGAGTAAAATAAGCACGGAAATAAGCACGATAAATGTAATAAATAAGCACTAAAATAATCAAAAACGAATTGCACGAAGATCAAACAAATTAGTTTCGTATAAATCTTATCCTATTCAGGCTGTTTTAGCATGTAAGCAAGGTCATCCGCAGATTTTCTTGCGTGAAGTTTCTGCGACTGTCAGTGAACGATTTGAAAAGTGCAAAATTTATTTCCATATCACAGGAAAAGCAACACAGTTCTTCAATTTATTCCTTTTAATAGGTCTCTCTATTTCTTCGCCGGAAAGCATTTTATAAATCTGACAGAAAGGCCAGGCAAATGTTACACAAAAAAAGCATTAACTTACATTAAATGAAGTTTTAATAATATTTGGAGAGGTGTTTCGGACCATTATTGAGACTACAAATCCAGATTTTCAACCCTCAGAAATCTGTGCTCGGTGAATGGCGGTCGGGAAACAGCGATTTTTTCGGACTTTTTTTTTTGACAGTATCTTCTAAACTGTGCGTTTTTTTGAAACAATCTTTCATGGAACATTGTAGGCTTTTACGGCCGGAGTCAATATTAAAAACATTATCCGGGCTTGTAGGCCGTGGTCAATGTGACCACATCAACTGACCAATATCAACTGGACCATGGCCTACAAGCCCGGATAATGCTTTTAGTAATCCGTCAAAGCTTTCTCAAAGTAAATTACATTTACGAAAATATGAGATTAAAATTGTTTTTGTAAATCATATAGTTACCGAGATACAGCTTTTAAAAGATTCACATTTTTTCCAAAAGTGAAAATTTTAAGTTTTCTTCATGTTTCGAGTAACAGCAAAATGACATATCCTATAGAAAAAGTCAAGACCATAAAAGCTGTAGGGAATTTAATAAGCTTTAATTTTATAAAATTATGGTCCATGTATCTTAGTCACGTCAGAAAGGTTAAAAAACAAAAAGATGAATAAATGCTTTTTAATTGAAAGTTTAGTAACATCGTTTCCAACACCTTAATTCATTTTTTAAAATATATAACACGTTTGCGGAAAATGTAGTATAACCAAGTTGAAATAGTTTACAGTGGTTTTTATAATCATTGAAGGACTTCTGAAAAGGGCCAGCTCAGACAAAAGGAACTGGTAGGGAGGGAAAGACTACTAACGGTGCCTCACCCCGAGGTCAGTAGTTGTTTTTATTTATTTTATACCCCCTTCCAGCTCAACCGAACCCGAGAGAAGTCTTTTTCGTATAACCGTTTAGTTGTTTAAACCCCTGTGAAAGTACGTAGAAGTTTATTTTAATATAAGTTCATTTTATAAGTGAATGTAGGCCTATCTTCATAAAAACAAATGTGAAAATTCCAGCTCCATCGGGCTTTTGACACATCTGTAGGACGTCACTGGAAGACGAGACTAATGGTCCACGAACTGTCGTGAAAAGACGAGGAATCGCCCTCTAATTGGTGTGAGTGTAAAACGAAAACTTATACGTACCGGTAACCAAATATAACTTTCACCGTTGAGTGAAGTCACAGTGCATGATGGATGTCGTAAGAGATATACTGCTCCAAAAAATGAGACAGGACTGAAAGTCTTGGTTGGGATTCTGTTACAAAAACTTAACCAATAGCAACCCTGCTATCATCCCGTAAGAGTTGTGAAGTAGGAAAAATCGGTATTGTGTGTGGAGAGAATAGAACAGAAGAATTTTTGAAACTCCAAAAAAATTACCCAGAGATTGACGAAATACTGTCATTCCAGTAACACTGTATTTCACGAGGGCATATTTCCAAAAAGAAGCTGAACGCAGAAGTGATGATTGGGGAAAGAGATTATTGAGCGCCTGAGTCATGAAAGTGAGGATTTGGTGGTTGCTGATGCCACGGACCACAGCTAATATCATAAAAATTTGTTCCACCGTCCAAATACAAACTGACAGAAAAGAGGTCGTCAAAAAGTGGAATCTGTAAAAAATACTTTAGAGAGAGTCGACTCATACTTGGAGGAAAACAGTGAGGAATGCCAATTCTGAATAAGTGAGCTGTTGGCACAAATTGGAAGTGAACACATTCCTGATGTGAGAATCATCAAACAGCATTTCATTGAGGATATTGTGATTATGACGGGAATGGTCGACAACCAATGGTTTGTTTTACAAACGTAGGACATAAAGTCCTTCCTGACAAATGGTATGGTGAGAAAAAAAGGATACTAAGAAGGAACGGTTGAAGGCTGCAGCAGAGATCATATTAGAAGACATCCACTCTCAAGTTTACGATACCATTCAGTATCCTCTGCCAGATGGTGTCCTGCACAATGTTGAATCTGTCATTTCTGAGTCAGTATTCTTTTTATTTTTTTTTTATTTTTATTTTTTTACTTTTTTTTACTGTTGTCCTCAAACATAGGCGTAGGTCTATCAGTGGCTGGAAGATGAAATGTCTTACTTTTTCATTTGCACATATATCTACTCCCAGGCCATATTCGCCCACTTTTTTACCTCAGTTTGTACATATTTGTACCGCAAGTCTGAGTCAAAGAACTTTGAGAACCTGTGTTCGTTTTTGGGCTTCTAACGCAGCGATGCAGCTAGAAACTTACATCCTTTCCATCCACTGAGAAAAAAGCATTCATGCAATTCGTGTTTGACAACGCAGATATAAATGTATGCACGCTGGACGGTGAAAATACATTCCATGAAATGGGTGGGATCATGTGCGTGACCCCTCGAGCAGCTGTGGTGCCACAAAAGAACATTCCAAATTTAAAAGAGCATGTATCCGCCGAACCAATAGGTTCCTCTGCTGGCACCCAACTCCTTCAATCCACCGTGAACAAAAGTGCTGGATTATCAGCTATCTCGATTGACAAGGTACCCCACGATTTCCCAATCGCTGCTGAAATACAACCCACGGCACCAGACCTCGTTTGATCATTTGGAAAATGGTGTAAAACACCCCAGGCATACCAGGATGGTATGGTTTCGTGGAGCAAGTTACTGAAGGCCTCCCAATTCAACATTCAAAAGTAATTTTTCTACCATTCATTCGTGCTCCACCAACAGCATTTTTTAATCTTTTCGTTTTTTGGCATTTCTGACGAGACTATCTGAGATAAGTTACAAGTATAAACCTCAGCTCAAATTGAAATGTTTTAAATTCCCTATAGCTTTCATGCTCTTGATTTTCCTGTAGGACGTGTAGGTATCCAACTCGAAACATGAAGGAAACTTAAAATTTTCACTTTTTGGAAAAAATAGGTCAATATTTGAAACCCCGTCTCTCGCTAACTGTATGACTTACAGAAACGATTTTGATATCATTATTTAGCAAATGTAATTTACTTTAAAAATCTATGAAAGATTTTTCCAACAAACGCATAGTAAGGAGATATTGTCAAAAACGGGGAAAAAAGTCAGAAAAAATCGGTTTTTCTTCCGCCATTCAGCAAGCACAGGTTTCTGAGGGTTGCAAATCTGGATATTTAGTCTCAGTAATGGTCCGAAACACCTCTCCAAAAATTGTTAATCCTCCATTTAATGTAAGTTACGCATTTAATGTAAGTTCCGATGTGACATTTGCCTGGGTTAAGAATGTTTTATAATTCTGATTAAAATTTTAAAGAAATATTAGCCGAGAAAATCAATATAAATATCATAAATGGTTTGAACTTTTCTCGGCGAATACTATGTAAAAGTTCTACACGGGCTAACAGCTGAGTCGAAATTTTGTGATTTTTAAATTTTTTTTTTTATCATTCTGTATTTGCTAGAAAGTAGAAACAGTTTTACATATAACACCGTCAAAATAATAATAATAATATATTTACAATAGTCTAAAATCATTGTTTAAACATTCACTTTACTTATAAAATGGATTCTGTTTCAGCCAGCGCATAATATTATTTTTAATATTTTTCATATTTAAGCAAATCGGTGATAATGACATCTAGGAGTGGAAAAGCATTTTAATTTGACAATTTTGAGTAAAATGTGCCATTTTAATTCTAAATCATAAAATAATCAAGGAAAATAGATTTTCGTTTAGAATAAGGAAAATAAAAATAAAATAATGTTCAAATTGAATAAGCGTAGACTTTCATGGCCGAGTCCATATTGTTAGTTAGAAGCTTCTTTCGGGCTGTTTTCCCATGGTCTGCTTGAAGTAAAACTTTCAGGACTTCTTCAGTTGCGTGGTCGAAGTTTTCCGTAACAGAAAACTCTAATAGGGCCTATCTCTAATAATGTGGACCCGGCCATGAAAGTCTACGTTTATTCAATTTTAACTTTATTTAACTGTGCTTATTTTGCTTATACAGGGATAAAAACTATTTTCTTGATTATTTTATTATTTTTTATTTTCTAAGTTTGCTGTCTGAAAGTGACCACTGGTCACGCCACTGAGGATGTCCACTGCGTCTGTGGACGAAAAGTTGGATATTTTACTTCAAGCAGACCACGGCAAAACAGCCCGATAGAAGCTTCTAATTCTAACAATAATTTTAAAATTGCTTATGAAGAAGTGTTTTAAGAAATATAACATTTCTGCTTGTGTTTAGGAGTCTGAAAATAAATATGCAATTTGCTTAGAAATCCGGGTTCCAGTTATCACCAAAATTCGTCATAAAAAGAGTAGGGCAATCTGAATACTGTAGAGCTATACTATAGTAGTTTTATAATAATAATAATAATTCGTCTATTTATCCTGGCAGAGCTAAGGCCATTTGGCCTTCTCTTCTGCTTTGCCAGTCAAAAAATTACAGTTAAAAATACAATTAAGTTACTTATAATTAAATAGAAGATAGTTGAACCTAAAACTAAATTAATTACAATTAAGTTACAAGTTAATCTTGAATAGAAAATTGAATAAAAAATTAGATTGATAATTTTCTAAATTACACTCTAAGAAAAATGTTGGGCTTAAGAGAGAAACAAAAATTTAAAACACATTATCCTGAATTAATTTAATGATTTTTCTTCTGAATTGTCCCAACGTTTGACAGCCTCTGACATTATGTGGGATGGAATTCCAGATGCGGGTAACTGAGACGGTGAAAGATGAATAATACGATGATGATCGGTGTAAAGGGATAGAAAGCACATGACTATATTCTGAACGTGTATTTAGGTTCTGATGAGAGGACAGGTGTGAGAAGCGACATGATATGTATGGTGGTGAAGATGTGTGCAGAATTTTGAAAAGGATCTGAAGACAGTAAAATTTTCTGCGATCGTTCAATCGAAACCATGACAACATTTCAAAGGATGGCGATACATGATCAAACAGGCCTACATTACAAATGAAACGCACGCATACATTATGAACACGTTGCAGCCTTTGGGCCAGATTAGAACTCAAGTCTGTAAGAAGGATGTCACAGTAATCGAAGTGGGGCATGACGAGCGATTGTACTAGAGTCTTTTTTTTACGGCAGAGGGTAGGGGCATATCTAATCTTTTCATCATATGGATTATTGAATTAACCATTCTGCACGTTTCAACAATGTGATTTTCCCACGTTAAATTTTTATATACAAGAACGCCAAGATTTTTAACGGAATCGCTGAATGGCATGACTGAATTTCTGATATTGATTTGTGGAGTATTATTTTCATCAAGTTTGTTTAAGAGACGCTGATTCCCCACAACTATTGCCTGTGACTTCACTGGATTCAGTTTGAGTCCCAATTTTTGTGTCCATCTGTCAATTGCGTCAAGGCCTTCGTACATGTTTGCTATTGCAACGTTCATGTTGCTAATATGGGAATGTATGTATAATTGTAAGTCGTAAGCCTACAGGTGGTATTTGCTGTGCCGTAAACAGTCTGTAAAGTTGTTAATATACAAAGAGAACAGTAATGGTCCGAGAATGCTTCCCTGTGGGGATCCTGCCCTTACTAGACGCCATGATGAAGAACGATTTTTAGAAACAACACACTGCTGACGCTCGCTTGGATAGGAGCGAAACCACAGGACAACACTGTCTAATAGGTTTAATGTCTTGAGTTTAGCTATAAGAATGTCAGTGTCTACGGAGTCAAATGCTTTGGTCATGTCGAGTATGACAAGTATTGTCAGTTTTCTCTCGTCGCAAGCGTGGCGTATGTCTTCACAAATATTGAGTAGTGCTGTGCTCATACTATGCCCTGGTTTAAAACCGGACTGATAGCGGTCTAGGAGGTCATTTTTATTAAGATAATCAATCAGCTGTGAGTGTATAATTCGTCCAAGAGCTTTGGAGAGGGTAGGTAGGATGCTGATTGGTCTATAGTCCTTTAGAGGTTCTGGGAATTTGGTTTTGGGAAGAGGTTTTACGTACGCTTTTTTCCACTGAGTTGGGTAGGTTGAAGTCATAAGGGAGGCATTAAAAATATGGGTTACTGTCGGTAAGATTATGCTAATGATTTTATTTATTAAGTTTATGTTTATTCGATCGAGTCCTTCTGGTTTTGTCTTTAAGCGCTTCAATGCTTTCATAGTGTCTGCTTCGTTAATGTATTGGAAGTCAAATTTGTCTCTGTTTGTTGCTTTGTTGTGAAGTATGTGTTGAATGGTTTGCTCTTTGTCAGCTCTGTCTATTTCTGGTGGGATTTTAGTGAAGTGGTCATTTAGCTGGTGTTGCCGGATTTGCAGAGGGTTCAGTGAGTTTGTATATGTGTCTGAGTTTGGCATTTTGATAGTTTGGTTTGTCCTATTACGGAGATTTTTTTATAATTATTCAGGTTAGTGTCATTTTTATCTCGTCGGTAAGTCTTGTACGCATAGTCTCTTTGAGCCATCATGTTACGTATGTCCTCAGTTAACCAAGGCGCAGGAAGTCTTTTTATTCGTTTTGTTCGTAATGGGGCATGTTTATTATATAGGTCTATGATATTTTTATTAAGTTGGTCAACTTTTTCGTCCACTGTGCGTAACGTCCAGATATTTTCCCATGGGATAAGCATGGCATCTTCTAGCAGGGAACCTTCGTTAATGCGTTTTAGGTCTCTAAATGTCATAGTGTTGAGGTAGACCTCTCGTCCAAGAACTGCTCTTCATCTTGAAACGGAATAAAAAAAAAGATAAGCATCCTTAGACATACCTCGATTTTAGTGACTTCAAGAAATATAGCCTTATATGCAAAATTAGAAGAAAATCAAACAATTCGTTTGGTGGTGACTATGTAACAAAGAAATTGGCAAACAAATGCCAGTAAACTTTTTGAGTTACATTCAAACGAAACCATTAACAGGGTAACCATCTTGAGAGGGAATAATAACATAAAATATCCTTACCATACACAGTTATTAATGACTTCAAACAACATTCGTGTCAAATTGGAAGGCAATGGAATAACACATTTGGTCATAACTGCGTATAGTCGTCTCGCTATCATCGTCCCCAGCGGTGCTGTCTTTGAAGTGTTGTTTGTCTAATCATTTAAATGATACCATGTTTGATGGACGATGAGTTTTTATTATAAAAAAATAATTCTAAAATTACTCACATTGGTGTTTGTTAGACATGTTATACATAATTAAAACTAATCTCCTGTAGGACAAGTGTGAAAGATTGTACTAAGTTAGCCAAAGTTAAATTATTCTAGATATGTAAAAAAGAGAGTTCACTACTGTATAAGCCCCCTTAGAAGAGTTTGATTTGTAGGGAAGTAATGATGCGTGTAAAATCAAATATCGATTTGAATGAAATACTAACCGATATCATTAAGAAACGAATATCTGAAACTTGCTTACAGTCTAGGAAAATTTAAAATGTAATTTCCTCTTTAAAATTTTTTTCAGTAACTTATCACCTGATTCTGGTTACAAATTATTTTTCTTCAATTCAGACTCCAATACATTTCCTTAGGCTCATGTTAATCCTTTTTTATGGTAACCACAAATAACCACTTACAATTTTCTTTTATGAACCCATGATTTTTTTTAAAATAAAGCTGGTTCACATTTCCACCTATTTTATTACAAGAACTTAAGCACATTACTTCGCAATTTGAGATACTGTACATTATTTTCATTTCCAATTTTTCTATAAGAATAGGGCCTATAAGTAGGTATAGTAGTGCTAGATTAAATGATTAATTATGGAGATAATTACCAAAAACTTATATCTAGGCAAAAACTTTCACGGGTATTGTAAAAACTTGTTTTCTCTCTCGTCTCTTGACTCTCCTACTATTGTTTTCGTTCCTACAATACTTTCTTACCTATTTTCCATAATTGTTAATTTATTGATTTCATTACTCATTTCATCAATGGCTATTTAATAATTTTACGTTCGTATAATTATTATCAATATATACTTTCTCGTTTTGCTCTTATCTTTCAGACGACAAGAGTTGGTATGTGGTTCAATAAACAACCTGGCAATGGTGATGAAGATAAATTGTCAGCTTCGGAAACAGACTAGCTACATTCAGACTATATTATTACTTCCGTGCGTTATAATGAAATTATGTCACATTTTCTCGCTTTTATTGATATATAAGCAGGCTTCTAATTCATATCAGTCAAGAAGTTAAAATCATAGCGATGAAGTTACAGAAAGTGCTTTAAAATTAGATTTTATCGTATATTATTCCCATATGAAAATACATAAGACATCTAGGATAATATACATAAAACTAAAGATATATACACACAATTTGATTATGATGATATAAAAGCAGTTATAAACGCACATTAATTTTATTAAGTTACTATTTTTAAATTATTGTATTAATGACGGAAACTGAAATCTCATTCCTATACATAATATAATTTTTAATTTACCTGGAAGACATCTAGATACCTGTTCGACCTCAAATTTTCATTAAAATTCTACCCTTCTGAAATTGGATTGGTGCGCCTAACAGTATTGCTGCAGGTAATTTTCCAACCCTCATTCCGGAATGAAAGACAATGTAATTATCCACTTCGGGTGAACCACGAAACATGCAATTTGAAAAGTGTGACAGGGGATGAAGAGGGTCAAAATAGGTTCACCGTTTTATATGTTTTATTAACTCATCATATTGACCTTCGGAGACTTATACAGCTTTTATCTTATAATTGGTGTGTTTTATTTTGCGCGTAAACACATTAGTGTCTTCTTTTATTCAAGCGATTATGATTTTCATTTAACATAAGCTTTCCGTTAAATTGGTCAATTCTACAGCTGTTCCGTGTACTACGAAGTACACATTGTCGTAAACATCTGAATAACCACCTACATACTTTTCGCAGCAGATGACAGAGTAATGTACGATGTAAATAAACAAAATAATAGTTCTGTGAATAATAGCATAATAATAACAATAATATTAAGAATAACAAAATAATGTTCTTTTTTTAGGTTTCCTTACGACGCAGTGCTTCAATTGGGGAAGAGGGGTGACGGCGTCAACCAAAATATATAAAGTTTTAAGTTTAAAAAAATAAAATTCCATTTCCATGTAATTTACGAAAACAATTTTGTTGGAATAGTATTATAAATAATACTGGGATACTATTTTGTACATTTGTAAATTAAAAAACAAAGTGTAAAGTAAACGTTACATTTGTTGAACTTTTGGCCTGAATTATTTTGTGGTTAAGTGGACAATTTATTTACACTAAATAATATTTACCTCTAATGGAAGAAAAATTAAATTTATCAATAAATATTTATGACAAAATTTTCATTCTCTGTACTACCCTTCTTTAAGGATACTAATATAGTCAAGGTGAGCACCCGAAATATTATTTTCCAACTAAACGAGTGAATAGGTAAGCTTCCCGGTAACAATTATTTAGTTTTTATTTCGAGTTTCCATTGAAGTATCTGAATGCTTAGACACAGTGGGTGATGGATTCAAATGTATAGATACATTATAACTTATGTAGTGAGGGAAGAATCTAGTGATTTCAAAAATCGAGTAATCTGTTCTGGAGTAATATAAAGAACTGAATGATAATTCAAATGAAAAAATTATTGGATGATTGTAAGACTCGAGAACTAGCGATGCGAGCTGTGAGAAGTCTATAGCCGAGACCTACTAAAAACTGGCTAGGTAGTCTACGTACCTCAAATCGTTATTCGACTCTGCAATTTCTGCCATTGGTTTCCGCAATGGGTGTGGCATATTCACTCTGCGAACCACAAACCAATATGAGTTAGTTTCACGCATCGCATTGCACTACTAGCGTATAAGTTTAAAAACGCTGTCTCGTTTGCTCTGGGATCTTGTGTTAAGAATTGGCAGTATAGCAATACTGAACTGCCCTGTGCGCATGGTAGCGGTGCGTTCATATTATATACCTTACTTGCTTGCAAAACTTATACCGCATAAACGAAGTTAACCGAAGCTATACAAATCTGCGTAAACTCGTCTCCAATTCTCGCTTACCGTACTATTAAGTCATTCGAAAAACTAAACTCCGTGGCGCTACATCCCTGGAGGGACTTGGCCTACCACCCGACCGCTGCATCATCTCCCGTAGGCAGATGGCAGGATTGGGGGGCATGTGGTCAGCATGCCGACACCCACGGCCGTTAATGGTGGTTTTCTGGACCGGAGCCGCTACTTCTCTATCAAGTAGCTCCTCAATTTGGAATCACGAGGCTGAGTGCACCCCTACCAGACCTCCCTACCTCAGAAAAATCCGAGGAGGGACCGGGAATCGAACCCGAGCCGACGGATCTGTAGTCAGCGACGCTAACCGCAAGACCACGCCGGCGGAAGTCATTCGAATATAATACTTTTTATACGATTCTTGATGTCTCGAGAACTTTCAAGAATCGAATAATTCCAATTTTTATTCGAGTACTCACAACCCTAGTTAGACCTATATGATCCCCAACTAACAACATAGGCCTATTTCTCCTCTAATTAGTTTTGATATTGTATATTTATTCATTAAGATAGTTCAATATTCTATATTCTATAAGCACGATTTGTCTTCTGCACTACCAAACTGAAAACAATAATCGGGAAAATATATAACTTATATTTCTTTTTTTTTTCTCTCTCTCTCGGCATGACACATTGAGGCGGAGCTGCCTGTCTGCTTCTCCAGTTGTTTCAATTTTTGTTTATTTTTTATGATTGTGTAAAGTGTCACTTCAGATCTATAACACTGTGAATTCATGTCCGCCGACAACTTCTTAAAGAATTCGAGGATTACTAAAAAATTTCCCCTGAGGGTTTTCTCCGTAAGCCACTTTAAATATATATATATATATATATATATATATATATATATATATATATATATATTTAGGAAACGTCATGAGCTACTTAGTAGTTACAAAGTTTAAGCCATTTAATTCAATTAATTAAAAATTCACCCATGATATATGATCTTGTTTATAGGAAGCGAAACAAACAAGTGAACAAACATTTTTTATTTCGCTTTGAGAAACCGATTCTTCAGTGCAGGTACGCCACTGATCGCAGGCGGTAAATATAAAGAAGGAGAATCATGTCATTAATCTACTAGTGATTATTCTCGTATACATATAGTTCAGTTGAGTATACACTCCAATTCGTTCGTCTGATCCCATGCTATGTTGCACTCATCTATCATCCCATTCTACATTGCTTACGTCTGAATGATGTACCAGCGGCAGGCAACAGCCTGCTTTGCTTATGCACACAATGATACCAAGTTGTAAGGGCCATTAGTGGCTTACTTTTGATCCGCAAGCCTAATGGTAGGTTAACGAACTTACCGCCTCTTCGTTACATGTAAAAAATTTCCCCTCAGAGTATTTCGACTAAGCCACTTTATATATAAATATAAATATATATATATATATATATACACAGAGTGTTTCAGAAAAATGTATACACACTTTGAACTGTTATAGAAAATTTATTTCCCGTTCTACAAGGTAACATTTCTGGGAGAAAGTAATGTTATATTTCTTCAACAGATGGCAGCAGAATAGATTCAACAAACGTGCCATAATCATCCAACAATGAAAAGTACCAAACAATGCTTGCTCATTCCATATTCCCTGCCATTCGTGCATTATACAGTTTTATTAACAACAAGATGACGCTCCGCCGCACTGTCAAAGGACGTACGAGCATACCTGGGCCAAAATTTGCCAAGGCAATGGATAGGACGCAGGGAGCCAATCGAGTTTCCTGAATGCTCTCCAGACCTAACGCCGCTGGATTTCTTCTTATGGGGCCCAGTAAAAGATGTGTACAAACGTAAACAACGTAGCATAGACATACTTTGGAATGTGATTCAAGCGGTGTGCGCAAAAGTCTCATTAGACATTTTGGTACGATGTATGGAATCAGTGGTGACTCGTACTCAGAAATGTATTGATGCTGAAGGCCAACATTTTGAACATTGAACAATCATATTTTCATTAGAAATCAATTTATTTTTCAAATTGGACTTTAAGCTTTCCATTTCCAGAAATTTAACCTCGTAGAACGGAAAATAGATTTTCTATGACACTTCAAAGTGTGTATACATTTTTCTGAAGCACTCTGTATATAGATACATATATACATATTTATATATACATATATACATACGTACATACATACATACATACATACATACATACATACATACATACATACATACATACATACATACATACATACATACATACATACATACATACATACATACATACATACATACATACATACATACATACATACATACATACATACATACATACATACATACATACATATACATATTGAGGAAACGTCATGAGCTACTTAGTAGTTACAAAGTTTAAGCCATATAATTCAATTAATTAAAAATTCGCCCATGATATATGATCTTGTTTATTGGAAGTAAAACGTACTCATTTGTACTATTCTTCGTTCAAGAAAGTTTGTAATATTTTAAAGGAAAGGTCATAAGTTGTAGCTTACAAATGTAATATCTGCACACAGAAGTTAAATGATATATATATTTTTAAAATGAAACTTTAAAAGAGAGCTGTGTTCGTTTCTCTTATGTACGTTTTTAATAATAAGGTTTTTGTAAACCTTTATTACGTTGTACTAATAAATAAATAAATAAAATTAGCCTAGACATCCGAAAGGGCAATGGCCTCCTGTGGATCGCAGGGCGAGCTCATATACAGTGAGTCCCACGCAAGAGTTGGCCAATGACGCGGGTTTCTGCGTCGCGGCGGAGACAGCTCCAACTCCCGGTCCATTGGGTGAAATATCTACGCTAATAAAGCCGCGATCGGTGTAATGATTCAGGTTCTCACATTTACAGTTAAAATTACAATGAAAATAACCACGTACCTCATCACAAGAGATGTTGGAAATGTTCTCCTCTTGAATACGCGTATGCTTAACTTTTTTGACCAGTTTTCCCACTGGCTAACTCACTTATGATGCCTTTGAAAACCAGAAAGAAATCGAGAAAAATACAATTAAGATATTTTTTATATTGTGTGAAGTGTCATTTTTCTTTCGTCAATAGCTAGTCAGTTTGTTCTTTCGTCAGTGCTTTGTCAGTTTGATCTTTCGTCAACGGTTCGATCCCTGTTCAGGGCGGTGGAATTTTCTGTGGATATAAGCCTCAATAGAGTTAAAAGCATGTAAAAAAACTCCTCAAGGACAAAATTTCGGCCCACTAGCGATTGGAAACGTGCCTCTAACTAGTTTGGCTATCATAGCTTAAAATCTTATAAATGAAATGAGCTATGTAGCAAAATAAATGGAGATTCATAATAATAATAATAATAATAATAATAATAATAATAATAATAATGAAATGAGCATCAGAGTTAGATGCATCCTCGCTATTTGGTAGGTTCCTTAACATTTGTAAGCGAGGGTGCTAGAGTACAATTTGGGGAGGCGAGTGGTTTTGGCTATTGGAGTACCAAAATGAAAGCTCAGGTCCGATTACACACAGAAAAATATTGTCCACTCAATTTAATACAAATCTATTAATGTGAAAAGACTGAAAATCTATAAATAAAGTTGTCATTTTTGTAACACTTATTTCTATAACGCAGTATGGAGCTGTAAACAAATAATCAATTTCGTGACTTTTCCTGAAAAAAAAAGATATGTTATATTTGGATTGCTGAATGTTTGCTGCTGTATATTGGATAGCCCTTAATAAGTAGAGGCATTTGTCATTACTTTCTTTCCATCAAGAAAGAAGCGTCTTTCTGTCCAGCCATTGGTTTTCTTGAGTCGTGGAGGGGGCTGTCGTAATGTTTCCCTATCAAGTATTGTGTGCCCCACCCTTTCTCCATCACAATATTATTGAAAGACTGAATCCTATGTGAGGAGTGTAACCATTAGTCTGAGATGTGGCATGACGGATACAAATTACACTTGTTGTTTGAGAATTCTGGATGACTCGCAAAGACTGCCGACTACCAAATACAGAATGGATGAATCGTGCAGTGAACCCAAGCATGCCCCGCACCCCAGTTCAGCATAATATAATCGAACGTCGGTAAAATAATTACCATCGTATTATAACGTAGCTACGTACTGGATGCAGAAGACATATCCTACATACTTCTTATACATAAGTTGATACAACATACTATTTCTATATAAACTTTATAGGCCTATATTGCAGGGTTTGAATTTTGGTTGTAAAAACTCTTCGCTTGGAAAAACGTTTTCTGCATCACTGACAGAGGATGCAACCTAAAACTTGAGATTAATAACCATAGACAGATATAAGGAGCTGGCTATTAGACCTATTATTTAATTTAGACATACTCAGTATCTGCTGAAACTCATGATCATGATATTTATTTTGATTTCACTACACAAAATAATTTTTACTATGCGTCTGTAAATTGTTTGATCTATGACCAAAGTCTAATAGAATTCTACAATGTGTTATTTTCAATCTTTTATCAAGAGTATCATATTATATACTGTATACAACGTTTTATGATCTTGACGAACACTCATCTTATGTTATTTTATTATTGATATTTTTGCTTTACGGCATATCTATACCCCCATAAACGAAGGAGGCTGCAGTTTCTTTTTTTCCCTTAATGTCATCCAAATTTCCTTGTTCTTTTTATTTTCCTTCGGTTACATCAAGCAGAAGTGTCTTAACCAGTTTACTTTCTTACAACTTCAAGATACGTATCTCCTCAACCACTCTTCTTAAAACTTTTTTCATTCGTTATTCTGTTTGTCCACCGGACCTTCTCAATTCCACTCAACACCACATTTTAAAACCATCTAAATATTTGCTCATGGATATTCAATATCCATGTTCCAGTTCCTTATAAAGCAACACTCCATATGTAGCTTTTCCTAAGCTTCTTCCTTAGCTGCAAATCTAGTTTTCCAGTCAACAGAGTCAACTTTTGTTGACGGTCAAACTTTTGTTTGCTATCCTTTCCCTAATTTATTTCGTGCACTGGGTGTAAAACGTATTAAGTAATGCAGCTCCTAGTATGCAATAAGTAACCAACGAAGATGCAGCTTAATTTTATTAGTATATACTTGGCCACTTAGCCTAGCAAACACTCACTACGTTTGCTTTAGTTGCTTCTTGCGATTAGCTTAATATAATTATATCATACCAGTTATAATTATTACTATCTTTCAATCTGTTTATGTAACTAATATTTATTATTCGATCACTGTCAAATATTTACTTCTAGCCCCATTAAATCAACGAGGTTCAGTTGGACAGCGAATAAATAAATTTGGTCCGTAAGGTGCAAAAGGGTGGTGATCAACCCATCGTAGTTATTACAGGAAGATGTCTACTTTATGAACCTAAAATGAAATTATTTAAAGGTACATAAGCCTGCAATATATCAAGCATCTCAGTGATGATACTATCAATAGGTGTTAGGTGATAAATACTTTGTTTTATAGTGGATTTAATTAAGAGGACAGATTACGTTAGATATATGGATATGCATATTATCAGACTACGTTAATTCACCAAAAATGCCTTTGTTGAAATTTGGTTTGAAATAAATTTCTGAAGTTTCAAATTTAAAAATATAATACTTCACGTGTTTTTTTGAAAAGTTATAATTATGTAGTATTGAAAGAAGAAAGTAATACAAGCAGAAAATCGGTTCACATATTGTTATCAGGGACTTAATTGTTAATAACTTAGCCGACAGTGCGATAAAGAGTAGTGGTATTGTAGTTGTTAGCAAATAAACTTCACTCTTTGTTGATAGTTTAGATATATTATCTAGTTCATCCTGAAATGATTATGACCCTGGATATACTGTATTACACTTGTTGCCAATTTTCAAAATGTTCATTGGAAACAATATTTTTGTCGGAGATAGAATCCTGAAATGTTTCAAACTTCCATTTCATATAGTAATGATCGTGCGCTGCATTTTGAGAAAGGTAGGATGGAATCACGATAGTATTAAACATAATTATTTTTTTCTTAATTAGACAATATTATATTTCTAACGAAGGATAAGATCAATGATTATAATACAGAGAGTAGTTAACTATGGTAAGAGCAGTGCTTAAAATATGCATTGTGTTCAGTGGTTTCTGAGGAACAGGGAGGCAATAAAAAAAGACATCCATATTTAAATAAGTTTTCAAAGAATTTCTCATATTTAATATTAAAAAAATAAGCATATAGGATATAATCATAATATTCCCCGACATTTATTCAGACTTTTTTTACTTGACTGAAGTCTAATGGACTTATTATCATATTACCACATCCCCTTAAAACACTAGGGAAAAAATGCTTTTAGATATCGTTCTATTAACACTAAAAGAATCGGTACAATTTTCAGATTCAATATTTTGAACAGCTAATTTTGAAACAATACTTCAGAATATGAATAGCCTATATGGTCATTTAAAACTTTCATTTAATAAACTAATATAGTAAAATTTACATTATAACAACTATATTATTCGTATTAACTCTTTTTGTACTTCAATTTCATGATTCTATGTGGTAGGCCTACCCTCCATGTAGATGGCAATTGAGAAATGTCAAATAAATGAAAATTTATGGTTGCCATGCTGGTCGCAGGTTTATACCTTTAGACAAACATCTTTTTCTGGCTGAAAACAGTAACAAGAGAATTACGAAAATCTTCATTAGTAAACATAACTTCAATATCAGAATTGAACTTTTGAACAAAACCATGCACAACAAATTATTTCGATAACAAGTACTGAAATTCAGTCTTATATCCCAAGACACATACAAATAATGTAGTACAGCTGGACATCCCTCTCGACGGTATCTAACCCGAGTAGGTTTTAGACCTCCTTACCTCAGAAAACTCCGAGGATTAAGTTTCATTGTTCTGGAATTGAAGTCTTTATGACTGTCAGTTGCGGGTGGGTGTTTTGTAAGAAAAATGATATATTAAATAACTTCAGGAGGTTTAGCAAGGCGTTAAAATAGCTGCAGTACCTTGGTGTGAACTTTTCTAAACAGTTTTGTCTTTTGAGTTCCTTTCCTAAGCAATTAAGATGACTGAGTTGAGTTCTGGTTTATACAATTCTGGTGTTTCTTTTTTCTATTTAATCCGTGTGTGTAGCTGTAAAAGTCGAACGTGCGACTGAAACAATAAACTGTTGGTTGGAGCCACGCCGGGACCAGCTGCCATATAGGCAGCATGGATTCATGAAATACTGACCTGTTCGCACTTTGCGTACTATTTTTACACTTTTCAAATGCAAAGCACTGCAAACTATCAAACATACTTACCCACTTATGTTGTATATGATATTTTTAGCAGTAAATACTTTTTTTAATTAGTTTGAACATCATGCATAGTTACTACAGCTAAGAAAAATGCATAATAAAGACGAGTAAACTATCCCTTAGTCATTTTTATAGAAGAATGAATTCAGCTGTTTTATTACACAAAACTAGAAGTTTGGAATTTATATTTTTATCAAAATCATTAGGCATAGATCCAATGTTTAAAAGCAAATTTTCAAAAAAGAATGAAAACTAACCGTAGTATTATAGTGATAGAAAATATCTTCAGGGGTGGCAGAAAGATCTCAATAAAGTCCATGTTCAAAAAAGGTCATTAAAAATTATGCATCGTTTATCCACAACATGCCTTCATAACAGACTACCAAACAGAAAGACAGAAAACACCTTTCCGGCTTAAAGGCATCGTTAAACTGTTTTCCCAATACCACTATGCGTTCTCTATACTGTGTTTATGTTACCTGGCTAATCGTATTCAGTATTTATCTGCAAATCACTGTCTAATTACTCGATCACAACACGATTCTCTGCTTTCTATACCTGTCCACAGAACATCCATCTATTCCCGGTCATTTACTGTAACTTCTGCACGTTCCTGGAATCTTCTTCCCTCCAGCATCAGGATCTGTAGTATGCAGTCAACACTTAGCTCCACAGTGGCTCCATAGCCTAATATTGTATTATTTTTCATATTTACGTTTATTTGTGGAAGATTAATGACTGATAGAAGAAACATTAACAATGTTGGTGCTTTGAAGACCTCTTCCAATACTTATTGCTGAGTTAGGTTCTGATGGCCCGAGTTCCACCCCCGGCACCATCTCGGATTTTTCTGAGATAGTGGAATCTGGAACGGGAAGCAATGAGCCTCGTTAGGACAAGGGAGGATTTAAACCTATTTGATAAAGATGTACATTACGGACCAGGTGAAGAAAACCATCAAAATCGGTCATGGAAGTCGGCATGCCGACCAGGTGCTCTCGATCCTGTCATCAACTAACGAAGTTGAAAGTTGAAATGATGTAGAGGTTAGATGGTATGCCCTTCCCCTCCATCGGATGTAGTGGCATGCAGTAGAGTTTAGTTATCTTCTCAGAAATGTATCATAACTTTTCAGTTACTCAGAATTGATTCTGTTTTCCAGAATATGTTTATTTTTACGTTGTGATAACTTGTTTTGGCACTTAAATTTATTTTGTTTGTACATATGTATAGAAGTTCCGCTACCTAGTTTTTCTACTTTGTTACCTGTACTTTCTATCTCCGAAAATGGTGTGGCCAACTGTCCCTATGTCCTATGGCAATCTCTCCCTGACACCTCGGGTGAGATGGCCAACGTATCATTTCTTTTTAAAGTTGGGATTTCTCACCCTAAATTACTTTTTTTCTCTCCATACAACATTATGTTATTTGAATGTGACATCCAAGGACCTGATTAAACATTTTGCACACGAAATATCTTGAAAATCCATCAAGTTATTGAGCATTTAAAAAACCATGGCCATCTCACCCGGATTTACCCCATAATTTCAATTTTAAAACTGATCGGATTACATGTCAGCCTCAAGGAAACACGTCACATAGATATACACAAACACATATACACACTAGCAATACATGTTCACTTCTATAATTGCGGTAAAGATACTTCAGGATATCTATTAATATGTAGTATTTTATTATTTACGATTTGCTAAATAATTATGTTGAAATGGTAAGACATTAATTCATTTCAGAAATGCGTTTCAGCGAGAGCAGAAATCAAGTCAATAAATTTACTAAGAGCTACGAGCAGAACCGAATTTATTTAGGTTACGTCAGAGGTGTTGAATTTCGGAAAATGCTAATTGGGTGTGTAAAAGTAAATCTACTAAGGTAGGTCTTGAGCGACAACTTCTCGACGCTTGCGTATAGCGTGCAGTCTAGTCAACATGAACAGGCGTAGCAAAAGCGGAAGTGTAACAAAACTTTATTAATGAGGCTGATAATATTTTAGGAAATGTATTTTTATCAACCAGTTTTGAAATGTTAAGAATATCATTATTTGATTATTTATACACAACTAAAGTAGTTTGCCAGTTTCTGCACTACACTGCACTGCATATCCATCTTTTTTCTCTTGGTTACCCAGTCATCTGTAGTTTGTTCATGTTTGTTCATGTGACTGACCGATACAATTCAATGTGATAATAGTACATTATGGAACAGTTCGTTTCATAATTTCCATGTAAGTATTTTAATTACCATTATATGCAAGTTCCACATGACGACTGTTTTTGTTCGCCCATAGGCTATTATCAGTCTGAATGTTTAAATTTTGAGATTTTAGATTCACTCAAACAAACTGCGAGCCCACCATGACCTACGCGTCAGATGGTTGTCGTAGTAGTTCTTGTTCTCGTAGATGGCAGGCTGTGGCATGTCATGGCGTCGGTCAAAACGAAGCTACCTTATGGTAGATTTCTTGAAACCAACGGATTTTTACATCACGATTTTAATTTATTTTAATATGATCATAATGACGTGTGACGTCTGAGGTAGTTCACTGGTTCTGCCGCCAGGTAGCATTTACTCTGTTTCAGATTCGCAGAAGCAAGGTTACTACGAGCGGAGTAGGAAAAATTTCAAATGCTCTAAAGGTATGCAAACACGTTGGAAATTCTGATTTTGGTTTACATTTTACATTTTTACATTTTGGTATCAAATGAAAGCCTATTATTTCTAGTTTCCATAGCGATATGATTTTTTTCAAAATTCACAAAGGAAATGGATTTAATTTAGACCTAAATGTCATCATGTGCAACAGCTGGAGGGGCGTGGCATAGTGGATTTTTTAAGAGACTTTGCTACTTTCTATTCAAACTTAGTGCCACATTTTGGATATATTTATTCTCAAGGGTCTTAGTACACCGTTTACTCACCAGAGAGCATAAATAACCTACAATTTCCAATTGTGCCATTGTACCATGTGATTTTGTTTATCTTTCTTGGTAGTCTTTTAGTTTCGATTTTCGAGTGTTATATTAAATATTATGGGTTCTAAACAACGCTGTAACAAGAAAAGGAAATGTGCTTTTTTATGGAAATCAACATACAAATGAAACAAAGGTTTAATAAGAGTGGTATTGCTGAAAATAAAAGCAAAGATAGTGCATGATGTTAAAAAATATTAAATGAAAATATTCAGATTAAAAGTGACAGTGAGATTTATAGGATTTTATATCTATTATGGCATGTCCAAGTTGCAAGAATTGTGGTAACATGAGAGTGGAAAAAAATGAACAGGTTGGGTTTGGTTGCGCCATGACATTCATAGTTTAGTCATTCAAGTTTAATTCCTTTTTGATAAGAATTAAAATTTTCAGCATTCTCACTCAGTTGAACACAAAAATAGTGTACTTGAAATAGAGCTAGAATCTTCATTCTGCCGCCAATTTTAAGCTTATTAAATTGGCAATGATGTGAACTAACAATTATTCAAACTCACTGACATTTAAAAAAAAAGCTGTAGCATTTATAATTCAAATTAAATTGTAAAAATATATTTTTTTTAATTAAAAAATTATTCATTCTTTATCAATTTCTTAATAAACAACAAATTCAGGTTCACATCATTCTGTAAGTTCAGAGGTACAATTCTGTGCAAGAAACTGGAAGATATCACCATTTTTTTGGGAGCTGAAGTGTTTCAAAAAAATAGTGTTTAAATTTCAAAAACAAAGATTTTGGTTCCCCCAAAAATGTTTTTGATTTATTTCTGTTGTGCATCCGCCTTCTCAAAGCAAACAATTATCTGTACAAAATTTCCAGAAAATTGGATCATAAATGTGGGCTTTGATTTTGTAAGGGTTTTACATAGAACAAAGTAAACTAAAATAAGGACAAACATAAAGGAAACTAAGGATCTCTGGTTGTGGACTGTATATGGGTGATTCAGTTGAAATGGCACAACAAACATAGAAGAGAACACTATTTATATATTTTGAAGTAGTAGAAATATACAATAAATTAACAATATCTTTAAATAAGAATTTTACTTTGACTCATACAAACTCTATTTTGAGTTACAATTAAAGGTTAGAAAGTAGAGCATTAAGCTCAAACAAGATCAGCTGACTGTGCTGTCTCTAGAAAAAATGGAATTGGCTGTTTGCCCATAAATTCCAAACCAATTTATATATTCAGAAATTACAGTTTATATTGTAGCAAAATTGCACTGCCTTATTTGGTAGCAAAAGTATATTATATACTCTAATCTAAATAAGAAAAGAGAGCCCCGCAAAAGATGCCAACGACTCTATAATTATATACTCTGAATTACGATAATGCAAAGTATATTACTCAACTTTGGAGGCGGCTTGAATGGTCATATCTGGACCTCCAAATAATGAAGCTTTAGTTGCAAGTGTAGACGTTCTAGTGAGGCTGCTGTCTCGTCTTCTGCGCTGCGTGGCGGTTGACTTCTTGTCTGAATGTGTTGGTTCAAGTATTCGTAGTTTAGCATACGTTGTGGTTTACGAAGTATTTAGCCATTTTCATGAAGCTGCCTGGTACATGTTGCTCTGCGACTCGGCGTCTTGAACTTGGGTGTACTGCGACTTGGCGTCGAAGCGTACCATACGGCGACTTATGCTTCAATGTAGCGTCTCGTAAGACAATTGTAGATAGACGGTGGCGTCTCGTAAGACGACTATACGAAGAATGAGGCGTCTCGTAAGACGACTATAGTTAGAATGAGGCGTCTCGTAAGACGGTTATAGTTGGAATGACAAACGTTCAAACAGAAGACCTTTCACTCCCCTCCATTACAAAAGTGAGTGCTTTCAGAAATCATAGAGAAGCTCGTCTAGAAGTTTCTAGAAGCTTCTAAATGCAAGGCAGACGATCTACTTGAATAACGAATATCTGAAAAGCTAAAGAAAATTACTTTAGTATTTTATCATATGAAATCTTTCCTAAGAATTTAAAGAACTTTTATGTTATTTAATGAATGATAGAGATCGATATCTTGATATGAGCTACAATCGATATCTCCATGGGTGCTTAAAGTCAAGGTGGGCACTTCAAGACTATGGTTAATTTAAGATACCTTGAAAAGTGCATTCATAAATTAGTCCGTTTGAGTTATGTTTATGGATTTATTCTAAAATCTAGAATTCATTTCTAAACATTAAAATACAGTCAGAAATTTGTAGATTAAAGTAAGTTCAGAAATGTTTCTAACTTTATGTATAAAGTTACAGATTTCCAACGTGTATGCATACCAAACAAAATAATACATTAATCTGTTTCAAAATAACTCACCTTATCTAAAATGAATTGTTAGATACTTTGGACCATTTTCGGGCTGCTTTACACGTCTTGGGAGATCTAATCTCCATAAATAAATAAAATAAATAATAAATAACTGAACCGTTATGCCGGGTCGTGTGTAACAGTAATTTCTCAGATTGCAAAAACTTGACAGTAACATTTCGTTCCACATCTTTCAAAAAATCGAAGATGTTTACAAGCAGTGAACAATTATGTAATATAGGTATAAAAGAGCTAAGGGCTAATTTGATCTAATATTTTGTTGTCTAGAAAATAGGGTAGTGGGTACGTTAGTATAATTTGATGAAAATTTGATAAACAATGTATATTTGTATAGAAATAACACCGTATAATTAGGGTAGAAAACATCTAGAGGATATTTTTATAAATTAATATTAATATTACATTGTGTAGAATGTTACAGAGTATTAATTTTGTATTAATATTGTGTTAATAGTAATATTATTTATATTAATATTAATTATCTCCTGGCTTTATGGGATAAGTTATGTAGGTGAAAAACGGTCAATAGTGTAGATCTGTGTACAAATTATTGACAAAGATGATATAAAAAAACTAAGGGATGGTTTGTGAATTGCAGGGCAGGGAAAATTTCATAAGCAGCACTACAAAAAGAGGACTCAGGATCTTTAAAATTGGCGTCTCAACATCCGATAACTGTTTTGCAATGCATTCTACAAAATTAATATCAAACAATATTTCAAAGCATTTTCAATTTTTCATTGAAAAATAAAATCCTCTTACCTTCACTGTAGCCCGTACCCTCGGTAATTCGCCGCCCACCTTAACTGGTGTACGTTTTATGTTTTTAAATTATAATATGAAAAAGTGTAATAAGATATTAAACTAATAATTCATTTTCTATGCTAATTAGACATAAACATTACTAACATAAATGAACAGAAGATATATTAAATAATCCAACAAATGTATAAATAAAAGTAGTGCAGATTTACGCAGTTAGGAGAAAGCCTGATTCATTTCTTTTCCCCAGCGGGTCAATCTTGCAGTATGAGTACAAGTAGTCAGTTAATATAGTATTTTTACTGAGTTCACGAATAAATTATTTAAAGAATTTTACGTGAATCTGGTATTTTATGGAAAAGATGCCTGCTAATACTTCAGTACCGTTCCGATAACTTTAGCGCCTGGAGTAATTAGAACGCTATTACTCGTTAGCCATTCAAGATATAATGATGGTACTCGATTTATAAGATTAAAATATTTCACTAAAACTTACACACTTGAATAATTTTTTGGACACGAAAATTAAAAAACAAATTGTCGCATAGTCATATTTACTTCACCCTCGACATTTCACGATCGTCCCGAATCATTCAGACAGCTGTAGTGCCCAGAATAATTACCACTCAATTACTCGTAAACTATTCATGATATAAAGGTGGTACTTAATTTAAAATAAAATTCAAATATTTCACTAAAACTTTCTCGAATGAAGATTTTACGGGACACAAAAATGAAAAAAATTGTCGCATAGTCAAATTACGCTTCACCCTCAATGAATTTTGTGTAATTGGTGATATTTATGAAATGAAATAAATACATTTCTGTAGGCTTTTTTAAGGTTCTGTTTTAACCATCAGAAAAACTGTTGTGTGTAGATTATTTCTGCACAAATTTCACAGAAATAGGACCAAGTATTAATTAAAGATCGCGAGTTTAATCATAACGTGCCAAACCATCATGGTGCCGCATTCAGAAGCTGTATCGCAAACGTAGGTGCTGCCAGTGTTCCGGTGGACCGCCGCGCTCCCTATACCCAAGATCAGTAAACTAAACAGGTTGCGTAATCTGGGATAGACCAATTACAGCACTTGGGTACGTGACGTCACAAGTTTCCAATTCTGACTATTCCCGGTTATTACTCAGTTTAGAAAATCCTCACACCGCCCGATTAAACTCGTAATCTTTAATTAACCCTTGGTCGGATCCCTGTGAAATTTTTCTGAAATAATCTAAACAGAACAGCCCTACTGATGGTTAAAACAGAACCTTAAAAGCTGACACAGATGTTTTTATTTCAGCTTATAAATATCACCCATTAGACAAAATTCATGGAGGAAGATGGGAATTTGACTATGCGACAATTTTGTATTTTATTTCTGTGACCAGAAAAAGATTCAAGCGTGCTCTAGTGAAATATTTGAATTTTATTATAAATCAAGTACCACCTTTATATCTTGAATGGTTTATGAGTAATAGGGTGGTAATTACTCCAGGCGATAAAGCTATCGGAACTGTACTAGGGTATTAGCAAGTCCTTTTTCTATAAAATAAGCCTACTAGCAATAACGTAAAAATCCTTAAATATTTTAATCGTGGACTGAGTAATGAAAAGTTATTAACTTTCTACTTCTACCCATACTGAAAGATTGACCCACTGAGGAAAAGGAATGAATCGAACTTTTTCCTAATTCGTAAATCTGCACTTCTTTTATTTAGATATATATTGGAGTATATATCTTATTTTCTGTTCCTTTATAATAGTAACTTATATAATATGTCTAAGTAGCTTAGCACATCTCTGACCCGGCATAACAGTTCAGTTATTTGGTAAAGCACTTTCTAATCGACCATACTGTACTATTGAAATCAATATTTATTACTAATTTATATTGTAAAATACGGTGGTCAGCGGCCGAGATCAATATACAAACCTTGGACAGCGGCCCCATGCTTTCTAGTGTCAAGCCGTGCTGGAAGCTCCAAATCATTGTCACAGCTGAAGCGACCGGAATAATTACCACTCATTTACCCGTAAACCATTCAAGATATAAAGGTGGTACTTCATACATAATAAAGTTCAATTAGTTCTCTAAAACTTTCTCGCTTGAAGATTTTTCGAGACACAAAAATAAAAAAATTGTCGCATAGTCAAATTAGCTTCTCCCTCCAATAATTTTGTGTAATAGGTGGTGTATATAAAATAAAATAAAAACATTTGTGTCAGCTTTTTTAAGGTCCTGTTTTAACCATCAGTAGGAATGTTGTGTGTAGATTATTTCTGCACAAATTTCACAGGAATCCGACCCAGGGTTAATATTAGATTGCGAGTTTAATAATAGCTGTGAGGATTTTCTAGACTGAGTAAAAGCCGGGAAGAGCCAGAGTTGGAAACTTGTGACGTCACAATCCCGCCTGCTTGCCGCAACCCCCTTTCCTATAAACTCGCCGGAATACGCAACCTCTGTAGTTTACAAGCCTTGCCCTATACCTACCATTGTCTGAGCGGCCAAGTCGTCACACTTTCTCCCTCTATTCATTTTGGTATGAAATTAAGATTAACACAAACAAAAATTATTTTATTTTAAATACGGACATAATTCGTAGTTTTCAGCTCCTATTCTCGAGGTCTCAAGGTCGTTTCCTATTCGATAATAATCGATACAACACCGATGTCTAAATGAGAAACAGTTTCGAAGTGAGTGTCATTATGATACCGTTACGTATTATAGTATGGTCAAATAAAAAATTAATTTTCTTTGTATACTGTAAAATCATTAAAATGTATATGCGATCATGTGGTCCTGAGGTACAAAAGTACATTAATCGTTTAAATTGTAGTGAATATCCCTTGCGCTTTGTCTTAATTCTAGTCTTCTTTTACTAAAAATTGAACTATTCTTGCTACATCTCCAATGTGCAGAACGAATTATTTCTGTCGCTATATGTGATTTTTTTTCGCTTAGATTCAAAATCTTGATTAATAATATTTATATAACTACCAAAGAGGGAAATTTTAAAAAAATATCACTCTTCATTTCATAAAATTCTAATATTTTATAAACTCTTTCCTTCACAACTCAAATAGAACTGATCTTAGGCCGACACTGGTTATAGTATCTCATATTAATTTACGAATCCTGTTTTACGGTGAATAAAAATGTTAAATTTGTGTACATTTTCAGTGTTTTTAGGATGACAAAATACAATACGAGCATTTGCAGTATTTCGCATTAAACCCTGCCAAATATGGTGTAAAAGTTTCATATTTATGAAAAAAGGTCATACAGAGAGTTTTAGGCCCTTAAATTTGTAGATTTTCATGATTCTTACCAATTGATAAAAGGCACTTGTAGTGAAGATGAACTATATAACATAATCTACCTCACCTACATGTCGATTCTTCATCGAGAATGTAACTACCGGGCATCCAAAAGCAGCTATTTCTATACCTGGGTAATGCAATAAATTATTAAAGTGCACTCATTAAGAATGCATTTTAGTCCTAAATTTAAAATATATAATTTTACAGCAGAATCTATTTCCATGAATATCTCTACACATGAAATTAAAAATAAATTAAATTGAAATAAGCCTGATGGTAATTATTATTGTTTAGTTCCTTACACCTATATTAGGCCTAGGCTACTGGCATGCCTGCTGAATCAGCACATTTAAGTGGTTTGTAAATAGGCCTACTTGGATTAATGTAGGCTTATAGAAATATTTATCTAACTTTCAATAAGTATATATATATTAAGTCCTTCTATAAAACGGTCTTTATAAAATCCTAGATTTCCCTTGAAAATACAATTCGTTCAATAACAATAAAAATGTAGGAAAATTTCGAACAAAAACGAAAGTTTCTTGGATACACAGAGTTTCGTGTGTGTGTATTTTTTGTTTTTGTTTTTTTTTTCCGAGTGTGAAATTGCAATATTTCGGGCTGGGTGTGTTTGGAACAAAATAATTTCATTTTATGGATGATAATAACATTTGGTGAATCCGTCACTCACGAAAACTAAGTATCCCTACTCATATTTTAAAGGCTTATGCCAATAAATAATTGCGTTTATAATTGTAAAATATAAACGATTGTTTTTTTCTCTTAATAGTAACAGTCATAATATGTATACTTTAAAATTTTACGCGAATAGATTTGCTATTCTGAGCTCTGTATGAACACATTTTTAAAGCATTTCTATGATATAAAATGCTTCCTCTTTTCAACGAGAATTCCTTAACCTGATTTAGTAGCAACCTGATCATAAGGTGTGATAGTAAGACTTACGAAGGCATTGTCACTTCATGATCTAGAGGTCGTGCGGCACGGAACTGTACTTATTGCGGTTCCTTTATAAGTTAAAATATGGTCATGTGTAGATTGCCCTATGACTTAGTAGTGAACACACGTGGGAGTCGAACAATAGTCGCTGCCACTTATCGCTTCTCTTAAATTATCAGGAAACCGCCCTACCGTATTTTGATTTAGAACTACAAATTAAAGGAATCATATAGCCACCAGTCCTGGATGCATATTTGGAATACCAATCAGTGGTTATCATTTTTAAATGTATTCAGCTCTGCCTTGTGATAAATGAAACAGGAATTTCCATAGTGAAGAAGTCCCCAAAGACACTTCGCTCCATCTTCAAAAGAATATCACAAAAGAATAGCGGCAACATCACACACACTAGGCAGAGTTCTTAAAGAGAATGAAAATGGTGTTTTTCAAGTATAATTTTTACACTTGAGTCTACTTTTGTTTAATATGAATGTGTAATGGTAATACTGTATTTAGACTTTAACAAAGAGGTTTAATAAGAATGCATCATCTAAGGCCATCGTACAAACGTGTAATAGAAAGCTTTACCTGCAAGTTTGTATGAATCTCTATCTCTACGTGTATAAGAGGCTTTGTCATGACTTAATGAATGAATGAATGAATGAATGACTGACTGACTGACAGAGAATCAACGTACAGTCTAATCTATAATAGCTAGAGATTTGGAATTTTGACAGTAACTTCGTTTCATAATGTAAGTGCACACTAAGAACGGTCTTTGAAAAATTTTGAATTCAAATGCCAAAAATCAAATGCTTTTTAGGATACTTAATACCTTTTTACACAGAATTATCAAATGAAAATCAGATTCCATGTACAGTTCTCATGACAACAGTGTATTGTTGGCACTGTTCACAGGTAGCTATGGAAATAAATGGTACGGGATTTTGACAAATTAGAGAAGCTATCGATAGAATTCATTGGTGTAAATAAATATTGAGGAATGAAATCCACGAAAATAATGCACAATGTGATGGAGTCACATAACTTTCTCTGGCCTGGACATAAGTATTACCATTTTCTCACTTCATATTTATATACGATATAAGCGGAATTATCCTGTCTTAGGCCTAATGACTGACTGACAGAGAATTAACGTAGAGCCTAAACTATAATAGGTAGAGACTTGGGATTTTGAGAGTATCTTCGTTTCACAATGTAAATGCACACTAAGAACGTACTTTGAACATTTTTGAATTAAAATGCAAAAATTCAAAATTTTTGAGGATACTTAATAGCTTTTTACACAGAATTGTCAAATCAAAATCAAATTCCATGTACAGTTCTCATGACAACAGTGCATTGTTGGCAGTGTTCACATGTACGTCGAAAGAATTCATTGGTGTAAATAACTATTGAAGAATGAATTTACGAAAATAATGCACAATGTGATGAAATCACATAACTTTCTCTGCCCTATACATAGAGAATACAAATTTCTCACTTCACATTTTGATGTAAACTAAGTGGTCGTATTGCGGGGACAGCTTAATCCAGCTGTCTCCGTCTGTGTGAGAACGATAAGTTATGTCATATCAAAAATCGGGAAAAAATTCTATCCACTGATACTTTATTCATAGCTTTAGGCTTTGTACTTTTAGTTGAGAAATATGGATGTTTACCATAGGCCCTAAGCACGTAAAAGGAGACAAAATAGGATGGAACATATTTACGTCTATGCGCGCAGTATATTATTATGTCCCAGGTTTTGAAGAAGAAAATAGGAAAGTGGTATTGAATTTATTTTTTTATTTCAGCTCCGAAACTGTTGTATGGTAACATGAGAGTGAGAAATAAACTATTCTGTAAAGAAAGTACAATTTTATGTTACCGGAAATTCTGTTCCTTCTTATTTTCACCCCTACCAGGCATGGTGTGTAGAAGCAATGGGATGCAAAATTCTACTTCCTCTATGAGCCATAAAACGCTATATCAAGCTTTTTCTTAGGGAATAGTTTGAGTGTGATAAGTCGTTCTTCCTCATTTTAAATTCTACATACCTATTTAAGAACCTAGAGGTTGAAAATCGAAAGTCCTTCAAAAGTTAATTTCGAATGTCAAAACACAAAACCCGAGCGACGCAGGGCATTTTAAGCTAGTAAGGCTAGCGGCTTTGTCCTGACTGACTGAATGGCTGACTGAAAGAGAATCAACGAAGACCCTAATCTATATTAGGTAGAGACTTAGAGTTTTCTCAGCACCTTCGTTTCATAATGTAAGTGCACCCTAAGAAAGGATTTGAATAAATTTTGATTTTTAATGCCAAAAATTAAATGCTTTCGAGGAAACGAAATACCTTTGGAAAACAGTATTCAATTATGAAATTAATTGAAGATGGCCTTGCCCTATTGCTTATCTTGATTCAATTGTTTACGATTAGCAGATATCTGATATCTGATATAACCATGTATCATTATTTTTGAAGATTCCCTGGTCGCTTATTCTCATAGACTCCTTTTCAAAGTTAATTCTGACTACCACTCTTACGACACCCGACATAAAAACAGCATAGCACTGACGAAACACTCTACCCATCTATTGATTGATTGAACGCATCCCCCTGAGTCATAGCGGTGGACATGAGAACTGATTATTCGGTTCTTAAAATCATTCAATTCTTCCTATCACTAACAAAAAAGATCCCTGGAATGGAAGAAATTTATTAATTTAAAAAATTTATTAAAGTAAATTTTTCAAACCAGATTAGAATTTTTAAATGTTACCCTATTTTCGTGTTAAACACGTTGATAATACGTTGATAATACGAATCTAAAAATAAAATGTATATATGCGTACCTACGAGATTATTTTATGAATTCTTTTTAGTTGAAATAAATATTTTCCTACTGCAATTAATTAAGATTAATTACACATGTCTGCAAAATTAAGGTCATTAAAAATTGTTTGCAATCTAATGACTGGTTTTTATGTTATTTTGTGTGCTGAATTCAAATATAACCACCATTTTCTCCTATCACGTAAGGTGTTTTTACAAAATAAGCATGAACTTGACACAAAAATGGAAAAATGCATATGTTTTGTAAATATAATATATGGAAAAAACATTATATTTATAAAGAAATAATACAGTTATGTCTTGAATTTTGCTAAAGTTAAACAATCTATGAATAAATATATACCTTTTCAACTGCTTATAGTTCCGTTTTCGTTTTCCTTCAACACTTCTTCTGCCACTAAACCTCTTGTGGTCAGCTTGCGGCTCGTCTCTATAGATGCTCCAACAGTAGTCTGCAAGCACGTTCACGTTACAACTTCCCTGGTATCTACGTTCCATCTTCTTTATGTCTTGGTGAAATCTTTCTCCTTGCTCCTCGTTGACGGCGCCAAGATTTTCGGGAAAGTAGTCGACATGAGAATGTAGAAAGTGTACCTTCAAGCTCATTGAACAACCCAAGTCTTTGAATTTTGATAGCATGTTGTTTACTATACACTTATAGTTAGGGTCCTTATTGTTCCCAAGAAATTTTATAGTTAGGGTCCTTTTATAGTTAGGGTCCTTATTGTTCCCAAGAAATTTTGTTACAACTTCTTTAAAAGCTTTCCACGCCTCTTTTTCTACTTCGTCCATTTTGGTTTCAAAGTTTTCATCTTTTAAAAGTTTTCTAATATCTGGTCCTATGAAAACGCCTTCTTTTAGTTTTGCTTCTGACAGTTGTGAAAACCTGTGGCATATGTATTTGAAACACTCCCCTTCTTTTGACAGAGCTTTAACAAATGGTTTCATTAATCCAACTTTGATATGAAGTGGAGGTAGGAGGACTTTTCGTGGATCAACCAAACTTTGCCGAATCACATTTTTGCTTCCAGGTTCTAATTAACCCCTAGGTGGCCACTCCTTCCTGATCCAATGCTCTTTTTTATCCCGGCTGTCCCATTCACACAAGAAGCAGGGATATTTTGTATATCCTCCCTGCTGCCCAAGGAGCATTGAAATTACTTTTAGATCGCCACATATTGTCAATTCATGATCACAGTATTTCAGCTTAGTTAGAATTAGTTCTAAATTTTCATAACATTCTTTCAAATATACAGAATGTCCTACTGGCACTGATGCATATTTGTTGCCATTGTGAAGAAGAACTGCTTTGAGACTTCTTTTAGATGAATCACTAAAGAGTTTCCACTCATTCACATTATATGTTATTTTCAACTGCTCCATCAGACCAGGAACATTTTACAATAAATTATCCCTTCTTCTTGAGAAAAATATGGAGTAAAATGTTTTTCTCTGTTCCTGAACCATGAGAAGGAGGTACCAGGGGCCAGTAAGTTTTTTCTTTTAATCTAGAGCCTAATAATTCTGCTGAATGTTTAGGAAGAGCCAAATCTCTGACCAAGTCATTCAGTTCATGCTGTGAAAAAAGTTGCGGTTCAGAACTGCCTAAGATATAGTCTTCATCGTCATCATCACCATCATCATTAGACATTGTTTCACAGTCATTCAAAACATCTTCTAGTTTTTCTGGAACTGAAGGTACAGGTATACCAGGACCATGAGGTACAGGCCGTATTGCTGAAGGGAAATTTGGATACACGATTTCTTTCTTATTTTTTAGATTGAACCCTTGTGTATTAAAATAACAGAAATAGCAGTCATCAATGTGATTCTGCTGTTCCCTCCAGATCATTGGAATTCCAAAACGAAACAATGTTTTTTACCTTTAGACCATTGTCGGAGCTCTTCCACACAAATTGAATAAACTCGATGAGGAGCCCATGTTTTATCTTGGTCGCCTAATTTTATCCCAAAATATGCATAATACACTTTCTTAACGAAGTCTGTAATATTTCTTTGCTGTTTTTTCACTACGAACACTCCACAGATATAACAGAAGTGAATTGACACAACCCCTTGAAGCCATCATTACACAGAATACAACAAGAAAAGTCATAACTGGTACAACACCATAAAAAAGAAAATATCGTCTAAATTCAGGCTATAGAAATAACTATTTCACAACAGAACCTATTCACACAATGTTATAATTGCAACTGATTCTTGCAAGTGTATTGTACAGAACAGAGAAGAGTATATGGGAGTTGGAGGAAATGAGTAATGAATTGCAAGAGAAGATGACTCATAAATTCCTGTTATTACTTAGTACACATAACTCCACATTATTAGTCATCTTAGATAGAATACTGTATCTATAGTATACACTGTATAAAAGAAGTAATGGTGTAATAAATGATAACAATAGTGTAAAACGGACTTAATTAATTTATTCAATTACTACACCAGTATAGTGCAATGATTTCCGGAATATTGAAACTTAAATTACAGATTGTGATAAAGTGGTGCGTGATGGATTTTTTTTACTATTTTTCCTGAAATCAGCACCCAAAAATCTATAAGAATCAGTTATTAGTTTTCAAACAATTTTTCCATTGTTGACTTGTGTTATTAGTCAGCTATCACACTTGAGTAAACAGTAATATGGTTGAATATAGTTTATGAATAGACACTCCATCACAAGACAGTAGCTTATTATACAAGATAACTGAACTAATATAGACCACGAACATGTCACACAGCATTAGAAGCTGGCGATCTACTGTAAACAACCACTTTGACGTGCTACATAATCATCGCTCTTGTGTTTGTTTTCTAGATGTAACCTCATAACAAAATGTTTTACATAAATTGCATAAGGAGCACAAAACTTATATTGTTAAAGATACAAAGTATCTTTTGTCAATTAAAATTTTAATTATTTCGGTTTAAGTATTTAATTTCCAGCATAGGCTACACTTTTCGAACTTTAGCATTATGTTTAGTTTATTAACTGTTTTGTTCACAGGCAAAGTAAAACATGAACAACTTTCAAATTGGCCGTAAGACAGTATATTGTAGAGTTTTAATACGGACTTGAATTATAAGTTATAGGCTAATACGCAAAGTCCTATCTCCCGTATAATGATGAAATTACACTTACGTGGCTCTACTCCTGAACAGTTAAATTCATAGGTAGGCCTATCTCAATTCTAATACATAATATTAATTGCTTAATTAATACATTTGAAACGCTGTGCAATTTATAAGTCCTATCTATTTGCTTCTGAAACAAAAAATTAACAATATATTATAAACGTTGATTATTTTAATAAAAGAGAAAATTAAGCAAGTTAAACGGGCAGGTAAAATATTAATTTTATCATGAAGCGAATTTTACCATTAACTGATAATATTGACACAACACTGACCTTTTCACGTAAATAAACTCACTATGTGTAAATAATGACGCAACATCGACATTTCGAAACAGGAATTATCGGTGCGCTCACAACACTGAATCTTAGCAACACTGCTGCTAGAGTATGTTGTATGCAATTTATTTCATGACTGTACAGGACTGCATATCTTTAAGCATTAAAAATTAAATTTGACCGAACCGACTGTGCTATCAGGATGAACACACTCCAGGTCACGAGAAATATAGACTATGGTTATAATTTCAGACTGTTAGGTCAAAGGGTCTCGGAGAGTAAGCAAGCAGACATACATCTAAGGGCAAATTTAGTAGACTAAAGTAATAGATTTTCTATTATATCTGCGTTTATCCTTTAATTTTGATATTAGGCCTATAACTTGACAACAAAATTATAATTTTAATTTTTGGAAACATAATATCAATGCATACATTGATACGATTAGCTTAATATAAGCTACTGTTACTAGCTTTGACATGGTGTTTTCTAAAGCTGAGACATTTAGGATCGTAATAAGATTCCAAGTTAACTATTATGTGGTATAGCCTGCGTCTAGGTCAGCAACATCAAGGAT
Organism: Ectobius pallidus; assembly: GCA_964059195.1. NCBI lineage: Eukaryota > Metazoa > Arthropoda > Insecta > Blattodea > Ectobiidae > Ectobius > Ectobius pallidus. Next base: position 135,045,607 of record CAXKWD010000004.1, read on the forward strand.
AAGACTGGAAGGGGTGAGACAGTCGATTGACTGTAACAAAGTAAGTAGTTACGCTATGCAGTGGAAAGACATATGGAGTTACATTGCTTTTAAATAAGGTAAGTAACGCCATTTGTTGTAGAAAGGAGCTTTTCGGAATATAGACATTGCTTAGATGAAGTGATGAGAATTTGCACTTTCGAGAGGTTTCAGGGAATCTATATTGTTAAGAATAGAAATAGATTCAAAGATCACTTAGAAGACAACGTCGCAGGCTGTTCTTCAGTTCTGCTATCCTGTGAATACACATCTTTTCATAGTATACAGTTATGTTTACGTATTTTTTCTCTGTCTCATATTTTTAGCAAAGTGTTGGCGTTTAACCTGCAACGTCCTAGTCCTAAATGTCCTAAATGTTTTGCAGAAATTAAAATAAATATAAGCATTACCTTTCTCAAAGATTCCAGGTCTTAGTAATAAATGAAGTGACTTCCTTAACTTGTCACATTGTCCTTTGAGTCTTTCTTCTCCAGTTATGTCTTACAGTTAGGTCTACTATTATGACTTTATGTTATGTGTTAAAACTGATAGCAATTAAATATTTATTCTAATAATTATAATATGATTGTCTATAATGAGTCTAATGATTATGTTCGTCAATGTCTACAATTTAGGTATGTATATATAGTCTATAGTCTAAACTCTTATCTTTGTTCACTCTTCTTACAGCAGCAGTTCTCAATAACGCATCAGCACTTATGATAGCTTTCAACGAATATGTATTTCGGCATTAAATTTTTATATCATCTCCAGTTATTCAAATAAATGTTGTTTGATGTGGTTTGCTCATCTTGAGTACCTAACCTATTAGTAGGGCACGATTTTTAGATTTTTGTAAACCCTGTTTTGGTTTTTAAAACACATTAAAATAGTTCTAGTTTTGTATTTTACAATTTTCAGATGATTTCATTAAAGTTTCACTTTAATAAGTACAATAATTCATTAAAAATATGTTAATTCATTTTATTTCTCCTTACATTGTCATGGCTGTGTACTACAAAACTTTAGGAATACTTTTCTAACTCCACCATGTAGCCTATCAACAAGAACGTTTTTAAGTGAATCAACCAAATTTTAAAATAGCCAACTTTCGGCATATGTCTGGAGCAATAAACTGCAAGTGTAACCTTCTTAAGAATGCTTTTAATTTGCTTCTAAAGAAACTGGTGATTTCGGGTCACTTAATATTTCCTATACCGAAACAAAGGTGTGCATGATGACAAAATTTCAAAACACATTGCTATGTTTTACCTTACAAAATAATATTCTGGCAACAATGAGCAAGATGCAAAATGTAGGCAGATATATAAAAAGTAATTTTTAGTGGAACAATAATGATTATATTAATTAGAAATTATTATTGTTATTTAATCGTATTTTACTTGAAAAACTGTTTGAGCCATTTATAGTTTCTAATGTCTTATTTAGCCATTTTTAGGTTTTATAAGATTGAACTATGTGACTTCCATGACTACGATATTGATAGTTATGTTAATAATTATAACTTATCACAGTTAGCTAGCAAGGAACAAAATAGTTTAAAACCTAAGAATCCGGGCCCTACCTATTAGTTACTCCATCTAGAGTAGGCAATATTAACTGCGTAAAATACGACTGAGTATGAGGATTATCGGAATTATGAAGAAAATATTTTCAAATATTGACAAATACGATTGATATCTAACATATATCCAAATGAGGAGACGAGATGGAGGTAAGATGAACAAAACTAAAGGTTTTTCTGGGTAATTTAGTCTCAAATACAAAATCAGTAATAATTTTAGGGAAGGAGATATTTTTCATATGTCTGATGTCTGTTCACCTAGCGTAGTGTTTTGAGGAGCGATGTAGGCCTAACGATGGAATAACTATAAAAAAATTACAACCAATTTGAACGGAATATTAAAGTTGTATGTAGCTTATAAATAAAACTAACATAATAACAAAAGAAAAAATCCTCAAAATGTACAAACTATTTCGAGTCAATCATCAGAATCTATGAGTATTTAGACAATGAATTCCAAATTGTATTTTGGGGCTTGTATGATGATTAAATCCCGAAAAAAGTACATTTAAACATCCCTTGATATTTTCCTACATTTTATAGAAAATGTTGTTCACAAATTCTATCTTTACCTTTTTATATTTTTATTTATGGCACCGGTGGAACTACTTCTATTTATGTACTCAGTTCTGGTTCATAGAATAAGAGACTTTAAAACCATAACTAACTGGATAAATAAATAAATAAATGGAGAAAATAAATAAATACAAAAATATACCCATAATCCTACAACAGTATTTTTATTAATTTAGCCTATTTATTCAGTCGATTTAGGGTTTTAAAGAAGTTCTTGCACTCGACCTTACTTTATTCACTTGTTGGTCCACAATCACAATTTTTCTGAACTCAAAGATTTCAATAATCAATTTTTTCATTTCATATTTAGTATAATACAAACTTAATACATTTACAAATAGATAGTAGTTGTGCTTCGAGATGAAATAAGTTCTTTTTCATAGACAAGCACAGAATCGCTTTAAGCTAGAACCCCAGTGAGGAGTGTTTGTGACACTGCCATGATGGAGAGCGTCAATTTAGTTGACACATTTGCTAGGAAGGATATAATATATGTCGTGCTACCCTCTTCAAACAAGCTACAACGCTAATAATGTTCTCAGCTGTGACAACACTAAGTAGCTACTCAGTTCATTACATGGGAACTATCACCTGTGTCTTTATCTCGTAATTCCTTATCGCTTGCGACAACCAATGTTTACAAATCCTTCAAGTTTCTTTGTAATAAAATGCCACCTCACAAGCAGCTAGTGTCTACGGTTGATTTATATTTTGTACTGAATTGCTTTATTCTTCAAGACAGAACGTTAATCTATTACTCGCGTAAGATAATTTGCTGTAAAGAATGGATTATTCCTTAATGTGCAATGTACAATGTATAATCGGCTTACCCGTTACTGAAATAGCCGACTTCATCTCGCTTTTTCTATTTTCGAGATACTGTTATTGTTTTACGTATAAATACGTAAAAACATTTAAATGCGGAAGAGTTCACTACTTTGGTAAAAAAGAACTCTAATTTGTGGGGAGGAAATACAGAAAACAGAGCTGTGACTTATATTTTCATTCGTGTTCTTATGGTTTTTGTTACTAGATTTATTGTATTTATTAATGAAAACATGCAAGGACAATAATTATTCACCTTAATGTGCAATGTACAATGTATAATCGGCTTACCCGTTACTGAAGTAGCCGACTTCATCTCGCTTTTTCTATTTTCGAGATACTGTTATTGTTTTACGTATAAATACGTAAAAACATTTAAATGCGGAAGAGTTCACTACTTTGGTAAAAAAGAACTCTAATTTGTGGGGAGGAAATACAGAAAACAGAGCTGTGACTTATATTTTCATTCGTGTTCTTATGGTTTTTGTTACTAGATTTATTGTATTTATTAATGAAAACATGCAAGGACAATAATTATTCACCTAGGGCTATTGATTTTGGAAGTCCTACTTTCATTAGACATTGAATGCGGCCACTTCTTTTGTATTCCATTGTCGTTCTTTTGCAGGATTTCTGTAGCTGGTTAGATTAACGTTTCATTTCTCGTTGTCTTTGTTTTCGATCCATTGGGATTTTCGCATCTGAGGTGTTATTAAAGTCTCGTTCGAAAAGACGGAACTAAGTGATCTCCCAGAACTTATGTGTGCAACTAGCAACATTCGCGTTGAAGGACAGTACGTATTTTAAGGGCAAAGTCAACGGCACATAAAGCTGGGTTTACACTAAGTAACTTGTTTAATAAACTTATTACATGTAACAAGTTATATGTAACATATAACAAATTTAACGTAACATGTAACAAGTTATATGTTTTACAATATTTTATACGTAAATCATTAATGTTAATTTTTATGTTCTTTCATTAATTATATGTACATTAATCTTTGAACTTATGACAGTTTTTAGTTTTATTTAACCTAATCATGTTTACATTTAAGTAACAAATAGGTATCTGAGTTATCTTGCTCGTAAATGAAAAATTCCAGGGAATTTATGAAATTGTGGGAACATTTCCGGGAACATTCCCTGGAAATATTTCCTCGAAGTTAGGTTCCCGCCAGATGGCGCTGTGAATTAAACTCTGGCGTGGCTAAGTTGTTAAGAGCATTGGCACGGATAGTGTAACCGTACTTTCTACTCATTCCCCATATAACACCTAACTTCAAACATTAATTACTCCATTAAGGAAAAAGCGACAAGGAAACCAATTACACCCATAAATAGCCAATAACAACCCCTACAGTTTGATATATTACACATAACTTTTTATTAACCCGTTCCATCATTTTAATATAAAAACATTAATAACTCTTTTCATTTTTATCACTCCCACTACAAATTAATACCGTTGGAAGCCCCGTAAAATAGCCCATCAGGATTAAATAACCAGAACTATGATAACTTTCAGTTATCACAGTTATTGATAAAAACATAAACCCAGCACCGCCCACATCCGCTCGGATAGTCTGGCTGGCGCCTAGCAAATTTTGACATCTCAAGTAATTAATGACCGATGCAACTTGCCTGTTTTAACGACGAAAAACGGAATATATTTCAAATTGGATAGCAGAACAAACTACCTTACACCAATCAGAGAAGACTTAGACACGGACACAACCAATTGGAACTACTTACCCCCACTACCCCTTACAAAGATATTAGCAGAAAGCACGGACATCTCGTCATCTATTGATCACACGACAGCTTAGACTAAAGAACTTCAAGACACACTTCAGACAAAAGACTACGTTAAACATTATTAAACTCAAGTAACTTTGCAATATATTGATATTTAAACATTATAATCCGCGCGATATAAATAGAAGTTATTAGCAGCGTCGAAGCGCGTAATTTATATTATTTGATAAAGACATTGATTTTATTATTACGAAACATTAATTGTGAACGTAAGATTGAGCATTATTATCCGCGCGATACAAATAGAATCTACTAGAGAGTAAATGTGAAAGTAAATAGAAGTTTTTCAACAGCGCGTACGAGTGAACTAATTATTATTACAAATTAGCAAGTTACAAAGTGTTACGAACTTCAACGACGTACGAAATACTACTAAATATCAGAACTTACATCATCTAATAGAACTAAATCGATTAATTCAGCATTGCAGAAAATACTAAACTTTGGAAAATATATATTAATTTGAAAAGAACAACTCAACCTTTAGTTACCATTATTCCTGACACCGCCCTTTGACTGTTATCTCGATTTTCTCTAGCCACTTCCCTAGATAAGAGTTCTCTAGCTTACAACTACCCCTGAGTACTACGCCCGGCACCCCTTATTTTAATCAGAACTCCAGAACTACTAAACATCTAAAAATCCCACCTACAGTTATAAATCAACTCCACCCCGACGTACGGTGATAAATAGCTACCCAACTTAGTGGCAAATCTTCAGGAGAGCTACGAACGGTGATAAATGGCGACCATCGTGATTGCTTGAATTTGAAGATCGAGGGACCAGTCAATAAAATTTAATTTTTCAACAATAAAATTCAGGAACACTACACTAAACCACACACCACCAAGTTTTAAATTCTGTGAGAAATTTTACTAAAGTCAGCACACCATTGGATTATTCATCACTTCATCAATACCCCCCCCCCCCTGGATCTTCATCTACAACATTTTCCCTCATCACCTGGACACCTGGACATCACCTTTGGCCTGCCGCTGGACATCTGGACTACAAAAGGGTATCGTTAATCCAACTTAAGTGTTGAAAACTGAATTTTGCTCCTATTTTTATTTAAATTCCAAGTAAATTTTTTTCAATTTAAATTTCAAATTTTTTTTTTGCATTTTAATTAATTTTTATTTTAGTAAATTCAATTGTATTGTATTAGTTTATGAAATTAAGGAATAATAAAGTATTCCAAGTCATGGAGCCAAATTCTGATACTCCGATATTATGTTCAGAACAGAATCCTACTTCTGGAAATAATGAAAGTGCACCTGTTCCTATTTCTGATAACCTAGAAATTACTCAGCATGAAACAGAAAGTGACCTTGCTAACTTGCCTGTTACACAACCCCCTGTTAATATCCCAGCTGTGAGTGCACCCACCCCATCGACTTCTACTCAGAACACCATAAACTTAGACCCTAACGTTCCTTCTTTCAGTTTAGATTTTTTGTCACAAATACAGACAATGATGGTAGGAATTTCTACACAAGTGAACGAACTTGCTACACAAAACACCACTCTTAAGAATGAGTTAAATTCAACACTTGAAAATCAAAATAAACAAATCACAACAATGAACTCTACACTAGAAACACAGAGTCAACAATTGAAAAACGAAATTGCTACAACACTGAACTCCACACTAGAAACACAAAGCCAACAATTGAGAAACGAATTTGCTACACAGAACTCCACCCTTGAAAGTCAGATTGCTAACATGAACACGACTATAAATTCAACACTTGAAAATCAAAATCAGCAAATCACAATAATGAACTCTACACTAACTACATTAATCACTGAACACCGCACTCAGGTTACGTCTGAATTACAAAATTTAGACACTAGAGTCACAGCTCAAATTGCTACCTCAGAACAAGTGTTGACAAATCATATTTCCTCTGTAGAAAATCATGTCACCTCAGTAGAAAGGGTAACTGTTAGCAATTCTACTAAATTGGTATCCCTTCAATCAGAATTAGACCGACTTAGGCAAAGGGTTAGAGACCAGGAAAGCCTAATCGAACAAACCAGGGAAAATGCTTTGATCCCTCATGTTTGCAATACCCCATCAACATCTGCCTCTACTTCTTCCAACCCCCCTGATCCAGTACCTCAAGCCCCTGAAATACCAGAACCACCTGCACCATTACCCAGAACCAACAATGGATTGGATCAACGAGCTGCCAGCACTAATCAAACACCCCAAAATGTTGTAAACAATAGTTTTTCATTGCACAATTCGGATTTTCCATTACCGTATTTTGAAGATACCTTGAAAACAAACCCTGTCAGATATTTAAAGGACCTAAAAACTTATTTTGCTTTACGAGGAGTCCCAGAACATCTAAAAATGATCTTTGTGAATCAATCTTTGAAATCTAACGCAGCTCGGTGGCTCCAAGTCATCGATCCCGACAATCAGCTGTCCATAGGTCAGTTTGAAGAAATGTTTTTGTCAGAATTCTGGAGCGAAAGCGAGCAAAGCCGTTTGAGATCGCGAATATTTCAGGGTAAGTACGACCGTAGCCATGGCCAAACCTACCTAGAATATTTCATTTCTTTGTGTGAAAGCCGCCAACTGCTTAAACCAGAAATTTTGGAGCAAGATTTTCTAAAGGCACTCCCGTCTCACTTTCCGCCTGTAATAAGAAATTGCCTTGTTGTCGCATCTCCCCAATCCACCACTGAGATGTTAAAATTGCTAAAGTCAATGCAGGACCTAACTTATACTTCCACTAAACCATCGCACCCCATTGTGTCAGCTAACCAAACCCACCGGAAAAACATTAATCTGGTACAAACTTCTGAGAGCCAGGAAAATTTCCAGATTGGGTTGCGGACAGGAATTTCTAATGAGGACCAGCAAAACAATGATTCTAGGGACAACAGACCTTATTGGCCCCAAACAGAGTACGTGCGAAACGCCCGCAATAATTGGCAAACCCGTGGTTTCCGTTTCAGGCCGTATGGCAATTACAATAATAGGCAAGGGAACAGTTACCGTGGTCAGAACAGACGTGGCTATGGAGGAAATAGGCCTAACTGGTTTAACCGGAATCAGTATAATCAAGGTTTCTTCCGCCCCTACTATAGAGGCTGGAATAATTTCAGGTACTCCCGCCGTAACAACAATAATCAATATGAAAGGAACAATTCATATGAAAGTCCGAGAAATAGGCCTAACAATAACACCCAAAGCAATGCCGAACCCCAGACTCAATCCCCAACACCCACCGTGACTTTAAACGAATAAGGGTTTTACATGCTCCTTCTGTGGACAACCCTGCAACTCCTATGAATCAAAATGAAGGAAATACCGGAAATATCGATATCATACATTGTGGTAGCACCTATGTAAATAATTTTCTTGGCTTCAAAACCTCACGAACTTGTGATAGAAACCCCTTGCTGGCTAACCGAGAGAAAACAATTCATGAATCTCAGATGATGAAATTTCCCAAGGCAGCAAAGAATGTTCAAAATATTCCAGTAAGTGAAAGTGACAAGTTGACACTTAGTACACCTCAGGGAACAAACATAACATTTGTGGAAAATAACCAATCTCCTAATAATCTGCAACTAGAAATGGAGAGTAACAGTGCCAGTGCCAACAATGTGGATGGCCAGCCCATTGTTGACAACAATCTAATTGTTGGTAGTGTTATTTCTCCTCTTGTGAATGATAAAGATGAAAGCTACCTTATTCAGAATAGTAATAATCCTATTCAGAATATCAATAATAATGTAAACAACAATGTAAATATCTCGGGACATGTGCAAAACAACACAAACAGCGAAGAAACTAACATTGTAATTGGTATTTTGCAACGAGATGAACTATTGAGCACCCGACGTCGATCTCCGGTCATAGAGGTCAATATCGGTGAAAAAGTCTATCAAGTGACATTAGACACTGGAAGCGATGCTCAAGTCCTCTCGCAATCGACGTTCCTAGAATTACAGCGCACTAAAGCGATTACGCAAATACTGCCTGTATGCGGAATGACAGCATTATTAGCTGTAGGAAAACAAAGGTGTAGGATTAAACAACAATGTTTAGTGCCTATTACCTTAGCTGGACAGACAGTAGAAATATTATTTCTAGTGATCCCTGGACTTAATCTGCCCATTATTGTTGGCTTAGAGGTATTCCAACAATTAGAAGGAATAATTAACTTCAGAAATGAAAGTTTCGCTTTCATTGATGAGAACAGGCAGGAGCAAGTTATTCCTTTCTGTGACAAGACACCTCACCCTCCTGCGACCGCTCGCTGTGAACCAGATGTGAGCCAGGAAGAATTCTTCATTGAAACTCTGTCAGTTTATGACCAACCCCTCCTCCAACTCAGTACAGACGAACCCTCTTGTATACAAACAAGAAATGACCCGCTCTCTACAACAAAACTTTTAAGCGAAAATAACACACAAACTGAACTCCAAATAAATCACATTAACACACTAGATGAAATTAAAGAATTAATCACACTTAAAGTACAGGAAGCACACGATCTAGACCCCGCTACACGGAAGGATTTATTTGACGTGCTGTACAAGCATAAGGACTTATTCTCCAATAAGATTGGAAAGTGCCGTTTGTACACGCATAAAATAATCCGTCCATCTACCACTGTAGTAAGACACAAGCCCCGACACATCCCACTCAGTTTGCGTGAGAAAGTCTCAGCTGTCATACAGGACATGTTATCACAAGGGATCATTGAAAATTCTACCAGCCCCCATTGCAACCCCCTGTGTATAGTACTTAAGCCCTCTGGACAAGTCCGTCTTACAATTGACGCTAGGTCAATTAATTCTGACTCCCAAGAAGACCATTACAGACCTTTGACCTCAGATGAACTTATTACCCGTGCTAAAGAAGGAAACTATTTCTCTACAACAGACTTAGTTTCCGCCTTCTGGCAAGTACCCCTGGATCCAGAGTCACGCGATTTAACTTCTTTCAATTATCAGGGACGAAATTTCCGTTTTACTCGAACACCCTTCGGGTGCCGCACTTCCTCGTCTGCCCTCTTGCGTGCATTAGCTCTGACCTTTGATTGGCAGACGGATAACTTCATTATCCCCTACCTTGATGACATTCTGGTAGCCTCCAAAACCAAAGCTGAACACCTGTCCCACATAGACCAGACTTTGGGAAAACTATTACATGCAGGTTTCACCCTCAACATTTCGAAATGCCACTTTTTCCAAAAGGAGGTGAAATTTCTCGGATATATTATATCCGGGAAGGATTGCCGAATAGATGAAGAAAAAGTGGAAGCCATCTTGAAAATCCCAGCCCCCCGTAATCAGAAGCAACTTAGATCTTTTCTTGGCGTATGCCAATACCAGTCACGCTTTGTAATCAATTACTCCCAGGAACTTTGCCCCTTAAAGCCACTCCTCAAGAAAAATCAAAAGTGGACATGGACCCCGGAGCATGATGCTGCCTTTAACCGGGTTAAGCAATTGTTTGCGGAGTCTATTAAGCTTCAGAAACCGGAAGAAGGAGAAATGCTGTACGTGCAAACCGACGCCAGTGCAAAAGGCATAGGAAGTATCCTTTTTCAGGTGATAGATGGCGAAAAACGCATTATTGCGACTGCTAGTAAAGGTCTGACTATCCCCCAGTCCCGAATGTACCCCACAGAACTTGAAGTGTATGCAGTCTATGAGGCCCTCAACAAATACAAACACTACATTTACAACCGTAGAGTCACCGTATTATGCGACCACATGAGTCTTAGTTTCCTGAAACAGTGTAAGTTAAGTAACTCACGTGTAATACGTCTGATCAGCGCCATCACAATGTACGATATTGAAATTCAACATATCAAAGGATCGCTAAATTACCTTCCCGATCTGTTTTCAAGGTTGCCTAACCACCCTGGAATGTCTAGTTTAGAAGGTCAGGTTGAAAAAGAAGTGAAAATTATGAGAATTTATGTTAATGACCGACATCAGTTGAATAAGAAACTTGGAAACTTATCAAAATTGCAGTCTGAATACCCCTATTTGTCCACTATTCAGAGTGAGTTGCAGGAAATCCAACCACCAGCCCCTAGCCCAGTAAATAAAACAAATGTACAGAGTACCTTAGCTACCTATAATGGCATCATTTACAAATTCTGTGGAAAGGAAAACCCCGCCTGGCGCCCATACATCCCCTCTTCTATAGAAAATGACGTTATTGTCAGTTACCATGAAAATCTAGCCCACAGCGGAACAGAAAAAATGATCGATTCTATTAGCGAGCATTTTTATATTAAACAGCTTGGTAGAAAAATCAGACTTTTCTTGAAAACATGCCATCTATGTCAAGTAGGCAAAAGTAAAAACACCGCCTACGAAGTTTCAGTCAACTCTATCGAAGCTACCAAGCCTAACCAATTGATTTGTGGTGACATTTTAGGACCTTTGGTACGGAGTAACTTCGGTTGCCAGTTCATCTTTGTGATGGTGGACACATTTTCTAAGCTGGTTGCCTTATATCCCCTCCGTAATTTATCTACTAGTATTTGCTTGAAAAAGGTAGAGGAATACGTGAATACTTATGGCAGCGTTGAATCTTTTCTTACGGATAATGCCAGTATCTATTCTAGCCCCAAATGGAACTCAGGACTGTCAAAACTAGATATAAAGACCTTACACTGCTCAGCTTATAATCCTTCAGGTAACATATCGGAAAGATATATCAAGCAAGTAATTTCATACATCCGACTGTTAACTCATAGACAACACAAAAATTGGTTCAAGTACTTAAAGCCCATTCAGGCTATTCTCAATGAAACGCCACACCATGTCACTAAAGAAATCCCGTTGCAAGTTGTAACACATTGTAAAATAGACCCTCTCTTTAAGAACACCCCTCCTGTGTTACCGACATGCCATAAATCAGATCTTGACATCTGCAATTCCATCCTCAAACGCCTTCAGAGCAGGTGGCTTAAGAGAAAACAAAGACCCAGACGCATCCGCAAAAAGTGGAACCCCGCTCCTGGAGATTACGTACTTTTAAGGTCACATGTAATTTCTAGCACACTTCACAATCGCCAGAAAAAATTCAGCCTCCCTTTTAAAGGCCCATACCGTGTCAATGCAAAGTTTGGAACTGACACCTTCCAACTAACCAACATCAAAAACCCCAAGAAAATCCTTGGCAAGTACAGGAAACACTTGCTAAAGCCTTATCATGTAATGGCCCACAGACCATAAAACAGCAGAAAGTTTAAAACAGAAGGAGAAGTAAAAAGGATTATCGACTAGGACTCAGAAAAACGTTTTATCAGACTGACATTGTAAAATAATTAGAGTGATTCATACTTCTCAAATTAATGTTTTACCTGACGTTATATATAACGAATGTGATACTTACAAGGTAGAGTATAATTAGCCTCCCCGTGGTTGTTGAAAAGACTATGATGAGATGATTCTTATTCTATAAAATAGGGTGAGACATCACAACAGCCATGCCACTAAAGAAATAAGTGCAAGAAATAAGTTTATTGCCAATTTTTAGTGAACCTCTGTATATATGTAATTTTAAGATAGGCTACTCCCTTTATTTATTCAACTGAAGAGTTAAAACATTCATTTGACAAAGGTGATCACACTATTATTTGAAGTAGTTAATAAGTAAATATTGAAATTTCGACATATTTGAATTTTATTGGAGTAGTACACAGAGTAAGAATAACTAAATTTTGTTAATTTTTCAAAAAGAAAAATTATTTTACATAAACAATATGGACAGGAAATAACCCTCTCCCTACCCTAATTAAGTAGAATTGTATAGCAAAAGTGAAGTAAAAGAATGATCAGAGTTAAGTAAGAATTTGAAAGTGAAATAGTTATTGAGAAACATGTGTGTTAACAAATAAGAATCTTGAAGGTAAAACAATGAGGAATATAACAAAAGGTAAGAAATAAATGTATGATAAACAAAATGAGTGAATAATTAAGATGGTACAATATATGTCTACGAGGAAAATATGAAGGAATGATAGTTATGAAGTGAGAAATATGAGAATAAATGAGGAAATATGATAACGAGTATTAAAAGTAATATGAAAGAAAAGAATGATAATGAGTATTGAGATTAATAAAGAAATTGTGAAGGTAAGACATAAAAGATGATTTATGAGGTTAGAATAATGGAAACAAGGTAAAAGAATATTGAAAGAATGAAAAAGGAACATTAAGAAATGATTATTAATGAGGTAAATAGATAAAAAGGAGTAGGAAGAAAACATGTGTAATCTGAATATAATATCAGTGTATTAAGTAGACCAATGAGGAAGATTAGCGTACTCCAACGTTTGACATCAACAATATATGGATTAGCATCAAAAATCAGCGTTATGCAAGAAGCTATTGAAATTAATATCAATATCAAGAAATTCCAGTGTATTTTATAATTTTATTCGTGTATAAGGTATAATTATGATTTTGTTTTACTAGTTAATCAAATGGACTATGAACTCAGCAAAATGTGTACTACGACCAAGAAGAAAAGTGACCAATTCAAGGTAAAATAATGTTAAAAGTGTATTTTATTGATTATGAATTTATTTGTGTATGTGTAATTACGGCAGAATTAATCAAAAGTATAGATGATGTAAGGATCTAAATTTTTCAAGAACAGATATTGAAAACAAAGACAATTGATCGAAAAGCTAATATCAAAGTAAAACACAATAGAGAAAACCCACGAAATGATTCGAAGTGACGACGGAGGATTATTTTAGGGAATCGAAAAATTAAATTTCCATATTTCATTCAAAACTAAACACCGCCACTCTTCAAATTCCAGATTGGGTATTATAATGATCATAAAATCCCGCTTGTATTGACGTCGACATCTCTACATCGCGTGAGTTTTTTAATCATTATGCGGACATCTTGTAACCGTACTTTCTACTCATTCCCCATATAACACCTAACTTCAAACATTAATTACTCCATTAAGGAAAAAGCGACAAGGAAACCAATTACACCCATAAATAGCCAATAACAACCCCTACAGTTTGATATATTACACATAACTTTTTATTAACCCGTTCCATCATTTTAATATAAAAACATTAATAACTCTTTTCATTTTTATCACTCCCACTACAAATTAATACCGTTGGAAGCCCCGTAAAATAGCCCATCAGGATTAAATAACCAGAACTATGATAACTTTCAGTTATCACAGTTATTGATAAAAACATAAACCCAGCACCGCCCACATCCGCTCGGATAGTCTGGCTGGCGCCTAGCAAATTTTGACATCTCAAGTAATTAATGACCGATGCAACTTGCCTGTTTTAACGACGAAAAACGGAATATATTTCAAATTGGATAGCAGAACAAACTACCTTACACCAATCAGAGAAGACTTAGACACGGACACAACCAATTGGAACTACTTACCCCCACTACCCCTTACAAAGATATTAGCAGAAAGCACGGACATCTCGTCATCTATTGATCACACGACAGCTTAGACTAAAGAACTTCAAGACACACTTCAGACAAAAGACTACGTTAAACATTATTAAACTCAAGTAACTTTGCAATATATTGATATTTAAACATTATAATCCGCGCGATATAAATAGAAGTTATTAGCAGCGTCGAAGCGCGTAATTTATATTATTTGATAAAGACATTGATTTTATTATTACGAAACATTAATTGTGAACGTAAGATTGAGCATTATTATCCGCGCGATACAAATAGAATCTACTAGAGAGTAAATGTGAAAGTAAATAGAAGTTTTTCAACAGCGCGTACGAGTGAACTAATTATTATTACAAATTAGCAAGTTACAAAGTGTTACGAACTTCAACGACGTACGAAATACTACTAAATATCAGAACTTACATCATCTAATAGAACTAAATCGATTAATTCAGCATTGCAGAAAATACTAAACTTTGGAAAATATATATTAATTTGAAAAGAACAACTCAACTTTTAGTTACCATTATTCCTGACACCGCCCTTTGACTGTTATCTCGATTTTCTCTAGCCACTTCCCTAGAAAAGAGTTCTCTAGCTTACAACTACCCCTGAGTACTACGCCCGGCACCCCTTATTTTAATCAGAACTCCAGAACTACTAAACATCTAAAAATCCCACCTACAGTTATAAATCAACTCCACCCCGACGTACGGTGATAAATAGCTACCCAACTTAGTGGCAAATCTTCAGGAGAGCTACGAACGGTGACAATAGCCAAAGTTCCTGGGTTCAAGTCCCAGTGTCAGAGGAATTTTTCTCCTATAATATTATCATGTAATGTCCAACAAAGACAAGAATCTGTGGTACATGAATGCATATGCATATATCTATCTTGAATGTTACTGTACAATAACAGACATAACTTATCTGTCGGGGAGGTAGACCATTAAGGGCTGCCAGTCATAGGAGAGATATTCTATCTGGTGCTGTGAATTCAATTCTGGCGTAGCTCAGTTGGTAAGACCATTGGCACGAATAGCCAAAGGTCCTGGGTTCAAGTCCCAGTGTCAGAGGAATTTTTCTCCTATAATATTATCACAATATTCTCTCAACTATCTTCTGTAACTTGTTACTAGGTATTGATGAATTTAATTTTTCCGTATGTTTGTATAAAGAAACTGTCCACCTAACCACAAATAATTAGATTTATCCAAAAGTTCAATCTATGCAACCTTTACTATGCTTTCTTTTTTCAAAATTAATTACAACCCGTGTTACGCCATAGGGTATATCACGGGGAATTTACAGTGATATGTTCAGTCTAAGAATGATTATTCTTGCAGTGTGCACAAGATGTGTCTCAGGAAGGCAGCGATCTCCACGGTGTGGAAGTGGTGTTTGAGAACCATTGGCAAAGGTGCTGTCAGTAGAACTCTAGGTCGACTTCTTGCGAATTGTGAGCATTCAGTTAACAAGTTTAGGGCCGTTTGAGGAGGTTTTTCGGGACAGTTGCAGAGTGGTGAAGGACATTTGTTCATTTTATACAGGTATGACTTGAAAAAGCCGTGATTGGTCAGGAATTGAGTAGTTATGTAGTTAGGACCTAGAGCTAAGGAAAGCCTATGGTGTATATTGGGTATGAAGATCTTGGTGTGGATTCCTTGCTCAGAATTTTTATAGGTTGAATTCCAAATTTTTATGTAGTGATCTGTCAGTAGCTGCTTGCTCCGGGTGAAAAGGATTCCTTTGTAGTCGATAGTGGTTCTTTGGCTGGCTGCAATCCTTGCAATGTATTCCGCTCTTTCATTCCCTTGGAGACCTGTGTGACCCTTAACCCAGTGGAGGCTGATGGGTGTTGACTTCTTGTTGATTATTTTGTTTCTTAAGTCAACTGCTATTGGATAGGTTGTCCTTTTGTTTGCGATTGCGAAGAGTGCTGCTTTAGAGTCCACGTGTATTGCATATGATGTGTTTTCTGTCCGTTGGTGGCTTATCCAATTTACTGCCAGACTGATCCCGGTAAGTTCAGCTTGGAAGACGGAGCAGTCGAGACCAAGTTTTCTTGTATCAGAATAAATTTCTTTGGTATTTTTCATCACTACCATCCCAGCGCCGACATGTTTTTCTGTTTTGGATCCGTCAGTGAATATCTGAAAGTCCGCAATTCCCAATGTTCCTGTTATATCGATATTGATGTGATTGTGTTTGGGGTGGATAATCTTGGATCTAGTTTTGGTTTCGGCCAGTTTTAGAATGGGGATGACTGCGTTTGTGGGTTTGCCTGATGAGATGGCTTTAATGTCATTGTTTAGGATTATGGCTTGGTCAATGGGCATTATGCCTGCTATTGCTTTAAGGGAGGTGTTGGAAACAGTTTTATATGCTTTTGTGCTGAATATAAGAAAAGATCTTTGTATTTGTAGCAGTTTATGTTTGGCTCTGCGGGATGTTAGATGGAACCAGGCTTCTGCAGCATATGTGATGGACGGAAGGATGGCGTAGTTGTAGATTATCATGAGATGATGGAAAGACATTCCCCAGGTAGCTTTAGAGCAGCGTACTAAACCATTACGGATGTGGAAGATCTTGTTTCCTAGGTGAAGCGTATGGGGATACCAGTCCAATTTACTGTCAAGTATTATGCCTAGATGTTTCATTTTGGTTACTACATTTAATCCCCAGTCTATGACTGTTGGGTGGTTGAGGTATATTTCTTTCTTTCTGGCGAACATTGGCATCAGTGCGGATTTTTCTTTAGAAATTTCAGGCTTCTGAAATTGACTAGGAGACATTCCTGTACTGTCTGGAGCACTAATGAGTGAGAGAGTCCTTTAACCATGAGCATTATGTCGTCTGCATAGATAACCGTTGCAACGTTCGCATTGTGGGCGAGTTGTGCGATCAGACCGGCAATGACGATGTTCCATAATGTGGGACCAGCAACTGTACCTTGGGGACATCCTTTTGTGACATCCTTTGAAACGGATGAGCAGCCGAGACTGAAAGCGACTGAGCGATCTTGTAGAAAGTCTTCGATGAGTTTGAAGATGTTCGATGGGCAGTTTAGTTCCCATAGCCTGTCGAATGCTCCGGCGATATCCAGGGATAGCAAACAGCACTTTAAGTTGCTTCTTTTGCAATCTTGGACAAAATCTATGACGGCTTTAATGGCGTCAGCAGTTGATTTCCCTCGTGTAAAGCCGTACTGTTGAGGATGAATGTTTTCATTGGTCTCGATATGAAAATTGAGTCTTTCCACAACTAGTTTTTCCAGGCACTTTCCAGGGATTGATAGCAAGCTTATTCCGCGATAGCCAGCTGTGGATTGCAGTTTGCTTCTGTCCGATTTTGGAATGGCGACTGTAAGCTCGTACAGCTTAGAGCCTATTTTTTATACTTTTATAGCAATTACTAGTAATGAAGTATTAATACAAATCACTAGATGGCACTGATGCCAATTACCAGTAGACAGAATTCTTGGCACTCTTGTACCTATTTATTTACATTTAGTAAAAGAAAATATTTACTACATTCTGTATTGTAATAATCTAGGGAATAATTCTGCATATTTATTCCTGTTACTATTAGCTATTATCATTAGATAATATAATTAATGTCAATTAGCAACAGAAAGCTGCATTGCCGACATCGAACTGATATCGATAAGTCGAGTGCCAGCTCATTAATATTTACTTGGCGCTACAGCCAGAATACACTAGCTTACTCATATGCGTCATATCGATTAGTGCAATCGATTATAGAAGCAGCTTTATGAATAGATCGATTATTCACCGCATTAAAAATATTAAATTTCTCTGTAATTATACATTACAATTATAATGCAAATGCTCACATACCAATTTTTTATGTTACAGAATAATTACAGCATGTCATTCTCTTTAAATGTACCCTAATTACGCATGGAAGCTACTGGATACTTCTAGATGAGCCTTCCATAGGATTCTAGAACTTGACTCTTTGTAAGATGATTATGTGAACGCATTTTGGCCGTTAGACTTTCACTCACTCTCTCACCGATCGTCGCTTCGTAAGGGCACAGCCCAATTTAGCAACAGACCACAAGTCTGAATATATAATAGTACAGTTTCTACACGACTCAGCATGGAAACAGCGTTATCAGCCACGACTTAATCTACCAGGAGGTGGATATTTGGACATCACTAGAACTTCAGGGAGCGTAGCTTGCAGCCATTGGAAGGACTCGCTACTGGCCACAGTTCAGGATGATCCACAGCAACACAGAACTTCAGCTTCAATAACTGTACATCCCTTAACTTCAGTCCGGCTAAATGCAGTCACATTCTCATCAGATGTAATCACAAACAAAGTTAAGTAATTCAAATCCTAATACTGTATCATTACACAAAAGCCAAATAAGGCTTAGCATCTTTGTGTTATTTGAAGTAAAAGACTGTTTGTATAATGCTAGGGAGTTTTGGCATCCATGCAGCTCCTCTTTTCACTACGTGCAAGCCAAAGATGCTGCCGTATTAAATCTTGAACAATTTATTAAAGACTGAAGATATGGTCTAATATTCTTGCTTGTAATAAAGTAGTAATCCAGTGTTTATCACGTTAAGAAGTTTGGCAAATATTTGCAGCTTCTCTTTTCCTACTTGCAGATAAAGTATACTGCAGTAGTATTCTGAGCCAATACAGCTCAATTATTATATTGTAACTATTTGAACAAAAAATAAAGTTACTTGAATTGTTGTTGTGGAAACAAACCATATTATATTATAATAATAAATCAACCTGGCAACTTTCCTGAAATCTACTTAACAAAGATAGCAGATCATAATAAAACATTGGTTATTGCCAATTACAGCTAAGAATAAGAAGAATAAAGCAACAATTCTCTCTATCCATTATTCCTGCTTCCTTCAACATTCCTGCAATTCTAAACTTAAATATTTTCTGGATTATAATCCAGTGGTCCTCCGAAAATCCTATTGCAAATTCTGTTAGGGACACCAGCCTACTTTCTAGTCCTGGGCCTGGATCCCTACATTTCTGGTCCTTGCCGATCCGGATTCTACCCACGCCGTGGAAGTACATTTCATCCACTCCTCAGACCAGAAACCTACATTTCTGGTCCTCAACGAGCCTGGATTCTATCCACACCTTGGATAATCACTTTGTCCACTCCTCATACCTACAGTGTATATTGATTGTAAAATATAACTTGTATTTGTACAATTCTAATACTCTATTGTATTTTCAGCCTATGTTAACTGCATCACATACTAAGAGCAGTCATAGCAGGCCTAGTGGTAAGAAAAGGTGCAAGAATTCTGGTAGAGCAGTGCAAGGGACAACAGTCTTACTGGATAATCAGGTAAGTGACAGCCTTCCTTATAACACACTGTCATACACCACCCCTCATAATGCCAGACTCACAAGTACTTGCCACAGATGCCTCCAAGCTAAAAAACTACAAGCAGAAGAGGGCAGTCATCAAAGGAAAGTTAACTAGATTCTACCAATATGTTTTGTCAGTTCAAGTCGACCAAGACAATATTGAAGAAACTGCACACAGACTATCACAGGATGAATCATTATTAAGGGACTTTGAGGAAATACAGAGTAAGATAGAAACATGTGACTCAGACCCTGACTGGGAAGGAGAAAGACAAGCTTTCGAAGAGACATACTACACAACTGTAGGCATGGCTCGCAGAAAAATTAGGGACTATGAAACACAGTACTCACAGGCTAACATGACACAAGTTCAGCCTCAAGATACAACTCAACCTAACACTCAAGCTAATTGCACTCCTAGAGTTCAGCTACCAAAGATAAATTTGCCACACTTCAACGGCAGGCATTCAGATTGGCTACCATTTAGAGAACTGTTTATCTCACTTGTTCACAGCAACAATTCGCTTGATCCAGTTCAGAAGTTTCACTATTTGAGAATAGCGTTGCAAGGCCCAGCCAACAAACTCATTGACACACTACCATTAACTGCTAAAGGTTATGAAACCGCCTGGAACTTGCTAAATGGAAGGTTTCAGAACAACAAAATTATACTGCAACAGTTATTACAGTCTTTGATTGACTATAGCAAGATCCCTAAGGAATCACCCAGTCAATTAATGGACTTACTTGACCACTTTACCAGACAGGTTAGGTCAATAGAATCTATCACACCAGAGAACCTCAGATGGGACTACATGCTTACTCATCTTCTCACGTCTAAACTTGACCCTGCTACGCTCAAAGCATGGAGCCTAGAGGGCACAGTAGATCAGCTAAACACATTCAAAGAACTCTGTAACTTCCTACAGAGAAGGGGACAAGCTCTGGAGACACCAGACAGCTCCAGCAGGCCTAAAACTGTACGCAATACACAGAACAAGCCTATCTACCACAGACAAGTGAGCCCACGTACCTTTGTTGCCCATGCAGCCAACAATTGTATACTGTGCAGGCAAGATCACCAGTTACACAAATGTGAAGACTTTCACAGTCTCAATAACACACAGAGATGGAACTTTGTAAACAATAATAGACTATGCAGTAATTGTCTCAGAGCAGGACATCACGTCAGAAACTGCACATCTACATCTTGTTATAAATGCCAACAACGCCATCACACACTGCTACACCAAGACAAGGTTCGCAGCAATGAATATAGGCAACATGCAACTACACAATACACTAGTAGATTGCCTAACAGACAAAACGGAAACCAAAGCCACAGTGGTACTAGACAATCTCCAGCTACTACCAGCAGCAATGCTACAGGCACAGCATTTGCTAACAATGCTCAAATCACGCCCAAAACTCATACATTTCTTGCCACAGCAGAAATACTAGTCAAAGCTCAGAATGGCAGACTCATAAAAGCCAGAGCATTATTGGATTCAGGTGCCACGCACACATTTATAACTCAAGATTTGGCTGATAGGCTACAGTTACAAACCAAGCCTACCACCATAGCTGTGACCAGTGTAAACCTACACACCTCCAATATCTTGGAAATTGGACACATACAGATAAGTGACGCCCATGGCAATGGCTATAAAAGACAGCTACAGTGCCTCATCATTAACCAGATTGCCAAAGACATTCCCAGTGCACCTATAGATGTCACCAGCTTGAGAATTCCTAATGACATTGTGCTAGCAGACAACAGATTTCACATACCCGGTAGCATTGACATATTGCTAGGGGCAGATGTATTTTGGAACTTGTTAATGGGACACACTATACCCATCAACAAAACCAACAAACATAAAGCATTCATCAGAGAGACCAGACTAGGTTGGATTCTCTCAGGGCAAATACACTACACTCAGGGTAGAAGACAAGAACCACGTTGCCACTTAAGCATAACAGAACAAATCCACAAGAACATGCAGAAATTCTGGGAAATGGAAGAAATTATCCAACCAGTAAGATCTGAAGAAGACTCCATATGCGAGCAACATTTTCAAGAAACAGTACAGAGAGATAAAGATGGACGCTACACAATAACCTTACCATTCAAGAAGCCCACAGATAATCTTGGTGCCTCTAGAACTGGAGCTCTGAAACGTTTCTTCTCTAATGAAACCAGACTCCTTAAGCAGCCTGCTATACTCCAACAGTACTCAGACTTCATGCAACAATATGAAGCCCTAGGTCATATGACCCAAGTGGAAGAAAGTTTCTACCAGGATGGCCCAGAAGCATATTATATTCCACACCAATTTGTCTTAAAAGAAGACTCAGAAACCACAAAACTCAGAGTAGTTTTTAACGCTTCATTCAAAACCTCAACAGGTACATCACTCAATGATATCCTATACACAGGACCCTGTGTACAACCTGATCTCTACACCATACTCTTGAAGTTCAGATGCCACCCATATGTTGTGAGTGCTGACATAGAGAAAATGTACAGAATGGTAATGGTACAGCCACAGCAAAGAGACTTCCAAAGAATCTTCTGGAGACATTCTAAATCCACTCCAGTGAAGATATATCAGCTCAACACTATCACATATGGACAAGCCTGTTCAGCTTTTGAAGCAACTAGAGTACTCAACCAGTTGGCAGAGGATGAGAGAAACAGATTTCCCACAGCATCCAAATTGCTATCTACTTGCTGTTATGTTGATAATCTCCTTGCATCATTTTCTACCGAGCAAGAAGCTATACTAGCAGCCACAGAAGTATCACAACTGTTACAGACAGGTGGATTTAACCTAACACAGTTTTGTTCCAACTCACAAGAAGTTTTGAGAACACTGCCACAAGAAAAGCTCTCTAAAGCTACACTTACTCATTTAGAAGAGCAGAATACAGTCAAAACATTAGGATTACACTGGAATCCATTACAAGACTTGCTACAGTACACAGTGAAGTCATTACCAGCAGCTACCACTAAGAGACAGATTCTATCTGCCATCTGTACTCTATATGACCCTCAGGGACTAATTGCCCCCATCATCTCTGCAGCTAAATGTATTATGCAACAGATTTGGCTGAATGACATAGGTTGGGACCAGCAAGCTCCTGTTGACATACAGAAGGCCTGGAATGAACTATATTCACAACTTCACTATGTAGAATTATACAGAATCCCAAGGAACACTCTAATACTCAATTTCAGTCATGTAGAACTGCACTTTTTCAGTGATGCCAGCCCACAGGCATATGGAGCAGCATGCTACATAAAATCTGAAGATGAAAGCCACAAAACACAAGTTCAACTACTGACAAGCAAATCTAGAGTGGCCCCACTTAAGCAGATTACTTTGCCCAGACTGGAGCTCTGTGCAGATCAGTTGGCAGCCTGCTTATACCAAAAAGTAAGCTTATCTTTGCAGATCATGATATCAGCAGTATATTTCTGGACTGACAGTCTCATAACTTTACAGTGGATCACACAGTCTCCACACAAATGGAACACTTTTGTAGCACACAGAGTAACCAAAATTCAAGCTGCTACAGAAAACGGCCAATGGAGATATGTGCCAACACAGCAGAATCCTGCAGATCTCATCACTAAACCTGTCTCACCTAATAAGCTACATAACCAAACTCTATGGTGGAATGGTCCAAAATTCCTAACACAAGATGAATGTTTTTGGCCTACCACTGACAAAGTATTTCAGACAGAAGAAATACCAGAAACTAAGAAAACAGCAAAAGCCTTTATGACTATAAGTACACACAATGAATACTTGCATAGATATTCTTCTTTCAGAAAGCTACTCCGGAATACAGCTTATATTCTGAGATTCAAGCACAACTGTCTACACAAGTCTGATAGATTTGTTGGCCCTATCAGCCTGCAAGAACTACATAAAGCTCACAATGCTATCATACATGCTACTCAGAAAGAAGCCTTCTCAGAAGACATGGCTCATATTAGAAAGAATAATTGTGTTTCTAGAAGCAGTTCACTATTGCCACTGCATCCATATTTGGATAAAGATAGCATACTTCGTGTAGGTGGAAGACTGCACCATACTGATTTAGACTACAATGCTAAACATCAAATTATATTACCTG
This sequence comes from Ectobius pallidus, assembly GCA_964059195.1. Classification (NCBI taxonomy): domain Eukaryota; kingdom Metazoa; phylum Arthropoda; class Insecta; order Blattodea; family Ectobiidae; genus Ectobius; species Ectobius pallidus. The sequence goes on from CAXKWD010000004.1 coordinate 135,069,419, forward strand.
CCAAGCACCACATAACAGACATCATTGTCAGAGACACACACTTAAAAAACTTACATGAAGGCCCTCAAGGCATACTGTACACATTAAGACAACAGTATTGGCCCATCCATGGAGTTCAAACTGTAAAATCAGCCTTAAAAGGATGTCTCACATGCTTTAGACACAGCCCTGTCAAAGCACAGTAAATCATGGGAACTTTGCCCCAAGCCAGAGTTACTCCCAACCGAGCTTTCAACACCACAGCCATAGATTTTGTAGGTCCTATCTCTTTAAAGGATCATGGGAGAGGCAAAACAGTATATAAAGCTTACATCTGTATGCACATATGTTTATGTACCAAAGCAGTACACATTGAATTGGTAACAGCAGCCACTTCAGCAGCATTCATTGCATCCTTGCAAAGATTCGTTTCTAGAAGGGGACTACCTTCCCACCTGTACCTGGATAATGGCAGAAACTTCATAGGAGCCTCACAAGAGCTGAGTGAACTCTATGAACAATTCCAGACGGAGCAAGCTAACACAGATATAATGAACTTTACAGCAAATCTAAACATACAATTCCATTTTCTGCCACCAAGAGCAAGCCACATGGCAGGACTTGTAGAAAGATCCAACCGCAGCATGAAAACTATTCTATACAAGGTGATGAAAGACACTATCTACAGCTATGAAGAAGCCAGCACACTTCTATGCAGAATAGAAGCCATCATCAACAGTAGACCACTGACACCGATGAGCAGCGACTCGCAAGACTACATGGCATTAACCCCTGGACACTTCCTCATTGGTGCTCCTTTGAATTCTATCCCTCACCCAGACTTACAGTCTATAAACCTATCCAGGCTGTCACGCTATCAATTGTTAGAGCAACAGTCACAATGCATTTGGGCCAGATGGGTCAAAGAGTATTTAAATACTTTGCAACAGAGACAGAAGTGGAACACAGAAACTCAAAATCTGAAAACTAATCAATTAGTTATATTAATGGTGGACAATGTTCCTCCTATGAATTGGCCACTGGCTAGGATTCTAGAAGTTCATCCTGGTCCAGATGGTAAAGTTAGAGTAGCAACAGTCAAAACTGCTAATTCTATTCTGAAAAGGCCTATATCTAAGCTGTGTCCACTGCCTGCTCAGTAAATTTTTCTATTTTCTTGGGCCCCCCCCCCCCAGTATGTAAGCTCGTACAGCTTAGAGCCTATTTTTTATACTTTTATAGCAATTACTAGTAATGAAGTATTAATACAAATCACTAGATGGCACTGATGCCAATTACCAGTAGACAGAATTCTTGGCACTCTTGTACCTATTTATTTACATTTAGTAAAAGAAAATATTTACTACATTCTGTATTGTAATAATCTAGGGAATAATTCTGCATATTTATTCCTGTTACTATTAGCTATTATCATTAGATAATATAATTAATGTCAATTAGCAACAGAAAGCTGCACTGCCGACATCGAACTGATATCGATAAGTCGAGTGCCAGCTCATTAATATTTACTTGGCGCTACAGCCAGAATACACTAGCTTACTCATATGCGTCATATCGATTAGTGCAATCGATTATAGAAGCAGCTTTATGAATAGATCGATTATTCACCGCATTAAAAATATTAAATTTCTCTGTAATTATACATTACAATTATAATGCAAATGCTCACAAACCAATTTTTTATGTTACAGAATAATTACAGCATGTCATTCTCTTTAAATGTACCCTAATTACGCATGGAAGCTACTGGATACTTCTAGATGAGCCTTCCATAGGATTCTAGAACTTGACTCTTTGTAAGATGATTATGTGAACGCATTTTGGCCGTTAGACTTTCACTCACTCTCTCACCGATCGTCGCTTCGTAAGGGCACAGCCCAATTTAGCAACAGACCACAAGTCTGAATATATAATAGTACAGTTTCTACACGACTCAGCATGGAAACAGCGTTATCAGCCACGACTTAATCTACCAGGAGGTGGATATTTGGACATCACTAGAACTTCAGGGAGCGTAGCTTGCAGCCATTGGAAGGACTCGCTACTGGCCACAGTTCAGGATGATCCACAGCAACACAGAACTTCAGCTTCAATAACTGTACATCCCTTAACTTCAGTCCGGCTAAATGCAGTCACATTCTCATCAGATGTAATCACAAACAAAGTTAAGTAATTCAAATCCTAATACTGTATCATTACACAAAAGCCAAATAAGGCTTAGCATCTTTGTGTTATTTGAAGTAAAAGACTGTTTGTATAATGCTAGGGAGTTTTGGCATCCATGCAGCTCCTCTTTTCACTACGTGCAAGCCAAAGATGCTGCCGTATTAAATCTTGAACAATTTATTAAAGACTGAAGATATGGTCTAACATTCTTGCTTGTAATAAAGTAGTAATCCAGTGTTTATCACGTTAAGAAGTTTGGCAAATATTTGCAGCTTCTCTTTTCCTACTTGCAGATAAAGTATACTGCAGTAGTATTCTGAGCCAATACAGCTCAATTATTATATTGTAACTATTTGAACAAAAAATAAAGTTACTTGAATTGAGACGGATTCAAAGAATCCGCCTCATTATTTCCTCTTTCGCTGGCTGGGTGGCGCTCTTGTTCCGCGCATGAGCGGCCATTTTTTCTTTGTCTTACGGAGCTTACGTGTTTTGGTTCCGGGTACAGAGAGTTCAGTGTGTGTACCTGGGGCCGTGAGTGAAGTTAGTTTTCGTTCAGTGTGTTCGCCTGCTGTGATGGTGAGTACTGACTTTCTGCCGATATGATAAATGCAATTCCTGTGTAAGTTATCATGCTTAAATTGTATGAAATATCTATTCCTTTACGTAATATTCTATCCCTCTGTGAAACCACGTAACAAGTTACTGGCTTGCTTGTTGAAGGCAAGAAATGCATTTTTTAATTTAACTATTTTCTCCGATCTTTTGGGAGCTAATTCCAGAACTATGTCATTGGCCTACCCATTAATTGTGTCTTATGGCAAGTTCTAGTAAAAACGTCATGCAGATGTGTAAATCTAAAACCAAACTGCTACCTCTTCGTCCGCCATTATATGATCAAGTCACGTCATGCTTACGTGCTTAGGTAGTGTGAAATTTTATCTAGGGAAGTTGGCTTCTACGCTTTGAAATTAACTTATTATTTGTGATCAAAGTAGGATTATTGTTAGTGAAATTTCTATCCTGAAATAATTAGATGTAACTTATAAATATATATAGACGCTCTGCTCACCGGATACGTTTGGCGTTTTCGTATTAGGCTGCTGTCTGATACTTGGCCACTGAATATTGGTATAGGCCTTATCTACAGTTAACGTCATAACCAAACAGCTGTGTTTTTTCCCTATGCAAAATTGTTATGCTGTCCTTATTAATAGTAAAAGTTGTAGAACAGCTGGCTCATTGAATTCTTGTATAGGCCTAAACTATAATTAACTTTCATAGCCAAACAGCTATGTTTTTTCCCTATGCAAAATTGTTATGCTGTCCTTATTTATAGTACAAGTTGTAGTACTGCTGGCTCATTGAATTTTTGTATAGGCCTAAACTATAATTAACTTTTATAGTCAATAGCTATCCTTTTTCCCTATGCAAAATTGTTATGCTGCCCTCATTAATAGTAAAAGTTGTAGAACAGCTAGCTCATTGAATTTTTGTATAGGCCTAAACTATAATTAACTTTTATAGTCAATAGCTAGGCTTTTTCCCTATGCAAAATTGTTATGCTGCCCTCATTTATAGTAAAAGTTGTAGAACAGCTAGCTCATTGAATTTTTGTATAGGCCTAAACTATAATTAACTTTTATAGTCAATAGCTAGGCTTTTTCCCTATGCAAAATTGTTATGCTGCCCTCATTTATAGTAAAAGTTGTAGAACAGCTAGCTCATTGAATTTTTGTATAGGCCTAAACTATAATTAACTTTTATAGTCAATAGCTATCCTTTTTCCCTATGCAAAATTGTTATGCTGTCCTTATTTATAGTAAAAGTTGTAGAACAGCTGGCTCATTGAATTTTTGTATAGGCCTAAACTATAATTAACTTTCATAGCCAAACAGCTAGGCTTTTTCCCTATGCAAAATTGTTATGCTGCCCTCATTTATAGTAAAAGTTGTAGAACAGCTAGCTCATTGAATTTTTGTATAGGCCTAAACTATAATTAACTTTTATAGTCTATAGCTATCCTTTTTTCCTATGCAAAATTGTTATGCTGCCCTCATTTATAGTAAAAGTTGTAGAACAGCTAGCTCATTGAATTTTTGTATAGGCCTAAACTATAATTAACTTTTATAGTCAATAGCTATCCTTTTTCCCTATGCAAAATTGTTATGCTGTCCTTATTTATAGTACAAGTTGTAGAACAGCTAGCTCATTGAATTTTTGTATAGGCCTAAACTATAATTAACTTTTATAGTCAATAGCTATCCTTTTTCCCTATGCAAAATTGTTATGCTGTCCTTATTTATAGTACAAGTTGTAGAACTGCTGGCTCATTGAATTTTTGTATAGGCCTAAACTATAATTAGTAAAAGTTGTAGAACAGCTGGCCCATTGAATATTTGTGTAGGCCTAAACTATAATTAATCTTCATAGCCAAATACCCATGCTTTTCTTCTATTCAAATTCCTATGCTGTTCTTGTTAATAGTAAAAGTTGTAGGACTGCTTGCCCATTCAATATTTTTACAGGCCTAATCTATAATTATATGTCGTACCCAAGCAACTATGCTTTTCTTATATTGTACTTTGATATTTAGTCTCTATTAATAGTGAAAGTTGTAAAATCGACGGACTACTGAATATTTGTATAGGCCTATTATTGAACCTATGCCTGGAGTAATATTCTGACTAGTCTCTGAATATCCGGATAGCCATAACCTATCGTTGGACATTATAACTGGAGAACTATATATATTTATATTCAATTTTGGTATTTTTACCTTTGAGATTCTATTGTTAAATTTTCTGTCTCTCTTAAAGTTTGTTGGCTTAACCTTTCATGCGTTTTGTAGTTGAGGTGGATGCTTCGCTATATTCAATTTTGAGTCAATCGCTTATTAATTTGCGATTTGGTAATTCTGCTTGCTCTATTGGGTTAATGGTTTAGCCCTATATTTAGGATTCCCCCCCCCTTGATAGGAAATTGAACTATTCCAGTCCATTATTAACCTTTATAGGGCGTGCTGTCATTGCATAACTTATCCTCCATATTGAATTAATCTTGCCTGAAGAGATTTATTAATAAGGTTCAAAGCTCGAAGTTAAACCTTATATTTCATTTCTGAGTATTGTAGTGAACTTTTAAGTTGGGTAAAAATTATCTTAGTCTTGGAACGTTGGTAACTGATAATTGGCGTAAAACACATTTACGCTTCCAAGTAATGAATTTTCTACTCGGTGTACTTGCAGTTCTTTAGATATTGTGTGTCGGGTAGTGTCCCGTTTTAGTAATTCTCTATATACATATAGAAGTTATACTCCCAGCCAAATCATATAGTTTAACGAAGTCAGGCTGTATTTAGTATATTGTCTGTTTAATCATTATAGAGATTTAAACTCATAAATATTAATTGTATATCCTTATTGATTGGGTATCCTAAATTATTTAATATTCATGCTGTTGAAGTTTTGCAATTGTTTGTAAGTTTTTCTATTCCCTTGGATGGAATAAAAATTGTTAGTGTTTTTGAAATTCCGAGTTTCTGTCCTGGGTGATCCTTGGTATTTTCTATCCTGTCCCAGGCACTAGTTTAATTACTATCTCTGTTGATTGGCGTATTGCAACTTTTGTTCAAACCTAACCTACTTCCACCCCGCGCGGCCCACAAAAACTCGTGGGGGGGCGTGGTGTCTTTGCTCTAGCTGGTTCGCTGGAGCGATCTGGCGGTTGACCGCTGTTGTAACTGAACGGTGCCTGTATGAGTACACAGGGCTGTTTGGTGATCCTGCTTGCTCGGCAGTGGGCATGCGGAAGAGCAACTCCAGCTGTAGGGAACTTTTTCTTTAGGCGGCTACTTCACCGGTCTTCTGCCCCTATTTCTCTTAGTGCTCTGGCTGTTTAGGCACCTTGCTTTCTCATAACAAACAGAATGGCAAGCTGCAGTTGGTAGCAGGATTTTTGGGGAGAGAGGAGGTTGGATGCCCTGCATCCCTTCGATGTAGGTTATACTATTTGTTTACCTTTTTGGGTGAGGTAGCGTCTAGTGTAATTATACCTTGCGTTTACTGTGAGTCTGCCCCCTTCTGTGTTTCGAAGCTTGAACTACCTTTTGGTTTCTTTCAAGTACCATCATGCCTTTAAGAACCCAATTATCATGGGAGTTTCTCCGCAAGGAGGAGTTTTTATTTGAAGTGCGTCGAAGCGTAGATGCCATGCTTCCCAGATTAAGTCATTGTAATTGTGTATATGAGTATTTATATGTGTATAGTTTGTGCATTTCGTGGCTTTTGAGGCCCCTCTAAAAGGACCGCTCTTATTTAAAATAATTTGTAATGATGATAATATTCATGTTTTGTGGTTTCACATTGAGAAGAATTTTAATAAATTCTCTAGTAAATTTTATAGAGTTTTTTTTTGTTAGGAATTGTTAGTCATATTGGCGGATTGGTCGGTGCTCGCTGTCTCAGTGGGTGTGCATTGAGCGTTCTGGCTCCTAGGTACTCAAAGTATGGGGCCCCTCTAGTCTGATAAGATTATATATATACTGAGGCCTCACAAAAAAACAAAAATATAGAAGACTACACTATAATACACTTACCTAAATAAATCGCCTTCTAAAGGATTATTATATAAATCCTCAGTTCAAAAAAATTATATATATAAGACTACTGTATGAAACTTCAGTTTCACACCCAACTTGAAATCGCTACATAAAATAAAAGGTGTAAAACCTAGTTTTAAACGCAAAAGAGACTATTATATGAAACAAGAAGTCTAGATATTACTAAACCAAATTACTTATTGAAGAAGTATCTAATATACCCTTGGATAAACTAAACATGGAACTGAACTAACATTATTTATGCATCAACTTCTGTGTAAAAAAAAATCAGTAAAAGGAAACCCGTATGGGATTCCGTATCAAAAGTGAAGTGCCTATGGAGTGGATGGACTTAATTATGATAGACACATTCTATGTTTCCTGAAAACATTTATTATTCATTCCCAGCAAGATTGTGGGAGTGTTTATATCTACTGGCTTACATATTTTGACTTCAGTGCTAATGGTTACAACACTATGTTTCATGTTTGGCTTCTGCTTCTGGTTGTGGATGGGGGCCATGGACCCCGTCCCTTGCTTCTGACCTGGGTGCTGAGATGTGCTCCTGCTGTGTATTCTCGGGGCGTGTGTGCACCACGCTCTGGGACTCCTTTGGACGTCGCTCATAGGGACTGCAGCCCTAAATGTGTTTTGCCACTAGACACTGGTGGCCGGAGCCTCGTCATACTTCATAGTTTTCAGCAGTCTCCGATCTTCGAGCCACGCTTCGATTCTCCAGTTCCCCCCCTTTTTCTTCTACTCAGTGATCTCCTTCTTGCCTATGAAATGATGTGTTCAGCCAATAGATGGACCTTGGCTGATCTTCTTCCTTCATCTTCGTTCTGGTGCCACATTTGGACATGTGGGCGTTAGCTGCGTCGAGAGTAAGATGAGTGATCTACCATATAAGCTAAAATATAAAAAGTGTTTTCTCCACCAAATTGCCAGTCTTGTTTAAATATTTTGCTAAGGCGAGATATAGTGTTTGCATAAGAAATGCGAGAGTGTGTATTGCTCTCATCATAGTTTCAGTGAGTGTTGTAGTCTATATGCCAGTCCATATTAAGCTGGTATGATCTCCTACAGTTTAAGAGTAGTCTGGAAAAATGTCAGAAGTGTAAAAACAATATACCTTTAATGGTAACCACAAAACCAAAATGCTTAAGGTTAAAAATGTAGACTCCATGAAGAATTTTTGGACTCACCCAAAACAAGACTAAATTCCTAAGAAGACATTCTAATACAAATGTGTTGAAGTGATTATGCCAATATATATATATGTAGCCGCATGTTCTATTTTTAGGTTCTTACATGGTGTAAAACAGTTTCAATTATGAATACTTGAAGGACATCGTCAAATGATAGCGTCAAGATATGAACACTTCTTAAGGTATAAGTTTTCACGCTCTGTATTGCGTGTCAATAAGGGTTATTTCATAGCTTGTGCTAGTGTATAGATTAAGCCAAGCTATCACTTGTTCCAGTGTATCCTATTATGTGTTCTTTGCATTTCTTGGTTGGCTGTGTAAGTTGGTTTACTGTTTTGAGGTTTCACAGGTGGGATTTTCTTCTTTTAGGTCTATACCCTTCTTCCGGCTTTTAAATTTTTGGTCCAGCCAGGGAGGAGATTGAGACGGATTCAAAGAATCCGCCTCATTATTTCCTCTTTCGCTGGCTGGGTGGCGCTCTTGTTCCGCGCATGAGCGGCCATTTTTTCTTTGTCTTACGGAGCTTACGTGTTTTGGTTCCGGGTACAGAGAGTTCAGTGTGTGTACCTGGGGCCGTGAGTGAAGTTAGTTTTCGTTCAGTGTGTTCGCCTGCTGTGATGGTGAGTACTGACTTTCTGCCGATATGATAAATGCAATTCCTGTGTAAGTTATCATGCTTAAATTGTATGAAATATCTATTCCTTTACGTAATATTCTATCCCTCTGTGAAACCACGTAACAAGTTACTGGCTTGCTTGTTGAAGGCAAGAAATGCATTTTTTAATTTAACTATTTTCTCCGATCTTTTGGGAGCTAATTCCAGAACTATGTCATTGGCCTACCCATTAATTGTGTCTTATGGCAAGTTCTAGTAAAAACGTCATGCAGATGTGTAAATCTAAAACCAAACTGCTACCTCTTCGTCCGCCATTATATGATCAAGTCACGTCATGCTTACGTGCTTAGGTAGTGTGAAATTTTATCTAGGGAAGTTGGCTTCTACGCTTTGAAATTAACTTATTATTTGTGATCAAAGTAGGATTATTGTTAGTGAAATTTCTATCCTGAAATAATTAGATGTAACTTATAAATATATATAGACGCTCTGCTCACCGGATACGTTTGGCGTTTTCGTATTAGGCTGCTGTCTGATACTTGGCCACTGAATATTGGTATAGGCCTTATCTACAGTTAACGTCATAACCAAACAGCTGTGTTTTTTCCCTATGCAAAATTGTTATGCTGTCCTTATTAATAGTAAAAGTTGTAGAACAGCTGGCTCATTGAATTCTTGTATAGGCCTAAACTATAATTAACTTTCATAGCCAAACAGCTATGTTTTTTCCCTATGCAAAATTGTTATGCTGTCCTTATTTATAGTACAAGTTGTAGTACTGCTGGCTCATTGAATTTTTGTATAGGCCTAAACTATAATTAACTTTTATAGTCAATAGCTATCCTTTTTCCCTATGCAAAATTGTTATGCTGCCCTCATTAATAGTAAAAGTTGTAGAACAGCTAGCTCATTGAATTTTTGTATAGGCCTAAACTATAATTAACTTTTATAGTCAATAGCTAGGCTTTTTCCCTATGCAAAATTGTTATGCTGCCCTCATTTATAGTAAAAGTTGTAGAACAGCTAGCTCATTGAATTTTTGTATAGGCCTAAACTATAATTAACTTTTATAGTCAATAGCTAGGCTTTTTCCCTATGCAAAATTGTTATGCTGCCCTCATTTATAGTAAAAGTTGTAGAACAGCTAGCTCATTGAATTTTTGTATAGGCCTAAACTATAATTAACTTTTATAGTCAATAGCTATCCTTTTTCCCTATGCAAAATTGTTATGCTGTCCTTATTTATAGTAAAAGTTGTAGAACAGCTGGCTCATTGAATTTTTGTATAGGCCTAAACTATAATTAACTTTCATAGCCAAACAGCTAGGCTTTTTCCCTATGCAAAATTGTTATGCTGCCCTCATTTATAGTAAAAGTTGTAGAACAGCTAGCTCATTGAATTTTTGTATAGGCCTAAACTATAATTAACTTTTATAGTCTATAGCTATCCTTTTTTCCTATGCAAAATTGTTATGCTGCCCTCATTTATAGTAAAAGTTGTAGAACAGCTAGCTCATTGAATTTTTGTATAGGCCTAAACTATAATTAACTTTTATAGTCAATAGCTATCCTTTTTCCCTATGCAAAATTGTTATGCTGTCCTTATTTATAGTACAAGTTGTAGAACAGCTAGCTCATTGAATTTTTGTATAGGCCTAAACTATAATTAACTTTTATAGTCAATAGCTATCCTTTTTCCCTATGCAAAATTGTTATGCTGTCCTTATTTATAGTACAAGTTGTAGAACTGCTGGCTCATTGAATTTTTGTATAGGCCTAAACTATAATTAGTAAAAGTTGTAGAACAGCTGGCCCATTGAATATTTGTGTAGGCCTAAACTATAATTAATCTTCATAGCCAAATACCCATGCTTTTCTTCTATTCAAATTCCTATGCTGTTCTTGTTAATAGTAAAAGTTGTAGGACTGCTTGCCCATTCAATATTTTTACAGGCCTAATCTATAATTATATGTCGTACCCAAGCAACTATGCTTTTCTTATATTGTACTTTGATATTTAGTCTCTATTAATAGTGAAAGTTGTAAAATCGACGGACTACTGAATATTTGTATAGGCCTATTATTGAACCTATGCCTGGAGTAATATTCTGACTAGTCTCTGAATATCCGGATAGCCATAACCTATCGTTGGACATTATAACTGGAGAACTATATATATTTATATTCAATTTTGGTATTTTTACCTTTGAGATTCTATTGTTAAATTTTCTGTCTCTCTTAAAGTTTGTTGGCTTAACCTTTCATGCGTTTTGTAGTTGAGGTGGATGCTTCGCTATATTCAATTTTGAGTCAATCGCTTATTAATTTGCGATTTGGTAATTCTGCTTGCTCTATTGGGTTAATGGTTTAGCCCTATATTTAGGATTCCCCCCCCCTTGATAGGAAATTGAACTATTCCAGTCCATTATTAACCTTTATAGGGCGTGCTGTCATTGCATAACTTATCCTCCATATTGAATTAATCTTGCCTGAAGAGATTTATTAATAAGGTTCAAAGCTCGAAGTTAAACCTTATATTTCATTTCTGAGTATTGTAGTGAACTTTTAAGTTGGGTAAAAATTATCTTAGTCTTGGAACGTTGGTAACTGATAATTGGCGTAAAACACATTTACGCTTCCAAGTAATGAATTTTCTACTCGGTGTACTTGCAGTTCTTTAGATATTGTGTGTCGGGTAGTGTCCCGTTTTAGTAATTCTCTATATACATATAGAAGTTATACTCCCAGCCAAATCATATAGTTTAACGAAGTCAGGCTGTATTTAGTATATTGTCTGTTTAATCATTATAGAGATTTAAACTCATAAATATTAATTGTATATCCTTATTGATTGGGTATCCTAAATTATTTAATATTCATGCTGTTGAAGTTTTGCAATTGTTTGTAAGTTTTTCTATTCCCTTGGATGGAATAAAAATTGTTAGTGTTTTTGAAATTCCGAGTTTCTGTCCTGGGTGATCCTTGGTATTTTCTATCCTGTCCCAGGCACTAGTTTAATTACTATCTCTGTTGATTGGCGTATTGCAACTTTTGTTCAAACCTAACCTTCTTCTTAATACCTTCAGAACCCTTTGTATCTTCCCTCTCCCTTGCGCTTGTTCCGCTCCTTATTTGAGTTCTGATCTTGGCCCTGGTGTTCCCAGCCAGCTCTTTCAGCGGTTATCCCCCCTTAAAAAGTGGCAAGCTGCAGAATTGTTGTTGTGGAAACAAACCATATTATATTATAATAATAAATCAACCTGGCAACTTTCCTGAAATCTACTTAACAAAGATAGCAGATCATAATAAAACATTGGTTATTGCCAATTACAGCTAAGAATAAGAAGAATAAAGCAACAATTCTCTCTATCCATTATTCCTGCTTCCTTCAACATTCCTGCAATTCTAAACTTAAATATTTTCTGGATTATAATCCAGTGGTCCTCCGAAAATCCTATTGCAAATTCTGTTAGGGACACCAGCCTACTTTCTAGTCCTGGGCCTGGATCCCTACAGCGACTATATTCGCCTTCTTCCAGACACTAGGGAAATGTCCTAGACTTAGGCATCTGTTGAAAAGTGTCTTCCAGAAAGATGGAAGGATCTTGTGAAGCATTTTGACTATGGCTCCGTCTATACCATCTGGGCCTGGACATTTCTTTTCATTCAGATTACTTATTATATCATTAACCTCGTGGTTCTCGAACTCAGTTTCTGGCTGGGTGTCAAGGACCTCGATTTCGAGGGTTTGAGTTCTAATTTGGTGTTGTATGGCGTTGTCCAGTGCCGGGCTGTCATCTGGAAAGAATTTGTTTAGAAGGGCGAGGGCTGTTTGCTCTTCTGACGTGGTTGCCGTACCATCTGCTAGGTTTAAGGTAGTGGGAGGTGTTCGCTTTGTGAACCCTGATTTGCCCATCTTGTAGAATTTCCAGTGAGAAGTATTTGAGTTATCTGTGCAGAATTTCCTCCAGGAACCCTGTTTGGCTTGTAATATTTCCTCTTTGTACTGATTTCTTAGTGCCCTGAACTTGTTACCGTATGTTTCTTTGAGTACTGCGATTTTGCACCTCTTGAATCTGCGCTTGGCTGCGTTGACCTGTTTTCTGAGATAAGAGAGATTTGTGGACCACCATGGCTTGAATTTATTTGTGGGGAGGAAAGAGGGAAGCATTTTTCATTTATTTAACTTAACTGCTTCCATATAGCTGTAATGGCGTCGTCCAGTTGTGTTTTTGTGGTAGCGTTGTTTATTTGCTGCAACCATAATTCGCTTGTTTCTTTGATTTTGTTCTGGAATAAATGCCTCTTCCCGACCTGAGTGGCATATTTCCTGGTAGAGCTACTGGCTTGTCGTGTGAGATTTGTAGTACTTATGTGGTGCGAGAAGTCGTAGAGTATCAGGTTATGTTCTGATTGCGTATCTTCTTCGCTGACGAGTCAGTTCTGGAATTTATGGGCAGAATTGAACATGGTGACTGTAAGGTCGATCCAGCTGTTTCCCAGGGCCCCTGAGAAGGAGGGGCCGTCCTTCTCGTTTACAGTGATAAGGCTGTGGTCTGTTAGGAACTGAACCAACGTTCTTACTCTGGCATCAGTGACCGGGTTTAACCACATTGGGTGTTTACAATTTGAATCGAGACTCCATATGAAGTGGGCTGGTTTTATTGAATTTAGGAAGGTTTCAATGGGTGATAGATCCTGCTCAAGGGTATCATAAGGTGGGAGGTATGAACTGGCCATGTATAGAGGGGGATCTGATGATAATGTGACGATTACGTTGTCAGGAGTAGAGAATTTGTGAAGGAGCGTGAATTTATGAGCTATATTTACTATGATTTTCAGATGTACAATAGTATAATAATATATCCTAATCTCACATATATGCCCTCTACAAAACTCTCATATGTAATATTAACAATTTTCATCAATTTTCCATATGTTGATGGCGCTGATTCTCTTCGTTTATCTTAGTTTTACCTCTCCCATTTAGGATTTAAGCAACCCAAGCCGCCCGGGCCTTACAGGGCCGCAACCTGTCGGGAGAGGGATTATCTTTGGAACACATAGGCTACATACTTTTTTGACCAGACAAAGGCATGGACGGCCACTCCGGATGAGTGATCAGCCCAATGCCGGGGCCACCTCCGAGACAACACGAACACATAGGACGAGACACACCATTCACACACACACAATCACTCACTCCGAACAAGGCTAAAATGGAATGAATATGATAATTACGGCCAGATTATATCTGTGAACCAAGAGGGCCTAAAGTTACCCGAAATTTGTCTCACAGGTAAGGTAAACCCCAGAAAAAACCCACGTAGGTAACTTGTCCCGACCAGGAATCGAACCCGGGCCCGCTGCGTGAAAGGAGCGAACGCATCCCCTCTGCCACAGCGGTGGACGATGTGGCGCTGATATATCGTATATATGTGTCCAAATATTATCACAGAATATATAGTAGTAAAATCTGTTGTCGATCACACTGTACTCAATTACACATTAAAACTAGCAAATGTTGACTTAAACCACTTAGAAATTGTTAAAATAATTAAAATTGTATTAAATTTATATATAATTTATAACAATTGGCTGGTTAGGTTAAAAGCTGTGCACTATCATTCCATTGTCTGTTGCATCTCTATTATGCATATAGGATAAAATTTCAGAAAATTACTGCCATTAATATAAAATAACCCGTAGGCGTACTGAAATCCAGTAATTGTAGATTAATTGTAGATTAATTTTAAGGAAATTGGTGATGGTTCATGGTAGTATCGCGTTGCATTAATTGAACTTTGTGGCATTTATTTCCTCTTGGATATGTTCATTTCGCTTATATCTTGATCATCAGTCCCTATTTATGACTGTAAATTTCGACGTCCGGATTGCCTGAGTGCAACTGTGATACTAAAAAATGCCACAAAGTTCAATTAATGCAACGCGATACTACCATGAACCATCACGAATGTGGTTAATATTAATCTACAATTACTGGACTTCAGTGCTCCTGCGAGTTATTTTATATTAATGGCAATAATTTGCTGAGAAGTGGTTGGCAATAATTTGCTGAGAAGTGGTTGGCAAATTTACATATGCGTAATAGAGAAGTAACAGACAATGGAATGATAGTGCACAGGTTTTAACCTAACCAACCAATTGTTATACATGATATATAAATTTAATACAATTTTAAATATTTTAGCAATTTCTAAGTGGTTATGTCACCATTTGCTAGTTTTAATGTGTAATTGAGTACAGTGTGATCGACAATCTATTTACTACTATATATTCTGTGATAATATTTGGACATATCCATTTATACGATATATCAGCGCCATCAAGATATGGAACATTAATGAAGATTGTTATAATATTACATATTATGAGAGTTTTGTAGAGTGACATATATGTGAGGTTAGGTTATATTATTATACTATTGTACACCTGAAAAGCATAGTAAACGTTGCATAGATTGAATTTTAGGCTAAATAAAGGTTTGCAGGACTCGAGAGGCTTGGCATTATAAATGGTACGTATTATGCGCTTTTACAGGACAAAGATTCTATTTATGTTTAATTGATCCGCTGATCCCCAAGCAATAATGTTATATTTTATTTTTTAATAAATATAGCTGTAATAGCATTGCAGAAGAGTTTTCTTATTGCAATAAGATGATAGTTTAACGAATAAAAAGGTATAACTAGATAGATATTTCCAAAAATGTTGTATGTGTCCCTTCCAATTTAAATGACAATCTATCGTTAGTCCTAGAAATTTAGAGTTCGCCACTTCTTCAATTTCCATATTATTAAACACTACGGTATTATCTGGAGTTAAATATAATAAATTTAGTTTTAGACGTGTTAATAGCTAGCCTATTTTTTGTACACCAGTTATGAAAGTGCTCTCCTTACTTGTTCATAATATTAATGGATGATGTACTCAAAGAAGTAAAAGGAAAGCTGAGGAAATTTCCAGTTGGAAACTGGAAGATGAAATGTATAAACATATGTGAGTTACTATTCGGATGATATAGTACTGTTTGCTAGATCTGAGGCAAATTTACAAAGAAATATAGAACTAATGAGATCAGAACTAGAAAAGAGGAATATGGTGATAAACCAAAATAAAACTAAAACAATGATGATTGGAAGGGAAAAGAAAGAATGTAAAGTGAAAATAGGGGACAAGGAATTAGAACAAGTTGATAATTTTAAATACCTTGGGATAACTATTAACCAGGATGGAAAGATTGTCGAGGAGCTGAATACAAGACTACTTAATACGAGTAAACTCTACTATGCCAAAAATAGAGGATTTCTAAGGAAGAAGGAAATTAGTAAAAAGACAAAAATGGCAGTATATAATTCTACATATATTCCAACATTGATATATGGAAGTGAATCGTGGACAATAACCAACAAACTGCAACAAAAGACACAAACAGCTGAAATGAAGTTTTTAAGAAATGTAGCGGGAAAGACCAGACGAGATAAAGTAAGGAACCACACCATTAGGGAGACATTAGAAGTTCAACCTCTGCAGGATCAGATTGAACAAGGTCAATTAAGATGGTGTGGACATCTAAACCGAATGAACAATAATAGGGTGCCAAAACAGGTGTGGGAAACACGATTAGGAGGTATTGGAAAGAGACCCAGAGGAAGACCTAGAAAGACATGGGATGACTCTATGAGAGAGACGCTTCATAGAAGAAATATTACGTGGGAGAAAGCCAAACAGTCGGCACTGAATAGAAAAGAATGGCGCGCTCTCTGCAACTCCTCGACACCGAAAGGTACAAGAGGACAGGATTAAGTAAGTAAGTATTAAGTATGAAAGTGTGGTATCGTACGAGTTGCCGAAATTTTGATATCGTCGAGCGATTTTTCTTGAATAATTAATGTACAATCATCTGCGAACATTATTGTTTGGGTATCAGGGAGGTGTGATGGAAGATCATTTATGTACAGAAGGAAAAGTAATGGACCTAGAATTGATCCCTGTGGTACTCCTTTTGTTACTGGCGATGGATTAGACCTAGATTTACCGCATTTATGGCTTATCTCTACTGTTTGCATTCGCATAGAGAGATACGATTTTATCCATTTAAGAACAGTTCCACGAATTCCATAGTTGCTAAGTTTTCAAAAAGAGGACATCATGTTGAATGCTATCAAAGGCTTTCGACAGGCCTACGAATATGCCTAATGTCTGTTGGCCTTCATTCAGTTGCTGGTGGATTTTTTAAAAGGCTGTAAATATTCCTGTTGTGGTTGATTTCTTGGAAACAAACCCATGCTGGTGTTCCGAGAGGCATTTCTGATATTTTAAGAACGATGAAATTTTTGTGTGCATAATTTTTTCCAAAACTTTAGAGAGCGCTGGATGAAGAGCTGTAGGTCGGTAATTATTTGGGCATGATTTCTCTCCTCCTTTGTGTAGAGGTTTGATCAACGCCGTTTTAAAAGCATCCGGAAATATTCCACTGTTCAAGGAATTATTTACAAGAACAGTGAGTGGCTTCACAATGTATGGTCCCACTTTCTTTAAAATTGAAGGTGGAATTTCGTCTAATCCGGCAGAGAACGTACATTTCATGTTTTTTATGGTTCCTAGAACCTCCTCTTCAGTGACATCAAAGAGTACCATTAAGTTTGGGAATGTAGGCCACTGTAGTTTGGGAATGTATATTAATGCCACTGGGGCTGCTTATTTTGGGAGGAGTGGTGATATTTATAAAATGGTGATTTAGTACGTTTGCCATTGCTAATGGACAGGTGACTGATTCGTTTTTGTAAACCAGTTCACTGATGTCTGGGGGAGGTTTGCTATTATCACCAGGGTCGGCTTCCTTGATAATCGCCCACATTTCTTTCATTGGGTTTGTAGCTTGCAGGATTCTCCTATCATAATGAAGGAGCTTAGCGTTCCGTAGTACTTTCTTATAAATAGTTCTGTATTTATTAAAATGTTGTAGTCTACGGGGATTCTGTTTGGCAGCTAGCGATAGTTTCCTTAATGTCCTGCTGGATTTTATTATTGCTGGCGTTATCCACTTGCTCTTGGGTCGTGATTTATATGATTTTTTCTTTGTTAAGGGAAAACATTTGTCGAAATTTGATTTTAAAATGTTTATGAAGTTTTCGAAAAGTGAATTTGTATCATTTGCATCAGTGATCCAGTTTACATCTCTTAAAAGTATATTGAATCGAGAGATTGCTTCTGATGTGAATTTGCGTTTAAAAACAGTTGAATTATTACTTTACTTTTTTACATTATTTATTAATGTCGTTTTAATTTCTAAAACCTGAGCGAAATGTTCAGATATACCAGGTTCTGAGTTGTATGCGTTTATCATTTCCACTGGAATATTGGTGCATATATTGTCTATGACAGATTTAGACAAGCCAAAAATTCTGGTGAAATTAAAAATTGTTTGCTTTATGTCATATTTTGACAAGACGTCCAGAAGGGAATCTCTGTTTTTATTGACTTGACTATAGTTTTGATCGTATGCAAGGTTAACATTGAAATCACCGCATATAACTAATCTGTTACATATTTTATACAGAATATTCAATAAACATTCAAGACATTTTAGAAATAATGGGAAATTTCCATTTGGTGATCTGTAAATGGTAAGGAAAACAATATTAAGGCTAGGTAAGTATGCAGCTGCACCCTCGAAATGTTTATCAACACAAAAGACAGAAATTTCATTAATTGACCGGAACAGAAGTGACTCTCTGAAGAATATTGCTGCCCCTCCTCCTTTGAAAATATTAGTAATCTTGGGAGAAGAACAAAATGGATTTCGGAAAGGACGTTCTTGTTCTGATTGTATATTTATAATGGAACAAGGAGAGAATATAATCTGCCAACGTACATATTATTTGTAGATTACGAAAAAGCCTTCGATAAGGTCCTACGGGGGAAGAAATGGAACATAATGAGGAACAAAGGATACCCCACCCATCTAGTAAATGTTATACAAAGCCTGTATCAATATACATCAATTATGATTGACAACGGAACAGACACAACAGCTGAAGTAAACCAGGGTGTTAAACAAGGCTGTCCGATGTCTCCAGCACTTTTTAATATATATATATATATATATATATATATATATATATATATATATATATATATATATGGACGAGGCCATTAAGAGATGGCAAGACATTTTAATGGGAGGTATAAAATTAGGAAAAAAAGTTTTAAATACTATGTTATTTGCTGACGATCAGGCTATTTTAGAAGAAACAGAAGATAGACTACAAATTGCATCCTACAAATTACAAGATATGTCAGAATATAACTTGAATATATCCACTAGGAAAACAAAATCAATGGCCTTCTTAGGAAAAAGCTCACTTAGATGTAAAATTATTATAAACAACAAAATAATTGAACAAGTGGCTAGCTTCCAATATTTAGGTTTTAATGTGACACATAACAAAAATGAAGATATAAATATTAAACTTCAGAAATTTGGTAGAATATGCGGAACCATCAGGAGACACTTACGACAGAAAACTTCAAAAGCAACGAAACTGAAATTTTACAAAGTAGTAGCTACGCCAATTCTGACATATGGATGCGAAATTGGACCTTAAATAGGAGAGATAAGAGCAAAATAGAAACTTTAGAAATGAAATTTTTAAAATCAGTAGCAGGAACTACTATCTTAGATTGCAAAAGGAATACTGACATCAGAACAGAACTGAATGTATTTAACATGAACGACAGAGTGAAACAACAGAAGAGAAACTGGTACGACCATATAACAAGAATGGATGAAGCACGACTCCCAAAAATAATGCTCAACTATAAACCTAAAGGACGCAGACATGTAGGACGTTCAAAAACAAGATGGACAGATGATATTCCCTGAAGACGGAACAGGTCTGAAGACCTAAACCGGAATGATGATGATGATGATGATGATGACATTATTGCTGGTATATAATGGAAAAGATGCTTGCTAGTACCTCCGTAACGTTCTGATAGTGCCTGGATTAATTACCCCTCGTAATCCATTCAAGATATAAAGGTGGTACTTGATTTATAATAAGATTCAAATATTTCACTAAAACTAACACGCTTGAATCTTTTCTGGACACAAAAATAAAATAAAAATGTCACATAGTCAAATTTTCTTCACCCTCGACACTCCACGATCATCCCAAATCATTTACACAGCTGAAGCGCGCGGAATAATTACCACTCAATTACTCGTAAACTATTCAAAAAACTAGTCGGTGCTTAATTTATAATATAATTTAAATATTTCCGTAAAACATTCTAGCTTAAAGATTTTTCGGGATACAAAAATAAAAAAATTGTCGCATTGTCAAATTCGCTTCTCCCTCCATGAGTTCTGTGCAATTGGTGATGTTTATAACATGAAATAAAAACATTTGTGTCAGCTTTTCTAAGGTTCTGTTTTAACCATCAGTAGGGCTGTTGTGTGTAGATTATTTCTACACTTCACTGGAATCCGACCAAGGGTTAATTAAAGGTTGCGAGTTTAATCATGCGGTGTGAGTATTTCTAGACGGAGTAAAAGCCGGGAATAGCCAGACATGGAAACGCGTGACGTCACGCACTCAAGTGCTGTGATTGGTCTGTCCCGGAATATGCAATCTATACTTTTATATAATTACTGACTTTGGGTTTTGAACACATTTCGCAAATAAAAAAACACAAAAGTAATTCCTCAACAGATACTTGATTCCAGTGCTCTACTGGCGGCCAGTACCCTTTAAGACACGTTCAATAATGACACGTTACTGGGTCAAATCAACACACCCATTTAACCTCACCATTCCAGATTTAGATGAAATTTTGTAGAGAGGTAATTTTCATGTATTTTGAGTTAAATACAAACTTTTATTTAAATAATTCAATCCGTTTTGAAAATACAGCCATGTATAGTACTAAAGAATAGCAAAAATCACATCAAAAACATATATTTCAAGTAATATAGCAACTCTTCTAATTAACCTACAAAGGTGTGAAAAGTGTCATTTTTTTAGATTTTTTTTACACATAATAGTTCTAATAAAATTTGTTTTTTCAAAATTCAAAGTGAAAATTTTGATTTTGAATTTTTTTAAAAGTATATTTTTAAAAGTTTTCAAAAAAATCCTAGAAAATAGGTTATACCAGTGTTAAATGATGTACCAAGTTTGCAAATGGGAGGGAATTGGCTTCATGGTTAAAAAATTTAAACAACTTTTCAAAAAAATCTTCTCAAAAATAACTTGCCTCAATATACCCCAATGGAAAGCATAATAAAATAATTTCGAAAAATAAATTGAAATAAGGAAAATAACCCTCACAATCTTGACATCTTGTTGTTCAATGAAAATTCTTGTCTAATGCCTTATTGGTTTGCAAAGTTTTAAGATAGCACATAAATTCTTCTGGGCGGTGTCACAGGATTTACTGTACGTAATACACCTGTGAGAGGTAATAATAATACATCAAGCTTTCATTATGGTGATGGTCCAAATGAAAGGAGTGTTAAATTCATTTCACCACGTATTAATTTTTCTCCATCACATCAGCTATCCACCAGTTCTTATCATACACAATGGGAACCTACCCTGTCACAAGTGCTAATTGGTATTTGTCTGGTGATCTCGCTGCTAGTGCTTAATGTGTATCTTCGGAAAATATTTTTACAATTATTTTTATGTACTCGAGTCAACAGGTATGAAAGTGTGATATTGTAGAGTTCCTTGAATGGTAGTTGCATGCTTGGAACGATCTTTTAGAAGCGTTTCTGACGGCACATAATCCTCCGGCATTGATGTGAATGGTGTAGGCCTGTATATATATATATATATTTTTTTTGTTTTTTTTTGTTTTAACCGCCCATTCATAAAGGCGGAGAGGAGTCAAAATTTCGTTTTCATAGGGTTGTTGCAAGCTATTTCTAGCCGCAAATCTCTTAACTCCATCATAAGGCTTTTTTTCCAAGTGCTGTGGCTGAAAAATACTATTCAGCATCAATGTCAAAGTCTTGCTTATGAAATGTTTTTTATTTTTAAATCGGGTACCTCATCCATCAGAAAAGAAAATATCTTGTTGGGAACTATTCCAAAGTTGTAGCAAAAATTTAAATGAGTTTTGTTTGAAAGGTGTAGGCCTAAATAGCAACTGTAGGCCTAAAGTGTTCTAAGCAATCAGAAATCACAACATAATTCAAATGAAGATGTGCTTCTTCTTTGTAATATATCACAAAAGGGTGAATTGTAGCTTGTCCACTACTCCAGTAGACATTTTTCTTTGTGATTCATGAAAGACGTCAGTATTTTTTTTTGTAATAAAGCCATGTTGGACTAAGAGTGTGTTCCGTGCATAGCTTTCTACGCCATTTAGAACTTTATAGTTAATCTATGCACTCCACTTCACGCACACGAACTGTTAATGATACATTTGTATTTTTTCTCTTGTTCTATCCTTACTAAGTTATGTTATATAGTATTTCACTTAAATATGCTAGGCCCTGGTATGCGTTTTGTTTATTCTCTTCGTAAGTTCAACTCAGCTTATATTTGTAAGTCTGTCCGTAGGCTCTAGTCTTTGTAGGGGCGCAGTGAGATTAGGTTATGCGCATGTCCTCCCCTCTCTTGCCGCTTAACGGCTTTTGTCTCTTGCTCACGTTATAGCTGCCTTGTTCTATATCATTCTGTCTTCTACTGTCTTCTTAGGAGTCGGATTGTTTGGGATCGT
The DNA here is from genome assembly GCA_964059195.1 of Ectobius pallidus. NCBI lineage: Eukaryota > Metazoa > Arthropoda > Insecta > Blattodea > Ectobiidae > Ectobius > Ectobius pallidus. The sequence goes on from CAXKWD010000004.1 coordinate 135,091,767, forward strand.
CTGTGTGTGTAGATATGTCTGCGATGTCTGCGTGATGGTTTGAAATTCAGGTGAGCGGCTTACATATTTTGTATAGTATATTTTTGGTCACATAATTTTTTTTTATATTGTCTTTTGATTATTCATATGTATTTTGTGCCCGCTCACCTGGGTTTTCTGTCTAGTCATTGTTTTGGTCATTTTTCTAAATTATTATATCACGCAGATATCAGTTTGATTGTAATGTATTTATGGTGTGTGCAAGATTCCGACTCCCTTCCTTTCTTCTTTTCTTCTTCTTCTTTCTGCCCTTCAGGCATTTTCTTCTATATGCAAAGATATGTATAAACACTAATATTTCACATACTATTGTATAAAGCTATTATTAATTTATGTACTTCTGTTTGTAATATTGTAAAGCATTATTTTCCATTTATTACTATGTAACATTCATAGGCAGATTTTGGTACTCTTTCAGATTTAATTCATACTAGCATTCTATATATTCTACAATTTAATAATTAGTATATATTTCATGTCTGTCAGTTGGCACTTATTTTTGTTTCTTTATTATAAATAAATTTGTTAAATTGAAATTTATAATCTTTGCAATTGCATGGGCTAAACAATTATCCAGCACCTTTCATTCCTTATTTGATGCTTTTTGCCAATCCCCTATCCATTGCACTGGTTTCCTATATTCTATAATGGTACTGTACATCAGAAGTCTTCAAATGGGGAAATGCCCCAGTTATCTACAGTGCGGGGACCAACAGGTAGCAGTGGTAGCCGTAAGTTGCGAGCTATACTGCAGCAAGTGACAGCTTATTGCAAAGTAAATCTATAATGATTTCTGCAGTTTCTAAATTGCAATAGTCCACTGAAAGCTATTATCTAAATGTTATATTTTCTGTTAGATTTTCTTATGATTTTTCAAGGATGGTACGTACTGCAACATCAACAGGACAAGATGTACATTATACCTATAGCAGTGTATTGATGGCGAATTGCAAGTAATTTTTTAGAGGCAATGTTTGTAAGTTTTTAGTTCATTTCTCATTACTCCTATTCTGACATTCTCAATCATCAGTTTATATTTCGATGGACTGTACATAGACAGACAGCGTGTATCACTTGAACGTGCCAAAATGCAATGCTTTGGTCGGAGTTCTGCAAATTTTGAAAAGGTTAATTTAATATTGTTGACTAAGGTACATAAAAAATAATTGTAAAAATATTTTCAGAATTTTCACATTAATCACTAGTAGCTGTTACAAGATCATCAAACACCAATTAGCACTTGTGGCAGTGTATATCCCCATCATGTATGACAAGAACTGGTGGCTAGCTTATATGATGGAGAAAAATGAATACGTGGTGAAATGAATGTAACACTCATTTCAGCTGGATCATCACGATAATGAAAGCCTGATGTATTATTATTAACTCTCACAGATGTATTACATAGCCTACAGTAAATCCTACAACACCGGTCAAAAGGATTTATGTGCTATCTTAACACTTTGCAAACCAATAAGGCACTAAACAAGAACTTACTTTGAACAATAAGATGTCAATCATGTGAGTTATTCCTTTTATTTCAATTTATTTGTCGAAATTATTTTATTATGCTTTCCATTGGGGCATATAAGTTATTTTTTGGCTGTTTTTTTGTAAAGTGATACTGTTTTAATTTTTTAACCATGAACCCATTTCCATCCCATTTTCAAATTTGGTACATCATTTAACATTGGTATAACCTATTTCCTAGGATTTTTTGAAAATTTTTAAAAGTACTTTTTAAAAAATTCAAAATTAAAACTTTCACTTCTAATTTTGAAAAACAAATTTCATTAGAGCTATTATGTGTTACATATCATTGGAAAGCTTGTAAAAAACGCTAAAAAATGACACTTTCCGCTCCTTTGTAGGTTAATCAAAAGAGTTGCAATATTAGTTGAAAGATGTGTTTTTGATGCGATTTTTGTTATTTTTTGGTACTTTACATGGCTGTATTTTCAAAACGGATTGAAATATTTAATTAAAAGTTTGTATTTCTCTTAACATACATGGAAATCACCTCTCTACAAAATTTCATCCAAATCTGGAACGGTGAGGTTAAATGGGTGTGTTGATCTGACACGGAATGACTCTACTGGCTCTCGAGCGTCCACTAAACTCAAACCTGCTTGAGTTTAGTGGCCGCCAGTAGTCTGCTGGACGTTGTGGGATAATTACTGGCGGCCACTACTGGCTAGTAGTACTGGCTGCCAGTACTGTCCCTGTGTGCAGGGGGCTAAACCCGCCTTGAATTTAGTGGCCGCCAGTGCTACTGGACGTTGAAGCGGAAGTACCCCTGCACACTGGGACAGTAGCGGAATAATTACTGGCGGCCACTACTGGCTAGTGCTACTGGCTGCCAGTACTGTCCCTGTGTGCAGGGGGCTTTATAGTCAACAACAAAATACAGATTGAAGTTGGGTTTAATAAAACAAAACCTATTAGAACTAAGAAAGGTGTGCTGCTCCTTCGCACATAATTTTTAATATGGCGATTGATCACATAGCCTACTGAAGGAATTAATTGGTTATAAAGTATCAGAGGAATACGGATTTTCAGAAGATTCTAATTTGTGTAAGCTCTCCTGTATTGCCTTTGCTGATGATGTAGTACTAATTTCGGCTGATAACAATGGTATTCAACTTTCTTTACTTTAGCTGAGAGTCTTTTTTCTTTCAATGGGTTTAATATTGAACCCACTCAAGAGTAGATTAATATACATACAGAAAGGTATATTATCACCGTATAAAATTACTACTGTGAATGGTTCGAACATATGCTCTATTACAGATCCTCTTGAGTTCCAGATGTCTTGGATGAACTTCAATGACGAAATTGTATTTTATAAAGCTTCTGTCATTAAAACCTTGCATTCTGTATCTCACGATTAATTGATTCTGTTTTGCTCAAGCCAGATCAAAAGATTTCTATCATCAAATAGTACATCTGGCCAAGTCTTATCTATCCTTTGCAGTGTGCGCCCATTAATAAATTACTAGATGGATTCTTAAATGATATAGACAAGACAATCAGGGGTGAAGCAAAAACATAATTGGCCTTATAGTATATTATATGCACCGAAAATGTTTCCAGGACTTGGTCTAATGGGAGCACCATAATATATATCTACTTAGTATAGATTATGAGCGTCTTCATTCTTTACGAGATCTGGAAACTGAAAGATCACCAGCACTTATGAAATTAAAAATTAATGCATCAGAAGCAAAACATTGGTCAGGTCGACGGGTAAGGAAAGGTTGGTTCAGGTCAAGCATTTGATATATGGTGCACGCTTACTCTTTGAAATAATGGATTGTATGCGGATGTTCCGAAGGCTAGGTAAGCGAGAGAAATGGATTGTGAAACATCAGAATGGACGAATGCATTACAAATGTCGTGTAACATCACTGCAGTTCGTGTAGTGCCTGGCAGATCTAGTACGTACAAGCCGCTGTCGTTATCCCAATTGCAGCGAGGTAGAAACATTAGGACATGTACTGGGATCCTGCCCTAGAAAAGAACTTCTTATCACTACAGGGCATCACAAAGTGAGAACTGCTCTGGCCACTATTCTGAAACAGACGACATGGAATGTTTAAGAGGAGGTTCATTGAATCTCGACAATTGGTTCAACTATGAGAGCTGACATTGTAACCTAAGTCATCATTTCTCGTCTATTTATGATGTACAACGAAACATTTAGGCGAATTTCTCTTATTTTTCCTATAGCTTTATTTGGAAAAACTTATAAGGTTTTGTTTAAATTTCATGACTTAACTGTTCAGATTTTTCTGATGGAATTAATCTGAATAGTAGTTATAGTCTAACATATCTTCACCACAATACTAAACTAACTAAGCCATGTGCGAGTGGGGCGGCTATTGATACACTTTTGCAAGGTGTTTTATATAATATTAAAAAAGGATGCAATTTCGAGATCCATACTTTGGGTATAGAAAGCCTTGCAAGTGTCTCACATGTTTTTATAGCCTATACCTTGGTTCTGTGCACATCAGCACAGTCGCATTTTCGTGCACATCGGCGTAGTATTTTTATCCTTGCAGTAGGCTATCATCGTGCTCATCGTCACACACCCTTCTTGAACTTTGGGTAGGGATGGATATAGAGACAAAGTTGGAATTACATTATCGTATTGAATGCAATGGAGTTCACAGTAACTGCTAGATAGACAGAAAGACAAACACTTTCTTTTATTATTATAGATGCATACTGTGTACATTAATATTATAATTGTATTGTTTAGAAATCATTCATGGAGTATCTGCCTGTGATTGAATGAGACTTTGAATTAACGTAATCTAACCTAACCTAACCTGACTTAACCTATCTACGATATCAACGACCGGTTTCCTTTGCCGCGGTAGCTAAGGGGTGCTGCCTTGGAGCCGTGGTGAAGGAGGCTGTAGGTTTGAGTCGGCGATCTGCACGACCTAATTTTAGTGTTGCTATGTTGTTTGCATTTGAGGGAAGTAACTCAATTCTTTTTCGTTCGACCTTACCATAATACGCTTATTAGGCGTAACGTAACGATACCATAATGTCACTCATTTGGAAACTGTTTATCATTTCGACATCGGTGTGGTATCGATTATTATCGAACACGGTACGATCTTGAGATCTTGTGAGTAGGAGCTGAAAACTACATCATACATAGCTTGTAGGTCTATTTAAAATAAAATAAATTCTGTTCGTGTTCTTTTTAATATCATTCTATAATAAATTCAATTCCTGTTGCCAAAATCCGTACATTTCAAGAAAGCAACCATAAGGTAGCTTCGATTTGATCGACGACATGACCTGCCATCTCTGGTAGAAGACAAGAACTATGACAATCAGCTGACGCGAAGGGAATGATGGGCTCGTTACCGTTTGAGTGAATCTAAAATATCAACATTTAAAAGTTTATACTAATTATGGTCGAATAAGAGTGTTGTATACAACTTCCTACAGTATAATGGTAATTAGGACACTCGTATGCAAATGATGAAACTCGCGTTGCTAGTTTCTTAATAAATGACATTATAGGCTTGTTGCATAATGTACTATTTTTTCACTACAATCTTGGTCATCCATTGCGGATTCTACGTTGTCGTGTTTGCAAGTATGCTATTCTTTTGACTGAATGGAGAAGAAAAATTCATGGTTAATGCTGAGGCACATTCTCTTATTCATCGTGTAAAAAACAACTTCTATCTTGATTTGCTTATCCATGAACAACAAAATGTACAATGTTTAATGCAGTACATCCCATTACCAATCTATTCTTAATTAGATGCACGTTTTGTGTCTGTACTTTAATTTATTAAAATATGTAGTTGTGCATTACAATGTCTCATTGCCTGAGCTTCGTTACATGATTATCCTACCCATAATTGATTGGGTTTACTGCAAGCTGGATATCATGGGTCCGGCATATGAGCAAAATTACAGACTAGGAGAGAAGGCATTTCATCAACACAGGTTTTATAAAAGTTTTCATTTTCTCATATTGAAGTAATTACATATATTCATATCAACATACGAACATTTTCTTTGCAGTCAAGGTAATGAAAAGGCCATCCCGAACTTTAAAACAAGAAGTAGAATCATGCGAATAATATTACAAGCATACAAATGGTTTAGAATTTACTTGGAAATGGCGCTGTATTATTTAAAATTCTCTAATTCTGCACACAACCAATGATAGTAATAGCATCCAGTCACGTCAGGTGGAAGCTTATGTGAAGCTGAATGGGCGTGCTTTCATTATATCGTGAAACCTACATCATATCAAAATATTTTTACCTTCGGCCCCATTTTTTAACAAGTTCCTATTACATTCAGTGGATTTAAATAATTTCTGCAACTGTATTATCCACTAGCAGTGTTACGAATAAGTTTTGTGGAAGGTCTGGGTCCAAGAATTCTTCCAACGCACTAATAAAAAATTGACGTAAAACACTCATATAACTTCCTCTAGGCTACCCTTAATAAATTCCAGCACAGTGTACACAGTATCATTTGCAGTAGTGCGCATTCGGTTGTTGAAGCATCATTCAAAGTTGCATTATTCGCTATATTTCTGTATTAAATTAATGGCTTTGGAGAATACATGTTGGGAATAATCTTTTAAGAAAAGTTTCACCTCTTAGGATCGGTTGAGAGGAAAAACTGCAAAAAAAAAGATCATCCTCTTGTAAACTGGTGTAAAAATGAAGACAAAGACGTCACGCTTCATGTTGCATCCCCGAAGGATGCACAACATAAATAAAATCTGATTAAATGCACTTACATAACCCTGTTTTAATCTAAACATAAGCAATAGACTTCCTCACTTCAAATTGTGATGTAGAATAAGAGACCGTATTGCATGGACTATGTATTCAGTTGCCTCACCTTCAGCCTGTATTGTTTGCCACAGAAGATTTACAGCGTGAGTTCCTACAAACGATGACTGGCTTATAACAGGCCAAAAATTGTTTTAAATGAAAGTTTTCTCTCTTCGTAAAAGCATTTGAACTACAAAATCTAAACAAAAATTACATTTTCTTTATTTAAAGTGGCATTAGAAGTAGGAAAAGGTCGTCGTAAATCTTCACTCACCCCCATATCCCCAGAAGATAATTGTCTAATTGCAATATGAAACTTTGTTTTACACAACTTTTCGTTCTAGAGCTATGCTGATCACCAGGGTTCGGTCTAGGGAGCGCAAGTCAAGATGGTTGAGAAAGCATGGGCCATTGCTTTGTGTAGGTTGAGGCGAATTGGAGGTAGAGCGTGGCGTTACTCGTTGCCTCAACATGCCTAGATATTTAGTCATAGTCGGGCACAAAATAATTGTTCTCATTTACAGTCATAAATGTATGCATTACACTTTCAATTTAGAAATGAGCATTATATGTTTCAATTTACGTTATAAAATACAGTGAGTCCCACGGAAGAGTTGGCCAATAACGCGGGTTTCTGCGTCGCGGCGGGCACAGCTCCAACTCCCGAGCAATCGGGTGAAATATCTACGCAAATAAAGCCGCGACCGGTGTAATGATTCAGGTTCTCACATTTATAGTTAAAATTACAATAAAAATAACCACGTACCTCATCACAAGAGATGTTGGAAATGTTCTCCTATTGCATCCACTCAATATTGGCACCTTTTTAGGAAATTTTCTTTCGCGCGCATAAGTTCAGCTTCCGAAATAGAGTCTTTAAGTTTTTCTAACAGTATGTGGCTATTATTTATGGGGAAACTTGAAAAATAAAGTCAATTTCCCAACTTAAAGACAATATCACAAGAGAAATTAACTCTATCTCGGAAGCTGAACTTAGGCTATGGGCATGAAAGAAAATTTCCTAAAAAGGTGCCAGTATTTTGTGGATGCAATAGGAGAACATTTCCAACATCTCTTGTGATGAGTTACGTGGTTATTTTCGTTGTAATTTTAATTATAAATGTGAGAACCTGAATCATTACACCGATCGCTGCTTTATTTACGTAGATATTTCACCTGATCGATCGGGAGTTGGAGCTGTGCCTGCCGCGGCGCAGGATTCCGCGTCATTGACCAACTCTTGCGTGGGACTCACTGTACATGTTTTAGAGAAAAGGAAATATATATATACAGTGTACCATAATTAATAGCACAAACCAAAACGGTTGAAAGTATACGATAACAGAAGCAGAAAAGTTCCAGCAAGCATGGGTCCGCAAACAAGCCGATTGCGTGATTTATTATTGAGAATGTGTTGTTATGAGCCGCCACTGACGTCCTTAGTTGTGCATCACCAGTTGCGCACTTAGAAGCGGTCCGCGATATGCTCTTGTTTACAAAACTGAACACTGCTCACAAGGTGGTACGACAGAAAATGGGCACAAGACACTGTCGAAGCGGTCAGATCACTCGACTCAACAGTGTCAGGTGTGCTGAACTCTACGTAGTCAAACTGAAACCAAACATTAACAGCAAAGAATTGTACGTACTTGTCAAGAATTTCGAGATGATCTGGGGTTGTTTGAAAAAATTTGAAACTCACTGCAGAGATGAGTGCAGTATTGCACCCAGGAACAAGGACGGCCTGCCTCATTTAACAGGAAAAGTGGTATTAATAACATTTAATATACTAAAGTAGAATTGTATTTCTTGTCAAGCTAAGGTATGAAAGAATTGTGAGGCAACTTAGAATGGCGATTACACGAAAAGTCTACTTTTCAAATTCATTTGTTCTAATTAGGACGATATTTCTTAATGAAGTCAGTGGCGGCTCATAGCCAGACATTCGCAATAATAAATCTCGCAAACGGCTTGTTTGCGGACCCATGTTTGCTGGAACTTTTTTGCTTTTGATATCGTATTGTTATGGAGTAACTAAAGGTTGCAAATCAGTTGAGCAATTTTAATTGCCACAACGGTCAAACAACAACTGATTGCAACCTAATTACAGAAAGCAAGATCAGCAACTTCAGCAGTATAAAAGTGTGGGATTAGGATATGGAAGAGTTGAGTCTGGTCAGGGTGGTGTTGCCCTGAATCCTCGTCACCTGGACCTGTGTTGCTGTTGTGTGCACCCTTGCAGGAGTCAACATTGAACTAAGGTAAATAAATTTATGTTATACCGTATGTCTGCATATTCATTTTAATAGGATCACCCTAACATATTTGGTGGAGGCGAAAGGACGATACCCTGCATAGGTACCTCGAGCTCGCATTTTTAATTTTATAATTAAAAGCCCCAATAGCATTACCAATAATATTAAATAAAATTAGAAAAGTATTTATCGGATAAATTAAGTAACAAAAAAAAATGTTTGTGAAATATAATGAATTAATGAACACAGACGGAATTTACACTTTTCTGTCAGGCAAATTTAGAATTATCTAAGTTAGATGTACTACAGGGCAGCAGTAAAGCTGACAATGTAGAAGTGAAAACAGCTGATACTGACTCAGCTCCTGCGTAAACATTGAACAAAATAGCCTTGTAAGCATGAACGAGCAAGGAAGTGATTTGTCACCTGCTAGGTTCGGGGGTAATCATTCAGAAGACATAGTAACTTACATAGAGTCATTTGATAGAATTGCGAGGGCAAATCAATGGAACGAACAAACGCAGGCATGCAAGTTACCAGTATATTTAGATGGGGCAGCGTTAGCTTGTATAGAAGAACTAGAGGCAGAGTTAAGCCCAGGCCAGCCAACTATCCAACAGATCAAGGCAGCGTTGAAAGCTTCATTTGGGTATCTAGATGAGGAAGGTAAAGTTTTGAATTTAATTGAGAAGAGAAAGCAGGGGATCAATGAGACAGCCACCGCCTACATATTAGATATATTAAAACTATGTAGGAGATTAAACAATGCCATGCCGGAAAAAGAGAAGTTGAAATATATTATACGGGGTTTGAGGGGTAGTTTGCAAGACAGACTTGTGCCTTTGGATAATTCAACGCTAGAAAAATTGAGGGGAAATCTCCAAAGAATAGAATCAAATAGTCTGTGGTTAGAAAAAACTATTGAAGAGACTATAAACCCAAATGTCAGAACAGTGGAAAAAGAAGACAGAGATAGCATTCAAACACTCGCGGATAAAGTAGCAGAATTGGCAATAAATAAAGTAATAGAAACGACCAAGCCAAAACCGCAGGATTGCTGCCAATGCATGCAGAACGGGCAGAATAACCGAGGCAGACCATATGTAGAATACAATAGAATACAAAGAAGCCCTCAAAATACAAGAAGAGGTAATCAAAGTAATCAAAATCCCGCTAATGATAGACGAATGGACCGAAGCTGTTCAGGGAGACCAATTTGTGATTATTGTGGGAAAATAGGGCATCACAGAACTGCATGCTGGGTTTTAAACAAGAGACGGGGGGCACCAAAGCACGCAATTTTAAGGCGTGTCCCAGAAGAAAAATGTCAAACATACAAAGAAAATCAAGCGAATTCGGTAGAACAAATACCAATAATCGAAACAGCAAGGGGTGAAAAATTTCGAAAAGTTCATATTAAGAAAGATGGGAATTGTCTATTTCGAAGCGTTGCTTTAAAAATCTACGGAAACCAGGAGAGCCATGATAAAGTACGACAAAAAACTGTGACTTATGTTATAAATCGGTGGCAAGAATTTAAACACATAGCAAGTGACGGAAACGAGAAATTTTTCACATCAGTGCATGAATATTCTGATTACATGCGACGGTCTAATGTGTATGGGACGGCAGTCGAATTAAAGGCTATTAGTGAGGCATTTAATATGAACGTTATAACATATATATATGACGGGAAGCTCGTAAAGCCAATTTTGAACCTAGGAGACGGAGTATCAACTGGCAAAGTTGACCTTCTATTTACAGGCCCTGCAAATAGTGGACATTATGACCTATTAGTTCCAGTAACATACCCACAAACCACACAAGAGAATATAATGAAGCGTTATCTCGAAAGTGAAATCTGCCTTTGGTGTTTATATTCAGGTCACAGATTAAATGCGTGCCCAATGGTAAGGAAAGTATGGGTGCCAAAATTAATAAGGAGGCTGGCGCAATTGAAAAGGAGGAAAATACTAAAATTTAGTAATCCCCATGACATTCGGCAGAAAAGACAAAACTTTAATAAAAACATACATCAAAACAGGGATAAACAAATTAATACCAATAATGGAATACTAGAGATAAAAATGCAGACATCTAGTCCTTTAAATATTGCAATGGAAATATTCGGCAAGCCAATTAAGGGTATTTTAGACACCGGTGCATCGGCCTCACTTATTAAAGCAGAAATAGTACCAAAAAAGTTCATTAGGAAGTCAAAACAGGATGTAGTGTTACATACAGCTAATGATGGAAAACTCCGTGTAGCAGGAAAGGTCATGGTAAATATGAAATTAGGGAAAGCATGTATAAGACATCCAATGTGGGTGGTATCGGATTTAGCAAACGATTGTCTGTTGGGTAATGATTTCAGTCACCGATTCAATGCCCAAATTAATTTTGAGGATAGAAATGTTAAATTCCAAGTTCACAACGAACAAGTTAAAATAAAATTTGAGAAACAAGAAAGCCAGGAAAACTACCCATTCCTTGAGATGCAGGTTGAGCAGCTGAAGGTAGAAACCCCAACAATAAGGGTTGCACAAGAAGTCGAAGTGCTGGCCCGTACAATGCAAAAAGTTAAAGTGAATATTAAGGGTAATTTGGAAACAAACGAAGGACTTTTCACGCAAGATTTAGCGTTAGAACAGAAATATAATATTATTATTCCTGAAGCCTTAGTCTCAAATACAACCGAATGGATTTTCTTAATAAATGAATCAAATAGAAATCACACTCTATTTAAGAATGCCAAACTAGGGACAGTAGCTGAGATTAGGGATATAAAGCAGGACAAAGCTAACATAGAAGAATATATTTACAAAACACAAGTAGTAACAGGTTCCCCAAATATAGATAAAATTGATGTGAATCCACAACTAGAGCATTCACATAAGCAAGCTATTTCCGACCTGTTAAATGAATATAATGACCGCTTTGCATCTGGTATAGACGACCTTGAAGTAACAGACGTATGTGAGATGCGCATACACTTAAAAGATGACATCCCAGTTCATCAACCCCCATACAGAGTAAGTCCCAAGGACAGGGAAGTAATAATTACAGAAATAGATAGATTATTGAAAGCACAGATCATAGAACCTGCCATAAGTAGCTATGCTGCACCTATTCTTATAGTACCTAAAAAAGGAGGAGGAAAAAGACTTGTAACCGACTATAGGAAACTTAACAATCTCATTGTAGACCAGAAATACCCTCTTCCTCGCATAGACAGTATTTTAGACGCTCTAAGAGACGCTAAGTATTTTCATTGTTTAGATATGTATAGTGGTTATTACGCTATTCCAATTGCAGAGAAGGACAGACATAAAACAGCATTCATAACGGAAAATGGATTGTTCCAGTACAGGGTCACCCCATTCGGGTTAAAGTCAAGCCCTGCAGTGTACTGTCGAATGATAGATTTAGTATTAAGTGGCTTAAAATGGCACACAGTGCTATCTTATGTTGATGATCTTATTATTCCCTATAGATCAGTAGAGGAAGGCATTGAAAAAACAAGAAAAGTTTTAAACAGATTAAGAGAAGCTAAATTAAAACTAAATTCTAATAAATGTCATTTTGGTTACGAAGAAATATCTGTTTTAGGTCATGTGGTAAATGCACAAGGTATTTTACCATCACCAGAAAAATATGAAGCAGTAAAAAATTGGGAAAAACCCAAAAACATAAAAGAATTAAGAGGAATCATTGGTTTAGCGTCATATTTTAGGAAATTTATACCAGAGTTTGCACAAATATCGGCGCCATTAATGAATCTCCAAAAGAAAGGTGTTAAATTCGAATGGAAGGAAACACACCAAAAATCCCTCGAGATACTCCAAGAAAAATTAACAAATCCACCTTTACTAGCTCATTTTAGGGAAAATGCTGAAACTACACTAGCAGTGGACGCGTCACAAATTGCGCTAGGAGCGTGTTTGCTACAAAAGGGCGACGATGGATTAAATCACCCTGTAGTGTATATAAGCCGTAAATTAACAGAAGCCGAATCGAGGTATCCAACAACTCACCGCGAGTTAATGGCCCTTACATGGAGCTGTGTAAAACTTAGACATTATTTAATAGGCATACATTTTATAGTGCTCACAGATCATGCATCTTTACAACATTGGAAAAGTTTCGATAATTCTGCACCTAGAGTTAATAAATACATAATGAGGTTGTGCGAATTTGATTTTACAGTTAAATACAAGAGAGGCAAGACACATTTAGACGCAGATTCGTTGTCAAGGATGCCACAGGTCGCAGTTACAGACGGACCATTAGATGAATTTATTGAATTACCGACGTATTCAGTCAGGGCTGTTGATATGGTTAGAGAGCAAAGTATAGACACTGAATTACAGCTCATAAAACAAGCCATAGAAAATCCCCAAAGTACAGAGAGTAAATATGCGAAATTATCAAGACGATATTTATTGGAAGATGGAATCTTATATGCAAAAAATTTTAATGATTATAGACAAACAAAATTGTTAGTGGTACCAAAGCATTTGCGAGAAGAAATACTAGAGTCATATCATTCAGATACCATAGGAGGAGGACATTTCGGAAGATTTAAAACTGTGAATAAGATTAAGGAAAAATACTTTTGGGAGGGGATGTACACGGACATTGACAAGTATATTAAATCTTGTCACGGATGCCAGGCTAGAAAGCGTCCACCCGGTAGACCCCCTGGCTGCCTGCAGCCGTTACCAGTAGATAAAATAGCAGACAGAGTAGGAATAGATTTTCTGGGACCATTTAAGAAAACAGCTAGTGGAAATAAGTATATCATAGTAGCAGTAGAATATCTAACTAAATATATGATTGCAAAGCCAGTACCAGATGCCACTGCACAAGAGGCCGCAAATTTTTTAAGGTCAGTCATTTGCAAGCTGGGATGTTTTCGGGAATTACTTTCAGACAGAGGACTGCATTTCAAAAATGCAATGATTAAAGAGTTGGCGTTAAGAATGGGAATTAAGCCAATATATACCACAAGTTATTCCCCAAGCACGAATGGGCTAACGGAATCATTAAACAAAGTGATTGCCAATTTTTTAGCCATGTTTACAAATAAGGATCAAACGGATTGGGATTTATATGTAGAGTTAGCTGCTTTCAGTTATAATGTAAGTAAATCAAAATCTACGGAGTATAGCCCATTTTATCTCCTGCATGGGTACAGTGCGAATTTACCACCAGATGTTTCAATCTTAAAAACCGAGAAAAATCAGGAACCAGTGCGCCAACGGATTGAAAACTTAAATAAAGATAGAAAGAAGGCAAGCGACAACATTAGGAGAGCACAAAAGGAACAGAAGAAAAACTATGATAGAGTCCATAGACCAGTATCATTTCATGAAGGTCAACTTGTGCTAATATGGGTTCCCAAAAATGAAAAAGGAAAAATCAAAAAATTAACCAATAACTGGTGGGGCCCGTTTAGGATAATTAAGAAAATAAGCAATCTTAATTACATAGTCCGAATAAAATCACGGGGGAAATGGATTGAAGACACCATTCACGTGAGAAGAATGAAACCATTTTATGGTAGGAGACCTAACGACTGCTATTAGTACTAGCCATAAAAGTAAATTGAAGTTTCTTCATTCCCCAGCATGAATTATTAGGGACAATATGAACATTTTAACACTGTATATATTGTGTATATAATAAGTAGGCATATAATGTATTTTTTTAATAAACTTGCCATCAAGCAATCGGGTGGCATTGAGAAACAGTTAGTTACAACGGGTGCATTTTTTTTTATGAAGTCATGTTGATATCAAGTGGAGAAAACGCAACGTCTGGAAAAATCAGCTGACAAACAATTTGCTGAGTGTAACATTACATAAGAAGCAGATGACTTAAGTTTATTGTTTATTGTTTATTGTTTACTGGTTAGTGGTGTTAGAGTTACATATCTTATTGCATGTCATTATTTACATTGTTTCACCGTGTGTACAAAATAATGAAAACAAATACCAACAGAAATACTTGTTGTAATTGAGCTTTTAAAATGCAAGGTAAGCGCCTAGTACGCTTGAATTATGTCATAGTCAGCATTCTTTATGATTGCTGGATTAATTTTCTCCATTCAATATAGGAAGGTCAGGTCATTTTATGTAATTATTATTGCAATAGTCAATAATATATATTACATGTGTTAAAAAAAAAGGGGGTTATATATAATATATATATACAATAAGACATACGGAAAACATATTATAGTCCACAATTATTAAAGAATGTCTTAATAATTTAATAATATGACTTTTCTCTGTTTCAGGTGAAAAAAAAAAATATGTGTAAATCATTTAAATCATATAATTACTTTTTTTCACAATGATTTCACAGAAGCAGCTCGAGAAGAAAAATATATACACTTAAATAATACATTCAAGAATGCATGCAAAACAAATAGAAAAAAATTGGTAATGTAGGCCTACATAAATAATTATAACGGTAAAAAGAAATATACTCATGTGCACAAAAAGGGGCCCCGAAGAAAGAAAGAAAGAAAAAAAAGGTTAACCATCCCTCAATACCATTATACCCACCCTTCCCACTTAAAGATTGTACGTTTATAACAAGATAAAT
The DNA here is from genome assembly GCA_964059195.1 of Ectobius pallidus. Classification (NCBI taxonomy): domain Eukaryota; kingdom Metazoa; phylum Arthropoda; class Insecta; order Blattodea; family Ectobiidae; genus Ectobius; species Ectobius pallidus. The sequence goes on from CAXKWD010000004.1 coordinate 135,107,002, forward strand.
TTTAAGAGAAGAAGAAGAAGAAAAAAAAAAGCATTTTAAAAGAAGAAGCAAGTTAATGTATTTTCATATGTATAAGAAATGTTATGTATTTAAAGGTTTTCAATGTTCTATTGAACATCAAATATCAATTTTACTCATTGTATGGATGTTAGTATGTACACTTCTTAATTTTTAACGTTTTGGTAGAAGTGGAAAGAAAAACTGAAAATTCTTATAGAACAGAATTTTTAATATTTTGAATTTTGTTTAAAGACAGTTTTTATTTAAAAAAAAAAAAAAAAAAAGTTATTTATACACAAACTATGAATTATAAAGATCATTTAATGTTTAATTTTGTTATATTGTTATAACAATGTATTTCAAGTTCTATAATAATTTTCTGTTCGAAATAATTTCTAATGATGCACATTTTTTTTTTTAACTGTGTGTCACTATTTTGTGAATGAATACTGACACAATATTGCATTCACTCAATTTTCTCATAGAAAAATTTATGTTTAAATAATACAGTAAACTGATATATTTATAAGAACTGTTATACTAAGTGACAGTTCATTGAAACAATTTTACCTGATTGATGTTATAGATATTATGTCTTATGTTTTAAATTACAGAAACATTATTCGTATTGTTAATAGGCTAATGTGCACTTAAAAACAAATTAATTTATTAAGAAAAAAGAGTTTACCAAAATGAAAAGCCAAATGTTTCAATTTGCTTGTTGAATATGTGCACATATTTTAAACAGAGATTAGAGGGTAAAAAAGATTTAGGTAAGGAAGAACGAACAAAAATATGTAATATTAAATCAAATCAAACTTTATTAACACATACGTTTACATTTTGAGCAATGCTCGTAAACTAGTGTATCGTCATGGTTTCTTAAAACTAAACTTAAAAAGACTAGAACAAAAATACATAGGCCTAATACAGATACAAACTTACATAATACTACAAAAAATACACAATACAACAAAAGTACAAAATGCATTTATCATATAAAGGATTAGCCTGAAAAATTACTCATATATTCGTTTATTGTGTAGAATTGGTGCTCTACCAAGTATTTAACTATTGCTGATTTAAATATTGTTAATTTCGTTAGAGCTTTGATTTCTGATGGTAATTTGTTGAAAAGTTTGGCAGCCATATATTTAAAACTATCCTGATATATTTTAGTATTTACTCTTTGTATGTGTATATCTGTCTTTGTCTTGTTCCATGATTGTGTATGTTTCCATTAATGTTAAAGGAATCGCTCTCAGTGTTATAGTTGTTTTTTAATAGTAAATTATGCAACTGTGGTTAATGATCTGTAACTTGTGACAACAGGTATATGTACTGTATGTAAACTGCAGAGGGTGCACATTCAGCAGAAACCATCCTACTCCTCTCAACCACAAACCGTTAACCTTGCAAAATATTGCACTGACCGACATCGCTCTCTTATCAATCCCACCGCAGAAAATACTGGCTGTAATTCATAGCTGATTCTGTACAACACGAGTCTTCGTAAAATATGGACCACATGGACCTAGGACCAAGGACCAAGGACCAAGGTACCTACAGGTACCTACACCATGAAGGAGGGAAGGGTGTTATGGAGTAACTAAAGGTTGCAAATCAGTTGAGCAATTTTAATTGCCACAACGGTCAAACAACAACTGATTGCAACCTAATTACAGAAAGCAAGATCAGCAACTTCAGCAGTATAAAAGTGTGGGATTAGGATATGGAAGAGTTGAGTCTGGTCAGGGTGGTGTTGCCCTGAATCCTCGTCACCTGGACCTGTGTTGCTGTTGTGTGCACCCTTGCAGGAGTCAACATTGAACTAAGGTAAATAAATTTATGTTATACCGTATGTCTGCATATTCATTTTAATAGGATCACCCTAACAGTATAATTTAAACCGTTTCTGTTTGCGCTATTAATTATGAAACATCCTGAATATAAACCCATATTTTCTGGTCTTTCAACACTTTTCTGATCTTATTCAGTGATCGTCATAACAAGATTTTAAGGAATTTTTCTTATAGTTCACTCCTGAGAAACTTTTAATATTTGTTTTCGATCTTGTTTAAAGTGATGTTGGTTTGGTACCAACTTTATACGTAAAGGTCGGTAACGTTCGGTTTGATCTTCAATGTCTGATTTGATATTGAAGGCCTGTCTTCAATGTGAAATTTAATATATTTCCCATGTGCCTTTTGCTGTCAAAGTGTTTCTCAAACAATCAAGTTCTACCTGTCCGTATAACTTTTGTGCGCAATTTGCAAAATGCAGTGTTGTTTTCTTTCACATCCGAATCTCTCTAAGTTCCATCTGAAAATAACGCTTCGGCATGTGTCTCAGTATTATCACCTCGCTCAATTCGTTGACAGTTAACATCAAAGAAGTCGCCGCCGCTTGGAGTAGTTGCCACAGTGCACAGTGTTAGTAAACAGAGCGGGAAGATGTAGATGCAGCAAAACACTTACGTGGCAATGACATTGAGCAATGAGAGAATTGGCAACACGAATTCAGTCAGCGGTTTCTTTTGAGAAAACCTTTTACAGTAACAACAAGCATTGTAATATGAGAACAAAGCGAGCCGCCCGTCAACGTTATGAGTGAGGCGATAATACTGTGAGTTCTAAAATAGTAGAATTAACACTATTGTTAATCCTGAAATAATTAAGTAATTAAGTAAAATAAATAGGAAACAATGGATTCTTTACTTACAGGATCGAAATATAGTACGCATGCACCCAAGTCAGGTAGTAATTAGACACTAATGAACCTTGTTATGAAACATACTGTAAGCTCTCACGCCACTAGCCATGACGTCATTTATACTTATTGCATTGCAAACTTCAGTCTCGTAACTTGGTGACCCTATGCCGAACACTACTGATCACAGACAGAGGAAGAAAGAAAGAGAGAGACATGTTTCTAAAAATATCATTTTTTTATTCACAAGACCTCAAAAGTGTATTAATGCTGAAATCTCGACATCGAATTTCGGGGACGAACAGAATAGTTCCTCTACCCATACTATGATAGTAAGGATAAGGTCAGTAATTTACACACTCCTGTGAGAAATGACAGTATTATTTAAGATATATTGAAATTAATTCTAACACGTTTTTCTCTATATAAATAGAGGCTATCAAATAAAAACAAATAATATTATCGTAACAATATTAATTACTGCATATCTCATATTAAAAACAGTATTATTAAAAACAGTACTCAGCCTGATAATTAAAATATCTATTGCGTTCACTTATTCTTATATAGAATTTTAAAGATTGTAAAGATATTGCTTAAAATATGGATGCTGTGACGCCCAGTCTTTCTATGTTATCTAAGTGTATTTCTTTCTTTATAAACCTGTAGGTCAACTTTCAATAATTAAAACTCTTAAACCAGACTAGGTAAACATACTTGTATGTCCCAAACCCCAAGGACGAGGGGGAGGACAGCTAATATTGTACTATCTTAGTTCCAAAAGTTTATTACTTTGTTTTTTAAAAAGTATACCCCATACTTTGGCTCCTGTAAGTGTGAATATTAACTTCATTTTAAGTTTGAAAACATCGCTGTTACATAAATGGAAATATGTTTTCCTAAGTTGTAATTTTTATCGCGCTTCCTTGATTTCAAAATGAGGTCAAAAGTTTTGATGTTAGGAGTATGAAATTTTATGTAGCCTACATTGAATAATCTACTGTCATCGTCAAGAATAACCTACGTAGGCCTACAGTAGCCCGAAAAACTGTCAGTAATTACGACCTTACGAATAAAATTCTTAATAAAAATCCACATATTAAAAATGAACAATTGAGTTACATGCATCCTTGTATTTTGTTTTTCCTATCTTTATTTATTTATTTAGTCTTCCCAACTCGCGAGATTTCCTTATGACAATCAATAACGATATCGAATATTATTATCAATTGCTTAATACTTAAGACTTTCTGTCCAAAATAGGAAGAGAATAAAAAGTTGAAAGATGATAATGGAAAAAAGGACAGTAGGCCTATAGGCCTACAAATAATAACGTGAGAAAATACAAATATCGCCTCATTATCTGTGCAGATAATTTTATTGATTCTGAAGGTATCTCCGTCATGATGTTAGAGGGAATCGGAAACAGGTGGCAGAAGAGAACAAAAAGGGTGATGATTGTTCCACTGGCGTCCATGAGTAGTGCAGTGCTGTGTCTTGCTATTATTATTTATGCTGCGTAAGGGTTGACTTATAATTTTGATTATACTACTCTTATATTCAATATGTTTTATTGATATTAAGAGACACAGTAGCACTCCTACGCAAGTTATTAAGGCTATAAGCCTATGCCATGAAAGCATGCAAAACTGTAAGGGCTGGAGGGTCCGTTAATGATTTCCAATCTCCGTCATTTCATGAGTAATGTATTATCAAATCTGAACTACACAGCTATACAATTTAAAGTGGGAGTATCCCAAATTTTACTTCTTCCATTCTTTAAACAGATATCACCATAAATCAGTTAAAATTCCTACATACAATATATACAAATGGGACGGCGTACTTAATTTTTTCACAGTCAATTAATACATATCTGAATTCAATTAATTAAAGGACCTTAATTTACAACCAACTAAAAGTCTTTCTTTGGTTAACAAATGTACATCTCTGGACATAACATTTCACTTGCCGTCTCAATAATAATTTTACTCATGCACGCATATATAGCCTACTCACATCCACGCACCTTACATACTTCCCGGGATATCTGTGGAAAATTTCCGAACCAGTAGCGGCATATTATGAGCCGAAGACATACTACTAGAACAGACTTGAAATTACTGACCTACTCTATTGAAATGAACTTACAGAAAAAAAAAAAAATGCTTAACTCTGAATATTACTTGAAATTAAAACCAGACGACTTCAGGATAAAGGTAAGATTAAAACAATCAAACCCCGGTCAGTTCGCAGTCATGGCAGAATACACACATGTCTGAAAACCAAGCAAGAGTTAAGATATGTTCAAAGCTTACCTTTATCCATCGGTTGAGAAGAAAAACTCAAATCATTAAGACATGAAAAGGCCGCTACCAGTCGGAGATCTTTCGCAGATGCAATCGATACAACCATACACAAAGTAATCATATACCAAGCGTTCGTCAGATATAATGAAAGCTCGATATCCCCACCAGGGCCTAACGGTTTTTAAGTTAAATATTTGCATTGCATGCACAAAGTCTCGCAGTGAAGGTCACGAAATATCTATTCGCTAGTCTCGAGACCACTGACTACATGGAATTTTCCGACGTATATGGTAAGTGCTGAATCATACCCCATACACATAATTACCTAGTAGCAACCCTTTATAATAACAGCTTTGAGAACCAAACCAATTTCTAGACACAAGTATTTTAACTAATGTTGGCATCGTCTTGTACTAAGTTCATTCATGATCACAACAGTAGGCCAATAACTTCGATTTCTTTGAGGTGGTAAGCTGATGATCGGCTCGTAGTTTGGTTTTTTCTCTTTATCTCTCCCACTTCACCTTTATAAGGCTCGAACTTACAAGTAGTATTATTTCTGTCTGACACTGCTCAGAAAGATGCGCCGTAGACAGACGAGTCCACTATAGAAAAATTGTCATGTTAAGGGGTGGTTGTTTATTAGTACACAGGTCTCGGAAGAAGGAACATCTCTTGTTGCGGTGCCTAACAGACAGTGCTTCAGGTGAGTGCAGTTGTGCGCAAGACTTTTGCAACATGCCTCCGATTCATAGTAAACTGGGAGGGAGTAAAGTTATTCATTCGCAGACAAGAGAAGTAGTATATAATGTATATAAATATTTTCGGGATGTGAGGGGTCAGCGTGCATCTGTATATAAAAGGGTTTCAACAGCTACAGGTGTATCCATTAGTACTGTGAAGCGAATCGTGAAAGAGGCCAAAAGTATTGAAGAAGGAGCTTCTAATTCTTTTTCTACCCCTGATAAAGAAAGAATACGTACCTCGAAGAAATCATCTCCTGACAATTTTAACGAAGAAGTAGTCCGACGAACAATTAATAATTTCTATATTGAAGAAAAGCAGAGACCGACTTTAAAAAAAATACACTCAAGACTAAAAGAAAAAATTGACTTTCAGGGTAGCATCTCTACACTCAGGAAAATTATTTTACATATTGGTTTTCGGTGGAGGAAAACAAGAAATAATAGAAAAATTCTTGTGGAACAACAGAGAATAAAGTCCCTCAGATGTGCCTATTTAAGGTCTATTCATCAGTATAGGACTGAAGGGCGTTCAATAGTGTACATGGATGAAACCTACCTTCACACAACACATACTACACCATGTGCCTGGAGTGACGAATCGCTGAGTGGACTCTTCTCGCCAGTTTCGAAAGGACAACGGCTTATTATAATTCACGCTGGAGGAGAGCATGGCTTTGTGCCCAATGCTTATTTGAGATTCATTTCACACAGAAAAACAGGGGACTATCATGGGGACATGGATTTCAATAACTACGAGCAGTGGCTAAAGGAAAGACTAATTCCAAATCTTTCTCCTCACTCAGTCTTGGTTATTGATAATGCCCTTTACCATAACGTGCAGCTGAATAAGCCTCCCACATCGAATTCCCGAAAAGACGTGATGATATCTTGGTTGCAGTCCCACCTTGAAAACGATAATTTTGAGAAACAAAACGTTCATAGTAAGACAAAAGCTGAAATTTATGAACTAATACTGACACTTAAGCCACAACACCGAAGCTACAAAATCGATCATCTTCTCCAGCAACATGGCCACGATGTTTTAAGGCTCCCCCCTTATCACCCTGAGCTCAATCCGATAGAACTCATATGGGCTACTGTAAAAAATTGGGTAGCCGAAAACAATGTGACATTTAAAATGGAAGATGTCATGAAGATTACGGATGAGAAGTTTTCCTCAATATCTGCAGAGGAGTGGAAACGGAGATGCCAGCACGTGAAGAATATTGAACAGGAATATCTGGAAAGGGAGGGACTCCTGGATGCGGCTCAAGAATTGGTCATTCATTTGGGTGGTGATAGTGATGCTTCTAGTGAGAGTGATTCGGATGCTAATAATGTTGGTGGTGATGGTGATGATGATGCTGATAGTAATGGTAAAGGGGAAAGACTCTCAGTCTCTGGTGTCACTCCTATGGAATAATATCCAGTCCTGTAATTGAGCACAGCGGTAACACCACACTTGGTATGTAGAGTAAATATATTAAAGTTCCATACTGTATGTTAGAGTTAAAACATTTAATGTTAGTGTTATAACATTTAATGAATGAGGTAAAAATATCTGCCAGAGCTGTACTTGGATAGGGATTTGTTTGTAAACACAAACGCTGACTAAAGATATATAAGCTACTACTGTCATGATCGGCGGGATGGGAAGGTCTCTGAATTAACCCACACCGCTGGATTCTCTTCTCCTCACTCGCGTTTCGTCGGGGTCAGACAGAAATAATACTACTGTACGTTTCGACCATGTATTTAGCCTTTTGTAGAGTCAGTTTTGAATGTATTCATAATAATGTCGATGCGACGCACGCTGCCCCTGAATGGAATGCCGTTAACTGGGTTCTATAGCGCTTTGGCGATGGTTGACAGGATCTTATGGTATCTGCTTTTTCGAACATGTTCACCAAAAGTACAGGAACAAAAGGCATGAGCAAGAGTTTTAATCTAGCCGTGGCATCGCCTACAGCGATTATTGTCTTGTGTTCTGCCTTGTATAGCATGCACTGGAGCTACTTTGACCGTCATTTTCAGGGGATCTTTCCACTCAGAAATTGAAAGGTCTTTCTATTGAATAGCACAGTTATTGCTTGGAATATAATCCTGATATAGATCGACTCATTTATTTATCTGGTGTATTAAGGAGCATTCCTATATTCCTCAAGACGTAGGATCTTCCGCAGAAGCCCCTGTTACTCTCTATATAAACATTTATTGACTCTAATAGGGCCTGGCAGCTGTTTGAAATATTTGTTTTAAAAGTAAAACGCTTTTAGCTTCGAACTATTGTTATTAGAACTGTAATTGTCTGGTGTTTTTAGGCGTTAAATAAATATGTTATTTTCTTGTTCTGCAATTTAATTGCTATGATCTTGCTTAGGGCAAAGTAAGATTGAGGATTATAAGTTATATAGTGCATAAATAATAGCATGAATCTATAACTGTAGTAGGTGTGTTTGACATTCCTCATTGATTCATAGCGGAGAGCAGGAATTTAGTTGCAGTAGTATTGTACAATGCGAGGAATTCCTCTACTCAGCTGTGTTATTGCGGTCTATGTGTATGTTGCGAGATGAAGGAGACATAGCATCTCCCCCAAACTCCATCCTCCCTTCCTTGCCTTGATTCATTTTCCCTTTCCAGTGTCTCTGCTACTTTTCACCCACATCAACCCTTGTTCCAGATTGTTTCCCCACTTGACCCCCACAATACAACTGGAGAACCGTTCTTCTGTCTGCCAACGCTCAATCCACTTGTCCTCCTTCCTCTGTCTTGTACAGTCGTTCAACGCAGAATTACTGCGAAGGAAGCGGTCAAATCAATACTTATTCCACGAAGGAGACAGTGACCAAATCAATACTTATCAAAGGAAAACGAAACATTGACAAAATATATTATTTTCTCTTTCCTACTAAAGCTCCTTGTCTAGAATAAAATTTTAATCCAACAGGTTTTTCCTACAGTTTTCAACACTTGGCAAGTTTACTTGTAAAATAACCTCTAATGGTTTAAAGCCTTCTAAATTATTTGATGGTCCTGAAAAGTATATTATTATTATTATTAGTAGTAGTAGTAGTATTATTACATTATTATTATCCAATACAAAGCGCCCTATTTCACTAAGTGTAGTTATGTTAGGGCTACATACCGTAGCCCACATTAGTTTCATAATTATATATTTAGACAATTAAACTGTTGGGTTTGTGATGCATAATATGAATACCACATACATGTTACAGTCTCAGTAAAAGACTTTTGAAAATGCGAAGGATAAAACTGAGAAAGGAAGAGTGCAACATTTCCGTCAAAATGTTCCATTTAGTTGTGTGCCGTATTGAAGTCCACAGAAATCCAGATGGGAGGTCAAGGAGAATCGCTTCTGCTGATAAATTTTGCAGTCGAATAGAATACGAACTATTGAAATCGAGAGAAGTGACTCCGAATTCCCATGTCTGAAACAGATTGTGTAAGAATGTTGTTCATTTAGAAAAATTAGAATGTTTCCTGTCATATATTGTTGGAAAGAATAGATTACAAGAAATTCTAAACGATCCAAGTGTTTGAAAGTCTTCAAAAGAATTTAGCAACGAGATTGGAATGTTTTGAAGCCAGAACGTGTCACAATGCACATGGCAGCACTACCAAACAAACATTAGTTTTCACGTATAATCGATAGCATTATTTATGTATGCGAAAATACAACAGTGTTGATTTATATCATGTAAAAGAACAACTCTTGCTCGACAAAATATGGAATTCAGCAACTACGCTTGCCATTACACCGGTTATTTTTAATCTTTTACCATAGGCTCATTAACATTTCACTGTCAGAGATTCGAACCTGCCACTCGCTTTGGCCAGAAGTAAGTGCGTTAAAAATGTGGATCATGTTCAAGGACATGTATTTTTTTTTAAGACTTATGAACTATGTCATAAACAGCTTAGACCGCCAGATTCAAACGGGCCTCTTTGCAGTATTAATTTCTTTCAATGCCAGGCCCAATTGAAAAGGCCCTTATTAAATGGAGAATTATAATATATATGTTAATGTTTATTTATTTCAATTATCTAATAAGTAGAGGGCCGCATAGCATGCTGCCGAGTTTCCAAAAATCATAAAATTATGTAATGATTACACTTTTCTTGTATAGCATCACATTAACATATAAATAAATTGGCATTTAAGTTATTACAACTTTATAAAACATAAAAGGTCTATATTTACTGTTATCAATAATTCACTTCTATTTATTAACGAAATATATACTTGAATTTTGTGTTAAAAGTCAGCATCGTTCGTTCATGTAAGCCTTTCTTTTTCATTGCAAGTTTTATCTTCGAAAACTTATTATTTTAGTTGTTTTATTAAATATGTCGGCAATTTAAGTTTGATATTGAAATAATCTTTCTTCTGTAATTAAACTATATAAATGGATACACTCTTACAGTCAGTGTTGTTGTTAGATTACACGTCCTCTGCAGCCTAGAGGTTGGTGTTGCTAACTACAGATCTGAAGTCTCTTTACCTGTTTGGATATTTATGAGGTTGGGAAATCCAAAACCGGATGATCTCAGGACAAATGAAGTACGAATCTCTGGTACTCAACCCCTAAGAATACAGGCGATTTAGTCCGCAATGCTGTTTTCATTAAAGGTGAAAAACCTATTTAGAATTTGCCATAGGCTAATGGACCCTACTGGAAGAAGTTTAGCGGCTAAGTTCCCCCTGTATTGCCCGGGGTTGATCACTAACATAAACTAAATCAAGAAGTGCTGTAGCAGTCCAGTGAAAACCTGATCATGGGAGTTAGGCAGTAGACACTCTCCCTTCAAGGAATGATGCAAATTGGAGTTTAGTTAAATTAATTTAGGTATTTTTTTTAGTTTAGTTATGTTAGTTTAGGCCTACTTGTTAAATAAGCCTGTACTGTATATTCAGCCTACCTCGCATTTAATCACTTAACGAAGTTTCAGATAGTAGTTAAAATGGATATAGAATACGTAGAGGTATTCGATTGCTACTCGAAAAATACGTGAGTACAATAAAGTTTAATTTTAATTTTAATTTAATTTAGTTTAAAGTTATTTTATAAGGATCTGGTTATCCCGAAATGATAATCCGACAATAGGCACAATTTTTCAGCCTTCAAAAATATCTCATGTGAGAAATTGACAAGATACGCAAAGAATGGATCTTGCGATTTTATCGCTTTACATTCTGGCACAGAACAGTTAGACACCTAATAGGAGTGTGGTTTCCACTAGTGATGGGAAAAATCGAATGATTTTAACAATCGAATGATCATTCGAATGCAGAACTAAACATTTCGAATGAATATTTCGAATGAAATCATTCGAAGTGTTTTGTTCATAGAGGGATAGTTACATGCAACCTACGAGATGTTCATTCGCTAGCGTCAATATTTTTCGAATGAAATCTTCCGTTCTCACTCACTTCACTTCATTGGCATTCGAAAGCGGGTAGATTTCAATTTAGTGCGCACATTTCCGGCAGAGAACAATGCGGCCAGCTTACAACAAACACGGCCTCCAGAGATGTTTATTATTTTAGTCATGTATTCTCGAACAGGTGCTGTAGTAAATACAGTAAATTAGGCCTAACATGAAATTTCTTGAAGTCCTACAAATATAAATTGCTTAATGCAGCAATAACCAGACAACTTCGTAGTTATTATTTGAATTTGCATATCTGTGGTGTTTAATAATAACAAGCATAATACGATCAAGTACAAAATAATCTAACTTTTCAATTTACGAAAAAGTAAAAATTATGTAATTTCAGGACACGTTCTTAAAGCTTTAAATCAATCATAAATAAAAAAAAATCTGTTCATATTAGTTTTTTCTTTGGACTTACAATTTTAAATAAAATATCATTCAATCCTTTTGTCTTGCAATAAAGGCTCATATGACTTTCCTTTTTTCTCAAAAATAAGTTTGCATCATTATCTTTGACTATAAAAAAATAATTTGTCGTAGGTTAATTTTAGTATCCCATTCACAAAGGATTGAACATTTACTTATCACGACTTATCGTTACTATTCACCTAATAATACCGTATTATCATAATCATTATAACTGTATAGGCCTATCAATCCCAATGAATAGAGAACATAACGACAACAGAAACAGATTATTATTATTATATTATTATTATTATTATTATTATTATTATTACACGGCTTATTGGTATACCCTAAGCTCCTAATTAAGCGATGTAATATGTAATATGCAGTTAAAGCATGGAAGGATAAATATAATACACGAAAAGACAATAGTAGGCCTAAAATAGACAAATATATTTTCACGACCAAATTTGAATACAACGAAATGAAATGTATCTAATTTTAGTATTAGGTCCATTCAAATTTTCAAGTTTAATAAATAGTAATTAAGGTAAATAAGTTATTAAATTCATTATGTACAGTGTATTCTTCAGTTTATTTTATTACGTTCGGAAATCCGAATAACTATATTGTCAGTTATATGCGATGCTGTAAAGTAATTATATCTATAATTCGATAAGATCTCCAAATCTATTTAAATCTGAAGATTTCAAATTATTATTTAATAGGGTAGACATCGTTCGTTTAACTAAGAAATTCAATAACACGTATGTGAGACCATATGTGAAACAAATTTAGTACTATTTATTTTATTACTGTGTTATAATAGCATACTGAAGGTAGTGTTACGTCATATTGCAGTATTTTTGCATAAATGCAGACATAACTGTTCAAAGACAACGAATCAAAACAAGACAAGAACGAACATTTCAGTTAATAAACAGTAGAATAACGTTTAGTACAATGCTATTTTCATGCACTATAGGTCGTGGCTCTTTAATCTGTATCTCAATAATTATTAATTTTATAAAGAAGTATGTTTGTTGTTTTATATATAATTGTCTTGTATAATTAGGAACCGACAAAAGCAATTCAAGGTCTCTGCAAAGCCTGAGTAAACTGAGCCGTGATTGAGCACATGTAGGTTGGCGATGGGGTGAGAGCAGTCTGGTTTTTTTCCTTCCTTTCTTCCTAATTTTTTTCCCTTTATTAGGATGTGGAAATTGAAAAGACTGCAAGTTCATTCACCTTCTGAACACAACCCTTCAGGGGCGGATGATTTTTTTGAAGATTTTAAAAGGGAAAAAATGCAAGCATTCCCACTTTGGTGGCAATACCATTAAAATAAATTAGATGTTGCCAGTTCTCTGACATGTTGGAATACTGCAGATCTTTAGACAAAAACAGTAGAAACAACAGAAGTGAAAAGGTTAAATTAGTATACTCATATTACAGTTTGTCGCGGAAAATATGCTCTTACTTAGATAATTTCTAAAATATGGAGGTAATTGGAACATGTCTCAGTTAACTAATTCAACAGTTCAATGTGGTATAGAATTATTAATTATGATTGATATCTAAATTGACTCTAAACAACATGTTGCAATGTTGCCTCCTGCTTAAGTAATCTGATCTCGAGTCAATAATTAAAGAACCACTGAATCCTCCAAACGTGTACGTTATATAAACGGTTTATGGATTTCGTGTCAAATAAAATATTCCTTCCAATTCTACATTCCGCCAAGGACTTGAAAGTATATAGAGTTAAAGCTTTAAATATTGCTATCAAAAGTATATCAATATGGTTTTAAGTATTACATGTGTGATATGTAAGTATATTTTATTCATTTAGTGTCACTTAGGCTATGGCATTAGTACGTATAACTTAGAATATTAATTTTGACTGGTATAATTAACTTTGTAAGATTGTAAATACTCATAGCTTAGGTTGTTGAAGATATGTATTTATGTAAATAGCTAATGTGACCGATTGCAGTTGGTACTGCTTAAAAATCTTATAAATGTATCAAATATAAAAATTTGAATGGCTGTATTTAATACCATAATTCATAACATACGGTAATTAATCAAATAAATAATCCGTTTGATAATGAATATGCTTCATGTAGAAGCTAATGATGGATGTAAAATAGGAACAATCTGTGAAAAATTGTACTTTTTAATATTCGTGAGAACGGCTATTTTATTATCAAAATATATTTTGTAGCCTGGGGTTGAAACTCATGAAAATAAACCTTCTAGCTCTGCGTCATGCCATCCCTGCTTGGAATGGGAGAGAAGGAAGTTACTAACTGGGACACGATGGAACACGAAAACAATCGAATGAACGAGAGAACGAGTCGAGAAGCCAGGTTCCGAGAGGTTGAAGAAGCATTCGAATGAATTCATTCGCTTTCACACTTCAGTTCAGTAAGCGAAGCGCTCTAACCCTAGTCTGGAGAGAGCAAAATCATTCGAATGATTTTTTTAACATCTCGAACATTTCGAATGATTTTAACAATCGAATATTTCGAATGAATTCATTCGAATGGTTCCCATCACTAGTTTCCACAAAGCCTTCTCGCTCACACGCTGAGTTGATGGCGAAGTGGGACTTCGTGCGTTCAGTGTTGTGGTCATTTCACATCAAACAATTTCTACGTAACTGAGTTGTTTCAAATAAATATTTTCGGACTCAGTAAAAGCATTTAATGAACACAAAGTTTAAAGGATGTCTACAATAATTTTCTAAAAAATGGAAAAGGAAATCGCTTAAAATAAGGAAGGCTAACGAAAGTAATAAAAGTGATAGGGCTTACGTATCATTATTCTTAGAAGTCGACGAACTTTAAAATTTAATGCAATTTCCTAATGATTATGCGTAAGCGCCTGTTCACTGGCAGTCTGCTTAGTGCACAAGCGCACAGAGACACAGATGCACATTTATAGAGTGTGGGTCCTTAAGTCTTACTTGAACTTTACACGGAATTTCACGCTACAATACTTGTGAGAAAATAACAATATCTTACTTAGGGAATATCATATATTCAGTGGCCCATTAGATAAACTTTAAAAAGGAATGGAAATAATCTATCATCATACCGATCAATAAGAAATGGAGACAGGGCAAAATGTAATAATTACCGTAGAATTTCTCTCTTGTTAACATCATACAAATTATTTTTGTCTAATATACTTCTACAATATTTTAGATTTACAACATTTTGCGGCGAAATCATAGGAGATCATCAATGAGGATTTACGCAAAATAGATCAACCATTGATCACGTATTTTGTATTCGCCAAATCTTGGAGAAAACGTAAGAGTACATAAAGTCTTTTCACCAACTGTAGCCTACGTAGATTTTAAAAGAAGCATATGATTCAGATAAGCGAGACAAACTATACGATATCCTCATTGAGTTTGGGATACCAATGAAGTTAGTTAGGGTCATCAAAATTTGTCTAAATGGAATCTTTAGCAGAGTCGGGGTAGGGAAATCTATATTAAATAGGTTTGCCACTAAAACGGCTTGAAGTAAGGAGATGCACTGTCGCCTTTAGTGTTTAATTTCGCTTTGAAATATGCCATTAGGAAAGTTCAGGAAAACAAGGTGGCCTAGAATAAAATGGCAATCACTCGATTCTAGCTTATGCAGATGACGTGTGTCTGTTGAGCGATTCCATTAGCACAATCGAGAGAAATTCAGAGGGTCTATCCGATAACTGCAGGAATGTTGGATTGGAATTTAAAGTAAAAACTAAGTATATTGTCATGAAATGTAAAAACAACGCGCTACAAAATATTATCTGTATCTGGTACCCTATGATCCCCAGGTGGGGCGAAGGGGCATCCAATGGAGGTTTCATTACCTATACTAATTTTTTGTATATGCTTATTTTCCGAAAGAGGGAAGAGGGACAGGTGGTAAGCCCATCGCCTCGCAACCCCCCCTCTGGAAACTAAGTATTTCTTGGACGTGAAAGGGCCGAGAAATTTTGTCCAGAGGCTCTAATTTAGGCTTGGAGTTCTTTTACGTGCCGTAAAACTACGACACGGGACCCCCAGCTTAAAGTCCCTCCCGGAGGACTCCGTGCCCAGGATTTTTACGTCCTGAAAAATCCATCGACCGCGGCCGGGTTTGATCCCGCGCCCTGCGGATCTAGAGGCGGGCACACTACCTCTAGACCACCGCGGCCGACACAAAATATTATAATAGTCGGTAATTCGTCCGAACAAGCGGAGAAATTCAAATATCTGGGAGCAATAGTTACAGATATAAATATGCCTTATTATTAAGGCAGAAGTTAAGTGTCCACCGAAATGAGTAAAGCCTTGTTTTTATGCCGTAGGCCTACAGAAACTTCTATTTTCTCGTTTTCTGTCCAGAATTCTAAAACTAAAAGTGTATAAGACATTATATTGCATTATATGGATGTGACTCTCCGGGAAGAGCATAATTTGAGAGTGTTCGAAAACAGGGTTCACAAAAAATTATTTGGACCTTTTGCCATTGAGTAAGTAGGGTACCATTATATACAATTTGGCTATATTTAGCCATGTTGATGCTATATCACCACCCGTTAGCTCCTGCAGGAAAACATTGACCTATGGGCCTAATCTTTTTACATTTTTTTATGTAGGCTAATTGCATTCATTTTTTCAGTAGTTTATAGCATCTCCTCGATACTTACAGCACAATCAATTAAATTATACCTAATTACTTACTAACTCAATGGTAACAGATAATTCCTAAGCAAAGCTAAAATAATATTACGATATATATTTCATGGAACCAGGACGTTCTTTGCCGCGCTTACCTGAACTCGCCATTTAGCCCTATTCTGTGCTAACTCTTTCTAACCATCCCTAGAAGATCCTACTTCCCTTAAATCTATCCTAATATTGTCCTCCCATTTACGTCTGGGTCTTCCAAGTGGTATCTTCCCTCTGGGTCTCCCAGTCAATGTTTTTTAGATATGTATTTACTTCCCCATGAGCGCAACATGTCCAGTCCATTTCATCCTCCGTGATTTAATTACGTTACGATATTCGGTACAGGTTGTGAAGCTCGTCATTACGCATTCTTCTCCAGTCTCCATATTCATCTCTCTTAGGTCCAAAAAGTTTCCAAAGCAACCTGTTTTCGAACACTCTCAGATTACGTCCTTCCCGAAGAGTAAGTGATCATGTCTCACATCCATATACTACAACCGGCAGGATAAGTGTCTTATAAATTGTATTTTTAATTTCTGTACAGAAAACGAAATGATAAAACTTTCTGAACTGCATAAAAACGAGCCACATAACATCTACCTTAACATTAGGCCTATTTGTATCTGCAATTATTGGTCCCAGATATTTAAATTTATCCACTTGTTCGAACGATTTACTGGCTATTCTAATATTATGTAGGTCATTTTTTTGACATTTCATGGCTATGTACTTAGTTTTCTTCTGACTTAATTTCCAATCCAACATTCCTGCATGCATTGAAAGGACTTTGTGCATTTATCTCGATTGTGTTCATGTCATCGCCCAAAGGACAAACATCATCTGCATAAGCTAATATCGGGTGATTGTCATTTAATTCTAGGCCTACTTTGTTTTCCTGAACTTTCCTAATGGCATATTCCAAAGCGAAATGAAATGTGATGGCTATAGTGCATCTCTTTGCTACAAGCCGTTTTTAAATGGCAAACCTATCTTATATAAATTCCCCTGCTATAGGTTTAATTTAGGCACGTTTTGATCAGCCTAACTTACTTCTTCGGTATCATGAACTCAATAAGGATACTGTAAAATTTGTCTCGCCTAACTGAATCGTACCTTTTCAAAATCTATGTAGGCTATAGTTGAAGAACAAACTTAATATATTCCTAAATGTTCTCCAAAATTTGGCAAAAACGGAATGTGTTCGATTCCAATATATGAATATGCTTCAATCCACATTGGAGATCTCCAACTACTTCGTCCGCATATGGGGTTAATCGTGTAGTTTTGAAATCTGGCAGAGTTGTCGGAGGGAGTGCCCTGAACAACATACTAAAAATCCCAAAGTGTGGGGTTGAGCGGGGGGGCAGAGAGCCCGCAGAAGGTCGCTTTTTAGGTTTTTCTCTTATATTTTAACAATGGTGCACCGGAGAGTAAACGTTGTTATATAAAAACTTCAATCTGATAAAATTTCCTACCAGTTTGATTCCACACATTTTTTTCTATTCCCAATAGTTTTCGAGATATCCGCCAGCGAAGATAGAAAATTTTCGAATAAAGCACTTTCACCTCGCGCTTTTCGATACACTTTGCCTTCTAGCGTTTCAGCACTTAGGTAAGTTATACAGCAATGCTCTCATGAAAGAAGTTGTAGGGAAATATATTCACTTTAAAATGAGTTGTCATTTCTTATTTTGTCTTTAAATGTTCAAACGTTATTACAATTTTAGTTTCGGTCAAATTTCGAGATTTCGAAAGAAAACCGTACATCGCACTTTCTCTATATTTAGGGGTTATATATTTGTATATAAGCTGTATATTGTGAATTACATCATGAAACAAGTTGGGAAATATTACACATCCATTAAAGTTGCATTTATTAAAAATTCGATCACGGTACAAGCACAGTACATTTAATGGAATGTAGTTTTGAAATTTGGCAGAGATGTGGGGGAAAGTGGCCTAAACAATATAATAAAAATCCCCATGGATAGGGGGTGGGCGGGGGTGGGGCATTTTCAAATGTCGTTTCTCTCATTTTTCCCTAAATACAAAAAAGAAAACTATGGGTTCTAGAAAAATAATAATAATAATAATAATAATATACTTTCTAAAGGTTAACGCTACATCATTATTATTATCATTATTATTATTATTATTATTATTATTATTATTATTATTATTATTATTGTAGATGTTGTTTTTGTCGATGTTGTTGTTGTCGTTGTACGGGCAAGCATGAACAAGCGGACTGTAAACTCCATAGGTGATACTTTGTAAATCTTCTTCTGCTGAAGGCTTAACTTGTAACAAGCCAAACTTGCCCAATACATTTTAATTTAGAGATATTGACATATAACAAATTTATTGCATTGAACAACAGTACATAAAATCATCCACATTTTATATGCTAAAAATTCAAGTTTATTGACAAACTGATCACTTGGATATTTGACCAAGTGTTATTGAACGACACTTGTGAAATTAAGCGTGGAACAATTTATTTGAATTACAATCCTTGTATTCAAGTTCATGAAAAATTATCCTCGAGATGGCTTTAATCAGTTTTAATCCAAACCACACACGAAGTTTAATTCACTGACGAAACTATATATCTGAAATGTTCTTCAGATAGATGGTGTCGTATAACTAAAGGTGTTTCCCGTCCGGTTGGACGAGTTGCTCCAATAATACACGCCAATGTGTATGCTGGTAGCTGATGATGTTAATTCTACAGATGTAGAGTTGAACCTGCAATCTGTAGGAAGGCTTGCACACACGTAAATCGTAGGTTTATTTCCTCAGAAATAATACAAGTACTGTTGAAGTGTAGAATAGTGATTTATTGTATAGCACAAGTTACAAGTTGATGCCGTTGTTGACCACGATGAAATCCACTAAATTTACATTAATCTGCGTATTTATAACTTCGTAAGGAGGAGGAGCTAGATCAAAGTTATTATGGTTATTATCCAAGAGTTTAATAGAAATTGGTGTTGACTCGACAATAGTAATTATATTGATTATGTTCTACATATGACTAACTCAGCAATCCTCGCATATGACTGCTCCTCCGTCATCATTCTGTCGTTTATTGAACTTCAAGACTAAACAATTTAGCTTCCGCGTATACAGCAATTCATTTCCTTGTTTTCAAACAATACAGTTTATTAACTTTTAATCTAACTTCTCTTCCTCTTTAGTTCATTGCCTTTCTTTTACTTAAATTTACACAACATCCCTCTTATTTTCTGAATATAATAATAATTATACAACATCCCCTCCCTTATTTTTTAAAAAGCTGGGGTTTACACCACAGATTTTTAAACCTTAATTTGTGTCCAGTGAGTTTTTCCTGAAATAGAACTACTTTCTTCTATCTCTGTTTCTGGTACTATGTTTAAACTACTTTTTACTTCTTTTACACTTTCTTTCCTTGTACCTGAATGACTAGTACATACTAATACTTCACTTGACTTTTCTAAGCCTTCAGTTTGTATTTCTATAGTTCTAACCCTTTTTTCTAATTTATTAGTTAACTCTATTTCACCATTGTTTATGTTATTATGGCTTTGCTTATATTTACAGCATCCAAAATTTACAACAATTAATTTACAAAATTGATACATACATAATTTAATTTTCTGTACATGAGTCAGACAACAGCAGGATATCATTCCTCCTATCCATAAAAATATTACTAAAAATATAACATGATACCACTGAAAATTATCATCATTTTCATTTTTTATAAAGTTTACTTTCTTCTTTTCCTCATTAATAAACCTTTTAACTTCATCTAAATGATAGCCTGTTCTTCGTAATTCATCTATATTAGACAAAATATTTTGAAAAGGTAACTCCATTTTAACTTCAGCAAAATCTTACTGAGTTTGAAAATCCATACAACATGAATTGTTGAAACTAGCAAGTGGTATTACGTCAAACTGAAAATTATTATAAGTTTTCTTTTGTAACGGATAAATGACTCCTGTGGTTGTGATACCCTTACAATGTTCTCCTAAGTTTAATTTACCTCGACCTATGACTTTCTTGGTATATTTATTCTTAAAACAAATACCTGTAAAAATTTCGGTTTTAGGGGAAATATAAAGCCATTCATTGCTTCCAGATAATGGTATCCATAACGTCTTTTGACTATTTAAAAACACAACAGATTTTAAACAACTCGTCGGTATTACCTGTGTTGTGGGGTGCAAAACGGTGGAAATACAATCTTGCCCCGGTATATAATTAGATATTAAAACATTTTCTTTACACACGTAAGTTAAATCATTTGGTTTCTTACAATCTCCCATTTCCTTTTGTGATAAATAAGCATACTTTGTCTTATATTTATCAATAGCTATATATTCCTGTTTTGTTTGTATGTATTGTACAGTCATATTGTTTTTCATGACTATCGGAAAAGGTATTACATGATATACATTAAATTTTTGTTGATAAAGTAACGGAATTCGTATTACATACACTAATAAATTATTTTGAACATAAATTACTGGTTCTAATAATTTCATAGCTTGGCTAGTTACAAAAGGAGGAATCACATTCTCTTGTGACTCAATTTCCTTTAAAATGTTCTTTATTTGGCTGTAAGTGATGATTTGAGGTTGAATTACTCCTGACTGTGCATGAAGAATTGTTTCAATTAATAATTCATAACTATGTTGACATTCATACAACCCGATCTCAATGTGTCTATTTAAATTAGTTAACATTATTGCTATTTCAGCTTCATATTTCTGTTTAATTAATTCCACACTGAAATTCGTTGTAATATCATTAAGTTGCTGTGTAAGCTTTTTCTCATTGCTTACGATATTTACTAGAGTAGAATTTATGCTGACTAACATAGATTTCACAACTGACATTTGTTCTTCATCAATTCTTAATAAATCATTCTCTGAATCTTTTAACTTGTTAATCTGTCTATCATAATTTTTTAATTCGTTTTCAGTTGCTGTTCCAAACAAAATACGAGAAATTTCTCCTATAAAATTAAAAATAGCTCTTTTCTTCCTACTATTATTAATTTCTGTTCTTCTGAAAGTTATTACCTCACCAGTTCCTAATCCTGATACTTCTTTGAACACATTTTCTAATCTCAAAACCCTATTTGACTTTGATTCAAAATATCTTAGACTTGAAGCACAATCTGTGACTTCATACCATGGTTTACTTGAAATACTCCTACAAATTTTCTGAAACTGTTCTAACTGTCTCTTTACACTTAACCATATTTTATTTATTTCATTGCTATCCACATAAGTTACAATTTCCCACTGTGTTGGAGAGAACCATAACTCTCCTAGCTCATCAAAATAAATTCCAGCTTCTCCTTTTATTTCACTTATCTCTACCCCTTCTTTCTGATTGGTACTCTTATAATCTGTTTCTCTTAATATTACCTCTTGCATTGCAATCAATTGCACTAACATTATTATCCACATCTTACACATCCTCTGCGAACAAATCTGAAACACATGGTTTCGTTCTGTTAATATGGGTATACATTTTTTTCTTTCCACTTGTTCCTACCTTTCTTAACTCTAGGTTTTTACCTTTGATTTCCTCAATTTGCCATGGGCCACTATACAAAGAATCTAATTTCTTTCTCTGTTCATTTCGAACAAACACATAATCTCCTCTCTTATACTGAGGTTCTCGTGCACATTTACCTCTTTTTTCTATTTCGGCTTCCTTACTTTTCACTAAGTTAAGTCTAGCCTCCTCCCATGTTTTCTGGAACCGTTGCTTGATAACCAATATGAAGTCGTCATAATTATATAACACTTCCGCTCTTCTCTGTAACGCGCCCGGCAAGTTTGCCTGTCTCCCATATAAAACTTCATATGGCGTAAACTTAAGCTTTGTGTGGGGAGTAATGTTGTATGTAAACACAGCAAATTGGATCCATTTGTCCCATTCCTCCTGTTTATTTTGACAAAAACATCTTAAATATTCCACCAAAACTTTATGGGATCGTTCTAAACTGCCGTTACTTTCCGGATGATATACGCTTGTATGTACCTTCTCTATCTTTAATAATTTACACAATCTTTTCATTACATTACCCATAAATTGTGTGCCCTGATCTGTAAGGATCGCATTTGAAATACCGTATTTCAAAACTACCTCATTTACAAATGCCTCCGCTACTGTTTCTGCAGTTTGATTTGGAATGGGGATACCTATCACATATTTGCTTAGATTGTCTTGGCAAGTTAACAAATATTTATTTCCCCTTTCTGACATAGTAAAAGGACCTACTATGTCTAAATAAATTTTATCCCATGTACTTTGACTAGTGTCTGTTTGTTCAAAAGCTGCTTTTACGGTTGGTACTGTATCCTTATTTCTTTGACAAATTTGACATTTTCGAATATAGTTTTCGACATCACGAAATAAATTTGGCCAGTTACAGTGCATCTTTATTCTTTCGTAAGTTCTCTGAATTCCTGAATGTCCACCGATTGGGGAATCGTGCATTTCCTTTAATATCTTTTGTTTCTTTTCATTAGTCAAAGAATCAGTTACAAAAGCTACTGCTGGATAACGAGATAAGGCATCCGCGTTTACCAAGCTCTTTCCAGGCCGATGAACTACTTCGTAATCAAATTCTTCTAACAATAATCTCCATCTTAAAATCCTTGATCCTGGATCTTTTACTCCTACCATCCATTTTAAAGCTTTATGATCGGTGACGATAGTAAACTTCCTACCTAATAGATAGTTTCTAAAATGCTTGCATGACCATACTATAGCCAATAATTCTTTGTCTGTTATTCCATAATTTATTTCATGTTTATTTAAAATACGGCTAGCGTATGCTATAGGTTTATCTTTCCCTAATTCACCTTGACTCAGTATGCTTCCAATAGCAAAATTGCTTGAGTCCGTGGTCAGCAGAAAAGGTTGGCTAAAGTCCGGAAATTGAAGTACGGGTTCTGACATCAAACACTGTTTTAATACATTAAAAGCTTCTTCCTGTTTTTCAGTCCATTCCCACTTAATTTCTTTCCGTAACAATTTATTTAATTGTTTTGCCTTTTTGCTAAAATCAGGTATAAATTTTCTATAGTAACCTACTAACCCTAAAAATGATTTAACATCTTTTACTGTTTTAGGTTTAGGAAAATCTTGTATGGCTCTGACCTTTTCTGGGTCCGGATACACTCTTCTACACTCCGATACACTCCAGCCGAAGGAGTTACTACATGCCCAAAACATTTTAATTCATTTTTCAAAAATTCACACTCTCATTTTTTTTTAAAACTTCCATCAGTTTATCATTATGTTCTCTCAGATCAGCCCCAAATAAAATAATATCATCTAAATAAACAAAAACCCTTGACCCTATCAGTCCTGAAAGAATCATATTCATGGTTCTCTGAAAAGATGAAGGTCCGTTCTTCAACCCGAATGGTAATCGTTGAAAATCAAATTTTCCTTTTTGAGTGCTAAATGATGCTTTACATTTATCTTCCTCAGCTAACGGTATTTGATATGGTTTTACTGCAATCGGTCTTACGTTGTCAGCTGTTGGTGTGGGAATATAATGCTTAGCATGCTTTATTTCTGTTAAGCGATCTCCCGGTAATCGGAAAATATCATTGTATGCTAAACAAATTTCTTTAATTGAATCTGCTCCTTCCTTAATATGTGATAATCTCAATTTTTCTTGCAATACTCGCTTCCTTTCTCGGCCATCTCTCATTAGTTTATTTTCTTTAAAAGAAAAATTCTCTAATTGTGGAATATTTTCAATGTCATATTCATCCTCATTTAAATTAATAATTAAACAGCAAAATTGATTCTCTTTACACAATACTACTCCCTCACAACAATAAACATTTGACCCTAACATTTGTTTATTACAATATTTTATTCCGTTTTCCGTGGTGGGAAAAGCTACTAATGTTTCTGAACAAGCGGGTATCCTGGTATTCACTTTTACATGTCTTGGTAATGTTACTTTTACTTCATTTTCTCTCACCCAGTCTTGCCCTAAAATTATATCATATTGCTCTGGTAAATTTTCCATTACATAAAATTTACATGGCTGACTGCCTTGTAATTCCATCATTATACTTCCTAGTACCGTGAAATTTTCTCCAGTTACTGATTTAAATTGCAATCTATTTTGGCAATCTATTTTATGATATTCTTTAAAACTTGTTTTCTTTACTAGCGATACAGAGGAGCCAGTATCAAGCAACACCAATCCAATTCCTTCATGCAAATCCTCAGATGTTGCATAAAATGAAAAGGGATTATATATGCAGTCTTTACTGCCATAGGTTGTACCCGACTGCTCGGTCATACCCTCTATTCGTTTCCCTGGGAGGTTCTACGCAATCCATTGTCAGAGCCGAGTCGCGACCTACGCACCCTGCAATCCTTTGCTACGTGCCCTAACTTATTACAAGTTATGCATCTAATTACACTTCGGCAATCTTTTCTGATATGCCCTTCTTTATGACAATTATAACATGTCATCCTCGTTACAGAGTTTACACTCTCACTTTTTACTTGTGGATTTCCCATATTCTTGTATTGTGGTTTATTATTTGATGTTCTCGCATTAGATTTCCGATCACATTCCTCAGCTGCGGCTTTGTCGATCGTTTCCTTCATTGACAATTCCTCTGAATTGATCCTAACCGCTTCACGTACTGCTTCATCAAAAATCCCGTTTATGAATACGGTACGACCTAATCTTACTATGATTTTACGTCCTCCTGATCTCTAGTCCTCAGACCAGTTTTGCGTAAATTTCCTTGTACTCTCAATAGCATTACCAGTCAACTGCTCTATTCTAGTACCCCACTGTGTCACTCCTTCGTAAGGCTTTTGTTTAACTTGACATAGTTGGTTACAATAATAATTGAACGTTCTTTGTACTGAATAATGAACCTCTAGTTTCTGTTTTACCTCTTCCCATTTTAAACCTGCTTGATCTCTAATGCTTAAAGTTCTTTTTGCTTCCCCCGTGATCTTGGCTAAAACATAACGAAATAAAATAGCATGATGAGTTGGATCTACTAAAGTGTATGCAGCTTCTACGTTATCAATGAAATCTTGCAATTCTTTAGGTTCTCCTGTAAATCCGCGTTCAAACAATTTGGCTGCAGCCGTTATCGTTAATGATCCATGTTGCATGTTTGCTCTTAACAAAGTTTGAATCTGCTCTTCTAATATCTCGATTCTAGCTCGTGCTTCATTGTTTGCTACTTGTTCTACTTCTTCTTGCCCTTCCATTATTTAAATTATCTCAATTTATTCCTAACTTAACTTAATTAATTAATTAATTAACTTTCTTAATTACTCTTTTAATTAATTATTATTTAATTGATTTAATTACTTATTTATTTATTTGCATTAGCGGCAACTGAGGATGTTCGAATATCTAATGGGGATTTCTACAACTTTCACAACTCTGTACTTACAATTTGAAGATATGTGAAGGGAAGATACTATTCCTCGGAACTCGCGGCGTTGCTCCTCCCGAACCCAAGACAGAGAGTTCGTTGACGAAGTGGCCTCCACCCTGGTGATAGTCCTCGGACCTCAGGTTGGCTTCGTCTGGAAGAGGCACTGCTGGGAGTATCTTCGACGGGAAGTACCGGAATTCGGGCACTCCTTAGTGGAAGGAAGACTGGTGCTGTCCGTTCCCTCGGGCTGCGACGTCACCAGTTAGAAAAGAAGATGAAGAAGAAGATGATGCTGCCGTTATCCTTTCCCTAGAGGTCTCTTGTCCAAATTATTGTCGTTGCAACTTCTTTTTTAATTTGTTTATTTAAATTCCAAAATATCCTCTAGTTCTTGGGATTCTTGCAGTGAAGAATGTAGACCAGTACTTATATCTTTATCCACGACGCTGCCACCATGTCGTATAACTAAAGGTGTTTCCCGTCCGGTTGGACGAGTTGCTCCAATAATACACGCCAATGTGTATGCTGGTAGCTGATGATGTTAATTCTACAGATGTAGAGTTGAACCTGCAATCTGTAGGAAGGCTTGCACACACGTAAATCGTAGGTTTATTTCCTCAGAAATAATACAAGTACTGTTGAAGTGTAGAATAGTGATTTATTGTATAGCACAAGTTACAAGTTGATGCCGTTGTTGACCACGATGAAATCCACTAAATTTACATTAATCTGCGTATTTATAACTTCGTAAGGAGGAGGAGCTAGATCAAAGTTATTATGGTTATTATCCAAGAGTTTAATAGAAATTGGTGTTGACTCGACAATAGTAATTATATTGATTATGTTCTACATATGACTAACTCAGCAATCCTCGCATATGACTGCTCCTCCGTCATCATTCTGTCGTTTATTGAACTTCAAGACTAAACAATTTAGCTTCCGCGTATACAGCAATTCATTTCCTTGTTTTCAAACAATACAGTTTATTAACTTTTAATCTAACTTCTCTTCCTCTTTAGTTCATTGCCTTTCTTTTACTTAAATTTACACAACATCCCTCTTATTTTCTGAATATAATAATAATTATACAACAATGGTAAGTTATTAAAATGACACACCTTTGAACAGTTTATAATTACCAATTCCAGATAATTACTATACAGTTGCTGGCTCGGAGTTCTTGCGACGCCAACGCCAAGAAGAGATGTCTCTCTGAAGAAGAAGAGTCGAAAATCACATGATGGGTGATTGAATAACTGAATCTATTAGTAGTCATCAGTATATAGTTAGGCATATAAGCCCAAGAACACTTTGAAAGAGCTGATCTGGTTCAGCATCTTGAGAAAGAGAAACCAAGCCAATTTTCTTGGTGAAAGACAGGCACTAAAAGGCCTAGAAGACTCATGTCTTGAAAAAGAAGTGATTCGAAGGAAGGAAGAAACAGAAGTAAAACTGAATGTGATAATGAGTAAGATTAAAGGATGCAAAAGCCTTATTGGCTATTAAAAAACAAGATATGATACCCAGTCTTTGATTGGATGATAAGCTATAATAAAAATAATTAAATTGTATAAATAGCTATAAACAGATTCACTTGTTTAAATGATAAACAAAGGAGTAAATGCAAGCAAAGCCTGCTAAAGAATAAATTACAGAATAAGCATGGCTAACTATGAACTGATTACATAACGGAACAGTCCTCGGTGTTGTTGTTGTTGTAAAGCTTAGCTGTTTTATATTTCGTTAAACAGTTACCGGTATTTTGAAAGATGGTAATGAATTATATATATTTAGAAATTGTAAGAATAGTAGCTCTACCTATTACTTTAAATAAATGTTTACTTGTCTATGTGACTCCTGAGAATATTTGTACATCATATTTTGTCACTATGCAACTCGGGGTGTTGGAAGATATGGATGCCGAAAAGCTGATATTAAATGCTCATCTGATTGTGGAACCTGTTATGGTACATGCACCAACAGTATAAGATTAGAAGAAGAAGGTGAGTTTAAAATTGGTGACATCCAAGCAAAAGAAGTTTTTAGGCACTCTTTAATCAATGTTGTATAATTATATGTATAACTACTGAGTGTTCGGTAGATAGAAAAATATAACCCTAACTTATCATACGATGTACTATGATTCCAATATTGGAGACTGAAAAAATAGACAAATAAACATTTATTTAAAGTAATAGGTTGGCGTACTTAGGTCTTATAATTTCTAAATATATCTAACTCTTTACAATTTGTCCAAATAATATTTTAAACAAAAAATATAGTGGCTAAGAGGCCAGATTTATATTTCTTATAAAGGTGCGATCATACCATGAGATTTTTGTATACTTCATAGTTTATAGGCTAACAAAGCTTTATGTGCAATGTTTACCTTTAGTACAAAACTAGTTTGCTTGGCATCATGCTAATTTAATTATCATCTGCTCTCTTTTTGTTAAAAAAAATAATAGGCTGTATAGGTGTATGTAAAACAGAATTTCCAGAACTATGTCATAGTAGTAGTAGTAAGTATTCTGCCTTCCGGCAGGTTTTCAAACTTGGTACGCGAATTTTGTTTTCCAAAACTGTCTATCCTCTGCTTCCTCCTTCAGCATCCAATATTTCCGCTTTTCCCTTAAATCGTCCAACAGCTGAATTCTTCTTCTTCCAAGTCTAGTTGTACCCTCCAATCTTCCTTCTACGACATCATGTAATAAGCAGTTCCTTCTGAGAATGTGCCCAACCCAGTTTGCTTTCCTCTGACGAATTGTGTGTATGATTGACTTCTTCTCACCCACTCTACTCAGAACCTCTTCGTTTGTCACCATGTCCATCCACTTTATATTTTCTATCTGTCTCCAGCACCATATTTCAAAACTTTCTAAATATTTCTTCTCTAATTTCCTCAAAGTCCATGTCTCTGATCCATACAAAGCAATACTCCAAATATAACACTTCACCAGGTTTTTACGTAGCTCTAGGTTCAGACTACTAGTTAGCAGAGTTCTCTTCTTCATAAATGCTTTCTTGGCCATGGCAATTCTTGATCTTATCTCCTTGGTGCAATAGGCATCTTTCGTCAGTACACTTCCTAAGTATTTGAACTGGTTCACGTTCTCTAATTCTTGATTTCCCATGATAATTTGAAGCGGCTCTTCTCTCTTCGATATCCTCATCACCTTCGATCTACCTATGTTGATTTCCATTCCATACTTTCTTCCTGTTTCCACCAGCCTGTCAATCATTCCTTGCAATATTTCTTGTTTCTTTGCCAGAATCACCAGGTCGTCCACATATTTGATGGTGTTAATAGCGTATCCTCCTATCACAAAATCCCTAACTCCTTCTAAGGCTTCTTTTGCTAGCCAGTCTCCATAAAGGTTGAACAAGATGGGTGACATACAACATCCTTGACGCACACCTCTTCCTATTTCTACACTGTTGGTCACTCCATGTTCTAGACGCACTTTCACTTTTTGTCCCAGGTACAAATTGCGGATTAGTCTCCTGTCCTTCCAGTCAATGCCTATTTTTTTGAGTATGTCCATTAACTTTTCCCAGTTCACTCGGTCAAAAGCTTTTTGCCAATCAATAAAGCAGACACACACTTCTTCGTTCACCGCTAAAACTCTCTCTGATATAATCCTTAGCATTCCAATTGCATCTCTAGTTCCTTTTCCTTTCCGGAAACCAAATTGGTCTTCTCCTATTACGCCTTCTATTCTTCTTTCCAGTCTTCTAGTAGTTAGTATCCGTGCCACAATGTTTCCTACGTGAGACAGCAAGCTGATAGTTCTGTGATCACTACACATCTTGGCACATTTCTTCTTCTTTAGTGCAATCATAGTTACCTCTAGGAAATCTTGAGGCCATTCTCCAGTGTCATAAATTTGGTTGATAAGTTTGGTAAGTTTCCTCATCCCATTTTCTCCTAATTCCTTCAGTAGGTCCACTGGTATGTCATCGTCTCCTGTGGCCTTTCTATTCTTCATTTATTTTATGGCCTTTTCTACTTCATTCTTCAATATGCTAGGTCCTACATTATCTTTATCCACTAGTTCTTCTGTTTCCATCTCGATGTCTTGTGGTCGATTTTGCTTGTCGTAAAGCTTTTCTATGTAATTTTCCCATATTGTAACAACTTTTCCAGGGTTTGTAATTAAATTTCCATGAATGTCTTCTATTCCAAAAGTCCGTATTCCTTTATTTTCTTTAGATTCTAACTCCATCGCTTTCTGATACATTAAATCATATCTTCCTTTTCGTCGAAGCTCCATAATTTCATCACAGCTTTCTTTAAGGTAATATTCTTTTGCTCTGTCTGTCTCTCTTCTTAGTTCATTATTCAATTTCTTATATTCCACAGCATTAGTATTTTTGTATTTCCTTCTTTCTTCCATCTTCTTTAACATCTCTTGTGTTATCCACGGTTTCCTATTTATTCTGTCTATTTTTCCAACTTTGTTCTTCAACGTGTCCAACAAAACATCTTTTTTTTACACTTTCCCACTCACTTTCTACAGATTCACCAACATTTTTTATTTCATGTAACTGTGTTTCCAATGACTCTTTAATCGAGTCATACTTCATATTATCTTTCTATTTCCTGAACTATTAATACTGCAGAAATATCATTCAGGTAAATTCTATAAGAACTTTTATGTAGTGTAATTTTGTGCATAAATTGTTTTTTGCTAGAACGCATAGGCTAGTTTTTGTGCATGTAGGGAAAACTTTGAGAAACAACATTAAAAAGACCCCTCACCCCCTATCCATGGGGACTTTTACTATGTTGTTTAGGACACTTCCCCCACATCTCTGCCAAATTTCAAATCTTCAATATTTTTTCCACCCTATTCTCCCTATTTTTCCTCTGTTGCCTCGACTATAAAGTATTTTCCATTACATGTACTGTCTTGTACCGTGATCGGATTTTTAATAAATGCAACTTTAATGTTTGGGTAAAATTTCTCTACTTGTTTCATGATATAAATACACAATATACAGCTTGTATACAAGTATATAACCCCTAAATATAGAGAAAGTGCAATTTACGGTTTTCTTCCGTAATCTCGAAATTTGATCGAAAATTAAAATTGTTATATCTATTGAATATTTCATGACAAAATTACAAATGACTACTCATTTTGTATTAATTATTTTCCCTACAACTTCTTCCATGAGAGCAATGCTGTATACCTAAGGGCTGAAGCTCTGGAAGGCAAAGTGTGTCGAAAAGCGCGAGGCGAAAAAGCTTTAGGGCCTATTCGAAAATTTGCTATCTCCGCTGGCAGATATCTCAAAAGCTATTGGGCATATAAAAAAATGTTTGATCAAATTTGTGGAAAATTTTATCTGCTTGAAGTTTATATGTAGCAACTTTTCCTCTACGATGCACCATTGTTTAGATATAAGCGAAAAAAATATAAAAAGGACCTTCTGTGGGCCCCCCTGCCCCCCGCTCACCACCCACCCTCGGGAACTTTTAGTAAGTTATGTTGTTCAGGACACTCCCTTCGACAACTCTACCAAATTGCAAAACTAACTTACACGAATTATTTTTTTCTGTTTTTAGTTCGTTGCCTGGACTACAGGTCATAGTTTCACCATCAGTGAAGAACTGTATACAACAAATTAGTAATTTTTTTGTGAGGAATTCTTAAGAGCAGCTACGAAATGACAATATAATGAGTTTTAATTAATAACACCGAAATATTTTACCTGTGTATAGTGGGGGCATAGACAAGAAGCTTTTATTAGGACATTTTTGCTCTATGACGTAAAATGTGTAATGCTAAGGGGCATTGAAGTCATTACAATTTGGTGTTCATAAGTCAATAATGAAGCGAAATAGGGTTAAAATTTTCATTATATTGACTTCATGCCGTCTTAGTGATTCATAATAATTCATCAACAGATGTATCATAATTTAGGGTTACCAAAATTTGCAAAATTTACAGAATATTCACATGACTGGCCGCCACTGCATTAGTTTTTTATTCATAACCCCAGTGTTAACAAGGGAAGTTCCTTTTTGTTTTGAATTTTTTTCAAATGTTAGAACTCAGTGGTGACGATATTTTGTATTGTAACAGGAAAAATTGAAAAGAGTAAATGAATAATGTGTAAGTAAAAATAATAATGTATTTTTTTTAGATGTTTACTACAAAAAATGTAATAACTGCACTTATAGCACTTCCTGAAATTAAAGCTAGATAAAAAAATGTTAAATTAAAAATTAAAAAGTCTCAGTGATGAAATTTAAACCATTTATTACAACACAACAAAAGAATGTTTTCTGAGAATTTTGGATGTTTAAAGTGTGTCTCTTCTGAGATATTTCAGATCGAAAATACTACCCGATTTCAGAAAAATCGCAATATTTGAAGACCCATTTAAAAAAAGAATGCAACTTCAGGCTTGGAACGTTTTGGGGAGTAGTATACTACAATCACTATATCCAGACAAAAAATTGAAGGGGATTCTCAGTTTTATCTTTAACATTTTTAATTCTAAAAGGGAAGGTTTTTATTTTTGAAACGTTAATATTTACCTATTTTTTCGTTTAGTTATAATGAGTAGGCCTATATAAAAAGGATTGAAAATATTGTACATTTTAAGTTCTATTACATCGTTTTTGTTTGAATCAAATAGGCCTATCTTAAGAAAACAAAGAAGCTACAGAGTTTAACGAAAACCTCTGTAAAATGCAAATAGGCTGACGCACCAATAGAAAATAACCACTCAAAAAGAAACTGAACATCTAAAAAATTAATGAATACCCGTTTTAAACTCTCTGAATATAGTACAAACATAGATAAAAAATAAAAGGTAAATAAATTTTGTCAGCAACCAACAATATCAATATCAATATCAACAGTGTTCTTGAAAATATCTCACTGACTTTTTAAACCTCACCACAGCCATTCAGATCTTTTTATACAACTATCAAAGTCACCCCATGCAATCAAAGTCTCCCCAGTTGACGGTAGATATCACCATTTTAGGGCATCCCGGTCAGAGTATGAATTTATGCATCCAGCCGGGTCACAATCTGACCGTGTAGAAACTTACAAACTCCGGCCAACGCAAAAATGAACATAACAGGCCTGAGATTTGTATCAAAACGATGATTCCTCTGTTTTTTCTCGATATTCATAATTTACCGTAAAGCTTCATGCTAATCTTAAAAAGCTAACAAAGGGAAACTGACGCATGCGCAGAGTATCAGTCACGTGATGTTAAGGTTTAGGGTAACTAATAAGCTGGGCAAAATTTTTCGTGTGTTCTGACATAGACGGGATTCACTATGAGAGTTGCAGTCCTATAGCATATTCTTATGCTTACCACGTCCATCGGCTGTCTTAGGCACCAAATTACAGACCCACTTTCTCACTCTCCTCTAAGTGGATGTTTTGTTTCCTTCCTTTTCCTCGTTCTTGGCTTCTTTCATTCTTAGAGGTGTAATCAGCTTCTCTTTCCAGATAACTTGCTTCCACTTAGAAATGTGACCCTACCAGCTAAATGACACTGAGAGAGGAGGGAGCTGCAAGAATCAGGAACCTATTGTTAATTATTTATTTCTAGAGTGTAACTTTCCTGGTCAAGTAAAGTTCCTCGAGAAGTTGATATTGAATCCTTGTTATTCGAGGGTGATTCAAAAGTAAGTTACGTTATTTTTTAAAGGATTGCTATTTTATTCTTGGAACTTCTAATACACACAATTGGAAATAAAACCTTGACACTTTTCTTGGCCTAATTTCCAGTTACATTATGAAAATTTTCGTACAGCTTCACAAGCTTTGAAATCTCCTCTGCTTGGAACAGTACCGTCTGTGATTGTCCGACGTAGATGCCAGAGTTGATTGTTGTGCCTCATTCTATGAAGTCTACTTTGCTTGTCCCAAAAAACAGTCGCTAAAAGCTTCTTTGGTAGTCATGCTTGGAGGCATTATTGTGGTACTGTCAGTGATGCTAAATTTCCACAAACGTTGGGTGAGCTCAGAAAAACTACCAAAATAAAATAAAACATAATAGAACACACATGGAATCCTCGTTATGTGGCGCGGCGTATTGCAAAATATGTGTTCCTCCTGATTGGAGATCTTCCAAAAAAATCATCCCAGGTAATATCATAATTTTCTTCTTCTTCCGGTTTATTGTCCCTTCACGATTTAATCAATACTTCTAAATAATTATTTCTCGTTCCGTTCTCACTCTTATCTTTTTATCCATTCACCAATATGGTGTACTCCACACTCTTGTCTTATCTAACATTTTCTTGCCTTGTCCAATAATGTCCTTCCTGGTATTCTTCTTAAACACAAGCATAATTTAAATTCTAATTCTAAATTTTCCATATTAGTATTTATAACAGCAATATTATTAAATTTTTCTGAACGCAAAATTGTCATCAATCTTATCAAAGTGTAAAAGATTTTTGGGCGGTGGCTGTGGAAACTGCATTGACAGATAAGGCGTAAAAACATTTAATGAATTGAGAAACGATTCCAAACTATTTTGAGTGATTTGGAATAAGAGATCGTATTATGCATATCAACTATAGGCTGATTTTCGCTTCACAACGAAACACGATTGTGAGTAATAAAAATAAATAATTATGATAATTGATAACAATACACGGAAAATTATTGGGTGGGTTTAAGCCATATTGGGTGGCCCATATAAGTTGGGGCCACTGGGATACGTAGGGAAGTTGTTGTGACTCTATGCCATTGACTGTCGTTTTGTTTCAACATTCTCGTACATTAATAATAATAATAATAATAATAATAATAATAATAATAATAATAATAATAATAAAATACATTATCAACAAAAAGCTTATTGCTATTTCTGGGACATATTTTCAGGTAAACTTTTAGTGGATTTAAGAAACGAGGCACAACAATCAACTCTTACTGCTGCTGTTGGACAATCACAAGTGGCAAAGTTCCACGCAGAGGGGATTTCAAAGGTTGTGAAGCGATACGGCAAAATTTTCTGAATGTAAATGGAAATTATGTCGAAAAATAAAAGGTTTTCTTTTCACTTACGTATGTGTAATACAAGTTCCAAAAATAAAGTAGCATTCCTTAAAATAATTTAATGGAACTTACTTCCCGAATTATCCTCGTATTTCATGGTTTAATGAAAAATATAACAGCTTGAAGGAAATCACGTATAAAGTGACTTGATCAATGATTGCCAACAAGTTATTGTAGTATTCTGTAAATTTATTTATGAAATGGTTTTTAAATCCAGCTTGTATAGTACTAAATAGTATTCATTCTATATTTTTATTAGGCCTATTCCTCTTCCTCTTGTTAAAGATTTATGGTCTGTTTACTTTTGTACACTGTTGCACTTCATGACGTGGTCATCTATGGATCTTGTCACGGTTGGTCATGGATGTGATGACTAGCTAGGTTTCTAGAGTTGTCAATTTTCGGATGAACAGTCACGGAAGTTCTTATTTCAGTGGCCAGGACCTACAGGAAATGTCGGAGAACATTCATCCAAGTTCAGTTCCTTAGTAACATTGCTTAATGAAACTAGCTATCCTAATAGTCCACAAAATACCCGAATTTTGTCTAAGTAAGACTGTATGTAGGATGTTTTATAATTCAAAGTAGAATTTCATAGATCATGGAGTGAGTCAAAGACATACAAAGATAACTTATAATCCTCAGGTTTAAAATTGAATGAAATGGCCTGAAATCTATTACGGGGTTGCATGTGGATAAAAATTTAAACATTGCGCTTCAAAACAAAAAGAGATGATGACTTTATAAATATTTTTATTTTCTTAAATTCTCAACAAGCTTGCTAAATTCTAATAGGCCTACATGAGATCCACTGAATGATTTGATGAAGACGTGAAACATTGATGGGTATATTGCTTTTTGTTTTCTTAATTGTTTTGGCAATAAAGTCATGTCAAGATTTAGATTTCTAATTCTACTATCTCATAATATAGTCCATCGTTGTGTCTTCGGTCGAAGTGCGTCATACTGTTTTAATTAGCATACAGAATTTTCTCGTAGCAACAAATTTACCACAGTTGAAGGTCATCATTTTCAAAATACATGGTCCTCTGTACTAATAATTCTGTACAAGTAACAAAAAAAATGTTCAATTATACGTGAAAATAGACGAATAACTCGACGATGTATTTTATGTTTACAACATAATGCCATATTATTTTAGGTTTAAAAGGTTAATATTTAAAAATGCATAACCAGTAAATATTAATATTAAATGTTATTTAATCATTTTAATGCCGGAGAGCAATCAGACTGGTGTGCAAGAAAAAAATATTTTATAAACGTATAACTATGAGAACCTGTCTTTTTCTTTATATTGCAATAAACCTGCATTGGAATCATGTAAGTTTTACTATGTTTTATTTTCTGTCGGTTCTATTAAGAAGCCACAATATGTAGATCCCTAGAGCTACTTTTGAAAGATGACAATATCTCATACTAGGTCCTTCAACTGTCAAAATATTTTCAAAAGAAGAGACACCTGTCGGAGGAACCTGTGAGGCGATTTTTTAACACGCAACACAAGAACAAAAAAGCCATTTTTGTCTTGCCGGCGTTGATAAATGATATTGGATGAGTATACGACACACATCCATTCTCCAAGACGTCATAGCTATTAAATGGCTCATACTTAATAACATAACCTTCAAGGTGAATATCCGTAAGGCACAGCAGGGTTCGTTGACTTGGCAATATAATCCACTTTAATTAGTGATCAGTCCTCCAGTGTATCGCCACCCGAAGTTCCAAATGCGGACGATTCTTTTGAGTCACCCTTGCCGTGCTTAATTACTGCACTTCTTTCTTGTAGCCTTTGAACCACCCGTGAAGATGCGATAGCTCCAAGTTACTCTTATGAAAAGAACCCCTGCGGGTAGACAACCAACATAGCTTTACGTGCAGGACATCTCTAAGCGAGAGACCAGCAGTACAAATAAATCTTGGAAAGTATAATGGAAGGGAAGATTCTGAAACGAGAACCCTTTTGATAACACGTGAAAACATAACTGTTATTCCTAACTGAAGTTCAAAACTTCATAATCACTTCACTTAGTGTACTTACGGGCATAATACTGACCAAAATTATAAAATGTACACACAAACAAAGGTTACAAACACAAAGGCCTACTCATTAAAACCCTCGAAGAATAACGGTGTAATACTCAAGCGTACATGCTTGTTCTTTAGACGATATAAAGGAAAATGGGGGGAAAATATTGCAAGCAAGGAATAGTTGTAATAGTGGTAGTAGAAGTAGAAGTGGAAATAGTAACTAGTAATAGTAGTAGTAGTATTAGTAGTAGTAGTAGTAGTAGTAGTAGTAGTAGTAGTAGTAGTAGTAGTAGTAGTAGTAGTAGTAGTAATAGTAGTAATAGAAGTAGTAGTAGTAATAGTAGTAGTAGTACCGGTGAAGTTTTAATTTTACCTGGCTGAGTTAAGGCCATCGTCCTTTTCTTACATTCAGCCAAGACGAATAAAAAATACAGAATGGTAGCAAGAAATATGAAATAGATAAAAGTATAATGATACAAGATTCAAAGTCAGAAGGCTTATAGAGAGAGAATACAAAAAAGTACAGAATTACAATCAACAAAATCAAAAGAATGTAAAAATACAAAATAATATATATATATAAACATACAATAAGTAATAAATAATAAATAGCTGGAGAGTAACCCATTATGAATTAAATAAAAGACAAGAGAAATGATAATTTAGCTACAGTAAACACATCAGTTATCCTTTTAAGAATAAAGGAAATAATATTGAGTGAAGAATATAGGCTATTGTAGTAACTGGGAGGATGGCTATACACTTCGTTATCTATGGTTTAAGAGCAATAACTTTGTTGTTGGAAATAAGAAAATGAAATAAATAAATAAGTAACTGAAATAAATAAAGAAAAAAATAATCAAACAAAAGATATATAATAGAACAATCAAACAATATGGAATATATCTCTGTAACTTCCCCAGCTTTCGGGTAGTCGATACAGCTAAGTATACCAAACAATGTAGATAGCAAATTATTTCATTAACAGTATCTGAACGATCTATCATAAAAATTTGTTTAAATTAACTTGAAATAATACATAAAAAGTTTTCATACCACTAAGAAGGATGTGTGGTATATAAATTATTTCTTAAGTGCTTAAGATATTATTAAAAGAACATTTCACTGTTTGTAATCAAGATCAATTTTAAACCGTTTACAAAAAATAAATAAAGAAAAAAGATACACCACAGACTTAAAATCTAAACCTCTTCATATTTATGAAAAGTGTCATCGTAAGAACAAAGGTGAAAGCAATCTGTGCAAAAGAATCCAATCTTATATAAACAGTTGGTGTGTGCATATCGAAATTAGATTTTTGATTTTAGCTTTCTTTCATTAGGAATGAAAAAGTGACGAGAAACGTGATTTTAGTGCTTACCGATGCACAAGCTGATCATGTAGGCTATGTAGACCCAATAAATTATTGTTGAGCGCTTCGAATTCACTAGCCCACTCTATTTAATTCATTTATTTTATAATGTTACTGAATATTTAGAACGTGAGATACATTTAAAATGGTTATAAATGTTTTGTTACAGTTAATTGTTACAAATAAAACAATAATTAAAAAGATTCCCTAGTGTTGTAAAATGAATGTTTAAAATATTACCCTGCAGCATCAGTAGTGATATTAAAACATTGTTAATAAGTGAAACTGATTATCTCCGTTAGTAGGGAAGTTCATTTCATTCACTAATCAACCACTCGGTTTCCTTGACAGACGATATCCTTCCTCAAATTTCCATCACTTAGGCTATAAGTTGGATTTTAAATCTTAATTTGCTGTTTAATTTTGCTATTTTAATCGTTTCAAATTTTGTATAAAAAATAACGTTTTATTGGAACATGACTCTCAATCTAGAAACTGATGCCCAAAGTTATTAAAGCCATAATCACGACTGGACCTGCAGCGGGCGAAAAAAGGGTAGTATTAATTCCTTAGACCCTAATAACCCTTCGGATATAAAATTTCAATATACAGCAGTCGTCTGCAGTTCCCCTTCGTTTGAGTTTCGCTATGAGCATCAACCAGTCAACGGGATAATCACTCGAACTTCGAAAACGTTACTTCTGTCACGTCTCTGTAGAATGAGAACTTAATAAATTTTTTCCGGAAGCTCTGTAAGGGAAAACAAGTTTAATGAATATAATTTTGGGTGAATTATATTGTTTTATTATTATTTGTGCCACTACCAACCCGATATATTAAGCATTGAAAATAACAATGAAATTAAAAATGAAATAATGTAACTCCGCCATTTGATTAAAACGATACTCGTGTTAACAAATATCATATTTTATTTCTTTTGCAGTTAAATGAACAATTTAAAACATCTAGTTGTGGAATTAACAAACGCAGGTGAATCGAGGATACCTGCTAGTTTTAATAAAACAGAAATGCAAGTTTCTAACTATTGCTTATAGTAGAAAATACAAAGAGATTACATGCTTTCCCTATCACACGCTCAATGCTTCGACGTACGCGTACTTACCGTTATACTGATCCTTGTAATAAAAAAATTGCCCTAGCTGTCCGTTTTAATGAAAAGCCACTATGTTCCGTTTAAAAAAATACTTTGAACTTCAAGATTAAAAAAGCATTCTTGGAAAACTTAAAATATTGTATGTTAATTTTATATTCAAATGAACCAGCTGTGGCGGAATTAAGCAGAATCAATTGACAAAGAAGGACTGACTAACCTAGCATGTTATTATAAATAAAATTACCATCAGAATTAGAAGCTTTCTTGGCCACATTTCAGAAATGTTAGAATCCATACTGAACTGTACAAAAGTCTAAAGGAATATTTGGTGCTAGAACTGTTTAAGTTATTTAGAGAAGCAAGTTTTCTAGGCGTCAATATATTAAGCTAAACCTTGGTTTAACTCCATGCACCCATTGAAAAGTTTAGAACATGTTTAGACAAATGTGACTAATTCTTTTTAAACGACTTTATGCATTCATCTGTGATACTATTAGTTAAGGAAGAATTGGTAAAACTGAATGGTAACCTAAAAAGAATCTTACAAGGGAAATGTATTCCTTGAACCGGGCATCGAAGAAATTCTCAGGGTTTTATTATTTTTACACTCAGTTTTCAATCCACATAATTGTCGGAAATGTAGTCTATACTGTGTACAACTTAGGCCTTATTTTACAGCTGAAGTTACTCCTATAGATTCGCCCTAGTAGTCTTAGCTAATAAAATAATTTTAAAATAATCGAGATCTGGACTTAGAAATTCCATTTCTTGAATGCGATTTATTGGAAACTTTTATCTTCTTACTGAAGAACCAAACCACCGTATAAAGACTCTAATCCCTTTGCCAATATCGTAATTGGAAACTCTCCCTCTTCTGGTTTTTATCGAATCTAAAATAAAACGCTGTGTGTCAAGCCGTCTCCCTCAACCACACTGTTAAACTTGTTGCCTGCAGTCACAGGAAAAGAATCTCCCCTACTTTTGGTGTCAACTCAACAAATTCTCCCACACAGCTACAACCCATAGGACATCAATTGCTTCCAGACTCAGAGAGGGAAAACATAAAAACATATTGATAAGTTTAATGTAACTGTTGGTTTTATTTCCATCCAAAAGTCTGCCTTAGAGCAAGGCTGTACTGAAATAAATAGTGCAAAATGTGTTGCAAAAACTTTTCCACATACAGTATACACATTATTGATTTTTTAGGCTGATGAATAGAACCATTCAAAAATGAAATTATAGCCTCCAGATTTTAAAAGATCTAGTTATATTTTCGAATATTTTTCATTACATTCTTCTAACAACGTCACACATATTAACTGAATAAAGTACAATTGGTTAGGCTATCCACTTGATTTAGGAGGCCAAGAAAATAAATCATAGATGAGAATAAAAACTAAACAAAGTCAACGTAATATATTTCTACGAATTAAGCCACTTTAATTATTGCTATTTTTAAGTGTGGATAATTTTATTCCTTTGCGTTCAGATCTGCTGAAGAAAATATACTAAACTATATTTAAGCCGACTATTTTTATTACTCTTATTATTATTATTACTATTATTATTATTATTATTATTATTATTATTATTATTATTGCTTCTTGCATGCATTGACTGCATAGGCTATATGTCTTAAAGGGTGTTTAGAACTTTCGGGTTTACCAGTAAACTTCTGTAATAATTGAACCGTGTGTTTCTCGGGTTTAATTAGATTAATCCTGAGCTTCTCGGTTTAGTTTAAAGGATTGTGATACTGAGTTGCATAGCGATGACGAGTTCTGGAAAATAAACATAGCTTACAAGTCCGGTGTTTGCCTTTTTGAACGAGGAAATCATGGAAACCCCAAGGTCATCCTTGATGTTTGAGATTTTAGGTTTGAACACAGGACCACTTACCTCTGGCACATCGCTCGGATTTGTTTTATTGTGTGCATTATGACACGGTAAATTACATTTCACAACTTTGGGTTAGTAAACAAAAGAATAATGTTAGTCGTAAACTTCATAAAATTTATTCTATTACTTTCCGAAGTCGTAATTAATTCTTCGATAAATGTTTTCATTAAAACTGCCCTTAATATTATAGTTATAGTTTAGTTTAGTTCATTTCTGGGGGTGACAATAACATCCCAATCTATAGATAAATGTAAATACAATGTAGGCCTACCGTTTACCCACATGAATGTCATAAAACACAGAAAGACAAACAAACAGATACAAAGGCATCATTAAAAAAAAAAAATCAGTTTCTATGCATATTGAAAAATATTTACGGTGTTATTTCACTTTTGATTTTTATAAAGATCACCATACTTTTTCTTGATACTAGGTACTGGTATATGCAAAAAAGTAAAATCAAAATAATTAAATTGTTATAAATAATTTTGAGATTTTAATCACTTATTAAGGTATCGTGTATTTTCATGGTGCTATATGAAACACTATTCAAGTCATTCATATTTATTAGATTCTTATAATTAATAAAACATCACGTCGCGGTCGCATCAAAATATTCCACTCAACCTTTTACAGACATCGTATTATATATCTGCCGGTCTGTCACGTGACTATTTCCTGGGAGCAGAAGAGAGAGAGGCTCGATTCTACTAGCGTGCACAAAAACATTTCTTAAATTTACAATAGGCAGCAGATGTGAACAGATTTGAGCTCGGGCAAGCATTGACTAGAAAGGGAACTGGATGTTTTTGTATTGGAAT
Organism: Ectobius pallidus; assembly: GCA_964059195.1. Lineage (NCBI taxonomy): Eukaryota > Metazoa > Arthropoda > Insecta > Blattodea > Ectobiidae > Ectobius > Ectobius pallidus. Next base: position 135,149,108 of record CAXKWD010000004.1, read on the forward strand.
ACACGGACTACCTGCTCCCGCACAAGCACTTGTAACAAAATTCCAACGGTCGGCGAGAGGCACAGATATAAAACGAAACTGTAATTCTTCCCCTAAATGTTCCCATAGATTTTTTAGAACACACTGTACTTGGATTTTAAAGAGCAATATCTGTTAGTTTCAAGAACAAGAACTTAAAAGATCGTAATTATCTTATTGGTGCTCTAAAACGCAACCTTTCACTTTAAACTAGTGTAAGTGTACTTTCATTTAGCTTGTGTTTAATATTACATGAAGAAAAGTTCCTCAATCACTGGGAGTCGAACCCGTGATCCTTGCCGATACGTTCCCAACTGAGCTAACCAGAATTCAATTCACAGAGCCAGATGGAATATTTCTTTTATGATATCCTTAATAGTCGATCTCACTGGAAGATAATTACGTCATATTCAACGAGGCACACTAATTTAGCGGGTTTGTGTAACCGGGTTTCCGCTGTTAGGATATAGTAAAATTTAAGATGTTGATATATTCATTAAACCACAAATTAACTTTATTATTAACGATATCGCTTACTCCAAATAATATCGAAATCACCACATGGAAGCAAAATTACGCGGAACGGAATGTAGTCTGGGGGTGGAACATTGTGCTAATCCGGCATTCCTACAACAGCACCTGATTGATGAAATGACACTTGACCAGATTGCCTGCTTCCATGTAAACTCAAAGTCCAATAGTATGGAGAAATAGTTTTGAGCCTGGACTTGTGGCCTACGTGCTTAGGTTCGCTCCCAACCTGCCTCTCCCCTTTCGTGGGGTTCCATCACATACATAGGCTACATGGGGAAATAGTTGGATTTTATTACATATATTGCACTAGGTGGACTCAAGCATGACTTATTGCACAATAAAGTGAATTCTTATGATTTTGGTGTTAGCCTGCTGATGTTCTATCATACTAGACACGTACGAACACCACACGAAAGACATATATATACCTGTACTGAATGCAAAGTGAACTGTCGTCTTGTGATTGTGTATTCAGTTTAACAGAACCCTAAAATTTTACGAGATCAAACTATTTTTGTTTGATTGCACGGCTATGGTAGGTAATAAAAAGAAATGTACCTCCCGCACGCTATTGTCACCTTCAGGGGAACACAATGCTGCACCACCCACTGCTGCAGCTGCTCCATGGGTGCTAATGGGCCGCGTAACTAGGGACTGTACTAATACGCCCATCATGGCCTGCGCTATTAGGTACACTAATCATTTATAATTTGTATTGAGTTTCTATGCCAAATGTTCTTAAATAGGAAAAACCTCGCGTCCAAAAAATCTAAGATCTGCTCTTCATGTTGAAACGGAATCAAAAAATAAAAATCCTTACACATACTCATTTTAAATTACTTCAATGGGCATTGATGCAAAATCGGAAGAAAATCACACAAGGCGTTTGGTCATGACTTTGCATAAACAAATAAGTTACAGACAGACAGGCTAAGTATCGGTAAATCATTAGTTAAGTAATTATTTGCTGGAACAAAGTTGTAAACAATTTTAGACTCGAGACTAGAGGTAGTGTTCAGATTCTTATAGCATGAACCGCTTGGCTAGAATCGTTGAAAGAAGCTGAACATTGAAAAAAACGGATCCATTAAAACGGCACTATCTAGAAACGGAATAAAAAAAAATCCCTACACATACGTCCTTTTAATGACTTCAAGAGACACTCATGGCAGACTGTAAGCAAATCAAACACACAAATTGACGGAACAGTCGGGTTAGAACAGGACCTCACTTCGCTCGGTCAATCACATTGCATTACTGATTTACATTTATGTGTCCTTGTTCAGTTTATTCTCTTTCATTTATTAAAGTATCCTCGCACCTATAGAAAAAAACATTAATTACTTCAGACCATCTTCCTATTACTGAAAGAGTTTAAGTTTCACCTCACTCAATAAATTTGTGATATAAGTTATCCTGCAGAGAAAAACTTGTCTTGGGCGTGAATCAAACCCAGGTACCGGACCACTCAGCTCCCCAGAGCTATGTCTAGAACTATTCCAAACATTCCTCTCGACCAGTGGTTCCCAAACTTTTCAGTCCGTGGACCCCTTGAAAATAATTAAAATTTCGCGGACCCCCTCTGGGTTTTGAAACAAAAACTACCGTATTTTACGGACCATTTTTACTTTAAAAAAAGAGCCGTGAAAATTGAGTGTGTCTAATGGTCCGAAGTACATTAAAAAATATTAAAACGGTAAATACTGTCAGAACACCATAATTATAAAGAAGGTGGCACAGACTGTATATTAGTGCATTGTCACAATCGTAAAATGAAGGTAGCTGGAAGCCAGGTGTACAATGCGAAAAGAAAGTAATGTTGAGTTATTTTATACGAAAGGAGTTGTCTCCGCCCGGTGGTTTAAATGAAGAGCATGACCTCAAAATAGCCTTGTCCCGTACACTAACCGTATGCTGAATTGACGGTTATAGGGTGTAAAGGTATTTTCAGTATTTCATGAGAAATCAGTTCAATTATTAAAATTTACGCGATTCCACCTGTACAGAAGAGATTTTTGTACAACGCAGGTTTTAAGTTAGAAGTGATTTACACTGATTCCATTGAACAAGGTTATAATTTGTTTATGCAATGAAATACACTATCTCCTTTAAAATGCTTCGTTTATAATCAAATTAGAATTTTTTTCCTTTAAATTTCCATCCTAAAATCAAGGTGCTTCTTATGGTCCGGAGCGTCTTGTAGTCCGTAAAATACGGCAAATAAATACTTTGATTCAAATGTATTAAATTCAATAGACAAAATAACAATATCAATGGTAACAAAGAGAGTTTACTCCTTAATGTGAACAGTGAAGCTGCTTTTGATTAATTAGTTCTGCAATGTTAGGTTTAATGTCTGATAATTTAAATATTTAGATAAGTAGTGGGGAACACAGTTAAGCACTTCAAAATTACGGGATATCCTATTACCTCTTAAACCGCCTGCGGACCCCCTGAAAGACCATCGTGGACCCCTGGGGGTCCGCGGACCCCGCTTTGAGAACCACTGCTCTAGACGCCTAGAAGATCTATTAGAACATCCTCAAAGGAGCACTGTAGTACAAAGTGCTGACACTTTTCTATATTGATTAAAAACATGTGTAGCATTAAGAAATACATCAGTTTTCAATCATGTAAATGAATATGTTTGTATTTCGAATAGCAAAGATCTTTTTAGTTCTGTTCATTCCAATGAAATGTGCAGTTATCGTTGCTTGTTGTAAAATGTTAAGTTTCAATTAACCAACATCGCTTGTTATGAACAACATTCTTAATTTTAGTGAGATATATTCTTTCAATAATTATTTCATTCGGATGGCCCATCACTGAGACAGGTAGTCTTATTTAATAAAATAATTGGTCCAAGCCTTACGGAGTTCTTTCCGACAAATAATTAATTGGGTGTAGATTGTCTGAACTAGACGAAGAGAAGGTAATAAAAGAAGGAGAATATAAAGAAAGAGATAGAGAAAGAATTAGATAGGAGAAATAGAGAAATAAAGATATAGGCCTAAAGAAAGAGGGAGCGGAAGAGACAGCGGAGTAAATTATCTCTAGCATCTTGTCAAATTTATAAGATAAAGATTATCATTTTTATATTTTGCAGTCATATCTTTCTGATCATTCCTGTTAACTTTTAGAAATAAGTTCAGCCTCCTCGTAAAGTTATAGAAAAACTATGCTTGATTACTTATGGCTAATCGCAATCGCATCAGTCGTCAAAATAGGAATGTTATGTGAATGACCATGGAATATTGAAGTATGTTAGTATGTAAGCATTGTAAGTAGTAGTAAATATAACATTTTAATTCTGCCGGAACTTTTATTTCTGTTGTATTATATTAAACGCAATATCCCTAGAAGTAATATTCAATGAATTATCATACAATTTTGAAGATTCACACCTTTTGTAAGGATTATAGAAGTAGTGCCACAAAAATCAAACCTACTTGGAAATGAATGTGTTAAGACTAGGTAGAGCAGAGGAAAAATATCGCAACTGTAAAAAAACTAGTAGGCCTACATTATGCAACGTATAATATAATTTATTACGACATGAGTGTAATTTTGAGTTTCATAATTTTCATACGAGTGTCTTAATTACCATTAAGCTTCCAGGACTGCTCACGACTGTTTTCTTTTATCCAACCATAGTTAAATGTTTAAGTTTTGGGGTTTCAGAACATCTCCTAATGAAGCAAACGACTCTTGGATAATAGGAATTAGTAGTTCTCGTCTGTTCCTATAGAAAGCAGGCTAGAAGGCATGCAGGCTGCAGGGCTTCTCTTGAGTTTTAAAGTCAAACAACGCACATCAAAAACATACGAAATGAACTCAATTTAGTGTGATATTAAAATTAACCCGTACAGAATTGATTTCATTTTCAGTACAGGTTCCAGGCTATATTAAGCAGTTTCTTTTGTTATTCTCAGGGTTTCTAGATTTTTCCGTGTTCGATAATAATCGCCCTTTCCGATAGATGGTAGTTTAAGAGGCATGCAGGCCGCCGGGCTTTTCTTAAGCTTTAAATTCAAACAACGTACATTAAACACAAGAAATTAACTCAATTTATAATAATGTTAATTAACAGGAACAAAATTGATTTTGTTATAAATACAGATTTATAATACGCAGTTTCCTTCTGTGTTCTCAAGGTGTCAAGATCATTCATGTTCGATACTAATCGATACCATTCCCGTGTTATAATGAAAGTCTGTACGGCAATGGATATTATTAATATGCCGAAACGTCACACGTAATAAGCGTATTGTAGTATGGTCGAACAAAAGCGTATTTTGGAAATAACCGTTAGTGTTAACAGAAGATTGAGAAATAGGATACAGTAATAAATAAAAAGAAAGAAAAAAAAAACACTTTTGGCCTCCATAAAGTTTAAATCTAGTTTAAATTCCAGTTTCACTTGTTACATTTAAAACGAAATGAGTAAAATCGGTCAATTTAATTATACTTTTTAATTCATATAAGCTGTTTCAACATGTAACTGAATCAAAGTTTAAAAAAATTATGTTTCTTTGTTATCTTCAACCAAAGAAATATTCGAGTTGTTTAAATACCTTATTAAAAAGTGTTTAATTATGCTCTAATAGTGTAGACTATTCGTATTTCATTTTTCTAATGCACGGTCTAATTTAATCTACAGGGAGTCCCACGCAAGAGTTGGCCAATGATGCGGGTTCCTGCGTCGCGGCGGGCACTGCTCCAACTCCCGAGTGATCGGGTGAAATATCTACGTAAATAAAGCCGCGATTGGTGTAGTAATTCAGGTTCTCACATTTATAATTAAAATTACCGTGAAAATAACCACGTACCTCATCATAAGAGATGTTGGAAATGTTCTCCTCTTGCATTCACACAGTACTGGCACCTTTTTAGGAAATTTTCTTTCACGCGCATAAGTTTAACTTCTGAGACAGAGTTAATTTCTCTTGTGATATTGTCTTTAAGTTCTTCTAACAGTATTTGAATATTATTTGTGGAAAAACTTGAAAAATAAAGTATATAAGTCAATTTCCTATACATTAGAAGAACTTTAAAGGCAATATCACAAGAGAAATTAATTCGATCTCGGAAGCTGAACTTATGCGCGTGAAAGAAAATTTCCTAAAAATGTACCAGTATTGTGTGGATGCAACAGGAGATCATTTCCAACATCGCTTGTGATGAGGTACGCGGTTATTTTCATTTTAATTTTAATTGTTAATGTGAGAACCTGAATTATTACACCAATCACGGCTTTATTTGCGTAGATATTTCGCCCGATCGCTCGGGTGTTGGAGCAGTGCCCACCGCGACGCAGAAACCCGCATCATTGGCCAACTCTTGCATGGGACTCACTGTATATTGTTTAGAACAAAGCAATATTTTTTTATTAAATTTTACTTTTGATTTATAATAGTGGTAGTTTATCCTCCTAAATTCCCTGGAACATTGTATTATGTTTACGTTACACAATTTAAAAAAATCGTCTTAAAAATAACAGGGATTACGATTTAGAATTTATTTAACATGACGCCTAGGCCGCCGTTTTTTTCTCCCACAATAAGTTCAGACTAGTACAGTCTCTCTGGGACACATGATGGTTCTAATGTCCAAGAAGACCCCCAGGAATTCAGAGCACGAGACAAAGAAGTGGCTAAGGAATTCATACTAAACGACATAATAATAATACAAATAAGATTTGTAAAATAAATGGTTAATGGATTTAAGGCATGGAGGTCGTTTTCACAATCTGTGAGACATTCTTCCATCGCTCTTTATATATTGGTCATAGTTCTTAGTAGGTACGTTGCAAAATGCTCAACTTGCGACATCGAAATTCTACTACAGTTACTATAATTTTATTCATATGTAGTGTTAATTTTGGTTTATAGCTATTATAGATCAGTGGCTTGGATTCCCAAGCGGAGGCTGGGTTTCAACCTTTGGTTTCTTCCTGTTTCTATCATTTCACCACAGTGCCACTTCTATGTATAAATTGTTATAGGATAACATTCCCGATGACATGACTTTTTTTTTTTTCGAGAAATCGCTCATGACTCATGGAGCTTTGTAATTAATTCTAATGAAGAGTAGAGATTAGAAATCGTTCTATCGCGATAGCAGCGAATTTGGCAAACCTCAGAGGAACCGTTGCTATATTGCAAACCATCAATCTAGAGTATGATAATTGTTGAAGTTTTCAAATTTTACACAGTTTGATTGTTCAATAATTTTATTCACACGTTTTAGAACGTTTAGTTCATTCTTATTTTTTGTACTCTTTGTCTTTGAAGGTAGCCTTTAGTTATGGGAAGAATTTTTAATAAAAATTTCAATGATAATATTAAACTATCCCATTAAAGCGACACACTTTTAATTATTTCAATAACACCAAGAAAGAAAGGAATTTTTGCAAGATTGCACAAAGCCAGACAGTTTTTCTAACATTCAATTTTAGTTGTGAAAAAATCGAATTTTCGCGAGGTGATACAAAGCCAAACAGTCTTTCTAGAATTCAACTTTAGTAATTTATATTCAGTGAAGAAGAAAGGAATTTTTGCGAGGATTATACGAAGTCAAATATTCTTTCAAAAATTAGCTTTTAATTATTTTTATTCAGTGAAAAGTAAAGGAATTTTTTCGATGAAATACAAACCCTTTCTTTCTAAAATTAACTTTCAATAATTATTTTATTGTATTTAGTAAGAAGGGAATTTTTGCGAAGTAATAAAGTCGAAAAGTCTTTCTAAAGTGAACTTTTAATTAATGTTTTCATTTTTGTTAAATAAAAAAGAAGACTTTTTCCAGGTAATACAAGGCTAAACGGTCACTTAACTTTCAATTTTGTTATTTTAATTCATTGAAAAATTAAGTAATTTTTGCATCTGTTATATTGTGAGTATGAAATAGTTTCTATTGTAAAAGTGTTTGCCATCACATTTTATTTTCTTATTCCAAGTAAAGTGGTACAAGTAGAATACAGCATTATGAAATTTTCTGAGTTGATAACATTTCACTTTACGTAATGCTGTATGTTTTAGTAATCTCGAAATTACGAAAAATAGATTGCCTGTATTTTGTGGCCTTGACTGTAGTTCGGCTAGCGCCTGATGTGTAGACATGACGCGCTGTATTTAAAGTTGTAATTTGTTTGGAAAGGCAGCTTTGTTTAAGCCACGGCGATATTTTCGAGAACTCAAATTCGGGTGGTCGCCAGTTTGATATTTACAACCGTTTATGTATTTTCGGAAATTTCATGCTCTCAGAGGCGAATGTGGAATTCTAATTTACGCCCACCTATTCCGAACCTCCTCTACCATAAGTGTGTGTATGTTTTATGATGTCTTAGGAGGAAATCTTGTATGGAACATACACCAGCAAATCTCACCCAGCGTATGTGTGCTTGAACCATAGATTTTATTCCTTTTCGAACAATTTTATTTGTAAGTGATATGAAAGAGGAGTCGATATAGAAAGTACATGAAAATATATAAGTAACATGAAGAGAGGATTTATTTGGAGAAAAGGAACTTACAAAAGATCATTTATGTTATTACAATTTTCCATCTTAAAATTGTTTAATTTTAAAGGTTTTGCAACTTTTTAGTGTAATTCCAGTCTTACTGTCTTTATGCCTAAAGTAATATGGGCTGTAAAGAAAAACACTGTCTACAGTTTCAAAAAATCCTTATACCTATATCGTAAGCATGGGCACTGGATACCTTCCAACCTCTACATCATCTACCACTTTCTTCCGGCTTAGCTGCTAGGCATCAGGGTTGTGTGGATATGTGGTCAGCTTGTCGACAAGTAGATGTCAGATATAGTTTCCTTAACCGCTATTTCATTTCTAAATATCTCTTCATTAGTCTTCATGAGGATGAAACTAAACTGAATTAGCCTTGTAAGTTCCTTAGTTAATCGCCCCCTCCCCCCAAATCAAGCCCGTTGCAACTGTCAAATGTTAATCCGATGTTTCAGGACACCATGAAGAAGCTAGTAAGTAATTCACATGGCAGGTTAGCTTTATGTGCTTGCCATATGATTTTTCCTGATGCGTTGATTATGAATGAGATATGAGAAAAGGGAGGCCAGGAGAATAGAAAGCTTTAACGGAATACAATTCTGGTTAATAGTGAACAACTGAAAAACAAAAAAATGTAACACACAGAAATAAAACAAACAAAAAACCAAAACAAAGACACACAAAAAACTTAAAATAACACGCCTTCATCCACACTTTTACGCCTGGAGACACACAAAATCCGGAATGATTCCGATGGTCAATTTAAACCCGCGTGTTGACATGGACATGCTTTACTTTACACCGATTCTCTACGTATTATTCCTCATTCTCTGCATAAGTAGCCTATTGTTCGCCTCTGGAATACCATACCTTGTAATGTAAGAAGCTGTCGAAAGTTAGGTGAATTTCGGAAAATTAATTCGAATAAATGTAATTTTTCCCCATCATAATAAATAGCAATTTTCATTGCTCTTGTTTTAGTATCTTGGAACCCTTTTCTTAAATTTATTGCAACTATTAGTTTTTATTTTTAGCATTTTATGGGTACAATACTGTGTTATTTTTAGTGTTTTCTTTGAGTAATTTACAGATCATATTATTAAATTGTATTGTCAAAGATTTTTGTAGCAATTTAGGAATTAATATTAAATTTGTATTAGCAACATGAATTTTCTTACCTTCACATAGATCAAACAGTAATTTGAATATATGCATTATACTTTCCAAATAAAAGAAAGCATGATATTGTCTCATGTGGAAGATAAAAAACACATATTTGTCACCCTTGAAATAATGAATGGTAGACTAAATGAAAATCTCGGTTCAGATAATAAAAAACTGCCCCTGTTATCTATTATAATCAGTCTCCCTCTCTCCTAAGTTTCTTTCTTCAGCACTCCCTTGCTATCTCTAGCTCCTTTTCTTTCTTATGTGTTAATTAGTTGACAGTGACATTCCTTTCCTCATGAATGTATAAAAAGTAATTAAATATGGCATTTTCTGTTAAATTGTGACATACAACAAAACGTTTTCGACAAATAGAGATAAAAAGAACAACAGACACGATTTCTAGCGATCTCATGGCTAGAAGTCAGCCATGAAAACTCCTTGCCTCACATATTTGTATCCGTTCCATGTTTCCTATTTATCTTTATAGTATACGACATTAGGGAGCCATAGAAACAGAAGTAGGATGAGTTTGCGGGATTTATAGAGGCGCCCTGCATCATATGTAGGAAGACTGGTCCCTGGGTGATGACTCATTCCAGTACGTTACTTTGGAAAAGTCTGCAATCTCTAGCCTGTCACCTGGTGTCATATCAATAACGCCGGTGCTGCCCCCCAGAGATTGTCTTGACCGTCGTTTCTTCTGAGAGTCCGGATGCCGGCAGCATGCTGATGCCAACTCCGCTCTGTAGGCTAGGTATTATACGTCTTTTAGCGCCTGTTTCACTGAGGAGGGAGGGTCAACGTTTTCCTTGTATCCCCGGCGACACATTATGTGGCCTCCCACTATAGTTTGACTTCTACTGAGATATCGCACTGCAAGAAGAGGGAAAGAGGGACTGCGGCGCTGGAGGGAGTCGCTGTATCTCTGAAACCCCAGGGACATGCGAAACTTGCATTTATGGACGACTTCTTGTGAGCACACACGGTTCAAATGAAACATTTTCTTTCTAACAATTGAAAGCCGAAATATTTTGATAAGAATCACTCTCATAGTTTGAATATTTTTTTTTTTCCTTCCAGTGACGATTTGGAGTGTCATTTAACTTCATATTTCAGAATAGATTATATTAACTTTTTAGTAAACTTGACTATAATACGCTTATAACGGTATCTTAATGGGATGAATTAAAATACTGTCATTCAATAAATAACTGTCATTCAATAAAAATAAAGCATTAAATATATGTGTTGTTATTCCAACAATGGATCATTATTGCAAAATTCAATTTTCATGCCATGAAAGCATTTAAAATAAAATCAACTTTTTTCGTGTTAATTTTAATATTGTAATAAATTCGTTTCATTTCGTGGTTTTAATGTGCAGTGTTTTGAGGTTAAAATGTCCACGCGAACCCTGCTTTCCTCATGCCTTTTTCGCTAGCCATGTATCACAAAAAACGAGAACACCTAACAGCTGAATAGGCACCAAGATAGAGTCGTTTGTTTTATCAATTAGGCCTACATGTATTCTATAAAATCAAAACTTCGAATTTGCTTATGGTCAAATAAGCATAGTCATATGCATCTTGCCTTTAATAGTAGTAGGTTAATTAGGATGCTCATTAGAAAATTATGAAACTAGCGTTACTGAGTCTTAATAAATTATATTATAGCCTCGTTGCATGATATACGTTATGTGTCTGTTGACAATGTAAGTCGTTCCGTTGGTACTCTAATCAGCAATATTTTATTACCTTTTTAATCAACCGGCAGTTTACAGGTTTTGCATGATCAATAGCAGATAGGCAGCTAACCGAAAGTCCACGAGGGCTATATAGGCTACATAGAGTCTAAATATCACAGCGTATAGCGTGTGATCTAAGAAAAATATGCAAGGAGTGAAGTTACCTTCAACGAAAGGGTTACCTTCAGGGGTATAATCCTTGAGTCATTTTAAAGAAACATAGTCTGACATATTCCATACTAAAACACCTGAAAATATCTGGCTCGTCTTGCTACATCATTTATTTTAAAAGAGAGCAGATACCTTTGATTGTTTCGATTTTGTGAGTATTTTTTCACTACATAACAGTCAAGAGTTATAAAGCATTTAATTGAAAAACTATTTTTATCTGTGTATTTATATAATTTATCTAATAAAACAATTATAGTACACAAATCCTGAATACTTATTATTTTAAGACTCTCTATAATCATCATTAGGCTATATTGGGTTACAAATTATAACTTTCGACTGAAGTTTTGGTTCGAACCTGTGGATATCCAGAATTATTCAACCATGCTAATTAATCTCAATCCCTTATCAAGTATCAATTTTTCAAATTCAAGAAAAATGCACTATACTATAACAGAACTATTGTGAACTTTTCATAATAGTAATAATGAAATTATTCGATATTTTGAGAATTGTTATGAATCAGAAAGAAGTGTACTAAACATGGGACCTTCATTCATATTATATTGTACAGAACAAGGGTAACGCATACTTGTATAAATTATATTTTCTAATGTGTGAATAATTTCACATTGCTGAAGATATTAATTTTGGGACTAATGTTTAGTACACTTTTTATCTGTTTTGAAGAAACTAGCAGCTTTCTTTATTTACCATGAACGAATTACATTGAACATTTATGATGAACAAGTAGGCCTACCCATCCCGCCTAATTTCTCCTAATTTGGCATAAACTTTCCTTGAGGTCACTAAGAGCGACGAATGTGTAAGGATTTTTATTTTTATTCCATTTCAATATGAAGAACAAATCTTAGATTTTTTAGGTGCGTGGTCTTCTGTTTTCAGAACTATTAGTAACAACAATTATATTAATATTATCTCAATACTGATGTGTAAGTCGACTCTCGATATGCCTAGGTCCTAGGGAGGAAAACTGACACTTGAATAATGGAATTGAAGAACACTGTGTAATATGGTGAACCTGAAGTAGTTATTAAATTAATATTATCCCCCGGACAATTTAAATAAAAAGTCTAAATCGGTAACTCCTGGAAACATAACATTTCATTCTTCAGTTCCTGTTATGTTGAACAGAAGATACGGGCTCTTCTCTTGAAAGCACAGCAATAGCCGTAAAGAAGCGGACACTGCACGGGAATGGGTCTGTCTTCGAAGAGAGGGGTCACCGCGGCTATCCATCAGACCAATGCCGTACAGCGAGACAACACGCACTACGTGCTAGCCCTGCAAGTTGCATACTTTCCTTCCCATTACAAGGCGTTAGATAGATGGATCGGTTCACCCGGAACGCACATTCATCTGTCGTAAACACCAGGGTTCCTCCCGGGAGCAAACAGCATATGCAACACAATAGTGTGTCTACCTACTTCATCAGTACAAACACCTGCCTCTGTATTATTAATGCTAGAAATGTCATAAAATAGATCTTACTAACCCCACCATGACTTATTAACCCCAATGCCACGATTTGCAACTATTTAAAAACTGACCGAAAACTGACTGACTGATTTTAGCTTCCCTTTAAGCTATAGTTACGAGGACCGTCTGGGGCCGTTTACAGAAAAAAACGCAATTTCAAGGAAATATTTATTGCAACACACAGCCAGTGTTAAGCTATTTTTCAAAATATTCGCCACCGGAATTGAAACTTGTCTTACCATGGCACCAACTTTTGAATACTTTTGTCGTAGAAGTGTGCCGCCTGGAATTTGAACTACCGTGTGACAACCACCTTCGCTTCTCTGTCATTCTGTTATTTCTTTACGTGTAGGAAAAGATGGAAATCACTGGGAGAGAAGTTCGGGCAGTAGGGTGGATGTTTAAACACCTCCTAGCAAGTCTCCCAAGTCTAGCACGTCTCTATCAAGTCGCCTCCCAGCAGGAGGTGTTTAAACATTCACCATAAAGCCCCCCAGTGATTTCCATCTTTTCCTTCACCTCACGAAATGACAAAGTATCACACGGTGGGTCAAATCTCACACTTCTACGACACAGATATTCAAAAGTTGATGCCCCGGTAAGTCAAATGTTTCAATTCCGGTGGCGAATATTTAAAAAAATATATTAAAATGTCTGTTGCAATAAACATTTCCTTGAAATTGTGTTTTCTTTCTGTAAATGGCCTCAGGGAAACGTACTTTACGGACGGCCCTCGTACAATTTAGGCTATTTCTTATTGTATAGTACGCTACTACCTCTCTCATACGCCATTATGATTTATATTTTAATATTAGGAGATATTAGGAGATAAGTTAGTTTTGATTACCTGACTATATATCACAAAGATTTTAAATTTGAACTTGATTTATAAGGAACATAAAATGTAATACTGTATAGATTTAGACCTGCTATGTTAGGGTACCTTTATGAAACGTATGTTGAGAATTTAAGGAGAAAAATACTCTATGAGATAACATCATTCTCAACGAATATGAAATAGGCCTATATAAAAAATGACACTAATGGCCTAAAAATTATTGGAAACTGCTCTATAATTCAAACAAAATGCCAAACAGTTTATCATTTATATTGGAAGTGTAACCTACTAGAATGGAACCAAAAAAGAAATAAGTACAAATCAGTTCAATGGACGGTGCCGAAGGGCAAGAACAAATAATACAGTATTCCTTACTTCCTCATTGTTCCTAGCTATAACAGCAATTCATTAAAGATCTTGCAGAAACAATAAATCCAGAAGAAGTAACTTTTTCCCTCTCTTTTATATACCCTTCTTCTACAGATCAATTTAGCCACTATGGTGTTTTATCTACTTTCATACCGGGATATGTGATGCCTAGCATCCCTTTCTCAAATTATTCTTACAAAACAATAACATATTTGTTACGGACTTCCAAGGGTCAAATAAATGTCGTAACTTTAATGGAAAATTATAGAACATCACTTAGGCCTAAGAGTTCTTAGTCACAGTATATTAGTAAAACAACTTTAACAACTGTTTATTATAGTCATATATACAGTCATCTAACCTACGGAGTCTTGCTGTGGGGCAACCATGCTTACACAAACAAACTTCTACTACTGGAAAAGAGGGCAGTGAGGATAATATGCGGAGCTCCCCTGAAAGCACACTGTAAACCACTTTTTATCGAACTTGGTATTCTTACCCTTCCATGTATATATGTTTTTAATTGTCTTATTCATGTAAAGAAGAACTTGTCTGATTACACTCGATGCACATCTCTTCATAACTATCCTACTCGAAGCATTAGTTATATATATATATATATATATATAAATAAATGTAAATATAGCAAGACTCAGAATAGTTATGAGGTGATGTCATTGAATTTATTCAACAGTCTCCCAGAAAACATAAAGAGAATGACTTTAAGTAATTTTAAAAGAACAATCAGAAGATTTTTATCAACTAACCCTCTCTACAGTGTTGAAGAGTATTATAATATTGAGTGGTTTTAATTATAGTTGCAAGTTGTATTTTATTTTCTTGACGTTGCTATACATTGAATATGTCTCCAGCAATAAATCTCTATCTCTATCTCTATCTCTATCTCTATCTCTATCTCTATCTCTAAGGAATGCAAAGAAGACATGAAATCCATTAGGTTTGTTGGAAAGACTACAAACAGCTTGGATATGATTCTTAAATTATGCCGTCCGATCCAACTGTTTAATGTACGCACCAATACGCACTTACGTATTATTGTAATTCACTAGTTTATGTTTATAACTTTAGTATCTATGTATTTCGTTAACATTGGCCTTTGCGAAAAGAATATATTTCATCGTAAAACTCCTAACCTTACCAATTTTTGAATGGGTTTTAAGAACTAGTTCAAAATTAATCATTCTGACATGTTTTATTTTCGTCATTTTACTGCAGTAATTCTCTCCTCATATGCAATTATTTCTCGATAAAAACAATGACGGAGGAACTCTTTTAGTTCAACGTCTGATAATAAATGATATTCTAAAGAGAATTAAGATGTGATTTAAACGATTTCTTGTTACTCTTTGAATTTAATAGTTAGTTTCCGTAATATTAAATATTATATGACGCTATTTATACATGTGGCACTACTGCATTGCTAGTCTTTCGATTGAAGCAACTTCTGAAAGATTCGATGCCCGAATGAAGGTCTCTGCTGTGATTACACAATTTACAAACAACAATACTAATTTTAATATTAACAGAATCTTGTTTCATACTCCTTATACGTGAAACAGTCTTGTTAAAATACCACTGATACTTTCATATTCTCCAGATGCGGAAGGTGAAATTACTCTTTTAGCCTAATTTCCTACAACAGTGAGGAAATGCTTATGAGTGCATAGTTATGTTTATGTAGAGCAATCACGAAAATTTCTTCAACTTACATGAAAGACGTTATATCTTAAACTGATATTTAATTCGTATTTTATTAGCTCTTATTACAATGTTTTGTTAAGTAAATTACCTAGTACCTTAATTGTTTTGGAATATCGTAGGTAATATTCCTTGTGCCTATGGTGTAGAGTCTTGCTAAGTTAAATGCGAGATTACATGCATCATTGTTTATTTGTTTATTTTTATTTATACACGGTATATTTAGTTCCGTAATCGATGTCTGAGCAGAGCACATCAACAGGCATATTTTAAAAAAATACTTAAAAAATTCAGGAATGAGATTTTATTTACGGACAACATATCAGACTGCCCAAAGCAGTCACATCCCAACCATCAAATCCAAAATGCCTCATTTACCTTTTTCCGTGTTGTAGTATTGTAGTGTAAAAGCATTTTCTTTATACTGAAAATTGATAGACCACTAAATTAATTAGTATTGATGTAGACTAATATTTTAATAATCGTGTACATGTGTCAAAATCCAGAAAGATAACATGGCCACAGAATATAGGAGATGCAAAGACGTTAGCCGATTTTTTATTGTATTTCAAACTGAGATATACCGTAAATTTCAGTAGTAGTCCTCGCAGATTCTAAGTCATATTTTATGTTTTAGTTCTTTATTTTCTTTCTTAAAGCTATAATTTCTCATTTAATACGCTTAGAAGTTTTATCATACGGATTATGAACTTTAATGGATTTTCATATTTTGACGAGATTTATTACACTATAGTAATTGCTCACTGATCAATTAAGTTATTATTATTATTAATATATTCCAGTTGATATCCCTACAAGTTTTCACAAAGAACCTAATATGGTGTTTGTCACGAAAGCTATAGGTTTTTCTAGCAGGTTTTTATGTGTCTAGTTATTCTTTATATTCAAACTCTCCGCCCAGGCTATTCGGCTGAGTCAGTTATTGTCGCGGATTGATACAATTGTTTTCCGCCTGTATTCTGGCTTCGCGCTAAGCAGGTGCAGCTTAAGACGCCTCGTGATCTAAAACAGCGTCATAACCAAGTCAGTTAGAAGCCTGCGTCCACACGAGACAGTCTGTGTTGGATCGCTCTGCATTTTCGCGCCAGTTGCAATACAATAGCATAATCGGTTATTGTTCTTAAACCGCGAATAAATACATAATACTTACAGCTACAAGTATTATCGTGTGCGAGTATTTAATCAACAATATTTACAGTAGATTCAGTTATAGCAACGGCTTTCAAGATCAGTCTTGAAGCTCGTGTATTAGTTCGATTGTATTGTGCAACCAAGCGTTCTCAGTAAATCAGCTATACAACGCATTATTCTTCAGATATCAGTGTTAATCAATCCTAAACGGAATACAGCAATTATTACGAGCATTTTGATATATAATTCATTGCTGGCATAAATTCCTTACAATTATCGCCACGTGTACAGATTACCGCCAAAACGCATTCCATTGTTCATTGCAAGTGTATCAATCAGATATCAGTTTATTTGTTATATCTTTTATCATTTATTATTCAGTGCATCTATTTTTACCTATATCGTGTGAGATCACAGATTGTATAGTTTTCCCGACAAGTGAAAATCGTTTTTCATTTGCTCCTCTCGGTCCGGATGTATGTCGTTTTTGCATTTTTTGGTTCCTCCTCCGCCGGATGTAATTTGGACAAATCTTGAACTCTCACACATATACGGTTTCTTCTCGGTATTGTTCTACCATAGGTACGGATTTCAGAATCCAAACGTTTCCTCGGGTCCGCCCTATAGATCACATAGCAACCGCGTATCGGACGGCATAAGAATTCTAGCTACTCTGAATTCATGGTCCAGTGTTGTCATCAAGTTGGCAGTGCCCAAGTCACTCCAAGCAGAAGTAACTACAAGACATCAGTCTATAATCACAGCAAGGCTGCAGTGTGCAGTGATTAAGGCTATCATCCAGCGGCGGTGACTAGCGGTGATCAGCAAAGCTCTTCAACAGCGAAGACAAAACAACAAAAAGATTCTTCAGAGCGAAGTATCACAGCATTCCACATTGACGAGTACTTCATTCTATATCCGAAATGGAACAAGATTTGAAGGTACTAACGAAGAAACGGCAGTTCATCAGAAGAAAATTCACTTTAATTCAGAAGTACTGTGACAGCATTACAGAAGAAGTTGATGTATTTCGACTTAAAGCTGAGTACGACAGTCTTCATGAACTTTGGAACAAGTTTGAAGGTGTACAGACTCAAATTGAATCTCTCATCGAAGCTGAAGATGACATGGATTTCATATACAATACGATGAAGAAGTGAGAAACAATTACGAAGTGCTTAAGGCCAAGTTAAGTGGTCTTCTGTTTCTCCATGAGCAGCAAGTGCATAGTGCAAATTCCCATCACAGTGATACATCACATCACACCTCGCATTCTTGCAATGCACAGAACAGAGTTATACCATTACCTAGCTTAGAATTACCCACCTTCGATGGAGATGTTACAAAATTAAAACATTTTCATGATACGTTTACTAGCCTCATTGTGAATAATGAATCGCTAGATGCAATACAGAAATTAGATTATCTTATAGCGGCTGTTAAAGATCAAGCGCAAGTGCTAATTGAAAATCTACCTATTACCAGTGACAATTTCCCAGTAGCCTGGAAATTGATTTGTGATCGCTAAAATAACACAAGGTTAATAGCTACATCACATGTGCAGCAATTGTTATCATTACCAGCAATGAAAACAGAGAGTGTAACAGAACTCAGGAACCTTCTTAACAGTTTTCAGAGCAACCTAAACGCAGTAGAAGCTCTATCTCTAGAAGTTCCGCTACATGAAGTTCTCCTAACGCAGCTTCTGTTAAACAGCCTAACAGACAGCACTCGCAAAGAATTTGATAGTAAAATCGACTCGCAGCATTTTACGTCTCTACAAAAGCTCACAACTTTCCTAGAATCTAAAGCACATTCATTAGAGATTCTAGCTGCTTCTAGCAACATGTCCAGCCCATCGCCTACAAGAAAGGTTGAGCTGCGATCACATCAACACACTGTCCATGAATCGCGACAGTCGTATGGAGGTACAACCAGAGTATCTTGTGCCTATTGTCAAGATATTGTCAAGATATTTACCATTGTGATGAATTTCGACAAATTCCAGTCAACGAGCGATGGAATTTCGTCAAGTCACAGAACCTGTGTGTAAACTGTTTCTCATCGAATCATCAGGTACGCCAGTGCAACTTAAAATCATTCTGTGAGTGCGGAAGCTCAGTACATAGCCAGCTCTTACATGATGACATGAATAGGGTTTCGCTCCAGGATGATTCTGACTCTACGACAGATGAAATGCCACAAATGCATTCTTTTGTGGTTTTGAGCAAATCTACACAACAGCAAGTTTGTCCTCTGTGTAAACTGAAACACGTTTTACACAAATGCAACAAATTTCGCAAATTCACAGTGCAGCAGCGATGGAGTTGTGTACGATCCAAGAAGCTATGCTTTATTTATTTCTCTTCTGAACACAAGGTGCAAATGTGTTCTCTGCATTCTTATTGTAAGTGTAACTCAACTCACAGCAAGCTATTACACTTCACAAATAAGAAAGCTCAGTCTAAAGCAAACGCTTTTACATGCGTTGACATCAGTCGAAGTCAACAGAATACTTCATCACACAGAAACTTTTAACCAGTTAAAGTTCGCAGCAACTCAAGCAAGGCATCTCGTCACATGCAGAGCCAACGCTTCGAGAGAAATAGACCCAGTGCAGCGGTAAAACTAGTTCGCAACAATTACGCTTCCTTCAAGAATAGGAACGAACATTTGCATACATCCCTTCACAATGAATCTTTCAACAGTCAAAAAGGTTTATAACAAGTGACAGTGAAAATTCAAAGTGTAAAGTAGATCCATTCTACAGAGCTTTACATTCTCACAACAAGACACAGCAATGTTTGCCTTCTTCAAAATAGTGAAAAGCTATTTACATGCATCATCTGTATATATCAAGTAAGAGAGCGACTATGTTATCAAGACAATCTTATGAAACTCAGCCAACGAAGCTAACACATTACATTGTGATGTATGTAAAAAGAAAAGCAGCAAGATTTGTTTTCCACAATTACAGTCAATGTTTAAAATGGTCTTTCTCCAAGATGTCCATTCATTGTCAGTAACATAATATCATCAGCTGTGCCCTGAATGATATACAGAAATCATCATGCATTTCTTCAGTAAGTTCTACAACTTAGCAGTTTTACAAATTGTGTTTCAACAAGCAACCTGATCATCTTCACTACAAACGTTAATTGCTCCAGCTGTTACGTACAAGTCGAAGCTTCTTCACTTATGGATACAACATCAGCTGTTTGGAGTCCAGTCATCATTCACCTAGACCTTCACAGCCTTACGTGTGTTGCCAGTCTAGTAGTGTAGAGTCAGTGCTTTCAGTGTTATATACCAAAGTGTATTTTTCTCGTTATAGCTTGCATTCCAGTTATATTCTTTTATTGAAGTGATACTTCAAGGCGCGGAGTAATGTCAACGCAATTTATAGGTTTTACTAGCATGTTTTTATGTGTCTAGTTATTCTTTATATTCAAACTCTCCGCCCAGGCTATTTCCGCTGAGTCAGTTATTGTCGCGGATTGATACAATTGTTTTCCGCCGTTTTTCGTGCTTCGCGCTAAGCAGGTGCAGCTTAAGACGCCTCGTGATCTAACACAGCGTCATATCCAAGTCAGTTAGAAGCCTGCGTCCACACGAGACAGTCTGTGTTGGATCGCTCTGCATTTTTGCGCCAGTTGCAAGACAATAGCATAATCGGTTATTGTTCTTAAACCGCGAATAAATACATAATACTTACAGCTTCAAGTATTATCGTGTGCGAGTATTTAATCTACAATATTTACAGTAGATTCAGTTGTAGCAACGGCTTCCAAGATCAGTCTTAAAGCTCGTGTATTAGTTCGATTGTGTGCAACCAAGCGTTCTCAGTAAATCAGCTATACAACGCATTATTCTTCAGATATCAGTGTTAATCAATCCTAAACGGAACACAGCAATTATTACGAGCATTTTGATATATAATTCATTGCTGGCATAAATTCCTTACATTTATCGCCACGTATCCAGATTACCGCCAAAACGCATTCCATTGTTCATTGCAAGTGTATCAATCAGATCTCAGTTTATTTGTTATATATTTTATCATTTATTATTCAGTGCATCTATTTAGCCTATATTGTGTGATAATAAAGTTCCATCGTTTATTACATGAATAAGGGTTTTGCTCTAATATTACATTCGTGGACCTCTGAATCCAACGACCTCGATACATAGTCCACTCTTGCTCTCATCCTTTTATTATTATTGTTTGAATAACAATTGGTCCTCCTACCAGAGCGTTACATTATACCTCACATTTTGCTCCTATCTTTCCGGAAATATCCCGGATCCTACAGTGTTCGTTGATTTTTAAAAAAGCATTGTAAATTTTCTATACAGTAACTTAATAATTATGGTTCCCGTCAAACAGATAGATGAAACTCGATAACCTGATTACTAAACTTCGAATGTTTATAGAAGGAACAGTTAGGTTCACTAAGCTGTACTATAAAAAGAGGTGGATGAGTGTATCACCGATGACAACAAGAATGCGTTAATTTGTAATCAAAAGTAGAGTTAACAAGTGAATACGTTCCATATTTATTTATAAGGAATGCATAATTAAAAAATCAGGTAAACTATGTAACAAAGGGCCAGAATGCTAACTTTTTATCAGTGATAATTGCAATTAAGATGTGCAGAAAATATTTATTTTTCAATCGATTTCCGAGTTAAGCTCCAGATTGATTCATTAAGGCAAGTCCTACGGAAGAACAAGGGTCTCTTTCTTCGGATTAAAATCGTCCTGCGTCAGCAGAACTATACAGTTTCGTGATACTGTATCTTGACAATCGCACACTCACATAACAATAAAAATAAGAAATAAAACCTTGTTAAATTGGCCGGCTACAGGACTTGAACCAGGGACCTCCAGAATGCGAGTCCAAAACGTTACCATCTCGGCCACCGGTCTAGTTTCATAAGCATATGTGAAGGAATATGTGGGTAGTGTAATTTGTAAAAGCTAAAGCATTGCAACTTCCAAAGCCGTATAAGAACAGTGTAAAACAATATTTTGTCATGTGAACTAATTTGCATTTGATAAATTCTTTCTTATATACTACCATAGAATAGGCGCTAAATTCGGCATTACTCCGGTACCGGTCAACCGATTTAGTCCAATATCAATAAGCTTCTTCCCATGGACGTTATAAATGCGTGTACCAAGTTTCATGAAAATCAGATAAAGCGTAGCCTATTTGAGTTATCGCGCGTAGACACACGGACAGACAGACAGACAGAGTCAGACGAACAGACATTTTCCCGTCTCCCACACAACCTCATAAAGTACCATTCTGACACTTAATAAATAAAATTATCTCCGATTTATATTCCACACATAAATGGTGACCAGACTTGAGTCTTCAATCGCTATAGGATCATACGAAGTCTACTTATTACCGTTATAACATGAATGAAAATAATAATACATTATGCAACGAGCCTATAATGACATTTATTAAGACGTGAGTAAGTTTTTTTATGAAACAAGCGAAGCGATTTTCGTAATTTTCATTCGAATGTCTTAATTAGGCCTACTATTTTTGGCAAGTTGCATACGATTGTTTTTATTCGGCCATAATTTATTGCTTTGTGTTGTTAGATTCATCAAAGAAGCGAGTCGCCTGATCTCGGCGTTCAGCTCTTAGTAATTTTTCGTCTTTTGCGATGGTGTGCAGATACGTCGAAGATTCTCTTGCGTTTTAACTTCAAACGAATCGACTTTAGAGCACGAAATGAACTACATTTAGTATAATGAATGATTGAATGGTTTATTGTGTCACAGAGCATATTATAATGCTATGGATATAATAAAACATTGTTACAGGGATAGAGTTAATTATGTACAATATTCATTAAGACTAACAAAGACAAATAGTAGGCTACTGGTTAACATAATACAATATAACATTAAAATTACCACGAATAGAATTTATTTTATTTTAAATGACAGTTTTTATTACGCAGTTTGATTTGCTGCTCTGAAAGCCTCGAGAATGTTCCATGTTCGAGATTAATCGATACCACAACAATGTAATAATGAAACTGTGAACTTTAATGGATATCATTCTTATATTATTAAGTCACTTGTAATAAACGTTTTATAGTATGGTCGAACAAACAGTCTGTTTCGAGTGACACTCAAGAAATAATTTTTCAGGATGCCCAGTGTTCTTTAAAACTGTTCTCATTACAGTACCCACATACAACAGAGAGTGAATTTGCACGTTTACATCAGATATACGAGTGCGCTTTGGCTCTATGTTTCATTCTACTCATTTTGTGTTTTACGCTATGGATGTTATAATCACAGTAAGAATGAATTTTTCAGTAGTCTACACCTATTACTTTCCTCATTCTCCCAATCTCTCTTCCCTCCCTGGAAATATTTCTTTCATCTTTTATTTCTCTCTCTCTCCCTCTCTCTTTCCCTCTCTCTCTCTCTCTCTCTCTCTCTCTCTCTCTCTCACTCCCACGTATTAATAGACACACACATTTCACACACTTGCATACTACACTCTCATATACATAATACGAGGGCAAGTTAATAAGTATCCGCACTCTCTTTTTTAAATTGTTTGCAACAATGCAAAACTATTATTTTTATTGTTACTATTGATATTGTTTCTTTATCTTTAGGTGAGAAAGTACTAAGCCACATTTTGGTCTAAAGGTTTTGTTATTATTGTTGTCATTGTTACTTATGTAATTGACTGATAAATTTTTTTGGCATAGGCTAACTTGTACTGATCGCAATAGAATAATAATTAATTCTTCAACTCTATCACATTATAAATACTCAACGGTGGGTAAAAACATAGAAACATAGGGTTAATGATACTGAGACATTTAAGAAGAAAAATTCTTCTTGAGCTTCGAACCTATGACCTTCGGCTTTCCGTGCCGAAACTCTCCACAACTTAGCTAGCCAGAGTCGGATTCACAGCGCCAGAAGGCGTCTCGGAAAGAGCGTTGGTGTTGTCAGCTCATATAGGATCTTTCCGCCACTGATTGTAAGGACGACAAGGAACGGATTTTCCATTTGCAGTCAACTCTCTAGACAAAAGAGAAAGTGAATGAATCTACCTTTCTCTCTGAAAATCCTTGCCAAGTAAAATCTCACAGACAATTGTTGCCAACTGTGTCTCATTCAAAATAATATAATAATTAATTAGATAACCCAAATAATTTCAAACAAGTATAACAATTTTATACGTGGACACCAGAGTTGGTGGCTGACTTTTCTACATTAAGAAGACCCATCGGTACCTATTCTAATAAAAAAATGTCCCGAGGTAAAAATAGGTGACTTTTTATTGTAATAATGCAAACGAACTGTCGCAAGTTTTGACATAGTTACTACATGATTTCTAGAACAGATTTGTTTTGAGTTAGCTTGTCAATTTGCCGATGTGTTGTTGGCAGCAGGCCGGGCGCGTGGTGGCGTCTGTCGCGAAGGTTTACACTAGGAGGCGCCCGACAGCGGTAATGTAAACTGCGACCATACTCACGTGCGCAGGCATCTGTCTCCGCAGCAGCTCCAGTTTATTAATAGGGTCTCCTCTAAACAATTCCGCCCGTCCTGCTGCTGCTTGTCGCTCCTTATTCTGCCACTTCATACTCGTCTCAATTATTACAATTCACAGTCAACTCTTTCTTCTCAGTATACCGAAAACAACATTCAAAGTCAGCGAAAATCGAAATCCAGTAGACGGCGATCTTTATTGGCGATCTTCCTTGTCAGCGATCTCTATCGTAGCTGTGGTTTCTTTATAGCAAGGCAAGAAATGTCAAGCCTAAAGGGATTAGCCAAACCAAGAAATTTACCCGCCATCGTTGTTACAAGTAAAGTAAAAGTAAAGTGTTCCTATACAGACCAGGAAGGCTGGGTTCCAGGAGGTTGAGGCTCCCAGATTTTTAACATACAGCACGTCAAGGTGGTAAGGTGCCTTACGCACTGACCACCTATACCTCAGGATTGCTCCTGGTACTCATTTATGTTTAAGGATGAGACGACCACAGGACCATAGTGCCACGAGAGGGATTACACCAATTGAAAATCCTCAACGGCCTTATCACGGATCGAACCCGCGATCATCCAGTTTGTAGGGCAGTGCCTCAAGCACTACGCCACGGCGTACAATTATTGTTACATACGGTATAGCATTACAGCCCTTTGGGAGTTATGAAGAACCATGAAGTTCCCTGTTTGTTCTTTTCATATAAAATAATAAAGCAAATATCCCTTTTAAATATAAAAAATTAAATACATAGGCCTAACACACTCTAACTGAACTACTTCCCCTATTTAAAAAAATACTAAGCTTGTTTGTATGTTTTGCATGGTATCAAATAATTTTTTAACTGACTGATAAAACAAACAATATATTTTGAAAGCATAAAATTGATTGAAAACTTTAACGACTGCAACAAACAACAGACAACACAAACTGCATTGTTTGTTAATAGAAGTGCTAGAACAACGATTGGCTAAATCACAAAGAGCCAAAGCCAAAGAAAATCGCTTGAAAATTCCAGATTATTTCGATGACTTCCGGATATTTCCGAACGTTCCGAGTAAATATGAACATTTAGTCAACTTGTTCACATCAAAAGCGAATTCAAGTAGGCCTATCATTATCAACTATAAAAAATTGATTTTTCGTTTTGGAAAATAAAATAAGATATCAGATGTCGAAATCGAATCTTTCTCCCCGGTTCCAAAATTACGGTCTGGCGACCGGAAATTTCGCGCCCTGCTTTACAGAGCGAACTCTTCCATGACTTCTTATCTAGTTGGACATGTCTAAACAGCTGGCTTAAAAGTGGTAGTGTACAGTCTCATCCAAAATGGATGGATATAAGTAAGAAAACTTTTGGCACTACTATTTCTTTTACAAGAAAATAATAGTCCTAATTACATTAAATAAACATTGAACTTCAAGTAAATACGATTTGCATGAACAGAAATATAATGTTTAGGAAACAAAATACTTTAGTTTATACAATCATATTATTGATATATTTTGTCTTCCCTGGCCTAGTATAGAAACAACCTGCGGCGATCTGCATCCTACGTTTTGCTTGAAAAGAAGTTTCCAGGGAATTTCGCATGCGCCAGACATATACGCCGGCGATCTTTATCACATCAAAAACACGTACATTGGTTTTAATTAATGGGAACAGTAAGCTAACTACAATCGTCAATATATTCGCCCTATGAGATCGCATTAAACAATATGTATCTCTGAGCTACTTTTAATAGCTATTTATGTATCAAGTATGCAAAATAACGCTTTAGTGGACGAAACTAGTATAGCGGCCGAGGCGTAAGCTGAGCCCAAATTACTAGATGATTCCGACATAGTTTTTGCGTACGTGGTGCATGTAATATTTGTTTAGTAAAAGTTCTCTAAATTATATGAAATGAAATAAAAAATATCCTACAGGGTCCGGCAGAGAAACCTGACGGTTTTTAAATTGAAATTACGACAAAACTATATCGTTTGCGTACATTATTTTATTTTAGAATTACAATACATCTCAAAGTATTTTACCTACATCAATTACTTTTTGAAAATTGTGTTCCTACTTCAATCCACAAAGCTAAATAAGCCCATTACATCAAAATTACTATTATGGTTTCGTGAAAAGTTGGAATCAGCCGAAACTGCGTAGTGTCTTAACTCGTGGTCGCCAGTACACCTCGCGCTTGCGCATTCAAGTAAAAAACAATTGCCACTCACAACAGTATGGTATTCCGACATGGAACAATCGAATTTTGATGAATGTTGAAATAGCAGCGAAACTGATGCAATCTTGTTTAAACGTAGATTTCATAACTAAGTTTCAAAATTGTTTTTTACTTGAATGCGCAAGCGCGAGGTGTACTGGCGACAATGAGTTACGACACTAAGCAGTTTCGGCTGATTCCACCTTTTCAAAAAGCCATAGCAATAATTTTGATGTAATGGGCTTATTTAGCTTTGTGGATTGAAGTAGGAACACAATTTTCAAAAAGTAGTTGATGTAGGTAAAATACTTTGAGATGTATTGTAATTCTAAAATAAAATAGTGTACGCAAACGATACAGTTTTGTTGTAATTTTAATTTAAAAACCGTCAGGTTTCTCTGCCGGACCCTGTATAATAAATTATAACGATAGGTATAGTCGGCCATTCGTTAGCGTCACATTCCCACAGCCGCCTGAATCGCAGAACAACAATGAATCTTACCAATACGAAACGCGGTATAGATGCATAATACTCGTATATGAGTCGCTTGTTTGTAAACAATAATGCATACGAACTAGTATTTAAGAAAAGCTCGTGAAAATATATGTGACAATCCCGAGGAAATTTCAATCCAAGCCAGAAACATTGAATTGGAGCTGCTGCCAGTAATCTCGGCAACAGTAGACTATAAGAAGGAATTATTATTGCAATTAAATTCTGATGCATCCATGACAGGCAATGTTTCTCTTGTGAATCAAGATGTAAAAATTTGTTCGCTTATATTTGTTGTTATAATATGATGAATTTGGCTATCGTGTTTTGCGAAAAACCATGGTAAAGTTTCTGATTATCATAAAGAAACATGTTGGCTTAAATGTTTTGTTCTATGGCCAAATATATGCTTTAATCCATGTTAAAGTTGGTGTGACTAATCGATGCCATTTGGATTTTGTTTATAGATTGCTATGACGACTTTAGCGTCCTAGGCAACCTAGGTCGATAAAACTGCATTTTAAATGCAGTTCTATGGAATTTTAGCAGACTAGGTCCCTAAAATGCATTTTTTGGCGTTCGACAAACAGCTGCTTTAGAGAGCGTGTAATAAAAATACATTTTTGACCGATCAGCAAAACAACTATATGTATGAAGTTACAACAATAACCTAATGATGTTTACCAAATCGGCAATCGTAAGTTGCATTAATAAAATTATCAACTCTTACCTGCGACAGTCATTAAAATTATAATTTATAGAGAATTATCACCGTCTACTGTACTGGTTTGCTTTATATTTGTGGAAGTTTTATTGTTAGTCTTGTTTTATTAGTTTTTCTTGAATGTTCAAACCAATACACCACGAACGTCAAATCTTTTCTGTAAGACGATTTTAATAGAGTTCTAATGCAATTTTGTATGGGAAGAATTTTAAGTTCAGGATGTAGTTTATATTCTTATGAACCAAGAAGCATTTGTACTCGTAGTTTGGCAAAGAATTTATTTTGCAGAATTTGTAGTTTATAAATGTGTGTCTTGCAAGCGGCACCCTACATTCAAGCTACATAGCCTATGTACAAGGAGTATTATAAGAGAAGTGTATGCATAGAACATTCAAATCCAGTTGTGGTGCGTCTGTTTATTAAGGGATTCTGACCAGTGCCAGAATACGTAGGACTATTATGGGTGCGTTCCATTTCAAATTCGTATCCAAAAGTGCTACAAGGGTTTCAATCTGTCTGAGAAGGCACGCAGTAGATGTTCATTCAGAAGAAAAAGAAAATGTTGATATTGTCGTAAAAACAAAATAGGGAAATTTCTTCTCATCAATATTGTAATTGTAATTTATTCTTGTATCAAGTAAGTTACCTCCTTGGCGTTACAAGAAGTTTATCACCAAGTGAGGTATTCTGTACAGACAAGTATCCTACATAAAATTGCAAGCTTGGTGGTTAATTATGTAACACTGTAATGTAACACTGTTCTAAACAGAAATGATGACTTTGCTTCTCCTCGCTACAACTCAGCTGTTCTCTCTTAATATTGCCTGTGTACTTAAATTTAAACTGTAATTATTGCTCTACAAATTGGTAGATTAGAATGTTGTATTAATTAACTGAAGTTATTGTTCTCTCCTCCTTCACATCTTTTTCCCATGATTTTTAAGAAATTATTTTGAGAAGACTATTTGTTGGAATTAAAATAATAATAATAATAAGAAGAAACAAATAAATGCTTCTCATAATTAACTGAGCTCGAAGATGACTTTGCAACCTTACGGATCCGGGAAATTTAATTATTGTTGTGTAAAGGCTTTCTTAGCAGGGGTCTCACCAGCGAGCGCACCTCGTCGGTTCATGATTTATTTTCCTTAATTGAACACCCTTACTTACCTTGCACTCTCCTACCCTTATATTGACCTGTAATGGAATAGATAAGTCCTAATAATGTAACCCTCATGTATACAACAAATAGTTTTAGAAAGTTAAGAAACCTTTGGATTCATAGTTCTAGTAAAACACTCCACGACCCTTCCTCAAGCATTGATCTTATTTCTTCGTTTTATCTGATAAGGTGTCTAATACAGTCGTCCAATTTCTCAAACTATATGGCTGGGTTGCACTGCGTGATCTTCCTCTACGCAAATAAACTGAACTATCTTGAGGAGATGAAACGATGTTATTATTATCGCGAAAGTTCTCTTGTTGACTTGCGTCACGAGCCTTCCTATCAGTCGTTTCTCCTCTCTTCGGTGATATCCCTCTACTTTGGTCGCGTGCATTGGTGACAGCTGACGAAGGGTGCTGACTTTGTAAGTGCGATGAACTCTGCGTGCTAGGTGCCGTCCACTCGGGAATGTGCTGGCTAATTATTTCTCTGCTTTGGCTACCTGTTTCCTTCTTCGCTGAGCACGCTGCATTCCTAGTTATTAATTTTTGGGAGTTTATGTCCCTGCTGGTCTGCCTTTTAGGGGCAAGCCCTTGACCATGATTCTCGTTGTTCAGGACTATATTTTTCTTGCAGTAATCAGTGTCAACCAGATTCTGATCAATGCGAAGCTTGTCTTTCACTAGAGTTGCAAATCTTCCCTCTTTCCGAGCCTGCTTCATGTAAGGAAGTAATTCTTTTCTCTTGGCCCTTATTTCACGACTGAAATCTTGAGCTATTCTCACTCCCGACCCCTTCAACGACCTCGCCCTGTTCATCACTTTATCTTTTGTAATCATACTATTGAACCTCACTAGTATGGGACGATTTTTTCCTTTCCCTAAGCGGTATACGTTCTCGAGATGAAGATCGGAAAGTTCCACGTGTAGCTCCTTGGCAAAGAGACTCAGCACAAAGTCGCATGTATCCACCCTTCTCTCGTGGTTACTTTCCTTCGTCCCGAAGATGATAATGTTTTTCCTCCGTGACTCTTCATCCAGTTTCTGTGTTGTCCTTTTCGCCTCTTTTAGCGCGGCGACCTCTTTTCTTAATTCGTTGTAGTCTTCTATCATACTGGTATACCAATCCCTTACTGCATCCAACTTAAAGTTTACTTCGTCGAATTTTTTATTAATCTTCTCGTCCAGTTTTGCAAGTAATTCCGCTACCGAGGCAGCACTTTCGCTCTCCGCACTATTTCCACTTTTCTTGTTAGGTGGGCCAGGGTTAGCTTCAATGCCACCAATTAATAGCAGTATTGCTATGATTACTCCAAAGAACCAAGTGTTAGCCGCGGAACCATTTGTCTGATCACTTTTGATGAATAATTCGGGTTTGAATCTACCGTGTAGCCCGATTCTCGCGCGGTAAGTAGCGAGGTCAATGCCCATCGTCTCCGTATTGCAGCGAACTCCGCACAAAGCGTCTAACCTCTACCACCTCTGATACAAGACTGTTCTCATCAATACATAAAAACATTAAATATATATTTTCATATATATTATAATCGCCGTCATCATCATCATCTCCAGTGAGTAGTACATTAAAAATATATTATCGGATAAGTAGCTATTTTTATCTAATTTAATTCGCTGCCACAGTTGATCTGATAGAGCACAACATAAAAGCACAACAATAATTATACCGTCTTTACTAACCCTTAAATGCATTATATATTCTATTAAGTATTAAGTGGATAAAATAGTTTGACTTAAATTTGTAATAAAATAACTAAAAATTCGACAGAAAACAAAAGATGTAGTTAAATTTACAGAATAGGGTACAATAAACAAACTACGGGCATAATCATTGTGTTAAGCATTCTCTTTAGGCTACTGTCCGGCACGGATTTATAATTCGAGAGTGAGAAATTGGGTCTCGTATATTTCAGGCTAATTTGTTTGGAGATATAGCCTAACTTACAAAAGTGTTCAACTTATGCTTTTGATTTTCTTGGTTTGAAGTACTATGTAGGATTACAGTTTATTTTTCGATAGATTCAAAATCACGTTGTGTGTCTGCCTCGTGGATTATGTATTATGCCAAGTGGTTTCCATATGTTGAGACTTTTTCGTGTTTCTTGAATCCTTTCTATTATTTTATGTCTGTTTTACTTGCATAGTTACAATTAAAAGTTTGGTTGGAACATTTACAGTTCAGACTTTTATTTATTTTATTTTATTTTATTTTATTTTATTTTATTTTATTTTATTTTATTTTATTTTATTTTATTTTATTTTATTTTATTTTATTTTATTTTATTTTATTTTATTTTATTTTATTTTATTTTATTTATTTTATTTTATTTTATTTTATTTTTAATTGGTGGGTGTTGAATATAAGAGACCGTAGATTGTTGATGGCCCTGAACGCATGTTTTATGTTGTATCTTTGTTTCTGTCTTGTTCATATTCAGACATGCACTATATTGTGAACCATTCTGTCAATAAGGATAGATATTATTAGAATGCGAAAAATAGAACTGCATCGTCTGTATTGGAGTACATGTAGGTTGCAGTTCTGGAAGATATGTAAAGATATCAAGCAATAAAGTTGCGAATATTTAGCCTAGTGGGAATTAATATGAATAAGTAGGCTACTAAAGATATATCTTGTACAAGTATTTTTTCGCCTTATACTCTCGATATATTCTTCAAAGGTAGGCCTGCCCTTACACAATACGCCTAAGTCTAATGACTAAATGCTGATATTTTGATTTATGTAATAAATAAACTATATATTAATACCCTTCAACAAAAAAAGTTAATTTTATGTTCCCATTACCACATCAAAATAGCTATTTTAAAACTTCAGCAACATCAAACAACATTTGTGTGTATACATATATTATGTATATGGGTGTATAGTATACTTATGTGTGAAATGTGTGTCTCTGTGTACGGAAAAGTGAGAGAGAGCAATAAAAAAGGAAGAGAGATATGGAGGAAAGAGAGAGATTTGGAGAGTGAGGAAGAATGTTTAGAATGCTGAGATTCATTCTTACTGTGATTATAATATCCAGAACATAAAACCTAAACTGAGCAGAAACTGGCATAAAGCCAAAGCGTACTCATATAATCAGCTGTGACACGTGCAAATTCACTTTCTGTTGTTCCAGAGTGTAGGCTATGACGCTTCAAAGTGTGTGGGTACTGTAACGAGAACATCTTTCAAGATCAACGCGGAAGGCCTCCGAATTTTTTAGGAGTGGATAGTACTTAAAAGTTATTAATAATACTTTAGATTTCATAGTTCAGTACTTTAGAAGTAGTAGGCCTACCTACTAGACATTCGCAATCGCTTGTAAGACTATTTTTTTCCCTTGTTTTACTTACACAATCTGGTATTTTTTTATATTTTCTAGTGGCCAGGCGAACAAAACTTTTAAAAAAATATACATCGAATCAATAATAAAACATAACCTGTTGTGTAAAGGTCCTTGATAGGTGACAAAGACAATGTATAAGCTAAAATAGATAAAGCGAATGAGCAAATAAATAAATAAAATACATAGATTTACTAGTACAGTACCAGTATAAGTTTCTTCCACTTTATACCCTCATATAAGTAGATGAAGGATATCCTAAAGGAGAAAGTTTGGAGAAACATTTACAAGTTGTTCCTTATTAAATTAATTTTAATATTCAATGCATCAACTTACTTTTTACTGTGCAAGTACTTAGATTACCTGATGTTAGGATAATTATAATCTTTTACTCTCCCGTATACACTTAGTATAGAGAAAGTATTGTGATCGTGACAAAAAATCGAAATCGATATAACACCGGGAACACGATTCATGATGCCTAGAAACCGAAAAAAACTGTTTTTGGAATGACGTCTGTCCGTCTGTCTGTGGACAAGCACAGCGGGTAAACGGTTCATAGCATGTACTTAATTTTTTTAAATTAAGGACTTTTTCAACATTTTTTCGAACCGCCAAGAATTTGGGTTTTGTAACTGAAATAATAAGGGGGCTTTTCATGAAAACTTTATAAAAAATTTTATTATTGAAAAAATGGCTTTAACGATTTTAATAAAAATGTGAAATTGGAAACTCTTATCTATGACTAATAAAGTGCCTATATACGTTTCTCTGCAAAAATGACTCGGGGGTACTTTACTGATATCCATTTTCAATTTTTTTAGATTATCTCCATTACAGTAGGAAACCTACTGCAGAAAAGTTGTAGAGAAAATTAAAATGAACATTTTTGTTTAACAGATTTCTTTATAAAATTAATAGGTTTCAAGGTAAAAGCGAAATAAATGAGACTTAAATGAAATTTTCAGAACATAGGCCTACTTGTTAATTAAAATATGAATGAGATTTTTTGCCCATAGTAAAAAGAAAATATTAATCTATTTATTGTTGTGAAATGCAATCAGTTTAGCTCAGTCGTAATGAATACACCAAAACCAATTACAGCGAGGTGTATAGGCTAATAGGGAAGAGGTCCTTGGTTCAAATCAAGCCTCGTGGCCGCAAAAATTGACTTGGGTTTTTCATGGTTTCCTCATTCGCAAAGGCAAATACCGGTTAAGTAGGACTTGGTTTATTTTCCATAGCCTAACTCATCGCCACTATTATAACCGTTTAAACTGAATATCGCAAAAGAAGATATCACTGAACAATAGAAACAGATGCACGCGATTGATTTGTTACAATGAACTACTGGTTTTCACGCAACCACTTGATAAGGCCTACATGCAGTTAAGGCGTGCAATATAAGCTAAGTAGTAGTAATAGTAGTAGTAGTAGTAGTAGTAGTAGTAGTAGGAGTAGTAGTAGTTGTTGTAGTTGCAGTAGTAGTAGTAGTAGTAGTAGTAGTAGTAGTAGTAGTAGTAGTAGTAGTAGTAATAGTAGTAGTAATAGTAGTAGTAATATTACTACAAATAGTAGTCCCGTGTCACTCCGGACCAAAATCGGGATCTAGAGCGTCTAATTACTCAGGATGAGATTCTAGCAGCTCTATGTCAAGGACATTGTTCCAAAACGCCCGGCCTGGATGGGCTTCCTCATGAATTTTATCTAACTTTTTGGTCATGCCTTGGAACAACAATAACATAAGTTTTTAATGCGCTTTTGTGTCGCCGGAAAATGACTGCATCACAGAGGCGAGGTGTAGGATCCGGGATATTTCCGGAAAAATAGGAGCAAAATGTGCGGTGTAATGTAACGCTCTGGTAGGAGGACCAATTGTTATTCAAGCAATAATAATAAAAGGATGAGAGCAAGAGTGGACTATGTATCGAGGTTGCTGGATTCATAGGTCCACGAATGTAATATTGGAACAAAACCTTTAACATGTATTAAACTATGGAACTTTATTCTCACACAATATAGGCTGAATAGATGCACTGAATATTAAATGATAAAAGATATAACAAATAAACTGAAATCTGATTGATACACTTGCAATGAACAATGGAAATGCGTTTTGGCGGTAATCTGGACACGTGGCGATAAATGTAAGGAATTTATGCCAGCAATGAATTATAGATCAAAATGCTCGTAATAATTGCCGTATTCCGCTTAGGATTGATTAACACTGATATCTGAAGAATAATGCGTTGTATAGCTGATTTACTGAGAACGCTTGGTTGCACAATACAATCGAACTAATACACGAGCTTCAAGACTGATCTTGGAAGCCGTTGCTATAACTTAATCTACTGTAAATATTGTAGATTAAATACTCGCACACGATAATACTTGTAGCTGTAAGTATTATGTATTTATTCGCAGTTTAAGAACAATAACCGATTATGCTATTGTCTTGCAACTGGCGCGAAAATGCAGAGCGATCCAACACAGACTGTCTCGTGTGGACGCAGGCTTCTAACTGACTTGGATATGACGCTGTTTTAGATCACGAGGCGTCTTAAGCTGCACCTGCTTAGCGCGAAGACAGAAAACAGGCGGAAAACAATTGTATCAATCCGCGACAATAACTGACTCAGCGGAAATAGCCTGGGCGGAGAGTTTGAAAAAAAGAATAACTAGACACATAAAAACATGCTAGTAAAACCTATAAATTGCGTTGACATAACTCCGCGCCTTGAAGTATCACTTCAATAAAAGAATATAACCGGAATGTAAGCCGTAATGAGAAAAATACACTTTGGTATATAACACTGAAAGCACTGACTCTACACTACTAGACTGGCAACACACGTAAGGCTGTGAAGGTCTAGGTGAATGATGACTGGACTCCAAACAACTGATGTTGTATCCATAAGTGAAGAAGCTTCGACTTGTACGTAACAGCTGGAGCAATTAACATTTGTAGTGAAGATCAGGATGCTTATTGAAATACAATTTGTAGAAATGTTAATCTTGTAGAATCTTATTAGAGAAATGCATGATGACTTCTGTCTATCATTCAGGGCACAGCTGATGATATTAGGTTACTAACAATGAATGGACATCTTGGAGAAAGACCATTTTAAACATTGACTGTATTTGTAGAAAACAATTCTTGCTGCTTTACTTTTTACATACATCACAATGTAATGTGTTAGTTTCGTTGGCTGAATTTCATAATATGTCTTGATAACATAGTCGTTCTCTTACTTGATACTTGATATATATACAGATGATGCATGGAAATAGCTTTTCACTATTTTGAAGAAGACAAACACTGCTGTGTGTTGTTGTGAGAATGTAAAGCTCTGTAGAATGGATCTACTTTACACTTTGAGTTTCCACTGTCACCTGTTCTAAACCTTTCTCGCTTGTTGAAAGATTTATTGTGAAGGGATGTATTCAACTGTTCGTTCCTGTTCTTGAAGGAGACGTAGTTGTTGCGAACAGGTTTGACCGCTGCACTGGGTCTATTTCTCTCGAATCGTTGGCTCTGCATATGATGAGATGCCTTGCTTGAGTTGCCGCGAACTTTAACTGGTTTAAAGTTGCTGTGTGATGAAGTATTCTGTTTACTTCGGCTGATATCAAAGCATGTAAAAGCGTATGCTTTAGACTGAGCTTTCTTATTTGTGAAGTGTAATAGCTTGCTGTGAGTTGAGTTACAATAAGAATGCAGAGAACACATTTGTACCTAGTGCTCAGAAGAGAAACAATTAAAGCATAGCTTCTTGGATCGTACACAACTCCATCGCTGCTGCACTGTGAATTTGCAAAATTTGTTGAATTGGTGTAAAACGTATTTTAGTTTACACAGAGGACAAACTTGCTGTTGTGTAGATTTGCTCAAAACCACAAAAGAATGCATTTGTGGCATTTCATCTGTCGTAGAGTTAGAATCATCCTGGAGCGAAACCCTATTCATGTCATCATGTAAGAGCTGGCTATGTACTGAGCTTCCGCTCTCACAGAATGACTTTAAGTTGCACTGGCGTACCTGATGATTCGATGAGAAACAGTTTACACACAGGTGCTGTGACTTGACGAAATTCCATCGCTCGTTGACTGAAATTTGTCGAAATTCATCACAATGGTAAAGCTTGTGATTCTCTTGACAATAGGCACAAGACACTCTAGTTGTACCTCCATACGACTGTCGCGACTCATGGACAGTGTGTTGTGGTGTTC
Organism: Ectobius pallidus; assembly: GCA_964059195.1. Classification (NCBI taxonomy): domain Eukaryota; kingdom Metazoa; phylum Arthropoda; class Insecta; order Blattodea; family Ectobiidae; genus Ectobius; species Ectobius pallidus. Next base: position 135,185,575 of record CAXKWD010000004.1, read on the forward strand.
GCAGCTCAACCTTTCTTGTAGGTGATGGGCTGGACATGTTGCTAGAAGTCGCTAAAATCTCTAATGTATGTGCTTTAGATTCTAGGGACTGTATGAGCTCTTGAAGAGACGTAAAATGCTGCGAGTCGATTTTACTCTCAAATTCTTTGCGAGTGCTGTCTGTTAGGTTGTTTAACAGAAGCTGCGTTAGGAGAACTTCATGTAGCGGAACTTCTAGAGATAGAGCTTCTACTGCGTTTAGGTTGCTCTGAAAACTGTTCAGAAGGTTCCTCAGTTCTGTTACACTCTCTGTTTTCATTTCTGGCAATGATAACAGCTGTTGTACATGTGATGTGGCTATCAATCTTGTGTTATTGTAGCGATCACAAATCAATTTCCATGCTACTGGGAAATTGTCACTTGTCACAGGAAGATTTTCGACTAGTACGTGAGCTTGCTGCTGAAGCGCCGCTAGGAGATATTGAAATTTCTGGATTGCATCTAGTGATTCATTATTCACAATTAGGCTAGTAAACGTATCATGGAAGTGTTTGAATTTTGTAACATCTCCATCGAAGATGGGTAATTCTAAGGTAGGTAATGGTATAACTCTGATCTGTGCATTGCAGGAATGCGAACTGTGATGTGATGTATCACTGCGATGAGAGCCTAAACTGTGTACTGGCTGCTCGTGTCGAACAATAAGACCACTTAACTTTGATTTTAGCATTTTGTTCCTTATTTCTTCATAGTACTGCATATGAAAATCCATGTCATTTTCAGCTTCGATGAGAGATTCAATTTGAGTCTGTACACCTTCAAATTTTTTCCAAAGCTCATTAAGGTAGTCATACTCAGCTTTAAGTCGAAACACATTAACTTCTTCTGAAATGCTATCACAGTACTTCTGTATGTATGTGAATTTTCGTCTGATAAAATCCCGTTTTCTAGTCAGTACCTTCAATTCTTGTTCCATTTCGGATGTAGAATGAAGTACTCGTCGATGTGGAATGTTGTTATTCTCCGCTCTGAAGAATCTTACTGTTGTTTTGTCTTCGCTGTTGAAGAGCTTTGCTGATCACCGCTAGTCACCGCCGCTGGATGATATCTTAACTCACTGCACACTGCAGCCTTGATGTGATTGTAGACTGATGTCTTGTAGTTACTTCTGCTTTGAGTGACTTGGGCACTGCCAACTTGATGACAACACTGGACCATGAATTCAGAGTAGCTAGAATTCTTATGCCGTCCGATACGCGGTTGCTATGTGATCTATAGGGCGGACCCGAGGAAACGTTTGGATTCTGAAATCCGTACCGATGGTAGAACAATACCGAGAAGAAACCGTATATGTGTGAGAGTTCAAGATTTTTCCAAATTACATCCGGCGAAGGAGGAACCAAGAAATGCAATAACGGCATATATCCGGACCGAGAGGTGCAAATGAAAAGCGATTTTCACTTGTCGGGAAAACTATACAATCTGTGATCTCACACGATATAGGTAAAAATAGATGCAATTAATTAAATGAATTAAAAAATAAACTGAAATCTGATTGATACACTTGCAATGAACAATGGAAATGCGTTTGGGCGGTAATCTGGACACCTGGCGATAAATGTAAGGAATTTATGCCAGCAATGAATTATATATCAAAATGCTCGTAATAATTGCTGTATTCCGTTTAGGATTGATTAACACTGATATCTGAAGAATAATGCGTTGTATAGCTGATTTACTGAGAACGCTTGGTTGCACACAATCGAACTAATACACGAGCTTCAAGACTGATCTTGGAAGCCGTTGCTATAACTGAATCTACTGTAAATATTCTAGATTAAATACTCGCACACGATAATACTTGTAGCTGCAAGTATTATGTATTTATTCGCAGTTTAAGAACAATAACCGATTATGCTATTGTCTTGCAAATGGCGCGAAAATGCAGAGCGATCCAACACAGACTGTCTCGTGTGGACGCAGGCTTCTAACTGACTTGGATATGACGCTGTTTTAGATCACGAGGCGTCTTAAGCTGCACCTGCTTAGCGCGAAGTCAGAAAACAGGCGGAAAACAATTGTATCAATCCGCGACAATAACTGACTCAGCGGAAATAGCCTGGGCGGAGAGTTTGAATATAAAGAATAACTAGACACATAGAATAATGCTAGTAAAACCTATAGCTTGCGTTGACACGAGGAGTTATAGTGCTTTTTCCCAAGAAAGGTCAATGCAGGGATATTAATGACTATCGTCCGAATACTCTATTAAGCTACGATTATAAGCTGTTTGCTCGTGTTCTCATGAATCGTGTGAAACCATTGCTTCCAGACATTACACATGCTGCGCAAGATTGTGGTGTGGCAGGCAGATCTATCTACCATGCGGTCAGTCAACTTCGGGATACTATAGCTTATTTTTTGCATTCTCTCTCACAAGGTTTCTTGGTTCCATAGATTTTCGCCGTGCTTTTGATTCTTTTGATTCTTTTGATCACGAGTATTTGTTGACAGTATTAGAGTGGCATGGGTTTAGTCGGACATTTGTCAGTTATATTCAATGAGTATCTTACGTCCCCTATACCGATTCATCGCTCTATACGGCAGGAATGTCCTGCGTCTATGATTCTTTTTGGACTCGCTCCTAATCCTTTACTTTAAATGCTGCATATTCGAATTACCGGAATTCATATTGATACTACCCATTTAGCAGTCACTGCATATGCAGATGACGTGAGTATAATATTGGCCAATGCAGATGAAGCCCGACCTCTGTGGGAAATTTTACAAGCGTTTGCAATATTATCTGGATTGAAATGCTCAAAAGTCTCATGCGATGCCCATCAGTGCATGGAGGACAGCCCCACAGTTAAACTATTTTCCAACTGTGAATTTTGTATCACAGAATTCCTAATGTAATGCTTACCATGAACTGGAATACGGTTGTGAATGTGGTTAAAGGATTCACCCGGATATACAAATATCGTGATCTATGTTTGTATGAAAGAGTATGGTTTGTGCATACTTATATCCTATGTTGCTCAATTATTCCCCATTACACATAACCATGCCCGACAACTCTCTAAGGTTATGTTATGGTATGTGTGGAAAGGTTGCTTCTTTAAGGTACCCATGCAGACTCTCTGTCGACCGCGTCATGCTGGTCTTGGTCTTTGGGATGTATACCATCGCTCTACGGCCCTCTATTTATATCGAAATTCTTTAAGTGATACCACAGGTGATTCATTCTTTCAGGCTTGGTTTCATAGCTGGTAACGACATTTTGTTCTTCGAGTCCCCCCTGATCTTAAGCAGATTCCTGCTAAGCTTAAATACCTACGTAGCTACTTTCAGGAATGGAGTTATTTCAGTAACTCGATAGATATATATGGCTCCCCCTCCAAAACTGATTTGTATGATGGTCTACGAGGTACTGTCGTACCAGCATCCATGCGTGTGTATAATGTGGTTCCAGCTGGAACTCATTTTGCTCAATTATGGCGCAATATTTCACATTCCATTCTACAGGCCCCAATTAGTTCTTCCTGATTTTTGATTGTGCATGACTTGATTGTTACGAGATCTCAGCAATATCGCATACATTTGGTCGAAGATCCACACTGTGTCTATTGTGGGGCTCTGGATAATATCGCTCACCGTCTAGGTGAATGTTTTAGGTCTCTCCCCATTTGGCAGACATTGAGTGCTTATGTCAAGGACCTGAATGCTTCACTATATTATTGGTTTTCTCCTGATATATTATGGAAGCCTGACTTTCTCCTTGCATCTAAATCTAAACATATGGCTCTCATATGGTTGCTTGGGAATACTGTTCATTATCTCATTCACTACGAGGAATATTTCCTGGAGGAATACAATTTGTTCATGAAGCAGGAAAAACACTTCCTAATGATCTCTTCCTCGTATGATGCTGTGCTCATATCTTATCTATGTTTAAGCATTCTTGTTTATGTGTAAATTGATGATGTAGGAGTGTAATAGTTTTGAAGGAAAATTGTAATTGGTTAAACAAGAATTCATTTAAAAAAAAATAAAAAAAAAATAGTAATAATAAATAGAGTGGAGATTGTCTTCGGTCAGTACCCTTGCATTCCAAAAGGCTAAATTATCATTATTATTATTATTATTATTATTGTTGTTATTATAATTATTACCAGTATAATGTTTGATGTGTCGGCCGCGGTGATCTAGAGGTAGCGTGCCCGCCTCTAGATCCGAAGGTCGTGCGATCATACCCGGCCGCGGTCGATTGGTTTTTCAAGACGTAAAACTTCTGGGCACTTAGTCCTCCGGGAGGGACTTTAAGCTGGGGGGCCTGTGTCGTAGATTTACGGCGCGTAAAAGAGTTCCAAGCCTAAATTAGAGCCTCTGGATAAAATTTGTCGGCCCTTTCACGTCCAAGTAATGCCTTAGTTTCCTGAGCGGGGGTTGAGAGGCGATGGGCTTACCACCTGTTCCACTGCCCTCTCTCGGAAAATAAGCGTCACAAAATTAGTATAGGTTATGAAACCTCCATTTGGAGGCCCATTTGCCCCAACATAGTGGGCTAACGTATTATTAGTTTTTCAGGAGAACTTAGAACGCTGTTTTATTCTTGGAATAATTGTTTTAAGTGTTTAACTGGTATAATTCTGAAACTTCATTGATACTTTTCATGTATTGAAACAAAAAGAACATCAATATCATAATCATCAATCGTACTACAGCCCTTTGAGTTTAACCTTGACCTTCCTCAGAACAATTTGTCCATTAATTTCTTTCCAAAACCCTCTGCCTCTATCTTTATCCCTGATTTGACGAGATCAGCCTTGACATTTTTCATCCGTCTAGTTTAGGTCTTCCAAATCTTCTTCTACCTCCTGGTTTTGCATCCAATAGCCTATTATTTTAGGGACTCGGTCATTGTCCATCCTGATTATGTGGCCCAGCTACTCCAGCTGCGACAATATTAATTTCTTTAAATTGGCCTATGTTTTGCAATTTTAATTTCGCCTTGGACACTAGCCAAGACTAGCCAATTAGGTTTGTTCTAATTCTCCAAATCCCATGGTAATAAATAGGGCCATAATTTTGCCGCAGAATCTTCCTTTCCCGGGTATTTTGATTGCTCGCTTAGGTAATGTCTAGGTTGCACTTCCGAAAAGTACGGTTGGCGTAATGATTGTCTTATAAATTCTTATTTGAACTCTTTTGAAGATATACATGACTTTCATGATTTTGTCTCAGGATTTAGGACACCGATTACCAGCTGAAATTTTCTCCTTAAATTCAGCCATGATACAGTTGTAGTGTGTGACTACTGAGCTCAAGTATTAAAAACCGGAAACCATCCCATTCCAATTCAAATCCATTACACGTTGTTTCATATGAGCTAGCACCTTGCCAGTTTGGTCAGATTTGAAAAAGATTTCGATTGGAAAGCCAAATCTCAGTCTTAATGGCATGGTTACACTGCCAGTTAGGCTTGTCACCGTCGCCTGTGTGCCGAAATTTTGTCCCGCAGGAGTTCTTTTACGTGCCTATAAATCCACCGACATGAGGTTGTCACACTAAATCTAATCACACATAAATGCCAAGGACCTAGCCGAGATCAAACCCACGATCTTGAGCATAGGAAGTCAGAGCCATACGAGTTTTATGCTTTAGCCATAGAACTATGCGAGTAAAGTAAAACCTCAGAAGTTATTTCCTAAAGAACATTTAATTCGTTTTCATTCCTACCCTCATCTCCTGTCTCCGTAATAGGCCTACTATTGCAAAAATGTTTGTTACGCTTGCACAACTTTCTCTATCTTAGCATGGGCAATACAACTTTCTCACTTCACATTCTGATACAGAATAAAGAACCCATTACAAGGAATGCGTATTCAGTTGTTGCCGCATTACGCAAAAGGTTATTGTTTGTTACGCAATACATACCTTAATCCTGAGATGTCCAAACGAAAGCTTCAGACAATTTTTTTCTCAAAAATGATTTGAATAAAAGGATTAGCTCTTAGTGTAAGCACACAGGCTAGAAATTATAAAAAAAAAAACTGTTAGAAACGTTATCGAGAAAATCGGGAAAAGTTAATTTTCTTCGTGTCAAGTGGTGGTAAAGGTAAAAGAAAGCCTTCGCCCCATCTTCGTATCACATCCTCAGAAAGTATCTAATGCAAATAGGCCTACATAATTTTACTTTTTACTTTTATAATTCTCATAGACACACACAAAGACATTTTTCCGAAAATTTAATTTTTTAGTTGTATTTATGGTGAAAATTCTTCATAGAATTTCGGGGTAGAACACAATATTTCCTCTGCCTATAGTAGGGCTGCCTGTAAAATACGAGTAGAGATTTTAAAGATTTTAATATTTTAAATTACATTGACATCACCAGAAGACACAACTGATTCTAAATAATAGGCCTACATCTATGTTCTACAAAATGATCTCTCAAAGCCTATGTGTTTAAAATTAAAAGTTGAGCCAATAGAACATTTTTCTACTTTTTAATGTAGGCATACCGTAAAATACTGCATAAGTCTAATACGAAAGGTGTAAATTTCTGCACCTTTCCTAGTGTTATCATTGTTCTTCACTTAAACTTGCCGTGCTCCTGAAGTGCATTTCTCTATGCCATGTTATACCCAATGTCGGACTCATGCTACTTATTTATTTAATTACTCTGCCACTAAAGAATTTATGTCTCCCAATAAACAACTTGCGACGCACAGCATAATAATGAGTCGCCTCGCCTCCGCCTTCTAAAATGTTAATTTCTCCGGTAGAAGTCGTTCTTCCCCAAATACATTATATCTCAGTGCGAAACTGTCATATATCAAAACTGTACTTATCATATTGTCTTCTAAGAAGCTGTAAGTACTTTTCATACAACAGACAATACCATTATTAAGTCAATGTAAATTTAAATACTTGCATATTAATGAATAGTTCAGAACTTGTCTATTTTTAACAGTAGATTTGAACAATGATCCAGTAGGTAAAGCGAGTTGGCCTATAAATACAATAGACTACTTGAATAAAAAGATGCCTATGTTTTCTTTGCAATCACTCACACTTTTTTAAGGATTGCTGTTTTATTACTTTTTCTAAATTTTTGCAGTTTCACGGCAAGAAATTTACCTGAAGAAGTAAACAACCCAGAAGTTTAAATTCGAAGTAAGTCATTATCTATGTCATTAGGCCTATATCTGTGTTTACTATTCTACTTATTTAACATCTATGATAATGGAACGACATACGATATAGGTTTCTCTGCTTATATATATATGTTAAAAGAGAAGATCCACTAGATTTTTCTGGTAAAGCACTGTGACATTATTACCCATTTCTCTGTTTATCATGCATGTATTTCAGACGTAATCTCGACCGTATGAAATTGTTACCAGTTGTAATGTATGCGTTTTGAAATGTATTGCACTTTTATAACAACATTTTTTTTTTACTTTTTTAATATGGTTTGGTGCTATTATAAAAAATTAATACCGTTCAAATTTTTACAGTGAGATTGCAAACTGACTTGCAACGATAGTGAAAATCTTATAAGTTACATGTTAGCGGATAGTTTTGCATATAAGGAAAGACGAATAATTTTGTTATGTAATTGCAATCATAACTTGACAAAAGTGTAAAATCTTCATCTAAGCTGATATAATTAACTCCTTGTTATTCAAGTATAAGTTAATATTTTCTCGAAGATCCGTAAACGATTTAGAATCTAATATTGTTAGTATTTAATAGCAATACATTTATGGTTTATAGCAAATAAATTGCTATTATACTTATATAAATAGACAAGACAAAAGTTTTCAAATTCACTGCATCTGAATAGGCCTATCAAAACCAATAAATGAAATATATAATGGTGAAAATTTTAATATAACGGAATAAATATGAATTTTGGTGTTTAATTAGATAGATGTAGAGCCTATAGAACCAACTCAAACTATTTAATGTTGTAAATCAATTATTCACTACTCAACAAATTCGATTTTTGAGATATTACCATCAGGTTATTATTCTACCTGTATCGAGCTCAACGTGTTATCAAAGTGTTACAGCATATAACGTGATGTTGTGACAATGATAAACTCTTCTAAGAGTTGTGAAATCTTGTTGTTCGTCCATCTCTTCAGTTCGAAAAAGCTCCATTTTGTTAGATATGTGTATATGCATTCATGAACCATAGATTATTGTCTCTGTTGGACATTAAATTTTGAGTTGTAATTGTTTACAGTTCATAATGTAAACAATATGATCAATAAGAAGGTTGGCGTTTGAGTTGGAACCTTTTCATGTTCACAATAAAACGCTCTAGTATTACCAATAATTGATAGGGAAAAATTGGAGATTCCAAGCACATGTTTCTTTCTACATTAAGTGTGAGCCATAAACATGTCCACTTGATGGCTCATAGATTTGAAGGACTTAGCCCAAAAACTGAGATGTGATTTTTCCAGAAAGGAAAATGGAATTTCTGTAAATGATAATACAAACCGACTTTCGGGAGCAGAGAAGATAAAAGACAGCATGAGGCAACCCTAAGCTATTATCGCCTATTTAGCTATATGTACATAATAGCTATACATAATATTATGTCATTTGTACGTGTAGAATCACATTATCGCAGAACAAGCTACAAAATACTTAGATGGAAGTCTAAACATTAACGAAAAGTATCTTCTGTATAAAGATTGTATATCTGAAAAGGACGCAGCTTGAGCCGGAAAACACGTGTACACAAGTGTATTTAATTCATCTAACCCAGGCCTTTCCAACTCGAGCACTTTGCGCTAGGGCGCACCATCGCATCACTCAACGGCAGCCCGGTGCGACTGCATGGTGTGCGTCAGAGACAGCACAATGGGTAGCTGAATTTGTTTTCTTAGCGGATATAACGTCTTATTTAAGTGGCATAAATATTTAGTTGCAAGGGAGAAATTAGTTAATTATCACCATGTGTGACTGAATTAAGGCTTTCAAAATGCAGAGTTTATTATTTAAAGATCAGCTTACAGCCTGACATTTTGAAGATTTTCGTTCATTAAAATCATTAATTTTGTCTATTTACTAAAACCTTGGAGAGTATCAGACGTTGTTACAGAATTTGCACGATGAATTCAATAGCCATTCAAAGAAATTAATGATATGGCACCTCAACTTGAAATATTTGTCCTGAAAATCATCATCATGTTTCCAAACAGAGCTGATAAAAGTACAGGTACTACCCCTACACCGGCAATTTACTTTGATATTACAAAGGTATTCATCCACATGAATTTTCCAAACTTCACGCACTTGCCTTAAAATTTACGTCAGTTGTTCGGTACAACTTATGCATGCGAACAGATGTTTTCAATTATGAATTTAAATGAATGTTGCCTCATGTTGCCTTAGAGGTCGTACTTAGAATTTCATTTGCCAAATCAATTGTGACCAATATTGGTAAATTAGTTGCAGCAAAACGATGTTAACAATGGACTTAAATTCTAAATGTACTCAAAGGCAAACACAATAGGCCTATTTGTAGAGAATAAGTGGTGTGTTATGTGTTCACAAAATTGTTATTAATAATTGCTTTCGTAAGCTGAGCGCTGGCTAGACCTGTGGAGCTGCCTCTGGTGCTACACCGGTACTGGTCTGCGCAGTGGCAGCACCTCAGTTGGATAGGCCTGACTTAACCTTTCTTTTTACCAACCTTAAAAAGAACCAATAGCCTACTTATGAGAACCACCCAGAGGCCGAGAAGGCAAAATTGGAAAAGAGTTATCATTTGAGTCATGCCTTTACTCTCAGCTTTTGTCTTTTCACAATATTTTGTCTATTTAGTTTTAATATAATTTTAGATTAAGATTATATTCACATAATATAAAACATGTAAATAAAAACATGGAACTGCCCCGAGCACGAGCTGCTACTCTTTCGGGGGTTTAGTTCTTTATTTATTAGGCCTATGTATGTATTTATGAAATTTTAAAATAAATAAATACATACATACATACATACATACATACATACATATACATACTCGTAAATATCAGTAAAATAACGCACAAATTTCTGATAGCTAGCTAAACTCTGAATAAAAACTATGCAAGAATTGAGAGAGAAAATGAATTCCTAAAAAGTGGCCGCATAATACTGTCATCACAAACGAGAATTGAATATTGTTAAAAACAACAGGAGAGATTTTACAAGATACTGAATTAAATAGTGTGGTATTCTAAATCTGAAGGACTTAGCCTAACAAGTGAAAGTCATTTTTCGCGGATTGAAAACGGCATTTATGTAAACGAGTCCAACATGAAGAAAATGGAGATAAAAAAGAGGATAAATAATTATGTTATCTATTAGAAGCACAGCTATGTTCAGCGAATTTTGAGCTCAGTATTCAACGGAGAAGCAGATAGAACATCACACTAATGGCGAGTTCCACCGACCTTCGTTACGACTAAAACGCGTCGTTTTCTCCTGCTTGTGTCTTGTTTACGTTCCACCGATCCTGGTTACTTCATCACGCCCGTTAATACTCGCGTTAACTCAAAGACAGAAATTCCTTGCGTTAAATCTCGCGTTTGCTTTAAAACCAGATGGCCGAATGTGGTTACATGATACAATATGCAGTATTATCCACATTAAACAATAAACCCAGTATATTAATGAATTAATTATAGTTTCTGAAGAATAACATGAATACAAGGGAGTGGCCCATTTATTTCCTTTGCTAGGGTAGAGCAGTCAGGTAGCCTAGCAGAATGTGACCCTCAGCATGAACACAAAAGCAGGATCTCGGTTTTCTCAAATTCCACAAGACAAACTAGTCACTCAGAAGAGAGGATCAGTTGACACTGTAACATTGAATCAGGCGAGTGGTTACAAAATAAAATGTTTTTCGCAGTTCCACGACATACAATAGTATTCTGAAGTATTTCGCTCATAGTTACGCTTACATGCCATCGAAAATGCCGCTGTGTATTTGTCATTTTCTAGCTTGTATTGTTACTAGTAGGTTTACGATGGGTGAAATTGATTATTATATCTCTATTGGATTACTTCTCAATAAATTAAGAGTGCACGGTGTTTATTGTTATTGAAGAAAAATTAGGCCTAAGTCAAATCGTATTTTGAGTGTGTTATGTGTTTGTTATTCCCGATTTTACCGAGGAAAATTCCATTTTCTATTTTCTATCTCCTATGACTACAAAATTACGGTAAGAGCTACGCTGTGCATTTATCACATTGTAATAGTTTGCAATAATTTTATGAATTGGTATAAAAAATACTAATAATATTACACCAGCAGTAGGCGTATAGCCTAGGCCCAATTCACGTTTTATGTTTGATACATTTTTGATACCAATAGCATCGAAAAGTTACAGGTTAGCTTAAAAAAAATTGTGATAAAGTTATGATAGGTTAATAGTGCGAGTGCAACATCATAAATGTGAAACATAGCAGCCAACGTTGCCAATGGAAAAATGACTTTGAATGGCGAAGGAATCGGGCATGAAAACAATATAACATTACATTTTTGCATCTCGATATATATAAAAACACAATGCTCACTGAACATATTTATAATTTTGAATGATGTAATATGAAAATTACTAGTTGTATGTTCTCAGGTTTAACATTGTATGTTGGCAGTAGCGACAGTGAATGTATGAGAAGCTTGTGTACCAAGATTGCCTGCCTTCTAACGCGCGTTTGGAAACGGGTGTTTATTTTAACGACAAGAGCGTTGGTGGAACAGTGTCCACTTAACGCAGACGTTATACAGTAATAGCGCGTTACTAAAGTCTTCGTTTGGGTATATTTAAAGTTTGTCGGTGGAACCGGCCATAAATCTGCACCAGATATTGCTTCTGATAATTAGAAGGTCTTGCTTGACCTCTTGTTTATCACTGGTGTTATTCCCAGTCAACGTGCAGAATTCTTGCCTCCTGAATTGTGCATCTGATATTTAAGAGGCTTGGTATATGGCGTTAAAAAAAATAGCTCCTTTATGTACTGCTTGTCATTACTTTTATTGTGACTATCCCACTCATATGCCGCGTGTTTGATATTGACCAATAACGTTTAGCAATTCCTCGGATATAGACCAATCACGGCCGTTTATCTTACAATATTCTTGTAGGAATCGCGAGGAGGCTGTTTTATCGGGGTAAAATCGTGTCCTCGTTACTGGGCATGAAAGTATCAGAGTGCAGTGATTGCTGCCACTAAGCGGCACGAAAACAGATTATTGTATACAACAAAACTTGTTTTGAAATTGAAATAATAAAAATGTACATTGATTAAGAACACAATTTCGATTCGGTGCAAGCCAGTTCGTGTGCTTTTATTCTGTTCTGCTTAGCTTACCTGAATGAAGTTAACTATGTCTTGTATGCGCCGTTATACCAGGGTAGCTCGAATCGATTCATGGATGGTTGATTCTCAGAATGCCGTGATCTCACAACTGTTAGTCTTGCTTTTATACAACAAAGCACGAAAGTAATTATTATTTATATAATCCGTTACATTTTATTCATGAATAGTCTTAATAAATCCAACTCGAGTTGACGATTTCTATCAGTTCTATTTTATGGACTTGAAATACATTATTTTAACAGTTTTAAGAATTTTTAGCAATATTTTTTAAACTAATTTAATGTATGTATCACAAGTTTTTATACCTCTAGACTAGTAGCTTACGCTACTTATATATGTTGAATGTGTTAAAATAAGTTATGTTCTTCAAAATAGGCTAAATTTCTAAGGTTTTAAATACTGAGCATAGGTGGTAATTGTAATTTAAAAACAAAAAAAATATTGGTATATATTTTTCCCTCCAATTTTCGAAACCTTTTGGCGAAAATATGTAACCAAGATTCTTCTCCCTTACACATGGGACAAATTCTCATTCCGTTAACATCTGTGATCTTAATCTTTCGCCACGCAAGAAATCTAATCCAAGAGAGCCCCAGTTTACTGAATTTGGTTCCTTTGATCCCTTTTCCCACTACAATTTTAACCTGCGATTGTAATTCAAGTGAAACCACAGTATAGTATAACAATAGCGAAGCTCCATACGGTTATTTTCAACCGGGGCGACTGCAGCGCTCGCAGCGGTGAGCAATAGGCAACACAATCTGTTACATTGTTGCTTATGAAAAATGTCAACAATATTTTATGGGAATGCTTGTGGTGCTATAAACTGCACCAACAGCCAATAATCCAGTCACCAGGTACTGAAAATTGGGGTTGACTGGAAAAAGGTCCGAAGTTAATAATTTTTAATATGTTATATGTGGGTATTCTGTGGTGTAGAATCCAAGTTTTCCAATTCAAGAACCCTGTACGAACTTCAGGGCGGCCGAGAAACCCGAAATGTTGGGTTTTTTCCAGCGTTTTCCTTATAAGTCCTAAACAACACGTTTCAGCCTAAACAAATCCATTACAAAAGTTAAAGAACATAAAATTTCCTATTATTTGCACTTTTTACATGTTTTCTCAAACCAAATATGTACCGAGATATGGCGCTTCGAAGTTTTGAAAAATTTTCTAAATATCGAAAAACCTGCGGAAAATGCAGCATTTTCCCTAGTAACTTTAAACTTTAAAAATTTCTGTATGAATAACGTTCAATAACCTACACATAGAAATCCCATCCTTAATGAGATGTTCATTTAAGATTAAAGTAGGCCTACACAATTATCGTTGTATAAAAATGTATTTTATAAAAAAAATATACTACTTGTGATGATATGTGGATGTATTAACTAAGTAGAAAATGTGTAAATTATTAAAAATTGTCCATTAAAATTGATTCATAAAAGCCTTGACCTCTTTGCTCCCGATGGCAAATCGGCATAATCTCTCAGTAATTCCTCCTGAGCAATGATCTCATCGATGATGTCCTCCTCGTCGTCGCACTCAATGTCCGTGTCTCAAACATTTTCTGCACAATTTTTGCAGATGGCTGAGTACAGGAGTCCTGCTTTTTTCAGCTACAAGCCCCGGTTCTACACCCTCTCGTGCACTTGCATTGTAACATGTACAACTACTTTTCTTGAGCAGCATCCATGGCCATTGTTATGGGGATCAGCCCTCGTTTAGTTAATTGACAGTAACTTTTCGTAGCCAAGCCACGTCTGCACTTGCAGATAGGTATGAAAAGAATGGTACCGGGCAGCACCTTGTGCAGGGGGAAATCTTACAATGTTGGATTTGTATTTGCCACGGTGTTGAAAAAATTTTCGGTAGCGAAGAGTATCTGTGTCCATGTTTCCACCGTACAGTCACTGTAGTCCAGTATCACAAGAAACTTTCCTCCTGCTTCCGAAATATGGCGTGGTGTTGCTTCGTGATCTTTGAGAACACTAACGATGTCAGACAGAGAAAGGTTTTTGTCATAAATAGTGAAAACTTTCTTCTTTCCTTGTCCAAATGGGTTTGATGTATTGTCAGTACGCAGTCCACGTAGGCCTTGCACAGTGACTCGAACGTGCGTGATGTAGTGTACCCCGTACAACCTTATGCAGTCAATTACTGCACATTTTATGCTGCCAAGGTCTTCTTCCTGTGAGGAACGAATGCTGAAATGGCAGCAAAGGAGGACATCATCGATAAGATCATTGCTCAGGAGAAATTACTGAGAGATGATGCCGATTTGCCATCGGGAGCAAAGAGGTCAAGACTTTTATGAATCAATATTAGGCCTAATAGATAATGTGTAATAATTTACTTATTTTCTACCCACTTATCATCACATGTAGTATAAATTTTTATAAAATACGTCTTTATACATCGATAATTTGGTACTTTTTTCTTAAATGAACATTTCGTTAAGAATGGGTTTTCTATTGTGTAGGTTATTGAACGTTATTCATACTGAAATGTTTAAAGATGAAAGTTATTAGGGAAAATGCTGCATTTTTCGCAGTTTTTCGTTATTTTGAACATTTTTCAAAACTTCGAAGCGCCATATCTCGGTACGTATTTGGTTTTAGAAAACGTCTAAATAGTTCAAATAATAGGAAATTTCATGAACTTTAACTTTTGCAATGAAATGTTTTAGGCGAAAACGTGTCGTTTAAGAGTTATAAGGAAAACACTGAAAAATGCCCCAACATTTCGGGGTTTTTCGGCCGCCCTGAGAATTGCACAGGGTTCTCGAATTGGAAAACTTGGATTCTACACCACAGAATACCCACACACAACATATTAAAAAATAATTAACTTCGGACCATTTTCCAGGCAAAAGTACCTGGTGACTGGACTACAAAGGAATTATCCCGATTTATCTTTCTTCAGGTTCCCTAAAGATCCTGAGAGGTAAGCAAAAACAGATATTTGTGAAATTAAATTGCAAATTTGCAAATTTGTGATTATCATGCTTGCATCCATACTAGTGTATTTACTCCTATTTCTTTTACTTTTAGGAGCAGAAAATGGCTTGTAAATGTTATATACAATTAATTATTTTTATATGTACATCATAAATAAAAATCCTAAAGAAGCAAAAGTTTCTAAATATACTGTATAGGCCTATTTACAAATGCCCCACCTGACCCTACTAATTTTGAAAATGTTTTAACACGAGGTTATGTTAGGCCTATATAATTGAATTTAACAAAATTAAACTGTCCAGAGTAAAAATAACGTGTTTAATCCCTTACTTTTTAATAATTTATCGTGTTTAATAAAATGAAGAAAAAGACAAAAGTGTTTTGTTATTGCACCTGATATTGACCATATCGGGCTATAAGCCTAGAACTTTACTTTCCCCCCTAATTTCTGAACTACTACTACTACATGCTTATTGAAATTATTAAATTTTCCTATTTGTCAGAATTTTCAGTGTAAGTATGTGTTAGTAGTAGGTCAATTAAATTCTTGAAGATTTGTCGTAGGGATGTAGCTGATATGGTGGACGGAAACCGGTCTGATACTTTATAAAATATACAATGTCATCGATCTAGAAACTACAACTTCTTTATATTCCCACAAAGTCTATGATTTGATGAGTTCACCAGTATGCCTTTCCGGTAACAATCTCTTTCTAGTAATTTTAAAAATAAGAAGAAATACAGCCATATATTCGTATCTTTCCAATGCTGGAAATGGCTGTTTGCTAGTTGTCTCTTGCTGGCCGCTTGGAGTGCTAGTGTCCCACGACCTGTCAAAAGGATGCATTTTCCTTTCATTAGAGCTTCGCTACTGTTATACTATACCAGGCCTTTCCAACTCGAGCACTCTGCGCTAGTGCGCACCTTCACAGCACCCAACGGCAGCCCGGTGCTCTCCTTCCCCATATCGCTACTGCATGTGCGTGCGTCAGACAGCACAATGGATAGCTGACCTCGCGTTCTTGGTGGATGTAACGTATAACCTATCGCCAGGGGGTCGATGAATTGGTCTAGAGTTGGGTGACCAATTTATAACCGTTGGTTAAGGTGGGTGTCGATTTATGTGGGCACCTTTCTTCTTTATTATTATGTTATTATAAAATAAATATAATGTCCGGCTAGGGCTTTCTCAGTGGGTAGAGCGAGAGTTCTTTCTAGGGCCGTGCTCGACGAAGTTAATATAGGATATAAGATTTGGGAATGCTGGGTGGTAAAATAATGTCAATTAGTTATGTACTTGAATAATAATATTTGTAAGTTTATTTTGTTCTTAATTTTGTCACTTAGTCTGTAATGATCTTAATATGTCGGGAGGAAGAAAACAGTTACTTGAAATGAATGTCTATCGATCAATTCACTTGTCATCGCCTAGTCACTTTTAAATATTCTTAATCGCTTTTAACATCTGGGTTATTTACCTCAGGAATTTAAGTTAGATAAATTTATGCATATTTAGGCGGTATAAGTTTCTACTTCACAATATAAAAGCCTGTATATAACCTTTCTTTATCACCTCACTAATTCACAATATAAAAGTTAACATTTTACGTCCTCAGTAGGTATATCCAGTCGCGTAGTTGTTACATCGAAGTCTAAGTCACCAGTCCCTTCTCGTGTCGTTTGCTCGTGCTAATATCTTTCTGTGTTAAAATATTCTAACATTTTCATTGGTTCTGTCAGGTAGCTTTGTCTCTTGTGATTGGGAATTAGCTAAGTCTTCTGCTATGGTTTTAAATATTTGTCGTTAAAGTAGAGTGAGGTTTGGGGCGGAACCTATTAGTCAAAATGTCAAACCAAGTGGTGGCGTCAAAAGTCTTTCCAGACAGTCGAGTACCGCCTCTAATACATTGTATCCCTCTATTTAGTCTAATAATTCCTAAAGTATTTGTCACTATAGTCGGTAATAAGTGTAGTTGTATAGCTTTCTTGATTACGCGTTGAATGATGTTATTTTCTAGGTTGTCGTGTTAATAATTAATCGTTTGATTAATTATTTGTAATTGCCAGTAATGTCTTTTGATTCAGATGGTCGTGTTGCATATCAAATTGTCCGTGTAAATGTCCTCTGTCTCGTCATGTAATTTGTTTTATGGTCATTGTAATAGTCTAGGCGTAATGGTAGTTTTTAGTAGTCGATAATGTTGCGGGAAGTTCAAATATTGTCCGTGAAATGTATTTTCTTGTATTTAATTCCTTATTTTATATAAGCCTATATGAACTGACCTGCTACAAACGTCTTATTTAAATGATTTAAATATTTAGTTGCAAGGGAGAAATTAGTTAATTAGCACCATGTGTGACAGAATTAAGGCTTTCAAAATGCATAATTTATTATTTAAAGATCAACTTAAAAGCCGGAAATGTTGACAATTTTCCTTCATTAAAATCATTAAATTTGTCTATTTACGGAAACTTCGGAAAGCATCAGACGTTGTTACAGAAATTGCACGATGAATGCAATGCCCATTCAAAGAAATTGATTATATGGCACCTCAACTTGAATATTTATGACGCCATATTTTGTCCTGAAAATCACCATCATGTTTCCAAACAGAGGTGACAAAAGTACAGGTACTACTACTACACCGGCAATTTGCTTTCATTTTACAATTTCATTCATCCATAGAAATTTCCCAGACTTCACGCACTTGCTTAAAACTTACGCCAGTGTTCGAGATAACTTATGCTTGAGAACAGATGTTTTCAATTACGAATTTAAATAAAAGTAAAACCAGGACTTCTCTGTCTGATGTTGCCTTAGAGGCTGTACTTTGAATTTCTATTGCCAAATCGATTGTACGAAATATTGGTAAGTTAGTTGCGGCAAAACGATGTTAACAATCTACTTGAATTCTAAATGCTCACAAACACAATATAAGTAGAGAATAAGTGGTGTGTTTATGTGTTCACAAAATTGTTATTAATAATGTTTTCATAAGCTGAACCATGCCTAGACCTGTGGAGCTGCCTCTGGTGCTACACCGGTGCTCGCCTGCGCCGTGGAAGCACCTGAGTTGGAAATGCCTGTACTATACTGTGGTGAAACCATAGTGATACTTTAATTATCCATGATTTGTGAAGCACAATTATTGATATCGGAAGAAATATATTTAACCTTTTCAGAGCTGACCTTATATTTTGATAAAAGCATTCATCAACTAAAGTTACTAGTGGGTTATAAGTTTGAAATAAATTATGAAAATTTTAATGAAGTAGCCTGTTGTCGTGAGTGACAATTTAATTTGCAAATAAATATCTTCATATTTTATAATAAAGAATTAATCCATTGTACTTATTTCACAGCCTTTATGCGATTTTTTGTCGTGACGCATGTATACGTTAATATCAGTGAAAAGGATAAAATAAGTGTGACTTTCTAGTTTAGTCCAGTCAATGAAAATTTGTAGAGGGAAATGGAAGGAACACAATTTTTGACTTTGGGACATTGTTTGGACTAGTAAGGAGGTAAACATACTAAAAGTCCCCACTCCTAGGAGGTGAGCGGGGGGCAGGGGGCCCCTAGAAGGTCCCTTTTTCGGTTTTTTGCTTATATCTCAGATAATATTGGTCCTAGCGTTAAGACCCTTCTATACAAAATTAAAGCTGACAAAATACTTCACAAGATTGATTCAATTCATTTTTTCGCTATCTCGCCTAATTTCCGAGATATCCGTGCTCAAAATTAGATGATTTTGAAAAAAAATAAAATTGCCTCGCGTTTTTTGCCTTATTTCGTTAGCTAATTCTTCGGACATTCGTCCAACAAAAACGTCATAAGGAAAGAAGTCGTAGAGCATTCAATTTCCTTCAAGAATATATGTTACTTTACTTTTTATCTTCAACCATTCATAAGTTACAGTAATTTTAACTTTATGTGTAAATTCCGGGATTTTGCAGAAAAACTTAACTTTCCTATTTTCCGTTCTTCCACTGCTGAAACTCTATATAAATCCAATATATACGTATTATATATATTTTTATGTATAAATAGTATGTACTATATATATAAATGGCACATAAAAAAATTATGTACATATATAGGCTATGTATTTATAATATATTTTCAAGTATAGGCCTATATGGAGTTCTTCAAACTAATATTGTTTGGTGTCGTTAAATACTAATTTCGGACCCCGAACCTAGTGGAACCACTTTGAGGGCTCCATCATTTACCCCACAGAAATACAATTACTATAATATATGATGGAAAGTTTTGATAATACTCAAAATTGACAATTTATCGAGGATAGCTGAATCTTTATTGTTATTTAGGAGCCATAATTGCCCTCTACATAGGCAATAATTCTTGTATTCAATGTATATAATATATAATGTACAGTTAATATAATATATAGGCCTATATTAACTACACATTCGCTCCGGAAAGTCATTGGGGTAGGATGATTCCAGAGTCAACAACAATTTGTACATAACTTTTTTTTTTATTAATACATTAACTCGTAAATGTTTTTTGAAACTGTGTTACATTTAATTTAATAATATATTTACACCTTATAGCACAATAAACATCAATAATTATTATAAATTCCTGACTCTCTTGGAGCGGAGGGTCCTTCCTCGTCATGGTAACTAGGTCGTGGGTATTGTTCTGCTTCGTTTTCTTCTTCATCCATTGAGAAAGGGGATACATCTTCTAGGATAACTGGCAGAGGATCAATATCGAGTTCTTCATCCTCATTGACCAAGAGGGGGCCCCCATTAAGACAGTTCCCGTGGCAGTTTTGGCACGCAGGGGAACACTTGAGAGATGCCTTTCTGCATCCGCATTTGGTGGTGGCAGAATTCTTTGTGCACCGACAAAAAAATTAATATTTCATCCGGTGCAGCCTGCTGCTCACTGAGCACCGGGGTTTGTTAGTTAACTCCCACCCATACATCTGAGGAGGCGGCTCATGTCCCAATCACATCTCGACTTTGTCATATAGCCTATCCTCAGAATGTTGCTTCGCTGCCCCCTCAGTTGGTGGGAGGCACGAGATGTCCGGCTTGATATTGGCTACCGATTTTACATAGGATTGGTAACGGTAAGCGTTTAGAGATTTGTCTTTAGGTGGGGCCCCGTTCCACCTCAAAATACACTTTCCCCCAGCTTCCTCTACATCATCCTTGGTTGAGGAAGGGTCTGAGAAAACTGCAGCAGTTCCCTGGACATCTGGAGACTTCAAATGCAGTTTGATAAATCCCAGCTTACTCTTTTGGAAGGCTGCTGTGGTGGTATCGCACCCAGTGAAGGCATTCAGAAATAGTATGTCTCGCAGCTCCTGGGTAGAAAACAATGTAGGTTTTTATGTTTCCACGCCCAGGCTTGACGAAAATTATGTTCTGGTCACTAGGTGTTTTGGCCATCAACAGGACTATTAGGTCGACATCCTCACCAATAACTGCAACAGCGGTGGTATGTGACAACTCCATAGCCATGTCTACAATGAGCACATCCACATCATTCCGTGCTTGCAGGGTTCTGACTACATGTGCTTGTAGTGTGACTTTCAGCATGTTAATCAGCAGACTTTTTTTATAGACATTTGACAGGAAGTCTTCCTGCTTCACAGTTATGACTGTCTCCTGATTGAAATGTATGTCCGCTGACTTACTGAGACGGTACCGCCTTTGCTGCTCAGCGACCTTTGTACTTGAGGATGAGCAAATGCCAGCTATCGTGGGACCTCTTTGCCAAATAACTTTGTGCAGGAGAAGTCCTCCGTCCATAACAATGTCAAAGTGTGTCACACGTACATCTTTGATAGTTGGATTGACCTCTTTCTAGAGAAAACTGACTTCGTCGATTTCCTTATCCCACCCTCATTGAAGAAGTCCAAAGGGAAAGGGGCTAATTCATATTGCAAATAAGTTTTCAAATCTTCGTTGGTTTTCTTACTTATGAATTTGCATTGGAATAGCAAAAAAGGATCCACAGACACCCATTCGTCGTTCATCTTGATTGACGAGCTAACATTCGAAAGGGGGAGTGCTCGATCTTTCCGAGACAGTTTGATACTTATTTTCAAACTCTAGAAAAAAATAGTTGTTATTCTTGAAAATTAATTTCCGATCACATTTCCGATTTTCAGATAGCGAAAAAGTGAAAGGAATCAGTCTTGATGGAACATTTTATCAGGTTTAATTTTGTATAGAGTGATATTAACGCTAGGACCCATAGTTTCCGAGATATAAGCGAAAAACCGAAAAAAGGGACCTTCTACGGGCCCCCCTGCCTCCCGCTCACCTCCTAGGAGTGGGGACTTTTAGTATGTTTAACTTATAACTAATCCAAACAAAGTCCCAAAGTAAAAAACCGTGTTCCTTCCATTTCCCTCTATTCATCAATCATTGACTGGACTATACATAAGCATATATATTACTTGAAAACATATTACAAAATAAATCATTCATATATATATATATATACATGTATATTGATTCATTTAAGTACAACTTATATACTGTGACGGACTTACTTTACTTTCTCTAAATAAAGATCATTTTGCTTAACAACTTATTTTATTACTCTGTCTTCCAATAGTATATCTTTACGTGATCTACTTTGACGTCTGATAAACTATCGTAACAGTGACCCAGTTACGCAGTGACGTAAATACACCTGTCTTAACATTCCAAAGTACGCCACGCGTACTCCAACATTCCAATGTTACTATCAATGCACCACATCTACAGGGTGTTCTCAAACTCCTTCATCATAATTTTACTATTATAAGAATTCTCTTTTATTGGTAGAAAAATTTGTATAAGGCGCCATCTACCAATTCATTATCTAATTCCCAAGTTAATTTATCAGCATTATAAATTTCTCTATTATTTACAATTTTTTTTTCTGTTTAAGTCCAGTCACAAAATCTTTTAAGTATATACAAGGTTATATCTAAAAATACCTCGGCTTAGCCTTTAAACAGTGGAGATAGGGTCGGGTTCTTACTATTTAAAAGGACTTAATATGTTCATTTCATCCCTTGAAAAATAAAGCCACTTTAACTGAATTTTCTTTTCAACAAATAACAATAATGATTTATTCAAGAATATTCAGGTACAATATTTTGATTTATGGTCGATAATTCATTCAAATTCTTATCTACTTCAATTTCACTAGCCTTTCCACTGTATAACTATTATACTCTCTTGTTACTTACTTTTGGTTTTTTGTACATTTGTGTTTCTAAATTCCCCTGAATTCAGATTTGAAACCCATCCACACCTTTTTCAGTAACTTCTATCTATTCTCCAACTTGTGTAATCCTTTTCTATTCTACCCTAACTTAGAATTTGAATTATACATTCTATTCTTCTAACTCAATTACATTTGAGTTATCTTAACCCAACATACTGTATTATTCGGCGTAGTTTATTCAAGTTCCTTCCAATTACAATTCACAAAATTAATTTCCTTTTACAATTTTGTCTTCCCGTTACTTAATTTCACTCTGTGCCCATTAATGTTTCTGAATTCCCTGTGAATTCCACTACGAAACTAATTAACACCGCCTAAGTAACTTCTCTATATTTTCTCCCTCTCTCACTTCTTTTTCTTTTCTTTTTATTCTCTTTTAGCCTAGAACTTGAACTACACAACCGATAATCCTTACTTTCATTCGTAAGCGAGTCACTATCAACCAAGCTACCTTTCTTTTACACTTGCTCTACTCTATTCCAAAACCATCTCCTAATAAATCTCTTTGTTCATAAAGCAACTAAATATTACAGGCCAGCATGCCATCCAACATGTAGATATCCATCTGACACCTGAACAAAACCCAAGTGGGAGAAGCCCAAATAAGGATTACTTTCATGCCCCTTATAATTTCTTCCTTACTCTTCTCGCGACCTGTCTTAAAATTATAAAAGCATTTATAAGCATCACCAGCTGAACCTAGCTTACGGTTTCGTGAGTGGTTCAACCACTTAAAAACACCCAAAGTATAGAGATTTATTTTTACTGTTCCCTTCTTTCTTCTCAACTACTTCTATCCTAACTTTTCCAACAGGAAGTGAAAACTTTGGATTACTGTATTTCTGTTAAATCTCCTAACCTTCTACTAATCTTGTTTTACCAACATTTCTCCAATTCAAACTTTCCTTGTTCTTTTAGGAATCTATTAGTCAACCATCCCTTAGAAACTACGGAAATGTATTTATCAATTATCTTTTCCATTTACAGAAACTGAAGAAGTGTCTGATATTAATAGTTTTTATACTCAACAAGAAATAGACTAGTGTTTTTCTTCATTCTTCTGTCCGGTGTCCATTTCCTGTAGGATTCCATTCGTCATCTAAGCCTCACTTAGACTCGGCCCATTTCTTCTCTTCGCAGCGGTTGTTCGCTGTCGGCAGCCACGACATAAGCCAGCTACGTTCAGGCTCATTCCATCCACAGCTATATCCACATAGCCTCCGATCGTTGCTTTCCAGTTGGATGGTTGCCTCCCAATTTACGTCTGACAGGAAACGTCAGGCCACTACGTCGTCACTCCCGCCGTCCATCTCAGGCCTCGTCCGCCAACTCCACAACCTTCTACTTCAGCCTCCCAGTTCTGACTCTCTCTCGTCGACTGTCTGCCGCTTACTCCCTGTCGTGTCCTCCCTCTTTTTCCTCTTTTGCCGTTAACGGTCTTCTTTCTTTTCAAATTCCTGCGCGCGCATGCGCACATTCCTCTTCCTGCAATTCAAACAAAACTGAGACAGTATCGATAGTTTCTATGGTTTCCTTTGTTTATGAATAGTTTCCTCGTGGTCCATAGCACTTTTGATACGTAACATATTTACAACGTTACAATACAGTACATACTATTTATACATATAAATACGTAATATTGGCTTTTATACAGAGTTAGAGCAGTGAAATCATGGAAAATACGGAAGTTAAATTTTTCTGCAAAATCCCGGAATTTACACATAAAGTTAAAATTGCTCTAACTTTTAAACGGTATAAGATAAAGAAGTAAACTATCATATATTCTTAATGGAAATTTAATGCTCTACAACTTCCTTCCTTATGACTCTTTTGTAGGACAAAGGGCCGAAAAGTTAGCTAACGGAATAAGGCGAAAAACGCAAGGCAATTTTATTTTTTCAAAATTAGCTAATTTTGAGCGCAGGTATCTCGAAAACTAGGTGAGATAGCGAAAACATGAATGGAATCAATCTTATGGAGCATTTTGTCATCTTTAATTTTGTATAGAAAGATGTTATCGCTAGGACCCATAGTTTCCGAGATATAAGCGAAAAACCGAAACAAGGGACATTCTAAGGGCCCCCCTGCCCCTCGCTCACCTCCTAGGAGTGGGGACTTTTAGTATGTTTACCTCCTTACTGGTCCAAACAAAGTCCCAAAGTAAAAAATTGTGTTCCTTCCATTTCCCTCTACACCTCTTTTTGAGCATTCATTGACTGGACTAGTAGTAAACATCTCGGTTTGAATCATCAAAATATCGTAGACCACATTAATAGCCTAATACAGTAGACATATTAAACACCGATCAACCGCTACGATCCAAGACATGGAGAAAATTAATTTTGTAAACGACGGTGATAATGCAATGGTCTCAATATCTAACAAATAAAAAGTTTGGTAAACTAAAAGAAAACCTCTAGAAATGAAGACGTGAGATGAAAATACTGAAGAATGAAAACCTTAATGCCTGCGACAATATGGTCATAAGGGCAATATGATTGTTTTCGGGATATCTGAAATGTCTAATGAATCTTATTATGTAGTAATTGACATGATTAAAAAAGTTACGAATGCTACGGATACAGCAAAGGATATAAGTGTCGCTCACCGCCTACCCGCTTGACACGGAGAAGAACGATCAGCAAGGGGGAAAAAAACACAGATGCTACAAGGAATCTAGAGAAAAGGAAGGTGCAAAACACATCGCAACATCTTTCTCAAATGTAAGTGTTAATATTTGTGTTATAACAGATTTTAGGTTGAGTTAATCGGGATTCGACACCTGCAAATTTTCGAGAAACCGGTTTGTGTGAATAGCATTAGTAGCAGTGTATAAACAACCTGAAAGGGAAAGGGAGTTCACAGGTGAAACATGAATATAACCAGTTTTATGTTGCTCTTATTTAAACCAATAACTGAATATCCCAAAAATCAAAACCCAATGTTAGCCTGTCTGCATTACACCATAGGTATATGCTATCTATCTATTGTCCTGTACATCCCCACTCTCGGGGCATTAGGACCTCGAAGTGGAGGTTACTTCTATCGATGAGAATGTCGTTACGCTTGTTTCCCGAGAGAGGACATAGGGACAGGTAAACCCCCCAGCTTTGTCAGGATTTATACTTCCTGAAAATCCATCTACCGCAGGCGGGTTTGATCCCACGACCTTCGAATCTAGAGGCGATATCACTACCTCTACAACACCGCGACCGACATAGGTATAGTTCATTAACCTAATTAATAGGGTATTTCTTGTTACTACAGCCTCATAAACAAATGTAAGATATTTTCTGATATTGCTTCTCGATAACTGTTATCTTCATAAAGAAATGTAAAAGTTCTAGTGAAAGTTCTGAAACCCTTTTCCTATAAAGTAGATTTGGAACAAATTATTTTAAGTACTTTCTAATTTTTAGAGCATTTTTGGTGTGGATTTTGATATTATAAATGCCTTATTCATAGTTCATCATAAATATAGCTCTTATTAATAAGGCATATAGGCGTACTCTTATGACATTACTGTTTTCAATATGCCTACTGGACATCTAGGCTATCTTATCTTATCTTATCGGCTCAGGGGCTGAGCCCTTACGGACTCGCGCACGTATACCTCATAGGTGGGCCCATTGTACACCCCCTAAGAAACGAATGATGTGCATGGCCTAAGGCCCCCCAGTCAACAGACTCCACCACGAGCCCCCACGGAGATCCCCTACATCCAACAAGGACCAGATACCACTCCACGTGCACCGCATCCCCGGGTCCCTCTTACAAGAGCTCCATGGGCGCGGCACACCACCAAGCAACGGGGCCCGACGGGGGAGGCCCGTAGCAGAGTCTGCAGCAGGAGTAAAGGGATGATAGTGAGGAGGGAAAGGAAGTTGTGGTGGAATGAATGAAAGGGGAAACGGGAGGATCCCCGAGATAAACCCCCAAAGGTCACTGCTGCGTCCACCACGAATGACACGCCCGCCGGCCTGGGGATTTGTACCATCTTGGCTATAGTCCTATGGTTTGCGCTCCTAATTTCTGATCTACAAGCCCAGGTTCGATTCAAAGTAACTTATCGAATACTATTTGCTATGTACTTAGGCCGAGAGGAATAAAGAAGAAGCGACTTCGGGTAATAAAATCGTGAACGATAGTGGTGGGAGGGGCATGCTTTCCACATCGGAATAAATACTAATTTCTATTAATGAAGCCCATTTACATGATGGTACCCAGGTAGATAACCTATCGCAGTCATTCGTTATACGAGTGTAATTGTTAAGGACAATAAACACCCTTGGAAATCTAGTTCATCTATAGCGTAGATTCACATACTGGCAAGGAAGGGATAGTGCTAAAAATAAATAGACTTACAGATAGGCTAGATAGTAGTATTAGTATGAGGGACCACAAATCAGTTTCATACTAGCTCTAACGAAATCATTTATTTAAAAACTCATACTTTATGGACTATATTTTCAATAAATTATAGGCTAGTTTGTAGAACATTTGGTCAAATGTATAACTGTTCAATTATTCTTCGTTTAAATATGAATGTGAGGAAGTATGAGGAATATGAATACTGAAATATGTTGTGATTATTTGATGGGATCCGTAAGACAAGGGAATCTGATTTTGTTATTATCTCAGGCTATGAACATTATCTGTTCTGAATGGTTCACGTAATACACGGTTGTCGGCGAGAAAGGAAATATGATACGATTAGCCTATTCTACTCGTACTTCCCAATCAATATAGGTATATCTTAAACATATTGAATAACTGTTATGAACAATAAAAATAATATTCAACCCACTTAAACTCTCACATAAAATAGCTAGTAAGTTTTATTTATTTATTCCATTTATTTCTCTCTGGTGTGATTAGGCCTACAGCTTTAACATATTCTCTTCCATTAACCATACCTGGATACATACAGACATAACGTAAGCAACATCTAATTTAATAAATGACTAAGATGAACGTGATTCTGATAGTGGCAACATAAATATAATATAATTTATTATATAAAATCTATATATACTCTAAAATATTATATATATATATACAGTATAAATATATAATGTAAACTAATCTGATCTTGAAAGTTCTGAGTGTATTGCAGCTTTGATAGCCTCAAGTAAAGAATTCGTCACGTGAGCTGGCTTGGTAGGTGAAGAATAAAATACAGTATTGTGAGATGGAATTCACAGTTTAGGCAAATGGTAAAATTCTGATGGAATCTTGTTTCGAATAGTGTAGGCTAGAGAGAGTCTAAAAGCATGAAACACTGTAAAAATAAATGTTATGGTACTTAGAAGAGGGAAAAAATGTGTGTCTGCCTATCTCTGTACAGGGCGGTTGCTGATAAGCATTGAGTAAACCTAATAATAATGGATTATTAGATATGTTTGATTATTATTGTATACTCTAAAATTCTGATTGTATTAGGGAATGATAACTTTCATGAACAATTCTTTTAAATAGTTCTGGAAAAATAAAAACTCTTAACATAAAAAAAATATATATATCGAAACTTCTTTAACAAAAAAGCTTTGTTCGTTTACCATAATGATTACTTAAGAAGTAGTACTTGGCATGTATTCATATTCGATATTTCTTGTCTTTTTCAGTTATGGTAGAAGATAGGCCTGTATGAAAAATCTGCAGCAGTCAAGTTTTAGAGATAATTGTAAAAAATGTTTATTAAAGACTTTTTAATAAAAGTAACATGACATGATTTCAATGCACATTATCAGAAAACATTTTATGAAAGTAATTAATATTGATATCCTTTTATTTGTGAATGAAAGCTATTATTGTGAGATATAATGTAGGCCCACAGGTACCCATACCATAATGCACATAATAAACGCAAACCGAGTAGTGTCAAGGACTGACATTAACGAGATCCGGGTTCAAACCCCTTGGCTGGCGAATTTGACTTCCAGTTTTTCATAGTTTCGCTAGTTGCCAGGGCAAACACCGGATAGGATATTTACTTAACATGACTCAACGCTGCTATTTCACCCTTTAACCTTATGATAATAATTAAAATTGAATGTCAATTAAAACGTAAACAAAACATAACAATGACAATAAACGCTAGATTACTGTAATTAATAGGCTAATATCCACAGGGTCAATGTTTGCATCTTCTTTATTTATTTGTCGTTTGATAAATTACTTGTAAATGTTATGTCAGCGGAAATTCCTGTCTTGTTTAATTCAAATAACCACTGGTTATTGGCTGCTCGTCTTTTTTTTTTTTTTTTTTACATTTACTTTTACGATTTACAATTTTTAAGAGACAGCCCAGAAAAATCAACTTCCTTTTGCAACTCATCTGTAAGTAACTGAAATAGAAAAACATTATTATATTTGTTAAATTATGTGTGATATTCTGTTTCTTACGAATCTATAATCATTTTATACGGTTCTCTTTTAAATAACTTATTATTTAGTGATAATTTTGAGCTTTGTTTAATGATGCTATTATACAATCTCGGACCATAATTTTAGCTATGCCTTGGACCAATTTCAATATTACATTTAGAATTTTAAAAGAGGACAAGAAATTATGTGTCTTTGTGTAGCAAAACCATGATCATTGTTTTCGTAGTTTTTCAAAATAATTTTTGTGATAACATTGAATAAACTTGCTTTATTTTCAAAACATTAAATTCCTTGTATATAAAAATGAGTCAGGTGATAATTTGTTCTTGCTACATATACGATACATATTGCTACACATATGCTACATATACGTATATGTATTATGCTTTTTGCTTTGTTAGCTCTCTCAAACCAATAATTCCGAATTGCAAAATGGACTGAATTAGACCTAAATATATTAATCTTAAGATTGTTTTGGCATAAAATGTCCTAATGTCGAAATTTTGAAAACAAGAAATTACCATGCTTATTCCAGCGCGTACTTTCATCTGAATACCTAAATATTTTACGAATTTAACAAGCATCTCAAACATGCCGTAGTGACACTCTTGCAAGCAACTGGTTATTGGATGCATTTGAATCAGTAACACTAGCATGGCATTGTGACACTCTTGCACTAAGGCTGTAATATCCACGTGCAGAGCGGAACGATCACAAGCAACTTGGCAAGAGTCAACCGTTAAAAAGTTACTAGATAGACTAAAAAGTAGTAATTACAAGTAACTTTATCTAACTGGAAGGCTTTAACACACCAATGTAATATATTATACTACATTATAAGAAGACATAGCAGTTGCTTAAATCGTAGCACAAGGAAATTGATGACGCTTATGCATAATTTCTTTTTCTCTCTCGCTTGAACGGATGCACCCACTCTGTTCGTCATTTGGGTGGGCTCCGAAATAGCAGAGAGGATATATGACACTTCTAATAGACTGTTTTTATTACTTCTGTCATTTGTTCATGTAAGAAGCAACCCGAAAGAAAGCAACCATAATTTTGAGATTTTATAGTGTAATAAATTCTCTCAATGGGATTGCTATATGACTTAGTGTAACTACTTTACTTTTTGTATACACAGTTCTTTCTAAATCATTTAAACTTATGATAAATTTATATAAGAGAATCTATGTATTCACCAATTTACGCCGAAGTAACTAATTAACGAATGAAGGAAAGGAAGGTAAAGAGAACGAGAGAGAAATGAAGAATAAGCATGAAGCAGGAGAAAATGAAATAGTGAAAGGTGAATAATAAAAATAGTCTAGAAAATGTAGAATGAAAATAAATAACAGAGTTCAGTAGTCTTAACGTCTAAGCAAAATGCATGCATTACTTTAGTTTTCTTTATTGTGTTCTGTAAATCAATATTAATTTTTACCTTAGCGCCAAGGATGAAGAACATGTCAGTTAATAATATAATTCATATGTTTATAACAAAAAAAGATAAGACTTCATGTATATAGATAACTGCACATTTCATTTTAATTTCAATATAAAAGTGTATGAAATTAGTTAAATGTTTTTCCTTAAAACGATATTAGGTTTACTTTCGAATGAATGACAGAACAGAGCATGTTAATCCAATTTAAATATGTTTGAATTTTCTCTTACATTTTTGATTACCTATTGGTTGACGTAAATCTTCGGTCCTATAAATTAATAGTAATTAATGATAAAATATTCCTAAGTTTTTTTTTCTCTTTAAGAATTTGGAGTTAACAAGCGAGGCTTATAGGAGTTTCAATAACTCTTCTGGATCGTATATCATACAGGAGGCCTTGATTGGACTTGGTTTGTGCTGCCATAAGTGAAGGTGATTTTCTTTGAGTTTTCTGTTATCTAATTATTGAAAGTCATATTTTAGCATCGGCCATCTGATCTTCTTGCTATTTGGTCTTCACACAAGTGTTTGAGAGCTTCTTGCTTCCGGAATTATCGAAGTATATTAATATTTACATCTTGAATTCAAGTTGTTGATTCTGCATAGTAACGGATATCTATTATGTAATATCCAGATGCCAAGTAATTTTGTGACTTCTACTACGTGTCCAACAACATAAGCAATCCTTCAACATCATCAGGTGATGTAAAATCTTCTGTACTATGTCAGTTATGTGGGAAGACTTTCACCACTCGTGGCATCAACATTCATCTTGCTAGAAGCCATGGAGCTTCTCAGGATACAACAGTGAGTGTTAATGACGTTACTAGTGAAAAAATAGTACTATCGCAAGCTGATAACGATGACGTTCATAATCTTGGTCCTGCATCACTACCAGAGGTGTACATATTCTGATTTTAGCTTGCCTGCCCCTTTGAAATTCTGCAACCAGTCACAGCTTTTAACTTGCTTGACTTGAAAGCAAGCCAGATTACAACGATGATAAGAAATACTGTCGCTATGAGTCACAAGCTCTTCATAACTTGGTGGGTTGCACAGGACCTAAGGAAACTGCAAGGCCTGGCGGAAAGAATATGAAACTGGGTTTACCAGTGCACTGGTAAGTCGTGCAGTTACGTAGTTGAGGAACTTCAGATGTGTTTAGAGAATTTTACCCTGAAGGAAGCCGAGGAGAAACTAAAATGTGGACAGTTTGAATTATCAATGAACAAAGGTACTTGTCCGGCATGGGAAAAATTTTCAAACATTTTCGAGAAAACATCATAAAATCATTAATAACAATAACAAAAATCCCTTTAGGCAAGCCTACAAGCTGAGGTAGATTTCGAAGTGCTTTTGTTTTAATTTACTGTCGCTGCGTAGCACTCTTCTTCTTTAGCCTTGGCATGACAAACCCGCAATAATAACTGCAAAAAAGAGGAAAGAGAACTTTTTCAAACATTCAAATCTCGCCTTATATGAGAACTATCAAGAAACTAGTTATTGATTTGTAGAGTACTCATCAAGAGCTTTTCAACGATACCCCACAAGACGTAGTTTCGAAAATTTCGAATTTCCATCCCCATACCCCCACCCCCACTCGTACTCCCAAAACCCCCGAATCGTTGGTGTCACTGTGAACTACATAAGGAGTACTCTAATTTATTCAATCAAAGTTTCCCTCTATACTTCATAGGGGCCGAGATATAAATGTTTTAAAATTTCAACCCCCTCCCCCGACCACCCTCTTGCGCCAATTTTTCTCATTAACGAACTTGTCTGAACTATTGGGCCTAGAAATAACATAATAAAATTTGATTCAAATATGTTGAAAATTACGGCCGCTAGCGTGTAAAGATATATATGTATATATATAAATATAAATATATATATACGTATGTATATAAATATAAATATCACAATTTTTTTTTACAGGCGGTGGTTTCGTACTTAGGGAGGCATGAAACGTAAAGATATGAACGAATTTTTTGAAAGTCATTAGGTAGATTTTTCTTCGAAATCTACCTAATAATAAAAATAATAATTGTGTTAAGACGCTAAAATGATTTTTAATACTTTATCCACCTTTTATTTATCTGCATGGTGAATTTCTTCTACCAGCATGTAGAAAAGCAAGAAAGTATTACCTACACTTAGCAACTGCAGTTGTTTGGCTGATAGGAATGTCGCAAGCTTATTCTGGCTTGCCTAGGCTGGGTTTGACCTGACCCACTAAGCTTAAAGAAACCTGCCTGCTTCCTAGCTATGTCGCTGGCAACTTGCTTGCCTGGCGTTCAAGCGGGTATGGGCAAGCTAAAATCGAGATTTGTACACCTCTAATCACTACTTCCTCAGTGTGATAATGAACTGTCATCTACCCATGTAGTACATCCCATTTCTCTTAATACCAACACAGATCTGAAGATAATTGGAGATGTAGATATTCCTAATACCATCTCTGAAAGCTCACAAGCAACGAACATCTGTCCACATTGTGGGAAATTATATAAATCAATTAATATTCATTTAAGCAGGGCACATCCTTCAGAATACAGAGATAAACTCGCCAACAAATTATCGTTGCCCTCCCCTGAAAATGAATCAGAAAATATTCTCACTGAAACGAACAGCACAAATGATATCAAAGAAAGCATTCAAATTGCATATAGTAAAAATAAGCATTATGATGACAGTCTAGCAAAATGGGCTTCTCACTTTTCCACGCATATGGATACTGATAAATTTGACAAATCGGTAGAAGACTTCTCAATTTTTCTTTCTAAGTCGATAAATTACCTTCCTGGACCAAAACATCCAGCTGTTAAATTTTATGAAGCTCGTCAGCGTAGGAAGGAAATGTCATTAGGGAGAAATTACAAACAGTCTTCAAACCCCACTCGATCTGCAAAAAGAATTAGGCAAAAGAGACAGGAAAAGTTTGCTTATGAAAAAACACAGTTTGAATATTATAACCAACGACGCAAAGCTATTCGATCAATTCTTCAAGGAAACAGTATGCCTTGCATCAACTTATATTTGAGCATTTTAACAATAGATTTTCTACAGATAATAACTGTACTCGTCATGAGTACTCATCTCACCTGACAGAAAACGAGAGAAAACGATAATTGAAACTTATGATGCCACAATTACATCGAATGAGGTTATGAATGCTATTAAGAACATTAAAATAGATACGGCCCCCGGTCCTGATAGAATACTAATGCGTAGTATGAAAAATGATAAAGTTTCCAGCATTCTAGCACATATTTTCACTGAAATCTCGCAAACAGGACACGTCCCTCCTTGTTTAAAGAAAGCAAGAACAATTTTAATACACAAAGGAGGAGATGAGACTGATCCATCAAATTTTAGACCAATTACTATTTGCTCAGTCATACGTCGAATTTTAGAACGGGTCCTTGATGCTAGATTACGTGACTACATAACATTCAACCCTAACCAAAGAGGATTTATCTCTTGTCCTGGCATCTTGACAAACGTGTCAATTCTTGATAGTATCCTCCGCAAAGTTAAGAGTAACAAAGAAAGTGTGACTGCCATATTCTTGGACATCAGCAAAGCGTTTGACAATATTGGGCATGACCATATCCATAAGACATTGGTCCATTCTAAACTACCTCACCAATTACAGCATGTGATAATGGCTCTTCAGACAGGAAATGAAACTGTCATAGAATCAAATGGACAAAGGACATCACCCATAAGTATTAAACGCGGAGTGTTACAAGGTTCGCCTCTGTCCCCTGCCCTCTATAACATGGCAACAGATTACATATTAAACGAACTTTCTAAAATAACAATTGCAGAGAGATATGGGTATGAACTAGTAAAAGGGCTGCCGAAACTCACTGTCCTTGGTTTTGCTGATGACACAGTTATATTAGCAAAAAGCAAGGAGGATGCTGTTACACTCACGAACATGGCTTTTCAACGATTCCAAGAAATTGGTTTATCGTTTAATTCTAGAAAATGTGAGGCGAAACATATTGTTAAGGGAAAGGTCGAAAGTAAATCAATAACCATTAATCAGAACATTGTTATTCATTCCATAGATAAATCTGAGAGCATTCGATACTTGGGCATCACATTTTCTGACAGATTAATTTTGGATGAAAAAAGAATGGCTCATGACCTAAAAGAAAACTTAAACCTACTCTCAGGAACTCCTCTTCTGAAAACAGAACAAAAATTTTCTGTTATTAATCAGTTTATCTTACCATCTCTAGTGTATCGATTCCAGAATCTAAATAAATTGAAACTCCGCAAGGGGTTTCTGGAAACTTTGGATGAAATGATTAAGAGTACAGTTAAGGAGATTTTACAACCACCAATTGATTCACCAGATTCGATGTTGTATTCCTCTAGAAGAGTTAAAGGTTTAGGCGTTTTCAAAACTGAATGGGAAACAATTATACAGCAGTTCAACTGTTGTAAATCCTTAGAGAAATCCCAAAATGAATACATTAACATAACTAGGAATCTAAAGGCTGATATGTTACAATGCATTAATGAACTTGGAATAACCCAGAACGCGGAAGCCTTAACCTCAAAAAAAGCTGCTGATTTAAGAGGTATTTTAAGGGGTCAAGAATTTAAGAAATGGTGCTCGCTTCATACACATGGCAAAGGTGTGAAGTTATATGAAGATTGCCCTCCAGCCAACAAATGGTTGGTAAATCAAAAAGGGCTAACTAGTTCCGAGTGGCGAGATGCTATTAAGTTGCAAGCAAATGTTGCTCCAGTACGTGCCCTCCATGGACGAAGTCAGAATGGCAACCACTGTAGGCACGTTCTAGGCTTTTGTCATCATGGGGAGCTTCTAAGGAACACTCGTCATCATCAAATAAGGAGCAAGATAGCGGCTGCCTTGAAACTGCAGAATTATGACGTTTACGAGGAGGTGCACTGCATTGCCATGGATGGAGGAACACGAAGAGCAGACATCATTGCAATAGACAAAAACCGATCAACTGGTTTAATAGTAGACCCTACAGTCCGCTTTGAGACTGAAGAAGATCAACCTGCAGCAGTTGATAATGAAAAAAAGAAGATATACGAACCAACCATTGAGTACATCAAGAACAAAATGATTTGAAAAATGTTGAAGTCATTGGACTAATGGTTGGTAGTAGGGGAACAATAACAAAGTTCTTTATTTCCTTCTGTAAACGTTTCTCATTGTCACAAAATCTGTACAATGAAGTGGCGTTATTATCACTTAAGGGATCCATCCAAATCTTAAGAAACCACCTGTACAATAACAACAATTAAGCTGGACAGATTTCCTTTTTTTTTCAAGTTTAATGGTTTTTACTACTGATTATTTGAATTTTCCTGTCATTATGTTTATGATCTAACTGAAAGCTTGTAATTTTTGTGTAAGTGTATACTTTGTTAATAGATATTCTTTGTCTGCAAGGCAATCTGCGTTGTGCAGAAAGACTACAAAATAAATAAATAAATAAATAAATAAATAAATAGCATTATGTTTACAGTAAATAAATAAGCTTAAAATAAATAGGCTAACCAAATATTTCAAAATAGAAAATTATGAAGTAATGATTTCATGACAGTCTGAACCTATGATCATCGGTTGCGCTTTAGGTTATAATGTAACGATTTCATAGCCCTTCTAATTTCCGATCGTTAATGCATTTCTTTTGTGTGCGTAATGCGAATAACGACGTGTAAAGAGACAACTTTTTCTTTAGTTGCTTGAATTTTAAAGGTTTTCACCTTAGACACAAGAATTGGACAATTGCAACTTTAAGAACTATCGTAGACAATAGTTATTTGTGATGTAAGTGTTAAAAAGGAGATTTTATTTGCGAGTAGGTTTAATCCTACGAGCAAAATAAAATCATTTTACCATGTGCATCATACACTGTTTTTAGGCAACCGTTAATATTAATTGTGGAAAAATATTAAATAACGTTCATTTTAATAAATATCACGTACTAGCCTCCAGCTGTGATATTGTATGCACGTACGCCGACAGACTACTGATTTTCTAGACACTGCTGCCAGCGTACGAGTTTTATTTGAATCACCAAATAAGTAAATTTTTACGACCAACATGAGAAATTTAACATTCAAAATTAAGTAATGTAGCCTACTTTAACATGTTCAATTATTATCAAACTGAGAAAATTTAATAATCACATTCAAATATTTGTATCGAAAAGATTGTTTTCCATGTGACAGATACCAAAGTTGGTACCAGTGGAGTAGCATAAAGATTGTGTAGCACTAGTGCGATGTGTGCAACTTTTACTTCGTGTGTCTTGTCTCAGAAGTTGTACTTTTAATTCAAGCTGTCTAAAAACATATTTTCGAAAGCATGTATTTGAAGTAGGAATATACAATAATTTCTATTGCGAGTATTTATACTGTTTAATACAGAATTAATTATGTATTTACATTTCTTAATTATCAGTACACAAATCATTAAAGTATTATATTATAAACGTAGGCCTATTTTCATCGATATTAACCACTCTGTTTCGATCCATATTATTAACCTTTATTTTTCTCACAATGGGCCTATGTCCTCCAATCACAAAATTTCATTTTCACTAAGGAAGCATATAAAGCTCTCTCTTCCCTTACTCTACACTCAACAAGCTCCATTCATTCCCACTGGGAATGCCCGTCCCAAGGCAGTTCTCAAAGTGATAGCCCATTTCCTAGCTAGTTATGGCAAACTAACGGAAGGAACGCATGGCACTTCATGAGGTTCGCTCACTGGAACGCCGATGGAGTTCACAGCACTGTCCTCGCCTTGATATATACGTATCATTTCGTCTGTAACAGGCAGATCCAGGAGGACCTAAAGGTTTCAGCAACTGCCACCCACATCAGAAGCATTGCATCTGACTCTCAGCTTCTCGATGCTCAGAATCTTTTAGTACGGCAACTTGGAAGGCGCCTGCGCTTCCCAAAGGACGAATAAAACCGTCAAAATTTTTGAGGCCTTCAGCCTAAACATACCCCATCTCACTACGTCTTAAGGGTACGGCCACACTGCAAGCGGTGCGCGTTGAGCGGCGACGCGAAGGTGTGTCAAACCTGTGTTAACAAGTGCAGCTGGCCATACTAGGCGCGTCGCGGCAATTTTAAGGGGAAGGGAACTCAAGGACAACGCTCTGCAACGCACGCCGCTCAGTCTTGTTTGAAATTTCTGCGGTGACGCTCAAGATGGCAAGCCGAGAGCTAACTCTAGAACAAAAAGAAATATTAATTTCGGAGGTGCAAACTCGAGTTTTCCTGTGGAATGACAGGGAGAAGATTTCAAAGATGTTTCATTGACGAAGAAAGCTTGGGAAGAAATAGGAAAAACTTTAAATGCTGTGGACAAGCTAACATTGCAAAGCAAATTGCTGCTTGAAGTACTGAGTGCAGTGAAAAATCAATCTAGAACCTAATATGTGTAGTGTATATAAAATTAAATAGTATTTAGTATTGTATTAGTATTTTTTCTTAAAATATTTTCAATATCAAATTTAATTAATTGGCATTATTTTAGTATAGAGTTATGCCAAAATTTTATGTTTCTAAATTTTAAATTCTATAAAATATTAAACCAGATGTAATTAACACCTTCAGGTAGGCCTATCGTTTTATCACAAGACTCAATTGTATTTTTAAAAATTTATTTGTTTATTATTTGAGTTCATATTTTCTTATTGTCCATTCTATTTATTTTAGTAAATTTCCAGGTACACTGTATCTTCTATTTTTATAATTTTAAATATGCATACATATATGACCTATGTTACTTCTTTTTATTCATTTTACGTTATGCTTAAACCAGCACATGTTGCATCAGCATTGTGTTTACATTCTTTAATAGCCCATTACAATAAAAAAGTAAAATTGTTTGAATTCTTTTTTCTTGTCATGTAAGAAACCGCCTGTGCATTTATTTGAAATTAATGTGACTTAACTTCATCCACAAACAAATTTATTCTAATTAGACTTATTTATAGTCTTATGGGAGCATTTAGTTTTAAAACATCCTTACCTCAATGTAATGACTAGCCTTTCTGCAGGACTGATGGGCAGGGCCGTAGCAAGGTCCTTCTGCGCCCTTGGCGAGTTTGACAAATCTGCGCCCTCCAATACTGGGGGGTCTGAACAATTTTTAAATTTCTGTAAAACTGTTTATTATTTTAATATAAAAACACTGTTATTATCAAAGTAAACCTAAACCTCAATTTGACTTTCAAGGTACTAAAACCTTATTTTCAGACGATTTAACTACTTAAAAAAGAATTAAATAATAAAATCTAGTATCAAAAGTAAATTACATAATAGGCCTGAGACCTACTAAAATGTTTAACACGTTATTATAGGTAAAAGTATTTTTCGAATAGTTGAACCACTTTCATCTCAATAATAACGTACATTTTAATTTTTATTGTTATATCATTCCATACTGTTCATGATTTATGTTATACTCTGTCAATAAAAAACGTGTTAATTGCATGACTGTTTTTCGTTTGTAGACAATCGGCATAATACTACAGATAGTTTACGTGCAGTCATTTTTAATTAACCTGAAAGATTTCTTCCATTAACGTGAAATTTTTATTGCTTGATAAATTGCACCAGTCTAAAACAAGGCGGGATTTTTCATGGTTAATTTTGCGCCCTCTCTGTACCTGCGCCCTTGGCGGGGGCCCACCTCGCCACCGCCTAGCTACGGCCCTGCTGATGGGTGCCCTGAAGGTCGTAATCTGCTTCTCCAGCCGCTCATTAATTTTATTTAGCAAAAAGTCAAAAGTTTGGATAGACATACGCGTGTACTCGAAAAATCTACCAGGAAATCTCCTTAATTCTCGATATAAATGATGGAATTCCCCATACATTCCTCGTTGTCTGTTAATAGGATGAATCCCAAATTTTCTTATATTTCTTTGGCGAATTTTGGTTGTTAGATAAGAATTATCTAAAAGCATAGACAGACGAGACACTTCGGAGAGTGCCATTACCTGTCAACGCCGCGCCGCGCAGCTGACTGTATGGACACAGCAACGCACTTTTCTCCCCACTCCCCAAGTTTTCGACTGTAGCAACGTGCCGCTCACCGCTTGCAGTGTGGCCGTACCCTTGCCTTCAGCTGACACGTATTCAAACTGGTTGGTTCAACTCCAACCAGGCATTACAGAATGGAGAACCATGACCAAATCCCCTTTGCAAGTTCCGATCAGGGTTTTCCGTGGTTTTCCCTGGTTGTAAGGTGAATACCGGAACTTTAGATAAAAAAGGGACACGGCCCGAACCCCTAAATTCATTGCAGTTACCCTGCATAGGTTCAAGTCCTATGCGAACACCGTTAGCGTAAGAAAATTTAAGTTGTAGGATAGGAACCCGTTTTCATTTCCCGCAATGCATTTCGTATGCAGGTTTGGAATCGGAGTCGAGGTCATCGCATTGCGGGCTTCGCCCGTAATGCTCTGACCTCAGTTAACTTATTTGGTCTGGTCTGGACTCCACACTCATTTCCCGCAGGAAAGGCCGCAGAGATGTCAGCGACCGAAAGATTGGATACTATCTATCCTTTTACTCGGCTTATTGCCCGTGAAACCATCATTAATAAAATCAGCGCCGAGAAAGCCTCAAGTCCTACGTAACATAATGAGCAGATTGAACATAATTTTTACACGAGTTCATAGTCCATTAATAGTGCATCATGCAGTGAGCGTGTAATGGCAGTTATTAAGATACGACTATGTTTATGAACCAAGCAAAGCCAACCCAATCAAAAACTTCCTAGCTCTCAACCATCAGGTGTGTAGCAGGGTTGCGATTGAATCCCACAACCACCTTTCCTACACTCTGGAATAAGTTCAGACTGCCCTCTAAACTCTTCACGTGATATACTCAGTGGGACTGGTGAGTAGTTTTAATATTCGCCATGCACTACAAGGTAACAACAGACCTACACAGTAGCTTGAGCTTCTCCTGTCCCTAGCTTTAGTCTGTACAAGAATGTTCATGGTGTTCGTCAGTAAGAAAATTTGACCCAAATATTGTGGACTTTTGACAGCAACACTGAAATATTAAGTTCAGTATTTCAAGTTTAAAACTTAAATTGTTTAGATGTTAGATAAGGAGAAGAGCTCGGAATACGGATCAAAGTCTGACATCACTCCCTAACCTGCGTCAGCATCAAAATTTCAAATCGTTTTCTTGCAAAATATAATAGGTCCACGAGTAGGCCTTTTTAAGCATGAAAGGCACGCGATAGGGGATAAAGGAGTGTTTGGTCAAGTTACATAGAAGTATAAAGCACTTTGTATGGAACGTATCAATTACTGTCGCAAAATAAAAACAAACATCAAGTAATTAATCCCCGGTGTAATGAGAGTGAGAAGGGTTGCCGTATGACTAGATGTGATTGTGTTCATTACTCGACCCCAGTACAAGGGTGAAAGAGGAATGGAGTTCTATACGAGGGAATTGCCGACCACTCGTCCATCCGCCTTCCGTCCACTTGCACTTGACAAATGGTAATGAGTTGTGCCGGGATAGAAAGTGACCTGAGAACTTAATGTATGTTCTCAGCTGCAAACCATCCGAATGTGAAAACATTGCCCTTGTACTGCGAAATCCCAACACATGTATGGAACAACAAGTGATGTTTATATTTATTACCTAATGCTAAACTATTAAAACGAATCTCATACTAAACCTATTTACGACAGTAAGTCAGAGGTTGAAATTCATGGATATGTTTCCAAAAAATGTTTTCATAGATTGTCATAATGCTAAAATGCATTAAAACCCAAATATATTTACTTTCACAGGCATAACTATTGGGCGTTTTTCAGACTTGTGCAATTTCGAAAATGCCTACTTTGCAATATCGAGCAGCCTTTAATTGTTCAGAAACTTCGCAGTTAATGTATGACGGTTACCAATGATTTTGGTAGGTCAAATATATAAACGATCTGTAATAATTTAGGCCTATTTTGCTCAATTAAACACTGCATAGGTCGAATTATAGTTGTAGCGAAAGTAGAAGTCCAAATCTATAGAATTTCTTCGATAACTTAATGTAAAGGTAATTTAAATGAAGAAAATCTAGATTCCAATTCACGATTAAGAAAAGGAGATAAGCTTCAGGCACTCTTTTGCTACACAATGTATTGCAAACTAAAAACTTGCTATATTTGCAAAGATTCTGAAAAATACAAAAAAAAACTGCATAGCCTACATACCTGCAGTCGATCCAGTATAGAATTGCAATTCAGTGTGCAGTGCAAGGTAATATCGATGTGCCTAGCCTTTAAGATGAGATGAACACAAATTCAAAATTGGAAGTTTTACTATGTGGCTGGCCGAACTTGAGATTTTGTGGATTTCCCCACTCATGGAGCTGAATGATGAATTGGAAATTAATCACTCTTTGAGTTTAAAATGAATATGTGTAATAAAAGGAAAAGAAATTTAGAATGACTTACTGCTGTCGGAATACCTGTAAAAGCGAATAAATAATATATTATATAGACTAAATAAAAATTAATTCAACGTTTTACTGAGGAATTGATTTCATATAACTGGCAGAAAACTTCGCCCTCTTTCGTCGACAGGAATTAAATCATAACCCGCTAGTATTACATTAACGGCCTTGGCACTTTTCTTTCCTTTATGGAAAAAAGCGTACCAATTATCGCCATATCAGCGCTAGAAGCCTACGTTAGGCTGCGGAGTTTGTCTTCATTTGAAGTATTGTGGTCTAACCATTTATAAATGAATCTGCACTGCCATTTCTGTCTCGTCACAATGTAAAAATAAACTGTGCAGAATTTGTTGCACAAAATATGTTATCACATATCCGTGGTAAGGTTTTCTGTTGAGATTATTTGGTAGGCCTAGTCAAAAGAAATCTGTATGTGACAATAGGAAAATAATATAAAATCTCCACGTTGAATAGATTTAGGGAACTTATCGAATTTTCTCCCTATGGCATCATACATATTAACTGAATAACTAATTGATCCGATTATTCAATAGATTCAGATTTTCTTGGTGAAAGTAATAAATGATAAAAGAGTGCATATTAAACAAAGTCATAATATATGACTTGACACATTTTAGATATTGCAATTTTTATGTGGGAATATTTTTATGGGTCTACGTAGTACAACATTTGAATACTGTTCTTTTATTCAGATTTATTGAAGAAAATATAGTGTTATATAGTTAAATCTTCTTTTTTCTTTAATAGTAGTATCATTACTGTTATTAGGCTATTATTATTATTATTATTATTATCATTATTATTACCATTATAATTACTGCCACGTAGGTTATAACAGCATACTTTAACTGCATACCTTACATCATGACTGCGTATCTTTGGGTGTACCAGTAGACTTTTTCAATAATTCATGTGTATGCATCTAATTCTTAGCAATTTTTTCAGAATCTAAATTTTGAAAAAAGTTTTCATGAAAGTCCACTTAATATTATAGAAACAAAATTCCAGGTTACTCTCCACTCACATCACTCAATATTGTGTGTTTATTTTTCCCCCGTTTCCAGAATTAACTAGCAAATGATGACTAGTTTATAACTACCCTTCTAAGAATTTTAAGGGAAATAATTTAAAATAAAAGTTTCAGCATTTTGTATAAATGCCTCATATACAGAATTTAAGGAAAATCATTAGAATCGTTTACGAGATAATCCCAAATAATTAAATGTCTTTTGGTAAAGAGGTAGTGAAAGTAAGAGAATGTCGTCGCCAAGTTTCATGTCACATTCCTAAACGATATCTAATACAAATAAGAACATTCGTTTTGATACGAGTTTTCATTCTCGTGATATACTTTTTCTAGACAGAGACCTAGACATGTTTGTAAAAAATCTGATATAGACATATTTCTAAAAATCTGATTTGATATACATAACTTCGTCTACCCAAATAAAATTTCTGGCTCTTAGTGTAATGTATTATTCTCTTTTGTCCTTAGTTTTACCTCTCCCTTTTGGGGACCACTTTTAAGCGACCCACGCCGTCCGGTCCTTCGCGATCTTTCGGGAGAGGGATTATCTACGGAACACATACATAATTTTTGACCAGACAAGGACATGGAGGGCCTCCCGGATGAGTGATCAGCCCAGTGGCGGGGCCACCTCCGAGACAACACGAACACATTGGACGATAAACACCATTCATACATGCATTCACTCTGAACAAGGCGAGGATGGGATGAAGAGGATAATGACAGCCAGGTGATATCCGGGGACCACAAGCGCATAAAGTTATCAAATTATCAAGTTTGAGGAAAACCCCACCTAGGTAACTTGTCCCGACCAGGATTCGAACCCGGGCCCGCTGCATGAGAGAAGCGAACGCATCCCCACGCCACAGAGATGGACTAGTAGCCTATAATGTATTATAATACACAATATACCGTATAATATACATTATTATGCACATTATGGAATTCATGTGGGAAATTTAAACAAATGTGCGTAGGCTAGTCAGTTGTTTCAACCTAATGTAAAGCATATTGTTCACTAGATAAGATTGAATTTCCAAATACAGTGGGTAGCTTATACCTTTCAGAAAATTTTAAAGAATAAATTCATCAAGTGAAAGTGTTAGCTCTTAGTTTAAGCACATCATATACGAAAAGTAAACCAAATCGTTAGAGGTCTTTTCGAGAAAATCCCGATAAACGAATTTTCTTCATTAAATTAAAGTGGCATTAAAAGTAAAAGAACGTTTTCGAGCTAGGCTGTTCACAGATACACAGACACATACAGACATAAGTTATTTTTAAAAATAGCAATCTGGATTCAGGGAACCTCAAAACGCGTATTAATGTTACAATCTTGACTTCGGATTTCGGGGTCGAATACAATGTTTCATCTACCTTTGTTAAGGGCTGAGGAAGTGAAAATATTTTTCATTCAGTAGGCGTCAAAACGTACATTTCTGCTGAAAACTTAACATAGAATTTCAGGGTCGAACACAATCCTCCCTTTACTTGTAGTACCTATTGTATGGGTAGGAAAAGTAGCCTAAAATAGATGTAAATTGTAAGCCTTTATGCTCAGGCGTTTTGATTCTGCGTCTTGCCAAATGTGTCTGGTTTCCTTTATAAATTCAGATGTTATTCTTAACTTATCCTGTTGTATAATGAAATTAGTAACCTATGTTTATTCGTAATGAAATGTCTATTTCTTATGTAACTTCACTTTGAATCTCTGAAAGCATTTAAAACGAAAAGAAATTCCCTCTATATAAGGGTTATTAGACTTGCCTACTTCCTGATTAATGAGTATGGGAATGGATTTATACATAATTTTATTACCCTTCTTGCTGGAATCAAAATTACTTCTTTCCTTTTCTCCTGCCCCCTATTCAGTGATTGAGACGATGGTATGAGGTCCTCGGAGT
Organism: Ectobius pallidus; assembly: GCA_964059195.1. Lineage (NCBI taxonomy): Eukaryota > Metazoa > Arthropoda > Insecta > Blattodea > Ectobiidae > Ectobius > Ectobius pallidus. The sequence goes on from CAXKWD010000004.1 coordinate 135,230,448, forward strand.
GACAAGTCCGTTCTTCATCTCTGGTCGTTTCTTCACGACCAGGTCACCTCCCCTTGCTTCTAGAGTTGCTACTAGATGGGGAGGGCGTGGGTGAAGTACCATGTCGATTCTAGGGGCAGTAAACGACGTCACATCAGAGTTAGATGGCTGAGACAGGAAATGGAAGGGGGTTCTCCCATGAGAATCGACAACGGTCATCAGTATTGCTGGCACTCCTCGCGATGCTGGGAACAGATTGTCTCAATGAGCTCTACATTCTTCGCACTCTGAGAGAAAAACTTCCAGGCTTATCGCACAGCTATTATTACTTACTTTGCTTATCCTCTAGCCGCATTCTCTACCATGTCTTCTTGTATTTCCCTTTCTCTCCTTCCTCAGACTTTCTCTTTCTTGTCGATCTGCTATTTCTATGTTTCTCTGCATTATTCTTCCTTTTCCTCTTCTTTGAAATCAATGCATTCCTCATCTTCTCTTCTTATTGAAAGCATTGTGTTTTAAAAACACAAATTAAGGAATTATAAAGTCGTATATTAATTTTACTCAGTACAATTCATTCTTGGGTATTGAAATATTATTACTATTACTATTTGTGATATCTGATTTTTTAATTATTATTTCTCATATAATACATTTTTTGTTAGATTGAGATGATCAATCTTCCACCTATTTTATTTATTTGTTTATCTATTTAAGTAGACCTACATCTGTTAAACTAGAAGTGAACTAGCAAACCCGATTGTTGTTTATAGAACAAATTTCTAACAATATCACGAGACTGCATGAACCGTAAGTGCTTATTTAGAGAGCGAGAGAGAGAGAGAGAGAGAGAGAGAGAGAGAGAGAGAGAGAGAGAGAAAATAAATCAATAAGAAATTAAAATAAACAATATTGATCGCAATAGGTTGAATAGCTTAACACACTGTAAATAATAAATAAAAATAGAAATTTAACAAACACCATTAAGCCAAAGTGGCATAGCACAATTCATTTAGGCCCGCTGAACGAATAAGCTTATGTCCGATTAATGAAGTTATACCCGATTATTGACAGGAAATCATCCCTCAAAATCGATTATACTCTTTAACTTTACAAAAGCAAACTCCGGCTTCTGCCGTTATTTGCATGTCCAATATGGTGTGGTGCATTAAGTACAAAAATCCAGCGCCTTCAAGTACTGTATTCCAGAACAAAGTTATAAGAATATCAATGAACTCTCTTTGGTTTATCGGAAACAGCCAGTTACAAAGTGAACTCGGTGTAAAGTATGTTCATGAATGTATTTCTAATGTAAAAAAAATGTTCTTAATAATCTAGGACGTGTTTTAGGGGCGCAGTATTATGGCCTCGGACAAAAGTCCCATAATGCATGGCTGCTTAGATCTCGATTCCTACAAGATATAGTTATTTAATTATGTTTATAACTGCAAGCATAATTTTAAGTGAGTGACGGGTCAAACATGGGCTCACCTCTATAGCGAGAATTCTAATACCGTTAAAAATCTCCAATGGTCATCTGCTATCTGATATAGCAATGTAATGCTGTACGAATGAAAAAAATTAGGCCCACGTATTAATGTAACGTGTACAAATTCAATATATGCTGCACACCAACGCTACATATATAATATATCATATTAAATACTGTTCTATTTTTATATCCAACTCCTCGTTCTTGTAATCATAATGTCTGTATTTCTTTATCTTATTCTTATTTGCATTATATTTTCCTCTTCAACTTACATTGTTTTCTCGTTTGTTTTTCTCTCGTGGCTTTTGAAATGTATTATTTTCAGTTTAAAAAAGAATTGGTCTATATAGGCTACATGACTTCATATTCAAAACAGTTTTAAAAAAATCTTTCAAATCTTACTGACTGTACATTTCTTTTTCACATTTTACAGGAATTTTGGTTTTCATGTCTTATGATAGCTTTCCCAAATTCAAGCGGTATTAGAAACCAGGACTTTCTTGATAAACAGAGAATGTATAGTAAGACATCTACTGCTGGAACGATGAGTTATACTTAACACAGTAAATGAATTATAGGTACAATAAGCATAAGAGAGCAATTTTGTTTTGCGAGAATGAAGACTGGTGGTTCCCTTGAAGTCGATTCCCAGTCGGCAAGCTGTACTGAAGTTTGAGCACATAGGCTAATTGTTCCAGTCGTTTCATAACTCAAACCCTGGTTTAATTACCCTGGGCTGTCACAGAAGCTTGTCAACGGGCGCGGAAAGGATGGTGTTACTTACCCCTCTTTCTAGCACTCATTACATTCAAACTGCACTCTCAGAAAGTTGACAAATGAGAATCCCAGTACTGCTTTCTCATGAATTTAGCGGAGACATTCATTATAGGTCAGGGGCCGGGAGTTCACGGTGAGGGAGATTCGTCATAACATCTCATTCCACATTCCGTTCGTACACACAACACGAAGTCAGTTCCGAACAGTCACAAGCTGTATCAGTGGCGTATCAATATAATTTGAAGATTAAAGTAAAGAAATTGGTGATATTTAGTGATATCAGTATAACAATCCTTCTCCATACTAAAAACATACCTTGACATTGAAGGGAATTTTCACTGGATCTTGGCACGATTAGTAGATCTTTGGCACTTCTTGTTTTCCAGTAATCTGGTTCTAAAGTAGTGTTCTCAAACGTAAAGTTAAAACTTAAAAAAATAGCAGCTTCAAACCTGGCCGCGGTCAATGGATTTTATTTCAGTTCGTCAACATTCGTTTTGAAGTTCTCCAGGAGAGCCTATAAACTCGATAATATATGGAAAAATTAAGGCAATAGAAACTAAAAATTTGAAAATTGGTAAACTTATAGATTGGATGGGCGTATAGGCTAATAGGAGTAGGCGAAGGAGAAGAAATTCAAGATCCAGTGATTCACAAATGAGTCAGATTAGAGGAATCACGGAATCTTATGCTCCAAAAGAAGAATGAAGAACTATGAAGACTTATTTCGCTCGTGTATCTTTCTATCGAATTTTATCGAATTGGACCAATAATGTAGTCTACAAGAATGAGTCTGAAATAAGTCAATCCCAGATCTGATTTACTCAATATTTCGAATTTTCTTTATTACCTCCTACAAAAGTGATAAAGACACATGTTCTGATCAAGAATCCCTAATTTAATATTTTAGGGCAATGTATTCCACAGTTGAGCAACGTTTGCATTTAATAATTGTAATCACCCCTGTAAACATTATAAACACATAAACTTAACAGCCGGGTGAAAGGATGTGCCTTTGAGAGGTGGGAGATGAATGCAGAGAGACAAGGTAATCATTCCCTGCCTTTCGATTGGACTGAGCATCTGCATTTGTTGATACGTGCATAATATTATATTTAAAGAAACAGTACTTACCAGTATGCACCATTAGGAACTATGACATAATATAAATAATTATGTTTTAAGTAAGATATCTCCAATATTAAATTTCAACGAACAATAGGCTACTGGAATAAATGAATGTTCATTAACTGATTCTGTTTTGTTCACAGAAAACGGCCATAAAGATAATCATGATATGTCACTAATGCTTTTCAATAGACTAGTAGCGTGGCAAACTAAAATGCTAGGTCTATTCAAATAACTATAAAAAAAAATACATTTTATTAATTACTAGCATGTGCCCGCGGCTTCGCCCGCGATAATTATTTCAAAAATTAAAAATTAAGAGCATAATATTTAAATCATTATATTTATTAACACCTAAATCACGTGGACTACATACCACGATTAGATAGCGTCGTCTGGTAAAAGCGACCTCAGATTCGATTTCCTTGGCCCAGAATACCCTTGTACAGTGAGTTTCGTCCAAATCGAACAATGTTTGACCATATTTAGGCCTATCCCTCTTCCGTGTAGGATGAAAATTTCATCTGTCTACGGGCCTTGACATTCTAAACAAATGAATCGACCAGCGTGGGCTTACAACAATCTAGCAATCGCGATGCTTTTATTACCACGGTATGACAAAAATAGCCAAAGCCAACTGCAATTGATTTGACATTGAAATGTATTACTGAAATCTGATGCTTCGACAGCACTAAAATCACGTTTTCTGCCAGTTTTTCACTCACAACTCGCGAACGAAAGCTAGAATTAAAAATCCGGCTTCGATGCGCATTCGCCCACCTTTCAGCCCATCTATGTTTAAAATTTCAGATCTCTGCGTTCAGTAGATTTCGCTGGGCATCGTGGACAGACAGACAAACACGTCCTTTTATTATTTTAAGATAGCATGTGCCCGCGGCTTCGCCCGCGATAATTATTTCAAAAATTAAAAATTAAGAGGATAATAGTTAAATCATTATATTAACACTAAATCATGTAGACTATACATCACGATTAGATAGCGTCACCTGGTAAAAGCGACCTCAGATTCGAGTTCCTTGGCCCAGAAAACCCCCGTATAGTGAGTTTCGTCCAAATCGAACAACGTTTGACCATATTTAGGCTAATATTAATAATAATAATAATAATAATAATAATAATAATAATAATAATAATAAAAATAATAATAATAATAATAATAATAATAATCCTCTTCGGTGTAGGTTGAAAATTCCATATTATGTTTGCGTGCCTTGACATTAAAAACAAATGAATCGACCAGCGTGAGCTACAACATTCAAGAGATCGCGATGCTTTTATGTCGAAGGAATGACAAAAATAGCCAAAGCCTAGTGTAATTGATTTGTTTTATTGAAAACTCATGCTTCGAAAACGAAATAAATACACGTTTTCTGCCCGTTTTTCACTCATAACTCACGAACGAAAGCGAAAATTAAAATTCCGGCTTCGAGGTGCACATTCCGACCCTTTAGTCCATCTATGTTTAAAATTTCAGATCTCTGCGTTCAGTAGATTTCGCTGGGCATCGCGGACAGACAGACAGACAGAAAGACAGACACTTCCTTTTATTAATATAGATTTAAGATTTATTACATACTAGCATGTGCCCGCGGCTTCGCCCGCGATAATTATTTCAAAAATTAAAAAATTAAGAGCATAATAGTTAAATCATTATATTTATTAACACCTAAATCACGTGGGCTACATACCACGATTAGATAGCGTCGCCTGGTAAAAGCGACCTCAGATTCGATTTCCTTGGCCCAGAATACCCCTGTACAGTGAGTTTCGTCCAAATCTAACAATGTTTGACCATATTTAGGCCTATCCCTCTTCCGTGTAGGTTGAAAATTTCATATGTCTACGGGCCTTGACATTCTAAACAAATGAATCGACCAGCGTGGGCTTACAACATTCAAGCGATCGCGATGCTTTTATTTCCACGGTATGACAAAAATAGCCAAAGCCAACTGCAATTGATTTGACACTGAAATGTATTACTGAAATCTGATGCTTCGACAGCGCTAAAATCACGTTTTCTGCCAGTTTTTCACTCATAACTCGCGAACGAAAGCTCAAATTAAAAATTCGGCTTCGAGGTGCATTTGCCCACCTTTCAGTGCATCTATGTTTAAAATTTCAGACCTCTGGTTCAGTAGATTTCGATGGGCATCGCGGACAGACAGACAAACACGTCCTTTTATTATTATAAGATAGCATGTGCCCGCGGCTTCCCCCGCGATAATTATTTAAAAAATTAAAAACTAAAAATTAAGGGCATAATAGTTAAATCATTATATTTATTAACACCTAAATCACGTGGAGTGCATTCCACGATTAGGTAGCGTCCCCTGGTAAGAGCGACCTCAGATTCGAGTTTCTTGGTCCAGAAAACCCCTGTATAGTGAGTTTCGTTCAAATCGAACAATGTTTGACCATATTTAGGGTTGATTATCCTTCTTCCGTGTAGGTTGAAAATGTCATATGTCTGTGGGCCTTGACACTCTAAACAAATGAATCGTCTAGGATGGACTAACAAAATCAAGCGATCGCGTTGCTTTTATTTCCAAGGTATGAGGTATGATGACAAAAATAGCCAAAGCCCACTGGAAATGATTTGATATTGAAATTTATTACTGAAACTGATGCTTCGAAAACGCAAAAATGCACGTTTTTTGCTCATTTTTTACTCATAACTCTCGAAGGAAAGCTAAAATTAAAATTCCGGCTTCGAGGTGCACTTTCCGACCCTTTAGTCCGTCTATGATTAAAATTTCAGATCTCTGCGTTCAGTAGATTTCGCTGGGCATCGCGGACAGAAGGAAGACAGACAGACGGAGGACAGACACTTCCTTTTATTAATATATAGATATAGCATGTGCCCGCGGCTTCCCCCGCGATAATTATTTCAAAACTTAAGTGTATAATAGTTAAAATCATTATATTTATTAACACCTAAATCACGTGGAGTGTATTCCACGGTTAGGTAGCGTCCCCTGGTAGAAAAAGCGACCTCAGATTCCAGTTCCTTGGCTCAGGAAACCCCGTATAGTGAGTTTCGTTCAAATCGAACAATGTTTGACCATAATTAAGCCTATGTTGATATCCTTCTTACGTGTAGGTTGAAAATTTCATGTTTTAGATACTGCTATCCGGGCAACAAATATCTTGTATGTACTATTTATATACCTGAACTTCACCTCCTAGGCACAAAAGATCGATTCGGTCTCATAGCAGAACTTAAAAATTTACGGAACAGCTTTTGGTTAGTTTTTAGTTATATTTTGGCAACAGTCTTTTGACTGTCAATTTCCGCTCTAAAACCTCCCTAAAGTAAACAAATAACACTCTTACATACATACGAGTAATGTGCTAAATTGAGACAGACTTGTTTGCTTTCGGGTCAGTTCTAGGGCGGACAATATCAACCCATTCCATTGTATCAAAATACTCAGACTAAAGTATACATTTTTGCTTATGCTACAATTAATGGTGTACAAATCTCGATTTTAGCTTGCCCATACCCGCTTGAACGCCAGCCAAGCAAGTTGCGAACGTCCCAGTTAGCAAGGAGGCAGGTTTCTTTAGACTTGAATGGGAGACTTGGATGGGTCAGGTTAAACCTAGCCCATGCAAGCCTGAATAAGCTTGCGACATTCTTATCAGCTAAACATCTGTAGTTGCTAAGTGTAGGCAATACTTTCTTGCTTTTCTACATGCTGGTAGAAGAAATTCATCATGTAGATAAATAAAAGATGGATAAAGTATTAAAAATCGTTTTAGCGTCTTTGTTACCGCCAGGCGACCCGGCCTCTGGTGCGAATAGCGGACCTTGGAATAATTTAGTGTGCGATTCCCGGCGATAACATGTCGAGGATAGATTAGATTGAATGATTTGCAGTTCGAAACACAAATTCTATTGCTTTTCGAACCACAAAGAAAGTATAGCAGTTTGTTTATATGCACATAGAGTGATGATGCTGCTTGGTTAACATAAACATGCGATTTGTGATGAAAATGTTCTTCGTGAATCTTGAAGTTATTGCTCTATCCAGATACACATTTAAATGTATTGGCAGACTGTATTCAATCGGAGGACCAGAAATAAATATGAACTTGCTGAAATGTCACTTCAACAGCTAGGAAAAAAATTGTATTCACAACACAAGAAGTTCAAAGCAATGGTTTAAAATAAATGATTCACACCTTGCCTTCTAAACGATAAAATGTCTATATTTAGTTATAAATTGCCGTTACATAAATTCCTTAGGATTGCCAGTCTCATCGAAGTCAAACTAATCCATGGTCCTTGGAACGTACCTTTTTTATGTGGTTTATGATATTACTCACGGATTGAATGATTTCCCTTTGAAATTACCAATGTCCAGAGAATTGGTGAAGCACTATTAAACTTCGAAAGGAATCCTTAAGATCCTTAAATTGCGTTGAATGCGATCTTGAAGTTAGTTGAATCACTTAATCCACAATAAAGTTGAAGATAAAAGGCTTTTCGCCCGAATTTAGCATTGTTTTGTGATGCTAGGAAGCTTGTAGGTTGAAAGAGCCCATTGCTCTTGAATAGGAGAAAAGAACATACATTTTTGTTGTCCATTTTTTAAGAAGAAAGAGTAGAATGTTATTAAAAAACAACAGAAGGTTGAAATAATTAAAAAATCTCCAACCCAAGACAATAACTTGATCCTAATATTAAGATAATCAATCAATACATGAAAAAACACTATACTAAATATGTAATTGCAAGAGAAAATAAAAAATAAACAAAGAAATATTAAAATGTGCAAGTATTTAGAAATAAAATGAAATAGTTTTGGTATTGAGGTTAAAAGCAACAATTATCAAGACATACTTAGAATAATTAAAACTATGAGGCTTTAAAAATTACATGAAAAACCAAAGCCCACTGAACTAAATTCATAGCCAGCATTGAGTAGGTATTACATGACGTAACATATTGCCCGCGATTATTTCATTTGTGAAATAATCTAAAGTGATGTGAAGTCATGTGATACCTAAAGAGAATTATGATATGAGAAAGGGGAATGAGTAGAATAAGAAAAATAAACTTAAAGACTAAGAAATGAATTGAGGGTTGCTAACCAAAAAGGCAACAACACCAAAGACATGATAGGGTTAGTCATCAGCCTCAGAATTGGGAAGAGGAGCCAGTTTTACAATGGGCCTCTTGAATAAGCCTGTGGCAGTACGCACAGTAACAACACGAATAAGACCGTCAGGGCCAGGATGAGTACAATGAACAATCCCTAGGGACCACCTTTGAGGAGGGAGATTGTCCTCAATGATTAGGACTGGGGTACCTAAAGGAATGTCAGAAAGAACTTTGGTCCACTTAGAACGTCTTTGTAGTGTGTGGAGATAGTCAGTAGACCATTTCTTCCATAAATTATTTGTAAGTTGTTGGAGAGTATTCCAACGAGAACGTGTGGTGTAACCACCAGACAAGTCAGGGCTTGGTAATGAAATGATGGCTTTCCCAATCAGGAAATGACCAGGTGAAAGATAGCTAATGTCGTTAACGTCCTCATTCAATGGAATGAGGGGACGTGAATTTAAGATAGCTTCCACTTGAATCAGCATAGTAAGCATCTCTTCAAATGTAAAGTTAAAAGAGGGCAGCATCCTTTTTAGATGAAACTTGACCGATTTGACTGCGGCCTCGTGAAGACCTCCTATGTGGGGGGCATTTGGAGGAAGGAAATGCCAATGTATATTCAAATGGGATGTGGCATCTTGAACCACAGAATGATGCTCACGAGACTGCAATAGCAAAGCTAACTGCTTGAGGTCAGTCTGAGCGCCAACGAAGTTAGTGCCATTGTCTGAGGTCACTGAACTTGGAAGGCCTCTACGTCCTGTGAATCGTGAGAATGCGGCAAGGAAAGCACGAGATGTGAGGTTGGTGACCAATTCAATATGAATGGCCTTAGTGGACATGCATACGAATATGGCGAGGTAAGCTTTGACAGTGATCTTGGAGCGAGGACCTCCAAATTTGATTGGATAAGGACCCGCATAATCTATGCTTACGTTGGTGAAAGGAGAAACGGGATTTACTCTATAAACAGGTAAATCAGCCATTTTTTGCTGAAAGGTTTGAATATTGAAACGAAAACATGTAGTGCATTTTCTTAGAACACTACGTACCACCTTCCTAATAGATGGTATCCAAAATCTTTCTCTTAAGTGAGAAATAACAAGTTGGGATCCAGCATGATTCAACTTGATATGATTGAAATGTATAAGCTGCTTAGTGAAGGCATGATCAGCTGGTAACAACATCTGATGTTTGGCTTCGAAAGGTATGCTGGATCGTTCAAGACGTCCGCCTACCCGAATTACAGAATCCTTGTCAAGAAACGGGTCTAGTTGCTTCAATTTGCTTGAAGAATTGACGTCATGATTTGACAATAAATCACGGATTTCTGAAGCATAAACTTCTTGCTGTATTAGCCTAACACAGCATTGAAGGGCCTTGTTGAGTTCAGAAGGCATTAAGGGGCCTTTTATAGGGTTATGAACCTTACGAGAGTTATGTATGAATCTCAATACGTAAGACATAACACGAATAGTTTTCAAATATTCGAATTTGAAAAGACAAGAGTTTAAGTTAGAGGTAGTGGCCTCCATTAGGGACAATACTCTAGTTTCTGGAAGCAAGTCGGGCTCCATATGATCTAGAGCGATATATTCATCCTTGAACTTACAATTATCTTCACTGAGAGTGGGATTAGAAGTAAAACGTTTCTCCAATGAGGAGAATCTTTTATAAGCCTGGAGTTTTGTGCTGCCCAGGATCTGAGGATCAGACAAGAAAGGAAGTTTTACCACATATCTTCCTTCTGAGTCCCGTTGAGTGTTATCTACGAAATGCTTTTCGCATATAGAGTCGTCGAGAATGGAATCAGAATTAGAATTTTTTTCTAATTCCCAAAACTGAGAAAGTTGCCTGCTAATGTCTTGATCAGCAGTGAGGAAGGCAGAATAATGTGTGGGAGACCCGCTAGAATGGTCGGGTTCCTTAGAAACCTTATTAGAAGGCTTTGAATTAGGTTGGCGGTTGTGCATATTTTGCAGAACCATGTTATGTTCAGACCTGGCGGGTTGTGGTAATTTACCAGCAAAATACCAACCCAAATGCGAGTTCTGAATTACAGGCATATTAGGAGCAGATATCTGGCCTGCACAGACAATCTGTGAATATATTTCAACACCTAATAACAAGTCTACGTACTTAGGAATATTGAAACTGGCGTCAGCCAATGAAAGATTTGGTGGAATATTCCAATTTGTAGTATTGATAGGCTTGCGTGGAAATTTCGAAGTTGAAATTTCCGGTACGATTATGACGTTGGTGTTGCAATGCCATGAAGTAGTGACAGACTTAATTGAAATCGACGTCACCTTAAGACTGTCTGCCTTAGATGACAATATACCAGCTAAAGTAGTGCGCTGGTGATGAGGCGATAATTTTAAGTGGTTGAATAACCTATTAGACATGAGGTTACAATCAGAACCACTGTCAAGCAATGCGGTGGCTTCAACAGAATGGCCATCCCTGTGCATGACTAAAACAGTGGCGGTAGGGAGCAAACAGCTTGGTTGAGGTTGGAAGACTGACATTACCCCAGCAGTATTGGCAGCTTGGTTGCCGTTAATATGTGCTGGATTATGAAGGTAAGTGCCATGTTTACCCTTACAAATCTTGCAAGTATAAGTGCTACAATAGGGGGCGTGACCCTTAGAGTAATAGCACACTTGACATAATCGTTGCGTTTTGACAAAATTGTCTCTATTAGAGAAATCCATGGCTTTGAAAACTTCACAATGTTGCAGCTCATGGAATCCATTGTTACAACAGAGGCATTTAGGCTTGGAGGAGGCAACCTTGCCTTTAGGAATGGTTGTATTAGATACAATAGGCTTTACTGGCTGACTCCTTAAAGCTGAGTCAGTCATCTGAAAAACCCGTATCCTGGATTCTAAAAATGTGAATAAGTCTTTGAGACTAGGCATTTTACCTGGAGCGAGAGAGGATTCCCATTCTTTTATCAAGAATGGGGGAAGCTTGTCGAGTACAATCTTTGCTATAATCAAGTCAGACAGTTCTACATCAACATTAAGCGAGTTCAAAGCATGAACAGTGCTTATAAAATGGTCAACGAACTTCTGAAGAGATTCAGCGGAATTCCTTTCTAAGACAGGAGGTGAAAATAACTTCTCTAAGTGGGTATTAGCGATAAGTCGGTCATTATCAAACCTAGCCGACAGCGTGCTCCATGCTACATCAAACGTAGCAGCAGAGACAGGAATGTTTTGAATCACTGTCATAATTTCTGGTGCTAGACAGGACTTCAAATATTGAAATTTGTCCATGTTAGATATGTGTTTATGCTCTATGATTAGTGAATTGAAAGTGTCCCTAAACTCAATCCAGGTTGCTGGGTCGCCACTGAAATGAGGAAGCCGAATTTCTGGAAGTTTAGGGAGAGAGGGGACAAATTGAGGCGATGATTGATTAGCAAGGATAGCTTGGTTGGGCTCATAATGATGCTTGGTTTCATCAATTGAACTTCGAAGAATACCAATGGTTTCATGAAAGGAAGATTCGACTTGAAGCCTTTGAAGTTTGATAGATTCATTGAGTTCTAGTACGTTGATACGTGAGTATTCAGTCTTGTACTCACTGAATAATTCCTCGAAGGATGTGCGCAGACTCAGAGCCTTGCAATAAGACTGTCTGTCTTCTATAACAAGTGCTTGGATAGCCTGAACATAATTGAGGAATCGTGTCTTTATAAACTCGATACTAGCCTCAGCTGCGGCTAATCTAGCCTGAGCCTCGTCTTGGGCTGCAATTGACTTAGCCTCAGCTTCCTGCTGGGCTTGCCTTTGGAAAATTAAATTATCTAGGTGAGAGAGGGCTTGGAAAACGGGTTCTTCGACTTCCTCCCTATAAGCCATTTCGGCATCAGAAAATTCTATCTCCTCGATCTGAGATTGTATGTCTTGAAAATCATTACTAAGTTTTGTCATGGTATCTTTGCGCCTAAGCAGGTCTTGAATAGAAATTTCACTAGAACTAGTGAGATCAGCTATTATATTGGCTTGGCGGGTAATACGACTCTTAACAGGGGTTCGTTTAGCCTTAAGGGCAGCGAATTCAGGACCCGGATTAGTCAAATTTGATGAGATTTGCAAAGTCTTTTACAATAAATAATTGCTCAGTGTTAAATTAATTGCCCGCGTTTCGGGAATTACACATAGACGTTTACAATGGTAATGATTGAGATAAACAGACAAAACAGTTAAATACACTTGAAATTGTGTAGAATCTGTATCAGGTGTTTGTATTGTTGTCTGTGAGATTGTACAATATTTTACAAATTGACAAGTATTACAATATGATAGTCAGGTAGCTCCGTACCTAGATCTCAAACGTGTTGAGGACACGGAGATATGCTTGATATTATTAAAACTTGATAATAATAGTGATGCTAATGTTTATGAAACAACACTTATGTTGTTGCTAAATGCAATACTTTGCATGAATTCAAACAGGCTTGCAAATGCCTGGAGAGACTTAATGTATTATATAGTATAAGATGAATTATTTATGATAATCAAGCAAATGCACTGATTATAATTCAGGTTCGGAGCAGCCAGTAATATCTAAACATGTTAGTAATATCAACGGCCCGATGGACCTTCAACATGTTAGTAATATCAACGGCCCGGTGGACCAACAACATGTTAGTAATATCAACGGCCCGGAGGACCAAGAACATGTTACCGCCAGGCGACCCGGCCTCTGGTGCGAATAGCGGACCTTGGAATAATTTAGGGTGCGATTCCCGGCGATAACATGTCGAGGATAGATTAGATTGAATGATTTGCAGTTCGAAACACAAATTCTATTGCTTTTCGAACCACAAAGAAAGTATAGCAGTTTGTTTATATGCACATAGAGTGATGATGCTGCTTGGTTAACATAAACATGCGATTTGAGATGAAAATGTTCTTCGTGAATCTTGAAGTTATTGCTCTATCCAGATACACATTTAAATGTATTGGCAGACTGTATTCAATCGGAGGACCAGAAATAAATATGAACTTGCTGAAATGTCACTTCAACAGCTAGGAAAAAAATTGTATTCACAACACAAGAAGTTCAAAGCAATGGTTTAAAATAAATGATTCACACCTTGCCTTCTAAACAATAAAATGTCTATATTTAGTTATAAATTGCCGTTACATACATTCCTTAGGATTGCCAGTCTCATCGAAGTCAAACTAATCCATGGTCCTTGGAACGTACCTTTTTTATGTGGTTTATGATATTACTCACGGATTGAATGATTTCCCTTTGAAATTACCAATGTCCAGAGAATTGGTGAAGCACTATTAAACTTCGAAAGGAATCCTTAAGATCCTTAAATTGCGTTGAATGCGATCTTGAAGTTAGTTGAATCACTTAATCCACAATAAAGTTGAAGATAAAAGGCTTTTCGCCCGAATTTAGCATTGTTTTGTGATGCTAGGAAGCTTGTAGGTTGAAAGAGCCCATTGCTCTTGAATAGGAGAAAAGAACATACATTTTTGTTGTCCATTTTTTAAGAAGAAAGAGTAGAATGTTATTAAAAAACAACAGAAGGTTGAAATAATTAAAAAATCTCCAACCCAAGACAATAACTTGATCCTAATATTAAGATAATCAATCAATACATGAAAAAACACTATACTAAATATGTAATTGCAAGAGAAAATAAAAAATAAACAAAGAAATATTAAAATGTGCAAGTATTTAGAAATAAAATGAAATAGTTTTGGTATTGAGGTTAAAAGCAACAATTATCAAGACATACTTAGAATAATTAAAACTATGAGGCTTTAAAAATTACATGAAAAACCAAAGCCCACTGAACTAAATTCATAGCCAGCATTGAGTAGGTATTACATGACGTAACAGTCTTAACACATTTATTATTTTTATTATTGTTATTGGTATTATTGATTTTTTTGATGTTTTCTCGTATATGTTTGAAAATTTTTCCCATGCCGGACTAGTACCTTTGTTCATTGATAATTCAAACTCTCCACATTTTAGGTTCTCCTCGGCTTCCTTCAGGGTAAGATTCTTCATTCTCCTTTTACTTGCACTCTAAACACATCTCAAGTTCCTCAACTACGTAACTGCACGACTTACCAGTGCCCTGATATACCCAGTTTCATATTCTTTCCGCCAGGCCTTGCAGTTTCTTTACGCCCCGTGAAACCCACCAGGTTATGAAGAGCTTGTGGCTCGTAGCGACAGTATCGTAGCAATCTGGCTTGGTTTCTTGTCAAGCAAGTTAAAAGCTGTGGCTGGTTGAAGAGTTGGAAAGGGGTAAGCAAGCTAAAATCAGAATATGTACATATCTGGCTACAATACGTAAAAAGTTACGGAAGGAAAATATGTGATAAATGATCAGTTTACCCCAAGAATTCTTCGAGTCTTGTGCTAGAAATCCTAAATCACATTATCATGACGGATTGACATCGACATTGCGTAGCTTTGAATATTCGTGTGATGCAACAGATGGATCTTTTCAAGAGGACTGACATAATTGAAGCTGTCTCTGTACACTCTGGAGTTCACGTGATTGAAATGGATTTTCCAAATAAATTGATAGGCTATAATGGCAATTGAGCAGCGATCTCTGAAAGCAATTTTCCCGGTTTCAACAATCTGTTTGGAAAGAAATTTAAATCAATTGAACAATAGAATATTCCCAAAAAAACTTGTACTATACTTCATCTCTTCTTAGAAAGTTGGAGCTATTGAAATATTATCATGGAACACTTATTAAAATATGATAATTTAATTCATGTGAAAATATTTTCAATACTAAAAACATACCGTCATAGACCATGGGCTACCAATAGCAAACCCTCCCCCCCCCGTGGGATTTTCTGGCACACATATTTTTTTGTTCATATTGTCGTCTAGTTTAAGATTTTAGTTGTTTGCCCCTTATCAATTACAGCATTTACCCGGAAACCCCGGAAAACCACGGAAATCCGGAGAAAATGGGTTTGTTTTAATTTTTTATTGTTCTTTGCCCCTAATATTCCCAGAGAATTTCTGACTCACATATTTTTGTTCGTAGGGTATTGCCATCTAGTTTAAGGTTTCAGTTGTTTGCCCCTTACAAATTACAACATATCCCCGGAAAACCCGGAAAGCCACGTATATACGGAGAAAATTACTATATTTTTGTTTTTAAATCTTTGTTCTTTGCCCCTAATGTTCAAAGGGAATTTCTGACTCATATGTTTTTTTGTTGCCATTACCATCTAGATTAAGATTTCAGTTGTTTGCCCCTTATCAATTACAGCATATCCCCGGAAAACTCCGAAAACCAAGGAAATCCGAAAAAATTGACTTCGTTTGAATTTTTGAAAATCTTTGTTCTTTGCTACTAGTATTCAAAGGGAATTGGTAAATCATATGTTTTTGTGTTGGTATTGCCATCTAGATTAAGGTTTCAGTTGTTTTCCCCTTACCAATTACAGCATATCCCCGGAAAACCCGGAAAACCACGTATATACGGAGAAAATGACTATGTTTTCTTTTTAAATCCTTGTTCTTTGCTCCTAATATTCGAAGAGAATTCCTGACTCATATGCTTTTGTGTTGGAAGTGCCAACTAGTAAGGTATCAGTTGTTTTCCCCTTACCAATTACAGCATGACAATAAATAATGATGCTGAAGGGATGAAAGCGATTGAAAACCTGGCAGCACACCCTTCATATTCTAATGTGAACAAAAATATGTGTCAGAAATTCCCTGGGAATATTAGGGGCAAAGAACAATAAAAAATTAAAACTATTTGTAAGGGGCAAACAACTGAAACCTTTAACTAGATGGCAATACGAACAAAAATATGTGAGTCAGAAATTCCCTGGGAATATTAGGATCAAACAAAGATTTTTAATAAATTAAAACGAACTCATTTTCTGCGGATTTTCGTGGTTTTCGGAGTTTTCCGGGGATATGCTGTAATTGATAAGGGGAAAACAACTGATACCTTAATCTAGATGGCAATACCAATACAAAAACATATAAGTCACCAATTCCCTTTGAATACTAAGAGCAAATAACTAAGATTAAAAAAATTAAAACAAAGTAATTTTCTCCGGATTTCCGTGGTTTTCCGAGTTTTCTGGGGAAATGCTGTAATTGATAGGGGGAAAACAACTGAAACCTTAATCTAGATGGGAATACCAATACAAAAACATATAAGTCATCAATTCCCTTTGAATACTAGGAGGAAAAAACTTAGATTAAAAAAAATAAACAAAGTAATTTTCTCCGGATTTCCGTGGTTTTCAGAGTTTTCTGGGGAAATGCTGTAATTGATAAGGGGCAAACAACTGAAACCTTAATTTAGATGGCAATACCAACACAAAACCATATGAGTCACAAAGTCCCTTTGAATACTAAGAGCAAATAACTAAGATTAAAAAAATTCAAACAAAGTAATTTTCTCCGGATTTCCGTGGTTTTCAGAGTTTTCTGGGGAAATGCTGTAATTGATAAGGGGCAAACAACTGAAACCTTAATTTAGATGGCAGTACCAACACAAAACCATATGAGTCACAAAGTCCCTTTGAATACTAAGAGCAAATAACTAAGATTAAAAAAATTCAAACAAAGTAATTTTCTCCGGATTTCCGTGGTTTTCAGAGTTTTCTGGGGAAATGCTGTAATTGATAAGGGGCAAACAACTGAAACCTTAATTTAGATGGCAATACCAACACAAAACCGTATGAGTCACTAAGTCCCTTTGAATACTAAGAGCAAATAACTAAGATTAAAAAAATTAAAACAAAGTAATTTTCTCCGGATTTCCGTGGTTTTCCGAGTTTTCTGGGGAAATGCTATAATTGATAGGGGGCAAACAACTGAAACCTTAATCTAGATGGGAATACCAATACAAAAACATATAAGTCACCAATTCCCTTTGAATACTAGGAGGAAAAAACATAGATTAAAAAAAATAAACAAAGTAATTTTCTCCGGATTTCCGTGGTTTTCAGAGTTTTCTGGGGAAATGCTGTAATTGATAAGGGGCAAACAACTGAAACCTTAATTTAGATGGCAATACCAAGACAAAATCATATGAGTCACAAAGTCCCTTTGAATACTAGGGCAAAGAACTAAGATTTTAAAAAATTTGAACAAAGTCATTTTCTCCGGGTTTCCGTGGTTTTCGGAGTTTTCCGGGGATATACTGTATTTGATAATGGGCAAACAACTGAGACCTTAATCTAGATGGCAATGCCAACAAAAAAAAACATATGAGTCAGAAATTCCCTTTGAATATTAGAAGGAAAAACAAAGATTGAAAAAATAAAACATTGTCATTTTCTCCGTATATGCGTGGTATTCCGGGTTTTCCGGGGATATGTTGTAATTGGTCAGAGGCAAACAACTGAAACCTTAAATTAGATGACAATACCAACAAGAAATATGTGAGTCAATAATTCCCTGGGCATATTAGGAGCAAAGAACAAAGACAAATTAAAACAAAGTCATTTCTCCGGATTTCCGTTGTTTTCCGGGGATATGCTGTAATTGATAAGGGGTAAACAGCTAAAAACTTAATCTAGATGGCAATACCAACAATAAATATGTGATTAAGAAATTCCCTGGGCATATTAGGAGCAAAGAACAAAGAAAAATTAAAACAAACTAGTTTTCTCCGGATTTCCGTAGTTTTCCGGGGTTTCCGGGTAAATGCTGTAATTGATAAGGGGCAAACAACTAAAATATGAAACTACATGTCAATACCAACAAAAAAATATATGAGTCGGAAAATCCCACGGTGGGGGGGGGATGGGGGGTATACAGTAGCCCACGCTCTATCAGATAATACTGAAAGATATTGCTATCCTAAGTAATCTCATACACATGCATCTCACTTTCACTATGTAGATTAACTGGATTTGAAACAGATCTTTCAAATTTAAAAATCCAACCTTCAGTATAAAGTATCGTCATTCTTATTAATACAATGTTTTTGAAAGGTTTCACGACTCCAAATTGTCGGTTTTTAATATAAGAGCAAAGCTGTAATTTTAATTCCAATCATATGTTTAAATCGTTGCTACAGTCTATTTCTACTTACTTTTCACAAATTAGTTGCAAAGTAACGAATGCAATGAGAACAGTGCGATTAACCTAACACCTTTGGCATGTCAAATGAAATCGGAGCTACATTATGAACATATGTTTATTAAAATTAATGATATAGGACATTTATATTCTCCGGCACACTCGCTAGATTACTTTGTGTGCATTTTAATTATCTTTGAATGTTTGCCCGCTGAATTACATCTGTAATTGCATTGCTCATATGAAATTATTCAAGAGTATTAAGTATTACAAGAGAAAATATGTAACTATGATTGCATGCCCATCAAGCCCATCCCTATAATAATAACGGGCAACATGTTAAGGCGTCACGCGTTCTTTGCCGTGAGCGATTTCAAGAAACTGCATCTTTAAAGGCAGCAAATCTTTACATGAAGCTCTACACAATGTTCGTTCTATAAAGATTAAGAAGTGTTGCAATTTCTAGACTTCAAGGACGTCTGGTATTATAAAGTAACGTTTAGTAATTATGAGCGTTCTATGTAATCTGTAGGCTTATAGAACTAGTACTGCAGATTCGCTTTCGTATAACATTGTTTCGGAATTCAGGATAAATTAATATGACAACGGCGGAACGACTGAAATCGATACACTGATTGTGTTGAACTCTAAAGTAGCCTATACCAAAGGGCTGAAACTGCCGAAGTATTCAGTAAGTCTGAATCCAATAAGGAATAATTGCTCACCTAATAATCTACCTATGTACAGCTAGCTGCAAAATGGTTGTGCCGCCTAAAAGCTATAGGCCTATAGAGAATACTGCCCATGCTCGTCTCATCATCGCCTGCATACACAATATAACACATAACTGAACCATGAAATTTAATGTATTTTGTTTAAGAGCCTTACATTTGTTACTAGATCGAATCGAGAGCCAATTCTGGATACCACTGGTTATGTGAACAATTAAATGAGAAAATCGTTGATAAACAAAAACTCATTTATGTCAATACGAAATTATATATTCTCGTATTATGCCGTTCTATATCAACAAGAAATGTGACTTCGGTAATTAAATCGCAGCCCTGCGAAACAAGTTTGAATCTCAGAACAAATTGATAAATAATTTATTTTCAAGTTTGTGGTCATATGTACGGAAGAGTAGGTCCAAAAACATGCCATTTTCTTTCGATTGCTTATGGCGTTTTTTATAGGCATATTAACAGCCCGTAATGTTTTCAAAAGATTCGCATAACATTCTTTACTAACGAATGTCATCGAACACTTGAAATACTTAAATATACAATACAAGCTTACTCTACCTGGAAGCTAAACATCATCTTCGGTATTGAAAGCGAGAACCTTTACTTACGAAGACCTTACTATGTTTACGCTTGTGAATCGCGCCACAGAACTTGACTTTCTACCGAACAAGAATCGCCTCATCCTTTCTGCAGCCGATTATTGCCTATTGTAAAATGTAGGGTAATACTTCATTGTTTAAAAAAACTTACATGGACACTACACATTATCTGAGGATTAAATTAACTAGATAAGTACCGGTACCAGACTTTACTGTGCAAATTTTGCTATTTCTGTCATTTGTTTACTTCAGAGTTCAATACACTCACTGCAGAACAAAACAGCAGTCGTTCTACTCCAGTCGTAATTTACTAAGAAGATACATGCATCCATTTCTGCAGTTTACAACATTGTCGGTGAAATGCGACCGTAGTATTGCCCATCTACTGTGTGGCGAGGATGCATCTAGCTCTGATGCTGGCTGTATAGGAAGATTAGGAATTTTAGTAGGTATGTCCTGTGGGGGCCTGGTAGTCTAAGCGTCAGAATAAAAAGCTAGACATCCGGGTTTGATAACGGCTACGGGCAAATGTTTTCCTGTGTTATTGAATGTACAAACAACAACACTGAATGTATTGAATGTATAAACAACACTTTAAGAGCTGAATTAAGTATCATTAATAATAAGTAATCGTTAAGTGAAATCATCAGTGAGTTTGCAATCAATGAGTTGAAACAGCAGATCTTCATAAATGATCATTTTCTAACTTGTGGATAAAAAAAAATTCTCACATTTTGTATAAAGCAACACTCTACTGATCTTAAACATCAGCTTTTATAGAATTTTTTAGGTTAGAAAATTATACATCAAAAGCAGTTAAAATGTTAATAACTTTACAACGAAAGTCATGTAAGACATTTACTAAAAAACCGTGTCTTTAAACATGAAATTCACCCGGAATAGATGTGAGGTTATGAACATTAGTGAGAAATTTACATCTGGACAAACTATGTCTTGTAAGTCATCAAAAACGCATAGGTAGTAGGAGTTCATTGAACGGCAATAAAGTTTTATGGAACCTTAGCGCATCATCCAGTAGCACGATATGTTACACACAACGCTATAGAGCGTAATTCTTTCCTAGATTAAGACCATATTTCAGGATTTCATTTAACAATATGTTCCTTTGTATATAAGTGCAACTTTTTAAGATAGTTTTGAATAGTAATAGTTTTGAATAGTTTTAGATAATTGAAGTAATTTGCAAATAGAGTAAAATATTAGTGCTGACTCTAGGCTGAGAATAGGTGCTCTTCAATGAGCTCTTTGTTATGGGAACTCTTGCGGAACTGACTCTGAAGGGAAAGTAAGAACGCATTTATTTCCAGGCTACCACCCTACACCCTACACCCTACACCCTATTGATAATATAACATTTTGTGTACAATTTTTTAAAAAACTTAAAATATAGGAAGCTACTAGATAATAAAAAAAAAACTAAGTACATAAGTTGGTTAATAACAGACTTTCAGTCCTATCTCACGGTTGAGATCTATACGGGCGAGAATCGAACCAATGTTTTCAGCTTTATACGGTGATACCAAGACCACTCTGTTCCCACAGGGCATACCCAGGCAAGTATCAAAAGTTCCTGTATATTAGAGTGACCAGACGTCCTATTTTTAACGGAATTGTCCCTTTTGACTGACTATTCCAGTTGTCCCGAAAAAAAAAAAACTGTTTCGAGGCTCAAAATGTCCTTTAGAAGTTCTTGTGAATCTAGATAAGTAAAGTACAGTAATATTGATGTAAAAATAGAAACTGAGTGTTTTAGAATACTGTAGCGGTCACCTTCTCGTTGCATCCGGTATCATGTTTCGAATTTGACGAAATCAGGTTACGACTGTCTCCTTCATATTTCCGAATCTAAAATCACATGTTCATCTCACATCTGAAGATGTATAGATTTATCTAAGAAATTTCTGGATCTTCGAGGTCTTTAAATTAAGGACATACCTCATCATTACTCAGCCTTTTCTAGAATAGTTTCCCAATAGGCTATAGATGGGACCACCGTCTTGCAACATACGTAACCTGTAGTTAAACGGAAGATGAGTTCCAATCAAGTTAAACTAAAGTTTAATCGGCAGTTAAAGTTTATAATATGGAATAATATGAAAAACTCAGTTTAAACCTAACCCAATGTTTCGAAGGGTTAGAGTCAGACAACGTTAACTCCAAAAACGCAACTTTTCAGGAGGAAGAAAAGAAGTTTGTAATCGTTGTTTGTTTAACTATAACTTACTTATTTATAAAATCTTTAAAATCTTCACCATACATAGATGAATTCTGCCGGAAGATAATGACATATGATTATTTGTAATTCCTCTGTTTGCTGTAACGAAAATTTGCATTTTTCGGAGATAACGTTTTCTGACTCTAACTGTAACATGCGACGACAGGAGTTAACGCTGTACGAGAAAGTAACACCATACTGATATTGTAATTTTATTAATAAGAAAATTATTAAGTATGGAACAGTGTTGAAAAATATGTTGAATACATGAACAGTGTTTTATTATAAGAACAAAATTATTGTGTATTGACAATATATTGGAGAAATAATTCAACACTAAACAGTGTATGCAATATACATGAAAGTTAAGATGTTATAACAGAACAATATACTAAAAATATTTTCTTATAATATTGACAGTAGTGGCTATTAAATTTTAGTAGAGAAAAGTAAATTATGCCCATGGACTGGACAATGTATTAAACAATTAATACTAGATAGGCTACTACACAAGCAGTTTTGGTATTCCTTCATTGTGCCTCTGATTCTTCATCCTGTACCACTTCCACTCCTTCAAATAAACTTTTGTAAAAAAAAATTATGTACTCGGGATTATATTTTTTCGGGACTTTTAATTTTATCAAACCGTGATATTTTCTCTTCGGTTGCATACATTCAATTGAGAAATTTCAAGATGGACTTCTTTCTATTGCGAACTTGTGGAACTCTTCTTGAGCAGAGTCATGTTTGAAGTATATGTGCTCTTTGCCTTCTTTTCTATACTGAATCTATACAATATTTTTTTTTTATCACAGATTTATGGAAGTTATTGAAGTCATAAATGCCTTATTTCTCCACTTCTGTAACATGGTATTTTCTTTGCTTTGACGCCATTCTGACCACGGAATACCAACCCGAAGAATCGAATAAATCATCACTTTGCTAGCAGTTCCTATGTGAGCATGAACAGTACAACACTCCACTTGGGTATGTCCTGTTTCAATGAAGATATGATCTAAATCGACAGCATATAACAACATACTTGAAACGATAGCATTCCTATTTTGTTCGCGACAACTGTCCGACAAGCAAATATTTTTATCATCTTGGATCATTTTCAGATGATTTAACAAACATGATGTCACCTCTGATGATCCCTGCCAGCTATCCCCTCATGCCACATAAAGTTCTCAGCTGTCTGATCCTTACTTACAATATTGCAGTCATCACTCTTTTTTAAAACTTTGTCCACCACTGTATTTGAAATATTAAAAGTAGCTAAAAGGCACCCGACATACCGGCTTACTCTCATGACCTTTTAAAAGTAGTAAAATCTAGAACATTTTCTTTTGGACTTATTTTTTGTTCTGTACATGCTTTTTTTCTTACATTAGTCCTCGGATATATTGTCTTTTATAATTCATATAAATATCAGCTCTGTCTCCTTCAGTGAAGTATAATTTAAATTTCCTAGGACATTTTGAACAGTTTTCTTTCTTAATAATACCCTTAACTCTTTCCCTGTCACGAGTAGTTGTTGATCTATGAGACATAGGCCTACCTGCAAGTATAGTTTTCTTGCGTTACTTTTTTTCAGTTGCTGGGATTAGAATGTTTCTCTCTCTTTCCTTGATTTTGATTAGAATGGTCAATATATTCTTATCCACCAACTGCTGATGTATTTAAATTATTTACCATAACAGATTCTAAGTCATGCTGAAAAGGGACTGTCGTAGAAAGTCCAGATTGGCTTACTGGAGACAAAGTAGTATACATTTTGATGGAAATATGTTTTCTTTTTTTTCTGTGGCTCTGTCAGATCTTTATATGTTACCGGCACACATGTTGGATCTTCTTCAGAAGTAAGCAGTGATAGAAACAGCAATAGGCTCCTGGAAACAAAAAATAATTATCTTGATTGAACAGTTAGAGTTTAAATTTAATAAATTATTAAAATAGTAATCTTTAATATTATATATTATATGTAATGATGACGATGATAATTTGTAATTTAAAACATAGGCAAAAACAATGCGTAATAATAATGATATAATAATAATAATAGTAAAAACTACAAATTACCAGGCTTCGTGTAATATATCATGGCATGTCCAGTCTTCCAAGATGCTAAAAAGGCCTGTATCTAGTGATGGGCAAGGACTGCTCTGTAGACTATTTTGCTCTGCATATTAACTAATAATCCTAATGCCAAGTGAAATAATAATTTTCCACTGCTGTACATACTATTTTCATTAAAATACACTCTCTTACTACAACAATGTATTACGCTTAGAAACCTCGCAAAACTTGAACTGCAGCCAAAGCAAATCTAAGTGAATATGATATAATCAATTTTACACACAGCCTTACAACTACTGCAGCTGTTGTTATAAAGTAAGCTGTCAACAATTAACTATGGCAGAAAATAAAATTTTGCACGGGAAGAAAGCCACTTCAATAGCTTCCGTCATCCCGGATTGAATGTAAACAAATAAACTGAGAGCAGTTGATAAGATGAAACATTAAATTGTATATTTAATCGCATGTACATTCAGCGTTAACTCTGCATTTTTAAATAAAATGTTAGAGTCAGAGAACGCTATCTCCACTTGAAGCCTTTGAAACGATCAAAAAGTTAGAGACAGAGAACGTTAAGTCTAGTTGAAGTCTCTGACTCCAAACTGTTACTAAAAACCAAAACGTTATCTCCCGAAAACTTTTAAACTATTGGAAATATAAAAATAAGAATCTGGTGGAAGAAAGTAACGATACTTGTGATAATAAAACTGCCTTTAACTGAAAAAGTCATTTTTGGAGTTAACGTTGTCTGACTCTAAGCCATCGGTTTATAATATCAGGTCTAAAGAAGCCATTGTCATGAAGTCAAAAGAAAGAAAAAATTATATATATATATATTTTTAGGACTTATCAGTTAGGCTATAATTTATAAAATACGGTAAGTTGTAACTTGTCGAATCTAAAGATGATGAATGTTCCTTCATGATATAGTAAATGCGGCAACTTGTGTGCCACTTTAAATACACTGATGACGATGAGCTATTTCTGTGTTATCTTAGGAAGAGTGCAACCTCTTGACTGTCAATTTGAACTATCAGTCATATGTCAACTTGGCTCCAGACTGTACCACTTGCCTTTATCTTCGTTCTGCGTTCTATAAAAAACTAAAACTTGCATTTATCTAAACTCTAAGGAAGTTCATTGGCCTATTTTTAAGGAAATAAAATAACGAAATGCAATTAATCGATGCTAGCAACCAGGAAGTTCCGTAAAATATGTTCCTTGGTGATATAATTTAAAACGGGAAATTAAGAATCGAGAGATGATTGATGTCTTAATTTTTCCGTTATTCGAATACAATATGAATGTAGGCCTGATATTTTTTAATTAAGGGAGGGTAGTGGGTGAAACTGACCTCCGGCGTGGTCTTATGGTTAGCGTCGCTGACTACAGATCCGTCGGCTCGGGTTCGATCCCGGATTTCTCTGATGTAGGAAGTTCTGGAACGGTGTGCACTCAGCCTCGTGAATCAAATTGAGGAGCTATTTGATAGAGAAGTAGCGGCTCCGGTCATGGAAACCACCATTAACGGCCATGGGTATCGTTTTCTTTTTCTCACCTTTACCCCCGGAGTGCCAAACAATTAAGCCTAAACCTTCGGTTAAACCAAATTTTGGTAACCATATGTGAGGTGTGTATATCTATTGTGCCCTTATGTACATCCGTAGGGGATGTTGATGGTGTGACGTGTTTGGGCTGTGTACTTGTGTATTTGTATTTTGGCGCAGGATAGACCTAAGTGCCGATAGGTCTTATGTGCTATATTTCCCGAGTGTGTTTTTTTACTGACTTGTAGTTATGTATTCTAGAGATTTGTAGTGCGTTTATCTGTTTGAGGGGATTATTGACCAGTCCGGCATTCGCCTTAGAACGAGGGAAACCCCTCAAAAACCTCGTTCGGACTGGAGTAGTGGCCAAATGACCGTCTATTTTGGTGTGTTAATTACTGTAGACTTTTCGAGAAGTGCTGTTTTTGCAAAGGTTTTAAGTGCTGGGAAGGCGTTTTTACGCGTCCAGAACGTGAGGTCCGGAGCCCAGGCTTCCTCCTCTGCCCTAGCGGCTTCGTGGAGGAGTAGTCGAGCTTCTCGATATCGAAGACAAGTATACAGCATATGATACATGGTGTGTGGTTCGCTGTCCTCACAAGTGCATAGATCGTCGTCTGTGAGATTGAAGCGGATTAAATTAGCGGCAAAGTTGCCGTGGCCAGTTAATATCTGTGTGACGAAGTGGTCCAATTTAATCCATGGCATTTTAAGTCTATTTCTGATACTTGGGGAAAAGTCACGAGTGATGCTACCGTTTTGGGCAACTACCCATTTTTGCTGCCAAATATCTATTAACTGTGAGTTTATGCGTTCATAAAGATGTGATCGAACTACGCTCTCAAATTCCCTTGGTCCGGTTTGAAGGGTACCTAATTGAAAATTAATTTGCTTCCGTACTTTGTACCTGGCTATCCTTTCCTCAAGCGGGAGATCAACAGGAAGAACACCAGCTATGACTGGTAGAGCATCATTCGAAACAGTGGAGTAGGCTTTAGTTATTCGCAAGAGAGAATGTCGCTGGGCAGATTTGAGTTTACGGATGTGATGTGTGTTAAGTTTAGTGGCCCAAGCGTTTGCAGCGTACGAGACAATAGTCTAAAAAATAGCA
Source organism: Ectobius pallidus (assembly GCA_964059195.1). Lineage (NCBI taxonomy): Eukaryota > Metazoa > Arthropoda > Insecta > Blattodea > Ectobiidae > Ectobius > Ectobius pallidus. The sequence continues at coordinate 135,257,329 of CAXKWD010000004.1, forward strand.
GAGTACAGTATACGGTAGTTAGTGACTTTGTACCCCCACTGCTGTCCAGAAAGTCAGAGATTCACACACACCCACACACAAGTAGTTCCAAATATCGAGAGTCTCTTAGCACACTCTTTTGTTAGTAAGTATTTTTCTTCTGGAACTTTCTTCCAAAATTATATGGCCGAAACACTACTTAGTTTAAGTCCTTTTAGTCATTCTTCCTCTTGCAGTTCTAGTAGCTCCAACTCTACTCCAACTGCATCTTTTGTTATGAGTTATGACCAGCATGGGTTAACAAACCTATGTGCTCTCGACGTGTTTTTTAATATTTTAATATATGAAGACAAATTTTAACACAAAAATTGTAACACAAAAGAATTTTATCAATCAGACAGTATTATTTCATGTAATCTTAATTTTATCAACCAGACAGTATTATTTCATGTAATCTTAATTTTATCATTTTAATTCTAATTTATATCTTACATAGCATTTTATATCAATAACTTATCTGAACATATAATATAAATAAATATTATAAATACTTATGAACGTTCTTGGCACTTCCTAAGCTTCTATCCTAACTTTCAATTTTTGAGGGTATAAGGAGGTTTGAAATACTTTTCTAACAAATGTATCTTTTGTAGTTGGTCCACATCATCAACAGCAAACGAATTTTCAATGGTTCTCAAATCATTAAATCTGCCATTGATTTCTTTAGCAAGACCAGAAATTTTACACACTTAATCTTCTGTTTCCACCTGAACGTCAGGAAGGCTTTCAGTAATTTTCTTCAAACATTTGAAATGAGCGAATGTTTTAGTCTCAAGGTCTTTCCGAAAGAGTCTTAAATACGCTCTGCGCTAAATCAGAAATAAGTCTTCCACTTCCTCTTTATATTTTTTCAATAAATTATATTAACTACACACTTTTTAAATTCTGCATCCTGTTTACTCTTAGCTTGGTTTCAAGAGCCGCACGAGATTGGCTTAACAGCCGCATGCGGCTCGCGAGCCTCGTTGTGGTCACCCATCCTATATAGCCCTACTTTAAAATTCGTACACATACTCGTAGTAAAGTATATAATGTGGAAAAGTTTTAATTCCAACAGTTTAATAATTTTTAGGTATTCAAAAATTAATATTGAAAAATGTGCATATTTCAAAATGAAATCTCACACATTTTAAAGTAAAATATCTGAATTTTTCAAATAGTACCAATTAGTTTTCTGTACCACTACTACAAATTGAGTGGAGAAACATATGTCTCATTTCTCAAGTTTAAGAAAAAACGTGGTCACGACGCATTTTGATTTCATTGTAAAATATACTAATGACACATCAAAAAACCATATGCTATTTTCCTAGTCATACTCTGTATAATTATCATACAGTAAAAATTTCAGACTCCTTGCGTTAAAAATGTAGAATACATTTACTTCTGAATACATACAAATATTGTAAAAATAAAATCAGGTAAACTGATATAACAAAGTGCCAGGTGGAGTTAATAGGACATTATTTCAGAAACTACTGAGTTTTATACCACGGTTTCTTGATTAGTTTGATAAGCATATGTAAAGGAATAAACGGGATAAATAGAATAATAATAGAACGTATTTACAACTAATTCACCTTGTCAACAATAGGCATATTCCTTTTTTTGTCAAAATCTGAAGCCTTACAATTACGCAGACAAAAATTCAACAAATTTAAGGTTTATTTTGGAGAAGGAAAATACAAAATTTGAGCATTTTTTTGGAATTTTCCCATCGGTTATAGACTAAAAGCTAAAAATTTGTCAAATTTCAAGTTTCTAGCTCATCTGGAAATGAGTAAACATCAAGGTTAATAAGTGGATGATCAGACTGTCGTAGATGTGAATGACGTCACGGCTATTCAGCCAGTCTTTCCACACTTATGGGCAGTTAGAAATAACAAACTTTGCACGCTTTTAGCAGTTGTATGTGCCAATATTCCTGACAAATTTTACAATTCTATCAACCTTACAGGTGTTTTAAAAATTACATAGTGTGAGGAAAATACACAAAATTTACTTTAAATAAACAAAAATCCAACTCAATCCAAGGCATAACCAATGTAGCCTCTTTACAATCCGCTACTGCTGGTGCTTCGGTTCTTTGATAGGACTTGCCGTTTAGCTATTGTAAGCCTCCAAAAAGATTTACAAAGACCTTAAAGTTGCTTCCATTTTGCCATTTTGAATGTTTTGGAATATTTCCGTCGGTTGCAAGCTACATTCTTGCCAAATTTCAAGTTTCTGTCTCTTCTGGAATTGTGCATACAATTATGTTGATGAGTGAATTACCCACTCTGCTTTGTTGGAGAGTGACGATTTGCTACTTTTAAACAGTTAATTTGGTGTTACTCTAGTGCCGGTCAATCGATTTGGTCCAAAATCGATAGAGTTCGTTCTATGGACGTTACAAGTGTAGCCTTTTAGTATCGCATTATAAAGGAGACTTAAAAGTGCTTGAGGGCTCTAAAATATAACCAACATAAACAATATGGTAATTAGTAATCTCTATATATAAAAGCCAAAACCCACTGACTCACTCACTCACTCACTCACTGACTGATCACAGTTTCTCAAAAACTGTACAGCCTAGGAACATGAAACTTGATACACATATTGCTCCTAGGCTCTAGATGCGCACTAAGAAAGGATTTCAAAATCTTTGGCTTCTAAGGGCCTCTAAGGGCCAAAATAGGGGTGTAAAGTTATGAAATTCACCAGAAGGAATTCATACTGCATGTATACAATCCCCATGACAACAATATTTTTTTTAACTACACAGGTGGCTTGGCATGACACTGTGATTTCATGTAGATCTAATAGATATAAAATTATGAGAAAGGCTATCAATAGAATTCCTATAAGTGTTTATATACTATTTTGTGACACGAAGTGAATGTAGGAGGTCCTGGGTTCTTATAGTTAGCTTAATACTGTATTACGAAAGGTAGTTCATACAATATCAATAGATATAATTAACTGATTAATTTTCATTTACCATATCATCTCTCTATCTTTACCTTAGTTTTTACCTCTCCCTTTTGGGGTCTTTAAAAGACCCACGTTGCCCGGGCCTCACAGAGCCGCGACCTGTCGGGAGAGGGATTATCTATGGATCATATACATACTTTCTTGACCAGACAAGGACATAGAGGGCCTCCCGGATGAGTGATCAGTCCAATGCAGGGGCCACCTCCGATAAACACAAACACATAGGACGAGATACATCATTCACACACTCACTCTGAACAAGGCGAGGATGGGATGAGGATGATAATGGCTACCAGATGATATCCGAGGACCACTAGGGCCTAAAGTTACCAGAGCCTAAAGTTACCAGACATTTGTATCAAAGGTGAGGAAAAATCCCAGAAAACCCTTACCTAGGTAACTTGTCCTGACCGGAGCCCGCTGCAAGAGAGGAGAGAACGCATCCCCTACGCCCAGCTATTGACTGCATGTTTGCCAAAATTGAAACAACGATTAAATTTTTAAGACATAATCAGAGTAGGCTAAATTACGGGTGGAGGAGTACGTGGAATATAAATACGTCCACCGTGTTGGCTGATGATTTATAGAAGTTCATCGAATCGACTTTAATTGTGTCACTTAACCTTATACACATAAATCTAACAATGCGAAGCATTGATGGGTCAGCTAGTTTTTAATAAAAATAACGCTAATTTTTACCAAAAAAATTGAGTAAATTTCACTCATTACCTCCCCTAAAATGAGTTTTATATAACCATTAGGCTAAATGTTGGGTACGCCATAGCTTAGTGGTTGAGGCTCTGCGCTACAAGCCGGATGGCCGGGGATTCGATCCCCGATGAGGTCGTTAGAGTTTTTCAACTGGCCTAATCCTTCTGGTAGCACTATGACCCTGAGGTCGACTCAGTCTCCAATAGGCCTATCTACAGCGAAGAATAACGACTTACCGCACTCAAACTGTACCCTCATAAAACGCTAGATATGGTAGGCCTATTTATCGCTGATACAGGACATAGAATTTTGCAATTTATTGCTTCTATATACACCATGCCTGGTAGGGGTTGAAATAAAATAAAACAGAAATTCCGGTAACATATCCTAACATTTTACTATCTTTACGAGATATTTTATTTCACACGTTCATGTTGTCATATAACCGTTTCGGGGCTAACTAGAATCAAGAGAAAATCAATATCACATTCGTCCCAAAAAGTCGGGGACACAATAATTTACTGAGCACATAGGAATAAAAACTGTTACATCTTATTTTGTCTCTACTCCATGCTTATGGCTTCCAATAAACATTCCTATTTATCAACTAATACAAAGCCTTACAGCGATGAATAACGTGTCAGTGGATATCATTTTTACAGACTTCTGTTATAGCTTGCTAGCCATCGTTAACACAAATTCAGGCTGAACCAATTGAATACGAGTCCCCGCAATACGAACTCTTATTCTACATCAAAATGTGAAGTGAAAAAATGATGTTATGCATGCACAGGGTAGAGAAATTTATGTGATGTATCACTCTTGATATTTATTTACGTGGATTTCAATTTCCATGATTGATTTCAGAAATGAATTTTTTGATAGCCCCTATAATTATGCTTTTGTCAAATCCCACTCGAAGCTCTATGTCAGAACTTCAAACAGTATTGTTGCCATGAGAACTGAATTGCATTTGGTGAATTCAATATACGGTACTATTTAAACAAACTGCGACTTGTAACAGTTTACTCGAAGCGTAAAAGGGGGAGAACTGTGTTCTGTGTTGAACTGTGTTCAACCTAATAAGATTGAATTACGTTAGGTTAAATTAGGTTAGATTTACTTATATTGATTAGTGATTCTGTCGGCTGTTTAGCAGCGCTCCAAATTGTAAACCTCTCGCATAACTTCATTTTTGCCATGGAAACATACCCCTCCAGGTATTGTCACAAGTCGCAGGTTGTTTAAATCAGACCCTAATATTTATATAAGTTACATAATTTTACAAGGGAAGGGGTGGTTTGTTTGAATTTTAATGTTTCGTTTCTAGTTGAGGAGGGTATATGTGCAAAATTTCGTGCAAATTGTTCGAGACATGTAGATTTGTATAAACTTAAAGAACATACATACATACATACATACACATACATCCATACATTGGCCTACATACATACATACATACATACATACATACATACATACATACATACATACATACATATACATACATACATACATTACATACATTACATACATTACATACATACATATATACATACATACGTACATAACTACATACATACATACATAATTACATACATAGGTCTACATATTCACCTTCAATTTTATATCTATATTCATAAAAATGAACTTACAAAAGGGTTGTTGCCACTACACTTGAGAACGGCTCTACCGATTTGGCTGATTTTTGTTTTGTTGTGTTCGTAATTCTCAGGACAAAGTTTGTATGAAATAAACTTTTTGGAAAATCCACGGGAAAAGTTGGAAATGTGAAATGAGGCACAGTTAGAGAGTTCTGCTGTCAATTGTTTACATAACGAAAGTATTGTTTACGATGTTCACATAGGGCTTTGGAAACTGTATTATAATACTGGGCTTTAACAAATTCTGATACTATCGATGTAATTAATACATTTGTGAAAATAATTCTTGAAGAATAAAATCCACGAAAATAAAGCAGTTACATAACTTTCTCTACCCTCGACATGGAAAAATATCATTTTCTCACTTCACATTTTGATGTAGAATAAGCGGTCGTATTGCAGGGACAACTTAAGTGTGTGCCAGTAAGAATGCTATATCGGAAGTTGGTAACAAATCCTATCCACTGATACGTCACTCATAGCTGTAGGCTTTGTATTAGTTGAGAAATAGGCCTAGGGATGTTTATCAGAGGCCCTAAGCATCTAAAAGAAGACTAAATGGGATGGAACATTTTCAGTCCTACGCGCGCAGTATATTACCATCAGGTTTTTGGGAAGGAAAGTATGAAAGTGATATTGAATTTCTTTTTTACTTCAGCCCCGAAACTGTTGTATGGTAATATGAGAGTGAGAAATACAATTTTCTGTCAAGACAATACAATCTTATGTAACCGGGATTTCTTTTTCTTCTTATTTGCACTCCTCCCAGGCATGGTGTGTAGAAGCAATGGAATGACACATTCGACAACCTCTATGAGCCATAAAAAGCTATATCTAGCGTTTTCTGAGGGAATAGTCTGATTGCCATATATCGTTCTTCCTCATTTCGAATTCTACATACATACGAGTGTATAATACATAATTCGTATATTATAAGGACCTAGAGTTTCAACATCGAAAGTCCTCCATAAGTAAATTTCATCTTACAAAATACAAAACCCGGGAGACGCCGCACAGTGGTCCGGATCGGAAAAAAGCGGACAAAAATCGATTTTCAACTTTAATTTAGAAACGCTAAACAACTGTCCAAGTATGGTATGATTATCAGTGTACATTAATTTCACTTTATGTTTCGAAATTGCTTCTTGGTTTCTCAGTTATAATACTGCAAAAGTGGCATAACTCTTAGTTCCTGAACCCCTCACTTCTGTAAGTAAACTTTGCAATTTCTTTCTCACTTGAAAATGAAACTCAAGGTCTATAATATTATACCTGTAGATACTTTATAATGTGCTCTATCTATTAAAAGCATGATTGTCGAATTTAAATAATTTATAAGAACTATTGCATTAATTTTAATAAAACCTAATTTTCTTCAAGAAAACAAAAGTTTTGCTTGACTTTAAAAAAAATGTATACATATTCTATGAAACTTACGCAAGTATTAAAATGAAGTCTTGACAATATTTCCTTAAAGGTTTCATCGCCAAATCACACCAACTCCGTGAATAAGAAGATCGAGAATGTTAATATGTGCGCTCTGAGGATAAACAGTCGCGCGAGATAAAGGGGCTGTTGAAAGATTATAAGTTATTACGCTAGGGAGGGATGTCTTGCAGCTAGAAAACCGAAATGATCATCAGTTCTGAGAAACATTTGATTAGTTGTGGTTTTTTGTGTTGTGAATAGAGAAAAATGAGTTTCATTGTTAATCGTAGTGAACTTCATAACAAGATTCGTGAAAATAAAGATCAATCTCGCGCGCGGCAGGAAAAGTTTGTGATACACCTATTTAATAAATGTTGGCGAGAGTGTCGACAAAACAGTGTACAATAGTATAAGGAAGTGTTTTTTCTGCCTTATTTTTACCGCTGGAAAAAATTAATTTCGTGGAAAGTTTCTTATATAAGAAATATTCAGAGTGGTTGAAAAAAGATGTGATTTCAAGAGTGGCCAGAGCGTATTTATGTCGTCTTTCGTGCCTCTTCGCCTTGTAGACAGTAAAACACGAACTTTGCGTGGAAAAATCCAAGAACTGCATCTACACGCTTCTGCAGGCCTATTCGAATGTAGTGGGTTCATGAAACATCAGAAACTTCTCGGGCGAAAAAAGATTATATAACAGAATAAATTAAAAATTTAAATAACTTGGTTATAAATAACACCGAAGTGCGTTATTCCTTAATATTATGAATGATAGATGGAAAAGTATGCAATGCTTTAGCAAAATCTTCAAGTATGAAGTGCTACATTTGTAGTGCCAAGATTTCAGTAATGAACAATTTACAAACAATAGCACAGAAGCCCGTTGACAATTTACAGTTTGAGTTTGGATGATCAGTTCTGCATGCCTACATCCGATTTTTTTTAAGGTCTCCTCCATATATCCTACCGCCTGGATTTTAAAAAGTGGAAAGCGAGCTTGATAGATGGTACCCGAGACATATTGGAAAGAAAGAAAAAATAGTGCAAGACTCATTCAGAACCAGCTTATGTCTTCTAGTTCATATTCCGAAGCCTGGTTATGGAACCACCAATGATGGTAACACTGCCCGAATTTTTTTTTTAAATCCTCAGTTAGTTTCCGAAATAAGTTGAAGACAGTTGCCTCAGAAAGTGTGTAATTTATTGGTAATACCCAACGATGAAACGGAGCAGAAAGGAGAAGAAGAAGCCGACAGCGACTCATCCGGATCAGAGGATGAATGAATATTTTTTACCTGTAGGCTTAAGTACTGTACTTATATGAACTAAAACAACAAATTGACCTAATATTAGTCTTTAGTTTAAAGTTTTGTACTAAATTATTTCAATTTGTTATGGAAAATATTTTTGTCCGCTTCTTTTCCGATTCGGACCACTGTGCGACGGGCCATTTAAGCTAGTAATAGATAAAACTTAACACTATTAGATTTCATTTCGGGTTAACTTACTCTCTCACTTAAAAACAGAGTTTATTTGTTCCACATTACATTCAATTTAGTTTAGTGAATCAGTTTAAATAATCAATCAAATCTTTAACAGAAACCCATCTCTCTCTTTCTCTTTATCTGAGATTTACCTCCCTCATTTAGGATTTAAGTGACACAAGCCGCCCGGGCATTAGAGGACAGCAACCTGTCGGGAGAGGGATTATCTTTTGATCACATACATACTTTTTTTTACCAGACAAGGACATGGAGGGCCTCCCCGGATGAGTGATCAGCCCAATGCCGGGGCCACCTCCGAGACAACACGAACACATAGAACGAGACACACCATTCACACACACACACCCTCACTCCAAACAAGGCGAGGACGGGATGAAGATGATAATGACGGCCAGATGATATTTGGGGACCACAAGGGCCTAAAGTTACCCGACATTTGTCTCACAGGTGAGGAAAAACCCCAGAAAAACCCCACCTAGGTAACTTGTCCCGACCAGGAATCGAATCCGGCCCCGCTGCGTGAAAGGATCCGAACCCGGGCCCGCTGCGTGAAAGGATCCGAACCCGAGCCCGCTGCGTGAAATGATCGAACGCATCCTCTGAGCCACAGCGGTGGACTACAGAAATCGCACATTTTTTAAAGCTTTTACCCTAACTTTTCCTACATCTAGATTAATATTATAATCTTTCATGATTTTTTTTTTGCATTTTTCCGATGCCTTGTTCAATAAATTCTTATTGTAGGCCTATATTATTGCAATAAGAGAATACAAAATTACATATTATGGACAGCTTTTCGATGCTATTAAATCACGTATAAAATTTATTTTTCTTATTCAAAGTTGCAGAATAATGATTTTTAAATATATTTCAAATGTACTTTTACTGAAAATAGAGCAAGTACATATTTGGTAATTTGACTTATATGTTTAAGACTTTAGAAGTCACGTTATACATTAATTGCTCTGTACATCTAGAAACTAGCAGAATTAGAATAGACAAAATCGTAGCTTTAAAAGTTTCGGTAGTCATATCTAAACATTTCGTTTAATATCATCTAACCGATCAACATTGTCATTTTTTCAGTATTTTCATTTTAATACACTTTCCATTTTAAGTAATTCTTTTCGAAATGTTATCTTACGCGAACTTCCAAACAGTTATAATTTTAGTGTGTTTGGACTTGCAGAAGTGGTTACTTACTTACTCAATGACAATAGACAATTCCTCAGCAAACTAAATGAATATTGTGTATTTTATGGAACCCAAGGGTTCATTGCCGTGCTTACCTGTGCCCGCCATTCAACCCTATTCTGTGCTAATCATCCCTCGCAATCATCCTACATCCCTTAAATCTATACTAATATTGTCCTCCCACCTACGTCTAGGTCTTCCACGTGGTCTATTCCCTTCGGGTCTCCCAGTCAATACTTTTCAGATAACTTGTCTTTCCTCCCCTATGCGCGCAACATGTCCAGCCCATTTCATCCTCCGTGATTTAATTACCCTTACTATAGTAAAAGTGAAAAGTACAGGTCATGAAGCTCGTGGTTATGCAATTTTATCAGTCCCAATTTTCATCTCTCTTGGGCCGAAATATTTTCCTAAGCACCCTGTTTCAGAACACTCTCAGATAATGTTCTTCCCGAAGAGTAAGCGACCATTTCTCACTTCCTTATAATACAACCGGTAGTATAAATCTTTATTTTTTTATTTCTGGTCAGAAGACGAGAAGATAAGAGTTTCTGAACTGCATAAAAACAAGCATTTCCTGATTTGAGTCTACTCTGCCTTAATATTATTTGAGCCTGTAATTATTGCACCCAGATATTTTAATTTTTCCACCTGTTCGAACGATTTACCGGCTATTCTAACATTTTGTGGAGCATTATTTTTATGGTCCTTGACCATATACTGCACTTAGTTTTTTGTGTATTAATTTCGAATCCAACAATCCTGCAGGCACCGAAAAGACTTTCTGCATTTCTCTCGATTGTGTTTACGTCATCGCCCAGCAATCAAACGTGCAGGGGTGGTTATACTTTTCGAAACATCTTGTATGCTGGGCATACCCATGTAAGAAGTCAGCATTGTAGTTTATGGTAACAGTTTGAAGAAAATTCTCACCTTACAAGTTTCCAAATCTTGACAGAGTTTGAGGTATTATTCTACTCTGACAGTGAGCATCTGTGTAGGAAGTACTTACAGAAGCTGTTACTATACATCTTAGCGTACCCCTTGGGGAAGTTGTAAAGTCCTAACCTGTGCTAAGTCTTTGACTTTGCCTATAGTTTCACCCTTAAGTAGCCTACTTGGGGTTGTCTTGTGTGTTTACCAAACAAGACTCCTTCCTAGATTATTGAGGGTTGAATCTACTTTACCGTGGGTTAATTAACTTTACATACTATTGTACGAGTATAAAGCATGGCAATTTCCCTCAACTTGCACAAGACACGACATTAGTAGCACCAGAGGCGTGTGTCTTGCCCTCTCTCCTCCCCAGTGTACGTTTGTTTTATCTCCTAACACCAAGCAGTACAAATACATCTTGCTACTATTATTTGATTGCCTCCCCAGATATGAAGTTACTTTCCAAATATATCAATATTTTTTACTGAATTTCGTGTTAAATTATACTGAAATTTTTATTCTAGATCTCAAAATATTCTAAATAACTAATCTTAAGAGATATGATTAGCAATAACTAATAACTATTGACGTGTCTGGTAGCCTAGTCGCATTCGGGAAGTCGCAGGTTCGAATCCCATGGCCGGTCAATCTGAGTGTGGTTTTTTCGTCATTTTCAAGAGAAATATTTTTGGGCGTTTTTAGGTTATTTTTGGAATTTTTTAATAAATTTTTAAATAAAGCGTTACATTACGCTATATTTTCAATTTTTCATTATTATTTCTCTCTTCATGCTTGTCTATTAAAGCTTTATAAGCAAATAACTTCCGCAGGAAACAAAGGAGACTTCCAGCATAACTGGAAGGAATGTGCATTTTGAACTCTAGTAAATTTCCAAGAAAACATGGTATAAACAATACCTGCTTCCTCTGTTTTAAAGGAATGTGCATAATGGACTCATCTGAGCATTGTTCGTTGTTCCCATTTTCAGGTATACCACAGAAGGACTTTCACTGTGTCATTCATTTGTGCATAAGAGTTGAGTGTAGTATTTGCTAGGGGCAGTTTGATGGGCATGAGAGTTTTGATTTTTTTCAAGAAGTGTTATATGTGTCCACGTGGTATTAAATTTCTTACTTCGTTAGTAACAAAATAAGAGTTTTATATTGAAATTTAAATGTAACTCACTATCATACATAAGCTCCTCTTTTAAATAAATCATTAGTTCTAAAATAACTAATTATGAGTAATAATAGATAATTTATTGTTTCTTTTAAATATGCTCTCATTTTTATACTATTTTTATGGCATAAATACGTTTTTCATTTCGCATTTTTTCAGTATTTTATTGTGAAAATGCCTTGTCCTATAGGCCTATATCAGCAGCAGCCTTACTAATATAAGGTACTTAATATATGAACGATGAACGGTTGTTTTTTTAATAAGCTGTGTCCAAAATCATCACCAATAATCCCCGTGGTAGCTGGTAAAGATTACACTTGTGAAATATTATCAAGAAGGCCATAGATACGTTATACTCAGGAAGCAAATTCTTTCCCTATCCCAATAAAGGACGACATATAACTCCACTCACCACTCCCGCCATATTTCCGAGTTATGCACAACCACCAACGGGTGTAATTAAACTTTTGATAGATCACTGAAAATCTTTGTAACATTATCAGCTCTATACACGGAGATTACAAACGATTGAAGCGTTTTCACAAGTTTATTGCAGCTTTAATTTTTGTCATATTGTCATCAAACTTTACAGGCACAGAAAAACTTAACAAGTTTTGTTTTTTCGCATCCATGTTTACGAATTCTACCACGAGAGGGGAGGACATAGCAATTAGTCAAAACTGGAGCGAGCATATGCTGTGCTTGAGCTCCACTTTAGGTCTGCTTTCACAGTTAAGTGACGTTTCAGAAGGAATCGTGTATCTCGACATGACTGAATCGTGGCTCATGCCACAGTTGGAGGCCTACTACAACAATGACAACTTCATTCTTCAATAGGATGGTGCCACACTTCCATCATGATGTTCGGGACTTCTTAACCTTGAGGATGACAAACAAATGGATCGGTCGTGGTGGTCATGATGATAAAACATTCCTGCCTTGGCCTCCACGGTCACCCGACCTAACTCCATGCGATTTTTTGTGTGGGGTTATGTTAAAGATACAGTCTATGTTCCTCCATTACCAACCAGCTTACCCGAACTACTAGCTAGCATCAACAACGCCTTTCAACAGATTGACAGGAACATGATGGAACGAGTGTGGCCGAAACTTGATTATAGGCTTGGCATTTGCAGAATTAGCAAGGGGAGCATATAGAGCACTTGTAACATGTTAAAATAGAACTTGTATAGTTTGTTGTGTGCCTGTAAAGTTTGGTGACAGTATGACAAAAATTAAAGCTGCAATAAACTTGTAAAATCGCTTCAATCATTTGTAATCACCCTGTATATTAACCAGATATGATGGAACCAACGGTGGTCTACTTAGACAGTTTAGTAGGAGTAATAGTATCTGTGGTGGTTAAAATGAAGAAAATTGTTACTTATTTGTACGACAAAGAAGGGAAGAGAACGAGAGTGACATCTGGTGATATCACCAATAAATAATTATAACAATATCCAATAACAACGGGCTATCACCTATTTCTTTACAGTTCTGCCCGTAAAGTGGAACTTCATAGAGGGAGAGATTCTGATAAAAAAACAAAGTTTCAAAATAACATAAACCAGCTAACTATGTTTCCTAACAAATTGCCTTAAAATGGATGCACAACCTCAAAACTCTATCGCAATAACTTGCTATGCGACCGGATGATACAGGTACCTTATCGGTAGGCTTACCATACGTCCAGAGTGATATCCAGGATTGTTAATGTCCCGGGTTTTGGGGATTACAGCATTATTACTCAATAACGCTTCCATTTTCACGCTTTGGAATTAGGTACAACCAAAGAACATCAATAGACATTTCTCCTTATAATTACACTACTCAACAAGGTTTTCATAACACTAACAAGAACAACTGTTTTTACGTGATTTGTATGTGCTGATCACGAATATGACATTGATAAAGCTCCTGCGCGTCACATGTTTTACAAAGTTGCATTTTTTAGTTAGCGAATTACCCTATTATGCAGCTGTACAGAGGGTAGGTCACATCCGACTCTAATTGATTAAGGAAAGGAAATATGGTTACTGTTGTGTTGTGAGACAAGAAATTTACCATTTAGCAATTAGTTTTGATTCAGGATGAGGAAGTGTTGTGAGTGGTACTAGTTATTCTGTAATAGCGTTAAATAGATCGCAATGGCCGTTCATGTAAATTAAACATACTGAAAATAGTTTGTGCTATGTTTGTGGGGAATTAACTTCGAAATCACAACATTGATCAATTACAGACAATGTAAAAAAGGCAAATTCATCTGTATTTCGGCTGTAAACACCAAAATTGGACACCATACATGTGTTGTGCAATGTGTTACGTGAAGTTAACAGAGTGGATGCGGGGGAAAAATAACATGTCTTTTACTGTTCCAAAGATGTTGTGACACCTACCAGTCATCGGAAGACTGTTTGTTACTTCTGCATTACTAAAACAGAGGGCTTTTCACGGAAAACTAGAAATTAAAATTGTGTATCATAATCTCCCCTCAGCCATAAGACCCATGTTATATTCTCCTGATGGATGAATTGGATATTGAATGAAATCCACAATAATAGACTTGTCATTAATTAATAAAAACTGAATTTAAAAACAGTTTTATTGCACCATGGTAATACAAAACCTTCCATTCCAGTGGCACATTTAGTCGCTACGGAAGAAACTTATGAAAACATGTCACTAATATTGAATGCAGTAAAGTACTCGTATAAAGAACATCTTTGATCAATTTGTAGGGATTTGAAAGTAATAGCTTTGTTGCTTAGATTACAAGGAGGGCTTACTAAGTTTTTTTTGTGTGTGTGTGTGTTTGTGGGACAGTCGAGCAAGAGCACAACATTATGTGGGAAAGAACTGGCCTATCAGACAAGATTATATTCCTGGTGAGCATAATATTAAATATCCACAGCTACCGTAACCAGAAAAAGTACTTTTTCCACCATCGAATATGAAATTCTTTTAGAAAGCTCGGGATAAGAGTGGAGAAGCCTTTCTATACTTAAAGACCCTATTCACTGAACTCAGTTATGCTAAATTAAAATAAAGCATATTTATCGGTTCACAAATTAGAGAACTTTGAACGACGTCCAGCAATTTTTTAGAAAAGACTTAATCCTAAGGAATTACCAGCAGAGATCTATTGTAGTTGTGTCATGGGATTTTTAGGGAATCATAAGGCAGAGAATTATTGCCAATTAATAGGCATTAGTAAGAAACCACAAAACAATGGGCTGCCGTATGTCATCGAAGATCTCCTTCTCGCATTCACATTTGAGCTTTTTTCCTGAGAACTTGGGGACTATAAATGATCAGCAAAGATAGAAATTTAACCAAGATAGACGCAGGAGCCATCTTTCAGTGAGAGGCAATAGCGTCTATAAATAAAAACGATGAAGAAGAAGAAGAAGAACCAAGATATTGCTACAAAATAACATCGGTATAATGGGAAGATGTGATCCAGCGATGATGGGCAGTTATTGCTGGTTTTTCAAAGGGAAGATTCCAGTTCTCATAAGAGAAAAAAATGTATTTTTATTTTTCCCCATTTGTTTGCATGAAGAGGGATTACAATATGCTTTAATAGCTGGTAAGATATAATTTATCAGTTTTATCATAGCTGAGCTGCCTTTCAAACATTTTCATGCAAAAAAAGATAACAAAGCAATAGGAAAAAAATTCCAATGTTTCAATGTATCAGGTATATATCTATAACAGAAATCGTGACGAGTTACGAACTTTTCACTAGCATTTTCGTGTTCAGCGTATACAAATTAGTAGGGATCAACCTATTTCATTCATGTTATGGAAAAAAGTTTAAATTTGTTGAGTAGTATTATTAAAGAACATACAAATTTACTGTCAATATTATCATTCTGCTTTGCTGGAAACAACTTGCTGCCTTCTGAATTGTGTATTGTCCAAATGATGGGTTGTATCCTTGATTGTAATAATGTCTGTTATCCGTTCTATCTATGTTAACTTAAAACGAATAATCTTCTGTTTTTAAAATTCAAAATGGGGAAAGGAAAGCGTATGTTCAGTCAAAAGTTCCAAGAAGACTGATCATTTTTGCTGTCTATGTTATATCTACTGAGAAGTATCAGTCATAAGTTACGTACACTTTTTTATTGTACGCTTTGCTATTATACCATTTTGAGAAAGTATCAGCGCAATGTTTGGTATAGGCTACCTGAAAGAATGGTATTTAAATATGTCACTCTCAAATGAACCACTCGAGCTTCCAGAAGCAAAACTACCTATAACTAATTATCGTGGGAAAGTCGATGGTGAACGTGTCCTGAGTTGGAAGCAAAAATGAATATAGTATACCTACTTATCAGTCAACTGTTTGTTTATATGTCTGTTTATTAAGTTTGGTTGACAATTAAGTTTGGTAAGTTTAAGGTAAGGGAATCTAGCCATTACTTTGTTATTAATGTAAACCTACATTGTATATATATTTTTCATCTGGTTGAGTGGAAGAGAAGGCCTTATAGCCTTAACTCTGCCAAGCAAAATAAATCATTTACTACTACTACTATAGTGTGTGCAACTTGCCAATATCGGGTTGCACACATATTCAGATGTTTATTCATCGATTGTTTCCTCGGCTATGTACATTCCTGGCTATAGAAGTTACACTTTGAATCACTGGACTAGTAAAACCGTAACGGAATGGTAAGGGACTCGCAGAAGATCACGCTGAAAACAATGATATGATTACAAGATAATTGTTCCATTATAACAACTTGTCAACGAGGTTGGGAGAATGCAGTTGAGAATGAAATCGTATAATAGAGAAATTCAGAATTTCCACATGAGTTAAAACGTAATATTCTTGTGTTTCCTTTGACATTACTAACTTAGTGTTCATTAATCATTATTATATTACATGTTTCTAACGTCTAAACTAAAGCTTTACTCCCCTAGGAAACGACACAGTCTCTATATGGGTCATTGTTTCAGGTCGAGTAAATGAAGCATTTCTTAACTGCAAGGCAGGATAAGAGACGAAGTCAGCACCATGGAAGTTAACCTTGATTCCATTTCGCCGTGCAACATATGTGTGTTGCAACATAAGAAATAATTATTTCTTTAAATGGGGAATTAAATTTTTAAAGAAAACTCTCAGATCATGGTGAACAAAATTCTTGTACGGTAGATATCTGGAGCTATGAAGAGTTGAAGGAAAAATGTCTTGGAAGAATCTCAAAGTTTGTTAAAAGTCAATTATCATTGTACCGGTAATTTAAAATCTAAAATATTACGGTACTGTAAAGTGTATAATACTTGACAATGCACGATAATGTAAATGCTGTTAACTCATTCTTTTTTATAATGGTCTCTCGGGCTTCCAACCGGGTTAAAATATGGTTTGCTTCCGAGCTTTCGGCTACTGTCAGCTCTGCAGCCATCTTCTGGGAGAGAAGTGCGCTAGTTCTGTGTCTGGCTCCTTTTTATAGATGGTGGAGTTTGCAGAGAGCGACCAATCGGAGCACAGAAAATCCCGGGGTGAAAAGCAGGAATGCTATTGGTTGGTGTTGAAGTTGGTCCTGATTTGGCCCGTTCCTGTAGAATTCTGATTGCTGGGTTCCAGGCTTGGCTGAGTTCTACCCCGTTGTCCCTGTTGTAATTATTGCGGTGTAGCTTTATTTCCAGAGCTTCGGCCACGACCCGGCCCCAGTAGGTAGGTTGATTGCCCAGGTTTCTCACCCCTTCCAAGAGGAACAGCGATGGCAGACGACAGGAACAGCAGATAGATAGCAGAGCAGAGAGCATCTGAGTTGACCGGACCACTGATCTCTTCAGTTGGCTGAGAGGGAAGCCTCTATTACTGACTACTGTTGGTGATCGATCTTCGATCTCCATTTGTTCAGCGCATACTGCCTGAACTTAAAGTTCTTTTTAGAACTTAACTTCCGCCCTTCTAAGGGCTTTCCGAAAGAGCATCCTTTACTCTCCTTCCTTATCCCTCCTTTCGTAGCTGTTCTTTTTAGAACACTACGAACGGCCCTTTTCAGGGCACTTCAGGAAGAGCTAGCTTGTTCTACCTTTCCCTTCCTATCCAACCCACCTCTCGTAGCTGTTCTTTTTAGAACACTACGAACGGCCCTTTTCAGGGCGCTTCGGAAAGAGCTTGCTTGTTCTACCTTTCCCATTCCACCCAACCTTTCTCTATTTTTTCTAGGTCTCCTCTACATGTGGCAGCCATGGATGACTCCATGGAATTCCTCGACCAGAACTTCCTCGAGGAGAACTACTCCAGGTTACCCCCGACTCTGCGTGAGAAGCTGGAGAAGGAGATGAGCGTCATCTACCAGAAGCAGCAGCAGAAGAAGGAGAAGAAGAAACGAGCTACAGCGTCGAAGAAGTCCGGTAAGGCAACCGCCAGACCGGCAAACAGGCCGAGCGAACGACCCGCTGGCACTGCGCCAGCCGGGCAGGAACCTGGCTCGTCCGGGGATTTTGCGAAGGCCACAGCCAAACGCAAGGCCACTGAGGCAGTTTCACCTACCTCTGCTGGTTCGTTGGAACCAGCCACTCGGCGCCCGGCTCTTGGGCCACTGTCCTTAGCCGGGAATGCGTCCCTGACTGTGGCTGAAAAAGCCGCTCAAGGCCTAGAGGCCCCCGTAGTCTCTCTCTCCGCGGGCGAACAATCCACTTCCAGTGGAAGCCAACTGGGTCAAACCCAGGAAAGAGCACTGTATGCTGCGGCCTTACAAGCCCAGCCTACTGCTCCTAACACGGCATGTGGGCCTAACACTGTCAAAGCCAAGGTCACTGGTTCACCAGTTACCGCAGAGTCGATGGACTCTGCACTAGGGCGCTCGCACAGCGAGTCTGACAGTCACTTAGGCACGCCTATTGGCACCACACTACACGCCCAAGCGGATGTTGCTGCCATTCCCGCAGGGAAGCTCCGCAACAAGGTCCCTGTGTATGTCACTGGTGTGACAAACACTAGGAATTTTTTGAGATGGTTGCGAGAAAAGACTGGTGGTAACGGCACGGCAGCTATGCGGGGCGATGCTCTTTTGCTAGTTCCGGATACTGCCGATTGTTTCCGGGCCACCATCTCCGCTCTCCGCGCCATCGAACCGGAGAAGGGAGTCAGGTTCCATACCTACTCTCAGCCGGAGGAGCGGTCTGTCAGACTGCTCCTGAAGAACCTAGGGCGTCGAATGCCAACAGAAGATGTACGCGAGGAGCTCATTGCACTTGGAGTTCCCGTACTCTCTGTACTGCAACTTCGGTCGCAGCGGTGCGACGCCGATCCTGCGAAGGATAGGCCTTTAACGCCGCACTTTATTGTGTCAGTGTCGCGTGGACCCTCGGCAGCGAAGGTGAGAGCTCTCACCACTTTGTGTGGTCTGCACATCTCTGTGGAATCTTACCACGCTCCGAGCGGCCCTCTACAATGCCGCAACTGCCAACGCTTTGGTCACACAAAGCGTAATTGTGGTTACACTCCAAGGTGTGTCGCTTGTGGCGGAGACCACCCCTCAGGGGGTTGTAGTACGCCCAAGGACGCACTGAGGTGCTGTAACTGCAACTCCTCCCACACTGCCAACTATAAGGGTTGCAGTAAGTGGAAGCAAGTTAAAGGGGCAGCGGCGAAGCGCACTAAGGCGGGACCCAGAGGTTCTGGGAGCTCACGCTCCGTTTCTGCTGTGAAGAATGGCATTGCACCCAGTCTCTCCTCTGAGCAGGAGAAGCTTGGACCCGGTTGGAGCCATGTTACCGAGCGGGGGCGTGTGGTCCATAACCAGCCACCCACCTTACCACCCCAAGTCCCTAGCGACTCAGGCGCATCGCAGATGTCGTCTGGTAGCAATCCAACTGCTCCGGGACCCGAACCAACCACACCGGACAGTTATTCCGAAAAGTTAAAGCAACTTATCGATGACCTTCCTTTGGAAGATTGTTTTGAGGTGACCAAGTGTCTGCTAAAACAAGCTCCATTCCTTCCCACTGGGAATGCCCGTCCCAAGGCAGTTCTCAAAGTCATAGCCCTTTTCCTGGCTGGATATGGCAATGCAAACTAAGCAAGGAACGCATGGCCCTTCATGAGGCTCGCTCACTGGAACGCCGATGGAGTTCACAGCACTGTCCTCGCCTGATATAGGCGTATTACTACGTCTATAACAGGCAGATTCTGGAGGACCTAAAGGTTTCTCCAACTGCCAACGACATCAGAAGTATTGCACAGAGTTTCCGACTCAAAACTTCTAGATGCTGAGATCCCTTTAGAAAGGCAACTTGGAAAGCGCTTGCACTTCCCAAGGGACGAGTAAAATCGTCAAAATTTTTGAGGCCTTCAGCCTAACAATGCCCCTTCCAAATACGTAGAAGCCTTCAGCCGAAACGTATTCCCACTGGTTGGTTGAACCCCAACCAGGCATTGCAGAATGGAGGACCATGACCAAATCCCCTTTGCTAGTTCCGACCAGGGTTTTCCGTGGTTTTCCCTGGTCGTAAGGTGAATACCGGAACTTTAAGTTAAAAAAGGGACACGGCCCGAACCCCAAAATAAAATACAGTTGCCCTGCATAGGTTCAAGTCCTATGCGAAACACAGTTAGCGTAAGCAAATATAAGTTATAGGATAGGAACCCGTTTTCATTTCCAGCAATGCATTTCGTATGCAGGTATGGACTCGGAGTCGAGATCATCGCATTGCGGGCTTCGCCCGCAATGCTCTGATCTCAGTTAGCTTATTTGGTCGTTGGTCGAACTAGCGCACTTCTCTCCCAGAAGATGGCTGCAGAGCTGACAGCAGCCGAAAGCTCGGAAGCAAACCATATTTTAACCCGGTTGGAAGCCCGAGAGACCATTATATATAACCAACGCCGGGAAAGTCTCAAGTCTTTTATCATTCTTTTTTGCCTAGGATATTTTTAATGCACTATCATGCTCAAATGTTGATTAATATACTTAATCAAGTTTCATATACACAATGCACCTACAGAAGCTATATGTTTATAAAGTTTATTTCGTGTCCCTAATGAAGTCAATTACTTCGGACGAAATTATTTCGCATAGCTATACAGTGGAAAACCAATAATATAGAATAGAAATAAATATAGATAATAAAATAATATAGAAATAAATATTATGTAATAGGTAGGCCTAATCAAGTATAATTTGAATATTTTCTGTTAATAAAGCCATGTTTAGGAACACTTACTATAGTGTTACGACCTCTGAAATGTAGATGAGGTCATAGGAAATAGGAGTTGCAGGAGTTGTAACTGTTGCTAAAAGATGGCAACATCCTACTTCAATACATTTTCTGCATCGGCTGGTCGTATTAAGTCAAACTCTAGGAATGAATCCCGGCGTATCCCAAGTATTATTTCAGTAAGCTTACCACAAGATCCTGTTGAGTTTCTAGGGAGGCTCGTGCGCTAACAAAATTCAATCTAACGATATAAGATCAGGTGAGTGAGGAGGCCAGGATAATGGCCACCACATGCAATCCATCTATTGCTAAGGTGTCACGTCATGTACTGTCCATATTCCGGAGACTTTAGTGAGTAAACATAGTATTTCTTGACATGGATTTATAAACGAAATATGGTCATGAAGGTGTCAGTCTTTCTACTACAAAGCCTGGTAAAAGTTATTAAGGAACGACTTTTTTTTTTTTTTTCAGAGCTAAACATGTCTAGCAGGAGATACTTTGAGGATGGAAGTTCTTGAAACTATACAAACAGGACATCCAGATACGCATCTGGACTTTATATCTGCACTGATGGATCATCAATGCCATGTTCTGATAAGACTGGAGTAGGATTATATTGTAAATAATATTATTATTCGATGCTCAGTAGCAGTTGGAGCTCTATTGAGTAACTGTAATGTAGGAATAGCAGCCATCCTTGAAGGACCACTCAACAAGAACGCATCCAATTCATCGGCAATGTATTTGCAATAGACTCTCAAGCAGCGTTACCCGAGAACCATTGCCTATCACTAAAATCTATCAAGTTTCCGGATGACCAACAGTGACAAGGCATATGCTCCAGCGGAACAAGGAAAAACAATTCCACAACCTCCCAGCTAGCATTCCTACCAGTCAGTCAAGTTCAACTTCACGGCTGCCATCAAGAGCCAAATAAAGTCCTAGTTGCTGGAAATTAGTGCCGGGAAGAACTAGGCCTAATAAACAAACCAATCCCCCGAGTCCTTCCAAGAGTCATAGAAGTTACCAACCAGCCATTATTTTGCTGCCCATCTACACAAAATCGGAGTATCTTCAAACCCCTGAACGCCCGCTGTGTGGATAACAGAATGGATGCAGTCCACCTACCACAATGTCCTAGTCTAGCCAAGATCGATGATGCTGCTATGATGGTCTAACAAGGTGTTGTTCATTTCTACTGGTTTGCGCGTTATCTAATGGTAGACATGCCAAAAGTGAGCGTTAGCTAGTCAATCAGTAACTCAGTCGTTTTATTTCAGGAGTAAAAAACTGATGAATCACTAAATAATTTTTATTTATTTATTTTCTGGATTAAGGGAAACACTAAATACAGATGTTTATCTGATTTTGAAAGCGATGAGTTAAATAATGATACAATAATAATAGTAATAATAATAAGATTAATAATAATAACAATAATAGTAATAATAATAAGATTAATAATAATAACAATAATAGTAATAATAATAATAATAATAATAATAATAATAATAATAATAATAATAATACACTTTTAACAGTAAGGACAGAATTAGTTTTGTAATTCGCGAAAACGCAAATAATTATATTACTATCTTCTTGACTTCCGGGTATCTGCCGCGTCATATTTGAGAAATCTGCCGACGTTTCGACCATCTTGCCGTGGTCTTTATCAAGGCTACTGCAGCTCGCACCAAAAGTCTCCTGTATATATAGGGGCTGTAAGAGAAGTGACCAATAAACGAGTGGCCCTTAAAAGGACCGTTCAGTCCACAGAGAAGCCCAAGACGGCATATCTTCCATACGTACAAGGAACCACAGACAAGATCAAACGGTTGCTAAGATCACACAGTATAAAGACCATCTTCTACTCTACAAACAGTATTGGCAACTTGATCAGAAAAGAGAAAGGCCGCTTGCCACCATTACAAAGACCTGGAGTCTACGCCATTCCCTGCAGCTGCCAACGTAAGTACATTGGAGAGACTGGTCGAACGGTAGGAGAGAGATTAAGAGAACACATAAGAGCGATGAAGGCTCTCCAAACAGAGAAGTCGGCGGTAGTTGAACATTCTGAAGACACGAAACATGCCATTGAGTTCGACAAAACTAAGATTCTAGCCACGGTCACATACAGGACTCACAGAAAAATAAGGGAGGCCATAGAGATCACCAAGCATCCGAACAACATCAACCGGGATGAAGGCCTGAAATTATGAAGGATATGGACCCAACATCTGCGTTCTTAATTGTGCCTAAAAAGGACCGTTTTTCCTTCCATGTGTTTGAACCAATCACAACAGAACATTGGATAGTGAGATGTGATTGGCTGGGAAGGAAATATTCACTGCCCCTATATATACAGGAGACTTTTGGTGCGAGCTGCAGTAGCCTTGATAAAGACCACGGCAAGATGGTCGAAACGTCGGCAGATTTCTCAAATATGACGCGGCAGATACCCGGAAGCCAAGAAGATTTTATTGTCAACTCGGGCCGCGGAAGCCTACGATCTTAAATTACATTACTGTAGCCTATTATTGGACGATTCGCTCTCTAACATGAAATTCTTATAAATTTAACGATTTAAATTTAAATTTGACATGTGCTATTTTGCCGTGAGAATAATCACAAAACAGCAAATTGAGAGAAAGACCGGTGGAAATTAAGTGAAAAGACGTAGGCCTATTCTGTTTCGGTGAATAAAACACAGTTCCTATGCAATGTCTATGGGATATGTTCCCATTTCTTAAGAAAAATAAGGCACACGCCTCTACCACAATCAAATATTTTTTATATAAACGATGGACATGTTAATATTTTTACAACCGCTCTTCATTACACTCTACGCACAGTACGCGGTAATATGTGATCCTTGTTTTATATTTGAGTTTACTATAGGCCTTCATCTAAACCAATTGTTTGTAGAATTCAAATGTGCTTCGAGTTATAAGCTAGTGTCTAAATGAATGTAAGTATTCATGAACCACAGATTATTGTCTCTGTTGGACATTACATGAGAATAATATAGGAGAAAAATTCCTCCGACACTGGGACTTGAACCCAGGACCTTTGGCTATTCGCGCCTGGGTTCAAGTCCCAGAATTTTTCTCCTATAATATTCTCATGTAATGTCCAACAGAGACAATAGTTTGTGGTTCATGAATACTTATATATATCCATCTTGAATGTTAACTGTACAATAACAGTGGGAGCCCGGTCACAAATATCACTAATTAGTGTGCCTCACAGTACTGCATATGACATAAATTGTCTGTCTGTGAGGTAGACCATTAAGGGCAGTCATAGGAGAGAGGTTCCATCTGGTGCTGAGAATTGAACTCCGGCTTAGCTCAGTTGGTAGAGCATTGGCGCGAATAGCCGAAGGTCCTAGGTTCAAGACCCAGTGTCGGAGGAATTTTTCTCCTATAATATTCGCATAGTGTCTAAATGTTTCAGCGATAAGGAAACAAAAGACTACATTAACCCTTTCACAGCTGAATTTGTACACTGATAATAAGGCAGTCATCAAATGAAAGCATCAGGGAGTTCTAAGTTTGAAATTAATGAGGAAATTTTCAGTGGGAAAGCTGACAATCATAATGACATGTTATGACAATCATAACATGAGAATATAAATCCTTACGTACACAAAGCGTTATTCTACTAATCTTATTTCCCTTTTACATATTTGTTGGTGCGACGCTGGGCCCTAAGTCAGTGAACTTGGAAGTGCATGTAAGCCTAAATACAAATGTTAAACAAAAATTACTTTTGCAAATTTCTGACAACTGAAGGTCCTGATATAACATTTCTCGACCGAAGAGAATCGAAAATTAAACTATTTGCTCAGCGAAAGTATTCTAAGACAATTTCTTTCCCATAAAGTGGCATGTTTCATTAGCAGAGGTGCTTTATTTTCATAACAAATTACGGGGAGACGACTGTGTACTTGCAGAACACCTTGTAATTATTCCTTGCTAGTAGAACTTTCTCTCACGTAAGGAAGAATATTGTTAATGAGATGCAGCTTCTAAAAGAGGCTACAAGCGATTATGTTAGCGGCAGCCACACTCTTGATGGATCGCGTAGTTGGTACTGGGTCTTGCCGCCTTAGCAGCATGCAAATTGGGGGCCTTTTCTTTCCCTTCTTCACGAGTGATGAATAGGTCCCGACGGGAGCGACGAAGGGAGAAAGAGTTTTAATTAAATCGTGTAATTGTTTTAAACCTTTTCCTCTTGTCTCCCCTCCCCTCTAAATCTATACTCGACTTTAGAAGAAGAAAAAAAAGCGGTATGAACTTTAGCAATAGATGGCGGTACAGCTTTGATTGACAGCTGAGCACTGGAAAATGAGATGCAGACGTGTGAAGCAATCTTCTCACTACTGGTTGCTTCTCTTCATCAACACGATCATGTTAGCTTTCTTGGAGATCCAAATCCCTTCCACAAAACGCTATCATTATAATATTATTATAATAGGCTACGTTTATTTTTATCTCATTCTTATTTCAACTTAGGTCTATCTTGTTCAATACCATTCATCGATCAGTTCTTTCTAAAATCATAGCCATTATCACCATCACTGTTATCACAATCATCATTACATCTAAACCCAAGTTCACAACTGCCTTCATTACTGCACTTCATTGAAATTGTCCATAGCTAAAAAGACTATAATTTTTCTGTTGCTGTTACACTTCTGTCCAGACTATTATTATTAATATATTAGGGAGAATCAAACGAAAACTACAAATAATTTTTCACACTATTTTACTGCAGGAATAATGCTTGCTTGTACATTATTTTTCCACATAGTTTCCCCCACTTCAATGCATTTACGCCATCGAATTGGAAGTGCTTCGATACCGCGTGAGGAAAATTATTTTGGTTGACGCTGTAGCCACTCGTGCACCTCCGATTGGATGTCTTAATCAGACTTGACAGGTGCTCCTTTAATGGACCAAAGATGTGGAAGTCTGATAGTGCCAAAGCGAAGGGAATTGATGAGTGCAGGTTTTTTTTTTTCCCCCAACATGATAATGCCCGTCTTCATGCTGCTCGTGCAACCATGAAAACCATCGATGACATTTGCTTCAAGTGCCTCCCACATCCGCCATACTCGCCAGATTTGTCACCATAAGATATCCACATCTTTGGTCCATTAAAAGAGCACCTTGGAGGGCAGAAGTTCAAGTCTGATGAAGACGTCCAACAAGCGGTGCACGAGTGGCTACAGCGCCAACCAAAATAATGTTTCTAACGCGATATCAAAGCACTTCCTATCCGATGGCGCAAATGCATTGAACTGGGAGGGGACTATGTGGAAAAATCATGTGCAAGCAAACATTCTTCCTGCAGTAAAATAGTGGAGAAAAATGAATTTGATTCTTCCTCGTACAATACTGACTGAATAAGTGCTAATAATTCCTAGGGCTACATAGCTTCAGAATCGGTGACAAATCCATCATAAGAATACGTAAAATTTCAAGCAATCACAAGTGTCTATTGCCATACTTTTATACTTTTATTTTACCACCGTCTTTTTATAGCACCTACGTTCACTTGTTTTATTAGTGATTTCGATGACGCTTAATAACATCATGCAACGCGACCATCGCTAATATATCGATTGTCTCACCATCATGTGTCGTAGTCTTGCTTACAATAACACAAATAGCGATGTGTTTTATTCAGTACATTCTTACTTATATAAGGAAAGTATTCATTAATTGGTCACAGTATAATGTAACTAATACTACTCTGCGTCCGGATTCTCTCAAAATTCGTAAGTCGCGAATTTATCGTTAAAATAAAGTCTTCTCGTTATATTACCTGTGATTATTCCATTCATAGGCAACGTGTTTCATATTGATCAATAACATTTAGCAATTTCTTGAATACGGAGCAATTACGATAGTTTATTTTATAACAAGCTTCATAGGGTCACAAAGATGCAGTTTTATCTGATAAAACGTCTGTTCATTACTGGACACGTAAGGTATCTACGTGCTGTAGTTAATACGCCACATGCTGCCAATGAACAGAATGAAAACACATTTTATACAAGATAACTGCTTTAGAAATTGAAATAATTTAAATTTGTATTGGTTAAAAACGCAATTTCGATTCGTTGTAAGACAATTCGTGTGCTTTAATAACGTTCTGATGTTAGCAATCTACACCGATGCTTTCTATTTCGTGGTACGCACTATTCGTACCATTACTTACTCGAATCAATTTACTGAATCGATTCAACGACTGACCATTCATTCATTATGCCGTGATCTCACAGTCCGACAGAATATTAACAACACAGAAGAGAAAATATTATTATTTATCAAATCCGTCGTATTTTATTCATGGAATAGTCTTAATAAATCCTACTCGATATTATGAGCCTTGTCAGATAAATTTGCTTGAACTTCGTTCTCGCAGATAGATCAATAAACTCGTAACCTCTCGTGGGATTACCTATTAGCCTATATTTTTTCGTCACTATTATGCAGTCTATTTTTTTTCTATTTTATTAACTGTAATGTTGTCATTAAGCCCTCTTTTATGTTAAGTGGATTCCGTAAAGCATGTGATTTTTGTTCAAAATTAATTTAGTTATGCTCTTGCTAGTAACCGAGAACAAAATAACAAAGAGTTTGGCATATCACATCAAATCAACTATAAAAACAACTTTCATTAAAACAGGGACACATGACAAGTCTTGAAACCCATTCCTACCTATCATTTTCCCCTGATAGGCTAACACCCAGCGTGAAGAAAGGCGAAGTGTGAAAACAGTATCCTGTGTGCCTAGAGTTAGCCAACATTCCAGGCAAAGAATTCTTAGTGCTGTCACTAAGGCCAGCTGATCGCGCGTCATTAATGAGATTATATGGGTATATATAGATATATATATCTATATATATTCTTCCAGCCTCCTATTTGGCTTGTTCCAGGCTGTCAGGATTGACTGATCTTGCAACCATACAAGCAATTAAAATCGCAAGTAAAAATAAAATTGCCGTCCGTCCTTCATTATTGTTGATATGTTATTACATTGTAGTGATACAAAATATGTAGGGCTTACATGGGAAGGTGAAGTGGCTTCATTACAAGCCTCCCTCTCGGTCTGGTGTTGTAAACATGTGGATTGCTAATAAAAGTTCAGTTTTCCATTATCAAGATTCCTTGAGAAAGTTTTTGATCTATCATAGGGTGTTTCTTGACAAACCAATTAATGAGATAAAACGTCGGATGGGGTAACCATGATGGGATTCCTCACTCTCTTTACAGTTCTTACGATCAGTGGTCATCAGTGACCAAGGGACTTTCTCTAGTTCTTCACTGGTGGGAAGAAGTCGTGCCACGTATACTTATCGAATTAGCAGGTTGGTATCAGTGGAATTTTGTTTCCTAATACAGTTCTGAATAGCCCACCAAGACTAAATAATATTAATTAAAGTATACTCATATTAAAACAGTAGGTGATTAAATGAAGGATAATTATTATTCATAAAATAATATCAAATTGCCAATAGTCATGTTTGGTATCAAAATAAGCAGAATTAGGATAAAATTTCATTGCAATTGTTAATAATTTACCTAATGTTGATAATAATGAACAAACAGAATTTATAAATAAGTACATTTTTCTGAATAGGCAATAGATGTGAGGGAACGGCTGAAGAGTTAGCTGGAATTCCCATTCCTAACATGAGTGTAAGCCAGGTATCAACCCTTAAACAATGGTCTAACGGTATAGACAGAAACTTCATTGTACATTTCTAAAGGACTGGTAATTTTAAGATTTATGTTAAGATAATAGTCTTTTGTATGAAACTAAATGAGTATACCCAAAATTCGCTAGCACAATAGCAAACTGATGGTATCGCATAGGCCTTCTCAGAGTTGAGAATAATCAAACACTAAATGGGTTTCTTGTAGAAAGAAAAGGGAAAATACATATGCCAGTTTACAAAGTCAATCTTATACTATTGGCTGATAGTAAAATTGTTAGCTTCCAATTATATGTAGCATAAGTGTCACGTGAGGTTAAACGTATGGGAGTAAAGGGCGGTCCTTATATGGATTTTTCAGTTCTTAAAATTTATGCTAGAGTAAGAGCCATCATTCTACGATCACAAGTCTTTTGGGACAGTTGGTCCCACAGCACCGCGATTGTTCGCGGAAGAAAATATCTAACTTAGAATATTTTCTGACATTAATTTATCATACTTAAACATTTTAGATACATTATTTATTCCACTTAGAAAATGTTTCTACCACGGGACTTTTCATACTCAGCAACGTGCGAGTGAATAATAAATTGGACTTTAAAAATTACCCACTACATCGGTTTGCTATTAAAATACTAACCAGTAATAATTAACGAGCATTGTATTAATTATTGTACAAGTTGTACTTCTGCCATCTGGAATCTGATAAGTATTACGAATAAAAGATTGGTATTCAACTTTAAATTCATTATCATTTATAAAAGTGAAGTGTCATCGATCTGCAAGCCTACCATTCCCGCTCTGAGAACAGACGAAACCTGCTCGCAACCGGTTTGATGCTACCGGAGGGTGATCATCATCATTGTGATATAGTTATATCTATATCTGGCGCCCAACACAAAACATATTTACCACAAAATCAAAAAGTGGACAAACATCCTATAACCGACCCGCCGCACATAACGCCCAAAGTTGGGGCTCGAAAAGGAGGAAACTGCTCGACAAGGAGGAAACTGCTTTACAAGAAAGGGAACTTCAAGAACTTCTAGATCATCGAACATTAAGAGGAGTAGTCAATCCGACCTACCCAGTTACGGCATTGAGGCATCATCGCAGAACTTCGAGACTTTCGACCTTTAAGTTGGACTTCAAGGAAACGTGGTACTTCAGTTCCAGCCAACATAGGACACCAGCCCACCAGCCAGCGGACATCAGCACCAGCAGAACTTTCAGATAAGAAATATAAACTAGTAGTTTTGACTTCAAGAAGAAATGCCTTCAGCATTATATGAATATTAATATTCGGAGAGTATTTTCATTTAAAAATACTTTCATTTGAATTATTGTAATTAACAGTAAATTAACTCAAAAAGTAATTTAAAATTCAAAGATCAATCTGGAACTTATTAAAATCTTCAGAATTTGCATAAAATCTAAAAATCAATTCACCTGTTTATAATACAGCATGTTGTTAGTGTATTGTATTATTGTAGTGTGATATATGTATGTAATTCTCAATCTACACAAGGTAAGGTAGTATTAAGAGGGTAATATACATATATGTGGTTACGAAGTGGAAAACTTATAGGTAATATGGAGAGTATGATCGAGAGTAGTAATATTGTTGGGGATGATATGGAAAACTCAGCAATTAGATTAGATAACGTGACGACATCAGATTCAAGTCTAGGGTGTATGTCTGGAGAGGGGCAAAATGCCAATGGTCTTAACATTGTTGGAGATGATATGGAAAACTCAGTAATAGGGTTAGGTGACGTGGCAACATCAGAAGAATACTAACGATGATGTAAGAGATACTAGTCAGGAGGTAAATAATATGGTACAGGAAACAGAACAGAGATATGAACAAAGTCTGGTAGACAGAGTGACTCGCAGGATATAATTAATGTTTTGTTAGCCGCGATACAAGAGAGTCGGAAAGAATCCCAAGAAAATAGTAAGGGATTATATGATAAATTAAGTAAGGAATCCCAAGATAATATTAAGGTAATACAGGAGAATTTAACTAAAGAAATACAGGAAACTCGTAAAGAATCCCAAGAAATCCGTAGGGAATTTAGGGAAGGACTTGATAAAGTTGAAAAAGAGTTGCAAGTTACCCGTAAGGAATCCCAAGAAATTCGTAGGGAACTTAGAGAGAGTAATACAGTTCTTAGAGAAGAGTTATTAGAAAAACACGAGATCTTAAAAAAGGAACTTGACAAATATGTGAAAGCTGTAGACGATAAATTAGATTTGCAGAATAAGAAAATCGATGAAAGGGTTAGTCATAAAATTCAATCCATGGAAGATAATATCAAAAACACTGAAATAAATATGAAAAAGCAATTAGATAACCAAGTCGGTAAAGTGAAAGCCCCTATTAGGACATAGAATTGTTGAAGTAAGCTCCAGGGTAGATTGTTTTGATAAAATCACAAACGAATTATCTAATAAAATAATTGAAGCAGGGAATAACACTAAGAAAAGTGAATAGAAACTAGTGCAGGATTTTAGTGATAGGGTCACGGAATTAGAAAATAAAATTTCTGAAAAAGTAGGCCTAATTACCAAAGAAGTTAGCATTATTTCAAAGGAATTGGATAGCGGTTGGCCTAATCAGAAAGGTGATGAGGGAGCCAGCATTTTAAGAGGAAATGTACCAATTCTCAATAATTGTTCAGCCAGTTCTCCTGGAAGCTTGTGTATTGGTAGGGAAAATATTTGTAGGTCACCTATCGAAAATGCTAGCTCGCATGCATCTGCAAATATGATTATACCCCCTATAAATCTTGTAACGTATGACAGCAGAATGAATTTAAGTCAGTGGATAGGCGGGGATCTTGTTTTACCAAGGTTCAAGGAAGTAAATATGACTCCCCAGAACTATTTAAATGATCTTGACAAATATTTCGAAATACATTTGATACCACATCAGTAAAAAATGTTGATTATTAGTCATACTCTAGAAGGGAAGGCCTTGGAATGGTATGATCTCACCATTGACCCGAATTGCACCTATGAGCAATTTAAGATTCTGGAACGAATCAAAAACATCGCAGATACGTAACGATCTTTATAATGGACAATTTCCGGCGAGAGGAAACATCTCTCTTTCTGATTATTTCTTAAAGAAAGCCAGTTTAGCCAGATTGTTGGAACCAAACATGCTAGAAAAAGAGATTATAAAGCTCATAGCCTGCCACTATTCTGCCGACATGTATAATTTACTCGTAGTATCGGATCCTTCAACTTTTAGCAAAACACTGGAATTGCTATCGAGTTTTGAAATGAAGGCACAAAGAGGGAATGTGGGAGAACAGTTTAGAGGAAATGGATTAGACCAAGCCTATAGGTCTAATGAACATAACAGAGGGGCAAATAATGACACCGATAGGAATCGATGGCAACGGGATAACTCTGACAGAAACCGAGACACGAACAGGGGACCGTCAAATAATAACTCCTATCGTAACAGAAACGACGACAATAGGATGAATCAGAATTCTAATGGGAGGCAAGTGACTAACGGCCAAGTAAACAATGTTAGTTTTACAGAAAGACTTCCGAGCCGTAGTACGCAAGATGTTAGATTTTTATCTCAGAATAACGGGACAGAGGAGACTTTAAATCCCAGGGCGAATGACTATGTTCCGAGAAATGGGGAATTGCGTGACAGAAACGTAAACAATTCTGGATCACCACGCAATGAAGATCTAAACTGCTAAAATTGTATTATTACGAAGTCCCGAATAAAATCACACACCGATGACAAAGCTTTAAAAAAATTAGTAAGTAAAATAATAAACATGCCCTAAGTGAAAGGAAAACAGAATAAAATATGTTAGTTGGAGGATAATACCAGTAGGAAAGAAAAAGAGCGAAAATAAACTGAAAGACCTATAGATTGTTACACTAAAAGCATCTAAATGTTAAAATAATTCTCGTTGGATTCAATGTCTTGTTCTAAATAGCCTAAGTGCTTAGACTCCTTGAAAATCATTGAGGGAAAGATTATAAAAGTACGTGTATTATGTTGCATAAGGAAAATGCAGAAGTTTTTTCTATTATTGTAGGTATTTAGCAATGCGTGTATGCAGCTATGCCGATATCTTTATTGTGCTGAGGGAGAATGACCCAGTGAATTTTTATTAAATACGTCGAGGATGCCAGAAAGAAATCCTAATATAGTAATTTACGTCAAGGATGCCAAGTGTGCTATCCTAAATGTGGAGATTAGTAGGAGGAAGAAGAATAATGTTGGAGATGAATAGCTCCGGTGGTAATTTCAATAAACAATAAAATACACGTGAGTTCAGATGGTACAAATTCATAATAAGTTAACGGGCGAAAAAGCCTGAGACAAAGAATCATTTACGAGAACATGTTAAAAGGAGGAAACTTGATAGTGGTCGAAAGCAAATAGGCTATTGCATATTATATTAAACAAGAAAACGCTCTTTTATACTCGAATCCTGGTATTATTGAAGAAATGGTAAAGCCGAGGTT
This sequence comes from Ectobius pallidus, assembly GCA_964059195.1. Lineage (NCBI taxonomy): Eukaryota > Metazoa > Arthropoda > Insecta > Blattodea > Ectobiidae > Ectobius > Ectobius pallidus. The sequence goes on from CAXKWD010000004.1 coordinate 135,290,380, forward strand.
TGATATAGGCCTAGTAATAGTGCACGCTTGTAACTTTGATATTACATGTGCAGGGAATCTACGAAAAATTAAAAGGCGGAACTAATAATGAAGTTCTTAAAATAAATAAAGAATATATATCATCAGTAAAGAAGACCAATTTTGAAGCAGAGAAGAATTTTATTTTGGGCAATTAACCAAAGAAATTATTTGGTCAATATCAGTAGCGCGTGTGTGACGTCGTTCATGGGAAAGATCTGTAAGGCAAGATAGCAGTTATTGAAAAGGGAATTATGCAGTAGAAGGTAGCCAAAATCTATATAGTAATTATAGGAAGAAAGAAGAGGAGGATTGTAGGCAAATATAACCTATGAGGCATTAAAGCCATACATAAGGGCTGAATAAAATGGAATCTAACTTATACTGAGGTGTAATCACTGTAATATGTTTTTAAGGCAGAGATTTATTTGCCATTCTGAAAGTCATGTTTCAGGATGTATAGGTTAAATGTTCCACTTAGGGCCTATTTTAGGAGGAGTGGGTGTATTCGGTAACCTGATTGCCGAATATGGTGGCAAAAAGTGCCGACAAGTTTGATTTTTACTTATGTATTCTGAACACTATGGAGTAGATTGCCGGTGTCAAATATATATGTAAATAAGTGATTATCTATATTTTTTGTGTGCTTAATATGAACAAATGAGGTAGATTTTTCACTGTATATTAAGCTTTTATTCGAGTCAATTTTCTTTTCTTAACGTATATTCGAGTCAAGTGTATTATCTAAGTGTAATTTTCTTGTATTTGTCTGGTAATTGATAAAATAATAGGGCCAGAAAATAAGCAGATTTCTGTGCTATATAAGTGTATTGTATTGCTCCAATGCAAGAAAAATATCTCGTGCAAATTGGGAGTGTCGAACCCAAGAGTGTCACATACTAGTGTGCCAAGTGGATGCCGCTTATAAACAAAATACCATCAACACAGAAGACAAGAATGAACTATGTATGCAACTTAAGAAACATTAGCATGTAAAAAATGGAACATATTTTAAGGGGAAATCTTAGGCTAGTATAAGGTGAAGCTATCCTTAAGTGTTGCCACGCTAATACAAAATGCAATCAGAAATTTTGGAGAGATATGACATACTGAGTATAAAATTCCATCATATGTTAGTGTAATTATATCGTCAATATATCAGGGCATGTAATACAGTTCTGAATAGCCCACCAAGACTAAATAATATTAATGAAAATATACTCATATTAAAACAGTAGGTGATTAAATGAAGGATAATTATTATTCATAAAATAATATCAAATTGCCAATAGTCATGTTTGGTATCAAAATAAGCAGAATTAGGATAAAATTTCATTGCAATTGTTAATAATTTACCTAATGTTGATAATAATGAACAAACAGAATTTATAAATAAGTACATTTTTCTGAATAAGCAATAGATGTGAGGGAACGGCTGAAGAGTTAGCTGGAATTCCCATTCCTAACATGAGTGTAAGCCAGGTATCAACCCTTAAACAATGGTCTAACGGTATAGACAGAAACTTCATTGTACATTTCTAAAGGACTGGTAATTTTAAGATTTATGTTAAGATAATAGTCTTTTGTATGAAACTAAATGTGTATACCCAAAATTCGCTAGCACAATAGCAAACTGATGGTATCGCATAGGCCTTCTCAGAGTTGAGAATAATCAAACACTTAATGAGTTTCTTGTAGAAAGAAAAGGGAAAATCCATATGCCAGTTTAGAAAGTCAATCTTATACTATTGGCTGATAGTAAAATTGTTAGCTTCCAATTATATGTAGCATAAGTGTCACGTGGGGTTAAACGTATGGGAGTAAAGGGCGGTCCTTATATGGATTTTTCAGTTGTTAAAATTTATGCTAGAGTAAGAGCTATCATTCTGCGATCACAAGTCTTTTGGGACAGTTGGTCCCACAGCACCGCGATTGTTCGCGGAAGAAATATCTAACTTAGAATATTTTCTGACATTAATTTATCATACTTAAACATTTTAGAGACATAATTTATTCCAATTAGAAAATTTTTCTACCACGGGATTTTTCATACTCAGCAACGTGCGAGTGAATAATAAATTGGACTTTAAAAATTATCCACTACATCAGTTTGCTATTAAAATACTAACCAGTAATAATTAACGAGCATTTTATTAATTATTGTACAAGTTGTATTTCTGCCATCTGGAATCTGATAAGTATTACGAATAAAAGTTTGGTATTCAACTCTAAATTCATTATCTTTTATAAAAGTGAAGTGTCATCGATCTGCAAGCCTACCATTCCCGCTCTGAGAGAAGACGAAACCTGCTCGCAACCGGCTTGATGCTACCGGAGGGTGATCATCATCATTTTGATCTAGTTATAATTATATCTGGCGCCCAACACAAAACATATTTACCACAAAATCAAAAAGTGGACAAACATCCTATATCCGACCCGCCGCATCCTTCTACCGACATTTCACCATTTCCTGATAATGCAGTGAGTCTCGTGACTTTTAGGTAGTAGAAACAAACCACAAAAGAAGCCTCTTGTGTAGGGTTGCACTTAGCTCACTAAATTCCGCCCCTGTCTATCACATTAATGCAGCGGTGGAAAAAGACAGGAGTGCATGTGACTACTCGACAAACGTCGAAAGTCGACTTTGTAGAGGTGGAGTTGTTGCATTTGCCGTGGCTACGTTAGTGCTCAAACAGAGTCCTTTAATCACTTTTCTGAAGGACCGCCTTCTCATCTTATCTCGCCGAAGACGTTTCTGGTTAAAACTTTTTAAGCCATCAAACCTTAAATAGGTGATATCCCACCTCATCAATCATATATTCACATGTGATTAGGTACTTATTATAGCTAGATCATCCATCTGCTCTTATAACTACCTGATTTGGATAAAGTATCATGTTTTCTGTATCAAATGGGTTCAAGGAGACTTTACCTTGTCGAGACCGGCGAAATATTACTTCAAGTAAATACTTGAATCTTCTCGAGAATTGGCTGAAATCTTTCCTAAGAATGATGCTCAATTTATTCAAATATTTTTAGTGGACACAGTCACTGCAATATATCCTTGAGTTGAACAACAACCTCGTGTGTCAAAAACTTCGACTTCATACATGAGAGGAAAAAAGCTGCTTAGTATCTTCATAACGGAAAAATTAAAGTTATTATCAGTAAAATAAGCTCTAATAATAACACTGATTTTAAAATATTATTTCTGAAATGCATTAAATAAAAGTTAGCAAAGAGTGTAAGCCTAATTGTTTGCACAAAATACTTTAAAGTTGACATTAGGTTACTGTAGTTCTTGATAATATAAACACAATGATAAACATAACAATATTCGAGGTTAGTAATGTCCTAGGGGTCGATGCTGATGCCTTGGCCTCAACAAGAGTTTAATTTAGTTGACTGGAGTTTACATTCACTTCCCCGCCTTCTCATGACGGGCCAAATGACACTCCCATGACGCCTGGGCTTCCTCGGTGCTGAAATGTTTGTCAGGAATTAACGAAGGAATGAAATGAAATGCGAGCGGGCGTGAGACGGACAGTTGAGACGGAGGACGTCAACCAGAGCGAAATAAACTTAATTCTAATGTACTTCCTCGCTGTTGACGTCTGAAAATGACAATTCAGTGCCTCCAAGGAGGAAAGTAACTACAAAATAAATTGGATTCCATAACCGAACTATCTGCTTAGTTTATTATGCATTACACATGTCTGCAACATGGTATACAATCCACATCTAGTAATTGATGGGGAACCCTACATTAATGGTGAGAATATATAAATAAATTGAACTCCGTATTATATATAAAATGTTTCCGAATCATGTAAAAACATTAGCGTACTGCCTACAAGAGCTATACTTAAGTGGGATAATATTTCATTCATTTAACTTATTCTTTGTAATAAAATCAATTCCGTACATAATTAATTACTAGGAATAATTAACCATGATGAAGGAAGTGTGAAATGATACAAGAGTTGAAATGTCGTTTGGGCAGGGGGAGGCCTTACTATCATAAGTTAACATTTAACAAATAAATAAACGTAATTTTTAAAAATATTCATAATATTCCTATTTTCCTTATTTCACACCATACGACTTTGAGACCATTTAAAGTGTACCGAAGCAAAAAGAAAAGAAAAAATCCCTTTAGACAGGCCTACAGGCTGAGGTAGATTTCAAAGTGCTTTTGGTTTAATTTATTATCGCTGCGCAGCACTCTTCTTTTTTAGCCTTGGCATGGCAAACCCGCAGTAATAAGAACTGAATTCGGTAGAGAGGAAGAGCCTACAATCATTTGTTTTGACAACAAGAATAGGATATAATATTCTGGGAGGCCGTGCGCAAGATCAGCAATGAATAAAATTAGCAAAGCCGCTAAACAAGACAAAATTATATTATAATTCTTTTAAGTGTTATTATTTCCAAACATTAAAATCTCGCGTCATATGAGAGCTATCAAGAAACTAGTTATTGATTTGTAGAGTACTCATCAAGAGCTTTTCAACGATACCCCACAAGACGTAGTTTCAAAAATTTCGAATTTCCATCCCCTCACCCCCACCCCCACTCGTACCCCCAAAAACCCCCAAATTGTTGGTGTCACTGTGAACTCCATAGGGAGTACTCTGATTTATTCAAACAAAGTTTCCCTCTATACTTCATAGGGGCCGAGATATAAATGTTTTAAAATTTCAACCCCCTCCCCCGACCACCCCCTTGGGCCAATTTTTCCCATTAACGAACTGGTCCGAACTATTGGGCCTAGAAATAACATAATAAAAGTTGGTTCAAATATCTTCAAAATTACGGCCGCAATCGTGTAAAGATATATATATATATATATATATATATATATATATAAATATCACAAAAATTTTTTTTGAACGGGCGGTGGTTTCGTACTTAGGGGAGCATGAAACGTAAAGATATGAAAGAATTTTTCGAAAATCATGACATGGTATCCATTGCAATAGGTAGATTTTTCTTCGAAATCTACCTAAAAAACACATTTTTTACACCCGCTCTGGGACTTACGAACCAGTTTCCGCAAACAAATCTTTCAATCACACACACACATAATATATCGATGGATAAAAGCACAATCATTGTATGTCCATTTTTTTGGCGAAAATGATATATTGGTGTCAATAGGTAGGTGAGTCTAGCTCTTTTCTCCTGCACAAATATTGTATCTCCCTTCGAAATAGTAATTATAAGGTGCAGGTTTAAAAAAATATATCAATTTTGATCAAGACAGCTTTTGTATGTGCACACTTATTGTATGTACTCACTTTTCACAGCCATGACTTGTATAAGATGAATGCCTGAGTGCACACTTATTGTATATGTATATTTTTTTACATCTACGGCATACTCCGTAACACGGTAGTAGCACTACATGCCTATAAGCATTTACATTGATTCGTAGTACTTAAGACACTATACATTGATTATAAATGTCTGAGGACTTACAACATCTGAGCACATGAGAGTATACCGTAACCATCAACAGCTGTCAGTTGTGTTGCAGTAGCAGAGACGTTATGGTTTTGCTGTAACGAGTTTGGAGTGTATCAGTGTTGATTTTCACTAGTTATAAATAGTATCGTGTTCTTCTGAAGTTACCAATATAAGTATGACTTGCAAACTGAATTACCATTCAAAAAGCTTCGTGTAAGCCTTAATCGCGAACCTCCATTCTTCTGGGACTCCATTACACTAATACCTAAGTATAATTCAGTGATTCCTGTCTCAAATGTCAAAAAGAAAGATCAGCTATCTCTTTTGAAGTCAGGAGTCATTCCAAACTGCTATGCTAGTTTTGTGACTGATCGAGGAAAGCTAAGGATATTGTGCCATACCCCATTGAAAATGAGGACGACGAACCCATCCCTGGAAAAACTGAACAATCTGTATCCAGGAGAATTACTTGTAAGAACATAAATTGTGAAAAGAACGAGGAGAAAAGTCTAAAAAACATTAAGGGAAAAGTAGAGAAAAATGATAAGAAAAAATTAAAAGGGCAAAAAGATGGTCAAAAGAAATATTAATTGTTTCAAGTACGTCTGACTGTTTGAAGAAAGACCATTGACTCTTTAAAAAAGTATTTTTTTTTCTTTTTCAAAATGTTGATAATGTAATTGACCTTATTGGCCCCTTTTTAGGAAGTAAAAAATTTAAATGAAACAAAAGAGTGGTAATTTTGTGTTATTTGTTAGCTTAAATTCCATCCTGCTATTATCATAGGGCACTTTTATAATATGCATTCCTATAGTACAACCACAAGTCACTTAATTCACTAGAGTACAAATATAGTATGTCCGTTATTGATACATATTTCATTAAAGTTTCCAGAACTAATGAAAATTACCTTAAAACTGATATTGTTGTCTAATAAAATATTAACTGATGCATAAATGTTTAAGCCTGTTGAGTATTTTTGGGACTTTGGGAAGTTTTCCCCCAAGTTTAAAATCTTCTTTTCGCGATTTCTCAGAGTTTACAAAAATGGACATACAATGATTGTGCTATTAGCCATCGATATAGGAACCGCTTTACTCCATGCCATTCGGTGGAAGCCTTATTCACTCAAAACAAATTTAACTATGCTTATTTTCCTAAGGAGACAATGTGTAGGCGGTAAGCCCATCGTTTCGACGATTATCTAAAGGAAAAGAAGGTTTTACTAAAAAGAGCGAAAGAATCTGTTCCAGATGCTCTGATTATTATGTTTGGAGTTCTTTAGTCTGCCATAAATGTACGACATGGGATCCACAGTTTACTGTTCCTACCTGAGGACTTCGTGCTCAAGTTGTTTACATCCTGAAAAATCTGACCTCGCCTGATTTGAAACAACGGTCTTGGGATCCAGAGAGGGCACCTAGCTCTACAGCACCGAAGCCGACACACAAACAAAATACAAGCTCGCGGTACAATAAGGTAGAATATTCGGGGGAAATAATATAATATTTCACACCTATGTTTAAAACCCGACCACATGGTTTTGATAATACCACTTCGGCCAACCCACCAAATATTAATCAGAATTAGTAACTTATAGAAATAAAACAATGAAACTGGTATGGGTTTTTTTGGTATAAAGTATCTGACAAAAAATACATATCGATATAGAATAGGCCTATTAATCTTGTGATTGTAGGATAATAAATATGGCTAAAAACGGGGCATTGCTTCGTGTATTTAAGTTTATATTATTTCATTGCCAGTAAATGATGCAAATAATAGCCTACATTTAATTGAAACACTAAATTACTTTCTCTCCAAATCTATTGGTTCCCTATCCTCCTATATAACGTATAATTATTATTGTGTCCAAATTGATTTATTATGTTTTCTAATGATGATATGTGTTATAATTCAAGTAATTGTTGTGTAATTGTGTATAAATCATACGTTAGAACACCTACTTGTACGTTGCTCCATAATGAGCTCTGTGATGTGGCTGTATACATTTAGACTAATAAAAAACTTATTTACTGTCTGCAAGTTGATATGAGTAACATTACTAGTTAATTTGAATTTAACTACACTGAAGGATGCATAGAAAGAAAGATTAGAAACAAAAAATTACGATTTAGAAAACTATTGCATTCTATAAGTACGAGGGTTGATCTGAATGCTCCACCCCTAACCCACTTCCTGTTGAGATAAAATTATCAAAATATTCATGCAAGCAGCTTCATATCGGAAGGTAAACACTGCAATTTTTCAAGCTCTTGTCTTTCTCCCTTGGGTCAGGGGATATTTTTCTTGTGAATGGTGTGTGTGTCAGTCATAAAATGGAACCTGTAGAACCTTGAGTTGAAAATCGTCTTTCACGAATATCTTCTTTGAGTTTTGGGAACAATCTGAAGTCACTAGGGGCCAGATCTGGTGAGTATGGTGGGTGTTCCACTAATTCAAAGCCTGCTTTGGCTATAGCAGCCATGGCAGCAAGAGGTGTGACTGGAGGCATCGTCCTGGTGAAAGAGGATTCCTGCACTTAACTTCCCACGTCTCTTACTCTTTATAGAATCTCTTAATTTTGGAATTAAATTAGCATCATTTGCTCCTGTGATTGTAGAACCCTTTGGTAAGTAATCAACCAGAATTACTCCCCTGGCATCCCAAAATACTGTGGCTATTACTTCCCTGCAGCTGGTTGAGTCTTGAACTTGCTGGGAGGGGGAGATCCCTTAAGTTTCCACTCTTTACTATGGAGTTTCGTTTCTGGGTCATAATGGTGGATCCAGGTTTCATCCATAGTCATAAATCTGTCAATTAATATTTTTGAATCTGCTCTGTACATTTGTAACAGACGTTCACAAATCAACACACGATGTCTCTTCTGTGTTGCTGTCAACATTCGAGGAACCCATCTTGCTGTAAATTTTTTCATGTCCAGTTCCATAACTAAAATATTTCTAACTGTGTAATAGGAGACACCTGTTAGCTCCACTATTTACCTAATAGTCAGTCTGCGGTCTTGCATCACTAAATCATGGACTTTTTTGACATTGTCTACAGTTGTAAAGCTCACTGGTGGTCCTTCTGCATGTTGATCTTCACATGATTCCCTACCACATCTAAATTCACGACACCACCTTTTGACTATGTCATATGATATTGCACTTTCACCTAAAGTCGCACATAAATCCCGATGGATTTTTGTTGAAGTCATTCCTTTTTTCTGCAAGTGTTTAATAACAGCTCTTTGTTCTACAGGCTCCATTTTATGACTGACACACACATCCTTCACAAGAAAAATATCCCCTGACCCAAAGGAGAAAGATAAAAGATTGAAAGAGTGCAGTGTTTACCTTGAGATATGAAGCTGCTTGCATGAATATTTTGATAATTTTATCTCAACAGGAAGTGGGTCAGGGGTGGAGCATACAGATCAACCCTCGTATAGGAGTGCTCTAAAGTCACGTGCAAACTGTTGCTAAACGAACAGAGTCCACTTAAATCGTCTTTAAAGTAAATGCATACAGAGATATAACGAACAGGGTCCAGGGAAAATAGGCAATTAACTCAAAATCTTACTAACCTTGTATTGTAACATAATCTAATCGTCTTAAAATCACTTTTTCTCTGTACACTAAACATTTTGATTATACAGTACTTAGTTTTATTATAACCTTGTTTAAAGAAACATTTACAATTTAATAAATAATAATATTTTATTTAATATAATTTATATAAAAAACTGTAGTAAAGAAAGATATAAAATAAATATTTCAATCTGAAAAAGATTCTCCTAAACTGTTGAGTAGCAAACAAACTGCAAAGAAACTTGTAATTGTTTCACATAATCATTGTACAGTACTATTAACCAAACAAGAAGGAAATTCTCTTCTTAAACATAGCTACTTTAAATGTCATTTTACTTTTTCCCAAATTTCTGATTAAACAGAGACAAAAGTATATCTTTATTTAATGTATCTTATTAACAAAGGACTAATAGAAGACTAATGTAACACTAATAAAGGATCAGTAAAAGACTTACAAAATAGTTCAACAGCATTACATAAATAATATAAATACAGTACAACGTTGTAACAGAAACAAACATTAATAAGCTAGTTTACCTCAATGCTTTATTTACTCCTAGTACACATTAACAACGAACACAGATCTCGTAAGTTTTTCTAAAAATTGTTTTCTGCTATACTAATTAACTGAAAAAAAATTGTCAGAGCTCGTTCAGAAAAGGGTTTTTTTTCCATAAGAAAACGAAACTTGTTTAAAACAGTCCAATATTTAAAACTACATGGTCCGTAAACTTTAAATATGGTCTCCTGAAAAGTTTGATTATCTGATTCTGTCCTATTTTTTTCTGCATACTTCAATTACGTTTCTTGCAAACATAGTTGTTTTAGTATGGTATAGGCTTACTTTTTCAATTACATAAAACTACGACTTGAGTCACATCTTTAATTATACACTTAAAAACATTCTTTTATGATTCAAAGAGTTAATAATAATTACACAGTCGACAGAGTTAAGATTTCACACGTGTGGCAGAGAAAAATGCTATAGAAAATACATATAAACTCAATTATTCTGCCTGGACTAGTGTCACGAGTGAGGCTTTATCTGGCGCTACAATAACGGTTGTATGATTCAAGTCCATGTGTGATGACGAAATAGGCCTATAACTTTCACATTTCACATGTAAAAATTAATAAGGCGTTAAAAATTATATACGGTACATATGCGTGTATGTATATTTAGGGCTATATAAAGTCATTTTATATTTACTTTCACATCAGTATTGACCACTCTAGTATTGATTTTTTATTAGTGTCAATTCAAACAGCCCTTTTGTAGCCCACAGACAAGCATATAGGGATTGATGTACTTGGCGTATTACAAGTAATTAATACCACAGAAACTTGAATCGAAATTCAATATCCTTTGAATATAGGCATTTTTTAATAAGCCGTTAAAAGAATTCTGTTCACTGATGTCCAATTATTCAACGTAGCTCTTACAATTCAATATCTAGTTACAGCTGCCCTTGTTGTAAGGATTAATAATACCAGTACGGTGTTTCAGTCAAACTTTTAGGATCCCGAATTGCCCGATGTTCCATACCAGGATTTTGAATTTTTTAATTACATGGTAATTATACTTAGGATGATCTATTTGAAATTTATTTTTAACGGCATGCTGGAATGAAAACTTAGTACGACATGACTTAATTCAGTTTAATAAAATATTTTTAAAAATAAAGCAATAATTTTTTTTCTTAAGTATGGCTTAAGAGCCCTTGCTATGAATCGATAGAGATGTTAGTACTGGCTCCGAGGGTCTGATATATCCAAGCCGATAGGCTAGTTTTTCTAGGGACCATCTTCGTGATTTGCTACGTCATTGGTAGGTATCATTTGCGGCGTGTGGGTGAAATAGTGCAAGTGACAATGTACACTAAGACCTACGGAATTACTCTGCGTTTCTGGAAACTCAAGCTAGGGTAATCATCCGTGTGGGGTTGTGAATTTCACCAGACAAAGCACATGCCCTAAGTCAGAAAATTTACTTAAAAGGCCTGGATTGTCTGATACTGTAATTAAATGTGAAGAAGGAATGAGCATCTGTAAGCAAGTTCCGGTTATATAAGTGAAGGTATGTCCTGAAAGAAAAGTTTCGTTACTTAGTTTAGGAAAGGGATAATTTGAGGACAGTCTATTGGACAAGTAAGGAGGAATTGCATTGCGGGAAGCCTGACCAGTGTGGGAATTAACTGCTAGAATGCAATGGAGAGGAATGAAATGGTGGAGAAGTGGAAGATAAAGGAAGTCCATCTGGCGGCTGATTGATAGGGGAATGATGGGAGACATAGGGGGTGACGACTCTGCAGGGCAGCATTACGTGCTTCGACAAAACAACAGCTTGACCTTTTCTTTCTACCCTTTTATCTTTCTGTATCTCAGAGTTCTACACTGTTCCTTCAAATATCTTACAATGATGAAATAACCGTTCTTGTTCTACATACAGCCGTGTGATCAATGCCTTGACGTTTATTACCCACGAAAATGTTTATTTCAATTTCAAGTAGATTTCGGGTTCAGGTGAGTGATATTAATACAGATACATGCACAAAATATAATTACTAGCGAAATGATAGATTTCTGCAAGAAAGTTGGGTTAATTTCGGTGTTATTTCGCATAACAAAACACAATTTCTGCGAAAACACATCAAAAGTAGTTTAGGCCTTGTGTTTTGTAGATTTTCATAATTCTTATGATTTAATTGTTAACATTTGTCTGGAATTTAGATAACCTGGCAACACAATCTCTCCGACCTACTTATGGAGGGTGTATAGAAGATATAACTACTGGGCATAAAAATACAGCAATTTCTATATTTAAACAAAATATAAAATACATTTACAAGGTATGAGGTTTAGTGCTAGTCTATATGCAACAGAAAAATCAATTTGCATGAACGTCTCTACACATAAGATTATTTTAATTGTGAACTAGAGTAGTTATTTTTTTAGTTCTTGGCATGACTGCTAACTCAACATTTAAGTGGTTTGTTCGTTACATGCAGTAGGCTATAAAATACCGCACCGAGAAATCACAAGAACTGCTTGGTTTCGAACTGCATTGTTATACGGAACAATGGTAAATTCTGTAGAACATAGCCCAGGAAACCGCGTTTTAATTTGTTGAAATAACTAAAAACTTCGAATAGTGTCTACTGTGGCCATTTTTTTAAACATGCGCATTGTCCATTTCTGTGGGTGATAATATTATTATAGCGGTACTATAAACATAACTTTCGTCAGAGCAGTAATCCTTGTAAAATTGTTATCAAGACTTCCGGTTGTTTAACGCGTGTTAAGAGTGTCCTATTATTTATTAGCATGTGCGCGCGGCTTCGCCCGCGATAATTATTTCAAGAATTAAAAATTAAGAGCATAATAGTTAAATCATTATATTTATTAACACCTAAATCGCGTGGACTACATACCACGTTTAGATAGCATCGACTGGTAAAAGCGACCTCAGATTCGAGTTCCTTGGCCCAGAATACCCCTGCATAGTGAGTTTCGTCCAAATCGAACAATATTTGACCATATTTAGGCCTATATTGATTATCCCTCTTCCGTGTAGGTTGAAAATTTCATAATTATGTCTGCGTGCCTTGATATTCTAAACAAATGAATCGTCCAGGATGGACTTACAAAATCAAGCGATGGCCCGCGATAATTATTTCAAAAATTAAAATTAAGAGTATAATAGTAAAATCATTATATTTATTAACACCTAAATCACGTGGACAACATACCACGTATAGATAGCGTCGCCTGGTAAAAGCGACCTCAGATTCGAGTTTCTTGGTCCAGAAAACCTCTGTATAGTGAGTTTCGTCCAAATAAAACAATGTTTGACCATATTTAGGGCTTACAACATTCAAGCGATCGCGAAAGTTTTATTTTCAAGGTATGACAAAAATAGCCAAAGCCAACTGTAATTGATTTGACATTGAAATGTAGGCTATAACTGAAAACTGATGTTTCGAAAACCCAAAAAATGCACGTTTTTTGCCAGTTTTTCACTCATAACTCACGAACGAAAGCTAAAATTAAAATTTCGGCTTCGAGGTGCATTTTCCGACCCTTCAGCCCACCTATGTTTAAAATTTCAGATCTCTGCGTTCAGTAGATTTTGCTGGGCATCGCGGACAGACAGACAATTCATTTTATTAATATAGATAACATGAATTTTATTGATCACGGCCTCCTAAAGGAGGCATACAATAAAGGAGGCCGTGTATTGATACCTTCTCTAATTTGTCAAACTTCCATTTCATTTAATCCAAACCCATCTGATAAAACTGGCAACAATATGTTCTGTGATTTTGTTTCGATAATTCTGTGTAAAAAGGGGTTAAGTATTCTCAAAAACATTTAATTTTTGGTATTTAGAATCAGAATTTTTCAAAATCCTTTCTTAGTGAGCACCTACATTATGAAGCGAAGGTACTGTCAAAATTCCAAGTCTCTACCTGTTATAGTTTAGGCTCTACGTTGATTCCTGTCAGTCAGTCAGTCAGGACAAAGCCTTTTATATATATAGAGATTATTTTTGAGTAATGTGCATATAAATACAGGACTTTCAATAAGCGCATTATTTGAGTCCTTTTATGAAAAGAGACCTTTCCAAAACTTGCAATTTCTCTTGAAAATAAAACTTCTTTAGAAATATAAAAATTTCGAACTTATTTCGCTAGTGTCAAACGACAATATTTCTGCCTAGGTGTATTTGAAACACTTTACTAACACTTTACTAACGGTAATAAAAAATAAAACCAGTTAGAATATTATTATTGAATCTCCATGAAAAGACTTGGAAGGTTTGTTAGGGTAGTAGTTACAGTCAAACACAAACAAGTAGACTGTGAACTAACTATGTACCACTAAGGACAATACTAAATCATAATAGCATGGTTATATTTTAAGGTCAAGGGAGTATGTTTTGAGACCAGGAAGATTACGTCCTTTTCGCAACTGGTTCTATATAAACAGTCCTAAAGAATATAAATTAATAAATACTACAGAAAAATATGGTTAAAAATAAATAAAGCGGACATTATCAAGGGTATCAAGATGGGACAATAAGTTTTTTGTTAGTGAACACTTTTTCATCAATTTTTAGGTAGATTTCGAAGAAAAATCTACCTATTGGAATCGATATCATGTCATGACTTTCGAAAAATTCTTTAATATCTTTACGTTTTATGCCTCCCTAAGTACGAAACCACCGCCCGTTCAAAAAAAAAAAAAAAAAAAAAAAATTGGGATATTTATATATATATATTTTTACACGATAGCGGCCGTAATTTTCAAGATATATGAACCAAATTTTATTATGTTATTTCTAGGCCCAATAGTTCGGACAAGTTCGTTAATGAGCAAAATTGGCCCAAGGGGGTGGTTGGGGAGGGGGTTGAAATTTTAAAACATTTTTATCTCGGCCCCTATGAAGTATAGAGGAATCTTTGTTTGAATAAATTAGAGTACTCCCTATGGAGTTCACAGTGACACCAACGATTTGAGGATTTTGGGGGTACGAGTGAGGGTGGAGGGTGGGGGATGGAATTTCAAAATTTTTGAAACCACGTTTTGGGGGTATCGTTGAAAAGCTCTTGATGAGTACTCTATAAATCAATAATTAGTTTCTCGATAGCTCTCATATAAGGCGATATTTTAATGTTTGAAAAGTGGTCTTTCCTCTTTTTTGCAGTTATTATTGCGGGTTTGTCATGCCAAGGCTAAAGAAGAAGAGTGCTATGCAGCGACTGTAAATTAAACCAAAAGCACTTCGTAATCTACCTCAGCCTGTAGGCTTTACTAAAGGGATTTTTTTTTAATTTCTAATAGGCCTATTTTCACCCTCAAATATTAAAAAATGTCATAATTTTCTCAATTAAATTTCTTATCATTTAAATACTTTATGGATGGTGGGAAAATTAAACACTTCAGCATAGTTTCTGAATAGGCTATATTATTATAGATATAGATAGGAAACACAAGAAGCATATCAGCGATTTAATCATTATAATAAATAATTTAATCATCGTAATAAATAAATACGTTCTATTTCTTACATTAGGCATTTGTAACCTATACTGTGTTGTCAAACCAAAAATAAAAACTGGGACGCAGCTTTTGCCAAATGAGACAATTGTAAGGTAAAACAAAATCGAACTTGTAACAGAATTGTTTGAAATATGTAAGGTTAAGGGAAAAAGTTTAAAAATATTTTTCTTTATATGAGGTTCTGAAAATGTTTCATATAGACGTATTATCCCCTTAAAAGTATACAAACACGTTGTCTGACATATGCAGGATTCCATGATGCACTAATAATTGCAGAAAAATTGAAGAAGGAAGTGAAAGAGATCAACGCCTCATTCTCCTGAGAGATGAGCATCATAGGCATATCACGTCAAGAGCCAGTTCATGTTCAGTTCTTGCAGGCCAAATTTATAAATCCCAGAAAATGTTCTTGAAGACAGAAAGTAAAGAACGATTTGGCATAACTAAAAAATAACGAAAGATATCAACACAAAACTTTATTTACAAAGATATAGTACCTTACTCTATTTATCAACGTAATCGCCAATCCTGTCAAGGCATTTATTGTAACGTGCTACGCCAAAGACCAGAGTCAGGATGTCACAGCCGCTTTGAGGTCTTCATCGGTTGGGAACTCTTTTCCACCCAAAATGTGCTTTAGTTTGTGAATCTAGTTAAAATCACTGGGTGCTAGCTCAGAGCTGTAAGGAGGATGTCCAAAAATTTCCCACTTAAAACTTTGAAGTTGTGCCTGTGTTTGAGCAGCCAAATGAGGCCGAGCGTTGTCATGAATCAAAAATACCTTTTCAGACAAATTTCCACGTCTCTTGTTTTGGACAGCGCGTCATAGTCATTCAGTAGTTGCACAATAGGCATCTGCGTTTATTCCTCGTCTTCTTGACAGAAACTCCATGTTGATTAAACCCTTTCGGTCCAAAAAACTGTTGCTATCAATTTTCTTGAGTGGCGAAGTGATTTTTCTTTTTTGGGGGTTTTGAAGATGAGTTTGCCTAGTGCCAGTCCATAGACTGTCGATTGGATCTGATGGTTTGAACGAATCCCTCATTTCGTCTCCCGTTACAAAGTGGTCGAGAAATTGATCACCATTATTGTGATATTGAGACAAAATTCAAGGACTGCTCCCATCCGTTGGGCCTCGTTAACTTCAGTCAACATCTTTGTTACCACAGAGCACACATTTTTTTGTAGCCAAGGTGCTCTGTCACTATTTATTGTAGGAGAGATCTTCAAATGTTTGGAAAAAAAAACTCATGTAAGTTATCCAAAGTGAAACGCGGTTTTCCTGAATTCTTTCATCAACGTTTGCTTTCAACTCATCCGTAACGAGTGATGGCTTCCCACTCTGGTCTTCATCGTGCACACTGGTTCTTCCTTAATTAAGCATTATGCACAGTTTTCTGACTGAATACTCGTCCATTTCATTATCACCGTACACTTGTGTTATTTGCCTGTAAATTTCGATTCGCCGAACATTTTTGTGCATTCAAAAAACCAATCACAACACGCACTTCACATTTGGTGGGATTTTTAATTGGCACCGCCATTTGGATACGTTATAGACAGGCATGACCTCAGAGCGACGAAACTCTAAACCCACTGAGGTGGGGTAAGGAGCTAACTAGCGAGCATCCGATCATGGTGGTGGGGGACCAGCGCCTAACGTGATGCGCAATCGTTCTTGAAAACCCTCGTTCACTTACCATCCGGTAATTTATTTTATGATACTGTGTTCTTTTCTGTTATAACATTTTAAAACATAATACTTCCTCTTTCAAATGATAGGCCTAGTGCAAAATAATTGTACTGCATTAACTATTCAATATACTGTAATTTCGATATCTAATGCCTATAAATCAGGCAGGTTCCTTACTTTTTTGTTCCCATAAAATAGAAAAGTTGACAATGGAAGTTGTTCAGGACAACAACAATGTTGTGACGTCAATATTGCAGAAATGTGTAGCAAATGATAGGTATATGGCTAATGATATTTGAATACCCAAACAAACAAATAACTTAGTAACTGCCGGTACTGCAATGTATTGATGCTTAACTTAAGTTCATAGAGATAATAAAAAGTACTTAAACTTAGTATTTTCTACTTATGTTTTATTTTCTTTCGATGTCATCTATGGAATAGCTTACCTGCGGATATAAAAGTTAACCAAAACTCAAAACGTTCAAGATTGGACTCTTGGCCACTTGACCAGCAAACACTTATAACATATGAATCGTTATACATGTTTTTTTTTAATTTTGTTTTATATTATCTACTTTATTTTAGTCAGTTTTCTATATTTCTAGTTTTCTATATTTCAGTTTTCTAGTTTTCTGCATTTTCCCCTTTCTTTTGTATTAGGCCTACTGCATGATAACTGAATTCTGGTATTACAGTTTAACATAATCTCCACCATGGAGACATTATGTTCATTGTAATTAACTATCTATTAATTATATGTTGTCATATTATCAGGATGACCTCCTTTAAATTAGGTTATTGCATATGTTTGTAGACCGACACCATAGCTCTAGTTACTAGAGGACAAGTCCTTAACTACATTAGAGGGGAAATAAAATGAATCAAATTAAATTAAAATAATTACTTCCATTGTGATTTCATTGACACGTAGGCACGTAAAGATAAAATTAGTTTTAAAAAAATCGTTGACTAAACTGTAGTAGGCATATGTTATTTAGAATAGACTATACTATAAGAAATGAAAGCAGAGATGCATTTATATGAAGAACAGAAAGTTTCATAATCTGAACACAAGAATTATCCAAATGAGAAATTGAAGTGATAACTAGGCAATGTTGGCATAAAAATGTTAATTTCTCGAAAATTCACATGTACGGTATTTTTTTTTTTAATTTTAAGTCCTAAAATTAGTTGACAAGAGTTTATGGTGTTATTGCTTTATTATAGAATTATTTTAACGGATCAATACAATAATTATTTCAAATAACTTATAATTAAATCTGGTAAAATTCAAACTTCTAATACAGATTACTAGAAACGTTTGAGTTATGCGTAGGTAACTCCGTGAAGAGTTTTTTTTTTATTTTTTTTAATAAAATTCTACAGTAAACTGTCAGCCTATCATGCTGCGTCAAGACCTCTCAGCTCCCCGGGAACACCACCCTTTGCATTCCAAATATTCCTCTAAGCTCTACCCACCTCACTAAGAACATTAAACATACCCACAATATAGCATCTAACAGTGATGCTAATTCTAAAATATGATTTATAAGTTCAAGTCTTTATTGATTATACGTGTTGACTGTTAATCCTAACATTCGGTTCCTGCTCAAGAACATTTTCCTCTAAAAAGTTTTTTTTTTAACATTTCCACCGATTACAATTTTATTTTCTGTTCAGCAGAAACTTTTCAATTCCTTTTTTATTTTGTTGAAGTCTGCGAAACAAGACATGCAATGGACAAGATTGCCTATGGGGTGAGAATGTGTACTGTTAAATTACAGATAAAGGGGAAAATTATGTATCTTCATTTCAAATCTTATTTGCCATCACTCCATTACAACAAATAAATCTTGTTATTTTATTATTGTCGAAATATGTTGCTTCTAGAGATTATTGGTTATCCCTTAATATTATATAATCTCATTTCATATTTATACAAATTAACTTTTCCTTTGATCTGCAGGTCAGTTCAACAAAATCCTGTTTTTTAAAATCTATTATTAATTTCAAAACAAAATATTTAATTAAAAACTACATAATTATACCACAGAAAGAGGCATACCATGAAAATTAAGAATAGGCCAACAAAGAAACGGATTTAAAAATTAATATAATTTTCATATTTTAAAGCAGCTCTCTAAATAACTGTCAATACCGAGATTCACCAGGCAAGAAATCAGAATGATGTGATATATAAAGTACTGGATTAAAATTTTGTGAAGTCAAGGCATGATTCATGAAGACGAAGTAGCTTATGGTATAAAGCAGATACTCCCGGAAGTAGAGGGTCATAATTCAGGTGCAACGGACGGGACACACTGGTTCTTGCACGCCATTGGGTAGTAAATCTGGATGAGGTCCAGCGAGCTATGGCTAACCTGCATGCAAGGGGAGTGTATGGGTCATACTGGGAGTAGTATATTTCGGAGGGGTATGTGTATGTTTCCTCTGCCTGTTTTCCTCGGGGGAAATGAAAGAGTCTATCGGGTGGACTCTAGAGGGTTACAAGATGAACGACATCCACCAAACAGAGCATTAGAGAGTTAAGTCTCGAGACAATCTACCAATTATTAGGCCTGACAAATAAATAAACAAATCTTAGATCAAGGCTACCGAGAGTTCAAGTCAAGCTACAGTATAGAAACACATTAAAGACATTTAAAAATGTAACCGATTGTCTTTATTAGTAAACATCCCTTTTCTTTAACTATTTTACCTTCTCTTTCGTGAGACTTGCAACGTAATGCCGATAGGACAGAAGCTAAAACTATGATTCACAAGTTATATGCTTAGGCAATGGAAAACATGGAAGTATAGTAAATTACAATCCGGCATTTAGTTTTTTGAATGAGGAAAACCCCGAAAAATTCACACTTAGATTGACGGCCACGGGATTTGAGCTTGAGGTCTTCCGAGTGTTAGTCCTTCAAGTTCTTGATTTTTAATGTCTTATTAGTCATAATAAATCACACTACTTTGTTCTGTAATCCATTTCTTTTCACTCATTTTCTTTAACTTGTCTTAACAACGAATTAACTTACTATTTAAGCGTCAGTAGGCTATATTAGAATCTGCATGAATCTGATGACATTATTTTATTTTATTATTAATTCGTGCATAGCTTGTTTTGTACACACTGTCTTCTGGAAACCAACAATAAGTGGACGTAAAGTGAAGTTTTATTGAAAACAAAAAGGTCTTCTAGATATTTTTACATTAATTAATTCTTGTTTTTTTTTGTACTATCACAAAAAATAGAGTAGACATTAATTTATGTACATTTTTCTCATCTTATGCCCTCAATATAGTCTATGATATCCAGGGATCGTTGCCAATAACATTCACAACATATGATGTAATCTTTATGTTAACATATAAGTTGCAATGTTACAATAAGTTACAATAAAGATTACATCATATATTGTAAATGCTAATGGCAACATTCCCTGGATATCCTAGACTATATTGAGGGCATAAGGTCCGAAAACTTACATAGTTCAACTACTACCTCATTGAACAAAATGAAGTTTATTAATACAGTAGGATATGATACAAAAAATAAAAGTAAATAAATGTAAAAACTGACTTTCATGATAAATAGAACTAAGCTTTTAAAATAAATACTAATAAATGGAGATCAGTGAGACTTCAAAATTAAATACGCTACATTAAAGATGAAATAAGTAAGAGGCCATTAAAATGTTTTCAACCATGTCATGATTTTTTATGTGAAGGTAGGCCTATATATCTGGTAATTTTTCCTCTTTTTGGATCGTCCCACACGTCTATACCTCCACAATGTAAGTTATACACTCCTATGTTCAATCATATAACTGGACCTCAAAAGTAGATCTTGGTCTAATCTTAGCAAGTGCACAGGCCTTTTTTGCTACAAGATAAATAACCCATAGTCTATAAATTAGAATGCAAATGGGAATAAGCTAACGCATTTCCTCAAAGCATAATATTCATTTGTAGAAAGAACTAAAAAGAAAGAAATATAATAAAGGTACAATTACAAAAAAAAGTAATTCATCAATCAATCAATTATTTAACTGCCGCAAGGTAAAACCACTAGACTTAAAAACCATTCGAAGACGGGGCTCGTAAAACCTACTTAAGGTTTCCGTCTGAGCCGTTTCTTCCGAGTCCAAGTCGACAGTCAACGATTATCGCTAGTAGTAAATATACTTCAATTTTTGGATGTGGTTTAATTTAGTTGTCATCACATCTTAGCTACACTGAAAAGTATTGAAGTAGTGGACATCCCATTCAAACAATTGGATTTGCTTTTATAAGGGGATAAAGAGGCAATTCTGTCTTGAGACTCAGAAACGAAAGTCAAAATAATGATAAAAGTAAACTAAAAACAATGCAATAAGTTAAACTTTAACAGACAGTGAATTTAATTCAAATTGTTGCCAATCATCTTGGATTATCATAGTTTAGCATACCTTTCATGCCATTTTTATCTTACATGCTAATCTAAGAACGCATTACTTAGCCTACATGGATAATATGAAAATTAGAAAAAAAAAATATTAACCACAATAATCGCGAACTTGTTTCAAAGTATGCTCAAACTTAAAATTCTACACTGAGCACCAACGTTATTTTAACTGTCCAGTAGGATCGAGAAGCAGCGTTTATTCTTATTATTGGTGTCAATAATAAGTAATGGAACCATCGCATTTAATTAACAAGTCTGTAACCAATTTGTATCTAAGAAATGGCAATATCAAATTACCCGCATATCTACTTCACGGAGTGAACAGAACGAAAAATACACGATAGGCCTACTGGTATCTCGTAAGTGTCTATGACGTAATTAATAATATAGTTATAGATATATAACAGATCTTTTTACAGGGCGTCCGGAAATTCCACTAAAAAACTCCTAAGGCTAGTAGAAGGGACTGAGTAGACAGTAATTGAACAGGAACCCATGTCCGGAAAACGTACCGTTTTGATGTTACAACTATTACAATGTTTCGGATGTTGACTTTCGGACTTGACGTTCGGACACATATGAAGCTAGATATGCCGAGGTGGTCCAACCGCGTGGTCCCTATGACCGCCGGATTTAACTCTGGGGTCGTAGGAAGAGTATAATGCATGAGTCTCCTGCAGAGACAGAGGAAGAACTATTGCTTGCACGAGTTATGGTGCGAGTGTATTGGAACCTGATTGGTCTGTACAATGTGTGCAACGATTTTGGTGGTCGTCACATCGAGCTATTGTTGTAGTTGAGCAGTTCCGTATGTGACACAAACAACCCAGAAGACAGAGACAAATTGTTGCGAACAACTGTCGACACAATTGTTATTGTGATCAATGAATAGTACGTTTCTTTTGTGTTTCCTTGGCATTATTAGAAAATAAATTTGATTGTAGTACTATGCTCTGAGTCACACGTAACTTAAGTAACACTTAATTTTACTTGGTTGTCATAAATGATTACGTTTTAGGACATCAGATTGTGGCGTCATGTGCTGCCTACCTGGTAGCATATTAAAACAGGCACATACCAGATATTGCAATGTATCTAGCATGGAAACGGTACATATCCAGACATGGGATCCTGTTCACAATAGTCTATCGTCTACTCTTTCCCCTTAACTAGCCCGAAGAGCTTGTAAGTTAAATTTCCGAGTATCGGGCACATGTCCGTTCCTGTCTATCAAGGGATTGCACAGATCTGTTGAAATATAGTATAACTTCGAAAAAATATTAAAATAAAACAAAAAAGTCTATTTCAAAATACGAGTAATTATTTTTGTATGTCATAAATAGTTCAATCTGTAAAACAACAAATTAGAAACATGGACACTGTCAGCAAGACGGAACTCCGAAGGGTCTAAACCAGTGATGGGCATATGCCGATTCACTGATTCCGAAAAAGGATATGCAACCCGTACAGTACACATCGAGACCTGATTATAGTAACGGAAAGGGTAAGTTATTTTTTTGTTTTTTTGTTTTTGCATAGGCCTAGAGAGAAAAATATTACAACAGTTTCATGGGGGAGTGAGGTGTATCGTGTCTACAGTTATGGTCATAATTACAGCTGTAATCAGAAAATTGCATTGAGTTCACCGCTAGTCTAAACAGACTTGAAAACTATGGCATAGCAGTATAGCGTGTTAGGCCTATGTGAAAGAAAATTGTCATTTTAGCTACTTTACCTCTAAAACGATTTTTTATGGGTTATCCTACAGGAAAAGTCATTTGAATTGAACATATTATATTGAGCATATAAACAGAGTCATCAAGTTCGATTATGAATTAAGTTATTATTTAAAAAATGTACTTACTATTGGGTAAAGAACTTTAAACATAAAATTAGGTTTTCTTTGGGTTACATCAAAATGAGATAATGTTATCATTGCAAAAAATAACAAAACTAATGTTATTAAAAATTATAATTCAATATTTGGAGATTCCTTCAAGTTTCTTTGCCTTTCCTCATTTTTCTCTTTCCCCTCTCTCTTTATCTTTCTGTCTGTCTCCATCCCTCTATCTCTCTTTCTCTCATACTTACTTACTTACTTTGTCTCATTGGGAAGATGCCTGCGAGGCTACGTTGAGACAGCTTCAATTATTGGATTAATTGCCCGGGTGGTGTACAAAGACACACAGCCCTATCTGAGGAGAATATGGGGTAAGTTAAGAGACTTGGGAGTTACAGACGGTGGAGAGGGGCGCAAATGAGACCCCAATGGCACACAACTCGAGGAAAACCCAATTACAACCAAGATGCTTCTGCAGAGTTTAGTGGAGTGACACCACAATACGAGCTCCCAGGATTTTTCACACAATTTCAAGGTGTACAAAGCATGTAGAATAACAATATTTTATGTTTGAATGTGGCCACATACACACGGCCATTATTGACGATGCATTGGACGTCAATAGAAACAGTTAAGAATAACAGCATATACTTTATTGTAGGGAACTTTTTCAAAGAACGAATATGACCTATGCGTATTGTAATGGGTGATTTTGAAAATAAAAATAAATGTCCGAATAAGGTTATTTCGAGGACATTCGTCTGAACAATTACAAAATTACGATTTTCTCATACTATGTAGGGCCTATCATTTTCTGTTGTCAAGATCCCTTAATATATACGAACATTAAGTGTTTTAATTTCTTATTCTATTTTTTGTAAGTAAATAAACATTTCCTTAAATCCCCATAGTAGTTACATATTTTTATAACGCATTTTATTATTTTAACAAGTTACGTTTATTTTATTATTTATTTTTTTAAGAGACAAGCCAATGGAAATAAATATAGCATTTACTACTTCCTTCTTCAGCTTATTTATCAGAAAGCATATGTTCGGATGTTTTTTATTTTTTTATTTATAGAGGAGTTTAGTTTTCTATGTCAATCTTCGAACGCTTTCGTGGTTCTATGCCACTATATCTCAAGTACAAATTGAAAATTCTCTCCCCTTTTGATCTATAGGTATCTGACAGCAACGTATAAGGTATATGTGGACGGAATATCGTACTTTTAAGACCCCATAATACTATTGTTTGAGAAATCCTCACTTCCTGAGCTAAACGGCTAGATTACTGAGGAATTTAGGCTTTCTTAAAATCAGTGTTAAGGGGACTTATATTTCTGAAATTCCGTCTGTATAAAATTAAGGATCCCTGAGGATTGAGGCAGCGTCAGTTTCAGAAATTTCAGATAGCGCCAAACTTCACACCTTACTGCAGATCCGAGAAGAATTTCTACGTTTGGTATGCCAGGAAAACCTCAAATCATATTAGGCTTATGTCGTGGTGTTAAAAAGTATATTCTTCTCCTATTATACAAATAATATAGGTTCATTTTAATACTGCATACTTCTATGTTGTGAAGTATTAAATTACTTCGCCATTCTTTAATAACATGAAAACAAAACTCACAAGAAACTTCCAGATCTCACCTATTCTAGTCTCTGGTTAGCTGAACAGTCTGGCGCTATGACTCTAATAACCTACTTTTGTTCTTGTATGGCGCCCCAAAACATCAATAAATGCAGAAAAAGAAGCTAAGGCATTCTAATATGTTTCGTGTTAGTAAAAGTCGTAAAGCTCATCTTCTTCACTGTTGAATTTTTATGACTATCTCCCCTTGTCACTCCCCTTCACCCTAACACCCATCCTATTGTTTTACCCAGCTCTCATTCCACTTTTTCTTTTATTTGGTCACGTCAGAGTTTGAAAGCATTTCTAATTTAATTTCGCAGAGTCACATTTCTTATATAATGTTAATTATATCTTGTATAAATAAAATGAAATTATTAGTATTAAGAGATAGGCAACTGACGAAGATAAATAATTGCATTCAATATCTAATTTGTAATAACACATTCATTAAGAGAAGGAGAAGAGAATTAAAAATCGTGGTTGTACTGATTCAAGTTACAAATCTTAACACTCATCGCGAGACTTGACCATGGAAACCACAGTTCTGTTCGTTCAATGAACTACACGTGTGTAACATAAAAAGAACACTCCGTAAAATATTACTTGGGGTCTTTATGACCCCAGTAGTACTCAGTGTAATAAAGATAACCTGGAAGTAGGAAGGTTAAAAGTGGATTTTCAGACTACCGAAATTAAGAAGAAAATGCAATTCAGCAGACGTGCATTTATTGTAGGAGCTAATTGGCATATGAGTGTGATGTTTCACATACAGCAAATGTCATGATGAGTGCCACTTCTTAATGGTAGTGTGCATCAGTCCCAAGGGGCATCACGTATTGTATTAGCGGACTGTGGCTAATATCTACCTATCGAAATGCGGTGGTTGGCTGTCCCAATGGAATTTTTCCATCAAGCTGGCGACAGATGAGATATTCACCGACTCCTGTCATGAAAGTATGCCGTCAGATTGAATCTGTGCACTTATCAGCCTTGTAATAACAGTGCCTTTGAATGAAAGATCTAAACAGAGCCGGACTTTAATTCACGCAGGATGACTCTAAGTCACATATAAAATTACTATGTCACTAAGTTCTCAAGCGACGCGGTTATTACGCTTCGAATTCGATTTGAGAATGGAATATGTTTTGCCTCTTAGAAAACCACAATTCTGTACCCACTGCACGGAATAATACTGTATATCCATTTAAAATTATAACACACTTTTGGCGAACATGTGTATTTGTAAAAGTATAGGCTACAGCAGGCGTGTCAATCATGAATGAATAAAGTATAAATATTATACTATATTATACTATCATAATATCCTATAATATATATAATATATTATATTATAGTCCTATTATAGCCTATTACATATAATATACATAATATTATATATTTTTATTATATTATTGTATTACATTATTATGGATATTTAAAATGCATCTTTACCACACATTTACATTATTTTCATATCTTCTTTTTCATATGCGGCTTATTAATACCAATCGCTGTGTTCATTTTTTCTAAATACGCTATAGGTACGAATATGCTTCAGTGTTCTGTCCTTGTAAATTTACATTTTAAAAAATTCAAGCAGGTATGATAAAATTAAAGTGATAGAAATTAAATGATAAAATTATGACGGTAGACACTTGCAAATGTTTGAGATTCCACCTAAGCTGGACTCATCACTGATTCAAGAGCTGAATAAGTCACTCATAGTCGCTCTTGGAAGATATTTAGCCTATATTGCAATCTAAATATGAAAATTTTACCTGGCTCGGATTCAAACTCGATTTTCACAGCTGGGTGCCCCAAGACAGTGAAACTAGTCTGCTTCTCAGGTTGCGCCCAATTGTTCCGCTGTACCCTAGCGACCGTTCTTAACAACACTAATTCTAACGATATTCTAAAACGTGACAAGGCAATGATGTGTGGAACGGTATGTCAATGTTTATTACTGTACAATTAATTTAAGAATATAAATTGATCTGTATGCAGTTGCGATGTGAAAAGTATTACGCATTACGTGAGCTCCATGCAGGGGGATGTCAGCTGGCTGTTTCCTTGAGCATGTCATGCGTCAGGTCCGGCACGGACGGC
Organism: Ectobius pallidus; assembly: GCA_964059195.1. Lineage (NCBI taxonomy): Eukaryota > Metazoa > Arthropoda > Insecta > Blattodea > Ectobiidae > Ectobius > Ectobius pallidus. The sequence goes on from CAXKWD010000004.1 coordinate 135,317,256, forward strand.
TCAAAGGCTCAGAACATTGCAATCTAGTCCTTGGGTCACACGGTGTCTACGTACAGAACATACTTTCATTTCAAACACGTCGGTGGTCGACCTTTACAGGTATTCAATGTAAGTTCTGTAAAACACTTCCAAGACTGATGAGTTCCATTTTCATTTAGCAGCCAATGAAAATATATTTGCAGAATATATGGTCATTACAGGCTTTGATATAATTTAATACAGTAGTATGCAGCGTCCTTATTGTTCCAATATTTAACCTGCTTGTGATTAAAGGTAGGGTGAGGCGAAATTTCAAAAGGCGAAATTAATTACTTATGTACACTTTTACTTAGATCCGGATCAAACCCGGCGAAAATGGTTGCCTAAAACCAATACCTAACCAACTGTTTCATCCAAACTGACTACACCCAAATGAGCAATACTTCCACAAAGAGGAAACTAATGGGAAGAGTGAGGGAAAATAAAATTTCGTTTATTCCCATTTCGATCCGTCCCATCTCCTTCTGTGGATTATAGGCCTAGTGAGCAAACCTAGAGCCAGCCCTACGATCGGTAGGAGGCCTTGCCCTAAAGGGATACCAATGGGCTTATTTTATTTATTATTTATTTATTTATTTATACTCAACGAGTATACCAGTTCCTAAAACATGATTAAATCGTTCTGTTATGAAACTATACGTCACCTGCAGTCTATAGTAAAAACCGATTTTCAAAGTAGATAGTGCATATCTAAAAATCGATAGAAAGTACATGGTTTCCTGATGATTACACCTGACACACATATTGTGTTGCATTTACACAACAAGTTGAAATGAGCATTCCACCCCGAAAAGACAAAAAGAGTTGATTTAGATATTAAAACCGCATGCTGCGTTAAAAAATACATGGAAAGAAGTGCTCTTTTTTCAATCCATTAACATATTATTTAATATTAGGCCTAATGACATTTCCATTTTAAAGATTTTAGTAACTCTGTCAGTGTAATATTTTCACTTTGTATAATAATCACTTATTTACTCAATGGCAATAGACAATTCGTAAACAAGCTAATGTTTCATGAAAAAATATCAATAACAATTTTTAAATACACGAAATGTTGGAAAGGTTAAGTCATACTGAAAAATTTAATGTATTAGCCTGGATTTGAACCAGCATCTTCAACAGTCCGTGCCGCTGCTCCACCAATGAGTTACCAGTTCAACATTAAATTTTCAAACTGACTCACATATCCCGGTAAACCACCAGGAATTCTCATGTATGAGATAACAATGTCATGATTCATGTCTCATTTGATGAGTTACAGCAATATTGGCATTCTTACTTCTCAGGTAACTGAACTCCATGTTCACTCGCATGAAAACCAGTTGATAGGGAAGGAAAGTGTAAAACAATGTAAACAACAGTAAGCAGATTGCATGCCAAACTACCGCGAAAGAAATGAGCCAGGATGTCACTGCCGCTTTGAGGTCAGCATCGGTTGGATAATCTTTTCCACCCAAAAAGTCCTTTAGATTCGGAAACAAGTGAAAATCCCTGGATGCCAGGTCAGGGTTGTAAGGAGGATGTAAGTTACAAACATTTCCCACTTAAAATGTTGAAGTTGTGCCTGTGTTTGAGCACCCAAATGAGGCCGAGCGTTGTCGTGAATCAGAAACACCTTTTCAGACAACTTTCCACATATCTTGTTTTGGATAGCGCGTCGTAGTCGTTAAAGAGTTGCACAATAGGCATCTGGGTTTATTCCTTGTTTCTTGGAAAAAACTCCAGGCTCAGCTCTTTGGCGGTAGAAGAGTATAACATCGGCATTGAAAAACTGGTACAACGTTACAATAAATGCTTTGACAGCAATGGCGATTGCATTGAGAAATAGAGTAGGGAACTGTATCTTTGCAAATAAAGTTTTGTGTTCAAATCCTTCATTATTAATTAGTTATGCATTCTTTACTTTTTGGACGACCTTCGTACCTACGTGGAATATCCAAAATTAGAAATGGTTCATCCCACTCTATATGTTACTTTCAATATTCGATTACTTTATTAGGCTAGCATTAAGAAAGAACGTTTCCTCTTTCTTCAGCAATCCTACTTCCAAATTCTTCATTTTAAATCTTTGTTGAACCTCTGAACTTTTGGAACAGGGTTTCTCGATCACTTTTTGCCCATGCCCCCTTTGTGCCCAAAAATTAGTCCACGCTCTTTTCCTGTAGGCCTAATGAATTATTGATGTACAGGGTGCTATTAGGGATAATAAATTTAACTCAAACAATATTTTATCATGATTTTATTAATGTAGATCATAATAAAAATAATACTGGTACTGACTTTGTTCATAGAACATTAATTAATTAGAAAGGCTTAATAGGCCTGTGTTACAGGGGATTTTATTCTGACCTCACTGCAGTTAAAATTTCGAGCTGCATCATTTCATTTTATTTCTAAAGAATACAATTAATGAAAGGGCTGGCACCTGCTTTTCTTTCGCAAGATCTTGTATGTTTGTTTTCAACTGTGATAATGAACACCTTTCTCAACATCGAGCCGTACTTGATAGTTTGATTTGATGCGAGCCAGTGTAGGAAGCTCAAGATTCGCTTAACAGATACATTGATGAAAATTGCATCAACAAACTTGCTGGTTCTTTAGCAACTTGTAAGTACAAGGAAAATAGCAAACCATTTAGGCACTGGTACAGGTATACGAACGTGTGAATAAGACGTGTGTCTGAATCCCGTTAGATGTTGCGAGGACAGAATTATTTGCAGTCTTTCTTTATATATATATAAGAGACCTACAAAAGAGGTATGTGTTGTCGCAAGGTTGTATTTTTGATTTGGCTAATTCTTGTATGTTTTTCATTGCTTGCCATGCTTGCCCTAAAATTCTCCAACGCCTCCTCAGGGGGGCGACTTTCCAGGCTGAGAACCCCTGTTGTAGAACAATATCGCGATTGAAGTTACTGATTCTTTATAAATAATTCATACATTAAATACAATCCTAATATGAAATATCTAAGACTGCTTATGCGTTGGACAAACGGTAAATGAGCAAAGAAGCAACGCTGTTCTACCAAGATAATAGTAGCATTGATTATCATTGAGGTGTTTATATTTTAAAAAAGATAAAAGCGTCAACGAAAATGTAATACTCAATTTTCTTCACTCCTCTCACAGATCGACAAGCATGATCGATTATTGATAGATTGTATGATCTTCATAGAGTTTTACCATAAAACAGGCACTAAATTGGGCATTACTCCGATACCGGTCAACCGATTTCATCCAATAGCAATAGTCATATTTCCATGGACATTATAAATGCATATACCACGTTTCATGGAAATCCGATAAAGCGTTTTTGAGTTACCGCGTCTTTAAAATAAACACTACATTGGGTTTTACTCCGGTACCGGTCAACCGATTTGGTACAAATTCTATAGGTTACTTCTCATAGACGTCATAAATGAGTAAACCGAATTTCATGAAAATCCAATAAAACGTATTTGAATTATGGTGCCTTTCTAATATAATACTATTAAAATAGGCACTAAATTGGGAATTACTCCGGTACCGGTCAACCGATTTGGTTCAATACCAACAGTGTTCTTCCCATGAACATTATAAATGGGTATACCAAGTTTCATTAAAATCCGATTAAGCTTATTTGAGTTATCGCGCGTACAGGCACAAGGACGGACAGACGGTCAGACATTTTCCCGTCCCCACACACAATCTCATAAAGTACCACACTTCAATGTTGCATTTATTGTATTGAACTACGCAGAGTGGATCAAGTCACATTGGAGTGCGCAGACAGTTGTTATTGATTTTCAGGTACATGGCTGCCCACTTAAGGACTACGCTTTTCACCTACCAAGTACGACGATATTTGCAATCCCGTGAGAAAGCTCGTATTTAGCAAGGTGTAGTGAATTTAAACATTTATCATTTTTATCAAACTGAGTCTATTTAATAATCATCTACCGTTAAAATGTTTTTTTTTTTACCTTCGATAGTTTAAAAAATATATTGTAGTTATGTTCATTTTTATAGGCTATATTGAGAACTGCATTCCTTATTACGAGAGATGTGGCTTCGGGGTGACCGCATCCTTGTAGATTGTGCTGAATTGAGGCGACAGGCCGTACAACTGACTCCTTCATTAGACCGGCAGGTCCTCCCGCTACATAATTATATGAGTTGTTTTTCTTGTTGTCATGGACCTCACGTAAACTGTAGTATCCGGGTATCTGTGAACTGTTTGAACTGGTGCTCAGAGCGGTGTTAGCAAATGTGAGCGACCCGAGTTAAAGTGATAGTTAGGACTGCGTCACACCTTATTACTGTGCCATCAGGATTCTAGAAGCGCAATCAAATGATAGTAATTTGTTACCTCGACCAAACGACATTTGCATCGCTATAACAAATTCTCCCTGAAAAATAATAATGAAAAGCACATGCACGGTGATCCTGACCGAACATCGAAGGTGACCAACCTGTCCAATTCGTCATAGTCAACTTGAAAGACAATGTTTTTTCTTTCTATAGAAAAAGGTTTAAGTACTAGTTATACATGGTAACATTTCATTTATCATACTTTCAAAGAAACAGTTATCTGGCCGGCGAGTTATAATTTCCTACGCGATGTTGTAAAGAATGTAAAAATACCGTGCAAAATCGTATTAGTGTCCCACTTAAGTTGGGTGGATTATAAAGCACGGCACATAGTTGAGTGAAGTGTCATGGATGAGTATCGCGGTTATAATAAAGCTAAGAGACTTTCATGGTTCTGCAACGCTCCCCGGTGGCTAAGTATATGTTGAAAACACGAAGCCCCTGCAATTATCCTAATATTCAATTCACGTTATATTAAGTTTTCTTTATTCAGAGGGACGGGAAATACACAATCTTACCTTGGGGACTATGAGTTCTCACACCACAATTTTATTATATTATGGTGAATTACTTGCTGGCGATTCTATGCTTTACAGGACAGCATGGGAACTTACTATCTATTGAAGTAAATAATATTTTTATGCCTCGCTTTTCTGTTAGTACTTTTATTGTTTGTCTCTATTCTGTCCTGCATTTTTATTGCTTTATTTTGAATTATATAACTTCTAGACAGTATTTTTTCTACTCAATTAGGCCTATGCACATCTGTCTCTACTACATTATTTTGTACCTCAAAGTGGAGGTGTTACTTCAAAAGTGACATTTCTCAAATTTTAAGTATTCTGGCTGTAATTAAAAGTGTTGTATAATGTGTAAAAAAAACTCCACACACTCCCTCGAATTTTGTTTTATAAAATTTGCTTCTTAAACTGTCAGCTTAATAGCCTTGTCACCTCTAAAATCTAGTCGTCAATATTATAAAATGCCATTGAATGAATCTTAATGAACTTAAAATAGTAAAAACATTAAAATATCGTAGGTTCAATATTCTGTGGGATGGACGATATATTTCGGCTTTTATTCCACCATCTTCAGGTCCCAAAATGTCATAAAATATATTATGTAACTATTACTAACTAGGCTAAGTGTAACCAGTTTTATGCATAAAGTTTCTGGCATACCTTTTTCTTATTCAGTTTATCTTATTTCACTTGTCGATCCATTTCAACTGGTGTGTGCATTACATGATAGGCCTACTTTTATTTGCCAGTAGGGAAAGAGTTCAAAATGAGATTCGGTAGATCTACTTGTACGTTTTCATTGATCATTGCTTTATATATGTGATAACAAACTATTGCATTTAATTTATTTCCTTTATCTATAAATTTTAATACTGATATAGTATTTTCTAAAGTGTTCCGGTCATGTTTATGTTCTATTAAAAATTTTGCAAAAGTTGATTTGTTACGACTATATTTAAAATTTGTTGCTTGTTCTTTAAATCGCGTTTTGAATATTCTCCCTGTCTGGCCGGCATAGAACCGATTACAATCTTTGCATGTCACTTTATACACACCAGTCTTGTCACATTTGTTTACATTTTGTTTTGTTGTATTGTATAACATTAGTCTTATTTTTAAGGTTATTTTAAGTTTTAGAACTAATTATAACGTTCTCTTTCATTTTGAGAACGTTGATTACTCTCTATATGTTCTTGTCGGTATAGTTGAAACATATTAATTTGTTTTTTTATTTTTTTTTCTGTTGGTAGTTTGAAATGTTTTGTTGTCTTAGTTTTTTGTATCAGGAATACGTTTAATGATTTTTTCTATTTCCATAAATATTTATATTGACCCTTTATTTAATTCAATGGATATGGATAATAATAATAATAATAATAATAATAATAATAATAATAATAATAATAATAATAATAATAATAAGCTTTATTGTAATAAATATACAGACAATGTCTGAGATTGTTTACTATCAAAAGACTTAAATCTTCGTTACGTGATCATAGTTTCAATTTCATAATTAGATGGTTACAAAGTCGTCTTACCAAAAATTGAGTTTACCTCTAAAAATTAGAACTAGCTACTTTAGATTAATTATTTTTGAATGTTTTCTCGTCGTGGAGAAAACTATCTTCGGAAATTTCGTTCAAAACTTCTCTAATATCTAACTAGCTTATTCTGTCGTTTTATGGCATTATCGGTATTTTATCTAGTGTTCATACCCATATATATTGTTCATACTCATATATAACACTCATTTAGTGTTCATACTCAGCACTGTGAGTCTTTCTTTTGGTATCATCTGTTTATACGAAAACAGTCCTTACTACTATGCGGTGTTTTTTTTATCCCTTTCGTGTTCTTGCTATCGTGGTACAAAATTATAATTCCAGCACGCAGTAGGCCTAGGCATAACTTAAATTACCACACGTGATGTTAAGTGGGGAAAATATTCTGTAACGATATAAATCATATTATTAGTATTTTGTTTCCCTAAGTAAACGAGTATCGTAAGTATTGTGTCCATAATTTTAATAATATTTATCAATTTTAAATGTAGAGAGTGCCACACCTCAACTTGTAAGCAGTTTTCCCACTAACACTTGAACAAGTTAATCCTAATTATAATTTATAAGCAAAACTGAGTGATGTACTGTTGAGTGGCATGTCCAAACTTGGAATTAAGACACATTCATTGGATATGGTATGACACAAAGGATTGCATGTCCAACAACAGTTATGACATCGGTGGTGAAGTTAGCAATGGCGAGGAAAATTCTTTGTCAGCAGGGGAAAGTGTAATTAGCACATCCAGAAGGTCCATCAACAGGCGCAAACGACATGCGATTTCAGAGCAGCTGACATTACTCCCATGGCAGCTAGATCTTCGTCAACCCCATCTTAACTCTCTTCTATGAGGGTCCGTGCCATCAACTTGTGACAAGGCTACAAGCACGGGAAACTAATTTCACCACCAAGACAATGGACATCAAAATTGTTAATTACGTGGCATATCCTCAATCATTCGTCTCAGTTCTATTAGAGTCTCATAGTATACATCAATTAAACCGAAGGCATGTTCTATGATCCTCGAAAATAGAAGATCGTGACAAGGGATGGAAAGAAAACGAGCGAAGGCCTTAATAGAGCGGTCTGTATGGGTGTTCAATGGAGCTTTTTAACACAATAATCGAACATTTATAAAAATAAAATATATAGTTGTTCTCATTGCCAACGGCTCTCATAAAGTCATAAAGTAGTAATTCAATACGGACGATTTCTATAAATTTTATTGAAATTTTAAAGTATTATTTTAAGATTTCTTCTGAAATTTTCTATCCGCAAATATATCAGCTAGCATCCTTCTGACTTAGGGGACGGAGCCTCCTGGTGAAAGTTTCATTTGTCAAAAACAATTTTAGATACGATTATTTCTCTATAGAGGACAGGGTGGCAGTAAGCTCATCATCTTGACGGCCATCCAATAAGAAAATATGGTAGGCCCATTACTTGGGCATGAAAAGTGCTATGAATTTGACCCAGAGATTCCAATTTAGGCTTCGAGTTCTTCAATTAGTATTAGTATTAGTATTAGCCCATAATGTCCCCGAGGGGCACGGGCCTCTCTCCTGGGAGAGGTGGCTTGTGTTCGCAATCCCGGTTAGCCATTCCGGGAAGGATCTTCCTATTATTACTTATGCCTATAGTCTATCATTTATGGTCCGATATGTAGTCTATCATTTTTGTTGTCCTATATATAATTCTAGCACTGTACACTGAGTTCTTCAATAACGAACAGTAAATGTACGAAAATGGACCCACCGGCTTATAGTCCATCCTGTAAGACATGATTATGCTCAGGATGTTTACGTCCTGAAAAATCATTCTACCTGGGCCTGGTCTGAACCCGCGACTCATGGATCAAGAGGTCATCACATTACGTTTACATCACCGAGGTCGAGAACCGTAAATATATGGATATGATTAAATATATATTATAATGCAAGCTATTCAATATGGCTAACGCTGTTGATTATGCCATAAGAACTTTTTTATTTCTTCTATTTAAATCGTTCAATCTCCTTTAAGAAGCAAAGTAAAGATTGGTAGCTGTCGGAAAGGTTAAAAATATAGCCTAACATTAATTTCATATTCTCTCAAAGTACAAATTTGGGGCAATTGTATAGGCCATGTGGTTACATCAATGCAAGTTATAGTAAAAATAGTTCTGCTGTGTTGCTAGTGGTTAGCGTTACGGACTACGGAACCGCAAGTTTGGGTTTGATTCCCGGTACCTTCTCGAATTTTTCTGAGGTAGGGAGGTCTGGAACACGGTGCTCTCAGCCTCGTGGCACCAGCTGAGAAAATGTTTGATAAAATAGTGGCACTTCTGGCCACAAAAGTCATTTCTAACGGCCATGGGAGTCTGTATGATTACCACATGCCCCAATCCTGTCATCTGCAGTGGACAGATGATAGTTTAAGTCCCAGAAGGGAGTAGTACCACAGAGTTTACATTAGTTGGTGTGTGTAAATTAAATATTCATTTTTTTAAAACTTTGTTTTGTTTATTTGTTAAAGTAGACATCGGATTTTTAGGTTCTCACAACTTATATTGCACTAAACTATAACTATGTTTTTACGAACAATTTTTGTCTCAAGTGTCAAAGTTTCAACTCATGGGAGTTCGTTGTACTTCACCTGGTCAACGAATAAGTCAGGCGTGATTTACCTATATCCAGATAGAAACTAACCTATAAGAACCTAACAATCCGATGTCGTGTTATTAATGAGTTACATAGATTCTTTGTCTGATTAAGGGTTTGAACTAGAATACTAATTTAACATTCTGCTGTTTAAAATTACATTGCTATGATTATTTTCTATATATCATACTAGACTAGTTTATACCGTAACCTTTTCATGTCTAACAACATAATATACAATAATATAACACTCTGGTGGTTTCATTGAGTTTGTCTGCTTTTCTTTCCCATAAAATCTCCTCAACCGAATGAACAAAACAGTGGTCAAATCGAATTCAGAGCCCACTATCAGTATTTCAAATTAAATTTTCTACAATAAAGGTCTCTTCGAATTTTTCGATATCTCTTAGGCTACTCTTGTAGATAGAAGGCCACTTTAGTGACATTCCGTGAATAATATGATTATGTTCCTTTTTATCTAACAAAGTACAAATAACCAGCTATTGATATTTACAAAGGGACTAAACCAATACAATTTCCCAATAAGGGTTATATTAATGATAAACTTCATCTTGATTTCTTTGAGGGAAATTTTAAAAGTATAAAAAAAATCGTCTTATACCCTCAAACTATAATACTAAGATGCCATGAACATAAGAGAATGGGGACATCCTTTTACAAAGATCTTTTTACAACTTATTATATATATTTATAAGTCAGTGTTTTATTATGAGAAAATTGTTTACATATTCTGATGTATGATGACTTATTATTTAAATTTGGTAGGATAAAAACTGTTGTGTGAAAAGTTTCTTAATTTGATCAGAAGTAGATTTATGCATATGCAATTATATATCTGTACGATCTAAGATTAATATCTGGTACCCTATGATCCCCAGGTGGGGCGAAGGGGCCTCCAAGTGGAGGTTTCATTACCTATACTAATTTTGATATGCTTATTTTCCGAGAGAGGGTGTAGAGGGACAGGTGGTAAGCCCATCGCCTCGCAACCCCCCTCTGGAAACTAAGTATTTCTTGGACGTGAAAGGGCCGAGAAATTTTGTCCAGAGCTCTAATTTAGGCTTGGAGTTTTTTTAAGTGCCGTAACTCTACGACGCGGGACCCCCAGCTTAAAGTCCCTCCCGGAGGACTCAAGATTAATATAGGATTAACTACACATAAAACATCTATGTCTTGTCACAATTGCTGAATAGTCATACAGCGGTCAACAAGAATAATTAGCAAGTATAGTTCTTGCACGTTCTAATGTTAAAATTATCACATTTATGTTATTATACAATCAGTGTTGGGCATTAATCAATTAATTTTTCAATCAACTCGTTAATTGACTAAAAATTTAATTGCAATTAAATTAATTGCAATTAAACATTTAATTGCACATTGCAATTAAATTATTTTGATTAATGTATGTTAATCGTAACTAGCAATTAGAATAATTGCAATTAAAATAATTGCAATTAACTTGTTTAATTGTTCTATGAAACAATTAAAACTAACAATTAACTTACTTACCTTTACCGAAATCAATTAAAAGTATTACAAGGTTTCGAAAATGTTACCTACATTAATAAAAATCAAAACTACTAAATGATAAAAAAAAAAGATATCATCCTTCATTATATCCATTATTTATATTTTAATGTATGTTTTTCATTCGTGCAATGTTTTGACATAGTACATAACAAAAATGTCCACCGCTGTGGCTCAGGGGATGCGTTCAATCCTCTCCCGCAGCGGGCCCGGGTTCGATTCCAAGTTACCTAGGTGATATTTTTTCCGGGGTTTTCCCTCACCTGTGAAACAAATGTCAGGTAACTTTAGGTCCTTCTGATCCCCGGATATCATCTGGCCATCATCATCTTCCTCCCCATCCTCGCCTTGTTCTGAGTGTGTGTGTGTGTGAATGGTGTGTATCGTCCAATGTGTTCGTGTTGTCTCGGAGGTGGCCCAAGCATTGGGCTGATCACTCATCCGGGGAGGTCATCCATGTCCTTGTCTGGTCAAAAAAGTATGTATGTACGGCCCGGGCGGCTTGGGTTGCTTAAATTCTAAATGTATGTGATCCGCCCGTCCGTCCATGTGTCTTTACGCGCCATAACTCAAATACGCTTTTTCGGATTTTCATGAAACTTGGAAAACACATTTATAATGTCCATGGGAAGAACCCTATTGATATTGAACCAAATCGGTTCACCGGTACCGGAGTAATGCCCAATTTAGTGCCTATTTTAATAGATTATGGCGCCCTCGAATACGCTGTATCGGATTTCCATGTAACTCGATATACGCATTTATGTCGTCCATGAGAAGTACCCTATGGAATTTGAACTTAATCTGTTGACCGGTACCGGAGTAAAACCCAATTTAGTGTACATATTAAAGGCGCAATAACTCAAATATGCTTTATCGGATTTTTATGAAACTTCGTATACACGTTTATAATGTCCATGGGAAGCCGTCTATTGATATTCGACTAAATTGGTTGGCCAGTACCTGAATAATGCCCAATTTAGTGCCTTTTATGTTAATATATAAGAAGTCGCGATAACTCAAATATGCTTTATTGGATTTTCCTGAAACTTTGTACACCCATTTATAATGTGCATGGGAAGACGTCTATTGATTTTGGATAAAATATGTTGAACTGTTTCGGAGTAATGCTCAATTTAGTGCCTATTTTATGGCAATATACGTATTCGAAAGAATTTATATAAAAAAAAGCAAATCAGTTATCATGACAACATAGTCAATTGTTTTACTGTGATCTTATAAGGCTTTGGCAATTAAAATACAGTTAGCTATGACAACACTATTGCTTTGCATGCGCTTATCAAACTAGACCGTTAAACTGACCCAGGTGGCTAAGATGGTAACGACTTGGTCTCATATTCTGGAGTTCCATGGTTCAAATCCCGAAACCGGTCAATTTAACTTTTTTTTTGTATTCTGCATATCATAATTGCAATCATAACTGATTAAACAAAAACATACTGGCACTTTGTTACATCAGTTTACCTGATTTTATTTCAACATACAATGGCTTAGAATGTGCCATAATACCTTTCCAATCGCAACTGTGTCGCGACCCATCTCTGCTTGCAAAGAGATTATGACTCATGCATGGAAATATTTCCACCACGTGCACCGAATTCCGCAATGCCATCTTGTGTCTTCTGTTGGAAGGTCAAGAACCCCTTGTGGTTCGCGAACCAGTAAATGCCCATGTATGCCGTACAGACTTAACTTGGTGGCCGACTGCCGTTCAGTGCTCGCTTACCCGTCGCTTGAACTAGTCTTCTAAGTTGCGCGTGCTGAGTAATGCAAATATTTCTTGGAGTTAAGACACAGTTTCGCATACTTCTGTGTGTTTTGTTTTGAACAACGTAGTTAAATGCAGTGTTTTTACCTAATTGTGTAAAAGAAAATGTCGTCGACAGAGGACATTGACAATGACAGTAACATTTCAGTGAATGTTTCGGGTATTAATGAGTCATTAGAACCGATTTCGCCTGTATCACTAACCGACGCCGCCGAGTGCTCGTCATCTTCGCAAGTGCGGACTCTCTTACTTGATGGAACATTTTTCAAGTACTTGCCTGAAGAGTCTATTGGTAATAAAACCACAGCGGTGTGTATGAAATGCCCAAGAGAAGTCACGACAAAAGTTAAAGGATATGTTAATTGTACATCAAACTTTTTGAGTCATTTGAAGCGAAAACACGGAAACCAGTGCGTTGAAGAGTACAAAACATATGTGAAAAGAAAGAAAACTAACGAAAAGAAAAAAGTGGATTCTACAATCAACATCAAAACTAGTAAAACAAAGAAATCAAATGAGAATAAACTTACCCAAGCACAATTCGATGAAAATATTTTATACACTCCATGATCCCATTACGAGCAGTCGAAGATATATATTTTTCAAAAATTTTTACGGACTTGGAAATTTCTGAAATGGGCTTAACTCTAATGAGTCGACGTACTTTAGGACGTCGTATCGAAAAACACTACGAAATGCAAGTGACGAAGATAAAGTCGGAACTAAAAGAAGTTGACTATGTGTGCACAACAGTAGATATTTGGTCCGGCAAAAAGAGAAGTTTTATCGGAGTTACAGCGCACTGGATCACACATGATCTACGCAGAGTTTCAGTGGCATTAGCTTGTCAAAGATTCAAAGGCGTCCACAGCTACGATCGTCTATCCGAAATCATTCAAGAAATTAATGCAGATTTTGACCTCAATACGAATAAAGTTGTTGCATCAGTGACGGACAATGGCAGCAATTTTGTAAAAGCTTTCAAAATATTCGGTGTCAAATTAACCAATATTTGATTTGATTTGATTTGATTTATTTGTTCTAAGACACTTTACACTGGCCCTTAAATTATACACTTTTGAAAAGGAGCCGTACCTACCATCCGGTTTCTGGCAGGTCCTTTTCCATATAATACATGCATACATAATTAACACACGGCAGATAGTTCAACGTCATCAATCACATTAGTTTTCGTACTTAAACACTACCTTTATTGAACTGCCGATCGTATATCTTCATAGGGCACACGCTATCATTAACCAATATTAATACTGTTGATGAAGCTATGCTAGACTTTCAACCACCTGAAGTCACATCTGAATCAGATGTTGAAGAAGACGAATCATCAAATATAGAGGATCCTGAGAATATTCATTTACTTCCTGCCCATTTTCGATGCTGTGCACATACGTTAAGCTTATATCTGTAGAATCGCGATAGTTTTGCAGCCACATTTTTAAATATTTTTGAGGCTTAAACTAGTCAACTGGTGGCCCAATTGAATTTATGAATATGATGTCCCTCTACATCAAGTGTGGAATGTCCAATTTAATAAATAAGTACATTAATTAAAAGTGACCGAAACAGAAGGTATACACAATGAAGCAGAAAGCATAGGCTAACGATTGAGATTAGATAGAGGATATACGGCTTATACCTGCGTATACTCTCGAATACACCACTTAAAAATGTCTCTTTCACTTTTCTAGTCCTGATAGATATTCGTGCAGGAATAACTTCAACGTGACCTGCAAATTGCCTTGGTTAAATAGAGAATAAAACTATCAAATAATAAATTAACCATCATTTTTCTCTTCACATAAATAGTTCGGCATGTAAGAGACATTTATATTCGATTGAACAACTCCGCCCCTATGATTAATGAGGTTATGGAACTCCAGTGTTGTAAAATTATGTAAAATGTGCCGTGTTGATTGAACCTTGAGAAACACCCACGATTCCAGTTCCCTTATCGCGAGATGTGGAGTCTAGGTGAAAGTATGCGACGGCAACACCTGTATCTGCATTGCTCAATATCGAATTCCGTGTCCAACCTGATGAACTCTAATGACGCTAAACACACAACAAGTTCGTACAGACCGAGCATCAATTAATCTTTAACCTAAATATACGGACACAGATTTCTAACTCAAGGCATCTGGTGAATCATTCTTCCTTAACCTCATCTACCTCGCGTCTGAAATTCATTAATGCTTCGGTATAATGGATTTCGGCTTCATGCCTTCATATCTGTTTTACAAGACTGCATGAAGTTTCATCATTCTCACAAACACCTTCTTTTCAACATCTCTTTAGTAAATCACTCCCGTTTACATATTTTACTGAATGAGACATGTCTTTAATACAACATTATACATACTACATACTACATTATACATACATTATACATACTAGATCTAATTATTGTAAAAAATGGTTTAAGAGAGGTTTTATTTTGCGAGTAGGTATGATTGCGAAACGAGACCACAAGGGCGTGTGTGCGAACCTACGAGCAAAATAAAATAATTTTACCCTGTGAATCAAGAACTGCCGTCAGTTGCCAAACCATAAACTTCTCCATTAGCAAGGGAAAATCTCACAGCATAACTTTCTTTGTATGTTTAATTATACTCAAGACACCACAGAATAATGCTTCTGTTTAACATTATGTCAGCATACTTAAGGGAAGAAATCCCATCTAATACTGGGATATCTTCGACTTCCGTAGCGATGCTCTACCAACTGAGGTAGTCAGAGTTCGTTTCACGGCGCCAGATGTGATTTGTGTTCTTTGATTGCCCTTAAATGTCATCTCAATGAAAGACTTTACTTCGTATACAGTATCCTATTGTGAGGCACACTAATTTAGTGATTTTGTTCCCGAGTTTCCACTGTTATTGTACAGTACCATATAAAATATAGATGTATATATAGTTATGATACCACAGAGTTGAATGTTACATGAAGTATTTATATTCTCATTTAGTTTATTTGCCGATTTCTTTTCCCTTATTTTTACGAGTACCGGTATAGCATTACAGCTGTAGGCCTATCTAAAACATCATATAATTATTCAAGAGTTATAAAATAAAATAGAAAAAGGGCGATAAAAATAACAAAAATGTAAGGCATGTAAGCCTATAACTTTCTAAGGTTATTTTGTCCTAAGTGAAAATCCGTATGTTTCACAAAAGTATCATCATGCGTTTATAACTCAGAATTGGGCACAAAGCTCACCAAGAAGTTACACTATTTTTGCCTTTCGTTAAATTCATTGTGATATGGATTTAAGCATAATGTGCACTCAAAGGGGGGAGGAAAGGTGTAGAAATTGTGAATGGAATGAAAGTCAGGAAACGAGCGGACCTCTAGAAAGGAAAATCCTTTTTTGTGGTCATCTCGAATACTCTGCAGCCTCTTATGGAGGTTAATATTCATTTCATGGTCACCATAAACCCGCGATGGATGTCGAACTAATGCTAGGTGTACATTAAAGTCATACAAGAAATAGGTACTCCACCTGAGTCACATGGTCGTGGAGTGTCTGAAGACATAATGATTGATTGTAATAATGCTGATGCAATGCAACTAGAAACATAAAATATAATGGAAATACCGTAGGTACGATTTCTAACCCAGGACATGTCTTGGAAATGTAAATCCACTTTATAATGTAGTACTTTAATAATGATTACATGGGAGCTAGGGTATTATATTGTCTAACGCGCATGTATGTGTGAGTGCGTCTGTTAGTGTGATGATAGGGGACAGGAACAGGTCACGATTTTTCCTGTATCACGTATCACGAATCCCGCGGCACAACCTTCTCTTAGTGTCACATGCTTTGGACAGGTCTTCTCTTTCAATGCCACTTTGATGCGTGTTAAAAAAATATATAGATATATACATTTCCAGCAACCATCATGCGTGCCCTGAGGACGTTTTAAAATTGCCACAGAGCCAAAGGTAATGCGTTCACTGAAAGTATGCAGTCTCGAGTGTCTCACAATATTCACTTTTCCCACATATATTAAAAACATGCAAGTTAAAAAATTTAGTTTTTTCTAGCAGACTCAGAACATAGATATGAGCTGAACGTAATGAAAATGATGATGAGGATGATGATAATAATAATAATTCATTGGTAATAACAAAATAAAGTAATTTAATACAAATTAGTAGCACACCATTTAAAGAAAAAAGTAGTTGACTTTGGAGACAGATTCCTCATATTTATAATTTATAACAATAGCCTATTATTGATTTCGTAAATCAAGAGTAGCCATTTTTTTTGTAGACATTCCATGTCGCTAGCATCACACAAACAGGCATAGCCAGAAGACCTATGATGCAAGAGCTATAAGTGAAGTATAGCTCGCAACCCCCATGAATTTTCATGTCGCTAGCATCACACAAACAGGCATAGCCAGAAGACCTCTGATGCAAGAGCTATCGGCGAAGTATAGCTCGCAACCCCCATGGATTTTCAGGAAAAATCGAAAATCAACCCAATTTTAGTCTGTATTGTTCTTTAAAACCTACAGAATCGGTCCCTACAAAAATATGAAATATATGTAAATTGCTAAAGATGTGCGCACTTATCTAATTCAAAATGCAGTTTATTATGCACCATGAGGTACTGTTTACCGCTGAAGACAATTCAAGTAGGCTGGTGAAGACTAATCTAAACACGAGCAAAGAAATATTTCTGCTTTATGTATTTTGGGTTGTACATGATGCAGTTAGGGGGTGCACTCAGTCTCGTGATTCAAATTGAGGAGCTACTTGATAGAGAAGTAGCGGCTCCGGTCATAGAAACCACCATTAAAGACCATGGGAGTTGGCATGCTGACCACATGCCCCCTCAATCCTGCCGTCTGCCTATAGGCTAGTAGGTGACGCAGCGGTCGGGTGGTAGGCCTTATCCTTTCTGGGATGTTAGCTCCACGGAGTTAAGTTAAGTTTAGTTTACATATGCAGTAAATAGAAAGGAAGCCGAACGCATCTGCTAAACTAAGTTATATCACTGTTACCAAGTAACCCAACTGTCACTAAGTATTGTTGGGACTCTATGAGATGATTGGATCGTTTATTAGATTCTTCATGTTAAGCTTGAGGTACGCCATTGAAGGAGAAGCTGGTAACGTTATCACCATTCTTTTTGCTCCGCTCAGACATAAGCGGTTAAGATAGCTTTCTAAATAAACAATTTAGTATTTAAAATGAAATTCGAAATACGAGCATAAGAAAGACAGCAGTTGGCAACAGTTTACACAGCTGAGTGACAAACTAATCGGATAAAATATTTTTAGGAAGGCAAATGGAACTCTTGAAGTCAACCAACGGTCACAAGGAAGAATCAACTCGGAACGCGGCGGCCGTCACCTATACTAAGCCGAATTATTGGTAATTAATTTTCTCTTTGAACTTTGAAAACACGAGATCAGTTTTCGATAGAGTCGAATACTGAACGCTCAATATGTCAGTAGGTATTATGGTATAATGTTGACACGCTTTGAAACGGAATAATCGTTCATTAGATTCTGCATAGTTAGCTTTATGGGCAAATGGTAAACAAATTTTACTTCTCAGTAGTCTAGGATACATATTTTTATATTTAATGAGTAATTAAACTTTTTAAAAGGAAATGATACTTATGTAATTGCACAGATTTTGTTTTACATTACAAATTAATAGGTATATAATAAATACTCAGTGAGTATTGTGCTTACATTAATATTTCTAAGGAAGTCGTGCAGACGTCATGTTATTGGTTAAAATAATAAATGACTTCACTTTGAACAAGTAAAAATGTTACTTTCCGGAAACCGAAAACAGGGGTGCATTTGCTTGACCATGTATTCAATTTGTTTCTAGCCTATATAAATAAATAAAAATATATAAATATTTATTTTTCTGCTGTACATTACACTTCTTAGAGGCACAATCCCGGCCCAGGTCGATGGCATGAAACAGGTCCATGTCTGTAGATTTAGAGGCAAGTAAAAGAACTCTTGCGGGACAAATATCAGGCACATCGATGACGATGACATATATCCCCGTCGTTAAATAACCATAAAACAATCAGTTCTTAGATACATAGGTATATATTTTCTTACGTAGCAGGGTAGGCCTACAATGTTAAAAGAACCTATAACAGTTAAGAAGCATAGTGAAAGAAGATTTTGTAAAATAAACTCAATTGAAAACAGAGTACAAAGGCACACAACGAATGATGCGGCCAATGGTGTCAATTTAATTACTCGATAGTAATAATTTGTGTATTTTTTACTTGGTGGTTTATAATAGTCTAACGATCCTTGAGGTTTCCAGGTGCGGATAAAGTGTCGAGCTCAGTCATTAGGACGTAACTTCCGTTTCGTCTAGACGTCTTGCAATATAGATTTTATAATCAATAGGCTCCTACGTATTGCTATTTATCAAACAATGAGCGGCCTGAAGTGTTGACAATGCTTTCTTATCCTTGCATTAATGCTCGATTGTGAGGACTAAATTATCATGTTCCAGTTTTTTTCATGTCGGAGTGGAAGAAAATCAGCGCCGAAATAAATGCCTTACATGAAGAAGAGCTCAGTTAAACCTCACAAGAGTAGACTAATGTTATAAGTAGACCTGGGATTTTAGGCTCTAAAAAAATTAGTTTTAGGCACCTAAAGTAGGCTTTTAAAACAAGTAAAATAGGCTTTTAAAAGAGAAAATAGGCACTCAAAATAGGCTTTTAAAAGAGAAAATATGCACTCAAAATATGCTTTAAAATGGGTAAAAAGAAAGAAAATAGAGATCCTAAATACTTCCTTAAAAAATAAATACCTATTCTTAACAGAAATAACGGCAAAATTAAGAAAGAATTAAACAGGAATTTATTAAAAACAGTTATGGATTATATGAAAAATCATCAGTAGTGAACTAAAACCTTAATACTAAAATCACTTAACATAATTACAGCACTGTAGGCATCCCCTAACGAAGTATTTGCGAAGAACATTAACTTTCATTCGTAATTTGCTTTGCAGTACATAACGATGATCTTCTCCAAATTTTCCACCGTCAGGCTGTGTCTTTTGCCTGTTAAAATCATTTTGAAGGCAGAAAAAGAGCGCTCCACACTCATAGACGTTAGAGGGGCATAGGAAAATTTACCTACATTTTTCAGTTCAATTTCACTAGGTAACTCTACCTTTTCCCCATCCATTACCTGGTGTACTCTTTTCAGCACTGAATAACCTGGATTTTTCTGCAGTACACTAGCCCACTTGTCTCTTATTGTAAGATTTGAGGCTTTCCTGGCGAATCTTATGTAGAAAATCTTCTCGGGTTTGCAGCCAGGTGAGAAGTTTGTTGTGGTCCAACGTTTCCGAGGCTGACGCTGCCTCCATCCTCAGGGAATCTGAAGTGTCGAGTTTTAACATGTAGGGGATATACTCGTATATACCAACCCGTGTTGGGCGGAGTCGACCAATCAGGGAGCAGCTGTTCTGTTTTCGGTCCCTTTCCGGGCCAAAATGTTCCTTTTACCTTTCAGGCCCTGAATGCATTTGTTCCAGGCCTGGTTGACAGTGAAACCTTCATCCCTGTTAAAGTTTGTGTCTTCCAGTCTAATTTCAATTGCCTCTCTGATGATCTGGTGCCAATAGCGTGTTGTCTTGGCGAGTACTGTTGTGTTTTTAAATTCTATTCTGTGGCCTGGTCCAGAATTAATGGTGTGGTCTGCAACTGCTGATTTGTCCGGGTAGAAGAGTCTAATGCAGCGCTGTTCAATTGTGCGTGAAGTCTGTCCGATGTAGGCTTTACCGCATTCACACGGGATGCGATAAACACCCAGAGTTCTAAGTCCCATGTTGTCTTTCACTGGTCGTAGGAGGTTCTTAATTTTGGGGGGTGGCATGGACACTGTACGGATCTGGTGTTTCATTAGAATCCTTTCTAGCTTCCTGGACAGGTTTCTAAAGTATGGCAGGTAGGCAGTTCTAGTCCTTTCTCTTTGGGCGGTGGTTTCCTGAGAACCGGTCCTTTTCAGGGCCAGTCGGATTTCAGCGTCCTGGTACCCATTCTGTTTGAAGGTCTTCTTAAGATGATTTATTTCCTCGGGTAGGCTGTCTGTGTCTGAGATGGCGAGAGCTCTGTTGGTAACTGTATGAAGGACACTCCTGCGTTGGGCTTGGTGGTGGTGACTGTTGCCGTTAAGGTAGAGATCGGTGTGTGTAGGTTTCCTGTAGACTCTATGTCCTAGAGTTCCATCCGGTTTCCTCTGGATTAAAATGTCCAGAAACGGAAGACAGCCATATTTTTCCATTTCCATGGTGAAGGTGATGTTAGGATGTATGCTATTGAGGTGATTCAGGAAGTCCGGTAGTGTTTCATGTCCATGGGGCCAAATGATGAGCGTGTCATCTTGTCTCTTATTTTATCCCCTACCTTGCTCCTAGCACTCTGTATATTGTTCTCAGCTTCCTCAATTACAGAATATTGGTGATTGAGACCGTTTCCTTTTTCCTCCATTTTTGTAATGGTGACTGGAAGAAATGAAAAATTTGCTGAATATATGCAATGTCTCTCTGAACACTGGAATAATCCTTTAGCAGCTCTTTGACAGATGACATACATGCGGAGTTGTCCGTTAAAGGCAAATCGTCTATCACAGTCATGATTTTCTCAAGATGTTCTGCATAATATAGGGCCGCTTCCATCCAGGAACCCCAACGGGTGATGATTGGCTGTGGTGGAAGGGGAATAGAGGGGAGTTTCTCTCGAAAGATGACTATTCTTGATGGAGCCTTACAGAACACTTTCTTCATTGTTGAAACGAGGGTATTTACTGCAGGAAATTCGGCCCTAACTGTTTCTGCGAGTCTATGCAAGGCGTGTGTCATGCAAGTAAAATGAATTAAAGAAGGGTAGAAAGTTTTTAGGAGAGGTGCAGTAGCCATCATGTAGCAAGCAGCATCGGGGACAAGAAGAAGGACTTGAGAATCATCAACACTCCCAGGATACAACAATTGCAACCCCTTGTTGATGAAGTATGCAATGCTTTGACTATTGACTTTCTCTAGCTGCTTAGAGCAAAGAAGGTGACCAGTAGATGCCTGATTAGGTTCCAGTTTTCCTACTATAAGATTAGCAATGTACCTGCCCACAGAGTCTGTGGTTTCGTCCACACACAACCATATTCAAGACTCCCCAATATCCTCCCTGACTGACAAAATGACCTCATTGTAGCAAATATCTAAGTAGTTTTTCTTTAATGTAGGTGCTGATGGTATGTGCTGCTTGGTGTATTTCTGTAAAAAATCTCTGAAAACAGGATTGTGCACAGCATTCCAGGGAATATTTGCTGCAACTAGGGCTCTACACATATCAGCATAGAAACCATTTTGGGTTGTGGGAGAGTCAGCGCCGTTCCAGACCTCATAGCTTTCTAAATTACTGCCGGTACTGGAAATCGAACACATGCCACCTGGACGAGGTCTCTAAAATTAATTAGAGGAGCCAATATCGAAAAAACCTTGATCTTAGATTAATATGAAAAATACACATAGGCTACCGGTTTATTGCAGTACTGGCAGAAAATAATCTTGCCATCAAAAGCCATTCCTGGATATTGTGTAAGCCATTGCTGTATAAGCAAGCTCTTAGATGATTTTGTTTTAGGCATCACGAACGTACTTAAACACTTCACTTGTTCTTTCACTGGCGAATTGACACAATGTGTCCTGTCTTACTACCTGCTACTTGTTCTTTTGAGCTAATCCTCCCCTTTTCCCGTCAGTCAGCATTTCTTTGGTGAAAGTTGTCTGGGAAAATCAAGTTTGTGTGAAAAAACCTACCCCGCTGTTTTGCCGTTCTGCTCTTCATTCAGGGATGTCCATTATATGTTTGTAAAAATTACAGAAGTAGAATTTTATTTTAAATGTACAAAATAGGCATTTTAGGCACTAAAACAGTGAATTAGGCTCTAAAGGACCAAATAGGTATTTTAGGGCACTATAAAACTCTATAAATGTAAGTGACTTATCATGAAACGTCGACATATTTTTAAAAAATCATGTTTTTTCTTAAGGAACAAAATAGGCATTTGCCTTAAAATCCCAGGTCTAGACTTATAAGCCAGAAAAATTTGTCCCGGGCAGCAACTGAGCTCTTACTTCTGCAGGTACAGCTAGGCCAACCTAAGAACTTACCCAAATCCGTTCCAAACATTCCTCTATCTACAGAATTATCACAAATGAAAGTAGCAGTGGTTCCTTCATTTTAATGCTGTCCAAACTTATTAGTATAAGAGCTCAATAGAGAAAAAACATACGATGACTTTTTAAATTTCAACCCTAACTAGAAAATGAAGTTTAGGCAAATTGTTCAGCATTTAATATTGAAAATAATATAACTTTATCGAACATTTTAAATACTGTTTGAGTGAACCAAGTCGAGAAATGATGCGAGTTTTGAGTAATGAAAGTATTTTAAAGAAAAGCTCAGTGACATATTTATTTACTTATATTTAAAACTAAACTAGACTAAACTCCATGCGCTATACCCCTTGAGGAATTAGGTCTGCAACCGCTGCGTCATCTCCTATAGGCAGATGGCAGGATTGGGGGCATTAGTCAGCATGCCGACACCCACGGTCCGTAACCAGCAACGCTAACCACGGAACCACGCAGGCGGTCACTTATGTTTAAAGTGAACAAAATACTTTTTTTTGTTGGTCCTTCACCGCCTCCGGAGCCTTCGGCCATAGGCCATACTCCGGTCCCAACAACTTTTTGGCACTTGTGTTCTTTTGCTCTATTTTTCGCTCTTGTGTATTTAAACTTGTGGGTAATATGTTTTGAGCTAGCTGTTTGATTCAGCACTAATAGAACTGTGTAACTCTATTTGTGTTTTGTCGTCTGTTTGTCGGGGGTCGTCTCTCCGATCCGGTATTTACCTAATGAGTGAGAACCCCCCCCCCAAAAAAAAACCCCTAGGATCGGCTATGTGAGAGGTTCCCGCAGCAACCCGGGCTCTTGGGCTATTGCCGGTATGTAGTGCTCGGTTTAATCCCAGGAGTAAGAACTTTCTCCTGAGATAAGTCTCACTATTAGGTTGTCTCCAATATGATAAGTTTAGACATCGTCAATTTCCTGTTTCTTTCTAATTTATATTACACACGTTGCAAAGTCTTTGAATACTGTGTTTACTGCTTTAGTTGTCCAGAACTTGAACTCTGGCAGTCATCGTTCACTACTTGTGTTGCCACCTGAATAAGGTTTCGGCGGGCAGAGAAAGTCCTCTGTCAGGTTGAACCTATTTTAGGTTTGCTGTGAAGTAGGCTATCCATGGCCCGAATAGAACTGTGTTATCGCTTAATCTTTCTGAAAATGTTCCTGTTTAAGCCTATCTGTAACAGTCGGGAAGTATACTTTTGTTTTACTGTCTTCTTTAAGCTGCGAAAGCACTGCGCCATGTTTTTTTTCTACAATTAATTAATTATTTAGAATTTGAACCCCGAAAATAACGATGTAATAATATGTTAACAATTAAAGAAAATAGAGAACTACATGTATTCTACATGTATTATCACTCAGATCCTTGGATCCTTGGATCTGCTATCAGCTTTGTGATTGCTCATCAAATTATGATATTTTCATGCAGAATTATTTTCCAGAGTTTGCCATACCCAGAGGAGAGGGCGGGAGTTCACAATGTGTGAAACATACTTTCTTCTGCTAAATGTTTACATCTTCGGTGGTGTGGTGTAATAAAATTTGTCTTAAAAGCGAAACTGACACTACTGGTTACTCATATGCCTACAATAACAAATCTAGTATAATTTTGATACATTTCCAGCTTAATATTTAGAACCACGTAACGTTTACACGAATGGTGTCAGGATAAAAAAATTGCAATGTGACAGCAGCTACTGACGTATACATGTGTCACGGGAAAATGTTCAGAAAAGCACACATATAAAATTAATAGAGTAGTGTTTTATGGTACAATTTGATGAATTTTATCAGCGTGTTAGGATTGTAGATATATAAGCTTTCATGAACCACAGATTATTGTCTCTGTTGGACATTACATGAGAATGTTATAGGAGAAAAGGATTGCCTTTCATAAAAACCAGGTATTCCACTAAAATTTTCTTCATTGTTTTCAAATTTGTCAATTCCCTGTTATCACTCGATGAATGCTTATATTAATATAAAGAACGCTCTCGAAGGGTTATATAAGTTGTATAATTCTTGGCATAATTAGTGCCGGCTCTAAGTATTTTGGCACTCTAGGCGAGAGATAATTTCGGTGCCCCCCTAAAATGCCACTTCAATCATTACATTTTTTACCATTTTATTAACATGAATTTCACATTATTTAGTTGTTAAATAAAATTGATTTGTATTGACCTGATTTGAAAAAAGCTTGTATTTATGAAGAAGTTATAGCACATTAGAGAGGCCTATTTTACATAAAAACACATCTAATTAAAAACGTTATTAATTTTTTATATTTACATTAGAAACTTGAACTAGAAACTTGAACTTTGGCACACTTATTGCTTTTAGCATGTAACCGACGGGAAAAATCCAAAAAGTTCAATTTAAAAAAAAATTTGTATCCCTAAGGGCCGATTGTATAAACAGTTTGATCTTGGATCAGAGACTAAATTGATCTCAGTTCACGCTGAACTCGGAAATTTTTGTTGTATAAACGCTAATCTGAGATCAATTCGCACTGAACTAGGATCAATTTTGACTGGAGAAATTTCTCCGATCAAACTAGTTGATCTCAGTTCAAGGGGCTGTTTTCGTATTTGAGACAAGATTAGTTCATTATAAACATAATATTAGGCCTACCTGTGTGGTTACGATAAATATAAAGAAAATACACAAAAGACAACTTCATACATTTCTAGCTATAACGTAGTTGTGCGTACATTTCAAGCTCTAAAGTAGTTATGCGTAGCCTATATAGGCTATGTTTTAGGCTCCTTATAATGCAGTGTAACATAACTCTACAGCATAACCTGTACGTTATTATGTTGCACTAATTACTGTAATACGAAAATAACCCTTGCACCACAATTGCAACTAATACGAAATTATCAATCTTCGCCATACATGAATTCTCGCTTATTACTGGCGTAGTGGTAAAACGACTGGTTACCATGCTAGGGATCCCGTGTTCAAAAGTTTTTATTGTAGGAATAGGTAGGTAGGGTAAAGGAGAAAAGAGATTGAATAGTAGAAAGGGGAAAAAATTTTCCACATTTTCAACGCTGCTAAACGAGAGACATTAAGGAGACTATGGTGGAACTACTAGGAAATCTCGAGTGAGAGGATCTTAAGGGGCGACCTGTTTTTGGATTTTCCCCAAATGCTTTCTTCGTTATCTTTCTTTATGTGACCTATTAACTCTTTCAGAACTTGAGATTTTACATTGTAATAAGGCAGTCATGAGGTAAAAACTTCAGTGGGCTATTAAGTTTAAAATCGATAGAGAAAAATTAAGTGGAATAGGCTACCTGGTTTCCATGAATGACAAACATAACAGAAGAACAAAAATTCTTTAAGTTTTACATCTCCGCTCTTATACAATTCATGAGACGAAGCATTTATACGTCGTTAGCCGTGAAAATGTTGAGCCGATTTATAACGCCAGGACATTTTTCATCGCATTTTGTTGTTGCACGGATATTATCGCATTCGTCTTTTTGGATTATACAATATCTTTATATTTTCCCAAGACAATTTCAATTAGGAACGATCCTTTTTCTGCTTAATTTCAATCATATTTCTCCTTTTTTTGCATAACACAGTCTGAATACGCATGAAAACAGAATAACAATGCTCTCGTCTCGCGATACTCATCTGTTTCTGCGATGTTGCCAAGTGCTCATGTATGAACTAGGATCAAAATTGAACTTCGATTAGTTGATCTTAGATCAGTGTTATACAATACGACTCGAGCCTGAACTCAGATCATTTTCTAAACTTAGATCATAATTGATCTCCAGTCAGTGATGTTTATACAATCGGCCCTAAGAAAACCTTCAAAAGGACAAAAGTTTCTGCTCAGTTTCCTTAACAACATGCACTACAGTGTTCACGAAGGGCTTTGGAAGTTCAATACACCTTGACATGCTAGCAATGGAAATATTTTCCGAGTAAGGAGGCATTTTTTTACCCCAAAGAAATCTTAAAATTTTCTCGCACTTTATATGAGTTTTTAATGGCTAAACGGCAATAGACTCTAAGGCAATATAAATAGGCCGATACGGACCTCACTGGGGATTTGGGGGCAGAGTCCAACTCACCGACTGACGTTAAAGTCAGCTCACTTCCAGAAGGGTTGGAAAATTGAAATTTGGCACAATTATAGCGTTTAGCGGAGCCTGTAACCGAAGGGAAAAATTCAAAATTTGTTTTTTTGTTTAATTTTTATCCTTAAAAACTCTTTCTACATCCCTGCTCAGTTCTCATGAGAACTACCTATAGTGTTCACATAGAGCTTTGGAAGTTGAAATACACTTTGACAAATCATTAGCCCGCCGAATTTACATGGGTGTCTTTAATAGTTTTTTCAGTCGCAAAGGCAAATTAATCTTCCTCGCTATTTCAACCTATATCACATCCATTTAAATTAGTATCAGTTGAAATTCACTCCATAAAATACACCATTAATGTGTATCCACTTCCATATGAGCTAAAAATCTGAGATTTTGCAGACTTTTGCCTTTGAGCTTGTAACCGACGGAAAAATTCCAAAAAGTTAAAGTTTTAATTTTTTACCCTGAAAAAATCCTAAACTTTCCCCGCGCTTTTTTTAGGTTCATTATGGCTAAACGGCAATAGGCTATAAGGCATTCTAAATACATGGATTCTATCTCCAATACGGTGTTAGTTCATAAAAAAGACCTTTCCCAAAAACCTCGGTAGGATTTTGGGGGCAGAGCCCCCAACGAGCGAAACGAGTTAATTTATATAAAACTGAATGTCCAGTTTACCAACAATATCCTACTTTCTTCAAATAAAAAAAAATGCTAAAATTAAATTTCGATTTTTTTTAAAATCTTCTCGATTGTTTACCCTTAAAAGGATGGGAGATCTCAGCAAAAGCTTCAACCACAGAAATCGATCTGTGCGAGATTTGAGCCCTTGCCCAACTTGTATCAGGAAAATGATTACTACTACTAGCCGTATGTGGCCTACTTAACTGAGGCATTGTGATGATCTCATCATTCGATTCGTGAGCTTCATAATTCATGGAACGGACGTCTTTGCGCTTCCGTAGTTTAGTAGGAATATGAATGTTGCTGTAGGTAATTGCAGTCAGTAGCGAATAAATTGCTTGCTTTCTGAGAACACACTATAGGTTTGTGGAAGGATGATGCAAGCCGAATCAAACAGCGACCATGGGAAACTTAACAGCAGAATGCAAATAGTAGTTTGACGCTTACAGTGTCCTATCGTCTCCTAATGATGTAGGGATCGTGTGTGGCTCTTGTAAGGTAGTAATAAGAAATCACGGTTACTCGTTGCCTCATCTTTCTCGATCTCTTCTCTGAGCTGTTATCCTCACATGTGGTTTAATAGTGCTTTTCAATACTAATTTGGATGGAAATTACAATGGAATATTAAATAATGTTTAAATAATGTAGTGTAATAACTCGTATGACTTTCTATATCCTCAGCATAGCCGATATAATTCTCTTGCTTCAGATCCTTAAATAGAGTAGGCCATGCGGAGTTGCAGAATAGGAGCATTCAGTTGTCTTAGCCTCCAGCTAAATTGTTGACTGGTTGTATTGTTTTTTAACCACAGGGATGTAGTACTTGCAACTTAGGCCTGTGACCGTCGCCGGTGTGTTTAAATTTTTTTCCCGCAGAAGTTCTCACGTTTATGTTGACATACCAGTAAATGCAATCGACCTGGACAGGGATCGAACTCACAATCTTAGGCACAGGAAGCAAACGGTTACTGACTGAACTACCCAGGGCGACACGCAAAGTTGTATTGTTCTCAAGGCAGGGTAAGAAAAGTCCGAGTTCATGAAAAAGATAAACAGATCAGTTCGACGAAATGCTTATAGAAAAAAAAGTTTTTGTTTTAACTTTTAAACAAAATCATTACCGCCATTTTCTAGAAGATCACGAAAAATGAAATGTTCTTCATACAAAATGGTATCAAGATTAAGTGAAGTCATTAACACGCTTCTCGCCACTTCTCTTATTTAACTCAAATACTTAGCTAATACGTTTAGATACTATTTATTTGTTCTCGAGCTACGCGCACCCTTCACTGAGACAGTGAAACATGTTTACAAAAATGGTCTGTGATATAATTATTAATACTGAAAATTCATTATCGTATTTTCGAGTCGAGTACAATG
Source organism: Ectobius pallidus (assembly GCA_964059195.1). Classification (NCBI taxonomy): domain Eukaryota; kingdom Metazoa; phylum Arthropoda; class Insecta; order Blattodea; family Ectobiidae; genus Ectobius; species Ectobius pallidus. Next base: position 135,346,100 of record CAXKWD010000004.1, read on the forward strand.
GGACAACTTCCTTTACTTACTCTAGGGAGCCGACTGGGCCATTAAAGAGAGAAACGGAAGGGAAATTACTAGCCTCTATCTCAATCATAGTGACTTCTCTCCTCGACACTGAATACAAGAAACGGAAAGCCGAGAGATAATAATAATAATAATAATAATAATAATAATAATAATAATAATAATTCGTTTATTTATCCTGGTAGAGCTAAGACCATTTGGCCTTCTCTTCCGCTTTGCCAGTCAAAAAATTACAGTTAAAAATACAATTAAGTTACATATAATTAAATAGAAGATAGTTGAACCTAAAACTAAATTAATTACAATTAAGTTGCAAGTTAATCTTGAATAGAAAATTGAATACAAAATTAGATTGATAATGTTCTTATTTACACTCTACGAAAAATTTTGGGCTTAAGACAGAAACAAAAATGAATTCTAGATGCGGGTAACTGAGACGGTGAAAGATGAAGAATACAATGATGATCGGTGTAAAGGGATAGAAAGTGCATGACTATATTCTGAACGTGTATTTAGGTTGTGATGAGAGGACAGGTGTGAGAAGTGACATGATAGGTATGGTGGTGAAGATGTGTGTAGAATTTGGAAAAGGACCTGAAGACAGTAAAATTTTCTGCGATCGTTCAATCGAAACCATGACAACATTTCAAAGGATGGTGAAACATGATCAAACAGGCCTGCATTACAAATGAAACGCACGCATACATTATGAACACGTTGCAGCCTTTGGGCCAGGTTAGAACTCAAGTCTGTAAGAAGGACGTCACAGTAATCGAAGTGGGGCATGACGAGCGATTGTACTAGGGTCTTTTTTTACGGCAGAGGGTAGGGGGATATCTAATCTTTTAATCATATGGATTATTGAATTAACTTTTCTGCACGTTTCAACAATGTGATTTTCCCACGTTAAATTTTTACCTACAAGAACGCCAAGATTTTAAACGGAATCGCTGAATGGGATGACTGAATTTCTGATAATGATTTGTGGAGTATTATTTTCATCAAGTTTGTTTAAGCGACGCTGATGCCCCGCAACTATTGCCTGTGACTTCACTGGGTTCAGTTTGAGTCTCAATTTTTGTATCCATCGGTCAATTGCGTCAAGGTCTTCGTTCATGTTTGCTATTGCAACGTTCATGTTGCTAATATGGGAATGTATGTATAATTGAAGGGGCTAGTTCCATAAGGGCGTAAGGCACAAGAGCAAAGTTTTGAAAAATCTTAATGTTTTTAAACAATGTTACCACTCACAAGCACAGGTCTTTTCTTATGACTGAGCAGAGGTTTAAGGCAAAAGTATAAACTGTTCACTGAGTATTTAAGATATATGAGGAGAAGGCATAAATGTTAAAAGCTCAAAATTCAAGAAGTGCCTTACGCCCTTATGGAACTAGCCCCTTCAATTGTAAGTCGTCAGCGTACAGGTGTAAGTCGTCAGCGTACAGAGATGCATATATTGAGATTATAATATTTATAGGTTTTGAAAATAAATTGAGAAGGGTAGGAATAAATTATGTCATATAATTAACACGCATAAGTTTAATGTGTCAATTATATATTTATTGTTTTCTATTTCGGATGTCTGTACTCCTGAATCATACAGAGTGTTTCAATAAAAGCATAAAAAAGTTAATACTCTACTTGCTGTACTTAACTGTTTCAAATAGGGAACTGGGGTCTGTAAACACAGATTAAGGAGAATAGAATTTAAAATGCATATTACTGTCGCTTACTCTATATTACTATCTACATGTTGGCACCCGAACCTGTTTTGTTTGTTGTCCTGTCAATTGCATTATAGATATCTAAGGAAACCCCTCTTTCTAATAAATATGAGGCTACAGTAGTAACAGACATGAAATACGAGCTACTAGCTTTGTATTAGCTTTGTACTAGCCACTCGTATTAGCTACTAGCTTTGTAGCCATCTGTGGCTTGATTTGAAACACGTCAGGGATGTTTGAAAGGGTACGGCAGAATCTCGGATGCCTATATCATCCTTGAATTGAAGTTGTTCCAACTGTTGTGAAGTATAAAATAGTAGGCTATGTTGGAATCTGATATGTGTCATTGAATGTAAGTTTCTTTTTCTGTTTTTCTTTTTCTTCCATTTCTTTCAAGAACTCATCGGACGTGAAGCACCTAGCGGTGGTAGGTAATACGACGACTCTTACTCCGGTCGTCTTCAACAGGCTTCTACATCTCCCTAATCACTTGAACAGCTGACATTGAGGAAAAAGTTTATTCCTTCATCCGAATCAGAAGATGAGGATACTGACAGTGACGAACAAGAAGAAACTGATGACAAGTGTCTCAGTGCAGTCGATTATTCAAAGAAGACTGTAATGGTGAAACATGGATCCAATGTGGTAACCCAGCATGCAAGCGTTGGTACCGCCAGGTCTGCCAAAAGCTCCCGAACAGTGCACGATCAAAGAAGTTTGTCTGTACAAGATGCAAAAAGTAATAATTTATGTAGTTATGATCACATTTTGTATTTGCTGCTGTTGTAGGCTATTCTATTTCTATGTTTGTATTGAAGTTAAAGTTTACTAAAACTCTATAAACATAAAAACATCGGTCTTAAACTTCAAAATATCAGTCAATATAATTTTGATCCACAAATGGTTCCGTGTGCCAGATGTGGATCAGATGATGCAACTTCTTGAAAATACACACTATGCTCGAGCGCCAGTTATTTTCATAGTCCTTAATGTATATGCTTTCAGCTAAATGCTGAAGTTGATAGAAATGAGAAGTGATCCTAAACTGGTACAGGGGGTCCAACTGTGGATCAAAGATCTGTTTTGAAATAGTATAGGAAAACCCGTTTTAAAAACATTATATACTTTATGAAAAGTAATAAAAAGCATCATACCATGACGATGACATAAACTTTCTTTCTTTTGTTATTCAACTGGCTGATATTCTTTTCTTTTTAAATTAGTAATTAAGGAATCGCGCACAATGTGCATTATCTTAACCTAAGACTTAACCTACTGACAAACACCCAGTCCTGAACCCGGGAATCGAACCCGGGCCGCCGGAGTGGAAGTCAGGCGCGCTACCGACTCACCCACGGCGACGGACAGCTGGCTGATATTCGGACATAAGCTTAGACTGATCCGAAACTGGTTCAGTTACCCTATGTCGTCTCTATATACCACAGAACCCTCAAGCAATAGCGGATTGAATTTTTCTACTAAATTACTTAGGTTAGAATTTATACGAAACAGTTTTATAATCATTTTCGAGCTTGACTTGGAAACGTTACACATAAATTTGTTACATATTAGTAAGAATTGTATTCACTAATGTAGCCTACTGTAGAAAAATTAAAACAACTTGTTCGTCTATTTCTAAACTAATATATCTCCATTGTGAGCTTTTAACTTAACACTTCTTTTTTTTTAAGTGCAGGGATAAGAATCCTGAAGAAATTGATATTACCATGCAGATACCATGTAGGCCTAATGGAACTATTTCAGAACATGATTTCTGCATGGTAGTTAATAGCTATACTAAAACAAAAATAAACGTTATGTTATAACTCACAAGGTAGATACGTCACTTAGGGGGAAAAAAACTTCAGTTATAATATTTAGTCGTGCATTTTACCGTTTTGGCCAGATATTCTTACAAATTCCCCAGGTCCACACCAGTTATAGATAAGTTGCAATACGTAGTAAATCAGATGACTTTAAGATCATCACAATTGTTCTAGAAGTCTAAGTCATGCAATGGGTCTTCCCTTATGCAGATATGCAAAAAATGTTACTTTGAGTTTTAATCCCCAATACCTCAACAAAAACGACGTGAAAATAATTTATTTCATGCTGTAAGCTACATCAATTTAGTGATAGGAGTACTCTTTACTCTATGTAGGGAAGTATCAAATTATATTACTGGTGATGACGAAAGAGACTCTTGATCAAGCCACCACCCATCCCACATCAGAGGAACTATGGAATGAAGGGGTTGTTTTAACCCTTTTAGTGTCAGCCCCTTGAGACCAACTTTATGGTACAATGGTAGGTCAACTTTGTATGAACTGTTGACCTGAAAATTGAGCATAGCCTTCATAATTTAAGTAGTTTGATGAAAACATGAGACTTGGACTGTACTAGATTTTTCTATTAACTATTTTAATATATTTGTTAAATCTTAATTTTGAACTAGATTTTTACAAATATTCATTCGGAGGAAGATTCAAAGGTGCCGGAATTTATGCCTTCTGGGCATAGTGCGAAATACCTGCCTAGATATTTCAAATTCCAGGCACACTTATCCGTTCATATTCCATTGAAAGTTGTGCATTCTAAAAGACTAATATTGGGAAGTCTGATGGTCCATATGAAAACATTAGTGTTTGAGAAGTACGCTGCATTGCTATGATGAAATTATACGAAATGACATAATTGAATGGGAAAATAACCTAACCTCCTTGAGAGAACAAAGCTCAACCAATACCAGACAGAACATTACAGATATAAAACCATGCAGCTGAATATTTCAAAAACAAGTACTGTCTGCAAAATGCAGAAGTGACACCTAGGTTTAATGGTTCGTGGTATTGGGTACAATTACTAAATTAATTTCAACGCTTTCAGTGCTGAATTTATGTAGAGATTTTTGTAATTACAACGAAAAAAATAGAAGGGATTGTAGAGTCGACTCAGGTAAATGGTTTCACATAAGAACCTTACTGTCTACAGGTTCAAAATACAACGTAATAGTGTAAAACGCGTTAAGGGTCTGCTCGCCACTGCATGGGCGTAGTGAAAACAGATGCCAGTCCACTGCTGTGGCGTAGGGGATGCATTCGCTCCTTTCATGCAGCGGGCCCGGGTTCGATCGAATCGAGGTCGGGACAAGTTACCTAGATGGGTTTATTTTCTGGGGTTTTTCGTCACCTGTGAGACAAATGTCGGGTAACTATAGGTGGTCCCCAGATATCATCTGGCAGTCATTATCATCTTCATCCCATCCTTACCTTGTTTGGAGTGAGTGTGTGTGTAAATGGTGTGTTGTCTCGGAGGTGGCCCCGGCATTGGGCTGATCATTGAGCTGATCACTCATTCGGGGAAGTCCTCCATATCCTTGTCTGGTCAAAAAAGTATGTGCGTGATCCATAGATAATCCTTCTCCTTCGCGGTCCTGTACGGCCCGGGCGGCTCGGGTCGCTTATATCCTTAAAGTGAGAGGTAAAACTAAGACAAAGAAAGAAAGAAAACAGATGCCACTAATATAAATGAAGAAAACCCTTAATTAGTCATTAATAATTTAAATAGAAAGCATACTGAAAACTAGTCTTAGCTGGTAAGAACAAGTCTCAGTAGTTCTATCCGAATGTTGAATAAGAAAATGGTATTTACAATGTGTTGAAAATAAGAATTAGGCAGCTCTTGAAGTTTATTAGCTAACAACCAGCAAACAGTACACTATCCTAAACCTTCAGTATTTACCATCGAGGACTCATACAACGCCTTCAGTTTCTGAATTACGACGGTAGGCCAACATAAACATTTGAACTTCCGTTGAACATTCGCATACTCCCGCTGAAAGGCCAATTTTAACAAAACAAAGAAGACCATAATATTCAAAATGCTGTTCAACGAGTATTAAAACTTAATTTTCATTTGAAAATGTAATATTAACGGAAAATTTGTAAACCTATCGTAGAAAGGACTAATTTAAGTCCCTTGTTTAGTTCACCGCTTTGACGTACGGGATTAGTTCGCTCCTCTCACGCAACGGGCCCTGGTTCGACAAGTTACCTAGGTGAGATTTTTCCGAGGTTTTACCTCACCTGTGAAACAATTGTCGGGTGAATTTAGTCCCTTGTGTCCCGGATATCATCTTGCCGACATTATCAACTTCATTCCATACTGCCTTGTTCAGTGTGAATGGTGTGAATAGTGTGTCTCGTCCTATGTGTTCGTGTTGCCTCAAAGGTGGCTCCGGCATTGGGCTGGTCACTCAACCGGGGAGGCCCTCCATGTCCATGTCTGGTCAAAAAAGTATTACGTGATCCGTAGATAATCCTTCTGCCAAGTCGTGGCCCTGTTCTTGTAGTTCTTGCCTTCTGCGACAGATGGTCAAGTCGAAACTTCTTCTTGGTCGTTTTATTGAAACCAGCGGATTTTGATAGCACTAAACGAATTCAATTTAGTAGGCCTATAATATTAAAATTAACAAGAACAGAATTTATTTTATTTTAAATACAGGTTGTTTATTATGCAATTTCAGTTGCTACTCTCAAGGTTTCAAGATCGTTGCGTGTTCGATAATAATTGGTACAATTCCAATGTTATAATGAAAATCTGGATCGAAATGAATACCATTACGATACCGTTATTTCACCTATTATAGTATGGTCGAACAAAAAGATTATATAACTTATGCCTAGGCTTAAAATTATGAAGGGTCTGTATTTTCACTGTTTTTTAACAGTAACCTCAAAGTATGATATTGCTATTGTCATGCCCAGGGCATGCTGCTAATTTTAATCTCTGTCTCCTGCTGTAAAGGTTAGCTTAACTTACATGCTACTAAGTCAAAACTTCTGAAATATTCGTGACAGAAAATTGCTGGAAAGATGAGGACTTCTAAATCCAAACCTGACTGGCCACAATATTTAAGTTCCCAACAGTCTCGTTTTATTTCTTTTTACGAGCGTAGAATGTAAGAATAGTACATGGAATTTGAAACACATGGATCCCATGAAGTTATTATACTTTGGACGGTAAGATTAATAATGCTGACCAATGTTGTTCTCATGGATAGTAAATTGACAATCCCACATCTAACATGATTCAGAAAATGATTCCAAATTTTCAGAGTCCTTTATAAGTCACTGACTTTTGACTTAAAAAAATATCACTTACCGCAAAACCTATTTTGTTACTTCCTCTGACCGTACCATATGTACTATAGGTAGAGGAAAAAGGCCTATAGTGTTCGTCCCCGAAATTCGAAATTGAGGTTTTGACATAAGTACATGTTTTCTGAGTGAGCATCCTGAATAAATTTTACAAGTCAGCGCCAATAGCGCTAGGCAAAGTCGCAAAGGGTGATGATTTTTTGTTATTCAGTATTGACCAACATGTGGCATTCAGGTTAGGAACGGTGATATTAGTGTAGTGACAGGTTCTGTTAGGTTATGAGCAATGATATTAATTTAGTAGGGCATTCTGAATTCTCCTGAGACTTTATAAAAATAACATTTCATTTTTGGATATTTTTTGGAGACTGTTTTAACGATTTTCTTTAAATTTTTACACGAATAATTGGTTATAAGCTAAAACCTTTATATGTATCTTTAAAAAATGTGTCTGAAGGGTAGTTATAAGCCAGTCATCGTTTCCCTAAACTCAGGCTTTAAGGTTGGAATCTCTAACATTTTTCCTGGTATGACAGCTTACCACACCAAATGGGGAACTCCTAGGGTTTTTTAAACCATATAAGGAACTTCCAGCTAAGGGAAGAATTTTGGAGATATATGTCAGCTGTGTAGATACATGACGTCAAGCTAAAGAATTTTGAGAGATATGTCAACTGTGTAGATACATGACGTCAAGGTAAACTGGCTGCTTAAAGAGACCAATACTGTAGGAAAAAAGTTAATATAAATTTGCACTACCTGTATTGTATTCTGCGCTGATGCGCAGTGTGGGGAATAAAAACACCCATCGCAGAAACAAGTCGCAGTAGATCTGATTTGAGAGGCCAGGAGAGGCTTCCAGTTTTACATATTTCTTGGGTATACAGATAAAGTTGCGGAGCTATATTATTGTGGCAGAGCAAAATATCTTCTCATAGAGGACAAGAACCAAAGATTGTCAAATATCGTGAGAAACACCACGTGTTCAAGAGGACAGTCAGGAACCGGAAGACAGATGTGTCTGCTTCAGATACATAGGCTTAAGCAACTGCATACGCACTCCCTATTATTTTACATCAGAATATGGAGTGAAAAAGTTATATTTTCTATACTTAAAGCAGAGAAAGTTATGTGAGCATAACAATTTTTCCTCCGTTATGCATTTTCAGTTACATAATCGTTATATTTTTTCAACCTTTTTTAAAACTATACTGAGTTCAAAGACTACCTTCAATGGAAGAGAGTATGAAAATAAAATAATAAAAATAATTACTTGTGATTTAGATAATGGGTAGCTTGATATAATATGAAGTTATAGGAACATAATAGCCTGGCACTTGCATATTTTATAGTATATCTTTTGTATTACAAGGAATTATACTTCATGAAGTTGTAATAGTGACAGTATGGAAATGAAAAGTAATATAATTATGATCTACTGGTAATTATGAAGCTTTTTTTTGTACTGAGAAATCCGGATCGGTTACAATGTTCTTACAAGACTGCAGGCTTTTACAGGAAACTTGGAATTTAAAGTGGCTGTAATATTGGCAATATCAAACGATGTAGTGGCATGCAGTATGAGGAACAAGAGCAAAATGAATTAACTTGTTTGGAGAGCCTCAGGCTACAAGTATACATCGCCCGACGGCCAGGTCTCATTAGATGTTCCTACACGTGAGAAAAATCCAGTCGTGACCTGGTCATTGGTGTCGTGCGGGACGTCACATATTTCTTAAATCCAGAATTAAAAAACGGAAGGAAAAATACAACTTGTCTATAATCTTTAAAAACAAAAAGTTCCGATTCAGTTAGTCACATAGGCTATACAAGCGACGTATCATAATACAAACCACAAACACATTCGAGGCAGTGTACTAATGCTTCACAATGCAGTCAGCTTTCCTTATTATATAGAGGTATATGCAGGTATAGGCCATATACCCTCTGCATAGGTTTACTTTCTGGGTATGCCTTCTGCTTCTATACGTAAATCTTCTGATTATTTTTTATGTTTTATTAATTTAGGGTAGGATACTGGTCTATTTACCTATTTTTCTATTTAATTATTTATCTATTTTATATCCATTTACCTATTTACATATTACTCATCCTTCACTTCTCAGTAGATCCTTCACCTTCCAAGGCATCATTGCATGATCAGAAACTGGCAGTACACAGAAAGGCATGCACATTACTAATGGCTTTGGTTGTGCTACAAAAAGAGGTTCTTTTTATAAGAAAGCATAAACCAAAACTTGTATATTTTACTGTCGAATCAAAATAGTGCGAATCATTATAAGATTTACTGTAGTCCTTTTACAAAATGTGATCGTTAAAGCGTATTTCATCTTTTAAAATCATAAAACGGCTAGCTAGTAATATTATAATGTGCCTATTTCATTCCAAATTATGGGTTGATATTAATACGTTTATTATTATACCACGTCGAAGTATACGTCAGAAATAGTGTAAAGGTTAACCGCTTCTTTGTAGACCGAATGTTAAAGTAATTATGACCCAATAAAGCTTTATCGAAATTTAAGAGTGTATAAATTATGACTACAACACTGCCTATGTACTAAAATGGGCATAGTATACTGAAGTTTCGACCAAGTCATGATTAGAGGCAGGATAATAGGCAACATTCCTATGTTCTGTTTTTGCATATAAGTTATCCTTAAAATTATAAAATAAGTTTATATTATTAGTAATACGGTTGTATACAGTAAATATCATTTTGCCTATTTGTAACTCGCCCATTTAGGATCAGAGAGACGTAACTACAAAAACAGTGTTTTGAGATAAATCGATTTAAAGGTTTTGGACTAATAAATGGATATTTTCTAATATTTTTTTGCGAAATATTTTGCTGTAAATAAGAAGTATATTTCATTTATTGTTGTTTTCTATTAGAAGTTACACATTCTAATCACATAGGAGGTGATAATAACTTATTTTATAAAATTATGCATGTAGTTACGTTTGTCTGATCCTTAACTTGGTGGCTATTGCTATGTAACATATGACTGTATTGCAGCCTTAAGCATCAACAGATATTACCGCAGCTGTATTTATAATGTTTCATCAGCACAATTACTGGTAAATAAACAATTGGAATGTTTATCAGCGATATCCAATAAGGAAAACAAGCATAAGATCATTTTTCTTTTCTTTGCTTATGCAAAGAGGACAATCAAACCCGGGCGCTTGTTCCTCGTCCCACATAATAATCTGTTTTGTTTTCTCTTACATTAAGAACTGTGAAATTATAAACAGAAATCTTTTATAGAATACTGACTTTGCATTCACTTTAGGGCAGCAGAGCACTGCTTGCAAATCAAATTAGCCAGCACAGATTCGTTTTCTCGTGCACTTTCCTTCTCCAAGTTATTAAAATCCTTTGCCATTTCTTTCCTTTTAATACCAGTATGTTCTTTCTCTCCCTTTTTATAAATCTTCGTCTTCCTTTTCTTTTGGAGAAGTATGTGAAAATTTTAAACACTTATCACACATATTCCATGAAATTTGAGATTAAATTATGTTGTGAATATCTGCCGATACGACCAAATTTCTCTGCTATCTTTCCCTCAGCGAGGCTTTGTTCCTGATACAACTCGTACATTAATTATTTAAAATTCATATTGCCTAGGTAAATAATCTGCAGTACACTCTTTCCTATTGTAATGAGAACGAAGAGCAGGAAAATTCTTTATGTGATTCCTTATAGTCTCCTTTCTCTCGTCTGGTCTTTTTGTGTTAGGCTCATTGCATCCTCTTCTTTCTTTCTGAATTACATATGTCCATCTCTTTTATTAATAGTATTATTTACAAAGATATCTGAAATTTCAAATGCCTTGAGAAAAAAAATTCCATAAGCTCGTACTTCATTATTTGATGGTACTTCTTGATCACCTTCCTTCGTAATGTATCAGATTTTGTTTTCGCACTTTGTTTCCTTCTTCTTCTACTAGCTTAGTAAGGTACTTCCTTTGTCGTTCAAATGATCCAAGGTCACAGTAGGTTCTGTGAATATTTTGTCTATTTTGCTCAGTAAACTTACTGTTGCACTGTCGGAGGCATTTAGAGCAATCTAAGCTTCTCATGTCTTGCAGGAACTATAGAATTATTAGTTGGAAAATACGCTCTATCATACTGCTGGTTAATTTTCTTTTTCACTCCTTTTTAACTGCTCGCTTTTTGCGTTTTCTTGGTTTATTATTTTCTTCAAAGTTAATATTATCGTCTACAATTTCTCTGTCCTGATTCTGATGATTTACTTGCGCACTGTCAACATCCTTTACAAGTCAGGATCCATTTTCAACACTGGTCTCTGTAACCATAATAAAGCAAATATTCAATGCCATCTCTTCAACCTTTAATGTTGTAATTCTTCAGATTACAACAATTAATAATAATTAATAATATAACAATAACAGTAATAGTTAATAATCACAGACCGCCGGCGTGGTCTTGTGGTTAGCGTCGCTGACTACAGATCCGTCGGTCCGAGTTTGATCCCCGGTACCTCGGATTTTTCTGAGGTAGGGAGGTCTGGTAGGGGTGCACTCAGCCTCGTAATTCAAATTGAGGAGCTACTTGATAGAGAAGTAGCGGCTCAGGTCAAGAAAACCACAATTAACGGCCCTGAGTTATGCTGACCACATGCCCCCAATCCTGCCATCTGCCTATGGTAGATGACGCAGCGGTCGGGTTGTAGGCCTTGTCCCTTCAGGGATGAAGCGCCACGGAGTTTATAATAATCACAAACACACTAATAAACACATTCTAATACTTACACAATTTCTCTAAATTCCAATCCTTCTGACACATTTTCACCGTCCTTCTTCCTCTGGACTGGACTCCATTACGATCATGTCTACTTGCAAACACATTCAAGACTGATAATTGTTAAATTTTGTTGATAGGAAGCTCTTTTTCATTGTTGTCACAGTGATGGCGGCAATCCGTTTACGACACATGGCGGGAAAAGCAACAGTTCTCTTAGGATCAGAGAAACGTAACAGCTGTTCCGTTTCAGAAATTAACACTACTTGCTGCAGTCTCAAGACGGAACAGCTTTTCCGTCTGTTTGATTCTTGTTATTTTCCTAAAAATGTAGATACGCTAGCAGCTAGAATGGAAACCAGTTCAGATAGAGTTACGCTTGTTTGATCCCAAGATAGATCTCAATTCCGTGTTTCTGATGGTAGTATCAACTCAAAAACGGCAAAAATGTAGTTACGTCTCTCTGATCCTAAATGGGCGAACTATTAATGTATATAATTCCTATACATGCGTATTAAGCTTACTTTATTTTAGGAAACTAATATTGCATTGCATTAGAACAGCTGCTGAAATGTACAACTGATATTCAGTGAATATATTGCACTGTCACTCCGTACCGTAAAAATCACACTTCATAGTCCTTTTATGTTTCCGGCTATCTAAAACTCATTTATGGAAGGCTGTGTTTTTCCCATATGCGTTGTATGCTGACAGTCACCTTCTTGAGTTTAAAAAGCGTTGCACCCCCAAACCTCCCTTAAGCTGCCTTTCACATTCTTTCATTCTGCAAAACAACGTGTGAATATCGTGCTGTGGATAGCCCGGATGGAGGGTGATATTTAACTATTTCCTCTCAGTTTGTTGTGCCCATTTACAAAGACTGGAATTTTTGCAAGTGGTGTCATGGTGTCTTTATTTGATTTTGAGTTTTTGTTGATGTAGTGTAATGCATTTGTTCTCAGATATATTTTAATAATTAGGCCTAATAATGCATGGTTTAGGGATTTTATTTCAAGTTGCTTTCAAATACCTAGCCTATCTGAGGCATACCCTCTGCACACGCTGCAGCCTTCGAAAAACATAATTGCCATTATTATCCAATATTTATTTTGATAGACTAAAGAATACATTTTCAAATGTACCTATTTGAGTGTCTTTTTTTCTCGAAACCTCTCTCATCAGAATAAATATTGTCCTCTTTTTCCCTTCAAAACTCGTGGTGGTGAGATTGCCTTAGGAAGACGAGCAGGCATCTCTGGAATAATGAAGCTAAATCTAGTTATCGGCTGGTTGTACAATTAATTTCCTAAACCTGTTAATTAATTTTAAAGCTATAAGAGAAACAAAACACACCTGGAGAAACTGATCCAATCTGTCTATGATCTTCTACACGTTATATGGAGGCTATTTTGCAAAATGATATCACTATGGGTAAGCAGATTTTTTTAAAGCGAAAATTCGATGCAAGCCTATTAGTCAGTAGCCTGCTGTTCGTCAATGTAAGTTTGTTACATAGTACAGTAGTTCCCAACCTGGTGGACTGATAGATTTATAGGGGGCATGGACAGCTCAAAAGTGAGCAGAAACAAATGGGACTGAAACAATTTTGGGGCAGTTTTCTTCCTATTTATTCAAGACTGGCAAAGCAAATCTTAAAAGTCCTCACACAGTTCTCATCTACTTACTTACGTGAGACCGGATTCTCGACATTGGCCATCATGAAAACAAAACACCGCAGTCGTCTGAACGTGGAGAGTGACTGAACGTGTCACTCCAATCAACGTGACGACTCCAAGAGAGTCGTTTGAACGTGTGATATAACCAGGAGCGCTAGGTCTCTAGGTAAACCATTTCAGATATGTCTCATTGATGCCCTGAATTCTTATTGTGACTTTCATCACACAGAAAATTTTATATGTGAAAATACTGTCCAAAGGAAAAACAATATCATTAGGTATTTAAGCAAGATATAAAGACATTTCTATTCCAGCTAACAATTCCTTTGAAACACTATAGTTTTGTGCTAATGTATAATTGGTAACCCTCATTTACTAAAGTGTGGATTGTAGATTATTATCAAATAAAATTCTTCGTAAAAGTAAAAATAAATAAAAAAAAATAGGCTAAATATAGGGGAGCATTGAATATTCTGGAGTAGCAAATGGGTTTCCAGATAAAAAAGACTGGGAACCACCTTAGCATCTTTTGGTCACCTATTTTGCCTTATTTTTAGCACTTTCCCCATTCTTTTCCTTATGGAAATTTCTAATAAAAATCCTAACCCTATAATAGGCAATAGACTACATAGTTAAATTAATTTTTTATTATTTACAAGCCTGTAAAAATCTTAGAGACAACTGAAAAGTTTCCTATTAGGATTCAGCTGCTTTTAACTCTACTGAGACTCTCCTCACTCTCACTGAGATAACTGTTGTTCCAGTAACTCTTTTTTGTTCTTCAACCCTACAAAAAATCTGCAAAGTGCTGGAATCTTTTTTACCTCTAACTCCGCCTGCGCCGCGTGCTTGTATTAGTGCACACTACATGGTAATGAGGAGCCAATTTACGTATTTACTTAACTATTCAACCTTATTTGTCTCCTTGCCATAAATGCAGGTCCATTATAAAAACTATTCATTAAATCCATGCGTTCTATGGAAGAGTTTTAAGCAATTACAGTACTCGGAGATGCGTCAGCTGAATTAAGATTCGAGTTGTCGTAATTGAAGAAGCCTCTAATAAATATTTATTACTTTCCAAAGCCCTCCGGATTTTATCCTGGTGATGATAAAATAGCCACCTACACCCACAAAGGCTGTAATCATATTCCACGTATTTTCCCTCATAAAGGAATACTCCACCCTGTAATTCTTCATGGCCATTGCAGATGCAAGTAGTTTACTTTTCTGTGTGACGACATGGAAGGCTTGGAAGGCTTGAGATTTTGGGGGTGGGGGTGGGGAGGGGTGGTGAAGATGATGACGTCATGGAAGGCTTATGACCGTTGGCGCCTTTTTTTACATTAGATAAGCCCTAATGCATTGGCCCTTCCGGTCAAGATAAGACCACCTGGTCCATTACGCCCTTCCGGTCAAGATAAGACCCAGCTGCGCACCCGGTCAACCGTATCCGACATGGATGGGGTTAAGACCTTTTGCCTATTAAGTCGCGCATCCGGTTAAGATATGGTTCATTGCTTTCAGGCATTTGTATCCATACAATGATAAGTCCGACATGGTTGGATGGTAGAAGTTAAGACCTTTTAGCGCGGAGGTGGCCACACACTGTGGTCACCCCACTTCCGGTCGAGATAAGATCCGCTATGCATCATTATAAGGGGCTACTTGCCTCGCATGAGGAGGTCCTACACTGTGTGTTCATTCAAGTCGAGACATGTTTCGGCGGTAAGTTTAAAAAATAACGGTTATTACTACAACGCATGCGCACACAAGCATTTTTTACGGTTCGTACCCTAGCGCCATATGTTCCAGCGGGTACATCCTCAACTAACACTTTTTGGTTATCAATTAAAATTCGGTTTTGAACATTGGGTATATTTTTTATTTCATTTCGCTATTAAATATGATTCCGAATCGAGTATATTTACGAGAAATCGATACAATGATTAATTTCATCGATTGATTTGTATTTTATTCCATCCGAGTCAGATTGGCCGAGCGGTCTAAGGCTACTAAGGCTGCTTAAGTTCTGCTCCCCCCAAAGGGGACATGGGTTCGAATCCTTCATCTGACATATTTTTAAAATTCAATAATAAATTAAGGAATCGCGCACAATGTGCAACATCTTAACCTAAGACCCAATCCTGAACCCGGAAAAAGGATTTTAATACAGCTTAATCCTGACCAAGACTATAAGTTTCCCTATCTAACCGTAAACCATTATAAACAGCCAAGTTAATTTAAATAACACAAGATGACGATATAATGCAGGTAACATTTATTCAATAAAAACTAAGAGAAAATCGTATGTAATCTTTAGAAAAAACACCTTTAAATTTTACCATTTATTCCTGTTTTTCATATAACACACAACATGTATGGATTTATTTTAGTTGTTGTTCCACAAATTTCTAAGACACGTCATATTAATAAATTTATTTTTTACAGAAAGGTGCTTAACGTTACATGTAAACATGCAGATGTCAGGCCCACATATCACGCTACAGGAAACTGTTCAACCTTGTGTAACATCATACAGGTGTGGTTCAATAAAAACAAGACATTGCTATTAACTGTATTTATTCCAACTCATGTCTCAAAACTCTTCAATCAAATACCATGGTAACATAATTCCATTAAGATCTAGCAAACCATGGAAACTTCCTTTCTTATCACGTCTTGCAGTGTTATCACACAATACGGATAAATATTTTTGAATCGTCACAAATTTAATGCATTAGATCCTATACTGTTATGAAAGTTGCCATTTACGGAAATAATTTAACCCGTGAAATAACGCGAATTTCGTAAATAAAGCTACAATGTCACATTTTGAAATTAATATCAGAGTACGGTGATCAACTAGCTAATTACTGCAAATTCTGAAGTTAATCAGTTGTCTCACACGGCAAATTCTACATTAGCGAACACCTGTGTGTAATTGTTTCCTGCCCGCCCGCATGTATTCACAAACATATATATAACATGAGTGTTTAAAGTGTTATGATTTTCTTTCACAAATATGCTCTGGTTAGTCATTTCAGAAATAAATAAAGTGATCTCTATACAAACCATGAACGCCCACAGGGTTCCAGAAGGTTGAGGCTCCCAGATTTTGGACATGTGATGGTAAAAAGGTTGTCAACCTTACGCACCGGCCGCCTTTATCCCTAGTACTCATTTCTGTTCAAGGCTGAGTTGACCCCAGAGACATAGTACCACCAGAAGGATTAGGCAGGAATCGAACCCATAATATTCAGGTTTAAAATGCAACTCATTCTATAAATATTTTTTATTCTACCACAAATTATAACACTATGTAAGTTATCATTTGCAATCAAATTTGAACCGTAAATAAAACATTTTGAAATGTTTGAACCTCGATCCCAGTAAGGGAACCCAAACGTGAGAATTTCTACTTGTAAAAATTGGGATCGTATTTGTTTTGTACTAGGTCAAATGTCTGAGAACTCATCGCATTAATGTGGGTACCCAAGTGTGAAACATGTGCAATGTGGTAATGGTCTCGCATATATAATGAATACACTAATGTATGGGGAACAATCTTGTGTAAATTTACTCACGCATGTATTTATGTTGTAAAAGGATATACGGTTCAATCAGTACGATCGTTGATAATGTAAACCATGAGATCCTACCCTCATATAAACTGAAGTGGATTCAAGTTTTGAAGTTTTGTAGGTGGGGGGACTCTACATATATAAAGATTTAGACGTGTGAACTTTAACATTCTATATTTCACCATGTCTCACGAACACCAACTTTGGGAGGTAGAGCAACCACCTCCACCACCACCACCCGATTCGATGAAGATAACGGTCTACAACGCACATGGTGTCGCAATAAGATCAATAGATTTTTGTGTCATATATGAAAATATTTGGGGATTCAACCAGGAGCATCTAGAATCTGCGCCTATCCTCCCATGTGGTAACGTTTTAAAAGATTGGGCTGGAGAGGTAGAGACCCACGAAGACCGACATCATCATCAACTGTGTGATGGGATACGTCATTTTCACCGCTGTCGTGTGGTTGAGAAGGGGCACTACGATGTTTGGAGTGTTAAATGCAACAGAAATTGTCAATTATTCTGCACCCAACAAAAAGCTGTAAGTATTATTTTCATATACCACCAACAATTTAAATGTGATATAGTGAAGTGAGGTTTATAATTGTGTATGATTTCAGATGCGGGATGATTTCTTCCATACCACTCAATGTAACCAGGGGGTCGGCTGTACACCACCTAACCATAACAACAAATAAAAATTTCACAAACGATGTAAAAATGTTTCAATAAATGTGTTATTACCAAACCTGTGTTAAAAAATTTTATTTCAAACCGAGTTCATCCATTTAATAACAATGAGTGAAGTCGGTCTACATTATAACAACATCCCGCATCCTGTCACAACCCGCTATCGATTTCTTTACAGGAAGGTATATGTCGTCACAGATGGCTGCACTACGGGAAACTACAAAATACAGATGTTGGTAAATAAAAAATAAGAGTTTGCTATGAATTGAATTTATTCAAAGTACAAAAAATCTTTAAAATTATATCGACTCTTCTGTAGCACATGGTTTAAATATCGTCTGGGTGAAATATCCCGACTTTAGATCTTCGTTCTGCTTGCTGCAGTCCACCACAAAGACAGTCATGTTTTACGACATCATTCCTTTTAAATAGCAAACAATAATAACAGGCACAATATTAAAAAGTATTTAAACATTTTTTTAAAAGTTTACACGAATAACAGTTTTTTATCATTGGGCTTGGACCATCGAAATAAGAACCACTGTAATGATTCACACATCTCAAACACTGTTTTATAATTTCAAGCTGTTTTACATTTTCTGGAAGTCTGTCATAAACCCTATAAATTGTTCCAGCAGCGCATTCAGATAGAAACTCAGGATGTAACATCGCAAGCTCTTCATCGGTGTGACTGATCAAATGTCCGTTCTGAAAGAACTTTATAATAGACCGCCATACTGACTGCTCCATGACTAATGGATCGATGATGGTTTTCCGATATTATCCAAACGCGTGAACAATTCACTATGGGATGGGGGGTTCGAGGTTTAGTTGAACAGTGCAGTATATAAGGTTAATACCATAACCTTTACGTTATTTTTAAAGATGACCTCACGTCACTGTTTTTATTTTGACAGACGTCCTTGTGTGGCACGAGGCTGGATAGTAGGCGAGATGGAGACAGGATCACTCCAACAAGACAACTGACTCCTTAGCACAAAAACTGAAGTTCATATAGTACGATACTCACCCCACACTTGCATAAACATGCTGTCTACAACCTATTCTTTCTTCGTGATATACATGTTTCCTAAATAGCGAGACATCAGGTATACTCGGAGATCCTCGTTTCCCATCGTTCTTGCAATGCAATGAACAAATATTCTAATTTGAACCACAAACTACCAGTGTATATTTCTTAGAGACAATTAACATTGGCGGGCGAAGCCGCGGGATGTATTACGAACAAACCACCTCTGAAGATGACAAATAAAATTCATCTACACACAAACAGTTGAGAATCGATACAGTATTACATATGAGTAATAGAATCAAGAAAGCAGTGGTATTTATCAATGTCCTACTACATAACCGAATCTGAGACCGTGGAATTTTAGCTTTTTCATTAATTATTATTGTTTTAAATATTATTATACTCTTAACTTTTCAATTAATGATCGAGGTGAAACCGCGGACACCTGCTACTTATTAACAATTTCATCATGTACCACTTATACTTTCACAACATATACTTATTGTTGACGTGTTAGTAAATATTCATTTCATCACGCATTCAACGCTGGAAAAGTCTTCAATACAATACTTGTAAAAATCAGCCGCATTTAATTAAAAATACACCTTTGTAAAATTACGACTATGTTATAATTTCACTTCAAAACGCATTTATCACGCCTATGACAATTTCGGTGTAAAATTCCTACATAAAAATAAAGTTCAAAACGTTTTTTTTTTCAAACCTATGACTAAAACGGTGTAATACTAACAAAAACACCTATGTATTGCTTGTAGAACGCATACTTATAACAAGAAACATACCGAGTCACAAACCTAAAAATATCATTATCTAAAACAAGACTAATCCTTTAGGGTCATGAACACACCTACACCAAACCTAAAATAACTGGGTGAGAAGGACCATCCAACTAAAATATGTAAAAGTAATATTCATATGTAATTTATACTTATATTTTTATTTCATGTATATACGGCTTTTAATATAATATTGTGATACAATAAAAAATTAATGAAATATTTTTAATGTTAACGCAAGTATTCTTAAGTGTTTACAATCATGAAACACATAGTTTTCAGAAAATGTCTTTCTTCTTCATTTAACATATTCTCGGATCTTCAATTCGTATATGATTTCTTGTATCTCGTTGTGGTGATGTGGTGTGACAGCAGTCGTAATCTTTCAACGAGTTTATTCGGGTCGAAGTCTATATCATGATTCTTATATATGTCCTCCCGCATCCTCATACAATGCGATGAACCCTCATCGGATGAGTCCGAATATTGCTCTTCCGGAAATGAATCTTTTTCTTCTTCCGGAAATACTTGTTTACTCATATGACACATATCGAGTCTATCGATGGGGTCAGCATGGTGATGAGTCTTCGTATCCGAGGAAAGATATCCATAGGAAACGGATTTCTGTCTGTCTTGACAAATTGGACACAAGGATAAATAAAGAGTTATCATAGCCTTTGTAACGTTTGCAAATTTGCTAGATAGTTCATTATACATTTTATCGCGGCCGCCATGTCCTATTGCTGTATGAGCGGTATCAATAACATCATATATTTCATCAACCGAAAGGTAATATTTTATATCGTTTTTCGCAACAAGTTTCCTTAATCCGCCTATTTCTACTATATCAAATCTTTTCAGTCTTCTGTTTTGTGCAGCTGTCTTTTTTTGTGCTTGATTAGCATCATCCACCTCTCGCATAAGTGATAAGTAATTTTCCTTTGATAGAACATTAAAATGAGTAGATTTATCACTTTCAGTTCTTAAAAGCTCGACCATGAACTTCTCTCTCGTCTTTTCACGACTCTTGTCCATGATAAACGTAGAATGACACTATATAGCAGATACCAGTATATATATACCATAACTATACTAACATTTGGCTAGTTATAACTAGTTTTAACTGGTTAAAACCAGATTCGACTGGATAAAACTAGATTTGACTGGGTGGATATCATTTTCATATAGTGTTTTCTTGTTTCACATTGTCTGACGATATATGGTTTAAACTAGATTCGACTGGATAAAACTAGATTTGACTGGGTGGATATCCTTTTCATATAGCGTTTTCTTGTTTCACATTGTCTGACGATATATGGTTAACTTGTACTCGTGGGAAGAGGTTTTGTGATTCATCCTTATGCTGCGATAATAGATGTTTCTTTAGACCTGATGTATTAAAGTTTTTCATTTTTATCGGTCTATCGCACAGTTTGCATAAGCCGTAAGGTTGCTTACTCCCATGAACTATGTCGAAAAATCCATTATATTTACTGTGTGACTTCACCTCTGTTAGTTTCAATTGAACAGATGCTGCACTACTCTGACCTGTGATCTCGTCACACATTTTGCTACACACCTTCACAGATTCAAGGACGAAAAACAACTAACTCTATTTACCATACATCAAGCCTTTATTAAGTTAAAAAATCTCATAGCGTCCAAAGGAGATCAAACTTCTGGGATTTAGACAGAGTCTTGCTAATTTTAAAACCTTAATGCAGAAATACGGTATCAACCATTATTCATAACTCAACTTATAGTGTGAGGCATATTATATCACAGCTTTGGTTATGTAGGGTTAGACACTCACTCGTTTGCAAACACGTTATTTAGCATATATATAATCATAAATGATACACCAGTGACCTCACCAATTACAACGGTTAAAAAAATGCTTAATAGTATGCTATATAGCAATACAATAGTGTTAATTGCATCATTCAAGAATTCTCCATTGTACTTAGCGTATGTGTATATCATACTATTTTTTTCATCGATAGCGAATAATAAAACTATTAGGCTACTTACGTGGAAATAATTAATTACTAACAGATTTTCGAAATGGTTGTCAGGTTGCAAGGGTACCAACTTTAAAAATCAGTGACTATTTTAATCCAGGTTGCGATCGATATGATGTGATATTTATTGTACCAAGAAAATTAAAAAAGAGTCTACTGTATTCATTTTACCGGTAGAAATCTTAACACACAATTACATATTTTAATTGGAGCATTGTGTAGACATATAATCGGTGCTGGTAAATGGATATACATTGATTTCCCTCTCTACCAAAAGAGAAAGAAAAACTCTAGGAGACAAGAGAATAAAAAAATAAAAAATAAAAAATTTTCTAACAGACTCATCAAAATACGGTTCTTCTCTGTTATCGCTTTAGGCTCTCTTCGTAAGTCCCTTGAAATTTCGCATCGTACCAACATCAGGACACTGTTCTAATGACATTGCTGTTATCATAAAATGGAGCACAAAATAATGTATAAAACCGGACTTGTGATAACGAACTGGATTTATAAACAAACCTTATTTGTTCGAATATCATTTAACTCGAGCTCATTTAAGTTTGTATGCGACCGATATATCTATCTGATAGATGAATCAAATCGTAAACCAGAAACAAAATATTAAAGTAAGCACACAGGTAAGGTGGAAATGGTAAGATTATACTAGCAAATATTATGTTCCATGTCTGCAATAATTAATATGTTAACAATTAAAGGTTTTCTTCGAATGACGCACGTGATTCCTAAGTCGCAGGCAGGTCAGGCTACCAGGAGAAGGAAATTCAATTTTCAACCATAAAAGCATGAACGGGAAATGTATGAAAAAACACTGTCGTCGAAGATAGAAATTACAAGCATGGCTGTAGTTATGATCATATTTAACAGCAATTTTCATGTGATTTATTGTAGCCTAACACTATAATTTAGTTATGTTTATGTTTAGTTTAGTTATAATTTAGTTATGTTTATGTTTAGTTTAGTTATAATTTAGCTGTAGAAACATTTACGTGCGTTTCTTCAAAATGTATATATTATTTAATCATTATCATTATCTGTAAATGATGATAGTTTTGAGTATATGACTATTTTTTCAACATTTCTCTAATATTTTAGAGTGATATTTTTGTTACCCTAATATAATTATTAAAGTACCAGACTGTATGGTTACTAGTTGGTGGACCCGTCACCAGTCGTCCCCCTTTTCGAGGACATGCCCTCATTTTTATGTCTTGGTCCTCTGTCCAGGAACGAATTTTAATTTTCCAGAATGCCCTCCTATTTATAATAATTTATGACATCGTCTACACGGATAAACCAGCTCAAATATTATATTAGATAGCCTAATATTGTTTTCCTATTTATTAAACCCTCTTCCCTCTTCTGAAGCAAACTTGTGGAGAACTTAACGCTTGGGCCTGTCATATAGGTACAAGCTGTAGGCTACTGTGTTCCAACACTGGGAGAAGCGGGTTTGTCATTCCTGGTGGCGTAGGGAGTTTTTCTCGGGTTTCTCCGTTCCCGGTTTCATTCCATGAATGCACACTTCCATCCACCTTCAATTTACCCTAATCCTGAATGTAAGGACATCACTCGGGAGTCTTTGTGGACTCACTAAGGATAAATTATCTTAATTTCAAGGTGAAAACGGATTTTTTCTCAGGTACGGAGGTCAGGCAGGGATACATTCACCCCCGTGAGGAGCTACTTGATAGTGAAGTAGCGGCTCCGGTCAAGAAAACCACCATTAACGGCCGTGGGTGTCGGCATGCTGACCACATGCCCCCCAATCCTGCCATCTGTCCATGACGCAGCGGTCGGGTGGTAGCCTTTGTCACTTCAGAGATGTACCGCCACGGAGTTTAGTTTTTATATGTATAATTGTACATAGGTTATTAATTTTATTGTACATACACATTGGTATTAGGTTGAGCTGATTAATCGAACGAAGAACTTACTGAATTGATCAAAGACATGTCAACCTAAAATAGAGTGTAGAATTCACAGTTCTTGTCATTGGTAAAAATAACCTTAGGTACATTTATTGTGTGGTAGGTATATATTCGAAACCTTATAAAAAAAACACATATTCCACTCATCATTTCAAAACGCAAATGAAACTGAAACGTTTTTTCATACTCTCTTTCCTAGATATCCATCATATAGCTGTCTTCTTCTTGTGTGCTGTTCATGAATTTTATTTAATCTCTTCTCACGTTAATTTATAAGTTCTACGTAAGGGGACTTATTACAGTAACATAAAAAAGAAAGACTTACAATTATATTCAACTTTCAAGGGAATACCTTATTTTTTCTTTACTGATTTTTCAATTCTAAATGTTTGTTAGTTTATTCGATGCAGAGTGTCATGGACTGTTCAATAGGTCTAAGGATATTTATCTGCTGCAATACAGAGAACGACTCAGCTAATGTTAGTTTTCCAGACGATGTAGCAGTGTTCCTAGTATGGGATCGGACATGAATTATATCTTGAAGAACAAATAAATTAGCCTATGTCTTTTGTAGCCGTTGGGAATAGAATAAGTTACGATGATATAAATGTTTTCCGTGAAATTGGTATCGACTACATTGTATGATATCTGGTTTAGTGCACTTCACTCTTATTTAAGCCACAATTTTGCATAGGCCTATATTATGATTAAAATTGAAACTTCACTAACTTTTTTTTTGCTTTTGATGAGTTTCTTAAATAGATTACAAAATATCTGATGTGATAAAGAAAATCATATTCGGATTCAGATTAACTCAGTTAATTTTCTTCTTCTGAAGCATGAATAATTACAAAATGCATAGGGCTACCAGTCATTAATATTAATAACAGTAGTATTATTTTAAATAAATAAATAGAAATTAAAAAAAAAAAACAATTAATAGAGATCACGAAGATACAAAGGTATGCATATGATTTCAACTGTACCCTGCAAAATGTTTTTGTATTGATTCTTTGGTTGGAGAGTCGTTATAATTTTAAAGATTTATGTAGCCATTGAGTTCATGCCAAACTCTTGTTTTTTATTTACCAACACCTGCAATTTTTTCCCCCATCCCGAACAGCTGACGAGGTTTCCTGTAAAAATCATGCATATGACCTGTGGGAGGAATATTAGGACCATGCATGACGGCGGTTCAAGGTAAACCCGATTTCACTCATTATCTTTTAAATTGAATGAACTCGGTTTGAAATAAAATTTTTTACCACAGGTTTGGTAATAACACATTTATTGGAATATTTTTTACAATGTTTTCTTAATTTTTTATTAGCATCATGGTTCGACAATGTGCACTAGGTCCTCTGGTTGCATACAACACCGTGAAAAAAGCTGTATTTAATCTGAAAACACACACAAAAAAAAATTATAAGTCACATGTAGCGAAAATTAAATAGAAGGGAACGGTGAAAATAATACTTACTGCATTTTGAAGCCTGCGGAATAGGAGACAGTGTGGTCCACAGTCCACGCTCCACGCCTTGAAGCAACCCTCCATGGCGATGAGGCAACGAAAGTAGTGTTGTATCCCGTCGCAAGCTTCCTCATGAGCGAGATCTGGATGCGATGTTGTGTCATCAGCGGTGACTCTGGTCGGGTGACCGCACGGCTGAATGGCTGCTTGGTTGATCGCTCCGTTGACTCCATAAATAGACTTGTAGACTATGGGGTACTCTCGTACTGCTACTTCGTTACCCTTTACGTTGTGGATGGTTATTTTATAAAATTCGCATGGTGTTGGAGGTGTAGGTTGATCCATTTCGGGGATGACGTACTCCTCGGCAGACATCGCGTACTGTTGCTGATGGTTTTCTTGTGAATACATTTTTAACTAAGTAATGGTGTTATCGCAACTCTTATTCTATATATATGTAAAGTCCCCGCCCACCAGCACATGTATCCATTACCAAAAAATTTAGCACTTATTCATGCGTATGGAGTTCATTTCCTTTTTACAAAAATACTGCATTAGATCCTAGAACCCATCATACAAGTATACTGCTAAGTGGACAGCTGTGTTGACATACAGAACTCTGAAAGAAAATCGATAGAACATGCTTGTAGCGTACGAGAGGAAGTATTATGCGGGTTGACTTGAATTCATTAATTGTTTTTAAATGGTTGAAATAAACTTTTTACACAGGAGTTGATTTAAGACATTTATTAAAATTTACAATTTCAGACAATTGCCAACATTTCTTTTAGTACAATGGTTTATGCAATCAGCTCCCTGGCTGCACCATTCTTTGTGAAAAAACGCCTCCATAGTCTTAAAAAAAAAAAAAAATTAAAAAAATTAAAAGTCAAACGTCACGAAAATTAAATGGAAGGGAACGGTGAAAATATTACTTACAGCATTTTTCAGGGCGACGAATAATTTGCATTTTCTGTTGCATTTGATGCTCCACCGTTTGAAGTAACCCTCCTTAACCACACGGCAGCGATGAAAGTGTCTCGATCCATTACACACTTGATCGTGGAAGCTTTCGGTGTGGGTATCGACTTCCCCAGCTATGAACTGAAAGGTGTTTCCACAGGGTAAAATTTCAGAGGACTCCACATAATGTTGGTTATAACCTCTTATGTCCTTGTAGACAACACCAAACTCGAGGACTTGGTCTGGATGGCCCCACTCGTCGTGAACGGTTATGATTGTATATTCAGAAGGTTCCGGCGTTGGTCGCGATTCCTCAGATGGAATGCTGAAGACATCTTCTTGCGACGATTCCTCGTCTGGAATGTTGAAGACATCTTCTTGCGACGATTCCTCGTCGGGAATGATTGGCTCCTCGACAGCTTTGGCTACCACTACATCAGGGATATCTCCCCACGCCTCTTGAATAAGTTGTTGCGAAGAGGTCAGCTCTTGAGACATGATGAAGTTTATACTGATGAAATTCACAAAATCTAATATCCTTATATATGGTAGATCACCGCTCATGTCACACACGTATGAACCCACTTCCGTTCATATGGGGGTTGTGTTTATGTTTCACAGCTGAGTGCATTCGATACTAATGTTCACTACATGTGTAAGTCCCTTTATCACATGGTTATGTTCTCGGGCATATATCCTGTTTCGTATTATTAAGTATATCACAATACACTTAACGTTTTCGCCGGTGCTAATTTTAAAATTGCAAATGCTAACACATTAACTCAGTTCGGTTTTTTGTTCTTGTGTGGACAGAGAGGTTGCATATGTGTTCTGGTTTCTGTGTTTATGAAAATATTGTATCTCTAGTCTGTTAAACACGCCACACTGGGTCAAAACTGAAAACATAATAGTGGTAGCCACATGAATTCGCTATATACATCAATGAAAGTTTCTCCTTTTATTAATATCGATAAACGTAATAGGCCATCTTTCAAACGTTTTTCTGCGATCTGATACACACTTCATATTTAACATTCTATAATTATGCATCATATCGGAGGACGGCCGCTCGACAGATGACAGTCAGTTACTGACATAAAAAAATAAGTGATGTAGCAATATAACTTGTCTCAACATGCTGGATACGGTTGACCGATGACAACTGGGTGATAGGTAATTTTACATACTATACAATGTATGAATACGAGTTTATAAAAAATTTTCAATGTTGAGATCTGATAAAATAACATTGTAATGATAAAAAGATCAGTGATTAGACAGTCAACTGGAAACTTGTGGTTGACCACGGAGGATGCGCGGGCATTTGTGGTTGTGGTCTCAGTGAAAAGCCAGATGCGAAGCGTATTACACATAGTTGCAGCCCAGATGCTGCTTGGTGTGGAAGGCTGATCCACGCTGCTCTGGTATGTTTCGCGAGAGTGAAAGAGATCGCTTAGCAAGGTCATCCAGTCTGCACGGACCGGAATAGCCATCGTTGTATCAGTTATCGAAATCGCGTTTATTCCGAGGAATGAACCCCCAAAACATTTGTATAATTTGCTTTTTTGTAGAGGCTATTCATATATTTACAAAGTGAATGAAATAGTGTTTTATATACAACGCGTGTTTATCAAACCGTGATAAAAAAAATATAGCGTGGGAATATTACAACGCATAACACTCCTTATCTTAACAATGGCTACCTTCGCGAAGACCCTTCATGCGTAACATTCCTTATCACCATAAAGAGACTCGGCTAAAAGGTCTTATCATTTAACCGGATGCGCGACTTAATAGCCAAAAGGTCTTAACCCCATCCATGTCGGATACGGTTGACCGGGTGCGCATTAATGGACCAGGTGGTCTTATCTTGACCGGAAGGGCGTAATGGACCAGGTGGTCTTATCTTGACCAGAAGGGCCAATGCATTAGGGCTTATCTAATCTAAAAAAAGGCGCCAACGGTCATAAGCCTTCCATGACGTCATCATCTTCACCACCCCTCCCCACCCCCACCCCCAAAATCTCAAGCCTTCCACGCCTTCCATGTCGTCACACAGAAAAGTAAACTACTGATGCAGATCTTTGTCAACTAAATGTCACTCCCAAAAAGCTAAAACATGGATAATTTCTTAAACCATCGCATTCCTATAGTTTCCTTTAAATTCTTTAATAGTAAATGCACTTTAATTATATTTAAATGTGTATGCAACCAGTGCAAGGAAGCTAATATGATGGAAAATAATTGCAGGAGCTAAAGGAATGGTTCTACGTTAGTATGATGTATTTTAATTTAGGTAAGAGAGGGTATATTCATTTTCACAAGTATCAGAGTAAAAATGAGGCTATAAACATACATCATTACCATTTAAATGTAGCTCGATTCAAAAGTAATTATTTTCTTCCTGAAGTAGTCTTAGTTCTTTTCACTGCTACTGTCGTATATTTGCGTGATATCACAAAAATGTACACAATCCAAAATATAGGTTTAACAGCATAATGCTTTATATAGGCTATTGTTATGGTGGATATTTTATTTAAATATTTGGTTGTTAATGTGATACTTTTAGGGTTTCATAAAATCCGTATAAAAGATACTATCAACTTTATTAACAACATGTATATTCTTATTCTGTTAGTTAGAATCATGTAAGTATTCATATTTACTCAAACAGTTTATGATGTCTCTACATATTGATACAATAATAACATAAACAAGTTTCATACCTTTTTATCAGTTGTTCTCAGAGCTAGCAGCACACACGGGAAGGGTTGACGGGGTGATGTTGTCGTCGGAACCTCTCCAATCTTCTCTCGGGCCCAAAGGCCCGAGTGGCGTGGCCACAGACAGGGCTGCTGCCTGACTCTCCTAGTACATATTTCGAGTCCTATTTATACGAAGATAATGCTGACATTGCACTCTGTAATTAGGCTGTTGATTCTTCATTGTGTTGCGGCAATCATATTACTTAATATCTTTGCAATCTGTAGTTGCTCCACAACACCCTTCCCTCCTTCATGGTGTAGGTACCTGTAGGTACCTTGGTCCTTGGTCCTTGGTCCATGTGGGTCCATATTTTACGATGATACGTTTTGTACAGAGATCAGTACATCAGCTGTGGACTACTATTCATCGTTTTCTGCGTTGATATCAGAATGAGGAGGTCATTGTTTTGGAGAATTGATTTTTCAGCATAATATGAATCTTCTTGGATAGAAAGGAATGTGTGTGCTGCTTACATCAGTAAATTACAGTGTCTCAACATAAACATAATAAAACCCTTTTCTGTTTACAATATATGCACTTAATCCACAAGAAAATAAAATATTGAAATATTTGGCTTTTCATTTTGGTAAACTCTTTTTTCTTACTAAGTTAAGTTGTTTTTAAGTGCATATTAGCCTATTAACAATACGAATAATTTTTCTGAAATTTTAAAACATAAGACATAATATCAATAACAGCAATCAGGTAAAATCGTTCCAATGAACTGTCACTTAATATAACAGTTCTTATAAATACCCAGTATAATCTGCACCTATTATTTAAACATACATTTTTATATGAGAAAATTAAGTGAATGCAATATTGTGTCAGTATTCATTCACAAAATAGTGATAGTGAAATAGTTAACAGAAAAAAATGTGCATCATTAGAAATTATTCAAACAGAAAATTATTATAGAACTTGAAATACATTGTTATCTCAATATAACAAAATTATACATTAAATGGTCTTTATAAGTCATAATTTGTGTATGAATAACTTTTTTTTAATAAAAACTCTGTTTTTAAACAAAATTCAATAGGCTATATTAAAAAATTCTGTTCCATAACAATTTTGAGTTTTTCTTTCCACTTCTACCGAAATGTTAAAAATTAAGAAGTGTACGTACTAATCTCCATATTATGAGTAAAATTGATATTTGATATTCAGTAGAACATTGAAAACTTTTAAATACATGGTAACATTTCTTACACACATAAAAATACATTGATAGTCCTTTTAAAATTCTTTTTAAAAATTTATTCTCTTAAAATTTATCTTGTTATAAATGTACAATCTTTAAGTGGGAAGGGTGGGTATAATGGTATTGAGGGATGGTTAACCTTTTTTTTTCATTCTTTCTTTCTTTCTTCGGGGCCCCTTTTTGTGCACATGAGTATATTTCTTTTTACCGTTATAATTATTTATGTAGGCCTACATTACCAATTTTTTTCTATTTGTTTTGCATGCATTCTTGAATGTATTATTTAAGTGTATATATTTTTCTTCTCGAGCTGCTTCTGTGAAATCATTGTGAAAAAGAAACGTAATTATATGATTTAAATGATTTATACAGATTTGTTCCTCACCTGAAACAAAGAAAATTATATTATTATGACATTCTTTCATAATTATGGACTATAATAAATTACGCGTATGTCTTCAAAGATAAAGGATTCATTTAAATATTCAAAGTGCTATGAAGTTTTACATAAAATTGTATGTCTTTCACTTATATATAGCTTTCACACTTACTGTGTGTGTGTTTTTTCTTTTGGGGGGGGTACATACAAAGTTAACATTGATGATTGCCATATTATTGAAAATAACATTCCTCTATTACATAAAAATTATATTGAACTGGTAAAATGTGCAATCAAAATCATAACACAGTTCTGGTATCTTTAAGTAATTATGATGTAATGCTAGGTGTCAGCGAATTCTTTGTCAGCTGATTGTAGTAGACATTGACACACATGATTTCAACATGTAGCTTAACTGCTTGCTCCTTGAAGGCAAGATTATTATAAAAAATCACTATTATTTACATAATATAATTTGTTCTTAAACAAAATTGTTCATATTTAAATTTTAATACATATTTACATCTTTTAAATAACTTATACTTATTGCTATTTGAACACTTGGCAAACGAATAGTTCTTATATTATTCTTTTTCACAGTAGGACTTACTTTTAATAAGCTAATATAATTTTATTTTCACCACATTTGCTAGAAAATCTTGCTTTCACACAAGCCTATTTACCTCATTGAATAAATTTCTTATTTTGTTGTTGTCAAGAATGAAATTATTTAAATGTCATGTTATGTTTGATTTAAATTGTCACTCTAATCTGTGTTACAGTTATGTAAATTATTTCATACTTTTCTAAGTATTTTTTCAGTTAACGACACTTCTATGTACAAAATAATTGAGATGTCCCTGATTTATTTGAATTCATGCGTTCTATCAAGATGAAAAATTTATGTTAGTTAAATGGCACGTGGCTATGATTCCATTATATTGGTAGATCGTGAGGCTATTCCATTATATAGCATTTTATTTAATACTTTTGACCTATCATAATTATCATACACACTTACAATGCACTTTTTTATTTATTTATAGGCTATACTCTTACCTACTTTATTCGACGTTGGGCTTCTCTGTCCCATTTATTTATTCATTTCGACGTTGGGTTACTCTGTCCCATTTATTTATTTATTTATTTCGGCGTTGGGTTCCTCTATCCCATTTATTTATTTCGGCGTTGGGTTTCTTTGTCCCATTTATTTATTTCGGCGTAGGGCCTCTCTGTCCCTTTTATTTATTTCGGCGTAGGACCTCTCTGTCCCTTTTATTTATTTCGGCGTAGGGTCTCTCTGTCCCTTTTATTTATTTCGGCGTAGGGTCTCTCTGTCCCTTTTATTTATTTCGGCGTAGGGCGTCTCTGTCCCTTTTCTCGTAAGTGTATTTTACTCGCTAATTATATTATTCATAGGTCCCTGTGACTCATTTTTCACAAGTTGTATTGTTATTAATGTACATAAAGAAATATGCCCCAACAAATCTTTTAATATTTAGATGCCACTCTCTTGTTAAACGCATTTATCAATTTATTATTGCTTCAAATTTCCAAACAGTTTATAAATCTATTTAATTTATCAATATAATCATTAATTCAATGACGAAATAATAACGCTGTAATAAGACGAATAATACTAATAACAAAACTTTTTTTTAAATACTTCATAATAAAATTTAAGTACTTTTTTCCCGTCTTATAAATATAAAATAACATCATTCTCTGTCCATGACGTTTTAAATATTTATTTTGACATATAGGTCATATTCTTAAAGGGAACTTCACTTAAAAGAGAATGATGTATACATTTTTGTTTATTCAGCAAGTAAGCTATTATTTCAGTGATTGCTGTTATGTGAGCCTGTGTGATGAGCAAGCTTTTTAACAACTGTGTGAAGGTTACTACTATACTCGTATTTGCAATAGCAGAAAAATTGATCTTAATTGCATTATACTATGTAATTCATAATTAAGTCACTACAACTCTCCTAAAATAAAGCATATTCTCAATTTTATTTGGGGGGTTTCATTTAGGTAGGCGAACTTGGCATGCTGAGGTACATAATATGGTAACGTCCCGCGCCTCTACCATTTGTTATGGTGGATATTTTATTTAAATATTTGGTTGTTAATGTGATACTTTTAGGGTTTCATAAAATCCGTATAAAAGATACTATCAACTTTATTAACAACATGTATATTCTTATTCTGTTAGTTAGAATCATGTAAGTATTCATATTTACTCAAACAGTTTATGATGTCTCTACATATTGATACAATAATAACATAAACAAGTTTCATACCTTTTTATCAGTTGTTCTCAGAGCTAGCAGCACACACGGGAAGGGTTGACGGGGTGATGTTGTCGTCGGAACCTCTCCAATCTTCTCTCGGGCCCAAAGGCCCGAGTGGCGTGGCCACAGACAGGGCTGCTGCCTGACTCTCCTAGTACATATTTCGAGTCCTATTTATACGAAGATAATGCTGACATTGCACTCTGTAATTAGGCTG
The DNA here is from genome assembly GCA_964059195.1 of Ectobius pallidus. Lineage (NCBI taxonomy): Eukaryota > Metazoa > Arthropoda > Insecta > Blattodea > Ectobiidae > Ectobius > Ectobius pallidus. Next base: position 135,378,844 of record CAXKWD010000004.1, read on the forward strand.
TTGATTCTTCATTGTGTTGCGGCAATCATATTACTTAATATCTTTGCAATCTGTAGCTGCTCCACAACACTATTGTTTGAGCATTATTATATACATGTTAGAATTGCCAATCATAGAATTCTTCAAGTTTGTTGAAATCTTCCTTTTCGATTTCAAACTAAGAGCCCTCTGATGAATTTACTTGATGGTTGCTTTCATAAATATATAAATTATGATCTAATATGATTAGGTAATATAAACTCAGTGCATGGTTTTGGAAGCAATCTAATCATCGAAGTTTTACTTTCTGTTTTACTTTCTACTTTGTACTAATGTAAAAGTTGAATCTAGACTTATATAGGCCCATGGAATCTGCTTCTGTGGATCTTGTACTCTGTTCACATACGTTTTTTATTGTTCAGAAACGTATTATAAGATATAGACCATTTTCAGAATTAGGTCTGAACACTCCTGCGGAAATTATTTTAAATAATATAGTAATTTAATGATAATATATTTTAATGTTAGAGTGAATTTATGTAAAGTTAAGTTATTTTAATACCAATGGTTCATACCGACAGCACTCTGATTAAGAGATGCTTTCAACATGGCTTCCTTCTCATAGAAGAAGTAAATAAAATAAATAAAATCAGGTAAACTGATGTAACAAAGTGCCAGAATGCTTTTGTTGAATCAATTATAATTGCAATTATGAAATGCATAAAATATTATTTCATCAGATTAAAATCGTACAGCATCAGCAGAACTACAGATTTTTTTATATCTTGGCAATCGCACACTCACATAAAAATAAAATAAATTTAAAAAAAAATCCATGTCAAATTGGTCGGCTCCGGGATTTGAACCTAGGACCTCGAGAATACGAGCCCAAGACGTTACCATTTCGGCAATCTCGCTCAGTTTTACGGTCTGGTTTGATAACCGTATGTGAAGGAATAGTGTTATTTGTCAAAGCTTAATGTATTGCAACTTGAAATTCTTAAAATATGTCAACATTTCACAAGATTCAGTAGCAAAGAACTCCGCTAGTTATTTCACAGTAATATACCTTATGTAGGCCTATATAACAGTATTCATGTAGTACTCAATTTAAACTTGATCAACGATATAAACAAACATCTGACTGCATTGGAAATGATTAGAAATTCGTCTTTGTAGTATAGACATGATTTAAAAAAAAAAAAAAAAAAAAAAAACACTTACTTTACTTTTGAGGGCGTATCCACTTTTCAGTGGTTACCCTTTATTCCCATTCTCCATCTACGCCTATCATTCCAATCTCCTTCCACCAGTACCCTCTCATCCATCATCCGTTAAATTCCAGACTTCCAAGGTGTTCTAGGTCGTCCCCGTTTCCTTCTGCCCCCTGGAGACCACTTTAGCAAAATATTTGGCCATCTCTTCTCATCCATCCTTCTCACATGGCCATACCACTGGAGTGTTCGACTCTCAATTCTTTCAATCACGGATTCCTCCATATCCATTATCCTTCTAATATCTTCATTCCTTCTCTTCTCCAACCTGGACACTCTGGCACCTCTCCGTATTCTATCCATTTCAACTGCCTGTATCTTGCTTTTTTGACCCTCCGATAAACTCCAACCTTCTGCTCCATATGTCAATATACTTTCTACTATGAACTGGAGAATTCTCTTTTTTGTTTGCAACGCTATTGCCCTATTCCATAATAGTCCATTCAGCATCTTGACTGCTCCTCTACCCTGTATTATTCTATAATCCACATCCGCTTTACAGCTTCCAGACTTATGAAGAATTAACCCCAGATATTTAAATTTTTTCACCGATTTAATGATTCCTTGTGGTAGTTTGATGTTTCTTCCATTTCCACCTATTACCAAATATTCAGTTTTACCCATATTAACTTTCAATCCCCCATCTTCAAAGGCTCCAAGGAGTTTCCTTACCATAAATTTCGCATCTTCACGACACTGAGGAATGATCACCTGATCATCTGCAAACAATAGCGAACTCTTGTCCAACTGGAATTCCCATTCCTCGACATGATTTATTCCAATGATCCAGTATCTGCTGAATGTATATTTTAAACAAGGTAGGAGACATACTACATCCTTGTCTCAAGCCTTTGGTTGTTTGAAATGTTCTTGATATTTTATTTCCTATCTTAATGGCAGCTTGACAGTTCTGATATAACCTCTGAATTAATGTTATTAATGGTAGACTGACCCCAATGCATTTCGTTTCTTTCCATAATTTACTTACGGGAACTGAATCTTATGCATTTTCTAAATCAATAAATATCAAGTGTGTTTCTCTACCTTTAGCACCAAATTTTTCACTTATCTGTCTTAAACTGAATATATGGTCCAAACAGCTCTTCCCTACAGTGAACCCTGCCTGATCCTCTGATATCTTTCCTTCAATTTCTTCCTCTAATCTGTTCTTCAGAATACTACTGAAGATCCTACTGATAGATGACATAACACTTATTCCCCTATAATTATTGGGGTCCTTCTTGCTCCCTTTTTATGAAATACAGATATATATGACATATTCCAGTCTGTTGGAATTTCATTTCCCTCAATGATTTGATTGAACATCTTAGTAATAAGCCTTACTAACTGGGGAAGCCCACATTTCCACAACTCTGCCGTAATGCCACCAGGTCTACTAGCCTTGCCACCTTTGGATTTTTTCAATGCCTCTCTAACCTCTTCCTCTAAAATTGGTTCCAATTCCTTCGTAACATTGGGTAAGTCATGTTCACTTTTCCATTCTATTCTTTTATCGACTAGCAGGTCTTGGAAACGCTTTTCCCACTGATGCATGCTTATAAGCTGCAATACTGGTGAAGGATTGTTATTGCTTCTCATTCTACGCAAAACTCTCCAAGCTTGTGCCGATCTATTATATCCCAAAGTATGGTCTATTTCGCCACACATTTTATCACATGCTTCATTCTTACATGACTTAACCATTTTTTTCACATTTCTCTTGCTTTATCTGTATCGCTCTAAATCTTCGTTAGACTTTGAAATAAGCCATTTATTGTAAAGACTTTTCTTATGCCCAATTGCTTCCAATGCTTCCTTGGTTATCAGCTCAACTCTCCCTCCATTCCGTCTCTCCCTTCCTAAGGACTCATCTGCTGCCGCCATTATAGATTTTTTTAGAAATTCATATAGCTCTTTCGCCTCCCAATCTTCATTTACTCCATTTAATTTCACGGATAATCTGTTTTGATACAGAGTCTTAACACTCTCTTCTTGTAATAAATTAATCAAATATCTCGGTGTATCAATAACATCAATTTCACTACCATTTTCATCCTTTACTGTTTTACATTTTGCCCTTAGGGAAAATGCAATTTTTTCAACAACATCATGATGGTCCGATCCACATTCGAATCCTCTCTTAACTTTCACATCTTGGACTTTAATTGTTCGTGCTTTTCTTGTAATAATATAGTCTATTACGACTTCTGTTTTTTTATGGATTTATCCATGTAAATTTGTGTATATCTCTATGCTTGAACTTTCCATTCATTATAACATAATCCTGTTCTTTGCAAAATTTAATCAATCAATGACCATTATTGTTTTTTTTATCTTCTCCCCAAGGCCCAACGGTCTCATCATTATTTCTTCTTCCAGTATGTCCATTAAAATCACCCATTATTAACAGTTCATGTCCATCAGGGCAATTATCTACCGTTTCCCTTAAGTCATCATAGAAGTTTGTTTTGTCTATTATTGAGGCATCATTACTTGGGGCATAAACTCCTATAATATCTAAATTTATGCCATATATACACATCGTTACTTGTATTATCCTATCATTAATTTCTTTCCAATTCACTATATTCTGCTTTCATTTCCTTTTCAAGAGGACTGCAACTCCTGATTTTGCTCTTGCTGTTTTTGCAACCCCACTCCATAAATATATATAATCATCAACCATTCCTTGCCCAACTCCTTTCTTCTTTGTCTCTGTAAGTATCATGATATCTATTTCCAAAATGTTTAGTTCTCTTACTATTTCATTAGTCTTCTGCCTTGTACGTTCCAGGTGCCAAAATTCTGTGTCCTTTTTCGCAGCCAAAGTCGTTTCCGTTTAATCCGTCCTGAATCATCCTTCTTGGGAAACGTAGCAATATTTTTTTTTACTAGAGCGGTTTGTTAGCCCTCTGCCTAACCCCCAAACCTGGAGGACTGACAGTTGCCTCTTTCGCCAGTTTTCAGGGTTCCTATTTGGCCTTCTCGGCTACCGTAGCGGTCACGGGGGACAAAGCCCCTACCGTACATCACCCAAATAGGCAATCCCCTGCTTCCTGTTGCCCACCCCTCGGGACGTGGACCCAAAGGTCTGATTTTGAGGGGCTAAAATAATAAAAAATAAATAAATAAAAAAACCACGTGAACTTTAATTAGTCGTTACTCTGATACCGGTCAACCAATTTGGCCCAAAATAAACAGGCTTCTTGCCATGATAATCCGATAAAGCGTGTTTGAGTTATCGTGCCTTTCTGATATATTACCATAAGATTGCACTAAATTGGGTACTATTCCGGTACCGGCCAACCGATGTGTTTCAATATCAAAAGACGTCTTCCCATGGGCATTATAAACGCGTATACCAAGTTTCATGAAAATCCGACAAAGCGTATTTGAGTTATCGCGCCATTAAAGTAGACACTAAATTGGATTTTACTCCGGTACCGGTCAACCGATTTGGCCCAATATCAATAGGCTTCTTTCCATGAACATTATAAATGCGTATACCAATTAAAATTAAAATTAGTCAAACATTAAAAACACTTCTTGCTCCACTTACATTATTTATGTAGAACCGGTTTCCAGGGAAGAAGCTCCCTCATCCTCAGCTGATGGTTGACTGGCACTACGTTGATATGGATCTGTAGTCGACGTCGTTCTGCCACCTGTCCTCTTCAAGGTTAAACTAAACATCTCGTCCACCGTAGGGATTTCAAAGTTCATGACCCTCTCTCCATTTTTTATGATGAAGATCCTTTCCCAAGCTTTTAATTCCAACGGTTTTTTAACATGTTTCAATAATTTGATGTCCTCCTTAATATGATGATCATATATATAAGCGTGATATTCTGGGGCCGAGTTTTCCGTATGCAATAGTCTGACATTCCTTAAATGTTCCTTCATTCTTGTTTCTAAATTTCTCATAGTTTGGCCTATGTAAACTTTATGACAGTCTTGACAATCTATCTGATAAATGCCTGATCGTTTGACTTCCGGGGTGCTATTTCTTAGTGGGTGATTTAGTAGATTCCTGAGATTAAATTTGTTCTGTGGTGCTAATTTTATGTTCAAACCTTTAAATACTCTCTCAAATTTGTGAAATAGTCTCGGATGAAAGATGAACTTTTTAAATATTGGTTTCTTCTCTTCTGTGTTAGATAAAGTACAGGTATCCTTAATCATTTTCCTTTTTTTATGTCTGAAAATCATCTTTCCAATGAATTCCATTCTGAACCGCCACTTCCTTTATGTGTATATGTGTAAATATTCTTTGTGGTATTCATCTTCAGATAGATATGTATTAATCTGTGTATCAAACTATGGAATATAGCAAATTGATGTGACCTTAGGTTGTAATTGTTTTGTTTAATGTAATTGTCCACATGAGTATCTTTCCTATATATCCCAAACTCCAATTTCCTCTCCTTTCTGATAATCTTTAAGTCTAAAAATAGTAAACATCCATTTTCTTCAGTTTCAATCGTAAATTTTATGGTGCTATCTTGTGAATTGAGTAATTCCAATGAATCATCCAGAAATCTAAGTGGAACAATCGCCAGAATATCATCCACGTACCTGCACCAGTATTTGAAAATATGTGGAAAAGCTTTTGTGACCTGTGATTCGAAATGACTCATGTATAATTCCGCTAGTAGAGGTGATAATGGATTGCCCATGGCTAATCCTGTGGTCTGTTTATAATAACTGTCGTTAAAACAGAAACTATTTTGACTGATGCATAGGTCTATTAATTTGCTGTAGCCTTCCATTTGTTCTGTGGTAAATTGATTGCGTAGGAACCATTGATTCAACAAGTCGGGTAATTTTTCCGTCGGAATGTTAGTAAACAAGGCACTGACGTCAAACGAGACTAGCATATCGCCTGGTACAATAGTGATGTATTTAATTTTGTCGATTAAGTCATAAGAGTTTTTTATGCTTAACGATTCAAATATGTCCAAAGTGTCTAATTTATTAGTCAACCATTTAGCCAATTTATATGTTGGGGCATCGATATTGTTAATAATAGGCCTCATACTTTCGTCTTTTTTATGGATTTTCGGTAAACAATAAAGTTTTGGTAATTGAGGATTCTTTCTTCTGATTTCGAAATAAGAGTGCTTTCTTTGATGACCTTACGAGTTTGGTATATAAAAGAATTCAGAGGATTCTTAGTGAGTTTTTTGTATTCAGGTTTTTGAAGCATTTTCTCTGTCCTACGTACGTAATCGTCTTGGTCCATGATAACGGTTTTATTACCTTTGTCTGCTTTTAAATAGTAAACCGGTTTTTCATTCAGTTTCTTGATCAAAGATTTGCTATCTGTGGATTTTTTGTTTGTCGGAATTTCTTGAAGTATTTGTAGACACTTGGTTTTGGCCGAAGTCTTTTCAGTCTCCGTCTTAAGCAAACTAGTGGTAATCTCGACATCTACGATGTAATCGTCAATCTTATTAGAATTATCAATACATGTCTTTAAACCTTTGTTCAAAAAGTTGACTTCAGCTCTATCAAATGGAAGGTTAGATAAATTCACTACGTTGTCTGGTATTGTTATCGGCTTCTTGTCACAATTTGATTGCGTTTGGTAACTGGTTTTGGTGTTGCGTAACTTCATTACTTTCTTCTTGAGTCTCTGTGTTTTTGTTGACATACTTGAATTAAGTCTATTGTACAAATTCATACAAAAATTTTTCCAAACTACATTTCCTAAAGATTTTTGCAGTTTTAAGTGTAAATTGTAAAGAATGAGATCATTCCTTTCTAATATGGCATAATGTTTGGATCTTTCTAAAATCATAGCCTTCTTTTCTAAAGTCTTTTAGTACTTGCTGTTATCATTTAATTTGATCACCCTTTTAAGAAAAACAGGCGACAACTTTTCTTTTATGCACATGTTCAAAAACTTTATGTCTGCTGCAGCGTGTCTCCTTTTTATATGTAATTTGCTAAAAAGTTTTACATCATGTTTCTGATCTTCAAATGTAGTGTCAAAATTAGACAAGTTATTTAAAATTTATTGGTTAGCCATGTTACTGCAATGTCTAGTAGCACCGTCACGAACCACGTCCTTTACTTCAAAGGTTAGTACACCCAGTAATATAAAAATCAGTATGAAGTCTTTTATACAGCAGAGCATGTTCAATTAAAATTAAAATTAGTCAAACATTAAAAACACTTCTTGCTCCACTTACATTATTTATGTAGAACCGGTTTCCAGGGAAGAAGCTCCCTCATCCTCAGCTGATGGTTGACTGGCACTACGTTGATATGGATCTGTAGTCGACGTCGTGCTGCCACCTGTCCTCCTCAAGGTTAAACTAAACATCTCGTCCACCGTAAGGATCTCAAAGTTCATGACCCTCTCTCCATTTTTTATGATGAAGATCCTTTCCCAAGCTCTTAATTCCAACGGTTGTTTAACATGTTTCAATAATTTGATGTCCTCCATAATATGATGATCATATGTATAAGCGTGATATGCTGGGGCCGAGTTTTCCGTATGCAATAGTCTGACATTCCTTAAATGTACCAAGTTTGAGTTATTGCTCGTACAGACACACGGACAGACGGACAGACATTTTCCGATCCCCCATACAATCTCATAAAGTACCATACTGGCACTTAATAATTTTTGGTAGGCTACTTGGACTTAAATAAAATAGCCTGCCTACTAGGATTAAACAGACAAAGATTGTTAAAGGTTTTAGAAAAGTGTTAAGTATATTTTCATATGTACCATATAGCATGTTTTTTATAGAAATGAGTAATTACGTATGCTAAATTTATCTTCTATGACGAATCTTATAGCCTTGTGTTCTACAAGAATATTTTGTTCAAATATTTAATTGATTAACACTAAATAATTTGTACTTGCTTATTGAAAGATTTTCCTTTGGTGCATGCTTCCTCATCGAAATTATTAATTATCTCATTTTGTATTTAACTTTAAGATGATATATCGTCTAAAAAAATTATTCCCCCAACAAGGCTTAGTTCATAGGGCTGCTTTATGAGTTATTAGCATATTTTTAATAATAATAATAATAATAATAATAAACATTCTTAGATTCAGAATATTATTCTTAACTTAATAATACCGGTTTCTTTTTCACTTGAATTCGAGTTTAGCTTAAAGTACTTACTCGCAGTAGAACTCATTCACTCATTCAGAAGAAGACAATATAGGCCTATTTAGTCCCTCAGTTCCTTATGAAAATATTGTATTCCCTCCTTACATTTCATGTTTCCCTTTCATAGCTTTTGCCATCTCCGATAGTGCAAGGCACAATTCTTTAAAACGATGCAGACTAAAGGTCAACTTCCATTTAAAGGACCGCCGACCACGACCGAAGGAATTAACTGTGACACAACAAATTGAGCCTGATCAGTATTCAGAAATGTTTTCTTTCTTTCTCCAAACTTGGGAGGTATGATCCATGTCGTAGCAAGCAAGCGGAAAAACAAGAGGCAGAAGCCATTGTTAGGAGCAGGCGAAGGGGATGTCCTCATCCATGTAACTCCTTGGAACAGAAAAAAGAAGCTGAAGAAACCCGAGAGGGGGAACTAATAAGCGAGGCATGATGCGAGAAGACAATGCTATTATTTCACTTCCTCTTGTTTTGGACAATCACATAAAGTGATGTTGCAGACTATTTCAATTAGTGAAAACGGTCAGGAGACTTCCATTAGTATTAGTAGCACTCACACTTAATGTAGGTCTACTATTTATATAAAATACTAGTACAATTTTCCATATTTCATTTTGTATTGACCACGTATTGACTATTGACACTTACTGACCACCCCTTAACTTAAATCTATATTTTTTACATTTACTTAAATCTATTTTTGTTTACCAATTTTGACCATAAAATGTTAACCAGTAGCCTACTAATTTTGGACTAAACCACCCCTTAAATGTTTCAACCCCTAATGTAATATGACCTTTACTTAAATGTAAATTCTATGACGAATGTTTCCATTACTCACAGAACTTATAGAACCAGAAGAAAATTTTAGGCAAAAGTAATTTCGGAACAAACTACCCTTTGAACGTTTCAACCCCCATAGTCGACCAATTTTTACCCAACTTTACACACAGAGCCAATAGAACAGAAGAAAATAATAGACAAAATTAATTTCGGGAAAAACTATCTCTTAAATGTTTCAACCCCTATTATAAAATCTTAACTTAAATCGACATCTTTGACCAATTTTAACCATAATTTACACACAGCCAATAGAACTAGAAGAAAAATTTAGGCAAAAATAATTTTAATGGAAAATATCTAAAATACTTTAACCCCTATTAAATGACGTTTAAGTCTTTGACCAATTCTAGCAGACTTTACACACAGACTCTATAGGCTATATCTAGGATATCGCTTTAAAAAAGATTAACAGGAATTTCTACCATCCATGGTCTTTAGAAGTAATGGGGTGCAAAATCCCAAGCCCTGTATGAGCGATAAAGAAGCAATATTTAGCGTTTTCTGAGGATATAGTCTGAGTGTGATACGTCGTTCTTCCTCATTCCGGTCTCTAAATAGCTATATAAAAACATAGATTTTGAAAACTACTATTGATTTCGAAAACTACTATTGATATATACTTCGAAGTACAAACAAAATACAAAACCCGGGCGAGGCTGTGCATTCAATCTAGTAAATAATAAATGTTAATGCTTCACCGTTATAATTGAACTCCACCAGAGAGTAATTTCCAATCCATCACTATTTATTTTTATAAAGCGTTAAATACGTAGAGAAGTGAGCGGTGAATATATAGAAAAAAAGGTAAAATGATCCCTGCATGGGCCATGGAGAACCGTAGGGTTTCCGGAAGGTTGAGGCTGTCAGATTGAGACATCGACACAGGAATGTGGTAAGGCTGTCAACCATACGCACCGGACGCTTTTTATCCCCAGGAATACTCCTAGTACTTATTTCTGTTACATGCTGTGACGACCCCAGGGCCATAGTGCTACAGGAAGGATTAAACCAATGGAAAAGTCCCATAGACCTCATCGGGATCGAATCCGCGACTTTCCGGTTTATAGCGAAGTTCCTCAACCACTACGCCAGGGCGTACCCCTGAATATATAGAAGACTTTTTAAATAAATTAGTATTTGAAGTCAATTCAATGAGATTGCAAGACGGATTAACATTGGGGAGGTATTCCTCTTCCTTTTTTTCATACCCTAGGGCCTTTTCATTTCTCCATATCATATGACACACTATGAGACACTTCAGGAATAAATTATCGTGGGTTGGTGGTTAGCGGAACCTAAAGCTTAACATGGAATCCGAATCATGGTGGGCACCCAATATGCACAACTTAAAATAAATTGTCAGCTGTGATGGCAGCTGTCATTCATCCAAGTTCTCACTAGAGACAGCATTACTTAGGCCGGTATTCCACTATCCAAGTTATTTGGTCTAATCGTCTAGAAAAAAGAAAATGGCCGCCCTTTGCTTCAAGGAAACCGTACTGGAAGATCATTTGAAGACTTTCTGCATGTCGTTACATTGGATCAAAGTGTTCATAGCATTAGGGGTCCAAAATAACTGCTAAAGTCCGTCGCCGTGGGTGAGTCTGAAGCGCGCCTGCCTTCCACTCCGGCGGCCCGGGTTCGATTCCCGGCCGGGTCGGGGGTGCGCGATTCCTTAATTATTAAAATGACTGCTAAACGTCGATTGTTTTGAGAAGAAAACGGCGCCAATTATAATTTATATTTATTTATTTATACAAATTTATACAAATATACAAAACAAAACAAGACCACCCGAATGAGCAAGCGCTCGTGCTCGGGCACAGTTCAGCCATTTACGTTACAAAATACAAATTACAAATATATAAAGAAAGTATAATATTAAATCAATACCTAAAAAATAATAATAAAAAAGAAAGAACAGAATAGTAAAAAGAAAAAAGGAAAAGTAGTAAGAACAAAAATTGAAACCCTGAGTTATTACAAATAAAACAGTTCCTTAATTGTCTACTAAGTACAGAGTGAAGTAACTTTTGAACTATGAAATAAGATTTTTGATAAACTTATTGAATTTTTTGTTGTTCATATGTACTATTTCTGGATGTGACCTAATTATAGAGTTATAGAGTCTTGGACCATAATAAATGCTATGTTTAGAGCCAGAAGAGGTGAAGTATTTTGGTTCTATTAAAGGCAATGTTTTATTTCTTCTAGTATTGTAATTATGAGGATCCGATACATGTACGTTGCGGTATTTGTGAAAGTATTTTAAAAGTGTGAGCTTATAAATTTGTTCTACAGTCATCACATTCAATTCAGGAAATATCGATTCTGTTGGATATTCTATAGGCTTTTTTAAACAAATTTTTATAATTCTCTTCTGTATTAGAATCAAAGGAGTCAATACTGATGTGCCACTTCCTCCCCAGCCAATGATACCATATTGGAGGACAGATTGTATTAGAGCTAAGTAGACTGTCCTTAAGACTTCAGTCGGTAAATATTGTTTTAGACAGACAAATTTGTATAATGTTTTTCTTAATGTGGTACATAAATATGTGATGTGTTTGTCGAATTTCAGATGACGATCTATAATAATACCAAGGTATTTGACCTGATTTGTCTCCTTCACAACCTGGCAGGTACATGAGTCAGATTCACAGTTGATATCATGTAGTCTTACGCACAAGTTTTGATCCATTTTTAATTGTGGAGTACCAGCAGTTGTTAATGAGAATGGAACACAGTTTGTTTTATCTATATTTAATACTAAAATATTGCAGTCAAGCCAACTTTTAACTACTCTTAATCACTTATTAGCCCATTTGTAAGTATCCTGCCAAGTTGGAGCGAAAGAGTAAAGGCATAAGAGTAAAGACAGCCATGGAAATTATTTAAGTCCAAATGCAGCAACTCATTTATGTAAATAATGAAAAGAATTGGACCCAAAATTGTTCCTTGTGGCACACCAGTATCCACTTCTCTGATATCACTAAACTGATCCTTAATTTTGGTTATTTGCGTTCTATTATGTAAATAAGACCGAAATAAATTTAGTGCAGTACCTCTTACTCCAATTTGCTCTAATTTTTCTATAAGTATCTTGTGATTTACAGTGTCAAAAGCCTTTTGCAAATCCAAAAAAATCCTGTAACATTAATTATGGCATCATCTGTGCTCAAGTTATTTCGAAAACCAAATTGATTTGAATTTAATACATTATTTTTATTTAAGAAGTCCACCAGTCTATTTTTTATACATTTTTCTAACAGTTTAGATAGGCTAGGGAGTAAGGATATAGGTCTATAGTTATTTAAACTATGCTTTTCTCCGGATTTGTATATAGGTACTACCACAGCTTTTTTAAGATCATCTGGGAAAGTTCCTTGTGATAAGCAAAGATTAAAAATATGTTCGAGGGGCTTCGATATGTATTTAGAAATTGTTTTCAAGGTGTTGTTTGTTATTCCGTCCGCACCAGGGGCAACGTTATTTTTTAGTGAGATTATCATTTTATTGATTTCATCTTGGGTTACAGGGAGAAGAAACATTGACGAAAGCTGAGCAGGTTGTGGTATACATTTTTTATATTCAGGGATACTGTTTGGTGCTAACTTAATATTTGAAGTGATTCTTTTTCCTATTTTCGAAAAAAAAGGAGTTAAATTCATTTGCAATTTGGTCACTTCGCTTAATTTTTTGTCCTTTTTCACTTATAATTTCTAAGATTGGAATTTTATTATTTGAATTAGTATCAGTAGCTTCATTGACAGTGGACCAGAATTTTCTAGCGTCTTTCTTGATCTGATACTAAGGTTTCTTCAAGTAGGCCTATATATGATTATTCAGTATTTAATCCACAATTCAAAACTGACATACCGGTACTACATGCCACAATATATATATATATATATATATATATATATATATATATATATAATTCTTTTAAGCCCTGAAAGCTAATCTAAACTCGTCCCACATAACCTTCAATATAAAAAAAAATATTCAGCCTGATTTTGTCATTTAGATATAAGTTATCTCAAATATGGGGTCATTGCTACAAAGACATTTATAAATCAATAAATTTATGCCATTATTACGATTCACCGCAGAGCATTTACACTATGTAAGCCGCATTTCGAAAGCGATATGCCACAAGACATAAATATTGGCATGTATTATAAAAAGACATTGCAAGCAACTCGTGTCATTATCAACATAACCTTCAATTTAAAGAAAGTTACGATTCGGTCTAATTCCTTGTCATTTAGATATTTTTTCAAATAATGCTACAAAAACTTTTATAAAAAACTAATAAACTAATGCCATTATACATAATTTTTTTGTTATTTAACCTTCGAAACTCAAGATTTCCCTATAGCCTTGTATACAGAAAACTGGTTTTGGTCAAAACTGTTGGATGTAGTGTAATAGCGCAACTTTGATTTAAATATCGCCTGACAAGTTCTTGAAGTTCTTGTCCAATTGCATTGGATAGTGGAGTAGGGCACGTTTTTTAAGTTATCGGTAAATCCACCGGTGGAAAAGTGCTGTGAAAGCCCGGTGAATGTACGATGAACGTCATCCGCCATTTTTGTCATCTGATGAGCCGTTGAATTTACGAACAGGTTGATAGATTGCAGCGGGAATATTCGAATTGTATAATAATTTTATTATTGTATCATGGATTTTCTAGAAGTGGAAATAATAATATATGATGGGCAGGGAACTAATAACTGAGTGCTACCATTCTCATAAATAATATTTTGAGCATATTAAAATCCATAAAATATTGCATTGTTAAATACGGTACCTGACTTCATTATGGATAACCTGTGCTGTCAGTTTACAACACAATACAATAATGTTTTATTCTACCTGGCAGAGTTAAGGCCTTATCTTCCATTCAACCAGGGGAAAAAAGGATACATATAACTTACAATATTACACAAAAGAAATAAAATAAGTTTTAAGATGATAGGAATATATTAATACTTAACTATTTACAATTGCATCAAAGACCCTTAAAACTAAAAGTAAATTAAACAATAAATTATATTATGTTATGTGATAAATTAAAATACCATCCTAATTAAAAATGTATGTCCATTCCATGTTTAGGAAATAATTTACATTACAGTATAAAATCCTTTTGATATGCGCCAGCGTTTTAGGACTTTCTTAAATTTGTTAGCAGGTACTTCAACAGCAGAAAGGGCAACTTATTAAAAAATGTAGATTGCTTAAATAGATGACTGTCTACATATTTATTTAATCTGAATGACGGAAAATCTAATTTCAAATTGTTTCTAGTTCTGTGTTCGTGTATATAAAAGCGTTGTGTGAATTGTTGTAGGTTTTCTTTCACGTGTACTAAACTTATGTAAATATAAAGACTAGGAACTGTGATTATTTTTAATTTGCGAAATATCAGGTAGATCTACACAACTATCTCGATGTTTTACTCATGCTAAAATTCTTATGGCTTTTTTCTAACATAGGAACACCTTTATTGACCCTGAAGTACTGCCCCATAACCGGATGCCATATAGGATATGTGGATGAAAAAATGAAAAATAAACTGTTATTAATATGTATTGACTAACTGAGGCTTTTAGCTTACGGAGTAGAAAAATAAATAACTCGAGACAGCTTAGCAGTAACATTTGTTTATTTGTTGGTCCCATAAAAGCTTATTATTCGAGACATTTGGAATTAATAGATTTCTTATGTACCCTAGAGTATTTTTTCTTTCTTTTCTCGTCTTCAAACAAAATAATCAACTCTTCACTTTCTTTTTCGGAGGACTCACACTCTGATGAAGAGCAGTTTGTTAACTTTCGCACGAAAATAAACTCAATGTATTAATGCTAGTGGCAAGTGTCGTCTGCTTCTCTGCTCCGTCATGTTTGTCATCTAAAGCATCGTACTTTAAGTTCGGTGAGTCTGATTGCATTCGGTGACTTCCACCGGACTTTCACCGGTGAACGGCCTGACGCTTCACCGGTGGTTGACTTTACAAACGCCCTGGTGAAAGACCGATGACACCGGTGGAATCAATCGATGACTTTAAAAACGTGCCCATACCGGCCTTAGCCCGGTGTTCAGCTTGGAAGAAAGAGGACTGCCTAATCCACAGGAGACCCCTATTCGGGAGGTAAAGGGTACGAATTCCATGCCAGGTTAATCCGAGTAGACTTTCAGGGTTTTCCACACTAACAAATGCTAATGTTGGATGGTATTATCTTACGTCTTACCCTCCTCTTTAGGATAACAATAAATAGGCCTTATGAATGAGAATAAGCCAAATGTTTTAATAATCGATCGCCACGAAGATGCCTATACACATTATTCTTCTTCTGCTTCTTCTTTAATGTTTCTCGGCTTAGATAGGGTACTTCAAGGCAAAGGGTGCAGTATATATTAGCAAATACATTTATGATTGACAATTATTATAGACACATTGTGCTCAAAAACTTAGGTTGTTAGACAAGGAACCGTATTGCTTGGGAATTAAACTATGCCATTACATGCTACAAAATTAATTCCTTGAAGAATCTTCAAAACAGGTGATGATACAACATGTGAAGAGTTGATTGTATAGACTCGGGTATTATTATATGGAGAATGTTGATTTTCTGGTAATTCTATAACTGGAGTGTACTGCAATTTAGGTCATTGACCGTCACCGATGTGCCATAATTTTTGTTTCGCAGGTTTTTTTTTTTTTTTTTTTTTTTTTTTTTGCGTTCTTATAAATCTAAAGACTTCGATCTGTCACATGTATGCACATATAAATGCCATTGACCGAGATCAAACCTGAAATTTGAGCATAGAAAGCCAAGGCCATGCTGACTATCCCGTTCAGGTGCACTCTGGAGTAAGAGAAAATTTCAAAAATCATTCCTCCAGCACAAATCAATAGACCCATCAGTCAATTTCATGGAAATTGTTTACATAAGTCTAATAAACACTGGCCAGCTAGCAAATATTGTCAACTTTGTTAGGCTGACTAGAGTAAGACACAAACCTGACAGTAGACTGTATTCTTAATACTGTATTGTTTGGATTTGATTCAGCTCCTTGACGGCTGTAATTCTAACACTGTTTATTATATTTTCTTGATAATTACTACTGCTATTTTTATTACTAGATAATTAAGCCCAATACATGGAGGGCAAAATAATAATTTTACATTGAGTGAATTTTAACGATAAAGCAGTAGAATTTTAAACAGATTAATAAACACGGTATTTGTTGACCAGTTCAACTCAAGCTCTGCACGTAAATAAACTCTCTATGTGTAAATAATGATCCAATTTTGAGGTTCCGAAATGGGAATGGCAGATGCGCTCACAACGCTACAACTTGAGCAACACCGCCATTAGAGTGCTTGTCTGCAATTTATACCATCACCGCAAAAACACATTGCATGCAGTCGTACCATAGCTGTACAGAACTTCATATAATACAACAAATAACCTTGATCCAAATTAAAAATTCTGACCAAACTGACGTGCTAGAATGGAATATTAGATAGACATTCCGCAAGTCATGGGGAACATAAGATGAAAATCTCAGACCTCTAGGTCCATGGCTCTGAGGAGTATGCGAGCGCACAAACATACACCCATCCTAGTAGGCCTATGTGATATTGCCTATCGTTTGTCTATTCATTTTATAATTTTCTCTGTTTTAAAATTAGGATATACACAAATTAAATACTTAAATAATATTATGGCAATCATTGAAATATTTATGATTGTTTTTTTCTTAATTACCTTTTCTGATCATTTAATTTATAATTTAGTAAATTTAATTCCACAACTTAATGTAATGAACTTTAGATTATTCAACATCTTTGTTATATCTAGGTCTATAAGCTATAATAAAGGGTGCGGCAAAACATTATCCCTATTTTAAATTTCAAATAAAAAACAGATGGATCAAAATAAAGAAACTGTATTAATATTAATGATATCTACACGGTGGGAGTTTAGGGTTTTCAGTATAATACATTAGTTCACCTCACTGCGAAGTGTCAATGGACCTCAATCCTGTCTCCGTGCTCTTATAGCAAGATTCACCATATCAGTTGTGACAACGTTTATGAATAACAATAATAATGATAATAAAGTTTTTGCGTTTGACGCTTGCTTACAAATAGAAACTTCATGATAGGACTAAATGAAATTCAAGTCCTACGTTTGGCCAAAAATTAATTTAAAAACCAAAACATGGAAAAAAGAAACGGAAAAAAGAAGACAAAACAGGTAGAAGGAAAAAATAAAATTAAGGAAAGAAACTCTGGAAGACAGGCAGATAGACGAATTGTGGATATAACATAATAAATTAAAAAAATGAAACAGATAATAAATAAGTAAATGTAAGAATGAAGAAAGTTACAAAACAAATTTAAGAAAAAATGTACAAAGAAGGAAAGATAGGAAAATAAACAAATAGTGAGAGAGAGAGAAAGAGAGAAAGAGAGAAAGAAAAAAGAAAGAATAAAGAAAGAAAAAAGAAGAAGAAAGAAAAAGAAAGGAAAAGAAAGAATAAAGAATGAAAAAAGAAAGAAAAAAAGAATAAAGAAAGAAAGCAGGAAAGCAAGAAAGCATGAAAGAAAGAAAGGAAGAAAGAAAGGAAGAAAGAAAGGAAGAAAGAAAGGAAGAAAGAAAAGAAGAAAGAAAGGAAGAATGAAAGAAAGAAAGAAAGAAAGAAAGAAAGAAAAAGAAAGAAATGAAGAAAGAAAGAAAGGAAGAAAGAAAGGAAGGAAGAAAGAAAGAAAGAAAGAAAGAAAGAAAGAAAGAAAGAAAGAAAGAAAGAAAGAAAGAAAGAAAGAAAGAAAGAAAGAAAGAAAGAACGAACGAAAGAAAGAAAGGACGAAAGAAAGAAAGGAAGAAAGAAAGGAAGAAAGAACGGAAGAAAGAAAGGAACAAAGAAAGAAAGGAAGAAAGAATAGAAGAAAGAAAAGAAGAAAGAAAGAAAGAAAAGAAGAAAGAAAGAAAGAAAGAAAGAAAGAAAAGAAAGAAAAAAGGACAGAAAAAACAGAAAAAAACAGAAAAAACCAGAAAAAAACAGAAAAACAGAAAAAAACAGAAAAGAACAGAAAGAACATAAAGCACAGAAAGAACTGAAAGAACTGAAAGAATGAAAGAAAGAAAGAAAGAAAGAAAGAAAGAAAGAAAGAAAGAAAGAAAGAAAGAAAGAAAGAAAGAAAGAAAGAAAGAAAGAAAGAAAGAAAGAAAGAAAGAAAGAAAGAAAGAAAGAAAGAATGAATGAATGAATGAATGAATGAATGAATGAATGAATGAATGAATGAATGAATGAATGAATGAATGAATGAATGAATGAATGAATGAATGAATGAATGAATGAAAAAAGAAAGAAAGAATGAATGAATGAATATATAAATGAAAGAATGAATGAAAGAAAGAATGAAAGAAAGAAAGAAAGAAAGAAAGAAAGAAAGAAAGAAAGAAAGAAAGAAAGAAAGAAAGAAAGAAAAAAAGAAAGAAAGAATGAAAGACAGAAAGAAAGAAAAAAAGAAAGAAAGAAAGAAAGAAAGAAAGAAAGAAAGAAAGAAAGAAAGAAAGAAAGAAAGAAAGAAAGAAAGAAAGAAAGAAAGACAGAAAGACAGAAAGGAAGACAGAAAGGAAGAAAGAGAATAAGAGAGTAAGAGAGTAAGTGAGTAAATGAGTGAGTAAGTGAGTGAGTGAGTGAGTGAGTGAGTTAGTGAGTTAGTGAATGAGTGGGTTAGTTAGTGTGTGAGTGAGTGATTTAGTGAATGAGTGAGTGAGTTAGTGAGTGAGTGAGTTAGTTAGTGAGTGAGTGAGTGAGTGAGTGAGTGAGTGAATAAGTAATTAAGTAAGTAAGTAAGTAAGTAAGTAAGTAAGTAAGTAAGTTAGTAAGTAAAAAAGAAAGAAAGAACTGAAGAAACAAAAAAACTAACCAAATTTTAAGGAGCTAATTGACAGATCAACATAAATTATATATTTACTAAGCGAAAAAAGAAATAAAATAGGATGAAAAGGAGAACTTGTTTAACAGACTCAGGATTAACCATCATATAGTTCTTGCAATTACTTAAATGTATTTGAAATCGTACTGGGAAAACTAAAAACATTACTTTAGCATGAAGCGAAGTATCTGTGGGAATAGACATAAAATGCGCATTTATTTCCGTAGCTGATTGTTAATGTAATTAATTTGAAACTGGATGGAAGTGAAGACTCGGAGAGACGGGGTCGGGCCGGCCGGAACGTACCACCCCCAATAGACACATTGAGTCGCGGTAAAGATTCCATCAGTTTGATCGTTACGGCACTAGCGGGGCTCGAGGGAGCAACTCAACCGATCACAGGTAAAAAGAATGGGAGGACATTGGGTGACCTCGGCCACACAAATCAACTGCTCCCAACCCCTCCCAGCAGGTCAACTTTCATACTGCAGAATAAGATCCTATAGAACTGCACGATTTCTTTAAAGGTTCCAGCTACCCACGGGCGTGGGTCCAAGTAATCACAATTTCTTTATAATCCTGTAAAATAACTTTCAACTCCATAAAGCTATTATTTTCTTTATAACAATTTTGTTGTCAAAGTATCATTTCATAGCCTTCGCAAGTGAATCATTCACAACTTTCTATTGTTACAACTGAAGTGAGAGAGATACTACACATTCTAGTAAAAACCTAAAGGAAAATCATACGGTGGAACTTCAGTTATCTGAACTACCTGGCACTGATGGCCGAGTGCACCAATCTCGGTATTCAGAATACCGCGGTAAAGTTGCTTAGCTTACCCTGGTAAAGTCTATTTTCGTTGCATCGTGCTCGGTTTCGACTTTTACCGCGGTAAGATGCAAACCGGCCGTGAAGGAGCTGTAAAGTGAGAAAACCGCTGTTTTCTTTCCAAGATGGAGATCAGCGTAATGTATCATATTTATGATATCTAGGCCAAAAGCTAATTGAATATAAAGAATAATGAGAGACAGGTGGGATCTATTTGAAGAATGAACGATGGTGCATATCTTTGCAAATACTGTGCTGTAACATCGATTGAAATTAACTTCCTTTCTTACCTCAACTAAACCAGGTTCATCGAGTAGGCTAGTGGGCGTAACCACGATTAGTACGATTAGTACAGTATTTATGGTGTTTGAATTCAAACTTTCAATTCAGACGACATATATAGGCAATATAATAATCCATTTTATCCTTATGAACATTTATTACTGAACAATAAAGCGAGAAATAAATGAAAAATGGAAAACCTGTGGGCCTAGGCCAACTTTGCAATGAATGGCTACATGCATCACGATATAGCCTATGTACCGGTATATATCGTGCATGTAATCAATTTATCATACTTGCACACACACACGAACATAATTATAACAGCCCTTTCATGGCTATGTAGATGATTTTGCACCTAAAATTTCCACTGGTCGAACGGGAATAAAAGTGAGGCTATGTCGAACTCAGAAAAGAGATTTCATGGTGTTGCTTTGCCTTAGATATCACAGGTGAGATAATTATTCTTTAAAACATCAATGTTATTTGATTGAAATGTACAGTCATGTGGGGTCTATTTGAGGAATGAACGATCTTTGCAAATACTGTGCTGTAACATCGATTGAAATTACCCTTTCTCACCTCAACCAAACCAGTAGGCGAAATAGAGTCATTTCACGATTGGTACGGTATCTATGGTGCTTGTATGCAAAGTATGAATTCAGACGACATATATACGCAATATAATATTCCCTTTTATCCTTATAAACATCTTTTTATTGAATAATAAGGGAACAAATACATTGAATTCGGGACCCCAATAGCCTGCCAGAGCCACCGTGACTGGCAGACGTGCAGAGAGAGAGCGAACCTAGCGGCCATGGAAGAAACTAACACAAACCAACACAAAATTTCTCCATGGGAGAAATTCATAGCAGAGTAACCGCGATATTTCCAAGCATTAGCAAACCGCGATATTTTAGCAATGGTGCACAGAGATTTTGAGAATACCCCGGTATTACGTTTACCGCGGTAACGAAACGGCTGAGAAAACCGGAGAATGGTGCACTCGGGCATGAGAGTGGTTAGGATTTTTTATTTATTCGGATTATCGAATGTGTACAAAATAACACGTTAAATTTTGTGGAAAAAGTCTGGTGTGATTTCACATAACTTCCTTTGCCCAAATAGAAGTTTGGCCTCTTAGTAAAGTATATTTTGCATCATTATCTTCATGTAAACTGGTTGTAAAAATGAATAGAATGTCGTTACCACATCACATCGCATCCCCGAAGGATACACAACTCAAATAAAATCTGGTATAATGCACTCGCATAACTTTCTTTACTCTAAGAATGGGAAATACCCTTTTCTCACTTCACATTCTGACATAGAATAAGAGGCCGTGTTGCAAAAAGTGCGTATTCGCTTGTTTCAACGTGTTGCAAAGGTTTATCGTTCACAAGACAATACTGACTTCCTACAGACTGTGGGTGGTTTATAACTACCCTTCAGAGAGTGTTTGTGAAAAGTGTTTCAAATTAAAGATTTATCTTAGCATAAGCACTTCATTTAAAAAATTTAAACAAAATAGTTAGAGCCGTTTTCAAGGAGTAACATTCCCAGAGGGTGCCTAACCAAATACCAAATTTTGTTCTCATACGATGTTTCGTGCTGCAGCTAGGCTCTTCACTAACATACAGACATGTTTCTGGAAATAGTATTCCTGGATTCAGGGGACCTCAATACATGTATTAACTCAAATTTGAATTTCGGGGTCCAACACAATACTTCCTCTTTCTATAATAAGCCCACTTATGACACGGTCTGTGGAAGTAAAAAAGTATAATAATAGAAAGGAATACCAGTAACAATAGTTAAGTACCCTGGTGAAAATAACCACTTAATTTTTCTGCACCAAATTCCGAATTTCTTTCCTAAACAGAATTTAACTTCTCTTATCACTTCCTCAGACAACTTCCTTTTGAAATCCATACCAACATTAAATGCAAAATGGTCAGTTTGCTGAGGATTTAGGAGAGCTTACCATTTCAGAAACATTCAACTCACAATAGCATACATAACTTGAAAGCACATTGAAAGAGAGAAACATGTTTTGATAAGAGGTTATATAGCATTAGCCAGAGATCGGAGTTGTATATCGTAAAGGAATTTACAACCCATCCACCAGTAACTACCATCCTCAACCTCATTCATTACACACCAAGTTACCTCCAGCCCAGTGCGGCTCATATTTTCCTGCAGTATCGTGTTAAAACCTTTAAACTATAATACCAAATTCCAAGACAATATGTTGATTGTAGTACAGTAAATATGATACAGTAGGCCTATACGTAGGTAACTGTCGTAGTTTCTGCTGATCTAAACTATTCGATGTGTGATACGACGATAGCTTCTCTGTAACATGTAAATATTCTAAAGCTGATCTATAAAACGTAACAATAGGTAAATAAAAGTTATATAAATATATAGGCAAAGGAATAACCAGAACTATTCATTAGAGTGTGCCAATAATTAGCAGAGTTGTGGGGAAGGAAAATACCGATACAGACTTCTTCCTTAGCCTTTATTACAGCTACAACTGCAAAACTATCCACTTTCTTGCTAATTAAATTAATTTAATTTTACTTCACAATACAGCATAGATACCAATTATAATTTCTACAACAGTCATGTCGACCATAAAGAACGAATCATTCTACTGAAAGAACGAATCATGATTCAGTAAAATAAATGGATCGATTTCTTTGTGAATCAATTATGAAAGCCATGATTCGGTTCAAAAATGAATCGAATTCTCTTTGAATCGAAAGTCTTCTCAGTCCTCCAAAGTGATGTTTGATGATTCAGTGATTCCTTTTTTCTTTCTTAGTAGGGCCTATTCTAAATCATGGTTCACTATTTTCTATTATTGCTGAGGGGAAAGGGTGTAACGCTCGCTGCAGTAACTAAAACGTGATTAATTACGGTATGTGAATATTAATTTTTGTTTAAATTAAACTTGACTATCTATGAGTAGCCTGCCAACCATTGAACTATGGCGATATGGATTATCACACGCTTGCCAACTGTTCTTTACTTCGACTGCTTTATGGTTTAATTTGAAATTGCTTCGATAATTTTTGTTCAGAAAGTAGAATCATAGCCTAAGAGTGTACCTGGGCACACCCGGCAAACTCCGTAGTTCCGCCTATGTAACTTATATAGGCTAAAAGGAAATCGTTCGAATAATTGACGGATCGGATATCTGATGATCTACTGTAGTTAAATTATCTCTTGATTAACAATAGAAACCTTATAATAAACGAAAATAAATAGTCCTAGCAGCATTTTCTAAAAGCCTATGTGCAGACTTTGTCCCATAAGCAGTCAATGTAAGAAAGTCAAGAAACGTTCTCTTTTGTAAATCTAAACGAAATTGTAATAATGGGAAGAAAAGAAGTTTATCTACAAGACCCTGTAAAATATATTGAAAAATAATTACAGCAATAATATGGAAGTAACAAACTGCTTAATATTAAAAGAACAAACAGAATTTAAAAACGAACATTCGTGCATTAAAAATGTAGGCCTACTTACTACTCTACAGATCAATATTAAAGCAGGATTTAACAAACCCTATACTGATTAATATTTCATTATTTATACATTACATAAAGGAATTCGACAGAATAAGCAGAAACCCGGGAATACTAAACGGGGGGGGGCGGTTTAATTACACCAATTTTACTTTATAGAAGTTATTACAATTTTGTATATCGTAGTCCACTGCTAGTTAACAAATCATAATTAACCATTTACTGTGTTAGTGGGGGTCAGTGAAACCTTGCACCTCTTTTGTTTTGTAATATTTCACGAGAATAACGCCAGATGTCGTTGAGGCTTTCTGTAATCTCAGTGTGCATTGCGATTTGACCGTTGTAGGAAGTGGTGTGCATTTTTGCCGCAACAGAAATGAAATATCAGAATTTCAACCGTTTGAGCCCCACCAGCATATAGGCCTACGTGTAAGCATTTTTTTCTGATGCTATCAATTTTTAAGAAAGTAACTTTAGTTTGCAAATTAGTTTATATAAAAGACCGGATTGATTGCTATGCTTTATTGTATAGTCTAACTAAAGTTTTTTTTTCCGTGTTTCAGCGAAACGATTTCCCAAAAACCACCTAGTAGGCCCTTAACAGAAGCTAAATACCGAATATTGCCAGTTATCCATACTTTTTTTCGATTCAGATGATAGTGTTGCTGAATAAATGAATTTGTGCCAATGAGCATTAATCAGAGTCTGAAGCATCCTCAGATGGACTTATTGGGTACTGAAAATGGCGGGTAGCAGCAAAACCCGGAAACACTGTGTGTGCAAAACGGGATACGATGAATGACTGTTACGATGCTAGAGGTGGATCAACTTTGCTCTAACTATTCAGTATTAAGACGAACCAGGAGATGGCCAATGGTCATATATTTTGCCATATCATTGCTGGCGTAAACCATGAGAATGGTTTAAGGTCTCCTGAAGATCCCACAGAAATAAATCGTAGAGAAGCTCTATAGCAGCTTGGGAAAGTTCTGATTCGTCCGCATACGGAACGCTGGAATTTGTCACATTTTCCTTGAGATCTGGAAGCGATAGTATGCAAATTCGTATATATATATATACCTACCTTTCAAGGGGACCCCAAAGAAGAACCACAAAAAGTCCATATGTGGAATGTGGTCAAAGCAGTCAGACAGAAAATCTAAAAATTGCTGCGAAAAGTGTGGTATTTGTATTTTGTATGAAAAAATTGTCAATAACCTTGTCTCACAAGAAAGTACTTTGTAGCCTATTTGCTCATGGTATTATCTATATAGACTTATATAAAAGACAATTTTAGTATGTGTGTCCGTTATATAGCGTACTAAAAAACTACTGGACCGATGTACGTGGTTTTTTTTTCCAAAATGATGCGCGTTGTCTGGAGAAGGTTTAAAGTTACTGGAATCCTCAACGTGACCAGTAGAAAGAAAGTTAGGGGCCTAAATGTTTTATTTAAATATTACAATGTTCATCAAATGCATTTCAGTTCTTATAGCAACAATATTGTTTGTGGCGTAGAGCTTTGGCACCTGGATTTTACTGGGCTTTGAAATATGATATAATTAGGGAGGCTATTGATATAATTCATTTTTGTAAATCAATAATGGAGTAAATTAATATAGGGTGTGATGCATCTATCCAGAGCATTACTTGAGAAATAGGGATGTTTATTGGAAGCCTTTAAAAACAGACTAAAATAGGATTGAACATTTCAAATCCTATGTGCACAGTAAATTATTATGTCTCAGATTTTTTTAGAAGAATGTTTAAAACTTATATTGTTTACCTTTTTATTTTAGCCCTTGTGCTGTTTCCATGTGAATCGCAGTTTATATATTTCCAGCACAATAATTGGATTCCGCACACAAAGAAAGTTTATATTGGTACACTTGGGTTTAATGTATGTTGAAACGCCTTGTTCCAGCAGTTCCAGCTTATACGGGTATTATGTAACCGTTTTACGCCCTAGCTAGTTGCTTGAGCAAGAACGGCCTAGCGAATGGGGGCTGTTGTATTAGGCTGTCGTCTTTGACTCCGAATGGTGTGTGGCTGAATCGGTACCGAATA
Organism: Ectobius pallidus; assembly: GCA_964059195.1. Taxonomy (NCBI): domain Eukaryota; kingdom Metazoa; phylum Arthropoda; class Insecta; order Blattodea; family Ectobiidae; genus Ectobius; species Ectobius pallidus. The sequence continues at coordinate 135,404,771 of CAXKWD010000004.1, forward strand.
TATTGAACGGAGCTAGAGTAGTAATTATTAGGTCTAGAAAAAAATCATTTGTACCTTTTCTCTGTATAGTCATCCTGAATTCCCAGAAGTCCATCCTCAAATTGAGTAGGAACCATTACTGTTCTAGCCCTATGCCTATATAAGCCTACTTATATAACTTTTAAATATGCAAAAGTGGCTTCTACAGGGGTCCAGAGTGTGTCTAATTGTGAAGAAATAGATCCAAAAGATAACAAATGTTATGAAAGAACTGGAGTAATAAGGTCCCAGATCCATTGAAAGTATCTCTTAAATTCAATATGAAATTGGAACAGTATTTTCAAACAGTCATAACGTACTTGAAAGAAAGCTACCCCTCAACTCGTAGTATCACAGCAAAATGGAATTAAATCACCATTACTGAGAAGAAAAATTCAAGTACTCACCCAGGATACAGAAGTATGCAGAAAATAATTATACACCTAAACATCTCCGTCCAATATATTCGATACCGATTCAGCCACACACCATTCTAAGTCAAAGACGACTGCCTAACGACAACAGCCTCCAGTCGCTAGGCCATTCTTGCTCAAGCAACTAGCTTAGGGCGTAAAACGGTTACATAATACAAGCCATACCAACTACTGGAACAAAGCGTTTCAAAATACATTAAACCCTAGTCCACCAATATAAACTTTCTTTGTGTGGGAATCCAATTATTGTTTTGTACTGAATTAATATATAAACATGGAAACACACTATGATACGCTTGTATGTCAACATGAAAGTGGGAAATAAAATATCCCGTAAAGACAGTGCAATGTTATGTTATGTTACCGGAATGTCTGTATCTTCTTCTTTTAACCCCTACGAGACATGCTGTTTAAAAGCAATGGGTTGCAAAACCCTAAGCCCTTTATGAGCGAGAATAGTTTGGGAGTCATAAGTCGTCCTTCTTCACCTCTAACTCTGGATATCTATATAGGAACATAGGCTTGAAAATCAAAAGTCCTCCTTACTTAATTTTGAATTACACGCAAAATACAAAACCCGGGCGACGCCGAGCCTTTTAAGCTAGTGCTTTATAAATAACATTCGTTGTATTTTACATGTTTATTGCCTTTTTTTATTCTTAGGAATATAAAACCCCACCAGCATATTAGTGCAACTTGAAAACACCAGCATGATTAAGGGTTAAAACAGAAGACAATTAATCAGTAGATCGTTCTGAAGTTACAAATAATTATAGGAGGAACTACGCCTTTATAGCACCTTTAAAACCCTTTGAGAGAGAGCTAAAATAAACACTCGTAATAAGGCATTCATCGAGTGACATCATCAGAGAGCACTGAGTTTGAAATTGAAGGGAAAATTTCCATGCTATAGCTGTTTTCCACAAATGACAATTCTAACACACGGATAAACATCGTCACTTTTACATTATGCTGTTAATCTTAATGTCTACTTTTATACCGTACAGTTTTTGAAGCTACGCATTTATAGCGTACTGTACGTCAATAGCAATGGAAAAGTTAATGTTATCTGGTTATAATTTGGGAAAAAAAGGTGTTTTTAGGGCATTTAATATTAAGTTATCTACTTATTTGTCAGATCCTTTAACATATCTGTTGGCCTAGATGATCAGGTCCTATTGCCAGGATCAGATTACAGGTGTACTTCATAAACATTATTTTTTTAGACAACTTATATTAAACAAAGAAATTCTAACATAAGATGCACGAAGTAAAAGTAGCGCATTATCTGATTAGTGCTAAAAATCCATTGTAACCATCTTTGGTTTCAATCACAGAATGGTTTCAATTTCAGAATGTTCGTACGTGATTCTTAAATAGACTCAATTTTATACACATTTAAAATGTTAAAAATAATTATCTCTTTCTCAATGTTCAATTTCTCACGGTGGTCGCAAAAATTGTTATTCTTGGTGGTTAAAACCTTTATTGACTTTTTCATGTATAGGCTTTATACCACAAAAGATGGCAGGGCAGCTCGAAGAACCAATGTGACTCCACTGTACGTAATTCTTTAGAATATTTATATTTTATATTTTGCAAATAGGCCTTATTAACGGCTGTCTAAATAATAGTGTATGGTTTCACGTGGTAAAATGATTTTTTTTATTGGATTGCTACACTCGCCCTAAAGGCCTCGTTTCGCAAGTACAGTATATGCCTACAGTGCCTACTCTCAAAATAAAATATCTTTCACTACTGATATTATAAATAAATATTATAATATTAACAAAACAATAAAGTTTATACCTCGACTGAAAGAAAAGAAATAAAAATAACATATGATAAAAAGAAATACTCTGCAAAATAATATAGTGGTACAGTATAAGAATAAAGGTTTTCTAAGTATCTAGGATGTAATTTAACTTACCACTTTACTTTTCATAGTTAGATTTCAAAACATGTGTGGCACCATTAGGCCTATAACGTTTAAAAGAAAAGTAGACTGGGAAACTATATTAAAATTTTACAAGTTTACAAATCGTGTGGCTTTGTCCATGGAACCTAAACGGCAGACACCATATCAGTTGCTTCTTGTCTAGCATAAGTGTTGTTATATTCTATTGTTAATTATTAACAAAAGTTTATAATAGTGGTGTTACTGCATATTTCTATTTTGACCTTTACCACTCAAAATTAATGTTTAATTTACTCGTTATCCCCTAGGATGTAGGATGTAGATTTTCCAATTCCACGTGTTTGTCAACATGACTAGCCTAGTTATGTAATAAAAATGCTGCTATAATGATAACATAAATTATTATTTGGGAAGGTCAAAACTATATAGTTTCTTTCCTCAACTGGCAGTGATTCTAATCTAAATCTTCTTTTATATGTCGGCATACGTCCAGACTCCAGAGTCAATCGTCTGCTATTGTAATCTTCAAATCGTCTTGTCCCAAAGGACTGGTCTTTCTTGGACAAGTGTAATTAGCACTTCAAATTCTCATTTACTTATTTTTACTAATTTTAATTTAGACTTCTCATTTTCACAAGCAACTTTTTAACTGTCTGCAAAGCCTCATGCAAGTCTGTCTGACGTCTGTAAGGCAAGTTTGCCATCTCGTGGAAAGAGACAAATTAGGCTACATATCTCACTGTGCACACGACTCGCTGTGCCATCCGGTTGCCGTCTCTACACAGGGAAACCGGTGATGTCAACGGTACCGTGAACGGCTCTCTTGGCGAGATGTCTAATAGACAAACGCGTATCTAATACGGTATAATATTTGGGATTGTGTTTCCGTGCACATCGAACGCAACTTATTAACAAGACCGACAACAACTCCAATAATAAATACCTCTCAATATATTAAGTGTAAATTCTTCGACGTGCCTTATTTGGAATAGTATTTATAAACGTTTAGTGGTGATTAGGCGGAAAACATTTTACCATTTTTAAAATTCGATCGCACCACTAAGGCCATGAAACTCATCGATACTATAACTTAACAAAGATTAGGCCTACTCACAAAACTGGTGGTATTCAACTTAGATGAAGTAGGCAGTAGTGGATAATGCACTTATTTCGATGAAGTTTCAGATGTCCCCGAAGCACAAATTAGGCCCTGTCCAAGAGCACTGTTATCTTTTGCCTTTCCACTTCTAAAAACTGCAAGTTACAAATCTCAGTTAGGCTTAATTACAGCTTAAGACCCGTTCATAAAACTCTGCCTATATTATTTAGACAAAAAGTACAATTTTTTTACATTCTCTGTAATTTATTGCTTGCATTTTTAGTTTCCGTATTAGGCTATAACTGGCATTCATTCAACTTCATTACAGTGTTCTGCAGTAAGGATGATATTTTCCTTGGGTATACTGAGTTAAAATAATATAAAACTCCGAGTCCTAGTGTAAACGTCAGGGTGTACCTTACATGCTCTAAGAATGATAACCTCAGTTCCTCATGCATTTTTCAAATTGAGATATATAATGTATTCATTGAGTTGACTCTACATTATATCTAACCAGGGGAGCCTCGCGTGAAGGAAACACTCCTTCAACATGCATAACCCATGTAAACCCCTCAGATTGCCGTGTCTAAGTAAAGGTAGGGTATGTATTCCTCGCTTCTTTTTACTTTGCTACAATGCTTCGTATTTAAATTAAAGAGATTCCTGACTATAGTGTCGAACAAAACGTACAAATTTCAATAACATAATCCTATTTTTTGTATGCAGAATAGGCCTACAATGTTAACAATATCTTTCCGTGCCTAAAGTTATATTTTTTCCTCCATTCTCCTCCAATCCATATTTTGTAGTTCCCTTTCTTTCATTCCTGCACTGATTTCCTTCATCCATGAGTTTCGAGGTTTGTCTTACAGGTGGACGCCATTCCCCTAATTTTCTTGGTAGCTTTTATTCCTTCCATTCTTCCTACATGTCGGCACTAATTTATTTGTTTGTATCTTACAAAGTCTAAAATATAATATTTCTCTCATAACTGTATTTCTTTTTTTTTTTCTTCTTCTTCTTCTTCTAATTTTGAATGTCTTGCTGAGAAACCTATTTCCAACGATAACAATTTTTACTTTAAACTTCGATTAAATTTCCGTTTTTCAGCTCCAGCTTTTCACTACTGATTTGTAAATTTGTGTTTTTACTTCTCTTGTTATATTTTTATCCCATAAAATATCGTTTAGCATTGTTATTGTTATTATACCTTTATTAATCCTATTCTTAATATCATTTTCCTGTCTACCTTCTTTGCCAATTTTCACTCCTAAATATTCAAATTTCTTGCATCCCTTAGACCTAATGCAACCTGTCTGAGCATCAAATATTAAATCACTAGTGTCTGTTCGACATTCCATGTAAACAGTCCTTCGTAAGTTAACTTTCAAACCCCATTCATCAAATTATTCTTTCAATAATTTTCTCATCATATATTCCATGCCTTCGTATTCTTGTGCTACATAAATCAAATACCTTGCAAAATTATATAATTTATGAAAAAAGTAAACTTAATTCACTAAATTCAATTCAGTTCTCTTGACAACAATATTGTTTGCAGTGTTCACATAGGGCTTCGGAAGTTGCATGATACTAGGCCATGGAGTGGGCCGGAGTGGGCTTTGACAAATAATTAGAGAGGCTATCGATATAATTAATATTTGTAAATCAATAATGGAGAATGAAATCTGCGTAACTAAATATCGGGTGTGATGCGTCACATAACTTTCTCTACCCTGGGTATTGAGAATATAATTTTCTCACGTCACATTTTGATGTGGATGAATAGGTCTTATTGCGAGGACAGCATTATCAGTTGCCTCAGTTGGGTAGCGAGTACGCTATATCAGACGTCTGTAAAAAATTGTATCCACTGATATGTTATTCATTGCTATAGGCTTTGTATTAGTTAAGAAATAGGGATGTTTATTGTAAGTCCTAAGCATGTAAAAAGAGACATATCAGGCTTTGTATTAGTTAAGAAATGGGGATGTTTATTGTAAGTCCTAAGCATGTAAAAAGAGACATAACAGGATAGAACATTTTTAGTCCTGGATGCGCAGTAAATACCGTATTATGTTTTAGATCTTGGGGAAGAATTATGAAAGTGATACTGATTTTCTTTTGATTTTAGCCCTGAAATGGTTTTAAGGCAACATGAAAGTGGAAAATAAAATATCTCATAAACACAGTAAAATGTTATGTTACCGGAAATTCTGTTTCTTCTTAATTCATGTGTGTAGAAGCAATGGGTTGCAAAATTCTAAGTCCTATATGAGTGATAAAAGCCATATCTAGGGTGTTCTAAGTGTAATAATTCGCTTCAAACTCTAGATAGGCCTAGCTATATAAGGACTTGAAGTTTTTAAATCGAAATTCCTCCGTAACTTAATTTTGAATTACAAAATACAAACCCGGGCGAGCCGGGCCTCTTCAGCTAGTCTATTATATATAATCGAAGGTGTGGTTATCTAAATATTCTGTCTATACAAATCTAAATGCTTTGAACAATTTGTACTAAATTTTGCACACATGCCCACTTAAACTAGGAAAGAAACGTAGGCAACATTAAAATGCTAACAAATCACCCCTTTCTTTGTAAAATTATATAATTTCTGAAAATATTGTACTAAATTCACCAAATTCAATTTACAAATAAACAGCTGCGTGTGCTGACCCCATGACAACAGTATTGTTTTCAGTGTTCACATGTGGTTTTGGAAGTTTTATGATACTGGGCTTTGACATGTAATTAGAGAGGCCACAGCGAGGCTAGCGGTAGAAATCATTCCCGTAAATCCATATTGGTGAATGAAATCCACGTAAACAAATATAGGATGTGATGCTTCCTCTACTCTGGGAATAGACGATATGGTCTCACTTCATATTTTTTGTATAGAATAAGAGATCGTATTGCAAAGAGAGAGCATATTATTAAGTTATCTCGGACTGAGTTTGTGCCAGCAATGAGTAGTGAGAATGCCATGTCAGAAGTCGCTAAATATCCTATTTAATGATACGTTATTCATCGCTGTAGTCTTTGTACTAGTTGAGAAACAGGGATGTTTTTGTGAGCCAAGCATGTAAAAAGAGACAAAATAAGAGGGAATATTTTTAGTTTTTTGTTTGTAGAAAATTGTTATGTCCCTGGTATTTGGGGAAGAAAGCGTGAAAGTAATATTGATTTTCTTATTATTTTAACCCCGAAATGGTTGTAAGGCAATATGAAATTTGGAAATACTATATCCCATACAAACAGTACTAAAATGTTATTTTACCGGAATTTCTGTTCTAGTGAGTAGATATAGAAACAATGCGTTTCAAAATTCTAAGTTCTGTATGAGCGATAAAAAGCTAAAGGTCTACTTTGAGTATAGGGACATAATTTTCAAAAACGAAAGTCCTCCATCAGTTAATTTCGAATTATAAGGAAAATATGAAACCCGGATGACGCCGGGCATTTTAAGTTAGTTTATATAACAAGATTAAGGGTTTCATTACATTTTAATTGTACAAATTAATTCAGGGATGGGTCCTCGATACTCTCGATACTTGCATGGTATCGGCATCGAGCGGTGCTTCAGAAAACTCTCTCGGTTTTTATCGAAAACTTTTTCGATACTTTGGTCATTCTGAAATTTAAGGAAATGCGGTATCTCTTTCTGCTTTTAGTAGTCTACTAAATATAGTAAATACTTCTATTTCTCCTTGAAATGGAGAAAACTACTCTGTGATTTTTGTCTAGTCATAAATAAAGACTTTTCGACTTTTAAAATCCAAACAGAAGATATTCTTAATTGTTTCGTTTCTTGTCAAACGTTTCAATAACAACCAACAACCAAGCTTACTGTTCAAACCCCATTGCACGATGCTCCGTTGCGGAGTTACTGTTTATTCTGCAAACCTTAAAACAGTTTCTTCATTTTTCTGCTCTGTGAATTGAGTCACATGATTATTTTATCCATTCATAAGCAGCCTATTTTGGTATGCTTTTAAAACAAGTCTCCATGCCGGCTTTCAGTTGATATCTCTACGTGACAGAAGACTTTGCGGTATGATAACATAATTTCTTTCACCCCGAAAGAGTGAGAATGCTAGTATTTTTGAACAAAAACTTGTAAGTCGACTGTTTCAAAAACTAATTTTAGTTTTAATTTAGAGTTTAAAAATAATTATAGGCTACTAATAATATTAAATTTTGTCTCATTAAATAATATGCACGCTTAATTAATTTAGTTGGTATTACACAGATCTCTCAACTTTTAATTTTTAATGTACCTATTTATAGAAACTAGAAATGTTGACGGAATCGAGTATCGAAGTTTCGAGTATCGAGGGAAAAATCATGTATCGGTATCGAGTATCGAGAAAATCTGGTATCTACCCATCCCTAATTTTTAACAATGAAATTGAATAATCTGGGTTCAAAGTTAATATTCATTCACTTCCTGGCCTGGTGATACTACGACATGCAGATCACATAAGATGGGGCAGTGGGTTGAGGTAATACTTCCCTACTTTCCTGCACTCGATTCTGTCCTTACTGTATGAGAGAAACAAGTGTTGAAACTGAGGCTTTAAACACGACGCGAGCTCCGATCAGGGTCCAGGATGTTGTATCGATCTATAATTGATAGCGGGAATACCGCCTCCTCTTTCGTTTGGATGAGATCAATAGTCAATTATCGTTTCTTGATAGCTTTGTTGTGTTGGGGCTTGGAAACTGAGTGAGACAGTAGACGTAGACACACAAACACACACGCACAGACACACACATACGTACACATCCCTTTCTTCACCCTCAAGCCACCGCACATTCAGAGCACGTCCCTTTCAGAAAATATACAACAAAGTTCGTGTACCAGAACTTCGACCTTTCATGAAACCTCCTGCTCCTAGTTGTAGCCTACCAACTTCCATTATGTCAATTTCAGCAATTATGTGTACTAAAATTCTAGATTTTTCATAATCATGTTCGGAAAGTCTCCAGATAGTAGTTACATGGAAAGAGCATGGTAGTTACTGTGTATCAAACAGGGTTTTCAGGTTTTTGTACACCACTGTACCCAATAATTCCAGAACAAAAGGTAGCCAAAATATCACCAAATCATAAATCTTACGAGATGAGGGCATAAGAAGTAGCCTATGGAAAATTTCATATCACTTTTATATTTGTACTAGCTGAAAAGGCCCGGCGTCGCCCGGGCTTTGTATTTTTTAATTTGAAATTAACTTATGAAGGACTTTATGTATGTAGAACTTGAAATGAAGAAAAATATTTATCACACTCAAACTATTCCATCAGAAAACGCTGGATATAGCTTTTTATGGCTCATAGAGGATGTGGAATGCTGCATTCCGTTGCTTCTACACATCATGCTTGGGAGGGGTTGAAATAAGAAGAAACACAAATTACATAAGATTGTACTGACTTGACGGAAAATTTTATTTCTCATTCTCATGTTACTATACAATCGTTTCGGAGCTGAAATAAAATAGAAATCCAGTATCACTTTCATACTTTCCTCCCCTAGAACCCGTGACATAATATACTGCGAGCATAGGACTCAAAATGTTCCATCCCATGCTTAGGGCCTATGATAAACATCCCTATTTCTCAACTAATACAAAGCCTACAGGTATGGATAACTTATCAGCGGAAAGGATTATTTACAGACTTTTGATATAGCATACTCACACACTTAAGTTGTCCCTCTACATCAAAATGTGAAGTGAGGAAATATTTCTTATGTCGAGGGTAGAGAAAGTTATGCGATTACATCACACTGTGCTTTATTTTCGTGTAATTCATTTTTCAGTAATTATTTTCGCCAATATATTACATCGATGGAATCATAAATCGTTAAAGTCCAGCATTAGGCTATATGTAATCACAGTAAACAATTCACTGTTGTCATGTGAACTGAACAGCATTTCATTGTTTTCAGTATAATATTCTCAGAAATTATATAATTTTCAAGGGAAGGAGTATTTTGTTTGAATTTTAATGTTGACCGCTATACTTCCCGGGCTTAACTGGGTATGTGTGCAAAATTCCGTGTAGATTGGTAAAGAAATGTAGATTTGTATAAGGAACAAACATACATACCCACAAACACACATTCGACTTTATATATTAGACTAGCTGAAAAGGCCCGGCGTCGCCCGGGCTTTGTATTTTTTAATTTGAAATTAATTTATGGAGGACTTTCGATTTTGAAACTCTAGGTCCTTATATAATATGTATGTAAAACTTGAAATGAAGAAAAAGATTTATAAAACTATTCCATCAGAAAAGGCTAGATATAGCTTTTTATGGCTCATAGAGGATGTCGAATGCTGCATTCCGTTGCTTCTACACATCATGCCTGGGAGGGGTTGAAATAAGAAGAAACATAAATTACATAAGATTGTATTGACTTGACGGAAAATTTTATTTCTCATTCTCATGTTACAACCGTTTCGGGGCTGAAATAAAATAGAAATGCAGTATCACTTTCATACTTTCCTCCCCTAAAACCCGGGACATAATATACTGCGAGTATTTTTTTTTTTTTTTTTTTTTTTTTTTAATAGAATACAGCATGTTCCATTACTAAGTTAAGTAATACTACATGCTAATTTGACTTCTTTTCCTTAGTAATTATAATATTTGGTAGCTAATGTTCTTTACCTGATACTATTTGTTATAGTTTACCATTATTAGTCGTGTTATATTGTTCTTATTGCAGTGAGTCTAAGTCTATGGTGATTGCAAACGTTGTTAAGTATTTTATGTATTTCACTCCTAGTTCGGCCTTCGAAACTGGCCACTTTCCACCTTTATTATTTACACACGCTATCAACTTCTTTCTTTGAGCTTGTAATTTGTCACATACATATATTACGTGGTCAACTGTTTGGTCCCCGGTTCCACACACGCACGTTGCACTGTCCTTAATTTTGAAGCGGTAGAAGTAGCTGTTGATTCTTCCATGTCCGCTTAACAGGGTGGTCAAGTTAGGTGTCATCCGTAGTTTGCATTTTAGTCTGTCTTGGACGCTATGGAAGAATGACTTGGTATGGAGCCCTTTAGTAGTAGATTCCCATTCTACTTTCCATCTTTCCTCAGAGATGGCTGCTAGTTGTTTCTTTACTGCACTTAATGGAATGTTTGCGTAACTAATCTGTAGGTCAGCGTTGCTCGCTGCCTGCTTCGCCAGTCGGTCTGCCATCTCGTTCCCATAGTTCCCGACATGTGCCTTCACCCAGCTGAAGTTTACATGCCAGCCGTCATTTTGCAGTAGTCGCAGTTTCTTTCTGATGTCGTCTATGAGATTGTTATGGTTGCGTCCGTTCCTTAAGGAATCTAGGGTGATTCTGCTGTCTGTATATATGGCTATGGTTCTTTCGTCCGCTGGTGTGATATGATTGAGTTCTTTCATATATTCTATGGCTTTCATGATGGCAAGTATACTGCGAGTATAGCACCCAAAATGTTCCATCCCATGTTTAGGGCCTATGATAAATCTCAACTAATACAAAGCCTATAGCTTTGGATAACTGACTATTTACAGACTTCTGATATAGCATACTCACACACTTAAGTTATCCCTTCAATACGCCTTATTCTACATCAAAATGTGAAGTGATAAAATATTTCTTATGTCGAGGGTAGAGAAAGTTATGTGACTACATCACACTGTGCTTTATTTTCGTGGATTTCAATTTCAGTGATTATTTTCGCCAATATATTACATCAATGGAATCATAATTCGTTAAAGTCCAGCATTAAATAGTCGCCAAGGCCCTATGTCATCACAGTAAACAATTCACTGTTGTCATGTGAACTAAACAGCAATTCATTTTTTTCAGTATAAAATTCTCAGAAATTATATAATTTTCAAGGGAAGGAGTATTTTGTTTGAATTTTAATGTTGACCGCTATACTTCCCGGGCTTAACTGGGTATGTGTGCAAAATTCCGTGTAAATTGGTAAAGAAATGTAGATTTGTATAAGGAACAAACATACATACCCACAAACACACATTCGACTTTATATATTAGACTAGCTGAAAAGGCCCGGCGTCGCCTGGGCTTTGTATTTTTTTATTTGAAATTAACTTATGAAGGACTTTATGTATGTAGAACATGAAATGAAGAAAACTATTTATCACACTCAAACTATTCCATCAGAAAACGCTGGATATAGCTTTTTATGGCTCATAGAGGATGTGGAATGCTGCATTCCGTTGCTTCTACACATCATGCTTGGGAGGGGTTGAAATAAGAAGAAACACAAATTACATAAGATTGTACTGACTTGACGGAAAATTTTATTTCTCATTCTCATGTTACTATACAATCGTTTCGGAGCTGAAATAAAATAGAAATGCAGTATCACTTTCATACTTTCCTCCCCTAGAACCCGGGACATAATATACTGCGAGCATAGGACTCAAAATGTTCCATCCCATGCTTAGGGCCTATGATAAACATCCCTATTTCTCAACTAATACAAAGCCTACAGGTATGGATAACTTATCAGCGGAAAGGATTATTTACAGACTTTTGATATAGCATACTCACACACTTAAGTTGTCCCTCTACATCAAAATGTGAAGTGAGAAAATATTTCTTATGTCGAGGGTAGAGAAAGTTATGTGATTACATCACACTGTGCTTTATTTTCGTGTAATTCATTTTTCAGTAATTATTTTCGCCAATATATTACATCGATGGAATCATAAATCGTTAAAGTCCAGCATTAGGCTATATAGTTGCCAAGGCCCTATGTAATCACAGTAAACAATTCACTGTTGTCATGTGAACTGAACAGCATTTCATTGTTTTCAGTATAATATTCTCAGAAATTATATAATTTTCAAGGGAAGGAGTATTTTGTTTGAATTTTAATGTTGACCGCTATACTTCCCGGGCTTAACTGGTTATGTGTGCAAAATTCCGTGTAAATTGGTAAAGAAATGTAGATTTGTATAAGGAACAAACATACATACCCACAAACACACATTCGACTTTATATATTAGATTTTAACTTTAGGCGTTTACACTCGGAGGTTATTTAATAATAATAATACAGTAGAAATATTAATAATAAAAATAATAATAATAATAATAATAATAGTAATAGTAACAATAATAATAATAATAACAAATAACAAATTTGCAGACAAACAGATGAAATGCCGAATGATCGAGTTAAAACTGGACCTCACTTCGCTCGGTCAACAATTTTGGCACCGGTCACCTATCCAAGTTCTGTTCTGAGTTAGCGTTGCTGAATTCACTAAACTGCTGTCAAATTATGTTCCTGACCATGAAAACCCTCAAATTTGCATTTAAATACTCCTTGCTGCAAATAACTTAACAAATTTTTGTATAAAATGATTTACAGAGTAAGTTTCTTATATCGAATTCAGACGAATCTAAGATTTTCTTAAAGGGAGCAGTAAATGTTTTACCGTGAGTTATTGTTATGCCCATCTTGTGGTCTAATATATGAATTTTCTCTCACGATCCCTTGCTGCTAAGCATATCAAAATAATAAAAAGTGCCGGTCTATCGCACTCACATCCACAAAAAATCTCTTCCATCTCTTACTATAGTATTTGATTATATTAAAATATAGCCTATATCAGAATGGAATCAGTCATTTGGAAAAGGATACTTTTCTTTTGAAATGTGTTCTCAAATGTGTTCAGTTTAAAATTAGAAAAAGACACTTCATTATGTTTCTACCCAGGTCCCAGAGAGTACGCGATGTGGATGGTATGGTCATTCCTTTCGGGAAAGATAGGCTACAAATCCCACAGCATTTATTTTTCCAATAACTTTTTAATGGACAAAACAGTCAATTGCTTTAATAATCTATCCATTATAGTACCCATAATATCATAGAACAGCGGTTCTCAACCAGTGGGTCGCGACCCAATAGTGGGTCGCGGAAGGGTTACAGGTGGGTCGCGACTCGATCCTAAAACTACCAGAAACCACCGAATAAACCATCAGAAAAGATAATAAAAATCGAAACAACTCAAATTTAACAACATTTTGGATGGAAACGGGGACAGAATACCCGTAACTGCATTAAGGTTTCTGATGGTATTCACCACTGCGTATTTATGTGAACGTACTTTTTCAACTTTGGTTTTCCTCAAAAACAAATACAGAAATTAACTCAATGTTTAAAGTGGCTTAAGATTAGAAACATCTTCATTCAATCCTGACATTGACTTGTTAGTTCAATCGAAACAGTCCCAAAAATCTCATTAATATAATATGCTTACTTAAAAACATCAATTTTGCCTGAAAAATTAAAATGGTCTTTGTGTATTTTTATAATTGTATTTTTTATCTTCACCTAGGAACACTTGTTAATGAGTATGAAATCAAACATATATCTATTGTTAAATAAATAACTGTTTTGCTACAAAGTGCTTGCATTTTGTCAATCATTTTCAAATCAGAACACAAATTGTTTATCAATAATCAATCTGTATCTTCAAAGAAAGCATATATAAGCTTATATATATTTGCAATATTTGATGGTAAATACATAAGGAAGGGATACGATACAAATAAGGTTTTTACTCCACCATGGACCGATGGACCGTGGAGGTATTCCGATAAGGAAAGGTGGGTCGCCAACTGACAAAGGTTGGGAACCACTGTCATAGACAGTGATTGTAGTGATAATAGGTCTTTACGATATAGTTTAAAATAATATGAACTACTAATTTTCTTAAACGAAAATTATGTACAGCCGGCTGCAAATGAATGGTCCGACTCTTATTCGTTAGAAAATAAAGTTAATCATTCCTGTGATGTTCCTTCATGGAAGTCATCTGAACCATATTATGATGAGTCTGGTGCAGAGGTAACCATGTACACCTGTACGTGTACGTTCTCAGTTCACTTCCCAGTAGAATAATACTTTTCTACTTATTTGATTTTAAATGTTCAATAACATTCCTTAATTACCCAAGCAATGCCTATCTAATGAAAAAATTGTAGAATGTTAATAGACCTGTAAAGAGAACTTAAAATATCTGAAAAAAGCAAATCAATTTCATTTTCCTTCAAAAAAATACCGAAAGCAAATATTAAACAGAAGGTCTGTGTTTAAAACAAGTAGACCTATTGTACGAGCAAGCTGAGAGCAAGCGGACTGTATAACAAGAATCGTAGGACGTAGCACTTCTTGAAATTGAGACTTAAACTATAAATAGATAAGCCAAACTTGCCCAATACATTTTAGATAAATTTCTCTGGTATGTAACAATTTATTGTCACAACAACAATACATACATCATGCTCAGTTCATAAATTCTTGATTTCTTGGACGTGTATAATATTATTCATAAACACTGATGAACTTGTAGATATCACAATGTTTAATACAAATTCCTTTGTTAAAGGTCATAAATATCTTTGAGATGGCTCAATCAGTTTGATCAAAACCACAAATATATTAGTTCAATGATGCAATTACGTCCAAATTGTTCCTCAAATAAATTAGGTAGTAAATGACGTACCTTTGAATTGATTAATACCACCTTTTGATAGTTGATACAGATGTTAGCCTGAGATCTTGCAACGCCAACACCAAAATGAAGAAGACCCGATGAATCACTCGATGGGTGATAATAGTCCTTAAATCGTTCGAAATCTTCAGAATCAATAAGGCATATGAAACCTTAAAGTGAATCGAAGAACTGATTGCTTCAGTTATTGAAAGTAAACCACCAGATCTATCTGATAGGTAAATAATGGCATTGATAAGCCAAGAAGAAAACTCATGTCCTTATGAGTAGTAGTTGAATTGATTACAACGAAGAATAGGCATTTAAAGCCTAGAAAAACTAATGTCTTTATGAGACACAGCTAACTTGAATCGATGAAGAAGGAGAAAAGCTAAAGATAAACCTTATTGGCTATCAAAACAATATAATAAAAATCTCCAGTCTCTGATTGGATGCAAGACATAAAAAGAATAATTTTGATATTACAATACCCATACATAACAACTATTTGAAATTCATTTGTTCAATAAATAAAAAACAAGGTAGCAAGCAAGGCCTGCTAAAAACGAATTACAGAAGCATGACCTACAAAACTAAAACATAACGGAGCATATTGCCCGCAAATTATGACACTTGAGGCATAATTTAAAATTACATGTGGAGTTATGTTTTTTTTAAAAAATAAATAAAAGAAGAGAGGAAAAAGAATAAAAAATAAAACAAACATGAAAACAAATAATTAAAATGAATTGAAAAACATGAATGCAGAGAATGACTAAATCATTCATCATTTTCTGAAATTGGCAATGGCGCCAATTTAATGATAGGACGCACATAAGAACCAGTGGCAGTCCGAACTGTTGCAATCCGAACAAGCCCGTCCTTGCCAGGGTGAATCTGATGAATAATGCCCAATATCCATCTCTGAGGAGGGACATTATCATCTAAGATTAGCACTGGTGTGCCAATAGATACATTGTCTTGGACCTTGGTCCATTTAGCACGTCGTTGCAGGGTAAGTAAGTAATCTTTGGACCACTTTTTCCATAGATTAATGTTAAATTGGTGTAAGGCATCCCAACGTGAACGTAAAGTATAACCACCTGTCAAATCAGGGCTAGAAATAGATATTAAAGGCTTTCCTACAAGAAAGTGACCAGGTGAGATATAAGCGAAGTCATCTATATCCTCATTTAGTGGAATTAGAGGACGTGAATTCAGTAATGCCTCAACATGGATCAAAACTGTGCTAAACTCCTCATAAGTGAAGTTGAATGAAGATAGCATCCTTTTAAGATGGTACTTTATAGAGCGTACAGCTGCTTCATGCAAACCTCCCATGTGAGGAGAATTAGACGGCAAAAAATGCCAAAGAACATTCAAATGAGAAGTAGCATCTTGCACTGATGATTGATGCTCTTCTGAATTTAGGAGTTCGCTAAGGTGATGAAGATCTGTGTTAGCACCTACAAAATTAGTTCCATTATCCGAAGTGACAGAAAACGGGAGACCTCTACGCCCTGTAAAGCGAGAAAAAGCCGCAAGAAAGGCACGGGAAGTAAGCGCCGTGACAAGCTCAATGTGGATGGCCTTAGTGGACATGCACACAAATATAGATAAATATGCCTTGATAGAGGTCTTAGAACGAGGACCACCATACTTAATGGTAAATGGGCCTGCGTAGTCAATGCTAACATTCGTAAATGGGGGTATGGAATTAACTCGAGAGGGAGGAAGGTCAGCCATCTTCTGCTGCAATGACTGAGCCTTAAAACGAAAACAAATGATACATTTGTTTACAACCCCACGAACAACCTTCCTAATGGAAGCTATCCAATATTTTTCTCTTACATGAGCAATGATAGATTGTAAGCCTGCATGATGCAGTTTACGATGCGTGAATTCAATGAAGTTTTTAGTAAACTTATGAGATGAAGGTAACAGAATCTGATGTTTAATTTCGAATGGCAAGGCAGAATGCTTGAGGCGTCCGCCTATGCGAAGAAGGCCATTCTCATCAAGGAATGGTGAAAAACTGCAATACCTTGCTAGCAGTAGGTATGGCTTGTCCTGAGGACAAACATTTCATCTCTGTCGAATAAGACTGAAGTTGTACCACTCTGATACAATATTTGAGAGCCTTGTCAAGTTCAAGAGGCAACAATGGACCTTTAATAATGGAATGAGGATTACGGATCATATCAATAAACCTTAATACATAGGCCATGATTCTTAGAGTTTTTAGGTGCTGAAACTCTAAAATCTTAGAGTTCATTTCAAAATTCCTTGATTGAATTATAGCTACTCGCTTAACTTCAGGTAATGGAGTAGGAACAACAAGTGGGCTATTGCCTGGCCAATCAGATTGAGGAGTACGAAGCCAATTTGGACCTGACCACCAAAGCTGATTATTTATGAGGTCAGAAGGCAAAACACCTCTAGAAATAAGATCGGCAGGATTATCCTTTGAGGATACATGGCGCCATTCGCAGGTTGAGGTGAACTCAACAATATCCGAAACTCTATTTCTGACAAAAGTTTGCAGAGAATCAGGTGAACGAGATAGCCAGCATAGCACAATGCTGGAATCACTCCAGAGGAAAATCTTATCAATATTTAGGAGCAGCATGGGCAGAACCTTACGAATTAGAATGGCCAAAAGATGGGCAGCTAATAGCTCCAACCTAGGAATCGTGGTAGGCTTTACAGGCGCGATTCTAGATTTAGCGCACAGCAAGAAACTTTGAACATTGCCGGAGTGAGTATAAGAGCGCAAATACAAACAGGCTCCATAGGCAGATTCACTAGCGTCACAAAATCCGTGAAGCTGAATAGACCTTGAATCCTCCGATACTACCATGCGAGGTATAGCAATTTGCTCTATCATAGTCAATTGACTGTGAATCCTTAGCCACTTATCAGCTACATCAGGAGGAATAGGCTGATCCCAAGAAGTAGTAGTCTTCCATAAAGACTGAAATATTATCTTGCAGTAGGCAACGATTGGAGATATAAGGCCTAAAGGATCAAAGATTGAAGCGATGCAAGATAACAACGTTCTCCTAGAGCATATCTTGAACGGTTTTGTGAAGTCAATAGAAGTCTCTATTCTAAGCAAGTCATTGGATGGCTGCCAGATTAAACCTAAAGCCTTTATAGAACTGACTTCAGATTTACCGAATGTGCGGCTGTCTAAAGTCTCTTGCAAATGAAGAGGAATGTCCTGAAGCAATTCAGGAATATTTGAACTCCACTTTCGAGGAATAAAACCTCCCAAGGGCAACAATGATCGCAGTTGATTTACCGCTTCTTTAGCTTCAGCTAAAGTAGGACAAGTTGCAACTATGTCATCAACATAAATCGAACGATTAACAATAGTGCTGGCTAAAGGATACTTGGAACCTTCGTCAATTGCTATTTGCTTCAGGGCCCTAGTAGCCAAGAAGGAGGCAGGGGCAGTGCCATATGTAACTGTTTTGAGATTGAACACCTCAATAGGTTTCGAAGGAGAATCTCTCCAAAGTATTTTTTGATAGATTTGATGATCTGGATGAATCATCACCTGCCTATACATCTTTTCAATGTCGGCAGTAAAGGCTATAGCATTGAACCTGAAGCGTAATAGGATGGAAAACAGCTCAGGATGGACATTAGGCCCAACTGCCAGAATGTCATTTAAAGATTTACCATTGGAAGACTTGGCAGAGGCATCAAACACCACGCGAAGTTTAGTCGTGGTGCTTGAAGGTTTCAGCACCGGGTGGTGAGGTATGAAGTAGTCAGAATTATTGTTGGAAACCTGACCAACAGATTCCATATGTCCCAAGTCGATGTATTCAGACATAAATTTCTTGTAATCCTCGGCTAATGCAGGATTAGAATGAAACCTCCTTTCAAGAGATGCAAATCTCAAATGTGCTTGGCGGTTGGTGCTACCCAAAGACTGGGGATCAGATTTAAACGGTAACTTAACCACATATCTACCCTCAGAATTTCTTTCAGTGTTCTGGGTGAAATGCACCTCACAATCAAACTCATTGGAATGAATAGATACATTAGAAATCCTTTCCAACTCCCAGAATTTAGTTAGCTGTTCACTGATTTCGAAATCTGAATTCAGAAAGGCTGAATAATGCGTATTTAAGGTATTAGATTGGCAAGATACATCATCAGGAAGTCCATTGCTAAAGTCCTTAGATTTATGAAGTGTAAGTTTGTTGGACCTACGAACAGACAACCTAGGAGAGGAAGGTTGGGGCAGCTTGCCCGCAAAGTACCAACCCAGTTGAGAGTTATGAATGATGGGTAGGTTAGGAGCAGAAATATTACCCACACAATCAATTTGCGAGAAAATCTCAATACCTAACAATAAGTCTACAAAGTTAGGTGTATTGAAATCAGGATTGGCTAGTTGAAGGTTAGGCGGAATGTTCCAGTTAGTGATATTAATTGGAGATCTTGGAAGTTTCGACTCTGAAATCTCCGGAACAACAAGAGCAACAGTATTACAAAACCATCGAGTTGTTCGAGACCTGATTTCTATAGAAGCAAGCTTATGGGTGCTTACTTTAGACGATAGTATTCCAGTCAGCCTTGCTTGCTGCTGACAAGGGGATAGTTTTAAATGTTTAAATAGCCTTTCACTGATTAAGTTGCAATCAGAGCCGCTATCTAAGAGGGCAGTGGCCTCTACGGGTTGACCATACTTGTTTATCACAAACACATTTGCAGTAGGAAGTAAGCAGCCTTGATGATTATGAGAGGCTGACATAATCCCTGCAGTATTAGATATTTGTGACTCGTTCTGAGCACTATAATCGTGAAGAAGAGTACTATGTTTCTCTCCACACACTCTGCAAGAGAACGAGCTGCAAGCCTTGGTATGTCCTCTTGAAGAGTAACACACACGACATAAATGGTTAGTCCTGACAAAATTGCTACGGCTTGCAAGACTCATTGCTTTGAAAACATCACATTGGTAGACTTGATGTGAATCCTTTTTGCAACAAATACATTTGTTGACAAACTGAGCTGATTTGCTCTTAGCCGATATAGGTTGCGAATTCTGTGAAGTTGAAGGCTGATTTTTTAGAGCTGAATCCGTCATTTGCAAGACTCGGACTCTAGTCTCCAGAAACTTAAGTAGTTCCTTGAGTTCAGGCAGTCTGTCTGATTTCAGCGATGATTCCCATTCTCTAATAATATGAACTGGGAGTTTGTCTAAGATCATTTTAGAAATAATTAAGTCGGATAAATCGACATTAGTATTTAAAGAGTGCAATGCATGCACCGTGCTTATGAAATGATCTATAAATCTTTGCAGAGAATCTGCAGAATTCTTTTCAAGAGAAGGAGGTGAAAATAATTTGTCAATATGACTATTAGCAATCAGACGATTGTTGTCAAATCTTTCTGACAACGTTTCCCAGGCTACATCAAATGTAGCTGAGGATACAGGAATATTCTGTATTACAGTCATGACTTCTGGCGATAAGCATGATTTGAGATATTGGAACTTGTCCATGTTAGAAATATGCTTATGTTGAATGACAAGGGAATAGAATGTATCCCTGAACTCAATCCACAAGGCAGGATCGCCTGTGAATTGAGGAAGACGGATCTCGGGAAGCTTTGGGAGTGAAGGAGTCAATTCTGTAGATGACTGGTGGACTACAGAAGCTGAGACCTGATCAGGGTCATAGAACTGTTTATTTTTAGCAATAGCACCATTTAGTAGACCTATTGCTTCATGAAAAGTCGCTTCAACTTCTCGTCTTTGAAGCTTAATGACTTCCGTCATTTCCTTAAGACTGAGTTGAGCATATGTACTCTTATATTCACTAAATATGGTTTCAAATGCATTACGCATACTGAGAGCCTTGAAATATGAAGCTTCGTCTCGTATAACTAACGTTTGAATAGCTTCAACGAAATCAATGAACTGAATTCTTGCAAAATCAATGGAATCTAGTTTAGCTATAGATTCAGCTTGAGCAGCTTCTTGACTAGCCCTAGCTTCTGATTCTGCTAATTCTAATTTAGTCCTAGCTTCTATTTCTGCAATTTCTAGTCTAGTCCTAGCTTCTGCTTCTTGTTTAAGTTTAGCCTCATAAGCTGTAACTAAAGAGTTTACACGAGAAATGGCTGCAAAAACAGCCTTTTCCACTTCTTCTCTATATTCTGCTTCAGCTTCTGAATACTCAATTTGGTCAATCAGAGACTGAACATCTTCATATTTGATCAGGACTTCATTAAACTTAGCCTTACGGGCTATAATTTCATTATAAGATTCATCGTCGAGATCTGAGAATGATAGAAAGGTATTGACGTGGCGAGTGATCTGAGCCTTTATAGGAGTTCTCTTGGCTTTAAGAGCATTAATGTTTAACTCCTGATTAGCCATCTCTATAGATTTACAGCACAGATTACAATGAATATCAATAATTGCCCGCTCTTAGGGCCCAAATAACAATAAATACAATGCCCGATTACGGGTTAAGACAAATCAGTACATAAACGTCCAATGCAATGGACGTTGAGACAATACAATATCAGGTGTGATATGTGTACTAGTGTAAGTGTTGCTGTCTGTGTAGATTTTACAAGCATGAAACTTATAACACTAGTTTAACAATAGATCCTCCAGCCTTCACCTCAAACATGCAGAAGACATGGAGGCAATAACAATATTAATTATTGTTTAGTTATTGTTATGATGAGAACAAATTCTGGTATATATTACAGTTCAATTCACCAGATAACAGTCCAGATATGATTCAACTATCCGGCCCGGAGGACCAATAAAATGTACGAGCAAGCTGAGAGCAAGCGGACTGTATAACAAGAATCGTAGGACGTAGCACTTCTTGAAATTGAGACTTAAACTATAAATAGATAAGCCAAACTTGCCCAATACATTTTAGATAAATTTCTCTGGTATGTAACAATTTATTGTCACAACAACAATACATACATCATGCTCAGTTCATAAATTCTTGATTTCTTGGACGTGTATAATATTATTCATAAACACTGATGAACTTGTAGATATCACAATGTTTAATACAAATTCCTTTGTTAAAGGTCATAAATATCTTTGAGATGGCTCAATCAGTTTGATCAAAACCACAAATATATTAGTTCAATGATGCAATTACGTCCAAATTGTTCCTCAAATAAATTAGGTAGTAAATGACGTACCTTTGAATTGATTAATACCACCTTTTGATAGTTGATACAGATGTTAGCCTGAGATCTTGCAACGCCAACACCAAAATGAAGAAGACCCGATGAATCACTCGATGGGTGATAATAGTCCTTAAATCGTTCGAAATCTTCAGAATCAATAAGGCATATGAAACCTTAAAGTGAATCGAAGAACTGATTGCTTCAGTTATTGAAAGTAAACCACCAGATCTATCTGATAGGTAAATAATGGCATTGATAAGCCAAGAAGAAAACTCATGTCCTTATGAGTAGTAGTTGAATTGATTACAACGAAGAATAGGCATTTAAAGCCTAGAAAAACTAATGTCTTTATGAGACACAGCTAACTTGAATCGATGAAGAAGGAGAAAAGCTAAAGATAAACCTTATTGGCTATCAAAACAATATAATAAAAATCTCCAGTCTCTGATTGGATGCAAGACATAAAAAGAATAATTTTGATATTACAATACCCATACATAACAACTATTTGAAATTCATTTGTTCAATAAATAAAAAACAAGGTAGCAAGCAAGGCCTGCTAAAAACGAATTACAGAAGCATGACCTACAAAACTAAAACATAACGGAACACCTATTGTATCCACTAACTATCTGCTTCGATGATTGCCCTGATTTGTGGTCATCTCTTACCACGCATATAGAATGCTATCCTATAACTGACGGAGTTTTGTTCTGATGATCAATTCTTCAGAAAAATTAAACTGTTGTTAAGCAGAATCGACTCACCATTCTATATATTTAATAATGACAAATATCATACTCATCATGTAGAAAATCTTCTCAGGTTTGCAGCCAGGTGAGAAGTTTGTTGTGGTCCAACGTTTCCGAGGCTGACGCTGCCTCCATCCTCAGGGAATCTGAAGTGTTGAGTTTTGACATGTACATCATACTCATCAATTTCAATAGTTTATTTATATTATATCCTGAGTACAGGCGTACAGGCGATGGCGAGACGATTTGTGCTTTTTTTTTTTTAATATAATTCTCTGCTCTATAGATGTTATGGTATTAGTAGCCTATAAACAATTAAACATCAAGGGCATAAAATATGCTTGAGTTTTAAGAAAATTCAATTCAATGGAAAAGGCAAATCTTCATAAATCATCACTTTGACCTTCAAGGATGGAATCTGAAATCAGTATTCCGTGAATTAAACTAAACTCCGTGGCACCACATCCCTGGAGGAATTTGGCCTACCACCCGACCGCTGCGTCATCTACCACAGGCAGATGGCAGGATTGGGGCATGTGGTCAGCATTCCGACACCCACGGCCGTTAATGGTGGTTTTCATGACCGGAGCCGCTACTTCTCTATCAAGTAGCTCCTCAATTTGAATCACGAGTCTGAGTGCATCCCTACCAGACCTCCCTACCTCAGAAAAATCCGAGGAAGTAAAGGGGATCGAACCCGGGCCGTCGGATCTGTTGTTAGCGACGCTAACCACAAGACCACGCCGGCGGTCATTCCGTGAATTAAGGCCATTTAATAAGAATATAAATTTAATTACAAATACTGTTAATAATACAGTGTATTTCCAACATTTTGTGTTACATATCTAAAGATCCAGATAACATATGCTACTTCATATACACTTGTTTGCCTTACTCAATAGTAGAAAATGTAAAGCAAATTAAAAATAGATTTTCTCACGCAGCTGTTTTCTAGCAAAGGCAATAGCAACATTTCGTCCGTGTCCAGAAGACAGCTAGAAGCCGATGGGCGAGGTTAACTACTCCCATATACTCAAACCTTGAGGCAAATGCACGATGCTGTTGCTAAAGACAAATAATCCTGAATATAAAAGCCATGCCTACGAGGGAGGGAAGGGAAGAGAAGGGAATCGAAGGTAAAAATGACGGAAAGCGGAGATGAATTATATAAATGTGGTGACCTAATGTGTCGTCTTGGCCTTGACAACGAGGTGAACCGGCGATGCAATTAATAGTTGTGCACGTTGCTGGAAAGCATCTCCCTTCACTGGCAGCGAAATCTAATGAGGTCTTCTGTCATTCCTTCCCTTCATCAAGTCACCCGGTTCACGTCAACCACTCGCTAACATTACAGGGAACCTTTCTTGTGCTGCAGATTGCAACCAAGTTTCTCGCAATCTTAATTCCACAGACATAGAATTCAGTTATCGACTGTCGCTCCAATTCACCAACGTAAACGAATGTTTCTTTTATTCGACCATACTATAATACGCTTATTACATGTGATGTAACAATATCCTAATGCCATCCATTATTATACATAATTTCATTACAATACTGCTGTGGTATCGATTGATACCGTACACGGAACAACCTACAAGCTTTATAAACAACAATTCAAACTGCACAATAAACAACCTGTATTCAAAATGAAACAATTCTGTTCGTGTCAACATTAATACGAGGGATTAAGTGTGGCAAATATTTTTTCTCAAAGTAAGGCGATGGTACCGTGAGTTGCGGTATGTCACTGGTTTAGGGACACATCGTTTGATAGCATTGTGGTGTATGGCTATACGAAGAGAGGCGATTGTAATTTAGTTGTGAGTCAGCCGCTGTGCAGAATGGATATGAAAGATGTGAACAGCATTCATACGCCATAAGAGACACTCTCCGAGGAAAAAATGAAGAGAATGACCCAAGGAACCGATGGAAGCTTTGGGAAATAATGCTAATCCGCACCGAACTTAAAGAGATCATGGAGCGGTTATGTGTGCTTTCATGCTTCCAAGTACCCAATAGGCTACATCAGAATGGCAAGATGCAGTCGCGTATGGATGTTTATGGGTGTCTGTTTCCTTCACTATCCTTCATCTACAGGGTGGCGCACGAAATGTCATACCATTTATTTTACACATAACACATATTAATTTTTATTATAGATTTACATAGAATTGATCATTAGGACATGGAATTGTGTCTTTAATGCAGAGTGTGTTCAATATGACCGCCGTTTTGCCTCACAATCTCTTGTAAACGAACCCTTACATTCGTCACCACTTTTCGTCACAAGTCTTCAGATAACGCATAGCACAACTCCATTACATGTGCTCTGAGCTGATTCCAAACTCTGCAGAAGCCCTTTAGACGGACTTCG
The DNA here is from genome assembly GCA_964059195.1 of Ectobius pallidus. Taxonomy (NCBI): domain Eukaryota; kingdom Metazoa; phylum Arthropoda; class Insecta; order Blattodea; family Ectobiidae; genus Ectobius; species Ectobius pallidus. The sequence goes on from CAXKWD010000004.1 coordinate 135,430,079, forward strand.
AGTCAAAGCAACGCAAACTGCTTCAATATTTTCAGGTGTACGAACACTAGCCCGTCGCAACCGCTTTTTTCCCAACACAAACTGCTCGGTTAGTCTGTAAATTGTTTGTTTGCTAGGAGCCCATCTTGTATTAAAGTGAGCACGAAAACGACTCTGAGTTAAAACTACACTCTTCGTTTCGGCGAAAACAGAACAAGTTTCACCTTTTGTTCACCATTCAAACGCCCGTTGTGCCCCATTGTACAAACTAATGTCTGTGTTCATTGTCATGGTGAAATCCGACATGTGATGACACCTATCGAATTTTCCACAAACTTCGGCTTACACTAGCACTGTTAGAAACAGCGAAACTGCTATATTACAATATTTATGAGATAATTAAATGGTATGACATTTCGTGCGCCACTCTGTAGTACCAATAACTAATCTGCATTGTAGGCCTACATTAATTCCATACCATATTATGTTTGCATATTTAAAAATGTTTAAATGGTCCCAATTTTTAAATTAATGTTAGTTGTCATGACTTATGCCGCATTCCTCGTATTAAGTTGAGTTTATTTCTTATGTTTTAATGTTTGTTGCTTTAGGTTAAAAAGCAAAGAGAAGCCTTGAGCTATCTGCATGCCGTCACCTGCCAACTGTCCCAAAACAGGCGAACTTACTAACAGCTAATCGCCGAGATTATTCTATTCAAATATTCTAAAAACTCAAAACTTATACGTTTCATTGTGGTCGAACAGTAAAAACGTAGCTACAAGTGTGAAATCATAGTTTTTAAATTTGTATAGATAAACCTAGAGTATTGTCATTTGTTTTCCAATTTATTATTATTGAGGATTAGTCTATTCAATTTGTCACCTTTAATGTTACTAATGGTTGTTACGCGTTTTCCGTTTATACTTCATTTGTTTTTAGCAGAGTCAAGGTGCTGTCTTTATTTCATGTTTAATTTACATATGTGGTGGTTTCTAATTTGTAAAACATTCATTATTTCCCTTTATTAATCAAATACAATTTATTATATTATGCCAAGCCCTTGAGGTAATCTTGTCATAGTCTTTATTCAGCACTAGGTTGATTTTGACTTTATTCACTTCCTCCTTCTTTATTCTTGTACTTCATGTCGAATCATTTTGAACGCTAACATAGCGTTCAACATTAGCTTCGTGGAATTTAGGCTAAGATATTCCTCGACAGTGCAAGTCTTCATAACAGGCAAAGGACGCCGGGGACCACATATACTACAATCATTTACACATACAGTTGTCTACATTGCAATGATATTTAACGAAACTCAAGTAAGTTTCAAATCATTATTCGAACGCTAGCATAGCTTCTACATTGGCTTCGTGGAATTTAGAATATTCCTCGACAGCCCAAGTATTATTGGTCTTCATAACAGGCAAAGGACGCCGGAGGCCATATACTTCAATTACCATATAGTTGTCTACAGTGCAACGATATTTAATGAACCGACATTATGGCGACATTATGGCGACATTATCAATTCTTCGCATTCTCTATAATTAATTATCAAGGCCATCTGACATTCAGGTCATATTTGGTAGTATTCAGACTCAAGAGGTGAAATCTACTTATCAGTGCTAGAGTAAGAATTATTGTTAAGTTCTACCACGATTTAAGATTTGCTTTTAGCAACAAACATAAACTTTTGCACATAAGCAATTAGGCCTATAATACACTCACAATTACTGATTGGTGCATTGATTATTCATACTTATAAGTACGACTATATCTGCCTTTTAATTCCGTCATCAATCTAAAGGTGAAATATACATTCACATTTCTAATTCTTTGCACTTGATCCATATCGGTCATATTATTGAACTTTAATTCTTGGTGTCTTCCCTGCTAAGAGCTATTGGGAATACTTCTACACCAACTCATAAACAACCAGTCTTCAATTAATGGATTTGGACTCAACACTACACTATCAACAATCATTCCAGAAGGAAAACATATCAACACTTGCATACTGAGGGTGTAAGCTAATATAAGTCATAACGACAGCGATTACCCAGTGAAGTTTTTGTGTATTTACCTGCAAATCAGATTATCTTTAAAAGGCTTTACAAGGCCATTGTGCTTCGAAGTGCTAATGTGAAACAATTATCGACTGTTAATTATAATTAAAGAGAAAATTTATTTAAAACTTTTGTGATTCATTGGGTGATGAATACATTATTGCGATTCATTAAGGAATCATTCTTAAACAAACATTATTAATTCCTCAATACGAGGTGGTACTCCGATTAGCCAGAGATTAATTGTTTATGGTTGGTGACAAAGTTTCTCAATTATAAACAATACTATCATTCAATCGTGTAGTTATTGGGGACTATAAGGCCATTTACCACTTCACAAACCCCCTAATCCTACAACATGCTTATAGCTTAATGGTAATTAAGGCACGCGTATGAAAATTATGACACTCTTGTTTTCATAGATGTCATTATAGGCTCGTTGCATAATATACTATTAATGTAATTTTTCTCACTTTTTTAATAGAATAAAATATTAACAGCTTATTCCTGAAAGGTTTTTAATTGATTTAACATCAGATTTTGGAAAATATGGACAATTCGGGGAGTTATGTTTTAAAGCATTGTAGGCTACCATTCATTTGAACATCTGAAGTTTTGTGACATATTGTATTAGTGTTCATAACGTAATTGACGATTGAGTTTCCCAAGGCGATAATAATATTAAGGACTCACAATTGATATGCACTGGGTTCAATTACCAGGTGGAGAATTTCAGTGGAGTTTTTCTGGATTTTCTCCACTTGCAAAGGCAATATCGTAATAAATTTACTTACGGCTAAACCCGAACATCTCCTATCCGTTACATATGCGTGTTTGTGGTGTCTTAGGAGGAGGATTTGTTTGGTGTTGATTGCACACCATTGGTCCCTCCATATCCTGTTTATGTATTCCCGTGAATGTTAAGTTAAAGATAGGAAGGAAGAAAGAAAGGTAGGAATGTACGAAGAAATAAATAATAAATAAATAAAGACGGAAAGAAAAAGATAGGAAGAAATACAAAGATAGGAAAAGGAAGGATGATAAAGGAAAAAAATAACGATATAAGAGAAGATCGAATAAAGAAAATAAATAAAGGATAATAAATAATGACAATACAAGAAAAGGAAGGAAAAAAGAAGGAAGAAAAAAACGAAAGTTTGTTCAGGTTATTAATAGTTATCCTCGTTCACAATATTGATGGTTTTAAATAACATAATGACAAGTAAAATTTATTTGATTCAGAATTTGACTTTTCGACCGGGGAAACCATTAAAAAACATAATGCACCTAGTTACTCGATTGGCCTAATTTATCTTGAGAACATCCGTACTCGAATTAAATTTATTGTGACTGTTAGCGAATAAATATGCGAAATCATTAACATCCTGCTTAAGTCTTAATCATTTTCTTTATATTCCACTCTCTGCCATGGCAGTTTGTTGAGATCCAGGGCCACATAGATCCTAATCAATTTGTTTCCCGGTAGAAACTAGGAAGTACACTGTTTTATTATTTTTAATATGCTTTGCTTTTACACAACCTAAAACTAAACTCCGTGGCACTACATCCCTGGAGGGACTTGGCCTACCACCCGACCGCTGCATCATCTCCCGTAGGCAGATGGCAGGATTGGGGAGCATGTGGTCAGCATGCCGACACCCACGGCCGTTAATGGTGGTTTTCTGGACCGGAGCCGCTACTTCTCTATCAAGTAGCTCCTCAATTTGGAATCATGGGGCTGAGTGCACCCCTACCAGACCTCCCTACCTCAGAAAAATCCGAGGAGGTACCGGGAATCGATCCCGGGCCGACGGATCTGTAGTCAGCGACGCTAACCACAAGACCACGCCGGCGGACTTTTTACACAATCTAGTATTTATTAAGTGCCAGAATGGTACTTTATGAGATTGTGTGGGGACGGAAAATGTCTGTCCGTCCGTCTGTCTGTGTGCCTGAACGCGGCATAACTCAAATAAGCTTTATCGGATTTTTATGATACTTTACATACGCATCTATAACGTCCATGGGAAGAACCCTATTGATATTGGACCAAATCGGTTGACCGGTATCGGAGTAATGCCCAATTTAGTGCCTATTTTAATGGAAATATAAAAAAGGTACGATAACTCAAATACGCTTTATTGGAGTTACAATTTGTATAGCTCTGAACCACAACATTTTTAATAAACTGTCAGTGTAAATTTCTTAAAAATCCTGGAGTGAATTAATGATGGCGGCGAGGCCGCGGGCACCAGCTGTAAAATATTGATAATCTAACCGCGGATATATCGCGAAAATAAAAATTCGAAGAAAACATTCCTTCCCTTGAAAAATTATATAATTTCTGAAAATTACTTGAATTTATCAAATCAAATTCATATCATAAATATCTGTCAACAAACAGTTGAGATACAATGCAACATTTTTTTTCTTTCTTTTTTTCTTCTTCTTCCATTGAGGGCTTTGATCCAATGCAGTCAGATGTTTATTTACTTCGTTGTTCTAGTCTAGTTGAAATTGGGTACTACTTGAATACTGTTACATACGGAAGGTACATTAACTGTGAAATAATTAGCGGAGTTATTTTCCACTGAATTTCAAGTTGGAATACATTTTAGATTTGATAAATGACACTATTCTTTCACTTATGCTTATCAAACTAGACCGCCAACCTGACTGAGTTGGCCAAATGTTAACGTCTTAGGCCGGTATTCATAGTCGTAATAAGTCGTACTTATATCCAAGTCGAACTTTAATCTCGTCTTAAGTTGAGTTTCTGACACAAACAAGTCGGACTTATGACGTAGTTACTTTATAAAGTCAGACCTGACAAAGTCGAGCTTATTAGTCACTAAAGTACGACTTATTTGTCGAAATAAGTCGTACTTTATCAAGTCAAGGGTCCCCCTGACTTATTTCACTTTAAACCAGAACCATGAATAGTAATTTTTAGGATCTTGGCGAGTATTAGAAGAAACTCACGCCCCAAAGCGTTATTTGCGAAACATGATGAATATATTCAAATTCTACAGTGACAATGAATTTAAAAAGAGATTTCGTTTCAAGCAGACACAATTTTGGAAATATCAATCGCCTATTTGTGTTGATAATTTTCATGTTATTTATCTCCTACGAGGGATTTGTATGTCGTGTATAAAATAATTTTACCTATTCCCTCGTATAAAGTGTTTTTGTTAAAATATCAGGTCATAGCTCTGTCAAATCTAAAATTTATATTTGTCAATATTATAAAACATAATTCATCAAGTCCTTTTCTTTCACCAGGTGACCTTACTCTGTTGGTTAATCCATTACAACAGGTCGAATTATTTTATACACGACATCAATCGCCTATCTTTCATCGGCATTTCTCTCTGCTGGCATTTCATATCGGCCCAAAGCTTCCTAAGCTGTTTTGAATCTCTCAAAAACAATAATTAATATCGAAATAAATACATAGGCTAAGCGTACCGGTATTAATTCTGAACGATCTCCAAGCTAATATAGGCTATACACAGAATATTCTCAAAAAAACTATTAATTAGTTTACTTACACGCTGCATAATATGACTGGAAGAATTGAATTCTTTGTTTACAATGTACAGAGACGTCTGTATTTTTATATCACGATAGCGAAATACATACTCAGTTGGCTTTGCTTTGCATAAAATCTGAAAAATCTTAAACACGATTGGCTAATTCAGTTGTTACGGCAGTGAACGCGTGATTTTTCATATTATTGAGTTCGACTTTAGTATGTAGAATAAGTAGAGCTTTATGAAGTCAGACTTAATAAAGTACGACTTTAAAGAAGACTATGAATACGAAAAACACATAAGTCGACTTGTCAAATAAGTTCAGCTTTATAAAGTCGGTTCTTAAGTCGCCGACTATGAATACCGGCCTAGACTCGTATTCTGGAGGTCCCTGTATCAAATCTCGGAGCCGGCCGATTTGACATGGATTTTTTAATTTTATTTTTAATTTTTATGTTAGTGCTCGATTGTCAAGATATCAAAAATCTGTAGTTCTGCTGACGCTGGTCTATTTTAATCTGATAAAAAACTTATTTTCTGCATTTCATAATTGCAATTATAATTGATTCAACAAAAACATTCTGGCACTTTGTTATATCAGTTTACCTGATTTATTATTATTGTAGACCGATTTATTACTAAACAAGATTTGTAATGCTTCACCACACATAGAATTGTACAGTATTTTCATATCTTCATTTACTCATATGCAGCACAAAAATTGGCTATACTCAATCGCTGTGTTCAGTCTTTTCTTTTTTCTCATTAAAGAAGCTACAAGCATGAAGATATTTCAGCATTTAGTCCTTATGAATTTACATAAAACAAGTGCACGTAGGTGCGTTAAAATGAAAATGATAAAAATATGACGTTAGACACTTGCGATTGGTTGAAATTTCACATATTCTTATGCTCCATAGGCCACTTTTATTTATGAGGTAAATAGTGATTGTAATTGAACATGTTAAATGAAAAGAAGGCATAATGCTATGACAATAGAAATAGATGCACATAAATAATTAAAGGGCCCACTGTTATTCTACATGCACGATATTCAGTTAAAACATGGACAAATTTGCAAAAAATATTGGGATCTAAGTTATAGCCTGAAACATAAATGTTCTTAATTAATAGTAATAAAATATATCACATTCATAGGATGTTAGCTATCATGACACCGTTTCTCCTATACATAACCATGATTTAGAGGTCATTAAACTTAAATAAAATCTACCGACGTTACTCTTCTTACAGCCGGGTTATGATGCAAAGTTTTTTCTTTCACTTCTGCAGAAACACTGACTGTACTTGAAGAGAATGACAAAGTTAAATTAAGGCCGAATCGTTTCCTGTCGACAATAGGAGCAACACGAAACACTTTCTAGTAGCACTGCCGCCCTGGCACCTGCTGGAGGAATCGTTTCGTTATGGACTCCAGCATCACGTCTCCAGGAATCCAGTCACTCGGTCACGCTCGACCTCGACTACAGATCGTGGGATCTCCTCGCTTGTCCCCAGCACTTGCTACTGATATCACCGTTTCCTTGTCACCTCAGTACACTCTCCTGCATGTTCAAACTGTTATATGTTGCGATTGCTGATTCATTTCCGCATTCTCTTGTTTTGAATCCTTAGTAACTGATTATATCAGTATTAAGAATGGCAGATTACGGCGGTCAAGACTTTTTGCCCCACCAAAGCGAGAGAGTGTTTATAATAGAATATTTCACCCTGAATTAGAATATGGGATGAGAATTTTTCTATCGTGCAGTGTTTCCCTCGTTACGAGACGCTGCATAACAAACATCTAAACCGCTACTGTTGGTGGGAAAGGTCATATGTAGGGTTCGGACGTTTATGACCTAAAAATGGAAAATAGGTCTTCAAATATGCCCTTAAAAATGACTAAATATAACCCAAAGTTCTAAATGTGACCTAATAAAATAACACATTTTCAAAAAAAATAAATGTTCCAATTTAAAACGTTTAAAGACACACATCACATGAATTCAATCGGAAAATAACCTTTTAACAATTTTGGTGATTTGCAGTTTTACTTGTAATGGACTATTTTTAAAGAATTTTCTCCTGTTTGCTCGCTTCATCAAGTACGCGTAATACGTTTTAGACCTTGCGTGTCCCTATCAAATATGGCAATTGCATTAATTTTAAAATTTAAGTTAGGCCTACCTATTAATTTGGCATGAACATTAATTTATTTAAATAAATTTAAAATTCAACTCAACCATGTAGCACATACACTGTATAATTTTCTCCTTTAACGAATTCATAACTGAAATATGACATTAAATTACAAATATGTCCAAAATATGATCAAGACCACACAATTGACCAAAATATGAGTTTATGTGCAAAGTAAAAACGCCCCGATTAGGATAACAAGCGTTCAATTCGTGTTTAAATTGTGTTTGCTGCGAGAACGGTGATCAGGATAAAAATATGACCGAACCCTGGTCATATGTAAAAATTAAGTACCAATTTAAAAATCATAAATTAGTTTGCTCAAGTAATTTTTTTTTAGTTTATTAATGTAATGCTTTAAAAGTTCGTTTAGCATCATTTGCCATGGAAACAGCAGAGGAAAAGATGAAAATTGACCTAATAAACATGTTCTCTTGTAAAGTAGTCTAAACGATTTTTACATACGACCTTTTGCCTAACAGTAGCTGTATGTGCCATTAACATATGTGACCGTGCTCATAACCCAGCCATAAGTCGGCAAACATGTTTCCGCATAACAGTAGAACACAGCTAGCTGTCAGGGTGTAAAATGTCGATAGCATCTATTGGTATCAATACAGTATTACATTATCTGATCACAACAAACATAAAGATAGCATTGCCAACCATAGTATTTTCATTTTGAAAAATGGTCTATAAACCTATCCATAAGTCGAAATAGAAATTTAACATGGTCCATTATGTTATCTTTGTTACTTTTCGTGAAAAAATGCATTAAATACAGGTAACAGGAGAAAATTATACAGGTAACGCTATGCTGAGTTGGATATTCTGTTAGTGTTTTAAGGACTTGGGACATAATGTTACAATAATGTGAAACTGATGTTTAAAGCATGGAAAATTTTCTTATCTTTGAATATTAATAGCCATAAATTATACTTTTTGAGCAATAAAGTTTCAGCACAATTTTTTCAGCAAGGGGTGTAATTTCTTGTTTCGAGTGCTTAGAATTTTATGATGAAGCTGAATAAATTCAGATCAGAAAATTTACTTTTCCCTGACAGGTTCACATATGCAACTAACCTGAAGAAGACATATGCAAATGTGAAAATCCTACTGGAGAAAATTTAATATGACAAATTTATTTGAGAATAATATGTAGTGATATCAAAATCGTTAAGTGTGCTCTTCGGCTATACTAAATATTGCTGCTTCATTGCTCACTAATCCTGGACCGTAAAATATTGTATATCTGATGTAATTTTTCTATGAAAACATAATTAAGACCATAGAATTATGGTTCGATAATACACAATACTTGAAAATATCTTAAAAGATATATATAAAAAAAGCTGTTTGGAAAATCCTAAACCCCAAACTGCTGTTAAAGTAGGCCTAACTGTTAGAGTAACTAAAATCTAGCCTATTGGATATGTGCCTAAAATACTCCTTTTGAACTTTTATCTGGACTTCATACCTTGTCATTGCAGCAATGGAAAAGTAGTACAATATTAGGGACAAACTGCAAAAATTTGATGATTACCTTAGGGCGCACAAGAAGAATGTTTCAGAAGCAAAATACAGAATGAAATAAACACTTATCTCACTTTACGAAATATTAATAGTGTCATGTGTATAATGTAAATGTAGGCTACATATTTCTTTAAAGTTTAATTGGGATGTCACACAAAAACGGGGAATGAAAGAGAGGCACTATTTAAATATTTGAACGTAAAGTGGAAATTCCATTAGTTTTATGTGCTTTCCCCCTTGTACCCCCCCCCCCAAAAGGAATTTTTCCTCTACGTTATTCTGGAGAAGACTGATAAATCCTGGTCGCATATCACTAAACGAATTTTATACATGTTACTAACTACGGACTTCAGATAAAACGATGCCTGAGTTAGGTGTGAAATGTGATATTCGTTAAAATGCCAGATCAGAGCGTTTTTGTTATTCGTTATTTCGTATTATTGCGCTGTCCTGTCACCTCGTTATAGTCCCACAATTTATAAAGAAACATGCCCGGTTCGTTCTGCCCAGGTTTCTTTTTAACTTGTATGACTTATTTACAGCTTGATTAGGCTTCTCGTTCATGTAACACCCGACAAGAGAACGGTACGAAGGGGTAAATTTCGTTGCCAGTTCGGCCTGAGATTATTCTATGAGACATAATATAATATATATACCCTATGTTTCTAGAATTTGTGAGATGCTGCTTAAAGTATTTTAATAGGCCTACTGAAACAATTCTATAGGAATGCTCTAATTATGACCGGAGATTGCATAATAACTTCATTAAACAAACCCCAAAATTATCCACTACTTCGCAATATGCTTCATTAGGCCTAACTAGTCAATCGAAATGTTAAAAGAAGATTAACTTATAATTTATAATTTACATATTTGAAACAACAAAGTTTTTTTGGTAACAAAGATTTAAATGTATTATTATTGTTAACTACACAGTCGGCAGTAGCTTACTAGGCAGTGCATCATATAAAATTATAAATTTTAAATTTAAATCAAGTAAGTAAATACATTTTAAAATAGCCTTGTATGTAAGCTATAAACATCCAAGAAATAAAAAAAAATAAAAGATAGTTATGTAGATGTGACAAGCAAACGTCTTTAGCAGCGACGAAGAAATGTTCCCTTAATGGCACTATTTACCTCTCTCTACTCTAACCAACTCCCTATGCAAGTCAGTGTGGAATATGAACCTGAGAAACAGTAGCCGACAGTTGTGCACAAAAGAGCAAAATTAAAGTTCAAATTTAATTTGCTCAGCTGGAATTATTTTTACTCTGCATTGAGCTATACAGATTCAAATTACTTCAACACTTAATTTTTATATAGGCCCTAAACCATAGGTGAGCAACTGAGGGGAAACGTTTTAGTCTCATCCCTTGCTGTGACGTAAGAAACCTGTTCTTCATGTTCAGTGTCACGTCGAAACTGCTGTATGCTGACGTCAAGGGCGGCTGTAGTGGGAGAAATTCCCCTACCGTACAGTGACACGATGTGCACCAGTTGCGCACCCATGCCCTAAACAGTTCTGTCCGAAGTGCCAAAAGGAGGGATAATCTCGACCACCCATATTTTTCCCTCATGGCTGGTCTGAAGGTACAGTCGTTCGAACTCATAATGAAACCAAAAATCCAAACTTCTAATCGACTATCCAAGATATCTGCAGAGAAACATTTGTAATGATAGATAAATAGTCTATACCATGTTGGAGTGAACTCCATGCTGGAGTGCGTAGTACCACCACCACATTACTGGTCACCTGGTCATTACTATGCGCAATGCAAGGAAATGATCAGGTTAATCTGATAAATGAATACAGAATTCTGCAGCTGACAACATAACTGTTCCTCGATCCCGTGGGCCGTGCAAGCTCGGCCTCATCACCCATGAGTTATAAGGCCACGGATGCTGATGTCATCCATGGAGACTCTGTCTTCTCAGTTTGGTCTCAATGCTAGACAGGCCTCAATGAAAGCAGCAATCGTACTTTACCCGTAATGTTACACTTCGGTCTATTTAAAGAAACCGAGAAGAATGCTATATTCTGTTATTTCAATGAATTTAATTGAATTCTTTGTCACCGTGTTATCTTTTACTTTTATACTAAATGTTCAAATGTCATGTTAATAAGACTGAAACTTTTTTATTATTAATTTTCAAAATTAAAAATTGTAACCATGCACATAAAAATTTACAGAATTAAAAAAAATACCATTTCATACCTAAATTTTTTACAAATCTATACCTGCAGCATTTTGTTTGTAACTTCTCTGGTAAATTAAAGAACATATTACGGATGCAATTTTGCGTTTATAATATCTCAGATTTCATGTTATTAATGCTGATTGGTTAAACAATTTCAAAATTAAGAATTATAATAATGCACGTAAATATATTCACGATTAAACATTAAGTACGCCATTTCATTTCTCTTTAAAACTAAACTTTATTTTCTTTGGAGGCTACTTCCCTGAAGTAATTAAATAACACTGTGTAGCCTATACGATTTTATGTTGTGAATAAATTCAGACTTTTCAAGAACTAAACTCTAACTATGAAAATGTTTAATTAAAAAATAATGCCTACTTCTATTCACCTGTGTCCACAGAGCTCGTTCTGAAAATTTCGAATAGGTAGTATAAAAGCTCCATCATTTTGAAGAGTGAAAAAAGCAAAAAAAGTTTGCGAGAAAAACTGCAGTTAGATTTAATTATATTTTTAGTGCACATTGACAATTAGGTGACATTTGAGGGTATTATAGAATCAAAATCACACTTGAATTATAGCTAAATAATGTATTTTTGAGGATTTTTTTTAATATCGAGAGAAAGGTTTTTCAACATTTTCTAATTTTCAGTGGTGCAATCCCTTAAAGATTAAATACAAAGAGGACAGATAGTATGAGCTCCCTTAGGTTTAATGATTTTTATGCGCCCGAAGAAGAAAATTGTGTTTGTTAAATATATTTCCTACTTTAGGCCTAATAAATAGCCTATCTTGCAAAACTTCCTTCAAAGCTCAGAAGAAAAATCTGACTGCTATGACTTACAGGGAAAATATTTTATACAGGTCTTTGCATTTCTAAATAAACTATAGCACTTAATGTGCTACACATCCTTCAATCTTTTATTAGTAATTTCAATGCTGTGTATAAGAAAGAAACAGTTTCGCTTCATGTGGTTAATCAGATCGTACACTTTACTGTACTTACATTTTTTTCTTAATGTTGATTTTATTCTTTAAATGAAAGGAGCTCCCGACAGGTCGCTTAAATCCTAAAAGGGAGAGGTAAAACTACGAAAAAGAAAGAAAGAAATGAAAGGAGTTGATGGACCCAAGCTCTAAGAAAAATTTCATATTATGTGCTGTAAGTAGAGCCTATAGTAAATTAATTACGCACTTTAAATATTTAAAATATCTACGTTATTTGTACATTTTTATAAGGTAAAGAGAAAATAAATAAATTGTCCACATCGGTAAACAAGATTATTTCCACAACCATCAAATACATATTTCTGTCTCTTTCTTTCCGTTCCTAAATTTATGAATTTCCTTATCTAAATATAATATTGAGAGCCAAAACTGATTGCATATATTTTTCTTAATTTTTCATTTGTTTTCGTTGATTAAAATAATAAGACTTTATTCTGGTCACCCTAAAAGGAATGTTATTAACATTATGAAGGCACGCATAATTCTAGTATTAGGTTAATGAAAGTTTCTTTAACTGGGTTATCACTTATCAATATAGGTGTAAATAGGCCTACAGAAATACGAAATAACACTTGCGGTATATTATTGCTCTCTCATTTAAATAAATAGTGCCTTCGGTATTCCGTTGGCTATTTATCATCAAATAACGGCCGTATAATTAAGATGTCTGTGTACGGGTTACTATGGGTAGCATAATTTTTCTTATTCCCTGGGAAAAGAGTACTGTACAGATAAAAGGATGTCAAAATGAGACGTAACACATCTTTCCTGACGTCTAGGAAAAACGGAATAATTTAATTCGTAAATTCTGTCCTGCTATTCACTCCGAAACAACATATTAATTCTGTAAGAACACTTTAAGAACTGGTGAAAAGAATATTCCCAAATTATATGTTACTTTAGACAGACTATGGACAGCTGCTTAATATACCCGAAGTATTTGACCATATGACTCATCCTGTTTATACCATTTTTACTGACACTATGATAACTGCATAAAACTATAATTTATAAATAACATTTTATTAAAATCGGAATATTTATTACATAACTCACCCTTCTTTAAAACAAGCGGGGGCGGTAGACTTCACGCACATTTCAGGTATACCACCCTAATGCCATGTATGCTGCACTCGTGCACGCAAAATTTTGGAGCGAAACTTCATACACAAACAAAGTAGATAATAAAATATAGAATATAATTTGTACACTGACCTCATGATATAAATGCAGCAACATGGAACCCCAGAGGGTTCCACGAGATTGAGGCTCCCAGACTTTTAGACATTCGGGATGTGAAAGTGGTAAGGTTGTGAGCCTTACGCACCGGCCGCCTTTACCCCCAGGATTGCTTCTGTTAAAGTAGAGTCGACCCCAGGGCCATAATTCCACCAGAAGGAATAAACCAGTTGAAAAACTTTCAACCACCTCACCGGGGATCGAACCTGCGACCTTTCGGTTTGTAGCGCAGCGCCGCAACCACTACGCTACAGCGTACCCATTATCATTTATGTATGCGTTTACTAAATCATTACAAAAATTATCAACTTACTCATCTTAGAATTAGAATTAGAATTTTTTTTATTTTCCCTGGTGGAATTAAGGCCATTAGGCCTTCTCTTCCATTCAAATAGGATTATTACAACTGAACTTTACAATAATGCAATAGAGAGTACAATATAGTTACAGATACACAGAAACACGATTATACTATTATCATTTAAGGCTTAAGAACTAGTTCTCTAGAGATAACACAATACAAAAAAATCAATAGGTTGAATAGTTTACTACATACTACGATTTAAACTAGTGTATTGCTAAAATTTTAACTATTAGGTTACTAAAAAATGTAATCTATATTAATAAAAATGAATTTCCGAAATGGATGACGGAGCATCACTTGAGAACGGCTCGACCGATTTGGCTGATTTTTGTTTTGTTGTGTTCGTAATTGTCAGGACATGGTTTATATGAAAGAAATTTTTTGTAAAATCCACGGGAAAAGTTGGAAATGTGAAATGAGGCACAGTTAGAGAGTTCTCCTGCCAATTGTTTACATAACGAAAGTACTGTTTACGGTGTTCACATAGGGCTTTGGAAACTATATTATAATACTGGGCTTTAACAAATTCTGATACTATCGATGTAATTGTGTACATTTGTGAAAATAATTCTTAAAGAATAAAATCCACGAAAATAAAGCAGTCACATACCTTTCTATACCCTCGACGTGGAAAGTATCATTTTCTCACTTCACATTTTGATGTAGAATAAGCGGTCGTATTGCAGGGACAACTTAAGTGTGTGCCAGTGAGTATGCTATACCGGAAGTCGGTAACAAATCCTATCCACTGATCCGTCACTCATAGCTGTAGGCTTTGTATTATTTGAGAAATAGGCCTAGGGGTGTTTATCAGAGGCCCTAAGCATCTAAAAGAAGACAAAATGGGATGGAACATTTTCAGCCCTACGCGCTTAGTATATTATGTCCCAGGTTTTTCGGACGGAAAGTGTGAAAGTGATATTGAATTTCTTTTTTACTTCAGCCCAGAAACGGTTGTATGGTAATATGAGAGTGAGAAATACAATTTTCTGTCAAGACAATACAATCTTATGTAACGGGAATTTCTTTTTCTTCTTATTTGCACTCCTCCCAGGCATGGTGTGTAGAAGCAATATAATACAACATTCGACATCCTCTATGAACCATAAAAAGCTATATCTAGCGTTTTCTGAGGGAATAGTCTGAGTGTCATATGTCGTTCTTCCTCATTTCGAATTCTACATACATATTATATAAGGACCTAGAGTTTCAACATCGAAAGTCCTCCTTAAGTTAATATCATATTACAAAATATAAAACCCGGGCGACGCCGGGCCTTTTAAGCTAGTATGCAAGAAAGATGAAAAATTGTGGATGGTTGGAAACGCTTACAGTAGTTCGATATGTGATGATTTATTGTTATTATTAATGTGTAACCAAGTCCCTAACTATGGCATCATTGATCAGCTTGCGTAAGAATTGTATTTGTGTTTGACAGTTCCTACAGTTCTCAGGTAAAGCATTCCAAGATCGAGATATGGAGACGACGAAGGAGCTTAATGGCCACAAATCTGTAACAAAACCGCCGTCAACTTCATCTGGATCTAAAAGTGGTAGACAGAATATAAGCGTTAACCATTTGCCAATTTCAGAATCATGTTTGCCATGGGAACCTTTTTGTCAGAGACTTCCGGTAGATGTCAGCAGGGTCTGAGGAGGTCCAAGCGTGTTGTTTGTTGTATGTAAATCTTATGGTGGTGATTATTTAATCACATATTTTAAGGATTAAAATGCCGAACACATGTTGTTGCGTTCCGCTGTGTGCGAACAGAGGTGGACACAAGTTCCCTAAAGATGTTGGTCTGCGAAAACTTTGGCTATCAAAGATAAAGAGGGATAAATGGACGAATACCAAACACAGTGTGGTTTGTTCAGAACATTTCACTGCTGACGATTATATGTCATCTACATTTCGAGGTAAGCAGAAATGTAATAGACAATCTGGTAAAGCAATATTTTAAATTATTTGCGTTGTATACTTTTAAGATTTGTAAAATAAAAATTCATAATTCTTGCTTTTTTGTTCAATCACAGGAGGCAGCAAACCGGCACATAGGAAATTAATGAAAAATGCCATTCCTTCTATTTTCCCATGGAAAAAACAGAAATCAGAAGCGAACCAGAAAAGGGAGAGTCGCATGCAGAGGCGTAATCTTAGATTAGACAACCAGACTGAGGTATTGAAGGGGGAAGACATAACCTCAACTCAACCAAGTGAAATCGATGAAAGTTTGGACTGCTGTGAAATTGTGTTGGAAAGTATAGTGCCAACAGATGACACCAGCAATGAAGGAACAGAAAAGTGCACACATTCAGCGACTCAAACCACCAACTGTCAGCTAAATTTAGTTGATAGCGTGTGCCAAACAACAAGACACATTCCCTTAGATATTGCCAATTTGAAACATAATAATGAAATGCTGCATTTCTACACAGGGTTGGAGACTTATCAAAAATTCTTGTGTGTCTTCTTTTCTTTAGGCCCTGCAGTGTACAGCTTAAATTATTTCAAATTGTCTCCCCCGTGTCATTTAGATCCTCCAAATTTGTTTTTCATGATATTGATCATATTGAGGCAAAACAAGACGTACCAAGAAATAGCGTACTCGTTCTCCACAACAGAAGGACAAGTTTCTAACATATTTATCACATGGATAAGATTCATGTACTTACAATGGCGAGAGATAGATCTCAGTCCAAGCAAGGAACTCACACATTTCTTCTCTCCGAGGGATTTTTATTCCAAATTTCCAACAACTCGTTTGATTATCGATGGCACAGAATGCCCCATCAAGAAACCATCCCTTCCCAAAGCCCAACAGGCAAGTTTTTCATCTTATAAAAATAGGAACACTGTTAAGGTTATGGTTGGCTGCACACCTGGTGGATTGATTTCATTTGTTAGTCCAAGTTATGGAGGGGCATCAAGTGACAGACAAATATTTGAAAGGAACAATGTTGGGATGCAGTGTAATCATGGAGACAGTATAATGGCAGACAAGGGATTTGATATTCAAGATCAATTAGTAGCGCATAATGTAATGCTGAATATTCCATCTTTTTTTAAGAAAGCGAACAAATTATCTTGTGATACCATCAAACAAGATCGCAAAGTTGCAAGCAAAAGAGTTCATGTTGAACGAGTTATTGGCTTGGCAAAGACATATAAGATTTTGTGTTCACCTATGATGCAAACTCATACCCTATTATTTAGTGAAATCATTTTTGTGTGTTTTATGTTGTGTAATTTTAAGAAGGGTATTGTTGGTAAATATGCTTAATGCATAGTGGAGTCTACTATGATTCTCTACAACTTATCTGCTCGATATTATGTGGTTTGCGTAGCATGCAGATATTTCCCCTAAAACTCTGATTGTTCATGCTTATATCTAAAAAAGGCCCTTTTAAGGGCCAACAGGGACCTAAGGGGAAGTGATGTGACGTTAGCAAATTACATATTTTGCTAACTAGTATAACCTCTCCTTCCCAAATCAACCTCTACCGTCAAGTGGCAGTTCCTGAGTAACGCTAAAGAGGCTCTGGTGACTAATTTGATACTAGGGGAATTTTCGGAGGATTATAATACATCATAAAAAATGGTACGAGGGTCTTAACGTTAATGAGGCTTTGTTGATTGTATTGTTTGTGAAATGATTTGGTACAACGGTAGTTTTCGTACTTTGAAATTGGTAGATGTAGATATCTCGTCCTGTAGATCCTGTGTTGAGTGGGGATCAAGGATATAGAACACGTCAGATCAAAAAATACATGCATGTTATAACAATAATATACAGTAACTGCAAGCTGCCAAATTCATCCAAGCTGGAAATATTCCTCCAAATTGTAGAACGTGTGAGTTATTAAAACTTTCTTGACATGTTTTCAAAGGTTTGCTCTTTCTTTGAATACATAATAATTTAATGTTGTTTGGAAGCTTCTTATATATCTGTATTGCAGAATAATAAACACCCTTCTAAAAGAGTTTTAACGAGTTCGTTGGTCTGTGTAGATCATTCATGTTTCTGGTAGTACATCCATGTACACTGAAATTAGTTTGGAATTTATCAATTATCTACTATATAACACATAACGGAATATGTATACTCCCCTGTAAGAGTGAGAACTTTTAATTTTTCAAATAGCAGTTTAGGCCTACAAGATTCCCTTTTTTTTCTTTTCACATAGGCCTATTATTCTTATTGCCCGTTTTTGTAATCTAAATATTTTCTCCCTATGGGAAGAGTTCCCCGAGAATATGATTCCGTGCCTCATTGCCGAGTGATTTTAATTCATAACTATTATAATTATTTTAATAAGGACTATTGTGTGTTATTATCCATGTAGATATTTGTCATAAATTATTAAAATAAAATTTACCAGTCACCTTCATGGAAAAAGTTACCACTATTCTTACATTTAATAGCCTAAATAGGCCTAATATTAGATCAGTCTGTTTTTCATACACCGAATTCATCACATTCATCACATAACTTACTACATGGTAAAAACCCTATTGTCATAGATATTACTATAATATTAAGTTTGTCATTTGACAATCCTCGGGGGGGGGGACAATTTCTTGTGGCACCTTAGCTCCCCACTCCTACTCACTAACGGGGCCCACCTAGTGGCACAATTTGAACAACTAGAAACATCGAGCTGCAACGCCATCTTGTAAGCAGGAGTTGAAACTGGGGAAAAAAATTTGTCTCTTGCTTTTCCTCCTCCTTCCTCCCTTATAATCATGAAATATTATGTTGGCTTGAGAATAGCTGTTTTGGAGCAAGGGTCATTGTAATTTAATTACAAATAATATCGCATAGGGCAGTATAACATGCATGGTTATAATCAGTGAAGGAAGTGGGAAAAATCCAGAGGCGGTATGCTATCCCGTTTTTTTTGGTATCATACCTCAATTTACAAAAAGCATACCCCCTTCCTTACAACATAATTATTGTGAGGTATGCAGGAAATATTGTTCTATACACTGTAGGTGTTCTTTATCAACTTCTTCCATTAATATAGATCAGCGTTTCTCAACCTATGGTCCGCGGACCACTGGTGGTCCGTGAAGATGGTGCAGATGGTCCGCAGACATAATTTTAAAATATCATAAAGTGGAAAGTAAATAACTAAACATTTTTCACATAAAATGGACACTAGATGTCAAAGTTTTTAAAATCTTCGAAAATACAGGTCCTACTGCAAGTTTCCTTACTTTTGCAGTTACGAACCACAGTTTGAAACCCCTGATGCACTGACGTCTATGGTTCCCTCTTTCATTCAAAACCCTGAAAACTTTGTCGGAATTTGTTATTAGAGGCACTCTCTTAACAAGGGTTTTATGTATTTAGATTTACTTGTTATATTGACCTATAATTATAGTAGTAGTAGTGCATAGATCGCGAGCGAACCGTGGATATTCTCGGCCAGAAGGGTGCCAGCCGTTGCACTTATGTGAATCTTGGCCTAGAGCGCACTGTGTCACTAACACATTTCCTCCACTTCACTCTATCTTGTGCATTTCTTATTATGTCCGTCCTAGATGAGTTCATTGATTCCTTAATCTCATCGCTCCACCTTGTCCGCGGTCTTCCTCTCCTTCTGTTTCCGTTTGTCATACCCAGCATTATGTCTTTTATAATTAATACCCCAAATATTAAGAATATAGTCCTACATATAGCATACTTTTAAAAATGGGATGTAAAATTGGGGGTCCGTAAAACTTTTTAGACATTTTAGAGGTCCTCGGGTTCAAAAAGGTTGAGAAACACTGATATAGATGATTGGCAAGCAGGACCACAAAAGCCATGAACATCTTATAACTGTCGACTGACCCAACTTTATTTATTTCAATAAAGATGGAATAAGTATTTAATGGCTATTTAAACAATATCAAAGTTACAAATATATTGTAACCTAGGGTTATTTTTAAACTTCGGATCTAGCAGTACGGTGTAGTCATTAAGATGGCAACATTGGCCATCACAAGTTACCAGGCACATGACTACTGGTGAAAGCATACCATTGGATGAATGCTCAAGAAAAGTAATTAGGCTATATTACAACTCAAACTCATAATAGGCTATACTCTTTATTACAAAGGAGAGTTATATTTTTTCAAGAGCCACTGATTTTTAGTGGTGGTATGGTATTTGAACACTGAAACCAGTGCCGGTATGTTATTGGACTTTTGGAAAGAGTGCCAGTATTCCATACCGGCGCATGCCGCCTCATATAACTTTTTGTCATGATTCAGTTAGGCCTATATTAAATAAATACTATGACCAGTATTTGATTCCCTACGTAGGCCTAGAAAATTCTGAAATGTGTAGACCAACAAGATCTTTAGACAGCAAACAACTAAGTTATACACATAGATTATTTATTAATAATGAAAAATTACACGTTTAGGCACATACATAGACCTATAAAAATGAGTGATGAAACCAATGATATACACATTCATATACAGTAGTTCAGAAATTTACAAACTGAACAATCTGTACAAAAAGAAACTATGACACATATATAACACATATACATTTAAACTGAAATTCTACATGAGTATTTCATGCCAGTACACGTCCATGCTCGTGATGTATAACTTACAACTGTCTTTCAAAACTTCCATTTCGATCATATCACTCATTTCTCATACAGTATATTCCCACTACTTGAAAGCATGGTCTAAGGTCAACAGTTTAAGAAAACACTTACAGACGACAAAAAAGTGTTCAAGAATACATAATATTACTTCTAGGAAAGATAAAAGACGTACACAATCAGTAACTGGTTCTTTTAGTGACTACCATGACAACTCTACCTGTAGATTATCATTTTCAAAAAACGAGCACATCAAGATCACCAGATAATCTTTTCTAGGAATAGCAGTCTCCTAATCATGTGGCTTGACAACTGATGAGTACCGGTATTGTAAAATAATTGAGGCAAGCCTTTTAGGATTCTTCAGTACTACTATTCATTAATTTGAACTTCAATAGCAAATTATGAAACATTACAATTAACTTATTAAAAGAACAATATTACAAATAACCAATACCGACTGAACTGTAACATTCACCAGTTTTCAGATCAGATTTAGAAATTTGTGTTGCGCAAACTATCCATCTGAAATCTTACTTTTCCAATTAAAGATTTTTGGGTTTTTGCTATATTTTTCCAATTAATTTAGCACAGAATTGGATATTTTTAAATAACCCGTGTAACCCTCTTTCCAGTAACACAAATAATTATCAGGGGTTCAATGTACATACAAACTACAAAAGAACTACCACAGCCCTGGCGAGAAATGCGTGTGTGACCTAGGCCTATGTGCCCAAAGATGTGGAAGATACCACCTTGCAGTGTGTCGAAACAGGGTGAAAACCATCAATGAATACAGCAAAAGTTAAAACATTGTTGAAACTTTAATACCCATTCGGGTGAACATTTCTTCTTCTTATTAATGTACATACAAACAATCAAGAAAGATATCTCGTTCTTGGATTTGATAACTGACTGGCTTTCGATTGCATGGTGTATGGTTCTACATAACGTAGTAAGATCAGAACACATTTGAAACATTTTCCCAAACTGCTTTCAGATTTTATGCACGAGGTCAGATTTCTTTGTACTTATTTTTAATAGAAATGAAAAAAGTCACAATTGCCAATGATTATAATTTAAAATCTAATTTCAAAGGCATTTATAAGCTAAATGGAGTGCCCTGTATCTGAATCAACAGATTCAAATTTCTATGACACATGAGATTTTTCTGTGCTTTAGAAAATAATAATAATAAAAACATTAAAATTACAAAGTTCATGTTGTACATAAATATATTTTTTAATGCAATAATCTAACTTAATTTTACAATTCCTGTATTAACAATTCCTGGATTACATTAAATTTTTAAAAAGAAAAATGAAAATTCAATTATATACAATGGAGTCGAGACTTGATATATACAAGAAAAATTAGGAAGACTAATGCCTAATTCTTTGTATTAACAAGTGAATTAATGGGAAGTTATTCATTTTATATATGAAGAAGTAACTCAATGTACCTCACTTGCAATTTGAAAGATTTAAAAATATTTATTAAAACAAATTTCTCATTATAAGCCACAAATCTATATATATATATGTAATTAATAATGTATTTTTTTGTTAGCAAATGAGATTATCATCCAATTAGTAGGCCTACTTATAAGGAATCAGTATTTTTATCACCAGGGCCCAGATTTTGATGACGTGATCTAATACATTTGTGACGTGATACACATTTGTGTGATCTCCATTTATTATTATAGACCTATAAGCTTAAGCACAAAACCTCTCACTCTTTATACAAGAATTTTGAAATTACAAATGCTTTGAAATAGGTCTCATAAAAATGAGATAGTTTCTTCACCATGTCACGAATAAAAATGTCATCTCTGTACACAGGAATAACTTTCAAATCTTTGAAAGTATATACCACCAATCTACACACATTTCTGCCACTGCAAAATAATTGTCCCTGTATCTGATAAAAATACCTGTGTGCTTTTCTCAACAAAAACTCACCACTCACTTCACAAAGGTATAAATAATCAACAGTTTCTGGTGATATCACACAGTCCTTAGTAGAATATGGACATTTCACTTCCAGAATTTCTTCCTCGTTTATTATCCGATCGGGTGAAGCACAAATGAACGGGTGCTTAGAACTAATAAACAACCCACAGGGAGATGTTTCTACTCCATATCTGTCTTGCAATCGTTTGACAGCCACTGATTCATATTTCTTCCCATGCTCTGAGGGTTTTGAATATATTTCTGACCAGTTGGTCATGGTTTCTAAGAGATGTGGCAGGTTTGTTCTCTCAGTTAAGTGACAAATTGTCTTAAACATTGAACTTGGCAATCTCATTGATCTGTATTTAATCCACAGAGCATTAGATGTTTGACCTCTGGTTGATTGTTCTATTTCTGTTGCTTCAGGTGTACTTAAGTCAATAAGCTTATGTGAAAAAAGGAAGGATTTTTCAGGCGACTGACAATAATCGTGGTCATTATAAAATGATCTCAAATTTGCTGTGGAATAGAGCTGTAATATAGGAAATGGATCTGATGTGGGAAAACTAGCAGCAAAATTAATTGAAAGGTTCCTAAAATAACTTGGATAGGCCTCAGAGGATCTTAGGTTCAAAGGTCTAGGGTCAAACTGTTCAAATGATTCTGAGTTACTTTTTCCACTTATATTAAGATGAGCTGCCTTCACTGGGGAACCCTTAAACTTTTTCACTTTGTGGAAAGTTTGCAGCTTGCTTGTACAAGCATATTGTGTTTTGATAATTTTTGTTTTAGTAAAATCTGTTAGAGCACATAACACTGTGCATACATGTTTGCAGTGTGCACTTGGACCCATTGCTGCTGCACATTCACACTGACACTCGTCAATTAACGAATCTTGCACTTTTACATCGACATTGTACACCATATTACTTTTATATGCAGACGCAACTCTACTCTTTATAAACGAAGCTCCGTCTAGGCCTAATGATGCAAAGCGAACACATAGCAAATATCTATCGTTGTACATTTTCTTCCCCATATCACTGTTGCGCTTTTCACATCGTTCAATATAGCTATTCAAGCAGTCGTCTGATATAGCAGGAAGTAGTGTGTCACTATTAATATCCCGATACAGGGAAAGATCTGGCAAATCCATTTCGAACTTCTCATCTCGAATGGGAATGAGGTTATCCTGTCGGTTAAAGGTTATGTCGTAATCTATCAACCTGAAATAATAAACGTCCTTATTATTTACATGTTAAACACCAAGATTTGCGTAACAAATATAAATTTCGTATTCAGCTTATGATTTGACGTTAAATTTAAGATCAAAATTAATACATACCTCTGCACAAGATCCTTTTTCTTCCCATAAACTTTGGCTTTTCTTCGCCGTAATTCATCTTTCAGTTGGGTTAAACCCCATTCTCCGTAATTGCTCATAATTAAGTACTATACGTAGGCTTCTAAAATTACAATGAACATAACATAATTAGAGAAAATATAACAAATACAGCAATATTGATGTACACACATATACATAAACAATAGTCAGAAAACTGGAGTTGGACCGCTTCAGACCCTGCTGCACTCTGGTGGTCAAATTTTTAACTGCACGTGAAAGGTTCCCATTATTAAGTGCCAGTATGGGTGATATTATATGATGACTTATTGTAACAAAGACTCCCAGCAGGATGTGCATTGTACACATATGCTGACGATGCCCTTCTGCTAGCTAAGTCAAATACAACTCAGCTTTTGCAAACAATAGCAAATGAAGCTCTCGAAACTATACATAATTGGGGGAAATCAAACAAGCTCGATTTTAACGCTAGCAAAACGATGGCAATGTTGACTACAAGAAGGACAAAACTCGAACCAATAACTGTCCTCATGGACGACAAAACTATCACAATGGTCGACAAACTAAGATATTTGGGAGTTGTTCTAGACAAACGACTGACCTTTCGGCCTCATCTTGAACACATTGCTGAGAGAGCCAATAAATTACTACCGGCACTGACTGCCGTCACCAGACCTACTTGGGGTCTAAACTCTAAACTACTTAAGGTAATATACCGGGGTGCAGTTGAACCTATGATACTCTACTGTGCAGCAGTACTTGAAGATACATTACATAAGCGATGGGCACAGGAGAAGCTTTCACAAAATCAACGTGGATACCTGTTAAGGATTATACGTGGATACCGTACTACATTTACTGCAGCTTCACAAATCAAAGCTGGCATCGAACCACTATTTCTCACTGGTTTATACAAGGCAAGTTTAAGTAATATGAAGCAAGGACGGAAATCTCCCCAATATATCTCACATTTGCAATTAGAAGTTCCGATGCATCCTCTTAGTGCAGGACATCCATCTCTTCACATACCTAACTTTAATGAAATATGTACTGTAAAATTCCACCACTATTCCATCTATACCGATGGGTCACGACTAGAGGAACAACCAGATAGAACAGCCAAAGTAGGATGTGTCTTTGTGGTCTACAAGGAACATACAGAATTATCTTCAACCATATATAAACTTGCTCCAGAATGCTCAGTTTTCCAGGCAGAGCTGATCGCAATAAAAGAAGCAGTGAAGTGGTGCGATAGCAACAATCACAGTGCGTGTATTCATAGTGACTCACAGTCAGCATTGTTTGCTATCAATAATAAATATAATTATAATCCCATAGCTTCAAAAATAATAAATCTAATCCTAAACTGTACTGCTCATGTTTGTTTTTCATGGGTCAAAGGTCACATTGGTATTGAAGGAAACGAGAGAGCAGACGAATTGGCAAAGCTAGCTGCAAATTCAGACCTTCCACACTGTTATAATTCTTTGACCGGCAGGGAAAACCACATAAGTCAAAATAGTCAAGTTTTCAGGAGAAGCATTTTTTAATTTTCTCCAATTAAATTATGGTACATAAAGGAAACAAGTATTATTTTATCATCCACAATCATCATTATTTTGCAAGATGTAGGTCTATTAATTTTACACAAAACTATACTACAGTACAAAATACTGGACTTAAGTTATTTTGCACATATACCTCTCGTGACTTATGTTTTTTTTACACTGTGCTTATAATGCAATATCCACTTACTATTAAGGTTCATTGTCCTCATAAATCATTGTTTACACACTTCTTTACCACAAATTAGTCTTCACTGTAGTCTTGCAAATCTGGATCAGTATCACTGACATGGCTGTGTGTAGACAGATCCAAATAAAACTGGTGAAATAATGGGGGTATTAGTAAAAGTAGAGATAGTAAGTCTTTCTTTTTTTCTGAACTTATGGGTACCAACTTTCCAGTGATGGGTTTCAGTGAATACTGCAAAACCGACTGCTGCTAGATCTTACTAACTGGTACCAGTCATGAGGGATGTAGACTTGTTAGTTTTCTTCTTCTTCTTTTCAATCACTGCATGATCACAGTCGACCTCCATGTGGCTATGTCCAGGAACCATAAATTTATGGTCTGTAATCTCAATATTGGGCAGCTTTTGTAGTGCAAGTGAGAACATTGCCGCAACATGGGAGTTTTTGTATTGTCCTCCGCATGTATCTGAATAAAATATGACATGGTTAACATGTGGTGGCAAAGAATGCAAATGTCTGTATAGACAAGATGCTATTTGGTTAGCTCCTCGACCACTAATGGCCTCATGCCACATGTAACAGTTTGCCTCACTGTAGCGTTGTCGTGGACAGTCAGGTTGAACGTCCAAAGTTGACGCTTGTAGAAAACCACAGATGAACTAAGTGCAGGAGTGGGAAGGCATTGCTGTAAGTCAAATGAAAAGCATTTCATATTAGTATTTTCTTTGGCCAGTTCCTTATCCTTTCTTTTTTCTTCATATGCTGTCTGCTGCTCTATATGATGAAGATCTCTTTCTGCAACAGCTTTCTCTTTTTCTTCTGGTGTACTTGCTACACCAATGATCATTTTGAACTTGTCACAGGTATGACAAGTATCAACATGTGGCTTTTTAAATTTCAATTTCATTTTATGAAATTCTTTTGAGTAGAGTTTCATGCAGACAGGATTATCTGTCGACTCTTTATAAATATTATACATTTTCTCCAAGGTTAGATCACTTGGCAAGTACAAATTGTCATTTCTTTCTCTGGTGTAATGACTCTCATAGCTGGGAAATGACTTTAAGTGATTTATCACTTCTTCCCGTTTTGATTCTGTCCATTTATTGCTTGGAGCATTCTTACCACGCATATCGCTTAGTGTAATACCGCTGTTCGATGCTCTTTTCTTTAATCCTATAGTTTTTTATAAAATTATCACTTTCATCAAGGGTTTTCAGGAAGCAACCTTTACATACTGGCACAGTTTTTCCATCCACATCTAAGGAATATTTATATGTCACCATCCTATATTTCTGCTTGTCAGGAGAATTGGTCCTCATTCTGGTAGTCGCTTTATCTTCTATAGAAATATGAGCGGCCACAAAGGCAGCTCTTCTATCATAACTCCCGAGTTGCCAATAGTCTTCAAATATGGAACGTCTTTTATCTTCCGTAAGTCTTTCACTGCATTTTGCTCTACAAAGTGGAAGTTTTTTTATTCCTCTTGAAGACATGTTTCTGATCTCTAAAGAAACATAATGATAATGAGAGAGAACTTCACAACACCGATACAGCTACTGAATGCAGTTAGTAACATCATAGCATTGCTGTAAGCTGAGAGGAAAGGTTTTAGTTGCATGCAGTGTTCAACAATGGTGTGCTATTTTCGTGAGACAGATGGTAATTAAATAAGAGTGACAGACTTATGTGCTTGTTTACAGCTAAAACTGGTAAGCAGGTTGGGAAAATTCACTTAAGTTGACATAAGTGTTTTCTCCTTTCTAGTGATTTTCCAGCTATTTTTTGGGTGATTTTTCACATGTCATTTTTATTACTTTGAAGTTAGATGTGACTTATGTGCTTATACCGGAACACTCTAATCAGTGTCCAGAATAATATGATACAAAAATCGAGAAATAGCCATTTTTGACTTATGTGGTTTTCCCCGCCGGTTACAGAATTTATGCCCTGTCTCACATGTTAAATTAATTATGAAAGATGATATCATTCAGAAATGGAATGAACAATGGCGGAACAACGATAAAGGTGTTCTGACAAAATAACTGTATTTTCCTACGGTTTTTGATAGATTGAAGTTCAAATTGCTGACACCCAATTTTGTTTTGACTCAGTTTTTGACTGGACATAGTGGTTTTACAGAATATCTACATAGATTCCATCTTAAACCTAGCCCGGAATGCATCTGTGGAGAAGATACCCAAAATGTCACACATATACTATTCGACTGTCCACTATTTCATAGTGAGAGATACGAACTTAGATTGTTGTTGGAATCTGTGGACTGCACACTTTCTAAGCCACTCACAGATGTTTTAGTACACCGTAAATCATATAAATACTTTATATCATTTTTAAATACAATATTTCCAAAGATAAAATTGTACCAGAGTAGTTAAGTTCTATAGTTAGAAATGTATATCAGATACTGTATCAGCAACTAAGTTAACTATTAGCGTATGTTGTTAACCATTTCATACACTATTTCTAAATTTATATATTTGTTAAAACTAGACTTTAACCAAATAGTGTTAAACATATCATGTTAAATTGTTAGCCATCTCATTACTCAATACTCTTGTACATATATTATTTTAATATTTAGATATGTTTAGTGATTGTTAATAACTATAACCTTAATACACCTTCGGGTAAAATAAGGTTAAAACTAGGATAATAAATAAATAATAATAAAATAATATGGTACTTTAGGAGATTGTGTGGGGGACGAAAAAATGTATGTCCGTCCGTCTGTCCGTCTGTCCGTGTGTCTGTTCGCACTATAACTGAAATACGCTTTTTCGGAGTTTCATGAAACTGGGAAAACACATTTATTATGTCCATGGGAAGAACCCCATTGATATTGAACCAAATCGGTTCAACGGTACCGGAGTAATGCCCAATTTAGTGTCTATTTTAATAGATTATATCAGAAAGACGCCATGGCTCAAACACGCTGTATCGGATTTCCTTTAAACTTGGTATACGCATTTATGACGCCCATGAAAAGTACCCTATTGAATTTGAACCTAATCTGTTGAACGGTACCGGAGTAAAACCCAATTTAGTGTCTATTTTAAAGGCGCAATAACTCAAATACGCCTTATTGGATTTTTATGAAACTTCATATACGCATTGATAATTTCCATGGGAAGGTGTCTATTGATATTCGACCAAATTAGTTGACCAGTACCGGAATAATGCCCAATTTAGTGCCTTCTTTGTTAATATATAAGAAGTCGCGATAACTCAAATATGCTTTATTGGATTTTCCTGAATCTTTGTGTACCCATTTATAATGTACATGGAAAGACCTCTACTGATATTGGACTAAATCGGTAGACCGGTACAGGAGTAAACCCCAATTTAGTGTCTATTTTAAAGACACGGTAACTCAAATACGCTTTACCGGATTTTTATGAAACTTGGTATACACATTTATAATGTAAATGGGAAGACGTCTGTTGATATTGGATAAAATCGGTTGACCTGTTTCGGAGTAATGCTCAATTTAGTGCCTATTTTATGGTAATATACGTATTCGAAAGAATTTATGAAATGTACATCAGTTATCATGTCAACATAGCCTATTGTTTTACTGTGATCTTATAAGGCTTTGGCAATTAAATTACAGTTAGCTATGACAAATAACACTATTGCTTTACATGCGCTTATCCAACTAGACCGTTAAAATGACCCAGTTGGCCGAGATGGTAACGTCTTGGCCTCACATTCTGGTGTTCCATGATTCAAATCCCGAAACCGGCCAATTTGACTTTTTTTTTGTATTCTGTATATCATAACTGCAATCATAACTGATTAAACAAAACATACTACACTTTGTTACATAAGTTTACCTGATTTTATTCTTTATCAAACAGTATTTACCAATATGTTATAGCTACGATTGACTCAGGGAAATACAATTTTGCGTATTTCACATTTCAATATTTTTCATATATTTGCTGTAAAATATTGTCTTGTGGTGTACACTTTACATTCCCCAGAAACTAAAGGAAACTAAAGGAAAAATAGGGTGTGTTAGTTTACACGCCAAAGAAGGAAAAGAAAGCCATGTTATACCTGAGAATATTATAGGAGAAAAATTCCTCTGACACTGGGACTTGAACCCAGTTATGTCATATGCAGTTCTGTGAGGTACTCTAAATAGTGATTTTTGTGACCAACTTGTCTGTCTGAGAGGTAGAAAATTAGGGCAATCAGTCATAGGAGAGAGGTTCCATCTGGCGCTGTGAATTGAGCTCCGGCTTAGCTCAGTTGGTAGAGCATTGGCGCGAATGGCCAAAGGTCCTGGGTTCAAGTCCCAGTGTCGGAGGAATTTTTCTCCTGTAATATTATCATGTAATGTCCAAAAGAGACAATAATCTGTGGTTCATGAATGCTTATATATCTATCGTGTTATACCTGTTTACAGCGTGCAATTTACCACCGCCCAAAACAAGATCATCCATTACTTTATTACAGAAGATCCTGTAGCAGATTTACATTATTCAGTTTTATATAGGCCCTAATCTGAAATACCTGTAAATCGGTAACTTGCAGTTCATTTATCTGAAGCCCGAAGGAGCATTAACCTTTTTCCAAGTTGACACGGGTTACCTGTACATTTTTTTGTAAGAATAGGAGATGTTTTAACTTAAATGTTATAAATTACATAAATTAGTGGTACATTTATTATTTGAATATCTCCTGTACGATAGGAAAAAGTACCATATTGATCTACACCTAGACCTGTGCCAAACATCCTTCAAGCCACCTCTTATCAAAATTCCACAGAAGAATTGCTGCTTAAATGAACTACAGGAATTTGTCAGTCACATTTTTAAGACATTTTAAGAAACTATCTCATCACTCAACACTGTTTAAAGATCTATGTAAGATAATAGATGAATTTTGTATAAACTACAGCCCTTGAAAACAGGTTTATGACATCGGAGAACCAATAATAATTAATTAGTGGCACACAATTTTCACATGATAAGAAAGGCCTACAATTTGTTTAGCTATTTATATTACGTTTAGTTAAGTGTTTCATGTAAATGGATATGTAGAATATGTAAAGAACCCTTTCAGGGCCAAAATGCCAATGATAAATTGAATTTTAATACCGCGTGAATTTTGTGTTGTCCACCGCTGCGCTGTGGGGCCGGGGATGCGTTCGCTCCTCTCACGCAGGGGGCCCGAGTTCGATTCCTGGTCGGGACAAGTTACCTGGGTGAAGTTTTTCCGGGGGTTTTCCTCACCTGTGAGACAAATGTCAGGCCCTTGTGGTCCCCGGATATCATCTGGCCGCCATTATCATCTTCATCCCATCCTCGCCTTCTTCGGAGTGAGTGTGTGTGTGTGTGTGAATCGGGCGGCGCGGGCCGCATAAAGGTCCCTATAAGGGAGAGGTAAAACTACGAAAGAGAGAGAGAGAAAAAAAGAAGAGTGAATTTTGTGTTGTGACAGTGTTCACAAGTTTCATGCTTCAATTATTTATTGTTTACGAATCTTATGTTATATCACTTCTACAACATACACCACTATGCTTATCTTACTCAGGCTTGAGAAGTTTGTACAGCGCATGGTTAGGTTCACTAAGTATTTACTATAGGATGAGGGTGGGTGAATGTTTCGGTATAATAGGGATAATCGGTAGGAGATAAAATTGAATGCATTTCATGCTAATTTTATAACGAAAGCATGAGCAAATAAATTACTCTATCTCCATTTTACTCTGTAAACATAAACAATGACCATATCAAAAAGGAGGGAACAGGATATCATGCTACTTCCAATCGATCCTATTTTCCGTTACTTTTACATTTCACTGAAACTGAGGCAATAATTAATTGCAGATATACAGAGTCATGTATAGGCTATTATACTGCTTTTACAAAAAAGTAGTATTTTGCACAATTTATTTCTTTATAATATTTTTACACATTTACACTTTTATTTAGTAGCATGATTGAACCTAAGCAATAAGAAAAAATCATTTATGATCAAAGTAATGCCTTAAAAGTTATATAATCTTGCAATGATAATAAAAATAGCTTTATTTATACTATTTAAGTGGTTAATAGCGTTTTACAACCTTCTGTTTCCAAAGACAAAATAAAATAATACAATGGTACAAAAGCAAAATTTGACTATTAATTAACTCCAAAACTTTAAACCTTTTGAACCTTAATGAAATAATTTCATTTTGCGCCAATTGTAAAACACAAATAATTCAAACCAGCATTGAATTATAAGTACTTCTTATCATCATCATCATCTTCATCCAAGGATTAGGCATTACTGCCTGTTCCGGCCTCTTATGTCATTTGATCTATCCATCTCGCATTCGGTCTTCCTACAGATCTTCTTCCTTTAACTTTGTAGTTCAGTGATTGTTTTGCTATATTATCTTCAGGCTGTCGATTTAAGTGTTCAATCCATTTTTCCCTGTATTCTTTTATTTTGTAATTTAAATTAAATATACTCAGTTCATTTCTAATGTCTTCATTTCTTCTTTGATCTGATAGTTTATATCCTGAGACTGCACGTAAAACCTTCATTTCAGCTGCCTGAATGCGTAGGCGATCCTTCTTTGTTAAAACCCATGTCTCTGCACCATACAAGAGAGCAGGCACAGCCATTAGTTTATAAAATTTCAATTTTGTTTCCCTACGTGTCTTATTTTTTAGGGTTCTTACTATAGTGCCACACAATATATTCTGAAATGTCAAGATTTTCTTGTCTAAATCACATTTTCCTAAAAAGCTTATCTGACATCCCAGGTAATTAAAAACATTTACTTGCTCTATTGATTTATTTTCATATATTATTTTACTTCTCACAGTATGTTTAGTTTTTTCTGCCGATACTGTCATATTGTATTGTTTCATAATAATACTTAGATTATAAAAGGCCTTTTGTAGAGTATTCTCTGATCCAGATATTAGGACTTGGTCATCAGCATATAAGAGGTTATTAATTGTGGCGTTTTTAAACCTAAAGCTAAAGTTATTATCTGCTTTCCATATTCGAATAGCATCGTCCAAATATAAATTAGATAAGATTGGAGATAGAGAACATCCTTGACGTACTCCTTGGTTCGTTATAAGTACTTCTTACAACAGTTTAATATTCTAAGTGTCTTCATATGAATAGAATAAAAGAATTATTTCCTTCCCACCCACGAAGGAAGCCTTGGGTATCTTCTTCACTTGGTTACCTGCCGGAACGCCATAAAAACAATGCAATACAATCTAGAACACCACTCAACCGACTTGTGTGGACTACTTCCTTACTAACTTATTGTAACAATCCATCTTCCTCCAACTTCAATCGAATTTTTAAAAATAATTATTTTTCAACTCAGTCAGGTTATTTCAATTATTTATAACTAGGCCTAAGTGGCGATTTTCATCAAATATGGATTACATCATATTTTAAACTTAAAAGTGATTCGGCTAACTTATGTCCCGTAATGTTTACCTTTTTTATTTAATGACAAAATCAAATGATTAAGTCATTGATTTATGTTATTCGTTTCGAAATATTTTGGTAGAGTTGATGTTAAAAAAGGATGCTATTTGAGGCAGATCCTTGAAGGAGACCTACAGTAGCTTACTTAGTAATTGGTGGAAAAAATCATATTTCAAATTAACTCTTGGATTCATCTGGACATGTGATCTTAGCTTTCCCTACTTCTCATGATAGTTTACACCCCCAAACTGTATTGTACCGGTTCTCATTTGGATATTTTGAAAGTCGATAAAATGCTGATTCGTCTTTATGTCCAATGAATGTCTCCTGGTATATAAGCATGAACTGTTCGTTAATAAAGTGATTGTCATAGAAAGTTTATGCTCTTGCGTTAATAGATGTTTGGATTCTAGGAATGATATTAATCTCTTGAACAGAATATTATATCCACGACTTTTGCTACGTTACAAATATGCTAAATGTTTCGTTTAAAGATCTATTTTTTATTTATCTGAATAGTTATTGCATTTTTCCATTCTTCTGCTCCAAAAGTAGTCCTCTGTCTTTTTTTCTCTCTATATCGGAGTTTTACCTCTTCCTTTTAGGATTTAAGCGATCCAAGCGGCCGCAACCTGTCGGTAGAGGGATTATCTTCGGATCACATACATACTTTTTTGACCAGACAAGGACATGGAGGGCCTCCCCGGATGAGTGATCAGCCCAATGCCGGGGCACACTCACTCAGAACAAGGAGAGGATGGGAATGAAGATGATAATGACGGCCATATGATATCCAGGGACCACAAGGACCTAAAGTTACCTGACATTTATCTCACAAGTGAGGGAAAACCCCGGAAAAACCTCACCTAGGTAACTTTTCCCGACCAGGAATCGAACTCGGCCCGCTGCGTGAGAGGATCGAACGCATTCCCTGAGCCACAGCGGTCGACCAAAAGTAGTCCACGTATACAAATTAAAAATAAATTATAAATTAAAAACAAATGTGTTTCCTCCTTTTCTAAGTACTTCAGGAATTTTTAGTTCAATTTGTATGCTCTGGGTTAATTCTTGTTTTCTTCATTTCAATTAAAAATTATCATACTGTGGAAGGTTCCATTAAATAACTTATATGTTTTCGTACGTCTGGAATAAGCCTATTCTTTTTGTTTTGCACGTTGTCCAAAATTTTATTCTGGTACTTTTGTATCCTTTTGTCTCTAATTGTGTACAAAAAACTTTAAAGCAATGCTTCTGTGATCTGTTAGTATAATATTATCATTATAAAGAGAATATTCAAACATAAAATACTATATATTTTGATAGTTAAATAACACTGTCGATTGACGAAATTACCCAAAAATGAGTTGGTTAAGGTTGACTGAAAAATAACTTTATTTCTATAAAATAGGAAATATTGATTAGGCCTACAGTATAATTTATGCATATTAATATGAGTAATAAAAATGTCACAAAGATTAAAACCTGTCATGGATTATATTATACTAGCACCATTTTGAAACGGAATTTAAAAAAAAATGTAAATCCTTACACATACGTCGCTGTTAATGACTTCAAGGAACAGTATACCAAATTGGAAGAAAATGGGATAATGTGTTTGATTGTGACTCCTTAACAAACAAATTTACAAACAGCAGACATTCCGATAAACTATTAGAGTTAGACAAAATGTACTAGAACAAAGTTGTAGAAAGTTTCACATTAGAGAGTGGATGTAATCTTCAAATTTGTATTGCATGAACCGGTTGGCTACAATCGGAGAAAGAAGCTGAACTTGACGTGGAATGGAACCAATAAAACGACCAAAATATTGAAACGGAATAAAAAATTTAAAATCCTTTCACATAACGACATAAGTCATTTTTAATTACTTCAAGCAACATTCATGCGACACTCAAGAAAATTGAAGAACGCATTTGGTCGTAAATGCATAACACACAAATGCCAAACGGTCCAGTTAGAACAGATCCTTACTTTGCTCGGTCAATTAGCCTACGCCACGATTGGTAAGAAAAAAATTATAACATGCAATTATTTATTTATATCCTCGGTCTTAGATGTATCGTAGTGCCGTCAGTAAATACTTAGTAAACCTTCATTTAGATTATTTAGTGCAGTAATTAAAAATGCAACATATCAAAGTTACTTACTTTTTACTTTTTAAAGCGTCTCCCTTTTCAGGGGTTGCCTTCGAATGCCTTCCTCCAAGATCCTCTATCCTGCCAATCGCCTTCTTGTAAATTCCTTCCCTGCATTGATCGGGCTATTCCACCTCTCCAGGTGCTTCTAGGTCTCTGTCTTTTCCTCCTACCATATGGTGACCATGACATAATCTGCTTTGGCCATCTGTCTTCTGACATCCTTTGGACATGTCCGTACCATTGCAGTGTCCTCTTTTCAAGCCTTTCCACGAGTGTCTCTTCTTGTTCCATTCTTTCCCTTATTACTTTATTGGGTACTCGTTCGATTCTAGATACCCGACAACTTCTACGCAGTGCATCCATCTCTACTGCATTTAACACTTCTTTTTGTCGCTGTGTCAAAGCCCATCCTTCTCCTCCATAAGTGAGGATACTTTGAACAATAGCATTTAAAATCAATCTTTTAGTGCTAAGATGAATTTCTCTACTCCAGAAAACTCCGTTCAATGCTCGAACAGCCCCTCTTGCCTGACTTATACGGTGTGTCACATCCTCTTTACAAGTACCAGATTTGTCAATAATGGAGCCCAAATATTTAAAACTATCTACTATTTTTATCTTTCCCAGACTAGGTACATCCATAGCTTCTCCATCTCCTCCAACAACCAAGTATTCTGTCTTCTTGACATTTACTTTCAGACTTCCTTCATTGTATACTTCATGTAATTTCTTTGCCATATACTCTGCATCTTCTCTATCCTGCTCTAATACCACCTGATCGTCGGCGAATAACAATGAGTAAAGGGTTTTTTTCATGTACCGGAATACCCATCTTATAACAAGATGCATCCCATTTCTTTAAAACACTCTGTAAATATATTTTAAATAGTGTAGGGGACATGCCACAACCCTATCTCAAACCCTTCGTTATTCTGAATTCTTCAGATATCCGTCTTCCCAATTTCACTGTAGCATGACATGCACTATATATCCTTTTAATAAGATGAATCAAGGATTTATCAATTCCCATATTCGTCAGTTGACTTACAGGAACAGAATCATAGGCCTGCTCTAAATCTATAAATACCAAATGAATTTCCTTCCCTTTTGCAGACATCTTTTCATTTATTTTACGAATTGGAAATATGATATCTAAACATGATTTTCCCGCTGTAAACCCAGCTTGCTCTTCAGATATCTTACTCCCAATTTGTTCTTCCAATCTATTCTTAACCACTTTGCTAAAAAGTCTGCTTATTTAGGCCATAACACTGACTCCTCTGTAATTTTTTACTTCTTTTTTATTTCCCTTCTTATATATATATATATATGACAAACACCATTCCTTTGGTATGCGCTCCCCCTCCAAAATTTGATTGAACATTTTTGTCACAATCCTAACAATATTATGTCCTCCATATTTATACAATTCCATTGCTATTCACCCTGGCCTAGTTGCTTTCCCATTTTGGGATGTCTTCAAAGCATTTATTACTTCACTTTCCAAGATAGGTTCCACCATAGTCGGCCTTGAATCATCATAAACATCACAGAATTGTTCTTTACAATTTTCTCTATTTTCATTTAACAGTTCCGAGAAATGTTTCCTCCATTCTTGCAAAGTTATCAAATGAAGATTTGTTTTATTCATATTTGAAGCACGTACTTTCCTAATTGTTCTCCATGCCTTTCTTGATTTCCCATATCCTACCGTATGTTCAATTCCGTTTCATATTTTCTCCCATGTCTCCGTTTTCCCTTTCCTGACAACCTGTTTTACTTCTTTCTTACATTTCTTATACCATTCCAAATCTCCTCCTAATTTTGTACTTAACCACTTTTGATATGCTTCTTTTTTCCTTTGTATGGCTTCCTTTATTGTGCTTGTCATCCATTCACATTTCCCTTTCTGTCCATTCTCCATTCCCAGGGCTTCTTTAACTGCTTCATGTATCCACCTCTTAAGATGATAATATAATATACTAGGAGACCATTCTTCATTTACATCAATCTTATCCTTCAATCTACGTTGATATAACTCCCAGATGCTATCGTCCTGTAACATATTTAACATATATCTCGGGTCCTCTAACTCTTTTTGTTCATTATAATAATTTTCCTTTCTTTCCTGCTAATTACATAGTCAAGAATAGCCTTCAACTGTTTTTTAGGTTGTTCCCAAGTATATCTTTGTGAGGAAAAAATGAATTCATTATCATACAGTTTTGACATATCAAAGTTACCCTTTTATATTTTAGGCATTTCATTTAAGAGTTAATATCAACAGGGGAGCCATATTACGAACACCTTGAAAAGTGACGAAGGGTTAAAACTATTTCGGTAATAAACCAGCTGAGGCGACAGAGACACAGAGGGATGTTATGGTAACATTCAAGAATGAAAGAATGTCTCCGTGCAGAACAGCAAGTGACAGCGTGTAAAATCAGAGTGTAGACACGTCTAGCTGTGGGGCACAGGACCACCAAGCAACAACCACATTCAATAGCTTCTCTCTAATCATGCTTATTCTCATTCACTGGAGTCTAACCATGCCCAGGCTAAATAACGTCTAGTGGAATTTTAATGACCACCCTCCAGTGTACTGTTATACTATATGCTTCCCAATAGAATAATACTATTGAAATTTAATATATGCCTAATGAGTATTAATAAAATAACAAGAAGCTTAAAATACTTATTTAATAAGAAGAATTATCGTTACCTTTATCTTCAAAGCCATCATCTTGGTGGCTGTATTCTTATTATGAGTAATATTCTTATTATTATATTAGCATCATCTTCCTTAATGTAATAATACTAGGCCTACTTCTACTACTACTACAACAATTACTAGTAGTAACACTACTAATACTACTGGTACTTATCCTTGAGTTTTCAAATCATGAAAATTTCAGTTAAAGTATTTGACTATTTAATTTATTTATCTCGTAAATTTGTTACCACAACTACATATTATTACTACTACTGCTACTACTAAGTCATTAGCATAATAACCACCTGTCTTACTGTTTATGTAGGAAATTGATCTCGACAACGACAAATGGTGGCCATTTATTTTGACTATCACTTTTGGAGGTAATATTTTCCAACGCACAAAATTCTGGCTTCGTCCTTTACAAAGCAGCAAAGATAGGTGAGATAAGAACGAAAACCTGTTATTAATTGGGATTGTATAGTTCCAAATCATACGAGGTCTAACATTATAATTCCTCCCATAGTCTTAACCTAACTTAACTTGACCCTACCCAATATACCTAACCTAATCTAACCTAACCTGAAAATATGCTTAAACGTTCTGTGTTTTTCAAGCCGTTTTTAGGCGTTTGTAAAATGTCAAAGTGATGTGACAGTTTTGTTGTATTGGCAGTATTAAAGTAATAGGCCTACTGTGATTATGTCTCGATGTTAACAGAAACTAATATTGGATGTTTTCCAAGATCCTCAGTTGCATAGGTCTTTTGTCTGTAAAGCAGTAAGCCCTGTTCTGTTGTCCTCTTGGACTTTGTAGTTAGGGTTCCAACTATGAAAGCGATCTCAGCACCCATTAAGCCCATCTTGCGTGAACTCATGAAGTGAACTCGGAGCCACCTTAAAGGATAATGCATAACTTACATAAAAATATTACGCTGTTATTCCTAAGGCAACTTATTCTAAAGGATAAAAAATATATATAAATTAATGTAAATCAACAAATGGAGTTAATTTTATCTTTCTATCATCCCAACAAAACAATAATCAATGTTACATATTCATCCCAAAAAAACAATAATCAATGTTACATATTATATCCTACACATAACATATATAACTTATATTGTCGGTGCTGCTAACATCCAAACGTTCCCAAGTACATAAACAGGGAAGATGGGTATAAGATCAGTGACATCTGGCGTGAAACAATTAAAACTTTAAAACTGACGTCATGACAACTGCGACTGTTTACTATCCATAGGCACTTATTTTTATTGCGATTCTTTCTCAGAAGAAGGACATGATATGATGTCCGAAACGTCAGAAGACACCAAAAACACGACGCGGCCCAACCCGGATAGCAATTACTATTACTTTAAATATAACACCGGCCGTGGAAGCCTGCGAACTAAGTTAAAATGAATGTGAAATTTCTTGTTAAAAGCCTTCTGATTTAATTTCTGGAATAAAGTGTTTGTTGTAAGCACGAATAATTTAAAAATAACTGATCGTGTGTATAGCTAAACCCTCTCTTGTTGACACAAATTGTGAAAGATATGTTCACTATCTAGTAACTCGCTGATTTGAAAAATTACATAAATTTCATTTTCCTACAAGATACCTGTCTGTAAACATTAATGTCAGTGAGTGAGTGAGTCAGTCAGCCATGTGGTTTTATAACATTGTGGCAACACTATGTTTAACTTATGCCTCCGTTTTCATATTTTGTCCTGAATGGAAAGAAATATTGAATTTTGACATAGATGTTTCATATATTCAATGAACTCGCAATAGCCTAATTAAAATATGTCACACTTAGGCCTATTTCTATTCTCTTATTAATTTTAAGGAAGGGCTGGCTTTATATCTAGTGCAGGCCTGTCGAACAGTACTCCCAAGGTGTGAAGTGATTCCTCTACTTCCCCTCTTTTCATGACCACCAAAGAGTAGCGAATTCAGTTGCGCAACTGAACCAATCTCTGCGCTTTGGTGGTCACGAAGGGAGGGAAAATAGAGAATGACTTCACAAGTTGGGAGTACTGTTCGACAGGCCTGATCTAGTGACTCCTTTAAAACGTGTCGAGATCATTACGCCGAATCCATTTAGATAAGTGTTTCAAACACTAAAACCTGCGTGATACGATGATGCAGTGTATCTTAACCAAGTTAGGTGAGTTAAATAATCAGCTCAGCCCGGGATCGACACTGCTAATCTCTGGCAATAGATTTCTTGACAGATCAACTTCACATTGCATATAACGTTGTTTCTAAACACATACTATGCCCATATACTAAACTAAACACATACTAAACACATTATGTATTTCAAATTTTCTTTGTTGCTTTGCAACATCCTTTTAAGTTACTTTTCTGATAATTCAACTTGACGTTCTCTTGGCAAATGCAATAGTTTAAAACTACAAAACAGTCCAATGAAAATCGTATAACACTGATATAAAACCAAGCATGATAATTTCGCTTCATGACGCGAAGCCAGAGAGTGCACTATTTAATTACATTATAATCTTTGCCTATCTCAACATGGAATTATTCT
Source organism: Ectobius pallidus (assembly GCA_964059195.1). Classification (NCBI taxonomy): domain Eukaryota; kingdom Metazoa; phylum Arthropoda; class Insecta; order Blattodea; family Ectobiidae; genus Ectobius; species Ectobius pallidus. Next base: position 135,470,793 of record CAXKWD010000004.1, read on the forward strand.
TCTCCAATTAGAATTACCCAGCCAAATCCCATTTGTTTTTTTCTTGGGTAATTTAATTGAGCTCAACGAATGTGTCTTGTCATGATAATTATTTCGAGATAGGACTATATGTTAACCTGTGAACAAAAGCTGATATAATGCAATTAACTTCATCTTGGAGACTAGAAATCTGACCGGTATGTACATATCTTTATCGCACCCCTACCAGTTGGGAACAATATTATAATTATTTTATGAATTTTAGAAATACTGCCGAGGAATTGAAAATGGAAGTTGTTAGGATGAATTATATACATATGGTACATTATATACAGATTTTCCAGTGAAGAATAGATCAAATATGTTAGAAAATAAGATTCAGCAAAGCTGTTGGGTCGATGGGTTTCCCGCAAATTTCTTTAAAGTATTTTTCTCCAACAGGAATGGCATAGAATTAATAATAAACTTACTTAACAAAATTAAAACATCTGGTAAATTTCCCGAGATGTGTTAAACTGCCTTGGTTCAACCTATTTTTAAAGGAACAGGAAGTGCCAACGATCCAAGACAATGGGATTTCTCTTCTCCCCTTAGTCAAGTGTACACAGGGATTTTAGCCCATAGACTAAGATGCTGGATAGGAAAATATACAATTTTGTCATCTTTTCAGTGCGGATTTACTAGGGGGAAACGATCAATCGACCACCTATTAGTGATAAGGACATAGGTGAACAAGTATTTATGATTCAGAAGAAAGAAACTGTATTGGTGTTCTTTGGCTTTGCAGAAAGCCTTCGATTCGATAGATAGAAATATGCTCTGATACAAAATGGCTAGTAAATGAATCAGCACCACATTCATAAATACCATAAAAGTAGTTTATGATTATGTCAGCTTTAAAGTTAAATATAATAGCCAAGGGTCGACAACTTCCGAGTTACAGCAAACGTTAAGAGTCAGGCAGGGATGTAATCTCAGGGATATATATATATGATATAATAGGTGAAGTTGATCGAAATTATTGCCATAGCCCAGTTTTGGAGCAGGCTCTGCAAATCGCTTTGGATGCTGTTTGAAGGTATTGTTTAATTGGATATTAAAAATTAATTAAAAGAAATTCAACATTTATATTTTACGAAGGCGTACAAAAATAGCAGAAAGAAGAAGAGAACAATGGGCAATCAGATTATAGAAACTGTCAAAGAATTTAATTACTTAGGCATAACTTTAAATAAGAACGGGACCTGGAAAGCACAAATAAACCAGGCATCAAAGAAAGGAAGCTAAGCTTTGATAGCTATTGACAAGTGTGTGTATAAACTGCCTGATACGAAGGTAAGACTCCTACACAATATTTATAATGGTCTACTTGATTCAAAAATGTGTTAAGGCATCGAGATATGGGGAATCGAACACGCCTAGATAAATGTAGACACTATACTGTCCCGATTCTCTAAGAAAGTACCCGGAGCCCCGCTAAATTCAGCAAATAGGGCGGCTAGATACAAATTTAGGAATTGAAAGTAGTAGTGGCAGAATAATGTGAAGAGCAATGAAATATTCAAACCGTATAAAACATAAAAACTCTGACAGTATTCTATACGAATGTTTTAACTTTTTAAACAACAATAGCTTACAGAACAATTGGTTAAGTAAAATTAAGGAGGATTTTCTTTCGATTAGGTCTCATGTGATTATGGTTAAATCAACATGCGCATGGAAATTCACTGTATACAAATGTGAAAAGAAGATGCAATGATGTAGAGAGACAAATATTAGCGCAGAGCTTAGAAGAAAAGAGATCTCAGGTATTTTATTTAGACATGAAAACCAGCTGGGTAAATAAAAATATGTTGAAGTATGCAACTATAAAGAAAGGGTAGGCATTGCTTGGTGGAGGGTGGGGATATGGAAACTAAAAGGCCGAAGAGGAATCGTAGAAAAAGGCATTTTCCCCTTGTGTAATCTCAGGGAGGATGCCGAACACACTATGATTGAAAGCTACAGGGCTAATAAGTTTAGGAAACAGTTGTTTGAATGTTATTTTAGTGGTATTAATGAAGATATTACTTATATCAAAATAATTAGTACACATAATACTGAAATCCTAAGACAAATAGGAAAATACCTTTTCAGAGTCAAAATAATATGGGAGGGGTCCGTCAAGAATTCCTAAACATGGTCACTTGCTACTATACCTGAGACGAGCTAACAAAAACAAAAACCAGTGTGTCTGTCTCACTCTTAGGATATATGAGTAATGTGCTAGAGACAGGCATACTGGGTTTTGTTTACTTGAGGTTTCCTTCTTAGAACGGACAGACTTTAGTTATCAGTGGGATTTTGTTCTGTTTATTTATTATTGTTGTGTGTACTGTTTCTTTGTTTGACTTAAGATTGGTTTTGTTTTCGTTTTTGTTTGAGACATACAAATATATCTGTAAACAGTTTACGTTACATCAGGGATGCGAAATCAATAATTTATGCTTGACAATAAATTGTTATTATATCTTTATTGAATTACATAAGTTAATTGAATTTCAAGATAGGCTTCTTTTTCTTCGCCTGGAATTATTTAGCTGAATACCACTTGTGTTGAGTTTTACTAGGGTTATTTAATTTCTTAACCACATTCTTTTATTGCATCCAACTGACCATACATAGGCCTACTATATAGGACATGTCAAAACCAAATTATATACAGTTTCGCAGTTTATCAGTTTACTTTTCATCGTCAATATCATCAACCAACAGTATAGTAAAATCAACTTACTTCCCTAAACACTCCACATTAGAAAACCTAACAATATAGGAATAGTGAACAGTATTTAACTTGGCTTATACGAGATCTGGAATACCTTATCCCTCTTTACATCCACAAGCCACCTTGGCTCGAGGAAGACAATAATTTATTCAATACCAAGATAAATATTCGAAGTTGCATAGAATCTTGTTATTTCCCTTTAGGTGTCAATGTAATTCTTCTTTTGATCTATCAAGTCCAGGCGGCACCTGCAGCTCCCTCGAGAATGAGCGACAGTTTTGTTTCATTCGTAGGCGAACTTGTGAATTGTTGATAATCGCAGGGGATTTCAAGGGAGGCAACATGTTATAGCCACGAGGACATGCCCCATCCTATTCTCCTGGGAGGACGATTCGCTGTCTTTTTTTTGTATAAAGACATACAGACAAGGGGACTGTTACCAAAGTTCTTGCAAGTTAGTGGATACTACAATGGAGAAAGTATGTGTATGAATACCTAATAGAGCAGTTGACCTACTTTAGGTGGGGGACGCGGGGGAACGGTGTCTCCCAAATGTATGAATTTTTAAGTTAAAAAATAATAAATTACACTTCCATTTAGTTTTCGGAAATTGTTTTGCCAAAATAGTCTTATAAAATACGTATGTCTAAACGCCCCCAACATTTTAATTCCTTATAGTAGGCTTACTTCTCTTTATGGAAGCTACCATAAGAAAGATGAGTCTTTCAAATATTTTTTCAACTGAAGCAGGAGTTACGTCTAGGCGAACGTTTTGTCAATTTAACAGAGCTTGGTGAAACAATAATTGTTATACATTTATTTATATTTTACTGGCAAAAGCAGGATTTACACATTCACTAAATGTTTTTATTGAAACAATGATGTTACTAAATTCAGCTCTATATATTTTGCCCCCATTCCCCCCGTTTAATACGCTCAGACTTATTTATTCATTGAATATCCACATTACAAAAACCCTATTTCACCCGAAGGTACATTAGGGTTGGAGATGTACAATGTTATTTTACAATAAATTATATTGATACTGGAATATGAAAGCTTGCTATGTCTCATGTCTGTTATACACTATTTACAATACTGTACAGTTCTTACAAGACTTAATATCTACAAAATTTCTGCAGTTTCATACGTCTTACGATATGGTAAGTCTTAAGTTAAAATATACAAATTAAGACAAATAGCATAAATTATAGAAAAAGGTAACCTTAAATTATAACATGACTATAATAATTTTTTAGAATAAATCACTTAACTAGGCAAAAGAAAAGAAAATAATTGTGCAATACGTTAAGTTAAGCATGTAATACCCCAACAAAAATGTGTTCTACCGTTTCATCTTGCTGGCCGAACTTGCAGATGGCAGTGTTTGAGATCCTATATCGGTGAAGGTATTGCATGAATTTTCCTTGTCCAGTCAAAAACTGTGTTCAGATTTACACACCCAATTACAATGTTCATGACTATACTAGCAATAGGGCCTACATCATGTACTTACAATAACACAAATATGAAGTAAAGAGTCATTCATTCGTTCAATCATTGTCCGTCTGTCTGTCGGTCTGTCTGTGGACAAGTGTACTGAGTAATCGGTTCATTGCATGTAAGTTACTTCTTTTTTTAATGATGACCTTTTTTAAATTTTATAGAACCGTTTATAATTTGGTTTTTATAACCGAAATTTTAAGGGGACTTTTCATTAATAGGCCTACTATTAACAAAATTTTGATTTTTGAAAAAATTGCGCTAATGATTTTAATAAAAATGTAAATTTCGAAACATCTAAGATTAATAAATTACTTAAATTGGTTTTTCTGTAAAAATTACTTATGGGATACTCCACTCATGTAATTTATTTCCGATTTTAGTATCCTACCTCCATAGTAGGAGATAGGATTATAAACAAACAGAGTAATGTTGTAGAGAAAATTGAAATGAATGTTTTATTTTGTCAAATGTATTTCTTTTAAAATTAATTGGTGTGAAGATAAAAAAGAAATAAGTATGACTTATCCTGAATGTCAGAACACATTCATTAAAATACGAATGATTTCTTTTGTTGGGAAACTATAATTAACTTATTGTTGTGAAATGCTGTATACCTCAGCTGTAATTGACGCACTAAACACATCCAGAGTAAGATGGTATAGGCAAGAAGTCATTGGTTCAAATCTCAATCCTCTTTGCCGGCCAAATTTGACTTCGGTTTTTTCATGGTTTCCTCATTCGCAAAGACTAGTCATGACTTGTAGGACTTGTTTACTTTCCATAATTCATCGCCGCTATTTTACCGGATATCATAATCGTTCAAACTGAATATCAGTGAAGAAGACATCACCAAACAATATAAACAGATGCACACGAATGAATTTTTACAAGGGTCTATTGGTATCCCAAAACATTCTAAACACGTGATATGACCTATTTGCAGTTAAAACATGCTGATTAAGTTAAGTAGTAGTAGGCCTAGTAGTAGTAGTAGGCCTAGTAGTAGTAGTAGGCCTAGTAGTAGTAGTAGGCCTAGTAGTAGTAGTAGTAATATTAATAATATAAGCATTATAACGATATTAAAATCATAGAAAATAGTAGGCATAAAAATATCCCTGCATATAAATAGTAATAATTAAACGGTGCCTAAGTCATAAACTATGAATAATGACTTCGTTTAATTTGCATTCCCTTTTATTATTTATTTACTTGAACAAGGAAATTATTTAGGAGAAATTATTTATTTAATTAATATGTGAGTTGCTACAAAGAAAATATTAGGGTCTATATTAAAAATTGGGTAAAATATATTTAACCTGGAGGTTGTACGTTAATTATTGATTGGCTCATTTTGGTTTTTTTCTTAAACCTTTAAACCTCTTAAACACATGTAACTTACATGTGTAAAAGTTTGAGCAATATGTTTTGCACCGTTTATTTATGTTTATTATGCTTTTGGATTGCTCTGTGTAATTCTAAATGTAGTATCTAAGGATATTCCAGCTGCAAAAGATGAACTTATTCTGAAAATTATGTAGAGAGCTAGAAAGGAGCAAAGGCGGACGAAGGACATAAAGCCCTAGGCTGCAGCCTACACAGCCTGGGTATTAATCCGGACCTCGGTTCGACTCGTATTTTAGTAACCACAGAATATTTTTATAATCCAGGAAAGTATTTGTAGACCTACTAGAATATCTGCAATCGTAATGTTACTGTGGATACTAGAAACAGTTTCGCCGTACCTGGTCTCTCTCAGAACGCCTATATAACATAGGGATTGGATTCCGTCATTATTGAGAGTTCTGTTCTTACTTTCAGCGCGTTATTGTAATCAAGAAATTGGACGAATGTCCCCAAGTGACAAATGTTAGCGTTCAGTGGATACATTATGGTGGAGACAATACAGCAAATTAAATCACCCAGACTGAAGCATCAGACACTGCAATCTGTAACGTGTTAGATATGCCACGAGTAAAATAAATTGACCAGAATAAGATACTTAGCAGTTTGTAAAGGATAAATATTTAGGGGAAATCTAAGCTTCTCGTTTAATTCAGTGTTGTAAGGACTACGAAGGGACCATATAATATTATAGCGTATGTATTAGAATATACCATAAATAGAGTTCGGATGTTCATGAGAAGTTATAGCAATTATTTCTTGACCATTTTACTCTTAGAATTTATTTAAACAACGATAATTGAACGTTTATGATCACTTATATATATATATATTATAGGCTAATATGTCATAGGCTTAGATGTGCATATTTCCTGGATATAAGGTCGTATTCCGCTTACATCGGACACGTTCTTGTATTCAGTATCGTTAATTGGTTGGTATTTTGAATAAAAAAACCTATAATCTGGATTTTTAACAATGTGAAAAATCAGTGTCATTTTAAGCAGTGATAAAGCTGTTAGGCCTATATCGTGGGCTTACAAGCAAAAGGTAATAACTCCAAAATTATAAAAAATGAGGTATTATAGGTAATAAGTACTACAGACTGAGCTCTATGCACAGGGAAAACGAACCAAATGCTACCCGTTATAGTTCCTGAGCAATAAAACTGTCACAAACTCCTAAGCCCAACACACACAGAATGTTTCCAGCGAAAAGAATTAAGTCCACTTCATACCTTTTGCCTGTAGGCTATAACTAAATGAAAAATATAACATATCTCCTACAGGCAAAATGATTTAATTCGGTATCTGATCATGTTGATTGACGGCCTGTGTGGTCTTGTGGTTAGCGTCGCTGACTACAGATCCGTAGGCCCGGATTTTTCTGAGGACGGAGGAGCTAATTGATAGAGAAATAGCGGCCCGGTCACGGAAACCACCATTAACGACCGTGGATGTGGGTGCTGAGCACAAGAACCCAATCCTGCCATCTGCCTATGGTAGATGACGCAGCGGTCGGGTGGTAGGCCTAGTCCCTTCAGGGATGAAGCGCAACAGAGTTTAGTAGTTTAGAAATTTAGTGCTCGGACTATTTGTGTATTTGTGTATCCGAATAGTATTTGGTTACTTGGTCATGCCAAATAAAATTAGGATAACCGGTTAACCGAATATCGCTATTCGGATAACCTCCGTTAGGTATTTGCGTATTCAGATATTCGGTTATTTGTAGAGAACTACAAATACCTACTACCATGAGTCATGACAGAGGCTGTTTGTGCAATATCTTGTTCACTGCATTCTTGATGTCGCGCCGTACATGCAATATGCAGTCCTTAATTTTACTCCCCCTCCCCCAAGCATCTACGTTGAATTACTGTAATAATTACATTCTTCTTCTTCTTTTTCTTCTTCTTCTTCTTCTTCTTCTAATTTATTGTGTTATCTAGCATAATATAAAAGTATGTGTTTATAGGCCCATACAAATCTACATGCTTTCACTGATTTGCATGAACTTTTGCACACCTACCCCCTTCAACAAGGTAAAAATTATGGGAAATATTAAAATTCAAGTCACCCACCCCTTCCCTTATTTTCAACTTCCCATGAGTAATATTTTCTGTATACCGCACTAATCTAAATTCCCTGAACAATCTCTATACAATTAGGCTATATGAGGCAATATTCTACAAAACCACCCCTTATTAAATTTCCAACCCCCATTATTTAACGTCTTTATAAATCTACAATCTTTGAACGATTATTACCAAACTTTACAAACAGATCCTATAGAACCAAGAGAAAATTTCAAGTCAAATTCATTTTGAACAAACCATACTTTAAATGTTTAAACCCTTATTATACCATGATCTGTATTAAAACCTACATTTATTTACCATCTTTTACCAGAATTTAAACATAGGCCCTGTAATCTATTTCAAGGTTAAAGAATCCTAAACCCCACTTTGTAAAACAGGATTCAAAATGTAATATTTTTTAATGTATATTTTCATGATTTATTGAAATTTGTAGTCAATGGTTTAGCTATTAATGCAATATACTCTGTTATCGATTCTTATATCGAAACTGTATTTAACCACACATTAACAGAGATAAACATTGTTTTGTATCTTATTATATATGATGTTTGTGCTTTCTAATATATTTATATTGGATTTTCTCTGTGTTTCAGAGAATTGTACATTCTTACTTGTTTTAATCTAACTGTATGAAGAATTAGAACGTTCCGGAAATTTCCGGCATAGCCTTAATTGATTCATGAATGTACACTTGTAAAATTGTCACTGCCCGTCTGAATGCAATTCGTTTGACACTCTGCTTTCAACCACCGAAAGGCGAAAGGCCTCAAACTTAAATCATATTACCAGTCGCTGTAATACGAATATACGAGTACAACCTACGATGCAACACATGATAATTCAAGAAAAGAAGAAGCTAGAAACTAGAAACCAGCCGAATCTTAGATGTTTGTACTCAGCAGTATAGAAGCTCAGCCATTGTAATCTTCATCACACACCTTCACCCAGGCCAAGAGAGATCTACGCAGCGCAGAAGCCTAGAATTACGCATCGTGTATTTTGTTAATGCTTAAACTTCTGGAAACGTCCGAACCTGCAGTCAGACGAGCAGCTGTGTCAAAGTTAAGTACTTATGTTTCAATAGCATTTGAATCCAGCTTGTATCACATTGAGCAAAACATACTTTCGCATATTGCTTACAGCACTTATACATCAACTAGCCAATTTTCTAATAAGACTTCAAAGGAAAGTCTAGCATTTCATGGAGGTTTTGACTTTTCAGTCGTCCTCGTTTGTATTTAAGCCTAAAATAGGCATTTCATTTGTTTAGTCAAAGTACTGTGTTTTTTAATTGCTATAAAGCATTGCATACATTGGAGCTTACTTTAAAGTTTTGTTGTTTGTAAAGTTTACTCAACTGGTGTTAAATAAATACTGTTAATTGAACTCTTTCAATTTTAGTGAAAATCATAATACTGCTCACTATCTTGAACAATTTCAAAGAGCAGATCAGATCTCAGACTATTAAGGAACTTCCAGGAAGATAGAACCTAATTTCATTGTGAAATGAAAATATTTCTATCCTTACAACTTCCTATTACAATATTCTCTGAAGAAATCCTACCTACATTCCTTGGTCCTCCGAATGTCGGATTCTATCCAGTCCTGGATTATATAACCTCTCTTTTCTTACCATCCATAAGTCCATCCTGGACCGTGCATTGTTGTCTACCTAACCTGAAAAGTGTATCACTTGCAAAATCTTTGTAATTTCAAAACTCTAATGCAACATTGTGCTTTTCGACCTAAATTGAAACAAGAAATTGTGAACATAACCTGTAAGCAGACCTCAAAGAGGCAACTCAAGTTGGAGCTGTGGGAACCAGGGAAAGATAAGTACTGGAATCCCAGGTAAGTGACAGTTTTCCTTTACTGCCCTGCCCGCCCTATTGTGCACGCCATGACGGACAGTCAGTCATCCCAAGCAATCGCCACAGAGGCAGCCAAAGTGAAAATATATAAACAGAAACGTGCAGTCATCAAGGGAAGATTAACCAGATTTAGGCAATATATAGAAGCTGTCAGAATCAATCAAGATACCGTAGGTGAAGCCAAATGCAGGTTAGCTCAAGAAGAAACGTTAATTCAGGAATTTTCCGAGCAACAGTCTAAGATAGAAGCCTGTGATTCAGACCCCGAATGGGAAAGGGAGAGGCAAGCTTTTGAAAATAGTTATTATGCTTCGGTAGGTCTAGCCCACAGAAAGCTCAGGGCCTGTGAGGAACAGTATAGGCTACCTCAAGTTACACAGACACAAAATTCTCAACCCAACCAGCACTTAGCAAACTCGCCCAAAGTCAATTTGTCTAAAATTTATTTGCCATATTTTGATGGGAAATACGAAGAATGGATTCCCTTCAAAGAACTATTCACTTCTCTGGTACATTCTAATACTAATTTGGACACTGTACAGAAGTTTCACTATCTCAGGCTAGCTATAAAAGTGCCTGCAGCCAAGCTGATAGACATTTTAGCATTAACTGCAGATAGCTATGAGACTGCATGGGATTTGCTTAACCAACGCTATCAAAATAACAAAGTTATCTTGCAACATTCACTACAATCATTCGTAGACTATGAGAAAGTAAACAAAGAATCTGCCAAGCCACTTATTGATCTCTTATACCATTTTCAGCGTCAAGTCAGATCTATAGATGCTATAACTGAACCCCAGTTGAGATGGGACCATATCCTGGTACACATTATGGTTTCCAAGCTAGATCCAGTAACACTAAAAGCATGGAGTTTAGAAAGTTCGCCAAACAAACCAGATACTTTCAAAGACATCTGTACATTCTTACAGAAGAGGGTACAAGCCCTGGAAAACCAGGACACACCCACTAAAAACAAGCCCAGTAGTTATAAACCTGTATATCATAAGACTACAAGCTCACGCACATTTATGGTCAATGCCACTAGTGTATGTCCATTGTGCAAACAGGAGCATCCATTGTTTAGATGCGAGAAATTTTCTAACCTCAACATTCAACACAAATGGAACTTACTGTCTAGCAACAGATTGCGTAGCAACTGCTTAAGAGCTGGACATAACCTTAAAGACTGTAGATCAACTACATGCTACAAATGCCATCAGAGACATCATACACTACTGCATCAAGAAAAACAGAGTAGAAACTTGGATGGAGAACACGCTACACAGCTGTACAGCCCGAGGGATCAGCATGGCCAATATACGCCAAATAAGCAGCATACCAATGGTAGAAACCAGACTACAGCACAAAATACTACTTCTACAAGCTCAGGAATTGCGCTGGCCAATAACGCCCAAGTAAGTAATAGTGCTCATACTTTCTTAGCCACTGCCCAAATTCTAGTGAAAGCCAATAATGGAAAATTGCATAAAGTTAGAGCCCTGTTGGACTCGGGGGCCACCCACACCTTCATAACCAAATAACTGTGTGATAGACTGAAGTTGCCCACAAAAAAAACTTGTGTAGCAGTCACTGGAGTCAATTTGCATACTTCATATATATTGCAAACCAGTAACATCCAGATAAGGGATGCCAACCACATTGGCTACAGAAGGAACTTGCAGTATCTTGTCATACAGCAGATTGCCAAGGACATACCCAATATACCCATCAACACCAGAAGCCAGAGAATACCTAATGACGTCACCTTAGCGGATAATACTTTCCATCTGCCAGGACAGATTGATGTTTTCTTGGGAGCCGATTTGTTTTGGAACCTCATAACTGGTCAAACCATTAGCATCAGTGATAATAGCAGATATAGAGCCTACCTACGTGAAACCAGGTTAGGCTGGGTATCATCTGGTCAGATAGAATGCAGTCAGGCTAGAAGGCAGACCCCAAATCAGACGTCAAATCAGTATCACACAGCAAATCCATAAAAAAAGACGACGTTTGTGAGCAGCATGTCAAAAATACTGTATCCAGTGGGGAATATGGTAAATACACTATAACTTTGCCAACCCACCGAAACACTTGGTAAGTCCAGAGCAGGAGCTATGAAGAGATTTTTCTCCAATGAAACCAGACTATACAAGCAGCCGGAAATTTTTAGTCAATACTCAGATTTCATGCAGCAATATCAGCAACTGGGTCACATGGTTTCTATGACGACGGCCCTAAAGCATATTACATACCGCACCAATATGTGCAGAAAGAAGATTCCACAACCACTAAACTCAGGGTTGTATTCAATGCTTCTTTCAAAACCTCAACAGGAGTTTCGCTCAATGATCTATTATACACAGGACCATGTGTGCAGCCTGATTTGTATATTACACTTATAAGATTCAGATGTTTTCCTTATGTTCTAAGTGCAGACATCGAGAAGGTGTACCGCATGGTGTTTATTGAACCTAACCAAGGAAGTCTTCAGAGAATCTTCTGGCGGTACAGCAAAACCGAACCAGTCAAGATCTATCAGCTTAATACGGTAACCTATGGTCAAGCAAACTCAGCCTATGCAGAAACCCGAGTGCTCAGACAGCTGGCGGAAGACGAGAAAGAAAACCTCCCTACAGCATCTAATCTATTAGCCAATCATTTCTATGTTGATGACCTTTTGGCTTCCTTCAAAACTGAAGATGAAGCTATACACGCCGCCAAAGAACTGCCATTACTCTTGAAGGCAGAAGGCTTCAACCTAACTAAATTCTCTTCTAACTCGACTAAAGTATTAAACACTATACCCATTGAGAAGCACTCCACAGCTAACCTGACCCAGTTGGAGGAGCAAGATACTGTTAAAACTCTTGGACTTCACTGGAACCCGAAGCTAGATGCCTTGCAATATAGGCTACGGTAAAGGAACTACCCATGGCCCAAACGCCAGATTTTGTCAGCTATATGCATTCTATATGATCCTCAGGGACTCCTCTCACCCATTATTGCAACTGCTAAAACCATTATGCAGTAGATATGGTTAGCCAACACGCACAGGTTGGAACCAGAAGGCGCCTACACACATACAGCAAGCCTGGCAAGACTTATACTTACAACTGCATGTGTTACAGAACTATAGAATAGTACGCTATATGTATTCGGTTATTCGGGTAAACAAATACTTCGGTTACTTGTCCGGGCACTAGTTTAGATCATGTTTATTGTCAAGAATCGTTTCCAGAACCTGCTGTGGAAGATAGTGCCAGTGATGAGTCTGACGATGATTGTTAGAATGTTACTGGACAGTGTTCATGTAGCTTCTGAAAAGTAAAACCATAATTACATACTTTAAAAAGCATTTAATTAACAATTTGGAGGTGGTAACTTTGTTTTCCATCTATATATAGCACAATTTTCTCTAATTCCTAACAAGGGATGGTACGAACCTTCATGTCGAAACCCACCCTCACATTTTGTACACATGTAGGTCATCCTAAAATGGAATAGTACACAAAAAATTAGCTGCCAGTTTGAACTGTCAGACCATTAAATTCAAGCTTGAAATTTGGAAGCGATCTAGTTGGTTACTCCTGGATCTTTGTAGCGACTACTGCAACAGCTAACGTGACTCATTCAGCAGCTTATCCAAACACGGGCTTCCTTCTTCTTGTTATCGCAGTATAATCAACGACCGTAGTGAAGAATTAGAGATCTGTGTGTCTGTTAATAGAAGGAAGTCACCATGAGCATCTCTACAGATGTGCTGAACCCTATTAATGTGCTTTCAGTTGCCATAAACTATTTTCGTGAAAAAAATATGTTCTTCTAGCGAAATAAACGTGAAAGAACATGAAATGGGAGAGCTTATAATTCAACTTTTAGAAGAGAATCCTTCAGGAAGCAGTATTAGTGTCGAAACTTCTCTGGACATAGAAGAAGGAAAACCAAACAGTGAGTGTAGTGACTTGGATACTTCTACTAACGATTCTAACAGTGATTCTGAAACATCTACAAGTGAACATGATTGTGAAATAGGCCTATCTGTCAGATCAGGGACTTACGTTTCTAGTGATAGTGCAAGTCAATCCCTTGAAAACTCCCCTGAAAAATCATCTGCTTCGAGTTATGCACCCACTCCGACAAAGAAATGTAAAACTGATATAAGCTTTGAGTATAAAAGAAAAGCAGTAGAGTTCTGTTTAAATAAAGGAGGGAAGAAACGGCTATCAATAACCCATGTCAGAAAAAAACTTTCGTAATGTTACATGTGAAAGACAGTTGTACATTTGGAAAAAACGAGTAGAAAGCTCGGCAGAAAATCGTGTAAGAAATAAACAAATCGTTTATGGAAAAACAAGGAGGAAGGAAATCAAAACAAAATGTTAACGATGAAGATTTAAGGTCATGGGCTCTGGATATTTCAAGAAAAATTGTAGGAAATACAAATTTCAAAGCATCAAAATCATGGATCGCTAAATTTAAGAGAAAATACCGGATCAGAAGCAGAAAGATAACGAAATTTGTCTCTCGTTCATTTGTAAGGGATGAACTTTCAATAGAACAAGTAGCACACGATTTCTTGGAAAACACTAAAGAGGCCCTTTCCAGCCTGTATTTATAATACAGATCAAAGTGGTTTCCAAAGAGAGATGAGATCCAAGCGTACACTGTCTATTAAGCGTGAAAAACTTACTGAATCCGTAGCCCAGTCGATCAGTGCTTTGACTCATACGTACACAATAATGCCTACCATTAATATGGACGGTTACCTTCTCCCTAAATTGTTTGTAGTGTTACAGGAACCAAAGGGAATTTTGGGACCTATAGTGTCTAAAAAGATGTTTAAAGCCGAGAACCTAATTGTGACTGCGTCAAAATCCGGAAAAATGGGAAAGCCGGAGCTGAAAGAATGGTACAAGGAAGTTTTCTTTCCTTTCACAGGAAACCAGTGTGCCCTAATTATGGATTCATGGACGACCTATAATGATCCATCCTGTTTGCAAAGCATTCCACCTGTCAAGACAATCGAATTATTCCGAATTCCGCCCGGTGCGACAGGAAAAATTCAACCCCTTGACAAGTTTTTATTTTCGTCAGTGGAAATCGCTATATAGACGTCTGTCAGCAATTTTAGCAGCTAGCGACGGAATAAATTTTGAACTTTTTCAAAGAGACAGCATTCTCAAAATGCAATCTTTTATCCATTATCAGTTTTCTTCCCCAAGGTTTCGTGATATGATAACAGATTCATGGTATGCTACGAAATACATTACGGAGCAACCATCAGAGTTTGTGGTGCCAGCAAAATATTGCCTGGAATCGAACAAACACAAGTGTAAAGAAGCAGAATGTGATATGGGAACACTTGTTCGATGTGCATGGTGCAAAGCAAATTTGTGCTTTTCCCATTCTATCGACACACGACACTTCTGTTTCACATTCATTGAACAGTTCAGTGCACGGGGAAGTGAGCATGCAGCTGTATATTGTGACTACATAGTTGTGTTGCGCCGACTGCCCGCATGCCTCGCTCAAGACCTTGTACCTCAGCCACAGACCGCATCCCTGCTAGACGGGATGAGGCGCTCTGACAATGCTTTTTTCGCGATATTGCGACGTGATTTTCATAGACTTGCAGTTCGAACTGGCAGCTAATTTTTTGTGTACTATTTCATTTTAGGATGACCTACATGTGTACAAAATTTGAGGGTGGGTTTCGACATGAAGGTTCGTACCATCCCTTGTAAGAGTAATAACCTATTTTGTCCATTTTTGGATTTAATACCTTTTCCTTGTAATCATACTATTTCAGTAAATCAGGCCCTAAGAGAATTATGGAAACATAATTTTGATGTGTAAAATGTGTTAAAATGTAACCAGTAGATGTGTTATTTAATGCACAGGTGATTTAATTCATAACTTGATTTTTCATATACATTCAAACTTTAAAATTGATTTTACGCCAAACAATATTTTTGGAGTTAATACTGTAACAAGGGCTCGTCGGGGTTCAAAATCAGAACACGTAGTTTCTAATTGAAGAATGGAGGTTCCTTTATTTCCTAGCACAGTGATCTATACAGCAAGTAAACTCCTGAAGGTTCTCCAGTTCACCCTTCTGTTCGGTGCTCACTTCCACGTCACAGCAGTGTCCCAGTCGAGTCCAGATCAGCTCACCAGCTCTTCCATTCACTAGTCCCTCCGGTCACTGGCTCCTCAGCTCCTCAAGTTACTTCAGGCCGCGCTGATCGGTTCACTCCGTCCAGGTCCTCAGCTCCTCAAGTCACACTAACTTGAGGTCGCGCTGATCAGTCCTCTCCGTCCAGTTCACACTCTGACGCTGACTCTCTCTCGCTGTTACTGACTGTACTCTCATTGACTGACTGACCGCGTCGGCTTCCTCACTTCCTTTATATAGCCTTGACGAATGTTCTGGAGAAGACGCCGCGAAAGTTCTGCCCGCGTGGAATCTGGAATGCGTGTTGCGGCGCGCGGTCACACCCCTTAGCACGTGGCCCCTCCTCCGACCTCTCCCACGAGTGGGCACAGCCCACTCATTGTGACGTGCTTGTAGTAGGCCGCACCCATCTGCGCGCAGCTGCAATCAGCAATAAGAGAGCTGCCTCCTTTCTAGACGCCTGTCGAATTCTGGCAATTTCTGGGCGAATCCTCGCTTTGTGACAATACCTTTTCCTTGTAAGCCCACGACTTGTAGACGACCACAATCAGAGTGCATTATGTATCTAAATATGTTCAAAATAATTCTCCCCGTATGTTGAAATGAGGTTCTCACGATAGAGGCCTATTTTGATTCTTGATTCCTTTTTGAGGATTTGAAGGTGGTATATATAACTGGGACGCTAGGATCTGAAGCAAACACGCGCAGATAGCTAATCGTCTGCCGGTACCAATGGAGTAGGGTTAGAAGAGAATGCATACACTGTACTATTCATTCCAAACTATGCGGTTCATAATAGTCCGTAAGTCATCGTAAATACTTCAGACGTAAATTACGGATTTCGATTTTCTCAGTTAATATCTTCCAGTTATTCACTGTTTTCCTCCACCTGAAATGAAAATCTTTCAACACTTGCCGTAAAGCCCATTTACATCCAGATAAATTAATTTTATTCTTTAGGAAAGGTAGCACTGTTTTTAAAGTTGGCCTTTCCTCATTTGTTTTGTGAAATTATTCACCGTCCTTCTAATTACACACTTATCAAAATCATCTAAGTCTGTTTTCACTTTTTTCTTGGTCGTTTTTTGTGTGGAGTTCTAAATCTCGTTCCGTCTTGAACACATTTCTCACCTTGTTTTACAATTCTCTTAATGCTGCTGAATGAAATTCCTGTAGCATCCGAAACACGCTGCTGAATTGAACATTTAGGGCCATCTTGGTACACCTGTTTGAAATACCTATATCATTCCACACTATTTCCCTACTTTGACAGCGAGTCACTTTACTACCACCAACCTATTTTGCTAGAATAACTACATTCGCCTTCCATTGCTCTTATTAACGTATGCTGAATGAAATTCCTGTAGCATCCGAAACACGCTGCTGAATTGCACATTTAGGGCCATCTTGGTACACCTGTTTGAAATACCTATATCATTCCACACTATTTCCCTACTCTGACAGCGAGTCACTTTACTACCACCAACCTTTTTTGCTAGAATAACTACATTCGCCTTCCATTGCTCTTATTAACGTATCACACTTCACTATTGAAAGCTGTGAGGCTAACTAAGATGTTTTCACATGGTTCGTACAGTATGAACTGGCATAAAACATCACGTGCTATGAAGGTCAGGCAGGTCTGGATTATATCACCGTAGACGACTGCATATCCCTATGTTTGGCTCAGGTCTTACCGATCGAGTTATGTACCTCATAATATATTGCAACGCTGCGGCATTATAAGAGAAGACACAACTTTATTTTAAAGCTGAAATGCGAGGGTGGATCGAAAAGAAATGACAATAATTTTTTCATGTGTTGGTATTGTGGCTGTGATGTTGAACTTTCACTAAGATGGAGTTTGTAGTTTCCACTACGGACGCTATTTTGTTCTCATGTGTAGCTCTAGCGAGAGAAGCGTCAACTATGTAACAAAGATGGCGCGCATGTTACTATCATCCACTTGTGAAGAGTAGCGAGGTGTAGTACGATTTTTATGGGCTAAAGGGCATAACCAGAGTGCAATTCACACGGACATGCGTGGCGTGTATGGGGACGACAATGCTCGCCCTCATGTTGCTACAGCCGTTCGTGAGAAAATCAACAAATTTTTTTGGGAGGTGCTCCAGCATCCTCTATATAGTCCAGACACTGCACCGTCGGACTTTCATTTGTTTGGTCCCATGAAGAAATTCCTGGCCGGTAAACGCTTTGCGTCAGATGCAGAAGTGAAAACAGCAGTCTGCAGATGGCTATACTCCAACGGAACGGACTTCTGTGAACAGGGTATTTTGAAACTGGTATCACGGTGGGAGAAATGTGATTAGAAACTTGGCGACTATAAAGAAAAATATGAAGGGACATATTTTGTCTGTGTGCATTTGTTTGTAATTGTACCTATTAAACTTTTTGTAAAAAAAAAATATTGTGCGTTACTTTTCGATCCACCCTCGTAGTATGTACATATGCGTGAAACCACAGGAAGTTTTAATATTATTCAAATAATTGTTGTGTGATTCATTAAATATGTACGTACATCGGATATATTTAGCCTTTAAAAAGCATTATTGCCTGGGGTTTTTTTATTTTTATTTATTTTTCCTTTTGGCCAATATTATAAGCCTACCATTCGTCCCGGATTTTCAAGAACAATCCTTTGGAGTTTGCTGTTTCATGTCCCGATTTTTCACATTTTCTTTTTAACAATTCTTCCCATTGATCAGGACGATTCCAGAGGTATAATTATTCCCCTACCTATTTCTGAAAGGTAGAAACAAATAATACTGTTCTTCACCACTTCTGCTCCTGCCATGGTTATTGAACTTTTTGCCCAACAAATTTAGAGATAAAAAAAACTTGTCGCAAATGTGGGGGATCTTTTATCGACAGCTATCTACAAATATTTGAGACCAAATTATCCAGCACATAATAATAAACTAATTTTAAAACTACAAAAGTACTTTAAATGAATATTGAAAGGTAATTGAACACTGTTTTTACAAAACAGAATAATTATTCAAGTTGAATCTCATTGTACTTGAAGAATAAAAAAGGTTTTGCACAAATAAATGGAATATTAAAATACTGTAAAAATATTCTCTTTAGGAAGGAAGATTGATGATTTTCCTCCTTAAAAAAAGACTCGACCAATTTCGGAACTGCTTCTCTGATACCAATCAGCAGTTCAACGACCTTCCGGTAACTGATGTTGATAGGCTATCTCTTTGAAAGGTCAGGAAAACATGGTTCAAATATGCTTTTCTTTCTGGTGACATCAGCATCCTATACTAATGAAATTTCCATCTTGATGGTCGGATCAATAATCATCAGTGTGGAGGTATTGTTATTAGCCTATGTCAGCCCTTCTTGTTGACTCTTCTTTTAAACTGCCACCAACTTCCTTATACGAGGGAAAGTCAATAAGTCTCAGCCCTCTCTTTTTTATATTTATTGCAATAACAATACAAAACTATTAAATTACCTCACTTTTCAATGCTTCTCTATGCGCTTGGTCCATCGTTAGACAAGCTTCCTGTTGCTATCAGATAAAAAGTTTTTCGGCTGAGTAACAAAGCCACGTTTGCACAGTTTCCTTCAGTTCTTGGTCTGTGGTGAATCGACGGCTCCTTAAAGCATATTTAAGTGGGCAAAAATGGTAAATCTGACGAGACGAGATCGGGACTGTATGCAGGATGCTCTAATACCTCAAAACCTAGTTCAGTAATAGTTTGAGCAATGTGGGCGGGAGTATGTGGGTGAGCATTATCATGAAGCAAAACAACTGCTTTCAACAATAGGCTTTTGACGTTTGATTCGAATTGCAGGCTTCTGCTCGTTGGTAAACATCACACTGCAACGAGCACTGTTTATTGTTGAGCCCTTCTCCAAGTAATGTTGCAGCATTGGCCTTTGGAGTCCCAGAAAAGTGTGAGCATTACTTTTCCTACGAAGGGTTGACTCTTTATTTTTTTAAATGCTGGAGATGCAAGATGTTTCCATTCCATGCTTTGGCTTTTGCTTTCAGGCTCAAAGTGATGCATCCAAGTTTCGTCTCCAGTGGCTATTCGTTTCAAAAAAGTTTCATCTTCGTTAGTATGGCGATGTATACCTGATTGTGCTTGTGCTGTTTTTGGACGCACCTTGCACAGACTTTATGAAAACCAAGCCTGTTATGAACAATGTCATATGTAGAACCATGTCTAATTTGCATATGGTTTACCAC
The DNA here is from genome assembly GCA_964059195.1 of Ectobius pallidus. NCBI lineage: Eukaryota > Metazoa > Arthropoda > Insecta > Blattodea > Ectobiidae > Ectobius > Ectobius pallidus. The sequence goes on from CAXKWD010000004.1 coordinate 135,490,818, forward strand.
TTCATCGAGAACCACCTTTTGGTTTGTCTGAATCATGATACCACTTTCTAAAAGTTGGAGTCACTATTGGATGTGGATGGCCGTCCTGTTCTTTCCTCGTCATTCACACTTGTCCGACCATTTTTGAACTTTTCAATCCATTCGTACACGCTTCGCCGCGGTAAAACATTGCCCCCATGTTGTTCGGAAAGTCTTCGAAGGATTTCGGCCCCTGGTACACCTTCTGACGAAAAAAAAGGATCACTGCACGCTATTCTTCTTTGGTGCAAAAGTTTAGCAGTGCAGCTTTGTTTATTGTGCAACAGCGCAACACTCAGTAGAGGTATAATGATCAAACATTCGCCAAGTGGAGACAAATGAATATGTCGACGTGCACAAATGGTACAGCCAACCTACAAAAGATTAAAGAAAAAGTGCGGATTCTCATTGACTTACCCTCGTGTGTGTGTTGATCTTACATTTGAAATATAAGTACGGAGAAATACAAGAATTGTGAGTTTCAGATGTTTAAGTGAAAAAATAAGTTCCAATAAATGACATGTGTAATATAGGAGCCAACATGTTTTTTTCATTCCTAGAAATTTGGAAGTGTATTTCAAGTGAAATATCGCATATTACATTCTACACATTGCCTATAAGCATGGGAAAGGGGAAATATGGTGGTCGTAGTTTGTTTGTTATTGGGAACAGAGCAACTTCAGGTAACCAAACGGTCCAAGTATCTAGAGAACATTTTGAAATGAGATTTTATAAATTAGGTTGGACATATCTAGGACATGGTAAAACAAAGCAATTTCACCACTTAACGTTTCCCACTCTTCACTGTAGCCTCTGGTTGCACAATACATGTGCGATCACGACTCCTGGATTACTTTTTAATTTAATTGTTTAATAGATTCCAGGTATGACGAATTGTTTTGAGGGAACAAAAACAGACGACAAATCATTACTAGATAATCAATCTATGAGCTCCTCTATAGTAATAGTAAACCCAATATAATTCCATTACATTAAAGATGAGAGAGTTTGGAAAGTAAAATTTAAACTGATATATTAATAAATTCGATATCAATATAAAACGTTTATACGAAACACTTAATTTTATCTATCTAAATAAAAATTTGGCCTTTAGCTTGTTCCTATAAGCTAATAGTTATTATATATGACATTCTCTTGTAAATTGGCTGTAAAAATCTAAGAGAATGTCGTTACCACATCGCATCCCACGTAATTTTCTTTACCCTAAGGATAGACCCCTTTATCACTTCACATTCTGATGTAGAATAGCCTAAGAGACCGTATTGCTAAGAGCGCTTATTCAGTTGATGCAAAGCTGTATTGTTCACCTGGCCAGGCAAGACTGAGTTTCTACAAAGAGTGTGTGTCTGATAACTAAACTTCAAAATTTTTTATTTAAATCTAAAGTGCCGTTAAAAAAAGAGAAAGTCATCGCCAATCTTCGTGTCACGTCCCAGAAGATACCTAATCCAATTACAATTACAATTTTTCATTCCGGAACTACGCTGTTCACAGACACACAGACTCACACAGTTATGTTTCTAAAAATAGTACTTTTGGATTCAGGAGACCTCAAAACGTGCATTCGTGTTTTAAACTCAACTTCCAATCTCGGGGTCGAACACAACACTCTTCTACCTATAGTACCTATGGTACGAGCAGAGAAAGTAAAAAGTTGTTTTACAGTAAAATTCAATCTTGCAATGCATTTTAAGCAACTAGTTTTCGGCAAGAGACATAATTATATCAGTATCCACCAACTCGTCTGCGACATAGTGGTAACTGTAGAACCAAACTATTTGTAGCTGAAAGTATCCAAAATAAAAATATGACATTTTAATTCCAAGTAGCGTGAAATAATCTATTTCAAATGGGATCTGAAGGAATCCTGAACTGAAATTAACTTAGAGCAATGAAGTAGCCTACCGGTAGAATGAAAACTATGCCTGAGTATTCTTTACAGCAATTTGAAATAGGCTAAGTTGCTTTAATTATGGATTGAATGCAAAGCTGTTTGAAGTATAATGATTGTGTTTCAATATGCAGCAGTTTGTTGAAGTAGAAATGAGTTCTGGGGTGAATCCGAAACAATTTATTTGAAATAGTCTACCGCTCATGGACCGAATTTCAATTACCTAAAAGTAATCCTAAAATGACCTGAAAAAGTGAAAAATGGATTAATATTGCCCATAAAAGTACAATAAAATTACTAAAAAATTACCAATGGCTTATGAAAAACTGAAATACAGATGAAGAATGAGACATTAGCCTACATTACGATTGGTGTGTAAAATGGCCCTTGAGTAGCCTACGCTAAAGTAGGCCGTTCTATCACTCTCACTTTTATTCACAAATGAATGGAAATAACCGCTTATTAAGTTCAACCATATTTTATGTCAGAGAAGAACAATTGCCACAGAATCCCATGAATCCAATAACTGTAAACCACGCTAACGCCAATATTTAAAAATGATTGTTATCATTATTTTCAGAAAAACACAATAAAAGAAGCTAAAATGACAAATCCTTTATTTTTCAAATAAAAAGTTAGAAAAATTGCACCTAAATAACTCATCTTCATGGTGCTGCATCCCTGAAGGGACTATGCCTACCATCCAACCGCAGCGTCATCTACCTTAGGTAATATGGGAGGCATGTGTTCAATATGCGGACTCCCACGGCCGTTAATGAAGGTTTCCGTGACCGGAGCCGCTACTTGTTAATAAAGTAGCTCCTCAGTTTGAGTCACGAGGCTGAGTGCACTCCATTTCAGACCTCCCTACCTCATAAAAATCCGAGGAGGTACCCGGGATAGAATTTGGAGTAAACAACTAGATGCAATAAATGTTTCAGCTACATTAGGCATCCCATATATTTTTAAATTCTAATCCAGGACACATTCACGACCGACTTTCTCCTCGATAATTAGTTATAAGTAAGCCTACATTATCTTGCTTCTAGAAGTTCTGATGTTTCATTTGGGAGTTGTGTATTTATTATTGCCATGTTATTAAGTAGCCTATAGGCCTACCAACATTTGTACTGATACTTTCTCAAAATCGGATGAAAACACTGCCTACAATAGGCTATAAGGAATAAGAATGTAATTTTATGACTGATCCTTTTCAGTAGACGTACTTTTTACTGGAGACACACGCTTTCTTTTTCCCATTTTGAATTTTCGAAAACACTCAGAAATATATTCGTTTTAAGTTAATATAGATAAGAACAGATGAGAAAATATTACAAGAAACACACATCGCATCATGTGGACAAAGCTAGAGACAAGAATTTGCTCCTAGCAACGCAGAATGACTAACTTCATAATACATTTGTACGCTCTTTTATAATAAGGAGAATGTGCACAGATGTTAATTGAGAAGATATTGATGTTCCTTGACTGTACTTAATTTCAAAGAGTGAAAAATCGAAGTGGTGGTGAATAAAACTATTGTATTCCCAATACCCTGGTCTTTTTTGCAATCCAGGACATCACCCTAGACAGCATAAGGAATCCAGGACTGTCCGGGCTAATTCAGGATTATCGTAAGTCCAAACTGTATCTCTGTTTGTGTGTAAAATTTGCAATAGGACTAAAATATTATATAGGCTATAGTCAGATAGGGTAAACCACCAAGTTCCTGGCACTTTAAGGACGCTTTTCAATAAATTTTCAATTTTAACCTATTAATGTTTACTACATTTTGTTCAGATAACTACTACTCTTTAATGAATAAACAGAGAACATATTTTTCAAGTGTTGGATATTTAAAACTCATTTGGTCCCCCTAAAAAAAATGTTTAAAATAAACATAAAAAACTTCAGTTATTGACACAGTTTTCCCAGTTAATGGCAACATAAATTCCAGTTATTGGCACAGTAGAAAGATCGCCTATTTCTTATCTTTTAACATATAGTGCAGGCCGTACTGGCGCACGAGTATGCAAAACTTTTCGGACGCAGTTTCTTTTTGGATTCTTAATTATGACACCTTACAGTATGTAGAAATACAGGTTGCCACCAAATATTGTGGTCGAGGTTATCTTGACCCGCCATTAAAGATGGCGGATGAGCCACATCATGTTTACGCCATTATCTCCGTGATCCCTGGTCCAATCTTTCCGTTCTTTTTTTTTTTTTAATAAAAGGAAATTAAAAATACAACCAAAAATGTTATTACACATTTTTTGATATCTTCTACCCTTTGAAAGTAATTTAGGTGCAAAGTGTTTTTTTAATATTCATAGAAAGGGTATACTAAAAATGAAACTATTTACAATTGGTTTATTACATGCATTCCTAGTACATACATATATTTTTATTCAGTTTCAAATATAAAATACATGTTGGCAGTCCTCAACAATACATACATATAGTGGTATTCAGTTCATTTGCTTCTTTTTTACAGCTGCAACTAAATGTCGTACACCGAGACCTACAATTGCACGGTGGTACTATGTAACCAGGCACTGCCTTTTTTGTAACATACTTTGGTAGAAGTTCATTGCTATTTTTTTCATAACCAAATTCCGTAAAGTCTAATGGCTCGCACAAGGGGTTGAAAGCGTTCTTCCATATGTATGTTTGGGCTGATGCACGTAAAGCATGTTGATGTAAAGTATCTGTAGAGCATGGAATTCTGTCTAATGACAAACCAGTCTCACAGTCCGAGATATGGATATATAACGACCTTCGTCTGCTGATAGTCCTGGTTTATTTATTAGTTTTAAATATAGTTGTTCCAGAGCTGTTGACTGTGAGTGAGGGAGAGGTAGTCAATTTCCCAATGGCTTAAGGACGTCTTGTGCGTAAGGTTGTTTCATTTCATTGTAGACCTTTCTCTTTGAAGATATTTTGCTTGTGTCGCAACCAGTAAAAGTGTGTAGTGCTGGTAGGACATTAATAATTTTTTTCTCCCAAAGAGTCAGATACTAAATGGCGACCTATTATTCATAATTTGTTAGATGTAACTTTCATCCATAGACCCGAGCAGTTATAATTTTTAAATTTTGGCCAGAAATGAATTGCCAAAACAAAAATATCAGTAGGCCTATCTGAACTATGAATCATTAGCTCTGATCCAGGTTGTACAGCATGAAAAGCACGCACGTATATTCTGGTGTCTGCTTCAGTATGATTTCATCTTAGATCCAAAACCTCTGAAGTCACGGCTCCCTGGACTTTTAAACATTTAGTTTCGTCATCTAATCTTCCAAATATCACCAAATCTTGATTTTCATTCAGTTTAACATAGTGATTTGCACTTTTGCACAGGAATCTTAACAAGTTCTTGTTTATTTGAAGAGCAACATATAAAATTCTTGATATTTTTAGGTATGTGAGTGGATGGTCCCAAGATTTTGAGTTGTACTGGAGCCTTTTGCATATCTTTTCGCTTCCATATTCTTCATAGAAATTTCACCATATCTATCGAAAAGATGTAAATTCTTTGTCGTTAGAACTGGAATAGAAAGAAATTATGTATTTGTAGAAAGCTCCTGTGAAGTCCCCAAACGTATTTACGTAGTTGAATGATGAACACAAGAGCCATCCAGTCAAATATATATGATCATACAATGACTTGACGAAATACCGTAGTCTACATCATAAGCGCAACTAACTTCATTGTCAATAACATTCATAAGAACGAGTGTATCAGGTTTTTCATGAACCCATGCACATCAGTCAAGGCACGAGGATATTCTGCTAGTTCATGACTACCAATAGACTTCGGGTCATATTCACGTTGAATCGATAACGTTACAATCTTATGAATGTCAAGAGATTCTTTTGATTTCTGAAGTTCCTTGCTTGTACCTTTTTGGCAGTTTGTATCTTTCTGCTTAGGAGCGTATTTTAAATTCCGAAAGCTTGCCCTCTTCATATGGTCGAAGACACTTTTCTCTTTTTCCTAAAGCATAAATAAAAGAATTCTTCATGAAGATTTTCTCCATGTTCTTCAAACTTCAAAATACAAGATGGTACATTTTCATTTACCAATTTATTCGTCTTTTTCTGTAAATATGTTTCTTTTTCTGACAGGCTCCTAACTAAACTCTTTAAGTCAGCCTCATCTCTCTTTATTCTAGAGGGACTCCATTCATTATGCGTGAATGAATCCTCGGCTGCTCCTGTAGGATCATTGTTCATGTCACAAAAATTCCAGGTGTACATTGTGGATAGCACTCTTTGTTGGATACAGAACTATCCATTTCCCTATTGCATCTTTTTTTTTATCCCAATCAATCCACCACTGACCGCTGATAAACTTATCTGTGATTTCTCAGTAGCTATAGTGATCCTGAACTCTTCTTGACTGACAACATACCCCTTTCAAGATCAGTTTTCACGCCATCTGGAAGTTAAAGCATGTCTTGTGAGTAGACCTACATCGTGATACCAGGAGCATAGTTGTGGTTCATAGAAAAAAAGTACGGTAACATTTTTCTTACAGATGCAATATAGCGTTCAAAATTGCAATCTCTGTCGGCTTTCAACGAGTCGAACAGTATTCTAACCAATTCACAGTATTTCATATACTGCAATGTATCGTTATTAGCGCTTCTGGGTGCCATGAAATCATTGAAGCTTTTAAAGAAATTTGCATTTTCCAGATCACATTCTAAAAGAGTGTATGTCGTACTGAAATCAGCCACATTGTGATCGGCAATAGTTTCCCGTAAGATTTGGACTTTTGAAGTTATAAACAACTCCTCCAAAACTTGAAGTTCATCATACTTAACATATTGCTCAAGCTGCAAATAAGTAAGAGCTTCATAGAGTGTGCTCTAACGCCCCTATCTTAGTGATTACCGTTTAATATGGATGGTAACGTATTTTCACCATATAATCCTGCTTCTTCTGTCATAATAGATTACACTTGACGGAATTTGGTTATGAAAAAAATAGCAATGAATTTCTATCAAAGTATGTTACAAAAAAGGCAGTGCCTGGTTACATAGTACCACCATGCAATTGTAGGTCTCGCTGTACGATACTTAGTTGCAGCTGTAAAAAAGAAGCAAATGAACTGAATACCACTATATGTATGTACTGTTGAGGACTGCAAACATGTATTTTATATTTGAAACTGAATAAAAATATATGTATGTACTAGGAATGCATGTAATAAACGTAAAAAGTTGTTAAACCAATTGTAAATAGTTTCATTTTTCAGTATACCCTTTCTATGATTATTAAAAAAACACTTTGCACCTAAATTACTTTAAAAGGGTAGAAGATATCAAAAAATGTGTAATAACATTTTTGGTTGTATTTTTAATTTCCTTTTATTCAAAAAAAGAACGGAAAGATTGGACCAGGGATCACGGAGGTAATGGCGTAAACATGATGTGGCTCATCCGCCATCTTTAATGGCGGGTCAAGATAACCTCGACCACAATATTTGGTGGCAACCTGCATTTCTACATACTGCAAGGTGTCATAATTAAAAATCCAAAAAGAAACTGCGTCCGAAAAGTTTTGCATACTCGTGCGCCAGTACGGCCTGGTCTAATACACATGTTAATATATTTGCATCCTCGAAGGTATTAAACCTTGACAGATATGGAATTACAAAAAATAGTAATACCAATTACATAAAATCTAAATAATTAATGCTATGAAACACACACTAAGTTCATTTTAATTGTGTGAGAAATGGGTTATATCAAATTCATCGTCAGTGTCGTCCTCAACAGGAAAGCAACCATGGCATACAAAGAGGCATCTGGAACATGAATTTGATGTTGCTTTGATATGCATTTCTCATGGTACAATTTTTTGCATATAAGTTACTGCATTCGAAACCTTTCTTTTGAGAATCCATGGTACGAGCACACTTAATGCACATTCCATGGATAGGGCTCTGTCTGCTAGTAGAAGGTACTGAAGAAATATGACTTGATGCCTTTTGTGACCTGTTAGTAGAAGGTTCAGAATTATTGCTTGACGTCACTTCTCTTCTTGTGGAAGGGTCAGTTGATGTCACTTGTGCAAAAGTTTCAGTCAGAGACTTCTTTGCAATCTTTGGGTTTTTGTTGGTTATTCTAGTAACAGGCTTCTTGTTACAAATTGCTACTCTTGCTTTATGCTGCTCTTCTTTCATTGTTTTTTTCTTTTCTCTTTCTTCTTTCATTTTCTCTTTTTCTTTGTTAGCTTCTGCCTTAAGTTCTTCTTCTTTCCACTTCCCTGAAAGAAAATCAAATGGAATCCTTCCGATATTTCTTTACTCCTCTCTTTTAGGAGTTTTAGGCCAAACGAGAATTTGGTGTAAGCTGTTCTCCTTGCGTGGTGTTAAAGGTAAATTACTTATAGAACTAACTTCTTGATCCACATAATTATCAGCTGGTTTTGTCGAGAGAATGTCTGCATTTTCTGCAGGATCGACACCCGTATTTTCACAGTCAGGTGGTGTATTGGTAGCATGTTCTTCTCTGTCTATGCTTCCATCAAACAGAGGTGGTCTTGCGGAGAGAACCTCAGCATTTTCTGCAGGACCATTGGTCTTATAGTATTCAGAGTCAGGTGGTGTAGTAGTTGTATGTACTTTTGTGTTCATACCGATTTCACCCAGCAGAGATGGTCTACACGACAGAATGTTTGTAGTTTCTGGAATTCAATCAACGTTATTTATATAACCATTTGTATTTATTTCATGATAGCGCTCGTACAGCCTGTAGAGAACAAACAAGTTATCCCCGTGTTCTTCTTCTTCCACGATTTTCTTGATATTTCTGAATTTTTCTATTCTTCTTTCTCCCACAACTTTATAGAAATGATCAAATGTTAGTGGTGGTAATTTGGGCCGTCTGGTTTTCTCATGAGTCTTTAGAATTATCCTTCAGATGCACTTTGAAAAATCCACTGCATCAGCATTCCATGGGTATAGCCCCGTTGTCCTAAATACATGTTTAACTGAGGATTGCAAGTCAATGTTGTGCAGCATGGGTTCAATTATGGGTGCAAAATCCTTTTCTTACCGACGTGTTGAGTTTTTATGCTCTCCAAGCAAGAACTAGGTATTTTCACTTGCTCTTCACAGGCTTGAAGGCAGAAATATCAGCTAGCTGGAGGATCCATGTTGAATTCGGATAGAGGGAAATTATTGTTGTTTACAAATCAGTGACTCATATAACGCATCTATAGCCTACCGCATTTCGTATTAGTAGGGCCTACGTACGGTTCATTGTTGTCTTGCGTTTCAGAGGGCCGTGAGAATATGGACGACTACCTTTCATTATAATTAATTATATACGGTATTTTTGTTTATTTTCATATAATTTAGATAGCTTTTAAAAAAAATATTGTATGCACCACGTACCCAAAAACTTTATCGGACTCATCCAACTATTTCAGCCTCGGCTTACGCCTCGGCCGCTATACTAGATTCGTCCTCTAAAGCGTTATTTTGCGTACTTGATACATAAATAGCTCTAACCGTTTTGACAACTTTCTACAACGCTTAATATCCATGCTTGAACAAAAGAGTGTCAATAACTGGGAGGTGCCAATAATAGGACTTTTACCCTATGTACACAGTTACAATCTAAAACTTTTTTCCCACTAGTAGATGAATTCTTTAATATTACAATAGGTTAAAACCAGTCTCAAAAAAATATCGTTCCAATATCACATTATAAACATGATAAAATTAAAATCTTGGTACAAAGAAAATGACTCAGGGAGTAGAACACTACGCTATTGAATCTAATGCAAAACAATCTGTTTGTAGTGAAGGAGGATGTGCTGTAGTGTTGGTAAGAATCGATCCTCGGAAAAGACATGAGAAGGGTGAGCTATGGACCGCACAACCCCGTCCCTGCACGACTCCCCTCGAGGCCTAGCTAACAACTAATGACTTTCCCATCAACACCAACCACTGATGGCCTTTCCTCTTCTCCTCTTTGTTTCTATCATTCCTCTCTCGTTTGCTCTTTTCACCTTTATTGTAGTCCACTAATTCTAAGAATGGCAAGACAACAGAGCTTACAAACGCCAAGTGTCACTAAAGCATTTCCCATTTAGACATAACAAAACACTCGTACTGCTTTCAAATACTTGTTTTAGTGTTATCTACTTTCTGTTGCAGTGCACGGGTTACGGCTGAAAAAAGTTCGTAATTCATTTCTTGGCGATTGATTCTAGAGTGATCAAATTCCTTGTCAATCCCTTAGTGTTTTATACTTGTTTATCTGATATAAGCTATTACTAGAAACTTTAGATCTAAGTACAACTATTTAATATATGTACATATATAAGTTTTATATATAGGCCTATATACACACACAGTAAGTGATCTTTATCAATATTATGGAGCCTCTCATATGCCATATGGCCAATGGTCTACTTTCTAACGTAGGCCTACATAGCTTGGGATCGTAATTTTCGGTATAGTTCTTTCCAAAATATGAAAGCCTCGTCCTACTCCACCGCCCGAGGCTCGGACTGACTTCGCGGAATAATTTCACAGTGAGTCCCTTCCTAATGAGGGTCCCTTATTTTTTTGGTAATCCCGGAGTCAGTGTATTTAGACAGTGGACATTCTTTGGGTGCGGCGACGATTGCCATTTTTACACCTGGGTCGGGAATAATGACATATTTATACAGCTTAGATGTCACAGACAGTTCTTCTTGTTACTGATTACATCAACGATTCAATATTTTGTGGAATGTGATTGGCAATTCTGTTTCAAAAATGCAAATGGCTATTGATTACTCATAAATATCTTCCCTTGTTAGAGGCGTGCCACAGAATGAAGCGTGTCGCGTCATTTGTGACAATATTATCTCCAACAGTGGTTATTATGAGTGACATTTCCGACAGTCAAATGCAACTTCAGCTATATTTTCAATAAAACAGATATTAGTCGCGTCATATGCGACAGTAGAAGATTCTTAAAAAAACAACTTTTTCCTCTTAATTTTTTTCGACTTGGGACTAACGACCCCCTTAATGTAAGAGGTAGGCTGTTTAAAAAATTGCATATTGTAAAATGATATTGTATACGATGGTTTCATGGGCCCAATTTGTGAAAATATGGACATGTTTTCAGGAAGCCCTTGACATGTTGTCTACTTTCATCGTATTTTGTATAAGCCATATGCTTACATAATGTTTCATGAGATTTTATGTTCTTTTTATCTTTTCTTTCACATTGAAATCCAAAAATAGAGTAGTAAAATCAAAGAAAATATGCTTACCTAACTGATAACAAAGTAAAAATAATCAATAATGGCAAATAGGCCTAATACGTAGACGGATAAAAAGAGAGATAAATTAATAAGATAAAGACAGACGGAGAAACAAAGAAATACTGTAATAAGAATACATTAATCACGTAAGCAAAGCAAACTATTTGACTGAATAAACGAAGACCATTCAGCTGATTCCAAAGGGTAATTTATGGCAATACTAGGAGAATGGTAAAAAAGAAAACGCCAGAAGAATTTCTTGTTAGTAGCTTGTCTTCGAGTGGACTGGCGTCAGAGGAAGATGGGGTTGTTGATCGAAAATTAGAAGGACGAAAACGGAGATAACGAAAAAGAAAAACAGCATCACATTCAAAGATTATGAAACTAATAACTGGCAAGTAATCATTCATTTCTCCCCTCCTCTTCTGTCGCCCTTCTCCTAGCGATGTAGACATCCTCACATTTGTCTTGATCGTTCACGCCAGTTGGGGGTGTCTAAAGAACAAGCCTCCCTCTCAGTTAGGCTAACCGACCAGGTCGTGATATTGAGAAACAAAGACGGAGTTGGTGGGGCGTGATTAACTTCTGTTGACAAACCGAGCTGGGACACCCTGCTGGCTCATATCATCAATAAGAGCCCGACCTCAGGCCTGGTCCGTGGGAGGTTTCGGATGCAAGCCGCACAATAGATGCTACAGGTTTCCAAACCCGCCCCTCCCAGAACTACTCTCATGTATTAAACTTTGCAGCAGGATATTAATTTACTCTATTCTAATGATCAAACTCTATATTTTGTGTACTAATTTGTTAATTACTTAAAAATATAGTACATTAAAGAACGCAGATGCAAGACTCGCTTAGCTTCGTATTACTAATTAACTTACTAATTAAGGAAATTCGGCTCACCGCTGTGTTGTAGGATATGCGCTCTCCTCACGCAGGGACCCGGATTCGGTTCCTGGGCGAGGAAAGTTTCGTAGTGTTTTTTTTTTTTTTCCAGGGGTATTCCTCACCCCTGAAACCCAACATTGGGCTCATCATTTGTCCGGGGAGGCCCTCCAAATCCTTGTCTGATCCATAGATACTACCTCTCCAGACAGATCATGGTCCTGTAAGGCTCGGACGCCGTGCGTGGGCCGTTAAAAAGTCCCTTAAAAGGGGAGAGGTTTAACTCAGAGAAAGAAAGAGTTGAACAAAAAAGTCCTTGTCTTCTTCTTATTTTCAGATTTTTGTATCCCATCACATTTTCCCATTAAGTCCCAATTTACTTACTTAGCCAGGCCTAAATATTTTAGCCCATATAGGCCTAATTCCAGTCTTCCTGCTGACATCTCCCTGCATTATTTCCCTAATAGAGCCTTCAAAGTGGCCTACTCAGTGACCTATGGTATTTATTCATAGGCCTAACCGTCATTCCATTTTTAACCTATGTGATACTGCTTAACCGACACCATGGGGGATATGCAAAAAAGTAAGCATAAAATAAGAGCATCTTCTTGCTGAGAAGTGTAGTCACTCACAAGTCATATGCACAAAAAATCGTTGCAACAGAATACTACCTACTCAGAGCAGAAAGTACATACTTCGGCAACCCACGCGGAACATGCACCTGCATAAACAAACCTAAGAAAACAAACAAAGGTCTTCTCCCAGCAGGGCATTTAAATCACAGCCACATCAGCATAAAGAGGAGGATAAATAATTCTATCTCGCTGAAGTTTTAAAACATAGGCTAATACTTTCTTTGTTTTTTTTTTTTTTTATTTATTTCAAAATCCCAAAAATTGCTAGTAGTTCGATTGAAAGGGAAGCAGCAATGAAAGTAGTTCTTACATATATAAATTCGAAATTAGGCTTCAATTTCAGGGAAGTCTAAGTACAAAAAGTACATATCGTGAAAACTAGGATAAAAAAAATAAAACACACATGGAGAAAACTGGGAACAAACCCAAGTTTTGAGTGAGTGGAAGAAATAATTCCAGGAAATAATAGAGCATGAAACAAACCCATCAATCAGCAAATTTCAACAGTATAATATAAACGAGATAATTATTTTCGTAATATGCAAGAATTAGTTTTTTGAAGTTTACAATAATAATCACTACCTTATAATACAAGTATTCACATGAAACTTTAAGTGAAGTAATATAATACATGAAAATATGTATTTCCATAATATTTTAGAATTAAATTAGTTTAACGAAAATTCACTATAACATAATTACAACATTAAATATAATTAGTATTTTTAAATGTGATATGAAACATTCATATAACTCCCTCTACCCTAAACATAGCCTATTCCAGTGTAGAGTACACGGCTGAATTGCAGTAGTGCGCATTCACTTGTATCAGCCTCGTTTCCAACTCGCATTATTCGCCAGGCAAGACCAAAAATCCAAGTCTATGTATAAAATGAATGGCTTATAACTAGCCTTCAGAGAATTTATTTTGGATAAGTTTTTCAAATAAAAGTTTTAGCACTTAGTATAATATATTATATAGGCCTACAAATAAGCCTATAAAATCGTTAAACCTATTTCGAGAAAATTAAGAAAAATTAACTTTTCTTCAAATAAAGTGCTTGTAAAAATGAAAAAAAAAGTCGTTGCCGTAGGCCTACCTCGTGTCGCATCACTGAAGGATACACAATCCAAATAAAATCTTAATAAATGCTCTTGCATACTTTTGTATAACCTAAGGGTGGCAATACACCTTTCTTCGAATTCTGATATAGAATAAAAGGCCGTGTTGCAGAATAGGTATTCAGTTGTATTAGATTGATGCAAAACTTTATTGTTCACCAGGCAAAATTGAGTTTCTATGAACGATGCCTGCCTTGTAACTACCCGTCAGATAATTTTTCCCAAAAAATATATATATATATACACATACATATAAATATATATATATATATATATTTTTTTTTTAAATAAAAGTTTAGCTCTTAGCATAAGCACCTCCAATACAAAATTTAAACAAAATCGTTTCACCCGTTTTCGAGAATGTTGCGAAAACCAAACTTTTCTTTGTGTAAAGTGGCCAATCTTCGTGTCACATCCCCAAAAGATACCTAAGCTCAATAAAAATGTTTTTATATGATTTTTCGATCTCGAGCTATGCAGACAAACATCTTTCTGAAAATAATATTTTTGTATTCAGGGGCCTCAAAACATGACATCAAATTTTGGGGTCTATACAGAGGAATTGAAAATAAAAATTCACATATTTTATTTTCGCTAATTTTCATAAGGAAAAGCCGCAGGGGTTGTTTCCGGCTCATCTACAATGCCAGGGGGGCTGTCCTTATATTATTTGTAGTTTTCCTTCTTTCTGGAATGTCCATATATTCCGTGCGAATCACCCGAGTAGAAAGCAGTGAGTGTCAAATTTGGTAGCTCACAAATTTCCTAGCATATGCTGAACCCCCTCGACCTTTATGTATGCGGAATTGAATCAGGTGCTATGCGACAGAGTACAAAGAGCGTCTTGTCACGTGGGCGCAGTAGGTGGGGGAGTTCGTTGGATTTTTATGCATACGACTGCAAGTAGGCCTAGATACTTGAAATCTGCGAGTATAAACTTCATACTCTCTTTTATGCATATCCCCCAATATTTTAGTATAGTAATAGCGCACAAAGCGTTCCCCATTTGGTCGCCTATATAAGATGGATATTTTAATATTCTCAATATTCGCCTACATAAGTTAAGACTCTTGAACTATCTTCGTCATTTTACTAAAAGCCGCCTAAAATAGCTCGTGCCTGATATTTTGTGTGCGGTTTAGCTGACATTTTAAACAATTTTCTCACGATTTCTGCGAATATAACACCAACTTGCAACAAAGTATCCAGTAAAGTACCATATGTTCCATAGACCATCAGTGAAACGGGTAGATAAATGACAGTCATCCTCTCTCTTAAGAGGTGGAACATAGTTGTACAAAGATGTTCCGCTTACTTTAAACCCGAGGGACTATTGCTGTTGAAGTAAAATATATTCTATTCTATTCTAAGATGATTTTAAAGTCCCTCATATAGTGCGATCAGTTTTGCTTTTCCCGGGGTTTTTCCTAAGGGAGAACATCCACTAGTTTGCCGAGTTGGCCTGTCGCAGTCGTAGCGCAGCTGTTCATGGGTGTGTGTTGCGTTATTAGTTTCTTAATTATGTAGAAGTTCACTACAGCACAGTGTGTCTTTATTTAGGCTAAATTCAGTCAGCTCTTGACGTTCAAAGACGGTTTTAAAAAAGATTTCCGGCTGTAGACGCTCCCGGTCGTAAAAACTCGTAACCACATTTGTAATTTTGAAAGTAATTACTCTCTTAAATTGTTTTTTGTATTGTTGTATGGTTGTTTTTTTGTAGTGAAAAGGAGACAAATATCGGATAGGTTCCTAATGTCGGATAGAAAGATATTAGCAACAGGAACATCTTGAACCCTGATACCTTTATTTAGAATCACTACTCTAGTGGGACGCCGCTCTGGTGTGTTGAGTTGCAGCGGTCATTTGAAAATCTACTGCGTGAGCAGTGGCGTGAGTTTTTGCAGAGGAGAATTTACCAGCGTAAACTGCATAGACGGTATGTGTGATAATTAATTTACTTATTTCATTAAAGTAATATTATATTGTAGTTTACTTATGCTGCATTTCATTATGATTATGTGAACACTGAACAGTGGGTGTGAGAAATAGCCAAGTCGCTGCTAATGCCTAATTTTGGATACTGGCAATAACCTAATATCGGATTATTCTATATACGGCATCATGCGTTTTTGAAAGGGAGTTCAGTCAATTAACACCGGTAATTTAATTCTTTCCATATTATGACTCCTGTACAATAAAAAAAAAAAACATGCAGAGAAAATGGGACGCTAATGCAATGATGAAAGTTGCGGAAACAGTGAGAAAAAAATCGTTACTAGGCTATAAAGCTTCCAAAACCTTTAACGTGACTGGGTCAACTTGAGATAACATGTTAATCATACTGGCTTGTACTTCAGTAAATTGGGACAAAATCCTCTTCTAACAGAAAACCTCGAAAATGAATTAGTGAAATATTGTTCAACAATGGATGAACGGTAGGCATAGGCTACTATGGCTTGCGTGGTAACAAACCACATAAAAGAATTCGAAGCACTATTTCTCTGAGAATTAAGGAAAGCGAGTAAGAGAAATAGGAAAGTATTTTTTCGGCGACATCCAAACATATCTTTTCGAAAGCTGAAAGATGTTTTCTAAGAGCAAGGGACCTGCCTTTCATCAACTCCGAGGAGACTTCAGCCAGTGATGATAATGATGAAGATTATAACGACACTGAAGGACGAAAGTAGTGTACCAAATAGTGCCAGTCAAGCTACCATTACACACAAGTTTTTCGCTCGGGAAAAGACAGGGGCGCACTCAAATGCTCTTTCCCCCGATATTACTCGCACGCTCCCAGAAGTGTACGAAAAAGCTTGCGTGTAGGCTGACTGTCGAAACTTTACACGCGCTGAGTGCCTCAATAGTGAACCCCAGGACATCCATCACATGCATTAACAGTGTAGCCTAATATCGGATAGTATCTGATATTGGGAGATATTAGTATCCGATTTTAGGAAATAATATCTTATTTTAGTGATGTGATGAGTAACTCTTAAAGTTAATGAATGCAATTTATAAGTTTCTTGTTACGATTTTTTAATTTGTAATCGATGGTTATTATTAAAAAACAATATCAATAATAATACAAGAAAGGTTTTATGTAAACAAATATGTGAGTGGTTAGTATAATTATGTTATTAAAAAGTACCCACTATTAGGCTCCTTTCCTTCCACCGCAGTGGCTTAGGGGAAGCGGCCCTTGTGGTCCCTAGATATCATCTGGCCTTCATTATTATCTTCATCCCATCCTCGCCTTGTTCAGAGTGGTTGTGTTAGTGTATGTGTGAATGGTGTGTCTCGTACTATGTGCTCGTGTTGTCTCGGAGGTGGCCCCGGCATTGGGCTGATCACTCATCCGGGAAGCCCTCCATGTCCTTTTCTGGTCAAAAAAGTATGTAAGTTATGTGATCCATAGATAATTCCTCTCTCGACAAGTCGCGGCCCTGTAAGGACCGGGCGGCATGGGTCGCTTAAAACGTCCCTACAAGGGAGAGGCATATCTACGGTAGAGAGAGAGAGAGAGAGAGAGAGAGAGAGAGAGAGAGAGAGAGAGAGAGAGAGAGAGAGAGAGAGAGAGAGAGAGAGAGAGAGGCACCTTTCCTCTAATGTGCTAAGCACCGAGACTCGGTGAACTGGCTATCCGGGAAATAAGTGGCGGTCTCTCCTAGTCCTATAGGCAAAACACTACAGCGGAAAGCAAAACTGTTCCTCACTGTAGTATAAACTCCATCTGTACTTGAAACTCATATAATGCTTATGAATTTGAAAATGTTCGCTAAATGCTTGATATTTTATTCATTTCGTGAATATGCATAAAATGGAACATATCATCAGGAAGTATAACAATTGTAATATGAAGTTCACAGCACATTTTGATGCTTTTGATTCTTTAAAAAGCATGTTGAAAATTTGTGTTTTTGGAATTGAAATGTATGACGGACTTTATTTTCACCCATGTTCATCCCTTAAAGATTTGCATGATGGAGCAAGAAATATGATAGCTTTTATCCAATTTCTCATATGCTTGTTGTTCAGCATGGATTATCATATCCATATCTCTGTTTCTTTTCCCCATACTTAATTGCAGTTATTTGATAGTTTTGAAAAAGTTTATAAGCTTATGTTTTAATGCAAGCCTATAGAAAACGTAACCGATAAATCACATTTCCGCAATTTCTATATGATCATTCTGAACTTATAACTAGGCCTAGGCCTACAAACCATCTTTTCACAAAATGAAAATCTCATGATACTGCTTAACAATTTCGGTCTTATTATTATTTGATAAAATTATCTTTTATCGACCATAGTCTACTGATATAACAGTATCTTAATAGCATCCATTAAAGTACAGATTTCTATTAAAGAACAGGTGTGGTCTAGTATTGATTAATATCGAACACGGAAGAATCTTTGAACCTTGAGAACAGCAAATTAAACTGCGTAATAAAGAACATGTATTTACAATAAAATCAATTCTGTTCATGTTACTTCTAATATTTTACTAAACTGAGTTCATTTCGTGTGTTAAATAAGTGTTGTTTGAAGTTAAAACGTCAAATAAGCCCTGCGGCTTGCATGACTCGTAGACGAGAACTAATAATAGATGATGGACAAGAGTCATTTTCTTCATCAATTATGAGGTGTTTTAGAAACCCAAAACTTAGATATTAATTATTGTCGAGTAAATACAGTTGAATTCAACTTGGTAATTATAATAGGTTTACTCGCTTCGTTCGTTTCATAAATGTACTCGCATTAAGATGCGATAAAGGCCATTATAGGCTCGTTGCATAATGTAGGCTACTAAGAAATAACAAACCATCATACCTCATCAAAATATTAAATATTTGATTTCTTCTTGTGCTGACTAATTGGTCAAGAATAGAAAATACCACACATTCCAATTCTTGTCTTCTTTTTGTGATTTTTTTTTAAACTAACAATTGTTGTTTTCTGATCTTTTAATTATATATGAGTATCATTTAACGTATGCAGCAAAAAATAATTTGAACATTTCCAAATAAAAAAGAACGGATGTGTAACTTACATCTGTTGATTTAACTTTTCAGCACTGAGCTTAATAATTTTATTGAGATAGGTGAAATATTGCATTACATATGGTAGCCTACATTTAGCTGTGAGAAAGTATGAAAAATATAGGCCTATTTTCAGAAAAATTTAAAACTGGAAATGGTGATGTTTTACAAATATACCCATTACTTCAGAATAGTACTCATCTGACTCTTACATGGGTACATACTTCTTCCTCTGTGAATTTAAGAATGAAATACTGAATTCAGAAAAAGCCGATTTTTTTATTCTAAGCAATTTTCAGTACAATTTCAGTTTAAAAAAGACTCAACTGGTAGTTGACTTTTATTTCACTAAGGTTGTTTATGACTTTCATCTGTCGTTGAGAAGATTCTGTGTAACGTTATGGTATTAAGTTACATAAATGTTTAAATGTTGCAATAACTCAAGCAAAGTGTGTTGGCGTGATGATTTAAATATTTGGTAGCCCAGTAGGCCTACTGCTTCTTTGTGATCACTCTTACATTAACTTACAGTTTACGTTGTTACCGTATATGATGTATTTGTTTTTATTGCTTTAAATTTTAAATTGTTTTATTTTGTCTCATAACTACGAGTGGACCATTTATAAGAGATTGTCTGATCGTATAAGAAGCAAGGCACAAGCCTCCCGCTGTTTAGGACGATCCAACAGTCAAACTCATGAGAATCCTCACCAGGAGGGCCAATGAACACTGACCTTCTCTGTTTTGTACTCCCTTTCCCCCTTCAAGGTTATCCCCCTCTAATATCGATAGGACTTATGCATACATTTCATATTGTTAGTATGCTGTAACACGGATCACATACCAGCAGTATTTTATTATAATTACTTATTATAATTGTCCTACTCAATTGAGTTTACGGAGAAATTTGAACTAACCAGGATAAATGCGATTATAGGAAAAATTTTAATTTTGAACACGAATTAATGGATATGTGATGCAGTTCTCTTTAGAGTGAAACAATTTTTCGATAGTCTCATACAGATTCTACAGATGCTTGGTTTTCCAACTGCATTTTTGAGGAGAAAAAGGAGTAGGAGAGTAATGAGCAGGTTGCCAGAGAAGAGGGAGGTAATAATTTTGCTTCAAGAGTTACTTTAAGAAGCTAGGAGATTCTTCGACATACCTTAGTCTTATGACAGAGGACGAAGAAAATACTTTCTTACTTAAGAAAGGATTTCGGTATTCGAAAACCAAATCCCTTGGCTCCTTATGAGGGCAGAAATGACTTTGGTGATCAAGTAACCAAGGAGATTGCCATCTTATTAGTTATTTGTTTCAGTTTATATCACAACTTGTAACTCAGAGATAAATCTAAATATAAAAATATAGATAAAATTATAAAATGCATTAAGATGGATATTCTGGTAGCCTATAGTGCTCTCGTATTCATCGTCCCCAGTCGGCACTTCCTTTTGCGGTCTGCCGGATTATATTATTGTCGATTGAGGGTAAACAGTAATTTTCACTCTCAAATGCAGCTCGTGGCAAGCCCTGTTGCCAAGTCAATCTAATAACAAAAGTAATATATTGCTACATTTTAGCGTTTCTTTGAATCTCGTTTCCGACGGAGACATAACAACACTTGAACATGCGGCTATTAACGAGTGTGTCCTTCTTGCATTAAAGAAACAAGACTTCAAAGACCGCACCGATGGGGACGATGATAGCGAGAAGACTAGTAGCTAAAAGTATAGCATATAATTTCTAATGCTTTATTCAAGCTGGAGATCTATATGGTAATTTGGTATTTCAAAAGAGTCTAAATCCTTCCCAAATAAACTGACACATTAAATTATTACTATTATTATTGATATTATTATTACTGCTATTTTTATTATTGTTATGCTTTAGGGTCTATTATTATTTATATATCTCAAGTGTAAAAATTTAGTTTCAATATTAAAACTCCGTGCCTTTGCACCCCTCAAGGGACTAGGCCTACCATCCTACCGCTGCTACATCTACCAAAGGTAGGTGGCAGGATTTGGGGCATGTGGTCAGCATGCCGTTAAGGATGGTACTATGTCCATGAGTATTTTATTCACATATTTGAAGGACAGCATCAGCCGTACCTACACCACTTTAGAAGTAAATATTGAACTTTCCGCAAACAGATTGTTTGGATGAAACCAATTATTAAACCACTTCATGCAATCCAAAGCTTCATAGGCCTATTCTAAACCTTTTTTTGTATGCTTTTACTTTTGATGTTAGATTAATGTAAGGTAAAGCGTTCCCTATACAGGCCATGGAGGCCCAGAGGTTTCCAGGAGGTTGAGGCTCCCAGATTTTGGACAATTCGGCACAGGAAAGTGGTAAGGTTGTCAGCCTTACACACCAGCCGCCTTTACTCCCAGGATTGCTCCTGGTACTCATTTCTGTTAGAGGCTGAGTCAACCCCAGGGCCATAGTGCCACCAGAAGGATTAGGCCAATTGAAAAACTCCAACGACCTCATCGGGAATCGAACCCGCGACCTTCCGGTCTGTAGCGCAGCGCCTCGACCACTACGCTACGGCGTACCCCCATGTGTTACATACTGTTGATAATTCTACAAAGTTGTCAAGATTTTGTAATCGGTGCATACTGTAGGTGGAGGCAACTTCTACATATACAACTTTCTTCAAGGCAATGCCGACAGACCCTTTTAATCCACAGTAAATAACTTGAAATGAGGGTGTCTTGGACAATAGAGTTGTATATTCTGGATTTTCGGCGTGTTTTCTTGGGCGTTGAACTTGCCTGACAGCCAATAGAATTTCGTGTGCAACCAATCAGTGCTCATTTCTGAATTTTTGACATTTAAGCTATGACTCCACGTGAGGCACCAGACGAGTGCCGTTCAGTCAGTACCATACCACTCCTTAAGTGCCAGACAATGGCTTAATCCTCAAAGCATCCCGACTGTCTACGTAGGTTTAGCCTCCTCCACAATTCAATCCTGCCATGGATTTCTTCAATTAGATGCGTGGTGTTTTGTTTGGAGCACTCTGATATAAACGAATCCAAAATGTCTATCAAAACTCTGCATAAACTGTTTCTGCAACAGTCTGAAATATCCTACGGTGAATATGGGTACTTCCCATACGTAGAATATTCACTGCCATAATCGTCCTACAGAAACCGCCCCAAATGTCCGACATGGAATTAAATCCATAACTTTTTTTTTAATAAGGAAGGTATTTCCCTGCTTCACGATTTCAGCTTTCACAATTTGAAAGAAAACTATATGCCTGCCATTATTATTATTATTATTATTATTATTATTATTATTATTATTATTATTATTATTATTATTTCTTTTCACTCCTTCTTAGGGAGGTTTGCTTTATACTATACATCGACTGTACACATAGTCATTATTTTATTGTTGAAGGGAGATTCAGGAACCTCCGGACTGTCGCACACGTGCCCAGCAGTAGGCCTACGGCCTTCTGCACCATTGTGATGAAACCTTTTTCTGGAATGCTTAGCTCTTTCAAGTTCTTTGGGAGCGTTTTCGGGACATGGCATGACAAGAGGTATTATTATCACCCTCTCTTGCCTCCATATTTATTATTATTAATGTATTTATTTATTTATTTATTTACTTTGTGCTACACAAGCGGAATGATTTAATTAATGTAGCTACATAAATTAAATATACGAATTAAAATATGCTATAACTAAACTAAAACATAACTAAAAGCAAAGAATCAAACAAGCAAAACAAAGACTAAACTAAAACTAAAAACAGAAAAAATAACAAACAAAACAATCTATAAATAATTATTCAAGACAAGATAATACCATTTGGAAAATATACAAAGTGTAATCATGAAATAATGATTTAAATAATATTAATGCAATGCAATAACCTCCTTCATTTAACTCTTTAAATGGTTTGTAAATGAAGCTATGATCGAGATATATTCTACTTGATAGTTCATTGTATTTGGAGCATTATTATTATCACTATTATTATTATTATTATTATTATTATTATTATTATTATTATTATTATTATTATTATTATTATTATCATTATTGTTGTTGCTGTTGAAGAGATTGAGGAGAATAATGTAGAGTTTACGCTACATTTGATTCTAGTTTTGGTGTTCAGCCTGTAACGGTTCGCGGGTTGCAAAACCAATTACAGCCACGGTGTCGCTACAGTCAGAGCAGAGGTTATCTTCAGTATCATCGGGGGCACAATCTGGGTATTTATAGCTCTTAGAAACAGTCTACTTTATATTCTTATGCAATTAAAACTCCCTGGTTAACTGGTATGAGTGTTGTTTATTTTAATATAATTACAGAACAGTTAATAGGCTTTTTGTAGAATATTCGTCGTATGTGAACTTCGACTTCAGATGAGTGGATTTCGCTATTAAGGTGTCTTTCTCCCTAACCTCGCGTATTCACAAGAATGCCTTGTAAAGTCGTTGATTCACTGGTACTTACAGTTTGATACACACTGAATTTAAGTTGGTACTCAGCTGTAATTAAGCCGTACCTCAAACCTGAATATATTCGTAGATTTAAATAATACTGCAGTAAATGATACTTAAATCATTTACTGACCGAAGAATATTAATAGCTTCCCGACTTCTATTAAGTCGGAAGCTAGATGCTGAGAAGATCGCCTCCACTCACTTAGAGCGTAGACGAGAGAGTGTCGATACCAATTTCTGCGTGTCCCCACTTCTCATCGTTCAAAGTCCAATACGCCTTGTATTTCTTTTAGCCTCTAATAGCTATGTTTACAGCAAATTACATTGTGTATCAGAATCTTCAGATACAAACCCTTATTTCATTGGCTATGCTCCTTACCCAGCATAGACGCTAATACACGTGGATGGCAGTACTTGCCCACGCTGTCAGTAACCAGAAATGAAGCTAGATTCCCCGAAGCGCCATAGAGTAAGAACTTTCCCACTTACTAAGTCTTTAAATTTCAATAGAGCCAGTAAGCTCTTCTTTCTCTACGTTTTTAGTTCAATAGCAGTGAGTTTCGTGATGAATGACTGTCTCCTACACCCCACTGAGATCCTTTAGTATAGTTCTTAAGCCTATTCTTACGTTCCGGGAAATCTGTCTCGTTTCAATATTCACACAAGTCCAGCCGGAACATGATATTGCAAATGTTATGTTCTTATTCCATTTCTGCTGTAACTTGTTCAGATAATTGTAGTGAATTTAACTTATTCCTATAATGTTCTTAGAAATGCAAAGCTATAATTGATTAATATTTATATTATTATTCTAATTAATAAGTTTATATAATAAACTTATTTTGTTCATTATAATTATATGGGCGGAGTAATTCAATTGCAAAATAGCAATCGTCTCACATGCCCAAGAGAATTCTACGAAAATTTATGTTTTGTATTCAAAATTTCAAATTTACGGAGTAATTCTGTTTTACTCCTGACATGAAGTGCTTAGTGTGACGTAAGTGAGCAGAGTTTGTTATGGATCCCAGTACGATGACCTTTGTGCTAACTCGTATTCTATAACATGGAATACTTTCCACCCTTCTCACAGTACTACGATTTGTTTTGATGAGTGAATGACATTTCCTATACCTGGCACAACTGTTTCATTCATCCTTCTCATACTACAATATTTCCTTACTCTCTCACACACTACACCCTTCGCACACGGTAGGCTATCTTAGATCGTGACCACAGATACCTCACCTCATCAGGTAATACTGAAACATTAATACAAAACCTAATTTACCCTATGAATATAAACACTTGAAAACACTTACTACATATATTCTAACCTAGATAAAAGCGTGACCGGATATATTTGGTACAACGTCCAGATTTAAAAAGAGATAACAACAATAAAAGATCGACGGATATAAGTGTCGAGGTCCGTATTACAATTAAATAACAACAATATAATCGGCATAGGATATATTTTATGCACGTCCAAAGAATTTCACACTTTTAGAGGTTATATTGAAAGCCTACATTTCGCTTTATATTTGTTCCGCGGACATGTATACTTACAATAATAATACCCTCAGTTTCAGTGCCTTAATTCTAGTGAAATGACCCGAGCCTACTCCACTGCTGTTTCACCCATTTAACTGGTTACTCTTTGTATGGCCTCACAAATGAAAGATTGTACCGTCCCACTACTTTATTAGTTTTTGGGATCAGTCACTTCATAGCAGATACCATTAAAAATGTTAGTCACTATAAACGGTCCTATATTACCATAACTAGAGACGAGACATTCTTTTATCTACTACATCTGACAGATTCTTTTCCCTCTTTTTCTTTTTCTTTTTCTTTTTATGTTTGTGGTAGTGATGTTTAGGTTTCTTTTGTGGTTCCTTAATAGGCGTGGTGCGGCCCAATTTACTCCTTAAAATTCCCAAGATATCAGATTCTCGCAATTTTTCAGTACCCCCTTTTCCATTTTCCCCACTATAATTTCCCTGATCACGGACATTTGTCTCACACATGTTTACCTCATAACTCGCTCCTACTTCGTATGCTTTCTCTACAAATGTATTATTAACTTCATCAATTTCCGTGCGTTTCTGATACTGATCTGGCGGTCCGCCATTCTGATTCTCAATATTATTGCTTGGGCTCGATAGGCCTACATTCTGCATAATTGAAAATTCTTCCCCTTTATTATCTAATTGCACAGTTGATAAACTTTCAATAATAGAACATTCGTCTTGGAAAGCTAATTCCCGTTCGGAGCATGTATGATGATTTGTTGCATGAGTCGTGGGAACCGGAATTTCAGAACTTTTACTTTCATCTACGAGAACTGGTACCTTTAAATCTCTTATATATGCTTTAACCTGTGGTGGACATAAGATTTGTTGATTTGACTTTTTATTCAAATCGTCAGACACTTCTACGGTATTTACGTCATCTCTATTTATTTGTGGGGAGTCCCCTGAGGTCACTGGGCACGAGTTAGATGAGATATGACCTGCTATCGCATCTATACTGAGTTTAAAGCCTCGGGCTGACACCTGTCACTTCCTACACCTGCTGTGTCGGCTTGAGAGTGATGAAAT
Organism: Ectobius pallidus; assembly: GCA_964059195.1. Taxonomy (NCBI): domain Eukaryota; kingdom Metazoa; phylum Arthropoda; class Insecta; order Blattodea; family Ectobiidae; genus Ectobius; species Ectobius pallidus. Next base: position 135,516,791 of record CAXKWD010000004.1, read on the forward strand.
GCATTCCGACTAGGATCTAATCTATGTTGTGAATCTGGCACGTGGCTACAATTATCCGTCCCGTTATTTTGATGAGGAATGTACCGACCGTCTTGTAACTGTCCATATCGGTAAACTTGATCTACATTTCCTCTCTCTTGTTCCTGGAAAGCTATGTGATTTATTCCCACGCTTTGAGGTCGTGACCTATTTCTGTCATCAGTGTGATTATTGTTGGCGTTACGTAAACCATTATTAGTATTTTGGTTTTCTCTGTAACTATTATTATTTACCCTCTCATTCCTTCCATTTCCGTAATTAGAATTATTCTGATTTCTTCCGTTATTAGTCCACGGCTTATTTCCCCTGGCATCCTGATAACCTTGTGTAGGCCTACCATTACCATCATTATAATTCTCATTATTTCGGCTGGCACCTGCGTACTGTGCTTGATTTCCTCCACGATTTTGAGGGTTATGGTATCGCTGATAACTATGGAATTTCTTTATGGCTCTCTCGCCCTCCTCAAACTCCGTTAACAAGCTAAGCATCTGCGCGTAAGTTTGTGGTCTTGCCACAGTTAACAATTTATGAATATCTGGACCGAAGTGTTTCATTGCAATTTGGATGACCTCTTTTTCGGAAACTATATTTAGCGACTTGGCTAATTTTATAAGTCTTACGAAATGTTCAGTACACGACATTTTCCCTTGTTCATTATAATGCCCTGAATAGAGTTCAGTCCTAGCTTCACTCTGACGTGAATCGCTCCAATATTTATCCATAAATAACTTTTTGAATTCTTGGTACCCAGTTCCCTCTCTCATCACAACTGGCATCCAGTCTTTACAACTACCTCCAAGCGACCTCTGAACAACCAATATCTTAAATTCTTCACGAATGCCTTTAACTTTAAAGTATGTCTCTAGCTCTCTTATAAATTCATGAGGATTAGCATTTTTCTCATCATTATAATAAGGCAAAGGCCAATCTAAATCCGCGATTTTATTTACATGGGTATTATTATAACCAGTTACTGGGATAACAACATTGTCGTGTAGGCCTAGGTCACCTCGCGAATTTTCTGATTCTAGGCTTATGCTCGGAGTCCTCAGTTCACTATCTTGACTCCCGTGTGGGTTAGTATTTTCCCCATTCGAACAATGAATTAATTGTGAACAAACCCCTCTACCATTAGCCTGAATTCCGGTACAAGAAATGTCATTACTCATCCTACTTAGTTTATCAGTGTGGTCATTAACCTCTTTAGTCACATTATTCTGTATTGCAACTATTTTGTTTAGTTTAGTTTCAATGTCATTCCTCATCCTACTTATTTTATCAGCATGATCATTAACCTGCCCTTGAATATTAGTACTTATTACCCCCATATCCACTGACAAAGCTTGAACTAATTTATCCTCCAAGTTTTTATTCTGAGTTCTTATATCCTGCTCTATTTTCTGTTCCAACTGTTTCTTATTTTCTTCGACTTTGTTTTGCACATGGTCGATCCTTTTAGTTAATTTTACAGTTGTTACTTTACATTCGTCTGAGAGTTTATTTACCCTATCCTCAGTTTTCTTTGATTTTTCAGATAATTGGTCAATAACTAATCTCAGCTCACTGGTACTCCTATCCAATTTTTCCCCTATCTTTCTAGTTTCCTCTAAGTTTTTGCTACTATTTTCCTCCATCTTGCTATCAATCTTTTCAGCTAATTTACTGTTATTTTCTTCTAACTGTTTAGCTAATGTCCTACTATTTTCCTCTATTTTGCTACTCAATCTTTCATCCCTCTTTTGATTCTGTATTTGCATATCAATTATGAAGTGCTTCATCCATGAAGGCGGTCCCTCATTTACTTGATTTGACATAGTATTTTCACAAGGCATATCCTCCTGAACTAATGGAATCTCTTGTTCCCTCTCCTCACTAGTCTCCTGATTAATTACTAGTCTTTCGTTATCTAATAGCGTTTCAGATTCACTACTATTAATTTCCTGGTCATCTATTACAATTTCGTTCCCTTGGATTTGATCTATCTCACTATTAGTTAGCACATCTTGACCGTTATTCATTTCCTCAATTTCCATATTTGAAATTACGGCTTTTCCGTTCCTTAACGTCATCATTTCTACACAACCCTAGCTTTATTTATTGCACTGGGATCACTCAATGTATAAAAATCATGCTCACTCACCTTTGCATACATATAAATCATACCCTTCACAAAACACAAATACATATAATACCCTCTTATAGCTAGCAATAATACCCTCTTATAAACTAGATTTTTACAAGGCTTTTTACTGCTGCTCCGGTATTCTATCTTCGGTCTGCCCACTCCTGATTCTTCTTACTCGGATCTTGAATTTATCTATCCCGTTAATCGTTGCAATGTCTGTAGTCTCTACTTAATGATGCGTGTAACAGTTATTGTTTTAATTTAAAATATTCTGATTCAACACAATTTAGCTTCGAGTCTTTTCAAGCCCCATCGATTGGGTAAGCCACGTATGTAACGGTTCGCGGGTTGCAAAACCAATTACAGCCACGGTGTCGCTACAGTCAGAGCAGAGGTTATCTTCAGTATCATCGGGGGCACAATCTGGGTATTTATAGCTCTTAGAAACAGTCTACTTTATATTCTTATGCAATTAAAACTCCCTGGTTAACTGGTATGAGTGTTGTTTATTTTAATATAATTACAGAACAGTTAATAGGCTTTTTGTAGAATATTCGTCGTATGTGAACTTCGACTTCAGATGAGTGGATTTCGCTATTAAGGTGTCTTTCTCCCTAACCTCGCGTATTCACAAGAATGCCTTGTAAAGTCGTTGATTCACTGGTACTTACAGTTTGATACACACTGAATTTAAGTTGGTACTCAGCTGTAATTAAGCCGTACCTCAAACCTGAATATATTCGTAGATTTAAATAATACTGCAGTAAATGATACTTAAATCATTTACTGACCGAAGAATATTAATAGCTTCCCGACTTCTATTAAGTCGGAAGCTAGATGCTGAGAAGATCGCCTCCACTCACTTAGAGCGTAGACGAGAGAGTGTCGATACCAATTTCTGCGTGTCCCCACTTCTCATCGTTCAAAGTCCAATACGCCTTGTATTTCTTTTAGCCTCTAATAGCTATGTTTACAGCAAATTACATTGTGTATCAGAATCTTCAGATACAAACCCTTATTTCATTGGCTATGCTCCTTACCCAGCATAGACGCTAATACACGTGGATGGCAGTACTTGCCCACGCTGTCAGTAACCAGAAATGAAGCTAGATTCCCCGAAGCGCCATAGAGTAAGAACTTTCCCACTTACTAAGTCTTTAAATTTCAATAGAGCCAGTAAGCTCTTCTTTCTCTACGTTTTTAGTTCAATAGCAGTGAGTTTCGTGATGAATGACTGTCTCCTACACCCCACTGAGATCCTTTAGTATAGTTCTTAAGCCTATTCTTACGTTCCGGGAAATCTGTCTCGTTTCAATATTCACACAAGTCCAGCCGGAACATGATATTGCAAATGTTATGTTCTTATTCCATTTCTGCTGTAACTTGTTCAGATAATTGTAGTGAATTTAACTTATTCCTATAATGTTCTTAGAAATGCAAAGCTATAATTGATTAATATTTATATTATTATTCTAATTAATAAGTTTATATAATAAACTTATTTTGTTCATTATAATTATATGGGCGGAGTAATTCAATTGCAAAATAGCAATCGTCTCAAGCCACATGAACAGCGATTTCCTCTGTCACTATTAGGACGGCGCTGTTATATCCTGAGGATACTGGTCGGTCCATCGAGCCCATGTTGATAAATGGCGTCCAGTAATTCATCATGTGGTCTGACACGACACCGATTCCCTCCTCAGTCACACCATCACCCGCCCTGCCTCAAGCCTAGCACGATTCTTCTAATGGAGTGGAAAATTCGTGGTTTTGTTTTGTTTCTGGGGGACTGCATTCACAGTGTGTCACGACACTAGCTACAAATTGGAGAATATCCGAGGAATTGACTCCGATGTGTGAAATGACAAAAAATGAGAGACCTAAAAGTAATCAATCTTTCATTGACACGCATCATTTTGTTCAGTTTATCAACGACAGATCCTACGTACGCTACTTGAAACATGTTATGTGATTTCTAGAACCTCGATTGGAGTTATCAGCAACATCACATAATAATATAAGGAAAACCCCGGCGTGCTTTCATAATAATAACACTATTTTCGTCAAGTGGATAATAATGAGGAAATAGACCACATCGCAGTTGACCGTTGGATTAAGATAGTGTAGTATATCCCTCTTTTTTACTTTATGTCTCTACTGATTGGTATATTTTAAACGGTGATGTACTGCAACTTAGGCCTGTGGCCCTCGCCGGTGTGCAAAAATTTTGTCCCGCAGGAGTTCTTTCACATTCCCGTAAATTTATAGACATGAGCCTGTCACATTTATGCACACATAAATGCCATCGATCTGGACCGGAATAGAACCCTCAAACTTGGACACAGAAAGCCAGCGCCACTCAGGTCGTAATTATGTCACGAGCCAGAGTTCTTTCTGAGACATACAGAGAGACCATGTAGGCCTATTACATTAATTCAGGACATAGATGGCATAGGCTATAACCTCATTGTTGTTGTTATTGTTATTATTATTATTTTTATGATTACTGACATTTCAGTAGTCTACTAAAAACACGCTAGCACGTAATTCCGAAAAAAGATTTAATTGTTTCCACTCGTTTTGAAAAAAAAATTATATGAAATTAAGCGATACTGATTGTGTTTTGTTCACAGAAAACAGTCACTTTGCTTATAGGTCCATGTAATTAATTACTTTTAATATCACTCTGTCAATCTAAAATACATTTAATATAATTCAAATTCTATATATTTTGTTGATTATTTACGAGGGTTGGAAGTTTAATAGTGGTAACACATCTATAAAATCAAGGTGAATTACAGGAAGTTCAAAACGCTTTTGTTGGATGTTGGTCGGATATACAGCACACTTAAGACCTAACAGGAGCCTTCTATCACTACAAATGCCAGTAACCAGAAGAAATTGAGCTGGTTCTATCAACCGGTCTAAATGAATTTTGGATCTGACAGATAGCCAATCATTAAAAATAATTCAATACCTTAAAATTATTTTTGATTCGCAATAATATTCATTAACATAATGAACTGTTTCAAGATTGGTTAAACAATTTTACTCATTATGATGAATGATGAGGGTACGCATGATTGAACCTCCGCCGGTAGGAAGTGAAAAACAAGTGACAGGCTTGGACGCATTTTTCTCCTTTTCGGTATGGAATTATTGTGAATCAAGAATAATTTTAAGGTATTGAAATATTTTTAATGATTGGTTTTCTGTCAGATCCTAAATTTATTTTAGACCGGTTGATAGAGCCAGCTCAATTTCTTCTGGCTTCTGTGAAGGCATTCGTAGTGATAGAAAGCTCCTATTTTCTCTAAAGTATGCTGGATATCCAACCAACATCCAACAAAAGGTATTTGAACTTCCCGTAATTCACCTTGATTTTATAGATGTGTTTACCACTATAAACTTCCAACAATCGTATAACATTCGACGTGACTTGGAAGTAGCCTAGATAAATTTCCAAGTCACTCATAGCATTCATTACTTATGATAATTTTTCTTAGGGTATTTCTTTTTTGTTGTTGTAATTTTTGTTTTGAAGTGTAGCTTTTGGAATCCAGGCTTTAACTCTACCAGTCTGAAGAAATTTATTATTATTATTATTATTATTATTATTATTATTATTATTATTATTATTATTATTATTATTAGTAGTAGTAGTAGTAGTAGTAATAGTAGTAGTAGTAGTAGTAGTAGTAGTAGTAGTAGTAGTAATAGTAGTATTAGTAGTAGTAATAGTAGTAGTAGTAGTAGTAGTTACAGTAGTAGTTGTAGTAGCAGCATTAGTAGCTTTCTATTAGGCCTATAACTAAAAATGAACAAATGTAACTTATGATAATACAATTAAGGAAAATTATAAACTTAACAATAATAGGCCTATGAAGAAGTATGTGGTAGGCCTACTTATCTTCTTTAGATACCAGTAAACAAACTACATTACTTCACATACGGTAATTTTAAGCATGGCTGGCACACAAATCTCTGTGGATGCTTTTGACCCACACCCTCTTTCTGATGGAAACACTCTCTCATTCCCTTACATGTGTCTCCTTTCCTCTGCTCTTCTCATTTCTATCTTGTCCCGACCTCCCTCAGTCCATTTTACAGATTTAATGGCTAATTTCACTCTGACCCTGAGAAGGTAGAGACACACCTCCCTTTTAGCGTTCTTTTCTTGCTCCTTTTTTCAGTCTTCTTTTACTAGTTTCGGTCTTTAGAACCACATAGAGTGATGCAGTAGAAACATATCCGGGAGGTCTCTGAGTAGCAGAGGACGCTCTTTGGTATAGGAAACCTCTTTTGCTTGCTACTCGAGCCAATTTGTATTCCAAGCGGGCATCAGGAAAAGTAATAACACAGAAAGAATCTGGGGGATATGGATGTGGAAGGATGAGGGGTTGAGCTTCAATTCACAGGCAAAAGCAATCGAATTGAAAATGTTTCCGAAAATGTACGCTGTACTGCCTTTTCAGTCCTATATGTAACTTATAGGTCGTGCCTTCCTTCACAGTATGTTACAGTTATACTGGAATGGGTGTGTAAACTTGAGGATACTAGAGAAATTCAATGGATATTAATTCAAACTACGAAGTTTATTTAATGTAGAAATATTCGCACTCCAAGACAGCTAAGCTCTGCAAGGGAATAATGAAATGAATAGCTAAGCTCTGCTAGTGAATAATGAAATGAATAGGGTTAGATCCAGCAGTGTAGTAGAGGGTATACACAGGTATACGCTGAAATCCTCTGCTTTGGCCTTACTTTTTTTTCTGCCGATCCGCCATTGACTTGAAATGAAATTTGTAACCAGAATAATTAATAACTTTTACTAGCCTTGAGTACTATGTAGACTGCCTTCTGATTTAGGCTTTAATAAAAGTGTGACCAACAGTAACTCGAGTTTTAGAGGTATCGATAGATTTGAGCCCAGTGCTACCAGCATAGCTACAGTAAGTGTAAAAATGTTACACATGGTTAACGCAATTAATTGAATTTATACATGAGTGGTTGCATTGGATCATATCATTAGTTAATAATGTGGGTCTACATAAAAATGGCACTAGTTTTTTCAACTGCTCTAAAACTCCTGAAGAAAATTGCATTGTGAAATACAAATAATGCAATGTTGAAACTGCTTATTATTACATTTGTTGTATTGTTATAAGTTATTATCTCAGTTCATCATATGTTTGTGTGAACTTAACACCATATCTATCGAAATAAACAGGGCTCTGACTTTAGATATACAGGGTGTTTCAAAAACACTCTTACAATCTTCGGCCATGGGTTCCTTACACGAAAAGAAGGAAAAAAGTTCATAAGAACATGTCCCATAGTCCCATAGTCCTTTGTTTTCTCGTTAGGAACTGTTCAACACATTGGTACACCCATAACACGTCAACACACAAAACTTATAATAAATGCTCAAAATGTCCTCCTCCTGCTTCTAGACATGCATGCACTCATCGAATCATGGACTGTCGCATCCCGGATGAAGAAACCTTTCATCGACGTGTCATGGAAACCTGCGAAACCATTCGACACCATCCCGGAATATTTGAAAGGGTGCGACAGTCCATGATTCGACGAGTGCATGCATGTCTAGAAGCAAGAGGAGGACATTTCGAGCATTTATTATGAGTTTTGTGGGTTGGCATGTTTTGAGTGTACCAATGTGTTGAACAGTTCCTAACGAGAAAACAAAGGATTATGAACCTTGAGATCACGTCGCTGAGGATGCTTGCCGTAGACGCAGGCGAAACGTCCGGTATCTTAACCGATAAACCACGGCCAGTCGGCCACAAAGCCCGAAAAAGTTTAACCAAATGTAGGAAATATTGGGTATTTACATCGTGACACATGCAGAGAAATATTACACAGCCATTAAATTTACATTTATTAAAAGTCCCATCACGGTACAAGCTCAGTACAAGTAGCCTAATGGTCCAGGCAACAAAAGAAAAATATGGGAAAAAAATATCATGTGGTTTTAAAATTTGGCGGAGATGTGGGGAAAGTGTCCTAAACAACACACTAAAAATTCCTTTTGATGGGGGTGAGCGGGGTTAGGGATACGTTTAAATATAGTTAAATTAAATTTCCTACAAAATTGATCTGAATCATATTTCTGTAGGATTAATAGTTTTTATCAAAAAAGGGAGCACATGGTACGATCTCAATCAAACTAGTTCTTAGAGAAATATACTTACTAAAGGTTAACGTTACAAATAAAACTGATTATTATTATTATTATTATTATTATTATTATTATTATTATTATTATTATTATTATTATTATTATTATTATTATTGTAAAGCTCAGCCATTGTACGTTTCGTTAAAAAAAATACCGGTATTTTAAAAGAGGTAAGGAATTAATATATTTAGAAATTGTAAGAATAGTAGGCCTACCTAAATAAATGTTTACTTGTCTATGTAGCTCCTGAGAATGTTTGCACATCCTATTTTGTCACTGTGAAACTAGGTATGGTGGAAGATATGGATGCCCAAAAGCTGGCATTAAATGCTCATCCGTTTGTGGAACCTGTCATCATACATGGACCAAAATGTTTCCATTAGAAGAAGAAGACGAGTTTAAAATTGATGACATCCAAGCAAAAACTGTCGTTTAGGCACTCTTTAATCAATGTTGTATATGTGTGTATAAGTACTGAGTGTTCAGTAGATAGAAAAATATAACCCTAACTTATCATACAATGTACTAGAATTCCAATATTGGAGACTGAAAAAATAGACAACTAAACATTCATTTAAAGTAATAGTAGGCCTACTAGGTCTTATAATTTCTAAATATATCTAACTCTTTACAATTTTTCAAAGCAATATTCTAAACTAAATATAACGGTTAATAGACCTGGTTTATATTTCTTATAACGTGTGCTCATAACATGTGATTTTTATAAACTTTATATAATAATAATAATAATAATAATTATTATTATTATTATTATTATTATTATTATTATTATTATTATTATTATAAGAGCTTTATGTGTAATATTTACCTTTAGTACGAATATTATTCTAAGTAATAATTTGCTTGGCATGATGCAAATTAAATTATTATCTGCCCTCTCTTTTTTGTTTGAAAATATATATGTAGCCTAGGTGTATGTAAAACAGAATTTCCAGAACTATGTCATACCTCATATCCTTCTATTTCCTGAAGTATTAATTCTACAGAAATATCATTCAGATCAATTTTATAAGAACTTTTATGTAAGTTAGTTTAATTTTGTGCAAAAACTGATTTTTTATAGAACCCATAATTTTTGTGTATTCAGGGAAAACTGAGAGAAACGATATTTAAAAGTGCCCTCAATCCCCGCTCACCCCCTATCCATTAGGATTTTTACTATGTTGTTTAGGACACTTTCCCTCACATCTCTGCCACATTTCAAAAGTACAAAAAAAATTTCTCCCTATTTTTCCTTTGTTGCCTGGACTATAGACCTAATGTATTTTCCATTACATGTAGGCCTACTGTGCTTGTACCGTGATCGGATTATTAATAAATGCAACTTTAATGGTTGTGTAATATTTTCCTACTTGATTCACGATGTAAATACACAATATACAGCTTATATACAAAGATATAACCCCTAGATATAGAGAAAGTACAATGTATGGTTTTCTTTCGAAATCTCGAAATTTGACCGACACTTAAAATTGTTATAATTTTTGAACATTTGAAAACAAATTAAAAAATGACTACTCATTTTAAAGTCAATTTATTTCCCTACAACTTATTTCCTGAGAACTTTTCTGTAGGCCTATACCTATCGGCTGAACCGCTAGAAGGTAAAGCGTGTCGAAAAGCGCGAGGCGATAGAGCATTTTCGAATATTTGCAATTTCCGCTGGAGGATATCTCGAAAACTATTGGGAATAGAAAAAAATGTTTTGAATCAAACTTGTAGGAAATTTTATGAGTTTGAATTTTGTATACAGCAACTTATCCTCTATGATGTACCATTGTTTAGATATAAGCGAATAACCTAAAAAAGGGAACTTCTGCGGGCCCCCCTGCTCCCCGCACACCCCCACCCTCGGGAACTTTTAATATGTTGTTCAGGGCACTACCTCCGACAACTCTGCTAAATTTCAAAACTACACGATGTTTTTCTATTTGGTGTTTTTCGATCTTTATTATCTGGAGTAGAAGCAAATGACACGAAAATGACAAAATAATAACGTAAAATTGAAATAAATGTCCTAAAAATATAAAATGGAATAAAAAAATACCTAATAAAAAATTGTATTTCTATAGTGTAGAGGCCATGATTAGGATCTGTCTACAAGTTGGCAATGTCTATGCAGCATCAATAAAAAGATGACATGTGATCAGAATCCGGGCTCTGGTTATCAATATTGTATTTATTATTTTACGAGGTTTATAATGCTTCATCATACATTAAATTTTATATTATTTTCATATCTCCTTTTGCTCATAGGCAGCTTATATACGTATATTATATATATGACAAATATGATTAATTTGTTAGTCAAACAAGCTACAACTAGACTTGTAAAGTTGTTCCAGTGTTCAGTCCTTCTGAATTTACATAAAAACAAGTGGAAGTAGGTGCGATAAAATGAAAGTGATACAAATAAAAAATATTACGTTATGACGATAGATACTTGCGATTGGGTCAAATTCCACATATTCTTATACTGGAATAGTCACTCATTCACTAGCTAAAGTGCTAAATAATCATGGGACTTTAATTACAGATGTGTAGGCCTACTTCTGCTTAGGCTATATTATAATTTTGTCTGGCAGGAAAAAATTCTTAAACGTGCCTGTAAATCTGTAGACATGGGACTGCCACATGTAGGCACATGTAAATGCCATGAACTAGGTTGGGATTGAACCCATGAACTTGGAAACAAAGAGTCACTGTCTGCTTTAATGATGTTGATGGCCATGATGCCGATCATCAAGATGGATAACGACGATGGCGGTGATAATGACGATGACACGTTATACACTAAAAGCTTTATAATGGGAAGAACCCTTTTAATATTGGAAAGGATATTAATGTAAAGTTGTGGGACGGGCGAGAATAGGCAACGGGGAATGAAAATGAGAGGATAAAGGAGATGTACAAAATACACATTAATAAACCTTCTGCCTACAGCCTAGCCACCCACACTACACGTCCTCATAAAGTTGAAGCCGACAGAGATAAAAAGGCATTAAACAAGTTTGTATATTGTCACTTTTCAATAGCAGTCTATGACGGTCATCCAACCATCTCCGCTATGACCCAGCACTTTAATAGCCATATAAAAGCACATCCATTTCAATTCACATCTTTCCTCTCTTCTTCTCTGTCTCAACTGCTCTCATCAAACTGAATCGAAATAAAAGACCAACAACGTACCTACAACTTTTGATATATGAAAGAAACATTGATGTCACTACAGTAATGTAGAAGCCGAGCAAACTGATGCCTGGTTTCAATACAACACACATAAAAGCTTCAAAAGAACCCCCTTCCTCTCCCTTCACTTCACATTTCTCTATACATATATACAGCGCATGATGTGCAGCATCACTTTCTGTATATGTGGTCGGTGATCCATTGGCTTACCTACAGAGGGAGTGATACATACATATATATTATTTTCCCCCGAATTATTCTTTGGCTTTTCTATGATCTGATTCGACGGAGAGACTGATGGGCTTTTGATGGTCCAGAGTTCCGCCTGAAGCATTAAAAGATTATTCCAGCAACCAGAACATTCCATCATGTATACAGGTATATAGCGTACTCTCTCTCACTCTTCAATGAAAAAGTTACATTGACCCTTTCGAAATCCATCAACAGATCAGTTTTCTCTCCTTTATGCGTTATATTAACCTAACTTGTATCTCCTTTAGTTCAAACCCGAATCCCATCTCTGTACATGTTACAGGTCAGGTCAATTTAAATGTTATTTTAATAGCTACTTCTTATGACTATTTAACGACGGTTGGTACTACTACTTAACCCTGTAGAAGTCACTGAATTGCCGAAATTCCTTCCTTTCACTTGCGGTTTTTCTCTACATTCTAGTAAATCTACAGACAAGGGAATGTCACACTACGCAGACACAAATGCTTCCCACCTGGACAAGAATCGAACCCGAGAACTTGGGATAGGAAATCATATTTCATCAAGGCCGACTTACCTTTGTTCAAGAGTGAAGGTAACGACTTATGATTTGTCAACAGCAATTAATATGTCGTGAAGTTATAGTAAGTAGGATTATCCCTTGGATTTCAGACAATACTAACCAGCAACTATTTTCACTAAGACCAAAAATCCATTTCAGAATCTAACATATTAAACCTTCCTGAAAAAAGTTTGATTGGTATGTTTTGCCCGTCGTACAAGGGATCGTGCACAGCCGAGGTGGACTCTTATTTTCAATGGCAGCGTGAATGGAATATTGAAAAACTTGGCTGAAGTGCAAAAATTAAGAGTGAGTAAGATTATGATTCTCTGATTCCAATTATTTGTTGAAATCACAGGTAATTTTATTGATGATACTTGCTAGGAAAAACGAGAGTAGCCTATACCATAAAAACCACCGTCGAACTAAATTTTTCCATATAAATTACTCGCAGATTAAACCGGACTTTTAACTTGAAAGCAAGGGGACTAAATGCATGATCATGGGAAGGGTCCCTACTTATTTCTCCATTGACTTCTTTCTCCTTTGTTCTGTCGGTAGTAACAATATTTTCAGTTCGTATTATGCAGGCTGCATAATACGTCCTAAGTATGTTTAAATTGTATGTGTCCCCGTAATCTGAAAAAAATTTTGAATAATTTTGACTAATAATACATACGGTGAACAGCCTCTTCTTTGCACGGGGTGGATTAAATTCCAATAAGGACGTTGTAATGCAATAATGTGAGGAATTGTTCTTGAAACTAATTTTATTTTAATATTATTTGAAGATAACTTAACGTAAGAGTGACTTCTTAAAAAGAAATTTATCGTACAGTTTCTATAATGGGGTAAATTAAAATTCCCATGGCAACCGGAAGTTGAGGCTAAAGCAAAAGCATGATAATATGAAAGCAAGAATTTATTCATCAATAACAATATAAAATATTTACGTCTCGTTAAGTATGTATCTATTGGAATTAGCAAAGAATAAAACAGACCAGAAATATTATTAACGTAAGTTTGCCAAGTACCGTTATCGCAATTAAATTACTTTATTTATTTATCTATTTATTTATTTTCATTTCCTGTCCTTCATAATCCCCATATTTTACCTATGCAATGAGATACAAAGAACTTAATTCGAAAATCTTCGAGAGTAAACAAATAGCTTAAGAACATTTGTTGATTTCCATGTAACTTAGATCTAGCTGTTTCGAAGTGATTGATTCTACGACAGACGGAAAACAGTCAGAGGGTAAAGCAGAGGATCCCAAAAATGGAAATAATTCCCTCCAAAATTTGTATTTATATTTAAATAATATGGTTAATCAAGCAACAGACGCCTTAACTCTTATGAATTGTGTACCTAAGTCCAGGTTCATTGTAAAAGTTTTTCGAAATAATTAACTAAGAATACAGGTCCAGAAAGAAAAATGAGATTGATATTTTACTTAAAATTATGCATTTAAATAATTTGTATAAGCTTAGTAGTTATAATAACAACAATAAATGAGTGAAAATTCGAAAACAATAGGCCTACTATTATAATAATTCACAATATAGTGATAATTACACACATAAGGAACTGTGCTAATTTGTGTTGTGGCAAAGAAAATTGTAATACAAACTACTCAAATGCTCTCCGTTGACGAGAAAATAATCGTCGATCCCTATTTGTGCCCTTTGCATTCACAGTCATCCTTTAATCAGAAAGAACCTTAAACTTAACAGTAAAACCATAGCTAATTTTCTTTCTCATTATTTAGCACAAACATGGAAGCTCTGTAAGTTATGTTGCGTCTAATTTTACCAATAATGCGGTAGATTACCTCTCTATTTTTTAACTATACGATATTACATCGGGTGATCGCTTTACGTGAAGTTGTGTATTGTGCTTGGCAACTGAAAATATTAACGCCATAAGGTTAGCCTGTTAAGGTTTGCGACTGGAGAAAAGTAGATAAGTCTAATATAAGATTGTAGAGTTCATTTTTAATGCCTGGTACCTATTTCCACTGTTGTTCATGACTGTCAATGTTTAGAAAATTCACTTTAGGCCTAATTCGCAGCGCATGAAGTTATTCCTCTCATGAAGGATTCAAAAGACTCTATATAACATTCTTAAATTTACTGACCCAAATCTGACTGGATATATGAAATAGTGATATGATACTGATTTCTATGCTGCTGGTATGTTTCTTGTCTATTCCGCTTAGTGTATAAAATGATCTACAGGTCTGTGATTATAGATGCATTCCATGTAATATAGGATCGTATCTGCAAGCCCTTTATTGAGACATTTTTGCCTCTTCAAAGCAAGGATTTCGCTCGCTACGAACACGATAAGACAGAGGAAAGAGAAAGCAACGTTGTGGATACTATTTTATTTTATAAAAGATTCTGAAAAAGAGGTAAAGTTTAATATTAAAATGTGACAAATTTCAAACCGTATTAAGTCCACTTATGTATATTTTTCAGGAGAGAAGAAAAACTGTTTATACGTAAACTAAGGGAGGTGAAATAAAATACTAAAATTCATAATTACTGGAAGGACTTTATTTATTTAGTATCAATTCTATTTTAAATTACTTTTGCATCCATTCTATTTTAAATTACTTTTGCATCCGACCGCTCTGAAATGAAGAAAATATATTGGATATAATATGGCTTGACGTGTACGTATGAAATTTTTAAAAAATAATACTTCAATATTTGTAAAAAATTAACCAAAATTTGGTTGCCTAAGGAGTAAAAAATTGAAAACACTAGTTGAATTAGGCCTACTCCTGGCAAATAACGACTGGCAATGGTCATATTTTGTTCATATAGCTAAATTTTAGCATTAGACCTACTATTACCAATAACTTCTGAATAGTCTGCTGTGTTTACCCACATTTTTGCTGTTTATCTTCTGGAAAGACCGAAACACACGTCATGTTGTTTAAAATAATGAGAAAAGTAAATTATTGGAACACTGACGACAATATAAAATACATTGGTTGAAATAATAATGTATTAATGTTCCACCAACATTTTAATAATGCAAAATACTATATTTTATTAAAGCCTTGCCATTACTCCCTCAACTTCAAAGCAGTCACATTCTTCCAGTTGTTCTACTTTATAGAGTAATCATTTCCGATTCTGGTATATTATGGAAACTTTTACCTTTCTTTAGTACTGAAGTGTAGGTTTTGGACGGATCGTCAATGTAATAAATTGATTCCATACGAATTACCACATTAACGTTTCCACTCTTTTTTATTACTTTCTTCAGCTTGATAACGCTCCACATCCCTAAACTCATTTAACTTTTTGAGTTAATTTTTTAGTGACCTATGTCTAGCGAGCAATGATTTGGACATAATACGGTTTGTCAAGAACACCCAGTTTCATGCATTATTTTGAAGCAGATTTAATAATATTAGACGAAAACAGACTTCATAGGATGTCAGAGCATACTCAGAACTATACGAAATCATACAAAACTCAATTCCGTCCATGGGTGGACTTAATACGGGTGGGAACAGACCTCCTAATCCGTTCTTTAATCTCCAAAATTAGGCTAATGCCGTATGGTATAAGTATCTAAAGTTGTGAACGCCGAGCGTGTTAGGCAACCAGTGTTACTCGTCGATCAAAAAGTGATTCACCAAGTACAGTATTTTTACAATAATTATGTGAGTATAGTTTAGATAGAAATACATGTATATGTATGTTAGAACTCTTTATTAATAAAAGACCTAACTAATAAGGGTTAGGGTATTATTAGGGGATATAATGTGATAGAAATATCTGGTGACGAATATAAAAGTAGCTTGAGAAAATTATGTAAAACAAAAATGATATTTTTAGTTAAGAATATGGGGAAATTCATATATGTAATCAGGAAGGTATGGCTAAAAAAATAAAAAAAGTGCAAAACTGAGATAAATATATTTTTAAGCTGTTAAGTGGTTAAGCAGTATTACTATAATTATAATTATTATAAGTATTTTTATAATACTCATCAAAATGTGTTTAAATGAAACCTACAGCAGAGTCAGGATAGTGAAATCTATATCAGATAGGTTTGCTATTAGAAGCGGCTTGAAGCAAGGAGATGCACAATCGCCTTTACTTTTTAATTTCGCTTTGGAATATGCCACTGCCTTCTATATCTATATCTATAGAAATAAAGAAAGCAGTGAATATGCCATTAGGAAAGTTCAGAAAAACAAGGGGGGCCTAGAATTAAATTGCAATTCCCCCAAGTTTAGCTAATGCAGACGTCTTTTGCTTGTTGGGTGATAATAGGCTATAAACACAATCGAGAGGAATGCAGAAAATCTTTTCGATGCCTGCAGGAATGTTGGATGGGAAACTACGTGACTTCTATGAATACTGTAGTAGATATATTTAGGTAAAGTTATTGAAAAAAAAGAGAAAGGAGAAAAAGGAAAAGAAAGATAAAAAAGAAGAATAAAATGTTAAGTTGTTTAATATTTTTAAGTTGTTTGCTTTATGCTATTGTTTAAGTTAATGTTCAGTAAAATGTATTCTCGAATAAGGGACTCTGCGGCAAAACAACATTGCAACCGAGAGTTCCCTGTATTATGTTGAAAGATTAAATAAACTTACCTACCTACATAACATTCTCTACCTTCTACCCTCTACTCAATAAGCAATAAATTTTCCCATTTTGCATTAAATATAGAATAAGAGACAGGATTTCAGAGAGTGCGCATTCAGTATCAGCCTCATGTAAATAGGCCTATGTATTGTTCGCCAGGCAAGCCTAGATTGTGCAAATGGTGACTGGTCTATAACTTACTAACCTTTAGAGTATTTGCAAGCTAAATGTTTCAAAAATAAGCTGTAGCTCTTAGTATAAGCACCTCATGTACAAAATAAAAACAAAATCGTTAGAGAAATTTTCGAAGAAATTGCGAAAAATAAAATTCTCTTTATACAAGTTAGAATTGAAGTAAAAAAAAAAGTCGTCGTCAATCTTCGAGTCACATCCTCAAAAGACATTTAATCCAAATATAATTTGAATTTTCATTCCTAAGCTGTGCTGCTCTTAGAGCAAAAACTTTTTTTTTTTTTAAGAAGCACATTCATATTTTATCAAGCGACCAGCAGGTTTGCTAATAGCTCTGAAGTCTATGAGATCAAACTGACGGAGGATTTGATTTCTCGGATATTATGGACTGTAAAATGCCTTTCGTTGGAAGGGAAGTAAAGTTACAGTATTTGATAGTGATTTAAATTTACGGTGCGTTAATCCCCTCTAAAGATAAGAGTCTTGAAGGAGAGAATCTTGGGGGGGGTTACACACCATCCTTCCCCTCCTCTCCTGGGGTACTTCCGTAGGTGACGAGCTGAGCCTACCTCATTAGAGGAAAATGAGAACTGTAGATCTATATAGTTCTGGTTCAAGATTCGTCAGAGGCTTTCAGGAAAACGGTGTAGGCTTATCTTAAGGATCTCTCTTTCTCTTCTCTTTGCTCTCCCTCCTTTCTCTTTTTTCTTTCCTCTTTCTTTTCTCTCCTCTCTTTCTCCACCTCACACGCAACATACATCTCCTTGAATCTTTTCTATGGATCAAGCTAATAACATTTTCTTAAAGTATTATGTTCCTAAGTTATATTAAAATTGGTGTTGTATTCGTAAAGAGTATTTAGTTGATGGCATCAGGGCACATTTCCCACCCAATGGAAGGCACGTCTTTAATTCTCAAAGAATATCCTAATATGAAAACAAGTTTACTGCGCCTACGATTCTGTATACTCGGTTTCTTGACCTCTAAAACAATCCAGTCTCCAGTACTCTATATTATCGGCATTTGTTTGTGTTTTACAGAATTTTATTTATAATTTGTGCAGCTCTGGAAAGCTGTTGTGCAGGTGCTCTCTAGTAATCTTGTATCACGCTTCTTCTAGGTGGGCGTGTAATTCTACGTGGTCACGATACAAGCCTTGATATCCTGTAATTACTTACACGGTTACAACTAACACCAGTTAAACACACTTTTTTGCCATTTAGTTTCTATTATGTACCCCACATTCACTTCTATAACAACACATCATAACAATTCTCATGACATTTATCGACACTATCTTCCGAAATGGAGTTAAAAGTTGCTCTTTAAACCTTGTCATTACATAGATACGGTGCTGAAAGGTTTTTTTTTTCTGTACCCATACTTATCTGTACCCATGTTATCATAGATAGGCTACGACACTCCAATGTAGCCTACTTTCTGTAACCATAGTGATCTAAATCCATCACTTCATGAACGTTTTCTATTATCACAGATAGCCTACGGCACTACAATGTATTTTCTGTAACAATAGTGCTCTAAATCCATCACTCCATGAAAGTTTTCAAGTTATCATAGATGGGTCATTGTGAAAGAAAAATTGCTGTTTGGGTGTCTCAGGGCTAAAAAAGACAAAATTTTGAGATATCGAACAAATTTTTTTTCGCCCCAAATCCATGCGAGTTTCTCCACCACCCTAAATAATTTCTATGTAAACATCGTGGAACGTAACGTTCATGTTTATGTCAAAACACGTGGGGAAAAGTAAGGAGTGTTACTGTCCCACCTCATATTCTGCATCCAACATTGATGAAAAGGCCCAAAATGAATCTTCATTCGCGGATGAATGTTAGCTCAACATCCAAATAAAACTGTCTAGAGGGTGTTTCAGAATTAAAAAAAATCCCTTTAGGCAGGCCTACAGGCTGAGGTAAATTTCGAAGTGCTTTTGGTTTTATTTATTGTCGCTGTGCAGCACTCTTCTTCTTTAGCCTTGGCATGACAAACCCCCAATAATAAGAACTGAATTTGTTTTGACAACAAGAAAGGGATATCATATTTTGGGAGGCCGTGCGCAAGATCAGCAATGAATAAAATTATCAAAGCAGCTAAACAAGACAAAATTAATGATATTATAATAATTCTTAAAGAGAGCCATGACTGTGATAACTCTATCAAACTCAAGGTATCAATATAACTGAATAGTAGTCCCAAAGTTCTTTAAGGACAACACTCTTTTTTCATTGAGCCGTAACTTTCATATTAAACTTATTTTTACTGAGAATTATTTTATCATAGGTAATCCCACGAGAGTTGACGAGTTTATCGATAGATTCGCGACTGCGCAGCAGGAGCGAATTTATCTGATGCAAGTCGTCAACTCGAGTTGGATTTATTAAGACTATTCAATGAATAAAAATCCACCAGATTATACAAATAATAATAACTTTCGTGCTTTGTTCTACAAAAACAAAACTAACAGCTGCGAGATCACGGCATACTATGAATCAACATTCCATGAATCGATTCGAGCTGTTTTGGTGTAATCAGTGCTACCACCAGAGCATATAAGACATAGTTAACTTCATTCAATTAAGCTAAAAGCAGAACAGAATAAACGCACACGAACTGGCTTGCACAGAATCGAAATTGTGTTCTTAATCAATGTACATTTCTATTATTTCAATTTCCAAACAAATTATGTTGTATGAAATAATCTGTTTTCGTGCCGCTTAGTGGCACCATCTGACTATTAATCACTGCACACTGATACTTGCGTCTCCAGTAACGACCAGACTATTTTACCCGATAAAATACCATCCTCGCGATTCCTACAAGAATATTGTAAGATAAACGGCCGTGATTGGTCTATATCCGAGGAATTGCTAAACGTTATTGGTCAATATCAAACACGCGGCGTATGAGTTGAATAGTCACAGCAATATCAAAGTGTACAACGCACCATATGAATTATAAATAAATCTGAAATCTTTTTTATAAAAAGAGAGTAGTTTATTATGTTTTAAAGTGATAGACCTATTATATTTTATTATTATTTTTATTTTGCCATGCATTATTGTTCTAAAGGGGTGTAACTATTATTTTTAATATTTCAAACTCTATTACATAGGTAATTTTATCCTTAGTCTGTCCCCAAACATTCCTTTCGGCAGGCCTTCAGGCTGAGGTATATTTTTGAGTGTTGTTTTTCAAACATTCAAATATCGCCTTGTATGAGAGCTATCGAAAAACTAGTTAATGATTAGTAGAATACTCAACAAGAGCTTTTCAACGATACCCCACAAGACGTGGTTTCAAAAATTTCGAATTTCCATCCTACCCACCACTCACCCTCACTCTTACCCCCAAAACCCCCGAATCGTTGGTGTCCTTGTGAACTCCACAGGGAGTACTCTAATTTATTTAAACAAAGTGTTCCTCTATACTTCATGGGGGTCGAGATATAAATTTTTCAAAATTTCAACCTCCTCCCCAACCCCCTTTGGGCCAATTTTTCTCATTAACGAACTTGTCCGAACTATTTGGCCTAGAAATAACGTAATAAAATTTGGTTCAAATATCTTCAAAATTACGGCCGCTAGCGTGTAAAGATATATAAATATATATATATGCTTATATTATATAATTCTTTTAACGGGCGGTAGTTTCGTACTTAGGGAGGCATGAAACGTAAAGATATGAAATAATTTTTCGAAAGTCATGACATGGTATCGATCCCAATAGGTAGATTTTTCTTCGAAATCAACCTGAAAAGAAAATCCGAGTGTTGTTGTGTGTGTTAGAATCTATTTAATGTTAACTATCATTCACTGAAATCTATCCTTATATTTGTGTTTTTAAGTTGTATTTATATTAAACGCATAATGAGTTAGGTAATTTTATTTTGGCCTACGGGAATTATATCGATTTGTCTTGAGTTTTTAGCATAGCCTATTTGATTTAAGTCGCCTCAATCCTAAAATATTTTAGTAGAACAATGTTTGTCTATAAGCATCGTAAAATAAAAACTGTTTCAAAGCAACATTTTACATTGAGTTAAACGTCTGCTTGGAATATGACACGACGATTTTATCTACCACTTTTCAAGAAAAACATTTTCTTTTTCGTTTTTGTTAAAGATAATTAACTAGAGTACGACTGAATGGTGATAATACGATAAGAATGCACAGGATATCATTATTCAAGTATGAATGAAAATACATACGCCACATTGAAGTCTGAAGGAACTAAATATTTTAAAATTGATTTGATAATGGAGAAGGTAAATCCAGACTTTTGAAATCATACAAATAAATATTTGTACTCTTATGCATGACTAGCTGACCCATCAATGCTTCGCATTGTTAGATTTATGTATATATGGGTTATTCTCCAGAAAAGGGCAGATTCATGTCGCAGTTGATTTTCTGGTGTAAAATAAGTACTTATGGATTATGAATTATTATGATAAGTTAGATTGAAATAAGGTCTATTTGATCCCATATTCCACTTTTTAAACAAAAGTTACAATTTTCTGCATTTTAGGGCACAGTATGTGAGATCTCACCTCCGTGTCATGTCCCAATGCCAGACTTGACATTTTCATTCTTTCATAATTCAACAGGCTTTTATTTTTATTCCATTTTAGTGTTGTAACAAGAACAAACAGCTCAAAAAATGAGTCATTAATAACTGAAAATAAAATATATCATTTTGTAAAGACAATTTTTTGCAATAAACATGCTTGTCCCAAGGTGAGACCTCACCTCCGTGAAACAATATAAAAGTTCAATTATTTCCACAGATATGGCACTGTAGTCTTTCTATTTTCCTTGGACTCCAACTGTTGGCAGTTTTCTTATCATTTATATAAAGCCAAGCCGTTAGTGTGATTTTAAGTGTTGTTTTGTTTGTGTAAAAGGGCTAAATGCAGAGTTGGTAATTGGACTTCCTCACCTCCGTTACCTACACCCAACGGTAAAGTTGTATGTTTTTATATTTACTTTTGCTACAGATTATAATAATAAGGAATGCTAAGTTAAACTCTAGAACTGAGATTTTCTAACCTCAAATGTTCCCAAGCTGTTTGACAATTTAGAGAAAAATCTCACCTCCGTTACCCTCACCTCCGTTACTGTTACTCTCAAGTCCTATCCATGGAGGTGTAATTAATGTTGTAATTGATGACATATTTAACTGTGTGCATTTTTTATTTTTGTTTAAAGAAGATACTGGTATAGCCTAATAGTTTATGACAATATATCATGTTTTGATTTAAAGTTTTGATTTTAAGGTGATAATCTATTTTAACATAGATAAAAATAAGTAAAATGTTGTGTGTTAATCCATTTGTATGGTAATAAATATTGTTTATTTTCATGATAACATTTAATACAGTAAATTAATTCTAATTCTCACATAACTTCTATTATAATACTGTTTCGTACTATTTTCTCACCTCCATGAATGCGCCATTTTCTAACCTTGTTAATTTAATGCAAAATACCACTCGGTAAGTAGGGCAAGTACCTCAGTAGTACTCTGCAGAAGGAAATATTACATAAAAAAATTACATGATCCAAAATAATTTTTTTTTTTTTTTAATTCTAACATTGAAATCTGCCCTTTTCTGGAGAATGACCCATATAGGTTAAGTGAACACAATTTAAAGTCGATTCGATGTACTTCTATAAATCAACAGCCGTCCAGCCAACACGGTGGACGTATTTATATTCCACATAACTTACTCCTTCACCCGTAGTTTATTCTGATTGTCTTAAAAAAATTTAATCTATCTGTTTCAATTTTGGCAAACATACAGTAAATAGTTGGGCGTAGGGAATGCGTTTGGTCGTCTCACGCAACGGGCTCCGATTCGAATACTGGTCGGGACAAGTTACCTAGGTAGAGCCTTTCCTCACCTGTGAGACAAATGTCTGGTAACTTTAGGCTCTGGTAACTTAGGCCCTAGTGGTCTCCGGATATCATCTGGCAGCCATTATCATCCTCATCCCATCCTCGCCTTGTTCAGAGTGAGTGTGTGAATGATGTATCTCGTCCTATATGTTTGTGTTGTCTCAGAGGTGGCCCCGGCATTTGGCTGATCACTCATCCGGGAGGCCCTCCATGTCCTTGTCTGGTCAAGAAAGTATGTATGTGAGCCATAGATAATCCCTCTCCCGACAGGTCGCGGCCCTATAAGGTCCGGGCAACGTGGGTCGCTTAAATGACCCCAAAAGTTTGGGTAAAAACTAAGGTAAAAGATAGATAGATAATATGGTAAATAGAAATTAATCAGGAAATTATATCTATTGATATTGTATGAACTACCTGGGGGTAAAGGAGGCCGGTGCGTACGCTGACAACCTTACCAACTTCACGTCCGATTGTTTAAAAATCCGGGAGCCTCAACTTCTTGGAACCCTCTGGGCCCACATGGCCTGCAATAGGGAACACTTTACTTACTATCTTTTGCAATGCAGTTCTAGGCTAGCTATAAGAAAAGAGTTCAACTCTTAAGAATAGAACCCAGGACCTTCTAAATTTACTTCGTGTCAAAAAATAGTTAATAATAATTTATAGGAATTCTATTGATAGCCTTTCTCATAATTTTATATCCATTAGGCCTTCATGAAATCCCAGTGTCATGCCAAGCCACCTGTGTAGTTTAAAAAATATTATGTTGTCGTTGGGATTGTATACATGCAGTATGAATTAATTTTGGTGAATTTCATAACTTTTCAACCCTATTTTGGCCCTTATAGGCCCTTAGAGGTCAAAGATTTTGAAATCCTTTCTTAGTGCGCATCTAGAGCCTAGTAGCAATATGTGTACCAAGTTTCACGTTCCTAGGCTGTATGGTTTTTGAGAAACTGTGATCAGTCAGTGAGTCAGTGGGTTTTGGCTTTTATATATAGAGATAATTAATGTAATATATTCTAAGAAGAAAGAGCCAGAGTCTCTAGTCAGATTGGACCTCACGAACCTTCGTTATCAGACCTTCACTCTTCCACTGAGCTACAGAGACTACGTGAGATCTTGCTCTACAAATTCTCTTTCCTGTGATAGCTCCTAGACCAATATCTGTTCATTTTGTGAAAACAGCCTGTACGATATTTTGTGTTTTGTTTCGCTGTGTTGGTGTTGTGAAAATAAGGGAAAAAAAAAAATAAAAACTAAACTAGTACGTCTGGTGGAAAACCTGCTTTAAGATTTACTAAAATGATAATTAATCTTTCCCATTCCGTACGTTAATTTAGTCAAACTTTGTATACATATAATTCTTGGAATCTCTTTAAGACTAAACTCTTCTGCTATAGACCTCTTTGGAATATTTGTCTGTATCGGTTTCCTAGACGCTTACAACTCTACCATAATATAAAATCACCAAAATAAGAACTTCGTAACATTTTGTTTCTATTTTATAGCATGCTTGTAAATAATCAAAAGATCCATATTTTCAAACCTCAATCAAGTAGGCCTACATGTTAAAAGTAGCAGTCTATTTTAAAATTGCCATGATTTATTTCTTTTCATTTATTCTGTTAATTTTGTTTAAGAACTTTAAACTTCAGTTTATAATGCCACGTAGTTTTTTACTGAACAAATTCCTCGCCTCCTGTGAAAGTTATAAGCAGTCAGACAAACGACGTAACTTATATCTCAAAATATTCATCCTTTCACTTCCAAGCTGCTGTTTCTTCAGTTCGAAAATTCTCTGTAAAGTTACCAAAGAAGGCTTAATGAAGACAAATTAAGCAATAACCAGATACGACAAACCATAGCATTAAGTCATCTTGTACGTCATTTAGTGTAAGTCTTATTATAAAAGTGCGGTGGCGGCCTCTATATTTTACAGCCAGCTGAGGTCGTTATTGTATCATTTCCCTCTCCCCTCCTTCCTTCTCTCTTTCTCGTTATGAGAATAATTTCATACATAAATTGCTGAAGGGTGAAAGCCGGAAATAATATGTCACCCTAAAACTGTGATAGCCTGGTGTATCTGAGTCAGTAGTATTTTTTTTTCTTGGCCATGGCGGATGTTTCCGAGGCAGACGTTGATGGATGGTTTTCACCACTGTCCGCCAAGCGCGCGTGTCCCTATTAGACAATCGCTAAAAACAACTGCCGCCCTCAAAGAGATAGCGTAACTAAATTGCATTTAGTTGGGATTGACAGAAGAAAGAGAAACGCACAAAAGGAAGAAAAACTCGGTTAGTCTAGAGAAAAAGAATAGATGGCTTGGGAAAGAAATATCATGCATAAAATGTTAGAATAAGAACATTACTAATTTATAATTAAGAAACCTCATGGTATGACTCTATTAAACGACTTAACCTTGTCATTAATCTTACATTTACTGTGATTTCCCACACTCATTTTGTTCAGCTATTTTTACTATCTCTACCTTTACAGTGGGCACAATTACAATAATGACATAACTTTAGAAATAAAATTAGTTTAAAAATATAATATTTGGGTAAGAAATATGATGCGGCACAAAAATTGGCAACACTTTCTCTTACCTTTACTAGCATATCACTGGATGTGACGAAAACTTCACTTAGCGCGATTTTCACGAAAACAACTCTAACGATTTTGTTTAAATTTTGTAAATCTTATCACAAAATTACTCTGAAGGGTAGTTATAACCCAGCTATCCTTTGCATAAACTCAGGCTTACGTCTTGGGGGAAACCTTTGCTTGAAGCTGAAACAAACTATCATTTTATAGGCTACTTATTCTATATATCAGAATGTGAAGCGAGAAAGTTTTTTGTTTCTTTGTTTGATCATGCATTGGGTCAAGATTGTTCTGACTCTGGCATGTTAAATCACATATAATTTAAAAAATCTTACATGTAAATCACATCGTATAAGAAGCTGTGCATAACAAAAATACGGATTTATTAAAAAGAATGGGGAAATTTTTATTTGTAGTTCAAAGGAAATTGTTAGAGAAAATCGAAGAAAGTAACAGTCCGTACAAATATTAAAAATGCGAGAGTGCCCCTTGTACCAAATATTAACACTGCGAGAGTACCCCTTGTAGGACTACCAAATAATTAGAAATAGTATTTTCTGTTGATTTTTTTTACCTGTACTATGATATTTTAATAATAAATAATAATAATAATAATATGTTGTCAGGATAAAAAATTCAAATGCATGTAACTTAATAAACTAGAATAATTAAAATGAAATAAAACAAACTATATTATAAATTTTATTTACGTCTAATTTAAATTTTAAAATGAGATAGACACTATGTAGCCTACGTTAAATTCGGAAAATGTTAATTTAGGTGAATAATCAAGAGGTTTAGATAGAAAATTTAAATAATACGTTCTTGAAGCAAAATTAGTGGAGAGAGGATAGTTCTCCAAGCTCCTCCCTACCCAGTTATGCAATACATGATAGTAATATTTCAAATTTGGTGCCAAAAAGATGTACTGTTTCATTGAGGAATCGTGAAGATTTAGTCTCGATTTCTTTATTCTAGGTGTGTTTATTTCAGTGTTCTTAAAAGTGATGCGTGCAGCTGTGGATTTTATATCAATTTATATTTTGTGTATTTATTGAAAGTTTTGTATTAATATTCGTTGGTAAAGTAATTTAGGTAAATTAATAGAAGGATGCGTTTATCAGGAAGGGAGCTTCTAGTAAGGTTATAAATTCAGTTTACACTACATAAGTAGTTTTTTATATTCAATAAGCACTTCATAAATTGCTTTAACAATTTAACTTAATGGCAACTTAATACCATTTATCCTAAATGGGTAGACATACAGCAATGGAACTTTGTAAACATACAACAGACGTGTTTATGAAATGATGCATTCATTTTTAAAGGAGATACGGTATTTTCATATTGAGTAATGAGTTTAAAAATAAAAAAATTCTTTATTTATTTTTTTTTAACCAATGAACTCTTATCACATTGAAAACCCCATGGACAATTTCATAATGTGAAGTCTTAGCTTCATTTTAAACTTTTAAGAAATTGATTACCTTTATTTGTGAGGAAGAAAAATTATTCCTTAAATAAAAAATTGAATAAGAAAATATTATGTGCACATTTTGGATTTTATGATGGGAAATCTTTCATGGGGTAATTCACGTACAAATAGATTTAATTTGAAATATATTAAATAAATTGCTTATAGAATAAGTCAATCGTAATTTTAAAACTTCTTACCTCATGTCAAATGTGACAAGCCTACTTAGTTTTGTAACCGACTTTACCGTAACCGTGTAGCACCAGAATTATTGTAGAACCCAATCTATTCTGAAAATCTGAAAGATTAAAGAATTCCTAAAAATAAAAGTGGTCTTTTAATATTTTCATGAAGGGAGAGCCATTTAAACAGCGAACCCTTCTAAATAAGAAATCATTAATACCACTTCCAACTGCTGTAAACTTTAAATTTAATGCTTGGTTAGTGTGATCATTGGACATCACCGAATAATATAATAGTAAATTACTCCGAGGATCCAGATTCCCCTAAGAAGTGAAGAGAAAATCTTATATGGTTATACTAAAAATAATATTGGAAAATATTATAAATGGTGGAACATCCCATGTTATTTCCCTCATGTAAAGATAAATCTACCCATAACTGAGTGATAACGTCAACATTTTGAAAACAGGACTCAGAAAGCTAGGAGCGTCTCTCCATAGGTTTAGCATTACTGAAAACACAGAGAAACTCACAAAAAATAGAAACACGCACTTTGGGAAAGCTCTTTATTAAAATTGAACCTATAATTAGAATTTGTAATTGTGCGACAAGTTATATGCCCGACTATACAATCAGTTGCACAAAATGGACAATATAGATATTTTTAATACTAACAATAAGCGGTTTAAAAATATATGTGAAAAAAAAATTGAAAATTTTAAAACAATAATTTTTAAATTTTGCTCCATGTCATTTTCTTTACTTGAATCTTTCTGATAGGTATATTTTCCTCCAAAACTATTATATTATTATTTATATTATTATTTGTTTTTTCATATTATGTTCCCTTGTGTAATTGTCATATTGTTTGTGTTTCTGTTTTTCTTTTCTTTTTCTTTTTTTCTTATTGTTGTAGCATTAGCTTAATTATTTTGAATATAACTTGAATTTTTTTAATCTGGTGTAGTACTGTAAGCGAGAATATTGTAATATTGTAATATTGTAATAGCCTGTAATATTCTTAGTACAACAAATAAATCAATTAAATAAAAAAATAAATGTTATTTTACTTTTTATACATACATCGTAGTTTTTGAAAGATAAGCGTTTCTTAGATTAACAGACAATAAGATACTTGAATTTATAAGAAAATATTTTGCCGCGTTTTATGTTGGAAATTTTATACACATTGACGGGATATCAAAGGCGTTCTGTTAACTTTGGCTAAAGAATGAAAGTCTGCCAATACGGGATAGCCTATTTGAATTATACCTGTGGTTTGGTAAAGATAGAGGGATGGATAAGGATAACATATTAGATGACCTAAGAATATTGGGGTATTATTTCCACAGTATCAGAGAAGAAAGGTTCCACAAGGAAAGAGTAAGAAGAAACTACAAGTTATGAAAGATAAGGATAGGCACGATTAATGTTAATGTTCATTGTAGTGGGACACTGGAGTAATACTCTGTAAGCAAAGGTGGCCCATTAGTTTATATATGTGTTGTTTGTGAACCTCTGAATATTTAAAAATCAGGTAAACTGATGTAAAAAAGTGCCAGTATGTTTTTGTTTAATCAGTTCTGACTGCAATTATGATATGCAGAATATGTTTTTTTTTAATTGATTTCCAAGTTAAGCTCCAGATTTATTCATTAAGCAGGGCTTACGGAAGAAGAAAGGTCTACCATCTCGGCACCTGGGTCATTTTAACGGTCTAGTTGGATAAGCGCATGTAAAACAATAGTGTTTTTGTCATAGCTCCCTGTATTTTAATTTCCAAGGCCTTATAAGATCACAGTAAAACAATAGGCTATGTTGTCAAGATAACTGATTTTAATTTTTTTTATAAATTCTTTCGAATACGTATATTGCCATAAAATAGGCACTAAATTGAGCATTACTCCGAAACAGATCAACCGAGTTTATCCATTATGAATAGACGTCTTCCCATGGACATTGTAAATGTGTATACCAAGTTTCATAAAAATCCGGTAAAGCGTATTTGAGTAACCGCGTCTTTAAAATATACTCTAAATTGGGTTTTACTCCGGTACCGGTCAACAGATTAGGTTCAAATTCAATAGGACACTTCTCATGGACGTCATAAATGGGTATACCAAGTTTCATGAAAATCCACTACGCTTTTGGCTCTAGTTCCATTCCTCCTCTCTACTCCTACCAATAGACCGACTGATCGACCGACGAGCGAATATGCCCGACTACGAGACTTCGTACATTTTCGTTGGTGCTGTGACTTAATGGTGGCGATAGCGAACCGGCCAGCAGCATATACAAGTAACACGCGGTAATTATTATGATGTATCTCCTTCTCATGAGTTAATTATTTATGTAATATTTGCAGTTTCCTGAGATTCTAGTGCTAATGTTACTCAACGTCTTCTTCTGCTCTCACTTCCAGCAATAGAGTAACCAGGGAGAGTAATCAGAGGTTCCGGTGGTGAACGATATACATGAATATGGGACGTCTGGCTCCTCTCTTCTCTCTTTCTGGAAGTAGATGTTATATTTTTCGGAACTCAAACCAACTAACAACACAAGCAGGTCCACATCTCCGATGATTACAACCTTCTCAGAAGTGTCAGCTTTGGTGATGGCAGCTCTAACAATGTCAGCATCAGCGTCCTCTTCTGAAACTGTCACCTCAACACCGTGCTCCTCAAATCCAGTTCTCTGTAGCTTTATTAGCCTACGCTTATTAGTGTCGTTCGATAAGAACTTCTCTTGCGTGATGTTGTTGGTAGTTGAAACTGATAGGACAATGTCACTGCAGTTGAGGGCGGAGTATCGTCTGAGATGTTCGGCGCTTTTAGTACTTTTTTGAGATCCGTCCTCCGGGTATTAATCGAAGACAATGGTTACATCTGTCCCAAAAGGGTTTTTCACAAAATTAATGTAGCCGTCAATGATGGTGTTCACTGATGCGTTTCGACGCCACACACATTTGTGGAGCAAGTAGCCACCATCGAGCACGATTTGGGTATTGGCGTCTCGGGAGGTGTTGGTAGTGAGAGATGTGAAACACGAATATAGAGCTGACTTAGTTCCCTTCCTCATTCCAGCTTCGTTGAAAAGAGACATTGGGTAAGGGGTCAATTCATATTTGAAGTGGGCTTTCAACTCTGCGTCGGATTTTTTTGGTGATGCTAACTCGTTGGAATATTGTGAGAGGGTCAACTTCAATCTTCTTATTAGTGACTTGAATGGAATTATTGACACTTTCCAAGGTAACAACTCTTTCTATGTTAACCACTCCTTCTGTTCCCACTTCCTTGGCAATATAAATATTGATTTCATAGTCTCCGAAAATCCCACTGCTAATACAAACTATTTTGTCAGTAAGGGGGAACTGATCTAGTGCAAGTGCAAGATGGGCTGCGCGGGGAGATGCAGCTGCCGCAAAACTGGGCTGAAATGCTCAGGTTTGTGCATTTCTGCAGGGGAAACTCCTGCCGCAATGTGCTCACACCCCAGGATGACAATTCTTCAAGTGAGGATGAAAACATCTCCCCACCCTCAACTTCCCAGGTCCCATACCATTCCATACCAGGGACCTCACAAAATATACCTGTTGGTTTAAAAGTAAATACATTTTTATTAAATATTCTGCTTAAATATTTTTTCTGGCAAAATCCAATCTCTCATAGACACATGTACACACAAATAGTTTCTAAACATAGTTATAAGACGTGTTACGAGAAAAAATTAAGTTGTTGGAGGAGAAAACGATGTTACTCAACTTTCAACCAAACAAGCCTTTTTTCATCCTTTCGGTATTTCTAATGTATGACGAGACTATTTAAGCTACAAGGACCAGCTATAGCTCAGGTTAAAGCATATTAAATTGCCTACAACTTTTATTGTTTTGACTTTTCTGTAAGACGTGTCATTTTGCCGGTATCCAATTCGAAACATGAAGAAAACTTAAAATCGTAACTTTTTGGAAAAAAAGGCCAATGTTTGAAAAGCCGTGTCTCGGTAACTATATAGCTTACAAAAACGATTTTGATCTCATAATTTAGAAACTTTAATTTGTTTTTAAAAAGTTATTAAAGATTATTTCCAACAAACGCACAGTTTAGGAGATATTGTCGAAAATCCGAAAAAAGTATGAAAGGACCGGTTTCTTTCGACCGCTATTCAGCAAGCACAGGTTTCTGAGGGTTGCAAATCTGGATTTGTGATCCCAGTAATGGTCCGAAACTCTCCTCCAAAAATCATTAGAACTCCATTGAATGTGAGTTCCTATGTAACATTTGACTGGGCCTATTTTCAACATAGGCCTATTATTCTGAAAATGGCCGAATTAAATGAAGGGACATTAGAAGAACAGTGTTGGTGTTGGGGAAATGTGTCGATATAACTGACAAAGTTAAAAGTGCAGTTTTTTTAAACTAAGTGTTGGTCATCAGCGAATAAATACAAACCCAATAAACGAAATGGAAAGAAAAGTAATTTAATGTGTTTTAAGCTGAATCTGTCGTTGGACAAACGACCAAGTAAGATTTGATTATGTTGCTAGAAAGATGTATTATTTAGTATGTTTTTCTAATATTGAACTGAACACAAACTCTGAGGAAAAATCTACAATTAGTGATTCGCAAGCCGTATTTTCGTTTAAGCGTTTTATTTTTATTTTTCAAAGGTATGTATACTTTATTATTTTTATTTCACGTCCATATATGTCAATACAATGACACTGCTTCTTTCGTAATGTCATCTTATTTTCTCATTATATTTTCCTGATCCCCCTTTATTGTATATCTGTGTTAACCGAGAATTTGCTTTACCGAGGTTGCTGTGGTCCACATTAACGTGGTTAATCGAAACTTGACTGTATTTATATAATGGGTGTTATTGAACGACCCACAAAAATTTTCTTGCATACAGACGTGACATAGACAAGCATCTTTCATTAAGATAGTTATGCTCTATGGATTCAATTTTTCCTAATATAGCAAAAAATCTCGTAAGGGTATGCCGGACACTGACTTCTAACATTTGAAATAATGCTAAACAAGGGAACAACGGATTTGATGATGTGGTCAAAGGTGGTCAGTCGACTATGAGAAAATGACTATCGATATTTTCCAACACTAGGGGAAATAAATGGTGCAAAAATATGTTGCACAAACTTTCTCGCATACACATGTTAAAGCCTAGCTCAGAAAAAAGTAAATTATAGGGACGTTTAAATTTTATTTATTGCATTTTCAGAAAACTAACAAGTACCTAGAACGGAAAGCATCAGGGTTGGTCTTTATATTCAATGCTTTTACCGTTAAATAATAATAATAATAATAATAATAATAACAATAACAATAATAACTTGGGGTTTGCATGGTTTTCTCAACCTCAAAGGCAAAAATGCAAGATACATGGAGATATAGCCGAAATTAGAAGCAAATGCTGCACTAATGAGTTATTAGTTATTACAAAGAGCCTACTGGTAAATTTGGGTGGCCACGAAGTTTGATTTGAACCCAGGTCTCTTCCATATTACCCTATACTACCTAGTTCTATTTGATTTTGGTGTGTTCATTACGATTGTGGTGAACTGACTATGTTACAACAATTTGTAGATTATACAATTCTTGTTACTATGGGCAACAAAAGAATATTCAAATTTTAATCAAAATGTTCTGAAATTCGCATTTAAGTAATGTTATTTCGTTTTTATCTTGGTACCTATTAATTTTATAAAGAAATGTGTTTAACAAAAAATGTTCATTGAAAATGGATACAAGTAAAGTACACCTTAAGTCATTTTTTTTAGAAATACGGATATAGCCATTTTATTAGTCATAGATAAGAGTCTCCAAATTTAAATTTTTATTAAAATCGTTAGAGCCATTTTTCAAAAATCAAAATTAAAAAAAAGTTTTCATGAAAAGTTCCCTTAATATTTCAGTTATAAAACTAAATTTTTGGGCGGTTCGACAAAATTTAAATAAAGTACTTAATTAAAAAAAAAATAAGTAAATACAATGAACCGTTTACCCGCTGTGCTTGTCCATAGACAGACGGAGAGACGTCATTCCAAAAATACTTTTTTCTTTTTCTTGGCATCGTGAAACATGCTTTGCCGGTTTCGATTTTTTGTCACGATCATAATACTTTCTCTATACTACGTATATGAAAGAAAGTAAAAACATAAACGGAACTTCGTTATCAACAGAGCTATAAATAAGGAAACTAATACAGTGGCCGGAAATCATGTGATTATTCAGTAAATTTGGCAGATTATGAAAACACTAAATTATGATATAGCTGATGATGAGTGATTAAGAATCGGCTTCTTATGGATCACTAAGGAGGCTTGAAGTCAATTTCATGAAAATGTTTACCCTACTTCGCTTCTTTATTGACTTATGAGCACTATATTGTAACGACTTTAATGCCCTGTAGCATACACATTTCATGTTATAGTGCAAAAATCCCCTAATAAAAGTTGCTTGTCGATGTCCTCTCTATATTCAGAAAAAAAAGTTGTGGTGTTGTTCATTAGCACTCTGTATATATAGCCTGTATTATATATTTAAAATTATATACATCAGTGGAGTAAGTTAATATGTTAATTTTTTCAACGTTTTCACTGCTACTGGTGTATAAATGCGTCACATCAGAAAATTGTTTGAAATTAATTACTACAGTAAAGCTTCATTTAAAATTGGAAGAATTTTTATCCACATATTAGTAGGCCTACTGTCATTTTTTTAAACATCTAATCTACTGAATTTTTTATCGACTTAAAACTTAGGCTTAAAGGCCACTGATGATTTTAGAGTGGCACATGCAGTCGTGTAATGATGTTTTTGTGTTTTGTTTCTTTCACTATCCTACATCTAGTACCCAAAATCTGCATTATGCATACATTCCATACCCTGCCTTTCATTTGTAGGCCTATATTTAAACAATTATTTAAAATGGTCCCTTATTTTCAAAAGAAATAATAGTTGCCATGACTTATGCCTCACTCATCGCATAATTTTCAGTAATCTCTGCAGCTTATTACATTTTATCATACTTTTTTTTTTACACAAACCAATTTTTTGAAGAGTTAAGAATAATTTTAGCCTATATTAATTTAAAACAACCTACTTGTAGCATTTTCATTAAGATGGCTATCTTTGTATTTTGTCTCGTTATTCTAGGCAAAATACATTATTTATAGTTTTTATTAATATTATAGTTTACTAATTTATCCAGACACTGATCATTCTTACACATCTGATAAATGGAGAAATGTGTTGCGTGTCTGATGTACTCCACGCGAGATCGAACCCAGAACCACAACTAGCAGTGCAAAGGATAAATCGGATGTTAGGAGCAGACATACGTGACACAATTATGATGGCTGGAAAAGTTGTTTTCATGTTGAGTACAGGAAATTATACAATTTCCTTCGTGCAGCAATTTAAAGCGTTTGACACATCACGTAAGGCTAAGCTGTTTGAAAAAGGCATCGCACGTCTCAAATACGCATAGCACCGCTGTTTGAAAGAAGATGCATAAAAAGAACCAGAAAACATGAGTTTATGAGACCATTCATATTAATCAAATCTAAACGCTTGATTCTCTTTACTGAAATAAAATTAAACTTCCGATTTAATTTTGTACCTAATACTAAGCTTTTCCACTAAGCAAACCAGGGAGTACTACACCACATGTAGCTTGTTTTGAATGGTGTTATAGGCCTGTCGTTTTAGAGGATTTATGAAAATTGTTTTCTGTTTAATTCGCCCCAGTTTTTACCGTAAATAATTTCATTTTATTAACGAATAATAACATAGTCCTAATAGCTTATTAACTTCTCATTGCCTTCTCATCACGAAGACTGGACTTGATGTTTCTTCATGTCTTTCCTATGTCGTTGATTTAAGTGAAACTTATTTCTTTATGTCAATGAATTTAATTATTGAAACTGCTGTACAATATTTATTTTGTTCGATCATACGCTTATAACATGTGACGTAACAGTATCATAATGATATCCATTTCGATACATAGGCCTAGTAGGCCTGTCATTATAGTATAGATGTAGTATCAAATAATTATTAACGAAAACGGAACGATCTTGAAACCTTGAAAGCTGCAGATAAAACTGCGTAGTAAACGGCCTGTATTTAAATTAACATCAATTCTGTTTGTGTTAATTTTGATATACACTTGGCCTAAAGTGAATTTACTTCGTCTTGAAAAATCCGTTCGTTTTAACAAAATGGCCAAGAACAAGTTTCGATTTGACCATACGTCACAGCTCCCATCTTGCGAAGAGGAAGATAACTACGAGAACTTGCTAACAGCTGATTGCTGCGGTTAGCCTATTTCTTTTGATTTTTATGAATCTAAAATCTAAAAAATTATACTTTTGATTATGGTTGAACTAAAACAGTCGTATTAACTTTCCTATAATGGTTATTAATATATTCATATTCACTTTGTTCGTTTCATAAACATATTCGTATCTCAATAAATGCTATGATAGGTTCGTTACGTAATTTACTATTAGGTTACTCCACTATTAAAAAAAAATAATAATGTTTTTGCATATAAGCTTACTGGCAGATAGGCTAATTTAAAAGGTGAACGCAGCGGACATTAGGGCTTTTCCTATCCTATGATTTTTTTATCTAAGGCATTTCATAATGGGAAGATTAAATAATGGGCTAACTATCTTATAGCAGATCAACGCCTCCCACCTGCGGCCTTTGACATTGGCAATTTATTGGCAGGACTGAGGTGCCATGTGGTCTGCATGCCTCCTTTCATGGTCGTTATTGGTGATCTCCATGACCAAAGCCGATAATTATTTAACAAGTAGCTCATCGTTGCCCTCACGAGGCTTAATACCCTCTATTCCAGGTCTTTCCTAGATAAGAAAATTTGAGGTATTGTGATCAAACCCGGGCCTGCAGACCCATAATCAGCAACGCTAACCATTAAATACCGCAGGCGCCATTTTAAATCGAAACTAATAAAAATTACAAAACTTAGAATTCTAGCTTCAAAGCGCTTTTTCATGAGAAAAGTTACTTGTAGCCTATGTCTTTATATGTGAATTCGCAAAGATATTAATTAATTAATTTAGTCCAATTGATCATGCATATGATATTGGAAAAATGCAATTGCACACAAATACAAGGCATACATCAAATATGGTAACAATAAATAAAATAAACTGAATTTTTTAAAATCATATTGAGAGGAATAAAATAAATAAATATTTTACAAACGACAGAAAGATATAAAACTCTGCAATGTGAGGTTCAACATTGACAGTAGACATTAACGTATTACAGAAAGAAAATAAATTACCTAAACACTGAGAACATTAACACTGAAGAAGAAGAAGAAGAAGAAGAAGAAGAAGAAGAAGAAAAAAACTTAACCTTCAAATGAGTCGAAATATTCACTATCATATAAAGGAAGAGTATATAATAAACCTATTACTGATAGGCCCTACCGGTACTTTAAATTGTTTATTTCCTAAATTTTAATATGCTTTGGCAATACTTTATGTACCGGTATTTTAATTTAATACTGTTTCTACATAAATTTAACTTCCGATTATTTATATCTCTGGTACCATATCCATAAGTTATGTTAAATTATTTAGTAAAAACCATTATCCTTAACATATTTCAAACATTCAATGATGTGTAATGAAATTATCGTATATATTTTTAATTGCTTCAATAAAGGTTTACAACTTGTTTTACTATTCATAGTCTATTGCACATTATTCCGATAGGCTGTTTTTGAAGTCTTAATATTCTGAAAGAAGGCTTCTCGGGTTGACAGCCAGGTTTGAAGATCGATTTCTTCGATGAGTCTTCCACACGACTCATCTCGCCAGTATCCCTGAGGATGGAGGCAGCGTCGCCTTTGAAACTTCGGAGGAAATAGATCTTCAAACCTGGCTGTCAACCCGAGAAGCCTTCTTTCATATGCTTCGTCAGGAAAACCTCAAATCATATATTAATATTCTGTTTACATTCTGATCATTACCCCAGATAATTCTATAAGATATGAAGCATTGAGTATATTATTATTATATTATTGTATCTCCTATTTTTATAAAACCCTATTTCACCTTTCGGTACGTTAGGGTTATAGTTACATTTTCAATTACATCTTTCATATATACTCACTCCTTATGCTAGAATTATATATTAATACAATGTAGTCATGAACAAAGATGGATAAATAGATCAGTTTTCGATGTGTGTTTACATTAGATAGAGAAAATACTTATTGTTTATAATTTTTCATAAATATGGTTAAAAAATTCATCGAGTTTCCTGTAGCAGCACTTCTGCGATAGTATACTGGTGAAGGGTGGATCAAATGTCTTATTGCATTTGTCCAAGTGCATAATGAGTTCAAATCTTCGAACTTCAAAGGCGGGACACTCAAGTAGTAGATGTGGTACTGTTTGGTCGTTGTGTTCACATATACAAATGTTATTACCTATCCTAAATCTTTCAAGGTAATTTCCAAATTTACCATGTCCACTTAAAAATTGAGTTGTTATAAAATTAGGTGTTGTAAGTTTACATTTT
Organism: Ectobius pallidus; assembly: GCA_964059195.1. Lineage (NCBI taxonomy): Eukaryota > Metazoa > Arthropoda > Insecta > Blattodea > Ectobiidae > Ectobius > Ectobius pallidus. Next base: position 135,554,718 of record CAXKWD010000004.1, read on the forward strand.
AATCTCTCATACACTGTAGGAAGATATAACTCCTAGCATTGAATATACGCAAAGTATTTAATTATCAACACTTGCAAATTTACTTGATATTTCAATTTTATTATCAGAGAAATACCTTTATATAGGCCTATGCGTATACGTGCAAAGGAAATTTATATGCACTTGAAGGCTGGCTCCAAATGTACACCTTGACATTTTACATATTCACCATGGTTATCATAATTTAAGTTAACTATCAGATCTTCAGTTTTCCCAAATTTAAGGATAAGAGATTAGCTGCACACAAATATTATTATTATTAATGCTAGTGTGGAAGTAATTCAGTTCAGCATCGCAGAAGTATTTAGAAAAAATGTGAGACTTTGTTGTAACTTCACTCTCTCTATAAATGAAATTACTGTCGATTGTGTTAATCACTTATAATATCATTACTAAGCCTTTACTAGAATCTTGTGAAGTGGCTCGGCTGAAAGATTGGTACTTCCGTACGCCGTCGTGCACAGATGACTCTGCAGGGATCGTGTGTTTCGTTATCATGTGGAATACCTGTGCTCTGGAAGTTTTCGTGAATTTGTAAAAATTTTGTAGGAACTCTGGTCTTTCAAAGTGGTAATTATTGGCGTAATCCCCGTGTAGGGGGACCCATTTACGCGATATGAACTTTCGTACAGGCGAACTGATGTTTTTTGTTTCTGAGTGAAGCAGGATGACAAACTGTCCTTATTACACATTGCTGCTGCCTTGTATAGTCTACACACTTTATCTTGAGCTGAAAAAATGCAGGGGTGAGGGGAGCCGATATTGCATGCAGTATAAGAGACTGACTATTGCAGAAGGCGGTGAGACATCATTTCTGAAGGGTTGCCAACTACTAGAAAATATAACGTGTGTAGTTTTATGCTGGTACAGAATGGAACTAACTGTAGTTCGTAGCAATTTCATCTCTCACTATTAAACTAAATATATTTTATTGATGCAGATATTATTGTAGAATGTATCACTGGAGAAAGGAATGAAGTAATAAGTTATATTTCTTTAGACAATCCCAGTCTTCATAATATAGAAAATCGGTTAAAAAGTCGTAGCATTATACGTGTATTTGAATACTTTTCACATGCCTGAATTAATACGATGTAACAACATTTCTTTTACGAGAGTCTGCAGGAAATTAATTACAATTACAATTACAATTTATTGTTCCAAATTACACGAAAAATACATACAAAAGTTAATTGAAGCTTCTTTAATCGAGAATCTGCTGTACTGATTTTTATAAATAAATACAAAGTGACATATAAGAAATTAACGATGACAAAAAAATACAGAAACACTGAAGGAAATGGGGAATTTGCTATATTTAGCTAGAATGAAATGGGGAAAAAGAAATGAATTATTTGAGGTAAAAGTAAGGTATACATTTGTTAATGCTGACTAAAGTTTATGTATGAAGTATGCCCTATCGTGAAAACCTATTTGTGACTATTTGTATATTATAGTGCAGCAAAACTTAAGTAAACCCGAAGGAGACCACCGTTGGTTCAGGTCAGATCTGGTCAATATTATAGAGGTGGTCATGTTATAAAGATTTTCAGTGACTGTCAAAATTTTAATTATATAGGTACTGTACAGCCTACCTAATAAAGTAAAGTAGATAGAACTCAGTAAGACAAACAAATGCAGTCAAAACTAATCTTAATGTTTATTTATAATTTAATATCAATATATGTTAGGCCTATTACTAAGCTATCATCATCACCATCAGCGATGCTGTTAGAAACTGCCCTAATCAAGGTTTGTTTGACATTACATTGAGTTGTAGTTACTGTGAAAAGAAAAAAATTTAATGTATTAACATAATATGGCTTTGCTTTTACAGTAATACAGAAAAAATTAATCTCCTGTACACTGTTGAAATGTTTGCAGTTTACAGGTTAAATTTAGAAGCTACATAAACTATAATTCTTGAGTTTTGTCCATTCTGTAGTTATGCTAATCTTAATGATTTATATAGAGCATAAAGCTTTTACACTGGAACTCACTACTGTGGTATTTTGTTACCTGTTGGAGCACTTTCAACCGCGTGGAGCGGCCATCTTCTGCACCTGACTCCCGTGATGCTATCGTTGCGGTTGGGAAGACTTTTTGGATAACTGTGTCGTAGAGCGCGTGCTATTTAAATTGCAATTGTTCGTTTAGGATGTTGGTGTTGTCTTGTGTGGTGTGTTTGTATATTTCATATTGTTCGAGTGTGTTGAGTGTGTGACCATTGTGGTTGATGTGTAGGATTTCCATGTGTGTATTGATGTCTACGTATTCGTGTCCTGTGTTTATTATATGGCTTGCATAGGCAGAGTCTGTGTTTTGTTTGAGAGCTCGTATGTTTTCTGTGTATCGTGTTTTGAAACTTCGGCCTGTTTGTCCAATGTAGAATTTTGGGCAGTCATTGCATTTTAGTTTGTAGACTCCTGGGTTATTGTGTTTGTTTGTGTGTTGTTTGTTATCTATGGGTTGTATTTTGTTGTTGTTTTGTTCTTTGTTCTGAATGCTATTTTGTATCCTTGTTTTCTGAACTGTTTGGCGGAACAACACATAACAGAAATCATAAACATCCTAGCAACCATCACAAAACAGAACTACTTCTCTTTCGAGAACAAGCACTACACTCAACCTGATGGCCTTCCCATGGGTTCCCCCATATCCAGCGTACTAGCAGAGATATTCCTAAAACACATAGAACACAACAAAATCCACCACAACAACAAACACGCACACAAAATAATCTACTAGCACAGATACGTAAATGAAATTATCACACTATAGCCTACAGAGGCAACACCAGATAGTGCACACAATTACTACACCACATCAATAAAATCCACAAAAACATACAATACACAGCAGAATTTGAAATAAACAAGACCCTTAATTTAATAGATTTCACTATCACTAAATACAACACACAGAAACATAAATTCAAAATATACAGAAAACCCACAATGACAGACATACTAATACACAACAGCTGCAATCATCCAACACAACACAAACATGCTGCATTCCGATCCCTGCTCCACAGACTTGAAAACACACCACTATCCATTGAAGACTACAAAGAAAAACTAAACACCATAAAACACCTAGCTGTTACCAATGGCTACGACCACACAGTCATTGACAACCTACTAGCCTACACAAAATCAGAACGAAGAAAAATGACCGAAACACAGAAAATAAAAAAGACAAATACATCACACTCACATATTTCAACACACGTACACAGAAAATCGCCCAACAGTTCAGAAAACAAGGATACAAAATAGCATTCAGAACAAAGAACAAAACAATCAATTAAATACAACCCTCAGACAACAAACAACAAACAAACAAATACAATAACCCAGGAGTCTACAAACTAAAATACAATGACTGCCCAAAATTCTACATAGAACAAACAGGCCGAAGTTTCAAAACACGATACATAGAACACATACGAGCTCTCAAACAAAACACAAACTCTGCCTATGCAAAACAAATAATAAACACAGGACACGAATACGCAGACATCAATACACACATGGAAATCCTACACATTAACCACAAAGGTCACACACTCAACACACTCGAACAATATGAAATATACAAACACACCACACAAGACAACACCAACATCCTAAAGGAACAATTACAATTCAAATCGCACGCGCTCAACGACACAGTTATCCAAAAATGTCTTCCCAACCGCAACGTTGGCATCACGGGAGTCAGGTGCTAAAGATGGCCGCTCCACGCGGTTGAAAGCGCTCCAACAGGTAACAAAATATCACAGTAGTGAGTTCTAGTGTAAAAGCTTTATGCTCGATATAAATCATAAATAAAATAGAATCTTCCTCATTAGTTTTCAGGTTCTACCGCTGAACAGATTTGTACATTTGAACCCTGACAATAGCCAGCAGGCAGTCCTTACTGGTGTTTAGGGGTGGGGTAAGATTCAAGGATGGTTACATGTTGGCCTCAATGTAAAAAATTTCTGTACAGAACTTCGCAAAATTTTTTACAACTACCATTAGAGTGGTCAGGTTTTTCAGGTTAAAAGTTCTTAAAACCGTTTATGACGGTGGTCAAGATACAAGTTACACAGGTGGTCAACTTACAGAGTAACTTATACCTACAAACAAATGGGAATTTGCTGATTCCATGAAAACGGTCAGATTCTGCAGGTAGTCATGTTATAGAGGGATCAACTTCACAGGTTTTATCTATAATATTCTGATCAAGAGTAGAAATACACATACATGTTATAGGTCTTGTCATTGTATCAAACTAAATTACCGACAAAACAAAATGAACATGTAGGGCTATGTCCTTAGGATATTATATAATTTACAAAACATCATTACGTTTATAATGTTATGTCAGAAAGATTGGCTTCATAAAATTCATTTATACTTATAAAAAGGATTATTCTCTAGCCATTTACGAACAGTTATTTTAAATTTCTTTCAGATTAACAGATTAACGGTATGGGTTCATTCCGCTGTTTATTGAGGAGACTCATCGCAACTCTACTGAATGACGATAAAACACAATTTAATCCGTTGTATTTAGGTTTTAAGTGATGTTTCGTTCTCGTATTATAACTATGTAGCCCTATGTATTCAAAAGTTGTAAAGTTATCCTGTTACTGTTTAATAGAAACCAGATATACAAAAATAGATTGCTTAATTACTGTTAAAAATCCTGTCTTTTACAATAGTGGCTTACAATGGTCATCGAATTAAATAAAATGTATAATTCTTACAGCTTTCTTTTGTAGGATTAGAACTTCTCTAAAAATTATTAGTGGAATTTACCCAGAACAACAGACCGTAAGACATAGTGCTGTGAAATAAAGCAAAATGGATTGTTTTACGGTAATATTTAGGAATGAAAATTCTTATTTAACCAAATAGAAAACTCTGTTTAATGTTTTTGAAACATATTCAAAGTGATGATTCCATTAGCTAGTTAGTCTTGTATCAATGCTAATTCCTAATAGCCTTCGTCAATATGTACATTTTTAAATTATAAATGTACTGTCTTATTCTTGTTCATATTCAGTTATAATTTGTTAGAATTGTCTTCTTCTTCTTATTCTTATGATGTAGGATGGCATCCTGTTTATTTCCCCTTTATTCCTCAGATGAGTCATGTGTACGCCGTAGCGTAGTGGTTGAGGCGCTGCGCTACAAACCGGAAGGTCGCGGGTTCGATCCCCGATGAGGTCGTTGGAGTTTTTCAATTGGCCTAATCCTTCTGGTGGCACTATGGCCCTGGGGTGACTCAGCCTCTAACAGAAATGAGTACCAGGAGCAATTCTGGGGGTAAAGGCGGCCGGTGCGTAAGGCTGACAACCTTACCACCTTCATGTGCCGATGTCTAAAAATCTGGGAGCCTCAACCTCCTGGAACCCTCTGGGCCTCCATGGCCTGTAATAGGGAACACTTTACTTTTAGCTGCCCGGACTACAAGGACAGGACAAAATGGAGCGATTCCTTGCAGTTCCTAAGAGGCAAATATGCTTTGGGAAGAACGAAAGCGGTGCTAAATAAAATAAAAATCCTCCGATCATACTTTCGTAGAGTCCATAATGAACATCTCTCAAAGAGGAAGAGTGGGTGTTGCACCACCTCCTCCAGTACAACAATGGGTAAGGAAGTACTGAGTCCCAGAGGCTCTGAAAACGACAAATGTACTGGGGGTGGCACAAACCAAAATTATTTCGAATAGCCTAGAATACCCTCTAGCCTTTTCGAACAAGTGGAAACATACTACAGAAAGATTAATTTAAATTTACTAAAAATATATATTAAACAATTATTTTACAACAAGAGATAAACTGAAAATTAACATATTTTCAAGTTTCAAATACAGCAATACATTAAATAGACACATGCACTCTCAAAAGCTAGATTTACATAAGTGAGAATAATATCTCTGAATGCTATTTGATACACTCAATTTTAAATAATAATTATTCTTACAGACATTCTGATTAATGCATTTCAGATAAATAGTAGAATCTGACAATATTATTTAAATTTACATCAAATGAAAATTAATAATTCTTCTGGATTCTAATTTATAATAATAATATTACAGATATTCTGATTTCAGTTATTGAAAATAATACAGAAGTATGATTTCTATTTAGAATGCTTACAAATTATATAGATCTTTGGTGAACAATTTTTACAAGGATTAAAATAATATCTTGGTAAATAGAAATATATTTCAAGTAATTTCATTAAATGGAGTCTATAAAATATACACTACATTTACAGACATGCTATAATAAATAAAAAAATTTTATTTACCTTTAAGTTGAGGACCCGTCCATACTCACACATTTTTCCCTATCATACAATTAAAGGAAATGCCCTTCGTTGAATGCTTAGAATTTTGGAAAACAATATAGATTAATAACATGGTGAGGATGAGTGTTCAACAAAACAAACTGAAATTATTTTTAAACAGTTAAAATTAAAATTTAAGAAACCATCCCAGAAATTATAAGCTTTAAGAAACCTCCCTGATTAATTATAAACCTTAGGGCAATTAAAATCAAGCCATATCTGTTTCACATTATTCTACTTTCAAAATCACATCATTTTAAAAACGTGGCAACACACACTAAAATAAATCAAGCCCTTAGGCCTAACCCAAATACAAGGTTTTCACTACTAGGCTTTGCTAAAGCTTCATCATAAAGCCTTCGTGAATAACCAAATTAAATTAAATACTTCAGGATGGAATCAGATAAATGAACACTCACCTCATAAAGAAGAAGAATGGCTACCCGCCATGTTGTGTTTACAAGCCGCGAGGCACATTGAGCAAAACATTACCTTATCGGTCTGACCGCATTCAACAAAGAGGATTTTGGCGGTGTTGCATCCTGTTATATAGGCTCTGCATGTTCTTCAATTGTTTCCTTGACATGCGTATAACATTAACTAATCACAACACATTTTAATGTTGTTTTATAACAACTGAAATACGTTATTCCGATGGCAAATTACAAAGCATTTTTCTCACAGCTGGGAGAGACTTCAATGCCGACTAGATATCCACCAGACGCCGAACTGCAGCTTACTTGGAAAATAACTGAACTGTGCGAGCAGGACAGCAGAACATAAAGACAAGGGGGGAACGGAGAAGACAAGGGGAAGCTCGCAGCGGCTGCAGGAGAAATATTAACTTGCTGAACGAACAGGCAGCAGTCTCTAAGAAACCAAAACAGCGCGCTTTCAAACTAAATGTATTACAGATTTACGTTAAGTTTTCATAATACAGACATTTTTCTATGAGAGAAACAATTCTTGGCATTATATAATTTAATAATGGCACAAACACCCCCCCCCATGACTTGGAATATATACTGGAATATATTCCAAACCATGCAGGTAATCTCTCATAGAAAAAAACTTAATTAACAAGTGGGAAGAAAATCATAGAGTTCACTGAAAGGTCCACAAGGCGGCTGAGCACTTCACTTAATAAGAGAGAAATATGTGACTCACCCAGATAATCGAAGTTGACTGGTTTGTCCAAATTTTCTCTTAACTCCCTGCGCAATTCTGGTACTACTCGGTTTTCATCCGGATGTACTCCTCTTAACCTTAACTCGTACAACAGGTCAGACTTGAGTAGATTATCAGGTTTCACCCTAGTACGCTCCATGATAAGTGACATGAAAAGCAAAGTACACAAATTTTAGCCAAGAGAACAGACCATAAATAAAATCACAACATTAATACAATGTTAAAATCACAATTAAATAAAGTGCACTCCTAACCTTAAATATTTCATTTCGATGTTTCCACTAAAAAACTAATTATTTCATTATATTTTATGCAAAAGTTACTATCGTGTTCTAACCAATTTGGTTAACAAACCACGCTCGAAAGCTATCACTAAGTTTGCACCACCTCCTCCAGTACAACAATGGGTAAGGATTGTGGAAGGAAGTACTGAGTCCCAGAGGCTCTGAAAACGACAAATGTACTGGGGGTGGCACAAACCAAAATTATTTCGAATAGCCTAGAATACCCTCTAGCCTTTTCGAACAAGTGGAAACATACTACAGAAAGATTAATTTAAATTTACTAAAAATATATATTAAACAATTATTTTACAACAAGAGATAAACTGAAAATTAACATATTTTCAAGTTTCAAATACAGCAATACATTAAATAGACACATGCACTCTCAAAAGCTAGATTTACATAAGTGAGAATAATATCTCTGAATGCTATTTGATACACTCAATTTTAAATAATAATTATTCTTACAGACATTCTGATTAATGCATTTCAGATAAATAGTAGAATCTGACAATATTATTTAAATTTACATCAAATGAAAATTAATAATTCTTCTGGATTCTAATTTATAATAATAATATTACAGATATTCTGATTTCAGTTATTGAAAATAATACAGAAGTATGATTTCTATTTAGAATGCTTACAAATTATATAGATCTTTGGTGAACAATTTTTACAAGGATTAAAATAATATCTTGGTAAATAGAAATATATTTCAAGTAATTTCATTAAATGGAGTCTATAAAATATACACTACATTTACAGACATGCTATAATAATTAAAAAAAAATTTATTTACCTTTAAGTTGAGGACCCGTCCATACTCACACATTTTTCCCTATCATACAATTAAAGGAAATGCCCTTCGTTGAATGCTTAGAATTTTGGAAAACAATATAGATTAATAACATGGTGAGGATGAGTGTTCAACAAAACAAACTGAAATTATTTTTAAACAGTTAAAATTAAAATTTAAGAAACCATCCCAGAAATTATGAGCTTTAAGAAACCTCCCTGATTAATTATAAACCTTAGGGCAATTAAAATCAAGCCATATCTGTTTCACATTATTCTACTTTCAAAATCACATCATTTTAAAAACGTGGCAACACACACTAAAATAAATCAAGCCCTTAGGCCTAACCCAAATACAAGGTTTTCACTACTAGGCTTTGCTAAAGCTTCATCATAAAGCCTTCGTGAATAACCAAATTAAATTAAATACTTCAGGATGGAATCAGATAAATGAACACTCACCTCATAAAGAAGAAGAATGGCTACCCGCCATGTTGTGTTTACAAGCCGCGAGGCACATTGAGCAAAACATTACCTTATCGGTCTGACCGCATTCAACAAAGAGGATTTTGGCGGTGTTGCATCCTGTTATATAGGCTCTGCATGTTCTTCAATTGTTTCCTTGACATGCGTATAACATTAACTAATCACAACACATTTTACTGTTGTTTTATAACAACTGAAAGACGTTATTCCGATGGCAAATTACAAAGCATTTTTCTCACAGCTGGGAGAGACTTCACTGCCGACTAGATATCCACCAGATGCCGAACTGCAGCTTACTTGGAAAATAACTGAACTGTGCGAGCAGGACAGCAGAACATAAAGACAAGGGGGGAACGGAGAAGACAAGGGGAAGCTCGCAGCGGCTGCAGGAGAAATATTAACTTGCTGAACGAACAGGCAGCAGTCTCTAAGAAACCAAAACAGCGCGCTTTCAAACTAAATGTATTACAGATTTACGTTAAGTTTTCATAATACAGACATTTTTCTATGAGAGAAACAATTCGTGGCATTATTTAATTTAATAATGGCACAGTGTGGAGCGGATAATTTTATATTATATAAATATTAATATATTTATTGTTATTAACATTAATTTTTAAAGAGAGGTAATCAATGAAAACAATCAAAACCACATTGTCAGTCATTATTAACAATTAACATTAGGGTAAGATGGTACATTTTCGAACATTGTACAATTCTGAACGAACTAAGATTTTTATCCACCTTAGGGTTGCACATTAAATTATATTAAAATTATAAAGTAAATTATTACAAATTAAATTATAAATTATTATTAAAAATTATTGAATTTTAAATTAATATAAATTATTACGAAATATAAATTATTAATTATAATAATACATTATTATATGTATTATTACTATTATATGAATAATAATAATTTATGTTATTATTTTCCATAATAAATTATTTAAAATAATTAAATTATTTTATAACATAAATTATTATATAAATTATTAATTATTAAATTATTATTATTAATAATTATATACATAAATTGACGATAAATTATTATTTTCCAATCGAAGGTAAGAACTCCATGCTTGAAAAATGGCACGTTATAAAATTGCTTATAATTCCACCTTGTGTTACTGGAATATATTTTTGAGGAACAATTTTTAACTCATACCAAGAAATAGTGTAGTCTTTAATTAGAAGGTCATTGGCACAACATGCGTCATTCGTGAGCGGAATGTATAACTATGTGGTAATTTACAAAAACTAGTGCAAAGTATAAATAGGCTACGAACACATTTTAGGTACAAATTCGAACAGTACAGTACTTTAACCCGCGATCGCTCGCTTACGTCTTAAATGGAAATACTGTTATGCCATCATAGCATTCTGAATGTTTATTATTTTTAACTGTGCTAGCCAAATATAAAAGGTTGACATTCATACGTCTTTCAGCAGTGGTATTATTTCAACGAATATCCCTTTTAGGCTTTTTAAGCAAACTAGTTTAGCCGTCATAATAAAACATAATAATGGACACTAATATAACACCGAAAATTGTATTATAATTTTGACAGAGTTATTCTATTTTTTTTACAAAATAAACAAGTAACTATTCCTTATATTGGCACTCGAAAAATAGCATAAACAATTGAGATACTTACCCTATTTAATGATACAATTATTCAATACCCACTCAATTAACTTCCTATCTACAAAAATAAGTTGACTGAAATTGTTCCTTTAATATACTTCTTTGTCGTTGGTCGGCAAATTGTTATTTTAAAGTTGAAACGACAGTGGATTATTTGCACATTTCACGCTTCTTACGGTTTTGTCTTTGTCGCAAAATTAGAACAGCTGCAGCAGCAGCTACGGCACCTAAATCCAAAGCGGACATTTCATCTGCACACTTCTACCAGGTATGAACAGAAAGCGGCATGCGCCTACAATAATCATGCCGCAAGAGGGAAGGTGCATGCGTGAGCTTGCACCGTTGCATGCGCAGATGCACTGGAGATGCACGGCAACTAGGCGCAAGACGCACAGGTCTAAGCGCGGCTTTATTGAAACATTGACCATCGCAGAAACACAGAAACATAGATTCACCTATTTGTAAAGAAATGTATAGGCCTCTCTCTCTCTTGTATGAAAGGCAAGTAAATAACTAATTTTGAAAAATACTTCACTGTGATAAGGAATTGCCTACACTAGTGTCCAAAATTAAAGCAACAAACTGATGTTACTCCTTCCTGTGCTGAGCCCACTCGGGTGACACTATTTACGTATGCTGGAAGCAGAACATACGATTATGAAGGTAGATTTGGTTTCGACCATTTTTAGCTAAACCAAGTAAACGCCCTGCTAAATCTTTATACTTTGACCCATTAACCCTAAATGTAATTCTGAAATATATTGGATCAATTCTGGAAAACAACTAGGTGACTACAAATACCATAAAGATGCAAATGTTCAAGTTTTAGTAACAGATTTATTTAATAAATATGGGCATATGTAGTTCTAATTATTCGTATCTGTATGACTGTTCACATCCAGTATATATACATGTTGTTAAATAAATATTAATAAATGAGTTTAAAAGTTCATATGTACAAAGTCCTAGTTCTATTTAGCCTATACCCAATAAATTACCTAGCTAAAATTATCAAGTCTATGTACGGTACATTCATGGTATAGAGACCTTTATTACCAAATTATTTATGAAAACGTATTTTCTTGAAATAGTAATCACCTTGTATTTAAGGACTGAATTAATACTCGTTTTCTTTATGTGAGAATTAAAGCTTATTAATAAAATAATTATTAAGAGCGCCTCGTAGCATCAAAATCTAATTTGTAGCTCTTTTTTCTTAACTGAAACTGTTATTCAGATCACCCTGTACTTTATGCATAATGTATGCCATTGCTTCTGCCTTAAAATTCAAATCTTCCAACACGCTCTTATAATTTGAAACTGCATAAATTACGTTTACGTACCAAGTTCCTGGCATTCTTTACTTATTTTGAATTTTAGCAATGAATTTTGAAAAACTGACGAACATGGTTTAAGCTTCAGGAGAACTGGAGAGATTACAAAGCGGACGGACAGACAAAAGAAAAATGAAAAGCATGATGGATTACTAATTTACATTAGGGGGCGAAATTTCTAGTAGCCAAAATCAACCAAACTATATACTATATACTATATATAGTATACTATAATATATAGTATACTATATACTATAAGGGACATACTTTACGGCAATTTAGATCTTCGAAACAGGTGAGATGTCTGATACCAAAAGAATTTATAATTATATTAATACTGAAATAAGAACAATCTCACTAAACAGCAGACACAATCCATCGTAGAACTGCTGGGAAACACCCACCATAGTCACAATTCATTCAAATACATGCTCGCGCTAGCCGAGTCAACTCCCAACTGACGTACGTAACATCTGCTCTCCAGGCCCTCGCTCCGCGTACCACGTTCAGAAATTACCAACAGTAACCAATGGTAAACTCGGACGCATACAAATCATTAACTTTCAAGCTATTAATGTTCCAGAAACATACTAGGGGCGATTTATACATACAATTGAGCCGAATTCACGGCTCATTCTCCCAAACTTCCCTAAATAAAGTCGAAGACTTTATTTCTAAATAATGCTTATGGACCTGAACCTTTAAAATTAAACCAAACATAAAATTTAAATAAATAGAACACTAAACCCAATCTTTTGAACTTTGAACTTGCTATAGTTCTTCAGTGTCTGTCTGTCTGCTCTAGCGGGACATATGGCAAAGGGCCACATGAATAACATGACTTGTCTGGTCTGCTAGCAGCAAAATTGTCCTACTCTGACGGGATTTCTGTTTTAAGCTGTCAGTAGTCACTGCTTCCTGCATACTGTTTAGTATACGTTAAAAAAACTTGTTTTCCTACTTCATCCCTTAAACCCTGCCACATAGGCTGCGAGAAGTTTACGTTCGCTTCCTTCAGCGATAATTCTTTTCTCGTATGCATTGTCACTATGTTTTAAAATGTTCAAAACAAACTTTCATACGGTCAGCAAAAACTTCAGGAAATTAATTTACTTTCTGTAATGCTATCTGTACCTGTGCGCAATAATTTTTATCTAAAAGCTTTTCTGTAAATCTTTCCTCGAAAGCTGCCAAACTACATGCTATGTAGTCGTATCTTCAGTAAAAACTGGCTTCCAAAAAAAAATCAGCTGCCGGACCGATTGATTTTAATTTCAATATATGCTTCTTATTAAATAAATGAGTGAATGAATAAGCCTTATTTGTCCCATGAAAGGCTATGGCCTCCTAATTAGGGTGAGCTCGATTAAGTATCACATATGGAGGGCTAGTCCATATGATCTTCAACCTTCTAAGGTTGACTTGAAGTCTGTCTTGCGATTGTCTTTACATCCATCTAAATTTCCCGTCGCTACAGATGCGTCTATGTAATTGAAAAATTATTTCACTGTTTAACTCTAGGGCCTACTGTTCCTGACAATTCCTTTAAACTACTGGCCACTGATAAATCTTCAAGTTTAAATCACTTTTAGCTTCGAACAGCTTCTTTAACTGTTCATTCCGAGCGCGGAGTTCTGCTATCTGAGCACGTAATTGTTCTGATGATGGCATGTAAAATATTTCTAATTCCACTTTAAATTCCATTTCAATTTAACAAACAAATTTTTGTTTAAAATTAAATTATTAATACTGCTTTACTTCTCTTCCTAATATTTATTCGCTTCGATCTCACTTCTGACAACCAATGTTGTGACCCCGAGCGGTTATGGATCGTTATAGATTGGTTTTATTTAAAGATGACTAACTGATCTTTTATAGCACTGCGTATGTATTAGGTATGAGAAAATAAAGTCTTCCTGAACAATCTAACTAATATTTGACTTCACTCGCATTGTAAGTTTTCTCGACGCACTTCCACTTACCTTGTCTTAGCTGTAAAAAAATAATGATTAGCAATATGACCCTTTTTATAATAAAATAATTAATTTTAATTATTTGTGGTTTATTAAAAAGCAAAAATTACAAATGCGACTTTATTCCTTTTTTAAAATAATTAACTTTGTTTTTAATCTTAAAAATTACCAAATTCTATTAATTAAACTTTCAATTAAAAATTATTTGAAATAATTAATAAATGAAATGATATTTTAACAAACAAAATTATCTTACTTTATAACAGTTAATAAGTTATTTAACTAACAAAATGCTAAAAATCCGATATTTCTTAATTACATAATACTTTGTAACAATTTAATTACTGATAAACTTTATCCTGGTTTTAACTTATTAAATTACAACAATAATCAATGTTTGCAAAAATGTTTAACTTCAAAATATGTTAATCCTTCGCTTTTCCGCGAAATACTATGTTCTTCATATAAATTTTAACTCATGAAATTTATATGGTAAAAATAAACTTTTCAACTCTGTTTATCAATTTGAAATTTATAAACTATTCATATTAAAACTCGTCAACACACGCTGTGTAACAAACTTACTTATAATTGTAAATTATTTATTTTAAATTTACCTTCATTTTTCCTTAAGTAACTACAATACATCGTATAAATTTTAACACATAAAATTTATACGGAAAACAAATGGAAAAATTATTAACTGTTGTGCCTTAATTTCTTTTTAATGAAAATCGTATTTTTGTACCTAAACCATTGGCTAAAGTAGCGAAAATCCTATCTTCGTATAAATTTTAACACATAAAATTTATACGGAAAAATAGCAAAATTATAAACTCTTGGGCTTCATTTTATTTAAAATGAAGATTCTCAAAATGTTCAAAATAAACTAATTATTTTGAATAATTTCTGTATATTAATTTTGCATTTCTTACTATTTTCAATAAAATAGTATTAACTACACAATGTTTAAAATTTAAGTTTAATGTTAATATTTAAAATGAACTTCTTAATTTCACAATACTATTTCAATCAATAACGGCAATATCTTATTTGTCTTTATAATTTACAGTCTGGGTGCAAATTATCTTCGTTATACTAACGGGAAAAAACTAGCATTGGCATGCTTGACAAAAGGCTAAACTTCAATAACATACATAAAAACATGGATGGGTTACTTAACCCGTTTTACTACAAAAATACCTTCATGATGAGGGTGAAGCCTACCCTCGGGATGATCATATTTTCATATGTTAATTGAAAATCATGTAGAAAATATGAACATAGCTTCAAATATATGTCTTGACTATTTGAATGTTTGAAAAGCGGTTAATCTTTAATTAACGTAAATATAGTGTTGAACTATATTTTTAGAGGCTGAAAGTGACTTTGACCTTAGCATTCGCTATCTCTTAGCGAGTTTATCTATCCATCGCATAGTTTACAACATATGCGGATTTCGTAGGAAATAAGGAACTTTTGTTTAACAATATAGGTTTTTACTGAAAATGTCATAGCATATGACTTTTACGTTCGCTGGTTTCATAGCGAGTTTAACTAACCATTGCAAAAATCTACTACACATCCGGATTTTTGCGGAACACTTAATTGAAAACATTAATTTCAATACTTACAGATTTTCAGATGTTCGTCGAACAAATCCACGTCTGACGCCATCTTGACTCGAAAGACCACACAAAAACACTGAATAATGGTACTGTCTCTCACACTCCGTCTTCCCTTAGTATCTGCGATCGCGAATATTATTCTGCTCGCTAATTATAAATTTCTCCAATCAAACATCACGGCTAAATTAAAAACACGCGAATTAAATTCTACCTTTGTCAGCTGGTGAAATACAGGTTGCCTAATTGCTAGCCTTGAGGGGCTAAAAAAATGCAGAATTGCATTTCCCACACACAGTACAGTGGAATTGCACTGTCTAGCTGATACTGCAGTTTCCACGAGATAAGGTTTCTCTCTTCCTGACTGCTATATGTGAAATTTCACTTCTTCATGGCTTTACTAAGTACAATGCTAAATTAAATATTTTTACATATTTTAATTTCTTAAAGCCTCATTTCCCGGGACCCAACACCAGTCCTTTCTCCGTTTAAAAGATGATACTAATTTCATTATTAGTACATGCTTTTAGTTCTGACAGTATTCCAGGGGTGCTGTCTACGGCTGCCTACCACAGACTTAACTCCATGCCAGGGTAGCCGTAGGTTTTCATTTTTATTATATTCTGGTGTTTTATTAGGGGTTTATCCTTTGCTTCGTCGTTCAGGAGCTCAGCGTACAGCTGCCTACCACGGACGTCTCCATGTCAGGGTAGCTGCGCATTCTCCTTTCTGATATTGCTGAATACAACAGGGTACTCTGCGTACGGCTGCCTAACACGGACGTCTCCATGTCAGGGTAGCTGCGCATTTTCCCTTGCCAAGGGTCTAGCCTTGTGCTTTTAATGGTTTCTCTTTCAGGCATAAGCAGATCTTTCTATAAAGGTGGCGGATTGGTGTTGAACCCAGAGAAGTTTCGATAAAATAAAATATCTTATTTATCAAACTCAAAAACCTATAAACTAAAATCTTCGTGGATCTATATCCCAAAAAAAACTTGGCCTACCACCCGACCGCTGCGTCATCTGTCATAGGCAGACGGCAAGATTGGGAGCATGTGGTCAGCATGTCGACACCCACGGCCGTAAATGGTGGTTTCCGTGATTGGCAACAATCTATAAAATGTATTGAAAAAACGAAACAAAACTATTAAAATTTACTGTTACTGATAAATTAATACTTTAAAATAAACAAAATGTTAAATCAATACTTTAAAAGATGAGCAGAGTGGGGTTATGATACTCCAAAAAAAAATTATATTCATATAAACCTATTTTGTTAGCATGTTCCCATATTTCCTTTACATTCTACTTTTTATTTTAACATTTTCTTGTTGTCTTTTGTCTAAGTGTCTTGCTATTTCAATTGTTATCTTGCTATTTCTATCTGTAGAGGAAGTTCAGCAGTCGGTTCCTCTTGTAAAGTTTGAGTTCTGCTTTCTCTCAACATTCTTCTTGTTAATGGAATCGTTCTCTTGATTAGACACGACCAACTCTTATGGACAACCTATTTAACACAAATAATTTCCAATGTTACACAAACGATAATAAAATAATCCTATCTTAAATCTCTCTTTGTTTAAAATCGTCTCTATAAACTTCCAACTACGTTTAATTAAACTTTATTTGTTCTTTACTTGTGTATTTACTAAAAAAAAATTGTTTTCAATGTAAACAAATAATAATGTACTATCTTACTGAAAAAAATTTTTAACCTCCTCTAAATTTAAAATACAATGTAAAATTCATGTTACAGTTAATGACGGTTGACATTGGCTAATAACAAGCCTGTATTATGTACTCTATTTTATACTCATGAATTTTCCTTGTGGTGGTCTAGCCTACACCACTCCAGTGCACGTCGTGACCCAATGACTCTTCTGTCACATGTAGAACCCATCGAAATTGGTTCTCTGGTCTGGTGCTAAACAATAAAGTTGCGAGACTGAAAAACAATTAAATCGGAGGGGAAAATGTATAGGAATCACCACTACACCTTCTTACAAAAAAGATGCATAGTACGACTTATTAGTAGTTACGTCAAGGTGTATGTCTTCTGACTTTATGGTAATTCATCCTCTTGAAAACGAATCACGTTACGGCAAAGGTTTTACTTAATAAAGTTCAAAGTATCGATCTTAGGACTTCAATGGTAATTCAATAAATAAGCTAGTCTTATTTTCTTTTGCTAGGGCTTGTACTACGCGATAAAATAGTACAAAATCACAATGTTTTATAAAAAAATAACACAATTTTTTTTCTAACAAAAACAAAACAATCTGAGTTAATATTTATTAACAAATGTGAAGGTACTAAATAAATACTTAACTTGGTGTTCCACAACAGTAATGTCTACAATTTAATACTGTATCATTTGATATTCAAATTCTTTCAATTCATCTGTTGTCAATTTCGTACAGTAAACATTTGCTACGTCACTTAGTATGGTTGTAGCGTTCGAAAATTTCGCCATTCAAATTAAACTACTCTTTTGTGAAAATTTTTCTAAAATTCTATTTACAAAAAAAAACTAATTCTTGTAAACCTTTACGACTTCGGTTAACTCTGTCTTCCATTCGTTATATAAACAAATGTTAAAACTCTAACACATGAATTAATTAATTAATTCTAAACTTTATTTATTGTTCTTATTTATTTATCAAAAAAACTTCATTTAAGCTGATTTCATCAAATCCAACAAAACCATGTAAAAAAAAGTATCTCTTTTTTTAACTCAATATAAATAATTCAATATTTATATCATTTGTCTTTTTCTCGTATTCTATTTACTTCATTTTCAGCACGCTTACTGAAAATTTTAGGCTTCGTGGTGATACGAGGAAAATAGTTT
Source organism: Ectobius pallidus (assembly GCA_964059195.1). Taxonomy (NCBI): domain Eukaryota; kingdom Metazoa; phylum Arthropoda; class Insecta; order Blattodea; family Ectobiidae; genus Ectobius; species Ectobius pallidus. The sequence continues at coordinate 135,573,296 of CAXKWD010000004.1, forward strand.
CGGGAAGGGTAATTAAGTTTATTGATTAAATTTTTGAAATTTATCAATACTTTTAAAACATCCTCTCACACCCTTATGCTAAAATAACTACCGAACACTTGTCTCAAAAAATCTTTCTCTTTAAAAAATTTTCAACCATTTATTTAATTTAAAATCATTCTAAATTAAAATCAGCAAGCAAAAATATGTCTGCTATTAATATTTGCCCTGCAACATATAACCGTCCATAATGTTATGATAACTCTAGTATCATGGTCTCATTCCCCATTAACTTCATTCTCTATGATAATTGTAATATCATGGTCTCATTTCCCATTAACTTCATTCTCTATGATAATTGTAATATCATGGTCTCATTTAGAATCAACTTCATGGTCTCATATTTCATTAACCTCATGGTCTATGGTAACATTTCAGTTTTATTTATTTCTTACTCGAAAGAGCTAAGTCCGCTTTACGCCATCCCTCTTGACTAGCCTGAGGGGATCTCGAAGGTCTTAAGGTCTTAAGGTCCTAAGGTCCTAAGGTCTTAAGGTTCTAAGGTCCTAAGGTCTTAAGGTTCTAAGGTCCTAAGGTCTTAAGGTTCTAAGGTCTACTATCATCGGAGTCTGCGCTAGGATACGGGTAGTCTCTGCCTCACTTGTTTCATGTGCTTCTAGCGGCTTATTTATCCGGATATTCTCTTGCTGGATATCTCTACCTATAGGTTAATTTCATCAATTTATCGTTTTATTGCTCCATCATCTGAATAAGATTTCTCTACTATTTCTTAAGATTTACTTGAGTGACACCTCTCGTGCTGTGTTGTGTTAAGGCACATAGCCATCTATTCTGATTACACAAAGCCTCACGATTTATTATCCCTTTTTAATTGTTTATCGCCTTCAAATTAAACTCCCGTTAATTTGTTTACGTTCACGTCATTGCAACACATCAACATCATTACAGAATGGTACTGTAATAATAAAAACCCTTTTAACTTCTGTTTATGTAAACAAATTATCTGTCCTGAAATTATCTAATTCTGAATAATTCATAAATGCCTTCGATTAAATTTACAACAAATTTCCAATTTACTTGATAAAATGCTAGTAATCGCAAATAATATTCATCTCTTGACATTTACTAAATGTCCTAGCAATAACTTCCAATATTTAATCATAATAATAATATTAATTATTTCGATTTAAAATCTCAAAATATAAACATTGACATCGATATACCGTCACATAAGTGGTTTACAAAAATCACTTGATTTCGCATTAACCTAAAAAAATTAATTTTTATTGTTGGTTATGTAGCCTATTTCTTCTATCGAATGTAACCTTTACTCAATACACTGTATTTGTAATCTTGTTTATATATTTTGATTAAAATATTTAAATATGAATAATCTTCAAATAAATTCCTTCATTGTAAACTGTTTAAATCAATTAATATTTAAAAATTTCAAAAAAAAACTTTAAATATTCTTAATGATTTTCTCGTGTAAAATAACTCTCACTAAATCATTTCACTGTCGCATAATTACTAAAGCGTATAAATCTACAAAAAAATGAAACACTTTAATGTTGCAATTATTTCCAAAATAATCTTCACACGGAAATAACGTAATCTAATATTTTCAAAAAAAATATTTTCTTCACTTTTCACACAAAAAAAGTTTTTAACACAACAGCACTTATACACTTGAACAATTTTAATTATGTACTGAACATAAATAAAAATATTTGTCACTGCAAAAAAATCCTGTTTCGAATTATTAATTTTATAAATTCGAATTTCTCCATTTCAACGAACATTTGTCTAATGCTCACAGAATTTATCTAATGCACACAGCATCTCTTCGCGAGGGAAGTTACAACTACTTCTCTGTTTGCGGTTTCACTATTTCTGTCTTTTTGTCAGGTTCACTATTCTACACAACCGTTTACATTTTAAATGTATTTCTCTGTTTCACGAGCCACCTAAATGCTATTTGTACCGGTACGTATTTCATTCGGCTCTACCACGGTGTGTCTTCCATAGGCGGTGTGTCTTATGCTGGTTTAAGTCATTGTTTCTGAACAGTATACTCACACACAAACACATCAGCATTTTCAGACGCAGAGATAATTACGTATGTTTGATTAGAATTAACGTTAGGTACTTCCGCTAGATCACAACTACTACTTGATAACATATCGCATAATTCCTCCCTCGGGGGGTAGCGAGCGGGTAAATTTGGATCCAGTCCCGACTATCTGTACCATTTCGTAGTGTGCTAGTTACTATATCCACGGAAATCTTCTCAATACATTACGCAATTCTCTCTAGATATCCACGTTTATGGTCTTGACAAGGAAAAACTAGGCCTAAAGTCCATCTTGTCGAATGTGTAAATACTCATGGTGGCATTTCTCACCGTTCTCGAATACTACGGGCATCTTCACTGACCCCAGTATTTTCACTAAAATACCATAAACATATGGCGGTTTCCCTTCGCCATTTCCAAATACTATGGGCATCTCTACTGTCCCCAGTATTTCTAAATTATGACCTGTGACCTCATATTTTAACGCCTAATTTATTTAGACTATAGTAGAACCTTTATTTACTTCAAACTGAACTATGTTAACTTTACTATGTTAACCATTTTATGTTTACCATTTGTGTTTACCAAGACCATGGTTTCGCAACTGTAAGGATCTAGTCTTGTCTCGACATTGGAGCGCTTTCCTCTGCCTCCCTTAAGTCTCTTTGCCTCTTCCTACAGTGCCTAACTGATTAAATTAAAAGTAATACAGTTCTTCAGTGTTTTAAATAAACGCATTATTTACAATCACTGGTTCGCAAAGAAATACTAAATTTCTTATTTCACTTTACTGAGTTGAACTTGCTATAGTTCTTCAGTGTCTGTCTGTCTGCTCTAGCGGGACATATGGCAAAGGGCCACATGAATAACATGACTTGTCTGGTCTGCTAGCAGCAAAATTGTCCTACTCTGACGGGATTTCTGTTTTAAGCTGTCAGTAGTCACTGCTTCCTGCATACTGTTTAGTATACGTTAAAAAAACTTGTTTTCCTACTTCATCCCTTAAACCCTGCCACATAGGCTGCGAGAAGTTTACGTTCGCTTCTTCAGCGATAATTCTTTTCTCGTATGCATTGTCACTATGTTTTAAAATGTTCAAAACAAACTTTCATACGGTCAGCAAAAACTTCAGGAAATTAATTTACTTTCTGTAATGCTATCTGTACCTGTGCGCAATAATTTTTATCTAAAAGCTTTTCTGTAAATCTTTCGTCGAAAGCTGCCTAACTACATGCTATGTAGTCGTATCTTCAGTAAAAACTGGCTTCCAAAAAAAAATCAGCTGCCGGACCGATTGATTTTAATTTCAATATATGCTTCTTATTAAATAAATGAGTGAATGAATAAGCCTTATTTGTCCCATGAAAGGCTATGGTCTCCTAATTAGGGTGAGCTCGATTAAGTATCACATATGGAGGGCTAGTCCATATGATCTTCAACCTTCTAAGGTTGACTTGAAGTCTGTCTTGCGATTGTCTTTACATCCATCTAAATTTCCCGTCGCTACAGATGCGTCTATGTAATTGAAAAATTATTTCACTGTTTAACTCTAGGGCCTACTGTTCCTGACAATTCCTTTAAACTACTGGCCACTGATAAATCTTCAAGTTTAAATCACTTTTAGCTTCTAACAGCTTCTTTAACTGTTCATTCCGAGCGCGGAGTTCTGCTATCTGAGCACGTAATTCTTCTGATGATGGCATGTAAAATATTTCTAATTCCACTTTAAATTCCATTTCAATTTAACAAACAAATTTTTGTTTAAAATTAAATTATTAATACTGCTTTACTTCTCTTCCTAATATTTATTCGCTTCGATCCCACTTCTGACACCAATGTTGTGACCCCGAGCGGTTATGGATCGTTATAGATTGGTTTTATTTAAAGATGACTAACTGATCTTTTATAGCACTGCGTATGTATTAGGTATGAGAAAATAAAGTCTTCCTGAACAATCTAACTAATATTTGACTTCACTCGCAATGTAAGTTTTCTCGACGCACTTCCACTTACCTTGTCTTAGCTGTAAAAAAATAATGATTAGCAAAATGACCCTTTTTATAATAAAATAATTAATTTTAATTATTTGTGGTTTATTAAAAAGCAAAAATTACAAATGCGACTTTATTCCTTTTTTAAAATAATTAACTTTGTTTTTAATCTTAAAAATTACCAAATTCTATTAATTAAACTTTCAATTAAAAATTATTTGAAATAATTAATAAATGAAATGATATTTTAACAAACAAAATTATCTTACTTTATAACAGTTAATAAGTTATTTAACTAACAAAATGCTAAAAATCCGATATTTCTTAATTACATAATACTTTGTAACAATTTAATTACTGATAAACTTTATCCTGGTTTTAACTTATTAAATTACAACAATAATCAATGTTTGCAAAAATGTTTAACTTCAAAATATGTTAATCCTTCGCTTTTCCGCGAAATACTATGTTCTTCATATAAATTTTAACTCATGAAATTTATATGGTAAAAATAAACTTTTCAACTCTGTTTATCAATTTGAAATTTATAAACTATTCATATTAAAACTCGTCAACACACGCTGTGTAACAAACTTACTTATAATTGTAAATTATTTATTTTAAATTTACCTTCATTTTTCCTTAAGTAACTACAATACATCGTATAAATTTTAACACATAAAATTTATACGGAAAACAAATGGAAAAATTATTAACTGTTGTGCCTTAATTTCTTTTTAATGAAAATCGTATTTTTGTACCTAAACCATTGGCTAAAGTAGCGAAAATCCTATCTTCGTATAAATTTTAACACATAAAATTTATACGGAAAAATAGCAAAATTATAAACTCTTGGGCTTCATTTTATTTAAAATGAAGATTCTCAAAATGTTCAAAATAAACTAATTATTTTGAATAATTTCTGTATATTAATTTTGCATTTCTTACTATTTTCAATAAAATAGTATTAACTACACAATGTTTAAAATTTAAGTTTAATGTTAATATTTAAAATGAACTTCTTAATTTCACAATACTATTTCAATCAATAACGGCAATATCTTATTTGTCTTTATAATTTACAGTCTGGGTGCAAATTATCTTCGTTATACTAACGGGAAAAAACTAGCATTGGCATGCTTGACAAAAGGCTAAACTTCAATAACATACATAAAAACATGGATGGGTTACTTAACCCGTTTTACTACAAAAATACCTTCATGATGAGGGTGAAGCCTACCCTCGGGATGATCATATTTTCATATGTTAATTGAAAATCATGTAGAAAATATGAACATAGCTTCAAATATATGTCTTGACTATTTGAATGTTTGAAAAGCGGTTAATCTTTAATTAACGTAAATATAGTGTTGAACTATATTTTTAGAGGCTGAAAGTGACTTTGACCTTAGCATTCGCTATCTCTTAGCGAGTTTATCTATCCATCGCATAGTTTACAACATATGCGGATTTCGTAGGAAATAAGGAACTTTTGTTTAACAATATAGGTTTTTACTGAAAATGTCATAGCATATGACTTTTACGTTCGCTGGTTTCATAGCGAGTTTAACTAACCATTGCAAAAATCTACTACACATCCGGATTTTTGCGGAACACTTAATTGAAAACATTAATTTCAATACTTACAGATTTTCAGATGTTCGTCGAACAAATCCACGTCTGACGCCATCTTGACTCGAAAGACCACACAAAAACACTGAATAATGGTACTGTCTCTCACACTCCGTCTTCCCTTAGTATCTGCGATCGCGAATATTATTCTGCTCGCTAATTATAAATTTCTCCAATCAAACATCACGGCTAAATTAAAAACACGCGAATTAAATTCTACCTTTGTCAGCTGGTGAAATACAGGTTGCCTAATTGCTAGCCTTGAGGGGCTAAAAAAATGCAGAATTGCATTTCCCACACACAGTACAGTGGAATTGCACTGTCTAGCTGATACTGCAGTTTCCACGAGATAAGGTTTCTCTCTTCCTGACTGCTATATGTGAAATTTCACTTCTTCATGGCTTTACTAAGTACAATGCTAAATTAAATATTTTTACATATTTTAATTTCTTAAAGCCTCATTTCCCGGGACCCAACAAAATATACACTACATTTACAGACATGCTATAATAAATAAAAAAATTTTATTTACCTTTAAGTTGAGGACCCGTCCATACTCACACATTTTTCCCTATCATACAATTAAAGGAAATGCCCTTCGTTGAATGCTTAGAATTTTGGAAAACAATATAGATTAATAACATGGTGAGGATGAGTGTTCAACAAAACAAACTGAAATTATTTTTAAACAGTTAAAATTGAAATTTAAGAAACCATCCCAGAAATTATAAGCTTTAAGAAACCTCCCTGATTAATTATAAACCTTAGGGCAATTAAAATCAAACCATATCTGTTTCACATTATTCTACTTTCAAAATCACATCATTTTAAAAACGTGGCAACACACACTAAAATAAATCAAGCCCTTAGGCCTAACCCAAATACAAGGTTTTCACTACTAGGCTTTGCTAAAGCTTCATCATAAAGCCTTCGTGAATAACCAAATTAAATTAAATACTTCAGGATGGAATCAGATAAATGAACACTCACCTCATAAAGAAGAAGAATGGCTACCCGCCATGTTGTGTTTACAAGCCGCGAGGCACATTGAGCAAAACATGACCTTATCGGTCTGACCGCATTCAACAAAGAGGATTTTGGCGGTGTTGCATCCTGTTATATAGGCTCTGCATGTTCTTCAATTGTTTCCTTGACATGCGTATAACATTAACTAATCACAACACATTTTACTGTTGTTTTATAACAACTGAAAGACGTTATTCCGATTGCAAATTACAAAGCATTTTTCTCACAGCTGGGAGAGACTTCACTGCCGACTAGATATCCACCAGACGCCGAACTGCAGCTTACTTGGAAAATAACTGAACTGTGCGAGCAGGACAGCAGAACATAAAGACAAGGGGGGAACGGAGAAGACAAGGGGAAGCTCGCAGCGGCTGCAGGAGAAATATTAACTTGCTGAACGAACAGGCAGCAGTCTCTAAGAAACCAAAACAGCGCGCTTTCAAACTAAATGTATTACAGATTTACGTTAAGTTTTCATAATACAGACATTTTTCTATGAGAGAAACAATTCGTGGCATTATTTAATTTAATAATGGCACAGTGTGGAGCGGATAATTTTATATTATATAAATATTAATATATTTATTGTTATTAACATTAATTTTTAAAGAGAGGTAATCAATGAAAACAATCAAAACCACATTGTCAGTCATTATTAACAATTAACATTAGGGTAAGATGGTACATTTTCGAACATTGTACAATTCTGAACGAACTAAGATTTTTATCCACCTTAGGGTTGCACATTAAATTATATTAAAATTATAAAGTAAATTATTACAAATTAAATTATAAATTATTATTAAAAATTATTGAATTTTAAATTAATATAAATTATTACGAAATATAAATTATTATTTATAATAATACATTATTATATGTATTATTACTATTATATGAATAATAATAATTTATGTTATTATTTTCCATAATAAATTATTTAAAATAATTAAATTATTTTATAACATAAATTATTATATAAATTATTAATTATTAAATTATTATTATTAATAATTATATACATAAATTGACGATAAATTATTATTTTCCAATCGAAGGTAAGAACTCCATGCTTGAAAAATGGCACGTTATAAAATTGCTTATAATTCCACCTTGTGTTAGTGGAATATATTTTTGAGGAACAATTTTTAACTCATACCAAGAAATAGTGTAGTCTTTAATTAGAAAGTCATTGGCACAACATGCGTCATTCGTGAGCGGAATGTATAACTATGTGGTAATTTACAAAAACTAGTGCAAAGTATAAATAGGCTACGAACACATTTTAGGTACAAATTCGAACAGTACAGTACTTTAACCCGCGATCGCTCGCTTACGTCTTAAATGGAAATACTGTTATGCCATCATAGCATTCTGAATGTTTATTATTTTTAACTGTGCTAGCCAAATATAAAAGGTTGACATTCATACGTCTTTCAGCAGTGGTATTATTTCAACGAATATCCCTTTTAGGCTTTTTAAGCAAACTAGTTTAGCCGTCATAATAAAACATAATAATGGACACTAATATAACACCGAAAATTGTATTATAATTTTGACAGAGTTATTCTATTTTTTTACAAAATAAACAAGTAACTATTCCTTATATTGGCACTCGAAACATAGCATAAACAATTGAGATACTTGCCCTATTTAATGATACAATTATTCAATACCCACTCAATTAACTTCCTATCTACAAAAATAAGTTGACTGAAATTGTTCCTTTAATATACTTCTTTGTCGTTGGTCGGCAAATTGTTATTTTAAAGTTGAAACGACAGTGGATTATTTGCACATTTCACGCTTCTTACGGTTTTGTCTTTGTCGCAAAATTAGAACAGCTGCAGCAGCAGCTACGGCACCTAAATCCAAAGCGGACATTTCATCTGCACACTTCTACCAGGTATGAACAGAAAGCGGCATGCGCCTACAATAATCATGCCGCAAGAGGGAAGGTGCATGCGTGAGCTTGCACCGTTGCATGCGCAGATGCACTGGAGATGCACGGCAACTAGGCGCAAGACGCACAGGTCTAAGCGCGGCTTTATTGAAACATTGACCATCGCAGAAACACAGAAACATAGATTCACCTATTTGTAAAGAAATGTATAGGCCTCTCTCTCTCTTGTATGAAAGGCAAGTAAATAACTAATTTTGAAAAATACTTCACTGTGATAAGGAATTGCCTACACTAGTGTCCAAAATTAAAGCAACAAACTGATGTTACTCCTTCCTGTGCTGAGCCCACTCGGGTGACACTATTTACGTATGCTGGAAGCAGAACATACGATTATGAAGGTAGATTTGGTTTCGACCATTTTTAGCTAAACCAAGTAAACGCCCTGCTAAATCTTTATACTTTGACCCATTAACCCTAAATGTAATTCTGAAATATATTGGATCAATTCTGGAAAACAACTAGGTGACTACAAATACCATAAAGATGCAAATGTTCAAGTTTTAGTAACAGATTTATTTAATAAATATGGGCATATGTAGTTCTAATTATTCGTATCTGTATGACTGTTCACATCCAGTATATATACATGTTGTTAAATAAATATTAATAAATGAGTTTAAAAGTTCATATGTACAAAGTCCTAGTTCTATTTAGCCTATACCCAATAAATTACCTAGCTAAAATTATCAAGTCTATGTACGGTACATTCATGGTATAGAGACCTTTATTACCAAATTATTTATGAAAACGTATTTTCTTGAAATAGTAATCACCTTGTATTTAAGGACTGAATTAATACTCGTTTTCTTTATGTGAGAATTAAAGCTTATTAATAAAATAATTATTAAGAGCGCCTCGTAGCATCAAAATCTAATTTGTAGCTCTTTTTTCTTAACTGAAACTGTTATTCAGATCACCCTGTACTTTATGCATAATGTATGCCATTGCTTCTGCCTTAAAATTCAAATCTTCCAACACGCTCTTATAATTTGAAACTGCATAAATTACGTTTACGTACCAAGTTCCTGGCATTCTTTACTTATTTTGAATTTTAGCAATGAATTTTGAAAAACTGACGAACATGGTTTAAGCTTCAGGAGAACTGGAGAGATTACAAAGCGGACGGACAGACAAAAGAAAAATGAAAAGCATGATGGATTACTAATTTACATTAGGGGCGAAATTTCTAGTAGCCAAAATCAACCAAACTATATACTATATACTATATATAGTATACTATACTATATAGTATACTATATACTATAAACGACATACTTTACGGCAATTTAGATCTTCGAAACAGGTGAGATGTCTGATACCAAAAGAATTTATAATTATATTAATACTGAAATAAGAACAATCTCACCAAACAGCAGACACAATCCATCGTAGAACTGCTGGGAAACACCCACCATAGTCACAATTCATTCAAATACATGCTCGCGCTGGCCGAGTCAACTCCCAACTGACGTACGTAACATCTGCTCTCCAGGCCCTCGCTCCGCGTACCACGTTCAGAAATTACCAACAGTAACCAATGGTAAACTCGGACGCATGCAAATCATTAACTTTCAAGCTATTAATGTTCCAGAAACATACTAGGGGCGATTTATACATACAATTGAGCCGAATTCACGGCTCATTCTCCCAAACTTCCCTAAATAAAGTCGAAGACTTTATTTCTAAATAATGCTTATGGACCTGAACCTTTAAAATTAAACCAAACATAAAATTTAAATAAATAGAACACTAAACCCAATCTTTTTCTTGAGAACTGCCGTCGAAAGTTCCACGCCTTGACCAGTGCCGCCGAAACTTCAGAGACTCTTGTACTCTTCATGAGTTCCATATACACGAACCACACCATTTATTTCCCCCCCTCCCGGGGTAGGAGAATAAACACCAGCACCAAAGTGAAGAGAGAAACACATCCGATTCTTAGTCCAGACGCACGGAGCTTTTCACCACATGAGCAGGACTTCCAATTTTCTGCAACTCTGCACCAAAAGAGTGCTCATCGAAGATCTTTCGGAACAGCGAGCAGGAAATGTTTCCTCCAGCCAGCTGCTCGATCAGAAGACTGAAGACAATGACTGGAAATGATGGACTGTAGATTTTATTGGTCCAGAGTGGGAGGCAGTTCGAAGACTTCATGCTTCCAGTTAAAAATAATGCAGCCACGTCAACCTTATTGATGAATGAAGTGTATCTTCTTTGAGAACCTATTACTGCTGCTTGATGGTTCAGATACAGATAGATCAAACAGGATGGCAAATCTCGCCAAAGAAGGGTACGAAAGGTCAACTGGTATCTTGACGCAAGGCATCAGAGGACAAGACAGGACTATAGGTGAAGGAAAATCGAACTTGATGATGGAATGATCGTATGGACTTCAGTCGGCTGCACAGTAAGTTAGTCTTGAGCAACTCTTATCTGCTGAGTCAGAAAATACTGCTTGCTATAGATCCAATCAGCCATATCTAGATAATAGCCGTACCATCCGAGCAGGATTTCACTGTATGGCAATGACGTCATGCATGGCTTTTGTAAACTTGCTTTGCCCAAAAGCATGTTAATGGCTACAATTAAAGCATTTGCCTCGAACTGCACGCCTCAGAGATTCTCACAGCATGACCAAGACCTGGACCAGCACGCTTCCATACGCCATCAAAAGCTCCCCTCTTTCTGGAATTCTGCTTACTCCAAATCCCAGAAGACATCTCCGCTTATCTGGATGCAGCTGCATGTTTCTGCAACACGGCTTGTAGCTCAGCAATGCGTCCTCTCTAATAGATGCTTCCTCTCTTTTTATAGGAACCAAAACTCCAGACGTCTCCAGAGCAGGAGCCAAGGTGACGGGCACGGCACAAGACGGGACTCAGACAGGCAGCCAAGAGAAAAGAGAGGGATAGCCCCCACATACTAGGTCCACACCAAGCCTGGATCGGAGTACACGACCACAACAATGTCGCTCGGGCAGATGACAACAAACTGAAACACAAATCACAACACGCAGTATGCGACCAAGCAAATATATTTTAAACATACTTTACCTTTAAAATAAATTTAATTTAAAACAAAAATGAGTTGGGAGCTGAGTGTTTGCTTCTTTAAAACCGATTCGCGAAATGAAAAATTCAGTTTCTCCTGAATCCTAACCAACTTTATAAAATTTCAGGTACTTTCACAATTACATTTATCAAGAATGAATACCAGCAACTTACAAAATCCAGGTGAGTGATTATCGAAGGTATTTATTATAGGGGTCCCAAAATAAAGAAACTAAAAGTGACGTCTAGGGAATTCATTTGAACTACTACCTGACAACGGAACAAAATCGAAACGTCCAGCTCATGGCTTCCAGAATTGCCAGTGAGCCGCCCGCGACGAAATATCTGAAAACGAAACCTTCTTACAGGAATTAGCAGAAAAATATCAAAACGTATTCGTGGATCCATCCTTCCTCCCAGCAAGAAGTAAGAGGGAGCCCAAAACACCCCGAAGAAAGTAATACACAATATAAACATTTTACAAAGTATTTTAGTATTAGAAACACCTCAGTTTTATACCAGACAGTTAGTCAAAATTTAGGCAAAACCATACCTCATTTAACCTTAAACACCAAAATCGAAACATTAGTATCTACTTAAGGTTCAAGAAGACCAGGCTTCAGGTGCGAAACATGGCACCTCCGCCGCGTTCCATCCTGACACTTCTGTAACAAAACTTTTACAGAAGTGAGTTACAGGAGTGCGATAAGGACCTACGAAACGTTCCGACAATTTTGCCGCAACCTTATTGGCCGCATTGCTCTTAGGGAAATTCTTTACCCACACCGCATCACCCTCTTTAAAAGGAACTGACCTTCTCCGTTTATTATATCTTTCAACTGTCCTACCATGGGAAATCTGTAAATTCCGGGGTACGCGGGCAAAGAGAGTTAAGTCTACCGTCCTAAAAATTGAGATATGTCCATTGAGTTATAGATACAAATGTTCTCTACATTTGTGTTAAGTCCAGTAAGTCATATTCAAAATTGTACGGTAGTTATGGATGTGTGCCTCATGGGTTTATCCATCTCTAAAGCTATGTTGGGATGGTATAGTGTGTTAAGTCACTCTAATTCTCAGTAACAAGAAAGTGGACTTAACTCTCTTTGCACGCGCACCCCGGAATTATTAGCGGCCTATTTCCTTATCTGTTTGACCTGTTCCGCCCTATCTGGTTCTGGTAACAGTTCGTTGATAGACCATAAATTGGCCAGCGGATTATTTGGAGTAAACCCTAGCATGAGTGATATAGGAGAAAAACCATGCGCCTAATGTCGAGCAGAGTTAAAGGCGTATTGGAGTCAGATTAAATTCTGGTCCCAAGACGTCTGATCCTGAGCATGATAGGCTATCAAAGCACTCTTCAAATTTCGGTTTACCCTTTCTGCTAAAGATGATTGAGGATAGTACGGAGAAGTGGTGCAGTGTTTAATTCCCAAGTAAGAACAAAACTTGCGGAAAGTAGCCGAAACAAAATAATTAGCATTATCCGAAACCAGGTTTCTCGGAAACCCAAACACTGAGAAAACCCTCTTCAGACACTCAACAGTACTTCTCGTGTTCGCATCACGAACTGGGAAGAGCGAAACAAATTTGGTGAAGGCGTCAACTACTACCAGAATGTACTGATTTCCTTTCCGCGATCTGGGAAATTTACCTACGTAATCAATATATAACCGGTCTAAAGGGGCCTTGGGAACTTGAGAACTCAGGAAACCCAAATTACTCGCTTGAGTAGGTTTGGCTGAATCACACCGGTCACACGCTCGAATACGTGCCCTAATATCTTACTCCATCCCTTTCCACAGAAAATTTTCGCGAATCTTAGTCCTGGTCTTGAAGAGTCCCACATGACCTCCCACTGGTGATTCGTGAAAGACCTTCAACACCAAGTCGATCAATACTGAGGGCAAGATATTATTTCCTACCTGGCATCTACGGTCAGAACTATACAAAACGGCCTTCTTGTAAATCCTTAATAATTGGGCATAATCTGAATCTTGGTGTAAAGCTATAGATTTGAATGCTAAAGGGAAATCAGACAGAATCCCACTCACTAAATTACAATTCCCCTAAGGTAGGTTGACCGCGCTACCATGGATTTCTTCTGGGGTCTGAAGCATTTCCAAGTTTTCACCTTCGATCCCGTGTTCCTTGATTTCTTGGGAAACAGAAAACATACGAGATAACGCGTCAGCCACACCATTCTCCGAAGCTCTAACGTGTCTTGCTGTGTACTTAAAGGCTTTGAGACGCACTGCCCAACGGGAAAGTCGTCCCGTAGTCCGGGGTTTGGCCAACACCCAACTAAGTGCCTGACAATCAGTTTCAAGATCAAACTCGGTTTGTTCAAGGCACATCCTAAATTTTTCCACAGCAAAAAGGACAGCCAGGGCCTCCAATTCATAGGCAGAGTACGCCTTTTCCTGACTTGTGAGGATTCTAGATGCATAAGTTATAGGTTTCCTGCCCTCTTCAAAATTTTGCAGCAGAACTGGCCCTAAAGTCACAGGAGCAGCATCCGTCTGCAAGACGAACCTTTTGGAGAAATCCGGAATACTAAGAATGGGAGGATTCATAACCATCTGTTTCAATGTGTCAAAGGCCTTTGGTTGTTCTTCACCCCACTGAAACATAGTACCCTTCTTCCGGAGAAGATTTAATGGAGGAGCAAGATCAGCCAGATTCGGGATGAAACGATGAAAAAAAATTGATTATACCTAGAAATCTACTGACTCCCTTAACGTCCTTAGGGGGAAGAAACTCCCTGATTGATTTGGTTCTATCAGGATCAATGGTAACCCCTTCCGACGATACAACATGTCCCAAGAAAGACAGACGAGAAGTAGCTAGAGTGACATTAGCGGGGTTCACTGTTAATCCAGCTTCTTTCAGACGCTTCAGAACTACCAATATGATCAATATGTTCCTTAAAGCTATTGGAATAGATTACTACTTCATCCAAATATTGAAACACAAAATTAAATTTGACATCACCAAAAATTTGGTCTAATAGTCTTTGAAGTACCTGATCACCGGTGGCTAACCTGAGGGAACTTTGGTGAATTCATATAAGTTCCAATCAGTGTTAAAAGCAGTTAGTTTACGAGATTTGGGTGACAAGGGTATCTGGTAGTAGGCTTGGTTCAAATCAAACGAGGTGAAATACTTAGCTTTGCCAAACCAACGGAAATATGAATGAATGTCCGGTAACGGTACAGAATGTATCTATATTTTGGAGTTCAAATATCTACAGTGAACTACTGGTCTTCCCCCTTCTCAACAAGAATCATGGGACTACTATAATAGGAATTTGATGTTTTAATTACACCCTCGTCCAACATCCCTTGAATTAATTATTTCATTACTCTGACTTTGGGAGGTGATAGCCTGTACGGGGGTCTACGCACAGGAGTAGGATCTAATAACTCAATCTCATATTCGAGTAAATGTGTGAGACACAAGTTGTTAGTTAAGACTTCTGGAAAAAGTTCCAAAATCCCACTCAAAATTCCTTTCTGTTCCGGCGATAAAGGGTTCAAGGAAAGACCCAATGAACCAACATCCCAACCAGAATCGGTCCCAGTATCGGCCGTTAACAAGACCTCATCCTTTTTGCAAGAGACTGGTTCATCAGCAAAAGATCCTTTATAGAAAGGGATCTTAACCTCCGGGGAAAACTTGAAATAGATTTGTTCCTTAGCATAAACCAAAATAGCACCGGAATCTTCTCCAAACGGAACTCCCAAAATCAAAGGAACAGATAAGTAAGGAGCGATCCAGAATTTAACTTTCCATGAAAACCTAGCAATTTTTATTTTCAACATAGTCCATCCCAAAAATTTAATCGGTAATGCATTAGCTACAAAGCGGGAAATTTTTTCATTGTTTACTGGCGATTTCTTATGTTTATTGCTCAAATTCTTGTAAATAAAACTCATATATAATATTTATTGTGGACCCACTGTCTAAGAGACCGACCATATCCAAATTGTCATATTCTAGACTGATATAAGGTAAGCACCGACCAGTAAATCCTTGAACACGCGCAGAATATTCAGCGTTACCCACAGAAAAACAAGCAGTGCCAGAATTACTATGCGATCTCTGACCAAAAGTGTGAGCTTTCTGACTGCTACCACGAGATGGCCTATTAGGACAATTTCCGCGAATATGGCCTTGTTCCTTACAAAAATAACACGACCTGCGCTCTATATGATTGACAGAAGGCTTTACTCTCTGGTGATTAATTAGTGGTTCAGATTAAGAAGGAACAGTACTACGACCCACATTCTCAGGTCTCAAAGAATCAGAAAAATCAATAGTGTGAAACCTAGCACATAATAGGTCTAATTCTTGAAAGGTGGAAGGTTTACTTTCGAATATACACATGTTCCTAGCTTTCGGTGACATGCCTACCAAAATATTTTCAACTATCTGTGCTTCTGAGTAGTCTACGCGAAAAACTTCGGCATAAGACCTAATATCTTTTACATAGTCCGAAAAGGCTTCATTTCCACTTTGAACCCTGTAATACAATTTATTCATAAATCCCACTCGAACTCTAGATGGGAGATAATATTCAATAATGGTTCCATGAAAATAATTCAAATCTTTATCTTCTCTAACCGCTCTACCGGCTAGCTATTTCAGACCACTATGTCAACGTGTAAAGCACAAAGCCAAAATTTGTCTCTGAGAAAATCAAAAAATTTCAACTTAAGTCTTAAGTTCGCATAGAAAAAGCAAAAATTTAATTATTTCTTCCAAAGAACCGTCACTGAAATGTTCTAACCTGTCTAACAGTTTCCCTAAAGAATGGAAAAGTTTACAGAAATCTTTACTGAGGTCAAATTGTAAATTTCTAACAACCGGCGTTGGGGTATGTTGAAGTTCATTCGTTACACAGGTTCATTGTTAAGAAAAGGGTTTGGAGAACCTCCATCAATTGCTGTAGTTACTGCAGAGTGATTAGCTTCAAAATTTCTATTAAAATTTTCGGCCATATGTGATTTGATTTTATCCTTTTCCGATGAAATCTCCATAGACCATGGGCTGCCAATATGAAACCCTCCCCCCCCCCCCGTGGAAATTTCCGACACATATATTTTTTTGTTGGTATTGTTATCTAGTTTAAGATTTTAGTTGTTTGCCCCTTATCAATTACAGAATTTAGCCGGAAACTCCAGAAAAAAAGCGGAAATCCGGAGAAAATTAATTTGTTTTAATTTTTCATTGTTCTTTGCTCCTAATATTCCCAGGGAAATTCTGACTCATATTTTTGTTGGTATTGGCATCTAGTTTAAGGTTTCGGTTGTTTGCCCCTTACAAATCACAACATATCCCCGGAAAACCATGTATATACGCAGAAAATGACTATGTTTTATTTTTTAAATCATTGTTCTTTGCACCTAATATTCAAAGGGAATTTCTGACTCATATGTTTTTTTGTTGGCATTACCATCTAGATTAAGGTTTCAGTTGTTTGCCAGTTATCAGTTACAGCATATCCCCGGAAAACTCTGAAAACCACGAAAATCCGGAGAAAATGACTTCGTTTTAATTTTTTTTAAATGTTTGTTCTTTGCTCCTAGTATTCAAAGGGAATTGGTGAATCATATGTTTTTGTGTTGGTATTGCCATCTAGATTAAGGTTTCAGTTCTTTGCCCCTTATGAATTATAGCATATCTCCAGAAAACTCCGAAAACCACGGAAGTCCGAAGGAATAAACTTTTTACAAAATTCTTTTAAATCTTTGTTCTTTGCTCCTACTATTCCCAGGGAAATTCTGAATCAGATATTTTTGTTGGTATTGCCATCTAGTTTAAGGTTTCAGTTGTTTACCCGTTATCAATTACAGCATATCCACGTAAACCCTGAAAACCACGGAAATCCGGAGAAAATTACTTAGTTTTAGTTTTCTTAAATCTTAGTTACTTGCTCCTAATATTCAAAGGGATTTTGTGACTCATATGCTTAAGTGTTGGTATTGCCATCTAGAATAAAGGGTCTGGTTTTCCCCTTATCAATTACGTCACATCTCCGGAAAACTCCGAAAACCACGAAAATCCGCAGAAAATGATATTGTTTTAATTTTTTTTAAATCTTTGCTATTTTATACTAATATTCCAAGGGAATTTCTGAATAACATAATTTTTGTTGCTATTACCAAATAGTTTAAGGTTTCAGTTGTTTTGCCCTTACAAATTACAGCATGACAAAGAATACTGGAAAAAATCCTGATGTTGCAAAGATGAAAGCGATTGAAAACTTGGCAGAACACACTTCATATTCTAATTTGACATCTGTGAATGATAATTTATATTACCAAACCTTCCACAGTCACTAAAAAACTTTCTTGACTGAAGTTAGAGAAGGGACATTCGGTAAAACAGCACAATTTTGGATTGGTAATATGGACAAAGTGTCATTGATTTTGAGATTTCAGCGAGCAACTAAAGAAAACAACTTTGACTTACACTTGGCATGTTTAGAAGATATGATTCCCCTGTTCTTTGCATGTGATCATCACAATTATGCCAGATATCTCGTAGTCCATATACTCACACTTTTGAACCTGCAAGGGACACACCTGGTCCCTGAAGCAGAAGAATTACTTCGCAATAACGGTTTCAGTGACTGTAGATCACAAGTTCCGAGTTCTAGAAATTCTGTGGATTTCCGGGTTTTACGGGGATATGCTGTAACTGATAACGGACAAACAACCGAAACCTTAATCTAGATTACAATGCCAACAAAAAAATATATAAGTCAGAAGTTCCCTGGGAATATTAGGATCAAAGAACAAAGGTTTTTAAAATATTTAAACGAATTCATTTTCTGCGGATTTTCGAGGTTTTCGGAGTTTTCCGGGGATATGCTGTAATTGATAAGGGGAAAACTACTGAAACCTTAATCTACATGGCAATACCAACACAAAACCATATGAGTCACCAATTCCCTTTGAATACTAGGAGCAAAGAACTAAGATTTAAAAAATTAAAACAAAGTCATTTTCTCCGGGTTTCCGTGGTTTTCGGAGTTTTCTGGGGATTTGCTGTAATTGATAAGGGGCAAACAACTGAAACCTTAATCTGCATGGCAATACCAACACAAAACCATATTAGTGAACAATTCTCTTTGAAAACTAGGAGCAAAGAACTAAGATTTTAAAAAATTAAAACAAAGTAATTTTCTCCGAGTTTCCGTGGTTTTCGGAGTTTTATGGGGATTTGCTGTAATTGATAAGGGGCAAACAACTGAAACTGTAATCCACTGGAAATACCAACACAAAACCATATGAGTCACCAATTCCCTTTGAATACTAGGAGCAAAGAACAAAGATTAAAATAAATTAAAACAAAATCATTTTCTCCGGGTTTCCGTGGTTTCCGGAGTTTTCTGGGGATTTGCTGTAATTGATAAGAGGCAAGCCACTGATACCTTAATCTACATGGCAATACCAACACAAATCCATATGAGTCACCAATTCTCTTGGAATACTAGGAGCAAAGAACTAAGATTTTAAAAATTTAAAATAAAGTAATTTTCTCCGGGTTTCCGTGGTTTTCGGAGTTTTCTGGGGATTTTCTGTAATTGATAAGGGGCAAACAACTGAAACCTTAATCTGGATGGCAATACCAACAAAAACACATATGAGTCAGAAATTCCCTTTGAATATTAGAAGCAGAGAACAATGATTTAAACAAGAAAACATGGTCATTTTCTCCGTATATACGTAGTTTCTTCGTTTTTTCCGGGGATATGTTGTAATTGGTAAGAGGCAAACAACTGAAAACTTAAACTAGATGACAATACCAACAAAAAATATGTGAGTCAGAAATTCCCTGGGCATATTAGGGGCAAAGATCAAAGAATAATTAAATCAAACTCATTTTCTTCAGATTTCCGTAGTTTTCCGGGGTTTCCGGGAAAATGCTCTAATTGATAAGAGGAAAACAACTAAAGACATAAACTAGATGGTAATACCAACAAAAAATATGTGAGCCAGGAATTCCCTGGGCATATTAGGAGCAAAGAACAAAGAAAAATTTAAAAAACTCATTTTCTCCGGATTTCCGCAGTTTTTTGGGGTTTCCGGGTAAATGCTGTAATTGATAAGGGGCAAACAACTGAAAACTGAAACTAGATAGCAATACCAACAAAAAACTATATGAGTCGGAAATTCCCACGGGGGGGGGGGGATGGGGCGTATACAGTAGCCTACGCTCTACCATACTGAGTGAACTTAATGTCTGGCTATAATCAGGAAAAAGACCTGATTGTAATAAATCAGAAATTCTATATAAGATATGATCCAATTTAGCTATAAGACGTTTTGCCTGCTTTTGTGAAAATCCCCCTTCATCCGCAAGTTCACGACACTGTTAAAAAATTTCTTCCACTTTAGAGACATGAGCCTCTATTTCATTATCAGTATTGACATCTTTTAAATGAATCGGATCGACTGGAATCGACAACTTATATCTTAACATCGTAGATAAATTCTAAGCTGAATCATTCGAATTCACTTTAATCCCACGGGTAAGTAATTCATAATTAATAATATCGGCTTTCAAAGGAAATTCTATTGGAACATGAATTCTGTTACTCATGATGAAAGATTAATTGAGTCGGTTAGTTCCAAAACTCAGCATGTCCATGTTAATAAAAGTCATGAAAAATGGGGAAAAAACTATTAACGACATTAATACTGGAATAAAAATTATGAAAAAAAATTGGCTAACTAGAAGTTCTATCTACAATAGAAGTCATAATCCAGAGTTACACTG
This sequence comes from Ectobius pallidus, assembly GCA_964059195.1. NCBI lineage: Eukaryota > Metazoa > Arthropoda > Insecta > Blattodea > Ectobiidae > Ectobius > Ectobius pallidus. Next base: position 135,593,825 of record CAXKWD010000004.1, read on the forward strand.
CCAGCATTGTGGAACTTGCATTATCTCATTTTTTAAGATTTGTGGACATGTTGAGTTTTGGAACTAAGCGACTCAATTAAACTACAAACGGTCAGAAACTATTTTTTTAGTTAGGTTAGAATAAAGATGAAATAAATTATATCAGTGTTAATTTAAAATAATGAATAAGCGGAATTTTTGCAGAGATCAGTGCCAAGTAAAGATAATAATGAAAAAAAGTAAAGTTAATTATGTCCAAACCGGTCTTGATAAAGTACAGAATAGTGAAAAATACTGGTAAAGTCTTATGGAATGAGTCCATATTTTGTCTTGAAAATGATTCTCGACAGATTCGCATCTGGAGAGAACCTGGAACACGGTGTCGGGACGCAAACATTGTGGAAAGAGACCGATATGGAGGTAGATCAATAATGGTGTGGACAGGAATTCTGTTGACTACCCAAACACCTCTTCATGAAGTTGTACGGGTAAATCGGCAAGGTTTAACTGCTGTCAGGTATAGTGACGAGATCTTGGCACCTCATGTACGGTTGTTTCCAGGTGCTGTGGGCCCAGACTTCGTTCTGATGGATGATAATGCTCGTCCTCATACAGCACAGGTGGTGGAAGTTTTCCTGGAAACGACGATATTGAATGCATGGATTGGCCTGCTCGCTCTCCCGATTTGAATCCTGTACAGCATGTCTGGGATGCACTAGGGAGACGACTTGCTTCAAATGAAAATCCACCAACCACTCTCCAGGCCTTGCGATCTGTTCTGCATGAAGAATGGGCGTTATTGCCTCAAAATGAGACTGATTACATTATTCACAGCATACCACGCCGTTGTTAGGCCTGTATTGCTGCCAGAGGTGGTCACATCCCATAATGAGCACATTAACGCGTTTTTCTGAATATGTGTGAAAGTCATTACGTGTGCAAAAAAATAAGAAAACCCGTTTTGTTTTACTGATATGTACAAACGTTGCAAAGTTTACTTTCTTTCCTCATATTGTTTATACGTTACTATCGCCTGTTTACACTGTTTTTTGGCAAAATAAACCACCAAAGATGAAATTTCTGTTTGTTGCTTTAGTTTTGGACAGTAGTATACTTTGAATGAATGGGATAAATGAAGCTCGTAAGTACTGTTTTGAGCGAAACTAAATATTGTGTTGTCTTAAGTTTGTGTTTTGTGAAAACTTTAAACTGCCGGTATCTAGTTAATGGACCAATTGTTTGTTGCCGAAATAGTTATTTATGTTTCTTTGAATTGTAAATGGTTAATTGGGAGGCCTAAAAGGTAATAGTGGGAGTAGGAATATTTGTATCTGTTAAAATGAAGGAAAAGTATAATTACACTGCCCAACAAAAACACATTTTTTAAATGTTTCCTTCACTTCATGTGTCAATTCTTACTAATTTTGGGTTGAGAAAAACGAATATGACAAAGAAAATATTTTATTAGCTCTAGTTTCTGAGATAAACAATAGGTGAAAGTTTTAATTTTAAAGGATTAAGAGAAAATGGTAAATTTAACATTTATAAATATTAATTACATAATGTGCTGACAACATTAAAAGTGTGACAGTTCTTTTATTAATGACAGTTAACATCTTACATTGATTAAATAAAACCTACCATGCCATTGGATCTACAGAGAATCAATTGGTTGCTTCATGAGATCGCTGTCTTTTGGCTTTTCTCTTGTGAGTTCAGGAGCATCCCTACACACAAAACAGCAGTAACCCGCAAGCATTGCTTCATTCCAGCGGCCCTGATACCTCCGTTCCATCACAGAAATATCCTGCTGGATCCTTTCTCCATGCTCGTCACTGACAGCTCCACAACTAGGTGGGAAAAAATTGAGATCGGAGTGGAGAAAATGAATTTTTAGGGACATTTTGCATCTGAGTTGATGATAGTTTTGTAGAAGTACTGTCACCAACTGAGTGTAGTTATCATCTCCTTTATTCCCTAAAAATCCATGCATAACTCCCTTGAGAGCTCCCCAAGCTGCCTTTACTTCCCCTTCCAAAAGTAGGTCGAACGCAGGATCCTTTACAAGTTGACGTATTTGTGGCCCAACAGAGATGCCTTCCTTGACTTTGCATCACTTAGTCCAGAAAATTTCTCTCTCAAATATTTAAAAGCCTGGCCTTCTTGGTTCATGCCTTTATCAAACCCAGCTTGATATGTAGAGGTGGAAGAAAAACATCTTTTGGATCCACATGAGGCTCGAATGAGATCACTCAACTCCGATTGGCTCAATCTGTGCGGTTGATCATCTTTCACTTCAAAATCAGGGTCATGGGATGTTGAAGGCTTGTTGAGTTCTTCTTCTTCCACACTGCCTTCATTTTCTATTTCCAACTCATAATTTTGGGGTAGAGTAGGAACTGGTAAACTGTCTGAATGTGGAATAGGTCGAATAGCAGATGGAAGATTCGGGTATTGAAGTGTTGCTTTTTTCATTGACAATCCTGCCTTTATAGGCGGAGTCAAGCAAAAATAGCAGTCATCTGTATGGTTTATAGGCTCCCGCCAAACCATAGGCACAGCAAAAGGCATTAATCGTTTTTTATTTTTCAGCCACTCGTAATAAAACTGAACATGAGTTGCAACATATATGTGGGGCCCATGCCTTATCCTGGTCCCCTACCTTCATAGCAAAATAATGTTGGTAGGCAGTCTTCACAAGAGGCGTCAGTTTGCGTCTCTGTGACGAAAATGTTATTTCACCACAAATATAACAATAATTCTTCACTAAATTTACACGCTTCGGTGGCATGTTGATGTAACAAATTTTGCTCTTTAAAACTCTAAAAAAAAATTCTGCACTAATTACAACAGATACTCCGAAATTCACCGTCACAACAATAGTGTTTATGTTTATAATCTACCCTCAGCTAGATTACTATTGTATTTTGACAATTGACAAGTGTGCCAACATCCCAATTTTTTTTCCCCGAAACTGAAAATGTTGACTATAGAGAATATAAAATGTCTCTGTATCTCTAAACCAAGAGCTAATCGGTAATTTCTATGGTGATTTTTTAATTTAGCAGGTGGAAGTACATAAGAATCAGCTATTTTTGAGCCCGAAACATTTCCACTGTTGGGCAGTGATTGTTAACTTGTATGAAAGGGAAGAGAACGACATTGAGATCTGGTGATATCCTCTATAATCTCTATAACGTGCTTGCACTTTTTCTATACCATTAACGGGTTCAGCCCATAAAATGGAATTTTGCATAGAAGATGTGAGCTCTTTTAAACAACGTTCACGATTGAAAACAGTATATTACAATTAAGATCTTATAGACTTACTTCCGGAAATAAATTTTGAACCAAAATTTCTCTACACAATACCTATACGTGAATTAATCTCACGCTTAACAAATAAATTACTTAATTATAATAATATATTTTTCATTGTAATTAACTCACAGCGCACTCTCATGCTTTGCCGTGTGTGCCTATTGAGTGTACCTGAAGTAACGTACATGTAAATCTAAGCTGTAAGTACCAGTATCACGACACATCATGCTAAAGTTTAATCGCTTTGTTTTGCGAAAGTTAGTGACACGCAAAGCAAGAAGAGTTATAATTTGTGCAACTGACAAGCATCAACAGTACTTGTGCCGAACAAGAGGTAAGTGCATGGAACTTAATTTGCAAATCTTACATGTGCATGCAATTTGCAATGTGTGTTGCGAACAACCCATGCCTTGCTCTCGACGTCTTCACTTCCGGAGATAATTTCGTGTGAAGAGTCGCTTTAAAACTTGTGTTCACGTCTTGCATATCATATCATACAACACATAGTTTCTACCTCAATTACAAGCAGATCCTTGCAGAGACAAAGCACTGTTCATATAATTAACGCAGTGCCAAGTCACACCAGCCACGTCAAAAACATGTTTTTAATTTGCAAGCTCAATTATCGTGGTCAAAAATGTACTTTCTGGGTGATACACTTCTAAATAACAAGCAACATAAGTCTAGTCCCTTGATGACAGAGTAGGTTTGAACGAGTTGATTTGTTAAAATAAGTTGTATGAACTTAAATTATATTTTAGTTTAAAGTCAAGTACGGTACAATGAATGATTCACATCCGTCAAACCATTCCAATGATATTTATGCTCACTTAAATGGTAGTTGTACATTACTCTTACATAAATGTAAACTATAAAATTATGTAAACTAATTATGTGACAATAGGGTTGGAATTTGAATAGTGGCAATATAGGCTGTCTGGCTCATTCTCCAAAAAACGGGGCAATTATGAAATTGGCAAATATTAAGTGTAATTATGAATATTATGCTGTTCCATTCTCATGGTAACTAACGAGGTAACTAAACTAAGTATTGTGTTGTCTTAAGTTTGTGTTTTGTTAAACCTTTAAACTGCCGGTATCTAGTTTATGGACTAAATGTTTATTGCGTAAATAGCTGTTTATGTTGTTTTGAATGGTAAATTATTAATAGGGAGAGTTATTTTGTATCTCTCCATTGATAAGAATTAGTGATGAGCGAGACCAGTCTTGGTCTTGCAGTCTTGGTCTTGGTCTTGCAGAAAATGCAAGACCGAGACCAAGACCAAGACCGCATTAGCGTTAGCAAGACCAAGACCAAGACCGACCAAGCAAGACCGAGACCAAGACCAAGACCAACCCTGCAAGACTCTGGCAAGAACAAGACCAAGCTGCAAGACTCTTGCAGTCTTGCTACTTGAATTTTTTTTATAAAGCTTCGTTGTGTATGCGGTGGAGGGCGAGCGGTCTAACCACTCAGCCATGGGGCGGCCTATGACTGAGGATTTGAAACTTTAAACAGTATCCCCGTAACTTAAAACGCCTATTAACATGTTCAGTAGCCTATTTCATTAACGATGACATCCTTTTTTACACCTAACATTACTATTCATAGCCTACTCTCACTTTTAGAATCTTTCCTGTCTACTTGAACAAAATATAACACAGCTATTCAGCTCATTCCATTCTCCTTGCAGAAAATTTCAAAATAAAGTGAAGTCTAAAAAAATCAGGTTATACGCCCGGCATTCTTCATAATTATTCAATTAAACCGTAGATTAATTAAAACAGGAACTTATTTGACGGGTATTTGCTAGTTATTACTTTACAGTTACGTATCTGATTGTACTGTAGCTATACAGGCCTACATTTTGCTGATGATAGGTAGGACATCCACTGAAATTTTTTTTTACTAATACAATTTTGTTATTGACACAACAGTGGCGATGTTTTAGTTATTGCTGCTGATTTATATTAAGGATGCATATCGAATGGGAAAAAATACTAAAAGTAGAAAATGACTGGTCTAGAAATATTTGCTTGCATGAAGAATAGTTATGATTAATTATGACCCAATTAGTTGAAGGCCCGAAACTTGAAAGCAAGTAGAAAGTAATTTATGGGGGGTAGCATAAATCTTTAAAGTGCAGAAATCATCTGTTCACAATGTGTTATAAATTAGAACTAGGGTATATGCAAAGAGAAATATTATTTATTGCAGCCTATGGTTTGGGTTTCGAATGGACATTGTGTGATTTCCTATAGATTGCACAATTTCTAAAGCATCTGCTTCAATGCCGTTATGTTTTGTTACTATATTATACAGTTTTAAACATGTCAGATAGAACCTCTCTCCTATGCGGAAATCTTTAAAACATTTCATACACATCCTGTTAATATTACTTCTCGTCTCCGCAGCCGTTCAATTTGAAATTTTACAATATAATATTCATAATTTTACACTCTCAAATAGTGTATAGAATCTCTTGGATTTTATTTTTTTAAATTTAATTTCAATCGTTCAGCATTACATTGCTATGTCAGATTGGTGATAACCACTGGAGATTTGTAACAGTAGGCCTATTAGTATTCTCGCTATAGAGGTGAGTCAATGTTTGAACCCTCACTCAAAATTACGCTTTAAAGTTATCTGACATAGGCTAATTATGGTCACAGGCTTGAACTTAATCAAAGAACTATATCTTGAGGCAAACGAGGTTTAAGTCGCCGTGCATTGTGGGACTTTTGTCCGAGGCCATAATACTGTGCCCCTGAAACATGTTCTAGATTATTTAGAAAATGTTTAGTCAAATTAGAGATGTGTTCATGAATATACTGTACACCGAGTTCACTGTGTAATTGGTTGTTTCGAATAAACCAAGGAGAGTTCACTGACATTCTTAGAACCTTGTTCTGGAATATTTGGAGACGCTGAATTTTTGTTTTTCATGCACTACACCATATTGGACATGCATATAGCAGCAGAGGCCGGAGTATGCTTTTATAAAGCAAAAGAGTATAATCCATTCTGAGAGACGATTTCCTATTCATAATTGGGTATAACTTCATCAGTCGGGCATAAGCTTCATTTAGTTTTGTGTTTATATGGGTGTGCCAAGTCAGTCGTCGATCTAAATGTAGTCCCAGGTACTTAACAGATTTGTCTGAAGAAAGCCAGGTTACTGATGAATCATACATCTTGATATCAGGGGGAACTTCAGGCCTTCTCAGTGTAAATATTTTCAGTTGACTTTTCTGGGGGTTTAACTGAATGCGCCATTTTGATAACCAGTGTAAGAATAGATCTAATGAAGACTGTAATTGTGTAGTAGCTGTAATTATATTATGATGAGAAGTATATATCACTGTGTCATCTGCAAATAGAGCTGTATGCACAGAAGGCAAATCTGGTATATCGGCAGTATAAATACTGAAAAGAGTAGGAGACAAAATGCTTCCTTGTGGAACTCCAGCAAGAATTGGCCGCTTTGTAGATTTATGGTTTGAGTTTAAAGTTCTACAATAGGATAACAGAGAATATTTAAATGAACACTCAAAGTTTACTGTTCTAGCCTATATCACCATGGACGTTTCGGCAAACAGCATGACGTCACATTACTGTTTACATGGTCAAAGGAACTAAAAGCAATTAGCTTTCGTTACTTTCGCAAGCAATAACACACATGTAATCGGTGTAACTTTAAATCATGTAAACGCCATTGATCACAGTAAGATGCGTAAAAGAAAACTGCAAGACTCTTGCAACAAGACCAAGACCGAGTATGCAAGACCGAGACCAAGACCAAGACTACTGATGCAAGACCGAGACCAAGACCAAGACAAGGGTTACCTATGCAAGACCAAGACCAAGACTGAGAGTGCAATACCAAGACCAAGACCAAGACCGCCTTGGTCTTGGTCTTGGTCTTGCATTTGCTCATCACTAATAAGAATTACATTTCTGAGTTATTCTATATGCTTAAAATCAACTCATGGAATGCAACCAGCTCATAGTTCAGACCTTCGAAATAGAATATTTTAAATTAGAATATTTACTTTGTAACTTTTTTTTCCTAAAGTCTATACCATATTCAAACAATGCATTATTGGAAACTGTTATAAAGCTTACTAATTTATGGAATTTTTTCTCGGAAATATGTAACCCAGTTTTATGTCATCTCCATGGACAAAGGGGAATTTAGTATTTAATCACATATTGGTATCTCTGAATACCAGAAGAAATACATCCAGAAGAATGTCAGCCATGTTGTTTGCTCTTGTGAATGAATCCATATGATGAGTCTCTTTAAAGGTGTTACAGCTGATGTACCACATATTTCCGCAGATAAGACGATGGTTGAATCATAGAAAACGACCCATCGTCTTATACGACACAACAACAAAATGGTGTATTCTGATGTCAAGATTATATTTGCTTTATTGATTGCCTATTGTGAAACTGATATTAAAATCATTATTTACTAGTGATTTTTTTTGGGGGGGAGGGAGGCTACTAAATATTGCAATGGTTTCTTAAACCTGCAGTTTCACTTTGCTTTTGATATCAAAGTCTAAAGGATTTCCATATTGCAGTCAGTTGTCCCTTGATGAGAATGGACAAAGCAAACTGGAAAAAGACGTTTGAAATATCTAAAGAATTATGTTTTGAAATATTCAGTTTGCGCTAAGCTCTCTTTAAGATTTGGATTATTTCAGTCTGATCTGAAACACTTATTAATTATGCATTTCATGGTATCTTTCAATTTGATTTCTGTTACATTCTATTTTCTATGTCAGTGTTTATTGCCATGGATAATAAGGTTTCACTTTGTCCAAAAAGGCAATATAGGCTATGTGGAAAGTTGTTCACGTAATCAAAAATCTGATGTGAAATTCACATAACTTCCTTTGCCCAAAGAAAGGTGAGCCTCTTAGTATAATATAATTATTATGTGTGAAATTCTCTTCATGTAAATTGGTTGTAAAAATGAAGAGAATGTCATTACCACATCACATCGCATCTCCGAAGGATACATAACCCAAATACTGTCTGATTAATGTACTCTCGTAGCTTTCATTCCTTTAAGCATGGCCAATACATTTTTCTCACTTCACATTCTGATATAGAACAAGAGGCCACATTGCGAAGTGCGCGCATTCGGAGTGGGTGGCTTATAACTACCTCTCAGGTAATTTTTTTCAAAAAATGTTTCAATTAAAAGTTTTGTCTCTTAGTTTAAGCACCCCGTGTGTAAAATTTAAACAAAATCTTATGAGCAGTTTTCGAAAAATTAAAACAAATTCCTTAGAAATACGAGAAAGTCTTCTCCAATCTTTGTGTCACATTTATTGAAAAGATATTTCAACTAAATAGTAGCGATTTCACAATATTATTTTATGCATACTATAAATCAAATAAAACTCAAACAGCAAAGATTTAAAAAGTAAATTAATGACAAATCAAGCAGTACATAAATTAAAATTCTTTCTTGCGATCCTTTGCCTCTGCAAATGATGTTATTACATTATTAAAATCCATCAGTTTTGCAACAGAGTACTCAGGGCTCAGCTTGTCAAACCAAAATGCCCTATCTTCTCTTGTTTTATGAGGCTTATATTATCTTATTATAGTAAGCCTGCGGTACTTCAGATGTGGTTGTTTCTAATCTGAGTTCATTTAATACATTACTTTAAAAAAAAAGTATAATGTTGTTTAATAGACAATAGTTTATTCACTCAAACCAAGACTAGTCATTGGTCTGGTAAAAAGAGCCTACATAAATACAATTTTGGGGCCCATGTTCAAAACGGGACCTGGGATGGATCGCCCCTCCAACCCCGCCTTGGTAGCCTACGCCACTGGATACAACAAAACAAAGGCATGTAAATGCCTGAGGAATATTAATATACTTTTTACTGCAGAATTTGCTTTAAAAGTCAAAGGATAGTAGCTTTTTTCTTTAAACCTTGATTAAGGACACTTTAGAAAACGATGAGAAAAGTGCTTAGATGTTGATTTTTGTGAAAATTCTTTATTTTCAAGGTTAATTTAGAGTTATTTAGTTATTTTTATTGATTTATATCCTTTTCTCTAAACTGATATTAGCTGAGAAAATAATGTGTTTAATTTGTGAATATTTTTTTTCTTTAAATCTCCCTGAAAATTTCTGTTTCTGTAGATGCCAAGTTTTATGAAATCCCCCCTACCTCCCAGTTGTTAATGTGAAATTTTCGCTGAGAAGGGAACGGCGGATCCATGTGGAATTTTCCCCTGTCATGTATCATTCCACCGTTGCTCCATTCGTCATAATACGACCGTTGGTTTCAACAGGCAACAAAAGCTTAGCCAAAGACTATTTGCCTATGTATGATCACTACGCGATGCTTGCCAGAGAAGATACCAAGCATAAGTTTGTAAATAATAATTCATAATTATTAAGGGATTTAAGTTGGTTTTAAAATAAAATATACATCACAACAAAAGGTCCACTGACTTGGCACCAAAATCACAATAGGGAAGGATGGGTCCGAAGTGACTCACCTGCTGTTCTGGGACAACATTAGATAACGTGGTACAGAACAAACTCCCAAGTTGGACTTGCGTTCGCATTTACGTTACATTGTGAATGGACCTTAGTATCGGCAAAAGCCGCCTAATACTTTTAGTTTCATCTGCCTTCATAAGCAATAAATAAAAACAAATGAAAACACATAAGAAATGCTTGTATATGTTGCAAAGTACCTTCACAATATTTATGGGTAAGAAATAAAGACTGCGAGATCACGATACTGACAAAAGTGTTGGGAGAGACGGAAAGGGAGGAGTATGTCTGTTTTTACGAGATTATCTTTGCCAGTGAGGCGTAGCAGAGCCATTAGGTTTTGTTGCTCAAAGGGACGGAATGGAGAGATTGGCGTTGGAATGTGGAGTAGAGAGATGACAGAGCGAAAGAAGATGAGTTCGGTCTGCGTAATCACATGTGTCGTTAAAAGTGCCGGAATAACAAGTCTTGAGAAAAACACCAGTAAAACCACGACCAATGTCTGTGGCTTTTAGCGGTATCTCATTTACGTGCAGGTCTCTTTCTGACAGGAAGAGCACATTTCGTGTGCAATAAATGATTTCTAGTGCCATATTGTTGGTCGTGTTTTAGTTGTTGATGATTTCCTTCTTTTCCTTTACATCTCATGTTTTGCTTTCCACGCTCCTTATATATTTATTAAAATTACTATTTACTTTACACCGCATCACAACAAAGGAGTACAACAAGCATTTGTTTTAGGTTACATGGTTAAGAACTAACTACACTTTTACGCCCATATAAAACATTTCGAGAGCTGAACTTTTATAAGTCATTAAGTAAAACAACCAGTGGGCTCTATGTTTATAATCGACCCGCTAAAAATTTCATGGAAATAGCTGATGACAAACGTAGGCCTAACAAAATTAAATGAAGTTGGTTAAAAGTAAAATTATCTTGAAAATCATCCGCCACTAATTGTACTTGATTTAAATTTGTTATATAGCGAGACAAGTTAAGAAACGTGATGCGCAGAAGCACAAGCAGAAGAGAGGTTGGGGCAGCACCATTTTTTCCCGGCTTAGCTACCCCACCATCCCGCAAGCCAGCCGGTGCCCACATGTTTCTGTCTCTTTAGTACCTATTGCTGGAAGTGAGAGCAGAAGAAGACGTTGAGTAATAGCAGCACTAGAACCTCAGGAAACTGCAAATATTAGGCCTACATAAATAATTAACGGAGATACAACATAATAATTACCGCATGTTACTTGTTTATGCTGCTGGCCGGTTCGCTATCGCCACCATTAAGTCACAGCACGAACGAAAATGTACGAAGTCTCGTAGTCGGGCATATTCGCTCGTCGGTCGATCGGTCGGTCTATTGGTAGGAGTAGAGAGGGGGAATGGAACTAGAGCCATAAGCGTAGTCGATGCGCAGCCCGAATATTTACGTGCTTGTTATTTAACTTGTCGCACAATTACAAATTCTAATTATAGGTTCAATTTTAATAAAGAGCTTTCCCAAAGTGCGTGTTTCTATTTTTTGTGAGTTTCTCTGAATTTTCAGTAATGCTAAACCTATGGAGAAACGCTCCTGGCTTTCTGAGTCCTGTTTTCAAAATTGCGACGTTATCACTCAGTTATGGGTAGATTTATCTTTACATGAGGGAAACAACATGTGTTGTTCCACCATTTATAATGTTTTCCAATATTCTTTTTAGTATAACCATGTACGGTTTTCTCTTCACTTCTTAGGGGAGTCTGGAACCTCGGAGTAATTTACTATTATATTATTCGGTGATGTCCAGTGATCACACTAACGCAAGCTTTAAATTTAAAGTTTACAGCAGTTGGAAGTGGTATCAATGACGTCTTATTTAGAATGGTTCGCTGTTTAAATAGCTCTCCCTTCATGAATCTGTTAAAAGATCGCTTTTATTTTTAGGAAGTTTTTAATTTTTCAAATTTTCAGAATAGATTTGGTTCTAAAATAATTCTGGTGCTACAGATTACGGTAAAGTCTGGTTACAAAACTAAGTAGGCCTATCACATTTGACATGAAGTAAGAAGTTTTAAAATTACGATTGACTTATTCTATATGCAATCTATTTAATATATTTCGAATTAAATCTATTTTTACGTGAATTACCACATGAAAGAGGCCCTATCATAAAATCCAAGCTTTCAAATACAGTATTACATTTTTATAGGATAATAAAGAGAACACAAATTACAGGATAAACCAGGCCTACTATGGCATGGCATCCTGCAACTTAAGGAGTTTACAAAATTAAAAAATAATAAGTTATTTATTTATTTATTTATTCTGCCGACTACAGGATTAAGTCAAATTACAGTTGGCGTAGTTTCTCCAATAAGTGTTGCACAATATCATAGATTACACACTATAACCAGTTATATAAATAAATTATCATCTAAATTTTTTGACCACACTTTTAGAGATGGAAAATAATATTTTCGATGCAATTGTAACTTCAAGTAAGCATACAAAATCTTTTCAGAAATTCTCTGATCTCATAGAATTTTTACAGCACTATTAATCGTATTTTTTCCCAAGTCTATCTTTAGATTTGTACAGTCGTTATATATATATATATATCAATTAAAATTGATGATTGTTTGATATAATATTATGACTAATGCAGCTCAAATTATTATAGTCTAATGTTTCCATAAATGCCTTTGAATTTCAGACTTCTGTAGCTATAGTTTGTAGAGTTAAGGAATAATAACTTTTGTGTGGAAAATAACTTTCAGAATATTGCATTTAAATTAGAAACTAAATTGTCTTGTGTTAAAACTTTCAAGAATGCCTATAGCTTATGGCAGAAACAGTCAAAGTCAATCATAACTTTTTTTCTGTCCAAGCCAGAGAAGTTATGCAGTACCGGCGTTATATGCCTACACCCTATGTTGTAAACACTGTCCACTGAATCGTGTCATATTAATTTGGTCGACTCGGATTTCAACCTCGGACCTCCAGCGTGACAATCCAGTATGTTAATTGTTGCGCTGGCATAGTATATTAAGAGAACAACATTGTAGCCTTAATCAGATGGGCTGGTAAACGAAATTTGAACACTTGAATTTCGCATCTCGTGTAAAATTCAGGTTTGCCTAGTCACCAATCCGCAGCTGGAGAGATTCACTCAGTATATCGAATCCAGTCAGAGGGCACGATACTAGTAGCCTATATGCTGATACATTTAAATACCTTATTTATCTATAGAATACATGTAGACTACCCTTATGAAAATATTTTTATTATTTTTTTTTATTTTTTGCATTAATTATAATTCAGAATACTTACTTTTCTAAACATAATATCAGAAACATTTAGAACTAATCAACATATTGGATGGATTAGTAAGTTATATTAGTTTATACTAATCTGAGTGGATGATTTTAAGGAATTGACCATTCACAAAGGAGAATTTCTGACTGGAATTACTTTCCCTCTACCCTCATAATCAAGGCCCAGAAGTTAATGCTCTATCAGAAGACAAAATATACATGCAAATATTCTTTAAAATTTGTAAAATATGCTGCGGATCAAATGAAGTGTTCTGTATCGTTTAAGTAAATTTAATACTATAGGCTACGTTCTCTTGTTAGCTGAATTATCCTGCATTAAAAATTACAGGAAACAGTAGGAGTTGTATAAATTAGATTACATAACTTTTTAAAAAGCAAGGTTAATGCAACAAATTTCAACAAATTGAAAACCAGTGGAGTGAAATATCTCTCAAAACCTCGATTAGCCAAACGTGCTGTTAGTGTTTGAATTAGCAGAAATACAAATTATTAGAAATCTGTCAAAAACATAGTCTACCATTCAATATGTGATAAGTTAATAAAACTTGCACAAACATGTTAATTTCAACCAAATATGATACGTTATCGCAACCAACAAAGTATGCAGTAATAAGCAAACTGAAATAGTCTGTTATTTGTTTCACGTCCTGTACACATTTTAACAGTGGGTGCATTATTAGAATTAATTATGATTTTTCATAAACTTCCGCCCTGCTCATAACAAGTGTGTACCGGTTCATACAGAGTATATCCCAATGACCCACGGGCCGCTTAGAGACACGATACATAACATAGGCCTACTGTCATTTTTGCCTTTCCTTCTGGTTTATGTCGGACTTAATCCGTGACATTACCACTTAAAAATCACTGATGGGACATTTCTGTCTAATCAGTCTTAATGGAACGAAAGGTAGTATCTGGTTTCGTGGTGCAGTATAAAATTAGATTAGAACATAACACAAGAATGGATTGGTTAATGTCAGCGTGACAGAGCAAGGCGCGGTGACAGTTGAGACGTATGGGGTGTTGATGTCGCATCAGGGACTGACATAACCTCGCGGGGAGTCCGTCCTCATGTTCCGTGCCAAGCTACACAGCTGGACAACTTTACACCATCCTTCTTTCTCCAATCAATAATGCGTGTTAAAACAGCAGTTTGAAATATTCCATCTAAACAGTATACATACTGCACACTCGTGCAGAAAGTGTGTTTTAATTGAATCGAGGAAAAGCAGAAAAACGAGACGAAATCGAGTTTTTTTTTCTGTTTCCAGGATTCTCTTGTACATGGTGTCACCTTTCAAACAGTTACTGTAGGTCTACATGTATTATACAGCCGATCGCGAGTTCACAGTCCTGCCGCTAGGCGTCACAATGTTTTCATTCTAAGAAATGACGACAGATGAATAATTTCCACAGAAGGTTATATTTAGTCATGAAGCTAATTTTCCCCTCTCAAAAAGGTGATGGGTTACAGAAATATATTATAAATTAACTATTTGTGAAAGCAGTTGAAAATGAACAAGGAACTCAAACAGTTTTTTAATCACCTTCAAATGTTCAATATGTCTACCATAGGTAATTCGTTATAGGAAACATCCACACGATAGTTTAGTTCTTGCCACACTCGCATCAACATGGGCTTGTCCATAGTGTTTACCCCTGCGAATATATTATGCTACTTTAAATTTTCGATACCACGTGGAACGTACCCCAAAATAAAAATTAACACGGTGTGAAATCTGGTAATCTTGGAGACCACAGCATTCGGTGCTGGTCATCTTCAGATGTACGTTCTATCCATCGTCTTGACAACATGTTATGCAAGTAGAGACAGAAAGTAGCTTCATCACTGAAAATAACCTGTGGAAATTCTTCACCTGTCGTCACTTCTTGAAACGAAAACAGCGACAGAGTGTGAACTCGCGAGGGGCTCTGCAATACAGGTACACAAGCTGAACGTTACAGTTCCTCGTTAATTCTCAGCCGGTTTCATTAATGTCATTTCAAGAGTTTTTTAACAATACATTTCTGAAATTCCTCAAACTAGTTTGAAACACCGTGTTCGGCCTTTTTAACACGCATGTGTCACTTATAGTTTATTTCTACGATAGGGGAAAAAAGCCTGAAAACATACGTGAATTAATACTTTAAACTGTTGTACGAAATTATCCTGATTAAATTTAAAGTGCTTGAATTTCTATGTGATGAGTAGGAGATTGTGTTATCTGCAAACAATACAGATTAACAATCTACGTATATTGAAAGGTTATTTACTATCAAAATCACGCAAAGAGCAAAGACATTATTTTTCAACTCTTTCTGAGCTGAATCTTTATACTAATAAGCCAGTCGCCCAGTGTAACCATCAGCAGGTTCTAAGCTTAAAATCACTGGGGAAAATTTAATACGAATAGCTGATTTCCATGAATGGCATTCATAACATTAAAAATCACACCGTTTTGGAAGCGACGCTTGTATACGTCAGTTTCAATGAAAAGGTTAAAGGTCTTTTATTTCAGAGCAAAACCATTTTAAATTATAAGTTGCCGGTCTGAATTCACGTTACATGCTGTTGATTTTTTTTTTCCCCCGATGACCGGTCGGATGTAGAGCGTAGGCTACAGTATACCCCCATGCCCCCCCCCCCCCCCGTGGGAATTTCCGACACATATTTTTTTGTTGGTATTGCCATCTAGTTTCAGTTTTCAGTTGTTTGCCTCTTATCAATTACAGCATTTACCCGGAAACCACGGAAATCCGGAGAAAATGAGTTTGTTTAAATTTTTCTTTGTTCTTTGCTCCTAATATGCCTAGGGAATTTCTGGCTCTGATATTTTTTGTTGGTATTACCATCTAGTTTATGTCTTCAGTTGTTTGCCCCTTATCAAATACAGCATTTACCCGGAAACCCCGGAAAACTACGGAAATCTGGAGAAAATGAGTTTGATTTAATTATTCTTTGTTCTTTGCTCCTAATATGCCCAGGGAGTTTCTGACTCACATATTTTTTGTTGGTATTATCATCTAGTTTACGTTTTCAGTTGTTTGTTCCTTACAAATTACAACATATCCCCGGAAAACCCGAGAAACCACTTTTATACGGAGAAAATGACAATGTTTTATTTTTTAAATCTTTGTTATTTGCTTCTAATATTCGAAGGGAATTTCTGAATCATATGTTCTTTTGTTGGTATTGCCATCCAGATTAAGGTTTCAGTTGTTTGCCCCTTATCAATTACAGCAAATCCCCAGAAAACTCCGACAAACACGGAAACCCGGAGAAAATTACTTTGTTTTATTTTTATTAAATCTTAGTTCTTTACTTCTAGTATTCAAAGGGAACTGGTGACTCATATGGTTTTATTTTGTATTGCCATGTAGATTAAGGTTTCAGTTGTTTGCTCCTTATCAATAACAGCAAATCCCCAGAAAACTCTGAAAACCACGGAAGCCCGGAGAAAATGACTTTGTTTAAATTTTTTAAATCTTAGTTCTTTGCTCCTAGTATTCAAAGGGAATTAGTGACTAATATGGTTTTGTGTTTGTATTGCCATGTAGATTAAGGTTTCAGTTGTTTGCCCCTTATCAATTACAGCAAATCCCTAGAAAACTCCGAAAACCACGGAAGCTCGGAGAAAATGACTTCGTTTTAATTTTTTAAATCTTAGTTCTTTGCTCCTAGTATTCAAAGGGAATTGGTGACTCATATGGTTTTGTGTTGGTATTGCCATGTAGATTAAGGTTTCAGTTGTTTGCCCCTTATCAATTACAGCATATCCCCGGAAAACTCTGGAAACCTAAAAAATCCGAAGAAAATGAGTTCGTTTAAATTTTTGTAAAACCTTTGTCCTTTGATCCTAATATTCCCAGGGAACTTCTGACTTATATATTTTTTGTTGTTGGCATTGTAATCTAGATTAAGGTTTCAGCTGTTTGCCCATTATCAATTACAACATATCCCCGTAAAACCCGGAAAACCACGGAAATCCACAGAATTTCTAGAACTCGGAACTTGTGATCTACGGTCACTGAAACCGTTATTGCGAAGTAATTCTTCTGCTTCAAGTGTGTCCTTTGCAGGTTCAAAAGGGTGAGTATATGGACTACGAGATATCTGCCATAATTGTGATGGTCACATGCAAAGAAAAGGGGAATCATATTTTCTAAACATGCCAAGTGTAAGTCAAAGTTGTTTTCTTTAGTTGCTCGCTGAAATCTCAAAATCAATGGCACTTTGTCCATATTACCATTCCAAAATTGGCTGTTTTACCGAATGTCCCTTCTCTAACTTCAGTCAAGAAAGTTTGGTAGTGACTGCGGAAGGTTTGGTAAGATAAATTAATTATCATTCACAGATGTCAAATTAGAAAATCAAGTGTGTTCTGTCAGGTTTCCAATCGCCTTCATTCTTTCAGCATCAGGATTTTTTCCAGTATTCTTTGTCATGCTGTAATTGGTAAGGGGAAAAGAACTGAAACCTTAAACTATATGGCAATATCAACAAAAGTTATGTGATTCAGAAATTCCCTGGGAATATTAGTATCAAAGAACAAAGATTTTTTAAAAAATTAAAACAATCTCATTTTCTGCGGATTTTCGTGGTTTTCAGGGTTTACGTGGATATGCTGTAATTGATAAGGGGAAAACAACTTAAACCTTGAACTAGATGGCAATACCAACAAAAAAACATATGAGTCAGAAATTCCCTGGGAATATTAGGAGCAAAGAACAAAGATTTTAAAGAAATTTTTAAAAAGTCAATTCCTCCGGATTTATGTGGTTTTCGGAGTTTTCTGGAGATATGCTATAATTCATAAGGGGCAAACAACTGAAACCTTAATCTAGATGGCAATACCAACAAAAAAACATACGAATCAGAAATTCCCTTTGAATATTAGGAGCAAAGAACAAAGATTTAAAAAATAATACATAGTAATTTTCTACGTATATACGTGGTTTTCCGAGGTTTCCGGGGATATGCTGTAATTGGTAAGGGGAAAACAACTGGAACCTTAATCTATATGGGAATACCAACACAAAAACATATGGTTCACCAATTCCCATTGTATACTAGGAGCAAAGAACTAAGATTTTAAAAAAATATAACGAAGTCCTTTTCTCTGGATTTCCGTGGTTTTCGGTGTTTTCCGGGGATATACTGTAATTGAAAAGGGGCAAACAACTGAAACCTTAATCTAGATGGTAATGCCAACAAAAAAACATGTAAGTCAGAAATTCCCTTTGAATATTAGGTGCAAAGAACAAAGATTTAAAAAATAAAACATAGTAATTTTCTCCGTATATACGTGGTTTTCCGGGTTTTCCGGGGATATGTTGTAATTTGTAAGGGGCAAACAACTGAAACATTAAACTAGATGCCAATGCCAACAAAAATGTGTGAGTCATAAATTCCCTGGGAATATTAGGAGCAAAGAACAATGAAACATTAAAACAAATTAATTTTCTGCGGATTTCCGGGGTTTCCGGCTAAATGCTGTAATTGATAAGGGGCAAACAACTAAAATCTTAAACTAGATGACAATACCAACAAAAAAATATATGTGTCGGAAATTCCCACGGGGGGGGGGAGGGTTTCATATTGGTAGCCCATGGTCTAATGTGCCAACAGATGACTAAACAAAATGCACGTTAGTATGCGAGTCCTTAATCCTGTTTGAACTGAATTTAGAAAATTAATATAGTTGTTCTACTAAAATCATTTTTAGTTCTGCCTTTGAACTTAGCCTAATGAAGAAAATTTTAGTAAAAAGCGGCTTCAACAAATGATAGCTCTAACACTGGAATAAAATTCCCCACATTTTAATACAAAATTCTACTCTATTAATCTTATATTTTTTCTTTTATAAATTTCATTTTTTGTAATGACGCATATGATTAGCAGTGAAGAGGTTAAGGTAGATCAAAGACAGGGTATAGTTTCTGGCAAATGGCTTAAGTCAAAATATAAGCAAACCTCAAAGATTATTGTTTTCTATAAAATTACTATAAATACCGAGAACAGTCAGAGAACAGGAGTTGTAGTAGATTCTTAATTAATTTGAAACGAACATTTAAATTCAATAAACATCAGGTTCTAAAGAGCAATTTACTTCTTAAGACTTAAAATACTTAGTTTCATAATCATAACTTAGATATTAAATATTTTGAATTCGTCAATAATATAACTTAATATCATATTGTAGCCTACTATATAATTATGGAGAAACAGCATTCTTATTCTACAAAAAAGAAAAGCGCTACGTACTAGGACAGGTTCCGCAAATAATGCTCACTACAGACCTATATTTATTTAAAAAGATATTGCACTTGTCATAAATTAAGCCAAAATTAATACGCATTTATAATGCTTGCAAACATCCTCTATAAAATGATAAAATATGCATTATTACATGCAATATAAAACTCAAAAAACTCTTATATGTTTTGACCTATTAAATGAACTAAAAAGATAGCAGTTTCAATTTCAATGCATGCACAATTGTTGAAAATTAATAAAAATTGTAAATTGTGATAAAAAGACAGTCATTCTTTCAAACTTTAACCACCCCACTTGAGAAACGCTCTACTTTTAATTATATATTTCTGTAATTTACTCACATTAAAGCAGAGAATCGCAGAAAATCAGAAATGTAATTTTCTTGTAAAGTGGTAGTAGGCCTAAAAGTAAGATAAAGTTTTCGTCAATCTACGTGTCACATCCACAGATTAATAACCCAAATACAAAATGTTGTATTAAAAACCAAATAACAAATGCAAAAATAATATCATAATATGCCATTTTATATGAAATATAAAAATATGTATGCAATATAATATTCTAAAGTAGGCTAAAGCACTTATATTGACTAATAAACATACTACAAGTTATTGCATTAAGTGATTCCTATTTCATGATAAAACCAGATTTGCATAGTATTAGTTTGCATGCTACATCAATTTAGCACATAGGCCTAAAGTCCTGGTCATAATTGTATTCATATTCCTGTATTTAATCAAAATCAAGGAAAACATAACTAATTCCTACCATCCTAAAACAGATGAGTACCAATGTAACACAAGGTGTAAGTAGTAAGACGCTGCGTTTGAATTGGTTTTCGCCGCGACGCCCAGCGTGGGTTTGCGTACGTACGCGTCTGCAGTTATGACCTTTTGCAAACGACGTCTGCAAACGCACTCTTACGCAAGGCTTTTTACCATTGTTGTTAAGCCCTTTTGGGACGTCTGGATATGCACTCTTACGCAAGGCTTTTTACCAATTTTGTTACGCCCTTATGCCAACGACGCCTGGATACGCACTCTTACGCAAGGCTTTTTACCAATGTTGTTAAGCCCTATTGCCAACGACGCCTGCAAACGCACTCTTACGCAAGGCTTTTTACCAATGTTGTTAAGCCCTATTGCCAACGACGCCTGGAAACGCACTCTTACGCAAGGCTTTTTAGCAATGTTGTTATACCCTATGCCAATGACGTCTGGATATTCACTCTTACGCAAGGCTTTTTACCAATTTTGTTACGCCCTTATGCCATAGACGTCTGGATACCCCCTCTTATGCAAGGCTTTTACCATTTTTGTTACGCCCTTATGCCATGGACGTCTGGATACGCACTCTTGCGCAAAGGTTTTAATTGAATTTGTTACGCCCATATGCCCTAGACGCCTGGGTACGCACTCTTACGCGAGGTTTTTTTTTCCGGGACGTTTCCGCCATTTTGAATGACGTCATCACTTCCCATACATGACGTCATCACTATATAGCTTTCTTATGCATGTTAATTTTATATTTATATTTATTTAATAAAATCTTGTCATAGAGGTGGACTCGAACCATTCAAGTTGTAATTACCGGCTACCTGTTTTTAACCGCGTGACCACGGTGACATCTACTGTTCCACCTGCTAGGTTTTGTCTTATATAAAATTTAGGTGACGTCATGGTTATTCAATCTTGTGTTTCCCATATTGTCTACCAGGTGGCGGCTATGTACTATGTAGATTCCGCTACTTAACAGTCGTTACTTCAATTTAAAAAATATTCTTTTCTCAATATAATTGTTAAAGCAAAATAAATAACATTTCTTGCTGACCGTGTAAAATACATCCCTTGCAAATAGTTTAATTAATTTTAACAGAAATACGGGAATATGTTATTATTTCCGAGAAAATGAATAACAGTCTGATTGTTTGCGGAGATTTATGTACTATTATTAGCTTGACCTCATTTCTGTAAGGGGTTCTAATATTATCACTTTTTCTGCACTGTAATGCAGGCCAAGACCTGATTCTAAACAGGATGTGAATCAGCATGGTACATGAAAATGTAACTTGCAGTTGTTTGAATTAAATAATAACTAATAATATCAATTATCAACATCTTAGTTAATTGCGAAACAGGATGTGAATCAGCATGGTACATGAAAATCTAACTTGCGTATCAATTATAAACATCTTAGTTAAATGTATTGTAATGTGTGATGTTGGAGTTAAGGAAAATGGTAAGGTTTTACTTTTCGAACCTCACAATGTTACTTTGAGCATAAACGTTGTAACATTGTCATGCTCTATAATTAAAATAATACCGTCGTGTAAAATATAACCTCTTGCAGAAAAACTTAATTAACTTTAACAGATATACATAAAGAACCTCTTTAAAAATTCTCTACCGGCATGTTTTTGAAAGAAATCATAGAGACAAAGGACTTTGTACTAGAAGATTATCATGTTTTATTATATGACGATCAGGGTACATAAAAATACACTGGAGTATGTTTCGCGACAGTGTCATTAAATGTCCTGTCTGTAATTACACACTGTATGTCGAATAAGAAGAGCATATATTTTCTGTATAGAATATATCAGTAGGTCTATTTATTGTCTTTGGTTTACCATATCTCACATTTCCATCCTATTATACACACAAACATATTTCACTATAGTGTCTATATTAAACATTTACGTATTTTAAGCTGTTTATTGTCTTCGAATAAGTATGGTTTCCCACATTTTCGTTCTATTATGATAAGGCACACGCATTTCATACATGGATAGAAGTCAGAACTACGACAACACTCCTTCACTCCTTAGTGTTGAAGTTTGATGAAGCATCTTTGTAGAAACAAGTCTTGGTTGATTCATCGTCTTGTTCTTCGAAGATTCGACTTCGATTCTCTGCGTTCTGATCTGAAAGCACAAAATGTCACATTAGAGGTCTGTTTTCGCAGCATGAAATTTAAACTTGTCCCTCAAACGTACATTACTTACATAGAGTCTTGCTTCGTCTCTCCGACAATGAATTGCCATGTTTTGGGAAAGCATGTTTTTTTTAGAAGTCGAACAGTCCCTTCACATTGTTTCTTTTCTTATCCCTCACATCTGTTGAAAGAGGGTAATCTGGAAAAAAAAATATATATATAAATTAATGAAACGAAACGAACAAAACTAAACTCGAAATTATAGTCAGAGAAGGAATATGTTTTTACTTACATAGATTGTTTTTTTTCAAACGAAGATTCCATTCATGCTGTGCTACTCTTGTTACTGTCAATAGTATAACAGGAAGAAATTTTGACATAATGAAGATTATATGAATTTTGAACATGTCAACTCATGCGAACGTGGAGGATAGTATTACTGAAGAGAGAAAGAGAAGATTATAATCAATGACATCGTGGTAAGATAGTTATGCCTTAAAAGATTCCACACCGTTTTGGCTTGTGGATCAAATACATGGAAAATCTGACAAATGCTTGTGTAGGGGAAAATAACACGCTACGAGAAATAGAGCTATAAAGACACGGAAAAATAACTCACCGTGTTTTAGGGAAAAATATATCACCCTAGCAAAAAAAAAAAATGCACGGGAAAATAATCCACCGTGATGTAGGGGAAAATAACTCACCCCCTTTTACATTATTAATTTCTGAACCTAGGCCTTTCAACCTGAATGTGAGCAAGCGGGGGTACAGACAAGGATAATACCAAGTGGTCCCTCTGCCGCACAGAAAAATAAAATGGTGACAAGAATCATCACCGTTTTACTTTCCACATTATCAGCTCTCTTATTTCCTCTATAGAGGTGGACTTACCGATGAATTAAAAAATGGTAATCATCTCTGATCAGACATTGTGACAGAGGTTTTATTATTATTCGTGTCCAAAGGGGAGAGACGTAGCCACCTGGTACTCTGCGTCGTTTCCTAAAACAGAGTCGGTACGTTTTCTCCTCCGTTTCAGACACAACTGAAGGTCCTGCTCTCCTCTTAATTTTTTTCTCCTTTCTTACCGTGACAGTGTTTGAAGGGTGGCCCTTTAAAATCATAGATTTCATGGTGTTAAAATTCACTATTTGCAAAGCTGAATAATTTAATGTGGTACCGCGAACTTTGCAAACTGATTCCGAACTGTTTTTACTGGGAATTTCTACTCTGTATTCATAATTTTTAGGACCCCCACTCACAAATTCAGAGATGTAGCTATCCTTTCCATAAGGGATCAGCTCGTTAGTCATCTGACCGAGATTGTCGCCCAGGGGCACAGGGCCTTGCCGTTCCCTCTGTGTGTACACCCCACTGTCGGTGTCACAATAAAGAGCTCGCGTACCCAAATCGTTTAGATAGGTGTACAGCTTCAGACGAGCACCTGTTGTGACATATGCCCCGTGAACGACACTGGTGTGAAGAAGAGGGGCTGTTTCCTCTTGCAACCAGTTTTTCCAAACCACTTTATCGTGTGCAAAAATTAGTTTCCTAACTTCAACCCCCGGTGTGGATAGAAAGTCGTAGATATCTTTGGGTTCTTTAATAATCTTGGTCTGCGGTCTCGATTCTAATTCAATTAATTTGCCCCAAAAGGAATTTAAACAAAGTTTGCTTATGGCGCGTTTGCCGGGGTTCTTTACAATATTTTTCTCTCCCAATTCAATTCCTTCGTGTTCCAAAAACGATTTGATGAACTTGCTTTTGTCGTCTTCCGACTCGACCCACGAAGGAAACCCGCTAGACTAAGCTTTCACTTTCAAAAAAGAATCGATGTACTTAACAAACAAACCTCCCTGTTTAGACTTAGGGTCGTACTCGGTAATCTCATACTCATAAAACTCAAACATCTTCACAATTTTATACCAGTTGGAAACAGCCTCTCTTACCTCATCCACAACCCATGTCCCTGTCAAAATTCTATCCTTGTCTATGTGACTACAAGCATCCTGGCATGCCGTCTCCGCACAGGTGCTGCACAGACAAAACATCAGTCTATTATTGCATCTGTACGGAAGCACGGGGTGATACAGGTTTCTAGGAGGGAGCACGCTACATTTCACAACTCCTTTCTTCTTTAGCACTAGGTCAAAATCCTCACACTCAAATTCGGTGTACACAGTAGGATGACCAACGGGGAATTTACAATATTTGCACACCCAAGGATACAGTGACATGACGTCTGCGTACAAGATTTTTTCTTTTCCTTCTTCCACTTTGTGGTAGAGGCGCATCGCTTCCGTTCGTCCTCCGTAAACGGCTTCACGGAGAACCAACGGTGTGTTCTGTACCCAAGGATGTGTCTGCAGGCCAGGATGGTTTGCTAAAGTTTTGTCAAAGTCACATTCCCACATGGCGAGTACTGTGTAACCGCAAGAAGTTATTCTTTCAATCCTAGCCATTGTGGAATCAAATCTCTCGGCGAGAGTTTCAGCGGATCCCATCAAGGGAACGTCCCTGTTTGACAAGCAGAGACAACCGTGAAAGAAACAGCCAAGGAATTCGAATACCTCTTTCGTTTCGAAACAATAACCATCCACTTTCAGTTCCGGTAACTCAGGGAGGCGGACTTCTCTCCCGTTACCTGCATGCCTGATGTCTATGTCGCGGGTAATTGCTTCGAAAGCCAGCCACATTAGAGATTTTTTGAGACTTTGTCTCCCATTCTGTTCCCACCTTTGGGAATCAGACCTATAGTGTCGCGCTCTAGAAAATTTTCCTGTATAATTTGTTACAGGCAGCTGCGATTATAATGGCCTCCTGGAATATATGAATGTTGGCAATTTCGTGAAAGAGGTTTTTAAAAACTGTGCAAGCCTCCCTCAAAACAGCCACGTCAGTTTGACAATACTTCTCTAACTCTTTTTTATTATCAAACAATTCACCCTCTTTAGTACTGCACCATTCCGTGAAAGATTTGCGGTCCTCCACTGACATTTCGTCAGGCCCATAAAATGAGACGTTAGGATAAGGACCAACGTAATTTAAGTTGTCCAAAGTGTTAAAATAATGCGGAAAAAACCCCTTAGCAAGATGTGTGATGCCAAATGTCTTTGGAAAAGCACGGAGCGGCAAGGGGATGAAATTCAAACTATCCAAAAACACAAAATGCTCAAACCTCATAGATAAAATGTTGCTGCCTTTCATGACGAGATTTGGGACCCAGGTATTTTTAACAGCATAGTCTAAAATAAATTGAAGATCAAATGCTCTTGCGTTATGGGCGATGACGATAATTTTCTCAAAAAGTGGTCTGTCTGTCCTAAGATATTGCATAAATTCAGCAATGGGGTTATTCCAGAAGGAATGTCTGCAAGGACCGCATCGTGAACACTGGTTCTCACTGGAATCTTCGCAGAGGGAACACACCTGTTCCGCGCAGACCAAATTCGGAACATGGAGAAAAGTATTGTGCGAGATCTTGGTGTCTTGTGTTGTTTCTAAATCGTAGAACACATACAATACTGTATCCGGAGCCATGACAGTGATTGAAAGAGGAGCCATGTAGCAAAAATGTCCCTTTTCCTGGTTTTTCTTACACATGTTGCAGAAAGTCTTGAAACACTCATGATTGGATGTTTTTCGTTTGTCACAATTTGTACAATGTTGTACTTTTTCACACACCGTGCCTCTGTCGACTCTGTTAGTCTTATGATTATCAAAACATTTCTCACCTCGAAAATGTCTGTTACAAATTTCGCAATACATTCTAAATGTGTTTGTATCACAGGGAGGTACTGATTTACATTGATAACAAACAAATTCACAACTATGTGATTCTCCACACCGAAATCCGGCATTACATCCATTGCAAATATATTCTACCGCCATGGCCGCTGTTAAATTTATAATAGTGTGATAGTGCTTCTTTTCGGTGTCGTAAAGCAAATTCAACCTGGTTTTATTACCGTTACAGCCGTAGAAAATATCACTATCAAGTTTAAGCCCAGAAAAACAACTATTCTGTAATCATTATAGTAATATTTTTGGAAAGCTTCCAATTCAGGGAGACCACCGCCTCTCGACAAGGAAACGCCGCTAATTCTTAACAGCTCCTCGACTTTTGCCCGTACTTTCCTTCCTTGCATGTTATTGACTATATATTTTTTCTAATCCGTATCATCAGTCGCCTTAGCAATCGCAATCACCATAGCGTATGCCAAACAGTTTATAGTTGCTCTGATATAAACAATGCTTTTCTTCAAATACGCTAAGCGATCGGAGGATCGAGCTTTTGACTTAATTGGTCCTCCGTTTCCAGAAGGGAGTTTAACCAAATCGACCACAACACGAAAAGTGTCAGTAGCTCAAAATCTAGCGTTCGACTGACATACTTTTTCTATGACTGATCCAATAACATCCAAACTTATTTGATCCTTCCGTCTGAACGAAAGCCCAATAGGTTTGTCCATGTTATTCGACTCATTGAATATTGTAATCCCTGCCATATCGGAATCTTCGGCATCTCTTAAAGCATAAGCTATTACATCTGCAAAGCTTTTATTAAAATGGTCCACAGCATTGCTATCTCCAGGTTCGGTGAGTTTAACTACCAGCTGAAGTCCAGCCGCATTGAATCTCTTATAGTCTTTACGAATCGATTGAAGTATCGTAAATAAATTGTACTCAATCGATTCAACGGAATCTTGGCTGGATTCGCTATCCGAAAAACTGCTCTCAGAAGACATTGTCAAAATTTTTTTACCTAGAATCTTGAAGGCTCCAACGATATCTGTGCAGCACAGCGAGTGAGAAGAGACTGAAGTTTGTGGTTAAGTGCAGCTTTTTTATACTCTTCCTGCAAGGGAAAATAACTTTCAGTTTTGTTTTGTTTGAGAAAATAAACTCACCTTTCAAATACAATGGATAAAGAACTTAAGATGTTGTGAAGGAAAACTCAGTATTAAATGTTAATGGAATCAAAATGTATGAGAACACAAGCTGCTGTTTTACGTAACGACAGCAAAAAGTTGTGTTAGACAATGTTTTTTTTT
Source organism: Ectobius pallidus (assembly GCA_964059195.1). Classification (NCBI taxonomy): domain Eukaryota; kingdom Metazoa; phylum Arthropoda; class Insecta; order Blattodea; family Ectobiidae; genus Ectobius; species Ectobius pallidus. The sequence continues at coordinate 135,621,250 of CAXKWD010000004.1, forward strand.
TTTTCGTTCAACACCTTACCTTCACTTCAGCAGAGTGATGGAACTGTAGATTATGTTCAGCAGACTCTCGGACTTATATAAAGTCACCTTTTCTATCTGGAAATCAAAATTAGTTAGATAAAGTGTTGTTTAATCTATAATTATGTATAATGTTGTTTAAGCACCAATCAAAGCTTAATAAAAAGTGTTTGTGAAATCTCTCCATTTGATTGAATTACAATTTGAAATAAGCTATTAAACAAATGCTTAGTCCCAAACGGTGGAAAAAAATAATTGTACAGATTAAAACTACAAGGTCAAAATATTGAGCTGTTTAAGCACAATTGTGAAAAAATAACGACCACTGACAAATAAAAAGACTTTGTAGAAAAAAACAAACAAAACTATGCTTTACTTATAACAAAAATGAACTTACCTGTTCAATACAAGATCACTAGCCAAAGACAACACGATGTTTACTGTTCGAACCAAGGCAGCAGACTGAAATAATTCAGATTATTAAGTCCTTTATATTTAAAAAAAAAATCTGACATATCGATGTAGGGGAAAAAATGTAAATATTGCAGATCAGTTTGCTTACAATATAAACGATTAAAAACGCAACCACAGAGGTGGGCATACTACAGTTGAGATTTAAAAAAAAAACATAATGTTGTCAAAAACTTTAAACTGTGTTATTTGATAACCCTTGTAATAAATATCTACAAACATTTTTTACCCAAGCTTTTTTCTCCTCTGACAACTTAGTCTGTTTATATCGACTACCGAACGGGACGTTTCCCAAGCTACGCAATAGAATATCCGTTATAGTATGTGAAAAATTGAAAGCTAATTTTCGTGACGGAATAAATTAGAATATATATTTAGTAGTAGAGAAATGTTAGGTAATCATTTTAAGCTTGTGACTGAAAATGTCTTGGTGTTAATAGTACACGAAACAAACGCCAAGTCAACCTTCACTATGGAAAAAAAAATTAAAATGAAGATTTTGTAAACCTCGTTTCAAGTTATCGTTACATAGATGCGATTATATTATTTCCCTTCATAAACAATTTATGCATAACGCTAAAATAATTTATAATTAAACAATATGATTAGATAGCCTATTACTAGAACCACGATTTTAATATGTAATTAGTAATGCAAGATATTTAATGAACAAAAAGAAAATAGTGAAAAATGCAAAATAAAAAAATATATATAAAAATGTATTCGTGCTCTAAAATAGGAAAAAGAAAAGAAATTACCTAGACTGTAAAATAAATGACAAATAACAGCAAATTATTACTTATACAATTAGCTGTTTTAGAAAACAGTTTAATAGATGGTACTGTATTACATTTAAATTTACAATATAAAAATATTTATTTTTCAACTAACTAACGCAGTAAGTAAATTAATACTAATTGGACATCTTCTGCAGAAAACAATCTAATAAGAAAATATTTAGGCTCCCCAGGAACATTATTCCAACCACAGCCCTTCTGTTTAAATACGTATCATTGCAAAGATAACTTTTTTCTCTATATAAAAAAAGAAATAGAATTTAGACAGAAGGCTGTACATACAGGACATCTGAACATTCGCCAAAGTTATCTTCCAATGAAAACTTAAAAGGTTAAATGCAAGGAACTCTTCTCTTTCAACGTTTAGAGACTAAACTGTGCTGATTATTATTATTAATACAGTTATCTGACGATCTTCAAACTCCTATTTTCTAGCAAGGAAATAAAATGTTGCTTCGATGATATACTGAATAAAAGTTGTGAATTAAAAAAAAAATGTTATCAAAAACTTATATTGTGTTATCTGGTAGGCGTTATAATTTTTTTTTCTGAGAACATAGTCTGCTTATATCGACTACAGATCGGGATCTTTCCAATCTACGCAATAGAATATCCATTATAGTATGTGAAACAGATTGAAAGCTATCTTTCGTGACGGAATAAATTAGAATATAATTTTAGTAACAGATAAATGTTATGTGATCATTTTAAAACTGAAACCAGAACATCCATTTAAGCTTGTGACTGAAAATGTTTTGGTGTTAATAGTACACGAAACAAACGCCAAGTCAAACTTCACTATGGAAAAAAAAAATTAAAATGTAGATTTTGTAATCCTCGTTTTAAGTTATCGATACATAGATGCGATTATAATATTTCCCTTCATAAGCAATTTAAGCAAAACGCTAAAATAGTTTATGATAAACCAGTATGATTGGATAGACTATTGCTAGAACCAGGATCATAATATGTAATTACTAATGCGAGATATTTAATGAACAAAAAGAAAATAGTGAAAAAATGCAAAATAAAAATAAATAAAAATGTATTCGTGCTCTAAAATAGGAAAAAAGAAAAGAAAATTACCTAGACTGTAAAATAAATGACAAAAAACAGGAAATTATTACTTATACAATGAGCTGTTTTAGAAAACAGTTTAAATGAATACTAATTTGACATATTCTGCGGAAAACAATCTAACAAGAAAATATTTAGAATTTAGACAGAAGACTGTACATGCAGAACATCTGAACAATCGGCAAAGTTATCTTCCTACGAAACCTTAAAAGGTTAAATGCAAGGAACACTTCTCTTTCAACGTTTAGAGACTAAACTGTGCTGATTATTATTATTAATACAGTTATTTGAAGATCTGCAAACTTCTATTTTCTTGTAAGGAAATAAAATGTTGCTTCAATGATAAACGGTACTGAATAAAACTTGTGATTTTTAAAAATTATGTTATCAAAAACTTATATTGTGTTATCTGGTAGCCGTTATAATTTTTTTCTGACAACATAGTCTGTTTATATCGACTACAGAACGCAATCTTTCCAAGCTTTGCAATAGAATATCCATTATAGTATGTGAAAAAAAAATTGAAAGCTAACTTTCGTGACGGAATAAATTAGAATATATATTTAGTAGTAGAGAAATGTTAGGTGATCATTTTAAGTTTGTGACTGAAAATGTCTTGGTGTTAATAATACACGAAACAAACGCCAAGTCAACCTTCACTATGGAAAAAAAATTAAAATGAAGATTTTGTAAACCTCGTTTCAAGTTATCGTTACATAGTTGGGATTATATTATTTCCCTTCGTAAGTAATTTAAATAAAAGAATAAAGTAATTTATAATAATAAAAGATTATGATAAGATATCCAATTACTAGAACCAGGATTTTAATGTCCGAAACACCATGAAAAATGCCAAATAAAAATGTATTTATGCTAAAAAAAAAAAAAAAAAAAAAAATCCGCAGTAAAGTATTTATTTTACTGGGCAAGCGGGGCAACAAAATAATAATAATAAAAGAAAAAAAACATGTACAATTTTCTTAACATCAGCAAATAATATTGTTATGACAAAGAAAGAAATTGTTTTTTTAATTATTTATATTAACTCCATATACATTTTAAGAATTCTAAATTGATATTGTTTTTTTCCCCCTGAGTGTTTAAATAAATAAAATTCCTTGTTCTGTAAATTGAATCCAAATTCTGCTTAATTTTAAGATGGGTTTTAAAATATGGAAATGCTGAATAAGTTATTTCTATTCTTCGCACGTATGAAGATGATAATATTTAATGTTACCGTCTCCCTCGCATATTATGAAAAAAAAAATCTTTTCTCTCTATTTGTTTTTAGGTTACAGATTATTTCTTTGGTCACATTTTCGTGTATATTTTGTTATTTTGGTTACGTAAGAAATAAGTACTGCTGATTTTTGTTCATCATATGCAGTATAATCACCGAGTTCTATATACAATTTTAATGTCATGATCTTTTATTTTCTTTCTTTCTTAAATTACAGGACAAGATTTTAATAACATATCTTTAAAATTAATCATTTTAGTCTAATATTTCATTTAGGCATCAATTGCTAAATGAATTTATTAAGTCTGCATTCACAGATCATAGAAGAAGAAGAACTTGAACACTTGAGTTACGATATTTCTTTATATTTTCTTTATATACATTATTTTCTTTTCAACTAGAATAAGATAAAATATAGAGTAGACATTCCGTGTCTACGGTCTATATTCGCATACAATTCTCAACAGATTTATAATTTTCGAGGCGTTGCTTGTTTGAAAATGCACACAACTGATGAAATACAATTAAAACCTACACTGCCTATTAATAAAGGAGTTCAACGTATCTAGGAAAAAAAAGTAGGTCTGTTTCCAGACATGTTTCTAAGTTAATCACTAATATTGTTCACAAACCAGTCACTTGTTTAGAGGAAAGGACTGTATTACTTCTACCCAATTTAAAAATAAATTAAGACACTTCATAAATTATCCCTGTAACACTGAGGCAAGTAGTCCTATAGAAGAAGCTGTACGTTGAAGATTGAATTGCTATGGCTTCTTACAACGTTAGAATTCGCTTAACGAATAATAATAATAATAATAATAATAATAATAATAATAATAATAATAATAACCTGACAAAATCATATCAGTCGTCACTCCTAGTTCAAATTTCTAAAAACATTATTACGGGGGTGCTAATACTCAAACGAAAACCATGCCATGCAACTAGTAATAAAGGGCTTACCTCGTTCCAAAATGCTGTCCTCGAGAGAGGTGTTGACAGGTGAACTATTCACGTTTTTCTGAATTCGTCTTAAAATTTACTTCCTATTTATAGGAGATGGTGCGGACTTTCTCAAGAAAACAAAATTCCTTGTACGATGAAGTCATCCAGACAGGTTCCATCTTGTTCAACAACACCTCATTTATTGCAAGGCAACGCACATCTCCAAAGCAGATTTCTTTAAATCCTTTCTTATAAAGTACATTAATAATAATTAGTGCTATATAAAAAAATGTTAAATGTTGATATCATGGCTCATAAAAATTGTAACCACAATTGAATTTTCGTTACATGTATTAGGGTTAATTGTTAACAAGGCAGGGTCTAGATAATATTATTTACTTTTACGTTTCTATGTGTTAATAATAGAATCCGTTACAGAAAGGAGGTCGAACTAAAAATAAATTCACGAATATCCGTAATTGAACAGACTGAGATTCATTTCTCATGAGGATATAATATCTATTTGTACACAGATGATATGAATCATCCACCTTGTATAGTATCACCTGCCATTTTTATAACACTGGTTTAAGTAAAGAAAAGTGACGCATACCTGTATATTAACAAAAAAAAACGTAGGGTATTTTTATCAAAATTTAGAACAAGTCGTTTACTCGAAAATAGTTCAGGGGTTATAGGTCTATACACTAGACACCATTACCTATCAGGGCCGGGCAAGTATATTTAAAAATACGCCTTCAGATATCAGTAATCATTTTTATCGATCGTATTACTTATAAATTACACTGAAGTATTAGCTCATAATAAATATTTTAACAAATTCCTTTGTTTTATTGTAAGCTTACTTGGATATGTTGTTCATTAGTAAGAAGTATAGAAAGGGCTAATCAGACGGTTTTTTTTTAATAGCGTTATTGTCTAAAAGAAATAGATATAGACTGTTCGCCGCTTTGTAAATAAAACGGTAACCTACTGAAATTAAGGTGTTGGAAGGAGGAAGAGAAATTATTTAATATTGATCGAAAAAATAGCTTGTAGGCAACAGCCATTAAAAATAACAACTTTCGGATAGTAGCCTATACATAAAAGAGGCTTACATTTAAAAAAAATAATAATAATCATTAACAATTTTCAAGAAAACTTAATAGTATAGGGTGCAAAAATGTTGGGACGATGGCATTGCTAAATTCGCAATTGTATAAATATACATAAATTTAATATAATATAATATAGGGTATGGTTTGGTTGAGACATTCGAATGCGCAGTAGGGCAATGTGGATGTGTTCTATAGTCAGAAATATATTAAGAGTAGATACGTTGTTTTCACATTTGATTTAACTAAACTGTTTATAATTAATATTGTTAGTTATTGTTTATTTGAGCCCTATGTAATAGTTTTAAAAAATAGACCTTTTGTGTAGAGTACATGATTTAAATTTTTGAAATTTGAAAGGATTCATTCTTACTTCGTAACAGACATACTGTATGTGCAAAATTTAAATCAAGTCGGTACGATAAAAAAAAGTTTTTTATATAAATTATTCTACCTTAATTGTGACTCATATGTAAACCGCTACTGGAACTCGTTAGATTATTCAACGAACAAGGCATAGATTCTTATCAAGAAATGTGACACATAGTGTGTTATATCCTGTTTAGAATCAGGTCTTGACTTCCATTACATGTGCAGAAATAGTGTTAATATTAGAACCTGTTACAGAAATGAGGTCAAGCTAATAATAGTACATAAATCTCCGCAAACAATCAGACTGTTATTCATTTTCTCGGAAATAATAACATATTCCCATATTTATGTTAAAATTAATTAAACTATCTGCAAGGGATGTATTTTACACGGTCAGCAAGAAATTTTATTTATTTTACTTTAACAATTATATTGAGAAAAGAATTTTTTTAAATTGAAGTAACGACTGTTAAGTAGCGCAATGTACATGGTACATAGCCGCCACCTGGTAGACAATATGGGAGACACAAGATTGAATAACCATGACGTCACCTAAATTTTATATAAGACAAAACCTAGCAGGTGGAACAGTAGATGTCACCGTGGTCACGCGGTTAAAAACAGGTAGCCGGTAATGACAACTTGAATGGTTCGAGTCCACCTCTATGAGAAGATTTTATTAAATAAATAAAAATATAAAATTAACATGCATAAGAAAGCTATATAGTGATGACGTCATGTATGGGAAGTGATGACGTCATTCAAAATGGCGGAAACCTCAAACTCTCTTCCAGATGTCCCTTAAAGCGCAAGAGTGCATAATCAAAACGTCCCGGAAAAAAAACCTCGCGTAAGAGTGCGTACCCAGGCGTCTAGGGCATAAGGGCGTAACAACTTCAATTAAAACCTTTGCGCAAGAGTGCGTATCCAGACGTCCATGGCATAAGGGCGTAACAAAAATGGTAAAAGCCTTGCATAAGAGGGGGTATCCAGACGTCTATGGCATAAGGGCGTAACAAAATTGGTAAAAAGCCTTGCGTAAGAGTGCGTATCCAGGCGTCGTTGGCATAAGGGCGTAACAAAATTGGTAAAAAGCCTTGCGTAAGAGTGCATATCCAGACGTCCTTGGCAAAAGGGCTTAACAACAATGGTAAAAAGCCTCGCGTAAGAGTGCGTTTGCAGACGTCGTTGGCAAAAGGTCATAACTGCAGACGCGTAGGTACGTAAACCGACGCTGGACGTCGCGGCGAAAACCAATTCAAACGCAGCGTCTTACTACTGGTGTAACTACTGTCTTTCAGTACCTAACATTGAACTGTTAGAGAAGAATATGATTTAATTCTATTGCTATAAGACTTATGTTCCATAGGCTCCCTCAAGAGTTGCTTAATGTAAGCTAAACGAAATTATATAGGCCTATGTTCTGTTTAACCAGTTAATCAGCTATCCATTTTATAGAATTAATGAATTTTTGACACTGCTATAATTAAATTTTTGTTCACCCTAAAGAGAAACTAATTTACTGATATTGTACTCTGAGTAGCATACCACGAATAATGTACTTGTTTTGCATTATAATTGTTATTTTTTATAAGTTGTACTGCATTATAAGTTCTATTCTATTATGTATAGGGCAACTTTATTTAATTTTGTATTGTACTTCAATGTATTTCATAATTAGAAAATGTGTCCATTGCTATTTACCGTTACTCATGGCATGAATAAAAGATTGATTGAATTCAACAAAATTTTGCAACTGCAAGGTCGATTGCCTTTCTAGGTGATTTCAGGGTTGTAATCGAGCGATTTAAGAAACTGAAAGGATGAATTTGTGCAATTTGTTCCGTTCCATGATAGAACTGTAATGCAGAACCATCATTACGAAATTAATTGACGGTCAGCTTTCATTGCCCATGCACATAAATGCATCTATAATGAATTATTCAGTGAATCTTTCTCGCCTGAGGAAATGAAATTACAATAATTTATATTGGAACGCTGGCTGTAACGGAATATGTCTTAAGTCGCATTAGCTTTGTATTTTGGTTTCTTAATAATACATAAGAAACAAGCTAAGTGCACTATACTACAATCTAATTTAAAAATATAGTTGCATCCATTCAAGGGATTCGGAATTATGTGGTTTTATGTTTCTGGAAGTCTTCTCCTTTCACCTGCATATCCAAGTCCATTGAAGCGGGTGGGCTGGCCAGTAGGCAAGATGGTAGACCCGGATGAGAAAACGCTATTGCTCTCAGATACGACTGACACAATGGGAAGCCTTAAAGGCAATGCAAATGACCGGAGCACGATTTAGTGCAGTGCTGAAGAGGTGGTAGTACTACGGCTTTGTTTTTCTTTACCACTCACTATGTTCGCCACAAACGTATAAGAGTTATGCGTGCTTTGCCCGAGGCCTAGCAGTCATATGAAGCTCCTCCACAGTGCTTGTGAAACTTACAGTTTGTCACGATATGCTTCATTCTGGTAGTGAATGTGACTGCCACAACTTTCACCCAAGTGCACGTCATTACCGCTTGAACAACATTAATTAATTCCCAGAGCATCCTCATCAGAAGGGCCCGCAAGTTAATGTTTTATCAGAAAACGAAACATGGTTGCAAATATGCTTTGAAATTTGAAAAATTTGTTCCGGAACCAATAAAGTATGCTCTATCATTTAAGTAATTTTGATACTTGACGTTCTCTTGTTAGCTCAATTACATTAACTTATAAATTACAAAAAATATGTTGTATAGTATTATGTCATTTATTGAGATAGGAGTATGTTTATGAAAGGGGCAAAGTGAATTACATAATTTTTGTACGAGTATCTTAATTACCATTATAGGCAAACTCTTTTCGTTCGACCAAAATTATTAAATGTTTAGGTTTTGAGGTTTGAGTTTCACTCAAACAAACGGGCACGCTTCCTTTCACAATCAGCTAATCTCGTAGAAGCCATCTGCTAAGATGGCAGCTGATGGCGTCCGGTTAAGTCGAGGTTTATTTTTGAAAATTTTCTTGAAACCAGCAGATTTTCAATTTAGTGGAGCTATAATATTAGAACATAGACGTATAGAATTGATTTTATTTTAATTACAGGTTTTTGTTACCCATTTTCAGTTGCTACTCTCGTTCCGTGTTCGCTAATAATCGATCCACACCAATGTTGTAATCCAAATCTGTTTCGAAGTGAATAGCATTATGATACCGTTACGTCACACGTAATAAGTATATTAAAGTATAGTCTACAATACAAAATTGTTTAAAAAACAAAGTCAATACAACAGTTTTTACTAAACTGAAAACTAATGAATGAAGCGTCACTTTAAAATTAGATCTATGCAATGAGCTCCGAAAACATTAGCAGAGGCGCTGACTTGGAAATATTTCTGGGGGGGCAAGAACTGGATTTTCAGTAGCTATACATAGGCCTTACATGATAAAATCTTAAGTCTTGGGAGGGGCAGAAAGTACCTTGCCCCCCCTAAGTCGGCGCCTATGAACATTAGGCTAGTAGGCTACTGTCAATTAGGCCTATTGTACAGTCGGTTTCTTACAGCATTCACTTTGTCAAGTATGAGTAAATATTTTGAATTAATAGACATGTTACGGTATTTAAAATCTGTCAGAAATATGCCGGTAAAAATTTGAAACTTAATAAAATATACACAAATATTTCAAATAAACATATATAATACAAACATTACCGCAAAAATAATAAAATATGCAACAACATGAAAAATGAAACCATTAATGTTCTGTTATTTTCTTCATGTCTTGTACACATTTTAGGACTTCATTAAGAAAAATGTGAATTATCATAAATTTCCGGGCCCTACTCATCAGTATCTAGTAAATAACAAAATAAATATGGATATGCACTCAGGCTAATCAATAGGCCTAGGCCTATCTATCACCAGAGAAAATAATTATTTCTATAGAGTAGAAGTTGTAGAGAACTGTGCAGATTTTAACAGATCCTTCCTTCGATAGAGACAAACAAGACATTACAATGCACTTGTCCCAATTAATTATTTTTATTTAATAGAACTTGACACTTTAACCGCGCTTTACTGCATTATTATTTTCTATGATATTGCTTTTAAATTTATTTCCTGTTCATGATATCATGGTGGAAAGTCGAATATCCAGTGCCCAGTGTCGGCAACCTAACTTACCACACTACATATCGCACAGGTGCGTTATTATATCAAACCCAAAAACAGTGTCCAGGAACTAAGTAGCCTACAACGTAACTAGTTGCGCCTGCTAAATTTTTAGTAATAAATGACAATAAAAACACACACAACTAACACTAACATCTTGTGAGAATTGCCAGTGAAAGTAATCGATCGCTACTATGCACCGCCTTGTGACCATGCATGAGAAGAAGAAGGCAGTTCACCAAGATAAATTAGTAACTTCTTAAGGTTAGGGCACTTGGAGTCTAATTTCTGAAACAGATGTTTAAATTCTATTTTATTTAAGGATACTTTTCAGATTATTTCCCTATCTTAAAGAAAACCTTTTTCTAACTTTTCCTCGAGTAGGTTAAACACACTTCCCTAACGAGTATCGCAATATATTATGTCCGTACTCTTCTATATTTTTCACATCAGCAAAGGCTGAAATAGGGAAAAAAATTACCCTTGCGGCTTTTCAATAATGACAGCAGGTTTCGTTCAAATTAAATACAACATTAGGATTATTAGGTTTATGTGGACCACATAATCCACGACAAAGACGCACTTCGAAGCAGAGAATGTCTTTATTCAGCAGTGTGTATTCTTTATACTTGCATAGTGTAAAATGTGTCATGGCCTATTGATAACCTACTATATTTTGTATTCACCTTTCACCGTAACCATTTAATCTACTTGGACTAACAATATAGGCCTAATTATAAACATGAATCTGAATCGGCCAATCATAGTGTTCTATTTGGATATCAAACACCATTATTTTAATCCCAAAGTAATATTATCACACCTTTCTCTACAGGGTGTAACAAAAAGGCAGGTCAAAAATTTGAGGAAACATTTCTTGCAAATAGAGTGAAATATTGTGTTATACGCGCATGCGTCCGAAAATGCTTGATTTTCTTGTCAGAGCCCTTTCTCTACACCTGCACCACCTAGCAGAATACTCAAAAACAGAACTGTGTAAAACAGAAATCGTATGAAAAGGTACTCAAAAACAGAACTGTGGGTAATAGAGCATCAAAGGAAATGCTCAAAATGTTCTCCGTCAGCACGGATACATCCGTCAACCCGCCGTCGCATGAACTCCCTGATCAGCTGATGTATCCCTGGAGTCCTGGAGTATCTCGTGTTGTCATGGCAGCCTTGCAGAATACCGGTACGAGAACGGATACTCTCCTACATCTTGCACCGGTGTTCTCGATTCAGTTCAGGTGAGTATGGAGGCCAAGGAAATGGTCCACCTCTTCCTATCCTTTTATCACGGAACCGTCTATTCGGAAATTGACGAACAGAGAGGACGAAGTGAGCAGGAGCTCCATCGTGCATGAATTAGCCTACATCTCTCGTCGTATTCGTAATGGAGATGTTCCAATACGACTGGTAATTAGGCGTTTCTTTTAAAAAAAAGACGCTCTGTACCTTCGTCCATTGAGACGATGTGGCAGTGCATACAGTCGCGAACCAAACAGTCGCGAATAATACCGGCCCAAAGACAAAGGACTCTAACCAAGAATTACGGCATTTTCGCACTCGTGTCCATGTAACATAATTCCATCCTTAATGCAAGGAATGCTTCCCAAAAGTTTTGGAATATATTTTTGTTACGCTCTGTATAGGCCTAAGCACGAAATTCATTAGACATGACGAGCGAAGAATACAAAGAATGACACTCCTTCAGAATAGCACAGCCCGTGCACTTCTCGTGCAAACCACAACTAATGATATCTCTGGCGGAGGACCACCCTGCCTTTGAGGCAGGGAAATGAGTTGAATAAGTTGTATGAACATGCATCACTCAATGAAAACAACGATAAGACAGATAACGTTTAATTATAAACGAAAAAACACACGAAATAAGTACACTTTCACATTCTTGAAAGGCGTTGGAATGAATTGAAAGTATGCCTCTTAGTTCAAAGTCTTCTTGATGATAGCAATTACAGTCTGAGTTGAAAGTCTTCTTGAAGATAACAATTTCAGTTTAATGTAATGATTAAGAATCCTCTTAGTGTAGAGTGTTGGTGTATGATGTCACATGTGGATCCATATCAACGCATAAGACTATAAGGTTATGATTGGAGCACGTGAACCTTGTCACCATCTTTCATATTAACGATTGAATGAATGTTTGTGGTTAGTGAAGATAAAGATTAGTCTTGATGTCACATATAATCACATTTGTAAATAAATACACATCTGTTCGTGAAGCGTGACACTTGTAGAAATAGTTTTCACAACTAGAAATTGAATGTCAAGTCTGATGAATAGGCTATTTAGTGATAACCTAATCACAACAATGAAGCCAATGTTTAAGGCGTAGATGTATGAAGATTGGATTCACTTCTTGTGACACCAATAATTACTTACTTGAAGCGAAGTATATGTCCTTATTTAGTTTGGTATTAGCAGAATCCTTTTCTGCAATATGAATTAGAAATTGTGTCGTGATGTCCCAGCTTTCCAGTGATTAGCAAAACACAACACAGAAACGCCATTTTGATGGCGTGTAAATCGAATGAATGATTAAGTACATTTCTTGATGCACTAGTATTTGCTTACTTGAAGAAATGTGTGATGATGAAGTGCAGCACTTGTAGAATGCATTATGCACCAAAGTAGTTGAATGAATGTAGTGATGTCAGATTATATTATGGAAATCTGAACACCGAAGAGACATGGGTCCTTCCATGTCTGGAGAAAGAATGTTTGGTAATGATGAAGAAAGGAAATCAAGTCAATGAGCTATATGAAATGCATATAAACTGCTCAAGAAATGTATCCCGAAGACTGGATACAAACATAATAATCAAAATATGAATAATAAAAGACAATGAATAGGGTTTAATAGCTTACAAGCTAGAAAATATATGTTATTTAAATAGTAATTTGAGTCATGTTGACTTCAGAAACAGGAAGCAGAGAGAAAAATGGCCGCAGCCAACATGATAGGCTTAAATCTGAATAAATATTCTTTAAACTTCAAATATTAGTAAATAGAAAATAATGAACAATATTTACTAATTGCAAATAATAAATCTAATGTTGTAAGTCATTAATAAACAAAAATTTGTTAAAGGGAAATTACGAGTGAGTTAAAATATCACTAAAACACACATGTCATTGCACATAGCTTTAAGCAATTATAGCTTTTGATATAGAATGAATATCTTACGACTAATATTAATTGAGAATTAAAAATGAATAAGGAATGTAATGCAATAACCTAAAAAGTCTAAACTTATATAACAATAAAACTAGAGAAAATTATGACTAGCATTCACAGCTATCAAGTTGGCAGCAAAATATAACCAAACTTGTACAGAGTTTAAAGATATGATTGAACACCCGTTTTAACGATCCACTCCCCATATTGAATTACTAGCTAGTTACTCGTCCTTCGAACTAGTGAAAAAGTATTTTGCACTATTTTTAGACTTGTACAAGAAAGTAAGTGTACTTTGTTTTCAGTGCACCGGTTTTCTTTCTAACTCCATGTGAATCACTTCGTTTATTTGTTTAATACTATTATAATATTTGACCTACGTGTGAAGTCATGTTTCAAATATTTGATCTAAAGCCAAAACAATGACGCTTGTGAGAAAAATTGGGGCGGATCAATTCTGGTAAAAGAGATTAGAGTTATTAGATGCTTAAAGAATATTGTCGAACGTTCTAGCGAGACACCAGAAGAATCTTAGGTTTGCATTAAGCTAGAGGCAGATAGGCGTTATTCTCAAACTCCGGAAAAATGTCAGGTGCAGTGAAATCTAAGTAATGATCATTCCCTGTGATGTTTCTCGGGTAAAGCTACATGCCGTGCAAATTATATTTTTAACCAACGAAGGACGGATAACCACCTAGTCATTAATAACACAAGAGATGATAATTATGCGGAAAAAAACCCACTGCTCTTAATGAATTTTTTTTTTATCGTGATAATAAATTTCGATACAGTATTCGAGTAAAGTGCTGAAACCAAGTACATCTACCTAATTCTATTGCATGCTCCAAAATTAAAAACGTTAAGGGCCTGTATTACCATCTGCCGACAATTCTTCCCGATACGTGATTTCCAAATAGCTTAACTAGAAGATGTCTTATAATACCACCGCTGAACTGCTATCGGCAAGAATACAGTAATTTTTTTTTTAAATGACCCTTAGCTCGTTGAGCAAAGAGGTGTGTTTGTTGTAGTTCGGAAGGCGTCCGCTAGGTTCTGCAGCTCGGATTTGTATTTGTGCAATTAAATTACACAAGAACATATCGTTTTAAGTGCATTAATCGATTTGTGCAATTCTATTTCATTCATATGTGAGCATAAGATACATTTTTGTGTAAATTAAATCTTCCAGCATCAATTCTGAAATTCAGGTGGCCAGGAAGCTTCGGAGTGCTGCCATCTTGTTTCCACCAAGCTTCCCTAACTAGCAGTTGGAAGGTTGTCAGCCACTCCATCCTCCTGCTAGCTTATCTGGAAGTTGTCCTGCCAGATAGATTTTGTCAGGAGATCGTAATACGCCATTCTTGGCCAACTTCCAGATAAGTTCTCTATCTGGCAGATAAATATATCAGGTGGTCGTTGTACAGGCCCTAAATCTTTAGGAACTTCGGGTTTTCCATTAGGTACTAGGTAGGGTTACCAGATTTCCATTTTTAGCAGGACTCGTCCGTATATTTGAGGTTGTTCTGGCGTCCGTATTTTTGTATAAGCAATTATTTTTAACAACTGAAAAGGGATGCTTTTGTTTCCACATTTAACCAAAACATGTCTCTGGAGCATATTGTCACAATGTAATTTCTACTGAAATTGTAGTCTGTGTGCATACTTGTACACATTTCATTTGTACAGTGGTATTAATCAGACGTGGCAGTCCAAGCATGGATGCTCAGTAGATGCAGACGAGTCCAATAAACATTCGTACTGCATGGAGGGGTGTATGGGTTAGTTGTGTCGTTACTTTCAGTGAGGTAAGATCGTATAATGCAGTGAAGAAACAAGAGTCCTTGTTACAATCGCTTCTCCTCTCCTAGTGCAGATCAACATTTTTACCCCTCCCCATGATTCCTCCTACATGCGTCACCTCTCTCACGCGCATCTGACTGCCACCTCTCATTAATACCTCTGTACAGATCTGATGAGATAGCCGAGTATTTATTTGGCAAAGCTGGTCACTGTTGCTAACCATGAAGCACTTGTCTGTCAAGTTGAACTTGTAAGAATGAACATGTTCTTAATTTTAAGATTAATTAGAAGCCAACAGGTTATCAGATAAACGTCGATAGCTAGCAATGGATAAGAATGTACATACAGGTTCAGATGCATTGAATATTAAAATGTCCAGATAAATGTAGGCCACAAAAACAAGAGCCGTTCAGTAATTTTAATGTGTTCTGCTTTTGTCCTGTCTTTTTAGTCTCAATAATGTTACTTCTTTCAATCCATAACCATCTGGTAGCCCTACCAGTAGGCAGAGAAATATTGATGTGCATCTAACAAATTGTTATAGTGGCATGGCTTCTGTTCCTTTTAACTGATATTGAATTTTAATGATTACGATATTAGGTGAACTAGCGAAGTAAGTCAACGACTAAG
The DNA here is from genome assembly GCA_964059195.1 of Ectobius pallidus. Taxonomy (NCBI): domain Eukaryota; kingdom Metazoa; phylum Arthropoda; class Insecta; order Blattodea; family Ectobiidae; genus Ectobius; species Ectobius pallidus. Next base: position 135,637,089 of record CAXKWD010000004.1, read on the forward strand.
TCCTATAACATTTCGGTGTATAAAAACTATGTTCATGCAGAGTTGCAGCTCTATCAGTTAAGTAGTTTTTTACGACAAATCGCGACCTTTATTTTACTTTTTATATAAATACATGTTATGATGCTCCCTGTAATGTGAGTAAAATAAATGTTTCTTACCAATATAATATGTTTAAGTCTTTTCAATACACTGATCTGAGTGGTGTAAAATATCGTAATTAAGTGATTGTTGACGTAATGATAATTCAAAGTTTCTCCTGTAAATAAATAGGACATACTTCTGTACATAATTCTTTACAGGTATTCTACGATTTTTTAAAAATAATATTTGTGAATTTCTTAAGTTTATCAAGAAAGTTACAAAGATCTTAACAAAACTGTTAATATTTGGTCAATTGCAATATATTTGCAGAATAATGTATTATTAATTAACATCAGTTAAACGACCATCATCTAGAAACAGAATTAAGACACCCAATCAAAAATGAAAATCCTTAAACATAGGCTACGTCGATGATTAAATCCTGGTGACTTGAACCTCGGGCGCTAACTATCGTGCCTGTTATTCATGTTTCTTGAAATGCAAATTTCTCCAGAATTCATTTGATTTATTTGATGTACAAAGCACATTCTGTATTTCTTAATGTCTGCACTTTGTGTTTCACGAAACTACCTCTATTATCGGCTGTTGGATCAAGGATATACCCCTTGCCTTGGTGCTATTTAAGGGTATGGTGATCATTTCGAAACTAGTAGAGCTGTCGGTGGCTATGCAGTGAACTTCTTCATACGCCTGGTCTTCTCTGCAATAATTAGGGTGGCGTGAGTTCCTCGCATGGATAGAAACTCAAAACATGTGAAACATAATATAGTCCATGACAGTTCTGTCATGGGAAGAACTGTCATGCTTTCACAACTATTCCTAAAAGTTTAAGACTAAGAGCGGGCTTATAGCAACTTCAACTTAATTCGGAATCATATTTATTTATTCACTTATTTATTTATTTCCTTCTGGTGAAGCTAAATTATTAAGATCTACTCTTCCACTTACCAGAGATAGATATGTCGTAGGCAAATTGTGAATTCAGTGAATTGTGAATTGAGAATGTCAATCTTTTTACAAAATGCCATTCTGGCTTTATAACACGCCCGAAGTGTAACCAGGCAAATTGCATTTTGTAGAAAGCCTGGGTATTTAGTAAAGAGCGTGGGCATTTTGTAAAAAGGACTGGGTTTACAAATAACTGGCAAAAGATACATAAACACGCTTAAGAAATCTATATTAATAAAAATGAATTTCCAAAATGTATGACGGAGCATCACTTGAGAACGGCTCGACCGATTTGGCTGATTTTTGTTTTGTTGTGTTCGAAATTGTCAGGACAAGGTTTATATGAAAGAAAATTTTTATAAAATCCACGGGAAAGGTTGGAAATGTGAAATGAGGCACAGTTAGAGAGTTCTGCTGTCAATTGTTTACATAACGAAAGTACTGTTTACGGTGTTCACATAGGGCTTTGGAAACTAAGTTATATTATAATACTGGGCTTTAACAAATTCTGATACTATCGATATAATTAGTACATATTCTTGAATAATAAAATCCACGAAAATAAAGCAGTCACAACTTTCTCTACCCTCGACTTGGAAAATATCATTTTCTCACTTCACATTTTGATGTAGAATAAGCGGTCGTATTGCAGGGACAACTTAAGTGTGTGCCAGTGAGTATGCTATATGGAAAGTCGGTAACTAATCATATCCACTGATACGTCACTCATAGCTGTAGGCTTTGTGTTAGTTGAGAAATAGGCCTAGGGATGTTTATGAGAGGCCCTAAGCATCTAAAAGAAGACAAAATGAGATGGAACATTTTCAGTCCTACGCGCGCAGTATATTATGTCCCAGGTGGTTTTTGGGAAGGAAAGTATGAAAGTGATATTGGATTTCTTTTTTACTTCAACCCCGAAACGGTTGTATGGTAATATGAGAGTGAGAAATACAATTTTCTGCCAAGACAATAGAATCTTATGTAACCGGAATTTCTTTTTCTTCTTATTTGCACTCATCCCAGGCATGGTGTGTAGAAGCAATGGAATGCAACATTCGACATCCCCTATGAGCCATAAAAAGCTATATCTAGCGTTTTCTGAGGGAATAGTTTATATGTCGTTCTTCTTCATTTCGAATTCTACATACATATTATATAAGAACCTAGAGTTTCAACATCGAAAATCCTCCATAAGTTAATTTCATATTACAAAATACAAAACCCGGGCGACGCCGGGCCATTTAAGCTAGTAATCTAAATATGAAAAGGAACAGCACTTTAACTAATATACTCGTAATATAAAAATCATTTAAACATATGTGCATAGCATATGAAGTCATGATTGGTAGTCAAGTAATCAACAAATATGATCTGGAAAGTTCTGAGATTTCGGTAGACTTTTATCTCCTCAGATAAGGAATTCCAAAGGCATGCTATCTCGATAATGAAGGACAAAGAATAAAATACAGTGCTGTGAGAAAGAGCCAGACCAGCTACTGTTTTGTTTGTGTCGTTGGCAATATATATGTGTGCGTAAGTATGTGTGTATATATATATATATACACACACAAGTATTTACACAAGTATACATCGGATCCATACTATGTTAAGAAAATAAATAGGCTGTGTATATATTGCCTATTTATTTCATATATAGCCTATTTATAATAGGCTATTATTTTATATATATACTATTTATTTTCTTAACATAGTATGGATCCGATGTATACTTGTGTTTCTCGATCACCCTGTACGTTGACCGCAATGTTTCGACTGTTTTCCCTGAGGTTAGGTAAGGTTGTCGTTCATCCCCTTGTCTTGGTGTACAACACGGCCATGTGCAGGACGTCCCGGGGCCACGAAGATTCGTTACCATGACAGGGTCGCTTTGTACCTATCCAGCAGCTCCTCCAACTCAACAAGCGCCACCTTGTTCCACAGAGAATCACTGTCATGAAGATCGTTAATAATTCTTTTTCACCCTAGGAGAAAGTTCGGCACGCAGATGTTGGGCCCTGGACAGACAATATAATTAATTATAATTATTATAATACAATGCATCCTCATATTCTCAAATGGCATAGATAATTTGGCTATAGTTATTTACTATGCAAGAGCATTATATAGAACTTAACATGCAAGTACGAAGTCTGCTCGCTAATTCTCGTTTTGTTATTCGTGTGAGCCTGTTAAGTTCATTTAGCTGTCGAAAATCGTAGACGTTTTATGTTATTTTGAAGTGCAAATTTAAAAATCTGATGTGAAAGTCACATAACTTCCTCTGCCCAAATAGAAGTTAGCAGTATCCAAGATCAGTAAACTATACTATACTGTAAACTATACTGTAGTTTACAAGCCTTGAGCAGTATTCACATATCCTTGAGCAGAAACGCAAGACACAATTTTACGCTAATTATACGATAAATACCTGATAACCTCTTCTTTGAAAATGATGCTACTAATAAAAATGCAGACTGTATAACAAACTAAACAAAAACAAGTGACTGCAGACATTTATTGAAACTTCCGTCGTTAAGAATAATTTCCGAACTTTATAGAATACTAGCTGAAAAGGCCCGGCGTCGCCCGGGCTTTGTATTTTGTAATTTGAAATTAACTTATGGAGGACTTTCGATTTTGAAACTCTAGGTGCTTATATAATATGTATGTAAAACTTGAAATGAAGAAAACTATTTATCACACTCACACTATTCCATCAGAAAACGCTAGATATAGCTTTTTATGGCTCATAGAGAATGTCGAAAGCTGCATTCCGTTGCTTCTACACATCATGCTTGGGAGGATTTGAAATAAGAAGAAACATAAATTAAATAAGATTGTATTGACTTGACGGAAAATTTTATTTCTCATTCTCATGTTACCATACAACCGTTTCGGTTCTGAAATAAGAGAAATGCAGTATCACTTTCATACTTTCCTCCCCTAAAACCCGGGACATAAAATACTGCGAGCATAGGACTCAAAATGTTCCATCCCATGCTTAGGGCCTTATTTCTCAACTAATACAAAGCATACAGCTATGGATAACGTATAAGCGGAAAGGATTGTTTACCTACTTCTGATATAGCATACTCACACACTTAAGTTATCCCTGCATTACGACCTCTTATTCTACATCAAAATGTGAATTGAGAAAATATTTATTGTGTCGAGGGTAGAGAAAGTTATGTGACTGCATTACAATGTGCTTTATTCTCGTGGATTTTATTCTTCAAGAATTATTTTTACAAAACGTTAGCATCAGAATTCGTTAAAGTCCAATGTTATGTAATGTCCAGAACCCTATATGAACTGTGTAAACAATACACTGTTGTCTTGACAACTGAATGGGATTTCATTTTGTTTGCATAATATTCTCAGAAATTATATAATTTTCAAGGGAAGGACTGATTTGTTTCAATTTTAATGTTGACAGCTATACTTCCCGGGTTAACTGGGTATGTGTGCAAAATGTCGTGTAAATTGGTAAAGAAATGTAGATTTGTATAAGGAACAAACATACATACACACTTTCGATTTTATATATTAGATTTCCCTCCAATACGTCTTTCTCACTTCATTCTTATAAGAATAAGAGGCCGTGAAAGAGCGCGTATTCAATTGTTCACCACGCAACACAAACTTTCTACAAACAGTGGGTGAACAGTGGATGGCTTGTAACTACTTTCAGAGAATTTTTGCGAAAAAAAGTTTCAAATAAAACTTTTAGCTCTCACTATAAGTTACACTTGTGCAAAAGTTAAAGAAAATCGTTAGAGCCGTTTTCGAGAAAATCGTGAAAAACGAAAATTTCTTCATGTAAAGTCCCCTTAAAAATAACAGAAAGTCGTCGCCAATCCTTGGCTCACATCTTCAGAAGGTACTTGACCCAAATACGAAATTTTGTTTTCATACGATTTTCCGTTTTTGAGCTAGGTTGATCACAGACAGACATACACACAGACATGTTTCCAAAAATAGTATTTTTGGATTCAGGGGGCCTTGAAACGTGCATATATGCTATTATCGCCGCGCTCAATTCGTTGACAGTTAACATCAAAGAAGTCGCCGCCGCTTGGAGTAGTTGCCACACCGCACAGTGTTTGTAAACAGAGCGGGAAGATGTAGATGCAGCAAAACACTTACGTGGCAATGTCATTGAGCAATGAAAGAATTGGCAACACGAATTCAGTCAGCGGTTTCTTTTGAGAAAACCTTTTACAGTAACAACAAGCATTGTAATATGAGAACAAAGCGAGCCGCCCGTCAACGTTATGAGTGAGGCGATAATAATAACTCAACTTCGAATTTTGGGGTCGAAAACAATACTTCCTCTACCTATAGTACCTATGGTACGGGCAGAGGAAGTAAAAAGTAAAATGATTTCAGTTCGCTTGTGCTTAGAATAGTAATAACATTTTTGGGGGGCAATTTCGTATTTAGCGGAATTCAGCCTCTCTTTCGGCTGGCAACCACTTGTTTAAAACAAAATCACGTATTTAAAACAATTGAACATAGTAAAATCATTTGCTGCAAGTAAAACTAACTAACTAACTCCGTGGCGCGACATCCCTGGAGGGACCACCCGACCGCTACGTCATCTACCACAGGCAGATGGCAGGATTGGGGGGGGGGCATGTGGTCGGCATGCCGACACCCACGGCCGTTAATGGTGGCTTTCATGACCGGAGCCGCTACTTCTCTATCAAGTAGCTCCTCAGTTTGAATCACGAGGCTGAGTGCACCCCTACCAAACCTACCTACCTCAGAAAAATCCGAGGAGGTACCGGGAATCTAACCCGGGCCGACGGATCTGTAGTCAGAGATGCTAACCACAAGATCACGCCGGCGGTCATTTGTTGCAAGTACTGTATCGTTATCTATTTGTAAAGAAATTTATATCTCTTTTGAAGTTATGGAAAAGGAAAAAAACGAACTACCGGGTAATATTGAAAAATCCTTCGCTATCATAACGAATTGCAGTCTTTGAATGTATGGGAAGAAATGAAGGCCTAAGTAATGTTTTGAGCGAAACTAAACATTATGTTGACTTAGTTTCTGTTTTGACAAAAACAATTAACACTGCCGGTTACTAGTTTATGGACCAAAGTTTTATTGTCAAAATAGTTATTTATGCTATTTCGAATTGTAGATTATTAATAGGTACACGATAATAGCAACAGTAGGAACGAGAGTGACACCTGGTGGTATCCTCAATAATCGCTAGAACGTGCTAGCACTTTTCTCTTTACTTTTAACGGTTCCATTCAATTCATTAATTCTTACAATTAACATTCTTCTGCAGTTAAAAAAAAAACCAGTTGAAACACAAAAATTTAGTGGATTATGTACCGGTACTTAAGAAGATATTAATTAATTCACAATATTAAGATTAGACAAAGGAAAAATAAAAAAACCAATAAATGACTTAGCATACAATAAACCATACTCAAGGGATATCGTTATATCGCTATAACGTGCTATCACCTACATATAATAATATAATTATTATATTCCCTTCACTTGTTGGACGCTCTGCTCCAAACCCCACTGAGGTTCTCGGGAAAGGTTTTTTCTACGAACTGACACCGTATCGGAGATAATTTCATATAACCTAAGTCATAATTATTTAGATTGGGCTTAAAATCAAGGAAGAATAATGTGCGTGGCATTTTGGTTACAGGATGGTGGACAGGAAGCATTTGGTTCAAATTCTAATTCTGTTAGTTCCTCTTTCAACATGGTGCAAACCCCTAACTAGGACTTTTCATCCGGAAAGTGTGAAATTCTGCATTATTAGCTTCAAGATATTTAATAGTTTCCCTGCAATGATCTACAGATTCAACGATAAGTTATACTTCATTGTTGCTGATAGTGTAATGTTTGAATGGCCCTACACTCATTTGTTTCAAGTCTGTAATGAACCGGTTGATACATAGCATATTTAATAAATTGCTAATAGTATATGCGGAGGAAATATCTTTTTCTCAGCGTTTGTTACAGATGATTGGAGCCTGGATTTGTATGCAAATTGCATGCTCTTTTTTATATATTTAGAAGTATGTGTAAATTATTTATTGAAGTAAAACTTCTTTAGTGACGGTAGAGGGTGAATCGGGAAAATCAGTCACACTAAAACCGTCACGAAATCAGTCACAATCAGTCACACTCAAAACCGACTTGTTTCGGTGCGGAGGTTTATTACCGCGCAAATCCAAAATTAAAAATCCTAAATTAAAAAATACAAATTTCCAAAATTTAAAAAAACAAAATTAAAATTAAAACATTCAAAAATCCAAAATTTAATAAATAATAAATTTCAAAATTTCAAAATTAAAAAATTAAAAATCGAAAATACCAAAATTGACAAAATCTAAAAATCCAAAATTGAAAAACACTAAAATACAAAATTAAAAATCCCAAAAAATAAAAAATTCAAAGAATCAAAATTTAAAATATCCAAAATTAGAAAATTCAAATATCCAAAAATCAAAAATTATAAAAATTAAAAATTAAAAAATACAAATTTCTAGAATTTAAAAAAACAAAATTAAAAATTATAACATCCAAAAATCCAAAATTCAATAAACAATAAAATAAAAAATTTAAAAATAAAAAAATAAAAAATTTTAAAAATAAAAAAATAAACAATTCAAAGATCGAAAATTTAAAAAATCCAAATTTAAAAATTCCAAGATCCAAAATTAAAAAGTTCAAAATCCAAAATTAAAAAACTCCAAACCCCAATAATACAAAATTGAAAAAATCCAATAATCAAAAATTGAAAAAATAAAATAAAAATAAAGTTCTACTTCTGTCGCGTGGCGTTCCACGCATTCTTTTTTTTTTTTAACTAACACTTTCCTAGACAATTTGACCAGTATTTGTCAATGCATATAAATGCTTATTCCGGAGAGAAATGAATATTTTAAGTTTAAAATTTAAAAGTGTATATTTCACTCATAAACGTGGTATTAAATTATAATTTCCCCTTTACCCCCGGAGCCAGTTTTATCTCGCTGGATTACAGGCTGTGTCATACTACGCGGAATATCTCAGTGAAGTGAAAAAAGAGATTCCTTAAAGACGCAGATAGCATTACGATATCTCAGGAATGTTTTTCTGAGGACGGCATTGAGAAAATGACCCAATATACTCATAACCTCTTCTCCAAATTACCAGAAATTATAACTGGAGGCTCGGAATGATTCTTTTGGAGTATTCACTTTCACTGATAGATTAAATATCAAATGTACTGTCTTGAGAAACACACGGTGTTGCCAAAATTGAATTCGATATAGTCAGGTATTAAGTAAAAATCCTGGTTACAAAATAATCTGTCAAATCAGCAAAATGTTGTCTGGTGATGGTGAAAAAGCTGTAACAGAAGAGGAATTCACTGAAGAAAAGTTAGTGTGTTTCTCACATGCACCTGTGACATCATGCGAAATTGAAAGGACATTTTCAGTGTATAAAACCTTCTTCACTGATAGACGTAGGAGCTTTACACATTAAAACCTTGGAGAAACTTTCCTTATCTACTGTAACAGCCACGAATAAGGTAAGATTATCCCCAAAAATGGTTTATATGTTTCGTTTTTAGTTTATATAATTTGTTTTAGCATATAATGGTGCATATTTTTTAAAATTGTTCATGCATACTTGCATGCATCCTGGGGTCGACTCAGCCTCTAACAGGAATGAGTACATCCGGTGCGTAAGGCTGATAACCTTACCATCTTCATGTTCCGAACGTCCAAAATCTGGGAGCCTCAACACTCTGGAACCCTCTAGACCTCCATGGCCTGTATAGGGATCACTTTACCTTTACATGCATGCATATTTTATTATTTGATTATGCATACAAATCCGGGCTCTACTGATGACTGATTAAACACTACAGTGACAAGCAGATGACAAGCCGATTGTCCTTCTTCTGCTTAGATACGCGGTCCGATCAGAGATGGCGAGACGGAGGGAAGACTCTTACTGCTAGCGGCACTTCGTTAGCTCGTACATGTGATTGGCGGTGAAGGAATTGGCTTCTCATTTGAAAAATACTATATATTGCTACTCACATCAATTGACATGTTTTCTTAATTTGTTGTATAAAAAACACTGAAAATGTATTTGTTCTTAAGAAACGGTGAACAGTATTCAACTTTTTGTTTCATGACATTGCTATGTAAATTGAGTAGAGACTGCTGTGAATTCATAATTGGAAATATGAAAATACCTGTTCACAGAAACACAGACTATTGACAAATAGTTAAATAAACTAAGAATAAATAGTCAATTACCTTCATGGTAAAGGAAATGCTTTACGAGTATAAACACTTAACACTTAATATATTGAGGAACAATTTCACTACCCTACGATATCATCACTGCTTCCTGACGGGAGTTGCCTAGTACTTGTGACCTCTTTGCACCCTCCGTATGAAGCTCAGAGTGAAGTGTTAATCATGCAAATGTTAGTAGTCAACTAGTAAGAATTGTGCCAATCTATAGTACAGAAGGCCTAAAATCCCCTTGATGTGTATTTTTTTCAGAAAGATGCAATACTCTACACCACATGTAGGCCTACCTTAAAAGTCTATTTGGTTTTAATGTGAAATAACGGAAAAGTTGTATTTTGTTATGCGAAATAACATCGAATTTGACCCAAATTTTGTACCGAAATTTTGACATGTTTATTTACCTTAAAATAGTATCCTACTGATGAAGAAACCTTGACATTCATGGGAACATCAGGAGTTTTAAGGACAGAAACATATTGAGATGTTTTCTAATTGTTGTGAACCGACAGAAATAAACGTACCATCCCTCATTCTATAATGAGGAAATATAGTTAGCAATAGAGTTATAGAGAGTAGAATTAGAGTTAGAGTTAGAGTTAGTTGACTTTCATATGAAACTATTTTCGAGAAACCTTTACTAAACTTACCATCTTTTGAAACATGGGCTGTTAGGGTTTAACTGAGCACACGGACTGTGAACCATGCAATTTTTCTTATCTAAATGGACATTATGGTCTAAATGTTCTGTTTCTATTAGCCTAAATTATTTATTTGCTCGACTAAAGTTAAATTTTGCACTTTTCAAATTTTGTTACGCAAAGTATTTATCAAAATACATCCACAGAGCAAGAAAACCTGAGCCAACCCTACGAACCGGTAGGAGGCCTTTGACCAAAAGGGATGTTCATGGGCTTATTTATTTATTATTTATTTTGTTTAATAAAATACAACAGCATATAAATTCTTCCAATTGGGGGATTTTTATAACTCATAGGCCTTTTGAATTTTTATGATTAGGATAATCAGGTGTAACAGCGAAGATGAGTCAACGACTGTAATGTTATTATCTTTCCGGATATAAATGTCATGTTCATGTCAAATTTCAGCTCAGTTTAGTAGTTTTTCGACAAATCGGAATACACAGGAACCACAAAAGTTTATATAAGTATATGTTTTTTCCACTTTATTCGTGAAATAGTAACCTATTTACAGAGCAAGTAAAAAATAACATAACCATGGGACTAGTAGCACGAAGATCACATGACCAGGTCTTCGTCAATCTGGTATTAAATAATCCTCTCGTATAAATTTAAATGAAATCAATATTTTTTTTTATTTAGATTATGGCATCGTCCATAATCATGGTATTTGTTATTCCCATTACAATCCTATTGTATTATTCAGTTAAAATTAATAGGGTGATGTGATCCCTTCTCTACTAGTCCCATAGCTCTGTACTTTCCTTCGCATGTCTCCGGAAGTTTTCAATATACAAGAAAGGCATCTGCGATTAATTAAGTTTCTATCTTGAAAAGACAGTTAGGTGAAAATTTTGATTTCACTAAGAAAAGTTGTTTGGAATTAAACCCTTTTGTTGTAAACTTATATTATTGTTTTAGTTCGACCATAAAATAATAAGCTTATTATTATGTGACAGAACAGATCTTGATGACACCGATTGAAGTACAGATTTTCATTAAAACACTGGTGTGATATCGATTGTTATCGAAAATGGAACGATGTGAAACCTCGAGAGTAGCAAATGAATCTGCGTAATAAGGAACTTGCAATAAAATAAAATCAGTTTTGTTCGTGTTAGTTTTAATATTATACTAAACTGAGTTCATTTCGTGCTGTAAAAATTCCTTGGTTTCAAGAAATCTGTCAAGAATAAACTTCGTCTAGACCAGGCCTGCACGACTTGTTTCACTCTTAGAGCCAAACTCAACTATTGCCACCCGACCAAGGACCACATCACTGCGGACCTTGTATCTTACATTGGGCCACTGCAGCTAAATTTATAAATGTTGTTATTAGGTCTACAGTAAAGACAAGTTATTACGCATATTTAAATTTTAAAAGTTGCAACTAAAATTATATTAACATTAATTACCTACAGATGATGTTACAAGATTTCACAATAAATACCATTTAAACACACACGAGGTTTACAAATAATTGCACTGGCATTACATCTATTCTTAACAGTTCAATGTGACACATTACATTTCTTTGTTGCAACTATTTTATCAAAGTTTGGTGTCATATTTGAACGCTGTTTGTTTTTGTTCAAGTTCATGACAGAAAATGTTTGTTCACAGGTATAGTCTATGTGCTCCCAAACATACAAAATACCTGGTAGGCAGTATCCAAGAATTTTTTTTTATTTATTCTGATCCAGAACAGAATAAAACTCTTGTAAACTACTCTCCCTATGCTTGACCCGATAGTTTTCAGAACACTGGAGATCAATGACTTCCATCTGGAGTTCGACAGATAGATTTTCTACATTGACAGAAAATGGATCCCAAATCACTTTAATGCGGATTTCGTCTTCATTACTCAATGGAATTCTTTTCTAAAACTCCTCACTTAGAAGTGATATATTCTTCTTATATTTTCCACCCACCACTGAATAATATTCAGAAGGAATATACTGTCGACAAATAAAATGCGACATATCCCCTTTAGCAAGTTGATTTTCAAACAGATTTAGTTTTATTTTGAATACCTTTATATGAGAAATTAATTGAAAAACAAACTTATTTTTTCCTTGAAGCTGCAAGTTAAGTTCATTTAAGTGACCCAAAATGCCACACAGGAAAAACATATCTAGATTCCATTCTTCCTTCATTATATCTGGAAATTCTCCTTCAGATTCCAAAAATTCGTTAATTCATTTTATAGAGTGACAAAGCGCATCTAACCAACGTACATCAGTGTGGTATGGTAGACCCCCATAGTCGGCATCATTTTCTTCTAGAAACGCCTGAAACAGCCCGAGCTCGAATATAGTTGACCAGAACAAATACTATTTTCATCACATGATCAAACTGCAAAACCTTTGAATATAATACCTGCTGATGAATTAGGCAGTGAAATTTTGCCAGTGGTTTACCTGCATACTGTTCAATAATTGTTACAGCACCCGCATAGATGGGGCACCATCAGTGCAAATTGCTACTAAATTCTCGAAATTTAAATATAGTTTTTCTGTCACACACTTCTTGACATTTTCTGCACTGCCAAAACCAGTCGATGCACGGCCAGCTTTAGGTAATACAGTAAATATGATAATACAGGGTGTCCACGCTAGAGGGATCGAGAGTAGTAAAGAACCTGTTTCTCGGAGTGTTCTGTCCCATTGGAGAATCGCTTTATGACCAGGTGGATCCACATTCCACGTACGATGAACACGGCGTTGCACCCGAGTAACAGAATTCTCTTCTGCTAGCCATAACACGCACTGAACTTTCTATTGCGGTGTCCACATTTCGAGACAAAAGCTCTTGACGCACATGCGCATGCGCGTGGAGCTGTCTGAAAACAGTGTTGCACAATCTCGGAGAGTTTCCCTTTCCTGTCATATGCAGAATGCAGCAATATCCTTATCTCGTTTTAACTGGCGAGCATTTATTTCTCGATCCCTCTAGCGTGGACACACTGTATGTTCTCGTTTGTAGACGCCAAGTAGGCCGTTATCACGGAGAAGTAACTTTGAATTTCCGATGACGATGGGATTAACTCCAAGTTCAATCTAGTTTCGAGTTGAAAGAAATATGATTGTCATTATGATCAAATTAACATAAACATGGAACGTCTTAAAAATGTTTAATTTGAGCTAGATGAAGAAGTCTTATTCCCCTAACCTATATATTAAATTAAATAGTTTTAATCAGTCAGACGGGCCAGAGTAAATAGCAACGCGGGCCGTATGTTGTGCAGGCCTGGTCTAGACCGCCCCTATATGCTGCCATCTATCGCAGGAGAAAAGAACTAGGAGAACTTACTAACATCTAATTGCCGAAGTCAGGTTGTTGCATAAAGTTATCGATGATCAGGGTTGGACGAGTAACTTCACGTAAAGTACATGTAAAATACATACAAGTAATATAAAAACTTGTTTATACATGTGATGTAATAAAATAACATTAATTTATTTTGACAATATAAACGCTCATTAGCCTACTTGATTATTTTTATTGTACATTTTATCAATGTTTTTAGAAACAATAATCAATTATAGCATTTACGAGATTGTAAATTAAGTCGATGTTTATAGAAGTTACACAAAACATTCAATTCAACTACAGATTGAATTCAGTCACATTTTCACAACTTTCGAAATGAGTTGAAGTATCACAACGGTGTTTTTATCATCAATATTCCTACATGTAAGTATGCAGTGGTGTGATTCATAATTAGTAAAAGTAACTTATACTTTTTAAATTCTTGCTTCTGTTAAATCACTGAACCCACGTATTACTCAGGATATTAGGAATTCCGCTGGGCAAAGAGCGCTGCTATCGATGTTTACGTCCGCATCCTTGTGTTCGGTGCTTAGTTTCTACGCTATTTAGAACTCTATAGTTATTATTCTGCACTCCACTTTACGCACACGAACTGTTATTCACGTAGATGTATTTGTTTTCTTGTAAAAGGTTATACAGTTTCTCACTTAAATATGGTAGGCGCTGGTATGCATCTTTTGTGGTTTATTCTCTCTGCAAGCTCAATTCAGCATTTGTTTTGTTATTCTCTCTGTAACGTCTAGTCTCCGAGGGGCGCAGTAAGATGATGTTATGCGCATGTGTATCCCCTCTTTTGCCGCTTAACGGCTTTTGTCTCTTGCTCACGTTATAGCTGCTTTTTTTCTGTATCGTTCTGTCTTCATTCTGGTCTTCTACTGTCTTCTTCCGAGTCGTTCGTTTGGGATCGTCTGTGTGTCCGAATATGTCTGCGATGTCTGCGTGATGGTTTGAAATTCAGGTGAGCGGTTTTTATATTTTGTTTTGTGTATTTTTCGTCACATAAATTTTTATATATATTGTTCTTTAATTATTCCTATGTATTTTGTGCCCGCTCACCTGGGTTTTTGTCAAGTCATCGTTTTGGTCATATTTCTAAAATTTTGCATCACGCGGATATCGGTTTGCTTGAAATGTATGCTTGGTGTGGGAATGGTTCTGACTCCCTTCCTTTCTTCTTTTCTTCTTCCTTTCTTCTTTCTGCCCTTCAGGCATTTTTCTTTATATTTCACGCAAAATTCTTTAGATTTCAGTAATGATCTAGATCTTAATTATAAATTTCTATAAGCAGACATTTTTGGTACTACTACCAGTCAAACATAACCAATAACCTAACATGGTTCCACAAGCAGTCTTATTTGCGTAATTTTGTAAAAGCATTTGGATCGTAATAATAATTACTATAATTCTTTAGAGGTTGTATTATACACTTTTCTTTGGATAAAGAATTACATAATGGGTTACATATTCACAAAGTTTGATGTTCAGTCTGTTTGCCATTTTAATTGTAATCATATTGTAAATAAATTTGTGAATCTGAAATTTACACTTTTTCTTGTATGAAAGCTAGATTCATATTTATATAAGTTTTCATCTAGTTTCTTCCGATCCCCTATTCTTGCACTGTGTTCCTAAATCCTATATGCCATACCCTATATGCTATGGAACTCCAGTTGTGTCTTCGAGTGGGAAATCCCACAGTCATCTACAGTGCGGGGAGTGAAGCAGCAGTGCAGCGGTGCAGCACCCGCTATAGCTGCAGCACTTGCAGGGAGTGGGAGGAGGAAAGGAGAAGTAATTAAAATCTTTGGCAGAAAGTCATGGACAGTAGTGTGTCGTGTATTAGAAACACTTGCAATATTGGCCTATCTATTAATCCTGAAGTGGACTCCATGAGTTAAGTATACCAACGCTTGTCAGGTGCTGCCCGCAGCACGACACAATGAACTTATCCGGTTAGGCCGTTAGGCTATAGGCGACTGATACTGTATTTCGTGCCGAGTGTACTGCACAGTGCGATGACATCACTGTGGAGGAAGTTCGTAAATGCGACACCGCAGACATATTTGTCCTGAGTTATAGTTCTGCTTGCTTGAAATTATAAAATACTTCTATCGATTTTATATTCTATTGTAGTTTTGGAAGCTTGGCCATAATCGGGTTCCAAATTCTAGTTCTTAAACTGTATGTTGTTTCTTTAATAATGGAACAAGTCATACAGTAAGAGTTTTTCTTTACGTTTATTACGTCAATTATGCATTTTACGCCCATTATACACAACGTGAAGAAAATCTCTTAGGTGTCAAGTTCCAACCCTGTCGACGATACAAATATATAAGTAATGTTTTAGTAAATTTTGGAACTAAAAGAATATTCGGTTAGGCGGAGAAGGTTCCTTTGCCTAGCATGGCATCAGCCTTTGGAGACACACATTCTCAATTACCGGGCTGAGCTATAAATCCCTTGTTCTCCTGCAGAGTTCCCGGTGCAATAAAACAGCGTCGTTCTTTCTGATGGACCTCTGAGGGCTACAACTAATTAACGGCAAGGCACCACTACACTATTCTTTGTCAACATGGCGTGTTTCTTGTAAGACATACAGGAGGGTTTTTCCACTATCACGACAGCAAACATGGTGAATTGAATTGACCATTTATCTCATGAATCAGTGACCAACCTAGTGTAAGGATATATGGATTTTCAACCAATCGCAAGTATCGTCATAATTCTATCGTTTTATTTTGACGACTTTCATTCATTGCAATTGTTTTTATTTTAAATTCACAAACACTGAACACTGAAATATTTCAATAGTCTACCTGTAGCTTCTTTGAAAAAAAAAAGGTGTAATTGGGTATATAGCCTATAAGCTACATATGAACAAAATAGGATATGAAAATCAAACGTAATTATTTATATTGTGGTGAAGCATTTAAAATTTATTATGACAATAAACACAATAGGCTACTAATAACGCGATATTGCCACAGTATAAGTCTCGTATATTAGCAACGAGATTAATCTCACCAGCTGATGAAGATAAAAAGATTGAAATGTCGCACGTAGCGCAACTATCGACGGTGTTGCGACGATCTATATATCGATATATCGATTGTTTCGCTATAAACTCACTCGCTCACATTGACAAAAATAGTGTAGGTTTTCCGAATTCTCTTAAGATAAATCCATTTGTAAAATCCGGGCCTCTGGGCTATCAGCCGAATCGAAGTTATATAAGGTTCCGAGATAGAATAACAGACAGTTGTTTATTTATTCATTTGCGAAAATTTTACTTTCTCTTATAGATATGAGATAACGAAGGCCTACTAAACAACGGTATTTATTTTTTCTCGTAATTTCTGGTTCCGTGATCAGTATGTTTGCTCTATGTTCTCATAGAGGATACAATTAAAAACAAAATTGTGATAAATTATTTTATTCTTCTATCAATCAAATCGATTTCTAAATGGTAAAGCAACAAAATTCTGAAGATATTATTTTGTTTCTGTCCATCGTTAATTATTCGAATTTTTCTTGACAAATAGGCCTACCATTGATATGTTCTTTATGGGCTATCAGCCGACTAGAAGTTTTATAAGGTTTCGACCTTTCGGACTGATTTATCTCAATCAGATCCCAGAAGATGGACTCACAGCTGGAGGGCAAGAATTAAATTACAAATATAAAATGTGATAAGAAATTGCCCATACGTTTTATGCCCTTATTTCATTGGATTTGTGATATAGCAATATTTTGGTTACTGTTTATTCTACAATTGGCTACAGTGGTGTAGAAAACCTGGTAAAATTGCAGGGGTGGCCGATGATCATATGCTAATGTGCTACAGCACACTGTAAAAAAACTACACTAAAATTATATCTATTCTATTCAAATGCGAGCCATTATACAAACAAACGGACGAAAATATATATTGCAGCACACTCTCCGGGATCAATGGAAACTACAGTGTCGAGTGCTGAATTGGCTTTCAGACGCTACAATCCTACTGAGAGAGAAGGCATGGTACTGCGCATGTCTGTTGCTTTCTTTCCTTCCAGCTATGATTGTGCTATGATTCACGTAGCCACTCTGATGGCCGAGTGCACCATTCTCCGGTTTTCTCAGCCGTTTTGTTACCGCGGTAAACGTAATACCGGGGTATTCTCAAAATCTCTGTGCACCATTGCTAAAATACCGCGGTTTGCTAATGCTTGGAAATATCGCGGTTACTCTGCTATGAAGCCATTCCCATGGAGAAATTTTGTGTTTGTTTGTCTGGGTTTGTCTTGGTTTCTTCCATGGCCGCTAGGTTTTCTCTCTCTCTCTCTCTCTCTCTCTCTCTCTCTCTCTCTCTCTCTTTCTCTCTCTCTCTCTGCACGTCTGCCAGTCACGGTGGCTCTCCTAGGCTATTGGTTTTCCAAATTAAATTTATTTTTGCCTTATTATTCAATAAAAAGATGTTCATAAGGATAAAAGGGAACATTATATTGCATATATATATATGTCGTCTGAATTCATAATTCGAATTCAAGCACCATAGATACTGTACCAATCGTGAAAAGAGTTGGTTTCGCCTACTACTGGTTTGGTTGAGGTGAACAAGGAAGGTCATTTCAATCGATGTTACAGCACAGTATTTGCAAAGATATGTACCATCGTTCATTCTTCAAATAGATCCCACCAGTCTGTACATTTCAATAAAATAACATTGATGTTTTAAAGAATAATTCTCACACGTGTGCAATCCAAGGCAAAGCAACACCACGAAACCTCTGCTCCGAGTTCGACATAGCCTCGCTTTTATTCCCGTACGACTAGTAGAAATTTTAGGTGCAAAATCATGTGCATAGCCATGAAAGGGCTGTTATAATTATGTTCGTGTACGTGCAGGTATGATAAATTGATTACATACCCTATATACCGATACACAGGCTATATCGTGATGCATGCAGCCATTCGCTTAAATTTGGCCTAGGACCACTGGTTTTCAATATTTCATTTATTTGTTGCCTTATTGTTCAGTAATAAATGTTCATAAGGATAAAATGGAATGTCGCCTGAATCCAAACTTTCATTCAAACACCATAAATACTGTACTAATCGTACTTATGGTGGTTACGCCAACTAGCCTACTCGATGGACCTGGTTTGGTTGTGGTAAGAAAGGAAGGTCATTTCAATCGATGTTACAGCACAGTATTTGCAAAGATAAGCACCATCGTTCATTCTTCAAATAGTCCTCACCTGTCTCTCATTATTCTTTATGTTCAATTAGCTTTTGGCATAAATATCGTAAATATCATACATTATGCTGATCACCATCTTGGAAAGAAAACCGCGGTTTTCTCACTTTACAGCTCCTTCACGGCCGGTTTGCATCTTACCGCGGTAAAAGTCGAAACCGAACACGGTGCAATGACTTTACCGGGGTAAACTAAGTAACTTTACCGCGGTATTCTGAATACCGAGGTTGGTGCACTCGGCCATGAGTCAAGCATTGGTTGTAGGCTAATCTGTTGTGCGGTAGATTTTTTAAGTGCACGTGTTGTATTGTGCAAGCATCATAACGAATTATGTAGGTGATCTGTTAAAGACACTATTTCAAGTAGATATTTGGAGGAGAAACTGAGAGTTAAAGAGTTAGGTAGACTTAGGTAAACTTACTCTAAGTCAAAAGGCTATAGGTGGTGATAAATAAAAAAGCAAGTAGACTATAGGAGGAAATTTAATATGAAAGTGTATGGAAACAGATGAATCTGCGGGTATGATGTTCGGAATGCACTTTTTGTTTCATAAGTTTGTATAGTCTACTGATACTTATAAGTAGGGACCGGATTTTTAGGTTTTTAAAAGCACTGTTTTAGGTTTTCCATTAGGTGAAATAGTTTTTTTTTTAGGTTTTTTGCCAAAATTATCGTTTTCAGGTAGAATAATTGGTTTAATGAATTGTAATGTGCTACTTATGATTCAATACATAATACTTGTAAAGTTTAACTTAAAATTTAAAGATTTAAAGACTTAAATTTGTATAAACTTGCTTTAGGAGAATATTATACAATTGAAGAAAGAAAGCATAAACAATCAAAAGAAGCAGTGAAAATAAGATTGCCTCACATTTCCTGGTTACAGTATACACCCCTATCACTAAATATCTTTCAAGATATTCTGTGAAGTTCTTCCTGTTATCTCTTTGTTAATAGTTAATGCTGTATCTAGAAACTACCCTTCTCAGGATTCGAATCCAATGCTTCTAATTTAGTGATTAAAATACTTTATGGTTGGATGTGGTTAATGTGAAACTGATTATTTTCCTTTCTTCGGTTGTTACGCATGCTAACAGCACAACAGATCAACTAGGGACGAAAACTTCCCCCTTTTCTAGAAAGGTAAATGATAGGGCCTACTTACGTGTTTCTGGCAGGCTTGACAAAATATTACTTTGCCATCTGTAGTGAAATTCAGGTCGTCGCCAATCCATTGCCGTACCGTAATAAACTCAATTTCATGTGTTTCGGCATAATTAACACGTCTTCTTAAAACTCACAGTGTGACCACTAATTTAGTGAAAGACATGTGCCATACCCATAGTAGGCATATCATTTTAGTTGTGGGGTTTATTATTTGCAGTAATAAAGGCAAACAAGGGCTTTAAAACACAGAAATCTATATCCTTGTTCATACACGGCAACAATGGTTGTTCGTACGAATATTTTTAAAGGAATACGCCGGTACTCTTAGGCAGGGTTCACACTCAGGCGATAAGCGATAAGCGATATATCGCGAGCGATATACGATACGCGACACGCACGGACAGATACTTGAAATCTAAAGGGAGGCGATAAAAAAGGTTCACACTCACGCGATAGCGCAACATATCGCAAGAGCTATATCGCTCGAAGTGCAGCATGCTGGTCGCCTGAGCGATTTGTTGCTTACGATATTGTAACTTTTGTAGTGAAGATTGTGTTCCCACCACATTTTAGGTAGATTTCGAAGAAAAATCTACCTATTGCAATCGATACCATGTCATGACTTTCGAAAAATTCTTTCATATCTTTACGTTTCATGCCTCCTAGTACGAAACCACCGCCCGTTAAAAAAAAAAAAAAAAAATCCCTTTAGGCAGGCCTACAGGCTGAGGTAGATTTCAAAGTGCTTTTGTTTTAATTTATTATCGCTGCGCAGCACTCTTCTTTTTTAGCCTTGGCATGGCAAACCCGCAGTAATAAGAACTGAATTCGGTAAAGAGGAAGAGCCTACAATTATTTGTTTTGACAACAAGAATAGGATATAATATTCTGGGAGGCCGTGCGCAAGATCAGCAATGAATAAAATTAGCAAAGCCGCTAAACAAGACAAAATTATGATATTATAGTAATTCTTTTAAGTGTTATTATTTTTAAACATTAAAATCTCGCGTCATATGAGAGCTATCAAGAAACTAGTTATTGATTTGTAGAGTACTCATCAAGAGCTTTTCAACGATACCCCACAAGACGTAGTTTCAAAAATTTCGAATTTCCATCCCCTCACCCCCACCCCCACTCGTACCCCCAAAAACCCCCGAATTGTTGGTGTCACTGTGAACTCCATAGGGAGTACTCTAATTTATTCAAACAAAGTTTCCCTCTATACTTCATAGGGGCCGAGATATAAATGTTTTAAAATTTCAACCCCCTCCCCCGACCACCCCCTTGGGCCAATTTTGCCCATTAACGAACTTGTCCGAACTATTGGGCCTAGAAATAACATAATAAAATTTGGTTCAAATATCTTCAAAATTACGGCCGCTATCGTGTAAAGATATATATATATATATAAATATCTCACATTTTTTTTTTGAACGGGCGGTGGTTTCGTACTTAGGGGAGCATGAAACGTAAAGATATGAAAGAATTTTTCGAAAATCATGACATGGTATCCATTGCAATAGGTAGATTTTTCTTCGAAATCTACCTAAAAGTGATATATATAGCTATATCTTTACACGCTAGCAGCCATAATTTTGAAGATATTTGAACCAAATTTTATTATGTTATTTCTAGGCCCAATAGTTCGGACAAGTTCGTTAATGACCAAATTTGGCCACAGGGGAGGGTCGGGGAGGGGTAGAAATTTTGAAATATGTATATCTCGGCTCCTATGAAGTATAGAGGGAAACTTTGAATAAATTAGAGAACTCCCTATGGAGTTCACAGTGACACCAACGATTCGGGAGTTTTGGTGGTACGAGTTAGGGTGGTTGGTTGGGGGATGGAAGTTCAAAATTTTTGAAACCACCTCTTATGGGGTATCGTTGAAAAGCGCTTGATGAGTACTCTACAAATCAGTAACTGGTTTCTCGATAGCTCTCATATAAGGCGATATTTAGCACATCGAAATCTACCTCAGCCTGTAGGCCTGCCTAAAGGCAATTTTTATCGCCCAGGTCGCGCCGATTTATCGCTCGCTGTGTGAACCTTCCTAGCAATATATCGTCGCAACAAATTCCTTCCGATAAATCGCTTATCGCTTATCGCCTCAGTGTGAACGCTGCCTTACACTTCCTCTCTTGACACTGTCCATCCTAGACGACAATGGATTGAACGAAATGCTGGTGGTATTAATTTCAACCCGACAAAAATTATTGTCTGTCCGCAAAATATCGATTTCTCAACTGACAAACAAAAAAGACAAAAAAGTAGTCTAAATTATATATTTTAGGTTTTATATCCCGTTTAGGTGTATTTAGGTTTTTATACCCCATTTAGGTATTTTTAGGTGCCATAGAATTAATGTGGGTGAATCCTATGGACATGATTCGAAAAAATATATGAGCGCTTTTTGTTTTGGAAGTAAGGAAAAAAATAGGTAAAAACCTAAGAATCCGGTCCCTACTTATAAGTTATAGCCCTCGTCGGAATGTCCCGGTGGAGTTATTGTAAAAATAGTAAATTTACAAACTGGGCTGTTACACTTATGCACAACTAAATACCTTTGAATTTGCGAACTTAGATATTTAAATACGAAATTTGTAGAGACGAATCTAACGAAAACATAATTGAACATAAACCATGGTTGGGAATGTGCCATAAGTCCGTTGTTCAACAGAACCTATCTTAACATATCTTGGGTTTAGGGAAATGTGCAGAACTGCTACTTTTATTAATAGGCTATTAGGCTACTTTAATTACAGGCTAAGCAAGAAAAATTTATGTTTATCAACAATGTCGAATCCTTTTAATTTTGATATGCTATATAAATAATACTTATAGGCCTACCTTCTTCATTGTGTATGCAGGCTTAAAAAGTACTTTATTATTTATTTTAAATATGAGTCTATGAAAAGGTATCCGCAGCACACCCTCGTTTTAAGCCACTAGCCGCGACTGTTCGGAAAGACACAGTTACAAAGGAGCCAATTTCGCTGTTATCATTCTCTCGTAATATTTTGCGAACGGCTGCGTGTGCTTATGGAGGAATTTTTTAATGTTTTTGTTTTTTAAAGTCACATAACTTATTTTGTATTAAACATATATATACTGCATGTATTTTTTTAACCACTGTTTTCCGTTGAAAGCCCGACTAAAGCCCTGGTTATAAACAAATCCGATAATTAAGGCACGGTATATTGGACACTTGCATCTTACCTAACCTTCTGTACGGAGCCCAAACCTGGGCCCTGACAGTTAAAGAAAGGAAACATGTTTAGAAACATGCCAGAGGAAAATGGAGAGAAAAATTCTAGATGTTAAACTCCAAGACAGAATCCGCAACGAAGACTTAAGGGCAATGACAAACATCAAAGACATAACAACATAGGCCACATCTCTGAAAAGAAAGTGGGCAGGCCACGTCATGAGGATGGATCACAATAGATGGGCGCATATAACAACAGCTTGGGACCCACGAATCGGCCACAGAACAGTAGGACGACAGAAGAGAAGATGGGCAGAAGACCTAAGGGCCATAACCCACTGACGCGACTAGTCGCTAGCGGCTAGCCGCGCGCGATTTAAAACACGCGATTTACTACATTCGACAAGGCGCGACAAGGATCTTTACAGTAGTATCAAAATGGAGGTGGAAGTGATAGCAGCTTTGTTATTCAATCACGTTCGTCGATGCAAAAAACAAGCTCGACGGTTCTGGATACACACCATGTTAATGGAACGTTGAACAAAAGGCGCGTTCAATTTGCTTTATTATGATTTACGTAAACATGATAGTAAGTTATTCAACTACACAAAGATTCACTTCCTCTCCTCCAAATTTCTGTACTATTTCTTCCCACATAGCCTTTCTTACATTTCTATCACTGTACTACTTTAACATGCTGTTCCAAAGTGCAGGTCGTTCTTCAATTTCCAAAATAAACAACTCTGTATCAAACTGCTCGGATTGCGCCATATCGACATCAAATTTTGTTACCCACGCGAATGGCCCCGTCAGTGAGTGTTGTTTGCAAGGATTAAGTTACTTTTCTCCCCGCGCGCGGCAAATCAGTCGCCTGTGCAACGCTCTTCATAAGTTAGCCGCGAGCGACATGGCAGTCGCGCCGCGTTAGTGGGTGTTGAGTCTATATAAAATAGGCTAATACTAATAATGAACATGCGCGTCTAAGCGCGGCTAGCCGCTAGCGACTAGTCGCGTCCGTGGGTTATGGCCCTAAAGCTTCACTTTGGGACAAACTGGTCTACGAAGGCTAAAGATCGAAGGGAATGGAGGTAACTGACAGAAGCAACATACGAGGAATGCGGATCCTTCCCGCAGTGGCTAAGCGGGACTGCCGAAACAGCCACCTTGCCAGTCAAGAGGCCCTTGCCCTTTAGGGATGAAACGGGCTAATTCTAATTCTAATTCTGTCGCGTCACAAAATAATCAAGAAAGGATACCTTTTAAATGACAGCCTGGGGCCTGCTTCCTTGCTCTCTCCAAGAATTATTAGAAAATTATATTATTCAGCACTAATTATTGACATTTCTCTAGTTAGAGAAGTTACAGAAATTAAATGTCGGCACAAGAAACAGCATCATCCTTCAGCACAGGCATATTTTGCAATGAGGCGACATTTCGAAATGAAAAGCAGATACCAAGTGTAATTGCATGAATGGATGGAACTATCCTCTCGGGTTCGGTAGCGTACAGAAGGAAACCCGTCTCCGAACCCCGCCTGTTTTCATAACAAGCAACAGATATTGAAGCAATGAGGCGTTGTTACGTTGCAACTTTTCACTCACTTCGAATTGTCGCTCTGGATTATGTGGTTACATTGTGATTGAATTCTCTATAGACTGATTTCCCACTTCGAAGTAAGATAATATATTTCTTTCAAGAGGATTTACTGGCCTGTAATAAAAGTACAGTAAGGGTCCGGATTCTTAGTTTTAAACTATTTGTTTGAAAACAAATTCAAAATGTTATGTTTGAAAAAATTAAATCTTTGCGTTAGAATTAGGACTCTTGACTCTTAATTGAATACATTCACGTCTCATAATAAGATCCGCATCCACGTTCAAATCAACATGTCCAAGGCAAAAATGTCCAAATTGTAAAATTTCCAAGTCAAAGATGATCAAAGTGTAAAATATTCAGAGCAAAATTGTCCAAAGAGAAAAATTTCCTAGGCGAAAATGTCCAAAGTGTAATAATTATTATCCGAAAAAGTACCGAAGTATTTATAAAATGTTCGCAGAAAAATGTCTGAAGTCTAAAATATCGAAAGCAAAAAGTCCAGAGAATAAAATGTCCAATGCAAAAAATCCGAAGTGTAAAATAACCATAGCAAAAATGTACGAAATTTAAAATATCCAGACCAAAAAGTTCCGAAACCTAAAATGTCCAGAGCAAAGAAGTATAAAATGTCCAGACCCAAAATGTCCGAAGTATAAAATGTCCGAAATATAACATATCCAGAAAAATGTACAAAGTGTAAAATGTCTAATTCAAAAACATCAAGAAAGGAACAACGTTTACAGCAAAATATGTCCACATAAAATTAAATTAGACCCAAAGGAAATATTTCCAAATATATGGCCCAAACTTAACAGGAGGCAGCAGTGGATTGAAAACAGAAAGGAAGCCCACGAATGTAAAAATATTTGGGGGAAGTTGAATTGACATGGCCGTATCGATGAACTAGGCTACAAGGTTCTTCAACTGAGTATTTAATATAACACTGTACTTAACAGTAATACATTTTTCTCGGCCGCTGTGACCTTCAATCCTGTCACCTTCAATAGGCCTATTGATGGACGGAGACATAATATGAAGCAGCCGTAAGGCAGTAGGCCTTGTCCAGCCATGTGATGTAGATTTATATTCTTTCATATGTTATAAAAGTTATGTGTATTTAAATCTTTCCTATGAAAAAGTCAATGCTTTAGAAAACAAAAACTCTATGGATATTACTTTGTAAAATAAGATTTTTTATTAAAAACTGTCTTCCTGAAAATAAATTATTTCTAAAAAATTACGTTAATTAACTGAAATTATAAATTTTGCAATATACACTTCGAAACCTTTCACTTGATGTTTTGCGCCATGCATTATGACCTGGAGCTTAAAATGTAAAGGCCCACCACGTTTTAGACAAATAACTTTGTTTAACATTAACTGTCTTCCTTTAAGGCAACCTCTTTAATGTAAGATAAAATGTCTTCCTTTAAAATAACTTGTTTAATATAAACAGTATTTCCTAAAATAACTTGGCTTAATGTAAACTGTCTTTCCTTAAAATTACTTTTTTCAGTTGCTTTAACTTTAAAGCAAATGTTAAATTTATGTTGAATCAATTTTCCTTTTGGTCTCTGCAGAGTAAAATATTATTGAGCATTTTACGTTTCGGATTTTCTTTTATGTCCTTTTAGATTTCGGCCATTTTACTTTTTGGACACCTTTGTTTTGAAATTCAGCACTTCGAAGATGTTTTCTTTGGCTATTTTACTCTTTGAACATGTTTGTTTAAAAAAAACATTCAATAGTCCAATTGCGAAAATGTTACACTTTTGAAATGTTTACTTGGACATCTGGTATTATGATCTGGAGTGCATAAAGAATGGTCTTTGTACAATATATATTGTGTCTAGTGGCGTCATATCGGAGACAAAAGCAGAAAGTGGTCTTAAGTTAATAAATATAGTTAATAACAAACAAAAAAACTTTAACATTTGCATTGATGGAGGTAAGTGTTGAGGAATTTATCATTTGAGAGAGGCCTTCATTTTTAACATGTTAAATATCAGTTGTTAATTTTCAGTGACATGCAAAATTCTTTATCTGAACGCTACTGTAATAACCTACAGAGAGTGCAAATAAACAGCTCTTATTACGTTACGTTCTGACAACAAAGAACTTCATAAGATACAACCAGTCACGTATTCACAATTCAGTAACAGGAAGATAAATTCCATAACTATTTCAACTAAATGTGCACTCTACTGAAATAAGCGCAAAGTAAAGAGTGCAAGAAGGAAAACATTCCATGTGAAGAGGCCGGTTGATTTTGTATTAAATCGGTTGACTGATGCAGGAGTAAAGCACAATTTTCTTTCTTTCTTTCTTTCTTTCTTTAATTATTTATTTATCGTAGTTTTACCTCTCCCTTTTAGGATTTAAGCAACCTAAGCCGCCCGGGCCTTACAGGGCCGTGACCTGTAGGGAGAGGGTTTATCTTTGGATCACATACATACTTTTTTGACCTGACAAGGACATGGTGGGCCTCCCCGGATGAGTGACCAGCCCAATGCCGGGGCCACCTCCGAGACAACACGAACACATAGGACGAGACACACCATTCACACACACACATTCACTCAGAACAAGGCGAGGATGGGAATGAAGATGATAATGACGGCCAGATGATATCCGGGGACCACAAGGGCCTAAAGTTACCTGACATTTGTCTCACAGGTGATGGAAACCCCGGAAAAACCTCACCTAGGTAATGGTAGTTTTGTAAAATTCGCCTATATACCACTAACTATAACAATAAGCTGTAGTTTATATGAGAAAGAGGAAAAATAATTGAATAAACTATGAAATAATGTGGGTTTATTAAGTTATTTTAAAAGGTGAGTATTGTATATTACCCGTAAGTACATCAATTAAATCTAAAATATTAAAATATCATTGAGCTCAATTAATAGTCAAATTGGATAAAAATTGTTATTTTCTTAGTGAATAATATTATGCTTATGAAGTAAATCTAGTCACTTATTGGATTAAAATATAACTGGATTAAAATATAAGCATATGTGAATTAAAATATTCAAATATTGTCACAAATCAGAAGATGACTTATTGATATATAAGCTTTGTCACAGATGTATTGCTTTTATACAGTTTGCCTTTTGCTCCCTTCCTCTTGTGTATGGCGTAGCTATCACTATTATAAAAATCAATTCTGATAATGTCAATCAAATAATTGTAAATATATAGTTCTTCTTCCTAGTTAGGTTAGTAGAAGTTTTAGAAAAGGCACACTTGCTTCTTTCTTCTTAGATAATACGGTTATTGTTATTACAGGATTCAATATTAATTTAGTCAGTAAATTAATATTGCTACCAGTTACCTCACCTAGGTAACTTGTCCCGACCAGGAATCGAACCCGGGCCCGCTGCGTGAGAGGAGCGAACGTATCCCCAGAGCCACATCGGTGGACAAGCACACTTTAAAGCCTTTTTTATGGTAATTACCTATATTAGGCCTATAATTTACAGAATTTATCAAATCGATGGCTAAAAGCACAATCATTGTATGTCCATTTTTGTAAACTCTGAGAAATCGTGAAAAGGAGATTTTAAACTTGGGGGAAAACTTCCCAAAGTCCCAAAAAAACTCAACAATTGTTAATATTTTATTAGACAACAATATCAGTTTTAAGGTAATTTCCATTAGTTCTGGAAACTTTAATGAAATATGCATCAATAACGCACATACTATATTTGTGCTCTGGTAGATTAAGTGACTTGTGGATCTACTATAGGAGTGCATGTAATAAAAGTGCCCTATGATAATAGCAAGATGGAATTTAAGTTAATAAATAACACAAAAATACTACTCTATTGTTTCATTTAAATTTTTTACTTTCTAAAAAGTGGTCAAAGGTCAATTACATTATCAACATTTTGAAAAAGAAAAAAAAACTTTTTTAAGCAGTCACTGGTCTTTCTTCAAACAGTTAGACTCACTTGAAACAATTATTATTTATTTTGATCATTTTTTTGCTCTTTTAATTTTTTCTTATCATTTTTCTCTACTTTTCCCTTAATGTTTCTTGGACTTTTCTCCTCGTTCTTTTCGCAGTTTATGTTCTTACGAGTAATTCTCCTGGATATAGATTGTTAAGTTTTTCCAGAGATGGGTTCGTCGTACTCATTTTCAACGCGGTATGGTATAGCTTTTCTCGAAGATTGAATATCAGTCAAAAAAATTAGCATAGCAGTTTGGAATGACTCTTGTCTTCAAAAGAGATAGCAGATCTTTCTTTTTGACATTTGAGACAGGAATTATTGAATTATACTTAGGTATTAGTGTGATGGAGAATGGAGGTTCGCGATCGAGGCTTACACGGAGCTTCTTGAATGGTAATTCAGTTTGCAATTCATACTTATATTGGTAATTTCAGAAGAACACGATAATATTTATAACAAGTGAAAATCAACACTAGTACACTCCAAACTCGTTACAGCAAAACCAAAACGTCTCTGCTACTGCAACACAACTGACAGCTGTTGATGGTTACGGTATAATCTCATGTGCTCAGATTAGTGATGAGCAAATGAAAGACCAAGACCAAGACCAAGGCGGTCTTGGTCTTGGTCTTGGTATTGCACTCTCAGTCTTGGTCTTGGTCTTGCATAGGTAACCCTGGTCTTGGTCTTAGTCTCGGTCTTGCATTAGTGGTCTTGGCCTTGGTCTCGGTCTTGCATACTCGGTCTTGGTCTTGTTGCAAGAGTCTTGTAGTTTTCTTTTATGCATCTTACTGTGATCGATGGCGTTTACATGATTTAAAGTTACACTGTTTACATGTGTGTTATTGCTTGCGAAAGTAACGAAAGCTAATTGCTTTTAGTTCCTTTGACCATGTAAACAGTAATGTGACGTCACACTATTTGCCGAAATGTCCATGGTGATATAAGCTAGAACAGTAAACTTTGAGAGTAAATTTAAACATTCTCTGTTATCCTATTGCAGAACTTTAAACCCAAAATCCACTAGATGCTATACCCTATTTGAGAGTGTAAAATTATGAATATTATATTGTAAAGTTTCAAATTGAACGGCTGTGGAGACAAGAAGTGATATTAACAGAATGTGTATGAAATGTTTAAAAGATTTCCGCATAGGAGAGAGGTTCTATCTGACCTGTTTAAAACTGTATAATATAGTAACAAAACATAGCGGCATTGAAGCAGATGCTTTAGAAATTGTGCAATCTATAGCAAATCACACAATGTCCATTCAAAACCCAAACCCATAGGCTGCAATAAATAATATTTATCTTTCCATATACCCTAGGTCTAATTTATAACACATTATGAACAAATCATTTCTGCACTTTAAAGATTTCCGCTACTCCCCATAAATTACTTCCTACTTGCTTTCAAGTTTCGGACCTTCAACTAATTAGGTCATAAATAATCATAACTATTCTTCATGCAAGCAAATATTTCTAGACCAGGCATTTTCTACTTTTAGTATCTTTTCCCATTCCATATGCATCGTTAATATGAATCAGCAGCAAGAACTTAAACACCGCCACCGTTATGTGTCAATAACAAAATTGTAGTAGTAAAAAGGGAATTCAGTGGATGTTCTACCTATCATCAGCAAAATGTAGGCCTGTATAGCTACAGTACAATCAGATACGTAACTGTAAAGTAATAACTAGCAAATACCCATCAAATAAGTTCCTGTTTTAATTAATCTACGGTTCAATTGTGTTTTATTGAATAATTGTGAAGAATACCGGGAGTATAACTTGATTTTTTCAGACTTCACTTTATTTTGAAATGTTCTGCAAGGAGAATGGAATGAGCTGAACAGCTATGTTATATTTTGTCAAGTAGACAGAAAGATTCTATTTGTGAGAGTAGGCTATGAATATTAATGAATGAATATGAATGAAATAGGCTGCTGAGCATGTTAATAGGCGTTTTAAGTTACGGGGGCTACGGTTTAAAGTTTCAAATCCTTAGTCATAGGCCGCCCCATGGCTGAGTGCCTAGACCGCTCGCTTTCCACTGCTGGGACACGGGATCGGATCTCGATGGATCCATGTGGAATTTGTGGTGGACAAAGTGTGGTCGGGGAAGGCTTTCTCGGGGTACTCCGGTTTCCCCTGCCATATGTCATTCCATCGTTGCCCCATCCATCGTAGTATGACCATTTGGTTGTTATAAAGAATTATTATAAATCCTCAGTCATAGGTTTCTTTTAACCCAGTGAAAGGTTAGAGAAACAACTGTAGTTATTAAATAACTGTATGGCAGAAAGTTTTATTGATAAATTATGTGGTCAGTATTTATATTGTACGCAAAATGAAATTTCGTTTATGACTTAGAACCTTTGTTACATCTGTTTGTCTTTCGTACCATAATACTAGGAAACTATTGCAATTAAACATTTTAAAAATGAATATGGAGTGTTTATCATGAATTTAACTCCCACCAATTGAAGGAACTAGCTGTATGGAATGCCATTCAGGGAAATCCGTCAGATTAGTTGTAAGTTTTCATTGCAGTAATTGGTCTTAACGTAGTGGTGACAGAGGTTGTATACGGAGTTCACATATATTATTTGAAAGGTGCGCTCGTTTTTGGATACGGACAGCGTCACGCACCGGGTCTGCTCTCATTGGTTATCGCACGATGAGGCAACCTCTACATTATAGGCCTACCAGCCTTGGGACTACCCCGGCTAGCGACTCTGCGGCGCCTTTGAGTAGTGGTCGCTGGTTCGCTGCATACACAACGGGATTTATAAAACTTTTTCAAATAGCAAGACTGCAAGAGTCTTGCAGTTAGGTCTTGTTCTTGCCAGAGTCTTGCAGGGTTGGTCTTGGTCTTGGTCTCGGTCTTGCATGGTCGGTCTTGGTCTTGGTCTTGCTAATGCTGATGCGGTCTTGGTCTTGGTCTCGGTCTTGCATTTTCTGCAAGACCAAGACCAAGACTGCAAGATCACGACTGGTCTCGCTCATCACTAGCTCAGATGTTGTAAGTCCTCAGACGTTTTTAATCAATATATAGTGTATTACCGTATTTTACGGACCATAAGACGCAGTTTTTTTACCTTGAAATGAGCGTTGAAAGTTGGGAGCGTCTAATGGTCCGAAGTAAACAACAAAATTAAAATATGGTAAATATTGACAGAATACCATAGTTATAAACAAGGTGTTGTAAACGACAAGATAGTTACAGAAAGGAAAGGAATGTTGAGTGCTTTTATACGAAAGGAGTTGTCTCCGTCGGGTGGTTTAAATGAAAATAATGGCCTCTAAACAGCCTTGTCCCGTTACACTTACCGTATGGTGAATTGAGGTTTAGAGGGTGTAAAAGTATTTTCAGTTATTCATGAGATAGGCTATCAGTTCGGTAATTAAAATTTACGCGATGCCACCTGTACAAAAGAGATTTTCGTACAACGCAGGTTTAAAGTTAGTGACTTACACTGATTCCATTTTGCAAGGTTGTAATTTGTTTATGCAATGAAGTATATTATTTCCTTTGAAATTTGTCGTTTAGAATCGCATTAAATTTCTTTTCCTTGAAATTTCCATCCGAAAATCAAGGTGTGTCTTATGGTCCGGAGCGTCTTATAGTCCGTAAAATACGGTAAATCCTTATAGGCATGTAGTGCTACTACCGAGTAACGGAGCATGTAAAAAAAAAATATATATATATATATATATATATATATATATATATACAATATATGTGAACTCAGGCATTCATCTTATACAAGTCATGGTTGTGAAAAGTGAGGACATATAATAAGTGTGCACATACGAAAGCTGTCTTCATCAAAATTGATATATTTCTTTAAACCTGCACCTTATAATTACTATTTCGAAGGGAGATACAATATTTGTGCAGGAGAAAAGAGCTAGACTCACCTATATATTGATACCATTATCTCATTTTCGCCACACAAAAAAAAAGGACATACAATGATTATGCTTTTAGCCACCGAAATGCAAATCAGTTCCTATGACAACATATGGTTTTACAGTGTTCATATATGGCTTTGGAAGTTGCAATACAGTTAGATTTTACAAATGAAGCTACCCACATATTCCTTCACATATGCTTAACGAACTTCAGACCGTCGTTCTTCCGTAAGCCCTGCTTAATGAATTGATCAGGAGCTTAACTCGGACACCGATTATTTAAAGAAAAAAGAAGGAAGAAAGAAAGAAAGAAAGAAAGAAAGAAAGAAAGAAAGAAAGAAAGAAGGAAAGAAAGAAAGAAAGAAGGAAAGAAAGAAAGAAAGAAAGAAGGAAAGAAAGATAGAAAGAAAGAAAGAAAGAAAGAAAGAAAGAAAGAAAGAAAGAAAGAAAGAAAGAAAGAAAGAAAGAAAGAAGGAAAGAACGAAAGAAAAGAAAGAAAGAAAAGAAAAAAACAATTTATTTTCTGCGTATCATAATTGCAGTTATCACAGATTAAACAAAAGCATTGCGGCACTTTGTTAGGTTATATCAGTTTCCCTGATTTTATCTTTATGTGTAAACAGACTATCAATGTATTCTCTGATTGATTCTTCTCAGTTTGAAGGTAGTTACTCTATGTACGTTGGCACGCAAATGTTTTAGACAGTGGAATGGTTAGATACTATCCTCTCTAGAACCGGCCCTAAAGTATCCCTGGCTCACTCCAGCGCATTACTTTGATCTACTCAAGAGTGAGACAGAGATACTTGTTTGCTTTAGGGCCGATTCTAGATCGGGCAACACTTACCCATCCCAATGTCTAAAATATTTGTGCGCCGACTATACTTTATTCCTAACGCCTACGATCGCTCTAAAGTTATACCCTACATGTCAGTTAATCATAATATATTAATCGTTAATTTACCGTGGGGGGGTTACGCCGTAGCGTTGTGTTTGAGGCGCTGCGCTACAAACCGGAAGGTCAAGGATTCGATCGCTGATGAGGTCGTTGGAGATTTCAATTGGCCTCATCCCTCTGGTGGCACTATGGCCATGGGGTCGACTCAGTCTCTAACAGAAATGAGTACCAAGAGCAATCCTGGGGGTAAAGGCAGCCGGTGCGTAAGGGTACGCGTAGTGATGAGCGAGACCAGTCTTGGTCTTGCCGTCTTGGTCTTGCAGAAAATGCAAGACCGAGACCAAGACCAAGACCGCATCAGCGTTAGCAAGACCAAGACCAAGACCGGCAATGCAAGACCGAGACCAAGACCACCCATGCAAGACTCTGGCAAGAACAAGACCTACCTGCAAGACTCTTGCAAATTGAAAAAGATTTATAAAGACCCGTTGTGTATGCAGCGAGCCAGCGAACGCTACTCAAAGGCGCCGCAGAGTCGCTAGCCGGGGTAGTCCCAAGGCTGGTAGGCCTATATTGTAGAGGTTGCCTCATCGTGCGGTAACCAATGAGAGCAGATACGGTGCGTGGCGCTGTCCGTATCCAAAAACGAGCGCACCATTCAAATAATACATGTGAAATCCGTATACAACCTCTCTTACCACTACGTTAAAACAAATTACTGCAATGAAAACTTACAATTAATCTGACGGATTTCCCTGAATGGCATTCCATACAGCTAGTTCCTTCAATTGGTGGAAGTTAAATTCACGATAAACACTCCATATTCATTTTTAGGTAGATTTTCGAAGAAAAATCTACCTATTGCAATGGATACCACTTTATGATTTTCGAAAAATTCTTTCATATCTTTACGTTTCATGCTCCCCTAAGTACGAAACCACCGCCCGTTCAAAAAAAAATTTTGTGATATTTATATATATATATATTTATATATATATATATATCTTTACACGATAGCGGCCGTAATTTTGAAGATATTTGAACCAAATTTTATTATGTTATTTCTAGGCCCAATAGTTCGGACAAGTTCGTTAATGGGCAAAATTGGCCCAAGGGGGTGGTCGGGGGAGGGGGTTGAAATTTTAAAACATTTATATCTCGGCCCCTATGAAGTATAGAGGGAAACTTTGTTTGAATAAATTAGAGTACTCCCTATGGAGTTCACAGTGACACCAACAATTCGGGGGTTCGAGTGAGGGTGGGGGTGGGGGTGGGGGTGGGGGATGAAAATTCGAAACTTTTGAAACCACGTCTTGTGGGGTATCGTTGAAAAGCTCTTGATGAGTAATCTACAAATCAATAAATAGTTTCTTGATAGCTCTCATATGACGCGAGATTTTAATGTTTTTAAAATGTTTAATTGCAATAGTTCTCTAGTATTATGGTACGAAAGACAAACAGATGTAACAAAGGCCTTAAGCCACATATGAAATTTTATTTTGCGTACAATATAAATACTGATCACATAATTTATCAATAAAACTTAAAAATTCTGCCATACAGTTATTTAATAACTAGTTTCTCACTAGGTTAAAAGAAAGCTATGACTGAGGATTTATAATAATTCTTTATTACAACCAAATGGTCATACTATGATGAATGGAGCAACGATGGAATGATATATGGCAGGGGAAACCGGAGCACCACAAATTCCACATGGATCCATCGAGATACGATCCCGGGTCCCAGCGGTGAGGGCGAGCGGTTTAGCCACTCAGCCAGGGGGCGGCCTATGACTAAGGATTTGAAACTTTAAACCGTAGCCCCCGTAACTTAAAACGCCTATTAACATGCTCAGCAGCCTATTTCATTCATATTCATTCATTAATATTCATAGCCTACTCTCACAAATAGAATCTTTCTGTCTACTTGACAAAATATAACATAGCTGTTCAGCTCATTCCATTCTCCTTGCAGAACATTTCAAAATAAAGTGAAGTCTGAAAAAATCAAGTTATACTCCCGGTATTCTTCACAATTATTCAATAAAACACAATTGAACCGTAGATTAATTAAAACAGGAACTTATTTGATGGGTATTTGCTAGTTATTACTTTACAGTTACGTATCTGATTGTACTGTAGCTATACAGGCCTACATTTTGCTGATGATAGGTAGAACATCCACTGAATTCCCTTTTTACTACTACAATTTTGTTATTGACACATAACGGTGGCGGTGTTTAAGTTCTTGCTGCTGATTCATATTAACGATGCATATGGAATGGGAAAAGATACTAAAAGTAGAAAATGCCTGGTCTAGAAATATTTGCTTGCATGAAGAATAGTTATGATTATTTATGACCTAATTAGTTGAAGGTCCGAAACTTGAAAGCAAGTAGGAAGTAATTTATGGGGAGTAGCGGAAATCTTTAAAGTGCAGAAATGATTTGTTCATAATGTGTTATAAATTAGACCTAGGGTATATGGAAAGATAAATATTATTTATTGCAGCCTATGGGTTTGGGTTTTGAATGGACATTGTGTGATTTGCTATAGATTGCACAATTTCTAAAGCATCTGCTTCAATGCCGCTATGTTTTGTTACTATATTATACAGTTTTAAACAGGTCAGATAGAACCTCTCTCCTATGCGGAAATCTTTTAAACATTTCATACACATTCTGTTAATATCACTTCTTGTCTCCACAGCCGTTCAATTTGAAACTTTACAATATAATATTCATAATTTTACACTCTCAAATAGGGTATAGCATCTAGTGGATTTTGGGTTTAAAGTTCTGCAATAGGATAACAGAGAATGTTTAAATTTACTCTCAAAGTTTACTGTTCTAGCTTATATCACCATGGACATTTCGGCAAATTAGTGTGACGTCACATTACTGTTTACATGGTCAAAGGAACTAAAAGCAATTAGCTTTCGTTACTTTCGCAAGCAATAATACATGTAATCGGTGTAACTTTAAATCATCTAAACGCCATCGATCACAGTAAGATGCGTAAAAGAATACTGCAAGACTCTTGCAACAAGAACAAGACCGAGTATGCAAGACCGAGACTAAGACCAAGACCACTGATGCAAGACTGGGACCATGACCAAGACCAGGGTTACCTATGCAAGACCAAGACCAAGACTGAGAGTGCAATACCAAGACCAAGACCAAGACTGCCTTATTCTTGGTCTTCGTCTTGCATTTGCTCATCACTAGGTACGCGCAAGACGGAACCGGAATGGTCGCATGCCGCTGGCCGCAGGAAGAATGAAGTCATGTCTTCTTACGAGGGTGAACAAGACGCTGCTTGGATGGTCTCTTGCCAGCCATCTGGAAAGGTCGCAGTTTGCTGGTAGAATGCTAGGTCTCTTTTTTCCTGCGACCAGCCAC
This sequence comes from Ectobius pallidus, assembly GCA_964059195.1. Taxonomy (NCBI): domain Eukaryota; kingdom Metazoa; phylum Arthropoda; class Insecta; order Blattodea; family Ectobiidae; genus Ectobius; species Ectobius pallidus. The sequence goes on from CAXKWD010000004.1 coordinate 135,673,857, forward strand.
AAGCGTGTAGTCTAGATTCAGGCGTTGACGTGTGCACTTATGCAATCACGGCACAAACAAAGGACTGTTTATAAGAGACTTCCTATGTAATCAGCTCAGACCACCAAAATAAATATTTTTACTACTCAATGAAGGGATTGTAAAGATCAGTCATGGCTACAGTTACTGACTTGTATGGTTCATATTCAGTATTTTTGTATAATTTATAGTAACTTAATAATTTTATATTATGTTAATTTTCGTGTTACGGGGTTAAGTGTGTTCGTTTTATTGTCTTCTTGTGCTCTGAAGATTGAATACAAGGGTTGCACCAACTCAAGAAAACAGTAATAATAATAATAGGCCTAGTAATAATAATAATAATTATTATAATTATAAGTTTCTATCCATACATTGGTTCTCCATCTAAAACCGTGTAAATCTACTTTTTTGCCGAAAAAAAGGTTTTACGCCACTTTTTTCGGCGAACTTTGTATCCTAGCACCCAAAGTATTTAGATGAATAGTTGTAGAGCATTAAATTTACTATAAAATACATATTCAATTTTGTAACTCTGTGAAACAGTGAAATACTCTTGTAACATATTTACATGTAATTAATTATGATGAAGCTTCCTGTAATGAGTTTGAATTCATATACTCATTCCCATTGTCTTCTGTGTCTTATGAATGAGAGCATAATAACAAAGAAATAAAAATGGAGATAATTCAGAAACTTAATGCATAACATGCCACTGCCCACACAGATGTATGACCTACCGGTTAGCGACCAGGCTGCGTCTTGCGCATACACACTTTATGCCCGGCGCCTGGCTCAACAGCGTAGTGACCAGGAAGGGGACCATCCAAGCTGCGTCTTGTTCGAACCCTAGGCTGACAACCTCACCATCTTCACGTGCCGAATGTCTAAAATTTAGGAGCCTCAACCTCCAGGAACCCTCTGGGCTTCCATGGCCTGTATAGGGAACACTTTACACTTTTAATTCACCAGTGCATCTGTGAAAAATGCATATAATTAAGCACTCGATATGACTGATACGCTTGTAAAGAGTGAATTGGATTCTTACCTGAAAGTCTAGTTTTTAATGGCACCTGTAAAAAGGGGCCAAGTACGAAAGCTTCGCACGGATTTATTAGTAAGTTATGGGCCTGACCAGGGTCCGGATTCTTAGGTTTAAACTATTTCTTTCCATGCTTGCTAACTTTGATATTTTAACATAATTATCCGTTTCATTGTTGTAACTCACATAGTCTACCTTCTATAACTATAAATAGAACTCCGTGGCGCTACATCCCTGGAGGGACTTGGCCTACCACCCGACCTCTGCATCATCTCACGTAGGCAGATGGCAGGATTGGGGGGCGTGTGGTCAGCATGCCGACACCCACGGCCGTTAATGGTGGTTTTCTGGACCGGAGCCGCTACTTCTCTATCAAGTAGCACCTCAGTTTGGAATCACGAGGCTGAGTGCACCCCTTCTAGAATCTAAAGATTACTGAATAAGATGTTAAAAACTGGAAATGACTAAAACTGCTTTCTAATTAAAATGCTATAAAATATTTTACAAATGATTAAAATGCAATTTATCTAATTATTACTGTTCTACTAACAATACCTTTTAAATTTCTGCCTACATTTTTCGTATTGCTTATTATTACCAGGACATTAAATGTAAACTAAAATGTCTCACAGAATTGCATTTTGTAATTTTGTGATTCTGTACCTAATTGTCTCAATAAAGAAAATGGTAAGTAAACCCAAATCCCCAGATTATTTATCAGTAAATTAAAGGCATTTTTAAGAAGCATACACTTGTAGTTTATTCACAGTGTTTGCTCCAGCAAGACGCCGAAAGTAAAGTAGCCTATTCTAAAAGTTGGTTAAATAACTGAAAAAGTTCTTGTTGATTTTATGTGGAGTTGGAAATAACAGAGGTAATCCTAAAATAAAGCAATAAGTATTCCTATAGTTTAGTGATTCAGAGCCATTAAAAACAAAATGAAAAAATATATCTGTGTGTTTATCGTACTTATTAGAGTGAAACAAAAAAACGTCTAAACGGTGAAAAACTTAAATAAAACTTTTAATACATGTAAAAACTAAAACAGGGTTCATAATAAACTAAAAATCCAGGCCCTGCTTAGGCTATACTAAAGACAGGATGTCTCTGCAAATGCATATTTTTATATAAGCTTGTTACAGTTCAGTTGTGAGTACAATATCTATTTCATGACTTTTTTATTCCAAATATGCCTAAGTATAGCCTGCTATGTCGTCCATACTTTCATGTTTAGGCCTTTTTACTGACAATTTTTTGCATAATGCAAGTTTTTGAGGTTTTACATTTAATGAAGTACAATTATGATGAAGTTTTTCTTTCATATTAAGTCCATTTTTCTAGTTTCAGTGCATATTTTGTATAAAATCGAAAATCATAGCATCTTATGATCGTTGCCTCTTTAAGGCTTTGGATCATCTGATCTTACAATATCTGAGTCCACCACAGAAAAGACCTAACGGTTTGCAAGTTGCATTCAGGAATAGAATGGACAACACGACTTAATTTACATTAATACAAACTTCGCCTATCGCAACAACTAAGTTGGAGGCAATAAGCCTATCATTGGTCGTTTCCCCAGGGATTATTGAAGACGTTCCAAAATTTTTAGAATCTGCATAGTGAAATGAGGATATATCAGCTAAAGATAACCTGGAAAAGTTATCATGGGAAATCCTGATTATGGTTGTGTGTGTCGAATAAAAAAGTAATTTGAGATTAAAATTTGGCCTAACTTGATCTCAAGTAGGCCTGTCAAGTAAGAATGCGCTTATTACTTCTTGTGACGTAGAAACGCCATTTTCAGCCAGTTTCACAGAAGAACAAGACAGAAGACAAGAACTTGAATACCGAAAATTTGAAAAGACTGCTAGTAGCCTAGTAGCCTACATTGTGCCATTCGAAAATATAATGCAAGTTTGAAAACTAAAACGAATAGTGTAATAAGCATGGGTAGTAATAAATTAGCTGGTCTATAAATATTTGCACATCCTATAACAGAAATGAGCAATGAGTACCATGAGCAATCCTGGAGATTCAGGCGGCCGATGCGTAAGCATCTTCCACCTTCCACCTTCACCTACCGATTTCTAAAATCTGGGAGGCCCACAATATTCTGGAACCCTTAGGGTCTGCATGGCTTGTAGCATATAGGGAACACTATACTTTACTTTACAAATAAAAGTTATGTAAAGAGAAATTATACATCCTTGAACTCATAATTTGTGAAGTATCGTTTTCAATGACTAAAATATATTTAGAAAAATAGAAAATAAGTTTGAGAAAATAGAGGACTGAGGGTAAACAAGACAAGATAAAACATAAAGGCGATGAAATTGATTTCTGTCAGCTCGTGCGGACGGAGGGCATGATTGCTGGTTTGCGTGATTGCAGTTACACCTCCCTGCTATTGCAGCCTATGGCATGAATGCTTCTTATAATAGGATAAGATGAACTAGACAAGGTCCTGTTTGGGTCCTCTAAGTATGCGATAATGTTGTCTTCCTGGCCTACTCAAAATAAGAAGCCTGTGGACAACGTAATAATCTGTCACATATTAGGCCTATTCTACACTTCAATGTGATGTTACGAGATCTCCACTAGTTAACCTCTTTGCAGTTAATGAATTTCTTACCGGCCTAAGGGGGTCAATATATATATATATATATATATATATATATATATATATATATATATATATAAGGAAAGATTAAGTAATATTAATATCTAACACAATGGGAACTTCTAAGAAAAACTCCACTATTTTTTTTATAAATAATGCACCACTTACAACAATTGGGTATAAATTAATGGGTTAAGACATTGATATAATATCCAAAACTTAAGGATTGGGGTACAACGTCTGAGTCTTGGACTAAAAGAGATAAAATAGCCATTCAACAACACTAAATGGTGCCTATGCCTATGGTGCCTACGTGGTTTGGACAACTTAGGCCTATGTATTATTTCACTTCAAACCATAGTACTGTTGACTGGCTATTTTATCTAATTTACATCAAGTCTCAAACGTTATACATTAATCCTTAAGATGTTGGTATTATATCAACGTTGCCATCTTGTACAGCCTAACTGTAAGTGGTAGACCTACATAATTTATTATAAATACCGCAGTTGTTTCTTAAAAATTCTCAGTCTGTTGAATATTAATTTTGATAAGATTAGTTTATTTTTCCTTACCCTACACAAAATATATGAGGGTTTATGGAGAGGAACTTTTTAACATACTCGGCACAGGCCTATGAATACAGTAGATTTCACGTTAAAGACGATTTCTTCCCATACCGTCGTTTATCTACAAAAGAATACCATAAAAATGTTCTCTAATAGGAAAATCTATACTAATTATGTTCAAGTTTTAGGGTAGCCTCTTTGCGATTTCTGAATTATTGAAGTATTTACTGTGGATAATATTAATCACTACATAGCTCAAAGTCATTCTGCATTGGGTCCACGTGATCACTAGCTTCTTTGTACTGTGGCTGGATAGGGTTAATGTTTCCTGGAACTGAGGGAGTTAGGATATATTTGCTTTCACCTAATTGATATGTTGTTCAGCGATTGAAAGGTCTAAGGGAAGTAGGTAAAATAGTGTAGGAAATGAATGCCGAAGTTCTAGGAAATGAATACAAATCTGTAGGCCTACTTATGTATACGGAACAAAATAATCGGTGCAAGACATGTTACAAAAACTTTCTCATAGGCCTATACTCGTATACGGTAGAGTTTCATGAGTTTCGAGATCTGCGAGTTTTTCTAAAAATAAAAGGAAAAGGAATGGGGTTCATAGGTGAAACCGGTATAGGCTAGAACTAGTTTAGTGTGTTGTAGTTTTTGGCAACAGTGGCAAATGACAAGTCTCCAAACCCATCCCAAATTTGTGTGCATTATACCATGGACATATTATTACAGTCTGTAAAATTAATAACGTCTTTCTTGTTACCACAACCTAATAGCCAAACGAATAGAGTCATATTCATAAATATTTACTGTTATGATAGTGTGTGAACAAGTTAGCCTATATAAGTGGTTTTTCAGGGGTTTTCCTCATCTAAGAGACAAATGTCGGGTAACTTCAGGTTCTTGTGGTTCCCGGATATAATTTGGCCGTCATTATCATCGTCAACTCATCTTCGCCTTGTTCAGAGTGAATGTGTCTGTGAATGGTGTCTCGTCCTATGTGTCAGTGTTGTCTCGGAGGTGGCCCCGGCATTGGGCTGATTACTCATCTGGAGAGGCCCTCCATGTCCTTGTCTGGTGAAAAAAGTATGTATGTGTTCCATAGATAATACCTCTCCCGTCAGGTCGCGTCCCTGTAAGGCCCTGCGGCGTCACTTAAATGCCCCTAAATGGGAGTGTTAAAGCTAAGGTAAAGAAAGATAGAAAAATGATCATGTGCATTGAAACCATAATTACTTCATTATCTCTACAGTCATAATTCTAAAACAAATCGTAGGTCTAGGCCTTTTTTTTCACACTAAGTATAACTTATTCGAAAAAGTAAAATGAATTTTCAGGTTCTTAGCGTTCCTGGAGTTGAAGCTGTAACATGTTTAGAATATCAGCGCGTTAAGAATATTATGGTAGTGTTGACAGCCATGGGCACAGTCCTACTCCCCCCCCCCCCGCGGTAATTATTCGAGAAGCAGAATAACCGTAGGGCAATAAAGGTGTAGAATAATTATGCATGTTTTTTTCTTTTAATATTCAAATTATTGCAACTCAAATAAACCTAACCTGTACTTTATGACTTCTTGATTTGTTTTGTTTATTTCCTGTTTTATATATTTCGTTAATAAATCCATGTATCGGAAAAGACGAGAACTATAACAGCTGATGCCGCTCTGCTCATTTCACAAAAACTTCGTCGGATCTTAAGTTTATGAATGACATTATAGGCTCGTTGCGTAATGTACTATTGTTGAAGTTAAAAAACACTAAGGACACAAGTGCATTCTTACATCGTGTTTTAAAAGTCTCAGACAAGGACCTCTCAACGTTCTCGATGTTAATGAAAGAAAAATGTCATAAGGTTCTTAATCTGGTATAAAGTTTTGTTATAAAGTAAAACAATGCAATGTCATTTAGTATAGGCCTATATAATTTTCAAATTAGAATACAATACACAATGTTTTAATAACATTTAGGCAATTCTTCTGAGAAAATTCTATTATTTTAACTAATCACAAACACCGTGACACATACATTTTAATATTTGGTGCATGATTGGGTGTAGTATGAACATGTTTAATTCTGGCTAATTAAATCAACGGTCCTCCATGGGTTGTGTTTGAACAGCCCTTCATGATGGCATAAGGCATCCTCGTCGTGCCAGGACAGAGTTTCGTGCCCCTCCCTCGACTGCCTTGTTCCCACAGTGGCCAGGGTCCGCCCTGGTTTGCTTTTTTTCTAATCTCGTCCAAAGAGTACCACGGATGGCGCGCACGAAATGCTCTTCAGGGTCAAACCACCTACAGTGAACGTATATAGTAGTATGGCAATAATATTCTTGCCTGTCCAGTAATTAAAATGCACTCAAACACCAGGTGCTTATGTGTAACTTTCTGAGTTAATAATAATATTATGGACGTTTCTCTTGATCATTAGCTCAGAGAAAATTTATTAAGAATGCGGAACGATTAGCAACAAATCTATATATTTAGATCTACTGTTATTAAGTAATTTATTAAGGTCACCGAGATGTCGTTAGGGCAGGGGCAAAGCCCACGGGGGTGCCACTCGGCCATGTTTTCAAACTTTCTCCAGCCGCGCGGTTTTGTCTTGTGACGTCATTAGGTTGGCAGATCAACCCTCACCCATAAGGAGTGAATGGAAAACAGCTGATTTAAAAAAATATATTTAATTACAGGCAGCAAGTATCTCGTGTTGTAAGATGTCAACCTCAAGTATAATAACTGTTCTATTAGATCATTTGGGAGGAATAGTAAAAGTCTTTATGGTTTGGTTTAAAAATTGTATCTTTTGAAGCTGTTTTTAGAGTTTAGATTGAGTCTGCAGATGATGTCGAGCTAACTTAATGTATTATACTTTAACGAGACAAGACTATTCTATCGTTATTCGAAATAGGGAGGAAATATTATTTTTTTCTTCATCCTTCACTAACTACAGCTTTACCTTTATTAATATCATAATACTGTAAATAAATAATATCAATTGACTTTAATGTAGAGTGTATACATAATTTCTTAGCCATTCAATGCACGGTTTAAAACAACTGTGAGTTATAATTATTTATAACTAGCAAATATAAAATACATATGTGTCTGAAAGTGCTTTTCACCTTTGAAAGCTATTAAAAAAGAGAAATGGCATTGAAATTAATTGATTAGAATCAAGCTTAAGACTGTGTAAGGTATGTCAAATGAGTAATTTGAAGTTTCCAAGAATGATTTCCAGTTTAGATAGATAGGCAAGTACAACTTTACCTCGGGTAATGAAAGCCTGGGTCACACTGCTCTATTAATTTCTTATAGACACTCCTATACATAATTTTCCTTTTTATAGCTAAGACGCGAGAATCACGTATTATTAGTTCAAATTAGGATCTATTGTGCATTAGATTGTGCAGAAGTAGGTCTACAACAATATTTGTGGTATATGAAGTCAGTATTACGTTAATATTCCTTTTAATTGATAGTTGTCATATAATATAAATGTATTGTAATAATATTATGTTATTAATCATTGTTCAATATATTGATTCCATGCTGCAGAAAATGTAAATACCTATATCGTACTGATCTCCAGTCACAACTTATATAGAATCTAGCTTTGCTTGTTCTGGGCTCTGTCCCAAAATCTCCGGGAAGATTCTCGCGAAAGTTGTTTCATGAACTGACACTGTATCGGAGATCGAAGTAGAGTTCGTCTATTTAGACTGCCGTAGAATTAAGTTTAGCCACAATAGACCTAAAAAATGTGGAACTACCGTGAGGATTTTAAGAGGGTAAAAAAATAAACAAAAATACTTTTTCGCAATTTTCCCTTCGGTTACAGGCTGAAAGCTGTAAGTGTGCCAAATTTAAAGCTTTTATCTCATCTGGAGGTGGGTAAACATTTATGGCAGTGAGTGATTGGAAACCATAAATTTTTCCAGGGATAAAAAATTAAAAATTTGAACTGTTTGGAATTTCTCGTCGGCTAAGGGCTAAAAATGCGTTTGCAAATTTCAAGTTTCTAGTTCATCTTGAAGTGGGTAAACCATATGAGTCAGTGATTGAAAAACCGTTCAAAGTTTTATTGCGGGTTAAAAACTAAAAAAATTGAACTTTTCGGAGTTTTCCCGTCGGTCACAGGCTAAAGAATCAAGTCAAATTTCAAGTTTTTGGCCCATCTTGAGGTGGGTAAACAACTGAAAGTTTGGTAATGCGTCTGTTGACGAAATTTATATTATCATAAAGGAAACTAAACCACATAAAACTGAGAGAATTATAAAATGCATATGAATTCAGCTTTAAAAGTTTTGTGAAGAACCTAAGTACACTTGAATTCAATTCACTAGGGCAGCTCAAACGCAGCAGATTAGGCTATCAGAATGAGAAAATCCAATGGAGAAGAAACTTATGTCTTTACCCAAAGCACATTCAAGTAGAGTGGCTATTTACAGATAGATTAGGCCAACGTTCTTAAAAAAAAAAAAAAAAAAAAAAAAAAAAAAAAAAAAAGTATTTTTATTTTGTTCCGATTTTAAATTATCTTAATTTTGAGGTTAATTCTATTCTCACTACTTCGTTGGTAGCATTGCTTAGTATTCCATAATGAAGTTTTTTCATTAATTTAGTATTGCCGTGATGTGACAGCTGATACTATTAACGATTTTATTTTAAACAAACCAGAAATAAATATTTATATTATAATATATTATTTATAAAATCCATTATATTTTATTAATGGAATAGTCTTAATGAATCCAACCCTGCTGCGCAGTCGTGAATCTATTGATACACTCGTAATCTATCGTGGGATTACCTATGATAAATAGTAATATAATAATTTTAATCATTGCTGGTTTACGTAGTAGACCTGGGTAGCGCAGTCTGTATAGCACTAGCTTTCTGTTTCTGGTCGTAGGTTCAATCCCGATCAGGGTCGGTGGCATTTATATGAGCATGTATAAATCATACTTATGTCTCTAGATTTAGATGCTCCCTCTACTGAGGGAGAAAATTCCGGCTCATCGGGGACGGTTACAAGGCTAAACTATAGTACCCGTACACCCCTGTCATTAAATAGCGTAAAAACGAACGAGTTGGTCCGTAGTATTAAAATACTTCCATTGTCTGGTGAAAGTGTACCCTACTAGATACATTACCTTATGACAATTCAGAAAACTAATACAGGCCTAATTAGTACTCTGTTCCTATATTAATTCTCCCATTTTCCTGCAAGTAGTGTATAAATTATTATAACTTACAGTATTTTAATAGTGAAGTATTAAAATTAAATTAACAATGTGGATCATATTTCCAGCCTATTTCGAATAAGAATAGAAATAGTCCTGCATGATAGTCTCATGAAAAAGCGTTAGCATATTTGACTTCAATTTACAATGCTTCAATGAGAATTGGGTATTTCCCTCGGATATGGAAACTCTTTCTTTCTTTCTCGTAGTTTAACCTCTCCCTTTTTAGGATTTAAGCGACCCAAGCCGCTCGGGCCTTACAGTGCCTCGACCTGTCGGGAGAGGGATTATCTTTGGATCACATACATACTTTTTTGACCAGACAAGGACATGGAGGGCCTCCCCGGATGAGTGATCAGCCCAATGCCGGGGCCACCTCCGAGACAACACGAACACATAGGACGAGACACACCATTCACACACACACTCACTCCAAACAAGGCGAGGATGGGATGAAGATGATAATGACGGCCAGATGATATCTGGGGACCACAAGGGCCGAAAGTTACCCGACATTTGTCTCAAAGGTGAGGAAAAACCCCAGAAAAAACCCCACCTAGGTAACTTGTCCCGACCAGGAATCGAACCCGGGCCCGCTGCGTGAGAGGATTGAACGCATCCCCTGAGCCACAGCGGTGGACGGATATGGAAACTCGCAGAAATAATTGTTTTCCATAAACCTAACAAATCGAAACATTTACCATCTAGCTACCGCCCAATCAGTCTGCTTCCAACATTATCAAAACTCTTTGAAAAAATACTACATAAAAGGATGTCAAAGTTTGTTTACTCCAATAACATTATCCCAGCATTCCAGTTTGGTTTTCGACCAAAACATTCTACAACGCATCAATTATTAAGAATCACCGAATCCATCCTCAAAGGTTTTGATAGAAGAGAACATACTGCTGCAATTTTTTCTAGATATTGCTCAAGCCTTCGACAGGGTTTGGCACGAAGGATTGCTGCTAAAATTATATAGAATTGGCCTACCAGATTACCTTATACATACTGTCAAAAGTTTTCTAACAGAGCACCAATTTCTGGTACGTATTGATGGTTTCAAATCAACTCTCCGGCCAATAACTTCTGGAGTACCACAAGGCTCAATATTAGCTCCTTTACTATTTAACATCTTTATGTACGATCTTCCAACATTAGAATCTACGTGTACAGCAATGTACACAGACGATACAGTTCTCTTCTGTTCACATTCTGATATAAATACTGCTATCAGTTTTCTTCAGACAGCACTATCTTTAATGACGGAATGGTTCAAAATGTGGCGCATATCGCTAAATGTCAACAAAACAAAAGCAAAGATATTCTCTTTAAGATATTATCAAGATCCTGCTCTACTCTATCTTCTGAATGAACATATTCCATGGTTACAATCTCAATCTCCAGTTAAGTATCTGGGAGTACTACTGGACACAAAACTGACATGGAACGCACATATAACTCGTATTGTGGCACTTGCTTCTTCTCGAATTATAAAACTTTATCCCTTAGTAAATAGACGCACATCACTTGGATTGGAATGCTCTACGCTACTGTACACATCTCTTGTAAGACCTCTCATCACATATGCAGCACCAATATGGGGTGCAGCTAGCAAGACGCACAATCACTGATTACAAGTTGTGCAAAATAAATTTCTTCGTAAAGCTACAAATGCGCCTTGGTACGTAAGAACTAGTCAACTACATAATGAACTTGGAATCCTCCCGATTCAAGAATACATTCAAACCCTCTCAAAATCATTTTACAGTAAACTTCTAGATGTTCCTGGTGCATCTGTTTATAACATTGGACAAAAGTCATTGAACAGATCAAGACTGAAAAGAAAACTTCCCCAAGATGTACTAAGTGAACTAGAAGAAAGTGATAATCCTGTGTAAATAAGCCTACTATCTTAACTGTTAAATATTAGAAAACAGTACGTGCTCTAACGCAACTTTTGTTATCAATTTGTGTTTTAGCTAGAGGAGCTGACTAAGGCGTACCTCAACAGGTTATTATTATGTTATAGAGTTTAACAATGGCCTGTATAGTTTTTTTACTGATCGGTCAAAATATATAATTAAAAAAAAATAATAATAATAACTACGATTTTTAAACCAAACCCGATCGATTTTTACATTTTCTCCCACACGGCCTAATAGAACAGTTATTATACTTGAGGTTGACATCTTACAACACGAGATACTTGCTGCCTGTAATTAAATATTAAAGTTTAAAAACTATCTGTTTTCCATTAACTTCTTATTAGAGAGAGGCTGCCTGCCACCCTTGCCACGTCACACCCCTCAGCCAATGACCGCTCAGGGTGGCAAGTGGACTAACCTTTAGTACTTAAGAACCTTGGGCAAAGCCACTCTTTAAAGGGGGAGCCAATAGGCCTATAAGCGAAAGTTTGAAATTACTGAGAGGTGTGACGGATATGGAATATCCCAAAAACATGGGGTAGTAGTATGGAGTTGGATATGTCCCGGAAGTGCCGCCATATTGGATGACGTCACTTCCGGCCGCCATCTTGGATGACGTCACTTCCGGTCACCATTTTGTATGACGCCACTTCCTGTTCCGGAACAAGATGGCGGCACTTCCTGTTCCAGAACAAGATGGCGAAACTTCCTGTTCCGGAACAATATGGCGGACAAGATTATTTATGCATGTCATGGTTGAAAATCTGACAGAATATTATTTAAGTCAAAAAAGTATTCACAAAAATGTCTCACTTGTTGTGAATTAGAAGAAAACTTACTACTTCTACACTCACACTAATACGAAAACCAGAAACTTACTACTTCTGCACTCATGCTAATACGAAAACTAAATTATTTTATACAACTTGTGGTTCAAAACTGTATAATATTATTTAAATGTAGAAAATATTAGTAACTTTAACCTAATTATTTTGAAAATGTCTTCTTTCTACACTTCAGTCGCTATGAAAACTAAATTATTTAAGCAAGTCATGGTTGAAAATCTGACACAATATTATTTAAATAAAAAAAAAGTATTCACAAAACTTACAAGAACAGAATGACACTATCCAAAAATTATTTCCATGGATGTAGGTGTTTACCAGAATTTTATTTTGTTCAAACACACATTATAACTTTCTTCTCTTCTCCTCCAACTGTTTTAAAACAAACAGTGCGACATTTTTCAGAAAAGGATGCATGTGTTTAGCAGAATGTTCTTTCGTTCAAACACACATTATAACATATTTGTCTTTGCATACAACTTTAGCAAAGAGAAAGTTTAATAGATGGTATTGTATTCTATTTAAATTTGCAATATAAAACACTTATTTGTTACTAATGTACTAAGTATAATAATACTACCTGGACATCTTCTGCGGGAAACGAAATTCGAAGCAAAAAAAAAAATATTATAGAATCGCTGAGAATATTATTCCAAGAACAACCTCTGTTTGAATACGAATTATTGTAAAGCGGACATTTTTTCTCAATATAAAAGTACATTTTAGACACAAGACTATACATACAGGACATCTGTACTATCGGCAAAGTTGTCTTCCAACGAAAACTTATAAGGTTAAATGCAAGGGACAACTGTCTTTCAATACTTAGTGGGTGAAGTGAGCTGATTATGATTAATACAGTAATTTAACAATCCGTAATCTTATATTTTCTAGCAAAGAAATAAAATGTTGCTACAATACACTTTTATTTACAAACGATGTACATATTTCTGAAAGTTATATCACATAAAAATCCTCTGTCTAGTTATTACCTTAAATATATCGAGATTCGTTGACATGTGTAAAGTTTTCTGAATATTATATGCCTTGTGTATAAGAAATTAATGCTTTTATACGTAGTAGGTGAAATTGAAACTACTATTATTATTGTACAAATAGCCTGTTTATCTGCATGTTAGATATAACATGTCTTTCATACATATTTAAATACAAATCCTCTCTCACTCTCTCTCTCTCTCCGTAAGAGACCTGCTGAATCATATCTAGACTGCATTCCAGGTATCGAGTAACGGAAAAAGTTGTATGCCCTTCTTGATATCAATCCGGATGTCTGTGGTAGACGTGTCGAATCATGTCTATGACTCATGGAGAGAAGTTAATTCCGAACACCCGTTGACGGTAAAAGGTGAATTACTCTCTAACGAATTGATACAGGACATTAGATTTTAATTCAGGTCAATCTGTAATGGTGACCAGTATATAAACAGGTGAAAACATTCCAGACTTGATCATTTTTTTGTTTACTGCTAACGTGTGAGTGTCAAGAGCAACATCCTCACCATCATATTTCCTCAACGTACTTCTACAAACTGTTTTTTTTTCAAGGTAAGACGAAAAATATTTTTTTATTATTATTATCCTTATTAGTATCGTTACGTTATGTTAACTTCACTTCTGAATATCAATTAGTAACGAAGTGAATATGGAAAATCATCAGCACTTCCTACGTTGTAGTATTGTTATCATTATTATTACCCCTATTATTAATATAGATACAATATGCTAACTTCACTTCTGAAAATCAATTAATAATCACCATCACTTCCTAGTCTGTCATATTATTATCATTATTATTATTATTATTATTATTATTATTATTATTATTATTGTTATTATAATTATTACCCTATTTAGTAACAAAGTGAATATGGAAAATCATCATCACTTCCTACGCTGTTTTGTTATTACTATTATTATTATTATTATTACCCCTATTATTAATATCGATACAATATGCTAACTTCACTTCTGGAAATTAATTTAAAATCACCAACACTTTCTAGGCTAACATATTATTATGCTAACTAGCCTTCTGAAAATCAGTTAAAATTCACGAACTCTTCCTAGGCTGTCATATTATTATTATTAATCTTAGTATTTTTTTCTGGCTTATTTACAGATGTCTCAAAATATAGTACAGAAGTTCAACAATGCTAGTATTCAGAACAGGTGTGTGCCCATAAAACAGCTAGATCTTAATATGCCCTATTTTATACTGGATTGTGAGATGAAAGAAACACGCTTCGGCCAAAGTGTAATGTTGAAAATACGACAAAAAATTGACAGTGAAATTTTAATAGTGTTTCTTCCCCGGAAATATACAAAGATCTTCTCTATTGAAGATGTTATTGCAATAAACAAAGGGGATATTAAATTTGCTATATCACGGAACATTTCAGGCAAGTAAAGCTTATAATGTATCTATAGTTAATGCAGAATGAACAATTAGAGTGATATTAGTTAGTGAAGACTGATATTTTTCTTTTAAATCCGTAGGAACGGTATTATAGATGACTTTCAGTTCTTCATTGAACATCAAACCAAAAAATTTTACGTGAATGTGATTGCAGCATGTAACATAGACTCTGAAGAAACATATCATTACTTTTTTACAAGCCCACAAGACATTTTACCACATCAAGCAACTAGACACTACCTGGAACATTATCATCATGGAATTAACTACGACAGCGGCTATGTAGAATATTTTCTAATGGAAGAAATTTTGAAAGACATTTAAAAAAAATCTACGCCGGTTTTTGTTAAAGGTTTAAATAAGCATGAGTTTTTTTAAAATATTTTACCAAGTATACATGTATATGAATTACAAGATTATAACTGTCCTAATCTTAAGTCTTTAGTGAAAATAATTCCTGTATGTAGATTTCACAGTAGAAAAGTAACGGATGTAAAATGTTCATTACAGATCGTTGTAAGTCTACATGGTTGGTTTAAAAACAAATTACATTAATTTTTAAAACAGGAAAAGATCTTTTATTATATTAATTAGTAATATAAAATTATCGTAGAATTTTGAAATCAGAATGAGATCATACAATTTTACAACTGGTATTTATATAGTGCGAGGTTTTTGACACTAGATCGTGACCTAATTTAAAGGCATCATATTTATTGGTATTATATATCAGGTGACTTTCGGTAACTGTACTTTGTTTAGTAATATATTAGACTATCTGTCACCCGATCAGACAGTTCCGGGATGAAATGACGTTTTGTTAAGGAATCATAGCTAATGAGGACAAAAACGGTAAAAACTGATAATAATCTTGCTACATATATTGGTTTTGCTATCATGATTACAAGTCCCGCGTAACTGTTACGTCTTATATTTCAAGAAAACATTACCTTTAGAGATGATGTGATAATTATGACTAATCATGATCCGTTACTATAGTTAATTCTGACTTGTAGATAACAGGCATGCAGCAATTTAGTTCCGGAAACTAAATTTTTTACAAAACCGATGTAAATGAAAATGAAATCATTGGGTAATATTATTTAACCCTTCCATTATTTTCCCTATAGAACATAGATTTTTTAAATAATTAACTAATTATTTAACTATAAAACTAACTACTTTTCCTTAATTATTTATCGAGCAAACGAGAAAAACACGTGAAAAATGATGTAAAATGGTTGTAACCTTTTCACAAATAAAACAAATTAACTTCTGTTTATCAAAATTATGTGAACGAACATTACAGTGTTCGCTTTTTTTTAGATAAACTTGAGAGAGGACAGGCCAAACATGAACTTCTTTTCAGTGTTAACATTAATATGTTTGATGTAAAAATAAGTAAATAAAATATCCAAGATATGTTCTTAAGGTAATACATTTGTAATTATTTATAAAAACAAAAACGAGACATTCTTAGTCATATAATAATAATGTGCCGTATTTTTCAAAAAGCCTACACCTATCCTCCAACATCCTTACAATTTCATTTTACTAGAAAGAAAGGAAGAAAAGAAAGAAACAAACAAACAAAGAAACAAAAACGAGACATTCTTAGTCATATAATAATGTGCTGTTTTTCAAAGCCTACACCTATCCTCCAACATCCTTACAATTTTCATTTTACTAGAAAGAAAGAAAGAAAAGAAAGAAAGAAGGGAAGAAAGAAAGATAGAAAGAAAGAAGGAAGGAGAGAAAGAAAGAAAGAGATGATAATAATAACTATACATTAGTAGTAGTAGTAGTAGTAGTAGTAGTAGTAGTAGTAGTGGTAGTAATAGCGGTGATGGTGACGGTTGCGGTAATGGTGTTGGTAGTAGTATTAGTAGTAGTGCTAGTAGTGGTGGTAGTGGTGATGATGATGGTGGTAATGGTGATGGTGGTAATGGCGGTGGTGATGGTTGTGGTAGTAGTGTTTGTAGTAGTAGTAGTATTTTAAAATTCAAATATTCCCACCAATATTTTACACAGCACTGTTTTGCATTAAATATAAAATTCGACTAAGACCACTCTTACCTTTTCAAAAAGCTTTAACGCGGCAAAATTTAAATATTATCCCCATTTTGAATCTTTCAAACACCCCGCCATTTAAAAATAAAATTTCGACCTGTCATCTAGTAAACAATCCTGAAAGTAATGACTGTTAACTAGCGCAATCTACTGAATAGACTGGTACACATCTGCCATCTAGTTGACAAATGTGAAAACCATAAGATTGAATAACCATGACGTCACCTAAATTTTATATAAGACAATCCTAGCAGGTGGAACAGTAGATGTTACCGTGGCCACACGGTTAAAAACAGGTAGCCAGCTTGAATTGTTCGAATCCACCTCTATGACAAGATTTTATTAAATAAATATAAAATTAACATGCATAAGAACGCTATATAATGATGACGTCATATGGAAGTCCTGGAATAGCGTCCCTACAGCTGTCAAAAGGTCATAAGTCATGATAACATAACGTTGGGGGATAAAAAAGTTCAAACTGTAGGGACTTCATGTATGATGACTTTGAATTTGGCGCCAGCCGCCATCTTGTCCGCCATATTGTTCCGGAACAGGAAGTTCCGCCATCTTATTCCGGAACAGGAAGTGCCTATATCTTGTTCCGGAACAGGAAGTGACGTCATACAAAATGGCGACCGGAAGTGACGTCATCTAAGATGGCGACCGGAAGTGACGTCATCCAAGATGGCGGCACTTCCGGGACATATCCTACTCCGTACTACTTGGGGTCTTCCCCCGGAAATTTTATACAATGAAATGCAAAATGAGTTTTTAGGTCCTCTTTAAGATTCATATAAATTTTTCAGCGGACTAAACTCCATTTCCCCATATTTTTAGTTCTGTTGAGAATTATATAGTTTTTACATGTTAGGCTTAGGCCTACAAATTTTATACATTACATAAAAATTAAAATAATTTGAGAGACATATCAATTTTTTTACCTCTAACAAAGTAAGTGCAGGTCTGAAATTGTTTGCAAGGAACAAATTAATTATTTATAATAAAATAATTAAAGTTACGGAACTGGAACAACTGTTGTCTTGTGGGCTGTCGTGGAAAGTTTATGCTTTTAACAAAAAAGCTTCTAGAGTATAAATACTATTATAGGCTGCTTGCATTTTACAATCCTTATGTTGAAACAGGGCGAGCACTTAAAAGCTTTTACTTTATTTTATTTTGTGTTTAATTAGATTTGAATGTTATTTTGTATGATAATTATATTGTACGAATAATAAAAAGGTAAAATAAAAAAAAATGAAACCAAGGGGGGCTGCGGCCCTTACGCCCCCTGGATCCGCTACTGAGTTATGGGAGGACTGGGAGACGTGTCCGCCAATAATTTTCTGTATCACATCTTATGATAATTCTTTATTTCTACTGCAATAATAAATGTACCATATTTTGGATAAGTTGCATTATTGTTATGTCTAGGCATATTCCACTAAACGAGTTGAAATCTTTGGGCAGTTTGATTCTGCTCTAAGATTTATTTTAAGTTTAATATATTGTATCCAAATTTTAATGTTTTTTGTGGATAAGTTTACGGGTTTCAATCAAATGTAAATTGTATCGATATAAATGAAAAATGGATTTATTTTTCTTTATTTCAACTAGAATAGTTGATTTTCTGGAATAGCTATGTCATTACTATGTATTATTTTATGTCATATATTGGTTTTATGTCATTATAATATAATATACCTTGCCGTTACAAAAATTGATAATTTGATATTTAGGTCCCCCCCACCCTCAGTAGTTAATACTTAACATGTAGCGACGCCAACGATAAAGATTTATAAGTTATCCTCCACGTCTTTTGCAAGAAGATCTAATATGCATTTTTCAGGTTTCTAGAAATATGCATTTAAAGCTACAAAAAAGTTTAAACTCCGTTATTTGCTTAAATACTATCGCTAAGTGTTCTACCCTAAAATCTTTGTGGCACATTCTTGTCAAATTTCTGATTTGGGCATAGGTTACGTGAAAAATGAACCAGCTCTAACTCACCAAGGAAAAGATAGTGCTATATGATATACTCGGTTATCGGAAAACGAATTTCATGTTAAATAAACTGCAGCTACATACTTAATTCAAAATATTAAATTTCACACATTCCTGGTTCTGGTATTAGAGGAACGAACTAAATTAGAAAAATATAACCTATAACTTATAACTTATTCAGAATCAATTGCACGTTTTATTTTTAAAAATCTCATAAGTTTCAGCTACGCCCATTACATAATTACTTTAAGATTTTGAAGCATTTTGACCGAAAATATATTTTTTATTCTATGGAGTTGATAATACGCGTAATAGCTGTATATATTTTAACAATTGAATGTGAATTTATTATGAAATGTTAAACAAAATCGTACCATTAACCCTACTATCATAGTAATAACCTCTTTCAATAATAAATAAAATCAGGTAAACTGATATAACAAAGTGCCAGTATGTTTTTGTTGAATCAATTATAATTGCAATTATGATATGCAGAAAATAAGTTTTTCTAATCAGACTAAAATCGACCAGCATCAGCAGAACTTCAGATTTGTGATACCTTGACAATCGCAACTCACATAAAAATAAAAAATAAAATAAAGAAAAATCCATGTCAAAGCGGCCGGCTCCAGGATTTGATCCGGGGACCTCCAGAATACGAGTCCAAGACGTTACGGTACCATTTGGCCAACTCAGTTAGTTTGACAGTGTTGTTTGATAAGCATATGTGAAGGAATAGTGTTAATTGTCAAATTATACCGGTAGACAAAAATTAAAAAACATGTGACATTTAATTAGTCGTTACTCTAGTATTGGTCAACCGATTAGGTCCAAAGTTAATAGGCTTCTTGCCACGGACATTATAAATGCTTATACCAAGTTTCATGAAAATCCGATAAAGCATATTTGAGTTATGGGGCCTTTTGTTATATAATACCATAAAAATGCACTAAATTGGGCATTATTCCGGTACTGGCAACCGATTTGGTCCAATATCAACAGACGTTTTTCCATGGACATTATAAATGTGTATACCAAGTTTCATGAAAATCCAATAAAGCGTGTTTGAGTTATGGCGCTTTTAAATAAAAACACTAAATTGGGTTTGACGCCGGTACCGGTGAACCGATTTGGTTCAATATCAATAAGGTTATTCCCATGGACATTATAAATGCGTATACTAAGTTTCAAGAAAATTCGATAAAGCATATTTGAGTTATGGCGCGGACAGACACACGGACAGACAGACAGACAGACGGACGGACAGACATTTTTCCGTCCCCCACACACAATCTCATAAAGTACTTAATAATCCAGATGCGATTCTCGTCTAGGACAAATTTTCTTCTATGGAGTAGGCATATAATGCAAATCTCATTTTTTACTTCCAATACCAGAACCATGGGTCTATAGGTGGAAGAGGTATTTATTGTCTTTGACTCGGAAATTCAAGTTGAGATTTTAACATAAATACACGTTTGGGGTCCCCTGAATCCAAAATAGTATTTTCAGAAACATGTCTGTGTGTGTCAGTCTGTGTGTCTGTGAACGAAAAATCGTATGAAAACAAAATTTTATATTTGGGAATGTGAAATGAAGATTGGCGACGACTTTCTCTTACTTTTAACGTCACTTTACATTTTTAAAATTCGTTTTTCGAGATTTTCTAAAAAAGAAAGGCTCTAACGATTTTGTTTAACTTTTGCAGTTGAGGTGCATATACTAAGAGCTATAACATATTTTCTAAAAAAAAATCTCTGAATGGAAGTTATAAGCCATCCACTTTTTGCAGAAGCTCAGTCTTGTCTGGTGATCAATAAAGCTTTGCATCAGGTTGAAAAAATTGAATACACGATCTTTGCAATACTGCCTCTTAGTCTATACGGTTGGGTGCACATCGGCACAGTCGCATTTTCTGCACATCGGCATAGTATTTTTATCTTGCAATATCATCGTGCTCATCGCCACACACCCTTCGTAGGGGTGAACATAGAGATAAAGTTGGAATTACATTATCGTATTGACTGCAATGGAGTTCACGGTAACTGCTAGACAGACAGAAAGACAAACACTTCCTTTTATTATTATAGATACATACTGTGTACATTAATATTATAATTGTATTATTTAGAAATCATTCATAAAGTATCTGCCTGCGATTGAATGAGACTTTGAATTAACCTAACTTAACCTAATCTAATCTAACCCAACTAACCTAACCTAACCTGACTTAACCTATCTACGATGTCAACGGCCGATTTCCTTAGCCGCGGTAGCTAAGGGGTGCTGCCTTGGAGCCGTGGTGAAGGAGGCTGTAGGTTTGAGTCTCTATGTCCACCCCTAGCCCCAACAGGTTGTTTGGCGATGAGCACGATAATATTACAAGATAAAAATACTATGCCGATGTGCACGAAAATGCGACTGTGCCGATGTGCACCTGTGCCGATGTGCACGACACCGTCTATACTAGAATGTGAAGTAAGATGTGTGTATTGTCCATGTTTAAGGTAGATAATTACCTGACTGCATTAACCAGTTTTAAAGAATATTAATATCTTGTAACAATCTGATTAATGTTCACGATAGGAGGATTACGATTTCGGTTCTTTCCAGGGTAAGGGTAGGATGCTGGATGTCACGTTATGTTTAAGGAGTGAGGAAATTATTTGGAATTGGCTTCTAACAATGTCAATATAGGAAATCAAGAAATGCGACTGCCTTCGCTATTAAATAACATTTTATTCAGTTTACTTTTCATCTGATTATGAATTTGATAACCATTGCGAAAAATCCCGAAAACAGGTCTTCAACCTGATTGCAGGAAGAATTTTGTGAACGTAAGAAACAGGCAGGTGTGAAACGACCATTCGTTTTCTCCAAGGACCTTTTCTGTTAACTTTTCTAAATTTAAGACGTTTAATATTGGTTCTACTGTATTTTATAAATTCAAGAAGCAAGCATTAGGGTAAAAAATTGATTGAATATTACTCACAGAATTATGTATGTTGTGACTTACAGTTACCAGGCACAAGAATTCGAATATCGGTGACTGGAGTCGTATTGCTGGAGGATATCAATATATTATTAAACATTTTCTCTCAATTCACACCACCATTATGATTTGGTCGACTTATTATTATTATTATTTACTAGCAAGTCCACTAGAGCTAGAGGACAGAGATGATCTCTCTGTATTGTGGGTTGCAACTACTGAAGGTGTTACTTCAATAGCGTGGACGTACTGCTTAACATGCCATCCGAAATACAGTGGGTCTCCAATACACTTAATTTAATATCAGAATGATGGTAGCAGTTCCACATACACAATTGTCCCACCGAATGTAGTTTAAGCCTACCTAAAATAATCAGCCTGGAAATGATATAACCACTAATTCACAGATACTCCCTACATGTGATCAAATTCTTTTAAAGTACAAAATTTCTTCCAAGATTAAGTAAATGATATACTTCTATGTACTTTCCTAGTTTTTGCATAGTAGGCCTAAGCACCTCTTTTTAAATAGGCCTAAACAAAAAATTCAAGAGAATTATTTATGTGTTTTATTTTAATTCCTTCAGCTTTATATTGCTTGGTTAAAGAAACTACATCACTAGAGTTTTTTGGTATCCTTCCAGTTTAATAAGTTCCACCTGTGGCCTCCTGTATAAAAGGTCAATAATTACAGTATTATCTTAACCTGGTAAATATAAGATGTATGAATTATTTATTGTTTTGTAAAATGTGACTGACTATGGTAGGCCTATAATGTTTACCACAGCAGACCGTGCGTGTAAAATGTCAGAGTATTAAATGATTATTTAATATTCTTTGTCAAACCTGCCAACAATATACGAGATATCGATTATGTAAGGTGTGCATAAATCAATTTTAGCCTTCCCTCCCTCCCCGAAAAACAGAAAGCAAATTACAAAATTAAATTTTTCTCGAAAAATTATTGTAAAAATGGCTAACAATACTACCATTATAAGACGTCGATATTCTAAGCAGTCTGTAGCTTCAACTGCAGGATCACTAAGGATCTTTAAATTGTTTTTCATTTCTCGAATTTATGTTGATGACCTATAGAGAAAATAACTTATAGTGATCGTGACAAAAATTGAAATTGAGGTGCCGATATACTACCGGGAACACATATTTTTTAAAAAACTGAAAAAAGTGTTTTCGGGAAGATGTCTGTCCAACTGTGCAGATCGGTTGTGGGTAAATGTTGCATTGTATTTATTTATATTTTGGATTAGGGAAATCTGATGTATTACTTGGGCGTAAAAGGGTCGAGGAATTTGTCCAGAGTCACTAGTTTAGGCTTGGAGTCCTTAACGTGCTGTAAATCAATGATAGACCATGCTTTATAATACGTCCGGAGAACTTCGTGTCCATGATTTTTACTTCTCGCGGCCAAGTTTGAATCTACTGTAGGCCTATTGATATTACTTCTGCTCCATATCACTAAATCCTAACCTTGGTATGTAAATCTTTGACCTACTATATTGCACAGGAAGCATTTCACTTTCATTAATGGATTAGCCTAGAAACGTGACTGTTACAATGGCTCCTATTTATTATAACATTGGCTTCAATCTCCTGTTTATAATAGTTCTTGGTCAATTCGTGTAAAACTTTTATTTTTATTTTTTATCGATGGATATGGATAAACCCAGGCTGTGCTTGAAGAAAAATTAACAAAGAACATTATTACGTGGTACGATAATGTGACATACAGACCAAAACGAGCGAAACATACCCGCCAAATTTTGAAGTTGAGATTGAATTTTCACTTTCTAAAATGTATCATTTTATCCCTAGTGAAAGCAGCCTAGTAGGCTAGTATAGCCAAATATTCAACACAACTGGTATAAGTAACGCTGAAGACTGAGTAAATATGAATTATGGCTGAGATTACTGGAAAAAAGTCACTTATTTGAAATGATCACCTTATGGGTGCTATGATTACCATCTACAGTGAGTCTCACGCAAGAGTTGGCCAATGACGCGGGTTTCTGTGTCGCGGCGGACACAGCTCCAACTCCCGGGCGATCGGGTGAAATATCTACGGTAATACTGCCGCGATCGGTGTAACGATTCAGGTTCTCATATTTACCGTTAAAATTACAATGAAAATAACCACATACCTCATCACAAGATATGTTAGAAATGTTTTCCTCTTCCATACGCACAACAGTGGCACCTTTATAGGGAATTTTCTTTCACGCGCGTAAGTTCAGCTTCCGAGATAGAGTTAATTTCTCTTCTAATGTTCTAATGTGGGGGAAATTGATCTAAACACTTTATTTTTCAAGTTCCCCCATAAATAATAGTCACATAGGCTATTGTCAGAAGAACTCGAAGACAGTATCACAAGAGAAATTAATTCGTTTCGTAAAATAAAAATATATATTCTTCAAAGCATGGCAAGTTCTTATTTGCCATTTTTCACTTGTAATAGTATGGGAGTAAAAAAAAACCCTTATAATGGATATGAAGAGATGAAGGGAAGTGACAAGCGAACTGCCATGTGTTTAGGTGCCACTCCTGGCAAAACTTCCTGTTGGCGACTTGATCCCTGCAGCTTACTTGTAACCCTTGAGTTCCCAGCCCCCAACAATAACTGTCCACACTCACACATTGCGATGTCAGTAAAAGGAGAAGGGTTTCTGGAGCAGTATTAGATATTAAGTGTTGTTTCCACTTCCTTCTGATGAGTGTTACGTATAGCCTTTCGCTGACTATCCTGAAAAATATCCGTCTTCAGATGCAACATTTTGTCGTAGTCAGAAATGTACAACTAAGAGTAAAAAGAACTGCTACGTGTCATGTAAATCATTCGCAAATAAAGTAAATAAAACTTAAAATTCATTTTTAAAAACAGAAAGAATTGTAACAAACAAAATACCTGTATAAAGAGTGGTTTTTCTTGGAATTTTTGCGAATTATCATTTTCACACCATAATGTGGTCTATGCAACTTTCGCGATTACCACTATGTGTTTTAATCTTAGCTTCGTATTCATATGGAAAAAGCCGGCTTAGTTTTTGATAATGTATGGGCAAAGAAAGAATACACCGTTAAACAAAAATCCTATGGATTTTTTAAAAGATATTGGCAAAATTATCCGCTCCAGTGTTAAAGAGATAGTGGGCTCACCACATGACTGCCCAAACGAAGTGTTGTGTGCACCGAAGAGTGGTTTTTCTTGGAATTTTTGCGAATTGTAATTTTCACTCCATAATTTGGTCTATGCAACTTTCTCGATTAGCACTGTGTGTTTTAATCTTAGCTTCGTATTCATATGGAAAAATCCGGCTTAGTTTTTGATAATGTATGGGCAAAGAAAGACTACACCGTTAAACAAAAATCCTTGGGATTTTTTACAAGATATTGACAAAATGATCCGCTCCAGTGTTAAAGAGATAGTGGGCTCACCACATGACTGCCCAAACGAAGTGTTGTGTGCACCGAAGAAACTTTGTGGTCTTGGAATAGTTATAATTGTATGGGACTCACATTTACAGAACTACAAACATTTCCAAACCTCTCCTTAAAATAGATTTTGAACACCTTCATTGCTGTAGAAATCTTAAGGAAGGACACTATTCCAACTTAATATTCCGACTAGTGAAAAGACACTTTCCATGACAGGACGACGTATCAGATCTGAATGGCGGTGAAAATCATTTGAAACGTGGTGTCGCCTCACCTACAAAAGAAAGGGAATAGTAACATATACAAAAGATCCGAAATCGAATTCCTGGATTAATCTTGTGTCGGAAAAGATTATTCTCCTTAGAGTGGACCAATGCCATCAAAATACCCACTAACATTTCGGCAATCTGTTCAGTGCCTGGTAGTTCAATAACAGATCAAAAATGTCGCTAGCCAGACTGCAAACTCTTGGACATGTATTAGGTTATTGCCTTAAAGAAGAAATGCTATGAATCATAAAGTAAGGCGCTGATATTGCTACTTGTCTTCGTAAGGCGATGTGGGAGATGTATGAGGTGATCCTCTGTTTAGCAGAAGATGGGTGAAGTAAAATAATGGATATTATAATAGTTATCAATCGCCAGAATAACCAGAGCTTGGTATTCGACCCTACCATCCTGTCTGAGAAGAATTGAAAACAAGCAGCACTTTTAAATGAAGGAAAGAAATCCATTTATAACCCATGGTTTCCTTCCTTAATGACAGATACAACATGAAAATTGAATCGTGGGGAGTAAAGAGCTTCTTTTCAGCGCCAGAGGAATGTGGTATAACAGTGGCGGCTCGTGGCCGGAAAATTAGGTGAAGAGAAAAATATGCCACATGCTTATGTTAATAACGGAATTCACCTATGTCTTGTAAACCAAAACAATCCTTCGGTAGCCCTTTAATGCTGCAAACTTGTCGGTGATATCATCATAGAATGGCTGCTTTTCTTCTAGCTGCAGTGGAAGTTCTTTCTGAATTGAAATATTCGCTAAACAAGATAGGCTACTTGTCAGGTTAGTTAGTATCTGGCAACATTTTTTATTCTTCATTTAGTAGGCCTACGTCGTGATCTGACAGCTGGCCCAATGATGATTTCATTTTAAACAATGCGGGTAAGAATGTAGTTATTATTTATAAAATCTGATACATTTTATTCATGGAATACTCTTAATAAATCCCACTCGAGATTGTGAGTTTCATGAGATAAATTCGATCCTGCTTCTCCGCCGTGAATCTATCGATGTTTATCGTAATTATTATTCTCCTATCAGATTATTCAGAATATTCCATTCATGCGATGCGGACTTGATATTGACTAATAATCTTTACCAATCGACCAATGACTGTTTATCTTATAAGTTAATATGCTTGCGAGGGTCGGAAAGATGCAATTTTACCTGATAAACTTCAGCTCGTTACTGGATACTTCAAGGCAATAATATGCAGTCATTAATATGTCCCATGTCGTATAATTACCTTTGAAAAAATATGCATTGTAGGAATGAAACGTCATGATCCACGTTCTCTTTGGAGTATAAACTGGCAAATGGATTGGGATTAGAAGAACAATTACAGTGTAATTACATTTGTAGTGTTCAACGCATTAACATCAAGGCTGTGATGGATAATATATGTGCTTTATGAACCCTGTATTCAAGTGCAAACGAGCCCACCTGTTTCTCCGAGCTGACAGTGTGAGACTGTGAGGTACTGGCGAAGGAAATGCTTGAACAAGAGGGGCAGCTTCGTGGGTAGTCTGTTCGCGTCGGTATGGGGACGTGCGAGAAACCTGCTGCTTGGCATCCTTAGTGGATCCTTAGCCAATTTTAGTGGAACAGACTACCCAAGCATGTGGGGAGGTGAATGCTTGCTCAGCTTCAATGCTAGTAGGACTTGGTAGCTCACTGCCTCATAGCGACACCAGTCGTGGCGGGAAATTCAAAATTGTAGAAATACATTATAGTAAAAACGAACATTCGTGATATGGAAAATAAACTTTAAAAATACGTATTGTAAAGGAAAAATACTGGTGAAGTGCTACTTCACCTACTTCCCCTGAATAGCCGCCACTGTGGCATAATTTAACAAAATCTTCCTCAAAATCTTAACAATCTCGAATGAGGACATACGTAACATGCGTAACACCCGAGACCCATTGGTGATGCTGAATAATTACCTTTACAACCCTAAATAATAATTATGGGAGTTACGTTTCTTTCATATTAGTTATGTTACATTTATGTCTGGATTTTATATACTTTAGTATAACATAATAATGCATTTTATTTTATATCCTGGACCCCCGGGTCAGCCATAATTGTCGGTCAGATGCCTCTGTTTGTGGAAAATAGGCCTATGTATAACGCAGCAATATTCACGACACACTGCGGTGAACTGAGAAAATGGAATTGAAGGAACACTCAAAATAAGACATTCTTCGACTTCCGACATCTATACGTCACTCACCCAGACACAAGCAGTACATTAGACTACGCAGGTGTGGTTAACACAACTTACTTAAAGAACGCAGCCTCACTCTTCTGCAAGATTTTGTTTTCACATATGAATCGTACATCACAATTCTCTGTTCTACAATGTACCTATGTTATAACAGTTCAAACGCACTTAAAACACTTAAAACAGGTCTTCTAACACTGCGTTTCACGAATTGTAACGTTTGTAAGCCACAGCCTGCTCTCACAATGCGACTTTGCCCGGGAAACTGCAGGTCAGATTACCGCATATCGACATATGTTCGCGCCGCGACAGCAGGCGCACTCCAGCGGCACATCGCAAAAATAATGTCTCCGTTTAAAACTTAATATCAAGTTTCAAATGAAAGGACTTCCTCACAGACCGGCAAACTCTGAAACAACCAGCACAAGATTTGTATCTGTTTGCATGTCGCAGTATGTTTAGCCACGACTATCCCACTTATACGCCGCGTGTTTGATATTGACCAATAACGTTTAGCAATTCCTCGGTAAAATGTGCTGCTCGTTACTGGAGACGCGCAGTGTGCAGTGATTAATAGTCACTGCTGCCACTAAGCGGCATGAAATTAATTATTTTATACAACATAACTTATTTGGAAATTGAAATAATAGAAATGTACATTGATTAAGAACACAATTTCGATTCGGGACAAGCCAGTTCGTGTACTTTTATTCTGTTCTGCAGTTAGCTTACCTGAATCAAGTTAACTATGCACCATTGATAGTACTGGTTATATGAGGGAAGCTCGAATCAATACCTGGATGGTTGATTCACAGTTGCCGTGATCTCACAACTGTTAGTTTTGTTTTTATACAACAAAGCCCGAAAGTAATTATTATTTATATAATCCATTACATTTTATTCATGGAATAGTCTTAATAAATCCAACTCGAGTTGACGAGTTGCAACTCGTCAACTCTCGTGGGATTACCTATGATAAATTTAATATATAAATGAATCTGTTGGTTTGGATTTGGTTACAAAGTATGTTGTGATGTAATCTATGAAATTCAAAATGGTTTTTATTAAGAGGGCTACCAAGTAAGAAAAATGAAGAGCTCTCTCCCTCTCTCTCCCTCACTTTCTTTCCTTCTTACTTTCCTTCTTTCTTTCTTTCTTTCTTTCTTTCTTTCTTTCTTTCTTTCTTTCTTTCTCTCTTTCTTTCTTTCTTTCTCTTAGTTTAACCTCTCCTGTTGTATTAACATTTATGCAGCAACTACGTTATTAAGATAATATAAAGGGTGGCGAGCACCAACCAGGTGTAAACCAAATTAAAGTAGTAAGTCTGTAGATGAGCCAATCAGCGACGTCAAAGCTACTCTTTTAGTAAGTGCTGGAGAGCTCAATGTACAGTTACTTCTTTAGTTATAACTAGGGGGCGGATTTCTATGACCTAAAAAACAGGATATATGCATGCATTTATGACCTAAAAACATTAAAATATGACCAATAAAATTTAAAATATGACTTTACCACTTACACATTTTGTATATATTTTTTAAAGTTTCATTACAATTCATTTTATTAAAATATAATGACAGCTTTTAAAATAACTGTAAATTCTCATAAAGTATCATTATAATGCAAAATTTACAAAATATGATATGAAACTTCAAAATTTCTTTAATATGCACAAAAATATGCAAAAAATATGACCTAAGTATGCATATTCCTACTAAATATGCTACAATAGTTGAAAATTTCCTAATTATGCAGTTATATGCACAATAAAAGCCGTTCCATTTTCACCAGGATGCTTGGAATCGGGTTTAAATTAGTCGGAAACCTGAAATATTGCAAAGGGGAAAAGTATGACATGTCATAGAAATCCGCCCACTAGTTATAACTAAAGTCCGCCGGCGTGGTCTTGTGGTTAGCATCGCTGACTACTGATCCGTCGGCCCGGGTTCGATTCCCGGTACCTCCTCGGATTTTTCTGAGGTAGGGAGGTTTGGTAGGGGTGCACTCAGCCTCGTGATTCAAAATTGAGGAGCTATTTGATAGAGAAGTAGCGGCTCCGGTCAAGAAAACCACCATTAACGGCCGTGGGTATCGGCATGCTGACCACATGCCCCCCAATCCTGCCATCTGCCTACGGGAGATGACGCAGCGGTCGGGTGGTAGGTCAAGTCCCTCCAGGGATGTAGCACCACGGAGTTTTTTAGTTTAGTTATAACTAAAGTAGTAAACGATTTTTACTAAAGAAGTAGTCTTAATTATGCGCAGAACAGAGCAGAAACGTTAGTAAAGCGCAGCAGAACACGTGCAT
Source organism: Ectobius pallidus (assembly GCA_964059195.1). Taxonomy (NCBI): domain Eukaryota; kingdom Metazoa; phylum Arthropoda; class Insecta; order Blattodea; family Ectobiidae; genus Ectobius; species Ectobius pallidus. Next base: position 135,703,893 of record CAXKWD010000004.1, read on the forward strand.
TTCGATTGCCAGTATTAAATGTGCCAGAGAATGAAAAGGAATGGTTCGCTGAAACAATAAAGATGAATTTGGGTTGTACGAGTTATTACTAATGACAATCGTCATATTTTAAAACAGGCCTATTAGTAGTGCTTTATTCGTTACTAATTTCAATTCCTTCAGTTGAATATTTTTAATTTAGTACCGGTACGTCAGGGTACTGTGTTGACAATTTTTGTTTGTGTTGTTTTTTTTGTTGTTTTTTTGTTTTAATATTTTAAACTTTGTTATACAACAAGTATATTACAATTCAGATGAGATTTAACAATTGCATATACATAACGCAACACTAGAAAAATGTTAGGTTATAATTTAATGTAGTTACATTAGAAGCTTTTATGTTGCGTAATAATACTTATGTACTTTATTGTTATTATTTACTAATTGCATATTTCTTTTTCAGCCCTGCATAACTGATATCTAAAATCCAAAAGAAGCATGCGGACAATCCCTTAAGGCCATAGATCTTATGTCCAAGAACATGGCAATATAGGAGGTAGGAAGAATAATTGAAAAATTTCAAACATGTAAATTTAATGAAAATATTAAGTTTAACAATGTTTAGAATATAAACCTTTTTAAAGCAACCCTGTGATTAAATCTGAATAACAGAGCAACTATAAAATACCGAATAACATACAGTTAACATTTAACCTAACAAGTTAGGAACTAACGAAGTTCCTGTATAATCTCAATAAATCCAAGTGCTGTAAGCACAAAGTATATTTAAAAATGTATTGCCTACAAAATGTATACTCTAATATCAATAAATACTGACTAGCAAATCACAGCATTTCTTAATCCCATTCCAAAATATCTTTAAATACAATCCTAACTTCAAATGTAAGGGAGCCTAACTGTGAATATAAAACAGGCAGGATCTTTATTATGAACCAAAAGAAAAATCAATACTTTTCCAAATCAAATATTCCAGGGAAAACCCCTGACCAATGGTCAAAATAGATGGTAAGAAGAAATACAATAATATGATGAGATACAAATCCCCAAGAAATACTGTTATTAAATTTACAACAACAAAAGCTAATCAAAAAAACTATGAGCACAAGAACATAAACTGAGAATAATGAAAGGCAAAATCTGGTAAATAACAAATGAAAAGTTTAAAAAAAATCATAGATAATTTATAATATAAGGTTTGTTAATTAAATCCCAAAATATTTCTAAATAAGGAAGACAACAAAGGTCTTCTTCTTCTTCTTCTTCTTCTTCTTCCTCTCCAAGGTTTGGGAGTTATCCCGTTCCGCGCCAAAAGTAATCCTTTTTTAAAATTGGTCTTTCCATCTGGTCCTCGGCCGTCCTATATCCCGTCTTCCCTTTGGGTTGTATAAAATAGCTTGCTTTGGTAGTCTGTCAGAGGGCATTCTATTGACATGTTCATGCCAATTATTTTGGTATTTATCCACCTCTTCCACCATACTTCTCTCTAGGCCCAGTTCTTTTCTTGTCCTCACTTCTTACTCTGTCTCTAAAGGTTACTACCTGTAGCCTTCTCATAAATCTCATTTCTGAGCTTTCAATTTTATTTTTCTCTTTCTTCCTCATTGTCCAAGTCTCGCTACTATACAATAATATCGGTTTCGAAACTATATTATGTAACCTGAGTTTAACCTCCTTCCTCATCGACTTTCCTAAGTACCTACTGATACACCCATTTACTGCATTATATTTTATTACGTTGTTGTCTAAATCTTGATTCAACTTATAAATTGATAGTTCACATCCCAGGTATTTAAAATTGTTCACTTGTTTGAAGCTGTAATTATTCCACCCCTTTTGATTTATTATAAACAATAGTTAATTCATATTTATTCAAATCATTCAAATTATTATTATTATTATTTCGGTATCAAAATTCTCGTTTAGATTATTATTATTATTTCTTAATTCCAAATTTGAAATCTTAACTGTAAAAGAAACGTATATTTTGAAAATACAACGTACTAAATTCATAGTTTCGGCCCGCGAATTGTTTTAACCAATAGAACTGTTTTACGTAATGAAAAGTACAGCCAATGAGAGAGAAGCATCCATTAGCCGCGAACGTAGCGTGGTCAAGAGCTCACTTCCACCATATTCGCCGAGGAGAGCAGACCTGCGTACGTTGCTCTTGTGGAAAGTCGCGGGAATATTACCTAGCCTAATGGCGATTCTCACTAAAGCCACTTATTAAACACGACTACATATTATAAAAATATCGTGTGAGTTTTATTTACTTTGTGAGAAATAAGAAGACAGAAATACACGTAAGTACATGACAAATGCAATTGAAGTGGTGAATCTACACAAACAGCTACGCAGAACACAGTTAATTTGAATAAATTCCGATATAAAACGTTTATAGTGCAGTTATCATTTATAAAGACATAACTAGCTATAAACCAATCCCTCAGATGATTCGTGTGATACCCTGAGCTACAAAAGTCGTGGAAGATATATAGGTGCAGAACTGAAGGAGCCCAACGGAGAATCGAAGTAAGTACATTTCCACAACGAATCCAGCTCCCAACCCCATCACCAATATCAATTTGTTGCCCAATCTCGGCACCTATATCAATTTGGTGCACCAACGTGTGGCTTTATAAGGACAATCGAACTGTGAAAAGACTCTGTGAACAAATATTCTAATCGGGACATTAGCAAGCAGATTGTGATACACAGAATTAAGTGAGAATCGTGAGCTAGGTACGGTTACGCGCGCAACAATTGTCACCACGCCATCGCGAGGCCAGCCCAGGTGTTCGACTTCATGCAGTAGGCAGCAGCTGTGACCATCCTGCATCAACCGCCAACAATCAACTTCGAGAATGAAAGTAATTGTAAGAAGCCTGTGAAGCCTAAGAAGCCTACAAATAAAGTAAGGTGTTATTTTTATGATTATAAATGAAACTCAGAGGCCGCGAAATAATGTCGCCACAGAAGGAAAGTTCAGATGTGTTAGAAAATGGACAGGACTTGCTAACTAGTACCGAGATGGAAGGTATTGTAGACAACATAAGTGCTGATAGTAGTTTACAGTTAGTAGATGAGATTGAAACTGATATGGAAGTTCAGGTCGAAACAGATGTTTCCGTTTCAAATGTAAACGTGACTAGGCGCGAAGACAGTGAATCTTCAGATGACCAGTTAGAGAACTCAATTAAAAATTTTATGCAACAAATGTTCAATAAGCTTAGTAGTAAAATTGAAGATGTTAAAAATGAGGTCAAGACAGACATCAATGATGTTAAGAATGATGTAAAAAGTGACATTAGCAAAGTTAGTACTGATGTAAATAATGTAAAAGCAGATGTAAATGAAAACATTAGTTTGAAGTTAGTACAAATGGATGAAAACTTGACAAAATTGAAAGACGATTTAAAGCAAGAAGTAGTAAAGGAAGTACAGGAAAGATTAGGTGATTTCAAAGAGCAGGTTAATAATGACGTCACAGTAGCTCTAGAGAATATTCAAACTATTGTAAATAATGATATATCAGAAGTAAAAGAGGTTATTTGAAATGTTAGCACTAACTTGCAAACAATGCAAACAGATGTTTCTAATACTAGTGAGGAAATGAAAGTTATTGTAGCTAATGTGTCAGAACTAGATAATAGTGTGTCACTTATGAAAATGCAGATGAATGCTTTCGATGAAACATTGTTAGGTTTTGCTAAGATAAATGATGAGGCTAGAAATGACTTAGAGAAAAAGAATCAGCTGTTAAAAGTTAAACAAAAAGACATTGAAATACAGATTGTAGAAGCACAAGAAGAGTTGACAGTGTTGAGTAGGAGAGTTCATAAAGATGAAGAGTTACTGACAAGTAGAATTTGTGTATTGGAAAATAGATTGAATGTTCCTGTCACTTCACCTGTAATTAATGATGTGAATATACCTCAACTGGGAAACAATATGAGTAGGAATGTTGTTGAAGAAACTTACTCACAGTTACCATGTAGATCTCCTAGATGTCAGGAAAGGGTGAATAATCATAATGGTTCCCAGGTGCAGGATATCAATGTACCTTTGTCCACAGGAATTAGTCAGTTAGGCACAAATTTTCCTAGCTATCTGATGAACGAAATTAAGTTACCTGTTTTTGATGAGAATAATAATACCAATCCACAAAATTTCTTAACTGAACTTCACGATTATTTTAGGTTGAGAGCCATTCCGCCTAACATGTACATGATCATAGTAAGAAAGGCATTGCAAGGTAGATCTTTGAATTGGTTCAATTTGACTACAAATGAGACTACGACATTTGAAGAATTCAAAAGAAATTTTATCAGTAGGTATTGGAGTTTATCCAAGAGAAACAACATTAGGATGCAGTTAGCTAATGGTGTATATGAGCCCGAGTCAGGTCAGACGATGATTGACTATTTTTTGGAAATGGCCGAATTAGGACGACAAGTAGATCCTCAACTAAATGAGTTTGACTTACTGGAGACTGTTGTAAATCATTTCCCAGAGAATGTGAGACTAAATCTGATAGTAGCAAAACCCAGAACTTTCTCTGATATGTTAGAATTGCTTGCTGCTTTTGAGCAAAGGAATATTTTCAGAAGTAGGCAGAGCTATATGAATTCAAATGATAGAATGTACCCTCCCACTAACAGGTTTACAAATTCTGGGGTAGGGGCAGAAGGCAATGCAAATAATTGTGACAGAAGCTATGATGCTAGGAATACCTACAGAGGCCCTATGCCTAATCAAAACAGAAATAATCCTAGGAATTTCCAGAATAGATCAGAGAATAGGCCATATAACAGAAACAATAATGGAAGAAATCAGATAAACCATGTCACTTTCAATAGGCAAAATGTTGGAAATGGTAATAATCCAAACTCCTGGCGAAAAATGCCATGGATGAGGAATCAAGGCTATCGTAGGAGGTACCAGAACCGTACTTATAATAATAGAAGTAATAACAATAGCAATGATAGTCAAGTTAGGCCAGGACAAGTAATTAATAATGGTAAATGGCGAGTCAAAGGTGTTGAGACTCAGCAAAACACGCTTAATCCTAGAGCCAGACCATTCAACAGTAATACACGTAGTGAAGAGGTACCTGATGACGTTGTAGAAATCCATGATCAGGAAGATAATGGTAATGTACAACAGTTAAACTAACAAGCCAATATCTCAAGGGTTCGGATGGTGTTGGCGCAAGTTTAGTCAATTCAGATAAACGTATAGAACCCATAAATAGCATTCAGACACAAAGAAGCTTCTCAAGTAATAAGCCTAGTGAAGAAAAGAATAATGCAAGTAGAAGTGAGGTTATTATGGATCCTCCTAGAATAAAAGTAGTGATAGGAAGTTACGAGACGAATGCATTAATAGATACAGGTTGTTCAAGTAGTGTAATAAGCGAGTCCTTATATAATAAGCTTATCCAAAACAAAGTGAAGTTAATTTCTATTCCTATTTGTGGATTATCTTGCACAGTAGCGATCAAAAGAGCAAAACAGTCAGTAAAATTTCAATGCATGTTGGATGTCAAAATTGGTGATTCAAAATTTGAAATATTTTTCTTGGTAGTCCCAAAATTAGTTACAGACATTATTATTGGAGTTGATGTTTTTACAGAATACAACAGTATCATAAGTTTTGAGGATAACAACTTAATATTAAATTTACAAGGAAACAAGATGAGCATTCCCTTCGACAATGAGCTGAGTAGAAGAGATGCGTCTAGTGAGTTAGGCGACAACGATATTCCGTATGAGACGTTTATTGTAGAAAATATTCAGATAAATGACATGATGATTCATAAAGTAGGCCCTTGCTGCGACGATATAAATAATGAGGTAGAAGTTTGTAGATGTATGACATTGAATTGCGATGACTGCGCTGATAGGTATGAAAATAGTGTTGACGGAGATGTCAACATAGGGCAAGTAGAGATAGGTTATGTCTGTACGAGGAATGTAAAAGAAGCCGACCCTAGCGCGAACTCTATGACAATGAATATTTTGAAGGAGAAAGTTGATATGGCTCACAACTTAAATAAAAGTCAACGTGATAGGTTGTTATCGATATTAATAAAGAATAAAGAAGTATTTTTCGAAAACGTGGGACTTTGTAACATCTACGAGCATAAATTTGACATCGAACCAGTTGATGAATTCACATATAAGAGTAGGCCAATTCCGATTGCATTGAAGAAGGAAGCTGATATGACAATTCAGAAGATGTTAGACTCAGGAGTAATCGAAATTTCGACCTCAAAATACATCAACCCTTTGTGTTGGACGTTCAAAAAGGATAAATCTCTTCGCCTTACCGTTGATGCGAGGCATATGAATAATTATATCGCTACAGATAACTACCGTCCGGAAAGTATTGAACAATTGCTCAGTAGACTAGAAAAAGGAAAATGTTTTTCGAGCATAGACTTGACTCATTCGTTTTGGCAAATTTCACTACGTAAAGAGGATAGGAAGTATACAGCTTTCAATCATAATGGACGTACGTACGAATTTACTAGATGCCCATTTGGTTACAAGACAAGCGGAAGTGCCTTACTACGAGCACTTAGTGTGATTTTTCCAGAAACCGAAACTAAAGGAATCATTTCCTATTTAGATGATTTTCTTCTTAGTAATGATGATTTTGAAACCCATTTAGCAAACATCGACTATGTTTTGACAAAATTTCGTGAACATGGCATGACAGTCAAACCTTCTAAAACATTTTTCTTTCAGAAAGAAGTAGAATTTGTAGGTTATGTAGTAACTCCCGAAGGTATCAAACCTAATCCAAACCGTATTGCTTCAATTCAAAACATTCCAGTACCACGCACTGTTAAACAGTTACGTCGTCTTTTAGGCATATGGCAGTTCCAAAGCAGATTTCTAATTAACTACGCTAAAGAAGTAGCACCCCTTAGAGAACTGTTAAAAAAGGGAATTCGTTGGAAATGGACAGACGAACATGATCGTGCTTTTAATAAAGTTAAAGAGTTGTTTTCAAAAGCTATCTTGTTAGAGAGACCAAACGATGATAGGCCGTACATAATTCACACAGACTCTTCATGTAAAGCTATAGGTTGTATTCTTAGTCAGATTGATGAATCCGGTGAAACCCATGTAATAGCTACAGCTTCGAGAAGTTTAAGTAGTACAGAACAAAGAGCTTGCATTTCGGAATTAGAAGTAAGTGCCATATACTATGCACTAACAAAATTCAGGCATTATGTATTCAATAAGCAAGTTACAGTGTATACTGATCACATTTCCCTAGCTTTCATGCAAAAATGTAGACTAACAAATTCTAAGATTTCAAGATATATACATGAAATCATGTCATACGACATAGTAATTAAGCACATTCCCGGAAGAGATAATATATTCGCAGATCTGTTAAGCCGTTTAGACCAGCACTCAAACATCCCAGATACTATTGCTTCACCAAAACAAGAAGTGTGCATTTTAACTTTGCCATGTGTAGGATCCAAAGGATTAATAAAAGGGTTCAAAGACATAAAGAAATTGCAATCTGAAGATGAGACTATTGCTGAATTGCTAACTTGTGCTAAGACTATCCAAGAACTTTCTGAGACTGATGCGTCATCAGAAAATCAATTAGTGATCAATTCATCAGACATAAACGGTACTGATATGGATGCTGATAACAGTAGTATAGATAATGTAAATAGTAGTGTAGGAGATATACAAGATTGTAGTTTCAAACCAGGTAATACTGTAGGATTGTTTGATGGAGTTTTGTATAAGTTATGTGGTTCAGATGAGTTAAAGTGGAAAATCTATGTTCCAAGATGTCTAGAACAGGATTTAATTAAATGTTACCACCAAGCTTTATGTCATTCAGGATCAGAAAAAGTATTGATAAATTTAAGTAAAGATTTCTATTTCAAGCATATGGCGAGGAAAATCAGGCAAATTCTTAAAGTTTGTACCACTTGCGAAGCAGCTAAACCGTTGAACGTAAAATATGACACCGAACCAAAGAATATCATTAGAGAGACTAAAAATAGTTTAGTAGCATTAGATTTCCATGGTGAATTACCTCAAGGCAGATTCGGTTGTAGATATATCTTCGTAATGTATGATTGTTTTACCAAGTTCGTAAAAATTTATCCAGTGCGACGAGCAACTTCTAAAGCATGTGTGAGCAAAATTATTAATGACTATATTCCGAAATTTGGAGATATTGAAGCCGTACTTTGTGACAATGCCACATCATTCACTAGTAGTCATTTTCAAAATTCGCTAAGAGCAAAGAACACCAAAATTTTCCATAGTTCAAGTTACTTTCCCCAAGCAAATTTCGCAGAAAGAATCATGAGAGATATTACCTTATATTTGAGGATATTGTGTCATAAATCACATACAAATTGGGTTAGCCAGTGTAGTGTAATAGAAAGAGTAATCAACCATTCAGTAAACGCAACTACATTAGCTTCTCCATATACTTTAATGACGGGTAAAGATGCAGACCCAGTTATTGCGAATCTTCCCCAAGCTAAATTCTATAAGGGCAAGAAGATGTCGAATGAGGAATTATGTAAGAGAGCTCTGGATAGAATAAGGAGTAGGGCAGAAAAGAGAAAGTCAAAAGTCAAAAGATATAAAGCAAAATGGAATCCAGAAGTAGGCACAAAAGTATTGTTGAGAAATAAGAGTTTGTCCAGTGCACTCCATAGAAGGTATAGACGTATGAATATGGTTTATAGAGGACCATTTGTAATTACTAAAAATTTCAGTAACCATACATATGAGCTAAGTACTCTAAATAGCAAAATAATAGGACGTTATCACAAATCTTTACTGAGACCATATTATGAAGAACACCAAGTCTGATGGATTGAACATTAATGTTGATGTACATAAAATGTTTATTATTTAAGAGGGTTATGTTTGTATATAAATTGTTTATTATTCAAGGGTAATGTTGTGATGTAATGCAACATAGTGTGATGCTGTATATATTTATTTGTTTGTCAAAAGTGAGTTGTATTTATATGCTGTATGCAAACATATTGTAACAGTGATTCAAGGAAAGAGAATTCATGCAAAGGAATAAGATAGTGATATTTTACAGACGATGAGTGCCTCGATGTAAATAAATTTTCAAATATGGACGATGAGACAATCTCGACATATAAATATATTTTCAAAATGTTTAAGAATTCTCGATATATAACTAACAAGAAGTGCTGTCATATACTAGACATGTTTGTTTTTCAAGAAATAATTTTCAGAGTTAAGAATGTTTAGATAGTATTTTTCATTTATTGTTCAAATGTTTGTCATTTAAAAAAAAAAAATTGTGTTAAAGAATGTCAGGGTAATGCAAACCTGATTTGATTTGATTTATGTATATCCAAATAATTTTGATGATATTCATTTAATTCAAAGTTGTAATTTTTAACACATACACTTATGTTACACTAACATTTATCATCATTCACCATTTCAATGATTAATTTTGAATTTTTACTAATCCAAGCGTAATTTAAATTTAATAAGAATAAATATTCTGGGGTATGATGTGTTAATTTAATTATTTACCTTTTCGGACATAATTAAATTAACACAGGGGCATTTTGAAGCTGTAATTATTCCACCCCTTTTGATTTATTATAAACAATAGTTAATTCATATTTATTCAAATCATTCAAATTATTATTATTATTATTTCGGTATCAAAATTCTCGTTTAGATTATTATTATTATTTCTTAATTCCAAATTTGAAATCTTAACTGTAAAAGAAACGTATATTTTGAAAATACAACGTACTAAATTCATAGTTTCGGCCCGCGAATTGTTTTAACCAATAGAACTGTTTTACGTAATGAAAAGTACAGCCAATGAGAGAGAAGCATCCATTAGCCGCGAACGTAGCGTGGTCAAGAGCTCACTTCCACCATATTCGCCGAGGAGAGCAGACCTGCGTACGTTGCTCTTGTGGAAAGTCGCGGGAATATTACCTAGCCTAATGGCGATTCTCACTAAAGCCACTTATTAAACACGACTACATATTATAAAAATATCGTGTGAGTTTTATTTACTTTGTGAGAAATAAGAAGACAGAAATACACGTAAGTACATGACAAATGCAATTGAAGTGGTGAATCTACACAAACAGCTACGCAGAACACAGTTAATTTGAATAAATTCCGATATAAAACGTTTATAGTGCAGTTATCATTTATAAAGACATAACTAGCTATAAACCAATCCCTCAGATGATTCGTGTGATACCCTGAGCTACAAAAGCCGTGGAAGATATATAGGTGCAGAACTGAAGGAGCCCAACGGAGAATCGAAGTAAGTACATTTCCACAACGAATCCAGCTCCCAACCCCATCACCAATATCAATTTGTTGCCCAATCTCGGCACCTATATCATGTTCTATTATTTGATCTTTTATCACTATTTTAGCCCTTCTATTGTATTTTCCTTGCATAGCCATTACTTTAGTCTTACTAATTGAGATTTTCATATTGTAGGTTTCTAAGATTCTGTTTAATTTTGTTACATTTTCTTGTAGATCATTTTCGGATTTGGCCAACAATACCTGGTCGTCAGCAAACAATAAGGTATTTATTGATGTACCCGCTTCTAAGCTAATGCTTTTTGGATTTAATTTTTGCCATTCCTGGATAACTCGATTTATATATATATATATATATATATATATATATATTGATAGAAAGATATATTGATATATATATATTTAAGGCAGAAAATGTTCCCCATAATTTGATTAATGCAATAAAAGCAATCTATGACAGTACCCAGATAGAAATAAATAAGAGCCCCCCTTTTAAAGTAAACCAAAGTCTCAGACAAGGATGTGGTCTGTCACCGATATTATTCGATATATATTATATATATATATATATATATATATATATATATGTATATATATATATATGAATATGAGGATAAATAGAAAAGATACCAGAACAAGCTAACAAGATTTCAAGTCCAAAGTTTTAAATAAATAGAATTAATAATTATATATATTTGTTGGAAAAGTATGGATAGAAGAAAACAGCAAAATTTTAAGTAGTGTTACCGATTAAGGAAATATGTGCCTGGAAATTCACTATGTAGAATTTGCTGTAATTTAAGAATGAAAATGGAGATTTTTAACATCCACACAAACTTGAAAACATAATAGCTAATGGTTAATACAGAATTATGGACAAATTTAGACTTAAACGCACTTTTGGAAATTTCAACTTAAGAATTTGCATAAGGTAATGAAACCAAGAGAACGCAGGGTTAAAGTTCAATATAATGCACTAAATTACTCAAATACGGAGCATGAAATGATTGCAAGAAATGTGCCTAAATTTCTTTGAGCTGGAAAGGTTGAAATTAAGATATTATTTAGATAATTGTAGGAAATATCATTACTATAAGAAATATGCATTAATTTCTTTTAGATGGCAAAATCAACATGATACACAAACTTAATTAATTACTTGGAAATATATCGAAGGAATTTATAGCAGGCATCCGAGACAACCTTAGCTAACTAGAAAAATGGCGACGACATGCCCACAGGAAGTGGACAATAACGACTAATATCAAGAAAATAAGATTGCTTATAAAATTTAAATATGGTTTGTAACGTTGTAAATATGTTACGTATCAAAAGTGCTATGGACCACGAGGAAACTATTCATAAACAAAGGAAACCATAGAAACTATCGATACTGTGTCAGTTTTGTTTGAATTACAGGAAGAGGAATGTGCGCATGCGCGCGCAGGAATTTGAAAAGAAAGAAGACCGTTAACGGCAAAAGAGGTGAAAGAAGGGAGGACACGAGAGAGTAAGCAGCAGACAGTCGACGAGAGAGAGTCAGAACTGGGAGGCTGAAGTAGAAGGTTGTGGAGTTGGCGGACGAGGCCTGAGATGGACGGCGGGAGTGACGACGTAGTGGCCTGACGTTTCCTGTCAGACGTAAATTGGGAGGCAACCATCCAACTGGAAAGCAACGATCGGAGGCTATGTGGATATAGCTGTGGATGGAATGAGCCTGAACGTAGCTGGCTTATGTCGTGGCTGCCGACAGCGAACAACCGCTGCGAAGAGAAGAAATGGGCCGAGTCTCAGTGAGGCTTAGATGACGAATGGAATCCTACAGGCAGTGGACACCGGACAGAAGAATGAAGAACAACACTAGTCTACTTCTTGTTGAGTATAAAAACTATTAATATCGGACACTTCTTCAGTTTCTGTAAATGGAAAAGATAATTGATAAATACATTTCCGTAGTTTCTAAGGGATGGTTGACTAATAGATTCCTAAAAGAACAAGGAAAGTTTGAATTGGAGAAATGTTGGTAAAACAAGATTAGTAGAAGGTTAGGAGATTTAACAGAAATACAGTAATCCAAAGTTTTCACTTCCTGTTGGAAAAGTTAGGATAGAAGTAGTTGAGAAGAAAGAAGGGAACAGTAAAAATAAATCTCTATACTTTGGGTGTTCTTAAGTGGTTGAACCACTCACGAAATCGTAAGCTAGGTTCAGCTGGTGATGCTTATAAATGCTTTTATAATTTTAAGACAGGTCGCGAGAAGAGTAAGGAAGAAATTATAAGGGGCATGAAAGTAATCCTTATTTGGGCTTCTCCCACTTGGGTTTTGTTCAGGTGTCAGATGGATATCTACATGTTGGATGGCATGCTGGCCTGTAATATTTAGTTGCTTTATGAACAAAGAGATTTATTAGGAGATGGTTTTGGAATAGAGTGGAGCAAGTGTAAAAGAAAGGTAGCTTGGTTGATAGTGACTCGCTTACGAATGAAAGTAAGGATTATCGGTTGTGTAGTTCAAGTTCTAGGCTAAAAGAGAATAAAAAGAAAAGAAAAAGAAGTGAGAGAGGGAGAAAATAAAGAGAAGTTACTTAGGCGGTGTTAATTAGTTTCGTAGTGGAATTCACAGGGAATTCAGAAACATTAATGGGCACAGAGTGAAATTAAGTAACGGAAAGACAAAATTGTAAAAGGAAATTAATTTTGTGAATTGTAATTAGAAGGAACTTGAATAAACTACGCCGAATAATACAGTATGTTGGGTTAAGATAATTCAAATGTAATTGAGTTAGAAGAATAGAATGTATAGTTCAAATTCTAAGTTAGGGTAGAATAGAAAAGAATTTCACAAGTTGGAGAATAGATAGAAGTTACTGAAAAAGGTGTGGATGGGTTTCAAATCTGAATTCAGGAGAATTTAGAAACACAAATGTACACAAAACCAAAAGTAAGTAACAAGAGAGTATAATAGTTATACAGTGGAAAGGCTAGTGAAATTGAAGTAGATAAGAATTTGAATGAATTATCGACCATGAATCAAAATATTGTGGGTTGAAGTAAATTTAAGAGGAAGGTCGAGTAGCATCGAAAAATCACTTAAGGTGAATGGAAAGATGAGAGTAAGGTTAGAAGAGAGAACCAGTATAACATTGAAATTAATTCAGAATACTAACCTTATTAAGAGCAGAAAGTTTAATATAGTGCCTCATCCTGTAAATGTTGATTTTGGATCATAATGGTATATAAATAGTTATAATTGTAGTAAATATATTGTTGATGAGCAGATCTTTGATATAAAGATATAAAGAATTAAAACTAGTGTAAATTAAAATGACATTTGTAAAATTAATAGAAATAACTTGAATATTGTTGAATAAATCATTATTGTTATTTGTTGAAAAGAAAATTCAGTTAAAGTGGCTTTATTTTTCAAGTGATGAAATGAACATATTAACTCCTTTTAAATAGTAAGAACCCGACCCTATCTCCACTGTTTAAAGGCTAAGCCGAGGTATTTGTATATATAACCTTGTATACACTTAAAAGATTTTGTGACTGGACTTAAACAGAAAAAAAATTGTAAATAATAGAGAAATTTATAATGCTGATAAATTAACTTGGGAATTAGATAATGAATTGGTAGATGGCGCCTTATACAAATTTTTCTACCAATAAAAGAGAATTCTTATAATAGTAAAATTATGATGAAGGAGTTTGAGAACACCCTGTAGATGTGGTGCATTGATAGTAACATTGGAATGTTGGAGTACGCGTGGCGTACTTTGAAATGTTAAGATAGGTGTATTTACGTCACTGCGTAACTGGGTCACTGTTACGATAGTTTATCAGACGTCAAAGTAGATCACGTAAAGATATACTACTGGAAGACAGAGTAATAAAATAAGTTGTTAAGTAAAATGAACTTTATTTAGATAAAGTAAAGTAAGTCCGTCACATGTTTAATAAATGGGACAAGACACGGAATATAGTGTTATGACATGACTAATAAGCTTTACGTACTATGCCTATAGCAGGCAATTATCTATAGGTAAATCTAGGGCGTTGCCTTGAACTGCTACAGCATGACCTTGTGTATGACGTCATGATACATAGCGTTTTGAAGAAACAACTGACTTTTCATGGGATACAAATATAAATTCATCACACATATTTGAAAATATGCCATGCCTAAATGGGATGGTTCCTAAATCATCCAGAACGGAACATTAAATTAATTTATTATGACACCAAATCATCTTTATGCAAAGCCATCTTTAACTTGGATATACAGTTTGAAACATTCTGACCAACCAACCCTTATCTCAAATGATATTTAACTTTACTATGGAAATTTGCTTGTGTGCAGAAGGCACCATATATGAATGTTATATACTCATAGTGATGAAAATCGCCTACTCACTCTCCGAAGCGAGGAAATCCTCCGAACCGATGCACACAACCTCACAACTCAAGACACTCAGCTAATCTGTCGTGCACAACAAGAACAGAGTATTACCTCAACTCACCGCATGAGGGCGACACATGCAAAGCAAAGCAAAGAGTAGTCAGAGGAGGGAGCCAGCGCGGTAAACTCAACCCAACGTTACAATAAAAATGCATATACTTTAAACATGTTGCAAGGTCTCAGTCCACTGACTGTCCTTACTAATAAAGTAAATAGTCTAATCGTCAAGTAGGTATGTATGTCGTTTACGTTTTAATCTTCTACGGTTGCGTTGTGGTGGCATCTGGTGTGGAATCTGGATGAGCAGTTCATTTTAATGTTGCAGGAAGGAATGATGAAGTCTATTGTAGCCTGTTTTGTAGAATGGAGTCAACTTTAATGATTTGCAGATCGCTATGGAGGGTGTCATTGCGAACGTACCTAGGTGAGTCCGCTACTAACCTTAGAACCCGGTTCTGGATAGTTTGAATTCTTTTCACGTGTGAGTCTGAAGCTGAACCCCAGATAGCGCATCCATACTTCCACATAGGTTTTGTAATGGAGGAGTATATCAATATCTTGATGTGTAATGGTAATGTACTTTTAAGTAAATGCTTTAGCTGGTGGATTCTATTTCTGAGTGGTTTTATGAGATCATTTATGTGATGTTTCCAGGTTAATTTGTTGTCTAAAATGAGTCCTAAATATTTTACTGTTTCTGTGTGGGGAACTTGTTCTCCTTGTAGGATGATGGCATAGTCTGTAGTCTTGCGTTTGTATGTAAATTTGATTACCATCTATTTTTTAGGGTTCATTATTATTTTCCATTTCATTCCCCAATTGTCAATAACTTTTCACTCCTGCTCAAGTCTCAAATATAATCCAAATATTGCCAAGAAATAAAGCACCAGGAAGTGATCTTATTATTTCACCTTTACTAAACGCTATGCCTCGGAAAACACTGGTCCTATTAACACAGATATTCAATGCCCTATTGCGTTTGACTTATTTTCCAACAAGATGGAAACATGCAATTATCGTAATGATACCTAAACCAGAGAAGCTAAAAAATGATCCAAGTAATTATCGTCCCATCAGTGTGCTACCATTATTTTCCAAAATCTTTGAACGACTATTTCTTCCTCAATTACTAGAAGCAACACACTCTATGATACCAGCCACGCAGTTTGGATTCCGGCGTGGTCACTCTTGTCCTCAACAACTTCTCAGAGTAGTAGATTCCATTTTAGATACATATGAAAATGAATCCGTTTGCCTTGGTTTATTCATTGATACTACAAAAGCGTTCGAC
Source organism: Ectobius pallidus (assembly GCA_964059195.1). Lineage (NCBI taxonomy): Eukaryota > Metazoa > Arthropoda > Insecta > Blattodea > Ectobiidae > Ectobius > Ectobius pallidus. The sequence continues at coordinate 135,719,992 of CAXKWD010000004.1, forward strand.
ATAGTATGGCACGAAGGACTACTGCACAAAATTAAACCTGTTTTGTCTGATACCATGTATAGAATAATATTGTCCTACCTCAGTAAAAGAACATTCTCAGTAAAATACGAGATCTCACAATCACCGCCTAGATCAATAAATGCTGGAGTTCCACAAGGCAGTGTCATAGGGCCGTTTCTTTACCTCATCTACGTCTCAGACTTTCCAAAAAGAGATTCAGTTAAAATAGCGCAGTTTGCTGATGATGTCGCCATATTAAGTACAGGCTCATGCGAATACGGTGAATCGAAGAAGCACCAAAGAAAAGAAACGCATAAGCGACGAAAATGCAAGCGCGGACGAGAATCAACAAGAAACAGGCTTAGACGTTAAAGATATGTTTTCTAACATACTAAAAGAAATAAAGGAGATCAGGAAACAAAACGAAGACCTAAGAGAAAAGACTAGAAGAGACATTAAGGAACTGAGGGATGAAATAAAGGGCTTTGACAAGAAACTAGAAGAGAAATGTCTCACACTAGAGGACAAGGTCACAAATGGAGAAAATGCTACAAGAGAAGTAGTCAGGTGCGTAGAAGACAGACTCAAGGTACTAGAAGAAGCAGAGGAGCGTAGACAACGCAAAGATAAAAGAAACAATGTAATCATAAAAAGCAAAGATTTTGACGAAGAAACAGGCAAAGCACAAGATGTAAAAATAAAAAACATACTCAGACAAATCGAGTGTAAAGAAATTTACAATAGAGCGACATATTTAGGTAAAGACAAATTAGACAGAGGTCTCGTCAAGGTAGAACTCAAGCAATGGATGATAAAATTGCAGTCATGAAAAACAAAAGCAAACTCAAAGGACAAGATTGCTACATAGATTCCGATCTTACTAAACAGGAAAGAGAGATCCAACAGGCTCTCAGAACCAGAGCAAAAGAAGAGAGAGAGAAAGGCAAAAATGTAAAAGTGGGGTACCAAAAGCTACTAATAAACAACCAGTGGGTAAACTGGCAGACCCTGTCCCGACCACAAGTAACGTAAAACGTCATAATACACCGGCCAACAAACACCAAGTAAACTCTAGACCAGAAATAATAATAGCGACTCTAAATGTACAAACTCTCAGAACCTGCGACAGAGCTGAAGAACTGGACAATGCCTTAAAAGAAATAAAGTTCGATGTATTAGGCCTAAGTGAAGTAAGAAGGATGAGAGAATCCATAACAGAAAAAGAAAACGGTGATTTAATGTTTCACATAGGCACAGCCCCAGGCCAAAGAGGCGTTGGCTTCATTATCAAACGAAACATAAAGCACATGGTACTTGTACTGGATGGAATTTCAGAAAGAATAGCGGTACTGAAATTAGCAACGAAAGGCTCTCCAACAACAATCATTCAAGTTTATGCTCCCACAGAAGCATGCAGGGAAGATGAATTAGAGGACTTTTACAAGAACTTAGACACTACAGTAGAAAAATACAAGTCACCAACGAACCTAATCATAGGAGACTTCAACAGCAAAGTGGGACCACGCAGTCACATAGAAGAAGAACAGGTTGGACCGTATGGATATGGGAGGAGGAATGAAAGAGGAGACAGACTAGTACAGTTTGCGCAAGAACATGGATTGAAAATAGCCAACACCTTCTTGAAGAAAAATCCCGAAAACAGATGGATTTGGAGATCAGCCGACGGCAACACGAAGAATGAAATTGACTACATCCTAAGTAACAGACAGAATTCCATAAAAGACATCCGGATCATAACAAACTTAAAATTCAGCACAGATCACAGAATGGTAAAAGCAACAATAAAATTAGAAAGAAGGCGACAATGGAAGAAACGCTCTAAACCAAGCATAGAAGCACTAGACAACGAACAGTACAAGACACAAATGCAACACAGGCTCTTGCAGTTAGACCTCAGAACAGAAAGAGGGACACAGGAACTATACGACTCATTAGAGCAATGCATGCTCCAAGCATATGGTGACACAAAAAAGGCAGACAAAACAGAGAAACACGACGGAAAACAAAGCGAGACTACTTTAGCACTAATTGAACGAAGATCGGAGATGAACCAAGTCAGAGATGACTCAGAAGATAATAGAGAAGAGTACGCTAAGGTAGATAAAAGAACTAAAAGAGAAATACGAAAAGACATCCGAGAATACCAAGCATCTTCTACGCGACAGATACTAGAATCTTCCAAATCAATCCGAAAGGCAAAAAGAGAAATAAGTGGAGGTAAACAATGGATATTAGGAACCAAAGACTCGTCAGGAAAACGCACGACTACAAGGGACAGTATCATCGAAACTGCCACTAAGTACTACAAAGACCTATATACAAGCTCTCTTCAAAATCCCGTGTGGAACTACACATCATACCCCACAACCAACAACTCCCAGGTCGTTCCCCCTATATTAACCAGCGAAGTTCGGACGGCAATCAATGAATTGAGGAACGGAAAGACCCCCGGTGAGGATGGAATATACAACGAATTCTTGAAGCAAGCCTCAGACCACCTGATACCATCGATCACCATTATCTTTAACAAAATTATAGACGCAGAGGAAATACCAGACCAGTGGAAAACAAGCACAATAATCCTCCTCCACAAGAAAGGCACGAAAGATGACCTCAACAATTATCGACCCATAAGTCTCATGTCAAGTTTGTATAAGCTGTTTTCAAAAATAATCACTAGAAGATTAACGAAAATTCTGGATGAAAATCAACCACACGAACAAGCGGGTTTCCGCTCAGGATACAGTACTGCAGACCACCTCCAAATTGTGAGCCAGGTAATGGAAAAAGCTGAAGAATTCCATCAAACAGTGTATATTGCCTTCGTAGACTACAGCAAGGCTTTCGACTCGGTCGAGCATGAGAGTGTAATACAAGCTTTACACACACAGGGAGTCAACAACAAATACATCACCATACTCAACAAAATTTATAGCCAGAGCTGTGCCAAGGTGAAAACAGAAATCGAAGGTGAAACATTCCAGCTCCATAGAGGAGTACGTCAGGGAGACCCAATATCCCCTAAATTATTTACAAGCGTACTAGAAAGCACGTTCCGCAAACTACACTGGAACCAGGACTGTGGAATAAGTATAAATGGTAGCAGGTTAAGTAATCTAAGGTTTGCTGACGACATCGTACTGTTTGCCAAATCACCCAGAGAACTTCAGTCGATGCTTCAAGATCTATCTAACTCCAGCAGATTAGCAGGCCTCCGGATGAACAAGACCAAAACACAGGTAATGTGAAACGGACCGGCGACACCTATAACTGTAGATGGCACAGTACTGCAATATGTATCGGAATATGTGTACTTAGGACAAATAGTATCATTCCACCAGAAGACTGTGAAAGAAGTAAAAAGAAGGATTTCTCTCGCATGGAAGGCTTTTTGGTCCCTCAAGTTCATCCTCCTGGAGAAAACTCTCAGCAGAAAACTCAGAACCGAAACGCTAGAGACCTGTGTAATGCCGGTATTGTTGTATGGTTGTCAGACGTGGGCTCTCACTTCCAAACTTCGCTACAGTCTCCAAGTGTGCAAAAGAAATATGATGAGAAAAATCCTAGGCATATCGTTGAGGGACAGAGTTACAAATGAAACACTACAGTAGATGTCAGCAGTTACCGATCCTGCACTGCAAGCCACCAACACCAAATGGAAGTGGGGAGGCCACGTCGCAAGACTCAAAGATGACAGGTGGACATACAAGGCCACAATGTGGGACCCTCGTACTGGAAGAAGATTCCCCGGAAGACCAAGACAGAGATGGGCTAATCTCTTCAAGGAACTTGTAGGACGACAGTGGTCAACCAGAGCAAGAAATAGGAATGACTGGAAAGTCTTAAGAAGACAAGTGAACAGTGACTGAAACCAGTGCATATGCGACCGAAGTCTTACGAAGACAAGTGTATAGGACCGTAACAAGTGTAAGGACGTAAACTACAATGAAGTGCACAATGACCCAGACTAGTGTAAGTGGACAAAGACCAGGAATTGCATAAAAGCCCAAGAGCACAAATATCCCTCATGTGGAATAGCTCACCACATGTAGGTGTATTCGAGCTTACCCTCTTCGAGGAGGCCATTGCCCTTAACGGGACATTTAGGCTAATCATTTCATTTCATTTCATTTCATGCCAGGAAGCTGCAGTGAAACTACAGACATTTACCCAGGATATTGACAATTTTTTTGCAAATTATTTATGTATTATATTGCTAACAATTGGAATTTCCAGTTCATGTTCAATATTGATTCAATGTCATTATTACAATTATTTCTCTCATAAGAATAATAAAGTTCTAAAATATCTTGAAATATTTATATTGCTTAAAGGTACATATTCTTCCCCAAAAACTTTAAGTCAATTATTCTACAGTTGTTTATCGTAAATCTCAATGTAATGAATAAATAACATATTGACTGTTTAACAATATTAAAAGAAGTATTAACAAAATCATGGAAACGAGGGAGCTAAAAAGGATAATAACAAAACTAATAAGTTATCTTTCTGACCTTTTCTAAATACGTAGAAAATTTACTTTAAAAATATTACTTTATGAAAATATTACCTTATAGTAATATTACCTTATAAAAATAATAATATTACAGCTGAGAAATGTAATATTTAAACAAAAAATAGCGGTAGAATATTTTGCAAGCTATGAACTCCAGTATTAATTATGTAGGTGGTTGTGTATTTAAAAATAATTTCAGTGACTACTTCCCTAGATCCTGTGCAGCTTCAAACTCCAGTGTCCATCCTTAAAATTTACTTTCGGCACTTATGTTGCGCATTTTTCTACTTCATATTTCATAATGCTTTCCACTTTCCTGTCCACAGGATTAATTAAAATAGTTAGCAGTATACTGTAGACCTGCAGCATCTGCTGTAGTTTATTTCCAAACATAAATGGCTCATCTCACTCCACCATTCGAGACTTAGGGAATCTTTAAGGAATGGTTATACAATGTGTCCCCTTCTCATTGTTCGCTAATCCCAGTCAAATTTTCTTCTGATGTGGCCTGTTTGGCCATTTTTACACCTGGGTCAGAAGAAAGGACATATAACATATTATACATTAACAATGCGAGTGCAACAATTCAACTTGTAGCTCTTATAATAATAATAATTAATTATTATTATTATTATTCTGGCATTCGCAATGTTTCGCTTTAAGTTAAGGTATTTAAGTGTAATATAATAAATTATAATGATTACAATAAATTGTTTAACAATGAGGATCATCTATTGTTCAGTAATCTCTACGGTTAAGTAGCAGTAGGGGAGTGTTTTCTGCGTATCTCCAAGAACGGAGACTTTCATGTATTGGAATAAACTATACCTTGCCGATATCTGCCTCCATAGGATTAGCTTGAAATATATCGTCGTTTTCTAACCCAAAGTTATAGAGAACTGCAGCATCTAAAGGGCTCTCCAGCTAGGAAGATACTTGAGCGCGCATGCGCTCTTGGTACCGTTCAATGCAAACGTCCCTTCCACTCACTCTCCCCTCGCCTTTGGTGAACGTCTTCCTAGTCGGACTGCTCTCAGCGATGATAATTCCACATTCGGCTGGCTGAAATCTCATGGATGTAGTGAGATTATGACGTTTCTGCGTTCTACAATACGGTGTTTCATGTAAGGATTTATGAGCTTAATTATTTACGTTATTAAATGCTCTACTAGGTGTGGTTCTATTATTATTTATTAAATCACCTGCCACCATTTTAAAAACATCTGTACGGGAAATTCGTACTCCACAAAGATATTGTAGTCTTCGGGACAGAGCGAAGATCCTGTCAAAATTGTGTCGAAATGGTTCCACCATATCAAGCAGCATTTCTATATATAGCCTATCTTACGGAACCTGAACCTTTGTCTGTATTCGTGGGCATTGTGCAATGTAAATGGGTCTCTCCTCTCCTTAATTACTCTCATTTTTTGTATACCACCTTCTTCATCTCAATAAGTTATCCTCAGTAAGATCTATGTAACCCATTTAATGTGATGTATAACTCATAACTCACGCAAATGCCACAGAACACACTTACTAAACAATTTTACTCTACCCCCTGAGTTGGAGTAAATTTTTGCCTTATTTACTCCACAACTTACTACGTTAGTAACGTACTGTGTGTTGGAGCACTTGTGGAGTAAATTTATTTATTCCGGGAGTAAATAAAATTTTTACGTCTTTAGTTAATTATTCTAGGTTGGATGTCGCAGATTTCCTTCTCATCCACAGATTTGCTACAGCTTTAACAGATTGCAGATTTTTGTTTACTTTACTCCCGGTTGGTGATCACCGTCTTTACTAAAAGAGTACGTTACTAAAAGAGTAGCTTACTAAAGAAGTAAGGTTTACTAAAAGAGTAAACGGCATGAGTTTGTGCACGACACCCACAGTGTCTACTTTAAGATTTTGGTAAATAGGGGAAGTCCCTGTAATTTGGACCGCTTAACTTCCGACGACATAAAGTCATTGACTGTACTGAAAATTCTCAAAATCACACACACACATATACGGACCGGCTCACCGAGCGAGCAAACTTAGAGCCAGCCCTACGATCGGTAGGAGGCCCTTGCCCTAAAGGGATGCCAATGGGCTTATTTTATTTATTTATTTATTTATTTATACAATACACCGAGTATTAGAGCGAAAATAAATTGCAAGAATATGAAGAGAAATTGTTTAAAAATAATGTTTATAGCAAAATTTGTTTCCGTGTAATTTGAACGAGGAAGGTGTGTAATTTGGTCTGGTACACACAAACACTTAAAATATACGTTAGGCCTATGCTATTTATTATGGTATTCCTAACAACATATTTAAATATTATGTTATCTAGTCACTTTTCACTTATCTACTAAGTCACTTTTCAGTTATCTACTAGGTCACTTTTCACATGGAGAACAACAAGATCAATAATAATAATAATAATAATAATAATAATAATAATAATAATAAATAAATTTGTTCCCTAAACATAATACATATTATGTAATAGAACTCGTCATTATATAAAAGTATGAACATGATTCATTGAAGATTAATTTAAATATCTTCTCGTTGAGATTCTACAAATTCTTGAATTGAATAAAAAGGATTTAGCAATAACCACTTATGAAGTCTAGTTTTAAAAATCCTTAAGGGAAGACTAGTCAAGGCCATTGGCAGCAGATTGTATAATCTGAGTCCCTCAATTTTATAAGATTTTGAGGTTATATGGAGTCGATGATATGGTATGTCAAATTTTTTTCCATGACGTGTTTGGTATTCGTGTACACTATTTCTGATAGGAAAATTTACTTCATTTTTCTTTATGAAGATAAGTACATCATAAATATACAAATTTATGACTGTCAAAATTCTCTCAGATATAAATAAAGGTTTACAATGATCAAATTTTCTGGAATTTATTAATATTCTTATTGCTTTTTTTTGTATTAGTAAGACTTCATGCATACCCGTACCATTTCCCCAGAGCACCAACCCATATCTCATTACACTTTGAAAAAAAGCAAAGTATGAAATGCGTAGGTACTCAATTGGTACATGATTCTTTAGAGCTGCAAGTAAATAGATCACTCTAGATAACTTACTGCAAACGTAAGCAATTTGAGTTTTCCATGAGAGATGTTTATCTATATATATTCCTAACAATTTTACACTATCAGATACATCACCTAAAATATCATGTGTCGGTCTCAATGAGAAAAGAATACGTTGAGTTTTTTCAATGTTTAAAAAGAATCCATTAATTATAAACCAGTTATGTATTTCTTTAGTAGAATTCTCCACAATGCTGTACAAACATTCTACATTCTTCTCTATGTTGAGAAAGGTGGTATCATCTGCATATACTAACCATACAAGCTGGTGAATTATCTATTGTGCCTATGTCATTTATATTAATTAAAAAGAGAATTGGTCCCAATACCGAGCCCTGGGGGACACCAATGTTGATACATTTTTCATCGGAAAGTTGACCCTTTATATTAACTATCTGTCTTCTATTGTGTAAATAAGATTCAAAAATTTATATTTAATGACCTCTGATTCCATATCTTTGCATTTTTTGTAACAGTATGTTGTGATTGACACAATCAAAAGCCTTGCTTAAATCGCATAGAGTCCCATGAGCATAAGCTCCTTCCTCAAAAGTATCATATATTTTATCAACTAATGTGTCTATGGCCATTATAGTTGATTTGTTTGTTCGATATCCAAATTGATTTTCTTTAAAAAGGTTATTACATTCAAAATAGTAATATAATTGCTTTTTAATTAGATATTCCATAACTTTACCTATTGTTGGAATTATTGAAATTGGCTTGTAGCTTCTAACATCATCAGGATTTCCTTTCTTATATATAGGAGTAACTTTGGAAAGTTTTAGACATCCTGGAAACATACCTTCATTGAGACATAAATTAATACAATAAGTTAATGGCAATAATATACAATCTAATATTTCTTTAAGTAAATTTTTTGACATACCATAAACATCTTTCGAATTTGAGTTTTTAAAACAGTTTACGACATTTCTTATATCAGCACATGTGATTTCATTTATGATAAAGCCATTTCCTGGTACTTCAGTAGAGTTAAGATGGTCCAAAGCTGTATCAACGGATGGTAATACATTAGAAGATATTTTTATAACTGAGTCTACGCAAAAATTACTAAAGTCACTTGGTGTTATAGCATTACCAATGGTTGTTTTACTTCCACTTGTTTCTGACTTGATTACTTCCCAGGCAGCCTTACACTTATTGTCCGAAGTCTCAATAAAACGTTGATTAACATCTTTTTTGGCATTTTTTATACATCTTCGGTATTATTTTCTAAGTCTCCTTATTTCATTTTGTAAACCCTCATTTGGATAGAATTTATATATGTCCCTTAATACAATTAGTTTATTTTTCATTGTTTCAAGTTCTGGTGTGTACCTTTTCATTAATTTTTTATTTGTTTTTCTTAGATTAGGATTAATAGTTTTCTTTTTTACTGGACAACTATTATTAAATATATGTAAAAGAGAATCAAAAAAAGTATTGAAAGTATCTTCCGCTGATACTATTGAGGTAGATTTATACAGGGAAGTTTGCCAGTTAACATTATTTAACTGTTGTTTGAAATAATATAAATTGTCAGAAGTAATGATTCTTGTCTCAATAATTTCATTTTTGTGATGACTATGAGTTATTTCCCTATTGTGTATATCAAATAAAAGAGCATCATGATCAGAGAACCACACAGGTAAAACACTAAGTTTCGAACTCATACAATAAAAGTTTGTAATAATATTGTCCAAACAAGCATTTTTACGTGTGGGAATATTGTTTTTGAGATGATAATTCAGTTGTCTTAATAAGTTTTGAAATCGAATTAGTGTGTTACCTTGCGTAGTTACATCAAATTGAGCATTATAGTCTCCACATATAACAACATTAAAGTGAAACTGAGATACATACTTCAACAGCTCTTCAAATCTATCTAAAAATAGATTGACGTCACCAGTGGGTGATCTATACACACATAAAATTACCAAGTCGAAGGTTACTAGCACTACTCCTGTAGCCTCCAAATTTTTTTCCGAACAAAATTGATCTAAGTCTAGTTTCTTAAAATTGAGGGACTCAGTTAAATAAATTATTACTCCCCCATTTTTATATTCTTTTCTAGAGAAATAATTCCCAATTTGATATCCTTCTATGTTTGTATACTCGACCTCAGAATCAACTAACCAGTGTTCGCTTAAACATAGTAAGTCACTTTTAAAATCATGTATATATGAACTAAGTTCTAAAGTTTTTTGTCTTAAACATGATGATGATAACAACAATGATAATAGCAATAGTAAAAATAATAATTGTGATAGTGATATTAATAATAATAATAATAGGCCCTAATAATAATGACTATAATAATACTAATAATCATCATGTTCACATACATTGATAGTGGTAGTGACAATGATAACAATAATTTAATAATAATAGTAATGGTAATGATAATATTAATATTATAATTAATAATAATATTAGTAGTAATAATAATAATGTAAATTAAGTTGATGGTAATGTTAATAATAATTAAGTTTATTTTACTAAATACGTCCTTTTATTATCAGTTAATATATGTTCCTGCCATCTGCTACAGCAGTCCAAAATACACACTCAAAAGCAGTTCAAATTACACATCGTGTAAAGATTAAGTTAAAAAATTAATATTATAAAAACTACTATAGGCTACATGAAATAATTATATTGTAGTTGAACACACCTTGGTATTCCTCCCAACACTTGTACGAGGAAGTTCTCTTCAGAAACAAATATCCACTTCTCAATACTCTACTTCACAATGAAACAAGTTTACAGAAATGTGGACAATGATCTTTTCTTCTTCCCCCCTCGACGGAGGGTGTTAGAGGAACGATCTTTCGGAGGGTAAAGCTGTCCTTGGCGGAATTGCAAATGTGGTAAAAAACACTGGTCCAAATTACACGGACTCCCCCTATTATGAAAACCAACACTGGGGCCTATTGGTTGTGGAATGATCTGCCATCAAGCAGCGTCCTCCTTAGTAATATCTGCTCGCCATAAAAATAAATTAGACTGATTTTGCCCAAATGGTAACGATTTGCGAAATTAACACTGAATTGCACTGAATTAAAAGAAAAATAATATCAGAGGGAAATATCTGCAATGTGACGAATATACGGGTTTGCAAAAGACAGTTAAATTGTTTTCTGAAGAAAGAAAAAAAAAGCACACAAAACGGGCAGACGTTAAAGTTACTCCAAGTGTATGTTTGAAATCTCACAGGAAAAGCAGGTCTTAGAGGTCAGATGTCAGTTAGGTTAGACTTGAAGTTAGGAAAGAGTTGGCTTTGTCTCTCGCCCACTTCTTTCAATCTCAACCCCCGGCCATGTCGGTCCAACCCTGCTTTCTGTCCCCTTCAGCTGACATCATTCGTGTTGCGGAGACTGGCACTTAATTTGGCGACCCGTCACTAGAGGCAGTCCGGAATTACAACAGCTAAACACCTTAAGCCTGCTGTGTATTTCCACAGACAAATGCGAAATGCTATCCGCAAGCAACTCTTTATTTCAATAAAAACCGGGATCCTGTAGGGTTAATAGCTTTGGTATTCGTGATGGCTTCAGCTAAGTAAGTGACGGTCATGTAATAAAACATTAGTGAAGAGACCTAAGTACAAGTATTCAATTATGTAAGAAGACTACAGAAGTTTCTTCTTTTCTTCTGCAATTTATTCGTACAATTTGTCTGAGGGCAGTTCTACTTACTTCTCTAACATGTCTTGATTTTATATGTATGACACAAAATTATTATTATTATTATTATTATTATTATTATTATTATTGGAATGTAGTTTTTTATAAAACATACTTCTGATTGACTTTAATCAATGCACTATTATTAACTAATCTAACGAGCCTAACAACACATTTTTAACGTATCTTACATGATGAATTGCCTACTTCTAAAGACAAAATATATTCCACTAAATCCAACGTTCTCGGAGGATAGAAAATAATAAGCTATAATAAGTTATGAAATTTAATTAACATAATGACAATTTCTGTTGGACGTAAAATAATCAAACTGGGACCGGAAGTATTCTGTTAAAATGTAAAAATGAAGGATTAGTCTGTCACTTAGTTACGTGTAAATTTCATTCCTTTGATTTAAATATAACGTGATGTAGGCCTATTCACATGAGATTCTCTAGCTTGAAATATGTCTTGCAATTGTCTTACTTCACCTTCCACCATGAAGTGAGCAAACGAGATTAGGCTATAAAAGAGAAAGGTTTTCTGACACTGGCATTTGAGCCCATGACCTTCGATTTTCCGTGCCGATGTTCTACCAACTGAGCTAGCCAAAGTTCGATTCAAAGCACAGATGAAACCTCTATCATTTGGGTAATCGTGTACGAAAGAAAACAAAACTCATTTTTTTTAAAAACAATTGTGATCGTCTGGCAACCATTCATATTTAAATCAAATAAATAAATGAGTAGGTTATGAAGAATCTTCAAAGAATTTTTTATTATAATTATTTACATGTGTCTTCTGTACTCACTTTTGGAGAATAATTTAATACGTTTTCATGCAGAATTCCAATAAATCTGAATATGATCTCATACTACTACGATTCCCTTTTAATGCAACTTTCGATACGGTATTGAAAACAATGTTTCCGAGAGAATTCACATAATGCTTTAGTTCCACATTCGACGACAAACGAAATGTTTCGTTCCACACAAAATGAAACTCCTGAGTAGTAAGAGGCTGCGTTTGATGAGGTTTCCGCCGCGACGCCCGGCGTCGGTTTGCGTACGTACGCGTCTGCAGTTATGCCTTTTGCCAACGACGCCTGCAAACGCACTCTTACGCAAGGCTTTTTACCAATGTTGTTAAGCCTTTTTGCCAACGACGCCTGGAAACGCACTCTTACGCAATGATTTTTAGCAATGTTGTTAAGCCGTTATGCCAAGGACGTCTGGATATACACTCTTACGCAAGGCTTTTTACCAATTTTGTTACGCCCTTATGCCATAGACGTCTGGATACCCCCTCTTATGCAAGGCTTTTACCAATTTGTTACGCCCTTATGCCAGGGACGTCTGGACACCCACTCTTACGCAAGGGCTTTAATTGATGTTGTTACGCCCTTATGCCATAGACGCCTGGGTACGCACTCTTACGCGAGGGTTTTTTTTCCGGGACGTTCTGATTATGCACTTTTGCGCAAGGTCTGTTGTAGTTGAAAGAGATTTCGAGTCTTCCGCCGTGACGTCATCACATTCCATACATAAAGTCGTTACTCCACCCTATGACGTCATCACTATATAGCTTTCTTATGCATGTTAATTTTATATTTATATTTATTTAATAAAATCTAGTCATAGAGGTGGACTCGAACCATTCAAGTTGTCATTACTGGTTACCTGATTTTAACCGCGTGACCACGGTGACATTCGATGATCCAACCCTAACATTGTCCGATATATAATTCAGTTTTCCTCAGTGACGTTATGGTTATTCAATCTTGTACTTTCATAATTGTTTACTAGATGGCAGGTGTGTACCATGCTATTCACTAGATAGCGCTAGTTAAAAGTCATTACTTTCAGAATTATCTACTAGACGGCAGTTGTGTACCATGCTATAAGATAGCGGCTAGCGGTAAATTCAAAATTCAAAACATTGTCTCGTATAATATTCAGCTTTTCTTAGTGTTGTCATGTTATTCAATCTTGTGCTTTCATAATTGTCTACTAGATCGCGCTAGTTAACAGTCATTACTTTCAGAATTGTCTCCTAGAAAGCAGTTGTGTACCATGCTATAAGATGTCGACTACCGCTAAATTCAAAATTCAAAACATTGTCTCACATAATATTTAGTTTTTTCTCAGTGCTGTCATGTTATTCAATCTTGTGCTTTCATAATTATCTACTAGATCGCGCTAGTTAACAGTAATTACTTTCAGAATTGTCTCCTAGAAAGCAGTTGTGTACTATGCTATAAGATGGTGACTACCGCTAAATTCAAAATTCAAAACATTGTCTCATATAATATTCACTTTTTCTCTGTGAGTCATGTTATTCAATCTTGTGCTTTCACAATTGTCTACTAGATCGCGCTAGTTAACAGTCATTACTTTCAGAATTGTCTACTAGAAGGCAGTTGCGTACCATGCTATAGGATGACGACAACCGCTAAATTCAAAATTCAAAACATTGTCTCATATAATATTCAGTTTTTTCTCAGTGAGTCATGTTATTCAATCTTGTCCTTTCATAATTGTCTACTAGATCGCGCTAGTTAACAGTTATTACTTTCAGAATTGTCTTCTAGAAGGCAGTTGTGTACCATGCTATAATATGGCGACTACCGCTAAATTCAAAATTCAAAACATTGTCAAGCTTTTTGAAATTGTAAGAGTGGGGTAAGTCGAATTTTATATTTAATGCAAAACAGTGCTGTGTAAAACACTGGTTGCAATATTTGAATTTTGAAATACTACTGCTACTACTACTACTACTAATACTACTACTAATACTACTACTAATACTACTACCACAACCATCACCACCACCAGTACCATCACCAACACTATCATTTTGAAATACTACTACTACTACTGCTACTACTAATACTACTACCATCACCATCACCATCACTACTAACATCACAATCACCACCACCATCACCACTACCACCACCATCACCACCTCCACCATCACCATCACCATCACCACCATCACTACCATCACCACTACTACTAAAACTACTGCCACCACCACCATCACCACCACCACCATCAGTACTAGCACTACTACTAATACTACTCTGTCAATAATTAGTAGTAGTATAAATTTAACGTAGACACTGTTCACACAAAGAAGTTTCAAATCAGAATGAGATCCTGCAATTTTGCAACCAGTATTTATATGGTGCTAGGTTTATGACACTAGATCGTGACCTAATTTTAAAGGTGTCATATTTATGGCTATTCTATAACAGAAGACTTCCGGTAACTGTACTTTGTTTAGTAGTAAGGAGAAAATAGAATATAAAGCAATCGATAAGACAGTTCCCGTATGAAATGACGTGTTGTTATGGAATCATAGCTAAATGAAGACAACTGATAATAAATCTTGCTACAAGATCCGGAAATAATAACATATATAACGGTTATGCAATCGTGATTACAGAGTTCCGTATAAATGTTACGCTTGTATTTCAAGTAACCTTTACCTTTAGAGATGATATGATAAAGTATGACTAACATGTTCCGTTACAATAGTTAATTCTGACTTGTAGATAGAAAAAAGTTATGTTTTCCTTGTACTTCAAAGGAGTTTCTGATATAACCCTACATAGTTATGCATTCCAAAGACAACACAGCCCCGGAACTAGCACGCAAGGTTAAAAAGTTACTAGAGAAAATTGGATGCAAAGGAGAATTCAGGAGAGCAACATACATCGGGAAGGACTGCACTGGAAAAGGACTAACGAGGGTGGAATTTAACAGCTTTGAAGATAAAATTTCCGTAATGAAAAACAAAAACAAACTGAAAGGCCAAGATTGTTACATCGATAACGACCTAACAAGGCAAGAAAGAGAAATTCAGAGCTTCCTAAGAAGGCGTGCAAGAGAAGAAAAAGAGAAAGGAAAAGACACAAAGGTAGGATATCAGAAAATTATGATAGATAAGCAATGGTTAAACTGGGATGCCCTACCTCCGACTCAGAACACATAAATCAGAACGCGACCCACAAGACTCCCACAAATACAAGAACTGAACGGGAACTTACTGTAGGCACATTAAACGTAAATACACTAAGAACACAAAAAAGAGAAGAAGAGCTACAGTACGCATTGAAAGACATCAAATATGACATACTCGGACTAAGCGAGGTTAGGAAAGCAGGCGAAGCCATTGTTGAAAATGAAAACGAAGATATATTTTGCTATATTGGAAAAACGAAAGGACAAAGAGGAGTAGGATTCTTAATAAAAGAAGATATGAAGTATATGATAGAATAAATAATAGGAATATCTGAGAGAATAATAGTACTAATAATTAAGATGAATAAGCAAAAAATAACCATCATCCAAGTATATGCACCAACAGCTAAGAGCAGCGACGAAGACATCGAAGAGTTCTACCACCTTCTAGGAAATGCACTGATAAAATACAAGTCGGCTCGTAACTTCTTTATTGGTGACTTCAATAGTCAGGTAGGAAAGCAAGACCACCCAGGCGAAATTCCAGTAGGTCCCTATGGGTGCCAAACCAGAAACGAAAGAGGTGAAATGCTAGTGCAATTTGCCATGGAATACCAACTGAAAATTCTAAACACGTTCTTCAGAAAACCACCAAACTCCAAATGGACATGGCGACATCCGAATGGATCCACAAAGAACGAATTGGACTATATACTAACTGATAGCCTAAATGAGATAAGAGACATCCGAACCATACAAAACCTCAAATTCAGCACAGATCATAGGATGGTACAAGCCAAACTAACACTAAAAAGAAGAAGATATCAAAAGAACACAACACAGCACAATATCGAGGAAATAGATATTAAGAACTTCAGTAATCTATTACAAAACCAACTGAGAGATGTCAAACCTCAGTCAGAACAGGGTGTGCAAGAATCATATAACTCACTTGAAAAAACCTTGATCCAAGCGAGCAATAAAGCCCGAAAAGCTTCATATGGAAAGAGGACAAACCACAAACTAAATCCCAACACAATAGCACTAATAGAACGGAGAGAATACCTCAAACACACCAGGGACGAAAGCGAGAGGCATAAGCAAGCATACGCAGAAATTGATAAAGCAACAAAAAGGGAAATACGCAAAGATCTTCGCAAACACCGCCACCAAAAAGTAAAACAAACTCTAGAGTCTACTAAATCAACCAGGAAAGCAAAGAAAGAACTGGGAAACAGAAAACAATGGATCCTAGGTACACAGGGCCCACAAGGTGAACGAATAACCTCTAGAGCAGACATCATAACAGAAGCTACGGAGTTCTACAAAACCCTCTATACGAGCTCCCTCCCAAACACCGACCACAATCAATACTGCCTACCAAGTAAGGACAACAACGAAGAAGTCTTACCATTCCTATAGAGCGAAGTAAGATCCGCCATAGAAGAGCTTAAACACAGCAAAACTCCAGGTGAAGACTATATATATAATGAACTCTTGAAAGCAAGACTAAATCATATAGTAGCACCCCTCACAGAAATTTTTAACAAAATCCTAGACTCAGAAACCTTACCAACTCAGTGGAAAACCAGCAAGATAATTCTCCTGCACAAAAAAGGAGCAAAAGACCAACTAAATAACTACAGGCCAATAAGTCTGATGTCAAATGTCTATAAGTTGTTCTCCAAGCTACTAACAAAAAGGATCACGAGGACATTAGATGAAAACCAACCGGAAGAGCAAGCAGGCTTTCGCTCGGGCTACAGCACGGTGGACCATCTGCAAACAATCATACAGGTCATGGAAAAAACGGACGAATTTAACCTACCGCTATACATTGCCTTTGTCGACTACAAAAAAGTCTTCGACTCTGTGGAACACCCAAGTATATTCCAGGCACTGACTAAACATGGAGTGGAACATAAGTACATAAGACTAATAGCTAAATTATACGAGGACTCACATGCTACAGTGATGACAGAAAGAAAAGGGGAACCTTTCAAACTAAACAGAGGTGTAAGACAAGGTGACCCAATATCCCCTAAACTCTTCACCATCATGTTGGAAGAAATATTTCGTAAGATAAAATGGGGAAGCAAATTTGGAATTGTAATGAATGGCTACAGACTCGCCAACTTACGATTCGCTGATGATATAGTCTTATTTGCCAGAACGGCAGAAAGCCTTCAAGAAATGTTACAGGAGCTCAGTGACCGCAGTAGAATGTCCGGACTACACATGAACATGGAGAAGACACAAGTCATGACAAACAGACAACCAACACTCCTCATGATTAACGGATCAGATCTAAAATATGTGTCAGAGTACATTTACTTGGGGCAAGTTGTATCATTCCAAAACCATATGGGGAAAGAAATAAAGAGGAGAATCTCCTCAGCATGGAGAGCTTTCTGGGGACTGAAATTAATCCTGATGGACAGATCATTAAACAAAAGACTAAAATTAGCGGCACTAGAATCCTGCATCTTCCCTTCACTTCTGTATGGATGCCAGACATGGAGTTTGACATCAGCTCAGAAGAATAGCATAAAAACTTGCCAACGGAAGATGGAACGGAGGATAATGGGGATATCCCTCAGAGACAGAATTTCAACAGAAAGACTGAGAAAGATGTCAGGACTAACCGACGTGGCCCAGCGCGCATGCAGCCTGAAGTGGAAGTGGGGTGGTCATGTAGCGAGACTTCCAGGTACCAGATGGGGAAACATCTCTACTGTATGGGACCCTAGGATCGGCAAAAGGGAGAGAGGAAGACCAAGAACGAGGTGGGTAGATTTCTTCAGAAGGCGTGCCGGGGTACACTGGTCCAGCATAGCAAAGAACAGAGATGTCTGGAGAAGCCTACACACCGAGTTGCTGGAAGAAGTTTAGTGAAAGTGAAGTGTTTACCAAGCTCATATGGACCAGCTCACCATATGAGATTCTAACCGAGCTACCCCCTCATCAGAGGGAGGCCCTAGCCCTGAATGGGACACATGTGGCTCATTCATTCATTCATTCATTCAGTTATGTATTAACAACTAGACCTTTGTACCAGTTTGGATCTTAATCCTAAAGGTACGGAGTTGATAGAGAAATTCTCATTTCTGAACAGTATTTTATAATTCTGTCAAAAACCTATTGATATATATATATATATATATATAGACAGTTAGTTGATTTTTTTCCTAAAAGTTTTTTACATCGATAGTTGACAATTTAGGCTATGTACTAGTTCTCACCATTTATGCTTTACGTACAGACTTGATAAAAAATCATTTGAGACGATTTGATACAAAATTACATTGTAAACAGTATTTTATTGTTAGATGTACAGAATTAGTGTACAGAATTTATGTAGAGAGTTATACGTCGACAGTTTTATTTTACTTAACATATCAATATTACACACACACACAACCCTTAAGAGCAAATCTTTTGCATTTGTTTTTTCGAACACTCTTAGATTATGTTCTAAGAAGTTTTATCGTTGCTGTTGTGCCTGAAGCTGTATTCTAAGCTGAAATATGTACAAAATATACATATAAATAGAATGTATTTAGGAATCCCGAATGCTTTATCACTACTTTGTTATACTGCAGAAAAAAATTATTGAGAATGTGAAGACTTTTGAAAGTTGAAAAACAAAGTGTTTAAGATTGTTCGAAAAGCAATACATGAAAATCAATCGGACATGATATGTTTCTAATATTCTTGTGATGATCACGAACTTCAGAATATGTTTAACTATGATTCAACACTATCGTAGAAATATTTTATATGAAAACATTTTTTTTTCATACTAATACAGGTACAGAACTCGTCAGAGTCTAGTTTTAAATAACATATGAGATGTTAACTATGTGTTATGTCATGAGACATCAGAGCTATATCTGTCTTACGCTCGGGTTCAAAGCTAAAATTAGAGTGAAAGTGTGCGATACACAGTGCTGATAATGCATAAAGGTTGTTTAATTTTCACTGTGTTGTTTAAACATAATATTTAAGATTTTAAATAACATTTCTAATATGCAATGGAATTTTAACTGTGCAATTATTTTCGTCTCTAATTTTTTGGTAGACGTGTCGAATCATGTTTATGACTCATGGAGAGAAGTTAATTCCGAACACCCGTTAACGGTAAAAGGTGAATGAATCTCTGACGAATTGATACAGGACATTATATTTTAATTCAGGTCAATGAGTAATGGTGACCAGTATATAAACAGGTAAAAACATTCCAGACTTTATCATTGTTTTGTTTACTGCTAACGTGTGAGTGTCAAGAGTAACATTTTCATCATCCTCTCGGCCTTATACAAAGTCTCCTCTTCTATCTGGAAATAAACATTTAATTAGATATAATGCCTTCTAAACAGAAATAAAAAATCGTAAGTTATTTGTGAATCCTTTATTTGAACGAGTTATAAATTTTCAGTCAGTCCTTCATGCAGATCCTTAAACCAAAAAATGAGAGACGAAAATAATTGCACAGTTAAAATTCCATACAACATTAAATTCTCCAACTGACTCAAGATCCCAGTATACCACCAGGCGTTCTCAATATGAGATACCAGCACGTTGCCATGGTAGCTCAGTTGGTTAGAGCATCGGCACGGAGAGCCGAAGATCCTGGTTCAAATCCCGGCTATGGCATTGAGTTTTTCATTCTGACTTCACGTGTCCATCTTACCCTACACACGGCCAGTGTGAAAGAATTATCATTCCAATATATTGTGTGTTTCAAAATGCTAACAACTTTACAAAATAACATTACAATTTTTTAGATTTGTATGATAACTTTTTTGTTGTCGTCTTCTAAAACAATGGTGATGACTGGTAAAATTCTGACAAGTCTGTCATATCATAGGTACCGACCGTTTCTAGAAAACATTAATATTGGTTTAGATATTTGCAAATTTATAAAAAGAATAAAAATATAATTTTGGAAGGGACATATAATCTTTCATAAGTAGATTATGCAATTGTGACTTATGTGATCTAAACTTTCTTCTTGATAATAACTAGGTTTTTATAAAAGGTATTTTAGCCTTTTATTCTCATGGAATATACCTTTTTAGGCTTTAAACAAGTGATTTTTGCCGTTTTAATAGAACATATGAACACTAATATTAACACCGAAAATTGTATTATAATTTTCAAGCAGTTAAAGTAGTTCTTTTACAAAATAAAGGAGTAAGTATTCCATATATCGGCACTCGAAAATAGCATAAACAATTGAAATGTTTACCCTTTAATGATACAAATATTCTTTCTTTTTGTAGTATTTTAATGAAATATCTGGAGTGTCACGAATTGCTTCCTTTAAGCCACGTACGGTTGGTTGTCGTTCCTTGGCCTTCGTTGGCCCTGTGTGTACGGGAGGCAAATCAGAGCCAACGAATTCGTTGGCCTTGGTTTAGGTTAGGACTTATAGCAGTAACATCAAAAGGTTGGCGTTGGGTCCCCTCTCCTGGTGAAGACGTAGTATAGTGTAGAATCCCTTGGCCCCAACCCCTTGGTTTGATGTGGACGAGGCCGAACTCCAACGCGTAGGCGACCAACATACACCCCAATGCATTGGTTGCCGTTCGTTGGTCTTCGTTAGCTCTGTGTGTACGCGGCTTAATATACTTCTCTGTCGTTGGTCAGCAACTTGTTATTCCAAAGTTGAAACGACAATGGATTAGTTGCAGATTTCAAAGTATTGCAGACGGCTCAATTTTCATTTCTTGCGACGGCGAGCGACACATTTTCGAGTTACAAAGACAAGCGACATATACATTGTTAAATTCAGTGCGATGCATAAATTTATGTTTATTATGTCTTTTCTTAAAATGCACAAATTCACATATTTATTTTCCTTTGCATTGATGGGAAAATCTATTTAAAAATCGTGTTTTTCTGAAAAAGTCCTCTTTAGCACGTAGTTGTCCAGCAAAAGTCCTCTTTAGCCCCTAGTTTTTCAGCAAGAGCCCTCCTTAGCCCCTTTTAGGCCCTTCAGTCCAATTTAGCCCTTTTTAGGTTCTATAAGATTCATATAGGCCTATTAGGAAGCAAGTGGCATGAAACTGGAAAATATGTTTAGGAAGCTGAGGGAAAAATAGGTTAAAACCTATAAATCCGGGCATTAATAATGACCACTACTAGTAGTGATATTACCATTACCCTTTTCAAAATTACTCGACATTCTGTCAAATTTGTTACTTTGGTGTGTAGATTGTGTAAATGGCCGCCAAATTTATTGTTTATTAATTTTTTATTGTTATAATCGATTGCTTATGCATCACATTCAATATAAGATTAATTATTAGGCTATTGCACGCCTATATGGGAGCCATCTATAGTGTAATAAAACTTGAGGTACCGGTATGACATGAAATTGTCGCATTTATGAAAAGTATCCATTTAGTCTGATAATTTACGTTAATTTGCCCATCATGTAAAGAGTACTGTCATGACATATTGACAAATTCGTCAGAAATTACATAATTGTCGTATATGTCACACTTAACGAGTTTTATGACAAAGGGTCCAGATGTAGAAATTAATATCATGGAGATAAGAGTTTCATTTTTTAAACTGCGAAATGCAGATTGCTTTATTTATTTATAATCGCTATGGATCCTTGGTAATTGCAAAGACGATACAATCTTCATTTTATTAATTTGGTGTAAGTTATGAGACTTAAACAAATAGCCTACAGAAGACTAAGTCACTGCTTCGCCCCAATGTTGGCTTTGTCTAGTTATTAGGAATTAAATAGTGGACGGTGTGTGAGGAAAGGAAAGTGGAGTCAGTATTGTATTGATGCTGCGTGCATGAGTGATTTGAAATAATTCGCCTTCAGCTGATGCTGTTGTTGTTGAGAATTGAGTGGAACGACTTGCAATAGAAACAAGCGAGGGAGTATGTGGAACATTACGCCACCTTATCTTTCTGCAGTGAAGACAACCAGGACAGGATATGAAAGTCCTCATCCACATCCATTCCTACTCTAACCTGCAAAATTTCGCACATCAAATGTTCTACAGTCAAGTATTTTTAACTACTTCATTTGTATAAGTGTTCCAGTCTATTTAAATTGCATAATGGGCCATAAATATAACGTACTGCTCTAGGTTTATTAAACCTATTAGACTATCTGTTTCCTGCATCTTGACATAGCACAGTTTTAAGCTGAGAGAAGGGTGAGTTTTGGTGAATAATTAGGATATTTAAAAAAAATGCTTAAAATATTCTGTGATATGTGTAGAATACAAAGCATAACAATTTGTGAATATTTGTACACTACTTATGGGGTATTGAGAAGACACTTTTAAAGATCCTGCACCTCCTTTTTTGAGTGCTGATTATAATTATCACTTTGCAACAGACATTTTATTATAGAGATAGGCCTACTAATAACTAGAGTTCGGATGTTCATGACATGTCACTTTTTTACCCTGACCTCCATTCTCGCCGCAAACACAAATTAAACACGAATTGCACACTTGTTATCCTAATCGGGCAGTTTTTATTTTGCATATAAAGTCATATTTTGATCATTTTCTTGGTTGTGGTGATATTTCGGTCATATTTGTAATCAACGTCATAATATTTCAGTTATAAATTCGGTAAAAGAGCACAATTATGCAGTATGTGCACTAAAGTGTCGACTTATTATTATTATTATTATTATTATTATTATTATTATTATTATTATTATTTATTTTTTATTTTTTTCGAAAAAGAGACTAGTATATTTTGGCTTGACTGTAACTGAAATGTGAAGGGACAATAACAAGTAATAGCAAAATTACCACTTCTTGTTTGTTGTTAACAACTTCCAACAGACATATTTTAAAAATATTTTCAGTTCAAATATTAAGTGGGATCTGAAAACATTAATAGATTAGAAGTTCTTTACAAGTAAAACTGTAAATCACCTGTAAAATTGTCAACAAGTGATTATCTGGTTGAATTAATGTGATGTGATGTGATGATGTGTGAAGTTTTAAATTGGAACATTTATTTTTAGAAAAAACTTTTTATGAGGTCAAATTTAGGATTTTTGGGTCGTATTTAGTCATTTTTAAGGTCATATTTTCCACTTTTTTAGGGCATACACATCCGAACCCTAATAAAAGAGAACTTTGATATCACTGAAAATGTTTCATTGGTTACAGTTTTTGTGTACATTTTGCTAATAGTTTTCACAAATTTTGTAATTATAATTGTAAAAACTAATTAATAGATATAAATGATATGAAAATAAAAATTTGGTTGGACATGTGATAGGCCTACTTGTTTTACACATTCTGGATACAAATATTACAATAAAAGAATTTCCTTCCCAATTTCGAAAAAAAAACAGATTATGCATTACTGTAAAACTATTTTCTTCGTAACAGTAGTAAGCAAATAAGAAATATAAATTATAGGTCGACACAAATTTCATTGGACATGAGATTACATTTATTCATACGTAAACCCACGAGAGTTGAATTTATTAAGACTATTCCATGAATAAAATGTAACGGATTATATAAATAATAATTACTTTCGGTGCTTTGTTGTATAAAAAGGAAATTAACAGTTGTGTGTTCATTGCATACTGTGATTCATCCATCCATGAATCGATTCGAGTTACCTTGATGTAATCAGTGCTACCAATGGTGCATATAAGACATAGTTAACTTCATTCAGGTAAGCTAACAGCAGAACAGAATAAAATCACACGAACTGGCTTGCACCGAATCGAAACTGTGTTCTTAATCAATGTACATTTCTATTATTTCAATTTCCAAACAAATTATGTTGTATAAAATAATCTGTTTTCGTACCGCTTAGTGGCAACATCTGACTATTAATCACTGCACACTGATATTCGCGTCTCCAGTAACGAGCAGACGATTTTATCACGATAAAAAACTACCCTCGCGATTCCTACAAGAATATTGCAAGATAAACGGTCGCGATTGGTCTATATCCGAGGAATTGCTAAACGTTATTGGTCAATATCAAACACGCGGCGTATGAGTTGAATAGTCCATATAATTCTACCTAGAGTAAGATTACCTCCACAACGTCTCTGGGTTTTTACGTATATACCTTAGGAGCGAGTCTCACCGCTCGTAGAGTTCCTGGCTAGGGGAGGTAGCTGCACCCTGATTGGATCAGCTCTCCTATCCCACTCCACGTGTTGTCTGTCTCTCTCGCAGCGGCATCACCCCTCCACTCAACTATTATTGTATTTTCTACGACTGACGACGACATGCTGCATGATGTTCACTCTCTGCCCAGCGGTAGCTTACTGATCTTACGCGCACCGAATTCGCGCATCTCTGTAACGAGACGTAACGAGAAGCTCGCTGGCTGGGTTTGTCTTCAAGGCCAGAGACTTTGTGGGAATAATCCAACTCTACTTGAACACGAATATGACAGTAAAAAGATTTTGATCCTTCCGGATTTCAAGAAAATTATAATTTTACATTAATGTAAAACAATTTTGCATAATAGTAGTAACCAACAAAAAACATAAATTATATGCAAATAAAAATTTGATTGGAAATGAGATGCATGTTTTCCATTTAATTCAACCCTCCTAAAGACGAATATGACAATGAAAGATTCTGGTCCTTCCAGACTTCGAGAATATTCAAATTTTACATTAATATAAGACAATTTTCTGCGTAGGCCAATAGTAAGTTAGTAAAAATATAAGCAATATAAATTATATGGCAACAAAAATTTGGTTGGCGTAAGATACGTGTGTTTAATGTAATTTAAATTAAGTAATTTAAATTTAAGTTCCAAAAGAGCTAAAGATTGCTTTAGGATATAGAGAAACAGAGGTACTACTCCTACACTTAGGGTGGCGTGCACCAAACTCATGCCATTTACTCTTTTAGTAAGCCTTACTTCTTTAGTTCTAACTACTTTAGTAAGCTACTCTTTTAGTAACCGTACTCTTTTAGTAAGGACGGCGTGCACCAACCAGGAGTAAACTAAACTCGGCGGCTTTCAACATAGAGGAATATACTAAAGAAGTAAAAACTTTATTTACTCCCAGAGTAAATGAACTTACTCCACAAGTGGTGGAGAGCACCAACACGGAGTACGTTACTAACGTAGTAAGCTGTGGAGTAAATAAGGCCAATATTTACTCCTACTCAGGGGGTGGAGTAAAGTTGTGGAGTAAGTGTGTTCTGTGGCATTTGCGTGAGTTATGAGTTACATATCACATTAAATGGATTACATAGTTCAAACTGAGGATAAGTTATTGAGATGAAGAAGGTTGTATACCAAAAATGAGAGTTGTGGCAGGTGATTTAATAAATATTAAGCGAACCATACCTAGTAGGGCATTTAATAACGTAAATAATTAAGCTCATAAATCCTTACATGAAATTTTGGCGTTTGGAAGAAACGATGTCAGATTCTCACTACATCCATGTGATTTCAGCCAGTCAAATGTGGAAATATCATTGCGGAGAGCGATCCAACTAGGAAGACGTCCACCAAAGGTGAGGGGAAGAGTGAGTGGAAGGGACGTATGCATTGCACGGTACAAGGAGCTCATGTGCTCTTAAATATCTTCCTAGCTGGATCGGCCTTTAGATGCTGCAGTTCTCCCTAACTTTGGGTCAGAAAACGACGATGTATTTCAAGCTAATCATATGGATACAGATATCGGCGAGGTATAGTATATTCCAATAAATGAAAGCCTCCGGTCTTGGAGCTACCCAGAAAACACTTCCCCCTGCTACTTAACCATAGAATTACTGAACAATAGGTGATATTCACTGTTAAACGATTTAATGTAATTATTGTAAATTAATTTTATTACATTATACTTCTATAGCTTAACTTAAAGCACAACATTGCGAATGCCAGATTATAATAATAATTATAAGAGCTAAAAGTTCAATAGTTGCACCCGCAGTGTTAATGAATAATATGTCATTTTTTCTGACCCAGGTGTAAAAAATGTCCAAACAGGCCACATCGGAAGAAAATTTGACTGACTCTGGGATTAGCGTACATTGAGAAGGGGACACATTGTAAAACCATTCCTTAAAGACTCCCCAAGTCTCGAATGGTGGAGTGAGACGAGACTTTCATGCTTGGGAATAAACTATAACAGATGCTGCAGGTCTATAGTATGCTGCTAACTATTTAATTAACCCTGTGGACAGGAAAGTGAGAAGCATTATAAACTATATAGAAAAAAAATGCCAACATGAGTGCCGAAAGAAAATTTTAAGGAGGGGCCCGGAGGTTGAAGCTGCACAGGATCTAGAGAAGTAGTCACTGAAATTATTTATAAACACACAACCATCTACATAATTATTATTGAAGTTCATATCTTCCGAAATATTGTACCACCATTTTTTGTTTAAATATTACATTTCTCAGTTGTAATATTATTATTTTTATAAGGTAATATTTTTTAAGTAAATGTTCTGTGCATTTGAAAAAGGACAGAAACATAATGCCCCTTATTAGTTTTGTTATCCTTTTTATCCCCCCTTTTTCATGATTTTGTGTAATACTTCTTATTAATATTGTTAAACAGTCAATAAATATTAATAATTCATTATAGTGAGATTTATGATAAACAACTGTAGAATAATTGATTTATCGTTTTTGGGGAAGAATATGTAACTTTAGGAAGTATAAATATT
Source organism: Ectobius pallidus (assembly GCA_964059195.1). Taxonomy (NCBI): domain Eukaryota; kingdom Metazoa; phylum Arthropoda; class Insecta; order Blattodea; family Ectobiidae; genus Ectobius; species Ectobius pallidus. The sequence goes on from CAXKWD010000004.1 coordinate 135,746,953, forward strand.
TTAATATATTTTAGAACTTTATTATTATTATGAGAGAAATAATTATAACATTGACAGTGAATCAATTATGAAAATCAACTGGAAATTCCAATTGTTTGCATTATAATGCAGAAATAGTTTGCACAAAAATTGTAATCACAGTACCCATACGTAGGCTACTAAACTGAAAATATTCAATTGAAGGAATTAAAATTAGTAATGAATAAAACATTATTATTATGTTAAAACATGAAGATTGTCATTAGTAATATTTGGAACAACCCAAATTCATATTCATTGTTTCAGCGAACCTTTCCTTTTCATTATCTGGCACTTGAATAATAGTGGCAATTGAAATGCACGTGTTCTGCTGCGCTGCACTAACGTTTCTGCTCTGTTCTGCGCAGAATTCGACTACTTCTTTAGTAAAAATCGCTTACTACTTTATTTACAACTAAAGAAGTAACTATCAATTGAGCTCTCCAACACCAACTAAAAGAGTAAGTTACTAAAAGAGTAGCACTAAAGTAGTAAATTTAGGAAGGGAACCTTACGTAACAAAAACCGGTTTGTCTGTCTCACTCTAGCACATACATTAGTATGACTTAAGAGTGAGACAGATGTACTGGTTCTTATTTACTTCAGGTATCCGTCTTAAATTTACTACTTTAGTAAGATTTACTCTTGGATGGTGCACGCCACCCTTAGCCAATGTTTTAATCTATCAGCTTTTACCACAAAACGAATTTTATTGTCTTTTGGCAACATTGGATCATATTATCCTCTTGAACGCGAATATGACAATAATAACAATTTGTTTCTTCCGGATTCCAAGAAAATTTCATTTTTACATTAATGTAAAACAATTTTCTGCGAAATAGAAGTAACCAAATAAGAAATAAAAATTATATGGCAATAAAAATTTGGTTGGACATGAGATACAGTATATGTTTTCTATGTAATTCAACCCTCTTGAACACGAATATGACGATAAAAAAATGTTGTTCGTTGCATTTTTTCGAGATAATTCAAATTTTACATTAATGTTCCAGATTTCGACAAAATTCAAAATTTACGTCCGGAACTAAAAGAAAAATTCATATTTGTGTTCAGGAGGGTCGAATTATATGAAACGTATACCTAACGTGCAACCAAATATTTATTGATACATAATTTAATATTCTTGTAGTACAGAAAAAAAATGTTAGGGATCTCTACAAGGGAATAAACGAGTTCAAGAAAGGTTTTTAACCTAGAATAAAACATAATTAAGGACAATGATGGCACTATATTCACGGCTTCGAACAATATTTTGAATAGGTGGAAATATTTATTTAATCAGTTATTAAATGTACATGGAGATGTAAAAAGTGCAGAAATTGAAATATTCACTGCAGGGCCATTGGTTGCTGAACCAACTATAACAGAAACAGAAACAGAAACAGTTATATGTATATTAAAAACACACCCCTCCAGGCGTTGACCAAATTCCAGCAGAATTAATTATGGCAAGTGGGGATAGATTAAACTCAGACATCCATAAATTCATTCTTATGATTTGAGGAAAGGAGGAATTGCCAAAGGAATGGAAAGAATCTATCATTATACCGATCCATAAAAAGGGAGATAGGGTCTAATGTAATAACTATCGAGGAATTTCTCTCTTATCAACATCATACAAAATTCTAGCTAATGCACTGCTGTCAAGATAAACCCCATATGCAGACGAAATCATTGGAGATCACCAATCTTGATTTAGGCGAAACATATCAACCATTGATCATATATTTTGTATTCGCCAAATCTTGGAGAAAAGTGGGATCACCAGCTATACATAGATTTTAAAAAAGCATATGATTCAGTTAAGCGAGACAAATTGTACAATACCCTCATTGAGTTTGGGGTACCAAAGAAGTTAGTTAGGCTGATCAAAATGTGTCTAAATGAAACCTTTAGCAGAGTCAGGGTAGGGAAATTTTTATCAGATAGGTTTGCCATTAGAAGCGGCTTGAAGCAAGGAGATACACTATCACCTTTGCAATTTCGCTTTGGAATATGCCATTAGGAAAGTTCAGGAAAATAGAGTGGGTCTAGAATTAAATGGCAGTCACCCAATTTTAGCTTACGCAGATGACGTTTGCTTGATGGACGATGGCATAAACACAACCGAGAGAAATACAGAAAGTCTCCTCGATGCCTGCAGAAATGTTGGTTTGGAAATCAATACAGAAAAAAACTAAGTATATGGTCATGGAACGTCAAAATAATGTCCACAAAATATTAGAATAGCCGGTAAAACGTTCGAACAAGTGGAAAAATTCAAATATCTGGGAGCAATAATTACAGACACAAATAATATTAAGAAATGGTCGCTTACTCTTCGGGAAGAACATAATCTGAGATTATTCGAAAACAGGGTGCTTTGGAAAATATTTGGCACTATGAGATGTGAAAATGGGGACTGGAGAAAAGTGCATAATGACGAGCTTCATGACCTGTAGGCCTACTCTTCAGCAGATATAGTAAGGGTAATTAAATCACGGTGGATGAAATGATCTGAACATGCTTCGCGCATGGGGGAGGAAAGACATATCTCGAAAGTATTGACTGGGAGACCCGAAGGGAAAAGACCACCTGGAAGACCTAGACGTAGGTGGGTGGACAATATTAGGATAGATTTAAGGGAAGTAGGATTTGCGAGAGATGATTGGCTGGAGTTAGCACAGAATAGGGTTGAATGACGGGCTCAGGTAGGCTACAAGCGAGGCAATGAACCTTCGGGTTCCATAAAATAGATAATATTCCTTTAGCTTGCTGAGGAATTGTCTATTGCCATTGAGTAAGTAAGTAAGTAAGTTAGGCCCACTACTATTATGCAGAAAATTGTTTTGTATTAATGTAAAATTGGAATTTTATCGGAACAGACAAAATATCAGAATCGAATATCAAATTAACCTTAATTTTTTTTAATGACGAGTTTCTGGTTATACATCTTACTCGTACAAGCGAACAAGATACTAATCCCAGGAATAGACTTTTTTCGTGTTGATTATGGGATTTGTTCTTTTGTGTTAAGAAAATAAACTCTGTTTATTTATTTCAACTTTTTAAGAATATTTTTAAAACACTAGCATAACTTTGTTTACTGTATTAACGAATTGGAGATAGGCCTATCTTTGTCAGTAAACAAACAACACAGCATTGACTTTAAGTTCGTTTACACTACTTGTGAACCGTTCCAAAAAAACTTTATTTTTTAACTACTAAGGCCCGGCTATTCTTATTGCAGCCATTTCTGCAGATATTTCTAATTAATTTATTACTTGACGTTTTGGTTTTCATGCCCTATACCGTATAATACCACAAATTGGTTTTTTATTGTATTTTTGTGGAAGGTTATAGACATTGTCTTCTTCCCTTACTTCCAGAAACCTATCTAAGTAAACATAAGGGATGTGAAATGTTCTTATGGGTTCAATACGTACATTAGCAGTGCTATTGATTTTTTTATAGCGACGAACCGGACATAAACAAATAGATGGGTGTACGCCTACTAATGATCCGCGATGAAAAACTTGGAGATGAAATCTAGGAGATGAAATTTGAAGGAAATGAAATGAAATAATATTTCTCTTCAGATGTTTTTGTTGACTGGGAAGACATTACACCACAAGAACAGAATATCAATTTGGCCAACAATATCTGAGGAGGTTCCATTCAAAAACATGTTTGTCCACTCACAAACAGAAATGAGTTATCTATGGGAATGTGAGGTTAAAAGGGATCCACAACTTCAGGAAAAGCTTTTTTTACCAAAATGTTGCTAGTCTCACAATGATACACAGATTGGCGAGGATTATAGTGTTTTCTTCAAAACTAGGTACTGTACGTCCGGTACTTTCTTATTTTCAAAACTTCATTAGTCCAACGCCGGTCACAATACACAATCTTCCTGCAGGAGAAAACTGGCATGAAAATGAAACAGTAGGTTTGAGATGGTACAAACCACTATGAAGATGGTTAATGCGATTGTGATTGTGAGGATGATATCGGGGACACTGTAAAAGTGATTAATTTTCTAATTTATTATCAGGCATATTTTTGTAGATAATTTCATAAAAAATAGTATTTGTATTATGTTATTGAACAGAACAATAAGAAGTAAATTCTGCCATCACTGTCATGTTAATATTTATGGGATGAAGTTGATAATGATAACCAGATTACATCCGACATTCGTCTTCAAGGTAAGGAAAAATCTCCACCTAGGTAACTTGTTCCGACTAGCAATCGAATCGAGTGGTTTAATTAATGAAAACTGTGACATTAAATCAATAATCATATTTCTGAAACAAACCTTTTCATGCACTGTTTGCCCTTGTTTGCTCTGGATATCCTCCACTGCATTCTTATGGTAGCCTAAATGAGAATAATTAATTGTAACTGTAGGTTAAGTAAATATAAAGAAGGCGGATTAAAGAACTGAAACATCTGCATCGGATCGACATAAATAAACTGGGAGAACTTGTAGTGAGAAAGATTTTAACGACCACATTGCGAACATCTATACACAATGTCCATGCATTTATTGACAACGTTAATATTTGTACATTAATTGTTCCGTACATTATACGAGTGTTATTCATTGTGTAATATTTCTCCTGTTTTAAAGGTCTACAGTATATTGTCCCTGCTTGCTTCACAGTATTCCCGACATCGTGCAATAAACTCCTAACATTTAATGAGCAGAGCAATAAGAAGTAAATTCTGCCATCACTGTCATGTAAGAATAATAATCTTCTCTTAATTTTTTGTTAAAAGGGTTATTGTATTTTCCATCTTCGTTCATTTCCCAGAACTTGAAACAACTTTTTTTTGGCGAACGACAGCTTATTTATTTTATAATATAGCCCTATAAAGCTTATTCCTTTCTTTTATAAAGTTGTTTCGGTGGGTTTTCAATTTATTTTATTTGATCTGCGGCCCGACTTTGTGAAGATTTACCTGTCGTATGTGCCATCACCATCATCGTGTGTTACAGCTGGAGAAGATAGCAGTCTCCGAGGCTTGTGGTGTATTTTATTGCAGTCGTAAAGCTTGGAAGAAGGGATCAGACTTCCGTCGTGCTTTTATTTTCTTACTTATCTCAACCTTATAGGCAAAACCTTGCACATACCATTAGTATTGAGAAACAAATATGAGATGTGACTTGCCAGCATGCCATGGTTACTATATAAATGCTATTCAATTAGGGTATTATATTTCATAGGCGTAGACTAACACGAAATCATGTTGTTCATAAACTTAGGCCTAATCATAATGCTCATCATCATACTATTATTATTGTAATTATTTTATAATCATTACTAATTGTCCTTCCACATCGTAAAGGTACAACGGATCTTATGGAGAATCCGCGCGCTTAGGCCAGATATGTATGTTTCCTCTGTATAACCAAAGTGAAATAGGAACGTGCATTTCTAAATGAAATTTAATGAAAAACTTGACGGTAGAAACGAAATATTTGTATTTTCGTTGCCTTTTGTTTATATAATAAAAATTGAATTTTTTAAACGAAAATGTTCCGAACATTAAAATATATGCCTATAGTCTACCGCATTAAATTGAAACAATTTCGACAAAAAAAACCCTCAATTATTCATTTCATGGTTCATAGAATTTACCAATATTTTAAAATTATTTATTATAAAAAATTGATTGTGAGACAAGGTGGGTGTATTTTCCACTGGAAAATATCGTCGCTGGCTAAATTTCGTTTCGTCCACATAAAAACTTCCAGTTGTCAATTATTTTTCATCATGATTCACAAGTTCCCCGAAGTATAGTCTATATCCATGTAAAGTCATCGCGCCCAAACGAACCCCAGTCGGCTACAAAGAGAGCGGAACGCTTTTAAGTCTGACCACTTCCCTCATCTGGAAAAGATTATTAGGGTCTACCCACCCCTAAACGCTTTTAAGTCGGGCCACTTCCCTCATCTGGAAAAGATTATTAGGGTCTACCCACCCCTAAACAAATGCGGTGGTCCCTGCCACCAGGTCAGGCCTTGTTGCAATGTCACTTGTGTTGTTTCTCCAGATTTGTGGAAATCAGCTGCAAGGCTTTTAAACTGTGACAACAATGCGCATCTTTTGCTTAGGCACGCGCAACATTTCCCTTCCTTCCATTTCGGCTTTTCAACCCCAAGATGTTTATGGAGGTGTTTATGGAGGGTTTGGTCAGGGGCGGGGTTGAGATACTGTATTATCCTTTCTCAGGCGAACAGCGCGCGACATAGCGGATTCCTGAGAAAAATTTATATTTATTTCATACTCCTGAACATGAGCAGATTTGTTGCTATTTCGTAAAACACTCCTTGACAAATAATTTTAAGTTAATCTGACAGTGATAAGTTTGCTTATTCTATAATAAAAATGATTTTGCTTGCTTATTTGATCATTTTGGATTAAAATTTTATTCAAAACTGTCACTTAAAAGTATTTATTTCACTTCTGAGCGTCATTATTAACGGTTTCATTTATTTTGTCAGCTAATGGAATTACTGAAAAATCCGGCTTATAAAACACTTTTTAGATTTCTAAAAAGCAGTGAAGACTCAGATATTGAAGAGGAATTCGTTCACAGAAGCAGGAACTTAACACAAAGAAAATCTGCGGATGACCTTGCTTTGGGCCTACATACCGTAACAGTCGTGAATAAGATAAGATTTCTACAAACTAATAATTTATTTGATTTTCATTTTGCTTCCTTATTTTACTGTTATATTTTGCATATAAATCCACATGGCACAACGAGAAGGATATTCAACACCGAGCTTCATGTGACGGTGAAGGCAGCTTGTGCTGTGCATGTGCCAAAAAACTGATGCTATTTAATGACGTATACCATGATCGTAAACACGGGACGAGCGCGGCGTAAAGACCTCGTTTGTTGCTGTCTGAAGAGATGTTCACAAAGAAATCCTTTCGTTTCATTCTGTGTCGTGTTTACATTGTCTCTGCCTGGAATGTCTCTAACTGCAGAGACAACGATAAGCGTCATCTCCACATTTGGTCCGGAGTGACGACCCTGCCTGCCATCATAAGACGAAACACATGTCTTCGCACAGGAAAAAATCCCATTCTCTCGCGCAGAATACTGTGAAGATTTATTCACAGGTAATATAACGAGATTTTATTGAGAAAATCCGTACCTCGCGCTTTATTATTATTGTGACTATTTAGGAATAAGTTACTCACAGAATGAAGCATGTAATGAATAATCAAAACCACAGAAAATAAATGAAACCTATTCGTGGCATTGTCAGGAGGATAGCCTATGGCGAGACAATGGGCAATATCCATAGTTTTATCGGCAATAGTTTCGCTTCGTGATACTTCAGCTTTTTTATTTTTTTAGATTTACCTCGTTCCTATAGTCTAATGAAATCGTATAATTAACATTGTAATTTTATCATATGAGTTTAAAAATATTTCAACACACACAAAAATATTTTTATATACCTGACTTTCATATTTCCTTTTTGCTCATAGCCTATGCAGGTTTTATAACAATGCCCAGTCGCCGTGTTATATAATTGTGTATTATCAAAGACACTACAGTATGAAGATGTGTCAGGGTCCAGTCCTTGTGAACTTATCGTACATAAAAAAACAAGTGTACTTAGATACTATAAAACGAAAGTGACAAAATCAAACCTATAATTATAATTATGGCGATAAGCTTAGATGCTGGCGATTGTTGAAATTCCACATATTTTTATACTGGATTGTTCACTGATTTTTTAGCTAAATTCTCTAAGAAATATCCTAATAGGTTATACACACTCATCTGCCGGTCTTTCTATCAAAATGATGGCGAAAAGTTCACTTATTGAAAAGATTTATTACAGAACGTTGTAGTTGCCATATTCGTGGAACCCAGACTGATTTAAAACAGTCTGTACCGGTACTCCAATATATATATTTCGTTCTCAATATAATGCATTGATAAATTTACTTATAATAACTTGCACATACTATAGGTCTATATGCAGTTCTTCAGACCTCATATTTTATAGGTTAATACTTTATTGAATTTAATTAGGGCTAATTAAGTGATCCAGAATACAACCTACTACATTTGAGTAAATTTTAGAGTTATAGGGAAATCGTATGTTTAAAAAGAAGAAGAAAAAGAAGAAGAAGAGAAAGAAGAAGAAGAAGAAGAAGAAGAAGAAGAACGTGTCTCCAAGACATGAAAGTCTTCGTCTGAAGCGGCCTCTTGATTTAGTGACAAAAGCTTCTGCCTAATTTTTATAATGAGGTTATGAGTTCGATCCTCGGCCAAGGTAAATTTTAACGTTCATGGATAGGATCCCCTGGCAACCATGGTCTGATTAGTAACATCGGAATTTGGTTTAAGAATCCCCCATGCTTGGCAGCTAATAAAATATTCTTAAATCATCAGGGTAACATTATTGTTAAGCGGCCCTTACACGATCAATAATATTGACAATACAGTATGATATTGACAATAATATTGATCATGTAAGGTGAAAAAAAGAGTATTGACGGTCGATATTGAAGCGATATTGATGAAATCCAGATTTTCTGATCTCGGGGCGTCAATATTTAAAAGTGGAGGAGATATTGTCAATATTATGGAGCGTCTTGGGGTGGACGTCAATAATATTGTCAATACTCAGTTATTGCCGTGCTATCGTAGGGAACGGAAGTGATCTTTGTGCGGAGTATTAGGGATTATACAAGTGACCTTGAGAAAATATCTGAAGATCTTGAAATAAAATGAAATAAAAAAGCTAGAACGCAAGGTCCTATTGCTAAACAAAATGAGATTCTACGAAAGGTATGTTCATATTTAGAAAACTCGAAGAACCCTGACAGCATCATACCAACTATCTCAAAAGCTTGGGGAGAAAAACTGCTCACTTTGGATGCCAAGCAGAGACAGTCTGCTGAGAAAGCAATAAATGACATGCTTTTTGAAGCAAGCTTGGGCACTCTCCACTGCAACTCCGTAATGGAGTATGTCAATGTCCAAGCCCTCTAAGTACCACACAACCGGGAACAAGTCGTGGCAGCACTTCATCCTTCTCCACATTTAATTGCTCTTCTCCTACTCACAGTGATAATCCACCACAACTAATCGACAACCAACATCAGGATTTATCAGCGGCGACTTTTTTCAACACCTTCTCAGATTGAGGATTTTTAATTTTGATTGCCTTATTTCTTGTTGTATTTTTCTTTGCTGTTTAATCATTACATAATTACTATAATCTTTTGCTGTAAATTATTCAATATGCGTTTCCCTGCTCCTACTGTCATGCTAACTACTTTCATATAGGTAGTGAAGATGTTCTGTGCAATGACAGACTAATATAGGCTACTTAGTTAAGTAGGAAGGTATCTGGAAAATATATTTAAAACACTTACTTTCATGTAGTCAAGGACATTTACACGTTTGTAGTTTTACACGTTTCAATTATAGCTTCGCTGATAGTTGCAGGCGACATGATGACAAAGAACTTCAAATCTTCAAAACTTCTTCCTGTAACTAAGTACCTCAGGGTTGAGGCTAATTTCTAGTGATGAGCGAGACCAGTCTTGGTCTTGCAGTCTTGGTCTTGGTCTTGCAGAAAATGCAAGACCGAGACCAAGACCAAGACCGCATCAGCGTTAGCAAGACCAAGACCAAGACCGACCATGCAAGACCGAGACCAAGACCAAGACCAACCCTGCAAGACTATGGCAAGAACAAGACCTAACTGCAAGACTCTTGCAGTCTTGCATTTGAAAACGTTTTATAAAGCCCCGTTGTGTATGCAGCGACCGCTACTCAAAGGCGCCGCAGAGTCGCTAGCCGGGGTAGTCCCAAGGCTAGTGGGCCTATAATATAGAGGTTGCTTCATCGTGCGGCAACCAATGAGAGCAGACCCGGTGCGTAACACTGTCCGTATCCAAAAACGAGCGCACCATTCAAATAATACATATGAAATCTGTATACAACCTCTCTCACCACTACGATAAACAAATTACTGCAATGAAAACTAACAATTAATCTGACGGATTTCCCTGAATGGCATTCCAGACAGCTAAAGACCGTCCCAACCTTAAAAAACAGTATTGGTCTTATGCAGCGCACTGATGCAAGATCTACTCACATTACAAGGCCCGGCACATGATGTGAAAAAGCTCTTAAACCTCGTGAAAACCTCGAAATTTGTTTCTTGTACATAATAATTAATGTAAATCATGCCCTGCAGATAGAACGACGGCACACCCTCCTTCCCTTATTTTCAACCCCCATGAGTAATATTTTCTCTATAGGCCCACAAATCTACATTTTCTGACCAATGTCTACAAAATGTTACACATGTACCCTGTGGAATCAAGTAAAAATTCTACGAGACAATCATTCTCGAAAAAAACACCCCTTGCAAAATTTTCAATCCCTACTTTGTGATCTTTTTACTAGTCTACATTCTTTGAACGATTTTTACCAAACTTTACACAGACCCTATAAAAACAAGAGAAAAATTAGGCGAAGTTAATTTTGGAAGAAGCCACCCCTTAAATGTTTCTACCCCTATTACACCACCAAAATTTAGATCTACATTCTTGACGTGTTTTTAACAGACTTTGTACACAGAACGTATAGAATCAGGAGAAAATGGTAGGAAAACTAATTTTGGAACAAACCACATTTTAGATCTTTCACCCCTATTTTGTGATATATATTTATCTACATCCTTTGACCAATTTTATCAGACTTTATACCAAGAACCTATTGAATCAAGAGAAAATTTTAACCAAAGTTTATTTGGATGAAACCACTCCTTAAATGTTGCAACCCCTATTATATAAATGTTATTTAAATCTAAATTATCTGATCAATTTTTACCAGACTTTACACAGAGCTAACAGAACCAGGAGAAAAACTTAGGTAAAACTAAATTTGGGAAAAAAAATTCCCTTAAAAGTTTTAATCCCTATTAAATGACGTTTAAATCTACATTCTTTTGGCTCATTTTACGACTTGACACACAGAAAAGAAAGACTAATAGGAATGTCTGTCTCTTCTTACCTCAACCCCACCATCCATGGTCTTTAGAAGTAATAGGGTCCTTGAGTGTGACAAGTTGTGCTTTCTCTAGGGCCTAAATTTTGAAAATTAAAAGGGCTTCCTCCAAAATTGACTTCGAAGTACAAGTAAAATACAAAACCAGGTGACGCCGGGTCCTTTAAGCTAATAATTTATAAATGTTAAATTTAAAAAAAATTTCATTTCGATAATATTATTTTTCATCATTATTATTATTATTATCATTATTATTATTGCTATTATTATTACTATTATTGTGTTATAATTTGTAAGAATATAATTATAAAGGGAAGTAATAGTTAAAATACATTACATACCTTTAGGCCTGTTCACTATCCTCAGGGAGTGGTATTATTCCTTCTCAGAGGGCCTTTCGTTTTTTCTTTTCTTATTCTATACAGTAAAGTTTCTGAACACCCGGTAGCTTCTGCTTTCTCTTTAATTGCCTGGGTAACGTTCATTTTCTTCAAGAAATAATTAAGTATATTTAATACTATAATTCGCTCTTTACTGCGCAATTTGTCAACTCTAAGATTTCTAGTTCCTCTATTCATAATTAATATACCCGGTAAAATATTAATATAAAATTTAATTTAAAAAAAACACAAGAACCACTTCACAACAAAGTTAAACTTCACTACACAGCTACTATATAACAATGAGCTCTGAAGAAGACACGATAGTCTTAGAAACATCTGAGTACACAAAATCTCAAAACAACCAAGTCATGAGCGCGAGAATGCTGAGCTCGGGAAAACTGTGATAATTTATTAATGCTACATGATAGAGAGCTCTGGTTTGTTTTAGAAATTTTTTCAGACATCTATAAACATTTCTTCTCGCTTAGTCACCAATGTAAAGTCAATACCAAAGTATGTTACTCACTGCCTAACTTTTCTGTGTTGCCGTCCGAGAATTTTCAGGTAGCACTTAATAAAAAAATATATAGCTTTCTTCTTATGTAAAATTTATTGCCTACGGAAAGGGAGTACTTTCTTTCACCATCAGGCAGTCCAAGAAAAAAATCTTTACTTGTTTTGATCATTAGTTTTCTGTCTATCGCGTGGTAAGTTATTAATGTGCAAAAATATTGACTTCCGCCAAAATAACGTAATTATGAAAAATAGGCCTCATATTAATTATTTATGGCTTTACAATTGACATCATTAGAAAGGGCGGAAAATTCCCGATAAGACCTCGCAATCACATTATTACATTTATCACTTTGGAAAATGGCGACATTGTCGGGATAGAAAGGGACGAAGCTAATTGCAGAACGTACGAGTGCAAGTGAGATGCAAATACTACATTTAACTCAATACTGTCTTTTAAGGCTGGGACGATCTATAGTTCCTTCAATTGGTGGGAGTTAAATTCACGATAAACACTCCATATTCATTTTTAAAATGTTTAATTGCAATAGTTCTCTAGTATTATGGTACGAAAGGCAAACAGATGTAACAAAGGCCCTAAGCCATATATGAAATTTCATTTTGCGTACAATATAAATAAATTCTGCCATACAGTTATTCAATAACTAGTTTCTCTAACCTCTCACTGGGTTAAAAGAAAACTATGACTGAGGATCTATAATAATTCGTTATTACAACCAAATGGTCATACTATGATGAATGGAGCAACGATGGAATGAGATATGCCAGGGGAAACAGGAGCACCCCGAGAAAACCTGCCCTGACCCCACTTTGTCCATCACAAATTTCACATTGATCCATCGAGATCCGATCCCGGGTCCCAGCGGTGGAGGGAGAACGGTCTATCCACTCAGCCATGGGGCGGCCTATGACTGAGGGTTTGAAACTTTAATCAGTCCCTGTAACTTAAAACTCCTATTAACATGCTCAGTAGCCTATTTCATTAACGATGATATCCTTTTTTACACCTATCATTAATATTCATAGCCTACTCTCACATATAAATTTGATATGGAATTTATTAGATAGAAGGTGATTTTTGATGGTAATAATGATTAAGTACAGTAGATTAAATGAATTAGTTGAATATTGAATAGTTAAGGTAATTGCTTTATTATAAAATGGTGATGGGTATGAATAAGTCTTGGTAAATACGTAGGTATTGTGAAAAAGTACGTTCTTGGAAAACCAAATTCCTTTAAGAGGATCTCAAAGCGAGGGTATATTTTCCCAGGTAGACTGAACGTGACTTTAAATAATAGGCAGAGGGTTTGGTAACAGAAGGAACTAATTATGTTACAGGAAAGATGAGCAATCAATGTAAAAGGTATATTATGATCTAAGGAAAAGGAGATGATAATTAGTAACACTTAAACTTTAAGTTTAACAATCAGGCACGTTTCAAGTAAGTTTGGAGAAACGCGTTATAAATAAAATTGCTTCCGATTTACAAGGGTAAAACTGTAAATGTCACATATTTATGAAAAGACATATTCCGGGTATATGGGAAGACACACTACAGAATTAAATCAGTGTGAAGATTATGTATTGTATGAGACCTTTGGCTATTCGCACCAATGCTCTACTAACTGAGCTAAGCCGGAGTTCAATTCACAGCGCCAGATGGAATCTTTCTCCTATGATTGCTCTAAGTTTTCTCCTATAATATTCTAATGTAATGTCCAACAGAGACAATAATCTGTGGTTCATTAATACTTATATATCTAGCCGTTATGTATCATACACATCTTGTTAATATTACTTCTTGTCTCCAAAGACGTTCAATTTGAAACTTTACAATATAATATTCATAATTTTACGCTCTCAAATAGTGTTAGCATCTCGTGGATTTTGGGTTTAAAGTTCTGCAATAGGATAACAGAGAATATTTAAACTTACACTCAAAGTTTACTGTTCTAGCTTATATCACCATGGACATTCCGGCAAACAGTGTGACATCACTTTACTGTTTACATAGTCAAAGCAACTACAAGCAATAACACACATGTAATCGGTGTAACTTTAAATCATGTAAACGCCATAGATCACAGTAAGATGCATAAAATAAAATTGCAAGACTCTTGCAACAAGACCAAGACCGAGTATGCAAGACCGAGACCAAGACCAAGACCACTGATGCAAGACCGAGACCAAGACCAAGACCAGGGTTACCTATGCAAGACCAAGACCAAGACTGAGAGTGCAATACCAAGACCAAGACCAAGACCGCCTTGGTCTTGGTCTTGGTCTTGCATTTGCTCATCACTACTAATTTCTCATTACAGGGATGCATTCCCTCATGTTTGTGTTCTGCCTTATGAAGAGTGGTTCCACCATCTGTAATAATTTTATGAACGTCATTTCTTTCATTCTGAAATAATCTTCCGCATCTGTCAATCTGATTTCCCTCAGCAGCCTCATATGAGAATATTCTTCACATTTTTTCAACCACTCTCTCATCCATCGATTTCGCTGAACTCGACGAACACTTCCGATAGCCATAATTATGGCTACACAACCTTTTTTTTTTTTATTGTCCATGTTTTCAAAACACAAAACGCCACGAAAATCCACTTGGAAAGACATAATTTTACTTGTCCGAATGGTGGAAACAAACGTACTGAGCACATTTATTGATAAAATTATTGACAATAATATTGACCGTGTAGGGTTTGGCGATATTGACGGTGGTACCCTCAAGAAGTTAACGACTGTATTGACAATACTGGTATTATCAATAATATTGATCGTGTAAGGGCCCCTTACAGCACTCTTGTTAAATTCCATTTCTTGAAAGTAAATCATATGCCGAAAGTAATATATGTACAGGCCTATGATACTAGGAGGGTAAGTCAATAAGTATCTGCACTTCTCGTTTAATCTTCTGTGAGTTGGCTCTACCACTTTGTATCCGCGCACATCGACATGTTGTACATTGTCTTCTCTTGTGGAATGTTTGACTCCTCTGAGTGTTGCGCTGTTGTGCTGTTGCACATTAAACATGGCTACACCGCTCAACGTTTGCACCAGAGAAGAACAGCGTGCAGTGATCCGTTTTTTGTCGTCTGAAGGTGCACCAGGAGCCGAAATCCATCGAAGACTTTCCGCACAATATGGGGGCAATTTTTTACCACAGTAAAGCGTACAGTACGAATGGATTGAAAAGTTAAAAAACGGTTGGACAAGTGTGAAGGACGAGGAAAGAACAGGACGCCCATCCACGTGCACTATTGACGCCAATATTGAGCAAGTGGATATTATGATTCAGACGAACCGAAGAATGGCAAACCATATGAAAATTAGTCATGGTTCTACATATGAGACCAAGAACTGAAGGAAGCGTCTGCATAAGTGGCTTGCTACTCAGACGATTTTTTTTTTTTTTTTTCCAGGAAGCTTGTGGAACGGTTGGTCAAGTGCATTGAGAAGCAAGGAGACTATGTTTAAAATTGAAGTAATTGAAAGTTTTGTATTGTTGTTGCAATAAATTTCAAAAAGAGAGTGCGGATACGTATTGATTTACCCTCGTACGTTCGTCAATTGGTAAGTACGCTCATTCATGGGGAGCGCGTATTTTTTCTCTCCATACGTAGTCTACCGTCTTCTCATTAATTTCTTGAGTTACAAACCACTCTCTGTTGAAATATTCCTTTTATTTCTCGTTTGATGGCATCTTTCATTTTCATCTTTCATGTGATGCATATGAACTTAATTTTCACCTTACAATTTGTATACTCTCCATCAGCTTCATTTTGAAAAGTACACCTAAAAACTGATTTTCAGTGCAACCTTAAGTGGGAACCTTTTCATTTAAAAAATGCTAAACTTGATAATTCTATTACCACCGCACCGATTCCTCACAAACATGACTACATGGCAGAGAAATCTACATATTATAAACGAAACGCCGGTGTGTTATTTCATATGGGATAAAACGGTGGTAAATAGGCCTACAGGATGACGAATAAAATCAGTGCAAGTAGGAGTTATTTTAGGAAATTATTAGAAATAAGACATATGACTTCTTAGTATAAACGAAGTTTTTGGAAATAGGCCTACGTGGATGGGAACCAAAGCTGCTGCATTAAGGTAAATAGTGGCAGCTAGATTCTAGTTCAGTGACATGTAGGGCCAGTGATAGGTTAGGTTAGGAACAGTAACATTAGTTTAGCAGCAGCATGCTGAATAGTGCGTTTCGTTATGTGACAGATTGAATTTCTTCCTGTTCTGGGAAATTTTATTACTTTGGTAATCGTTCCCCTTTTGTTTTCTCCGGCTCGGGACGGCGCGGCCAATAGTCGCTAAGAAAACCTCGCCGCTCACCGACTTGGGAGTCGTCGGGCTGTTTCAAAATATTCACTTACATTAAAGAGTTTTGTGAAATCCTTACTAATTTCACACTGACTTTAGTGTGGTAATTATGAAAATACTTCAAGTCCAGCAGTAGTGAAAATTAGGTAGGCCTAACTGCATAAGTTTGACATTTTACATAATGAACATTTTGTACACTTATTGTAAAATTCCTCTTACCGTAAAGATGAAAATGAATGATTGAGACGGAAATTAAACCACATAATGGTTGCATTTACCTATTACAAACTAATAAGTATATTAGCCTACATTTGTTGAGTGTCAAGTCTCTAAAATAAAAGTACAAAAATAAATACAAAAAAGTGCCAGATATCTTCGCATAGGGAATCCTTAACCACTTACATGTCTGCACAATTCAATTCATGCCAGCTTGTATAATTTGCAGAGAATGAGGCAAAACACGATTCATAAATGACCCGGTATATTTTAACAAACAATGTTTGCAACCGTCTCTTAATCCGAAAGAACAACTAGAGAGATACTAAGACGTGATAGCGTTTTCTCCGGCTCGATACGGCGTTTAACGTGACTGAGAAAAGGTCTCAGTTGATCCCCGGTGCAGCACAATTATTTTTCTTTATTTGATGGTAGGCCTACATGCAAATTCCCTCAAACTCTGACCATCGTTTGCCCGAATTCAACAACCCATGCTGAAAATATATTTCAATAGATTAGTGGATTTATCCTATAAAATAACTTTACAATCAAACTGTAAAATTAGATTACTTGATCTTTATAAAAAATTATTAAATTTTACTGTGTTAAATAAAAATTCTGAAAGAGAGCCCTGTTGACTGAAGAGACACTGAAGACTGGAGAGACACTGAAGACTGGAGAGACACTGAAGACTGGAGAGACACTGATGACCGGAGAGACACTGAAGACGTACCAATAGGCTTAACTTTTCTAAGAAACAATATTGATTTATTGCATTGTGCGAAATCCTGTGTATTATTCAACTGTGCCAGATAAAAATGGGATTATTTGGAACTTTTACCTTTTCTTATCTCCACTTCATTAAACCTATACCCCATTCTCATAGAAGCCGTTTTGCATTAAACTTACCAAATAATTCTTTACACAAGTTGAGAAAACGTATATCTTATACAATTTCCCATTTTGATTTTCAGGTGGTAAGGGTTCACTTGAAAAACGAGGAACGATAGTTAAAATCATTGATGAAAGCATCCATCCTGATCGTGAACTATATAGGCCTAACAATGTTAGAAAGAAAATCATATCTGAATTAGATACTGCTGAAGGACACTGTACAAAGACATAATTATAATATTGTAACATTATTAGACATGAAATTGACCCCGGTGAGTATTTACATCGCTCATCAAACAAACTGTTGTTTGTGTCTGTGACACTCCACCTCCCCCCTAATGCGATAAGCGTCTTAAACTGACAAGCCGACCAATTAGTAGCAGATAAAAGATTAGAGTCTTCAGATCTTGGAATCCGCTGAGGATCATGGAGAAGTCGAACACTTGTTAAACAGACTCAAACACATGTCATCATTGTGACTTTCACGCCGTCAGTGACCTCTGGAGCATAAATGTCCTCTTTGGACTCATAGTTGTTCATTACTCATACAGCCAGTCAACGTTCTCACAGTCCCGCATTGTACGTTTCTGATAGAGCGACTATCTCACAAATATTATATATTATTTTTTTAAAAAAAGGACACCTTGAATATTTCAGCCCTTGTAAAAAGGAACGAATAGAAGTTGAATAACAACGTGAAGACATTATGTCCTTCTTTCAGTGTTTTCTCATAAAACACTGTTTATTTCTGAAAGACCCAGTGCTTAGTTGAAAAACTGAACGGCACGCTATAGTCTACATAGAAACTAGTTTGTTGCTGCATCTTATCCCAAGAAAGGATATTGTTCTTTTAAATCCCGAGTGACATCAAAGTTCCTTTTCGGCATGATAAAAAAAAAAAGGATTTAACATCACTAATCACAATATGCGCAGCTTTAACAACTTCAGTGTTATTACTGGTACAATATAAGTTACACAGTAGCGGTCCTGAGTTCAAATCTCGGGGCCGGCGGGTATGTCATTCGTGGGGGTTTTTCTCGGGGTTCTCCCGTTTCCCTCTTTCATTCCACCAACACTCTCCACTTCATCACATCTTTCCACCTCTTCATCCTCATCCCGTTTCCACTTCTGGTATCGGGTCAGCTTCGGGAGTTCTGTAGGGGAGTTATGTTGGGGCCCGCGGGGGGTTCTTCGGAACCGGGGCGGCCTGTGGGCACGCAACTCATCCAATCCCGGAGGTAGGTACAATAAGTCGTAGCGGCTGCGGTGCTTAGGGGTTGTTCCCACCTCGCCTCCCCGCCTTAAGGGCACCAATATAATAATAATAATAATAATAATAATAATAATAATAATAATAATAATAATAATAATAAGTTACACAGACTGGCATCGGCATACCACTTTATGTAGCAGTGCTATATTTCGTTGATGCATTTTCGATTGTAAAGAGAGTGCTCTCAGGAAAGTGGATAGTAGACATAGTATTTTCAACATCAAAATATAAGGACATAATATGTTACTTCATTCAGTTAATATATTATGTTAACTGAATGAAGTAGTGCTATGAACTGAAGAAAAAATGGGACAAAATGGGATAGAGGTCTATAAAAAGGGACAATACGTGTCCCATTAAGATTTCGTCGAGACAACGGGACCAGAGTCTAGAAAAAAGGACACTCCCGTTAAAAAGGGACGTCTGGTCACCCTATCCTTTTAGAGCAACAGTGGTTCCAATCCCGTGGTCCAATATAGAGGCTATACAGTATACACTTGTAGGCTATACAACAAATATGATGCGGTACACTAAATATTCTAGCTTTATCGTAACTCATTAGCAATATAACTTTCTCACTTCACACTCTCACATGATGTGCTCATGTTACTGTTACTCCTCAGGCTAAAAGTATGACTATTGAGTAGGCCTATTGGGATCTGTAAAGGGTTATGTGGGATAATTCCCAAAACCATACGTTCTAACAACGTTAGAAACTCTACCCCTACTAAGATACAAATTAAATTAAATTAAATAGGCCTATATCCACAATATAATTAGTAAATTTAATACTTTAACATACAAAAAATCAATAATTGGAGATCGAAAAAATCATCAACATTTGAATGTGGTTTTGATCCTAAAAATCAGCCCGATTACCTTTCTCAATACGATTTGTTTTAATTGCCGTAATTTTTAGGTCATAATGCGGGGAATGTTATTCAGTTGTTTCTGAATCACGCAGAGGCGTATTGTTCGCGACTCATGAAGTAGGCATA
Source organism: Ectobius pallidus (assembly GCA_964059195.1). Classification (NCBI taxonomy): domain Eukaryota; kingdom Metazoa; phylum Arthropoda; class Insecta; order Blattodea; family Ectobiidae; genus Ectobius; species Ectobius pallidus. The sequence goes on from CAXKWD010000004.1 coordinate 135,766,683, forward strand.
AGCCTGAGTTCGCGCGTGAGGGCGGTTTCAAACTATCTGGTGCAGAATTAGTAAAATTAACTGTTGTAAGTTACAAAATGTAAACAAAATCATTACGTCCATTTTCGAGAAAATCTCGAATAAATTTATCGTGTAAAGAAATAATAAAAGCAGGCCAAGTCCCCGCCAATATTCCTTTCACCATCCTTCACGTATACCCCAAATACAAAAAGTTGATTTCATGCAGCTTTTCGTGGAATAATTGCTGCTGCTCTCTGTTCTCAAAAGTTTTCATAACAATTAAGTAAATCTCTTTTACCAAGGATGTCCAATTAAGCCAAAAATGTAAGCCTGAACGCAAGTACAACCAACTCCAGTTAATTTGGCATATTAAATATTCCGTTAAAAGCTTTGCTACAAGTTACTAACCCGGGCGTCGGAAACTGCACACCTGGTTTTTGGTCGTATGGAAACTGCATTAAATTTTCTGTCTCGATTATAGTCATATGGAAAATGTAATTCTTACAAAACATTTTCCATTTTGTTGGTATAAGATAACTGTAAATTTTATAATAGCAGGGAATTGAAAACTGTGAAATACTGTGGAAGTGTTGAGTGGGAAAATGCGAGAATTTATACCATGCTGTACAGTAGGCCTAACCGAAGTTATTAGAAAATACTCTGAGCATAACCATGTGGCTGACATTAGCAAACTAAATCGCCAAATTATTAATGCCGCTACGGAAAGAAAAACAGTCCATGATGTTAATAATACTAAGCTATCAAAAGTCATTCATGCCGTTTATCAAGTCTTGCTTACAGAAAATCTGGAAGTACGTGATTTATATTACCCTATATAAAAATAATTTGTACAGACCGCGGAGAATACATCAGTCAGTACTGCCTAAATTACATCCCAAAGTTCGTGACTGATTGATTGATTTATAGTCCTTTCACATTCGCCAGTGGTTTCAAGGTCAAACGTAGCACGCCTATGATACCCCCACTTACCGTGCTCATATGACATCATACCCCTCCAATGCCAGTCACATGACAAACCAGTAGGGAGTTCCCCCTTGGTGTCGTATGAGTGTGTGCGACAGCGCAGCTCCTCTGCGCAAAGGGGAATACTGTTGGCTGCTGATCAGTGGGGGCATATTAGACGTGAGAAGTTGTGGCCTTGAAACCTCTGGCGAATGTGAAAGCACTATAAACATTTGAATCAGTGTGCAGTATCCGGATAGGATTAGAGGGACCCTCAATAAACGGTGTTCAGTTCATTCTAACTGCTATAGCAGTTTCTGAGGGATCTGCGGGGAAGAGGAAGGCTCGGTAAACCGCTGAATCACTTCAACGATCCCTAAGGAAAACATAGTTCTCGAAATACACACGTGTTTAAAGGATAAAATAATTAAAAATTATAAATTTAATTAAATTCAACATAACGGCTACAATTATCAGAACTGGACTGTTGGCGCTAATGTTAATATAGCCTTTCCATGGAAGGCACACTATTGAATCCATATCCACCGGGAGGAACGCTATCACTCTCTTCTTGCATTTTATTTGGGGAAGTTTACAACCTTCCTCATAGTAAAATTAAACACTATTAGGCCTACTAGTATAATAGCTCAGTATAATTGTAGTGATGAATACTCGCCGAAAACGTGGAGTTTGCTCTTCAGAGCATTGGGTTCGAGACGCTTCCCGAAAGGCAACACAACACCTAATGCCATATACTTGGGCGCTTTCCACATTTTCAGCTATTGTGTTCATGAAGAATAAGTACTAGGCATATACATAGGAACAAATTTATGTAGACTAGAGTCAAATTTGCGATTTAAGGGTGTTACCGCCAGGCGACCCTTCCTCTGATAGTGGACCGTATTGAACATTATTTGTGGGTTCCATTCCCAGCGATAACATGCGGGGGGAAGAGATATGAGAAGAATTGGGTTGCATTTCCAATCTTCAAATGGGTAAATTGATATACAAGAATTATGCACACTTGGGCGATGACGTTGCTTGATTAACATAAGCTTGAGGTTTGGAATTAAATGCACTTCTTGAATCCTGCAGTTCTAGTTGTATCCAGGTACACATATAGATGCACTGGTAGACTGTATTATTCGGAGGACCATTTGATGACGTAATAAAATATAGCTTGTAGAGATTGTTATTTCAAAAGCTGAAAGGTTGTATTGAATGCTGAATTTAAAGCTATTCACAGCACTAGCTCAAAGCAAGATCGTACAAATAAGCTATTAACAGTTTATTTTCCAAGTATAAATGTCTGTATTTATTTTTCAATTCACAGTTGCATAAAATCCATTTATGACTAATAATCTCATCGAATTAAAAGACTAATCGTAGTCCTTGGAAAAAACGTACCTTGGTTTGTGAATTATATTACTCACAGAAATTGAATGATTGATATCTCCTTTTGATGGTACAATGTCCAGAGATAGAACGAAGCACTTTTAGCGACGTTGTAGATGAATCCTTGTGATGAAAATTATGTTGAATACGATGTAAGATAATTGGATCTCTTAATCCAACACAAAATGAAGTTGAAAAGGCTTTTCGCCCAAATTTAACACTGTATGATGTGCTAAACGATTTGTAGAATAGAGCACCCTTGCCCTTGAGAATGAGAATGGAACAACCAAATCGTTGTCCATTTTTTGAAGAAGAAGTAGTGAATAGAATAAAAATAGAGACAACTGAAGGTTGAAACAATAAAAAATCGCTAACCCAATGATAATAGCTTGACTTAAAGATTAGATTAATTAATCAATACATTAAAACACACTATACTAAATATATAATAAATAAAATAAAACAGAATTGATAAATTAGTAGTTATTTAAAAAATAAATAAATCATTTTGGAGTTGAGATTAAAATAACAATTGTCAAGACATACATTGAATGGATTGAACTGTAAGCATATAAATGACAAATGAAAAATCAAAGCCATCTGAACTAAATTCAAGGCAAGCAAGAGAAAAGGTATTACATGACGTAATAAGTAGAATAAGAAAAATAAACTTAAAAACTAAGAAATGAATTGAGGGTTGCTAACCAAAAGGCAACAACACCAAAGACATGATAGGGTTAGTCATTAGCCTCAGAATTGGGAAGAGGAGCCAGTTTTACAATGGGCCTCTTGAATAAGCCTGTGGCAGTACGCATAGTAACAACACGAATTAGACCGTCAGGGCCAGGATGAGTATGATGAACAATCCCTAGGGACCACCTTTGAGGAGGGAGATTGTCCTCAATTATTAAGAATGGCGTACCCAAAGGAATGTCAGAAAGGACTTTGGTCCACTTAGAGCGTCTTTGTAATGTGTGGAGATAGTCAGTAGACCATTTCTTCCATAAATTATTTGTAATTTGTTGGAGAGTATTCCAACGAGAACGTGTGGTGTAACCACCAGACAAGTCAGGGCTTGGTAATGAAATGATGGCTTTCCCAATCAGGAAATGACCAGGTGAAAGATAGCTAATGTCGTTAACGTCCTCATTCAACGGAATGAAGGGACGTGAATTTAAGATGGCTTCCACTAAAGAATCACTGATTGGCCAGTGAGAATTATGGTCTTTGAGCCAATTAGGTCCTGACCACCACAATGTGTTATGGATTAAGTCGTGAGGAGTGCTTCCTCTGGAGATGATATAGTCGAAGTTATCGTTTGAGGATTGCTCTAAAGGCTCCATATGGCCTAGAGCGATATATTCGTCCATGAACTTATGACAATCTTCACTAAGAGTGGGATTAGAATTGAGGCGTTTCTCCAATGAGGAGAATCTTTTATAAGCCTGGAGTTTTGTGCTGCCCAGGGTCTGAGGACCAGACAAGAAAGGAAGTTTTACCACATATCTTCCTTCTGAGTCCAATTGAGTATTATCTACGAAATGCTTTTCGCATATAGAGTCGTCGAGAATGGAATCAGAATTAGAAATTTTTTCTAATTCCCAAAACTGAGAAAGTTGCCTGCTAATGTCTTGATCAGCAGTGAGGAAGACAGAATAATGTGTGGGAGACCCGCTAGAATGGTCGGGTTCCTTAGAAACCTTATTAGAAGGCCTTGAATTAGATTGGCGGTTGTGCATATTTTGCAAAGCCATGTTATGTTCAGACCTGGCGGGTTGTGGTAATTTACCAGCAAAATACCAACCCAAATGCGAGTTCTGAATTACAGGCATATTAGGAGCAGATATCTGACCTGCACAGACAATCTGTGAATATATTTCAACACCTAATAACAAGTCTACGTACTTAGGAATATTGAAACTGGCGTCAGCCAATGAAAGATTTGGTGGAATATTCCAATTTGTAGTATTGACAGGCTTGCGTGGAAATTTCGAAGTTGAAATTTCCGGTACGATTATGACGTTGGTGCTGCAATTCCATGAAGTAGTGACAGACTTAATTGAAATCGACGTCATCTTAAGACAGTCTGCCTTAGATGACAATATACCAGCTAAAGTAGTGATGAGGTGATAATTTTAAGTGGTTGCATAACCTATTAGACATGAGGTTACAATCAGAACCACTGTCAAGCAATGCGGTGGCTTCAACAGAATGGCCATCCCTGTGCATGACTAGAACAGTGGCGGGAGGGAGCAAACAGCTTGGTTGAGGTTGGAAGACTGACACTACCCCAGCAGTATTGGCAGCTTGGTTGCCGTTAATATGTGCTGGATTATGAAGGTAAGTGCCATGTCTATCCTTACAAATCTTGCAAGTATAAGTGCTACAATAGGGGGCGTGACCCTTAGAGTAATAGCACACTTGACATAATCGTTGTGTTTTGACAAAATTGTCTCTATTAGAGAAATCCGTGGCTTTGAAAACTTCACAATGTTGCAGCTCATGGAATCCATTGTTACAACAGAGGCATTTAGGCTTGGAGGAGGCAACCTTGCCTTTAGGAATGGTTGTATTAGATACAATAGGCTTTACTGGCTGACTCCTTAACGCTGAGTCAGTCATCTGAAAAACCCGTATCCTGGATTCTAAAAATGTGAATAAGTCTTTGAGACTAGGCATTTTACCTGGAGCGAGAGAGGATTCCCATTCCTTTATAAAGAATGGAGGAAGCTTGTCGAGTACAATCTTTGCTATAATCAAGTCAGACAGTTCTACACCAACATTAAGCGAGTTCAAAGCATGAACAGTGCTTATAAAATGGTCAACGAACTTCTGAAGAGATTCAGCGGAATTCCTTTCTAAGACAGGAGGTGAAAATAACTTCTCTAAGTGGGTATTAGCGATAAGTCGGTCATTATCAAACCTAGCCGACAGCGTGCTCCATGCTACATCAAACGTAGCAGCAGAGACAGGAATGTTTTGAATCACTGTCATAACTTCTGGTGCTAGACAGGACTTCAAATATTGAAATTTGTCCATGCTAGATATGTGTTTATGCTCTATGATTACTGAATTTAAAGTGTCCCTAAACTCAATCCAGGTTGCTGGGTCACCAGTGAAATGAGGGAGCCTGATTTCTGGGAGCTTAGGGAGAGAGGGGACAAATTGAGGCGATGATTGATTAGCAAAGATAGCTTGGTTGGGGTCATAATGATCCTTGGTTTCATCAGTTGAACTTCGAAGAATACCAATGGTTCCATGAAAGGCAGATTCGACTTGAAGCCTTTGAAGTTTGTTAGATTCATTAAGCTCCAGTACGCTAATACGTGAATATTCAGTCTCGTATTCACTGAATATTTTCTCAAAGGATGTGCGCAGACTCAGAGCCTTGCAATAAGACTGTCTGTCTTCTATAACAAGTGCTTGGATAGCCTGAACATAATTGAGGAATCGTGTCTTTATAAACTGGACACTAGCTAGCTTAGCCTGAAATTATTGTTGGGCTGCAATTGACTTATCCTGAGATTCCTGCTGGGCTTGCCTTTGGAAAATTAAATTGTCTAGGTGAGAGAGGGCTTCGAAAACGGTTTCTTCGACTTCCTCCCTATAAGCGATTTGGGCATCAGAAAATTCGATTTGCTCGATTTGAGATTGTATGTCTTGAAAATCATTACTAAGTTTTGTCATGGTATCTTTGCGCCTAAGCAGGTCTTGAATAGAAATTTCACTAGAGCTAGCGATATCAGCTATTATATTGGCTTGGCGGGTAATTCGACTCTTAACAGGGGTTCGTTTAGCCTTAAGGGCCGCGAATTCAGGACCCGGATTAGTCATATTTGATGAGATTTGCAAAGTCTTTTACAATAAATAATTGTTCAGTGTTAAATTAATTGCCCGCGTTTCGGGAATTACACATAGACGTTTACAATGGTAATGATTGAGATGAGCAGACAAAACAGTTAAATACACTTGAAATTGTGTAGAATCTGTATCAGGTGTTTGTATTAATGTCTGTGAGATTATACAATGTTTTACAAATAGACAAGAATCACAATATGATAGTCAGGTAGCTCCGTACCTAGATCTCAAACGTGTTGAGGACATGGAGATATGCTTGATATTATTAAACTTGATAATAATAGTGATGCTAATGTTTATAAAACAACACTTATATTGTTGCCAAATGCAATACTTTGCATGAATTCAAACAGGTTAGCAAATGCCTGGAGAGACTTAATGTATTATGCAGTATAAGATGAATTCTTTATATTAATCAAGCAAATGCACAGATTATAATTCAGGTTCGGAGCAGCCAGCAATATCCGGCCCGGAGGACCAACAACATGTTACCGCCAGGCGACCCTTCCTCTGATAGTGGACCGTATTGAAAATTATTTGTGGGTTCAATTCCCGGCGATAACATGCGGGGGGTAGAGATATGAGGAGAAGAATTGGGTTGCATTTCCAATCTTCAAATGGGTAAATTGATATACAAGAATTATGCACACTTGGGCGATGACGTTGCTTGATTAACATAAGCTTGAGGTTTGGAATTAAATGCACTTCTTGAATCCTGCAGTTCTAGTTGTATCCAGGTACACATATAGATGCACTGGTAGACTGTATTATTCGGAGGACCATTTGATGACGTAATAAAATATAGCTTGTAGAGATTGTTATTTCAAAAGCTGAAAGGTTGTATTGAATGCTGAATTTAAAGCTATTCACAGCACTAGCTCAAAGCAAGATCGTACAAATAAGCTATTAACAGTTTATTTTCCAAGTATAAATGTCTGTATTTATTTTTCAATTCACAGTTGCATAAAATCCATTTATGACTAATAATCTCATCGAATTAAAAGACTAATCGTAGTCCTTGGAAAAAACGTACCTTGGTTTGTGAATTATATTACTCACAGAAATTGAATGATTGATATCTCCTTTTGATGGTACAATGTCCAGAGATAGAACGAAGCACTTTTAGCGACGTTGTAGATGAATCCTTGTGATGAAAATTATGTTGAATACGATGTAAGATAATTGGATCTCTTAATCCAACACAAAATGAAGTTGAAAAGGCTTTTCGCCCAAATTTAACACTGTATGATGTGCTAAACGATTTGTAGAATAGAGCACCCTTGCCCTTGAGAATGAGAATGGAACAACCAAATCGTTGTCCATTTTTTGAAGAAGAAGTAGTGAATAGAATAAAAATAGAGACAACTGAAGGTTGAAACAATAAAAAATCGCTAACCCAATGATAATAGCTTGACTTAAAGATTAGATTAATTAATCAATACATTAAAACACACTATACTAAGTATATAATAAATAAAATAAAACAGAATTGATAAATTAGTAGTTATTTAAAAAATAAATAAATCATTTTGGAGTTGAGATTAAAATAACAATTGTCAAGACATACATTGAATGGATTGAACTGTAAGCATATAGATGACAAATGAAAAATCAAAGCCATCTGAACTAAATTCAAGGCAAGGAAGAGAAAAGGTATTACATGACGTAACAAAGGGTGTCTCTTATGTGCTACAAAGAGTGTAGCTATGCAGTAGGCAAATCCTGAAAGTAAATGGTTTTAACCGTAAAAAACATAAAGGCCTGAGAACTGCAAAATTAGATCACATCGCAATGGAGAAGCAGTTCAATATCTAGGAGTGAATTTCATTAACGAGTTGAACTTGGATAAGCAAGCTAGGCTAGAAAAAATACGCAATAAGGTCGAGACTCTCGCTGCTTCACTATTGCTGAAGGCAGATAAAAAATGCTCCACATTCAATACTTCAATCTTACTCATTCTCGTATATCTTCTACAAGTTACTGCACTTAATAAAATTCCGCAAAATTTCCCGACAGACACTGATTAAATTATAAAAAGTGGAACGAACAAAATCTTGCAACTACCAACTGATGTTCCAGATCATGGTCTACTGCGAAAGAAAATATTGTGTTTATTTCGCGCTAAACTGCAGCACATAAATATTATGAAATAGGCTAAGCTCAGGCAAACTAACAATGGATATAGCCTATCAATAGGCCTACCACTTGAAATCTGGCACAATAATGTCAAAATGCATAACGACCTGAATGAACAAATTATATTTCCACATGGTAGGACTGCTCGTCCAATGCATGGAAGGTGCGGCAGAACATAAGGAGAGTAAGTTGAGTTGTGGGTCAAAGTTCCACACAAAAGAAAAGGTGTATAGCTGTTCCAGGACTATAGCATACATCGGTGAATAAAAACAAGAGAGATCCTTATCCTGTTCTGAAGGAGAGAGGCCATAAGAAAGATTGGTAAAGTTTTCTGGGTAGATCCCGCCGTTACCACAGAGCATGGTTCTTTACCAGCCTTGACCACACAGAACATGAAACCCTTGTTCATGGCCTGAGCGCCCGTCCCTAAGCGGAAGTACTGCGAAACATCATCATCATAATATTATTATCCTCTACCATATGATAGCCAACTCTATGAGAGATCACGGTTACTCGGTATATGAAGAAGTTTCCGGTCTGGCCACCGATGGAAGTAATAGGCATATAGAAATGACCGCTTTTATCTAGTAAAAAAGGATACATTTTGAACAATACGTTTGGAGACCCATAGGCTTGCCGCAAACGGAGCCACTTCTGGCCACCGTGGCCGCCACCGGTGGTCGAGTTAAGGCGCACACGGCAGCCACTTGTGGTCGCCACAGGCGCTCCGGCGTGCTACAGTGGCTTACAGCTCCCTCTGGCGTGCTACAGTGACATACAGCTCTCTTCTTTAAGAACTTTGGTCCCATCTATTGCGTGCCCTTATGTGAAATCTAATATATAGGCCTAGTAACCAGGGCAATGCATAAAAATATAAAATATTAAAATAAAAAATACATTTATGGCCTAAAATATTTAAAAATGAATAAATTATTCCTTATTACTGATAATTAGCCTTCTGGAATGATGTGTTGATTTTAGATAGCAAATTAATGTACGATAGAGCATTATATTTAATTTACAATTAAATCACTCACTTTGTTGCTAATAAAGTAAATAATTGCTACTGGGATACATGGATCTGTGAAATTTAACATGAATACAGAAAATAAGAATTGACGGAGTTTCTCAAATAAAATGATTTTCATTTGCCTGAAAGTAACGATTTTTATTGTATATGGAAATGCTTATCTGTAACTCCACTGAAACAATTGGTGCTTATTGAGAACAACATTTCACAAAAAAACTAAAATAAGTTACAATACGCCGAAATTACCAAATACCTAAAAGACAAAAAAAAATAAAAATAAAAATAATAATAATAATAATAATAATATAAATCTTGAAAACGTAAAAGGGTCAATCCATTAGAAATGAACCAGGCCAAGTTGCTCGACATTTTTGATTTTCCTAATTTTCTTACCAGTTATTTCCCAACTAAAGGTGAGTTCAAAACTATGGTAAAACATTTTTTGGGCTCATACTTTTTTGTTGGCGGCCATTTTAAGTTTGCTTTTTAACCATATTTCAGCCGAAAACATGTTTTGCACAAATGTATGTAACTCTCTTAATTTTATAGATAACAAGACAAAATAAACACCAAAATTATCAGAATGAAATGCTCTACATTTTTGTTTTAACACGATATTACCTAAGTAGTGAGGAAAGTGAAGAAAAAATTCAAAACTACAAATTGAAAATTCACTTAAAACGGGAGTTTTAGTGCCGCAAAATTATTAGAAGGAAGTAAGACTCGCCCTTAATTTTTTTTCTGGTGTAGATCTACTATAGGAATACTCGCTGTAGAAGTTTAAAGCTTGAGAACTTTGTGGTGTTTTTTATACAATTTTTCAAAAATGCCCAAAACCATATTTTTGCAATATTTGAAGTAGAACATCTCAAAAGGGACTGAGTGAAAAATTATGAAATACATACAGATAACACCTCTTTATGATATAAAGATGTGATAAAAATTTGGTGACTGAGACTCAACTGGTTTCCGAGTTATAGTGCATGGAAGTTGGCCATAACTTCAAACTATGCACCGAAATTTCAACACTCTTCAAAGCTTTGAGGAAACCAAAAATTTGTCATCTAACTGATTAAATGTAGCCTAAATACAACTCTTTTGTGTAACAAACTTAGGCTCACAAAAATTTTATATTTAAAATTACAAAGTGAATTTTTACTATTAAATTACCGTTAAATTTCGTGTGCCTATAACGCAATTTTTGGCCAAATTCAAAGCACTGTTACTCTAGAACCAGTTGAGTCTCAGTCGCCAAATTTTTATCACATCTTTATATCATAAAGAGGTGTTTTCTTTATAAATTTCATAATTTTTCACTCAGTCCCTTTTGAGATATTCTACTTCAAATATTGCAAAAATACGGTTTTGGGCATTTTTGAAAAATTGTATAAAAAAACCGCAAAGTTCTCAAGCTTTAAACTTCTACAGCGAGTAGTCCTATAGTAGATCTACACCAGAAAGAAAATTAAGGGCGAGTCTTTCTTCCTTCTAATAATTTTGCGACACCACAACTCCCGTTTTAAGTCAATTTTCAATTTGTAGTTTTGAATTTTTTTCTTCACTTTCCTCACTACGTAGGTAATATTGTGTTAAAAAAAAGGGAGAGCATTTCATTCTGATAATGTTGGTGTTTATTTTGTCTTGTTATCTATAAAATTAACAGAGTTACATACATTTGTACGAAACAAGTTTCCGGCCGAAAAACTGTTACAAAGAAAACTTAAAATGGCCGCCAAGAAAAAAGTATGAGCCTAAACAATGTTTTTCTCTAGTTTTGAACTCACCTAATATTGGGGAGTAACTGGTAAAAAAATTAAGAAAATAAAAAATGTTGAGCAACAAATTTTATTCAATTTGGTTCATTTCTAATGGATTGACCCTATTTTGGCATTATTTGAAGTAGAATATCTCAGAAGGGCCCGAGTGAAAATTATGAAATTTGTACACATAACACCTCCGTACGATATAAAGATGTGATAATAATTTGGTGACTGAGACTGAACTGGTTCCAGAGTTACAGTGCATCGAAGTTGGCCAAAAATTGCGAACTATGCACCAAAATTTCAACGCTCTTCAACGCTTTGAGAAAATTATAAATTTGTCATGCTAACTGATGAAATGTAGCCTACATGTACAACTCTTTGGTGTAACATACTTAGGTTCACTAAAATTTTGTATTTAAAATTACAATGTGGATTTTTACTATTAAATTACCGTTAAAATTCATGTTCGTATAATGCAAGTTTTGGTCAAATTCGATGCACTGTAACTCGGGAACCAGTTGAGTCTCAGTCACCAAATTTTTATCACTTCTTTATATCATAAAGAGGTGTTATCTGTATAAATTTCATAATTTTTCACTCAGTCCCTTTTGAGATATTCTACTTCAAATATTGCCAAAATACGGTTTTGGGCATTTTTGAAAAATTGTATTAAAAAAACCACAAAGTTCTCAAGCTTTAAACTTCTACAGCGAGTAGTCCTATAGTAGATCCACACCAGAAAAAGAAATTAAGGGCGAGTCTTGCTTCCTTCTAATAATTTTGCGGCACTAAAACTCCCGTTTTAAGTGAATGTTCAATTTGTTGTTTTGAATTTTTTTCTTCACTTTTCTCACTACTTAGGTAATATTGTGTTAAAACAAAAATGTAGAGCATTTCATTCTGATAATTTTGGTGTTTATTTTGTCTTGTTATCTATAAAATTAACAGAGTTACATACATTTGTGCAAAACATGTTTTCGGCTGAAATATGGTTAAAAAGCAAACTTAAAATGGCCGCCAAAAAAAAGTATGAGCCCCAAAAAAATTTTACCTGGGCCGTCGTAAGGTTGCACTTTCAATTCTACAAGTTAAGTTGCCAGTATCAAAGATTGACAAATGAACTACTCGACTTCGTTGCGTACTGACAAGGAGGTGCCGATCGGCATTATTCGGCTGTATTCGGCCTTGAACATTCGAAACTATGTCTAATCCCTCAATTATCATTTTTCAGTTCTTCCATTCAGTAATTTTTTATATTTATGTAATGTAATATTATTCCGTACCCATAGTTTCACCAAAAAAAAACCGGATCGTTCATTTACACAAAGATTTATCCTGTTATGTGTGGAACATCGTGCACCTTCACATGATAAATATTCACTTTATTGCTTCGTGGTATCATAGCTCAGTGGTTATGGTGCTGGATAGTTATGCAGAAAGTTAGGGTTCGATCCTAGGCAGGGTACTATTTTTTTCATACTATTTTCAAACGCAAATACAGTTTATGATTTTTAATTTTTAAAATTAGCTGTCTTATATTTTGTTGTATAATATAATTTGTAGCGTATAAAACCTTATTATCAGTAGTGAAACCCTCGGCGAATTAAAAGATCGCCTTAAGCGGCGGAACCTATTAAAATTCTTTTCAGGTAGAGGGACAAGATGTTCCTCTTTTCGCACGATTCTCCTTCTTTACTTCCTCTGCCCATTACCTTAGGTCCTATAGGTAGAGGAAGTGTTGTTTTCGATCCCTAAAGTCCGACTTTAGTTTTTTACATAAATACACGTTTTGAGGCCCTCTGAATTAAAACAAAATACTATTTTTGGAAACATGACTGTGTGTGTATCTCAGTGTGTGTGTGTGTGTATGTCTGTGAACATCCTAGCTCAGAACGGAAAATTGTATGAAAACTACATTTTGTTTTTGGGTTAGGTACTTTTCTCAGGATGTGACACGAAGATTGGCGACGAAATTCTATTATTTTAAGGGAACTTTACTTGAAGAATATTTAGTTTTTCGCGATTTTCTCGAATACTGCTGTAACGATTTTGTTTAAATTTTGTAGATGGGATGCTTATACTATGAGTTAAAACTTTTATTTTAAACATTTTTCAAATAAATCTCTTTAGGGTATTTATAATCCGTCCACTCTTTGTAGAAACTCAGATTCGCGAGTGAACAAAAAGGCCTTGCATGACTTGTGGCTCAGATTTAGTGCCTGTACTAATATTTATAGGATGATGGTAGTAACAACGTAACGATTGGGCCATGCTTATTTTGGATATTCTGGTTACCCTAGCACAATGATATGTTTATATCTGAATGCGTGAATTAATTGTTGTCTACTGATATAATTGCAACAAACAAATTTCCGATTTGTATGAATACGCACTCCCGCAATGCGGACCCTGATTCAAACGTGAAAGAGATATAAGATAAAAGAGGATATAAAGAGAAAATATAGCATTTTTCGTATCTAGGGTAAAATAAGTTATGTGAGTGTATTAGTGAGATTTTAACTCTTGTAATGCAGTACGCAATCCCAGGAATCATAGTCCTTGTGAGGAATTCTAATTGCTTATTCGACCATCCTGCAATGCAAAATATTTAACAAAAGTGATTTCAATTATTTATCAGACAAATACATCACTCATGGCCCTCCTTCACATTTTTTGGTCAATCTGCGGGAAAAATTCTGACGTCACCACTGTTACAAATAAACAAACTTTTATTACATAACAACAGTGTGTTCCTGAAAATAACTCATGGGAATTTTGTCAAGACGAATATGGTGTCTTCAAGATTTGTTGAATAGATCGTCAGAATTATCAGAAGTTGAGAGTGATACTTCAAAGTTTTGTAACTTTTATCCAAAGATATCAGTTGTGACTTGTCCAATGAGTGTGTACATTTAAAAATGTCTGAGCTTAAAATATATTTAAAAAAACCTGAAATGCATATTTATTTGAAGGACAATAATTTAGAAAAACAAACTTGAAAAACTGGAAAAAATATTTAAATTGTTACTAGAATATTTTTTACTTTACCACAAACTAACTGTACTGCTTAAGGAATGTTTTCAAGAGCCTAAAATATTATGTAATCGGCCCTCCTTAATAAGTTGAACTTATTAGATTGCATGGTATGAAATTAAGAAAGTGGGTGGTATGAAATTATAATATTCCAGAGTAACCAACTTTGATTGCTTCACATGGAAAAACTCTTTTTGTTAAAAATATTTACATATGATTATGAAATAGACTCAGTTTGATAAAAATTCACTAATCCCTTTTAAATGTGAAAGTTCTCAGAAATTGTAGAAAATCTGTATGGCTGGCTCCACAGGGCGTAATTCTTTATCATAAATCTAGCATCTATTATTATTATTATTATTTGACAAATTTTAACGATTGTCTAAAAAATAGTGTACGATACACGTGAAAAAATTATTTTATTTTGCTCGTAGGATTGCTGCATTCGCTCTTAAGGGCTCGTTTCGCAAACATAGCAAACTCACAATTAAAAATCTCGTTTTAACATTTGGATCATTAATTATTTTGTTCTAAAATATTTGTTTTAGTATATGGTACCTGTAATACATATGTTTTATAATTACCAAATAACCTAGTCTATATTAAATATTTTTGAAAGTTTCAAAGATCGATTATATTACATAATATTGTCAGAGGTTTTAGGTAATTGTTTTGCAAATGAAACTGCAATAGCAATCATGCATTTTTCTCCAAAACAAAATTACTTTTATTTTTTAATAAATGTTGTGAAGCCTGGGATTACTTGCAATAATAAAACGCTATCGGGATACTATTGGTTTATACTTCGGTAAAACTCAAACATAACACTAAAACAGTAACTTGGGGTAGGTGGTAAAAATAAAAAATTAAACGGGCTATTAAAAAAGTCTTGCCCAAGGTGCAAAGTACGTGAAATCTGGATCTGCATTTATAGATTTGACAAAAAGTATAAGGCAGGTAATTTTAAAAATAAAAAATTAAACACTGCATTTAAATCTTAAAAATATAGTGAAAAAAAAAATTACAGCATAGGGTGGGATTTGAACCTAGGACCCCTAGCTCCACGACCTAGCATCTTAACCATTACACCACTTATGACTTTGTCAAGGAACGAGAATAATAGGGATGTAAACCATTATGCTTTCTCCGATACCATTAGCCTTTGTATATGAACAATACGATTTTTTATTAATAGTGTATTTGTGTTTGTATTTGTATAAATACTATTAATACTGAGGCGCAATACATTAATTACGGAAAAATGAGATAGAATCCCCTAATTCAAGTATGCAATGTTCGAAGCCGAATGGCTTCTGTCTGTCAGTGAATAGAATTGCAGTGCAGTGCAGCCAACGTAAATATGCATATAGTTGAAACTGGAAAGTGCAATGTTACAGCGGCCCAGGTATAGTTTTGAACTCACCTTTAGTTGGGAAATAACTGGTAAAAAAATTAGGAAAATAAAAAATGTCGAGCAACAAATTTCATTAAATTTGGTTCATTTCTAATGGATTGACCCAAAATGGAAAATAATTCCATAAAATTGCTCTTATTCAATCACTTAATTCATTATAAGTTACATATTTACACATATTCGAGCTATCGTTCAATAGTGGTATAAAAAAATGTACAAAAATATCAAGTTCTTGCCGTACTAATAATAACAAAGTTGAGGATAAAGCAACTGATGTTCATTCAAAGCTGTTTTGTCTTCTAGAGATTTTGGGTCAAACTGTTTTTCTGCTTCATAAGCAGAAACAGCACGAAAAATGAACTAAGTAACAATGAAATTAAAATTAAAAAAGCATTAACAAAAGAAGTAAAGAACAAATCAATTAATATTTAATGGGAGAAGGAAAGCAGGAAGGACGATGTTAAGAAAATAACACACTCGTATTAATTACGGTAATCAGCAAAGCTTCAGGATGTACTTTTGGATCAACGAGTTTATTGTTTGTGGCAGTGAGAGAACAAATACATGCAGTATCAACATTACATCTGACAGCGTGGAAAAAATGCTTGTCGTTTGAAAGAATAAACAACAGATTGATCAAGAAATGTTTATCACGACAGTTGCTGTTCTGAGTTGTACAATATGAAAACAGCTATTTGTGATATGCCGTGTTAATTTACAGTAATATGATAGATAAAACAAAATCCTGGAATAAATGTGCCAACTGTTTGTTCCAGACTTTCAGGAGATGAACGTAAAAGAAAAGAAATCTGCATGTAAGCTAACTTTTATACTCCGTGGCGCTACATCCTTGAAGATACAAGTTCTACCACCCGACCGCTGCGTCATCTATCCCAGGCAAATGACAGGATTGGGGGGGGGGGGCATGATGTCAGCATGCGGACACCAACGGCCGTTAATGGTGGTTTCCATGACCGGAGCCGCTATATCTCTATCAAGTAGCTCCTCAATTTGAATCACGAGGCTGATTGCACCCCGTTCCAGACCTTCCTACCTCACAAAAATCCGAGGAGGTGCCGGGGATCAAACCCGGGCCGACAGATCTGTAGTCAGCAACGCTAACCACAAGACCACGCCGGCGGTCAACTTTTATACATTAATACTTTTTTATTAAAAAGACTAGTGCACGTACATACAAAATTTAGGATTGCCTGATGTTCTGTTTGGGATCAAATTATTTTGACTATAGATTATCTTAATGTTAAATACATTAAACTCGGAATAAATTAGTTCTGCTGGTTAGTCCAGTCACTTTTTTAAACAAATTTTGATTATGCGTTCTTCTAATAAAGTTAATGGAGTAAAAAAATTTTAGAAATGCTTCCTCATCCAATAATGTCACACTGAATAACGGATTCGACTAGGGCTAAATAAACCACTTTTAGAATGTTAATGGTCATACATTTACGGAGACTAATAAAATATTATATATAATAAAAATATATATATATGAAGTGTATTTATCTCATTTCAAATGCTGATCAGTAATAATCCCCAAACATTTCACTTCTGCAGATGATTTAAGAGAAAGGCATTCACTAGCAAAACTGCAACTTGTGCTTCCAAATCGGAATCCATTCTGAACTGATGAGAGAAGAGGAAATATTTCTGGATAAAGTGGCGACCACCGGTGGTCGTGTTTAGCGTCTAGTGGTCCCGTGTGCGCCTAACACGACCACAAGTGGCTCCGTGTGCGCCTACCCATAATGGCCATCCTGAAGAAGTGGATCCCGAGAAAAAGCAATAGATGAACCAACCGTAGATTTATATAACTTAAGAATAAATATAGACCATATCTTTATCCATGGACTGAAGATCGGGGCACAAGGCACAATACCACATCTCATCTGGCTCTGAGATTCCTTGTCTCAATAGAATACATCTCCAAGATTTAGCCACCTCTGCGATACGTGGTTCAATAACCATTCCTCAAAACTACCTAGGCTATAGGCCTATACCAGTTTATGTGTATCCGAATGATTTGTTATAACCTAATTAATAAGATGTTTTATTGGTTTCCATTATACTTTGTCATAATAGTAGTTTCCTTATGGGGGCAATCTTGTTCAGTAAAAATAAGATAGCTAATTCTCTTGTTCTGAGGTCTACTTTGTTCAAGGCTGTGTTAGATCACATTTGTCATTTTCTGAGGTCATCTCCTACAGCCTATAACAGAATCACATATCCTAATGCAGTTAATTAATAAATAATAATAATAATAATAATAATAATAATAATAATAATAATAATAATAATAGGGCCGAGTGTCCAAGTTTCTTTTTAATACAGTGTTATATTATCGGACTGTGTCCACAACTTGTAATAAACGAACCTTTATTTACAATCCACTGATTCGGGTGGTGTACATTCTAAGAAACTAACGACGAATCAAGTTAATGAGCCAGATCCACTGCTATAAAGCTACTCTTTCAGAGTTGACCCCTTTGAACGAGTTGATAACTTCTCGTGCAGCTATGATGTCACCGAAACTATCGTATTTTATAATGTGTGTGTTTTATAAGAGTTCTCATGCACAAGATTAAAACTGTGAAAAAGATAAAAAGTATTTTAATTTAAAACATGCCATGAATGCTGCCATCCCACACATTCTTATGATTTTTAACCTTATTAATAGACGATTTAACTTAATATAAGTCATATCGCGTGTTCAGGATTTGATGTATATCAGAAGGCCGTACAAATATTACTGTGTAGGCCTATCTGTTTCCATTGACATCGTGTTATGTTTACATTAATTGCTCATTTTAACTTTTCCTCTGTTTAACTGTTATTGTTGTCTATGATATTATGTGACAAATAGTGGCGATGAGTCATGGCAAGTAGATATCCAACCCGACAATTGCCTTTGCGACTGCAAAAACTACAAAAACCCTGAAGTAAAATTGCCCGGACACTGAGTTTAACTGAGACCTTCCCCAATCGCCCCAACTTTCAACTCACCAGTGACTCTATTTGACGAATGCTTACATTTATATATCAATTCAGCTCTGAAAGTGTTAAATTGCGTTAGAAATTAATGTCATTAAGGAACCTCAGTGAAATGAAGTCATATACTGTAAATCTAAGAGTTCATTTAGCCTAAATTAATTGATGTACGCTGAATTTAACTCCTTCAAATAAATGCATAAAATGATCCAAAGCGAACTTCTTAGAGTCATGCAGGAAACAAGGAAATTTGTGATAGCAGATGAGATTTGTAAAGCTAAACAGACTGTTTAAATTTCCCCGGCTAAACAATTCTGGGTATGCATTAGAAAAGAATACGGAGAGCGGCATCATGATGCAAACAATTAATTTTTTCTAGTTTTAGAATTACAAAACCACAAATTGCGACCGAAAGAAGTTAATTTATGCATTTGTTGCCAGGGATAAATCATAATGAAGGTTTTTTTATTATTATGTTATTTTTATCGTATGCAGGCAATGGTATTAGGCCTAGTGTTTGTGATAAACTGAAGTAATAGGCAGAAAGGATTAGGATTTGCAAGAAAACTTGCTATAGTTATATGCTAGGTTTATTATTCTGTTATTATTACGCCTATTATTATTGTTATTATTTATTATTTTTACTTTAGAATTAATAGATAATTAACTTGGCATTACAAGAAGTTGCAATTGTTAAAATAGCAGATTTCAATAATATTGCCGTCGTTTTAACATTATTTATAGGCCTACATGTTTGAACTGCGAGGACATATCACCAATTAAGATCTGTGGGTACACCATTAGACGGTATAAGTATTAATGTGCATCAGTGTATATTGTTGATGTATAATGGATCAGATAATTTTTTACTGATATTCAACTTTGATGATTATGATATGAAGTGAAAAAGTGATGATGAGTTATGGTCCAGTAGCGTGAAACCAAAAAGTTAGGCGAATCGGAAATAATTTCTACAAAAGGTTTTATTGTTTTAATGGCTTCATTTGTTGCCTAATATGACTATCCTAGGTTTTCCCCCTCGGCGGAGTTGTGCTAAAGTGGTAGGGGGTAAAAATGTGACCTTCAAAGGGGTATTTTTGCGGTTTTACGATTATATCTCGTAAAGAACTCACGATATCGAAAACATGGTCCTATTAAAAGTAGTAGGGAATTACATTCTGTATTGAATGAGACTAAACACATATTTTTTGGACAACCCGTTCCCATACCACTGCTCATCAAAGTTGGACAAATTTTATATATTTATGAAAAACTAGTGGACCCGTGCTGCTCTGCAGCATTTCTGAAAGAAGAAGAAGAAGAAGAAGAAGAAAATGTCTAGCCCACATCACTTTTTTTGTTAAATAAAAATATCTCTAAAAAATTAAGAAAAGAAGAATAAATTCTTGCACCCACAAAACTATTTTGTTTGTTTGTTGTTATTATTAAAAAATCTCTCTTTTTTTCCTCTTCAGTTTTATAAAAATCGATTGTCCGCGCATAACTTTCCTCCCACTCAGCTGATTAGAGTGATCAATTCGGCATGTTAAAGAGCTGTTTCTGGTGAGTGTTCTTAGCCTATCATCATCTGCGTACGTTAGGTAGAGCCTGAGGTTTCGCCTCTCAAAGTTACAGAATTTCTGTATCTCGAGGATGGTGATAGTTGGGTGATTTCCAATGCCCGATAACATATCTGTGCTTAAATACCATTCATTAAAAAAATGAACCAAACTGGCCAGAAATACGGTAATAGAAATGTGTAAACATAGTACTATATCACTCCATTGTACTAGTCTTGTACTTAGTTGACTACCTAAAATAAAAATATATATCTAAATATATAAAACATAAAATATTAAAATTGTAGAAAAGAAACACAATTCTTCAAATCAATTAGTGATGATTTTATTTCATAACAAAAGTTGCAGTTAAAGGTGAAAAGGGGAAAAATAGGTAGGTATACAAATTTTACAGACGTCGACGTTTCATTGTTGTTGGGCCACTCGGCTCCTCAAAGTCTGTAATTCCCGATAAGGAGTCCGTCGCCCCATCACTCGGCTCCTAAAAGTCTGTAATTGTCATCGCCCCATATATGCAGTCCAGGTCTTCGTCAACATCTTGTTCTTCAGTTGCATCTGGTTGGAAGGAGTTAGTGCAAGAGTTCCCCTTGCAGTTAGCACAAATCAATGAGCATTTTTTAAATTTTTTTTTTGAAATTTATTTATTTATTATCATTATTACATTATTACATAGAATTGCAAATATAAATACAAATACAAATACATATTTATACAAGTAAAATAAAACAATTTTCAAATTTCAAAATCAATTAAAACTACTATTTAAAAAGAGGAAAAGAAATATAGGCTATATCTTCACAAGAAGTATTAAATTTAGTAATACACCCGAATGAGCAAGACTGCTCGTGCTCGGGTGCCGTTTCAAAAATATCAAAGTGAAGAATGAGGAGAGACAAAGAAATAGAGTGTATAATGTGCTTCACTAAAAAAGAAAGTAAAAAAATATTAAACATAAATACATAAAAGGAGTGAAACAAAAATTACTTAAAAGCTAAAAAATTTCAAAAAATTATTTACATATCTATTAATTAATAATTAATAATTAATTAATCCCACCCTTCCAATACCCACAACTATGTGCACACCCCTTGTTGCATTTGCAGAAAATTGTGGAGAGAAGAGACTGTGGAGCTGGTTCCTTGGAGGAGGAAACGGGGTCAAGACCAAACTTTGAAGCCTGCCATCCCTAGAGGAGCGGATCCATCTGGTGTCCTAACCATATTTGTACTTGTAGGTAAGTTCCCAAGCAATGTTGGCGGGCTGCTTCGGATGTTGGTAGTAGGGATGCCAGGTTGAATTTGGATTTCACGTAAGCTTTTGAAAACAGGTCAAATCGCAATTTATCTAAAGTATCTCCTGCCCAACCTCCGTAGAGGGTTGTTAATTATCGTAGGCCAGCTTCAGCAATAGCTTCAGTTTTAGTGTCGTGGTCGAAGAAAGGTTTGATTTCTTCGAGAAGGCATCTAAATTCGACCAACAGCTTGATCACCTACTTATTGCCTTGCCTGAAGATTGCCGAAGTTGTGTCACATCCACTTATGGTGTGGAGAAATATGAGTGGCCTTCTGAAGTTGTCTGCCGAAGCTGTTGGGACTTTTGATGGGGTCGTTCCTCTTCCAGGTTTTGAGAAATATATGTTTGCTGATGGTGTGGCTAGGGCTATGAGCATGATGAGGAGGTCCGTATCTTCACCAACTACCACAACCTTCTCAGGCTCCTGTAATACCTCAAGGGCCGTGGCAACAATCAGGTGGTCTGCGTCTTCATTAGCTTGCTTTTCTGAGAAGCCTTCACCTTGAAGCCTCTCAGTAAGCAAGGTAATAAGACGTGCTTTATTTCTATCGTTGGAAAGGAATTGCTCCTGAGTTATGGTCACCACCATTAACTCGGTAAAGATGACCTCAGGAGTAGTATGTCTTTTGCTTCGGCGGAGGCGCTCAGCAGATTTGATGCTCTTGGTGGGCAGGTCTTCGGGGTAGCCATCAAACACCACACTTGTCGCATTTCGGTTGTAGTGTCTTTTTTGGTAGTCAACGTATCTGGTTAGGAATAAGTGGAATGTTTCACCATTCTTCCACACAACCCGGTGGAGAAGATATCCACCATCGATGAAAAAAGCTGCTTCGTCCAGGTTTACCTCATTCAGTGGTGTGAAGAAGTCATATAACACTGACTTGTGAGTCTTCCTCATTCCAACTGCATCGTTGGCCAAATTTTAAGGTAGAATTTTACGGAAACAGCTGGTCCAACAAAATCACTTTTAATCTCATCGAACGCAGAATTTATTCCTTTATTACTTTTGTATGGATCACTTTACTGATACATGGGTTAGGTTAGATGATATTACCAAAAAGCAGAAATTAAAACGAAAATTTTTCATAAATATGTAAAATTTGTCCAACTTTGATGAGCAGTAGTATGAAAACGGGTTGACCAAAAAATAAGTGTTTAGTCTCATTGAATGCAAAATGTAATGCCCTATAACTTTTTATGAGACCATGTTTTCGATATCATGAGTCCTTTACGAGATATAACCGATAAACCGCAAAAATATCCCTTTGGGGGTCACATTTTTACCCCCCACCACTTAAGCACTACTCCGCCGGGGGGAACCTAGGATAGTCATATTGGGCTAAAAATGAAGCCATTAAAACAATAAAACATTTGTAGCAATTATTTCCGATTTCGATTTTAATTCTGCTGGGCTATTATGGTAATCTAGCATTTGCATGTGCCACTGAGGAAAGCATATAAGAACTAAGTAAAAATGCTCGATGCTACTGTCGAATCTCACCCACTTGCCTCAGTATTTTCCCTTCTCTTAGTTTTATAATTTTTGCATTCCCTTCTCGTTAGTGTTTTGAATATTGTTATAAACAAACGAACATATAATCTAGGCCAGTTATAATAGTAGACTATATGTTACAATGAACTTAGGCCTATAATGGCATTTAATAAGACGTGAGTAAGTTTGTAAAACTCGTTGCATTCGTTTCATAATTTTCATACGAGCGTCTTAATTGTCATAATAGATAAGTTTATTACGATTGTTTTTGTTCGACGATAATTAATATCTAAGTTTTGAATTCTAGCATGCCTTATATTTGATTAAAAAAAACTCTCATTATCTCGATGACCAGCTGTTAGTTCTAGTCTTTTGTGGCAAATGGCATACAACGAATGCATGCACGTAGCAGAGCAGAGCTTGAGCTTGATTCCGGGGAAGTAGCGCACGTGGGAGTAACGCACAGTGGTATTTAAGCACAGATAAAGAGCGGCGTGAACCTTGTGCGCATCTGCAGTGATTGACATAGTTGCTTATGACAAATGTTGTTAAATTTGACTAAGTTGACTGCTTAATTTCGCTAATGCTGAAAAAATGATGAGGCTGTGGCTGATTGAAACAACCTTTAAACCACCTATGTGTATTACCTACATGTTAAAATGTTGATAAAACAGATCCATATTGACTTCAACATAATATGCGGTAACTCCGCCTTGTCAATATAAAAGTTTTAAAATATTAAAAATCAAATATGTTTCTACCAACTTGTGGTTATCCTCAATGTTAAATTTAAGAAATTAAAATCATGATCACATCAAAACCAACACAGCCACATACTGCACAACATTTTGACTTTAGATTACCTACATGTTGTCCAGTCCCAAGTCTGGAAAAAAGTGCGAGGGAAGGTTGATACGTTTTGTTTGTTATTGTTATGAACAATTTGGATTTTAATAGCTGTGTATACCAGAGTGATATCACAGACCATTTCACAACAATTGGCACATTCTCGTTTACACATAATCACCATAGCTACATACCCCTGCTACCATAAGCCATATCAAAATAGACCATCTGTCCGACAGGCTAAGAAACGAGACATGGTGCTCAATATACGCTGCTACGGAAGCTAATAGAGCATTTTCATATTTTCATGGCATTATAAAAAATCATATTGAACATAGTAGAATTTCTAAACTTATTACTACACCTTGTAAATATAAAAAATTAAAACCCTGGATTACTACTGGCATTGTAAAATCAATTCGAGTACGTGACAAAATTGCAAGGAAAGTTAAAAGTGAACCGTTAAATTTGATGTTACAAGATCAATATAAAAAATACAGGAACCTTTTAAATACCTAGGTACGATTGTAAAAAAGGCTAAAACAAATTATTACGAAACCAAGCTCAAACAATATTCACATGACCCAAAAAGATTTTGGCAAACTATCAATGAAGCTACAGATACATTAAAACGAGAAAACACGAATATAAACAAAATCGTAACAGGAGAAGGATTGACCATTACCCATAATAGTGAAATAGCTAATGAATTCAATAAACACTTTTCTCAGATTGGACACAAAATAACAAGCTCCATATCATCATATCCATCGCAAACTACTCGCAATAATAATGTACATTCAAATCCAACAGCTTCTCTGTTCCTACAGCCTATAATTGAAAATGAATTGATCTTAATTGTCATAAACCTTAAGAATAGCGTTACTCCTGGAAGTGATGACATGTCATCAACTATTATGAAAGCAATAATTAGATTTATTTCTAAACCCCTTACTCATATTTTCAACCTATGCTTAGCTCAAGGTTTTTTCCGGATGAATTAAAATATGCGACAGTAATTCCATTGTACAAATCAGGTGACAAATGTAATTTAAATAATTATAGGCCAATATCCTTATTATCTACCTTTGCAAAATTATTAGAGAAATGCATAAAAAAGAGACTAACAATTTTTTTAGAAAAATAAACTATTAGCGGAATCACAATTTGGTTTTAGGAATATTATGAGAATTGATGATGCTATAATGGCCATTACAACCACAATTATTAAAACAGTAGATGAAGGAAAAAATTGCTTAGGTGTTTTTGTGGACCTAAGAAAGGCTTTTGACACTATAAGTCACAACATTTTGCTAAATAAATTAGAAAATATTGGCGTTAGAGGTACTGCCTTAGACCTATTTCGATCATATTTATCAAATAGATACCATGATATCATCATAACCATCGCTATGATTCATAAATTGATATTAAAATCATATAAAGCAACATTCCTTCATAACAGCCAAACTATTTATAGCCTACTACTAAAATCATACAAGAAGGAGGGGAATAAAATAACAAGTCATGCAATATTATTAAGAACATCATAGTAAGAATCTAATAGGAGAAATTAAGCACTTTGTAATGATAAAATAAATGTTTTATAGCAGAAATACGAGGTAAAGAAGTAAACTGGCTAAATATAAGAGAACTTGAAGTAGGGCCAGACAAATTACGGAGAACAAGTCAATAGAACACTAGTGTAGTCTTTTGTAGAGCCACAGGAGGCAGGCGTCAGCTTTTGTAGTACTTGTGCACCTCTATTCTGTGCAAAAGTCAGAGAATGAAGGTATTACTGACTGAATAGGGAATCAGAGCTGGGAATTGCAGATTGAATAGGCATTACGGGAAATAAGCGAGAGTACTGAGAATAGCCTGAAGGAGGACGCGTAGAAGCGTTACTCTAGAACCAAAAGCAAGCTAAAAAGAGATGGACCCATAAGATATTAGTTTAGAGTAAGAAACGCTAAAATTAGATATAAGAGGTAAAATGATTAGTGAGTAAGATGTGGAGGGGAACAGTGCTATTTGAAGGGAAGTTGGTATCGCAGGCTATGAACGGAACTTACTTGTGTCGCTGCCGAGGTGCAGAGCAGGTCGGGTACTTGCAGATCGGGTCGTATTGGCATAGTCGCCAATCCGACAGTATAAGTTAATATAAATTCACTAGTAGGTGAAGCTAGTTTATAGCTTATCACCAGTTAAAGTCAGTGAGTTACGCAATTTGTTGGTAACAGCTGTGTTGTGGCTGATTACCGTAGAAGCAGTGAATATTACGACGTAAGTAACGACGAGGTAATAGATAAAGTCATATAGACCTTGTTACGTAAGTTTGCATCCACGTCATAAGTAACTATTACGTGAAAAACAGTGATAGCCAGAACTAGAATCCGTTCAAATAACACTGACCCAACTTATTATTTGGTAAAGCTCTTTGGATACCAGTGAATATGACAGTTAATTGAATAAACTTTATTAAATGACCCACAAGTGACATTGACATTATTTCATACAGTAATAAGAACCTCACCACCCACATATGCCCTGAGAAATGTAAGAGTAATCTTGTAGCTTACGACTGGAGCGAACCGCGGTATTCACCTGCATCAGAATCGAAGAGGAAGACAACTTCATCAAAGTAAGTACGGTGGATTATATGAACAGTTCATGATCTAAAAGAGAGATGGACCGCATCAACCAAAGCACTAAAGTTAACAACGAAAAAAGTGAAAACGTAGTGCTAAATATCGGCGTCCCACAAGGAACTGTGTTAGGTCCTTTGCTCTTCTTAATATATATCAATGATCTTCTTAAATTAGATATAAATCTCATCAAAGGCAATGTATATTCCTTCGCTGATGACACAGTAATCATATTTTCTGGAAACAGTTGGGACCACGTTTTTAGTAATGCTAACATTGGAACAAATAAAAAAAAAGGCTCGCTGAAAACCTTCTATCTTTAAACATTGATAAAACAACATATTTACCTTTTTCACTAAACTCTAAAGGACTTTCCTCGATAAATGCACAACATAATATGATCTTACATGAAATCTCTTGTTCTATCCCTTTTAATTGTAAATGTCCAAAATTAAGTTCATGAATGCAAGTAAAATACCAAGGTGTTATCATTGATCAAAATTTACGGTAGGAAAAACATGTTCAATATCTGTGTCTTAAACTACGGAAAACTATATATAAATTTGTTATATTAAGAAACATTATGCCACAGAGTACTTTAAGATTAATATATCTAAGTTTAGTCCAATCAGTTATACAATATGGAATAATAGGATTGGGTGGGATATGTCAGATTACACTTCGCCCATTGTCGTTGTTACAGAAAAGAATAATCAAGATATGTTTAAAAAATCAATCGACTATCCATCTAAAAGTTTATATAAAGATTTTGACGTATTGAATATTAAACAATTATACTCCTACACTTTATTAAATTATTTCCATAAACATCATGAAAAATTCATAACACGAAATCACTACTATAATACAAGGAAGTATAATATCTCTTGTCCTCTTTTCGAACCAAAGTGTGCTACAGAAGTATACTGCCCGCCTTATTTCTCCGAGCTTAGCGGCCTTTACAATTCTGAAAATTCCAAAGAAGAAAGTGGCATTAGCGGGTGTGGAAGCAGGCCAACAGGGTGCGAAATCATCCCTTACTATCCGTACAAAAACATACGGTCATTTCAGCTGCCTCGATAAATGTAGACATGTACGAAGCTAAACCACAATACCGATCATTTTCTTTCTACAATAAATTGATTTGAAATAAATTTATCAAAAAGGCCTGTAGCTAACCTCCTAATCAGTGTGTAGTATCGTAATACTGTAGTAGGTATAACGCATGTTTTTAGTTTTGCCTTAGTTGTATAGCAACCATCTTCTATCTCTTTCTTCCCTCTATCCACCCTCTGCCACTTTTAAATTTCTGTTACGTAGGGTAGGCTCGGAGAAATAAGGCGTGGAGTATACGTCTAAGGCAAAGTATAAATTTCGGACCAATTCTATACAACAATTTTACTAGAAGAAACTCTAATCTGATACCACTAAACAATAAATTGTTTAAAAAACAAGTAATCGAAATGATTAAAACTAACTTGTAATGGTACTTATACTCATTTTTTTCCGTTACTCATTCTCAACTGTAAATTTTTAGATTTCAACACGAGGTATTTTGTTTGTAACTCTGTTATGTTATTGTAATTTATTTTTTCGTATATTCGTTCATGTATTTATTTCATATAAGCAATCTTATTTATTTTTATTCTTATTTTTTGCCTAAAACTGTAATATGTTTTTTATATAATGTTCAAAATATAATTTTAGTATGACTGAACTGACCCCGAACACGAGCTATGGACAAACCTGCCTGTGCGCTAGATCCTCAAAATCGGGCTGTGCGTTACTCCCACGTGCGCTAGTACCACGGCCCACGACACGTTTATCGCAAAGTAACACACATTCAAACTTACTCAGTTATGATATTAAAATTAACATGAACACAATTAGTCCAGTCAATGAAAAGTTGTAGAAGGAAATGGAAGGAACACAATTTTTTACTTTGGGACTTTGTTTGGACTAGTAAGGAGGTAAACATACTAAACGTCCCCACTCCTAGGAGGTGAGCGGGGGGCAGGGGGGCCTTTAGAATGTCCCTTTTTTCGGGTTTTCGCTTATATCTCGGAAACTATGGGTCCTAGCGATAAGACCCTTCTACACAAAATTAAATTTGACAAAATGCTCCACAAGATTGATTTAATTAATTTTTTCGCTATCTCACCTAGTTTCTGAGATATCCGTGCTCAAAATTAGCTAATTTTGAAAAAAATAAAATTTCCTCGCGTTTTTCGCCTTATTTCGTTAGCTAATTCTTCGGCCCTTCGTCCTACAAAAAATTCATAAGGAAGGAAGTCTTAGAGCATTAAATTTCCTTCAAGAATATATGTTAGTTTACTTTATATCTTCAACCGTTCAAAAGGTAGAGCAGTTTTAACTTTATGTGTAAATTCCGGGATTTTGCAGAAAAACTTAACTTTCGTATTTTCCGTTCTTCCACTGCTGAAACTCTATATAAAATCCAATATATATGTATTATATATATTTATATGTATAAATAGTATGTATTATATATAAATGGCACATAAAGAAATGATGTGTATATATAGGCTATGTATTTATAATATATTTTCAAGTATATATGGAGTTCTTCAAAAGTAATATTGTTTGGTGTCGTTTACTAATTTCGAACCCCGAACCTAGTGGAACCACTTTGAGAGCTCCATCATTTATCCCAGAGAAATACAATTACTATAATATATTATGGAAAATTTTGATACTCAAAATTGACAATTTATCGAGGATTGACGAATCTTTATTGTTATTTAGGAGCCATAATAACCCTCTACATAGGCAATAATACTTTTATTCAATATATATAATATATAATCTACAGTTAATATAAAATATAGGCCTATATTAACTATACATTCGCTCCGCAAAGGCATTGGGGTAGGATGGGGTAGGATGATTCCAGAGTAAACAACAATTTGTACATAACTTTTTTTATTAACACATTAACTCGTAAATGTTTCTTGAAACTGTGTTATATTTACTTTAATAATATATTTACACCTTTTAGTACAATTGAACAGCAATAATAATTATAAATTCCTGATTCTCTTGGAGCCGGAGGGTCCTTCCGCGTCATGGTAACTTGGTCCTGGGTATAATTCTGCTTCATCCATTGAGAAAGGGGATACATCTTCTAGGATAACTGGCAGAGGATCGATGTCGAGTTCTTCATCCTCATTGATTAAGAGGGGGCCCCCATTAAGACAGTTCCCCTGGCAGTTTTGGCACGCAGGGGAACACTTGAGAGATGCCTTTCTGCATCCGCATTTGGTGGTGGCACAATCCTTTGTGCACCGACAAAAAAAAATTAATATTTTATCCGGTGCAGCCTGGTGCTCACTGTGTACCGGGGTTAGAAATTTGTTGGTTAACTCCCACCCATACATCTGAGGAGGCAGCTAATTTCCCAATCGCATCTCGACTTTGTGATATGTCCTCAGAATGTTGTTTCGCTGCCCCCTCAGTTGGTGGGAGGCACGAGATGTCCGGTTTGATATTGGCTACCGATTTTACATAGGATTGGTAACGGTAAGCGTTTAGAGATTTCTCTTTAGGTGGGGCCCCGTACCACCTCAAAATACACTTTTTCCCAGCTTCCTCTACATCATCCTTGGTTGAGGAAGGGTCTGAGAAAACTGCAGCAGTTCCCTGGATATCTGGAGACTTCAAATACAGTTTGATAAATCCCAGCTTACTCTTTCAGAAGGCTGCTGAGGTGGTATCGCACCCAGTGAAGGCATGTAGAAATAGTATGTCTCGCAGCCCCTGGGTAGAAAACAATGTAGGTTTTATGTTTCTACGCCCAGGCTTGACGGAAATTATGTTCTGGTCACTAGGTGCTTTGGCCATCAACAGGACTATTAGGTCAACATCCTCACCAATAACTGCAACAGCGGTGGTATGTGACAACTCCATAGCCATATCTACAATGAGGACATCCACATCATTCCGTGCTTTCAGGGTTCTGACTCCATGTGCCTGTAGTGTGACTTTCAGCATGTTAATCAGCAGACTTTTGTTGTAGAAATTTGACAGGAAGTCTTCCTGCTTCGCAGGTATGACTGTCTACTGATTGAAATGTATGTCGGCTTACTTGCTGAGATGGTACCGCCTTTGCTGCTCAGCGACCTTTGTACTTGAGGATGAGCTCGTGTACCCATCAAATACTACAGTGCAACTCCTTCCACGATAGTGACTGTTCATAAAATTGACGTATCCATCACAAATGGCAGATGTCGTGGAACCTCTTTGCCAAATAACTTTGTGCAGGAGAAGTCCTCCGTCTATAACAATGTCAAAGTGTGTCACACGTACATCTTTGATAGTTGGATTGAGCTCTTTCTAGAGACAGTTTGATACTTATTTTCAAACTCTAGAATAAAAAAGTTGTTATTCTTGAAAATTAATTTCCGATCACATACAAGTTTAAAATAAACTGTGCGAGATACCGAAAAAGTGAAAGGAATCAGTCTTGATGGGACATTTATCAGGTTAAATTTTGTATAGAGTGGTATTAACGCTAGGATCCATAGATATAAGCGAAAAACCGAAAAAAGGGACGTTCTAAGGGCCCCCCTTCCCCCCGCTCACCTCCTAGGAGTGGGGACTTTTAGTATATTCACCTCCTAACTAGTCCAAACAAAGTCCCAAAGTAAAAAATTGTGTTCCTTCCATTTCCCTCTACACCTCTTTTTGAGCATTCATTGACTGGACTAAATTAATTTTATTTTAAACACAGGCTGTTTATTGTGTAGTTTGAATTGCTACTTTTAAGGTTTGAAGATTGTTCCATGCACGATATTAATCGATAGTTGGAATAAGAACAACAACAGTAGGCCTACTTTAGACCACCACTGTGGCTCAGGGGATGCGTTCGCCCCTCTCACGCAGCGGGCCCGGGTTCGATTCCTGATCGGGACACGTTACTTGGGTGAGGTACTTTACGCCCCGATATCATCTGGCCGTCATTATCATCTTCATCCCATCCTCACCGTGTTCAGAGCGAGTGTGTGTATGAATGGTGTGTTTCGTCCTATGTTTTCGTGTTGTCTCGGAGATGGCCCCGGCATTGGGCTGATCACTCATCCGGGGAGGCACTCCATGTCCTTTTCTGGTCAAGAAGGTATGTCTGTGTTGTGATCCATAGTTCATTCCTCTCCCGACAGGTCGCGGCCCGGTAAGGCCAGGGCGGCGCAGGCTGCATAAAGGTCCCTATAAGGGAGAGGTAAAACTACGAAAGAGAAAAACGAACACTTTAATGAACGGTAGTACTTTAATTAAGGTAATAAATACTTTAATTATGAATGCCATTAAAATACTGTTATGTCTCGTGTAATAAGCTATAACTTAGTAATTTATGGTCGAACTTATGAATTAGGCTACTACCCGTAGCCTCACAGATATCAAGGACGTAATTAGCAGGAGGCCGACGATCATGTGCTGATGTGTTACAGGACACTGTAAATTGCTAAATTGCACTAAAATTACTCCTATTCTCTTCAAATGGGAGTCAAAATGCAAACAAAAGGGACGAAAATGTATTTTGTAGTGCTCTCTCCGAGATAGCTGGAAACTACAGTTTCGAGTGCTGAATTAGCTTCAGCCACGACTATCTCTGTCACAGTTACTGTGAAACTTCCACTGCGTATGCTCTGCTGGGGTTTCCTGCTTCCCAGCTATGATTGTGTTACGGACCGGGAGGCCATTATGAGTAAAGCATTGCTCGTAGGTTGATGTGTCGAGCGGTGAGTATTAAGACATTGTGTTACATTTATAAGATCAACATTGTCGAATCCTTTTAAATTTAATAGGCAATATAAATAATACTTATACCCTCTTCGTTATGTAAGTAGGCTTAAAAATATGTTCCTTATTTTAAATTTAGCCTTATTAAACGCTATATGCAGCACACTCTCGTTTTAAGCCACGATCCGCAACTGGTAATTAGGTCTAAATATGGAAGTCTTATATTATAAAAAATAGTAGGCCTACTGTAGTTACCTTCGTATGCTTAAACGTATAGCTCGTAAAAATGAAATTAGACGAATGATTGAATTAGTAATTAACTAATAAAGTAAACTAAAATGTTACAGCTGACTGAAAGAGCGACCTGAAATCTACTTTCATCATTGACTTAAGAAGTTATGGTAATAATGGACACCATATTAATAGCGATTGGGGCATGAATAGAAAGAATACCGTAGCGAATGAGATTGCGAATGCTTCCTCTCCACAAACTTGCCTGCGGTTTAGTGAGTTCAATTCATATAATGACATTTTACATTCGAACAAGCAACAGAAAGAACTTCAAATTATCACCAGCACTACCAAACAATAAGCTTATGTTCCGTATGGTAACACCTGTCTTTGTCATTCGTTTCTTATACCGAGTCAAATGAAGTTAATGATAGAGTAGACTACTTAATGACAAAAATGAAAGTTGTAGATAATCTCTATACGGGCTATTGAACATTCTCTACGAATTGGGATGTTAGCCTACTATAACTCGCACGCCAGATGTTTCATTACATTATAACACCTAATAAACTATTTATTTCATGATTCAGTGACCAATCCACTATAAGAATAGGTGGAATTTCAACCAATCACAAATATGTGTCGTGTTAATTTAGCGATATATTTTTAGTATTTTCATTCTGTCGCATCTATGTGCTTTTTTTATTATTTATTTAGCCTATTTTTTTTAATTCACAAGGACTGAATACTGAAACATTTTCATGCCTGTAGCTTTTATGAACATTGCACTGAGCTTATATAAATAGGCTGCATATGAACATAAGGAGATATATATATAATATATATAATAGTCGTCCTTTATTTCTTTCATCCTGGCATCTTTAATAAAAGCCAGGACTTACTCGCATGGCTTTTATTAATTGCCTTTATACAAATGTTCATTTTACAATTATTATATACTAAGGACAAATTTTTCTATGCTTTGAACAGTATTATATTATTCTATATGTCCTTTTATTAAGAAAGAAGAAAAGGAAAAAAAAAAGAATAATAATAATAATAATAATAATAATAATAATAATAATAATAATAATAAAACCTACTCTACTTGTTCCTTCTACTGGAGACCAGTAGTCGGAACTTAAACTACACTATAATATACTACACTATAAATGAAATAAAAGATAAAACTATTGCTTCTAGAGCTATTTTACTAACACTACAGCTGAAGCTCACCGGTATTCATTTAAATTTACATTTCAATGTTGTTCTTCGGTGTGCTCCAGCTTCTACTCTAGTTAAATGAAAATGAAAATTTCTACTCCTACTATAATATCATTTCACATTTTACACTTTCACTTGCAAATATTGTCTATAGTCTTCCTCTTTCCTCTCCCGAAGTCTTCTCGCCGCCCCCACTCTTCTCATCTTGCTGTGGATTCCCAGAGTTCCCTCCTCCTGTTTATGGCTTCGGGTTCCGGTTGCTCTTCCACATGTGGTTGAGCTTCCGGCTCCCTAATCTCCACAGGGTTCTGAGCACTCTGTAGGCGACTGGATCTCCTGGAGGGAGTAAGAGTTTCATTGTTTTCGTCTTCGTCTTGTCTGTGTCTGTTTATTCTGTACACTCTGTCAACCCTGAACGTCTCTGCTGCCTCCTTGGAGACAACGTCTGTCAGAGTCTCAAGTAAAGAGTATTTGTCTTTTCGCCTCAACAAGTCTCCATCTGGAAACCCTGTACAGTTGTTCTAAGTTCTTTCACTTCTTCAGAGGCACCGGTACACTCGAACAAGACGTGCTCTGCTGACTCTGTGACTCCCTCGCAAGTTCCGCATTCATCTGTCTGTCTTCTCTTAATTTTGTGCAGGTACACTCCATACGGACCATGGCCCGTGATGAAGTGTATCATACCTTTTCTCGGTGTCACATGTCGCAGTCGCAGTCGCTCCTGGATTTTCGGGAAGTATTCTCTGGCCCTAGCTCCCGCTTCTGCCGCGGTCCATTCCTCCTGCCACTCGTGTATGAGGTGTCTCCTAATTCTGGTTTTATCCAGAGTTCGGAGACCCACAATACTCTCAATTTTATCCATTCTTTCCTTCTTCCTCCAGTACATGGCTCCCTTCCACCTGACAAGGAGGTCGAGAGGCCATATACCAGTGGCCACAAGCAGAGCGAGAGTTGGAGTTGTTCTAAATGCACCGGTGAACCTTATCAAAATTTTCCTTTGGGATCTCCTAAGCATTCTTTTAACATACACTTCATTGGCTTTATGAGCCCAAACTGCAGCCCCATACCCAACAATGGCGGCTAAGATAGCACTATGGTACGTCTTAATTGTTTGCAGATTAACTTTGAACATAAGGAGATATGAAAATAATGTGAAATGTTATGTGCTGTGAAGTAGTCTATTATAAATCTCGTATAGTAATAATAGATACAGTTGTTATTAGTGCCAACAGATAGTTTACTCTAAAAAATAAAACAGCTGATTTAACGGAAAGTGTTGGTATTAACCACACACAACGCGACCTTCGCGATATATCTATTGTCTCGCCATCGGCTCTTTGGCTTATAGTTATGTGTTTTATTCCTTTTGACATTTTATCGATTAATTTCATGCTCAATATTAGCCTATGTATGAGCTAAATAGTAAGAATTAAGTGTCCTACAACTAGAGGTCCACATTCTGACGAAATACTGAATAAATCCGGACCTCCCGATATAACACCCATTATAATTCCCTTGCTATCGATCTCAGTCATTGAGCAACCTTATTGATATAATCAATTGACCAAAGAAAATCGAGTTACTCTGATAAATCCTTTCCCCCTAAAATAGTTTTGTTCAAATAGGCCTTCGTGAACTATTGTATCTGCTTTCTATTGCCTTGTGTTTTGTTACCTAATTTTGGTACAATGTGTCTTATTCCAAGGAGGCAAAAGTATTTATTTTATTTCGTATGTATGCCCGCTTGTCTTTCCACTCTCGTAAATAGGGTGCGTTTGCACTTCACCAATCGAATAGGCGCCAACCTACATAAATGTAGATAAATTTGTAGTTTCCGATCAGTTCCTTTTACGAGAATGGTCACGGACAACCCTAGCTAGTACTTGCTCAGCGGTAGTGAGAACTCTTATCCCTTTCATGGTTAATTGGAATTACAGGGGAGAAATATTATAACACCTACTTGATTAATATGTTTGATTTATTACTACTTCTTTCTAAGCGACACACTGGGTTCGTTGCCCAAAGGAGTCTGCGATGCCTATATTCATATATGCTGACTTATGCTTTTAAATACTGGACGTGTCTATATTCATATACGTAAACTTCTATATTCAATTACTATTCTGCTTATATTTTATACTCAATAATAACGCGCCCCGACGATCCATATGACTTGTATCAAACACTTCCTCTATTTTTACGGCGTGGAGAGATTCTCAGTCTACGTTTCACATGTAACAAATATTAAAATGTTCAATTATTACGCGCACGATAATTCTTAAAACTTGTATTTAAAACTTAACCCTC
This sequence comes from Ectobius pallidus, assembly GCA_964059195.1. Classification (NCBI taxonomy): domain Eukaryota; kingdom Metazoa; phylum Arthropoda; class Insecta; order Blattodea; family Ectobiidae; genus Ectobius; species Ectobius pallidus. The sequence goes on from CAXKWD010000004.1 coordinate 135,802,656, forward strand.
TATTTCTTTACGGCGCGGAGAAAATTCACATTGTACTTCTTTTCGGCAACGCTTCCCAGATAGAACAGAACAGTTTTCGTAGTTAATTTTCCCTCACTTGATTTCATTAATTCCTCTCCTTAACATAATTTCATTGGTCCACTTCTTATGCCTATTTGTCTCGCAGCCTCTTATCGGTCAGCTTGAATGGTATAGTAGTCTTGTCCCTAGCTAAAAATGTTCGTTAAGCTGAGTTTCTCCCCTAAAATCCATTCATCAATCCTGTCATAGATGACTAGCGCCTCTCTGTCGCATACAAAGCGATCAAACATCCGGTCTTTCAGTAATTGCTTAATAAGTCCTAAGTCGTGAGTCTGATATAAATTATATACGCATATTCTTATAGTATGAAATTTTCCGAATCTTTTGATATTAATCTTCTGTCTGTCCGATGATAATTACTTCTTGTAATTAATTATGATTGAATTTTGATATGAAATAATTAATTGATGGTCACATGTTATATGTCATGTTGTAGGTCCTGTCACTGTCTTGCCGATGGTGTGATTGGTTAAGGGGTCCGACATTCCAAACGGCTTCATATGACAGAAGGTTCATATATAAAGGACTTACATGGAGTTAATAATGATAATTCATGAATAGGTCTAAGCTATACAGAATAAAAAATATTTGGTAAACTACAAAAATTATAAATATAAACGGATTTTAATCATTAAAGTGATAAGTTAGTTGATTTCACTTGAACTTCATATTTCCTTAACTAATAGTTCTTATACCAAGAGTGGCAATATAATTGTTATTAAGGTCCTCTGGTGGAGTATATAAGTGGAGGAGGCTTCGCACTGATTTTCTTGGCTGAGAATTTTATGAGTATAGACTCTGATTTAGTATTAGGTTTAGGGAGAGATGTAAACAAATTATTTTTATACTAAATTAATTTTCATTTCATTTATAATTATTTTACTGCGTGGAACTTTACCACGTTTTGTTATGATAAATTGATGTATTATTGAAATGGAAAGGATTTTTACCTATATCTTTGAGTTTAGACTTTAACCGTTTATTCCTTCGGTAGAAAAAATCAAATGGGCCCTACTGTAGCCTCCATATGTTGTCCCAAGTGAGTAGGCCTACTGACTAAACAAAACTCCAAGGTGCTATATCCCTTGTGAGACTAGGCCTACCATCCATCCTCTGCGATGACAGATGGCAGGATTGGGGTAAGTGGTCAGATTCTTCCACAGCCGTTATTGATGGATTTCTTGACCGGTGCCGCTACTTCTTTGTCTAGTCACTCCTCAGTTGGTGTCACGTGGCTCAGCGCACCATTTCCAGGCCTCCTTCCTTCAGAAAATTTTGAGGACATACTGAGGATTGAGCCAGATATGTGGATCCCTAGTCAGTAACGCTAACCACTAGACCATGCAGACAGTGAGTACGATTCTAAGAAGAAAAAATGTCCATAAACGTACTTTACTCACTAGTCAGTGTTATTCCTATTGTTCCAATTTTATGTCATACCATCAGAGGACTAATAATTAATAATGAATAAATTTTCAATTTGCAATTTTTCAATAAAGTCGACAGTTGTTGTGCAAATTAAATACAAAGGTTATTACGCGGAAAACAAATTCCATGCAGTTTGCAACGTCACGGCAATGTATTCCGCCGCGTAGTGAAATTGTTTTGTGCGAGTGAGAGAAGGTCGATGTCTCCGCATTGGTGATCCAGTAGTACGCTATTGCAATTCTGCGGGACTAATAACTAGGGACTGGATTCTTAGGTTTTTACCTATTTTTTTCCTTACTTCCAATACAAAAAGCGCTCACACTTTTTCGAATCATGTCCATAGGATTCACCCACATTAATTCTGTGGCACCTAAAAATACCTAAATGGGGTATAAAAACCTAAATATACCTAACCGGGATATAAAACCTAAAATATCTAATTTAGGCTATTTTTTTTTTGTATTTTTTGTTTGTCAGTTGAGAAATCGATATTTTGCGGGGAGAGAATAATTTTTGTCGGGTAGAAATTAATACCACCCAGCGTTTCTTTCAACCCATTGTCGTCTAGGATGGACAGTATCAAGAGAGGAAAAGAGTACCGGCGTATTCCTTTTAAGACATTCGTACGAACAAGGATATAGATTTCTGTGTTTTAAAGAGCTTGTTTTTTGTTTGCCTTTAGTAATGTGAGTTTTAAGAAGAAGTGTTAATTATGCCAAAACAAATTAAATTGAATTTATTACGGCAGTGGATTGGCGACGCTCTGAATTTCACTACAGATGGCAAAGTAAAATTTTTCATGCCTACCAGAAACACGTATTATTTACCTTTCTAGAAAAGGAGGAAGTTTTCGTCCCTAGTTGATCTGTTGTGCGGTTAGCATGCGTAACAACCGAAAAAAGGAAAATAATCAGTTTCACATTATCCACATCCAACCATAAAATATTTTACTCACTAAATTAGAAGCATCGGATTCGAATCCTGAGAAGCGTAGTGTCTAGATACAGTATTAACTATTAACTAAGAGATAACAGGAAGAACTTCACAGTTGAGAATCTTTAAAGATATTTAGTGATATACTGTAACCAGGAAATGTGAGGCAATCTTGTTTTCACTGCTTCTTTTGATTGTTTATGCTTTCTTTCTTCAATTGTATAAGATTGTCTTAAAACAAGTTTACACAAATTTAAGTCATTTTTTTCTTAAGTTAAACTTTACAAGTATTATGTATTCAATCCTATGTAGCACATTCAAATTTATTACACCGATTATTCTACCCGAAAACGATATTTTGGACAAAAAAACCTAAAAAAAACTATTTCACCTAATGGAAAACCTAAAACAGTGTTTTTAAAGACCTAAAAATCCGGTCCCTACTAATAACACTATGCAACATGATTTTCTATGACTCTGCAGTGTTAGGTGTTCCCAAAGTAGTTTCTTGCGCTGATTCTAGATCTGCAATCCGTTTTTTCCTATCACGTACAGTTTTTTGCAAATCAAGTGAATTCATTTTTTATTTAAACATAAATTTCAAAAAAGGGAAATTTTATTGCGAGGTAGGGGAATTTTATTTTGTTAAGAGGGAACAATTACTACACCCAGCTGTCTATTAGGTGGGAAACAATACTTCATTGTTAACATGTCATAGTGCTGAGTCATAACTTACATATAGTTTGTGAAGTTTCTGTAGAAATGAGTTCCCGCAAGTGTTTGAATAACCCAAACGTGTTCTGTTAAATTTGTGGTAGCTACGTAATTGCTAAGCAAAGACAAGACATCAATAGTTTTGTGAGAAAAGTCTATAATGCATATTTCGGTATAAGGCTTGGTGATGAAGACAAAAGCTGGGCACCGCACAAGGTATGTCGTACATGTGTTGAGGGACTGAGACTGTAGAAAAATGGTGCGAAAAATCAATGCATTTTGCAATCCCAATGGTTTGGAGAGAGCCACAGAATCATGTTAACGATTGTTATTTTTGTATGGTTAACGTTCAAGGTTATAACGCAAAAAGTAAGAAGGATATACATTATACGAATATTCCTTCGGCCTTACGACCAGTTACTCATTGTGAATCTCTTCCTATCCCAATTCCACCTCTCGTTCTTGAAGATGTGCCACAGGAGAGCAGTTCAGAAAACGAAAGCGAAAATGCCGATGATTACAAGCTGGAAGAACATTCTGCACCAAAATTATTTAGTCAAAATGAACTTAATGATTTAACTCGTGACTTGAATCTGACAAAGGATGCCACCCAATTGCTTGGATCAAGATTAAAAGAAAAAAATCTTCTACTACCCGGAGTTTCGTTCTCTTGGTATAGGACCAGAGAGAAGGAATTAATAAAATTCTTTAAAGAAGAAGACTCTCTGGTTTATTGTTGTGATATTGATGGTTTATTGAATTTCTTTAACGTCACTTACAATCCAAGTGAGTGGAGGTTATTTATAGACTTTTACATAATGGAGATTTGTTTGGTTCAATACCCATTGCACATTCAGTACAACTCAAGGAGACGTATGAAAATCTCAAAGCTCTGCTAAAATACGTAAACTATGAAAAACATTCTTGGACAATTTGTGGAGATTTAAAAGTAGTTTGCATGTTACTTGGTCAACAATCAGGCTACACAAAAATGCCGAGTTTCATTTGTGAATGGGACAGCCGAGCCAAAGATAAGCATTGGAAGAAGACAGACTGGCCCAAAAGGAAAACTCTCCAACCCGGTTCACAGAACATAATAAATGTACCACTCGTTCAACGAAACAAAATACTCCTACCTCCTCTGCACATCAAACTCGGATTAATGAAGCAGTTCACTAAAGCTCTTCCAAAAGAAGGTGACTGCTTCCAGTATTTGGTAACAAAATTTCCGAAAGTATCTTATGAGAAATTGAAAGAAGGGATCTTTGTGGGACCATAGATCAGAAAGTTAATGAAAGTTTGTTTGAAAGTACAATGAATCCTGTGGAAAAAAAGGCCTGGGTTTCGTTTAAAGAAGTTGTAGCCAACTTTTTGGGCAACAACAAACATCCAAAGTACAAAACCATTGTTAAAAAAATGTTGCTTGGTTTTATGAAATTAGGATGTAATATGAGTGTGAAGCTTCGCTTCCTACATTCACATATTGATTTTTTCCCTGCGAACCTCGGTGATGTCAGTGAAGAACAAGGAGAACGTTTTCACCAGGACATAAAGGACATGGAAAAGAGATAGCCTACCAGGGAAGATGGAATGCAAACATGATGGCCGACTATTGTTTTATGCTTAAAAGGGACGGCACTGCTCAAAGAAGACAATCGAAGAAGAGAAGTTTCAACCCACGTCAGAAAGATCTTGAAGTAGTGAAATCAGCGAAGAAGAGGATGTAAATTGCCATATATGTGTTGTTTTTTCGTAATAGTTATCACATTTTTAAGAGAGTATATACCATTCTCCACTGTTATGCAATGCATTGTAATTAAATACAAAGTTAAAACTTACACAATTTATAACTTAAACGGGAACAATATTTTTCCCTGTTAAAAAATTTCGATTAAAAAAAATTCAAAATCGAATTGTATAAAAACCTTACGTGATACAGCAAAAGTAAAAACATATTTGAAATCAGCATGAAAAATACTTCTAAAATCACTTTACAGTCTTAAAACATCATACCAAAAATGTTAAAATGTTGCATAGTGTAATCTATGCCTATCTTATCATCCATGGAGTTAATCATAAAACGCCAAATAGGTTTATGTTTATTTTAATGTTAGGATATAAAGCCTGTACATATGTACTGTATGTAAGTAACTTATATTATGTATTTATAAGTTATGTTTATATTATTATATATGCATATATATATCCGCCTGAATCTGCACACTTATACCCCGTCCACTCCGTACAATTTTACTATCTGGTTAGCAGTCTTTCGAAAAAAAGTTTCCACTGATTAGCTTTACCCGAGAAACACGAAAAGGAAGTAACCATATTTCGTTTCTTAATCTGCCTGACGTTCTTTCGGAGTCTTGTGACATGTTTTATCTATGAAACAAAGTACCATTATAGGCCTATAGATAAGTTATAACAACTTCTACAAATAGAATATCTTAGTCTCCTGATATCAAAAGGATTTTCATAACACCAAAGATACAACAAATCACTTGCCACCTAACAGCATCAAGAAAATTCAAACCTTAATAAAAATATGAGTAAACAACACTTTCTTTCACCACGGTCTTTGTGTTTAGATATTAACGAACGGCACAATTTTTCTCAGATGAGAGTGCATCATTAAGTATGGTTATATTAATATTTAATCTGTGGTTAGCATGAAAAATTAACTGTCAGTTTGTTGTATAAACGTAATCCAAGATTATTTCATCTTATCCAACAATTAAATATAAGTGGGTAATATTTACAAATAAAGCAATAACTGATGGCTGGACATCTTAAAATGCATTTTGATAAGTGAAAAGTAGTGATGAGCAAATGCAAGACCAAGACCAAGACCAAGGCGGTCTTGGTCTTGGTCTTGGTATTGCACTCTCAGTCTTGGTCTTGGTCTTGCATAGGTAACCCTGGTCTTGGTCTTGGTCTCGGTCTTGCATCAGTAGTCTTGGTCTTGGTCTCGGTCTTGCATACTCTGTCTTGGTCTTGTTGCAAGAGTCTTGCAGTTTTCTTTTACGCATCTTACTGTGATCAATGGCGTTTACATGATTTAAAGTTACACCGATTAGATGTGTGTTATTGCTTGCGAAAGTAACGAAAGCTAATTGCTTTTAGTTCCTTTGACCATGTAAACAGTAATGTGATGTCATGCTGTTTGCCGAAAGTCCATGGTGATATAGGCTAGAACAGTAAACTTTGAGTGTTCGTTCAAATATTCTCTGTTATCCTATTGCAGAACTTTAAACTCAAAATCCAAGAGATGCTATACACTAATTGAGAGTGTAAAATTATGAATATTATATGTAAAATTTCAAATTGAACGGCTGCGGAGACAAGAAGTAATATTAACAGATGTGTATGAAATGTTTTAAAGATTTCCGCATAGGAGAGAGGTTCTATCTGACATGTTTAAAACTGTATAATATAGTAACAAAACATAACGGCATTGAAGCAGATGCTTTAGAAATTGTGCAATCTATAGCAAATCACACAATGCCCATTCGAAACCCAAACCATAGGCTGCAATAAATAATATTTCTATTTGCATATAGGCCTACCCTAGTTCTAATTTATAACACATTGTGAACAGATCATTTCTGCAGTTTAAAGATTTCCGTTACCCCCCATAAATTACTTTCTACTTGCTTTCAAGTTTCGGGCCTTCAACTAATTGGGCCATAATTAATCATATCTATTCTTCATGCAAGCAAATATTTCTAGACCAGCCATTTTCTACTTTTAGTATCTTTTCCCATTTATATGCATCCTTAATATGAATCAGCAGCAATAACTTAAACATCGCCACCGTTGTGTCAGTAACAAAATTGTAGTAGTAAAAAAAGTTTTTCAGTGGATGTCCTACCTATCATCAGCAAAATGTAGGCCTGTATAGCTACAGTACAATCAGATACGTAACTGTAAAGTAATAACTAGCAAATACCCGTCAAATAAGTTCCTGTTTTAATTAATCTACGGTTTAATTGTGTTTTATCGAATAATTATGAAGAATGCCGGGCGTATAACCTGATTTTTTTAGACTTCCCTTTATTTTGAAATTTTCTGCAAGGAGAATGGAATGAGCTGAATAGCTGTGTTATATTTTGTTTAAGCAGACAGGAAAGATTCTAAAAGTGAGAGTAGGCTATGAATATTAATGATAGGTGTAAAAAAGGATCTCATCGTTAATGAAATAGGCTACTGAACATGTTAATAGGCGTTTTAAGTTGCGGGGGATACTGTTTAAAGTTTCAAATCCTCAGTCATAGGCCGCCCCATGGCTGAGTGGTTAGACCGCTCGCCCTCCACCGCATACACAACGAAGCTTTATAAAACACATTTCAAGTAGCAAGACTGCAAGAGTCTTGCAGCTTGGTCTTGTTCTTGCCAGAGTCTTGCAGGGTTGGTCTTGGTCTTGGTCTCGGTCTTGCATGGTCGGTCTTGGTCTTGGTCTTGCTAACGCTGATGCGGTCTTGGTCTTGGTCTCGGTCTTGCATTTTGTGCAAGACCAAGACCAAGACTGCAAGACCAAGACTGGTCTCGCTCATCACTAGTGAAAAGACACTAGAAAACTATTTTTTTGGTAAAATAGTGAGTTATAATTATTTTAATTTAATTTAGATTCAGTTTGCTTACAGTTATTAATTCGAGAAGCTTTTAAATAGATACGGGCTATAAAACAAGTCCGGGTAGTCCTTCGGCAGGTTGTTTTCAAACACGCGCCAGTTTTAGGTTCCAAGCGGACGTCACAGGCTGTACCAATGCAGTGATCTTGCTAAGTGTTTAGCCACCTTGTTGACCTAAAGGAACAAGAAAGTTATTACTGCACAACTATGCCGCAAATAACTTCGAAATTGTGGCCAGATTTATGTACGGGGTGAATCTTCTTATCCTAGGTAACTAGGCAAACCTACATTTTACTCGATCCGAAATTCAGGAGCTCACACCGCATTCACCAGCCTGACTGATTAAGGCTACGATATTGTTAATACGCCCTGGTAGTCCAACGGTTAACATACTGGATCAGCACGCTTAAGGTCCGGAGTTCAAATAGGCCTAAATAATATATCAATAGCCGATATATAAATATTCATGCTTAGGTTTAGTTAATAGTATAATGCTGTAATTGTTTAGTATTAGGTATAGTTTAACACGCAGCGGGCCCGGGATCGAATCCTGGTCGGGACAAGTTACCTAGGTGGGTTTTGTTCTTGGGTTTTTCCTCACCTGTGAGACAAATTTCGGGTAACTTTAGGCCCTTGTGGTCCCCAGATAACATCTAGCCGTCATTGCCATCATCATCCCATCCTCGCCTTGTTTGGAGTGAGGGTATGTGAATGTGTCTCGTCCTATGTGTTCGTGTTGTCTCAAGGTGACCCCGGCATTGGGCTGATCACTCTTCCGGGGAGGCCCTCCAAGTCCTTGTCTGGTCAAAAAAGTTAGTATGTGATCCAAAGGTAATCCCTCTCCCGACAGATCGCGGCCCTGTAAGGCCCGGACGGCTTGGGTCGCTAACATCCTAAAAGGGAGAGGTAGGCCTAAAACTAAAATACTCGTAAAGAAAGAAAGAAAGAAAGAAATGTATTGTTTAATCAATTTAGAATGAAAATCTATTTCTACTTTAAGAGGTTATTATTCCATGTTCCTGTAACGGATGTACACCCCTGTGTAGGATGTGCATCCCCTGCTATAAGGTTGATGCAATGCACATACACTTTCGCGTGTCAAGAGAAAGAATGCAATCAGTTAAGTAGAAGTTGTAACAGTCAGGTTGTGACAATGGAGAAAGATGTAAAGATATTTTAAGTAAACGCCGGTGAGCCGGAGAGCAATTTAGGAATGGAAAAACTAGTATTTGGGATATGGAATTAGTGAGATACTGTATGTAAATGTATAAAGGGAATGGGGGATAATAAAGCAACAGGGTTTTTGGTATTAAGTTTTTAAATCTGACCTATATGCCGCATTCCCACACCATCCACCCTTCTTCCATTGTAAGTAACAAGAAGATTCAGCAGATCGTCATCCTGGAGTCCGGAGAAACCGCAACTGGGGTGCGTAACAGTTACAAATGGAGTCATTAAGTATGATGTAAACGGCCCACGTAGGTATTACGTTAACAAATGGTATGATAAGCAGGGCGATCGTAGTGGCGAAAACGAACGCCACATTCCATTATTTTCTGTTGCCAAACTATTTTGCCGGTCATACCACTGAACAGTAACCAGCCAAGGCGTGTAACTGAATAGGCAGTAGGCCTACTGATAGATAAATTGCTTTTTAGTTTGACCAACTGCTACCACTATCATATACCTCGTCGAAGGCAAAAGAAACTCCATTTAATCCTCAATGCCTGGAAAAGCACAAAGTAATGAAAATGCAAAACGATTATTTCTAGTTGTAATTTATTAAGTGTCAGAATGGCACTTTCTAAGATTACTAGTGAACGCGAAAAATGTATGTCCGTCTTTCCGTACAAGCGATGACTCGAATACGCTTTAGGCTTATTGTATCAGATTCTCACTAAACGTAGTAGGCCTACATAGGCTTAACATTATAAAGTCCATAGTATGATCCCCATTTATTAAGTGCCAGTATGGTACTTTATGAGATTGTGTGGGGGACGAAAAATGTCTGTCCGTCTGTCCGTCCGTCCGTCCGTCCGTGTGTCTGTACGCGCTCTAACTCAAATACGCTTTATCGAATTTTAATGAAACTTGGTATACGCGTTTATAATGTCCATGGGAAGAACCCTATTGAAATTGGACCAAATCGGTTCACCGGTACCGGAGTAAAACCCAATTTAGTGTATATTTTAAAGGCGCCATAACTCACATACGCTTTATCGGATTTTCATGAAACTTGGAATACCTATTTATAATGTCCATGGGAAGATGTCTTTTATATTGGACCAAATCGGTTGGCCGGTACCGGAATAATACCCAATTTAGTGCGCTTTTATGGTATCATATAAGAAAAGGCGCGGTAACTCAAATACGCTTTATCGGATTTTCATGAAACTTCGTATACTTATTTATAACAATCATGGCAATAAGCCTATTGAATTTGGACCTAATCGGTTGTCCAGTACCGAAATAAAGAGTAATTATCAGTCAAATTTATTATAATATTTTGGTTCATTTCGAAGCATTTTGATTGGCTCGCGGCCAACCAATCAGCGGGCGAGTCCCGTAACTAAGGTAAATAAAGGGGAATTCTGGAACAAGCCTTCAATTCCTGTCGAAACCTTCTTTAGTAAAGGAGGGTAAAAAGAAGGCACCTTCTTCAAATGCAAAATCAAATTCTCGGTTCTTTCTTATAGCGTCATCAATTAATAACAGCTTATAAAGCTTCCTTCAGTTGCCATGGACAGTTGACTTCTACATGAAAAACAAATGTTCCCATATGTACGATTATAGATGAAATGCTGTTGTATAATGACTAATTATTTTGCTAAAATTGATTGCAATTAGATTAAAGCATTGAATTTTACTTCAGCCTATGTCAGATTTATAATCCCTGACCTCTTAATAAATAAAAACATTAACTTCTGAGAATTTTCATAAGTTCGTACGCTGCTTTAGTGAGGGCCAAATTCGCATTTATGACTCGAATATCGCGAATATTATGTTACCAATGAATGAAATTATTCTATATTGTAACATAAGAAAACTAGAAGGCTCGAAATATAGCCTAATTTCGAAATACGGTGATTTTTCTTTTCTGTGAGCTACGACGAGATAGTATTCTTTGGTATTGGACACTCAAAAGTCGCAGTGTGGTTTGGTCTCGGGTTAAGATGCTTGTCTAGTAATCAAGAGATATCACGTTCGAGTCCACCCTGAAGCAAAAATTTTTTTTTATTATTATTAATTGTGTTAAATTGAGCTTATTCCATTCTTGTGTCCTATTTTGTCAATGTGCTTAAATAAGTATTACATTTTTCTTTAAAAAAACTGGGAATTCATTGTCTTTCATTGACCTACATCATTCCTAAATAATAACATAAGCCTATAAATGTTATTTCACGAACAGAAACTAGCTTTAAAGTTATTGCGTTGCGTTAAAATTGCATAAGCCTATACTCAGAACAAAACTGCATACCGCTAGGTGGAACTATCCTCTTCTTATTGGCTTACTGTACTATTTCATTGTCAATGCATTTTGTAAAATGTTTACATATTTTAAGAATTAGTATATCAGTGTATACCAATATGAATTAAGGTTAAGAATCAAACTTTAGACCTTTGTTCTCCCGTAAGCCCTGCTTAATGAATCGATCTGGAGTTTAACTCGGAGATCTATTTAAAAAAAAAAAATAATAATAATAAAACTTATTTTCTGTTTATCATAACTGCAATTATTACTGATTAAAAAAGCATACTGGCACTTTGTTATATCAGTTTACCTGATTTTATTTTAAACCAAATCGGTTAACCGCTATCGGAATGACGACCAATTAATGGCCTCATTGCTTTTTAATTGATTCTTATTGCATCTTTCGATAGAATTTAATATGCTGTTGGAAACTGCAAACGAGAGACGGCATATTTGTACGCTTTCAGATGATTTGAAAAAAATAAAGAATATTGTTGACGTAAGGAATCTCCATCTGGCACTTTGTTTTTCAGTTAACGTAATTTTACTCTTTAATGAAAATTTGATCTTGACCCTCTTAAATATTTGTGACTTTGCAAAGGCTAGTAAATTTGTCTAAGTAAAATTCCGGTTTCTATGAATTACTACATAGACCTGTTTACAGCAGGCCTTATCCGTATAAGCTGCGTTAAGTTTTCATTTTGTTTGTCAGTGTAACGTATTAGGTCTTACTGACATTATTTTATTGCATTTTTTAAACTGTGGCGCGTAGAGATACAAATAGATATAGTGAGGCTGTGGACCCCTGACGTCCCATTACAAACTAATTGAATAGCACCAGGTAATTAGAAAGTGCGCCCCGCTGAGCGATCCTGGATATGTCGTTAAACTCGCTCTCTGCTACGATACCCAGGCCGTATCTTAACCACAAAGCACATACAAGTATAGACTAGTAGAGTTACACAAACTCCACTTAATTTGAACTTAGAGGGTGTTAAGTTACCGAAAATGTCAAGTTTTAATGAGTCAGGGCTAGGCTATTTACATTACGACTATTAGTAAGAGTTTACTGTCTTCATCTATTCAACATAGGTAGACTACTCTATTCTTAGGGGAAGTTAAGGAAGTATAGGCCTATGGCGGATCGTATTTCTCGATTGAGTCCTACAACGAACAGGGCTCATTTACATTGGCTGAGCTCCGAGATCCACTCCTGGTTGAAAGAATTTTCACACTGTTGTGTTTTAATAAACTTTTTTTGTTACATATGTAAGATCTGCACAAGTTAAGCCTCGGGAAACATTGCATAGTTTTTCAATAAGAAATATTTTCTACCCTGAGCTGTGCCCTTAGAGGATTTGAGAAAGTTTAACAAGGTAAACAAATTCTTATTATCAAAGATATTAAAGTGCTTTAAAAGCACTATCCTCAGACCAAGTAAAATCAAAACTGGTACGGAAATGCGCCTGTAATCCCGCAATAGGCTTGAACTGCGATAGGTACCTGAGAATTCTAGAAGAAATCCTAGTTATTTGAAAATGGATACATGAAGTACCCCCTAGGTCATTTTTACAGAAAAACAGATATAGCCTTTTCATTACTCATAGATAGTCTACAAGTTTCCGGTTTTACAATTTTATTAAAATCGTTAGAGTCAGTTTTTTTCAAAAATAATTTTTACTTTAATGAAAAAACCATTAAAATTTCAGTTATCAAAACCAAATTTTGGGCTTATGTCAGGCCACGGTAAATTTCAAATATATTTAAACAGATTCAAAATTGACCCCAGTGATTGTCAGTGTAGATGCGACGAAGAAAATATTATATATATATGAAGTATAGTATATAGTAGTAGGCCTATGTAGTATATATGAAAGAGCACGATTGACGTTAATACTTCATTTAGATTCTTGCAGTAAATGCTAAGAAAACCCGCTATACTTCACATTTAACAAGAAGTGCTGTTCTTATTAATTTCAAAAGTACGTTCAATATATTCATAAATCAATGTAAATAATGGTATTATAGTTTAAAACAGTTTTTAATCTTAGTATCAATTTAATAGTTTATATTAGGGTAGTAAATATTAGTAGTTTGTCAGCTTGCACTCAACGTAAGCCTTTCTGCTAGAAATAATATTGTTCTGTATATGCTCTGTATTCTACTATAGCCCTTAAGTTTTATAGTTTTATATTAGCTGGATGACAGATTGGCCTAGTAGTTAATTTCAAGTTTACACTCATTGTATCTCTTATTGCTAGAAAGTAAGATTTGTTTTGTATGTTATATTACATTATGTATTAACTATAGCCCTAACATGATATGTAGCAAAATAGGGTTGAAAATAAAGGGAGATTCATATACAATGAACCGCTTACCCACTGTGCTCGTCCATAGACAGACGTAATTCCAAAACACTTTTATTTCGTTTCTACGCAACGTGAAAAGTGTTTTCCCGGTGTTATCTCGATTTCTATTTTTTTTATCACGATCACAATATTTTCTCTATACTACGTAGCCTATATGAGAGAAAATAAAAGGGGTACTGAGATGCCCTTTGTTTCCCCTGAACCCGCGGTTGGAATCAGTAACACGTAGGTCTATTGCAAAACCTCGATAAAAAGAAGGATTGAGGAAAAACACTAACACAGTTATCTTTGTCCTTGACAAAGACAAACCAGGAAACAATTCTTAGGTCCACATCTCTCCTAAATATGGACGGAAGGGAAATAAGGAAAGTTGTTCCACTAATTACTGAACATGGTCACTTCAGAAAACATTTACTCAAAATGGGACTCTGTAAAGATGAAGCCATTTGCAGAATGTACAAACAAGATGAGACAGCTTCGCACATTCTGCTTGACTGCTCACTCTTGGCAAAAAAGAGATTTATCTTTTCTACAACCAAGGAAGACCTAGGAAAAGATGCCGATATTGGAAAAAAAAATTCTGCAATTAACCGATTTTGGGGATCAGTGAGAGCGTCTCTTCCAAAGGTATAGGCCTGGGATTGCACAATAAGCCTTCTAGGTTGACGTGCGGGAGGTCGATAAAGTCCCGTTAGTACCCCTCATTATCAATAAATTAATATCACGAGTAGGCCTACTAATAGTTTTTCTGACAAGTTAAATGAGCTTTGGTCTCGAATTAATTGTTTCAATTTCGAAAGCGAAATTAAATTACCAAAGTAAAATTAAACATAGGCCTAATTGGTATTTGGCTAGATAACTCCACGCAAACAAAAAGAAGTTCATTGGAAGATATTTTAAAAGCAAATTTGGCCCATACAGTGAAACCTCTCTTAACGGACACCTCTTCATAGCGGACACCCCTTCTTTACGGACGATTTTTCTGGTCCCTAGGTGACTATAATGAAACTTCATAATAATTAACCCCTCTAAGACGGACACTCTATATTACGGACACGGACACAAAAAATCCACTTAAAAAGCCTCTTCAAACCTCTCTAAACGGACACTTGACGAGAAAACCGTATATCTACAGTATACTGTATTGTACTGCACTTCTTTTCTTCTTCTGTTGACTTAGTTTTGACGCGAAACCAAAATGTGCAAAACAAACAAACATTAAATATTTTTTCACATGTTGGGGAAGGTTGCCTATGTTGGACCGATTTTTCACTTTGTTACCCCACGCTTTTATATTGTATTTAATTGATACAAAATATGTTGTTCAATAATCTACATTTTATACACTTTCATCTGGTAGTATTATATTTTGAATAGATATACATCTCCAAGGCCTACAGTTTTAAATCTAGAAGTCTGTTAATGGTCCGAATTAGGAAACCGGTTGCTTAAGTTGGATCAATGGCAAAACTGTGAGTAAAAAATCATAATTGTAATATTTTAAAGATCCTGTATTTTAACAAATTTATTAGGCACACATAGCATTTAAAGTAAGTTAGTTAGGACATATTATATAAAACCATTAATTATAATTTGTAAATTAGAAGAAAACTGTTTTGTACTGATAAAGTGCTTCAAATAAGAAACAAAGAATAACCTAGGAAACAAACTTCATAAAAAATGTAAAAAAAATGGCACAATAAAATAATTATACCAAATCTGGCTGTACGCTGAAATCAAGATTGGAAGTTATGGTGGTTCAAATTAGGAAACACGCAGTAGTTCAACTTCGGCAACTGGACGCCATGTAAGAAAATTTGATGCTACAAGGACTCACAAAAGTAAAACTAGTTTCACGGTTTCTAGTTATTAACTAATGAAAGGCAGTTGTAAAATGTAATGTTGGTAATTGTTTTGCTTACTCTTACTCTGTACAATAGCTTATAATTTGTAGCGCGACTCTTGTTACACAAACGCGGAGAACACAATAATTGCAGTTAATCTTTCTTCAAAGGCTGCAGCCAACTGACCAATGGATCACGCGTCCTTGACAACATTTCTCACAAGTAGAGTCAACTTGAAGGTTTAAGTTACTAACACATAGCGAAATATGAAGGAGGCCCAACTTAGGCAACGGTCCAACTTCGGCAACTCTCCCCTTAATAGTGCGCTCGACTAATACACGCAGAATTACAGTTGTGTAGGCGTATTCCAATGTAAAAAGTGTGGTTTTAATTTTGATGGTAGGCCTAAAGTGGGCTACAGTATAGTGTTCGGGACTTTCGCAATATGTAGGCCTACAACATAACATATCTGTGTAATGGATTAGTGTAAACTAAAGATATTTTCATCTACTGCACAACAATCTCATGTAAGTACTGTAGATTATTTTACGCCAAAATTTTTTAACCTCTCTAGAGCGGACACCCCTCTATAGCGGACTATTTTTACGGTCCAGTACGTGTCCATTGTACAGAGGTTTCACTGTATAGCCTAATACAATAAAGTAATGCATCGCAATAAAAAAAATATGTAGTCTACATAGTCTATAGGTAAGATGTGTAGTTTGCCATATGAAGTAAGCTTAAGCCTACATTGCATTAGCCCAGGCCTATATCTTTGATTCACACGTTGACATGACATATTCCTCGGTCGCAAATTAAATACCACGACAAGAAACATTCGCTAAGCTCAATTAAATCACCGAAATAAAATTCAACACAGCTGGTATTCAGCTAGATAATTCTACGCTAAGAAAAAACAGTGTTATGGGAGGGGGTCACCTAAATGTTCGGTTTTCCTGGGCCCCTGTTTAAAAGGGTGGAAATCGAGTGATTCACATATACTTACCCATGATTGTTACTGTTATTATTATCAATATTATTATGTACTTATTATTAGGCTATAATTATTAATAATATTTATGTTTTTGTAGAAAGATAATTATAAACGCATGATATACTTAATAACCAATTACAAAACTAGGGATACAAATACTACATATACGTGTAGGCCTAAGTGCCTTTGATAAGACAGGTTATTAAGGTTATTCAATTTAACGACGGGGATGTACTGTAACTTAGGCCTGTGACCGTCGCCGGTGTGCCGTAATTTTGTACCACAGGAGTTCCTTTACATGCCTGTAAATCTACAGAGGACAAATTTATGAACACATAAATTGTCATCGACCTGGACCGAGATCGAACCCGTAACCTTGAGCACAGAAAGCCAGCGCGATACTAACGCCCTTGATAAGTACTGAGGACAGCGGCCAATATGAAATAATTAAATAAATTAACAGAAATAAGTTAAAAGAATCTGGTACACTCACTGTCCGAGACTGGATGACAGTGGTCAGCGTAGCGTATGGTTGAGATACAATCTCAGCATTCAGGTATCCCATATAATTTGTAAGTTAATTCCCTTTCATTCCTTCAGACTCGGCGCGTGTTTTAACCTCTATGGAAACTGGTGCGTTGCTAACCAAAAGAAACCCATACAGAACTGTTTCATTGCTTATTCTGATCCTAGCAATACGAAGTCTTTTTCTGTTTGTTACTTACCATGTGGCATGCATGAGAGGTTCCCAGATAATTCGGAGGATTGCATTTGCGCTATAAGGGTTATAATGGCTATGAAAAGCGCCAAGGATAACATACCGGTAACTTAACGCCAAAGTAGTCATAATCTAATAATCAACGTAAACATTACAATAGCGTTAAATCGAAATATCCCAAAGAGAAGTTAGGCCTCACAGAGTATGTCTTTCATTCAGATAGCTTCCTAAGTTAGTGATAGGTTAACAACAGTGACACTAATTTAGCAGTGACATTCCTAGGTAGGCCTAAGAGGCAGTTTGAATTAACAACTTAGGTAGTAAGTACAAGAGAGGTAGGTTACTTCTTTCATTCAGAGTGCATTGAATTAACGTGAGTATAGACGTAATTTTCTCGAGTTGCCGAGTGGAAAGAGGGTGCCGATATATATACCCGTGGATGTTCCGGGTATAATTTGGCTACCGGCACCCTCTGTCCACTCGAAACTTCAGTCTCCCTGAAGATGGAGGAAGCGTGTTCCTCTGAAACGTAGGAGTTTTTCCAACCACCTACCTGGCTAGCAATCCGAGAACATTATACTCAGACCAAACGCCAGGAAACCTCAAGTCATTCATTGAATTAATCTGTCACTACGTTTTCAATGTTCTCTACAAGTGTATATTTTCCATGTGTTACTCATAAGTGCGTTTGCCCTTATATTCTTTTACTTAGTCTAAAGGGGAAACTATTAGGATAGATTTAAGGGAAATGGGATTTGCGAGGGATGGTTTGATGGAGTTAGCACAGAACAGGGTTGAATAGCGGGCTCAGGTAAGCGCGTCAATGAACCTTCGGGTTCCATAAAATTAATAATATTCCTTAGCTTGCTAAGGAATTGTCTATTGCCATTGAGTGTTTGCTGATGCAACTAACTTAGCCTTCACTTCAAAACCTTGGTAAACAATGTGCAACACAGGCTATGGGAAGGGATGCACGAACCTTATTGAAGTTTGTCGACCGTCGATACACAAGCTCCAGCCTCAATGTCCAAGCATTTACCGACTTTTCATGGAGAAAGATAGATCACCCCGATGTACCTCGAGCAACAATGAGTACAAATTCCCATGACGCGAGGTGGGACAAACTTCAGAACAAGCTCACCAAGCCACACACCGTGGGAACTAGACACGATTGTTCCCATCAGATGAAATTGGATGAATTTGTTTCGATGCAAATCGAGGTGCATTTCACTTCTACATCTTCAGATTGAGCCAATTTAACAATCCTCTAAAAAGAAATTGTGTTATTAAGCCTATCACGGCTGGCCTGAAGAGTATTCGTGACACATTCTTTCCATCTGGTGTAATTTTCACCATAGTTGCCGTTTCTCCTTCATTCACTAACGCAGGGAAACGTGTTTGCGCAGTGCCATCCTGCCTTCATAGATAGGAATAAGTTATTTAAAATAGATATTATACAAGTACAGGGTGGACCAAAAGTCGCGATCGGATATTTTGTATGTTAGTTTATGCAATAATAAAATGCCACAATTGACGTAAAAACTTTATTTATTGAAGCAGCAAGTTTTAAGGGATGGAAATATGGTAAAATAAAGTTCCCTGAACCTGTCAGCATCATTGTTAAACGTCCAAAGTTTCGGCATGTGTACCATTGTTTTCCGCGCACAGTTGAATGCGCCTCCATGTCCTTCTGCTTGCCCGCCTCAGGATTTCGGGAGTGATCGTTCTGAAGATATGGATGATCTCTCTCTTCAGTTGTTCAACAGAATCCATCCGAATCATTCCAAGATTTTCTTTTAGGTAGGACCATAGCCAGTTGCACTTGTTGGGTCGGGGCTTCTTGGAGGACAAATGAGAGGTCAACCTCATGCAATCCATGTAGAAAAAGCTGGCACTTAAACCATTCCCGAACTGGAGTCCAATACAGAGCCTGCATCCAATACAGAGCCTGTTGTGAAAGTCTTCTTTTCCAGTTTCCGAAGATTGGCTTCAGCGGGAGCTGCTTTATTGAAACGAAGAAGGAAGTTCTCTGTGATTTCTTCTTACGTTTCGCCAGTTTGTTCTTTTTCATGAACCCACACACTAACAATGAGATGTTCCTCAATCGTATATTTGCTTGTATCCGCCATTGCTTACAACACAAACATAACACAGCATTTCACATAGACAACAATCGCCTAATAAACCCGCACGCAAGAAAAATCTGGCATGTCACTAAAACATAACAATGTCCTTACTCTATCGGAAAATTGACAAACTAATTCCTCAAAAAATATAAGAAGGGGGTAAATATTCCTCTCAGCCTATGAATAGTTATTAATTAGGTTTCGGTTTCGGAAAATGAGTTTTTCCAATATAAACATTATCCGATCGCGACTTTTGGTCCACTCTGTAGCCTATACTGTAAGAGAGGATAAGTCAATTTTTACAAAAAGTTAAGGAGAAGGAAACCTTAAAAACTAGATGGTACTGAAGATACAAAAGTATATAAAGTAGCTCTATATAAAGTAATAACGGTAGTAAACATAGGTGATATGATGCACATTTTTAAAAATTGGCGAAACGAATACACTCTTTGACGAAATGAAGTGAAACTGATCGAATATATTCCCAAACTAATATATTTAATAACAAAATGTAAGAGGGATACATGAATATTAATTTTAATGACTAGAATATTAAAAAAACTATTATTAGAATTTTGGAAATAACACACACACATGCGGGTGATACGATACAAGCAGAAGGGTGTATCAAGAATATTAAGTACACTTTTACAATAAGTTACACTACACTTTGGGTAAAACATTATTTTGCACATTTCGATTTTTCCTGCATGTTTTCCATCCTCCCATACAAAGAACATTTGTCTTTATATACTGTGCAACTTTCGTGCAACCACCTTTTACAATGTAAACAATGAATCCAGTCAGACTTGGAAGTCGTCTCCTGATAAAGTTTTAGGCATTCCACACACTCTTTTTCATTGTCCGATTCAGCGTCATCGCTAGAAGAAAGCAGCAGAGGTTCATCTTCATCATCGTCGTCTGAGGAAGTCGATGATTCGTGAAACGTTTTCTTGATGATTTTGAATTTCTGTCATTGAGAGTCCCTTGTTTCGTCTTTCCATCTTCACATTCTTTTTTAGAGCATTTTGTTTTCTCTCTACTGTTTTTTGCTTCTTTCTTTCTACTTCCAGTTTCTTTTGTTCTTTGCAAGAATTAGTTCGGAATGTGTCAGCAATGTGGCTGATTCTTTTCTGGTAGGTCGTTTGCTTGGACAAAATTTTAGGATAGGCGAGATTGACTCTAGAATCTTAGTTGGAGTCATGGCTTCATTGTCTTGTTCTTGTCCAGTAGAAAAAGTCGAGGGCCAAACAACGACAGATACAGGGTTTGAATGTTGGTTGACAACCACAGATGGTTCGTTAACTTCAGACTCTTTAGAACTTTCAATTTGTGGCATTTCTAGAGATGCAGATTCAAGGAATGCATGTTCTGGAATGGCAGAAGGGCTTAATGGAAAGATTTCCGTTGTCCGAAAACCTGGCACTCCTATTTTGGAAGTGGCAGCCCGAGGCCATGCCTTCGACAAAATCCCACCAAAGTGTTGAATATCAAGTTTTTATTCGGGTTAGCGATTCCTCATTCCTCACAACAGTTTTTATAATAAGCCTTCAGTGGTCTGAAAAACGCTCTATCCAGGGGTTTTAGGTAGTGCGCTGCATGTCTTGATAGACATAAAATAATTACGCCGTTGTCAGCAGCTTTCTGCAACATTTCAGGGAAGTTCACGTGTGCTCCATGTCCTTCCAGAACCAGTAAATATTCTTTCTGAGAATGAAGAGATTTTCAAGCCAGTCCAAGAAAAGCTCTGAATCTACATAGGCAGATTTCTTCCTCATTTGGAAGAGTGAACCTGGTGGCATGTTGTCCATCCAAATTTTCTGCTTGTTAACTCCCCTGAAAATACAGTAAGGTGGTAAAAAAATTACCTTCGGCGTTGCAGCAAGCTATCACAATGATGGTTACACCTCTTTCTGCCGATTTCCGGACATGGATATCTTTACTGCTCTAAGGGCAACTACGTGCCAGGTTCATTATTCAATTGCAAACCCGATTCGTCCATATTATAAATGTTATGTGACTTTGTCCAAGAGGTCATTTTCTTACAGGATTTTCGTCAGCAGTTCAAAATAATTGCCAATTTCTTCTTTTGTCATGCCATTGGCTCGAGCATTTGAAATCCCATCAGCTTTTCGTATGCTTACTGAAGGATTTCGCCTCGTGAATGAAGTGTAGGCCTACCAGTTCCGTCCAGCAATTTCTTTTTCCTTATTGAATTTATGCTGCACTCCCATTGATTTTGCAACATGTAGGCAATTTTTCTGAGATTTCGTGCAGTAGGAGCAAATCCCACCTCTTGCAATATTCTAATATGGTCAACTAATTTTTTTTCTCTGCGTCTAGGCCTAAAGACTACGGTTGACCCAGTCGGCCTTTTCGAAAATTTCCTGTTGCAAATCTATGTTCGAAATTTTTTTTATAGAATACTATTATCCCTCGCCCCTTGTATAATGGACATTTTGTCCATCCGAACTGCTTTGATGGCCCTATCGAGTTTCTCCTGGGTCCATATTGCCCTGTTGCACTTATGAGGGCCGTACTTAGTTGGCATTATCACTCTAAAAAACACACATGCATTACTTGTGTTTTTATTTCAGATCGCACTTAATATTATTTATGTGAATATAAAATTATAATTTTATTTATTTATTCTCATACACATCACAGTTCTAGGGCAAATGTTGTTATAAAATATAATAACTATATGATAATTAAGAATGAATAATTTTAAGCGTGCATCAAATCTCCCGACATGACAATGCGTCATATCTCCCAAAAGGTGAATTGACGCAGCTGATGGCACGCAGTCAACATGGCTGACAAGTTTCATATAGGAAATTAAAAATAGTGCAGTGCTTTGGACAGCATAAAAATTTAAACACTCTAGTGTAAAACTTTTGACTTTTACTTCTATCTCTTGATCTGATGTATGAACAGTAACTTACAATTGAAGAAAATAGCCTCACACGAAAAGAAAACTAGCACTTCTCCATACAAAACTTCCAATTCAACTGTTAGACTGTTAGACTGGCTACCCAAAATTCCTGAGGGTGCGTTGTATCTACCGCCGCATCATACTACCCATATTTACCTCTATAAGAGAGGTTAAGTCAATTTTTTTTTTCCAAAATGTTAAATGATTAGGAAAATTTAAACCAGATAGTACTGCAGATACAAAGTATATAAAGTAGGCCTATATAAAGTAATATCGGTAATCTATAAATTCTCGCTTTGATTTTGTAAAGCACGTCTCTTGTTTAATATGAATAATTCAAATATATACGATTTGTCGTCCAGTGTTAGAGCACATGTTTTAACTATAGGCCTAACGTGTGAGAATTTGATTAGATTTGTCTTCTGTCGGACCGCTATCTAGAAAAGTGGACGGGAAATTGTGACCAGTCTGCAAATCCATGTTCTTCTGAGTGGCGTTAACACATTCTTGCTCTACAGCAAAATTGACTTTCAGGATTGAAGTGGCGCAAACGTGGTGGTTCACTGGTAGCATTGACTAAGTTCGAGACTTGGATCCTATAGTTTCCCCTCAACCCACAGTGTTATTCGAAAATATTTCTGCTGAAATATGCAATGAAATTATGAATTCTGATTTTAGAATGGAGATAAACATCAACTATGACTTTGTCCATTGAATCCAAGATCTTTCAAGAAAGATATAACTTCAGAGAACATTTCCAAGAATTATAGCACTGCACCAAACCCTTCAATCCGTCTTACTTCACACAAGGTATTTAGTTTCGTTTCTGGCGTTCAGGCCATATTTGACTAAGTTTGTTCTTTCTTCATGATTGACAGCTTGCCAAACTCCCTGTCATATCTTGTTGTTTCGTCTATTCTGTCTAGAGATTATCTACAACTAGGAACAGAGCAAGATTTTGGAAGTGACAAATTTAGGCCATGTGATGCCCAGTTGATAGCCTATAACTTAAAATTCGCGCTTGGATACCGACATAACAGCATCCCCATCATAACCCTGTCCTCGAGGATGCGAAATGACTAGTCCTAGGCTCTCTTCACACTTAGGCCTACACGTCAACTGTTTCCGTGTTTGTTCATTTCACTCACATCCAATCTCACACGGAGAGTAGACGAATAGAACAAAGACACATTATAGCGATGAAGACATTGTAAAAACGCCCCCCCCCCAAAAAAAAAATACACTCACATAACTTTTTCTACCCTAACATGAGCAATATAACTTTCTCATTTCAACCTCTGATATAAGTAAGTTATAGGACGCGCGCACCCAGTAATCTCAGCATCATGCTAAAGGTGTAGCTCATTGCTCACCAAGGAAGCATTAAGTCTGAGTGCAAAAGACAATTGGCTTATAAGTAGGCCTATATTCCCTTGAGATAATTTTTGTGGAACAGTTTCATGGTAGGGGTGGAATTATTTTTAATCTGATCCTGAGGGCTGGATTTAGGTGAGGTGGTGGTAGGTTATACAGCTTCTATCACTAGCCTGTGTACCAAATATACTTGGAGTCAATTGCTGTTGGGTACAAGAACGGCTTATGACCCTGCCGTAGAGGGAAAAGATGGGAAAGGATGTTAGAAAGAATCTCTGGAGTAGCTGGAGGACCAATTATTGCATTAAACAATAATAAAATGAGTAGAGCTAAGTGGACTTATAAATCTCAGGTGCTGGAACAGGGATCTTCGGATGTAATATTGGAGTGAAACCTGTATCATGTAATAAACTATGGACATTTATTCTCACAACATATGGGTAAAGAATGCACTTGAAATATTAATAGAAACACTGAAACAAGATATATCTTTAATCTGAGATAGGTGCACTTGCACTGCACAATGGAATGTGCGTTGGTGGGAACTTGGTACACACGTGGCGAATAATTTCTCTAATTATGCCAGCAATGTAAATTATATCTTAAAATGATCGTAATCATAGCTGTATTAATTCTAATAGGATTTCACACTGAAATCTTGAATCTACTGAACTTTATAGCCGAGCTATTGTGATCGCTTGGATTGCACAATGTTGCCGCACTGATACACGAACTTTTAGACTGATCTAAGAAGCCGATAGCACTGAATCTACTGTAATTAGTGTAGATTAATTAATAACACACGATAATACTTGTAAATGGAAGTACTATGTATTTATTCGCTAATTAATAGAAAACCTCTGTTCTATTGTCTGAATTAAGCGGGATTCTTAACGGCGCTCCAGCACGTCTCTAGTGCGTGAAGGCTCGATGCTAACTGACTAACTAACATGACGCTGTGATGTCATGCTGCCGCTAAACCTGCACCTGTTGATGAAAGGGGATTCACAGAAATAAGCGGACTTATACTAATATCAATGCGCTGAGATTGAGAAATGCATTGAGCATTGAACATTTGAATATACACTCATACTAGACATGTAGAAAAATGCTAGTAGAACCTATAGCTTTCTCCAACAATTGCAAACCTCTCAGAAATGCGTATAACTTGAAGGCATTACCTATGTCAGTGCTGATATTATAATGATGCGTTCGTCGGATGGCGACAGTAAGCCTGGCTGCCCGCTTGGAGTTATTTTTTATATGAGTAGGCTAATGTTGACACCGGATTTTCACTCCACCTTTCTTACCTCACCATCATCACTCATGCCCCACAGTACACTATACAATTAACAGCACTACACAATTAACACCACTACACAAACTCGTCTCTTCACACCTTAAACTTCTACCAGTTATACATCATCATGTAATGTGACCCGTCCAAGTGGGGCATAAATCGGAAATGGGCCACAGTGTTGCCATCTATCTGCCTCAGTGCACGTGTGATGGAAGTTCACCCCATCATAGCCAACGTCAGAGTTTTTGGCACATGAAATATTCCATAAGAAGCTCTGTTGCGAGTTAGGCCTACTTAGAGCAGTCTAAATCTCCGTATCCTAAATTGGTTGCGAATAAAAATCTACTGGCTGTAAAGTAAGGGTAATCAAGTTGAAGACCAGAAATTTACAAGCGTATTGTCCAAGCCACACTCCACTTATAACGTATTGTTTAAGCCACACTCCAGTTACAAGCGTATTGTACAAGCCACACTTCAGTTCTAGTTAAGCTATTTAAGGTGGTCTGCAGGCCTCCAGGTCTGCCTTTGATTTTAGGGGTTAACGTGGAATTAGAATCCAATAGGCCTAGGTTATAGGCTACCAGTTACGATGCGTTGATGTTAATAGGTTTAAAATTTATAATCGCCACCAATAGCTCAATTAATTATGTATGTAGGTTAAAATCGCAACCAGTTCATTGCTCATAGGCCTACGTGAGTATTATAAAACACAAATTACCTAATATGTAAAATAAATATAACTTTAAGATCATAATAATTATGTCTATAGGCTACATGTTTTACTCCAAGACATAGGCTAAGTTACTATGTCTTTTAAGTGTTATTCTAATTTTTTTAATTTTATTCGTTTTAGGCTATTTTACAAGGTGGTTTGGTTTATAATACGCACGTACGAGCAATTATGAACTGATTGCGATTTTAACCTAGATAGACCTACTGTACATAACTAATTGCCCTAATCTAGGTGACTAGGCCTAAGCTTAGGCCTATAAATTTTAGAAAATCGGAAAAATTAAACTTACTGAAGAAAGTTAATATGCATGTTCCCGAAAGTCAGTTCATGTAACCAACTGTCTGGTACCACGACGCATGAGCACATTGTCAGTTTCGTTGCGCGACTTATGCGCAAAATGTCATTTTTCAGCGTGTTCACAATGTGCTCAGGCGTCGTGATTTTTGACATAACACGATTTAGGTTTGGGGACAGACCTATTATTTTCCTTTGGGAGGCGAGATAAAGTTTTCAGTACTAGACGCTCATCATCAAAGTGTAAGGGAACATTAGATCTATACTCTATAATACAATCAAACATCTACAGACTATAACGAAGTTTGAGATAAAGATAAACCCTCATTTGGCGATATTTCTCTTTGGCCCTGACAATTTTCCTATCTTAACAACTTAAAATTGTCAGGCACTACAGCAATGAAATTATTTTAGAAAGATCCTTTTACAACAACAGTATTTTGAATTTTAATTGTTATTTAAAATCTAAAATCTGTGGACGGTAGGAGGTTGCAATTAGTATCCTTCCGAGCCACCAATTGTTTTATGCAGGCCAAATAACCTTTACTTTTCTTACAAAATTCACAAGAGAAAGGGTCAGTAGAGGGTGGAGAATAGGGTCAACTACATGTGCAAAACATAGCCTACAGCGAGTTCGGTTTACTACAGCATAATAAGAAGTAAAAATACCATGCCGAGCAAAATAGTTTTAATATTGCCTTAGCTAGGCATCATCTGTGAGGTTGAATTATCTGATACATGCTAGGCTCAAAGCTGGGCGTAATCCACGGTTAAACAATCTCCTGGTAATTTTTCAGTAGTTATGAACTCTGCCCATTGGAAACTAGGCCTAGGTTTGAAAACAGTACAGTGCACGCCGCTTATTGTGATCACAACGGGCTGTAGCTAATCTGATAATAGCCTATTAACCGATTGATAACAGTAGCCGAAGGAATTAAAGGTTATTTATTTATATATAAGAAGATAATACACTACAAAACAGAATTAAAAGCTATTTAATAATAAAATAATACGTGAATGTGAATCATTGAATCACTCATAATATAGACTGCAAGCAACTATTTTTTCAACCAATAACAAAGATTTTGATTGTTTTATTTTTCCTTCAGGGGTCCATTAACCAAAACTCCATACTCAGTTACGAGTTATGAGGTTTATGGAAGTCTATACTGATCTATGGTGATCACCACGTAGCAAAACATCTTTTTTTTATATTATTATTATTATTATTATTATTATTATTATTATTATTATTATTTTACACTAGCCATCACTGCATGTCAACACTGTTATCTTCATCAATCAAAAGCAGCAGCTAAACTGAGGGGTTAAACATGTTTTATTGCTTGAAAGAGAAAGTTAGGCAATGCCACCCCGCGAACTGCCACCCCTGCCACCCCTGTGAGCTGGGAACATTATTGCAGTATCCAGTACAACACAATAGCCTACATTTGACTTAGAAACGGAACCCTTAAAATGAAATTTTGAATGACCTACAGTATTTGGAAATAAAGCCGCGAAAAGGAAAATGTGATAGCATACAGCTATCCGAATCTTTGATCACAATATACAGCATTTTTTCAATGTACGGTACTTCATAAAAATGATAACATAACCCGATTGATAACATTATCCGCGATTACATTAAGCGGCGTTCAATGTATTAGCTTTTTTTTAATTTGTTTGGATTTGAGGGTATGGGGAGTAGGCTAATGGATAAAACCTCTATTTACTACATGCTTTATGGTAGCCTATTATGTTTCTTAGTAGTTAGTGTTATGAAGGTTCATTTCTGTGAGATTGTCTTGGAAAGAAATAGACCTATTGCTTTCAACAAACCAGGCTTTCATATCTTTCATATCCTTCAGGATACATGTACAGCAAAACGTAGCAGCAGCAATTAGAGCAATATACAGCATCAACCACCTTCAGCAACTATCTACAGAAACAGCAATGGCGTGGTTCAAGACAGTCATAACCCCAATAGTAACATATGGAATGAATATAATATGGGACAAACTTAAAAACAGAGACATGGCGCAAATAGAAACGGTGAAAGCTCGCTTCATGAAGAGAGTGATGGGAGTCGGAAAAACTGCACCATCGAGAATGACATACGTCCTAATGAAAGAGACCTTCTTCATTGAAGATATTAGACAGCAGCTACTCCTACCGAATACCTTGCATACGAGGCAACGCTCAAAGGGCTACAGGAGAAGAGAAACGACATCTGCAGCGAGTTCTACACAACAGAGGCCGAGAGAGTGGACACAACCCAATTACGACATGAGACACATCCTAACGCGATATGCAATCCATGGATTCCACCACAAGGCTTGCTGCACGAAGAACTTCCATGAACCGACCCCGGAATGCGTGTGTGAATTGTGCAACAAACCATGTGGTCGGTACCATGTTGAAAAGTGTATAGAAAGACATTAATCACTTCATAAGTTTTGTTCAGAATAACTCACCTTATGCACATTTGTGCGCATTTAATCTCATATCTTTTAGCAGCGAATTGGATGCCGGTACTTCGCTTGTTTTGTTGGGTGATGTGATTGAATCGTTGTCTATTTCCTGGAGTGATTTAGGAGGGAAATTAAGTTAGTTGGTTATAGCCTAATAGGCTATGGTTTTAACGACGGGGGTGTTCATCAACAATGAGAAAAACCGGTAGGGCCTATGGCTTTCCAATGATGGAAAGCTTTACAACAGAGGCTATTCCATCAGTTTTGGTAAGATGAAACTCTCTCTGAGTTTGATTTTTTTAATTTCCTTGCCTTAGGCCTACCCAAACTATTGAAAGATACGTCAAATTTGTCGCAAAGTGTGCATACAAAAAATTAACTTTTAATTTAAAATAATTTTCTCCCTAAATTTTATCCCTGCGGACAAAAAAAAACAGAGATTACTAAATTAGAGGAACTGTGCTGTCAAGATCCACAACGCCAGAATTTGATTAAAAATTTGAATTCAAGACAACATCAGTAGTAGTAATACGCGGCGTATGATGAGGTTGTTCAAACTGTGGTCCGCAACCCAAGGGCCACGGATGGCTCGCGACACCATTTGACCAGAGACATCTTGCGTACGTACGCGTCTGCATTTAAGCCCTTTTGCCAACGACGCCTGGATACGCACTCTTACGCATGGCTTTTTACCAATGTTGTTAAGCCCTTATGCCAAGGACGTCTGGATACCCCCTCTTACGCTAGGGGTTTTACCAATTTTGTTACGCCCTTATGCCATGGACGTCTGGACAACCACTCTTACGCACGGTCTTTTAATTTAAGCTGTTAAGCCCTTATGCCATAGGCGCCTGGGTACGCACGGTTTCTTTTTCGGGACGTTCTGATTATCCACTCTTGCGCAAGGCCTGTTGTAGTTACGCCTTAAGAATCATCTGAAAGAGATTTTGAGTCTTCCGCCGTGACGTCATCACTTCCCATACATAAAGTCATTACTCCACCCCTATGACGTCATCATCACTATATATCTTTCATATGCATGTTAATTTTATATTTATATTTATTTAATAAAATCTAGTCATAGAGGTGGACTCGAACCATTCAAGTTGCGAATACCCAGGTACCTAATTTTATCCGCGTGACCACGGGAACATCCGATGTTCCACCTGCTAACTTTGTCTCATATAATATTCAGTTATTCTTAGTGCTGTCATGTTATTCAATCTTGTGCTTTCATAATTGTCTACTAGACCACGCTAGTTAGCAGTCATTACTTTCAGATTTGTCTACTAGAAGGCAGTTGTGTACCATGCAATAAGATAGCGGCTAGCGGCAAATTCAAAATTCAAAACATTGTCTCATATAATATTCAGTTTTTCTTAGTGACGTCATGTTATCCAATCTTGTGCTTTCATAATTGTCTACTAGATAGCGCTAGTTAACAGTCATAACTTTCAGAATTATCTACTAGATGGCAGTTGTGTACCATGCTATAAGATGGCGGCTGGCGGTAAATTCAAAATTCAAAACATTGTATCATATAATATTCAGTTTTTTTCTCACTGCCGTCATGTTATTCAATCTTCTGCTTTCATAATTGTCTACTAGATAGCGCTAGTTAACAGTCATTACTTTCAGAATTATCTACTAGATGGCAGTTGTGTACCATGCTATAAGATGGCGACTACCGCTAAATTCAAAATTCAAAACATTGTCTCATAATATTCAGTTTTTCTCAGTGAGTCATGTTATTCAACCTTGTGCTTTCATAATTGTCTACTAGATCGCTCTAGTTAACAGTCATTACTTTCAGAATTATCTACTAGATGGCAGTTGTGTACCACGCTATAAGATGGCGACTACCGCTAAATTCAAAATTCAAAACGTTGTCTCATATAATATTCAGTTTTTCTCAATGAGTCATGTTATTCAATCTTGTGCTTTCATAATTGTCTACTAGATCGCACTAGTTAACAGTCAATACTTTCAGATTTGTCTACTAGAAGGCAGTTGTGTACCATGCTATAAGAGGGCGACTCGCACTATGCTATCCATATTCATCCCGATGGCTGTAATTAGGCCCTCTGGACCCAGGAGAGATTATGGATGACATGGTAGTCGTTTCGAGCAATAGCGTTACGCCCTTTAGCACTATGCTATCCACGATTCATCCCGACGGCTGTAATTAGGCCCTTTGAACCAAGGAGACGTTTTGGACGTGATGGTAGTCGTTTCGAACAATGAATTTACCCCCTTACGCACTATGCTATCCATATTCATCCCGATGGCTGTAATTAGGTCCTTTTGATCAAGGAGAGGTTTTGGACGTCATGATAGTCGTTTTCTAACAAAACGTTACACCCTTTCACACTATGTTATTCCCTGATTCATTCATTCAGACGCCGATTACTATTTAGTCTCTATCCTTTCCACTAAAGATGCCATCTGTAAACAAGAAAGAAGTCTAATTAATTAATTAAATAATAATAATAATAATGGTACCACATAAGTTTAATGATTATGTCAAAAAAATGTTAGATGAAATCTTACCTTACTAGTTTAAATCACAAGATCTCTATAGAACGGTAGAGGTGTTTACTCATTTAACAAACCGAATAAATACAGGACTTTTTAATACATAACTCTCCCCTAAACTCTATTTGTTTTATAACGTAGTACACGTATAATGTTTTTTTTCCCATTTCAGAATGATGTAACATAGAGCTTGACATATCAGTAAACAAGTAAGGAGAAAACAAACAAGTATAAATAAATCCACAGCGTAAAGTCGCCTTCCGAAAATAGGTACGGTCAGTATTCCAACAATTTACTTTTCATACCGATTGAAGTGTAGAAAGAATACATTTCCAAAATAACTAGGTGCAAGTTAGAATATTTTCAACATTTAAATAATATTATACAGTTTCTTTTTTTAATCCACATGCCATGACTTGTAATGTCTTCCTGTAGACCTCGTTAACACCAGACGTTTTCAGTCCCTAGCTTAAATGAATGTTCTCATTTCAGTTTTAAAATGATCACATAACTTTTCTGTGAAGAGCAAATCTTTTGCATTTGTTTTTCGAACACACTTAGATTATGTTCTAAGAAGTTTTATCGTCGCTGTTGTACCTGAAGCTGCAATCTAAGCTGAAATATGTACAAAATATACATACTCGTATAAATAGAATGTATTTAGGAATCCCGAATGCTTTATCACTACTTTGTTATACTGCAGAAAAAAATAATTGAGAATGTGAAGACTTTTTAAAGTTGAAAAAACAAAGTGTTTAAGATTGTTCGAAAAGTAATACATGAAAATCAATCGGACATTATATTTTTCTAATGTTCTAGTGATGATCACGAACTTCAGAATATGTTTAGCTATGATTCAATACTATCGTAAAAATATTTTATATGAAAACAATTTTTTTCATACTAATGCAGGTGCAGAACTCGTCAGATTCTAGTTTTAAATAACATATGAGATGTTAACTATGTGTTATGTCATGAGACATCAGAGCTAAATCTGTCTTACGCTCGGGTTCAAAGCTAAAATTAGAGTGAAAGTGTGCGATGCACAGTGCTGATAATGCATAAAGGTTGTTTAAATTTCAATGTGTTGTTTAAACATAATATTTAAGATTTTAAACAACATTTCTAATATGCAATGGAATTTTAACTATGCAATTATTTTCGTCTCTCATTTTTGGTTTAAAGATCTGCATGAAGGACTGTTTGAAAATATATAACTCGTTCAAATAAAGGATTCACAAGTAACTTAAGTTTTTTATTACTGTTTAGAAGGCACTATATCTAATTAAATGTTTATTTCCAGATAAAAAGGGAGACTTTGTATAAGACCGAGAGGATGATGAGGATGTTGCTCTTGACACTCACGTTAGCAGTGAACGAAACAAGTCTTGAATGTTTTTACCTGTTTATATACTGGTCACCATTACTCATTGACCTGAATTAAAATCTAACGTCCTGTATCAATTCGTCAGAGAGTCATTCACCTTTCACCGTTAACGGGTGTTCCGAATTAACTTCTCTCCATGAGTCATATACATGTTTCGACACGCCTACCCCAGACATCCGGATTGATATCAAGAAAATCATACATCTTTTTCCGTTACTCGATACCTGGAATGAAGTCTAGACATGATTCAGCAGGGATCTTACGGAGAGAGGGGATTTGTATTTAAATATGTATGAAGGACTTGTTATATTTAACAGTGTATTCCAACAATTTAGTTTTCATACAGATTGAAGTGTAGAAAGAATACATTTGCAAAATAATGAGGTGCAAGTTAGAATATTTTCAACATTTAAATAATATTTTACAGTTTTTTTTTTAATCCACATGCCATCACTTGTAATGTCTTCCAGTTCACCTCAGTCGCTATGAAAACTAAATTATTTATACAAGTCATGGTTGAAAACTAACACTGTATAAAACACAACTTGTGATTGAAAACCCTTATAATATTTTAACGTAGAAATGATTACTAACATGAACCAAATTAATTTGAAAATGTCTTACTTGTACACTTCAATCGCTATGAAAACTATAATATTTATACAAGTCAAGGTTGAAAACTGACAAAGCGTGTCTTTTCATACTGTATAAAACACAATTTGTGATTGAAAATGTACAATTGTATTCAGATGTTGGCAATAATAATGTTATTACAACACAACTCCTGATTAAAAAACGTATAATACTATTTAAATGTAGAAATGATTACTAACATGTGCCAAATTAAATTGGTATTGTCGTACATGTACACTTCACTTTCTATGAAAACTAAAATATTTATACAAGTCATGGTTGAAAACTAACAATCCGTACCTTTTCATACTGTATAAAACACAACTTGTGATTAAAAAACTGTATACTATTAATTAATTCTAGAAATTATTACTAACATGTAATAATTAATTTGAAAATGTCGTTCTTGTACGGTTCAACCGCTATGAAAACTAAATTATCTATACAACTCGTGGTTGAAAACTGTCAAAGAATGCCTTTTCATGCTTTATAAAACACAATCTGTGATAAAAAAAAGCTGAATAAAGTATTTAAATGTAGAAACTATTACTAACATGTACCGAATTAATTTGAAAATGTCGCTATGAAACTAAATTAATTATACAAGTCACGGTTTAAAACCGACAAAGCTTGCCTTTTCATACTGTAAAACACAACTTGTGGTTAAAAAAAACTGAATAAAGTATTTGAATGTAGAAACTATTACTAACATGTACCAAATTAATTTGAAAATATCGTCCTTGTACACCTAAGTCGCTATAAAAACTAAATTATTTATACAAGTCATGGTTGAAAACTGACAGAATATTATTTAAATCAAAAAAGTATTCACAAAAATTGTCTAACTTGTTGTTAATTAGAAGAAAACTTACTACTTCTACACTCACACTAATACGAAAAGAAAATTATTTTACATAACCTGTGATAAAAAACTGAATAAAGTATTTAAATGTAGAAACTATTACTAACATGTACCGAATTAATTTGAAAATGTCGCTATGAAACTAAATTAATTATACAAGTCACGGTTTAAAACCGACAAAGCTTGCCTTTTCATACTGTAAAACACAACTTGTGGTTAAAAAAAAATTAATAAAGTATTTGAATGTAGAAACTACTACTAACATGTACCAAATTAATTTGAAAATATCGTCCTTGTACACCTAAGTCGTTATGAAAACTAAATTATTTATACAAGTCATGGTTGAAAACTAAGGAAATGTTATTTAAATCAAAAATATATTTACAAAAATGCCTAACTTGTTATTTAGAAGAAAACTTACTACTTCTTCACTCATGCTAATACGAAAACGAAATTTTTTTTTACACAACTATTAAAAACTGTTTAATATTATTAATTTCCTTAGTGTAGTAGTAACATATAAGAGTGTTTTATATTGGAAATTTAAATAGAATACAGTACCATCTATTAAACTTTTTTCTAAATCCAACTCATGTTATAAGGAAGGGTTCTTAATCATATTGTTTTATTATAAATTGCCACAGCATTTTAATTAAAATACTTACGTACTTAAATAATAACATTATCGCAACTATGTAACGATAACTTGAAATGAAGTTAACAAAATCTACATTATAATTTTTACCATATTGAAAGTTGACTTGCAGTTTGTTTCGTGTACAGTTAACACCAAGACGTTTTCAGTCCCAAGCTTTGATGAATGTTCTGATTTCAGTTTTAAAATGACTACATAACTTTTCTCTGCTATAAAATTTACATTCTAATTTATTCCGTCATGAAAGTTTTCGCAATTATGTAACGATAACTTGTAATGAACTTAACAAAATCTACATTATAATTTTTCGCCATATTGAAAATTAACTTGCAGATGTTTCGTGTACTGTTAACACCAAGACGTTTTCAGTTCCAAGCTTAAATGAATGTTCTGATTTCAGTTTTTTGAAATGATCTCATAACTTTTCTCTGCTACTAAATTTACATTCTAATTTATTCCGTCATGAAAGTTAATTTCCATTTACAGTTGTATGTAAAGACCAAAATGTTATAACGTGTGTTTGAACAAAAGAAAATTCTGCTAAACACCTGCATCCTTACGAATATTTTGTGGAAAAAAAAGGCCTACTGCTTGTTTGAAACAGGGGAAGAGAAAATGTTATAATGTGTCTTTGAACAAAATAAAATTCTGGTAAACACTTACATCCATGTAAATAATTTTTGGACAGTGTCTTTCTGTTCTTTTAAGTTAAAGACAAAGTTGTGGAAACAGTTGTATGCAGAGATAAATATGTTATAATATGAGTGTTTGAACAAAAGAACATTCTGCTAAACACATGCATCCTTTTCTGAAAAACGTCGCACTGTTTGTTTTAATACAGTTGCAGGAGAAGAGAAAAAGTTATAATGTGTGTTTGAACAAAATATTATTCTGGTAAACACCTACATCCATGGAAATAATTTTTGGATAGTGTCATTCTGTTCTTTTAAGTTTTGTGAATACGTTTTTTTATTCAAATAACATGCTGTCAGTTATCAACCATGACTTGTACAAATAATTTACTTTTCATAGCGATTGAAGTGAAGAAAGAAGACATTTTCAAAATAACTAGTTTCAAGTTACTAATATTTTCTACATTTAAATAATGTTATACAGTCTTTAATCACAAGTTGTTTAAAATAATTTAGTTTTCGTATTAGCATGAGTGCAGAAGTAGTAAGTTTTCTTCTAATTAACAACAAGTTAGACATTTTTGTGAGTACTTTTTTATTTAAATAATATTCTGTCAGTTTTTCAACCATGACTTGTATAAATAATTTAGTTTTTATAACGACTGAAGCGTACAAAGAAGACATTTTCAATTTAATTAGGTACACGTTAGTAATATTTTCTACATTCAAATAATATTTTACAGTTTTTAATCACAAGTTGGGTAAAAAAAAATCGTTTTCGTATTAGCATGAAGAAGTAGTAAGTTTCTTCTAATTAAGAAGTTAGGCATTTTTGTAAATATATTTTTGATTTAAATAACATTTTCTCAGTTTTCAACTATGAATTGCATAAATAATCTAGTTTTCATAGCGACTGAAGAGTAGAAAGAAGACATTTTCAAAATAATTTGGTTCAAGTTACTAATATTTTCTACATTTAAATAATATTATACAGTTTTTATCACAAGTTGTGTAAAATAATTTCGTTTTCGTATTAGCATGAGTGCAGAAGTAGTAAGTTTCTTGTTTTCATAATAGCGTGAGTGCAGAAGTAGTAAGTTTCTTCTAATTAACATCAAGTTACAGATTTTTGTAAGTATATTTATGATTTAAATAACATTCTATCAGTTTTCAACCATGACTTGTATAAATAATTTAGTTTTTATTACGACTGAAGTGTAAAAAGAAGACATTTTCAAATTAATTAGGTACATGTTAGTAATATATATTCTACATTTAAATAATATTATAAAGTTTTTAATGACAAGTTGTGTAAAAAAGTTCGTTTTCGTATTAGCATGAGTGAAGAAGTAATAAGTTTCTTCCAATTAACAAGTTAGGCATTTTTGTAAATATATTTTTGATTTAAATAACATTTTCTCAGTTTTCAACCATGACTTGTATAAATAATTTAGTTTTCATAGCGACTGAAGTGTAGAAAGGAGACATTTGCAAAATAATTAGGTTTAAGTTAGTAATATTTTCTACATTTAAATAACATTATACAGTTTTTAATCACAAGTTATGTAAAATAATTTTCTTTTCGTATTAGTGTGAGTGTAGAAGTAGTAAGTTTTCTTCTAATTAACAACAACAAGTTAGACATTTTTGTGAATACTTTTTTGATTAAATAATATTCTGTCAGTTTTCAACCATGACTTGTATAAATAATTTAGTTTTTATAGCGACTTAGGTGTACAAGGACGATATTTTCAAATTAATTTGGTACATGTTAGTAATAGTTTCTACATTCAAATACTTTATTCAGTTTTTTTTAACCACAAGTTGTGTTTTACAGTATGAAAAGGCAAGCTTTGTCGCTTTTAAACCGTGACTTGTATAATTAATTTAGTTTCATAGCGACATTTTCAAATTAATTCGGTACATGTTAGTAATAGTATCTACA
The DNA here is from genome assembly GCA_964059195.1 of Ectobius pallidus. NCBI lineage: Eukaryota > Metazoa > Arthropoda > Insecta > Blattodea > Ectobiidae > Ectobius > Ectobius pallidus. The sequence continues at coordinate 135,839,725 of CAXKWD010000004.1, forward strand.
TTTAAATACCTTATTCAGTTTTATTTATCACAGATTGTGTTTTATACAGTATGAAAAGGCATTCTTTGTCAGTTTTCAACCACGAGTTGTATAGATAATTTAGTTTTCATAGCGGTTGAACTGTACAAGGACGACATTTTCAAATTAATTATTGCATGTTAGTAATAATTTCTAGAATTAATTAATAGTATACAGTGTTTTAATTACAAGTGGTGTTTTATACAGTATGAAAAGGTACGCATTGTTAGTTTTCAACCATGACTTGTATAAATATTTTAGTTTTCATAGAAAGTGAAGTGTACATGTACGACATTTCCAATTTAATTTGGCACATGTTAGTAATCATTTCTACATTTAAATAGTATTATACGTTTTTTAATCAGGAGTTGTGTTGTAATAACATTATTATTGCCAACATCTGAATACAATTGTACATTTTCAATCACAAATTGTGTTTTATACAGTATGAAAAGACACGCTTTGTCAGTTTTCAACCTTGCCTTGTATAAATATTATAGTTTTCATAGCGATTGAAGTGTACAAGTAAGACATTTTCAAATTAATTTGGTTCATGTTAGTAATCATTTCTACGTTAAAATATTATAAGGGTTTTCAATCACAAGTTGTGTTTTATACAGTGTTAGTTTTCAACCATGACTTGTATAAATAATTTAGTTTTCATAGCGACTGAGGTGAACAGGAAGACATTACAAGTAATGGCATGTGGATTAAAAAAAACTGTAAAATATTATTTAAATGTTGAAAATATTCTAACTTGCACCTAATTATTTTGCAAATGTATTCTTTCTACACTTCAATCTGTACGAAAACTAAATTGTTGGAATACACTGTTAAATATAACAAGTCCTTCATACATATTTAAATACAAATCCCCTCTCTCCGTAAGATCCCTGCTGAATCATGTCTAGGCTTCATTCCAGGTATCGAGTAACGGAAAAAGATGTATGATTTTCTTGATATCAATCCGGATGTCTGGGGTAGGCGTGTCGAAACATGTCTATGACTCATGGAGAGAAGTTAAGGGTAAAAGGTGAATGACTCTCTGACGAATTGATACAGGACGTTAGATTTTAATTCAGGTCAATGAGTAATGGTGACCAGTATATAAACAGGTAAAAACATTCCAGACTTGTTTCGTTTACTGCTAACGTGAGTGTCAAGAGCAACATCCTCATCATCCTCTCGGTCTTATACAAAGTCTCCCTTTTTATCTGGAAATAAACATTTAATTAGATATAGTGCCTTCTAAACAGTAATAAAAAACTTAAGTAATTTGTGAATCCTTTATTTGAACGAGTTATATATTTTCAAACAGTCCTTCATGCAGATCTTTAAACCAAAAATGGGAGACGAAAATAATTGCATAGTTAAAATTCCATTGCATATTAGAAATGTTATTTAAAATCTTAAATATTATGTTTAAACAACACATTGAAATTTAAACAACCTTTATGCATTATCAGCACTGTGCATCGCACACTTTCACTCTAATTTTAGCTTTGAACCCGAGCGTAAGACAGATTTAGCTCTGATGTCTCATGGCATAACACATAGTTAACATCTCATATGTTATTTAAAACTAGAATCTGACGAGTTCTGTACCTGTACTAGTATGAAAAAAATTGTTTTCATATAAAATATTTTTACGATAGTATTGAATCATAGCTAAACATATTCTGAAGTTCGTGATCATCACTAGAACATTAGAAAAATATAATGTCCGATTGATTTTCATGTATTGCTTTCGAACAATCTTAAACACTTTGTTTTTTCAACTTTAAAAAGTCTTCACATTCTCAATTATTTTTTTCTGCAGTATAACAAAGTAGTGATAAAGCATTCGGGATTCCTAAATACATTCTATTTATACGAGTATGTATATTTTGTACATATTTCAGCTTAGAATGCAGCTTCAGGCACAACAGCGACGATAAAACTTCTTAGAACATAATCTAAGAGTGTTCGAAAAAACAAATGCAAAAGATTTGCTCTTCACAGAAAAGTTATGTGATCATTTTAAAACTGAAATGAGAACATTCATTTAAGCTAGGGACTGAAAACGTCTGGTGTTAACGAGGTCTACAGGAAGACATTACAAGTCATGGCATGTGGATTAAAAAAAGAAACTGTATAATATTATTTAAATGTTGAAAATATTCTAACTTGCACCTAGTTATTTTGGAAATGTATTCTTTCTACACTTCAATCGGTATGAAAAGTAAATTGTTGGAATACTGACCTTACCTATTTTCGGAAGGCGACTTTACGCTGTGGATATATTTATACTTGTTTGTTTTCTCCTTACTTGTTTACTGATATGTCAAGCTCTATGTTACATCATTCTAAAATGGGAAAAAAACATTATACGTGTACTACGTTACAAAACAAATAGAGTTTAGGGGAGAGTTATGTATTAAAAAGTCCTGTATTTATTCGGATTGTTAAATGAGTAAACATCTCTACCGTTCTATAGACATCTTGTGATTTAAACTAGTAAGGTAAGATTTCATCTAACATTTTTTGACATAATCATTAAACTTGTGTGGTACCATTATTATTATTATTATTTAATTAATTAATTAGACTTCTTTCTTGTTTACAGATGGCATCTTTAGTGGAAAGGATAGAGCCTAAATGGTAATCGTCGTCTGAATGAATGAATCAGGGAATAACATAGTGTGAAAGGGTGTAACGTTTTGTTAGAAAACGACTATCATGACGTCCAAAACCTCTCCTTGATCAAAAGGACCTAATTACAGCCATCGGGATGAATATGGATAGCATAGTGCGTAAGGGGGTAAATTCATTGTTCGAAACGACTACCATCACGTCCAAAACGTCTCCTTGGTTCAAAGGGCCTAATTACAGCCGTCGGGATGAATCGTGGATAGCATAGTGCTAAAGGGCGTAACGCTATTGCTCGAAACGACTACCATGTCATCCATAACCTCTCCTGGGTCCAGAGGGCCTAATTACAGCCATCGGGATGAATCGAGGATAGCATAGTGTTAAAAGGCGTAACTCAATTGTTCGAAACGACTACCATGACGCTCATAACGTTTCGTCGGTCCAAATGGCCTAATTGCAGCCGTTGGGATGAATCGGGGATAGCATAGTGCTAAAGGGCGTAACTCAATTGTCGAAACGACTACCATCACGTCCATAACCTCTCCTTGGTCCAAATGGCTTAATTACAGCCATCGGTATGAATCGAGGATAGTATAGTGTTAAAAGGCGTAACTCAATTGTTCGAATCGACTACCATGACGACCATAACGTTTCGTTGGTCCAAATGGCCTAATTACAGCCGTTGGGATGAATATGGATAGCATAGTGCGAGTCGCCCTCTTATAGCATGGTACACAACTGCCTTCTAGTAGACAAATCTGAAAGTATTGACTGTTAACTAGTGCGATCTAGTAGACAATTATGAAAGCACAAGATTGAATAACATGACTCACTGAGAAAAACTGAATATTATATGAGACAACGTTTTGAATTTTGAATTTAGCGGTAGTCGCCATCTTATAGCGTGGTACACAACTGCCATCTAGTAGATAATTCTGAAAGTAATGACTGTTAACTAGAGCGATCTAGTAGACAATTATGAAAGCACAAGATTGAATAACATGACTCACTGAGAAAAACTGTATATTATGAGACAATGATTTGAATTTTGAATTTAGCGGTAGTCGCCATCTTATAGCATGGTACACAACTGCCATCTAGTAGATAATTCTGAAAGTAATGACTGTTAACTAGCGCTATCTAGTAGACAATTATGAAAGCAGAAGATTGAATAACATGACGGCAGTGAGAAAAAACTGAATATTATATGATACAATGTTTTGAATTTTGAATTTACCGCTAGCCGCCATCTTATAGCATGGTACACAACTGCCATCTAGTAGATAATTCTGAAAGTTATGACTGTTAACTAGCGCTATCTAGTAGACAATTATGAAAGCACAAGATTGGATAATATGACGTCACTAAGAAAAACTGAATATTATATGAGACAATGTTTTGAATTTTGAATTTGCCGCTAGCCGCCATCTTATTGCATGGTACACAACTGCCTTCTAGTAGACAAATCTGAAAGTAATGACTGCTAACTAGCGTGGTCTAGTAGACAATTATGAAAGCACAAGATTGAATAACATGACAGCACTAAGAAAAACTGAATATTATATGAGACAAAGTTAGCAGGTGGAACATCGGATGTTCCCGTGGTCACGCGGATAAAATTAGGTACCCGGTATTCGCAACTTGAATGGTTCGAGTCCACCTCTATGACTAGATTTTATTAAATAAATATAAATATAAAATTAACATGCATATGAAAGCTATATAGTGATGTTGACGTCATAGGGGTGGAGTAATGACTTTATGTATGGGAAGTGATGACGTCACGGCGGAAGACTCAAAATCTCTTTCAGATGATTCTTAAGGCGTAACTACAACAGGCCTTGCGCAAGAGTGGATAATCAGAACGTCCCGAAAAAAAAAAAACCGTGCGTACCCAGGCGCCTATGGCATAAGGGCGTAACAGCTTAAATTAAAAGACCGTGCGTAAGAGTGGTTGTCCAGACGTCCATGGCATAAGGGCGTAACAAAATTGGTAAAAAGCCTAGCGTAAGAGGGGGTATCCAGACGTCCTTGGCATAAGGGCTTAACAACATTGGTAAAAAGCCATGCGTAAGAGTGCGTATCCAGGCGTCGTTGGCAAAAGGGCTTAACTGCAGACGCGTACGTACGCAAGATGTCTCTGGTCAAATGGTGTCGCGAGCCATCCGTGGCCCTTGGGTTGCGGACCACAGTTTGAACAACCTCATCAAACGCCGCGTATTACTACTAACATCCTTGACTAAATCGACATAACTGGTTGATATGTGGTTGGAACTCGATCTGCAGTCACCTCTTGTGGGTCATTTCATTTTAAAAATCCTGAAATGGGCAAAGAGCTGCAAAATAATGCAGATTACTTTTTATGAAAATATACTCTAGGCCTAATGTATTGTCAAAATTACTCACATTTACGAAATATCAAGAAAAAGTGGCTTTTATAGACTTACCGGTACCTTTAAAAATAGTAGCCTACGTCTGTAAAATGATAAGAAGTATAATTTTTCACCTAAAATCACCTTTTCTCAAATTCAATGTAGGCCTACTCGTATAGGCTAACACATGGTTTTTAAATATAATTTTTCTGTCATTAGTCAATTAAACTGATAGACCTATCGTCCTAATTAGACGCTAGAAAAAAACAAAAAGAAAAAAATGTAACCTGATGTTAAAAAGAAAATTTGTGTTTTTTGCCATTTTTTCGAACTAACTTATAGGCCTTTCGCACGTATTACAGATCCAGCATATAGGCTACTTTAGGTCTATAAGTTTCAATTTTGTTCGGCCATACTATAATAGTCTAGCAGTCTTACTAATAATCCAGTTGTAACATTTATACCAGGAATATACACAGCTGAGGAAAGAAAGTGTACTAATAATCGTTGCATAAGGCTGAATGTGTGCAACCTTTACACAGCCTGGCCCCCTTGTTTAAACTTGACGTAAATAATCAAGATGGCCGATATGCGTAACAGCCGGTCGCTTCGTAGATGTCTGAGATTGAATTTTGAGGTTATGCATCCATTCTTAAGGTAACTTGTTATGAAACATTCTGGGCTACTTTAGCGGAATTATAAACATTGTTCCTTGTTTGCGGGACATATTTCCATACTTGTACCCATGATTACAGCTTTCTGAAAACAAGATAATGAAATACTGAAACTACAATTAGTCTGCAGACGATCCATCGTTGTTTGCCCGCTACACCGATAGATGGCGTTCAGCAGTCCCTTCATAGCCTGAGGCTAGGAACGTCATGAAAAGCGTGACGTATTTGATGACGTTGGACTTACAAACCTCGGCAGTTACACACCTATTATTGGTAATGCGGCTTATGCAGAACTTGCACGGTGAACAACCAAACAACCGTTCAACGCAGGTAGGCTATAAGCAGCTTTTATTAGTAAGACTGAACATGTATATTACGCATAGACCTACAGTGAGTCCCACGCAAGAGTTGGCCAATGACGCGGGTTTCTGCGTCGCGGCTGGCACAGCTCCAACTCCCCAGCGATCGGGTGAAATATCTAAGAAAATAATGCCGCGGTCGTTGTAATGATTCAGGTTCTCACATTTACAGTTAAAATTACAATGAAAATAACCACGTACCTCATCACAAGAGATGTTGGAAATGTTCTCCTCTTGCATCCAGACAATACTGGCACCTTTTTAGGAAATTATCTTTCACGCGCATAAGTTCAGCTTCCGAGACAGAGTTAGGGCCTACTTTCTCTTGTGATAGGCCTATGTGATATTGTCATTAAGTTCTTCTAACAGTATGTAAATATTATTTATGGGAAACTTGAAAAATAAAGTGTATAGGTCAATTTCCCATACATAAGAAGAACTTAAAGACAATATCACAAGAGAAATTAGCCTAACTCTATCTCGGAAGCTGAACTTACGCGCGTGAAAGAAAATTCCCTAAAAAAGGTGCCAATGCTGCGCGTATGCAAGAGGAGAACATTTCCAACATCTCTTGTGATGAGGTACGTGGTTATTTTCATTGTAATTTTAACTGTAAATGTGAGAACCTGAATCATTACAACGACCGCGGCATTATTTGCGTAGATATTTCACCCGATCGCTCGGGAGTTGGAGCTGTGCCAGCCGCGACGCAGAAACCCGCGTCATTGGCCAACCCTTGAGTGGGACTCACTGTATTATAGGCCTATCATAATGATATCCATTCAAACTGCACAATAAACAACTTGAAGGTCCATTTAAAATAAATCAGTTCTGTTCATGGGTTAGGCATAATGCTAATAAGCAGGCTTTAAAACTTAGTGCCCGATCGAATATGTTAACAGCAACCGTACTGTACAGACTTTGCTCGGCGTATGCCCTAGCTACCATATGCTAGTTCACGTGATAGTAAACAAACCGGAATACAGACCTATAGGAAGACCACAAAATAACTTCTCATTATCTAAACTCACATTACAAGCATGCAAAACGATACTTTCTCCTGTTTGTGTATAATAGTCCCTCCCAAATGTTTCAATATATGTTTGCGTTTTAGAACACTTTACTTTCGGCATGCCGAACACGTATTATAAATTTAAACACGCACAATGACAAGGTACACTGTTGACCAATTTGAGAGGTACCGTACTACGAGCGCATTCACTTCTCGTCACTACTATCAATGACTGTCTTATCAGCCTACGCAATCACTCTCCACCCCCTATACTCAGGTCGTTGGTTAGTTAGTTAGTTAGTTTATTTTCTTACACAGTACAGTGTTTTTCATTAACCTACTTATAAGTTTACATATACTTATAAACTACATTTCTTAAAGTTTAACACACACATTTACAAATTAATAATTTACAAACAAATATTCAATACATGTACAATATTTAAACACGCTACATTTTACTACATTATAGGGCCTACATTTTAATATTATTTCTAGCTCTATTTTTACAGTACGTTATATGGAAGATGAATTTTACAAATTGAATGATAAATGTAAGAATACAGTATATACACACTTACAAAGAATAGAGATCACTTATATTATAATAACAGTTTGATAAAAGAAAGGATTTGAGCATTCTCTTAAATGAAATTTCTGTTTTTTGTGATGTGATATGAGAGGGGAGTGAATTAAATACCTTAGAGCATAAGTAGTATGGAGAAGATTCGAATAGATGGGTAGTCTAGAGTGTTTCGGCAGTGCTATGCTGTTTTTATGTCGGGTGTTGTAAGAGTGGTAGTCAGAATTAACTTTGAAAAGGAGTCTATGAGATTAAGCAAACAGGGCGGCTTCAAAAATAATGATACATGGTAGTGGTCGGATCTTGTGGGTTTTAAATAAAGGTTTGCAGGAATCGAGAGGCTTGGGCATTATAAATGGTACGTATTATGCGTTTTTGCAGGACAAAGATTCTATTTATGTGGAATTGATCCGCTGATCCCCAAGCAATAATGTTATATTTTATTTTAGAATAAATATAGCTGTAATAGCATTGCAGAAGAGTTTTCTTATTGCAATAAGATGATAGTTTAACGAATAAAAAGGTATAACTAGATAGATATTTACACAAATTTTGTATGTGTCCCTTCCAATTTAAATGACAATCTATCGTTAGCCCTAGAAATTTAGAGTTCGCCACTTCTTCAATTTCCATATTATTATATACTACGGTATTACTGATAGCTGTATCTTTAAAAAATCTGGACTTAAATATAATAAATTTACTTTTAGACGTGTTAATAACTTAGCCAGACTATTTTTTGTACACCAGTTATAAAAGTGTGACATCGTACGAGATGCCGAAATTTTGATAACCGGAATCAACTCCCTCTGTGGGTTCGGGCACTAAGTTTTAACGCCTGCTAACAAGTTATTAGGGCCTATACTAAATTGGTCCACCGCCATGGATGAGTTGGTAGCGTGACTGCCAGCCACCAGGGCAGCCCGGGTACGATTCCCAGCCGGGTCGGGGGTTTTACAGAAGTGTAAAGTTTCCTTCCTGGGTCAGGACAGGGTGTTGTGTCCTCATTCCCATCCCGCGAAAGGAACTGGCCACTCTACTGCCTTGGTCGGGCAGTGGGCTCTGTCCTAGGGCAGGACCAGCCTCCGGGCCGAACACGAATCATCATCATCATGGGCATAATTTCAGCTTTTTAACTGGGGTGGCAAGGTCTGCAGGGAGGTTTGGGGGGTATGGAATTTTTTAAAAATTTATAATGATGTAGTTTAAGCATTTTTTTTAATTTTTGGGGTGGCAAAAAGAGGGGTTTGGGAATTCTGGGGTGGCAACTGCCACTCCTTGCCACCCCGTAATTACGCCGCTGATCATCATCATACTAAACTGAGTTCATTTTGTGGGTTTAAATATGCGTTGCTTTTTCGTTAAACTCCAAGAGAAGCTTCCCTGCACGCCGTCACCGTCTATCGCAAAAGATGAGAACTTATCAAAAGTTGATCACCTGTATCAGCCGAATAATTTATTTGGTGAATTTCACAAGGTAAGTTGCTCTAAAACTCAAAACCTAGGCATTTAGGTTGAACAAAAACAGTTGTATGCAAATTGCCATTATAGGGTCGTTGCATAATGAGGGGCTACTAATTCTTTTTTTTTTTTCCCCCACTGATTTCGATGCAGATTTCAATGAGCCCTATTAGAAGTCGATAGCCTGCTCGAAAAATTGATTTTAGGCCTAGATGCCAAATTTATTTTTCGATCCACCCTAGTCAATCAAGATCCAATAGTTCTTACAGAAAAACAATTTTTTTTACTCAAAGTTAGAAATTTATATACCTAGGTATATACCACACAATACTGGCACCTTTTTAGGAAATTTTCTTTCACGCGCATAAGTTCAGCTTCCGAGACAGAGTTACTTTCTCTTGTGATAGGCCTATGTGATATTGTCATCAAGTTCTTCTAAAGTATGTAAATATTATTTATGGGGAAACTTGAAAAATAAAGTGTAGGCTATAGGTCAATTTCCCATACACAAGAAGAACTTAAAGACAATATCACAAGAGAAATAAACTCTATCTCGGAAGCTGAATTTACGCGCGTGAAAGAAAATTCCCTTAAAAGGTGCCAGTGTTGTGCTTATGCAAGAGGAGAACATTTCCAACGTCTCTTGTGATGAGGTACGTGGTTATTTTCGATGTAATTTTAACTGTAAATGTGAGAAACTGAATCATTACACCAACCGCGGCATTATTTGCGTAGATATTTCACCCGATCGCTCGGGAGTTGGAGCTGTGCCAGCCGCGACGCAGAAACCCGCGTCATTGGCCAACTCTTGCGTGGGACTCACTGTAGGTTATCTTTAACGAAAATTTGAGAAAAAGAAGTTTTATGAAAGCTTCTTTTAGGACTAATATTTTAAGTAATTTACAGAAACCAAATTCTAGGAGGAGAAATGAGAATCTAACAAGTCGACAAACAAAAAATATTAATAAATATAAGTCTACAGCATCGTTTTCGCACAAGAGACTGCAAAGACACTGTGGGCATGAAAACTTTTTTTTCGGTTTCTAGGGACCATGAAACGTTTTCCAAGTGTCATCTTGAATTGTCACGATCACTACTTAAGTCTACATAGGACTACTTTCTCCAAACTACATATATGAGATAAGATAAAAAGTTGAGAAAAGGGTGTTTATGTTTGATAGACCCAAATTAAAATCCGGTTCTTTGCCAGCTATTTTCGATGGACTTCCTGCATATATATCTACCTAAAATTAATTTTTATTTAGACTTATCAGTTTCTATTTTAACTTGCATGCACTTCATGATGTTCACAGTAAATATATTTTGCCAAAGAAATGACATTTGTTTTGTAGCCTATAGTATGCAGTTTTACTTTAGTGACAACAAACATAGCGTTTTCAAAAGTTTTAACTTTCTTCAGTTCCCACGAGTAATTTTTAAACATGTAGGCCTACTGGCAATCGACCGATGATGACAGATCGAACTGGAACTGAAGACATGTCTTATCTCACTGAAGTGAACTTTTATGATTTCACACAAAGTGCCTTATTTTACATAGATGTCACTGTTGTTGATAAGAAATGATAGGACAGGTAGGAGCAGGAGACAAGTGACGAAGGTTCTCTGCTATTTAGTCAACGCCCATTGACGCGGACTGCTTGTCGCTGGTTCGTCGGTGACATATCATAGGCCTAATCCCGTGAGGATGTTATTGTGATGGGCGGAGGGGGAGGAGACGACTGGACGGGACAGATGACGGCAGTTGGTGGCGGTAATAGTGAAAGAGGGGGAAATAAGGGGAGAGTAAGGACGAGTCCGCTATAGTTGTGTTGTGTCGCCCTATTCAGTGACTGCCTGACGGTCGCATGGTGTACAGCTGTGCGGTGTGTATATGACTTCATGACACCCTACGAACGATTTTGTCACACACGCGCAAAAAAGAATACTGGTACGTGGTGAAATGTTATTATCAATTCACGCGTGTTTTCATTAACAATTGGATAACAAATGGACCTAATTGTCAATGGATTAATTAATTTCGGCTAATTAAAGGATATTTGTCAAGAAATGTGCTCAGTCTTTAATCAACTGGACCGTCTTCTGTGACTTGCGTGATAAAAGTGTTGTTTGAAAACTAAATAGGACCAGTGCTTCAAGAACAGCTGACCAATTTAACTCAGAATGTTTGAAATATTTACAATCACTTACTTGAAGAGGTGAGGACCAAGTGATTCTTTACAGAATGACTTCAGTACAACTGTTTAAATATTAAGTGCTAATAATACAATGTAAGGAAGTGATGTGAAGATTTCTTAGTGAAGTTAATAACTTATGACAGTGAAGTGATATCCGGTTTAAGGCGTCTAATGTGAAGAGCTCGCATCCTTCTAAGCACTGTGTAGTGTTCATGGATAAGTTCGAACAAATAGTATAGGCCTATTGCTAAGTGTCTCTAAACCAGCATGCAATGACTAATTTGCAGCTAGGCGAATGATACCTACTTATTCGAGTATGGGCGTAGGTAAGTTATATTTATTATTCCTTGCGTTTTTGTGTTGTAGGCCTACGATCTTTCTTTTTTATGTATAGAAAACCGCTTTCAACTGTATGAAAAGGAGATGATCTAGTGTTATTGTTATTTCAAGTAGGCCTATGAAAGTAGGATCATAATCTGCAAATTCTATTAGGCATAGGCCTACATTATAGAACTGATATTTCACACTTCATTATGGTAAAGTCAGTACTTTATTATGTAAATCTTAAATAATGATATAATATGACAGTAACAAGAAATGGGGGCGTGGCTACTAAACTGCTCCGATATTCTATAAGCATTCGTCGTATGCAATTTGCATTTTTATAGGCTAATAAGATGTCACTGGAATAACTGCAGAGGTTTGGTCAATTTTTCATTTAGTTTGTATGGTATTATTTGTAGGTCTGAATGTCGAATAGGCCTTATCGACAGTCCCCTTTCAATAAAATTAAGAACTGCGTCACTCCTGATATAGAATTCACATTATGTTTAAATCTCATAGCCGTGAAGAAGTAGCTTCACACCAGACCACTAGTTCCATCTAGCGAGCTCTCGTGGAGGTACCGCCACAACTCGACCAGTGTTACAGTGAATTAACGAACGTTACATCAATACAGAATCCTCTTAATGTCGTTCAGAACTCTGGTGTGTAGACGAATTTTTCAAGCGCATGTACAATTTTCTCGAGAGTAATAAAATTACTTCAGTACTTAATGTAATTTTTATAAGCCTCCAGTCGAGGTATGTGTCGGCATAGGTTGTCGGCTTGCTTTGTTGAATACATTTGCTATAGATAGCGTGTAAAAATAAATTATGAATACTGTATCCATAAGATGAGCCTACTTGGGACATAAAGAAGCTGATGACGCAAAACGGATCAATGATAAGAAAAGCATAAACAGGTGCCGGCAATTTGGACACGCCTCTAGATGTCATACGGCGCAGGGACATCTCGGTGACAAGAAAGGGGGCGTGAACGTCGCATTGGGTAATATTCTGGTTTCGTGTCGTGCGGGGGCCAAAGGGGTAGCATTTCCTTACGAATGTCACCGCCTCTTCGCCCAGCTAGCCCTCGTCATCTCTAGAGCGGCGCAGCTCTTATCAAGAGCATTTCTCGAGCGCATGTCCGTCTTTCTCAGGTCGACATTGGATGCGGGGGAGGTTTTGAAAAAGAGGTGGAAGAGGGGGGTCAATTTTTTTCTCTCCTGTCGATGGTATACACACACACATACCATTTCGGAAGTTCACCGTCTCACTCATTTCTATCCGCCTCACACCCCCGGAGACGCGACACGCCCGATATGAACTGCTCGCGTCGACGTCTCTCTCTTTCTCTTGCAAGTCGTCGAAAACGTAACCCTTGCTTGTATTTAGGTGTTGCGACCCCCTCAGCGCGCCGCACAACGGGACACAGCGATGACCTACCGGGCTGGCGATGCCCGCGTGCCGCGCCTAGCTATCAAAACTCTGGCGCTACCGGATATCAAAAACTGGACAAGTGATTAGTGTGTCTCATAATCTGTGTTACCCAAACTTTAGTGACATTACTTGCAGACTTTCAGTGCATTAGTGTAATGCTTAGATCCTTTCCGTTCTAACACGAATCTTCATCGAATCAAAGAGACTTGTGGAATCATAACCTAAAATTAGCGTGCGATTCTGTTTAATTATGGTGTCTTTAGCAGAAAAATATAATCCAATCAAGCTTTCTAGTACTTTTTAAAATGGATCTTTTGAAATCATCTACTGTAAGACAGATTATTTCTATGAACGGTAAGTTGTGTTGTCAATTGTTATTTTAAAACCGAAAATAATGAAGTGGTGTAGGCTATAGCGCATGTTTAGTTTCTAGAAGAATGCTGAATGGTGCCTAAGGTCGCCTTTCTTATCCTTTACTCCAGTAGACAATTTAGCATTTTGGGGACAGGGCAGCTAAATTATATTGCCTACACAATAAGGGCAAAATATTTTAAAAGTAGGCCTAGGCCTACATTAGAAAATTAAAACGCAAATCTTTGTAACATTCATACTCCAGAATGATTGTTTCCGCATTGGGAATTCTATTTTATTTCTATGATTTTTTTAATTAATCGCAGTTCACCCACAAATTTCTGCGGAGTTGAAATAATAATGGGTTAAGGATAGGCTATTTTAAATTTCGCGCTAACACCAATGTGAAGGCCTTATTTTGATGTGCAGTAACTTAGCTAGGAAAATCATGCGCAAATGTTAGGGAACTAATTAGTGTAATGCTTGCCAGCGTCGAGAAAGCGCGGACGGTAGAGTAGGCTACTCTTTCGAGCCTAAGAAATTATAGGGTTTCCTTAAAGATCGCTTTATTTTTTCTTAAATTCTTACAGCGTCCTCTTCCTTGGAGTAGGCTATCTACCACATTATTATTTACCTTAGGCCTACTACAAAGTTGACCAATATTGGTGTAAACGTAATCTTACAAGTAAGCACAATGCAGCATTTCTTTCTGAAAAATCGAACTTAAGCATAGCCTACAGAATGTTCTTCAGAGATAGGCTAAAATTTTTAAGTAGCCTAATTACACGCTCTAAATATTCTGTCACTTAAATTAGGCTATAGCGTAAGATACTTCACATTATTTGCATAGGCACAGGCTATAACGTTACATAGTGTTTTTCTCACTGTCAGTTGGCCTAGAAATAGGCCTATTATACAATTATATTTTTACATGTAAGCCTATCTTACATGTAGCCCATAATAAATTAACTATTAATGTGTGTATAAATTACTTTACCTAGCCTATATTAAATTTAAAATTTCGCGATTTTGTTTAATTATATTCGTGAGTCTCGCCATCTCACACAATTTATAAAACCGTGCCGGATTGAAAATAAAACATTTTAACATCTATATAGGCCTACTACTTTCTTAGATTATGCTGCAATTTTACCTAAAATTACTATTTTTAGCCACTTTCTTTTCTTCTTTTTGTTACTAGTCTATATAGGCTAAGTAGGTCTATCCTATAAACAGCTGCACCAAATAGCCTATTTAATTTAAAGGCCAAAAAGTTGAAACCTCTTTTTAATAGATTACAGTAGTCCTACACTAAGAAGAGTCAGGTCAACAGTTTTAATAAGTTGCTAAGCCTAGCAGAGGAAGCTTATTATGACAGCAGATTTGAAGTTATTAAAAGTTGAACTTTTACCCCCTCCCCGAAAATGCTGGAAAACATTCAAAGCATGCAAAATCTGTAGATGTACCGGTAACCACATTAAAAAGAATAAGTTAGTCTATGTGGCTTTACACTAGTTATTCATCGCTAAATGTAGAAAATATTAGTGGAAATAGTTAATTAGACAGGCCTATGTAAAATAAGATAGTCTAAATATGATTTAATGACGACGCAGAAGAAGAGTTCCTTAGAAGATACTTTATTGTAGGCCTATGTATATTCATAATTTATGTTACAATAATAACAATAGTAGGGTCTAATATAAATAATATCAGCCTTAACATCTACAGCACTTAGGCCTATAGATAAAACAAGAAGCGAAGTTCTTATTAATCAGCTGGAAAGTACGCCTTTTGTTATTAATACTGGTATCCTTAAGGTTTATTTATGTAATCTAGATCTACTTTCAAGTAAAAGATTATGCAAATTAATTTCAGCTGTTATAAGTCTTAACTTATTATAAAAGATACCACAATAAGCTTAAGTCTTTTAAACGTGATAAAAACAACAAAGAAGTAGATTATTTATTCGTTATTGTTAAGCCTAAGTTAACGTAACTAACACAAGAAGGCCTTAGAAGGAGTAACATCATTTTGAAATCTGACCCATAATTGTGAGGTAGGCTAGTCTCTAAGCCTTGCTACTCGGAATGTTTCGATCCATCTCTTCTGTTTGATTAATGGATACCTATAGAACCTATCCAACAACGTGAAATTTAAAATACTCTTAACTGTTAAAGATAATCCTATGCCTATGTTAAAACAGATTACAAAATTGTCTGGTATAAGAACGTAGTTCGTTTCTGTCTTGTCGAGGTAACTTATTTGAATTTGAAATTAAAAGTTCTGGCATAACATTTAAAAATAAAGACCTATAGCCTAATATTTACGCCTAAATAGGCCAGTACTAACTTAGGCCTATATTTTCGTTGCCTAATCAAATTACAGTAGCCTATATAATTTCAAGTTCTTGCGGATAGGCTACATCCATTAGTCTTTTTAAAGTAACGGTAGACCCATCTACTTTCCATAGGACTACTTAAAAGTAAGCCTACTTATGGACTGATAACTTATGCCTTTCGTGAAAATAAACAAGGACTTGTAGGAACATTTTTCTTTTTTATGGGAAATAGCTTCAAGTATCCTGCATTTGCCATATTAGTTTTATATAGTTGTAATTCTTATAAAAAAATACTGCAAATCAAGGTAGATATTTTTAAATCTTAATTCAGAATAGGCCTGAGCCTACCATTTTTCGCTTTTTTCTCTACTCGTGGCATAAAGTATCCTGCTAGACCTATAGTTATAGGGAGCATTGTGTTGCACCATGAAATTCAATGTCGAGGTCCTTTGAATCAAAGACGTTAACTAGAAAATAGCGAAATAATGAAAAAGTTCTTCCTGTAAAGTGGTAGTAAAACCCAGTCTTCGGTAACCTTCGCAAAATATAGGCTTTCTAACGGAAATATAAAATGTTTTTATTGCACAGGTCTATCTTTCGTTCTCTGTCGACAGATGAACACACAGACATGCTTCTAGCCCACATATAGGCCTACAGGCCTACAGGCCTATTTTACTCGCTATTAATCTTCATAGTGGTAAAAGTGAAACTTCAAGTGTGTAACGTTGGCTCCATCGCTATCATCCACACAAAATCCATAGATAAATCAACAGTAGATTTAAAGGATGGTCTAGGATTTTATGAATATGTTGTCTAATTTAACCTTTTAACTGCTACTGACGTATATTTACGCCAGCTCAAAAGATTTTATAAAGACAGAGATAGGCCTATAAGTTTAACAATAGGCCTATGGCATAGGCCTAATGTTTTACATAAAATGTTGAAACTGCTATTCTAGAAGCCATCTAATTTGATAAAAATTTCCAAATAGATTTCCAACTTAAGAGCCCACTGACGATTTCACTTGACGATTCCTTAAGTTATATTAATAGGCCTACATGAAACTCAGCCCTGAAAAGGCGCTGCATCCCATGGAAATTATTCGCTTTCTTCTTATACCTTACTTATTTCAGTAGTTGTCTCGTAGACCAGTGAAATCTCATTGCTTTATTTACTGATAATCGAACTTTTACCTAGGCTGTGCAGCAGCTATAACTGTTAGACTAGGCCTAGTCTACCAAGAAGGCAGTCATTTTAAAATAGGCTACTGCAATCTCCTTTTAGGCTATGTCAGTGCCCATAAATTCTAGCTCCCTTTGATAAACCTCATTACATGGAACATCAAGGAACACCAGCTGTGTTGTAAGTTATCTAACTAGCCTATAGACTAGGCCTGTAATTTTTATTCTGTCTCAAAATAACTTATGGGCGTAACTTAACCTATAATAATGTTGATGCTTGAAAGCATACAATAATAATAATAATAGGCCTAATAGTAATAATAATAATTTAATAATTAAATAAATATTAGGCTAATAACAGAAGTATATAAGCTCTAACACTTAAAAGAAAAAATTTCCAGATTGCTTAACTTACTTCATAACCTATTATCCAGTCTCCTCAGCTTAAATCCCTATAAAGTTCATTAACACTTGATTTGTGTAATTCGAATATTTTTACCTAGGCTACGACAGATTTTCTGTGGATATCCCGTTTTGTTATCATGCGATCGATTATCCTACTTTTCTTTCATTCCTAACATAATAATTACTAACAGACTGTTAAGTAGGTCTATGCTAGATGGATAAGTGTCCGATAAATAAATTATTGGAAATAAAACAATAGGTAGACAGAAAGCGAGGGTGAAGCTAACAAGAGAGGTGGAGATATGGTAAGAGGGAGGGGAAAGAGAGGTGGGGAGTAAAGCATCAACACATGTCTCTAAGATAATTAAGTGTACTTCAAAATGAACTACACTTTCTATATAGCCTTAACCTATTATTAATCCTTTATAGGCCTATAAGCGTGAATAATAAAATCATTATGCTGATAATTCTTACTTATTTGTATTATCTTTCATTTTGTCCTTGATATCGGTCATGATTTGGTAAGTCCATTCTTTAAATGGTTAATGATATTGTAACAACTAAAACAAGTTCATCTAAGGAATGTAAAAGAACGAATATATATATATATATATATATATATATATATATATATATATTCTAAAAAGAACATCTGCCCAGCATAATGGGTGACCCTGAAGGTTCAGAAATAATTACATTACTCTTTACATAAAAAATAACAGTTCATTGCAAAAAAGAAAACATAACAGCAATTACACAAACAACTTAAAACTAATTCACATTACATAAATGGTTATGCAATATGAAAAGAGAGTCTCTTAATATTTTAAAGAACAATTAACAATGTCATCTGCAAGAAGGCCGTAGTTTTGGATCTTCTGTGTCCATGCAAATGCTGTGCCTCGAGCTCCAAAGAGAAGTCCTCCTTTGCTGAAATGGGTAGGCCTACATTGTAACTCTCACTGAGGTGAGGAACATGGTCGGTATATAGACTCCTTTTTTCGCTAAAGAATGTGGAAAAATTATAAGCCTGCAATCAAAATATATAGGCCTAGATTAATTTTTAATTAAAAACACCTCTATATCTACATTCCACGATTTTAGTTTATTAGGCCTACTAATTTACTAAGTTGCTACTACTAGATTTACTAGTTCTACTGCTACTCCTAACTTACTACTTTATTAAGCCTATAGTCTTATATATTGTAACTTAAATGATTTGATATGTTATATGACTAATCGTAATTAGTAATTAATTATCATCACCATCATCAACTTGGTCGCCAAAAAACACTGATTTCTAATATAGGCCCGGAAAATAATAGGCTTATCATACTAGAGCACGCACTTGGCCTATCTATCGACCTCTGCGTCATTGACAGACGGCAGGAAGCAGTGCACATGGTCAGCCCACCAACTGCTGCAGACTTAATGACGTAGGCCTACCTCCTATCTGAGTCTAAAATTTCTTTTTTGAAGTTTGTCGTCAGTTTTCTAAAAGCACCCCATTCAAGTCCATTTACATTGTAATTTATAATATATTAAATAGGCCTACCTCAGAAACGAAGACAATGACCGGGAATTGAATTCGGACATCCGGAACCGAAGTCACTAACCGATAACTTAACCATTAGTCGTAAGTCTCAAAGGCCTAGTGTAGGCTATGTGTTTCTCATTCTTCTTTCCATTCTTTCTTTCTATCGGAATTTCTTGTTTTTTCTTCCATTTTTTGGCGTTATTGCACATTTGTTTAACAAAACTACTTTATCATGGCGTAACTTTTGTGTTAGTTGAATTAATTTTTAACGTTTTCACTCCTACAGATGTAAAACGTTACTACAGTATAGTCTAATAGAATAGCAGAAATAGGCTGTAATATTAGGCTAATAATGGAATGCTTTTAGTAAAATGTGTGTTATGGTTGTAGATGTTTCCACTTGATGTTCGGTTATACCGATATATATTGAGCTCTGAAAGGGTTAAAGTACGTTTGAACCAATAGACTAAATGTAGGCTTATTTAGTTTATTATTCCGTGATTATTTTCCTACATAATAATTTTGTAACTTACTGGCTTTGTACTTTTGTATGTTTTATACATTGTAACCCTACGCAAGGGAAACATTTTCAAGAGATGGTCAATAAAAGTCCTTTATCTCGACTAAAGAAATTGACAACCTATAGCTTACCTGAAAATAGCTATAAAATTGCAATTCTTTTATAAGTTACAAGATAATATACGGGGGACTTAACGATTAGATTCAGCTTTATTATGGTTCCTCACATCACTTATTACATTTGTTATTCAAATATGCCGAATAAGTTGGGCAAGTAATGTAGCTCGAATGGTAGGCTTAAATCGTGGACCGACTAAAATTTTAAGTAATTGTTAAATCCCTGGAGAAACCTGTAAAATGGCCTATGTTTGGTATGAGTAGGTGGACAAAGGCAGATCTTATGAATGCTGGAATGAGATACAGCTTGATAAGAAGAACAGGGACAAGAAATAAATTTAGAGGGTTTGGTATTATAATGTTCAATTCTTGGTTGTCTTCGGGACAGTCAGTTTGATAAGGTAAGACCGGGCCTCGGAAACTGCAGACCAAAATTTTCTACATGGTTTCTGGTTAGGCCTATATGGAAACTGCAAACTATTTTCTGCCTCAATTATGGTCACATGAAAACTCACTTAATTACCAAGCAATATTTTCATTTCGTTAGAGATGGAGCGCTGTTTTAATTCGAAAAACTTGTGAATCATTTCATAAGCACTTTAATGACAGTTTTAACAGCAGTCATCCTTCTTTTTTAAAATATGTCAATTAACTTTTGGACAGACAAACTGAGACTTATATTAAACTGCAAAGTAGCCTAATGTAGGAAATAAGAGAAGTTTTTACTTGAAGACAGCCAAATTCAAAAGAAGCCCTCAGCGGAAAATCGAATTAGCCTATATAGCTCTTCGCGCAAATATCCCGTAGCCTATGCATATTCCCACTTCAATGATAATGACGAGTAGGCATGTAGGCTACTTAGGTTTCAGTTTATAGGAGTGCAGTTTCCTGAATCACTGTGCAGTATCTGGTAGGATTAGTGGGACCCTCAAAAAACGGTGTGCAGTTTCCGGATGGAAATGTACAATTTCCGCGCACCTGATAGACCATCACTTAGGATTTAACATAGACTTTCATTTGTTGCAAACAGGCTGACTGTAAATTGCACGATCTAAAGACTTTTTTTATCGGGCTTCCAGTTAGCTGTTTGCTCATTAGCTTATTGGACCATTTAGGCTAGTTTCGTTCGGAAAATATGTAGGCTAAGTTCACTTATGTTCACTACATATGTAGTAAAAATGTTGAAATATTGTCAAAAATATCTAAAATCATAAAAAAAACATGTAATAATATAACTTATAGGCTATTTAATATTATTTATTTAGGCCTATTAATTAGTTTAATATAGACCATGACCATATAGGCTAGCTGTTAGATTTTCATCGCAGTGAACGAGAGCATTTTTTTAAACTTCTCAAGGGTTTGTCAGAAAGAATGTTCTTATAAGCTGAAAATGATCTTTCAACGTCACTTGATGTAACCAGAATAAATTTTGGGAAAGGAATCTTTTCTTAGGAACAGATAGCCTACTCAGCAAAATCTTCAATAGGCTATCAAGGGTTTCTTTCCAGAATCTCTATCACTTTTCAGCCACTTAAACAAATAGCCTTACTTACCTTTGACTAAGTTAGACTGAGTAAAATTCGGGATTATAGTCGTCCTTGTACAGTGATGTGAGAGATTGTCGTAATTTGTCAAAGACTGTAATAGGCCTACAGTTAACTGTAATCTTCGAGGAAACGCATTTAGGCTAAGAGGTTTCTTTACATATAGCGGTCATCCTGCTAAAGAGTTCTTAATTTAACCTAATTGTGGCAAATGCCAATATGAAAGTTTCAATTTTCAATTCTAACAAAGTAATTACTCATAAGAAATGAAAATTAGTAAATAGGCCTATGTAATTTCATGTAATATCACAAGAGTATGTACGTACTATAAATATATTTTAAAATACTATGTAAAATGAAACCACCAAAATAATCATCATAGTGTGTACCACGGTTGTCTATGGTTTCATACAGTCTTAAAGATAAAGAGTAAAATATGTAAATTCACAGAAAGTTCAGTTCACTCATTTGATCAGAATTATATTATGTATGTAATTTACATACCGGCTTAAGCCGGTGTGGAATAATTAACTAAGGTTAAACTGATTAGGCCTTTCTTTCAACAGTCACAACTCGTAAATTCATTTTCATTCGAACATACTAGGATGTTTATATCTGCCATCCATTTCTTCATGCACATTTTTTATGATTTAACTTTATTCTCTGATGGGTTATGACAGTACACCTTCAGGCCATGAAATTGTAGGATACTATAGGCTGGAAGATTTCTTCTCATTTTGATCAAGGAAACAAAGGTGATAAGGGGGTGAGAAGAAGAAGAAATAAAAAGAGTCGATCTTCGAACGTAGAACTAACCTAAGCCTTTGACCACTCCAAGCCAAATCATATTATTTTTATTTACTGCGAAATCGGGAACAGAAATGAAGAAAAGGGGAAAAATGTATAAGATAAGAGGAGAAGCTGTCACTTAGGTGAGCAATTATTTCGATTACTGTCCCCAATTTTGAAATAAATAAAATAATAAGTTACTGCGAAGTTAGGCTTGTTTGCTATGTAAGTAGATATGTTTTCAATATTCCTTGGCACTACAAAGAGGGACATTATATCAGAGCTAACTGTATTATATTACCTTATATAAACGTATTTCGTGAGATAAGACTCATACCCTGATATCATTGAGACAATGTTTTTGGTCAAAGGTGTTTAGCCTATATTCTGTTGGAAGCTAATTAAGTTACTAATCATAGAACTACTTTTTTTTACTGTAATGTGGGATACCATTGTCACCTGGAATAAATGAGAAGAATTAATGGATATGCTCTCTATGGTCCACAGCAGATTCAGTTTCAACATACCTCAGAGTCAGTGGGGACGCAGAATTTTTTTTCGGGGAGGGATTTGAATAGGTAGAAAGAATACTAAAAAAAATAATTAACTTACATTATATAATATATAGCCTTTCTTCAAATTTCGGGGGGGGGGATATAACCCCCCTATCCCCCCTCTGCGTCCGCCACTGCTCAGAGTGTTTCTTCATAGATTTATGAAAATACATTTTAAAAATGTGAAGTGGCTAAAATTGTTTTAGATGTATAAGCTTTCATGAACCACATATATTGTTTCTGTTGGACATTACATGAGAATATTATAGGATAAAAATTCCTCCGACACATATTCTAAAATTGCTTTTCTTTTTACCAAGTGCACTGCACTATTATTTTCATGTCCAAGGAAAAGAAGTCGATGTCACCACCTTCTAACAAAAATATTTAATGCAAAAATAAAACTTGTAAATTAGAAAATGGAAGAGTTTTTAACCATTCTATGGAACTATGTTAACTACAAGGAAGAAAATCACAAAATTATTTTAAAAAATTGCCGTTAATTCCAATATCTACCGGAAAATAATCTAAAGAGATAGACCAACAGATAGGGCTAGTGGAAAACTTGCTTAATTCTATCGGCTTCTCAGGAAGATACTCATTTCTATTTAAATAGTCATTGACCTATTATGTTCGTTCCCAAATTCAATTCTTGTACTGTCAAGTACCACGACGCATGCGTACATTGTCAGTTTCGCTGTTTGACTTAAGTTATGTGCACAATGCCATTTTTCAGTTTACTCACAACTACATGACTTCATTTCAGGAGCAGACCTTGTAGCACGTCTAGAATAAGGAAGTAAGGGTTAAATTCCGCTGATAATTTTATTCAGGCCTATTTGTTTTGAAGTTTCTACCGAGAATATTATTAATTAGGTCTAATAATCTTATCTGTCCAGAGTAGGCCTACGTTCATCATTAAGTTATAATGTTAGTGAGTTATAGACCTACTCTTATTTAATGCCTAATATAATTCCATGACCAAAATAGTTGAAATTCGGCTATAAACGAAAGCTTTCAACCACATAGGCCTACATGCCTATTGCGATTTCTATTAGTCTATGATTCTATGATTAGATAATTGCCTATCACAGAAATCTGTTTGATGCAGGTTTCATTGCCCTAATGCTGTAGCCGAGTTTAGATAGGCCTATAATCATTTAATTCCCTATAATCATCTAATTCAGCTAACGTCTGACATTTTCTCTCCGCAGTTAGTTTACCAGAAACGGCTAGGAGAAGAATAATGGGCTAGCAATTTCCTTCCCTTCTTTCTTTCCTATTTAAAGTTTTGGATCATGTCGTACAAATCGAGCTACTGGGTTAGGCCTACTTACAGGCCTATGGGATTGTAATTGTAGACTTGTAGAGACATGAAACTTGCGGGCCTAATTAAGAATTATTAATTAAAAGAATAAAGATGTTCAAGCATGAATGTATAAGTTTACTGACTTATACAAGTTAGATTTAGCCTAGAATGTAGTTAATTTTATTCAATGCAATATGTCAACTCCTTCTGACGATTTTCCATACAGGGTTATCTAATAGCCTATCTGAGCTAACAAAAAGCGCCATTCAATCATATTTATATATTTATCATTTTAAAAGCAAGCTATCTCTCATGTGAGACATGTGGCCATGACTCTAAGGTTAGGCTAAGTTCTTTTCACTAACATTAGTTTCCTTTATTCGCAGAAGTTCAAACATTTCTCTGTTTTTATGTAAGCCTACATCTAACTGTAAAGATACTAAGGTACATGCCTATTTCTTCTTCTAATCTATAACTGCAAACGCATAGGGTAATCTGCTTCTACTTCTATGGCTACTTCTAAGTAACATAGTTAATTAAGGCACAATAGGTCTGGATAGACTATCCTCTTAGTTGTGATCGTGAGTAAACTAAAATAGTGATTGAGTTTTCCAACCAAAATATTCCAGAGCCCGTTTTAGTCAAATGCAGGGAATTATCTTACTGTTTTTGTTAAAGTGAACCGAATGATAGTCTACTATAATTTTCGTTAAGGTTTCCTCTCTCAAATGACACATCGATCACATAAAATTATCATTAGGCAATCACTCTATCACCGCCAAGTTGCAAAACAAAAACAGTGCACCAGAAGCCCTTTCGCAAAAAAAAATCTTATGTGAATTGTGAAACACAAACTCCCTCTACCCTTAATATCCCAGTGTAAAGTAGGCTACTCGAATGTATTGCAGTAGTACGCGATCAATTGTCTTAGCCTTATGCAAAATCGTATTATTCGTGAGGCAAGTATTTGTATGAAATGAGTAGCTTATAACTACTCTACGTAGCTCTTATAACTACTCTACGTAGCTTATAACTACGTAGTAATTTTTCTACGAAAAAATGTTTCAAATAAAAGTTTCAGCTCTTGATAAGTAAGCACCTCATGTAGGCATAAGGTTTAAACAAATTCGTTAGAGCCGTTTTGAAGAAAATCGCGAAGAACGAAATTTTCTTCATGTAAAATGGCATTAAAAGTAAGAGAAAGTGTCGCGTAAATATTCGTTTCGCATCCTCGGAAGGTAGGCCTCCTAACCCAAATATAAAATTTTATTTTTATACGATTTTTCGTTCTCGCGCTAGTCTGTTCACTGACACACACACGCGCGCGCGCAGGCATGTTTCTGAAAATAATATTTTTGGATTCAAGGCACCTCAAAACGTGTATTTCTATATTAGAAACTGAACTTATGACTTTCGCGGTAGAACACAATTTATTCATTGATAATAGGCCTACGGCAATCATCATATGAAAACATCTGTGGGATCTAAGTTTAAAATCAATAAGAAAAATTCAGCGGTTCCTCTAATTTCCATGCATGACAAATATAATATTTCAATGAAATCCTAAAATTTCTACATAGGCCTAAGTTATAATAAATCATTACTCTAGTGAATTTACACATCTCCTTTTAAATAGTTTTTTATGCGTCGCATAGCCTATTGCCTATTGGCCTAAGTTTACGTCATTAGCAGGAAAAAGGTATTTAATATTTTTGTAAGCCTGCCAATGTTGAAACTTAAAACAGTTTTCATTAATGTGAACAGAATGATAGCCTACTAATCAGTGAGGTTTCCCCTCTGCCTTTAAAATATATGTCTAATGTAGTAAGAATTTGAGTGAAATTCATTGGAAACGAAGAAATTGTCAACGGAAAGACGAGCATATCCTTAATAGCCCACAATATAATGATATGTCTGTGCTCGCTTTCACAAGAATGACAATTAGTCTAGGCTATGCTGTAATCACGAAGTCTGTTCGTTTAGTAGAACATTATGGGATTTGGTATTGGCTGCAACAGATATGTAACTTCGCTACAGAAGAAGGCTTAGCCCTACGTGTATGGTAGTAGCCTATATTATATCGCCAGCCTATTATATGCCTAGAATAAAAGTAAGAAAGCAGAGAAATTATGAAAAAAAAATATGGATGATAAAATTGTGTCTTTATTTTAGCTTACAGTTAATTGTATAATAGTTATTAGTTTAGACATTCATTACCGATGACATTTTCTCCTTAGGCCTACTTAAATGTGTTACAGTAGAAAATAAAATTCGCTGACAAGTTTTTAGTTTTAAAATGCTGAAGAAGTCTGTATTAAATACTGGAAATTAGATCTACTAATTTATAAGATAAAATGTGTCCTGGATGTGGCAATCCACTTTCGAGTTTCCTCCTCTGTAGTTAGGGCTAATACAGATCTCTTCTGTGAGATATGACTGAAAGAATGCCTGTGATTGGTATCAGAACAAAAATCCTGGTTAACTTTAATCCCTTCATAATTAAACATCAGAATTAGATGCATCCTCACAATTTTCATCACTAGCAAAGGTGCTAGGAGACTTGAGGAATATTTGGAATAGAAATGGTCACAGTAAGAAAAACATACTGTACAAAGCTCAAAACCCAGGACAAATTTTTCTCTAAGCCCCATATTTAATAAAACAAATTAGTGTTTTAATGCACGAATTCTTTATATTCCGGTTCATAACACATTTATAGGAGAAAATGACTGTAACAGAATGTTTCTGAAACATAGGCATGTATCTATTTAGTCAGTTATTTTGCATCCACTCCGTCATCACATTCTCCTATTTATAATCTCGTTACAGATAACTATTTCACTGTCTAATACGTTTGCAGATCATGTGTGTCTTTGTTGATTTTTGATTGTGCTTTTTGTCGGAGCAGGAGAGGGTCGTGGGAGTCCACCGGCTCGGGGGGATAAGATGAAGATGCCCACTGCCGCAGCTGCTCCACGCATGCGCCGCCCAGACGACCAATCAGCTCCCAAGCTCAAGTTGCCAGGGCCCCCAGCGAACGGAGCGGGTCTCATGATGGAAGTGGTAAGTACTAGCATCCCCACTCCTACCCCCTCCTCTCCTTACAGCACCCCTCTATCTCTTCATCTCGACTCATCCAACCCTTTTGCTACACCTTTTTATTTATTTTTTTCATCGAAACCCCTTTGCTCCCCTCACAGGATCCTATACCAAACATCCCAACCCCACCTTGACCCCTTCTATTTCAGCTTTAACGTGAGCAATGTTTATATTCTGTTAAGGAAGAAGTTTGAATAATTCGCACATTGCAGTTTAGTGTTATAAATGCTTATTTTACCGGATGAGTTCGCTGAATAGGCCTTCCGGCACGCATGTGTCATGTGTCGCCTTAGCATAGAGTATTAAATGTACAACTTGTAACACCACGTTATGTTTACGAGTTCGGTTATGCTCGGTGGAGTTCGGGAAGATTCGAGCCGAGGATATATTCCCATTAGGCATATGGAACATTGAGGACCTCATGGCTTGAACAGTAGTACCCCACCTACTGCTCTAGTACGTATTATGCACTGTGGGTAAATTGTACATGTACCTCATGTCAGTTTGACTGCTGGCCTGCCCATCAGGACTGTCAAGAAAGAAATCCCAAAGCCTGAATCATGGCTTCTATCTCCCCAGGTGTTTCGTTCAAATATGTATACAATTCTACGGAATTAAGCACTGTGTTTGCGGTTAGTTCAGTACACGTGTGATACATCAACGTTAGGCCTGTGCTGTGTTGTGTGTTTAATGTGCAATGGAGTGGAGTGTAAAGTTGTCAGAAATGTTACTAATGGACCAATTAGAAAACTACTCTGAGAAAATTAAAAACGATTAAATCGCACTACTTACTAACAGACAAGACCGGTAGTGTTATTTCTTAATTATATAATTTTATAGAATTACGTACACTGATTTCTAGCATGGATTGAAGTGAAATATGCGAAAATATAAACATGGAAAAGTGTGAAATCTCAGTTGAATATGGTTCAGTAAAATAGACCATTAGTCTACTAATAATTCTTCTTTCACTATTCCTTCCCCTTTCCTCATATCCCTAACACATGCCCATCAATGATACTAATGCAAAACAACATAAGTTTGGGTGCTCCGGGCCCCGGTGTCAGTGTGACGACTACGCAGCAGTTAGGGGGTGGAGGTCCCCAAAATCACCATCATCATCACCATCGCCCATGTCAACAGCAACAGCTACCAGCACCACAACAGACATCACAACGAAACATGTGTGACAGGTTTCCAGTGCCGCCACCACCTCCATCTCGACTGGCACCTCTCAATGTGAGTGTCTATGTTCAAATCCCTTTCCTAATAATAGATATAACACGTTGGAGCTATTTAGTGTAGGATAATACCTACTTTTCTCGAAATCATCACTTTGTCAAGTTTAAATTTATAGACTAATTTACGAGGGACAGTTTTCCCTGCTACTGGATCCACAGTAGGAATCACGGTTTGGGGTTTACATAATTTTTAGGCCTGGACCTAGCCTACATTGTAAGATGATATTTTTAAACAAACAAATTACTTAGATTGTCATTAGGTAGGCCTATTGATAAATTATTTCGTAATTAGGCCCTTTGACGCTGATAGGCATATGGCTATTTCCCTAAAACAAATCCTAATTGAAATTAAACATCCCGGCAGAAGATAATTTACTTAAAAACCAAAGTATTGCTAAGTAGCCTATTTTAATGGTTTTTTCTTCATAAGTAGACCTAATTAATGTCTATTATCAAAATGAAAACGCCAGGGCTGTTTCTAATTCGGCCCATGGATTTGAAAAGACTGCAATTAAAGAAGGTTGCAAATCTCTTTAAATTTTGCTATTCAGTAAATTTTATTAAAATATTGTGTTAGCCTAAGTGTTAGACCTAAACCTAGCATTTTAAACTCCGTCAAACATTTTCTCTATCCTAAGTTTGCCCATTTGTTATTAGGCCTAACTTATTAATCTCGTTTGTGCTTATGCAGGCCTACTAAAAACATATCCATCAGTAGGTTTGACCTATCCATTCACTCATTTCCTCCAAGGAGGAAAGTTACTTTCAAAATGAAATCAACTTAGAATTGCAGATATGTTGGCTAAATAGGCCTAGTTTAACTACTAACTTAGTCTTCATTTAAAAATACAATTAAAATACCAAAAAACAAAGTAATTCGGATAAAGCGATTCATTTTAATAGGCTAAGTTTTGGGATTTTCCAGACAAGGCTGATTGAGTGTGAAGTTCGGTAACATAATTTAATTACGAGTGAAAAATTCTTTAAAAATTATTTCTAGAGAGAAAACATCCTTCTAGGATACCTTCCTTAATTGAAAGATGCCATTTGGTAACAGCCTTATAGACTATCTCTCGAATCCTATGCCCCCATGTTGGAGCGAAGGGCCTCCAAGTGGAGGTTTCTGTTTACTGAAGTGAATTTTGTTATGCTTATTTTCCTAGAGAGGGCAGAGGGACAGGTAGTAAGCCCATCGCCCCTTAAACCCCCTCCTGAAACTAAGGTAGGCCTATTACTTGGACGTGAAAGGGCCGAGAAATTTTGTCCAGAGGCTCTAATTTAGGCTTGGAGTTCTATTACGTGCCGTAAATCTACGACACGGGCTCCCCAGCTTAAAGTCCCTCCCGGAGGACTCCGTGCCCAGGATTTTTACGTCCTGAAAAACCCATCGACTGCGGCCGGGTTTGATTCCGCGACCTTCGGATCTGGAGGCGGGCACGCTGTCTCTAGACCACCGCAGCCGACAACAGCCTTATATAGTCCTAATTAATTCTAAGAACTATTTTTAAACTGGAAGGATTATGTTTTACTTTTTTTATCTGATTTTGTTTTACTTTTTGTCTATGTGAAACTAATGTTTTCTTCTTTATAATTTAAGACAACGATTTCTGAAGGATTTTATCTTTTTTTTCTATTTAAAATTTGAATATAAATATCTGTATACAACTGGGAGAGAGTCCTGTAGAATATTTAAAGCCCATTCTTGAAGGGTGCTTGAAGATATTGGCTTAAGATATACCGAATCGCTGGAGAAAACCAACACGAATTTCCGAAATTGTTCTTTCGCTCTAAATAGCAAATCAACCTAACAAGTACTGAACCCATTATTATTATTATTATTATTATTATTATTATTATTATTATTATTAGACCTATTAAGTAAATAGATTGATTGCTATGGTAGCCTATTTCAAGAAGATTATGTTACCAAAAGGAGGCTATTAGTTGAACTAGAATGTTATAGGACTTCTATCATTCTCATAACTTTGAATAACTATTAAAAGTTACAAAGGAGGAGGGTTGTCTATTCTCCCGTCGGCAACATCGCTGTGTTCTCAGAAGTGGGATGCATGAAGCTATTTTTCAGAAACCTTGTGCAGTAACTTATTTTCCTATTTGAACATAAAGAACTTAGGCTATGTTTTCGCAGTGAATTCGTGTTATGTGTAACTGTAAAGCCTAACTACCACTGGTGTTCAAAGCTAGGTTGTATTGCTTACCATCAACCATTTAGGAATGGGTCTAGGGGGATTTTTGATAAATGTAGGTTACAGACTACTAACAATATTGTAAGCATTAGTTTAGACTACATGTCAATAGGCCTATCTTATTACCAAGGAAATTCAGTGTGCTTAGGCTATAATATAAGATGTTAGTTAAATGGCATAACTAACCGACCACTCGTCATTCGTTCATGTATTAAATATGTAAATCTGCTTTCAAATTAGACGTCGCCTTTTGTAGCCTATTATCCTAATTAACCTGGCTCGGAATTAAGTTTTAGGAGTACTGAATGTTTTAAACTACGGCAAATAGGAAACGGATTTCAATGATCAATTGCGGACGGATAGACTTCACAAAAAATTATCATATTAGGCTATACCATAATGTTTGAAATCATCAGTTTGTGTGATGTTTTAATTAGAGTTTAGGCCTCACTTAAAATAGAGACTCTGCAGAACTGTCTATGTCAATGCCTAATAATTGTTTAAATAATTTAAAATTAAGTTTATGGTAGTTAATATGGTTATGCATTCAAGTAATTTATGCTTGAGATGCTGTCGTTGTCTAATCATTTTTTTCGAGATTTTGATTAATTTAGATTTTGCGAAATTATTTCACCGTAGTGGAAAAAAGACGTCATGTTTGCGATAAACTGCATTCGTGCAACTTCCAACTGTTATAACATAAATTGCCATTTTTATGAGACATGCATCCTGCCAAAACGTCGCATTTGTGTCAAGTGCGGAAAATTATGTGCACCAGAGATGGCACGTCGCTGTTTAAGCTGGTTGAGGACTAATTAAATAACTCAGATGAGAGCCTCTGCCATGTTCTTTTCTCTTAAAGTTAATCTTGCAGTTCTTTACTAAGTTGTAGCCTATATCCGTCCCGGTACTCTAAAGGTTTGGCCTATGACTTCTTGCGTGTAGCATCCATCTACCAGATTGTGGGCCTACTTAGCCTATAGGCCTATTATTTAAACGTTATAAGATAACAGTAGCCCACTGAGAATTTGGCAGGGTAATTTGTTGCTGGAAGATTAGGGGATTAGCTTACTAAAAACAAATTAAACCTGTAGTCTTATTTGATACTAAATTTATATAATCATGTAGGCCTACACTGTGTCTCACAGGCCTACATATGATTACATGGGAAAGAAAAGAATACAAATGTTTGTTAATTAGCCTAACTTGCACTAATTTCTTTATTTCAAAGTTCCAGGTTAGGCCATAGGCAATAGGCTATATCTTATATAAGCTATCGTGAAGTAGGCCTATCGCAGTCTATATTAATTTTAAAACAATAGACCATCAAATATAGGCCTATTTTCATTTCACTGTTGTGGCCTGTGCTTCAGAATGACCAACAGTCACTCACGTTTCATTTTTCTTTGAATCTACCAGCGCAGTTCCATCAGAAATTCATGTTTCGGATAGGCCTATCTCATTGCTCAAAAAATTATAGAATTGGTACCTTTGTAAAGAGCAGAAAAAAAGGCTAGGTGGTATTGAATTGGATGTATCTTAAAGTCGGTAGTTTTGAAAACGTAATCCTAATCAGTCTAATATTCTATTTCGATCAAGACAAGGGGATCCCCGAAATAAACGCGAATCTTATGAGCACTAGAGATTAACTTGCTTGGTGAACTTACAGTTAGTCCATGCGCAATAAATTATTAGTAAAATTTGCTTTGTTTTTAAAATTAGGCTACACATTTACTAATTATTATTACATAAGCCTACTGTTGTATATTTACTCAATGTTTGGCTAATTACTTATGTACCGTGCATAGCCTATTTCATATAGGCCTACTGATGTTACATTAACTACAAGAACTACTGGTATATTACGAGGTACAGTAGGCCTATTACAGTAGCTTGCTTTCTGTAAACATTAACG
Organism: Ectobius pallidus; assembly: GCA_964059195.1. Lineage (NCBI taxonomy): Eukaryota > Metazoa > Arthropoda > Insecta > Blattodea > Ectobiidae > Ectobius > Ectobius pallidus. The sequence goes on from CAXKWD010000004.1 coordinate 135,871,899, forward strand.
CGGTAAGTTAAGTAATGGCTGCTTTATCATATAAAACAATAAGTTTTAGTAGGCCTATAGCCTACTAATGGCCTACTGTTAATTAAGCCCATTTGGAAAAAATTATCCTGGATGGAATTCCTTATTTCACAGTAAGTTGCCCATTATTATATTTTATAGGTTAGTAAAAAGGTCCACCTTATACCCTCATACACATAAGGGTTCGTAAAGGAAAACCTAATCGACAAACATTTTTGTAGGTGGGTGTGTGACATAGCCTACATAACAAACAATGTACTTCCGATGATTATTCCATTAAAATGGTAACGAGGAATAGTTACCTCGTTTAGGCTATTCTTCCATGAAACTCCATATTTTACTGAAGTTTATTTCCAAAGGCTTCGTAGAAAGGCAATAAGCCAAAGTTACGTGCAGCATAGGCCTATTACAGATCAGGTTAGCCTACTTATCAATGACTAATGAACTTATTATTATTAGCATAATTGTTTTATTATTTGTAAGCAATAACTTATTATTTATAAGTCTAACTTATCATTTTCGTTCGGCCTTATGATACTGCTTTAAAAATTGTCATGATTCGTACGTTGTTGTGAGGTCATCATGTTATCAACATCTGTTAGAGTGTTAGCATGGGCTATGCTACTCAATACCAAGTTATTGAATTTATTTGAAAAAATAACATTAAAATATTGTCAATTTTGCGCCTAAGTTATGCAAACAGGCTCCCTCTGGCTCTACCGTTCTCTCTCTCTCTCTCTTTCTCTCTCTCTCTCTCTCTCTCTCTCTCTCTCTCTCTCTCTCTCTTTCCTCTCTCTCACTAAAATTTATTCACACACACACACAAACATTTCACATAGTCTAGTGCCCTAAGTCAGCCCTAATAACCGATAAACTTTGAGTTCATAAGTCATACCTAAAAAACTGGTCAATTTATAGTCTAGCCTATATTTTTACTTCCTCTGGTCGTACCATAACTTAATAGGCTAACTTAGTTACTTAAGTAACTTAGATCAAGTATTGTTTTTTACTCAAAATTTGAAGTTGAGTTTTTAACATAAATACACGTTTTGAGGTACTCTGAATCCAAAAATACTGTTTTTCGGAAACATATCTGTGTATGTGTGTGTCTGTAAGCCTTTTTGTGTGTGAACGGCCTAGCTCCAGAATGGAAAATCGTATGAAAACGAAATTTTGTATTTGGTTAAGTAGGCTACTTCCTGAGGATGTGACACGAAGATTGGCGACAACTTTCACTTAGGCCTAGAAGAAGAAAATTTTGTTTTTCGCAATTTTATCGAATACAAATCTAGCGATTTTCTTGAAATGTTGTACATGGGGTGCTTATACCAAGAGCTAAAACTTTTATTTGATCATTTTTTTCCGAAAATATCTCTGAAGGGTAGTTATAAGCCACCCGCTCTGAATAGGCCTACGCACTGTTTGCAATACGGCCTCTCGTAACGGAAAATCGTATGAAATCAAAATTTTATATTTGGGTTAGATATTTTCTGGGAATGTCACACGAAGATTGGCGATGACCTTCTCTTAGGTATTCTTAAGAGATGAGTAAAATCTCGATTGTTGCGATTTTCTCGAAAACAGCTCTAATTAATTTGTTTAAATTTGCTTTATTTTTGCTTAAATGGGGTGCTTAGGCTATACTAAAACCTAAAATTTTTGTTTGAATTTTTTTCTAAAAATTATCTGAAGGGTAATTAGGCCTATAAGTCATCCACTCTGAATACGTGTTCTTTGTAATATGGCCTCTTGTTCTATTTCAGAATGTGAATGTGAATGAGAAAAATGTATTGACCATGCTCAAAGTAAAGGAAGTTACGTGAGAGCATTAATCAGATTTTATTTTGGTTTTTCTATCCTTCGGGGATGCGATGTGATGTGGTAACGACATTCACTTCATTTTTACAACCAATTTACATGAAGAGATTGTCATGCTTGTGTAGAAAATTAACAGATTATCGGGGTCTAAATATAGCAATAGTTTCACACGGTTTAGCTACAATTACATTAAAAGTCAGGCTACATAGATTAAAAAGGAATATTTTGGGGCGGTAAGTTTATTGTGTCGCTCATGGTGTTCATAGTAAACATAGGAATCAAGAATAAAATCTGCCCCAATAAGTTAATTTTGCACTATTATTTTCAATCCTTTTATTTGGAGTAACTTAAAAGTCCATTTTTTTAAAAGCAAAAGCTGATTTTATCAGTAGCGGACGCAGAATTTTTTTTCGGGGGGGGATTTGAATAGGTAGAAAGACTTACATACATAATTAGTTTATAAAACTGGCCACTTAGAGTGCATATATAGCCCTTTTTCAAATTTCGGGGGGGGATCTATCCCCCCAATCCCCCCCTCTGCGTCCGCCACTGGATTTTATTGCTATTTTACGATAACCAGACCAGCAACAATGTTAACGTCCCCCCCTCGTACTTGTAACAGACTTGCAATAGGCTACAGTAATCAACTATGAGATTTTTATTCCGATTTCTTGTTGAGAAAGTAGCCTTTTTCGTAGTTTTAATATCTCAGTCAAATGTGAACACACCATCAAATAAAATAATTTTAATAATTTAATGATTCTACTTGTGCAAAATCTGTGAATGGAATCAGTTAAAATGATTTCAATTCGGTGCCTACATGGCAGTTGCATTTAAGCCTTCTCATGCCATTAATATATAATGAGGTTATAAATATAATCCTATTCCTTTTTCATTAAAGGTGTAATTTTAAGAATCTGTTTGCTTTTGGAAAGAATACAACTATGACACTTATTTTTCATGTAAGCCCAATGGTTATTATTATTATTATTATTATTATTATTATATTTATTTAGTATGTTGTAATATGTTTTATAGTACGCCTATTTGCTACGTAAGTTATCATTAGACATAAGAGTAGGCTACAATCCGATGCAGGCCTAGTCTTACTGGTATCGGAACTAATATTAAATTCGGCAGATGACAGGCACTAATACTTTGCAGTAAAAAATCAAGTTAAATAAAATCAAATTATAATCTAAAATATGTAGGTTCCTCTTAGGCCTATACCTAATAACAGCTTAAAGCAACGACAATCGTTCACAGTGTAATTTTTTACACACGTATATTCGAACGTTGTGAATGCATTTAGAAATAGATAGGTCTCTCAATTGCTTCCATCAGCGGTAAATTTAATATTAAGAGGATACTTTCTGCAGGGTGCCCACATAGACGAAGAGTGCTTCTTGTGAATTTTTTTCTGGGGGGGGGGATTTTGCAAAACTGGCATTTTATTTTTAAAACTTTTCCTTACCGTTATAAAGTACGCTATAAAAGTAGACTGAGGTCTGTTCTCCAATGAAGCAATTCAGGTGATATTTTTTTCCTTGATCCTCTCTCCTTCCTAATTGCACTGTGTTCACCACAATTGGATCTTTCAACAATAGGAACTGTTAAATTTATCCGGGAGGCATGGTTCATTTCAGTGCGCGTCATGTGTTTGTATTGTTCACCAGGTGACGTTTCGTGAGCTTCCGAACTCGGAAACCAGTGATGAGATATATTAACAGAAAAAAACTCTAGTTTGTGGTCACAATTTGCTCATGCAATCTGTTTTTCTAACCCTGACAAAAGCTATGTCGTCACCTGAAGTTTTTTTTGCCTATCTTAAGTCTCGTCATTTGTTATAAAAAATTATAGGGAGGGATGGGTCGATACAAGATTTTCTCGATACTCGATAGGCCTACTCGATACCGAAACATGATTTTTCCTTCGATACTCGATACTTCCATACTCGATACTTCCATACTCGATACTTCCATACTCGATACCGTCAATATTTCCAGTTTCAATAAAAATGAATTAAAAATTGAGAAAACTGTGTAAATCCAACTAAATTAATTAAGTGTGGATGTTTAATGAGACAAAAATTTAATATCATCAGTAGTCTATAATTATTTTCAAATTAGTTTTTGAAACAGTCCACTTACAAGTTTTTGTTCAAAAGCATTCTCACTTAATTGCAGAATTGCAGAATCACCAAAGTATCGAGAATGTACCGAACGAGTTTTCTGAATTATCGCTCGATACCGATATCATGCAAGTATCGAGTGTATCGAGGAATCGAAAGGATCGAGGACCAATCCCTAATTATAGGCCTAACCTAATAACAATTTAAAATTATTATTTGTTAATTAAATTTAAAAAATGAACTTTTGGTCAGTAAATTGGGGAATACCAATTTTACTTTGGCCTAGATCCTCCGGTATAGTCTACATTCGTTAAGGAAGGTCATAGGGGAATGAGGGGTCAATGGCAATATTTTCAGAGGTAGGTAAATTAATTTAGTTTATATTTACTATTATGCATAGGTGAGCCAATATAGTCCAGAATGATGTTGCTGAATGAAATAGGTAAAATAATTTAGACAACATAAAAGTGCTTACAAAATAGGCCATTATAAATATTTATGTCCTGAAGATTGTCAAGCTTAATAGTTGATTGTTTACCTTTATTCTATTTTCGAAGAGAAAATTGGTCTCTGCACTATCCTATTAGTAGTAAGAAGCTAAGAATTATGACAATATTAACATCTGAGATAGCATTTCCCATTCGCAAAGAAGATGTATTTTAAATTTTTGTAGCCTCATATCTGGTGGCCTTCCATTTGTAGGCCTACTTGGATTCTTGGTTCTGACATGACAGTATTAAGCTTAGGGTCACAGTATCTGTTTCCAAAATTAGGAAGAAATTTTAAAACTACAATCGTGCAAACTCTTAACATTCCGTGTAAGATAAACTTTAGGGCTTCATTATTTGTGAATAGGCCCTATTCTACAGCAGAGAGAATTTAATGCTAAATGATCCACTTCATTCAACGATACTAGCTAATCGGTTCCCCTGGAAACTATGTTATTTTATTTATTAGATCCGTGTTTATACTCTTCTTAGTTACGAGACCATAAAAGCTGTTCGGGATCTGTGTCTATACAGTAGGGATAGCCATGGAACAATTGACTGTTAATTATGTTCTATTGTTAGTGTATTTTATGGAGTAAATTTCAACAGATATTAATTCAAATGGATATAATACAGGATGAAATGATGGTGATAATTCATGGTACGTAAATATCCAATTCGGCATTTGCCGAAACCATGAAAAAACCCATGTCCAATTGGCCGGCCACGGGATTTGAACCTGGGACCTCCCGAATGCGAGTCCAAGATCTCCCACAATGAATGAAAATATTGGTTCAAGCCTTAAAGACTGCGACGAAGAGCAGATATAATAATAATAATAATAATAATAATAATAATAATAATAATAATAATAATAATAATAATAATAATAGTCTTGGTAGATGACGCAGCGGTCAGATGGTAGGCCAAGTCCCTTCAGGGATGTAGCGCCAAGGAGTTTAGAGTTTAGATTTAGTTAGTCTAATAATAATAACATCACCAATAATAATACACCATTACCAATACTCGTATTTAACAGCTATGTAAGTTATAGTCTATAGTTACAAGTACCAGAAAATGCGCTAAATGTTGTTACAATATTAATTGCGCTGACGTGAAAGTATGTCTCTAATTTAAGAGAAGTAATTGTGGTGGAGTTTACATGTCCTTGCGACCGATGCACGTCTGCAATGCGGGAGAGGAGGGTGGCTATTGTTATTATCTTCTCTGTTTTCAACAATAGTTGTTCTAAACAGACGATCTTTCTCCATCTGACAATAAATGCCTCGTGACTCTGTGGTTGGATTGTCTTTCTTATGACCACAGCAGTTCAATTCTTTATGTTTATTTCACAAAATTACAGTATAATACAATGGATACATTTCAGTTCGTGGGTTTTGTTAGGCTATCTGTTTGTGGAAGTATTTTCCAAATTCCAGCTATCTTTCAGAAGAAGTGGATATTGTATTTCAACTTAATGACCAATTCTGTCCATCTATTTGTTTAATTCTTTGTCGAAATCTCTTGTTTAATGCTCTGAAGATATTGACTCCTACCCATGTTACATATTGACTTGTAATGAATGTTCACGAAGCAAATCTAAGACAATCTACGGAAACATATAGAACAAAGGCCATATTATAATAATTTAAAATCCTCCAGCAGTCTATAGTAGGGTTGTACCGATTAATCGACTAAACATTTAATCGTCGATCAATTACATTTTCCGATTAATCGGTTTAGTCGAATTCTGACAAAGTTTTTCGAGAAATTTGTCAAATGACCAAACTCCTTTCTCTCGCTTTTCCGGCCTTGGCACATCATATGTCATTCAGCCTATTGTGACCCAACAATTCCCGTTATTCAGAAATCTGTAGGGTAGTTTAGTCAACAAGCTCATGTGTCTCAAGTCTTGGCTGAAAAAGCAACCGGAAATGTAAGTTTTGTATATATTTTTTCACTAGTTAACTAATAATGGTATTCATTAAAGTCAAGCGTTAACTCGATTAGAAATTTTAATCGATTTTCAGCCCTAGTCTATAGGCGTATTATGGTTACAACAATCTTAAGTATCCAATATTCATTATTTATTTTGTTTTTTGCAAATGAATAACTAAGAAACTCGATAGAGTGTGTGTAATGTAGATATTTAGACATAGGCCTACTAATAAATAGGCTATTGTAGTTCATTTGGGCTATGCTTCTGTCTCATTTGCTATTGTTTAAAATTGTATTTTTAAATTTAAATATTGAACTGATGGAGGCGGCAGTTGTTAAAATTTTAGGTCCAATTAATTAGATTAAATCAGAGCGTTTAGTTTTATAATTATGGGATAAAAGGGGAAATTTAGGATATTTGTTAATAAAATGTAATAAATCATAAGTTAGTAAAGTTGGTGTATTTTAAATGCACTGAATTCAGAAAGCAAAAGATCTGATGGATAATCAGTAGACTTTTTGAGGCATATTTTTATAATCCTTTTATTGTAATAATATAATCGTGTAATCGTAAGTTACTGTTATAAGGACTATTATTATGTAACTTTTATATTAAGACATATTAAGACATTAACTTCAGCAGTTAACAAGAAGCAAATAAAACAAAGCCTAGTGTTTTCGTTAATTTTCTTGACCATATTGTAAGCAATTCAATCTATTGTACGCATCTAGCTTATTTTACCTGAACATCCAGAGTGAAACATATGCAGGAATATAATTTTGTAGGATGTTTGCTTTTATTTAGTTTAAACATTTTTGTAGGAGGGGCTCACATTAGCCTATGTTAAATATTTTAATTACGAGACATGTCCTACTCAGTGTATTTTCAATTTAGTGCAGCTACAAAACAAATTGCCTTTTTATATAGTCCTATGCCCTATCAATAGGTCTAGTAGGCCTAGTAGGTACTTTCAGTGGGCCTAGTAGGCTTTATTTAATTGGTGAATATGCTTAATATTAGATTCATCATGGACAAGGGATTTTAGGGGGACTCATGGATAAGATTCTGTGGAAGTAGCGCACAGTGGTATTTACGCACAGGAAAAGCGCGAACGTGGACCTTGTGCGCATATGCAGTGATTGACACAGTTGCCTGTCACATGTTGCTAAATTCGACTGCTTCATTTCGCTATTGCTGAAAAAATTACTAGGCTGTGGCTGCTTAAAACAACCTTTAAACCACCTGTGCGTATTACCTAGGCCTACATGTTGTCCAGTCCTGAGCCTGGATAAAAAAAAGTGCGAGCGAAGGTTGATATGTTTCGTTTATTATTAATTAAAACAACCTTAAATATACTGCTGGCAATAAGTTTCTTAAAAGAAAGTCAGCAGTTTAAATTCTCCCTTACCCATTCCTTTCGGTTCGATGCACATCTCAATCAAAAATATGTGTGCAGAATTCACGCTGGTTTAATCGCCAAACTAGTCCTGCGCGCTAGATCCACGAAATCGGGCTGTGCGTTACTCCCACGTGCTCTAGTACCACGACACGCATGATTAAAATTCCTTGAATCGCGCCTGGCTAATTCTCCCCATTTTTCTAGGCCTTCTGTAGGTGACCTTCAAGTCTATGTCTGCGGCCCTAGAAGGAGAAATCTTAGAATCACTGTGGCCAAAAAGGTCTCGTTTAAAGGCTTGTGGAATATGGCAATAGGTACTCTCTCTCGCTCTCGCTCTCTCTCTCTCTCTCTCTCTCTCTCTCTCTCTCTCTCTGGCCTATGTGTGGGTAAGGAAGAAAGAAAGAGAAAGAGAATGTAAAATAGACTAGGAGAATACTAAGCAGCATATCATTTATAAACTGCTGGATAAATGTCATGGTAACAAAATGTACAAAGTACTGGGCTCCTCTCGAGGGATCGAAATGGGGGGGGGGGAGTAATAAAGACGTTAAGATTGCTGAAATGATGTGGATCTGCGGTTAGACAGTTAGGTTATGGCCGTATGCACATAATTACGTTGATATCACTGCTAGACTAGAGCCTATGATCATATCATGTGATAATAGGCCTACTAACGATTAATCACATAACACTGCAAAACACTGTGTTAAATGGGTTTTATTAGTTACTAAAGGAGTATATGGCGCTAATGTTTGTTTTTGTTACGGGGCATGAGCAGGGGGGGGTTGTGACGAAGGGAATGAAGAATAACCAAGACCTACATCTACCGCCAGAAAATGAAATCCTCAACACGTTTATTAATTTGAACTGAACTGCTGTTTTAGGTAGGTTCCACTTTATAGCACTAAGAGTGTGAGCTCTTTAAGACCTATAGGATTTCTTCATGATAGTATTTTCTTTCTCATTCACACACACTCACAAATCTAAACACACTTCTAGTCTCTAATTCTCATTCTCTCAGTTATTATTCTCTCTCGCTACACCCACACCCTAACCGCCGCTTTTTTCAGTTATTCGCACAGGCCTATAGGCTACAAATTAATTCCCATCTGTTTCTCTCATTCCCCTTCAGTCTCTTATAGGCCTACGACTGAAAAATGCAAATGAATTACATTAGGCCAGGCTGTTATGCGCTATTTAATCGTTATTTATTTTTAAAAAATAAGCCTGTTTTGGAGGACAGGCCTATAGGCCTAAACTCCTTGAGATCTCACAGATGAACAATAGCCATAGGCTATCCGCCCACAGCCAGTTTTCTAGCACTATTAATAAGCGTAGGCCTCGCTACTTAATCTTATCATCTTACGTTGAAGTGTTTAACACATGACAGGATTTAGGGCATGTGGTCAGCATGCCAACATCCACAGGATAACAACAATAATAGTAATAATAACAATAATAAATACAATAACAACAATGACAATAACAATAAAAATAACAATAACAATAATAATAGACTAATAATAATAATAATAATAAAACCACAAACAGCATCATGTCACCAGGAAAAGTTTTCATATTTGCACTTAGAAATATTTTTTTAAAATATGATATCAGTAGGCTACGTATCAATATCCCTAATTGGGGATGGTAAATATCAGAGAAAGAATAAGAAGAAATCTCTCGCGATCGTTTTTTCTTTATAACACATTCAGAAGGATTGATTGTAAGATTAAGACAAGCACCAAACCATGGGTAGTGAATAGTTTTACGATATGATAACAATAACAAACAAAGTAATTCGGTTAGTTAATAAGGTGATAATTGGGACTGTATTGTGTATTGACTATATTGTGTATTTCTGTTTATTATTGTTCTGTGGCGGGATAGATATGCGGGGCGGGGCTGCAATGTCTTGGCGGGCGGCGAGCAATCGGTAGCCGGGAGGAACCTGCAGGGCGCCCGGTTCAGGCGGATCCGTAACTTCTGACCGAAGTGCGGCCCCACACCCTACAACTTCTTACTAAAACTACCCACATGATTTAGTCTAGTACCTCAGTTCTTAATCGTTTGAATAGACAACAGCCACTACCAGTCCTGTTGCGTTGATGACCGTAAAACATTTCAATTTACGTTTCCCAGCACATATTTTCCATAAAGCTCATACGACCATTCTCGCCTTGAAAAACATCTTCCTTCGCTTTTTAAGCATAATATAAACAAAACATCTAGGATAAATAGCCTTTTCCACTAATACTGAGTCATATTTCTTATGTCGTACTCAATTTTGAGCTGCGTTTGTTTTAAGGTCTTACATTAAAGTGTTTGTTACATAACCAACAACGTACTCGCCAATGTTGGCTTATTTTAAAGTTTTCGTCACGTATTATAAATGACTACTTAGCTCATATGTTTTTCGTTTTGGACAAATGAGTCTGAAGTCAATTCACAAACATAATTCACTCAATCTTTATCGAAATCTGCTTTATCACCTCCTATAAAAGTGATAAAAACTAATCGTCTAATGAGGTCGCAGAATCGCTCAGCTGTGACTTATGCATATGTCACCATGTGCACATCGGCACACGTGCACATCGGCACAATCGCATTTTCGTGCACATTGGCATATTATTTTTATCTTGCAATATCATCGTGCTCATCGCCACACACCTTTCGTAGGGGTGGACATCCAGACAAAGTTTGAATTACATTATCGTATTGAACGCAATGGAGTTCACAGTAACTACTAGATAGACAGAAAGACAAACACTTCCTTTTATTATTATAGATACATACTGTGTACATTAATATTATAATTGTATTGTTTAGAAATCATTGAGATTGAATGATACTTTGAATTAACCTAATCTAATCTAATCTAATCTAATCTAATCTAATCTAATCTAATCTAATCTAACCTAACCTAACCTAACCTAACCTAACCTAACCTAATTTAACCTAACCTAACCTAACCTGACTTAATCTATCTACGATATCAACGGCCGGTTTCCTTTGCCGCGGTAGCTAAGGGGTGCTGCCTTGGAGCCGTGGTGAAGGAGGCTGTAGGTTTGAGTCTCTATGTCCACCCCTAGCCCCAACGGGTTGTGTGGCGATGAGCACGATAATATTACAAGATAAAAATACTATGCCAATGTGCACGAAAATGAGACTGTGCCGATGTGCACCAGTGCACGACACCGTCACCATTGTCGCGGTGCGTTTAAGATTTAAGTTATTCTGGAAATAAAGTGAATTATGCTTACATCTGTTCAGGATTCAACATTCCATAGTCCAAACGTTAACATTTAATAAATGTAATCACCTCCTGTAAACATTACCTCAACATTATGAATGAAATACATCGGTTCCTAGTTTCTTTCAAGAAAATAGTAGGTCTACTTACTATAGGCCTATGCATCACCAGGAACTACTGTAACAATATCATTATGTTTTAGGCAAGATATCTTCAATATTTAAGCAAACAATACATAAATAAATGGAAGTATATTAACTGCTAGCTTAAAAAGCCTGGCGTCGCTCGGGTTTTGTATTTTGTAACTTAATTTGATATTAACTTATGAGGGACTTTCGATTTTCGAACTCTAGTCCTTAAATAGGTAATTAGGATTTGAAATGAGGAAGAACGACTTATCACACTCAGAATTATTCCCTCAGAAAACGCTTGATGTAGCTTTTTATGGCTCATAGAGGATGTAGAATTTTGCACCCCATTGCTTCTACAGGTAGGGGTTGAAATCAGAAACAGAAATTCTGGTAACATACAATTGTATTGTCTTTACGGAATAATTTATTTCTCACTCACATGTTACCATACAACCATTTCGGGGCTGAAATAAAAAATAAATTGAAGATCACTTTCATACTTTCCTCCCCCTAAACCTGGGACATAGGTCTAATAAGTTAATATATTGCACGCATTGCACGCACAGGACTAAAAATGTTCCATCCTATTTTGTCTCCTTTGACATGCTTAGGGCCTTTGATAAACATCCACATTTTTCAACTAAAACTACAAAGCATAGCCCTACAGCTATGAATAACGTATCTGTATACAGAATTTTTTTTTCGACTTCTCATGTGGCATAGGCTACTCGTTGGCACCCTCAGGCTGAGACAACTGCAAATGCTGTCCCTGCAATATGAAATCTTATTGTAACTTACATGAAAATGTGAAGTGAGAAAATAGTGTTATCTATGTCAGGGTAGAGAAAGTTATGTGACTGCATCGCATTGTGTATTATTTTAGTTGATTTAATTCTTCATATTTTCGCTATGCATTATTATATCGATAGCTTTGTCAAAGTCCCGTATCATTCACTATCAAAGCTACCTGTTAACCTGGAAATTGGCCTGTTGCCATCAGAACTGTACATGCAACGTGATTTGTAGTTGATTCATTCTTTGAAATAGGTCTAAGGTATTTCGTCTCCTCGAAAACATTTGATTTTGGCCTTTAAAATCAATTTTTTCAAATCCTTTCCAAGTCTCTACCTATTATAGTTTAGGCTGTACGTTGATTATGTCATTCATTCATTAAATCAGTCAGGACAAAGCTGCTTATGTGTAGAGAGATTGAGGTTTTCACCCGGCATCGATTGTGTTTCGTTCAGAAAAAAAAAAGTCACATCCATTATAGGCCTATGCCATGGATGCCTTTTAGGAGTATTGTCATCATCTAAAATGCTATTCAGTAATTCAATTTAATTATATTTTATTAAATAATTATTACATATTATTCCTTAAATAGTCATTATAAATGCAACTCGTTACCCGAAATTCCCCTAGATAAATTCCCATGCGTCTTCGTTGCTCGTGGTGATAACAGATAACAGAACCGTGCCATATTCGAGAACTGAGCTATTTTGGCATGGGCAATCATATTTACGGTGGGCCTACATATTTTATTCATAGATAGGCCGAAATACATTCAAACAAATGTATTGAGTTACATTTATATTAACGGATATTATAATCTTTCGTTTCGTGAAGTTCGCTACCGGTACTAAAATCTCCGAAAGAGGAATATTATCCATTCAAACTTTTCACGCGTTGTTAATTTCTTTGATTAATTATTTAGCTTCTTCAACCCTTGGACTACGCACTAGAATCATTGGGGGCTCGCGGGGAGTTTTCATTACCAACCGTAAATTTTAGTATCGCTTATTTTCCCGCGAGAGGCAATGACAAATCTTTGCAGCATCACCATTGCCGAAAGAGCCTTGGACGAGTCGTGGAAATCATCCCATTGCTTCTTTCCAGACAGTACCCTTATCATCATTATCAGAGGGTAGGGTGACGGGTGGTAACCCATGGAATCTCAGAAGTCAATTGGAAAACTAAGATCTTAAAGGCTCATGAAATTTAGCCTAATTCAGGAGTTCTAATTTCGGCTTGGAGTTCTTTAAAGTAAGCCTACCGTAAATAGTCTTTAGTCTGCTGCCTACATCACATGAACCCACGATTTATTGAGCCTTCTGGATGACTTTTTGCCAAGGATCTTTGCGAATAGAGAAACTAAAAATATAATAGGTCTACTGTGGTTTACTGTTCTGGTAGGCCTACTTCTTTTACATCTCCTGTATTGCACTGCAGTCGATAGGCTATGTTTAATAAGAAGCGAGTGTTTTGTGTACGTGAGTAAAGACCTGGTAGTACGAAGTGCTGTAGTTTTCATTTTAACTTATGAAATAGGCCTATAGGAATTAGCCAAAGCAAACTGGAAGATTTAAAAGTGAATTACTTTGAAACATTTTTACTATTAACTTATGGCAAAGGCCTATACGGTTGTAAAAAAGGGTTTCCCAGAGTTTTTGGCGAAAAAACACTTTTCATTTAGGGAACATTCATTAAATAAAAAAAATCATATTCATCTTTGTGGTAACTCAAAATAAATGTTACAATTTTAAAAACGCACACAAGTAATTTACCGGTACTTAATGAAAATTGTTCCGCTGTGACGTCCTCCCATAGAGTTCTGTTTTTTCCTAAATTATTAAATTTAATTTTCAAAAAGCAATTTTTCAAGTCATACTATTGATTGCTAACTAATATTGGAATCTTGAATCAATATTATCGATTTTTTTCTTGTTTGTTTGTTTGTTTTTTTATTATTTATTATTTTTATTTTTTATTTTTTAGGCCCTACAATTAAAAGTTGGGAGTCAGATGATACATTAAATCTATTTCTGTATTTTGTTTTCCTTGAAGCATAGTGCGAAAATCCCCTTTCAAACAGATATGTTGTCACAAAAAGAAGAAGCACGGCTTCTTTTTTTATCACTGATGAGAGTAGTAGAGGGAGAACAGCAATTCGTCGACGCTAACTGTAGTAATAATGAACGCAGATTCTGTAATAAACAGAGGTGACAATAGGCTGTAGCTGTTACATGTCAAGGGATGAAAAGATTGGTTCCCGATAAAAATTAGGCATCAGCTACTAGAAAAAATTTCAATTGTTTGCTACCAAAATCGCAGACACGCCTCACGGAACACAGTTTGGGAAACACTGCTCTAGAACATTATGTTGTTCTAAGGAAAGGGTTATAAAGAAAAGACACAATCCTACTCGTAAAGGGAGCGCGTCAAGTAGGGGAGGAGGAAGCGATTTTGTTACAGATATCATAGTGTTCCCAACATTCAGGATAGCCTTACATCCAAAGAAAGGATTGTTCACCCTAAGTAGTGGCGGACGCAGGGGGGGATTGGGGGGGGATGTATCCCCCCCCCGAAATTTGAGAAAAGAGGCTATATATGCAATGTAAGTGGCCAGTTTTATAACTAATTATATATGTAAGTTAGTTAGTATTCTTTCTACCTAACTTATTCAAATCCTCCCTCCCGAAAAAAAAATCTGCGTCCGCCACTGACCCTAAGGTAATATGATAGTTCTAAATTTATAGCTGAAAGTTATGTAATGGAAATCGCTGACTATTCAGTAATGCCTGTAAATTAGCCTAACTAAAAAGTGTTGTGTTTTTTGTAAGAATTAAATAGGTCTACTTTTATTTTATCATATAGTCCTATAGCTTGTCTTTATTAATGGTTAGAGGACGATTTTGTTTAGAACTAAAATATTATGTAGTCCTAATACACTCACACAACTTTTTCTACCATACACATGGCCAATACTAGGCCTACTTGCTATCTTCAAATTATGTTAGTGAACGAAGTGCATAATTCACTTGTTTTGTCCTCACGCAAAGGTAGGCCTATACTGTTCGTTCATGGAATAAGATGCTTTTTTTTTTTTTA
Organism: Ectobius pallidus; assembly: GCA_964059195.1. Lineage (NCBI taxonomy): Eukaryota > Metazoa > Arthropoda > Insecta > Blattodea > Ectobiidae > Ectobius > Ectobius pallidus. The sequence goes on from CAXKWD010000004.1 coordinate 135,886,964, forward strand.
CAAAAGGTGGCTGGCTTAGCCTATAACTATTCTTTAGAGAGTATTTGCTTAAAACTGTTTCATGTAATAGTTTCAGCTCTTAGTATGAACACTTCGGATACAAAATTTAAAAACAGGCCACAGTTTTCGAGACATTTGCGCAAAATGACAATTTAATGGAATGTGGCATTAGAAGTAATTACATTAAAAGTAAAATAATTCTGTGCCAATCTTATTCCACATCTCCAAAAGATATCCAAGTCAAATGTACAATTTTTTTTTTTTTACGATTTTTTGTTCTCGAGTTATATAGTCTTTAGTCTACTGTTCACGGACACACGCAGAGTAATAGAGGCACACACAAACGATGACAGACACACTCGAAATGAATTTTTATGAAAACTTTATTTTTGGATTCAGATGTCCTCAAAAAGTGTATAATGTTCAAAACTAGACATCGAATTTCAGGGACGAACACAATACTTCACCTACCTATGATATGGGTAGAAGAGTAAAGTAGAACTGGCTAACTAATTTGAGAGCAATAACTACATGTCTCTGAGTAAAGCGAAAATCACTTGTGATTATGCTTTCTGGTGTAGACCACAGGTTTTCAAACTTCCGGTTTCCAGGAGTTTTTCTGTGCCATTTTCGAAGGGGAAGCCCTTGCCTAAATCTCGTAAATAAATGGTAGGTATAGGGTATTAGAGTACATTAAGATCTAATAAAATTAACAATAAAGTTACAAAAAATTACTTGTTAACGTGAACAATGAGGTTACTTGAACTGACCCAGTTTCCTATGTTCATAAGATTCAATATAGTGATTTGCAGATGATTATGAAGTCCGGTAGTCTTAATGCCAGCATACAGTAGGTCTACAGGCCTATGTCTAGATTTAAGACCTTCACTGGAATGTGATATCGAATGGAATAAGAAACTTTCTCAATCTGTCAGAAATTTGATCCCATATTTCAAACTTAGCAAAATTAAGGGATGGAATGTCTTAAATGGAGAATATTTTAATCCATTATATGAAGTTTGATCTGTCACTCGCTTAACCTACATGCGATTAACGCTAGCAGGTTTAGTTTTAACCGTTAAGGGCATAATTAACCATTCCTACTCCTTCAGGGCTATCTCTCGAGCAGCTGGAAAGGAAAGGCCAATCGAATATCGTCCAACAAGCTTTGAATGACTGTGTGACTTTTCGTGCATGTCTTCTTTGTAAGTCTCCTACGTATTGAACAAGTAGTCCTATTTGTTGTTCATGAGCGCACAATTTGAATTCATTTTCTGGATGCGAATGGACTTAATTAGGACCTCCAACTGCAATTATCGATTTTCATTAGCAATTAGCCATGTACAAGGATTTCATTTTCAAATCCAGAATTAAAAAATTAATATAAGAAACATTAATATTAACCACATTTCACACTTTCCCCTTTGTAATGATCTATATTGCTCTTCCTTCCTTTTTCTGAATAGTACTAGTATCACTATATTTTATTGTATTTTTAGTTTAAATTGATTGTATTGTACCTGTATTCATTACATGTTACTTGTATTTTGTATTTGTATTTTTATTTTTATTTTTATTTTTAATCGATGTAATTTAAAAGGAACTGACCCCAAACACGAGCTTTTCTCCTTTGGGGTAACTTATGTAACTCTTTCTGTAACTCTTCTTTAAATAAAAACTTGTAAACTTGTAAACTTGTAAAACTAAAGTCTCGGCCAAACGGCAGCCACAAAATTAGAAGTCTGACAATCGTGAAAATTGCAGGCTTATGACATGGTTTAACTAATTTATCGGTGTAAATTGGTTTTGAAAATTGATTATCCTTTGTTGAGACGTTGTTATCCTTAATTATATTTCATATTTGAGCGATTGTTTTAAAATTAATTTAGGCCATTAGGCCTTGGCGATCTTCAGATAGGCCTAACAGTGTCCACCTCTCCGAGTGCGGTTTTTGGCAATTTTTCTCCACTCGAAAGGAGAATGGCAGATTTTAATTTACTTACCGCCAGTCCTCAATGATCCATGTTTATCGACCAGAATGTAGGACCATTTGATACGAAATGGTGCTGGTGCTCCCCCCCCCAAAAGAAACTCACAAAATAAGCTGTCACTCAATGCTGAGCTGGAAGATTCCTACATTGGTCCCTCTCCTATAAGACGTTCGAAATGCCTGGATAATTTAACAGTAAAGAAAACCGAGCTTGCAACCTATGAAAATTATGAGGTAGGCCTATATAATTTAGTTGAATTTTTCAGACATAGGTTATGCCTATTCATTATTTGTCTTCTGCAGCTGTCCGCGAGGTGAGTGACTGATAGCAGAAGAATGTGATAGCCGAAGATGAATCCTGGCTGCAGTAGTGCCAAAGAAATTTTCTCACATTTTTTATCGGTTGAGGGAAACACCTCCGCAAAAAAACTCAAGCAGATATTTTGGTCCAAGTGAGTTTCAAACCCAATGTTGAGTTAATTTCTCAGACTTTAAGAAATTGCTTTGTTACGATAATTTAAACGTTGTTACTTCATTTAGACTTATACTTACGTTCACCTTGAAAGGTTTCTAAAACTAACGAAAACTCTTGATAGTTCCTTAATCAGTTATTAATTTGGATCTTTTTATTTGCTCGATAAGCAATTCCGTATAACTTATTCATTTATCCATTTGCATGAAATAATACATAGGTTTACAATTATGTTGTTGTTGTTCTTTTTCTTTTTAGTTTAACCTCTCCCGTTATAGGGACGTTTATGAGGCCTACGCCGCCCGAGCCTTAAAGGGCCGTGACATTATAATTTGTTAAATTGTGTTATTTTCTAATTCTTATAAATAATTCTATTATGTTATGAGTAGATCTTGCTTCTTATCAATATGACAAAAACAAAGACTTCGATGACATCCTTATAGGCAGTAAATTGATTGTTTAAATCTGAATGAATTATTACTCTATTAGGTTTAGGCTATTTATCTTTCTCATTAGTCTCATTCTCGCTACATCTTTATTTAAATGCTCTATTAAAATAAATTGTGAAAAGACAGTTACAGTACATACCCAAGGCGGAACGAATTCTAGACTACGATAATAAAATTAGTCAAAATGTCCATTTTCCGATTTAAATGTTTAAATTACATATATTTATAAAAGGGCGAAGATCTAACTTACATTTCATTTACGATTGTAGCAATACAGATAGGCCTATGCAAAGTGGCTTCTTCCTTTATTCGCTGCTTGAAGTAGGCTACACATAAGTGTTCGCGATTTTAAAATCAATATTCGTAGACGCCAACATTTTGTAACAATAATTAAAAAGGTTTACTCATACTACTGTATGTAATTTATGACAGTGGAGGTAACACAAGCGCTTTTGACAAGCTACTCTTGTTACCGTAATTAAATTTTATGACCAATATCTATTACATGCTCTTCTCCTCAAGTCCTATCCTACGACCCATCTTATCTTGGCATAAAATAGAAAAGCCTGCAGCCTATGTAGTAGGCGTATGTTTCTTTAAGGAAGCATTATTCACTTAGGATGTAGGCCTAAACTCTAGACTTTAGTTGGGCTTGCTATAAAAACACTATTCTTACTTACAGTGATTCAAGATAGGCTAGGCCTATGTGTAAAGTAGGCTATTATGGCATAGTATAATAATTAATAACCTATATCTAGTTGGCGTATAGTATAGCCTGGTAACAAGGAAAGCAAGTGTTACTAGATCGATTTCACGTATTATATATAATCATAAATATAAGTTATATATATAACTTTTATCATTTTCTGTTAATCTTGTTTATGTAACTTAGGCTATGCGTAGAGAAGATATGTGAGATATTTCAATCAGCAGTTAGGGATCAGGCATGCAATGGGGAAGTTTATCGATAATAGGTAACATGATCTGTACTTTAAGCAACTAGTGGACTTTTTGTGCAAGTCAATTTAATAATATGAAAGCGATTAATTATTATATTATTTAGTAATGACAAAGGTACCTCAGTTCTTGTATGGAAATAAAGAAAAAACGTGTTTTTCAGATAATGTAGGTTGTAAGTTACAATAAGTGCAAGCTGTTGTGAATGCCATTGCCTATATGGAAACAAGAGCTGATCTTCAGTAAAAAATAAAACATATTTTCTTGTTCTGTTTCAATGGAAATTGAAAGAGGAGAGTTCAGGAATGAAATAACAGCAAATGTTTCCTATTAAATTGGAAAGTCCACTTGCTCTCCTGTTTATAATTAATTAATTCACCACATTATTCTAAAAATTGAAATCGTTAGACCAAAGTGATCTTTAGTGAGCCAAACGACCACCGAACTAAGGTAAGTTAGATTTATTTATTCATTCTCATAATACTTCGATTGTTTATTAATTATTCTATTTACTATTTACTCTTTAGAAATTCCACTAATTGCGATATTTTTCGGATAAATAAAATTAAACTTAGATTTGTGCCAAATGTCTTCTTCACGTTATCTTAAGGTGATGACCGAACCAAGTGCCTAAAGTGGTAACATCGCACGAGAGATCGTGAGTTCGAATTATTATTATTTTTTTTAAGGGAGAGGGGTTTCTTCACTCGTGAACGCGAATATTGAATTCGATTTAACGCCTATCCCGACCTTTTCCTGTCCGTTGTCATCTCATGATTTTCTTGTCTTAGGGAACTAAAATGCGCAATACATACAGTATAACACACCAGGGAATCCTTCCATGTCCTGTAGCCTCTCCCCTATGGGCATTGGAGTAGCCTGTAGAACCCTAAAAAGAGAAGTAATTCAACGAAACAAAGGAATGAAAGAACGAAAGAAAGAAAGAAAGAAAGAAAGAAAGAAAGAAAGAAAGAAAGAAAGAAAGAAAGAAAGAAAGAAAGAAAGAAAGAAAGAAAGAAAGAAGGAAAGAAAGAAAGAAAGAAAGAAAAGTTAAAAAATATTAAGATTAGTTTCTTATTCACTCTCTAGGGAGCATCTGCTCAAAAGTCAAAAGAATTAGATTTTTTCCCCGGCTCAAGATCAATTTGGCTCTAATAAGCGAGAAAAAACTGACTAGACAAGCATTTTCTTGCTAGATCTCTTACATATTTTGCATTTACCTTAATACCCAAGTCATATGAAAATAATAATCTGTCCATAACTAATTTTGAATTCTGAGTTATTTTATGTCATTTTGCCCTATTACCCTACCCTAGGTTAGGTAACAACGAAACTTACAAGCGGGAGTATTAACTAAATTAAGGAATCTGGCTGCTTCATAAAGATACGGAGTTCTGCAAATAAATTTTAAACATATCCGTAACAAGTTCCTTCGCATATGTACGATGAGCTGGGGGGGGGGGGGCAGATTACAACACTTGTTTTATTACCCAATGGAGCTCGTTAATTGCTTTTTGTGTTGCAGTGGGATTAGGATACCATGCTCTCCTTTTCTCTAACTAAGAGGAATAGGGAGCGCAAAAGAGTATGGCTGTAGGGGGAGGCTGCTAAAAAGAATGCGGCTAAGATCATAAATATCTCCCACTCATTTTCTAATACATTATATATAATAGTGAGAAAGAGGGAGAGGAAGAGAGATTTACTAGAAGCCTCTATAGCAGCGTTTCTCAACCATTTTGAACCTGAGGACCTCTAAAATGTCTAAAAAAATTTACGGACCCCTAATTTTACATTCCATTTTTAAAAGAAGGCCTATATTCTTAATATTTGGGATATTAATTATAGGTCATTGTAACGAAATATGTGAAAAATGTTACTTCTTTACTTTCCACTTGCTTTATGATATTTTATAATTATATCTGCGGACCATCTGCACCATCTTCGCGGACCATAGGTTGAGAAACGCTGCAGTCTATAGTATTTCGGACGAAACAGGTTATAGGAGACTGTGGGGTTAGGGTTTCAGGGAAGAGTACTCTTCTTCATTCATAATCACGGCTTTTAAGCCTAATCACACACTAAAAAGAGTGCTGAAGTCTAACTTTAACTCCAATATTGTGAAGTCAATATCACTCAAGAATTAATCTTATTACGGCTTATTTCATTATTTTCATGAATTACAATTGCGATTTATTACAATTATTCTGCTGCGATTTATTAATTACAAGTGTTGTATGCAATAAGCATTCTCCAAATATAATTTCAGTTAAAAAACGTTAATCTAAAAAACAGGGGCAATAACAGAATTTCCTATATTTCCTATATTTCCTTCACTGGTACCATGAACCCTTGTCGTCACTTCATTCAGGTAATGTTTTTCGAGTAGGCGATTGTCTGAATGGAGGACATCTGAGGACCGTTCTTTAAAGAGCAAGCAAGGTTTCACCGGTTGAAAATGCTCAAATAAGTTACTTTATCAATTAATGGCGTAGAATTCGGTTAGAAATAATTAAACTCACACACTCTAAGGCTATTTATGTTTTCACTATTGTCTCGCTTAAGAGATCTGTAGCGGAAGATTTGTGCTGAAATCAGAAACCGAACCAGGGTTGACAGTTTCACAGTTGATCACCATGCCCTATAATTAAGTACCCAGGCCCATTCATTTTGGCCTATTCCTCTAGAACTCTAGCAATCTCCCTACGAGCGATAGCATATCTACAATATTCACTTCACTCCAGTGTTTATGTAGGCTATTATAAAGTTTTAACTAACCAAGATATGCCTATGCCTATTAATTACCTAATCGATTTAAGTTCACCAAAAATGTCTTAACTTAAACTTATTAGTGCTTCACTCTTCCTTTTGCGGATGGAAGTCTTTACTGTATTTGTATAAAGTGCTTTGAACTGTTGTACCGCAATTTAATATTTTGACCGTTTTAACCATTTATTTTAATATTTATTAACTACTTACTTGATAGGCCTATATTAGTATTTTCATAAGAATGATAATTCATTGACGAGATACACTGGATTCTAATTCAATGTAAAAATCTAACGATTATTATTGGTATTAGTCTATTATTATTATTATTATTATTATTATTATTATTATTATTATTATTATTATTATAAAATATTTCGATTTAAATTAATAAAATTAAATAAATAAGTGTAATTAGATATGTGTAATAATATTTTTGCTACATGTAGATATATCATACTCCTTTTTCCTCAAATATCCAGACAGGGAACACATTTTATGCTATTTAGCCCTTAGTGAAAGTATCAGTGGGCTCTAAGTTTGAAACCAATGAAGAACATTTTATTGGGAAAAGCTTATCTCCATATAAATATAGGCTATTTCTAACACTCTAGTAATCTTTTATCTTTCATTTTCACAATTTTTGAGCTGACACATTTATAAGTTACGTTAGAAGTAGTGAAAAGTTGTGTAAGAGTTTAGCAGATTTTTCAAGGAACGTCTTTAAAATTTTGAATCGCCGTAGGTACAGGGAATTCATATGTGAAGAGCAAGCTTGTTCCCCCCACCCCGATTATTTAGAATTTGCATCGTGTTTTGTAAAGCTCTGCCGTTACAAATTGATTTCTTTCCATTATGCAAATTTTATTGATAGCCGGTAGAGCATATTAAATAATCTAAAAATTATGATACAGTGTATTTTTAAGTCTTTTGACACAGAGAGTGAATGTTTATGGTAGAATCTAGGTGAACATAACCCTGCGTTAAGGTGATAATGCACTAGATGCGGCCGCCCGGCCTATTAATAGGGAAGAACACGCGCTCTTCCTCCGGCTATAATTGCCAGTCAGTCCCGTTCTAACACACAACACTGCATAACAACTGTGAAACTCCTACAACAAACTTTTATTACGTCGTTCCAATAATATTTGCTAACGTCCCATCAGTGATGTGTACATCACGTAGCCTATTATAACATGGCTTAGAATATACAAGTAATTTAATTCCGGTACATGCACACCTACAACAAATGTCGAGGAGGAATTTTGTGTTTATTTTCCCTCTTGAAATTTTCTTTAGGGCTACAATGACGGTCGAAATGAATGCGTTAACAATAAGTAAATAAGTATATATGCACAGTGTCGTGCCTGTGTAGGCTTCAGGACTCGGTTCAAAACCTTCAAGAATAGTCTAGTCGCAAATGAACACACCGATTTCCATATAGCCTACGCTATCAAGTTTGTATTCTACGCAGAAAGTCATAAATAATAACATATTACGTACATGCACTACCGATCATGTCATCGGTCTTCTGATTGGAGCACGGGGCAGCATTCCATCTTTTTTCGTGACTGTGTGCAAGAGACTAGGGATTCCTAATTCCACCATTCTACAAGTTTCGAAACTGGCACTGAAGGGATCTGTCTCATTATTGCGCCATCACTTGTATAATTGATTTTTTTTTTAAAGTTATGCATTATCTACTTCAATTATGATACAATTATTGAATTCGTAATATCTGGTAACTTCTAACTTTAAGTTGAATTTTTCTCAAACTGTTGGGTGTGTTATACTTCATTGTTAATAGAAGCACAGTAAGCTTTGTCATTTAGGCAATCTTGTAATCAAGAAAGCAAATAAAATAAAATAAATATAAACTATTCGTATCATATTAGTACGAAGGGCATTAGGCCTATGTAGATCTTTCTGCTTCGGGGGATGAAAACAGGGTTTGTGAGTCGCCAGAGGGTTAGCCTATAGCAGGGGAAGACAGAAGGTTGCTCTGTGACGTCACTGCTTTCTGCTCTGACTGCTCGCGTTATACCTCTGCGAGGAGTATGTAAAATGATGGTATCAGTGAACAGGGGGGAAGAGAGGGGCATTAGTAATGCGGGCAGCGTGAATTTAGGGGGTTAGAACTTATGTAATACGTGTTTCCGAGTTAATGAAACATCAATCGATTTTCTTGATAGTCTGTCAGTTAATTACAGCACAGTAGTTTAACATATTATAAATAATTCTATTTTTCTGTTCTGTGAGAACAATTGCCTTTCCACAAAATCTATATTCTTTGACGAAAATAGACAATAGGGCCTACTATCATTTGAATTACCATAATTCACTACAAAAAAATAATAAAAAATGAACTGAATTAATTACCATACAAGCTCGTCTGCACCTTAGATGATACAAGATTACAGTAACAATTTTCTGACTTCCCTGTCTCTTTTTTCTTTAACAAGTTTATCAATGTTGGGACGTAATGTTTGAGCAATCGAAGACTGCATTTAGGTTGTGATCTGACAATGTACTTCTTCATTTGAGCTTTGCACATTTCATTAGTGAACAAAATTGTTCGGCCACATATGTCGATCCAAAATTACATAATATTAGTGCAGCAAGTCTCGGGAATCTGGTTTCAGAGAAATTTCTGTAAAAGTTACCCAAGACCACTTTACGTTCGTATTTGTCCTTTAACAGATCGTCGCATTGTAAGTTTAGCAGTTCCAACTGATACCGGCAAGGAACGTCTTTGACATTAACTGAATATGGGGTAGCAAAAAGTTTAAACATTGGAGAAAGGTTTTCCACATCCTGAAACCTCGATTCGAACTGAAGAAGATTGTTTTGAAGAACTAACACATGTTCTGCAGAGAGAACACTATCAGGATCGCGTACTTCCATTAACTTTGAAAAATGCTCCATATTTCCAACCAGAAATTGTTCTACACACAGAGCTAAAGTGAATAGGTCCTCTAGTACCTAAATCTAGCGTACTCTAAACACCCCTACTACCGTGCGCTCTTGCTGACGTCACACACAAGTAATCCGCATGCACTTGCTCCACGAACGTCATCACAAGACGTAGTTGACTTCCCCTGCTCTAGTGTATTCTAAATACCCCTACTACCGTGTGCTCTTGCTGACGTCACACACAAGGGATTCGCGTGCACTAGCTCCACAAACGTCATCACAAGATGCAGTTGACTTCCACTGGCCTATAGAGTAGGCTATAGTCACCTAGGCCTAACCCTAAAATGCATTACTTTTTATTCTGTCGGTTAAAAATTTATTTAGTCCACTGCCATGGTGTAGGGTACGCATTCACTCCTCTCAAACAGCGGGCGAGGATTCGATTCCTGCTTGGAACAAGTTACCTAGGGAAAGGTTTTCCCTCACCTGTAAGACGAATTTGTGGTAACTGTAGGCCATTGTTGTCCCCCCATATCACCTAGCCGTCATTATCATCTTCATCCCATTAGCGCCTTGTTCTAAGTAACAGTGTGTGAGCGCCTTGCGTGTCTCGTTCAATGTGTTCGTGTTGCCTCGGAGATGGCCGCGGCATTGAGCTGATCACTCAATTCAAATCCATTGACGCTTTCATTTAAATAAATTATAGGATGCGTATATTTATGAGTTACCGAGAAGTAATCTGTATGGAGGTGCTATTGAATTAATATTTACTAACCACTTAGTCTTCATCTGCATTGTTCATCTAAACTGTAGCCTACGTTAAGCTGAAGAGAACTCACCATTCATTGCAATTATTTTTCTTTCTTTATTTCAATCTTCCTTGCTTTCTCACTTATCTATTCTTCCTTCTTTCTTTTTGTTTCTATTTTCTTACAAGACCTTAGCTCTCTCTCTCTCTCTCGTTCTCTCTCTCTCTCTTAAATACAGTTTATTGAACTTTCTAAACTGGAACAATTATTAGTTCCATAATGGTGACGAAGTGTGCTCGTCTTAACAATAAAACAATAAAGTTGTCAAGTCATACACCACAGCCCTCCATCCTGCAGTTTTCATCACCTGTAAATTGACACGAGGTGTTGAAATTATATCCTACAAATGCAGGCTATACCAGTTGTTGTAGTTTCAATTACACAAAAAATAATGCGAGCATTTCAGTAATTGACATGCATTATTGCACAGTCTAATAAGCTTTGACAATCTTTATAACTTGCTTTAATGTACTTCGTGGAAATGCCATTTAATAGCCTAATTATTTTTTTCCTAAGAATTCGTAACAGAAATTACGATTTACAATAAACACTTGTATTGTTGTTGTTGTTCTTCTTCTTCTTATTATTATTATTATTACAATATTATTAATGAATTGTTAGCCTATGTGTATTATAAGAGAAATCTTGCCATACGCCTATATAACTTAGCCTATAAACTCATTGTCAATTCCACCTCTTTCCCAGACTTCTTGCAGAGAACATGCTAAGAGGGATGCATCCAGCTGTGAGTTAGAGGATATTGAGTTGAAACGAACAATTTCCTGATTTAAGTGTGCTTTTACATATTTGTTTTCTTAGCTAGCATTTATCGCTCAAATTTATAAATATTATGACTGTAAGGTAGGTTTAAATGACAGGCTTCTTCTCATGATAATACCTATAATTTATCAATATAAACAGTTAAAATTACGTAATATTAAACTCTTTTCATGCTTGTTCACTTGGACTTTTTAAAAATAGGCTAATATCCTTTGCTACCTTATTTTCATAAGAATACAAACATTTTTCAGATATTCATTTTTGTTTAATGGACTTTAATGCTCTTTACCACAATATATATTATATTTCTCATAGTAGATAGTGCTTTGCATCCCAGAAAAGAATATGAAAATATACAATAGTAAACATAGGCCTAAGCAACAAAATCAGTTTCGTAAAAATTGTACATACTCCCATTTATTTCTAATGTCCCTAGTTTAAATTTCGTACGAATTCATTATTGTTTTCAACACTGCTAAAGATTATATTTATTCTTCTATTGGGACAACATCTTGTTGAGAAGAATGACCAATTCTTTACCATAGTTATCAGTAACATTGTTTACTTTTTGTATATAATGTTACGATGAAGTATGCCAACTCTAGTCCCAGTTCATACGTATTTCTTGAATGTGTCTTAAGGCTGTTGATCAATTACGTTGTATGTCTTCAAAATGGAGATCTTCTTCAACGTCACAGAACATTGTACCAGGAGAATAGAAATTATAGAAAAATAATCAATTAAAAATTGATTATGTTTTAAATTTTCATATCATAACACATGGCCTGAAGATGATTAATTGTTATTCCTCTTAACTTTGTTGCTTCCCTGCTCTTGTATTCGTACCCCGAGGGTATATGAGATATAGGAAGACAAGAGAGAGGTAGGGAGGGGAGAAGTAAATGAGGGGAGAGGTCAGAGGCAGATGATGCTAATAAATATTCAGAAGGGTTACGGTGGTTCGTTGTATGAGGCAAGCTTCATTAGCAGAGACCCTTGCCTGACTGCTTGCTTGCTTACTTGCCTGCTCGGACAACGTCGGGACCTTTTCCCTGCTGTATGCAAGTACAGTCTTCACGTGTCCATCTGCAACAAGCAAGGACAATGCTAATGGCCCAGGACAAGAAACAGAAATCACATCCACCCGATTCCAGAGAGAATCAATCAACTAGATACAGTAGTTGTAAGTTCCATCAAAATTACTCTCTTAGAGGGATGGTTGCTTAATAGGTTTCATTTTTCTTCAGAGAATAAGTTAAGCTACTACGATGTAAAATAGGACTGTCTTGTAATCCACGGTAATGAAGATTAAACCCATTCAATCAACGGCATGTTGACTTCAGTAACATCTTAATACCACTGTTGGGAATTGCACTCAAAGTTTTATTCTTCGACGTTAATGAATTTCATTTTTCTCAGTAACGGTGTATTAGATGTTGTAAATCTTGATAAAATCGAAACTTTAACTTAAGCCTAGGGTTCCATTGTCTGGATCCATTTCACACATCATCATTTATAAATAAAATATAATACATATACAAATACATTAAAACAACGTCATAATCTTTAAAAGAATCACTTGTTATGAATTGGTTGAAAGTACTGTTCTTCTAAGACGGATCCCAGATAATCTGCCGATGTCTGTTCTTCCAAGATGGATCCCAGACAATATGCTGATGCCTGTTTTTCCAAGATGATCCCAGACAATATGCTGATGCTTGTTCTTCTAAGATGGATCGCAGACATGATACCAATGCCTGTTCTAAAATGGATATCAGCCATGATGCAGATGCATCTGCCGAAATGCATCTTAAGTACATACTACACCATAAATCAATTAATTCCGAACCCTGTTATCGTCGAAGTCTGCATATAGGCTACAATGAATCCACAGTGAACATGGTGAATCCACAGTAACACTTTCATATATAACTGTCTTCTATTACTCTTTGACCTTAATTTTAATTAAGTAAGATCGTAGCCTACAGTTGTAGTGAAGTAATGGGTTAATCTACTTAATTTCTGAGATCAAGAATTAAGTATTTTGCTACGACTTGAGGACGAATAAAACATTATAATTTAGCCTCAGATTTTTAATTTTAGTCTATTAAATAAGTATTTTAAAAATTACTTATAGGCCTATGGATATGTCAATGCACTAATAATCTATATTCCCCTAACCTTGTGCAACTGGAATAGTAAACTGTAATCGAAGCCAAATTAATTCGTGGCCCAGTTAGAACCGAAGATCACATTACTTCTCACTGCATGGTGTAATCTGTATAGGGTTACTGCATCAGTGTTGCATGTTTATGTCGATTAGGTATGGATATTATAGTGCATAGCCTATAGCCGCTATAGGACTCTGAACATTGCACAGTCCTCAGTGGGATGCAGGGGGTTGTACAGGCCTAGAATACCGTGAACCAATTATTTTTTCGTGATAATCCAAGCTGTATGTCAGTTTTTTACAGTAATGTTTTGCTTTATAAACCCTTCAATGAGCTCAGTTTAAGGTTGATGCAGTTAATTTCATTTGCACTGCTACTGACGAATGAATTCGTCATCTAAACATATTGTGTAAAAGCAGAGATATAAAATTAATAGATTGTTGTTTTATGAAACATGCGAGATATGGACTCTTTTGTAGGTACTTGGTTTTTATTTTTAAAACTACTTCAAAGTAGTTTATTAGAATAAGATTCAGAAAAGATAACGTAAATTGGGCGAAAATTTTGTAGAGGCCTTTGCCTACTGCTTTCTGCCAACAGGTCATTTTCTTTGAAGATACTTTTTTAGTCTGAACTTGAATGAGTGGTACATTGCTCTTCCTCAACATTGAACTGATGAATCCTGTAAAAAAACATGTCAAGGAAAATCAGCTTATTTAATCTCCAAGATAATTTAAACGGAACTGCATTTATCTACCCATGTCTGTTATTCGATCTTCGCTTTAGGCAGGTGGAATTTACTAAAGATGATGTCTAAATGCAACTAAAATGGTATTCTACATTAAAAATAATAGGCCTTAATTGTAGGAATAATACAAATACAAGGATATTTTAAGTATAGGAATATAGCTGGTATTCGTGTAAACCATAGGAACTTTAATGCTAATGATACGTAATTAACTAAGTTGATTTGATTCTTATTTGTTATCATTATTTCAGAAATATTGTCAGTCATAAGTTATCTTTTCCCTAACGTAAGAACCATGCTGTTCTATTATTTAATTACAAATAGCTGAATGTGATGCGTCTATTTTGACAAGTGATATCGACAATATGACCACCCCCTAAAAGTCCTTGCCAATACAACCCTTGTGCTTTCAGTAGAAATAGACGGGTTAAGTTAAGGACTACTCAGGTTGAGTGTTGGCAACTCAATTATTGATCAAAGATGGCGTCCGTCTGGAACACCCTCTCCCCTTTCTCCTCATCCCATTCTTCCTTGTTGGAATCAGTTGATGACGTAAGTTCCAGGTTTTATAAAGCTGAAATTCTGTAAGCAAAACTTCACCCAGTATCCGGACATCGCACTGAACCATTTGCACCGGATAAGCTAATTAGAGGCCATACATTAGCATATATATACCTACATATCTGTCAACATTACAGTATTAATTTGTCAGTTTAGTAAACAGAGGACTATATTATTATTGTTCAAAATCCACCTACCGCCTATGTTTCCACTACTATGCACTAATAACTTTGCTTTCAAATTGGTTTCAACGGTTTCCTTTAAGGTTAATGGGTAAATATATTACTTTTTGGTTTAATAATACAAGCAATATTTTAAAACCCTAAATCTATACCGTAGAATGCAACTTTCTTCAAATAGATATTAGTAAACTGACAACTTGTCCGCGAATTATCAAGGTGTTTAAATATTTGAACGGAATTATCTGGTAGTCCGAATTTAGTCATTTACAATAGCTTGTTTTGCACTGAATTCTAACGAAAAAAATCTATAAAAGCCAACTCGAGAAAATGTAGGCCCATAAAGGCCAATACGAAACGTATCTAACGACTTCATTAAAATTTTGTATACGAGGTGCTTATGGTAAGAGATAACCTTTATTTGAAACATTTCACAAAAATTATCAGAAAAGTAGTTATAAGTAGGCCTAAGCCATTGTTTGCGTTAGGCTAGAACACTGAATAAGCACTCCTTGCAATGCGGCCTCTTATTCCACGTTAGGCTGTGAAATGAGAAAGTTGCATTGCCCATGTGAGCGTAACTCATAAGTCATAAGATTTTTGCTAAAGTAATACACTTGGAAACAAATTCATTGAAAATCGCAAACTTGTGGTTTAGTTTAGCTGAGGATGATTTGTTACGTTGGGTTTAGGAATTTATGGATGGACATGGCAGTCACCCTTATGAGGGCAGATGAGTTAACGTGAGCTGTTGCACTTTGTCACGTTATGTTAATCAGACATCGTCATGAAAAGCCATACTTTAATCATATCTCCTATGATGATCGCACAACAACGTATAGTTGTAAGATACGCGTTTAGTTATTTATTAAAGAGTCACTAAGCACGCTATTGCCTGCACCGTATAATGACATTCCGTTTATTAAAATCACATCCTCAGTATCCTTTCTCTGGTCATAAAATATACCAAATCATTTTAAAGCTGCTTATATTTTAGTTAACTTCATAGACCAGCTTTTGTTTTTCGTCAATTTATAAAAGCGCGGTAGATTTATGAAGAGGATTGTTTTACAAAAGAGAATGTATGTGCAGGCTTAGAGTATTATGGCCACTAGTAACTGACATAAATAAAATTGTTATGTCTTTGGCATCCTAAATACGAACATAAAAGACAAGGTTAAATTATTTTCGTATGCAAATGGGATTATGCAACCCAATAAAATACAAACACAGTTGTTTACTCGTGGGACCGGTGTAAGATAGTAGATTGTAATCTGTCATATTGTGGATAAACCTCTTTCTTGCATCAACAGTTATCTTAATTAAATTATAATAATCTTATGTTGACTCAAACTTAATCTAATGCTAAGGACAAAATATACATGACATCAATTAAAACTACGATAATGTATTATCTGTTGACTGCGTGACACCCTCAGTTGAATCAGTAATCCGAATAATCGGGCCTGATACAAAAAGACTAGATATTCAAAGAACAGAATGAAACAGTAATTTGTAAATTAAACTGAAAAAAATATGTATAATTATGTATATTTTGTGTAATGTAATTAAAAGATAGGCCCAATAAGTTTTCACGGAGGGATTATCGTTCGAAAGGAAGAGAGTTCAAATCCCGTGTAGGTTATTCAGTATTTTCTCTACTCGCAAAGGCGAATGCAGGATTCGAACTTACGTAACACCTACCCCGAATATTCCCAGTAAATTGTCTATGTTCGTAGGCCCAGGCCTATGTGTTGTTTTGAAGGAGGATGTGTTTCAAGCTGATCATTGATCACTCACCAGGAAGTTATTCCCAGTCCAATCTCACATAGGCCTACTTAAGTGATTAATTGCCCCTTCCTCTTTGGAAATTGTTTTGCAAATCCCAGAGAAAGAGAGAGGGGTAGGTAGGGGGGGGGGGAGAGAGAAAGAAAGAAAAAAAGGAAAAAGGAAAATTGGTCAATAGTTCCCCTGATTGTTAAAAAGTAAAACCAGCAGAAGACCCCATAGATGTAGCCTATTTAGACTACATAGTTCCGACACAAATTTTTAATAGTTGAAGGGAGAAACAACATCAAACTGTAGGCAGTACATAGGTGTGTTAAGTGATCAGAGCGGAATATTTAAAGCGTGGTAAATATTTGGAAAGATCGACCTATTGTAGTGACATGTTCACGAGTAGCCCTTTAAAAAAAGGGTCTGTAGGCAAAGGGTTAGACTTAAACATATATCACATACTAGACCTTACTAACTTAAACCTATATCACACAATGTAAAGGATTAGACCAAAGTTATTAAAAAAGTAGTGAATTGGTTTGACATGATATACTCTACAACGTTAATTACATTTAACTTAATGATTAAACTGATGCCGACGATGACGATGGCTAGTATTATGCTTATGATGACGTTGATGCCTATCATGATAACAAGTGGGTACAAGGGCGAGGACGACTGATAATATTAACAGCTGATTTAATCTTTTTTTTTATATGGAATTGAGAAAAAATATTGTCGTCTCAAAGCCGGCCCATCGATGATGATAAGATCTAGAGTTAAAGAATGAAATAACCTAAGTACTCGTATCTACACAGTAGTCTACTACTAACGCTTTTTGTATTCTAACATGTAGCTTACAAGTCTGTGGCAATCAAGCCAAACATTTTCCGAAATAGAGTATATAAATATTTAATAGCAGATCCTTCCTTATCACGGTTGAGAATCTGTATAGGACATAGTATTTTCTGTCTTGTTATTTCCCTTTGACTGCAAATTGTGTAATAAGGCGGCGGCGGATGTTTTTTTTTTTTTTTAAGTTTACTCCCACGTTAAAAGAATCGTTCCCATATCTAAAGCATCTTGTTTGTGGTGGGAACAGAGTATTGTGTATGTGTGTCAAACCGAAGACTCGTGTCCGATAAGGCAGGTTTGAAAGGTTGTCAATGTTTTGTGTACGGTACAAGCATTTCACAGCAAGAGGTGAATGAATATTGGCTTTTTCGCAGGTTGGAAATGTCCACAATTCTGGAGTGATTGGTTGCCACTATGTGACAAGATAGCAGGTTATTTTCTGACAAGCGAACATGTTATTATCGTGCTCCTCCCCCAAGACAACAGCACAATGTTATACACATACACTTCGATTGTGTGCTCCTCATAGCGTGCCAGACAAAATTACAACTCATCACATGGATTACTTAATGTGATAGTAACCTTTTTATTAACTTATTACGCTAATGCAATTAATCTGTACACGTACGACTCCTACTAGGCTATTTATATTTAATTTCATTTTGGTGGCATTTCTTTTCAGCCTTCTGTAGATTAGATTGTACTACGGACGATGATCATGACTTATGACATAGGCGATGCCGTCAGACATCCTAAACCTGGGATCCTCTGACATACTTTTATCATTTATGTCGAAATGTTTATGGTTAATGGCCCCAACTAATCCTTTGTTTACAAACCCTTTTTGATTGGGCTACTCATGAAAAAGACACGAGGTCGATCTTTCCAAAGATTTAACCTACCATGTCTTAAAAGCACAAAAGGGTGTACTTATGCCATGACATTTCCTCTCTCTACTGTGTGTTGCTCTTCTTTCTGATATTCTATTCATTTCTATTAGAGTCTTTTCATAAATTCTATATCTTAACGATCAAGTTAAATCCTAAACTTCAGTTTCCCATAGGTGAAACCATAAAACATCAAAACAGAAGAATATAAATTCAACATAAAGAAAACATAATACTCGATAGGAAGTAAGGAAAAGTATAGGCCTAGTATAGCAGAAGAAGATCAACTGATCACAGAATTAAAAGAAATTTACCACATCTGTAAAAAAATACGAAATAATCATTTGATTTTAACAAGCAGTATTAAAATTGGGTTTCCTTATAATAATTTCAGCCTCTTTTCGGAGGTATCCTGAGTAAGTAGGGCTTATAAGTGGGGCGGAAAATCTGTGTGTGCTGTTCATACGATCTAACGAGCGGTTATGACGTATTTATGTATAAAGGTTTTGGCGCTTTTAATTTAAGAGAAAAGTACAATTGCGCTTTTCATGAGCACCACTCTCCTTCCAGAGCTGGCAAACATAAGCGCCCAATTGAGGCTGAAAAGATTGCATGACTTAAGTATTCCATATGTATGAATAACAGTATGACGAAAGCGCCAACATCTGAAGCAGAAAACAGATGGAAAACATATAAATGTAAATTTGGCAACAACAACAGTCTAATTCACTGCACTCCTGAATGAAAAACATGAATTTGAGTAGTGCCAAAGTCGTGCCCAAGTCGATTCTCTCTTTTGCCCACTGCCTACTAAGCTCTCCAGGAGCAATTCCGTTTGGCGCTATTGTCGAATTTAGGTGGCAGCTACATTGTGGCTACTTCGGCATTATGGCGCGTTATCATTGGCGCTCTTTATAGCTCTTATGATCAGAAGTTCGGGCAAGTTCAATCCCAGAACTTAACAAGATAATAGCCATCATAACCACAATTATTGATGTTAATAAAATTATAGGTATATTATTGAAGACTATCGGTTACTTTGACATATCCTTTATTTTTGTTATAATTCAAAGTAGTTTCACTGTATGGGCTTCATTGGCACCAATTAATGTTTCAGAAATGTATTTCTATTGATCAAATTTAAAACAATAATTTTTTACAGCTAAACTACGTTGAATAAAACATTTTAAATCTTTAATGTCACTAACGTGTAACCTTGACATTTTCTTTGAAAACAGCGTATTACGAAAAAATCCGCTGCAAGAATTTTACAACTAATTTTTAAAACCTTGTTTCCAAAATAAGCAATTTACTTACACGAATCCACACTTGACTAAAGCATGGAATTTGCCAAAAATTCAGGATGACTATTTAGCCCCAATTTCTGTCCCCACTGTCATCATATCCCGTGTTTTTGATAACTTACTTGTAACGAGCACCCGACTGCTACATCATTTGGGGATCTGAAAATGGCCAGATATCCGGATTTTCATCGAAACTTTCTTGACTGAACCACTGTTCTTATTTATCTGTAGGCTTTGAAATAGAACACATTCTTCCCATTGAAGAGGATTATTTAGATACTGGCCTCCACAATTTTTGCTAATTATTAAAAAGTAATGACAATTTGGTAAAATTTGCACCGTAAAAGTAAGTAATGCCAATTAGCTCTTTTATAAAAAGTCTTAAAGTATTTTTTCATCGAGAGTTTACTGATTCTATAGCAAATAAATAATTTGGAGCTATAATATTTTACAATTATTATCAAAGGTCAATTTTGAATTATGTAATATAATAAAACTTGAATTAAAAATTGACACCAGCAACCATTAGACAGAGACTGCTGCAATAGGTATGTCAAAATTACAGTTATGTCAAAAGATCAGTCTTTAAGAAATTCATCCTCTTCATTCAAGAACATTTCATTTATACTTTTATCCAAGAGCCAATCAGTCATCCATTTCTTGAACTTATTTACTGGAAGCTGAAGTATATCTGTAGGTACCCACTTTAGTATGTTTTCACCAAGACCTATATAAGAGTTCTTACATTTTGAAAATCTGAAAGTAAATCTGTCGATTTTATCTGCTCATTTCGTTTGATACTGGTGTACATTACTGCGCTTCTTAAAGTTTATATTTTCTCTAGACCACACTCGGCACTGTCAATATTCTACCATGTATGAGGTACCTTTTGCAACTTTTTCTAGGACCAAGTCTATAACAATATAATCCTATAACAATAAAGAAAGAACTTGATTATACCCATTAGGAGTTCCGCGTTCACGCTATAGATTAAAAGGGGTTCCGCAGTGGAAAAAGTAAGAATTACCGAGTTAAGGAATCGACCTAATATGGATAGCCTACTGTGAGGAAAATTTTAGTGGGACGTTTGTTTTCTATATACGACAGTCGTAGAATGAGATAAAATATCCACGTTTTTGGAAATAAGCATATCTCTGTTAATTTTACGTTTCTGCTTTTACATAATAATTGAGGATAGCATTTATGTCAGTTGCAGTGAAAAGGTTAAATTAGTATTTTTAGTTTCTTGACATAGGCCTAAGTAAGAGTAATAATTTGTAAAATTTAAAAATAAATCATAAATATGGTTCAAGAGAAAAGAAATAGTGTTAATCTTAGAAAAACCTTAATAATTTATTGTAGGCTAAAAAGTAATCTCATAATTGTGCAAAATTCCTGACATAAATTGACGTGTTTTTCGAAGAGAGTCGTTTAATGCTTTGTGCGATTCCTTGTTTTGAACCATAAATAGTGAAGACGATATAAAATCTTCTTTACGACGTGTTTGAAGTAAATAATTTATACATTGCCGACGATTGGTGTGTGAGCTTAAATCTAAACCTGTATTGAATCACAGCAGCATGTATTATTTAACAGTGTAGGCTAATTAACACATGAATTTTCTACTCGCCTGACAGGTTTTCCTACACTGCCCCCGGCAGTGTTACAAACACACAAGAGCTGATTGAGATTTCCACTTTTCTATAATGCATCTTCCAACACGTCTATGAGAACTTGATGATGCTGCTAGCATGTAACAACACGAGACAGACAATTCAAATATTACG
Organism: Ectobius pallidus; assembly: GCA_964059195.1. Classification (NCBI taxonomy): domain Eukaryota; kingdom Metazoa; phylum Arthropoda; class Insecta; order Blattodea; family Ectobiidae; genus Ectobius; species Ectobius pallidus. The sequence goes on from CAXKWD010000004.1 coordinate 135,908,368, forward strand.
AAGTCTCTGTACTTACACTGTTGCTCTAGTGAGGGTTCTCTCTTGGTGGCAACAAACAAGAGGGGTTATTTTCTTTGTTGATTTTGGTATTAATTTGTTTTGTTATTTTGATTATTTATAGGTGTTATATGGAGTGCCTTTCATTATAAGTACATAACAAAATTGCCCAAACACAATTTTGCATCATTAATTTTAGGACATACAGATTTTATTTTTCTGAATTCACATTAAAATTATTTCAAGTTGTTATTCTAATTGTAATTTTAACCACAGATAGGTCTGTAGGTTGTTTTAACAAGGCCTAAATGCACAACCGTGACTTTTGGGTCACAAATTTTATTTCTATTCACAATCCCAGTATACCACCAGGCGTTCTCAATATGAGATACGAACCCAGTGGCGTTCGTAGTAGGTCCACTAGTAGGACCACTAGTAGGTCACAGTGGAATGATAATTCTTTCACACTTGCCGTGTGTAGGCTAAGATGGACACGTGAAGTCAGTTGGAGAATTTAATGTTTTACCGGCACATTGCCATGATAGCTCAATTGGTTAGAACATCGGCACGGAGAGCCGAAGATCCTGATTCAAATCCCGGCTATGGCATTGAATTTTTCATTCTGACTTCACGTGTCCATCTTAGCCTACACACGGCCAGTGTGAAAGAATTATCATTGCACTACTTTTGTCTATTTGAGAAAAAAAGCTAAAATCAATTTTGACTTCCATCGAGTAGCACAGTTATTTTAAGACACAATTCTAACTTTAATTAAACTAAATCCATCTGAGATATGAAATTATATATATCTTCTTCTTCTTTATTCTTCTTTACCTTAGTTTTACCTCTCCCTTTTAGGATTTAAGTTTCCCAAGCCGCCCGGGCAAAATATAGATATCAAATATGTGAAATAGCTAATTAATAAAGCAAATGGTAGTTTCTGGCTGGAGTGTCTCTTTAAAAATCTGGCATGGGTCTATTAAAAGCAAAAACGTTAGAATTGCAATAACAGTGGTATTACCTCCTAATGACATCGCAACGAAGCGGGTTTTGCAAACTTACTGCGTATTATGATGAAGAGTAACTTCAATTATGCAATCCAGTACGCAATCCATTTGGTAAAGAATCGAAGATAGCTAGTTTGGAAAAACCAGTGAAAATGGATATTATATAGGAAGTGGTGGCATTTTAACTCCATGTTTATTATGAAGTGTTTGACAATGTACTGATGCATTGTACGTGCTCGCAATAATGAGAGATAGTCCCGTACACGGATTATCTATCCTACGTGGAAAACTGTCAGCGACAACACGTACATAACCCAACAACATAGCGCTCGGGGGGACATTAGACAAAAATCCCGTTCCTGTCATGCCAGCGCCGCAAACCCATTGTTTCATTGTTGGTGACTCCCGTCGCCACGGGCCAATAGCTATAATATCTCCCTGAACAAGCTTTGAACGGGAATGACATAATGTCTAAACCCCAAGTGAGCCTATTTAAATGTGGCTTGGAGGATAACGCTGATACTCTTCATATTATAAACACGGAAATACTGTACCACAATCTGCTGATAATAGTTGTCTGCAGTAATTAACATCGCTTTATTACAAGAATCGCTATAATGAAAATAACGATGTAGGTAGGTCATAATATGAAGTAACAGTTGACATTTCTCCATTAATAGCCTATACTCAGCCTAGGGTTACGAGATGGTTATGGTTGGAAAGGAGGACATATGAAACTAAAAAGACAGGGCAAAAGCAAGACATTAAAATTATTGAACGGCTCTGTTTTGGAGACCTACATTTACTCGGCAGTCTCAATTTATATCCATCTGAGCCTATAAGAACATTCTTGTTCGTACTGCCAGCTTGAGATAGGCTACACATTTATTTGATGAGGCTCCATTTAGCAACATAAGACCTATGTCTCAGCTTTGCCAAATAAACATTCGGCTTCCTCATCACAACGCATTAAATAACTCGCAACATAATATGGTACTTAATATTCCATAACATCCTGTCAATTATAGCAAGATGTAAATTATAAGTTTCCTCCGAAGATATTACAACAAAAAGGGGTTAGTACCGGTAATAATAAAAGCGAAATGTGCACAAGTATGTAAAAAGATTACGATTTCTGTGAAATTTTGATTGTGATATGATGCTCAGAGACATCATTTGGTAATTTCTGGAAATAGTAGGTTCCTTTTTCATTTGTTAAAAAAAATGCTTATACAAAAATAAGGACTTTTGCAGGTTTTGAAAAAAAAAAGTAAGGACGCCATGACATCCTTAAAATATAAGGAGATGTCCTGCTAAATAAGGGCATCTCGTAACCATACTTAGGCGTATAATTATGGTTGTTCTGTTTCTATTTTCATTTTAAATTTATGCTATGATTTTTTTTTTTATTGGGAGTGTTTCATTGAAGATTATGCACAGGTAAAGTAAAAGTGAAGTGTTCCTTATACAGGCCGTGGAGGCCCTAAGGGTTCCAGGATGATGAGCCTCCCATATTTTAGACATTCGGCATGTGAAGGTGGTAAACCTGTCACCGGCCGAATTTACCCCGAGGATTGCTCCTGGTTCTCATTTCTGGTAGAGGCTGCGTCGACCTCAGGGCCATGGGTAGGAAGACCTTGCTGGAATAGATTATACAACAATGAAAGGTCTAGAAATCAGAGCAATGCGTTGGTGAATACTGAGAGGAGCGGACAATGTTGAAGTGAAACCAAGCAATGTGAGCAGGTTTAAGTATATACAGTGTTTGTAAAGCTTATTGTAAGGCATGTGGAGAAAATATTGAAAGTGAAAACAGATTTCGGGTTCAGCATAATATCAATAATGCGAAAGGAAGCAAGTCAATGTGACACAATGGTATCAATAAATTGAAATTCATCCCTTATTTCTTATGTGGATTAAAGCGCACTTCTCAACAAGAAAAATCGTAGGCTATGTGAAATACATAACTCCTCTACCTTTAATACATTCCAGTATAGGCCTACTACAGTACACGTCTGTATTGCAGTAGTGCGCATTCAGTTGTCTTAACCTTTTTCAAAGTCGCAAACCTAAAACCCAAGTCTGTGTATCAAATTAGTAGCATACCGATATGAATAATGACTATTCTTCAGAGAATTTATGGAGAAAAATTTTCAAATATAAGTTTCAGCTCTTAGTATTATAGACTAATACTTAATATGCATATTACAACTCACAATTCTTGTAGAAAATATATGCCTAATTAAAAGCATTAAAACCTTATTCGATAAAAAAGAGAAAAATATTCTCTTATGGTCGTAAACATGAAAAGCCACGCTTAGTGTCGCACCCTCGAAGGATGTATAACCCAAATAGATTTTTTAATGCACTCACATAACTTTCTTTACCACCACATTTTCATATAGAATAAGAGGGTATGTTAAAAGGAGTTCTCATTGAATTGCTTCAGCTTGATGCAAATATGTATCATTCACCAGACAAGACTGAGTTTCTTTAAAAGGCGCCTGGCCTATAACTACCCTTCAGAAATTTTACAAAAAAATGTTTTAAATAAAAATTTTAGCGCTTAGTACAAGCATCTCTTGTATAAAATTTAAACAAAATCGCGAAAAGTGTTTCGAAAGAAAAAAAATCTTTATTTAGAGTGACATTGAAAGTCAATGTTCATGTCATATCCATAAAATATACATAACCCAGATAAAAAATGTTTTTATGCAATTTCTTTGTTTTCGATCTATGCTGTTCACAGGAACGCATTTCTGAAAATAGTATTTTTGGACCCAGGGAACCTCAACTCGTGTATTTGCTTGAAATCGCGATATCGAGTTTCGGGTTCGAACACAGTAGCCTAAGTTACTTCCTGTACCTATATTACATAGGCTATATAGTATGGTTAGAGGAAGTAGAATAGGCCTATGTAAATTTGCATAAGTAACTTACATTATAAATTTAGAAATAGTGCATATGTCACACATTTTGAGGATATGATTATATGCATTTTCAAAAGTTTTTAGAGCATGGAATTTCTAACCCTTAATGCCAATATGCTAATCTGGATGTAATATAAGCCTATTTAATATAATTATAAAAGATGACGTGACACTAATGTGAAATTCTTGAGCTAGTTTTCGGTTTAAAAGTTTGCACGGCATGTAATATGAGATTTAGGCACTGTTTTTATAATTTATTAATGGACCATGTTTAAGTCGATCCCTCGCACTTGGAGGCCTGCATAGAGTAGTTTTAAGTTCACTCACTCAGCCATCCGTCCTTAATGAAAAAGAGATGACGGGTTGGGGGGATTGGAAGTGTAATTTCACTAAAAGCTTCACTTATTTTTGTTTCTAGACTTTGGATCTGGTGTTTACGAGTTTCAGGGCGGAAAACAGGAATAGACGGTACAATTTATCTTGTCAACTTGATGCTATGTGATACTATTATGAGAGATTGCATGTAAACGTTCTCCCTCTATAGCACACCACTGAGATTGCTCCCCATGACATTGTTCTTTCCCCCTCTCTCTCTCTCTACACTGTAATAACATAGCGTTTACACGTGATGATTAGTTGACTCTCTTTTAATATTTTCATGCGAGTTTGTTTTAACTAGCTATTAATTAACAACTTCGTATCAGAAGGCTCTGCAGTACTTGCAAAAATAATAATAGCACCTCAACTCATAGGCAGGCTGGACAAGAACTAGTTTATATACAAAATTGTATTTCCTGAGTAATCATCATACTTAAGTAAAAGTAATCGAGTTAATCCCTTGCAACTTTGCGTTTTAAAAATATGTATCATTTGAACATTTCCTTATGATTGGAGCTTTTATTAGGTCTACATTAGGCCTATAGTAATTGCTTTATTATCGTAGTCATAGTGGCATCTAATAGTGCAGGTCCCCATTTCAATCGGTGGGCTCCGTTTCCAGCTATCGTGATCGTCCCCCCTCCCCACCACAAAATAATTTTTGCAGGAATATTTTTTTACAGTTACATAGCAGACTGATTGCAGACAACTGTTTCAAGAGAAATTTTGAATTTAGAAGCATTTTCCACAGTTACATATCCTATACTCCCCTATAGGTATATGTAATATAATAATAACAAACTAATAATAATAATAATAAAGTATTTAAGAATAATGATTAAGATCATTATATGCTCTCTAAATAGGCTACGTTAAATAATCATTTTCTACGCTCGTTGATTACAATGTTTATTACCGCTAACTGACTTTTTCTTGTAAACTCTACGGTGGGGCATAGGGCCTCCAATTGGATGTTTCAGCACCTATATTAATTTTGTTACGCTTATTTTTCAAGAAATAGGACAGAAGGATAGGTGGTAAGCCTCACAAATCCCCCTCCAGAAATTACTTGGACGTGAAAAGGCCGAGGAATTTTGTAATTTAGGCTTGGGGTTCTTTTAAGTACAGTAAATTACGACACGGGACCCCCAGTTTAAAGTCCCTCCCAGAGGACTCCGTGCCCAGGAATTTTACGTCTTCGACCGTGGCCGGGTTTGATGCTGCGACCTGCAGTTTTATAGGCGAGCACGCTACCTCTACACCACCGCGGCTAACATATACAAGTTACTAATGTGTCCTAATTTAGTAGATTGAATTGCTAAGCTTTTTTCCTTAAGCAGCCTTTGTATTTCAAGGAAGCAGAAAATTAAAATAAGTTATTTAAAATAATCTGGTTCGGCCTCGGTCTACTCTAAGATACATGTTGTAGGCCTACATGTAAACCTGATTATTTATTTTTAATTTCATAACATTGTTTATGTAATGCCTCGTTCCATTTAGGTCTACTCGCTTATTAGATAACTTCGGTTTGTGAGCAAACTACTTACGTTACAACTTCTCTGTTCCTACTGTTTAGCTGAACATGGAAAGGAGTAAAGCTTAGGAGAGGATGAAAAGGAATAATTATGCTTAGTTAACCTTGTAAACCATTTCTCACATTTCTGTCTCCCCAATTTTCCAAGACTATCCCCTTTACAAGCTGTCTTCACAGAAATCTCACTTAGAGTGCACACGTAGCGCTTTGCGGCACTAATTGAATGTAATTTGTGTACAAAGTGGTACTACTGGCGTTGTCAACAAGTAGCCACGGCTGTCGAGGCGTTATATCCGTACATTTTGTGAGATAGTCATAATTAAATAGGTAGACAGTGTCGTCCCTTGCCTCCCCATCCCCTCATTCCACCAGACCGTGAATAAAAAAATAGTGGTGCACTCTATCTCCCAGGCGTGGTGCCTCAACACAGGGAAGATGAAAATGAAATGTTTATACCTGCCATGAGATTTTGTGTGTGTGTGTTAGTATAAGCGAATAATTGTCAGAGTCTAAATAGGCCTACCACGAACCTTGTTCTTTTTTTGAAACTAAACTCTGGTGCGCCTGAAGCATCATGTTCAATTTTTACAACTCTTAATGCCTATCATCATTGTACACAGAGCTGCGATGGTTAATGTTAACTTTAAAACATTAACTTCATTTTCTGTGTTGTGACATACCCTGAGTACGTTTCGTTTTAAACACAATTAGCTATTACATTTTATCACGCCTGTTGTGCTGATGTTTAAACGCAACCTAAGCTATAAAATAATCTCTAATTCTTTGGTACTGTGTTCATAAATGAAACATAATAGGCCTACAGTACTGCAGTGTAAAAAAAAGTCTTCCATGCTTCATTAATTAATACTTTCTTTGTGTGTAGTTACGTTAATAACACAAAATATATTATTAGAATAATAGGGCTAATAATTCGTTGTAATCTTAGTTTGCATAAAGTACATATCAAACTGCTTAACATTTTTCAAAGACTACTTGCCACAATGATTATTCCTGTAGTCTTGTCAAAATTCTATTACTTCAAATAAAATTTGAATTCCTTTGTCAATACATTTTTGATTAGTTTTTACATATAGCCTACAAAGTACGCTAATAAAAACTGTATACAGAAGGATACGTTGCTAGTTTAAGAGAAAATTTTAGGATAACATATTTCCGACTGAATGAATAAGAACTGGATTACATTTTTCTCATTATACAAATGCAGTTTAAACATCATTAAATCCATCCAAAAATTTCGCACATTCAACCTTAATCCCTCCATATTGTTTAATGGAAAGTTGAAATCAAATTGGTCTCCTCGGCGAAGTGTGTACATAAAATATTAAAGTGAATATATTAATACTAATGTATTTTCTATTTACAGTAGGTTATTTCTTCGTTTAGACCTACGATATTTCATGTCAGAATGCAGTTAGCCTATTTTGAATTTTTTGTTTATCGTTTTCGATAAGTCTTGCTTTTGAATTAGGCTGAGACAGCTGAATAAGCACTCCCCAATCGATATGTGAAGTGAGAAAATGATATTGTGATATGATAAGTAAAGAAAATTATGTGAGTGCATCGAATCATATTTTTATTTACGTGGATTCTTATCACTATTATCTAGGCCTACTACATAAAAACTAAACATCGTACATAGCCTATCTCATGAACGCAGAGCCGGCCTATCGAAATGTGAAGTGAGAAAATTATATTGTCCACGCTTAAGGTAGAGAACATTATGTGAATGCAATCATGTTTTTATTTACTACTACTAGCAGGTGTCCGCGGCTTCGCCCACGATAATTAAATAAAAAATGAAAAATTAGAGCATAACAATTAAAACGTTATAAGTTAGTCTACTTATTAACACTTACATGCGAATCATTCATAATAGGTTATAAACGATTAATAAATATAAGAAACAGCTAAAAATCCGGCTTTGGAGTGCATTTCACGATTAAAATACGCCGCATGGAAGAAAAAACCTTAGACTTGAGTTCCTTGGCCCAGAGAACCTTTGCAGAGTAAGTTCCGTCCAAATCAAACAATGTTTGCTCATTCTGGCCTACATTCACTATCCTCTCCCGTGTACGTTGAAAATTTCAGATGTTTGGGTGTCTTGTGACATTATAAACAAACGAATCGACCAGGGTGAACTCACAAAATCGAAGCAATCGATAATTCCGTGAGATATGTTGAAAAAATCCCAATGCTTTTATTTCCAACTTATGACAAAAAAAATCAAAGCCTCCTGCAAATGATTTGACAATTTAAATGTTACTGAAAACTACTGATGGTTCGATAGCGCAAAAAAAAAATATATGTTTTCTGCCAGTTTTTCACTCATAACTCGCGAACGAAAGGGAAAATTAAAAATCCTGCTTTGAGGTGCATTCAGCCATCCTTCGGTCCATCTGTTCTTAAAATTTCAGTTCTTTGCGTGCAGTAGATTTTGCTGGGCATCGCGCACAGACAAACAGACAAACACTTCCTATTATTATATAGAGAATTATATAGATATAAAACCAAACTTCATGCATATCTCAAGAACGCACAACCAACACCACCTATTAACAAGGCAATATTCAAGTGATATTAATTGCCACAGCAACTGGGAAAAGAAGAGCATTGAATGACTTAGGCGAAACTCTGTACGCCGGGGTTTTTTGGGCTAGGGAAATCGAATCTGAGGTATTTTGTTTTTCTCCCTCGAGCATCGCACTTTAATCGTGAAATGTACATCGAAACCAGGATTTTAGTTTTTTTAAATTATCAACTGCTTTAATTGTTTATGCATGATTTGTGTAAGGTTCATGAGTCTGTGGCAGCCTACGTTTTAATCGTTTCATTTTGAATCTTTATGGGGTGGGTACCGACTGCGCGCGAAATGGTCAATTTTTTCCCAACTGCGCGCAAGCTACTGAACTGTAAATAGCCCAAATGCGCGCGAGCTACAAAATTGTAAACAGCCCAACTGCGTGCGAGCGGGTATAGACTTGCCACAAATACGTCATATGCTTGCGAATCTTTCTCATCTAAGTAACATTAGTAAATAATGTTAATAATTTGTTTCGAGAATATCTCACAATTTCATTTCGTAATGAGTGTTTGTTATTATTACAAGAAAGGCACATAATTTAATTTAATTTTTTAACTTCTTGGCAAATGCTCTGTTCTAATACGGGTATGCATACATATTTTAACTACTTGACAAATTGCCTTCGGCATGTATGCATAGGTAACTTATTCACAAATGCCCTTCGGCTTGTATATTATAATAGGCCTAATTAATGTAAAGCACAAAATATGCATTGGTATATAACACTATTGTTCGGCGCTCAGTTGAGTCAATGATAACTGTCTCTTCTCACACCACATTGCGTGGTACCTGTCACACTTTTTTCCGCACCACGAACATTCACACGCATTTCCTGGTTGGCTTGTATATTATGGCACTGCATTTTTAACCATATCATACCTATGAGTGGCAAATAGGCCGGCATTCATAGAGAATCCTAAGTCTCCAAAAAATGGGAAGGAAAATGCAGAAAAAATCGCCGCGTGCAGTTGACCTATAACCAAAACTTACCATCGCGCTCAGTTGACCTATACGCAAAACGGACCTCAGCGCGCAGTCGGGCACTTTAGAATAGTTAGAAATTTTTCTTGTGCGCAGTCGGATTTATTTATATTTGTTGCGGAGAAAACAGTATAATTAAGAATAAAATTATGTAATTCGTGCAATTTATGTGAAAACTATGTAAGAGTTAATAAGCATAATGTTATAGTGATTTTTCTGTTAAATTATTTGTTGAATAATCGGGAGCGAAGCCATGGGCACATGATTTTTGAATAAAGGAATGAATTTTATCGATAGCCTCTGCCCAGTATTATCCAATTTCCCAAGCCAGCTGTGTAGGCCTACTGATTTTCAGAAAAGGATATGAGAATTTAAGACAAACAATATGTTTTAACTTATGGAATGTCAGAAATCGGGTAAAAATCCTATCCACCGATAGCTTATTCACTGCTGTAGACTTTTTATTAGTTAAAAAAAAGGATGTTGACAAGAAATAATTGCCTGTAGCCTATAAGCGTATGATTAAGTGGCGGAAATAATAGTAATACTGAGGATAGATCTATATAAAGAAAAGCCATATGCTTATGTGGTAATTACAACAGGACTATATAAACAAAAGACATGCGCTTATGTTGTAATTTCAACTTAGCTTGAGCAAGTTGGTCACTTCTTAAATACTGTAAGCCTGCTGAAAAATTGTAGGGAATTGTTGTACATTAATATATATTTTAAGTAACTTATTCATTATTTGTAGAATTATTGAATTTGATCGGTTCTTTAACAAGAGGTAAATCAGCATGACTGAAATTTAATATAAATAAAATCAGGTAAACTGATATAACAAAGTGACAGTATATTTTTGTTGAATCAATGATAATTGCAATTATGATATGCAGAAAATAAGTTTTACTAATCAGATTAAAATCGACCAGCGTCAGCAGAACTACAGATTTGTGATACCTTGACAATCGCGCACTCACATAAAAATAAAAAATAAAATAAAAAAAACCCATATCAAATCGGCCGGCTCCGGGATTTGATACGGGGACCTCCAGAATACGAGTCCAAGGCGTTACCATTTAGCCAACTCAGTTGGTTTGACAGTGTCGTTTGATAAGCATAAGTGAAGGAATAGTGTTAGGCCTAACTGTCAAATTATACCGGTAGACAAAAATTAAAAAAACATGTTACTTTTAATTAGTCGTTACTCTGGTACCGGTCAACCGATTAGGTCCAAAATTAGTAGACTTCTTGCCATGGACGTTATAAATGCGTATACCAAGTTTCATGAAAATCCGATAAAGCGTATTTGAGTTATGGTGCTTTTAAATAAAAACACTAAATTGGGTTTGACGCCGGTACCGGTGAACCGATTTCGTTCAATAACAACAGGGTTCTTCCCAAGGACATTATAAATGCGTATACCAAGTTTCATGAAAATCCGATAAAGCGTATTTGAGTTATGGCGCGTACAGACACACGGACAGACAGACAGACATTTTTTTCGTCCCCCACACACAACCTCATAAAGTACCATACTGGCACTTAATAACCTAAACAGGGGTGTTTACATTTACAAGTACTTTTACATTTATTGGTCTTACTTATGTTATTTTTGCAATGGTATATTTTTACTATAATCTTTCTAGTGCAGATTTTTTTTTTTAAATCTTATTTTGCAAAAGAGTTAGAATCGGCAGACTTAGGATCGCTCAGATAGTTTAACTAAACGGACGAAAATCACACTATCGTCATCGTCATCGTAAACATCCTCATCATTTTAATTTCCTAACTTAGAAAATGGTTTCATTTTCATTACTTGTAGACCAACTGGAATAGCAGGCTACATTGAGGTACTCACGTGGAAAGTATGTTTTAGCGGAAACGAAGAAACGTTTTTGAGGTTCTGTTCTTATACTTCACACACCTTGTCACATAGAATTTTTCTACGATAGGGAAAGCCTGAAAAACATACATAGCTAAAAACATAGAAAAATACAAACATCTGTTCGACAAGCTAGATGCAAAGTTTGCTAACCTTAAAACGTTACTGTTTTATCTTGGTGTACTGCCTTCTTGATTTCTTGCATGATCACGTTGGCGGTGCTTGGTAACGATCGATTACTTTCGCGTTTCGATTCTCACAAGATGTTAATGCTCATTGTGTGAGTTCTTATTTTCGTTTGTTACTAAATGTTTAGCTGGCGGAACTAGTCGTAAGGTACTTAGATCCTGGACACTGATCTTGGGTTTGATGTAATGGCGCACCTGAGCGGTAAGCAGTGCGGTAAGATAGGTTGGAAGCTTTGGTACTGGAAATTCGTCTTTCCACCATGATAATATGAACGGGAAGCGGATGAAAAACACTATCTTAAAGAAAAATTAATATGAGTATGAGGGTTAATTAGATTAATAGGTTCAGTATGAGTTGTTGCAGAAAATAAGGGCGAGTAATTACTTTTCATAACCTCTTTTAAAAACTAAAGGCTAATAATAATGTAGTAGATTAACTCCATAGATTAGGCCTGTCGTGGAAAATTGGGAGAGACACTGCATAATGAAGAACTTCATAATCTGTAACCCTTCACCGAATAGCTTATAGTAATTGCTGATTTTGGATGAAATGGGCTGGACATGTTGCGCTTATGGAGGAGGAAAGACATATCTAAAAAATAATGATTGGGAGACCTAGATGTAGGTAGGAGGACAATATTAGAACACATTTAAGGGAAGTGGGATTTCCTAGATATGGTTGGGCTGAATGGTGGGCTCATGTAAGCGCGGCAATGAACCTCCGTGTTCCATAAAATAGATAATATTCATTTAGCTTGGCTTAAGAATTATCTGTTGCCATTGAGTAAGCGAAAGGGTTAATGAACAAAGACATTAAACTTAAGACGATATCCTATTCTTAATTATAGCCTAACTGTAGTTGGAATATATTTCTTATTTATTTATGACAGCAAAGAGAACCACTTATGCCTCAACCTTCTCGGTTATTTTTAAAAGGTGCGTGCCGGAGTTTTTCTGTAATTTGTCAACGCTGTCCCTAGAGTACGAGGATAAAGCAAATCATTTAAGATACACCTATAAAAAAAAAAAAGAGCAAGTTTTTCCACAAACAAAGTACAATTAACACGTTTGAAATGTGACTCAGGAGAGATTTAAATAAAAAAAAGCGACCAAGATATAATTGGTCCCATGTGTTCTGGCTAACACGTGATATGGCATGCAACATCTGCTCGTACTGCCTGCTCACGACAATTATTATTAACAATCCTATTTCTAAGCCTATGAGGTAAACACTCTCACGGTTGTTTTAATAAACATACCTGGCATATGTATAGCCTGAAGATCTCTTTTCAAATCAAAAGTGTAGCGAATTCCATTCCGTCCTTTTTTACCTGGTTTTAAATGTACCAGTGATGACCGGAAATTCTTACTCATTCATGACAATTACAGCGGTTGGTGCTGATAGAAGATCTTAATAAAAATTACCACATTGCTATTCTTGGTATAAAAACTATTAAACCTTTATTAATTATTATACCAAATTGCTCGTATGTAGGCTAATATTTGCTCAACAAAATAGTCCAGAAGAACACAAAACATGAGCGATTATTAAAATGAATGAGGAGCATTTATAATCAAAACTAAAATAATTTATATCTCTACACTGTATTTCAAACACTCTAAATAAAAAATAGCCTACAATTTAATTTTCCAAAATGCAACATTCATGCAATAACTACTAATAATGCTACTCTTCACATGACGTTATACATGGAAGTAACTTACAACTGCTAGATATTTTGTGTAAATAATTTATTTAACAGAAAAATAATTAAAACATATTTATTACAATTAACATAGTTTTTACATAAATTGTAGAATTTACATACTTGTATTCTTAATTATACTTATTATAATTATAATTATAATTATAAGTAATTAAAAAACAAAACGAATCTTATGCTGTCATATGGGCATACAAATCCGAAATGAAACGATTAAAAGAACCATAGATTCATGAGCCTTACCCAAATTATGCATAAACAATTTTATTATAACGATTGATAATAAAAAAATTAAAACCCGGTTTCGAGGCGCATTTCACGAACAAAGTGCGCCGCCCGGGAAACAAGACCTCAGATTCGAGTTCCTAGCCCCCCCCCCAAATAAACAAAACCCTAATAGTGAGTTTCGTCCAAATCATTCAATGTTTTCCCATTTGGGAGTGCATACATGATCCTCTTCTGTCCACCTATGTTTTAGAAATCAGATCTCTGCGAGATATCAACCAAAAAAGGCCATCTTGAGTTAATTTCACAATTGAATACTATCTTCCTAATATGAACGTTTTCCACGACAATCGAATTGCTCGTGTGTTTCGTATGGAAGGTATTTCGTCTTTTCTAAAAATTTAATTTTTGGCATTAAAAATAAAAAATTTTGCAAAATCCTTTCTTAGTGCACTTGCACTATGAAACGAAGGTACTGTTAAAATTCCAAATCTCTGCCTTTTATAGTATAGGCCCTACGTTGACTCTCCGTCTGTCAGTCAGTCAGTCAGTCAGTCAGGACAAAGCCGCTTATATAGGTATATAACCTAGAAGTTTTATTGAACGAGCTCAGCAGTACGGTACACATATTTTCAACACCGCAGAATCCAAGGTATCGTTTTATGCTTCATAGGCTATGCATTTCTCTCACGTGAAGAAAATATTAGGAGATAGAATGAGCACTTAAATTGACTAGGATTTCAACTCTTATTAACGCAGGCAGATACTTGTGTATTCATTTGATTAAAACAACAACTGCCTACCATTGGAGGTAGCCAAGTGGACTCAGTACACTCAAGAAATTAAAACTGAAAAAAGAACAAAAGGACAAAAAAGTACGTGGTCTATCAATGAAAAGCATGATTGTGGAGGATTTGACATGATTTGTGAAGGACTGATAGTACAATGTTGTCCCTCAAGGTAGCTGGTAGGTCGAATTCCTTCCTGAAGTCCTAAAAACGATTTTGGGATGTTTCCGAATATTTCCATGGGCACCAATCAGAAGTCCATATACTTTAAGGTCCATCTGACGATATTTTTTTCCTTAAAATATTCTTTGATAGACTGGTAGATGTTAATTTACTCTGTGTGAACTTCTATGCCTGAGGATAACTTTGTTCAAACCTGATGGTAGGGTCAACAATTATTATTATTATTATTAATATTATTCTTATTATTATTATTATTATTGTTACTATTATTAATGTTGTAGTTGCAATCAATCAAGTTTAAAGGCGTTATAACTTTATAACATAGGCTATCTGTGTGTTTTGATAGGTGATTTGCATTAATACTTCACTAGAAAGTCGCTGGAGATCTGACATAGGCTAATATTGATCTTATAAAGCATTGACATATTTGTTACTGTGATGCTGTCACGCATATCAAGTAAATCAGTATTTTTAAAAATATTGACATTAGGTTGTCATTTTTTGGTGCCGGTAAGAACTTATTCTGAACAGGAACAAGTCATTAAAGAACTGATGGATTTTATATAGCTTGGTAGTGCAGTGAGTAGAACACTTACCTTATAACGAGGGACTCTGGTGGGAAATTACTGGTTGAAGTTATAACTTTTATTTATTTATACGAAGTTCCAAATCCAGGCAGTGGCCTGTCATCTCTGGATGAGTGGATTGTCCATTTAAAGGCGTTCGTTCAAACACTCGGTCTACTCATAAATGTCACACAATTTAGTCCTTTGAAATTTTTAATATTTTTCGACATATAATTGTCTTTATAACTTACAAAATAGGCCTACAGTATAATTATTTAGGCCTATGATTTTATAGCTATATTTGTTTTACAGTTTCGTGGGTCGAGGACTATATTTTTATTATTTATAATCTTTCAAATATTAGGTTTGAAATTGAAATTATTATTATTTTAGTTTTTCGAATCGGCCTTTGTTTTATGTATTCGGCAGACAAACTTACTTATAATGTCTGTAAAGTAAATGCTCAATTTTAAAAGAAAAGCAGCAACAATGAATAACTCATCGCCCAGATCTTTGGCCGTAAGCCTAATACTAAAGTTTAGCTCCTAACTTCATGCCGATAACGATAAAATAAAATTCAGCTAACCAACGTGTAAGCAGACAAACTTACTTACAATGTCTGTAAAGTAAATGCTCAGACTGATATACCTGAAAGCAATTTCCGATCAACTGATGTCCTGAAAAACTAAAAAAGCAAATCTTGTACTCAAGTTTTTTTTTTTTTTTTAAATAATAAACTTTTCGTCAAACACTCGTGCTTTCTAAAAATGAAATATGCCTATGCACCATTCAAATGTGTTTGTTATAGACTATCGTGCATGGTTCAAGTGCATGAACGGACGCTTTTTGAGTGGACGAATAACCCTGAAATGGGAGTGTGGATCGAATGTGTTTGTAGAATTAGTCGGAAGTCGGAATTGTTTCGTTTCATTTTTTTCCTCTTCGTTTTGTTTCTCGAATTTGGTTCATTTGCTAATTCCTTTGGTGTTTCTTGCTTTCTTTCTCTTTGATTTAGTATTTCAATAATAGCATAAACACCAGGCCTGTATAGGCCTACTTTTATTTTAGTAACCTATTCCGTAAAATTATTACCTAATATTTGTGCTATGTTGTTTTATAGTAACCATTCATTATTTCAACCCATCTACTCCATAGGCCTACAGGCTACAAGTTATTTCTTTTCTTTTTAATTTACTACATTATTATAATCCAGTCATTGTGTCCAAAAAATTTAGACTTTTATTCATACTTCCACTTTTTATGGTCATTTGGTATTCCTTGACTGGGAGCAGAGGACGAACCTCATTATGTGATTCCCTCAAATAGGAAGTTGGCTACGTTACGACATGCCTGCAGCTGGATAATAAAGCATATTAGGAAAACGTCCGATTAGATTAAATCGTCTTGTGACCAAGAACATGGTTACATTTGCGTGCGGAGCAAGTGAAAAAATGCACCATTCTCCATACATATGCATGAATTCTGTCCTTGCTGTTTTCAGTATCACAGCAGTTTACTGCTTAAATTCTTAAAGTTATGCATGAAATAAGTGCACATTCACAAAAAACGCTGACATGGTGCCCGGCCATATTTACCGTGCTACACGATTTGTCATATGTCGCAACCCTTGACAACCACTCATTATCCTCAATCACAAAATTGCTTTTTAACTTACATGGACAGAACACAAAAAGGTAACTATCAAAATTGTCCTCTACTTTGATACACGTATATTAAAGGATAGCTTGCACGTAATCGGTGCCATGTAAGTCGTGGTTTAATATTCTAAGATAAAGGAAACACCGTAATGTCTGCAAGGGGCTAGAGGTGTTCGGCATTTGTTTCGGATCCGGTTAGAGGCTTTAGAGAATCTTGTATTTAGATTATTATATGAATTGATTCCAAAATCAAAATGCAACCAGAAGTACTAGGTCACTTTAAAAATCGGGGATCAAACCCGCGACCTTCTGGTTTGTAGTTCAGTGCCTCAAGCAGCTCTTCTTCATTACCTTAGTTTAACCACCCCCGTTCTAGGAACCTTTATGCGGACTACGAGCCTTATAGAACCGCGATCTGTTGAAAGGGGACTTACCTTTCGTTCAGACATTTTTTTTTTCAAACATGGAGAGATTCCCCGAATGAGTGATCAGTCAAAAACCGGAGTCACCTTCGAGACAACACGAACATAGGAAGAAACAAGCCAGTCACACCACAGTCATGCCGAACAAGACGAGGATGGGATGAAGATGGTAATGACGGCCAAATGATATCCGGGTACATCAAGGCCTAAAGTAAATCGAAACCTCCCTATATAACATCTCGGCCAGGAATCGAACCCAGACCCTCTGCGACAGAAGAGCGAACGCATCTCCTGTGCCACAGCGACGGATTCAACCAACTCTTATTCTGCTAATTTATTTAATTCACCTACTATTATTGTTCAATGCATACTGAAATGAATCTGAAAGTAGGCTACACGTGTCCTTACTGTAACCAGAGATTAGAGTGCTCACTTTCGATACTTTCATTATTTTGTTTTGATTTTTACAGTGTCATATAAGAACTATTAGGCCTATAATAATTTCAATGTGTTTAGTTCTTTTATTTATCAATCATATATTCCTACTATGCTCGAGGAAATGTTATTATTTTGTATTTGCACCAGTTTTCATTATTGTTTATTTAACGAAACTAGAGTATCAAATTACATGTTTTTGAAAATAATTTATATGTATGGCTATCATAGGTCTATTATTAATATTCGTGAGGCTGTATCGCTGTGGGATTTGCGTGCAATACCGTCTGCACCCGATGAATTGCACTGCAAAACGAAGAGTAATCAGACACCATTAGGTATACATTACCAGAGCAATGTAATTTAATTTCGTTAATATTATAGATATATAAGCATTCATGAGCCACAGATTATTGTCTCTGTTGGACACTACATGAGAATATTATAGGAGAAAAATTCCTCCGGCACTGGGACTTGAACCCAGGACCTTTGGCTATTCGCGCCAATGCTCTACCAACTGAGCTAAGCCGGAGCTCAATTCACAGCGCCAGATGGAACTTCTCTCCTATGACTGATTGCCCTAATGGTCTACCTCACAGACAGACAAGTTATGTCATATGCAGTACTGTGAGGCACACTATGTAGTGATTTTTGTGACCGGGCTCCCACTGTTATTGTACAGTTAACATTCAAGATAGATATATAAGCATTCATGAGCCACAGATTATTGTCTCTGTTGGACACTACATGAGAATATTATAGGAGAAAAATTCCTCTCCTATAATATTCTCATGTAGTGTCCAACAGAGACAATAATCTGTGGCTCATGAATGCTTATATATCTATCTTGAATGTTAACTGTACAATAACAGTGGGAGCCCGGTCACAAAAATCACTACATAGTGTGCCTCACAGTACTGCATATGACATAACTTGTCTGTCTGTGAGGTAGACCATTAGGGCAATCAGTCATAGGAGAGAAGTTCCATCTGGCGCTGTGAATTGAGCTCCGGCTTAGCTCAGTTGGTAGAGCATTGGCGCGAATAGCCAAAGGTCCTGGGTTCAAGTCCCAGTGCCGGAGGAATTTTTCTCCTATAATATTCTCACTTCGTTAATATTAGTTTATTAAAATACGGGTTGCCACGTAGTAGCTTATACTTCTATTCAAAGACTGGTTTGCGAATTATGATGAGGCTCTGATGATAATCATGGAAGTAATAATAATAGTAATCTGTGGAAAAATTGAATTTATTTTCATGTTAACTCATATGGTACCATCCTATAGCCTATGCTATTGTAACCTCTGTACAGTGGGAGCCCGTCAGAAATAACTCTAGCCAGTATATCTCACAATATAGACTAGTTCGGTCGACCATTTACTGTAGGCTTAATCGTAGAAGATAAATTCCACCAGTCTATATGTCATGAACTTTGGCTAGTTCAGTTGGTAGACCATAGCTGAAGCTCTTGTTTTTTAATTCCGGCCTCAAAGGATTGTTCTCCTAATAAAATTGTTCTTAAGAATTATCTACAATAATGTTATATTTCCATCGCCAAACAAATGTTTGCAGGGCATGTGTTCATTTTTCATAAGTAGTCTATAGGCCAACTTCTAGTATTGTCTAAAAATATAAATAATGACTGTACCCTCACCAGAGGATTAAGATGGCCATCGCGTAGGAAGGGAGTTTGAACAGACCACCGTCACCTTCGCGAACAGGTTACATTTTTATTAATTGTGATAAGAGACAGTGAATGGCGTCGGGACGCAGGCGCAGGCGTTTGGATTGTGTAAGCTGCCAATACAAATTAGTCTACCGCTTTCAAACCTCTTGTAATCCCTCAGGTTCTATAGATCGTCTCAACCTTAAAAAACAGTATTGAGTTAAATGTAGTATTTGCATCTCACTTGCACTCGTACGTTCTGCAATTAGCTTCGTCCTTTTCTATCCCGACAATGTTGCCATTTTTCCAAAGTGATAAATGTAATAATGTGATTGCGAGGTCTTATAGAGAATTTTCCGCTCTATCTCATGATGTCAATTGTGAAGTCATAAATAATTAATATGAGGCCTATTTTTCACAATTACGTTAATTTGGCGGAAATCTATATTTTTTCAGATGAATAACTTATCACGTGATAGACAAGAAACCAATAATCGAAACCGACTAAGAATTTTTTCTTGGATTGCCTGATGTTTATAGAAAATACTCTCTTTCCCTTGGCAATAAATTTTACATAAGAAGAAAGCTATATATTTTTTTATGAAGTGCTGCTTGAAAATTTTCGGATGTTAACACAAAAAAGTTAGTAAGCGAGTAACCTACTTTGTTTTTTATTTTACATTGGTGACTAAGCGAGAAGAAATGTTTATAGATGTCTGAGAAAGTATTTAAAACAAACCAGAGCTCTATATCATGTAGCATTAATAAATTATCACAGTTTTCCCGAGCTCGACAATCAGGCAGTCCTGACTCAACGCTGTACAGATTTTGTTTACTCATATGTTTCTCAGATGATCGTATCTTCTTCAGAGCTCAGTGTTATAATGTGATCTGTGTAGTGAAGTTTAACTTATGGTGTGGTTTTTGTGATTTTAAAAATTAAATTTTATATATTTTTTTTTATATTAATTATGAATAGAGAAACTAGAAATCGTAGTGTTTGCAAATTGCGCAGTAAAGAGCGAATTATAGTATTAAATATACTTATTTATTTCTTGAAGAAAATGAACGTTACCCAGCCAATTAAAGAGTCAGCAGAAGCTACACGGTGTTCAGAAAGTGTATTGTATAGAATAAGAAAAGAAAACACGACAGGTCCTTTGAGAAGGAATAATACCACTCCCTGAGGATAGTGAACAGGCCTAAAGGAAGGTAATGTATTTTAACTATTACTTTCCTAATCTAATTATATTCTTTAAAATTTGATTATTATAGCATAATAATTGTAATAATAATTGCAATAACAACAACAATAGTAAATAATATCGAAATGAAATTTAATAATAAATTTAACATTTATAAATTATTAGCTTAAAGGACCCGGCGTCACCTGGTTTTGTATTTTGCTTATACTTCGAAGTCAATTTTAGAGGGAGCCCTCTTAATTTTCAAAATCTAGGCCGTAGAGGAAGAACGACTTATCACACCCAAGGACTTGGGATTTTGCACCCCATTACTTCTAAAGACCATGGATGGTGGGATTGAGATAAGAAGAGACAGAAATTCCTATTAGTCTTGCTTATCTGTGTGTCAAGTCTGGTAAAATGAGCTAAAGAATGTAGATTTAAACTTCATTTAATAGGGATTAAAACATTTAAGTGATTTTTTTCCAAATTTAGTTTTACCTAAATATTTCTCTCGGTTCTATTAGCTCTGTGTAAAGTCTGGTAAAAATTGGTCAGAGAATGTAGATTTAAATAAAATTTATATAATATGGGTTGCTATATTTAAGGAGTGATTTCTTCCAAATTAACTTTGGTTAAAATTTCTCTTGGTTCAATAGGTTCTTTGTATAAAGTCTGATAAAAATTGGTCAAAGGTTGTAGGTATAAATATATATATCACAAAATAGGGGTGAAACATCTAAAATGTGGTTTGTTCTAAAATTAGTTTTCCTACCATTTTCTAGTGATTCTATACGTTCTGTGTATAAAGCCTGTTAAAAACAGGTCAAGAATGTAGATCTAAATTTTGGTGATATAATAGGGGTAGAAACATTTAAGGGGTGGCGTCTTACAAAATTAACTTCGCCTATTTTTTTCTCTTGTTTTTAATAGGGTCTGTGTGTAAAGTTTGGTAAACATCGGTCAAAGAATGTAGACTTGTAAAAAATCACATAGTAGGGAATGAAAATTTCGCAAGGGGTGCTTTTTTCGAGAATGATTGTCTCGTAGAATTTTTACTCGAATCTATAGGGTACGTGTGTAACAGTTTGCAGATATTAGTCAAAGAATGTAGATTTTTGGGCTTATAGAGAACATATTACTCATGGGGGTTGAAAATAAGGGAAGGAGGGTGTACCGTCGTTCTATCTGCAGGGCACGATTTACAGTAATTATTATATACAACAAACAAATTTCGAGGTTTTCACGCCTATCTAAGAGCTTTTCACATCATGTGCCTGGTCTTGTGATGTGAGTAGATCTGGCATCAGTGCGCTGCATAAGACCAATACTGTCTTTTAAGGTTGGGACGGTCTATAGATAAACATAAGACTTAACATCGAATCTAGTAACTTATGTTATAAATAGGCTACACTTTTACAGTCCTGTGTCCACTAAGATTTTGTATAAGCATATTTTAAAGAGCTTTTGTCATGTTAAATATTGTTAGTACTTTCGTGAAGTGCTTATTCCAGTAGCTACAAAATAATTCTGAATTTTAATTAGCTATTTAGTAGTTTATTATTGAATTAAATGTTCACCCGATTGGTACACGAACTACTTGTTTTAGCCTAAGATTACAAGACTTCCATAAATAGGAGTGTTAAAATGGTTTTCGGTTATATTTTAATTATTCAGTGATTTTGTAAGTATTGCATTTCCTTATGATACTTGACCTATTTACTTTGAAAAAATCAGTAATTTATTGAGTTTAAAAATAGAAGGCTGCATAGCAAGGTGAGTTGTGCATTATATCCGGACATGATCATCATTTGAACAATACGATCATTTTTCTTGGGTTAGAAACATTGTATTATGTAGCTGTTATACAACTAGGCCTACATTTGAATTATTTGTGTTGAGAAAGAAGGATGGTTTTAACATAAATAAGGTTAATAAAAATTAAATTTAAAATAATAAGCCAAATTCTTGCAACAATAGGCCTATACAGTACCAGTATTGTGATCAATGAAATATAAATAAAGATAATTATGTAAACATTCCTGGTCACGGTATAAATAAGTTGAACACGATAGTATAACCTTTGGAAATAATTCATAAAAATGGAGAGAGATGGAGGGATTGAAAGAGGCAGAGAAGAAAAAATGAATGAAAAAAATGGGGAAACAACAGAGGCCTTTTTTATTTGTTTTATTTGTTCGTGATATAATAGTTGTAGAAACTTTTAGTTCTATTTTTCTTGGAAAACTGAACGTCTCGCAGAACTTTTCTGATAGATAAAACTCTAAGTAAGCTCCTTGGAAATCAAAAATAATTTATGGGTTCATTCTTTTAAACAAAGCATTGCCGATCACAACAAGGCACTCGTTTGGAATTACACATAAGCGGAAACACATGGAAGCTGATATAAAATGCTATAAAAGAAAATTGGTTTCCCTCAACTAGCGTGCATCTGTCTACAAAAACTTATCTTATAAAAAATACAATTTAAAAGACTCCAGTGATCTTAGGAACATCACAGGTGCAAAGTTACAGTAGACTCTGTGTACTTGTTTGAAAATACATCCCATAGTTAGAGAAGATTATTCCACGTTTCATTATATTATCGCTCCTGTCTTACTATTATTATACCGCGAAGTAATGCGAGAAGGAAATATCTAGTAAACTTTTCTAGATCGCAAACCGTGCCATATTAATGATAGGCTTAACAGGCTCAATTACTAATTTGATAGGGTACTTTTATCTTCAATTACATTGGAATATTGGAACTCTATTACTCCTACTATCCTAAACTATCCTAAACTAACACATTATTTAGACAGTGGACCATTTAGACAAATACAGGAAGTTGACATTGATAACGGTAGATGAAATGAGCGCACGAAGCAAGTGGAAATGAAACATAGAGCATTTTTCCTACATCTAGAATAAGTAAGGAGAAAAAAAAAAAGAAAAAAAAAAGTAAATCTGTGGGCGATTTCTGATAACTCAATATGTTACACAGACCGTTTCTTGTTTCATAATTATTTAACCTTTAGAGTTAGCCAATTACCTCGCTGTTAATCATTATTGCAGAAGAATGAACTTTGATTTAATATATAGAGAAAACTGTACAACCGCATTATATATAGGCTATATATATAAAATGTATATATATATACATATATATAGATACGTACATACATACATACATACATACATACATACATACATACATACATACGACTAGTATTTACAGTTATACACAGATTAGACTGGACAGAGTATACACAAAACTGCAAACCATAACTTCTGGAGTTGACAAAGAACAAATGTTGCAATTATACAGTATCTCCTATGGAACAGTATTTTTAAAATAATAAATGTGTACGGGTTAAAAGTAATCGTTTGTGTTAAAAGTAAAATATTTCCTCTAAAGACGAGGAAAACGGAAATGTGCCTACGATACTTGCAGCACTGAATAAATCTAATAAAATATTGAATGATGTTATTACTTACTGGTGCAATAACATTTCGATAAAGGAATAAATGTTAGTGGTAATCGAAATACGAGAATTCTTGAAGGCTCATTAATTATGTCATTTATTTTGTTTTCTGTTGCCGTAGGCTAAAGGAACGAACGTATCTGAACATTCTAGTAAATAGGCTTCTGTACTATGTTTTCTTCTGTTATAAATTTAGACTCTGGGTGTAAGGCGACAGTTTTCTATTAATAATTTATTTTGTGTTTCCGTGTGAAGTAAAGTGTGCAATTTAATATAGGCCTAAGCTACGTTAAATCATACGAACATTTATGTTATAAATTACCTTACTGGTTATTTGGGCTTATGGGCAACAAGGACCTATATTTATTTTATGCATAATAAATTTCAAAGACTTAGCCTGTGTCTTAATTGCCAATGGTTTGTTACAGTGTATCGCATACTTAAATTCAATAATTGTTGCATAAGGCTGAATGTGTGCAACCTTTACACAGCCTGGCCCCCTTGTTTAAACTTGACGTAAATAATCAAGATGGCCGATATGCGTAACAGCCGGTCGCTTCGTAGATGTCTGAGATTGAATTTTGAGGTTATGCATCCATTCTTATGGTAACTTGTTATGAAACATTCTGGGCTACTTTTGCGGAATTATAAACATTGTTCCTTGTTTGCGGGACATATTTCCATACTTGTACCCATGATTACAGCTTTCTGAAAACAATATAATGAAATACTGAAACTACAATTAGTCTGCAGACGATCCATCGTTGTTTGCCCGCTACACCGATAGATGGCGTTCAGCAGTCCTTTCATAGCCTGAGGCTAGGAACGTCATGAAAAGCGTGACGTATTTGATGACGTTGGACGTACAAACACTGTGTAAACTCGGCAGTTACACACCTATTATTGGTAATGCGGCTTATGCAGAACTTGCACGGTGAACAACCAAACAACCGTTCAACGCAGGTATAAGCAATTAGTAAGGCTGTTAGTATAAGCCAAGCTGACTGCTCCTTTCAACTGAGTACAGAATGTATGATTCCTCTCATTCACAGCTCAATGGCTGAACAATAATTGTGAAAGAAATGTAACTAACAGTCTACCCTTCCCTTCTGAGGGAGCCGAAGCTTCTCATATAGCCTAAAAGTGGGTATAGAAAGTGCTATTCCGTTTATTTCATGAATAGTATCTATACGTTTTTGTGTGCAACAAATACCCTGTACTCTCTGGGGGGAACTCCTGTATGAAAGTCAAGAGGGACTTAAATTTGTATTGTAGTAAGAGATCTATAACATAACTCTGGAGTAAAGAAAAAGAGTAGTCAAGAGCCTAATCTCTTGCACTTATGTTTATAACACACAAGAAAGTAAGAATGGATTCATAATTTCGCATTCGAGTTCTGTGTTTTAGCACTTAGCTTGTCGAAAAAATTAACTGGACTATGTCATTCTCTCGATTTGGATCAATAACACATAAGAACGAATCTGAAGTGAACCAATAATAGTGCTCTATTTCGGTTACGAACGGCATCCTATTTGTCGCTGAGTTGTCACACCTTCCTTTTTCCAAAGAGGCCGTGACACCGGAAGATATGGTCAAAGCCACAGTCAGCCACATCTTAACGTCGTTTCATGCGGGCTGGAATTGCTATGGGGGGACTTATCTCCCCTGTCCTCTTTAGCCTGTATGTGAATTACATGCCCACACCACACCGCCACGTCAACTTGGCGCTTTATGCCGACGACACTGCGCTTTTGGTAACGTCGAAACGGCATGCACTAATCGTCAAGTATCTCGAGACATATCTCAAAGAGCTAGAGATCTGGCTGACAAAGTGGCGAATTTCCATCAACGTCCCTAAGAGCGCAACTTTGCTCTTCACTGGAAGACAAAGAACGGTGCTGCCTACGGCTGTATAATTTTTCGGAGAGCCAATCGAATGGGTCGAAACTGCCAGATATTTGGGGGTAACCCTGGACAAAAGGCAGACCTGGAAACCCCACGTTACCCAGGTTAGACGAACAGCCATGAAACGGCTTGCCATTAACGGCTGCTTAATGGCAGAGGAGGACTTTTACCTTCGAATGGAGCGCTGCTCTATAAGCAACTCATTCGACCTCTGCTCGACTACGCCAGTGTACCTGGAGGTCCGCAGCGCTCATGCATTTCGCAAGACTACAAGTCGTGCAGTCGAAATGTCTTCGCCTCGCTACGGGCGCACCTTGGCACATCAGTAACAGGCAGATCCACGAAAACACCGCCGACATCAGAAACATTGCACAGAGTCTCGACTCCAAGCTTCACGATGCTAGAACCCTTTAGTACGGCAACTTGGAAAGCGCTTGCGCTTCCCAGGGAACGAATAAAAACGTCAACATTTTTAAGGTCTTCAGCCTGAACATACCCCATTTCATACGTATAAGCCTTCAGCTGACACGTATCCCAACTGGTCGGTTCAACTCCAACCAGGCATTGCAGAATGGAGGACCATGACCAAATCCCCTTTGCAAGTTCCAGTCAGGGTTTTCTGTGGTTTTTCAAAGTTGTAAGGTGAATACCGGAACTTTATTAAAAAATGGACACGGCCCGAACCCCAACACTCATTGCAGTTGCCTTGCATAGGTTCAAGTCCTATGCAAAACACCGTTAGCGTAAGCAAATTTAAGTTATAGGATAGGAGCCCGTTTTCATTTCCAGCAATGCATTTCGTATGCAGGTATGGAATCGGAGTCGAGGAATCCCATCGCGGGCGAAGTTAGCTTATTTAGTCTGGTCTGGCCGGAAGGTATAAACAACCTAAATTTAGTGATAAGTAAAACAATGAATTCTCATTTATATTTAGGACCTAAATGCTACAAAAAGTTGCCCGCCCATGGTAGAAACTATACAAAAAAGAAATTTTCAAAGGAAGTGTACAACTAGCTGATAAAAAAATCCCTTTTATTGTTTCGAGGAGTTTCTAAAGATTAGTTCAAAGAACATTGTATTTTAACTTAGTTTTATCTTTTAATGAGTTTAAGACAATGTAGTTTGTACATATCTATTTTGACACTGTTAATGCTAATATCTGTGCCTAACAACAAAGAAATATTATTATTATTATTATTATTATTATTATTATCATCAGATTAAGGTAGGTATCAAACGATAAATATATAAATTAGTTAAGCAGGCAATTAAGAAAATAACGTAAAGTATGCATAATTAATATAAATATTCGTTAATGACCCCCACAACATAAAGGAAATACTGTATGTTTGTTCTTACCTGCATCAAGGAATGCAGCTTACAAATATGCAAAGGCTGGATGCTATAGAGGTGTTGTTGTCGTTGTGATATTTCAAGATTTCTTGTGTAAATAAAGTGAACGAGACCTAATTTACATCTGTTCACGAAACAAATTTTACATTTTACAGCCAATGTATTGTGTGTTTATGCAAACGATTTGATGGCGATCGTATTTCGAATCACAATGAACAACTACATATACTGTGAATGCATTTTAATAGGATGCTCTTAAAACAATTGTTCCCGCTCCCACGGTAGCTCGCAGGCGAAATAGGGAAGACGGGGAAACCTCTCCGGTTTGAAGGATGCAACACTAAGTCAGGTTCAAATATATTTATTGAGCCCCTTGATGAGAAACAAAGAGCACAATGGACAAAAAATGAGAAATAGACCCTTTTTAAACACAAGATGGAATTTTTATATCTTGCTTTACATGAATGAATTCCTCTTCCGAGCGGTGCCGGAGAAATGCTGAAACATTGATGATATCAAGGGGAGGCGACTTAGCAAGCTCCTTCTGGATAATAAGGCATGCTTGCCTTACAAGACTGGTGAATGACTCGGAGGACCAGAGCAATTATTTATAGTCGAGCTTGCTCAAACGACTGAATAAGAATTTCACTTTGCTTGAAATGAATGCGCACTTTCAGCAATTATTTTAAGGTCGGCTTGATGCAACGACCGAGAAGAAGACGAACTTTGATATGTTGCTTCGTCACTGCAACTAATATTAAGCACTCAATTAATATTAACTACACAACAGTACTTACAGTAAATCCTTGTTACTTAATGAGTTGCACATTACAGCCCATTCGGTTTGAACAGGGAAGTGAAAAACTTGGATTCACACGTTTGTAATCGAATCACAAAATAAATGACTTTGATGAAGATATTAATTGCGTCTCTGCAATAACTGGGCTGGGAATACTTCAATTCCCAGCACGACAATAAAACTAGATTCAGTATTCTGAACTGAATGAAACAGCATGGCGAATGCTTCGAATGAGAGTGAATGAAATGTTAAGAAAAGAATGACAGTCGTCACGACATGTGACATAAAAGCAAGAATCCCATTGGCCAAGAAAACAATAAATAAATCAATCTTGAAAATAAATCACATAAGTTACATTAAAATACTAGAACATAAATAAGAGAATTAATTAGCATTACTTTAAAACTGAACTGTTTCCTTAAAAACACAAAATTATGATTAAAATATACTAAAAATAATCAGACTGAAACTTTGGGTTGGAGATTATAGACATGACTATCCAAAAATGAAAGAAGCGACAGTCAATTGTTTTTTCTGATGAGAATTGATGGGAAGATAGAACAAACCAGATAATAAACATATTTAAAATTATATTGAAGACACAAAAAATAAAAGAAACGAAGTCAGTACACTTGTCGCCATAGCAACACGGCGAATGACCTCGCGAAAACAGCTGATGCTTCAAATCCGGCCAGACACGGAATGCTAGACGGAACATCAATTAAATCGCAATTTACTGTCCATTACATGGATTTTGTTAACTTTATCCATTTAGATGTGAAAATATACTTACTTACTAAATGGCAATAGTCAATTCCTAAGCAACCTAAAGAATATTATTATTTTTTTGGAACCCAGAGGTTCATTGCCACGCTTACGTGAGTCCTCCATTCATTCGGATGTTTCAACTTCTATTATAATATTTTGTCGCGCATTATTTTGATGTTTTATGACCATACACTTGGTTTTTATTTATTAGTTTCAACATTCCTGGAGGCATCGAAAAGACTTCTGCATTTCTCCCGATTGTGTTTATGTCATCACTCAACACGCAGACATCATCAGTATAAGTTAAAATCGCGTGATTCCATTTAATTCTTTGCCTACTTTGTTTTCCTGAACTTTCCTAATAGCATATTCCAAATCGAAATTAAAAATGCGTTAATGCTTCTTTTTGCTTCATGCCACGTCTAATTAGAAACCTATCTGATAAAAATTTCCCTACCCTGACTCTGCTATAGGTTTCATTTAGACACATTTTCAGCAGTCCAACTTTTTTTGATATCCCAAACTCAATGATAATAAATATTGTCGTATTAAATGCAACGCATACTATTGAAATTCTCTTGAAAAATATCTGCCACGCTGAGTGGATAATGCATTTAAGGGTAACTTCAGAAGTAGCCTATTCGTTACACTACCTACGAGAATACTTTCACTGCTCTATTAACGAATGCTCACATTCGTGCACATCGGCATAGTATTTTTTATCTTGTAATGATTATCGTGCTCATCGCCACACACCGCATTGGGAGTAGGGGTGGGCATAGAGACTCAAACCTACAGCCTCCTTCACCACGGCTCCAAGGCAGCACCTCTTAGCTGCCGCGGCTAAGGAAACCGGCCGTTGATATCGTAGATAGGTTAAGTCAGGTTATTATTAATGAACTTCATTTTGCAAATGAAGGAAACTTGAAATCAGGTTAGGTTACGTTAGGTTAGGTTAGATTAGGTTGGGTTAGGTTAGGTTAGGTTAATTCAAAGTCTCATTCAATCGCAGACAGATACTTTATGAATGATTTCTAAACAATAGAATTATATTATTAATGTACAAAGTATGCATCTATAATAATAAAAGGAATTGTTTGTCTTTCTGTCTATCTAGCAGTTACTGTGAACTCCATTGCTTCAATACGATAATGTAATTCCAACTTTGTCTTTACGTCCACTCCTACCCCAAGTTCACGAAAGGTGTGTGGCGATGAGCACGATGATATTGCAAGGATAAAAATACTATGCCGATGTGCACGAAAATGCGACTGTGCCGATGTGCACAACCGTTCACAATATCCCTTCCGGCACTTCATGCCCAGGATTTTTAAAACCCGAAAATTATGCTGGGTTGGAACCCGCAAATCTCGGATTCAGATGAAGGCAGCTATCTCTGCTCCACCGACAAATTGCTTAAGATTATTCTATGTTTGTTGCATTAAGGATTTTCAAATCAAATCATTTCAATATTTATAACGAGATAACCTAACGTAACATAACGTCTCCCATTTTTTCGGCAAATGTCGAATTTGGGAAGAAATAGAATAACTGGAGCATCATAACCATTATGTTTCACACAAGGTATTTCGAACAAATCGAAATGACAAATCTGAGAAAATATTATTTAATTATCATCGACTATAGCCTAATCGGCTGACTGACATATATAACAGATCTAGATTTTGATGAGGAAACTTCTTCGTCGGACTGAAATTAATAGAAAAAAAGTCCATTAGCTCCTACCATAACAATTCTTTATTTTGTAGGCCTGTATCTTCACTTGCATGTTTCAGTCTCTACAACTGTGGCATTGCAACTTTCTTCTCTTTTTCCTATTGTAACTGTATCACTGTAATATTTTCTATTCTGCACTGTGTGTCTGGGTTCCATCTTCTTCACCCGTTTCAAAAATGTCTCTCCTCTCTGTTGTTGCAGTGGGCTTCAGTTGCTTCATGGTTTTTCCGTCCCGACTCTTCACCACTCACCTGCAACACTTCAAACACCAATACTACAACCACCGGTAGTTCATGCACCACTAGAACTACCAATACTATCACCAGTAGGTCACCCGCTGATCCCACCACCATCGGCGACAGGCACTTCGCACTTGCGCCGGCCATTTGCACGGTAAAAACAAATTCTTTAGTTAGCTTAGTTTGTGTAGTGTGCGTTGATTTAACAAATTTTGACTTTTACGTACCATTTTTTCAGAACGATACAATTATTGTTATTATTATTATAGACCGAAAATGTTTTAATATCTGATTCTCATATAGACTACAGCTGGAATATAGTTTGAATGAAAAAGCCTAGGGCTACAGCTGCATAATTTGAAAGATACGTTGCATTCATTTATTATTATATTTCACCTTGCCAACTAATGTTTAAAGTTAATGTGGAAAGAAAATTAAGTGACTTTTAAAATTATCATTAACAAATTTATACTCTGTATTATTTATTGATATTAACCAGAACAGATTCCTCTATTTGTCTGATCGCTTTCTTACTACTAAGTATAGTCTTCAGACTATAGTCTGCAGACCTTCTTTGCAGTTAACCGCAAATCATATTAAAAACTGATTGCACTAGCAATAACGGATTTCGAGAAAACTACAAGTTTGGTCTTGTGATTTTTCTTGTATCTCCATCGGCTATACCTTAGGTAGAGTTAGATTTTTCTTCTTTTAGATAAATTTTGCATATTTTCCTCATATTATGTAATTTTTTACTCACTCATAGGAAAGCAAGAATCGTAAAGTTTTGCAGCAATAATGTCACATCAGACTGCCATAAGGCGCAAAATTTGGTGTTTCTAGCTGTTCTATAAGTACGGAAAAACAGGCTGGATAGCCAGTCTAAATCATCCACGACAGTCTAGATCATCATATTGATGTTTACCCACTTCCACATGAGCTATAAACTTGGAATGTGGCATATTTGTAGCTTTTAGCCTATAGACCTACCCTGTGGAAAAATTCCAAAAAAATAATTTTTAAAATTTTTTACCCTCAACATTTTTTTAAAGGTCTTGATTGCCTATTTGTACGCTTTAAGATGTTTTGACAAAAATAAAGAAATAATGTTGACGTGAGGAAATTTGTTGTAAATTCGTTCTGTTAATATTCTAGTTGTCCCACTTATTCCTTCACATATGCTGATCAAACTTTCTCAAGAAACCATGGTCTAAAACTCAATTTTCTTAAATAAGGTCTATTAACTCCGTGTCGAGGTACTAGTGCACGTGGGAGTAATGCACAGCCCGATTAGTGATGAGCAAATGCAAGACCAAGACCAAGGCGGTCTTGGTCTTGGTATTGCACTCTCAGTCTTGGTCTTGGTCTTGCATAGGTAACCCTGGTCTTGGTCTTGGTCTCGGTCTTGCATTAGTGATCTTGGTCTTGGTCTCGGTCTTGCATACTCGGTCTTGGTCTTGTTGCAAGAGTCTTGCAGTTTTCTTTTATGCATCTTACTGTGATCGATGGCGTTTATATTATTTAAAGTTACACCGATTACATGTGTGTTATTGCTTCCAAAAGTAACGAAAGCTAATTGCTTTTAGTTACTTCGACCATGTAAACAGTAATGTGATGTCACACTCTTTGCCGAAATGTCCATGGTGATATAAGCTAGAACAGTAAACTTTGAGTGTAAATTTAAATATTCTCTGTAATCCTATTGCAGAACTTTAAAGCCAAAATCCACTAGAAGGATCCACACTATTTAAGAGTGTAAAATTATGAATATTATATTGTAAAGTTTCAAATTGAGCGGCTACGGAGACAAGAAGTAATATTAACAGGATGCGTATGAAATGTTTAAAAGATTTCCTCATAGGATAGAGGTTCCATCTGACCTGTTTAAAACTGTATAATATAGTAACAAAACATAACGGCATTGAAGCAGATGCTTTAGAAATTGTGCAATCTATAGCAAATCACACAATGTCCATTCGAAACCCAAACCCATAGGCTGCAATAAATATTTCTCTTTCCATATACCCTAGTTCTATTTTATAACACATTGTGAACAGATAATTTCTGCACTTTAAAGATTTCTGCTACCCCCCATAAATTACTTTCTACTTGCTTTCAAGTTTCGGGCCTTCAACTAATTGGGTCATAAGTAATCATAACTATTCTTCATGCAAGAAAATATTTCTAGACCAGGTATTTTCTACTTTTAGTATCTTTTCCCATTCGATATGCATCCTTAATATGAATCAGCAGCAAGAACTTAAACACCGCCACCGTTATGTGTCAGTAACAAAATTGTAGTTGTAAAAAAAGGTTTTCAGTGGATGTTTTACCTGTCATCAACAAAATGTAGGCCTGTATAGCTACAGTACAATCAGATACGTAATTGTAAAGTAATAACTAGCAAATACCCGTCAAATAAGTTCCTGTTTTAATTAATCTACGGTTTAATTGTGTTTTATTGAATAATTATGAAGAATACCGGGCGTATAACCTGATTTTTCAAACTTCACTTTATTTTGAAAGTTTCTGCAAGGACAATGGAATGAGCAGAATAGCTATGTTATATTTTGTTCAAGTAGACAGGAAAGATTCTATATGTGAGAGTAGGCTATGAATATTAATGATAGGTGTAAAAAAGGATTTCATCGTTAATGAAATAGGGTACTGAGCGTGTTAATAGGCGTTTTAAGTTACGGGGGCTACTGTTTAAAGTTTCAAATCCTCAGTCATAGGCCACCCCAAGGCTGAGTGGTTAGACCGCTCGCCCTCCACCGCTGGGACCCGGGATCGGATCTCGATGGATCCATGTGGAATATGTGGTGGACAAAGTGGGGTCGGGGCAGGCTTTCTGGGGTGCTCCGGTTTCCCCTGCCATATATCATTCCATCGTTGCTCCATTCATCATAGTATGTCCATTTGGTTGTAATAAAGAATTATTATAAATCCTCTGTCATAGCTTTCTTTTAACCCAGTGAGAGGTTAGAGAAACTAGTTATTAAATAACTGTATGGCAGAATTTATTTATATTGTACGCAAAATGAAATTTCATATATGGCTTAGGGCCTTTGTTACATTTGTTTGTCTTTCGTAGGTCTACCATAATACTAGAGAACTATTGCAATTAAACATTTTAAAAATGAATATGGAGTGTTTATCGTGAATTTAACTCCCACCAATTGAAGGAACTAGCTGTATGGAATGCCATTCAGGGAAATAGGTCAGATTAATTGTAAGTTTTCATTGCAGTAATTTGTTTTAACGTAATGGTGAGAGAGGTTGTATTCGGATTTCACATGTATTATTCGAATGGTGCGCCCGTTTTTGGATACGGACAGCGTCACGCACCGGGTCTGCTCTCATTGGTTACCGCACATGAGGCAACCTCTACATTATAGGCCTACCTGGCTAGCGACTCTGCTGCGCCTTTTAGTAGCAGTCGCTGGGTCGCTGCATACACAACGGGGCTTTATAAAACTTTTTCAAATACCAAGACTGCAAGAGTCTTGCAGTTAGGTCTTATTCTTGCCAGAGTCTTGCAGGGTTGGTCTTGGTCTTGGTCTCGGTCTTGCATGGTCGATCTTGGTCGTGGTCTTGCTAACGCTGATGCGGTCTTGGTCTTGGTCTCGGTCTTGCATTTTCTGCAAGACCAAGACCAAGACTGCAAGACCAAGACTGGTCTCGCTCATCACTAAGCCCGATTCAGTGGATCTAGCGCGCAAGACAGGTTTGGCGATTAAACCAGCGTGAGTTCTGCGCACATCTTTTGATTGGGATGTGCATCGAACCGAAAGGATAAATTTAAACAGCTGGTTTTCTTTTAAGAAACTTATTACCATCAGTATATTTTTAAGGTTGTTTTAATTAATAATAAACCAAACGTATCAACCTTCCCTCGCACTTTTTTTTCATACTTGGGACTGGACAACATGTAGGTAATCTAAAACCAACATGGTGTGTGGTATGTGACTGTGTTGGTTTTGATGTGGCCATGATTTTAATTTTTCAAATTTTATCACTGAGGATGACCACAAGTTGGTAGAAAAATATTTGATTTTTTTAATTTTAAAACTTTTATATTGGCAAGGCGGAGTTACCGGTTTTTAGACTGAAGTCAATATGGCTCTGTTTTATCAACATTTAACATGTAGGCAAAACACATAGGTGGTTTAAAGGACGTTTCAATCAGCCACAGCCTCGTCATTTTTTTAGCAATAGCGAATTTAGCAGTCAACCTAGTCAAATTTAGCAACATATCACAGTATCGTAAGTATTTAATTAATGATGGCTACTGGTATGCTTGGTGTCTATTTTAAATTAACTATCTCTGGTTAATAGCTCTTGCTCATGGAGAGTTATTCTAATTTCAAGAATTTTCACCCTCAATATGTCAGAATCAACATCATTTCATCATCATTTAATCTATTAGCATTTATCTATTAACAGCTTCTGATCCTAAATAAAGTACACAATAAACTGAGTATGAAACATAGAGGCCTGGATATGGGGAGGAACCACTGAACAACATAACATTGAACGAGTTTGTCATGTCCCCTCTTGCCCGTCTGTTTAGCCATTTGTTTCCCTACAAAATAATAATTATAGGTTAGAGTTAGGTG
The DNA here is from genome assembly GCA_964059195.1 of Ectobius pallidus. Taxonomy (NCBI): domain Eukaryota; kingdom Metazoa; phylum Arthropoda; class Insecta; order Blattodea; family Ectobiidae; genus Ectobius; species Ectobius pallidus. Next base: position 135,943,625 of record CAXKWD010000004.1, read on the forward strand.
GACATCAACTATGGGTTGTCAGTTCACTAACAGACGTAAGCAGGAAGGCCTTGTGTTAAGGCATAGTGTGGTTAGGATGTATTCTTCATTTTCTCAGTTTCATCCTTTACCCTCGTTTGGTTTCTGTCTAGACACTTCCTTTGGTGTACTATTCACAAGTTGTGCTTTTTCAAAGTTCTCTCACGATTAATTTAGCCTCTTTACACTATTATGTTTTGTATATTCCAGTAAATGAATTGCAAATTAAATTTTAACGTAAGACTGGATTTGCAAAGCTACTCTTTTTTTCTTGATTCATGTAGCTGTAAAATGCATTATGCTTAACTTATTGCATTCTTCAGTACCGGTATATTAACTTATTCTTATTGATTATTTATTTATTGTATAAATTTAGTCTCTTATTTCATTAGGCCCTACAAAAACCCCAAATACTATTGAATATATATATTAAAGAAAGTTTTTCATCTTCCTCCATTTAGAGGATCCCAATAGACAAAACATACCTAACAATAGAGGATAAATATGGAAATAAAATAGGCCTCCTTACTAAGAGATACATAGAGGAACATAACAAAGGAACAAATTTTTAACAGGTAGGCCTACATAAAAAACAAAGAAAAAATATGCAGTCAAATCATAGGATATAGTTCTTCTAGATGATGATTTCCCAACACAGCAATAGATCCTCTAATGGCAGCAATGGAGATGTTTGATATAAAATCTTTATGGAAGCCAAAACGTGCGCAAAAGTTCGCTGTTTCGGAATAAGTTGTTTTACGTGCGTATAAATCTAAAGACGTGGGTTTGTTTTGTATTTTTGTCTATCCTTAGAAACAAAAATATGATTTAAGGAGAGCCTTACAAATTTCAGCACTAAAAATTAGGGAAGATTAATATTTTTTTCTCATCAGCCAGTGGGTAATTTGATATGATCAGTGTGCATAATGTCTATAATTATTATTTACTACTTTCGTTAATTCATTACAAGGGTAACCATTTCAAGTGACTCCCAATTAATGAACATGTTGTAACGTAAAGAGAAACGTAAAGGCCTATAATCTATATATATAAAAATGAATGTATGTGTGTGTGTGTGTGTGTGTGTCCTTTATGCATTACTACACCATTCATCCGATCGCCATGAAACTTTGGGAAGTTGTTGGGTACATTCCCGGGAAGGTTTCTGTCATACTACATTTTTAATTTTAGCCTTCGTTCGCGAGTTATGAGTGAAAAACGGCAAGGAAACGTGCATTTTTTACGCTTTCGAAGCATAAGTTTTGAGTTATTAATTTCAGTTGTCAAATCAATTGCAGAAGGCTTTGTCTATTATTGTCATACCTTGGAAATAATATCGTCGCGATCGCTATGGAAGGCAATGCATATATCAGGTTATTATAAAAGCTATAGGCCTAGATGTCGATAAGGTAATGTTAAACATATTTTATTTGACATGGAACATAGTTTACAGAAAATTCGGAAGTTGCTTAGTTCGGGGTCCTGGCTACAACGTTTTTATATGTAATCGTAATTAAAATATCTTATGTAGGGTCGTTAAATCTGCCTGAAATGTAACGGAATTATAAGTCTGGACAAATGAATATAGAAATCACGGCCTCAGTAGGCTTATTCCATTCTTCACCTATATAAATAAAAACTAATGTACTATGTCTGTCTGTCAAATACATTTACGCACTTTTTTTTATCGTGAGTTTAATCGATTTCAATTCTCATAATCTTTCGAATACTGCATTTTTCCATTTATTTTCTAATCGTGAAATTCACTTCAAAGCCGGATTTATAGCTGTTTCATTAATTAGGCCTATCAAATGTTTAGTTTACACCTATGAATGTTTCGCGTGCAAAGTGTTAATAAATATAATACTTTAATTATTTTGCTCTTAATTGATAATCTTTCAATTAATTATCTTGGGAGAAGCCGTGGGGATCTGCTATACGCTATAATAAGCTATAGCCTATCTAGCGTTTTCTGAGGGAATAGTTTGTGTGTGATAAATCGTACTTCCCCATTTCAAATTCTTAATACCTATATAAAGACCTTAAAGACCTAGAGTTTGAAAATCGAAAGTCCTTCATAAGTTATTTTCGCATTAACAAAATACAAAACCCGAGCGACGCCGAGCCTTTTAAGCCTTCGTTCGCGAGTTATGAGTGATAAACGGGCAGAAAACGTGTATTTTTTGCGTTTTCGAAGCATCAGTTCTCAGTAATACATTTCAATGTCAAATGAATTACAGTAAGCTTTGGCTATTTTTGTCATAAAACCATCACGATCGCTTGAATGTTGTAGCTCACGCTGGTCGACTCATTTGTTTATCATGTCAAGGCACGCAGATATATGAAATTTTCAACCAACACCGAAGAGGATTATTATTATTATTATTATTATTATTATTATTATTATTATTATTATTATTATTATTATTATTATTATTATTAATATTATTATTATTAGAGAGATAATCAATATAGGCCTAAATATGGTCAAACGTTGTTCGATTTGGACGAAACTCACTATACAGGGGTTTTCTGGGCCAAGTACCTCGAATCTGAGGTCGCTTTTACCAGGCGACGCTATCTAATCGTGGTACGTAATTTACGTGATTTAGGTGCTAATAAATATAATGATTTAACTACTATGCTCTTAATTTTTAATTTCTGAAATAATTATCGCGGGCGATCGCTTGATTTTGTAGGTCCATCCTTGACGATTCATTTGTTTAGAATATCAAGTCCCGCAGACGTATGAAATTTTCAACCTACACGGAAGAGGGATATTCAATATAGGCCTAAATATGGTCAAACATTGTTCGACTTGGACGAAACTCACTATGCTGGGGTTTTCTGGGCCAGGGAGCTCGAATCTGAGGTCGCTTTTACCAGGCGACACTATCTAATCGTGGTATGTAGTCCACGTGATTTTGGTGTTAATAAATATAATGATTTAACTATTATGCTCTTAATTTTTAATTTTTGAAATAATTATCGCGTGCGAAGCCGCGGGCACACGCTAGTAGAGAATAAATTCAAACGTTACTTTCTTCACTCATGCCCCTTAATCATTCTTAAACAGTCCCCCTTAAACCCCCATTAAATCCCTCCTTAAACAACTAAACATTTCCTTCTCACTGAAATATCAAAGATAGATTTCTAAACTATTAAGTTATTTATTATTATATTTAAAGTACGTGGCCTTACTTTGAAGGTAGCCTATTGCTTCAAATTAAACATAAAGTATCCAGAAATAATATGTAATCCGAGATTACACTGTTTAAAAACTAATTCAAGTATTAGCATTTAAAAGAACCCTATTTTATGCTCCTTTATTCAACAGTTATTTTTTAATTGTTCTAAATCTCATTTGTGGTTTTATTTTTTAGGAAAATTTCGCGACAAAAAAATATGCTATTTATAATTAGACTCGTATTTTTAAGTAAATGGCACCGGCAATGTAAAAATGTTAATTGACCTTAAACTGACGAGATTGCTGTGAAATGTACTGGTTTTCAATATCACTGCCCATCCAATATAAAACAAAAGAATCGTTAGCTCACACTCGAAAGTCTTGCAGATCAACATAATACATTTCTTCTCCCGCTCTATGAAGTTAATTACTTACTACTAACTCTGAAGTGCTTTATTTTATACGCTTGCTGCACATATTTGTATCTTTCATAAGTTTGCAGTTCGATATGCTTGTCAACCCAAACAGCCCAGCTAACAAGATACATGGCAAGTTCGTAAACGATTTCTCAAAGAACACTTTCACGGGACCACTGCATAACTAAGCAGTGCTTTCTAGGTTTACGACTAGGCGCTGTTTAAACAGATATTCATTGTCCCCCAACACTTCATTTTATATTAGTTTCTTTAGTTTAGTAACAACTTTGAATACGTTTAATAAACATAATTTTGTTGTTAAACAATAACCGGCGAGACTAATGCCGACGATTTAAACAATACGCAGAATCATGTGTAGCCTATGGGGCAGCTAAATTATTGTTAAACGATAATTATATTTCTAGTTCGTACTTTAACTTTTGTGTCCGCGTATAAGAAATTGTACGCTTGACTACGTTTTAGTTACCCAGGTAATTTATTTATTTTTCAAACTGCCTCCCTAATGACTCATTATCCACACAGTGAATTAACACAAATACCATAAATAAAACAAGAGAGAACTAACAATACAGTATTAATTAGGCCTAATCTGTAAATGATTATGAAATATTTGGAAAGAATTTTTAGTATCATGCTGACAGTATCATCTCTTAAGGTGGAAAGAAGTCTATATTTTCTTTAAAAAATTTGGGTAGGTATAGTACCATGCGCTCCAATCAAGAGACCATTTACTTCCATTGTGTCCACGTTGTATTTTTTCACAAAATAAGGGATGATCGGTTCATAAATTCCCTTCTTCTTCTTCTTCTTCTTCTTTTGTAGGTGACTCAGTTCCAGTCTGACGGATCTTCTACTCCTGTAGGCCCTGCTGCAAAATTGTTATTAACTGAAATAGTTATTCAAAATCTGCATAAACCAATCCTAGTTTGCATTTATTTAAGTTTCTACAGAAAAGAGAGTAATTTGAATCAGATTTACTAGATCGAAATTGATTAAACACTTTTTTTTACAATTTAAACATTACTTTGTCAAACATTACAATAAATGTATTTAAAGTAACTTAAACATAGCACAGATTTTAATAATAATAACGAGGGAACATACAAAAATTTTGTTTGTCTCCAGTCTATAAATTTCTCGTACTACTTTTCATTTTTAGAAAACAAATTGCTATTCGCATTAAGAACTTCCTCCAGTAATTCGGGAGACGTGGAATATGGTTCCATTTATCTATTTGCTTATTAGGCTAAACAGCTTATTAACTGAAATAATTATTCAAGATCTGCATAAACCAATCGTAGTTTGCATTTATTTAATTCCGTCGTCATGGAATTTGTTCACCATCTGAAGACGACACTTGTAGGCTATGTGTTAATACTTTCGTATCAAAACGTAAGTGCAATCCAGCGTTCCCAAATAAATTAGTTAATATTAATAAGTTTTTATTTAAAGTATTTCAGACTAATCGCAGAAAAACCAACTCTCTAGCGAAAACTTTTAAATACTTGTGCTCAACGAGGCCTATTTTCTATGAGTCAGTGTGTGAAATAATTAAAATCAAACTTACAAGTACATAAAACTGTTTAGCAATCTTTACATATTTCCATTGTTTTGAGAGATTTGAGTAATATAATATAATACAACCCCGTGGAGTAGGCCTACACAGAATTCCATACTATTTGGCCAGTCTATAGCTCAATTAGCAACCAATGCAATATTAAAAAGAAAAATATTTAGACCAAAATGTGACTGAGCAGTAACCCTTCTAGAATGGAATAATAGCCTGGGTCTATTGTATTGCAACAATTCATAACATGGCAAACTATTTGATCAGTTGATTCATCTTATGGGTTTCATTGTTATAGATTATATGCCTAATACCGTAAATATCTGTCTTGATAAGTTAGGATTTTAAAGTAAAAAATTGTATTTAACTTACATAATTCTGCAGTGGCTACACTGTAGATTGTTTGAAGAGAGCAGAATCCTGAAATCTGATAAATTATAACGATTATTAGGAAACTTCTAGACAACTTAACCTGGAGCAAATAGGCTGTTTACATTCAGTATAGACTAGTATATATTTCTAAACTATCCCCGACCACGAGCATGTGCCATTGGGGCGGCGTCTTAATGAAAAAATAAATAAAAAGTGGATACAATGTAACATGTAGGCCTAACATGAATAAACCAGCTTTCAATTTTAAACTAATTCAAGTATGAGATCCTCATTGTTTAACAGTGAAACTCATGGGGTTTCGACTCCATTTTGTCTCTACAGAGTTAAACTGTTAGATTGTTAAGAGGTAAATTTAATAATCATTTTCTGTAAAACGGTATAGTCCTATTTACGTAAACTGATAAGGTGGTACAAAAACTATAGGAGTCCAAGGGTGCCCATATGATATTTTCTAGGGGGAGGCAATTTTTTAAATTAATTTATTTTTTATCGCTTTAACTTTTTGGACCACTTTGTATCATTATAGCCTATTAATAATGTAATAAGTGCAACAATGACGTAGTCAAAAAATAATTTCGGGGAGGGTCGAAAGAGACGGGGGGGTTTGGAGATCCCTCCTAGAAAGGGGGGCCGGGGGTTCACCCCCGTAAAATTTTTAAATATTGAACTAATGAGAATCATACTTTACGCTGTTTTAGCACTGAAAAACTAGTTAGCAAATTTGTTTACTATACTCTCAAGACATGCCAACGTAAACACCTAAGTTGGGGGTCCAAACCCGGAAATTTTTTAAATATTGAGCTAATGAAGATAACATTTTATGCTATTTTAGCACTGAAAAACTGGTTTACCATATTCAAAGACATGCCAAAGTAAACAAGAAATCATTACTTAAATCGGGAGTGTACCCCCGAAAAATTGTTAAATATTGAACTAATGAAAATCACATTTTACGCTTTTTTAGCACTGAAAAACTAGTTAGCAAATTTGTTTACCATACTCTAAGACAGCGTTTCTCAACCTATAGTCCGCGGACCACTGGTGGTCCGCGAAGATGGTGCAGATGGTCCACACACATAATTAAAAAATATAAAGCAAGTGGAAAGCAAAGTAGTAAAACTTTTTCACATATTTCGTTATAATGACCTATAATTAATACCCCAAATATTAAGAATATAGGCCTTCTTTTTAAAAATGGGATGTAAAATTAGGGGTCCGTAAAACTTTTTAGGCCTTTTAGAGGTCCTCGGGTTCAAAAAGGTTGAGAAACGCTGCTCTAAGACATGCCGACGTAAAGAAGAAATCGTTACCTATGTTATTACACTTATTACTACTGTATTTATAAGAAAAGTTAAATAACTCATGGAACAATGGAAATAATAGCCTACTCATTACGTTATGAAAACAAAATAACTGTTATATCATATTTGACACACCAGCAAAACTTCTTTAAAATAATATTTTTTTAAAATAGAAAAATATAATTTTAGGTTTTGATTTTTAGGGGTCCGGACCCCCGGGACCCCCCTTTCCTAATCCACTGTGGATTCTGCTTCCACGTTGTCGATTTAGTAAAACTTCTGCAAACTTTTTATGTCTCTACTGACTTTTATATGATTGTCCTAAAAGAAAAACATCCGACTATAATTATTAGTATACATTTGTTCCTTTCTCTTAAAGCTATGGGGGGGGGGCGCCGGGTGTGGGCGCTCACGCATAGGACCTAATACAATCAGTGAAAGCATAATTTCTCCTACAGTGTAGAAATCTTATGTGAGACACATGCAATTTTTCTACCCAAGCATGGTTTACATTTTTTTTGCTTCTCGTTCCAGTATAGAGTAGCCTAAGTGGACGCCAGCCAGATCTGATCTGAACGGACCTAGGCTTTTAATGTTTTGAAGGAGATACCCTGAAAAAATGTAGACCTACGCGTATATGAAAAATGTTATCAACTGAAGGCCATGAGTAAAATATAGACTGATTTTCAATTAAATTATATTCAAATTAAAAAAAAAGAAGTAGCCCTAGTGCTAAGGGGAGGACGGTGGGAGTTATTTACTACCAACAAACATTTTTTAAAAATGTAGGCTACCTAAATCAGTGGCGTATCTTACACCACCGCAGACCTCGCAACTCGGGGGGGGGGGGGGCGAGGGCTACAAGGGACCCAAACATGGAGGGGATTTTCGGGCGCGTAAATCTGATATGTAGGCTTATCCAGACCTATCGTTATATTTCTTTTGTTCGTCACATTTACTGTTACTGTATCTACTGTTGAAAAATCCTTTTTACAATTAAAATTAATTAAGAACTATTTAAGAAGTGCCATGAGTCAAGTGCTTAGTGTGTTGAGTATTGAATTCGAAATACAGGGGAACTTTAGTTACATACAGTAATTTAATTAGCCTACTTGTCTCTATAAAGGCCACAAGGCAAAAGCAATTGTTCAAGACAATTGATACGATAGTACGTATAAAACTTTAGTAAAGGTTATGGGACATTCATGTCTGTAATTTTTCTGAAAAGAAACGCCGTACCTGTCATTTAATTTTAGTTTTGTTGAGTTGCTAACATTTGCTCTTAGTTTAAAATATATATAGGCCCTATATACGAGGGTCATTCAATAATTAAAGAGACAAATTGGTCTGGGGAAAAGACGGTTGGTATTACAAGTTTGATACATTAAGGATTTTAAGTTGGCATCACTGGGATGAGTTCTAATCAGCTGGTGGATCAACATTGCTCTGTTTATAACCTCAAAATTAAGTTTAACGATGTCGGGTTTCCTTGAAAATTCCACATTGGTTGAACAAATTTCTGTGATTGGTTTTTTTCATTGAAGATGAAAACCCAGTTAATATATACTCTAGAATGACTAAAGTGTATGGTGAAAGCTGTAAATGAACCGTGGAAATTTTTACAGTTCTACAGTGGGTAGAACAGGTCAAAAGTGGTCGAGAATCAGTGACTGACGAACACCGTTCTGGCTGGCCTGTTAAAGTTGGAACTTCCTCACTTGAAACTCGAATTGATTATATTATTCGTGCGGACCGCCGTGTCACAGTGGAAACGATTGCAGAAAAAGTTCAAGTTAGTGTTGGTACAGTTAAAACATTATCAGTAACAAGGTTAAGTACCGCAAAACATGTGCAAGATGGGTCCCAAAGGAGTTGACGCGGCTACACAAGGACAAAAGACCGACAGTGGGCACAGAGCTGAAGGAGCGTTACGAACGAGAAGGTGAGCAATTCCTATAACAAAATTGTAACTTATGATGAAACGTGGATTCACTATTATGAGCCAGAATCCAAAAGGCAAAGCATGGAGTGGAAGCACACTAGCTCAGCTGTCAAGAAAAAATTCCAAACTCAAGCATCAGCAGGAAAAGTCATGTTGACGGTATTTTGGGGCATTGAAGGTGCGGCATATTACGATTATCTAGAGGGACAGCGTACAATAAACAGCCAATACTACTCAGATATGCTTTTGAACAAGGTGAAGCCAGCCACGAGAGAGAAACGTCGTGGATCTCAGAGGAGAGGTGTGATCCTCCAGGAAGACAACACACGTCCTCACGTTGCTCAATTAACCAGTGAAACCATTGATAAAATGGGCTGGGGGGTACTGCCTCATCCCCCTTATAGCCCCGATTTAGCACCCTCTAATTTCCATTTGTTTGGTCCACTGAAGGAGCATGGAAAGAAGTTCCAGGATAACGAGGATGTCAAGAAATTTGTGGGAAATTGGCTCCGACACCAAGACAAAGAGTTCCTTGCAGCCGGTATAAAAAAGCTAGTAACCTGTTGGGACCAGTGCGTAAATGTTGATGGGGATTATGTTGAAAAGTAGGAAAAGTCTTGTTTTGTAAATATAAACGGTTTTTTTTTCTCCAGGTCAGTTAGTCTCTTTAATTATTGAATGGTCCTCGCAGGAAAAATATAATTATTACCGGTACATAATAATTATTAGATTTTAAAACAACCTACTTTCAGTAACATGTATTGAATAAGAATGTTTTCTATGTGCATTAAAAAGTAATTGGAGGCCTAAAATATGTTAGATGGCCCTGATGCAAAAAGTTACACCACTGACCTAAATTTAATGTTATTGCTATTTGTAGTAAAAGATTCTTCTCTTAATTTGGTTTTCATATTGTTATGCAAGAAATTTAAGATTTTCTGTTTCGATTATTCATCATTACAATGTAGGCTGTAACTAGTGATTGCTTGTTCTAGTAATTACTGTACATTTCAAAACCTTAATACAACATGGGGCCGACTTCAGAAGCTTTGAACACATTTCCAGGACAAACATACCCCTAGAAGCGAAGTGATGGCCTCTACCTTGTCGTGAGACAACGCCTCAGGTGCTAATCAGGCGGTCAAACAAAGTGTTACTAGCACCACCATCTCTTGTTTAAACCCAAACCCCTACTCATCTTTACGACGTCTTACCCAAAATGCTCTTAAAAGCTGTTCTACTCCTCTCATTTAGCAGAGAATGGAAACCTGGTTCATATACTTCCAGATTCTGGAAGAAGCGTAGGCCTAAAAGGAAGTTTCTCAAAATGTGTAGTAGTTTGCAATTCGTGTGCGGTACAATCTATTAATCGGATTGCATTAATGTAATGCAGTCTGATAAAAAAAGCTATCTAGCAAATAACTTTAACGAAAACTTGCGCAAGCATGTATTTTTTTAAATTCAGCTTTATTTTTACTTCTTTCAGCATCGAGATCATATCAGGAGTTCCGGTTCTGTGTGTGTACCAGTAGGCCATACAACTATTAAAGCTCAGCTACTTTCTATTGTCAGTGTGTTTTATGACGTCAGCAAATTTCAACTGATGTTAATTTAAATGAATGTGCTACAGGATGAAATGGGTAGGATGACACATGGTAAATAAATAGGCTTTCTAATTTGGTATTTGCCTTTATTATTGAGGAAACCATGAAAAACCCCATGTCACATTGGCCGGCCACGGAATTTGAACCTGGGACCTGAGCAACTATTGTTGAAGCTTTCACTGCCCTGATTGTTTGTTATAACTCATGACAAATATGTCTGCCGGTGTTATATTTACGAATTGCCTTCCTCAACAGTGATGTTATCGTACAATGCAGTATATTCTGCACGAAACATCAGTCGTCTATAACCTGATGAGTTATTGTGACGTGCTGCGGACAGCACCTGACAAGTGTAGGTATAAGTTACTTAACTCATGGAACCAGTAGGCTAACTCCACTTAAGGACTAAAAAATAGGCCAATACTGCAAGTATTTCTAAAACATTGCACATTCCAAAGATTGTACTAACTTCTCCTTTCCTCCTCTCACTCCCTGCAAGGATGCGGACGTAAACAACGGCAGCAACACTCATTGTCCAACGACATAGGCCTACCTAAATATCATGAGTTATATGATGGTTTTCGGGTTATCGGCGTATCAATATTATGAAGCTCGAGCTATTGGCCATCTTAACTCCGTGACCTTCATTAGGAATGTGTGGTTGGAACGAGCTTGTTTAGGCCTACTATAATCCTATGCCTCGTTCCTATAAATATGAACACGCCCATTCCATCCCCACATTCCAGATGAACGCCACGCAGTTAAGATAACCGAAAGCTCGAGCTTCATAATATTAACATGGCTGATAACCCGAAAAACCATCATAAGCCGTGATTTGTTTAATTCGCATGTCTAATATCTAATTGACACAATTTAATATTAAATTAGATGAATACGTTTCTTTCTTTCTTTCTTTCTTTCTTTATCTGAGTTTTACCTCTCCCTTTTAGGATGTAAGCGATCCAAGCCGCCCGGGCCTTATAGGGCGGGAGTAGGATTATCTTTGGATCACATACATAATTTTTTGACCAGACAAGGACATGGAGGGCCTCCCCGGATGAGTGATCAGCCCAATGCCAGGGCCACCTCCGAGACAACACGACCACATAGGACGAGACACACCATTCACACACACACACACACACACACTCATTCCAAACAAGGCAAGGGTGGGGATGAAGATGATAATGATGGCCAGATGATATCCGGGGACCACAAGGGTCTAAAGTTACCCGACACTTGTCTCATACGTGAGGAAAAACCCGGAAAAACCTCACCAGGAATCGAACCCGGGCCGGGCCCGCTGCGTGAGAGTATCGAACGTATCCCCTGAGCCACAGTGGTGGACGATGAATCAGTTGATGATATGAAATTTCTGGATAGCTGAAATGAAAATAGGGAAACTAGCAACTTCGTTCAGTACAATATAGGCCTAATTAGTGTACTGTTTACTTAGAAGTATTACTAAAATCCGCGCGTTATGACCATTAAAAAATTAAAAGCGCGTAAGATCTTAGTCTACATACCTTAATACTAAGAGGTAGGCCTAATTTATTTTCTTTGCTCTATTTATTCAATGCATTTAAATCTTATTTAAGTCAATAATTGACTTAAAAGTTTTAATATAATCGGAAAATAATAGTACGGTATTTCAAGCATTTAAAATAATCGCTACTGTTATTAATTATTTATTTATTTAGACATGCTCCATGAGAAAGCTTCCATAAAGACATTAGTAACAAACAAACTGAGGTAGATACCGTTGAGAGTTCAACATTTCCTGGCTGAAGTGTTAGTGGTTGCTTATTACTTAATTATTGAAATTACGTAATTAAACTTTACGTGCATTTGATGAAATAGACACTACTGTATGTTTATTACGCAACTTTATGACTGCCTACTTCAATGAAAAGAAAATTATGCTCTTTTATGACAGTAAATAATTTAAATAAAGTTCTTTATATTCTTAAACTTTGCGTGCATATGAAATATACACTACAGTATGCTATATTCTTTATAATGCCACTTTATATGTTACTATTTGTGAGAGGACAAAATTGTGCTCTTTTACTACATTAAAATTGTAATATTCTAGTGTATTTGACGTGCAATTTAAATAGATTCTACTGTAAGTTATGTTATGTTGTTTGTTACGCAACTTTATAGGTAACTATTTAGAAATAAGATAAAATTGTGCTCTTCTACGTCTATAAAATAAACCGCAGTGTTTGTGGTTTTTGAGGATCCAGAGAGAGAGGTAGGCTATTATTTACCTGCGCTAAGAACACGAAAGAAGAATATGCTTGATACCATAAATTACAGCAGCTCTTTACAGAAGACTGCAATGTTAGCACAGCCATTAATATTCTGAATTATGCATCTTAATGTGCTAAGTTGAATCACAAAAATTGTTTAAGAGCAAAAATATAACTTAATAAATAAGTTATTTAAATATAAAAAATATATCCAGTGGACTAGTAGCCTACTACGGTAAATTAAGTTGTCATTTACCACTAACTTCTTGTTAATTCGATATTTATAGGTTAATAACTTTAAAATACTCGTATATAGGCCTATTATATCGAAATTGATAAAGCTGAATGTTTCACATAATTATTTTATGATTGTTTATTTCACGGTTATGTTAGTCCGCTATCTGTATTAGAAGTTCAGGACAAATTATGCTATTACTAGTTTGAAATTTTAATTTATAGGCTGTGCTTTATAATTAAGTTGAGTGATCCATATACAGTAGTATATAATATACAGTAGTATATAACAATATAATATAATGAAGTTTTAATTCATGATTTAATTTAGATAAACTTTACAAAGGTTACGTAATATTATTCTTTAAGAAAATAAAAGTTCAATTAGATCTTAAGGATAATATTGAATCGTATTGAATTTCGGATAATGAAAATAACTTAAAACTTCTGAAGGGAAAAAAACAGAAACAATAACAACCCTAATTTAAGCGCTCCATACAAACGTCCGTATCTTGCACAAACAACTTCAACGTGGCAATGCTGCGATCATTATGGGGCAATTCACAATTCTTGATCTATAGAGGAACTATTTTATTTTAAAGTTTCTTATTCCTGTTGTACAGGCTGACTGTTTCATAACTATATGTAACATAATAATTACAAGATTTAAAATGCAAACACTTTACTTCATTACTGCAGAAACATTTCCATACAGAACTGAATATAGTTTATCCATCCTGAACTGGTAGTTGCAACTAACAAAAGATGTGAAAACTTTAATAATGAAACCACGAGCTCCTATTGTTTCTTAAATCAAATGGGATATAAAGAAATAATGGGACTAATGTCAGTCGTCTGTGATTTAACACACAGGCTAATCCATATCTGCGATCACAGTAAATATTTGTTAACATTGCTACTGTTTCAAATAAATGTCGACATCCAAAATGGATTTCTGTTTCCCATTATTTCGTAGACATAACCGTTTAAATATACAGTAGGCTTACTCTAAATACGTAATGAGGGAATTTCAAGAATTTTTCTGTTTCTTTATCAAAATGAAAAAATCCTTACCCTGACCGATATAAAACTGATTTAGGCCTATTGGGTTACATTTTATAAAAAATCAAGATTTCAAAAGTTAGAAGTGCTTTAAAGCTTAATAAGTTATTTTGGTAAAGCTAACATTTCCCTCTCCACACTTAGGTTTTAGAATTCTACACAGCAAGTACGCATTATTAAGCTGTAATCTGGAAAACAGAAAGTGAATATTTATCCTGAAAGTTTTAATGATCTGAAAGAGCAATTCATTTATAATTTCATACTGTGGAGTGGCGTGTACCATGTGCAATGCCGTGCAATCAGAATAATCTTAAAGGGCAATTTCCGCAAGAAATGACGGCAGCCAAGAGACATGTCCATATTACATGAAGCAAATTGTACAGAAGAAACTTCGTTACGCAGAAACTTGTTAGCCGTCAACACACTAAATTTCCTTACTTCTTTTTGGAACTCAAATGTGTATGAATATATGTCTATTCACTACTCCATCGATCCATCGCTTTCATGTTATCGTAAGGAATTTATTAAAAAATTCAAATATTAAAAAACAAACAAAAAACTTTCTTAAAAATGACAGTCTATTGTGACGAATAGAGAAAAATTTCTTATCATGCCAATATTTTTATTACATAGGCCTATATACCTTATTACTTACTTCAAACATTTTACATACTTTAAACATTGTACAAATCTTAGCTAAATAATGAAGCTTGATTGAAAGCTCAATCATATAAGCAAAGCTCGTGTTTTAATAAATATATTTGTTAATATTAGTGAAAAAGAGAGAAATGGCCTATACAAATATGTACAAAAATTAATCAGTGGTGACTTCTCTGTTGTTTTGTATTGTAATAATACTGTAGAGGACGCCGATTCAGTACAGACAGTGATGAAGACTATACAGGAAAGACGAAATTTCAGAGTGCCAAAGTTTGTTTTAATTACTCGTTTTAAAGATTTTAATGTTTCTTTAATTACAGAGACAACAGAAGACAGCACTGATTAAGGCTAATACGTTTACAGATCTACAATATGCGTTGATGTAGTGTAACTTCACCGAAAGGCATTAGACCTACATCTTTATCTTATTTTGTTTCGTAGATAAAATAACTGAAATGTGAAAAATAATTTCATGTTTGTTGTTCGTACTAATTTTAAAGATTCAATTTTTTAAATATTTTCAATGGTCTTATAATTTTATTAACTTATTTCAGCAAAATGTAGACTTTTACACACACTGTTCCTTTTTACATGTGTTATGCCAGCGTTAGACAGTATTGTAGAGTTATTGTTATAAATTTCACGAAGAAAATTAACGTAAAGAATTTCTGGGAAGGAGGTAATAGACCTATGCAATTATGATGCGAGAATTACTTAACTAGTTAGGCCTATCTTCGAAAAACCAACTCGAGTCCATTACACTGTGGCTCAGGATTCCTTTGAGGAAAGTGGACGATGGACACATATGGCTTAAATCATGGCAATTTTTTTACAAAAACATGATGGCTGAAGTGGAGAAGAGAACGCTTTTACCATTGGTAGTAAGTGTGGGCCATGACGACTTTGCACCCTTATCTTATCTTAGTAAACCATATAATATAAACCTTTATCAGAAATAATCTTAATTTTATCTACAAAATGTGCTACGATTGTTTGGTTTTCATTGAGGTAAAGATTCTGTCAAATTATGCTGCTGAAAAACTCTAGTAACGGTTGAGATGTATATAATTCTTTTAACTGCAGTACTTTTATAATTTCATCCCTTAGGATTTTAAAATATTTTTGAAAACTAGTTACATCGTGTTTAGTCAAACATGTGTAAAAATATTAGATTTGTACATAGCTCATTGCAAAGAGGAATGAATCACAGAATATAATTGAAACATCATATCCCAGATTCTATAATATTTTTGTTCAAAATTATGAGTATGAAGACTACAGGGGATCCATCTCCTCAGAAATAAAAGGACTCAGATCAATTAATGGAACACAGAAAATTGCAGAGGGTACAATTCAGTAGTTTTCCGAAGTTACCAAAGCCGTAAGATAGAAATAAGTGCAAATTATATACTTTTAAACATTCATGAATAGAGGACGATTTTGTTTTCTGTTTTCGTAGTTGTTATTGGCTCAGGTAATAAGCTTTATAAGGAATAAGTCGAGTTGTGAGTTGTAACCACCAGATGTTTAATTTCGTCAAAATGTAAAAGTTAAAATCATGCTAATAATATTACATCTTAAAGTTTTTCTTTAATATTTCCTCCATAGGTTTCTCAGTTATATGTCTAGAACATCCGTATTCTAAAAAAATAGCAAAATCCAATGAAATGTGTTCTGACTTTAATAATCTGTTAAATATTTTAACAAAATGAAGTTTCCAGTTCAAAATCACGCCAATTGAATTTTATTTTGGGTTTCGAATTTGAATTTTAAAAAAATGCTAAGTTGGATTCAGTGCTACTCTTCTACTAAGGATAATATCCTCACTTAGTTATTCTGTGGATAATTCTAGGACCGAGTAAAAATTCTGCATATCTTTGTTCTGCAGTGTTCAGTACTTTTTAAAACTGGCTGACAAAACTTGGAGAAGCCAAGAAACAGTGTCACGCTATCCTGTGTGTGTGTGTGTGTAAGCTTCGTTTCACTTCATTTGATGACAAGACGTTTCTAGTCACGAAGATTTAAAAATCTAGTATATCTACAGTCCCTGAGGGGACAAACTTGCCACCCTCGCTTATATGTCCTTCTTCCTTGTACGCAATTTCGTTTACATGCAATAGCAATCCCAGTTTTAATTTTTCAATTAACTTTTTGTTTTGAGTCTTAGGGATGAAATGTAGAAGAAGGGTGTTTTCGGTATTCGTAGATGTTATTAGTTCAGGTAGTAAACTATATAGGGAATAAGTCGAATCGTGAGTTGTTTAATTAAGTCAAAATCTAAAAATAAAACTTAAAATCTGACCAGCATTCATTATATCAGATGTGAGTGGACTCCCAAGTAAATAGAGGTAGAGGAAATTCAAGAAAAATCTACACATGGGAGTTAGTAAAGTTGTTAACATCCAATAGGAGGTGGGTCGGATTGGTTTCCGCATGGTGGGGGAACCTGAATCGTGACGGCGCTGCAGTCCCGATCCACGGGCCTGTATATTGTATTGAATTGTATAAATTAGAACAGGAACAGATGAGCAAAAGATTGGTTGATGAATGTAACAGTTTAAAAAAAGATATTGCCGTTACTGTATCTGAAGAAGTCCAGAATGTGCTCAGTGGCGTATTTTCCAAGGCTCAAATCGAGTTGATTTTAATTAAAAAGGAAGAAGGAATGACGGAATTCCTTTTTTGAAGATGCAAATAACTACAAGACTACAAAAATACTACATATATAACATAAACTGTATTTTAAAATATATTGTAACTTTTTAAAATCTTGCATGGTAATTTACATTGTTGCCTTTACTGTCATTTGGAAATAATGTACAATACAGAATGTTCATACTGTCACTTATACATTGTTTTATTCATACATTGCCTTGGCATCAGGCAACTCAAAGGTAAGAGTATGACAATGTTTCAGATGTAAATACATTTATAATTCAATAGAAGTTAGTTTCAAAACGATCAAGGGCGCCCATATGATATTTTCTAGGGGGAGGGCAAACAAGTGTGACATTGTAAGTTGAAATAAATCATCGATAGTTTGCTTTCGACTTAGTTTCTGATGATGCAGTTTCAATTGACTTCGAAAGTGGTTAAATAAAAAAAAAACATACCCCCAAGAAAAGGGGGCCGGGTATCCACCCCAGGAATATTTTTAGTAATCGAACGAATAAAAGTAATATTTTATGCTATTTTGCCACTGAAAAACTAGTTCGTAATTTTTTTCTTTACTCTAAGACATGCAAACTAAAACAAGAAATCGTTACCTAAGTTAGAACACTTATTAGTATTTATAAGAAAAGTTAAATATCACATGAAATAGTGCAAATAATAGGCCTACCCAATAGGCCTATGTCTTAAAAGAAAGACACCGGGCTACAATTATTAATATATATATATTTTTTCTTTTCCTGAGAGCTAGGGGGCCGAGGTCCTCCCCTCTGCCCCCGGGTATGGGCGCCCATGAAAACGATATCAGTCGAAACTGTAGGCGAAGGACTGCACCGGCTGTAAGTGTGGGACTGCAGCCGCGTCATCACAGCGGGTGAGTGGTGGGGGAGGACCGCAGTCCGACCCACCTCCTATTCTGTATGCCTTGGTTAACATCAACCTCCTTCATCACTCCCCTGTCCCCAGGATCGCTCTTGTATTGGAGGCTGAGCCGACCCCAGGACAGTGTCTCTGAAATGATTCGCCATTACATTTATAGATTTTGTTCAAAAATTTCTAAACGGTAGATTTTTTGTTGATCGTAATCTTAATATTTGGAATAAGATATCTGGAATAAACGAATGCGTGAAAATCTACTAATATGTCCCTCTTTCTTTTTTAGGTAAGTGCAGTGTACAGAATCACACTGGATCCTGAAACCTTTTTCCGAGTAAGTAATCAGAAATAGTCAAAGTTCTTAATTGTACAGCGCATAGTGAATTGTTTTGGTATCATTTTGATGTTAGATTATTGTTTATATTTTCTTTTTCGGTATCATTGTCTATATTTTTCCCAATATAACCAACACTGACCATTGAGAAGTACTGTGTCTCTAAATTATTAATTTTAGCTTTAACTTCCTTTCACTTGCTCTTTTCTACCCGACTCTCTACCGTCCTTCCTTCTTGATTCCTCTGTTGACTCGTACTATAGTTCCTCCTGTATTATCACTCTCCACCTTCAAGTTCTCTTGATTTCCTGCATTTTCTCATTCTCCTTTTCTCTCCTTTTACCATTCATTACTACGTCCTTTCATCTCTATCTCAATTTCAACCGCTCACCACACCTCTTCTGCTTTCTACTTAACTCTGGAGGAAAAGAATGAGACTGGGGAACAAGGAGTACTGACGAGACGATAGGAAGTAGAGATGGGGAATATTTCTTGTAACTGTTACTTTGTAACTGTTACATGTATGTAACGGTAACGACCTGTTACAAAAAATCAAAAGTAACGGTTACCAAAGCTTCCTAGGATATCTTATTTTCGTCTCAACCAAAGGCGGAACCAGAAAATACTGAAAGGAGGGACCGACACAGACGAAAGTTTGCTATTATTTGGAAATCCAAAAAATGGGGGTCCTCCCCCGGGATTTTTTATTAAAAAACGAGGGAAAACAGGTCGCCCCTTTAGCTCTTCCCACTCGAGACATCTAGATATGAATGGTGGAACTACTAGCAGTATTGGAAATTCTGACTCCCCCCCTTCCACCACTTCTTTACCCTTTCCTACTATTCAATCCGTTTTCTCCTTTACCCTACCTATCTATTCCTATCCTTTAAATTTTCGACCCAAGGAGATCCGAACACGGGACCGCTAGCATATTAGCCCTTCATCTTACCCACTACGCCATCGAGCAATCATTACAATGAGAAGCGAAAATTCATCTATTTAAGTTTAGACAACTGCATGAAATGGCGGAGATTGATCATTTCCTATTAATTGCATTTGTGTGAAGTGAAATAAAATCCCTTTAAGCAGGCCTACCGGCTGAGGTAGATTTCGAAGTGCTTTTGGTTTAATTTATTGTCACTGCGCAGTTCTCTTCTTCTTTAGCCTTGGCATGATAAACCCGCAATAATAACTGCAAAAAAAGAGGAAAGAGCACTTTTTTAAAACATTCAAATCTCGCCTTATATGAGAGCTATCGAGAAACTAGGTATTGATTTGTAGAGTACTCATCAAGAGCTTTTCAACGATACCCCACAAGACGTGGTTTCAAAAATTTCGAATTTCCATCCCCCACCCCTACTCGTACCCCTAAAACCCCCGAATCGTTACTGTCACTGTGAACTCCATAGGGAGTACTCTAATTTATTCCAACAAAGTTTCTCTCTATACTTCATAGGGGCCGAGATATAATTTTTTCAAAATTTCAACTCCCACGACCCCCCCTTGGGCCAATTTTGCTCATTAACTATTGGGCCTAGAAATAACATAATACAATTTGGTTCAAATATCTTCAAAATTACGGCCGCTAGCGTGTAAAGATATATAAATATATAAGAATTCTGTATAGTTTCTCCAAATTTCTCAGCAGCTCTCTTTTTTCTCAGGTTTTTTTTTAATACTTTAATTTTTTGTTTTCCTTTTTATTTTATTTATTTACTTATTATTATTGTTATTATTAGTTGCGTTGAGAAATTTGTCGGTGTCGAGCGAATGTAACTGGTCTGGAACAAAGTAACGTGTCGAGAGTTACACCCGTTACATTATTTTCACCTGCTCCAGTTACACGGACCCGTTACTGTTATTTCCACCTGCTCCAGTTACTCTGACCTGTTACTGTTACTCTCGCCTGCTCCAATTACTCGGACCCGTTACTGTTATTTCCACCTGCTCCAGTTACTCTGACCCGTTACTGTTATTTCCACCTGCTCCAGTTACTCTGACCTGTTACTGTTACTCTCGCCTGCTCCAGTTACTCGGACCCGTTACTGTTATTTCCACCTGCTCCAGTTACTCTGACCTGTTACAGTTAATTCTAATATTTCTGTTACAAGTGTTTTATCCGTGACTTTCGCCTCGTTCCGTTACATCAGTTACTTCCAATATTTGAAAAACAAAAATAATTTAAAAAATAAAAATAATAAAAAATTAAAAAAATAAAGTATTAAAAAAACAAAATATAAAAATAAAAATAATAAAAATAATAAAAAATAAAAATAACAAAAAATAAGAATAAAAAATAACAAAATATTAAGATAATAAAAAATAAATTTAAAAAAGTTATTTTCTTAATTGTTAATGGGCGTAAAGAGTTCATGCATAGAATTCATGGTGTCTGATCTCATATATATTTCTTGCTTTACATACCACTTAAAAATTTATCAAAATACGATATTGCCTTTACTGGATAATTTAAACTTAGAATGTGGGTATATAGCATGAAATATGAATTCAATAACTGTAGTAAATTATTCGAAATAATATTGATAACTTTACTACTAATAATAAAATCCCTATAATATAAAGCCACACGACTGACTGACTCACTGACTCACTGACATTAATGTTTGCCCAATTCCAGATGAGCTAGAAACTTGAAATTTGGTACACATATAGCTTTTAGGCTGTAAACCACAGGAAAATTCCAAAAAGTTTTTTTTTTAATTTTTGGCCCTAAAACCCCCGAGGAAGGGCTCGCTCACTCACATTAACGTTTGCCCACTTCCAGATGAGCTAGAAACTTTAAATTTGGTACACATATAGCTTTTAGGCTCTAAACCACAGGAAAATTCCAAAAAGTAATTTTTTTAAATTTTTAGCCCTAAAAACCTCCAAAAAAGGGCTCGCTCACTTCGAGATGAGCTAGGTACTTGAAATTTGGTACACATAAAGCTATTAGGCTGTAAACCACAGGAAAATTCCAAAAAGTGTTTTTTTTTATTTTTAGCTCTAAAAACTCCCGAAAAAGGGCTCGCTCACTGACATTACTGTTTGCCCACTTCCAGAAGAGCTAGAAACTTGAAATTTGGTACACATGTAGCTTTTAGGCTGTAAACCATAGGAAAATTCCAAAAAAGTAATTTTTAAAAATGTTTAGCCCTATAACCCCCGAAAAAGGGCTCGCTCACTGACATTACTGTTTGCCCACTTCCAAATGAGCTAGAAACTTTAAATTTGGTACACATATAGCTTTTAGGCTGTAAACCATAGGAAAATTCCAAAAAGTTTTTTTTTTTTAATTTTTAGCACTATAACCCCCGAAAAAGGGCTCGCTCACTGACATTATAGCTAGAAACTTTAAATTTGGTATACTTATATCTTTTAGGCTGTAAACCACAGGAAAAGTGCAAAGAGTTTATTTTCATGACGATAATCGATGTTTTTTTACATCGATGGAAAACAACTGATGTTTTTGCTACATCGATGTTTCTCCCCGACATGGATGTTTTTGTAACAAAAAGAAGATTAATAGGCTACCTTGGTTCTACGATATAATTTTATTTAAAGGAGCTTAATTTCCCAAAACATTGATTTTTTATATCGATTGTTTTCATGGAAATACTTCTGTTTATTTATGAATTTTGCCTAATTTTCTGATACCATGGCCTTTGTTAAATATACATCGATGTTTTTTGTCTAAATACATCGTTGTTTTCAGGCCGATATTATCGTCATATCGATGGTTATCTCCGATTTTAACCTCGATATTTTAACTATCGATTATCATCCCTAATTGAAAGCTTAATTTTACAACTGTTTTTTATTTCGGGGGGTCCCTCCCTAGAGCCCCAGCCTTGCCTACGTCCATAACCGTTGTGGGGGGAGATAAAGGGCATTCCCCTACAAGTGGGAAGTGATCTGGCTATTAACTACGTAATATACAAGAAAAGTAACAGGTAACGGTTATAAATAACAGTTACTTTCGTGTAACTGTAACAGTACGTAACTGTTCCAAAAAAAGTAACAGATTCCCATCTCTAATAGGAAGCATGAGGATGAGACAGAGTTTTTACATCTTGGATAATTCGTCTTTGTCTAGACTGGTTGTCATAAAACGCAGCATACCCATTCTACATTAGAGTAACTTTAATTTGGTACATAGCCTAGCACATCTATTAAATATCTATACTATATAATTAACATTTTGATTTTAAAATACAAATCTGAATTCACCCGAAATGAGGAACTTACAGGCAATTACAATTTCTCCCCTTGAATCATGGATCATATTCTATATTCTAAAAGATGAACTCATATCTGCCTTTAGGATATTAAAACGTCTAATATTAAAAAAATCATAACACTTTTATTTTATTTTATTTTCTAAATATATTTTATCTTCAAACTAATAGTTTTAAATTATACCTTAATCACTGTGGTCCAGTCTTTAGAATGTGATCTCAACTTCAAGGAAAAATTGTAATTGTCGTCCCATTAGGCCATGTCATGTTTTCATCGGACTCTTTGATCTGTTTTAAAATCAACGTGTTAAGAACGTAAATATCTAATGCGTTATGTACCAAAGTAAAGTTGCTCTTAGGCCTATGTATATCTAGGTAATGAGTGTGGAAGATTACATGAACATCTATCTGTCCGATCACAATCACAGTATTCAAGATTTTGAAGATAGTAGTGGCATTCTGTTCAGTAACTACTATCCTATGTTGCATAGAGAAAATGGGACATTCTTAGGACATTCCTGTAATAAGCACGCAGTTTTTTTTTTTATGGGAAAGTCTTTTTAAAGTTAGTCTGTAGAATCTCATTTGCTAAAATCGCATTCGAAAACGTTACACCTATAATATTGACTTGTAGGATATTACTTGTTAAAATTGCACGTAGCAAAAACGTTACAGTTGTCATCTGTGCCTCTCGCCTACCGTTAGAATTTTGTTATAAATGCTTGTGCGGGAGCAGGTAGTCCGTGTATTTCAATACAAAAGACATCCAGTTCCCTTTCTAGACAGTGCTTGTCCGAGCTCAAATCTGTTCACATCTGCTGTCCATTGTAAATTTAAGAAATGTTTTTGTGCACGCTAGTAGAATCGAGCCTCTCTCTCTTCTGCTACCAGGAATTAGTCACGTGACAGACCGGCAGAGATATAATACGATGTCTGTACATCATTTGCTAAAAGCATGCAACGAAAACGTTACAAAGGGGATCACTTACTACAACCGCATGTAACGTTGCATTTAACGAAGACGTTGAAATCTGTCTGTAGGAGGTCACTTGCTAAATTCGCATCTAACGAAAACGTACGTAGGGGATTACTAATTAAAATAGCATGTAATGTTGCTAGTAACGAAAACATTACATCTTTAAAATCGGTCTCTAGGTGGCACTTGCTAAAACAGTAGGCTATGTAATATGTTACATGTAAAGAAAACATTACATCGTTCTCCGCATTCAAGACACAGGATCCAGAAACAGCTTAAAGAGACTCGGTCAACAAGACAGAAGGATACCAATCCTCGCCCGCTCCATTTGACCACGGCGGAACGTGTCCGACTTCATAGGCAGCGCGCTAGTTTTTAAGACGGAATGCACAAGACGTCATACGTTATATGCTGCGTCCCAGATAGGCCCACAGCCTACCCGACTTTTACTCTCCACTGTATTTGGAAACCTCGTGTCAGTCATAAGTAAGACTTGGACGTTTATGCTCTATCTGAAGTCGAAATAGTCATGAAAATATGCTCTATAATTTGCAGAATTTAAGAAATTTTGATAATTTACTTTCTCTTATTAGCTGAATTGCATTATAAACTACAAAAAATTATATTAGAAGTTGTATAAATTATATTACAAGACTTAAAAAGATAAGATCGATGCAAGAAAAATTTTAGTAAATGAAAAATCAATGAAATAAAACGTCGTTTTATTATTATATAATCAGTTCAGCATATTTTAGGCTTTGTACCTGAGTCCTGTCATTTATTGAATAGTCGGTTCTCAAAACATTCACGTAGCCAAATATGCTTTAGGCTATATGCTTCAATTAACATAGATATGCACAATATTTCAAACCTAAATAGCCTATGCTTTAAAAAATGTGACACACTAATAAAATATGCACAAATATTTTAATTTCAAACAAATATGATGCACGTAAAACTAACCAAATATGCAACAATAGTAAATACCACAAAATTGTAAGAGAGTAGGCCTACATTATTAACAAAAAATCTGATGTGAAAGTCACATAACTTCCTCTGCCCAAATAAAAGTTAGGAGTATTCACATATCCTTGTACAGAAACGCAAGACACAATTTAACGCTAATTATACGATAAATACCTGATAACCTCTTCTTTGAAAATGATGCGACTAATAAAAGTGCAGACTATATAGCAAACAAAAACAAGTGACTGCAGACATTTATTGAAACTTCCGTCTTTAAGAATAATTTCCGAACTTTATCGAATATTTCCCTCCAATATGTCTTTCTCACTTCATTCTTATATAGAATAAGAGGCCGTGAAAGAGCGTGTATTCAATTGTTAACCACACAACACAAACGTTTTACAAACAGTGGGTGAACAGTAGGTGGCTTGTAACTGCCTTCAGAGAATTTTTTCGGAAAAAAGTTTCAAATAAAAGTTTTAGCTCTCACTATATAAGCTACACTTGTGCAAAATTTAAAGAAAATCGTTAGAGCCGTTTTCGAGAAAATCGCGAAAAACGAAAATTTCTTCATGTAAAGTCCCCTTAAAAATAAGAGAAAATAGTCGCCGATCTTATCCTCACATCTTCAGAAGGTACCTGACCCAAATACGAAATTTTGTTTTCATACGATTTTCCGTTTTGGAGCTAGAGTGTTCACAGACAGACAGACAGACAGACGGACAGACAGACAGACAGACAGACACACAGACATGTTTCCAAAAATAGTATTTTTGGATTCAGGGGGCCTTGAAACGTGTATATATGCTAAAGACTCAACTTCGAATTTTGGGGTCGAAAACAATACTTCCTCTACCTATAGTACCTATGGTACGGGCAGAGGAAGTAATATAATTTTTCTTAAACTTCCGGGCCCTAGTCATAATAAGATTTTTTACACCAAGTAGCTTACCACATTAAAGTCAAGCCCTTATATTAACTTTCGTCGATAAGTATGGGACGAGTGATAGCTTGTGTTGCTAGCACCTGGTTGTGTTTCCTGTAATAGAAGTATGGGGCGGGGTTGAAACATCCGATATTTGCCTAGGTCCCTCTGGGTTTTGTGAATTTATTATATTCAACATCCAATACGTTTACAATCCATTCATACTGCATCATTACGGTTCAAATAGGTTATACTGTATAACACCATATGGCCTAAATGATATTGATCAAACAATATTTTGGAATTGATTTGGCATTCCATTTCTACACATTTTGATTCTCAGTGTCACTAAATAAAGTTTATATAGGTTAAATGCTTAATCCAATAAAAATTACACCATAAAGTAATAAAGTCGAAAAATATAGCCTACTTATGGATTGGTAAATTCGATCTTCAAAGGTGTTCATTTTTAAATGTTAAATTTATTTGTTATTCTAAACTTGCTAAATTTTTAAAATCATATTAGTTGTACCATTGAGCTCCATCCATTAAATAATTATATTATACCTTAATCTCAACCTTTTTTATTTATTTAGCCTAGGCTTTTCAGGATAGTCAAAAGACGGTGTAAACTAACATGTAGGCTAACTGCTAATAGGCTACACACCCCATAAAAAATTTAAAAACAAAATACCACAAAATTGCATTTTTGTGTATCGTAATATATTTTACGTAATTAAAACTTATGAATAAGTAATCCAAGTTGTTTAAATGATCTTGACCTGTAGTTTTTAATAATATTTTCACAAGATGGGAATTAAGCCTATTACGATTTAAATGCTGTGATAACATAAAGATGCTATCAGTCTTTGCGAGCACTTTAACAATAAGATTAAATTCACAACGTACTATCACATTCACTGGAAAATACAAAGTAAAAGGTAAAATCTCCTGTTCAATGAGTTAGTTAAAAATAAGCTTACACTAAAACTATCAAGAATTGTAACAATCGCAGTTCATAATGCATACAAGGAACTAGAAAATGAAATTAGGTTTAATTGTGCGAGCTTAAAAGAAATTAAGTCTCCATAATTTATGTTACGTTAAATAGTTTTAAGAGAGATTTGGTGTTCACGTCAAAATGAAAATTATTCATCATTTCAGTAATAGTTACTGTAATATAGAAACTGATATAGCGTACTTGAGCAGACATGAAGACGTAGATACTGAGAAGAGGTGTATTTATGAATGATTGCCAGATATTCCAGTCTTCAATTCATCGCAGAGATCGTTTTCATTTTGGAGCAAGAAGGTCTCGTTTCTGTGTTAAAAGATATGATATGCTACGTTAGGACTTTTTACATTATATTGGACGCTTGTTTTTGTAGGTAATCAGTAGTGAAAATTATAATTTTAGTATTCAACATTCAAGATGTTAAAACCCACTAGTAAATACAACTAGTAAATACAACAAATACTTCAACTAATTTACTTTTATTTCATTTTACTTGTCATCATGGCGTCATAACTTAAGTTAGTTTTCAATATCTTGACATTGTATGCTAAAAGACACTGTTTTTCACTACAAATTATCTACAGCAGGCCTAATATAAAATGTTCCCAACTTAACATGTAATATAAATAAGATTGAACGAACATTTTATTAGGCCTATATGTAATTAATAATACTTGGGTTGGCCTATAAAGGTATAATGTGGTGAATAAAAACTTTGTTCTTTTTGCACATTATAACATTTTAACGTAGTTCTATTGACTATTCATTTGCCTAACGTGGTTATTTGTGAAAATAGAGTTAGTTACCTTTTTACGTAATATGGAGAACCGTGGGATGAAGTTTTGCTGTGGATAACCTATTTTGACCCAAAATATAGCTTGAGTGTTTTTTTTCTTATTTTTTTTTCAAAATAGAGACTAGTTCACTTGTCATTAGGCAACTTGCAGGAAGACTTTGAAATAAATAAATAAGAAACAATTTTCTTCGACTAAAGTAGCCTAAATTTTATTCTACAAAGACTACAATTAAAAATATAACCTAGGACTAATGCCGATACAGTCCTATTGATCATGAGATATATCCCATTTCTTTTCACCACAGGAACAAGATGACAATAAATATCATACATAGAAGCGAAAATATGTAGTAGGTTTTAATTGAAAATGGGAATCAATGTACTCTAAAATGAAGACAAATGGGTAATGTTTGTGTACATAAATATTTAGCTTCATGTATAATGGTTGTTAAAGAGAAAGTTGTGGGTTACCATCTTCATAAAAATTGCTATTATTATGTGGTATCGATCACTTCTTGGATTACAATGTTATGTAATCTACTGTAACCTAACTTACATCTTCAGAGATCACATAACTACTGAAAATGTTAGACTTGCGAGTCATATTGGATGTAAAGCATAATCAGCACATCTCGCGTAATTGTTTACTGTGCCGGCGTTATATGATACGAAACAGCACTTAAAATGTGTCAAGCTTACACATAAAATGATTGCTTGTTTTTTGTTCAAACCTAAATGAGGAGAATAATTTAAAAAGCATTACAGAGTTAGCCTATTATTATTTTTATAGAGGGCGTTGCCCACATTTTACTTTATGTTGATTAAGGAGAAAGATATATGTGTTCTTCAGCCCGCGGGTTTGATGTATCAAGGCATCAGTCCTGCATAAGAGTTTTGCTGCACCCCTGATTAACACATTTACAGCTACGTTTCATGTTCATATATTTCTACCTTATTAGGGGTGTTAAGAAATATTTTGTTTTCTAAAGTATGTGGGTTCAAAACTATTGAATATTCTTGATAGATTTTTAGTCTATCTCTTTGCCTTATAATACAAGATTAGATAAGTTATGATAAGATTAGATTAATTTCATTCCATAAATTCAAAGTTGTCGGGTCACTTTATGCCCTTGTGGTCCCCAGATATCACTGGCCGTCATTACCTTCTTACACCCATCCTCGCCTTGTTTGGAGTGAGTGTGTGTGTAAATGGTGTGTCTCGTCCTATGTGTTCGTGTTGTCTCGAATGTGGCCACGGCATTGGGCTGATCACTCATCCCGGGAGGCCCTCCATGTCCTTGACTGGTCAAAAAAGTATGTATGTGATCCAATGATAACCCCTCTCCGAACAGGTCGCAGCCTGTAAGGCCCGGGCGGCTTGGGTCGCTTAAATCCTAAAAGGGAGAAGTAAAACTAAGATAAAGAAAGCAAGAAAGAAAGATTCAAAGCACGTGTCAACAGACTATTTTAATACAGATTAAGCACTGTATAGGCTATAATTGTTCTTTAATTGTGTTAAATACAATAGATAAAACTAACCATAAGTAGGCTTACATGTAAAACACCATAAAAACAATAGGTTACTATTACTGAGAATCAATAGTAAACTGCATATAAAAAATTCTTAAGAGCTATTTTGAATGATAATGTATTTTTTGATGCAGTTATTTACGATTTCAGACCGTTATAAATAACTTAACAGCCAATCACGAGGTTAACAAAAGAGCGCTAGCGAGCTCTTTTTTTAATTTGTGTGAGCCTGTTAAATTATTATAACGGTCGAACATTGTACGTTTTGAATCGTAACTTTTAGAAGTAAAAAAAAATCAGTTCGCTTGTGCTTAAAGTAGCAATCAAAAACTTTTTGGTAATTTCGTATGTAGTGGAATTCAGGCTCTTTTGGTTGGCAACACTTTGTTAAAACAAATTTCATATGAAAACAAATGAACATAGCTTCTACATTTGCTGAAAATACTGCATCGTGATCCACTCGTATATAAATTTATTTACAATATCTCTCTTCAAGTTATAGAATACGCAAATAAAGAACTAATCTGGAAAAATCCTTCGCGGAATAATTGCAGGAGCAATACCACTATCTTTATATTGAGTTGGCTTACGAATGTGCATTGTCTAAAACCATCTAGTTTATGGACCTTTTTTTATCATTGCCGAAATATTTATTTATATGTTATTTTAAATTGTAAAATAGCATTAGTAGGAATAGTAATATTTACAGTGGTTAAAATTAATGAAGTCCACCGCTGTGGCTCAGGGGGTGCGTTCAACCCTCTCACGCAGCGGGCCCGGGTTCGATTCCTGGTCGGGACAAGTTACCTAGGTGAGGTTTTTTCCGGGGTTTTCCCTCACCTGTGAGACAAATGTCATGTAACTTTAGGCTCTTGTGGTCCCCGGATATCATTTGACCGTCATTATCATCTTCATCCCCATGTGAATGGTGTGTATCGTCCTATGTGTTCGTGGCTCCGGGGAGGCCCTCCATGTCCTTGTCTGGTCAAAAAGGTATGTATGTGATCCAAAGATAATCCCTCTTCCGACAGGTCGCGGCCCTGTAAGGCCCGGGCGGCTTGGGTCGCTTAAATCCTTAAAAAAAAGGGAGAGGTAAAACTACGACCTAGAGAGAAAATTAATGAAATGAATAATTATTAATTTGTACGAAAGCGAAGAGAACGATTGTGACATTAGGTGATATTCTCTATAATCCCTATAACGGGCTAGCACCTACGGGTCGACCCGTAAAACGAAACTTGACATGGACGGAGAGAATTCTGTTAAGCAGTCAAAATGACATAAAAGTTTTTTTTTTTTTTAATTTAATTCGGTAGACAAATAGTTTAATGCAATCAGAATAGCCTAACACCTTTTCGATAGAAGGGTAATGTAACTGAAGACAAATGTAGGTCCAGTTCGTGTCTAATATTGATAGCCTATGTGTTTCGTTATTCTTAGTAAATTTACTTGTATTAGTCTATTTATATAAAAGGTTATTAGAGATAAAATATATTCAAAAGGCAAGGTCAGATTCCAGATTTCTTATTTAAAAGTTTGCAAGAATCCTTTTCAGAAGGAATATTTGTTCTGGGAAGGAAATGGACCAACTGGAACGCTTAAAACGAGACAACTCGGCTCCCCAAAATTGTGGGTAACTTACTAATTTAGCAGTGGCCTTCAACCAGCGGCCTGTGGCTCAATTTTTGGCGGCCAGAAAACAAACACTAATTTTAACTGCAATGCCAATATTGAAAATTTAGTGACTAAGAAAGAGTATCAGGTCTCATATTAAATTCATTAATGTTACTATGCTTGGAGCATTGAAAAGTGGAAAGCAATGTATAGAACACACACAGCACATGCACAATGTTATTAGTCCCTATAGATATGTTATTATATTTATTTATATATTTGCAGAGGAGAAGTATTATTTGTAAAGCTATTAATGTGCAGTTAATGTGTTTATTCTGAAAAACTAAAAAAACTTAAGCCCTATTAAAAAAAGCCATAATAGATTACGTCCTGGTTTGCTAACCTAGATACCAAGATATTAATCATGCATTTTTATTTTATACTAGCTTATAAGGCCCGGCGTCGCCCGAGTTTTTATTTTGTAATTCGAAATTAACTTATGAAGGACTTTCGATTTTAAAACTCTAGGGCCTTGTATAATATGTAGGCATAGGCCTACTTAGAACTTGAAATGAGGAAGAACGACTTATCACACTCAAACTATTCCCTCAGAAAACGCTAGATATAGGCTAGCTTTTTACGGCTCACAAAGGATGTCAAATGTTGCATTCCGTTGCTTCTACACACCATGCCTGGGAGGGGTTTAAATAAGAAGAAACATAAATTCCGATTACTTACGATTGTATTGTCTTTATGGAAATGTTTATTTCTCACTCATGTTACCATACAACCGTTTCGGGGCTGAAATTAAAAAAAATAATCAATATCACTTTCATACTTTCCTCCCCCAAAATCTGGGACATAATATACTGCGGACATAGGACTGAAAATGTTTCATCCTATTTTGCCTTCTTGTAGATGCTTGGGACCTATGATAAACATCCCTATACAAAGCCTACAGCTATGAGTGACGTATCAGTGGATAGGATTTTTTTTACCGACTTCTGATATAGCATACTCACTGGCACACACTTAAGCTGTCCCTGCAATACGACCGCCTATTCTACTTCAAAATGTGAAGTAAAAAAATTATATTTTCCATGTCGAGGGTAGAGAAAGTTATATGACTGCTTCACATTGTGCTTTATTTTCTTGAATTTCATTCTTCAACAATTATTTTCACAAATGTATTAATTACATCTAATTTGTTAAATTCCAGTATTATGTAATTCCCAAATCCCTGTGTGAACACTGTAAACAATACATTGTTGTCATGGTAACTGAATTGCATTTCATTTTTCAGTATAATATATTCAGAAATTATATAAATTTTAAAGGGAAGGAATGGTTTGTTTGAATTTTAGTGTTCACCACGTTACTTCCCGGGCTCAACAGGCTATGTGTGCAAAATTTCGTGTAAATTGGTCAAGAAATGTAGATTTATATACGGAACATACGAGAGCTTAAAGGAACCGATCCGGACAGTTACCTAACGTCCCATCCTTACCTTCACGTGGTGCAGCTGTTAGTAGTCATGCTCAGCATGACGAACTAAAAGGAGGGGCTACTCACCAATTACTTACTTAAAGCGCTGGTCAGCTTGGTGAGTTTATGACCGAATCTAGTATCTCTTTCCCTTTTCTTTCCCATACTAGATTCCCTCTTTATACTATCCTATCTAGCCGATCTGGGCTAAACTCTTGTTCCTTCGACCCCGACGGTATTAGAGTATTCGAGGCCTAGGGGATCATTTCCTCCTACTTTACTCTACTTCCTCTATCCCCTCGAAAGCCGGTCTAGAGGCTTTAAGATGGCAGCCCCATCACTGGACTACCTCCTCCTTGCTAGCAACTAGTTGGAGGGAATTTCAATTGCTTTCAATTCTACAAAGAATACAAACCGGACTGATTCATTGGTTGACGACCTAGGCGAGAATAGGAATACGAGATGGAAGAAACAAAACATAATCAAATTTGCTACATGGAATGTACAGGGGATTGCTCACAAGGAAGAACAGTTGGATGACATTCTAACAGGAAAACAAATCGCCATAGCAGTTATATCAGAAACAAAGAAAAAACTACAGGGCACAAAGGAGACACAAAATTACATACAACTCTACTCTGGCGTCAAAGAAACAGCTAGGGCTAAAGCAGGTATAATGCTAATGGTACACAAGAAATTTAGAAATTCAATTAAAGATTATACATTTTGCAATGAAAGAATAGGCCTAATACAAATTCGTATAAAAATCTCTAGAGGATATTTGTTAATAATTTGAATATATGCACCAATAGAAGGAGATGAAGAAGACAGCGTTAACTTTTACAAAAAATTTACAACAGATATTTAATTCAGCCAATAAGAACGATTTTATTATGCTACTAGGAGATTTTAACGCCCGAGTAGGCAACACAAACATACATCAGAACATTGGCCCATTTGGAGAACAAACTTGTAACGGAAATGGACGTCGCTTAATAGATTTTGTACTGTACAATCAGCTGAGAATCATGAACACCTTCTTGAAACATAAAGACAGCCATAAATATACCTGGGAGGCAAGAGGCCTAAAATCCATAATAGATTACGCCATATGCAACAACAAGTTAGCAGACTTAGTTCTTGATACAAGAGTTTTCCGTGGTTCAGAATTAGAAACAGATCACCATTTACTCATTAGCCCAGTTCGTATGAAACCACGATGGCATAAAAGGAAACGAAACCCAACACATCCCAACACCCAGCTTTCTTACAAAATTCATCTCCTTAGGGATACTAGTATTAAATATTTATATCAACGACGATTAAATGACTTACAACTCAAAACCCCTATATCGGAGGATATAGAAGAAGAATGGACAAACATATGCCAAATGGTCAAACAAGCTGCATTTGAAAGCTTAGGCACAAAGAAAAGATGGTGCAGGAAGAAGGGCTTAAGGAATTGGAATGAAAATTTACAACAAATCATTGATGAAAAACGAGAAGCATACCAAAAATTCCTTCATACAGGGAAAGATGAAGATAAAATAAATTATCACCTAAAACGAGCAATAGCAAAACGAGAAGTGCGGAAACATCACCGCCAAACTTGGGATGAATATGTATCTTTCTTAGAAAATGATATGACAAGACCTCAACCACAAACATACAAAATTCTAAAATTTTTGAATGCAGACATTAAAGAGGCAGCCAAATTAAATATCATCTCTAAAGAATCTTGGTTGTCCTTTTATCAAAATCTTTGGCAACAAAATACCCCTACTATACTGGACCTATCAGGTAACACAAACATATACACAGAGCCGATTACATTTGATGAGCTCACATCAGCTCTTGAAAGTATGAGATGCAACAAAGCACCAGGCGAAGATGGACTAACCCTAGAACTTTTTAAATATGGAGACCAATCTTTTCTTTTTACAATCAAATTTGGGATGGCAAAGAACCACCCAAAAGCTGGGCAAGAGCAGTCGTTATACCTATATATAAGAAAGGCAATAGAAACAACTGTGATAATTATAGAGGTATTAGCCTGTTAAATTCTGGCTACAAAATCTATACAACCATCATAAAAAAGAAATTATACAGACACTATGAGACAATTTTGGGAGAAGAGCAAAATGGATTTCGGAGAGGTAGATCATGCTGTGATGGGTACTTCACCTTGAAACTTTTGATCGAAAAGCATAGAGAGTACAATGTAGAAACACATATGGCATTTGTAGATTTCGTTAAAGCTTTCGATAAAATAAATCGCAGCAAACTATTTAGTATATTAGTAGCAGACAATATACCACAACAAGTTATCCAAAATATATATAATTTGTACAGAGAAACTATGATTGCAGTCCAGATAGAAAACAAACTATCTGACTGGTGCTCTATAAATTCAGGAGTAAGGCAAGGCTGCGGACTTTCTCCTTTATTGTTCAACATATATATGAATGCCATTATCCGTGAGTTCAGACGAACAAGACATGGCCACATATATATAAACAGGAATTTAAGTTTGGACACTCTGATTTTCGCTGATGATTTAGTACTTTTCGCTACCACGGAAGATGACTTACAGAGATCAACACATAACTTGTCATTAATTGCAAATACCTTTAATATGGAATTATCACCTCATAAAACAAAAATCATGGCCTTCTGTGGCAAAGACCCAGTACAAAGCAAAATATGTATCAACAATAGAATTTTAGAACGAGTTAATGCTTTCAATTATTTAGGCTACAAATTATCATTTTACTCGGACATGGACATACCCGAGAAAATTACCAAATTTAATAAATCACTGGGTATAATAAATAAAGTTATGAAGCCTTCCCTAGTCCAGAGACACACTCGACTCCGTTTATATAAAACCCTTGCAAGACCTGTCCTCTGCTATAGCAGTGAAGCGTGGACTCTAAGACAATGTGACAGGAGTAGAATTACAGCCAGTGAGATGAGGTTCATGCGTAGGACAGCGGGCCACACCAAATATGATCACATCAAAAATGAAGATATACTACAGGAACTCCACATGGATCCAATTCTAGACTACATCCAGAAATATCAGGAGGACTGGCTGCGGCATGTAAGACGGATGGCCAGAGACAGGATCCCCAGAGCAATCTTGAACTACCAACCACATGGGAAGAGATCACTTGGTCGCCCTCCAAAAAGATGGACGGAAAATGTTTTGTAGACGTAACAGTTCTTACAGGACTACTACGTGTCAGGATGATGATGATGATGACATACATAGACCTACCCACATATTATCTATTCATTTTAAGAATGCAAGTGCATATAAACACTGAGTTTGTTTCATTCCGCCCTTAACGGCATTTGATTGGTCATGTGCTACGTCAGTCATCTCTTTCCCTCGCTTAACGAAACAAACATTATTGGGCCGTGTCTCCTTCCAAAAAATCTATCCATGAGGGCTACTCTCAGCGTTAAAATAAAGACATATTTATTACTTATTTCGTTCAAGCTGAAAATGAGTGCTACATTAATACTTTTATATACAGAAGGCATTTTACTGTGAAATAATTAAGCCTACTTATTCGGAGTTCTCCGGCAGTGGCGAAACTCTCAAAACAGAATAATCTGACATCTCCAAAGTACAATCATTAACCTCACTTCTTTTCGCAAATCATTTCATTTCAACCGTCCAGCACTTATAAAATGTTGTTCTTTTAAAATTAGGTAGGTCGGAGTCCTCATGAAGTTTACCCACAATTGGAGGTATGTTATCAAAAAATAATTGATGAACTTTTGCTCGAATAGCACTTTTCACAAATTCTTCAATGTTATCTAAAAGACTACGCGACTTTTGAGCCTTTATTGGAGGAGTTTTCACTACATCAGAGTCTCTGTACTCACTACGCACTTTCCAGTCACTTTCCAGATCGGTGAATTCCGATGTCAATTTTACAATTATTTCAGTCATTATGATTAATGCTTCTTGAAGACTGGGTTAAAAATTAGCATATAAGTGGCACATTTCGCTATCCACTGAAATTTATGTTTTCAATATTATGCACAACAATGACTCGCAGACTGAATGGTTATATTACGAATGCTACAATTCGCAATACATTGAAACATTTGTAATAAGTTGATATTGTTATCTTAATAATTTTCGTCACATATTATGAGCTTTTACTGTTTTAAAAATCAAATCTAATCCGCACTACATTGTCTTGTAGCATGATCTGTGCTGCGGTTCAAAGCACGTGCATTTGTTTACCACTTTCTATTTGGTTTGGTTGAAAGACTCACACTTTTTTGTTTTTTTTGTTTTCATATGAAAACATGTGACAGCTGATCTCATATAACTATGAATATGTCACACTTCTTTTGTCACTCTTCAATGTTTTAATTTTTTTTATGTAAACAATTGACATCAGAACTCTCTAACTGTGCCTCATTTCACATTTCCGACTTTTCCCGTGGATTTTCCAAAAATTTTCTTTCATACAAACCCTGTCCTGACAATTTCGAACACAACCAAAAAAAATCAGCCAAATCGGTTGCGCCGTTCTCAAGTGATGCTCCGTCATACATTTTGGGAATTAATTTTTATTAATATATATTAATTAATATTATTACACTTTACTCCACATTTTCACATCGAATTTGTATGGGACAAGGGTAATTTATTTACATCTTTCTGTTTTATAAATATTTGATAAAATCTCAAGCTATACAAAGATGTTGACGATATGTTTAAAACATGTAGACTATTAAACATATGATTCTAAAATTTTGCTAAATATTGTGTTGGGTTCGCTCACTTTATACCCCTCTAATGCAATCCAGATTCTAACAACAATATGAATCTTGCAAAGAAAGAAAGTCATAGGGTTACTAGAAGACCCATGTGGCTAGAAATCGATCTTAGGGTACTGTATATTGTTAAGAAAGGATCTTGATATGACACTGATTTACAATTGAAAAACAATTTTGTTAACTTGTAGAATTGAATCACGGCAGTCTAGTTTATCTGCTTTGCAAGATAAGAACGGAGGGTCTAGCCTCGGTGATCAATTATGGTTGCATTGTGCTATATCAAGGAAAGGGACAATCCCTCCTCTTTCCACCCACTAAAAATCATTATTTCTGTCAGGCTATAGACAGGGCTGGTCGTGAACAGTTATGGCGCGGCAGCGAAGGGGGAGGGGGTGGCTGGAGGTGTTTGTAAAATTGGATTGGTTTGGTACCACCTTGTGTCACCTCGCCTACATGGTCTTTGGGTTCGTTGGAGTATGTATCAGACATTCCTATAACAATGAGATAGGGTGACGGAGGCTTTTTATTAAGGTGAAGGGTTGTGAGTAGTATGCCCCAACCTCAAGGTCTATTTACTTCACTGATAGAAGAGTTTAGAATTGTGTCAAGAAAACATCGTACCCCCATCGTATCTTAGATACTATGCATCTTTCTAAACTAAAAGCTTAGATTTGGGTTAAAATGTTAGCATTTTTTTTAGCATTTAGCAATGTGACTGTTGATACAGTTTTAAAGGAAAACAGACTGACGATGAATGATTAACTTATTTGATGATGTTGATGTTAAAATATAATATATAAGTTATAGCCTACATAATTGCATCGTTGTACTGATCAATAAAATAAATAATTGATTGCTACCTTTATTTTATGCCTAGACCTTGTGATACTCTTGTATCATCTCCAGGGCATCCTATTATGCAAGCCTAGATGTATTAATAATTAAAAATTAAAACGGCATCGTCTTCTAGTCCTGTCATTCAGATAATACAATTTATAGCTTTATTTAAGCACCGACAAATCTCCTGGCTTCCTCCTCCTCCTTCTTCTTCTACTTCTTCTTTTCTTCATCTTGTGTATTTCATTATTTCATGTTTTCCCTGATGTTCATCGTGAACTCGCTGTCCTGGTTTCATAAACATACTCGCATCATAATTAATGCCATTATAAGCTCGCTGCATAATATAGTGTTAACTTTCGTAGTTAATAAACATTAAAGGGCGCGTGGGCCTGGCATGCAAGCGGTCCCGCGTTCAAATCCCCAGGCAGGCGGGCGTGTCATTCGTGGTGGACGTGGACGGGTTTTTCTCGTGGTTCTCCCTTTTCCCCCTCTCATTCCACCAACACTCTTCACTTCATTTTCAAACTCTCCTCATCATTATCATCCCGTTTCATTTCTCGGCTTTCGGGCCATCTTCCGCTGCAGCGTCTGCTGCGGGTCTCTTCCGTCCTGCCCCGTGGGTTGTGGTCATGTGGTTGTTGGTGGTTTGCTGCACACCTGGGGCCTCTCTGGTGTGTCGTAACCCTACGGACTCTCTTCGCGCATGTCTGAGGGACCATGGGGGTGTGGTGCTCGTGGTATGGCTTCTGGTTCTAGCTGGATGTTGGGGAGTTTCGTGGGGGCTCGCGGTAGAATCTGCTTCGGGGGCCTTTGGGCATGCCAATCATCCCATTCCCAAGGAGTTGACACATAGGGCCCGCAGATGTGTCCTATGTGCTTAGGGTCGTTCCCAACCCGACTCTGCCCCTATGCGGTGAGAAAATAGAAATAGAAATAAACATTAAAGTGTCGCAGTAGCAGACTTTATATTTTTGGAGATTCTTAGATGTATGGTTTTACAAATTAATTTTTAGACACATACTTCTTCTTCAACTCGATTTTCAGTTTGGGAAGAGACATATTTCAACCCGGTTGTTGTGCCATCAGTAGCAACATGAGCTGTTGTCAAGAAGTAGCCTAAAACACAGGACAGCAATCGCGAAACAAGTTTTTAACAAGAAGAGGAAAATCTTCTGAGGGCCTTTGGAAAAGGGACTAAGAAAAAGGCTAGTGAAGTGCTTTGTGTGGAGTGTAGCGTTGTATGGTGCAGGGACTTGGACATACGACGGAATGAGGAAAAAAGATTGGAAGCATTTGAGATGTGGATATGGAGAAGAATGGAGCGAATACCATGGACAGATAAAGTTAAAAATAAAGACGTGCTAGACAGAGTGGGAGAAAGAAGAGTTTTATTTGAAATCATCAGAAAGAGGAAAAGAAATTGGATGGGACTTTGGCTAAGAAAAAATTGTCTGCTGAAGGATGCCATAGAAGGGATGATAAATGGGAAGAAGGTTCGAAGCAGAAGAAGATACCAGATGACAGATGAAGAGTGGAGAATGCTGAGTTTGTAGTGAAAGACCTGCTGCCTCTGGGCAGAACACTATGAATGAATGAATGAATGAATATACGAGATGTTACAACAGTTTAATCTGGAAAACAGAAGACAAAAAAACTTTATTATTCCACATTTTCTGACACATTAATCTTGGATGAAAAAAGAATGGCCCATGAACTAAAATAAAACTTAAACCTACTCTCAGGAGCTCCTCTTCTGAAAACAGAACAAACATTTTCTGTTATTAATCAATTTATCTTACCATATTTAGTGTATCGATTCCAGCGTCTGGATAAACTGAAACTCCGCAAGCGATTTCTCGAAACTCTGGATAAAATGATTCAGAGTACAGTACAGATTAAGTATTCATATACCTTCTGTTTTCCAGCAGTTCAACTGTTGTAAAATTTTACAGAGATCTCAGAATGACTACATTAACGTAACCACAGATCGAAAGCCCGATATGTTACAATGTATTAATGAACTTGGAATAACCCGAATTCGGAAGCCTTAACCACAAAAGGAAAGCTACTGATCTAAGAGGTATTTTAAGGAATCAAGAATTTAGAAAATGGTGCTCGCTTCATACACATGGCAAAGGTGTGATGTTATACG
Source organism: Ectobius pallidus (assembly GCA_964059195.1). Lineage (NCBI taxonomy): Eukaryota > Metazoa > Arthropoda > Insecta > Blattodea > Ectobiidae > Ectobius > Ectobius pallidus. The sequence continues at coordinate 135,983,508 of CAXKWD010000004.1, forward strand.
AAGATTACCCTCCAGCCAACAAATGGTTAGTGTGTCAAAAAGGGCTAACTAGTTCCGAGTGGCGAGATGCTGTTAAGTTACAAGCAAATGTTGCTCCAGTACATGCCCTCCATGGACGAAGTCAGAGCGGCAACCACTGCAGACACTACTGCAGTGAGATAGAAACGTAGCCACATGTTCTAGGCTTTTGTCAACATGGGGAGCTTCTAAGGAACACTCGCCATCATCAAATAACGAGCAAGATAGCGGCTGCCTTGAAACTGCAGAATTACGACGTCTACGAGGAGGTGCACTGCATTGCCATGGATGGAGGAATACGAAGAGTAGACATCATTGCAATGGACAAAAACCGAACATCTGGTTTCATAATAGACCCTACAGTCCACTTTGAGAGTGAAGAAGATCAACGTGCAGCAGTTGAACATGAAAAAAGGAAGATAAAGTGAACCAACCATTGAGTAGGCTATTTCAAGAACAAATACGGTTTGAAAAATGTTGAAGTCATTGGTTTAATGGTTGGTAGTAGGGGAACAATAGCAAAGTTCTTTCTTAATTTTTGTAAACGTTTCTCAGTGACACAAGATCTGTATATTGAAGTGGCGTTATTATCGCTTAAGGGATCCATCCAAATATTGAGAAACCCCCTTTACAATGATAGAAATCAAGCTGAACAGGTTTCCTTTCTAAATTTGATGTTTGCTTGATTGTTTTAATTTCCTTGTTATTATTGATCGTTTTGAAAATTTTAATTATTACCTGAAAGTTAATGTAATTTTTGTATAAGTGTAGGCCTATATTTTGTTCATGTATTCTTTATCTGTAACGCAATCTGCGATGTGCAGAAAGATTGAATAATTTAAAAAAATATATATATATATATAATAGACCTATCTGTATTAATGGATATATAGGCTATATGATATCCATTCTAAGTCTTAAATAATTCAATGTCCTTACATAAACTAAGTTCACTCGTGCATTCCTGAGCTGTATTTGGTGAACTACTAATTAGCCTAAAATCAGACCTATTAAGAAAATGTAATTTAATTTTATGTTTTATTACACCATGGTTCTTACGGACGTCTTGTGAAGGAAACATGATACGAATATGTGAAGGAAAAAACCTCTATTTAAAAATGAATAACTAAATTATAATGTTGCTCCCGGTACTATTAAATTTCTTCTTGTTCTTTAGATTTTGTCTTCTTTTCTGTGGGTAACAAATTTGCATTGGTCAAACTGATCTATTCTTATAAATTCTAACATAATTTTCCTCTCAAATGCTAACTTGTAGAAATGCTAAATATTAAGTAGGCCTACGTATTATGACAATGCAACTTGCTACATTTCATATATACACACATATATATATATATATATATATATATATATATATATATATATATATATATATATATAAATTAAAAATCAAACAAATAAAACTCTCAAGGACATGATATTCAAACTGAACGAAAACATAATAGTATTCATAAATTCGACTCCACAGAATCCAAATCTGTAAAAGAAAATGTTGTATCGCTCAGTATAACTCTAGAACTCCATTATAATATTTTTTACATTCAATTTCCGTTCTAATAACTTACTAGGCCTACATGGAAACTTTAAATGATATATTTTTATTATTTTCTTGTGAAATGTTATTTAAATGCCAATTTAAATTTAAATTATAATTTAAATTTTAAAATGAAAACGACTTTCCATAAGAATGGTAAGTGAATTCTACCGTAGATATTTTTGCAAAGAAACTACTGTGCAATTATTTAGTTCATGTCTTACTCTCAAGCCAAAAATATGATATATCGTTGACGGGATGATTACTTATGCCTTCGTTATAAGTTATTACTTCTCAGAGAGAGGGTATGATAGGCGTAGAAAATCATTGAAATCGAGAGGGTGGTCCCATGGTTGAGTGGAAGGCCTTCCACTCTCATAACGGGATGTGTTTTTTAGCCTATATATTTTAAATGAGGCAGATTTTTAAACCAATTTATCATGTGTATAACCAATATGGATAGCGCATAATAATAGCTTTTACATCCTGCAGGTCCACGATCGTCAAGTTTGTGTGTGGCTGCTTTCCCACACTTCAGGTCGATGTACAAAAGTGGTTTATTGGCTTCATTATTACCTGACAGTGTTCAGAAAACATTCTGCAATCTTTTCTTACACTGTCATGCTTTAGAACATGCTAATAGTTAAAGGTGAATTACCGTTGTGAATCTAGTGATCATGTTTTATTAATTATGGTTGTCCGGCTCTTCGACAGCTTGCTCATGTTTTCGTTTGGTTTCACGTTGCCAGTTTTCCAAATAGCCTATCTTTGCATAATTGTACTCCAGGAATATTATAAAACATTGATGTATCGATCTTTACCTTCATCTTATAATTTGTGTGTATCTAAAGTTGCTATTGAAAGTGTTAGATAAATAAAAGTAACACTTTAACATTAATTGCGGTTATTAACCTGTCAAACATGCTTTGAGAATACACATTCGCTATTGCCCGTTCAGGATAACCAGTCTTGGGTCTTGTCCTCTGCGATATAGTGCAAGTCGTCTGCGTGACTATTTGCACGTTTCAAATATCAATCATTATTCCAACGTTATAATCTGTAGACTATATGGTACCCTATGATCCCTAGGTGGGGCGAAGGGGCCTCCATGTGGAGGTTTCATTACCTATACTAATTTTGATATGCTTATTTTCCGAGAGAGGGTAGAGGGACAGGTGGTAAGCCCATCGCCTCGCAACCCCCCTCTGGAAACGAAGTATTTCTTGGACGTGAAAGGGCCGAGAAATTTTGTCCAGAGGCTCTAATTTAGGCTTGGAGTTCTTTTACGTGCCGTAATTCTATTACACGGGACCCCCAGCTTAAAGCCCCTCCCGGAGGACTCCAAGCCCAGGATTTTTACGTCCTGAAAAATCCATCGACCGCGGCCGGGTTTGATCCCGCGGCCTGCGGATCTAGAGGCGGGCACGCTACCTCTAGACCACCGCGGCCGACTCAACGTTATAATAATATTCTAGAATTAAAGAAACTTGTGAGAATAAGTATTTTTCCTTATAAAGAATAAGTTAACTGATCGATGTAATACCTTCCTGAGTAGTTCGGAGGTAGTATGGATCTGAGGTTCGGTCAAATTCGACGGATATTTCAAGACGCAAAAGTCTTGGGCACTGAGTCTTCCGAGAGGTTCTATAGACAATGGGTTCCATGTCAGCTTAGAACAAAAATAGAATATCTGGATTAAAATTGCCGAGCATTTTACGTCCTAGTAATAAGCTTATTTTAGTTTCCTCTTTGGTATTTTTTGCACGACGTAACTAATTAGTGGTACTTACGAATATTGTTTCCGTGGATCGTAACTTGACATTCCCGCATGCACTCTGGTTGCTATGAAAACAAAAGAAATCTGCGTGCGGTAAAAATTACAAAAAGCACAAGTGCCGTAAGTAAAAGCATCATAATAAAAGCCTTTATGGAAGATCGGAACCAAGGCCCCCTAGTTTGTGGCGACTTTAACAGGACAAATATTCAGTCCCCATAACAACCAACACATGCTTTATGAAATAAACATCTATCTTCAATAATGTATATACATAATATTTTCAGCTAATATCTCAATTAATATAATTAAATTGATATAAATAATCATCGTGCAAAAAATATCATGCAATACTCGTGCCGTAAGCGCATAACGGATCTCGGAAATTGAAAAACTTGGCGCAAGCGCCTCGTTTTTTCAAACTCTTTCCTTTATCCGTATGCACCGCTTACGAAACTTGTATCGCAATTTACTATTTCAAAACAATAAGCCTAAAACCTGTCTCTGCCTTCTACAGGCAAATTAAGCGTTATGGCTTATGGCGTTCGTTTTCGCTAATGTAACCACCCTGGGAGGACCTACGTTTTGCCCTGGACTGAAAAGATGTATAAATAGTATTACTAGGGAAAATATCCTACAGCTTGGATTAGATTTCGGAATAGGACAGCTAGAATGGCTTATACAAAACATGAAAATTAAGCTACTGTAATACGTTAATAAAACATTATGGCATATATACATAAATAGGCTATATATATTCACATATTATGAGTGATTCGCTAGTTTACATCATTTATCCTATTTCCAATTACTAAAGAGGGATGTATATCAGCTGTTTTAAAAAAACAGCGATTCACATAGTAGCCTACCTCACCTTGTCCTGCCAGTCACTCATTTCATTGCAGCCCGGAGATGCATGACTGAAAATATTTATTAGATAGGGTGTTTAGAAAAAATAAATGAATGCAACTCCACGATAGCCTATTCATTTATTTAAGAGAAGGATCTGTAGGAAGTGATATCAACCTTCATGTCCTGAACTTGTGCATATATATCTGTGTTTAATAATTGTGTAACTAGTCCATATAAACATAGGCCTATATGGTTTTCTTGTTAACTAGTGGTCATACTACTTCTAAGCTAATCACTGGGTTAAGCAGTGAGTCCCTGATTTTACGATAATAACACTACAATAACAGCTTCCACAATAGTGGGATCTTCCCTTATCTTCTTGGATATGCTACAGATCAACCTCACAATCCTACAGTCATCCATGAAATGTGTCATAGCCTGCCACTTAAACGTTTTCTATTGATAAGAGAAAGAAGATGATAAGGCATAGTTATCCTTCCAATGGATTGTTTAAAGACATAGGACACCTTAAAGTAAGCCTATACGTTTTTCACAAAAAGAAAAAAATAGCAAAATATGATACTCTATGGTAAAACAGGGTAGGAATGTATGCTTATGTGAAACATAAAATAAAATAAAACAGAAACAAGAAGAAAACTATAGGGTAGCCTATATGATTTTTTGAATTAACAAAATAACATAAAACACTAAAAAATCTGAGGTGTAAATATTTAACAATACTAAATTAATGGATCCAAAGTTTTGTTTAATTATTTAATTTTTGGTCTTGTCAAAATTGGATATGTTGACTGCGCTTAAACATATCGTTCTTACACCTCTCCTATGTAGAAAGAAACAAGAATTAAACTTGCTCAGAAGTTTGGTGTAATGACGAGGCCAGAAAAAAAACTATTTGCCCTCGAGACTTTTACTAATAACTACAATACGATAGATAAAGGATAAACTTGAGTGTCGTTTCTGGATTAGAGTCTCGCCTCAGGAAAGGATGCATGCAACATGAAAATGACACTGTAAACAGACACTGAAAATTAAAAACGAAAAAGAATTTCGGACAATTGGCTGAAGGTGGACAAAATTATATACGAGTAAAAAAAACAACCGAGGAATTTGCCAAAAATGTGTAGCAATATGTTTGTTAAAAGCGATCTCACAACATAGAATCCAGCTAAAGGGTTCCAAACTTTAATATCTAGCTTTGATCAAGTAATCCACTGGAAGCATCTGTCTGTTGGGGTCATCAGAAATCCATCAGTTTCCTTAAGGAAACACTAACTGAGAAAGATAAAGAAAACCGGTAGTTATTGTAAGTAACTATTAATAACATGACTAAAACATTTCTCTTGTATATTTTAAATAGCAGTTCGTAGCCTATGTATATTACACATAGTGATGAAACCACTTCATTTTGAGTAAAAGGATCGAATACAGGATTGTTATAGTCAAATATTAAGTATATGCTGCACATGCGTTGGTTAGCTTATTACCGGAAATGTTTGTTAATTTGGAGAAGACTGATTCTTTTTCCAAACTTCCTTTTTTAAGTGAAACTTCTTTAGGCGTGCTAGGAGTAAATCGAGAGCTAACTAGAGGTGTACAAATCTCGATTTTAGCTTGCCCATACCCGCTTGAACGCCAGGCAAGCAAGTTGCCAGCGTCATAGCTAGGAAGCAGGCAGGTTTCTTTAAGCTTAGTGGGTCAGGTCAAACCCAGCCTAGGCAAGCCAGAATAAGCTTGCGACATTCCTATCAGCCAAACAACTGCAGTTGCTAAGTGTAGGTAATACTTTCTTGCTTTTCTACATGCTGGTAGAAGAAATTCACCATACAGATAAATAAAAGGTGGATAAAGTATTAAAAATCGTTTTAGCGTCTTAACACAATTATTATTTTTATTATTAGGTAGATTTCGAAGAAAAATCTACCTAATGACTTTCAAAAAATTCGTTCATATCTTTACGTTTCATGCCTCCCTAAGTACGAAACCACCGCCTGTTAAAAAAAATTGTGATATTTATATTTATATACAGTATATGTATATGTATATATATATATATATATATATATATATATATATATATATCTTTACACGCTAGCGGCCGTAATTTTCATGATTATTTGAATCAAATTTTATTATGTTATTTCTAGGCCCAATAGTTCAGACAAGTTCGTTAATGAGCAAAATTGGCGCAAGAGGGTGGTCGGGGGAGGGGGTTGAAATTTTAAAACATTTATATCTCGGCCCCTATGAAGTATAGAGGGAAACTTTGATTGAATAAATTAGAGTACTCCTTATGTAGTTCACAGTGACACCAACGATTCGGGGGTTTTGGGAGTACGAGTGGGGGTGGGGGTATGGGATGGAAATTCGAAATTTTCGAAACTACGTCTTGTGGGGCATCGTTGAAAAGCTCTTGATGAGTACTCTACAAATCAATAACTAGTTTCTTGATAGTTCTCATATAAGGCGAGATTTGAATGTTTGAAAAAGTTCTCTTTCCTCTTTTTTGCAGTTATTATTGCGGGTTTGTCATGCCAAGGCTAAAGAAGAAGAGTGCTACGCAGCGACAGTAAATTAAAACAAAAGCACTTCGAAATCTACCTCAGCTTGTAGGCTTGCCTAAAGGGATTTTTGTTATTGTTATTAATGATTTTATGATGTTTTCTCGAAAATGTTTGAAAATTTTTCCCATGCCGGACTAGTACCTTTGTTCATTGATAATTCAAACTGTCCACATTTTAGTTTCTCCTCGGCTTCCTTCAGGGTAAAATTCTCTAAACACATCTGAAGTTCCTCAACTACGTAACTGCACGACTTACCAGTGCACTGCTATACCCAGTTTCATATTCTTTCCGCCAGGCCTTGCAGTTTCCTTAGGTCCTGTGCAACCCACCAAGTTATGAAGAGCTTGTGACTCATAGCGACAGTATTTCTTATCATCGTTGTAATCTGGCTTGCTTTCAAGTCAAGCAAGTTAAAAGCTGTGACTGGTTGCAGAATTTCAAAGGGGCAGGCAAGCTAAAATCAGAATATGTACACCTCTGGAGCTAACCCAAAGTTGCGTTACGAACAAAATCGTCACGAAAGTAGTGGGGCCACGGGAGAGCGCGGAGGAAAGGTATCAGGCATTGAGTGGGGGGCTATTACTGTTTCGAGCTAGTGGCGTGGTGAGCCCTTCACCATTATCGTTTACACGTCACTAACGTTCTTGGAAACTTAACCAAAGTGTCCCGTTCATGTAAACAAACACAGTGGCTACGATCAGTGACAGTTTGGGCATTAGTTCATCACAACTGTGTTATTGTTTTATCCGTATTCGATTTAATATGCCGAAAAAGTGAATTTCTTATTTTAATGAGATGATTTCCTTCTTCCGTTCGATATATTTATATGCATTCCTCTATTCACTCTCAACGTTGCCAAAGAAGTTTCACTTCTGTCACGTGGCGTTCCACGCACCCGATTTTTTAGGATAAAAAAGGATTGTTTTATACCTTTCGTGATCTTAGCTTCACTGACAGAGAGAGAGAGAGAGAGAGAGAGAGGGAGGGAGAGGGAGAGAGAGTGAGTGAGGGAGAGCGAGTGAGTGATGAAGAGTGAGTGAGGGAGTGTCATGGGGGAGATAGAGTATTTTAAAAATATATCTCCTTCACTCTGAGAATTTTTAAAACAAAAAATTGAATGAAATATAGTTATAAAAACTTATTTATTTTAATGAACACGAGTTTCAAAAGGAAATTAAGTTATTCTCATATTTTGCCTCTAAATATCCCAGTTATAAACTAACAACAGCTCATAACTTGTGGTTAATAACTTGAAATAATTCTCTTTTGTGTTCAATATTACTTTAAGTGTGGTATGATGATACTGAAAATTCTAGAAGTTCGCCAATACGACATGGTCCGATGAAGCATGTCTTGCTATCTGACAATGCGACTTTTGCCGGATTTGGATTAGAAATGTTAAGTGACTGACATGCCTATGTTCCTACACACCTCCAGGACATTTGAGTGACGGAACGTGCAGAGTCCTGCCCTCACATCCTTCTTAAGCTTGCATATGGTCGTGATGTGTCAGTTCAGAAATTTCACAATCACTCTTGAATGCGCACGACCGTTCTGTGCCTACTATAATTTTCGCTAAAAGAACTTTACTTTTCATTCAAAGGAATTAAAAATACACAAAGATCTATGTGGTACATTCACATGACTTTCTCTACTTAAGCACACACATTCTTACATAAAGTTGGCCTAAGTGACTGTATTGCAGGATATGCGCATTCACTTGCTTCAACTGCACGCAACGCGAAGCAAAACGAAGTCTGAGTTTGTGGAAGAGGTGACTATAATTGATCCCACTCAAGTTTGATCCTGTTCAGAACAAAGGGGTGGAGAACTCACAGAGAGTTCGCAGAAAATTCGCATCATGTGAGAAAACGTGATTGGTTAATGTCATTAGCATGCGCCATTACCAGGGTGTGGAATAATAAGAGAGAAGTAGTGTCTGTAAGTTCATGCAACAATAATATCAACATTTAAACGTGAAATAACAAACTGTCACTGGCATCGTCATCATCATAGTATATCAATTAGCAAACAAAACAAAGGGTTCATTATTCACGACGACCCTGCGGGTGAGTTGTATTGCGAATAAACAAACTATCAATAACACTGTGATGACATGCGTTCTCACGTGCGGACTATGACAGCCACGCCTCTTTGTTTTGAACAGGATCGTTCTTAAGTGGGATATAATATAGCTTGTAATGAGATTCACTTGCAAGGAAGTAGCAAAAATTAGCATTTTGTAAAGTGACAGTAAGAGTCACAGAAAATCTTCGACTTGATTCGAGTCTCATCCCTGAAAGTCACTTACCTCTTTCAGTCCATTACAATGCACGTAATTAATAGGGCGAGGCATTTAATGACCATAAAATAGTGAAAAAAAATGCAAAATTCATTTATTACCTAAAAATAGTGGAAAAAATATATGCCATTTAAAAAGAAAGAAAAATTCTATATTGCTACAAGACAAACTGCTATGGTGCTTATAGTAAACCTGAATTAAAATAACTATGAACACTTAGCGGAGATTCTCAAATAAAAACGATTGTTTGTTGTCTGAAATTAACGATTTGTACATGGAAAAGCACATTTCAACTGAAACGTGACCTAAAATTGCAAATGACCTAAAAATTGCCAAAAAGGACCTACTCTTAAAAATTACGAAAAATCCAAATTAATGCACAAAATTAAAAAAAAAAAACAAATTGCCCTTATATAATCAAATATTGCAATAAATTTGTGAAATCGCTTCAATCATTTGTAATCGCCGGTATATTTCAGCTATCTTTTAACCTTCACATAAAAAATAAGCAAAGTCATCAAGCCTTAGTTGTACGGGCTAATGCAGCGAACTATATGAGTATAATCCATAGAGGTAAAGCCAGTACAAATATTCGAATGGATTAACAAATGGTTTAATGTAAACTAACTACTCGTTACAAAAAATGATATAGCCTATATGATGATACATCAGTAAGTAGTTTGAAATTGTTCGGCCCTTGATATAATGACAATAAATAGAATTGCTGTCTGAGAATTAAAATGCAATTGCACTTTGAATTAAACTGATTAAAAAATTGCAATTGTCCATCAAGGGCAATCGAACAAGGGGAGACTTACTATTCTGAATAATAAGCCTTCCGAAACAAGTAAATCAATAACAAGAAATTATAATTGCATTCTTCTTTCTTCAAGTATGATGTTTGATGACGATTAACAGTAGAGCACATATCACACGGCGGCGATACGGAATATGAATTGTATTTTAAACCGGAGGACCATACACGGTAATACGGTAACACGAGTATAATACACGGATAAAAGCATTATGTGTTTAATTAACACATTGGAAATTAGAATGTTCAGCGTTTACATCAATGTCCTTCATCAAAATTAGCCGATTGTCAATTAAAACCAGCACTTCACTATAAAGCACAATGTTAAGAATTAATAATTGCAGTTCTTGCAAATAATGTCAATGATTTAAAAACTCACTTTCAGATTGAAGTTCCATGAGAATATATGAATAACATAATCAATCTTGAATAGCTTGAGAAAGAAGAAATCCTCTTCATGAAGGATTTCCAGAATGTTAGTTGACCAGCTTATTTAGTCAAGCTGAAAATCACGTAGAAAGGTATCCACACCTTGTAGATTCGATGATTAGCAGAATTAAGTAAATTCTTGAGGATAAGTCGGAATTAAGAATAATTCCATAAGATAAAACGAACTTTGTTCCAATGGAGCGGATTGATGAAGGAAAAGAATACGTTAAAGAAGGAAGGAATATAACAATGAGGAAGAAGGATTTCTATTGGCCGAGAATAACAAAGAATTAATCATAATAGATACTTAATATGCAAAAGGACCACAAAAGAAAATACCTTCTTGAATATAAGAAATGATAAATTAAATATGATTTTAATATTTAGTTATTAACTAATGATTATAAAATTAAAATAATAAAGTAAATAAATGAGTCCAGTAGAAGATGATAAATTAGGAGCACACTGAAGACATTTGATAAAAACAAAAGAACGCAGAAGGACAATAAAACAAAAGCAAAGCCAACTAGGAATATAAAATTGAAATCATGGCCAGCTTGAAACGTAGAAGAAGATTATTTATATAGAGGTGACATCAAAGTAAAGTTTCAACATAACTGAACATAGTAATTAATAATCTATACATTTTTTGTTTGAAAAAAAAAGACTTCAAGATTGTTCCGCACATGATATTAATTAAATAGGATTTGCTTAGCTGGAAATTAAAGTTGGAATAACAACAACAGTATTTTAACGAACGCCAGTACTTAAAGGTATGTCATTAAGATTCTGTTACGTTACATGTAATAAGTGAATTAGACCTATAGTATGGTCGAACCATTTTTTTTAATTGCTTTATTTTCATTATTACCGCTCATATTACCTAACACAGCTTCGAACTGTAACTTATGAGTAATTATATAGCATCAGTATATAAAAAATAATAATACTAATTTGCTTTTGGAATTGGTTTCGGTTAATTTGTTTCTCATTTCCTATAATTTGTTATTTTTATGATCATGCTGGAAATGAAATGGTAGTGGTTAAAAAACGAAATTATGACGACGGCAATTAATGCAATTGAGCCTAAAGAGTTCTAAATATGGAACATAAGTGGTAATACGTTAACGGAATGATGAGAGAGAATTTTGTTTAATTTACGTTTCATTACGTAAACACGTGAGGATGTGCCTAGCCAAGTTGTTCGTTACATAGGCCTACACCACATAAATGTACAGCTCTTATTACAAGTTTGCAATTTACATTTAATATCACAAAATTTACACATCCATTTAACCATTGACTAACACAGCAATTCCCGAACACTCTCGTTTTACAAGGTTCAACAGTCGCCATTTTGCTCTCCAGAATTCATTCTATTTCCAATTATTTGTCACATGAGAGGATACTAAAGAGAGAGAGGGCTCCCATATTGATGGGTAGGTAACTATAATTGAGGTGGGAGAAGGGGGAGAGAGGTTATGTAAAAGCTCTTACTCCCCCGTATTTATCGAGTTGTCTGCTAGCTACCCTGCTGTATAATAATCATCAGGGACTCTGCTAATTCCTGTTCCTCTTCAAGTTCCCTTGGCAACGGCCATGCTCCTAATTAGTGCCACATTTCTATGTCGACTGCCATAGAATACAGCGAAGCCTAAAACATTACTAAAGCAAACTTTGAAGAGTCTACTAACGAGTGACAGCAATCTTTATTATCGAATCAAAAGTCAGGAAATCCTTCGATTTAAAAGACGTGTTCCCCATTCCAAGCTAATATCGTAACTAAAGGAAAGGGTTCTATAATATTTTTATTTAAGACAGCATGTACTAATCATTATCTGTTTGAATATAGCCTAAATATTCTGAATAGATACACTGGAGAAGACTGAAGATGAAATCTTTTGGCTGACTTCGGCTTAGAAGTATTATTTAGGACTACTATTTACACATTTACACATCCATAATTAATAATGAACTACTGAAGATATTGAAATGGGACTCCTCTAGATTGTTGATAGCAAATGTCCATGAAGTAGGACATTTTGAATTGTATCATCATTTCTTAAATATAAACCAGTAGACCTATTCATAATGTTACGAACTTACGATAAGGTTATGCACAAAATTGTATCATCATTTCTTAAATATAAACCAGTAGACCTATTCATAATGTTACGAACTTACGATAAGGTTATGCACACCAGGTTTCTAAAATTAACTAAGAATATTAATAGAAAAAGAAAATGACGATGGAAGGTGAAGAATAAAAGAAAGAAACAAACAAATGAAGATTGAAAGTGAGACGGGAGAAAGAAGAAGGAAAGAAAATGAGGAACATTTAATTCAACTAAAATTATTCTACTTCTCCGTGATAAATACAACCTATGGTATTACGGAGGAGGTAATAATTTCATTATTTTAGTTGAATAGGCCTAAATTAGTACACCGCTCTGGCGTAATGGATGCATTCATAGACCTAACGCAGCGGCCTAGGGTTCAATTACCGATCGGGACAAGTTTCCTAGGTAGGCATTTTTCGGGGTTTTCCTCACCTGTGTGTTGGTCTGTAGATTTTCAGACTTGTAAAGTAACTCCTGCAGTCAAAATTCCGGGCAACGGGCGACGGTCACAGGTCCCGTCGTTAAATAACCATAAAACTAACCAACCTCACCTGTCAGACTAATTTCGGGAAACTTTATGTCCTCGTGGTTTCAGGATATCAACTGGCCGTCATTATAATTTTCACCCCATCTGCGCCTTGTTTGGCATGCGTGTGTGTTTGTATGCGTATGCGACTGGTGGTGAGACGTCTTATGTGTTCATTCTGTCTCGGGGTGGCCCCGGCATTAGGCTGATCATTCATTCGGGGAAGACCTCCATGTCCTTGTCAGGTCAGAAAAATACTTTGTGAACCATAGAAACTCCCTCTCCCAGCTGACAGAAAGAAGGCATACTTATTATGATCTATGTACATTATTTGCCTGTATACGAAGCATTTGTTTTATTGACGGCAGTGTTTGTAACAGATTGAAACCAGCGAGTAGAAAAATATTGTCTTCTTCACTTGTTATTCCGTTACTTCCAGCTTACATATCTTTGCGTAACTTATATAGCTATATTATAAGAAAAGGCATAGTAGTTCATGCCAGTAGTTGAATTCAGATTTCTGTAGTTCACCTTATGAGTGGTGAATTCATGAAACTCCATCAGTTTAGTTTAAATAGTTTAGTTTAAGTTTAACTGTCGACAGAACGAGAACCAGAACTAATTTTGACGAAAGAAAGTACTCTTATAATCTATTATATTACATCACATAACTTCAGAGAGAAATTATGAGATACAGGACAGAGTTTTGAAGTTAAAAGAAGCAATAATAATTGTGGTTTAGTAGACACAAGTAGTAGGTTTAGGCTTTAGATTTCTCCTTACAATCATATAGTTATAATGACGATCGCAGACGGTTGTCGGGGAGTGTAATAATCTTTATTGCTCTGCTATTATTTAATATGACAACGGAAATAATTTAAACTCTGACTCAACTAAAATGTGTCTATAGATTGCGGTTGTCTCCTATTGCCACTCCACACTAACCTTGGAACATTTCTAAGGAGAAGACATTGGCTGTCAAGTTGTAACAGCAATCAAGACGGTGACTCGACCAAATGATTGTCGGCGACTACCTGCCCGGTGTCATCTGCAGAACATCTTTAATCTTGACTTCTTGCCGCCAGTGTTCAAGTATTCCGGTCTGTCGACAACAAGTGATACAAGTCACTTTATTTACTTCTACCTACACTTCACTGTAGTTCCTGTTTAAAATATTCTCTTTTCATTTTTTTACAGCGGTCTCTTCATCAAAATTCTTCTTCATAGTCATCTCCGTTTTTTCTTGTATCATCAAAGGGCTCTTGAATTATTGGTGATGTTCATTCATCATGAAATCTTATTAGTTTCTATTCAGATGGCAAGCGGAATCAGTGCATACTAGTTTATTCTCATTTCTTTACAAACACATGTGGATCTTGTTTTTTTTTTTTCTAATACAAAAAAACTTTGAAAGCCTAAGTTAAATAAAAGAATACCAGTGTGGGTCTTTTCTTTGTCTTGGGTATGTTTCTAAATTGTCTGTTCGTTTGATTGTAATTTCTGATCGAATGCGGTAAACTCAAAAACCAATAAAATAATATTGCTAAGAGATATGATGTGCAATGCACAGTGTGATCAATTTTACTTTCCGTCATAGTGTTTTGTCAATGGGCAAGCGCGCCACTCGTTAGCCGGTATCCAGTTTACATAGTCTCGGTGACTAGCGAGAGGGTAAAACAAAAAACAAACAGTATAACAATAAATAAACACATTTCAGAAAATCATTCAGTTATTAAATGCCCGAATGGTACTTTATGAGATTGTGTAGGGGAAGGAAAAATCTTAGCCCGTGTGTCTGTAAGCGCGATAGCTCAAACACGCATTATCGGATTTTCATGAAACTTGGTATAGGCTTACGCATTTATAACATCCATGGGAAGAAGCCTATTTATTTTGAACCAAATCGATTGACCAGTACTGGAGTAATGCCCAATTTAGCACCTATTTTATGGTAATATATTAGAAAGAATTTATCAAATGCAAATGAGTTCTCATGACAACATATTGTTTTACAGTGTTCATATACGGCTTTGGAAGTTGCAGTACATTAAGCTTTGGCAAATAACACTACCCACATATTCATTGGCATACGCTTATCAAACTAGAGCATTAAACCGAGGTAGGTGGCCGAGATGGTAACGTCTTGGTCTCGCATTCTGGAAGTTCCTGGTTCAAATCTCGTAGCTGGCCAATTGGACCTTTTTATGTAAGTGTGCGATTGTGAAGATACAACAAACCTGTATAGTTCTGCTGATGCTGGACAATTTTAATCTGATTAAGCAAAAACTAGATCTTTATTCTTCTGTAAGCCCTGCTTAATGAATCAATCTGAAGCTTAACTCGGAAATCGGTTTAAAAAAAAAAAAAAAAAAATGTTTTCTGCATATTATTATGCAATTTTCACTGATTAGACGGGAGCATTCTGGCACATCAGTTCACCTGATTTTATTAGTTAACAAATTATGAAATGAGATTATGGAATAGCCCGCCTTCATTCTCCACACATTTTTTTCATCTCTTTAGGAATTTATTCCACACTCGCAGTAGTTCATTTTGAGAAATCCGGTCAATTTCCTGACTTCACGAGCTGAGCTAACACACATAAATCGTAACTGAAGACATGCAGTGCCGTTATGAACTCTCAAGAGGCATAATATAACGTTTTGTAACTTATTCTTTCGAATTAAGAAATGAACAACACAATACATACCCGCTACCACTGTGACAGGTCAAAGATTTGCTACAACGTCATGGAGCATTGCGTGGGGGTAAATGCGGCCAGTGCGTAAGTTTCACAACCTTACCATCTTCATATGCGGAACGTCTATGAGGCTTGTAGCCTTAACCTCCCGGAACTTCAAGGGCCACCACGACCTGTATAGGGATCAGTTTACTTTTAAACCGTGTTTCTATTACCTTCGGTTACTATAAATTAAATTGAAAAATCCTTTCGTATAAACAAATTATTCTTTGTACGAAAAATATTTATATAGGCCTACTTTTTATATTTTTCTAAAGAAAACAAAACCTATTTTCTCATAAAAATAACAAACATCTAATATAATGTCCAAAAACCATTCGTCTAATATTATCTATTTCTTACTTTAAGAATCGTCCATATTTTTCTGTGTCCGACTGTACAGTGAAGGAAAAAAACTGCCTCCTAGAGTAGGCCTATATATTCTTGTTCTATCCTTAGAACAAATAAAATTTCCTATCATACTGTAGAATCGGATGTTTCAGGAAGAATTGTATTACAGCGAGGGAAGGATGACTTGCAAATTAAGGAATACCATTTGTTAGTATTTTTTATTTAATACTTACAAACTTCTATTTTTAAAAAAACTTGCTTGTCTAGATAAACGTTCATAGTCTTGCTGTCCGCACTTCAACTTCCACGCTCTTCTCGTGCCATCTTCAAAGTGCAGCTCTTGAGAGGAGTTAAGTACGGCTTTCTACATATTATCTTGTCTCTGTAATACTAAGCCTACGTCATAATGTGTCTCCACTCCTCCCCACAAAAAGAAGCTCTTATGGACTGAAATCCCCGGACTGCTTTGTGCTACTGTCACCTGCTCAAGAGCGTCGCATTACTTTGCGAAAACCTACAGTTTTTTTATATTCCTTTCCATCCCATTAAGAAATTTGTCGGCAGCATGCTATTCAAACATAAGCTTTACAGGGATTCTGAAAGCACCAATACACCATAAGAATGAGGAACCACCGAAAATCGTGACAAATTGCGTTTTTACTTCCTCTGCCCGGGCTATAGGTAATGACAATATTGTGTTCAACCCCGAAATTAGAAGTTCAGTTTTTAACATAAATACAAGTTTTGAAGTCCCCTGAATTTAAAAATGGTATTTTCAGAAACATGTCTGTGGGTCTGTGAACAGCCTAGCTCCAGAACGGAACACCCTACGAAAATATAATTTCGTATTTGAGTCAGTTGCTTTCTGGGGATGTGTCATAACGTTGCGTCGATTTTCTTTTACTCTTAAGGCTAGTTTACACGACGAAAGTAGGTTTCGTAACTGAGTTTCGCAACTGTTTTTTACTTGAATGCGCAAGCGCTAAATGTACTGGCGACAATGAGTTACTTCACTACGCAGTTTCGGCTGATTCCAACTTTTCCCGAAACTATAATAGTTATTTTGAGATTATACGCTTATTTAGCTTGTTCGCATTTCGAAAAATGAAATGGGGAAGTGAGGAAGTTGTGAAATGTCTGTATTCATACGTGTTTCAAACGTTTATATGGGCTTTTAACAACTTGAACTCCAGAAATAACTGAAATGTGCGGTTGCAATGGAATAGTCCAGTATATAGATACAATCCACCTTGCATTAATTAGGGTAAAAGATTTTTTCTTTCTGATATTGTTTGGTATTGTAAGAGTAGTGTAAATCTAAGTTTTCGACCTCGAAAGCCCTAGGGACAACTTTCTGTGGGCAAAAACCTCGAAATTTTCGCACTTTTTTCAGTTTATCGGAAAAATCTCCCAGATATCTACTCCTCGCAAACATTTGTCTATCACCATTCGAAAGAGCATAAAATTCCCTGCAAAATGCATTGGTCAAACTTTAATTTACATGTAGTATTGTAGGTACTATGTCCGCCGGCGTGGTCTTGTGGTTAGCGTCGCTGACTACAGATCCGTCGGCCCGGGTTCGATTCCCGGTACCTCCTCGGATTTTTCTGAGGTAGGGAGGTCTGGTAGGGGTGCACTCAGCCTCGTGATTCAAATTGAGGAGCTACTTGATAGAGAAGTAGCGGCTCCGGTCAAGAAAACCACCATTAACGGCCGTGGGTGTCGGCATGCTGACCACATGCCTCCCAATCCTGCCATCTGCCTACGGGATATGACGCAGCGGTCGGGTGTTAGGCCAAGTCCCTCCAGGGATGTAGCGCCACGGAGTTTAGTTTTAGTTTATTGTAGGTACTATAGTACTTGGAATTTTAAAAATATATATTAAAAAGCGTGTATTGGCCCATTTTATCGATTTATGGCGGTTTATGTAGTCCATTATGCGTTTTAGTTGTGAATGACCATTCATTATGTATATGTACATGTATTACAAGTTACCTTTGGGGGGGGGGGTCAAATTCGATGAACTTAAGTTTACGACCAGATAACATAGAAAGTTTAAAATCCGTTTAAAATTACGTAACTTAAGTGTAAAAGAAATTATTTTTTAATTCTTTTTTTTTTTTAATCGAGGTCTACTGTTCATAGTAGCATACTGCCCGTGTAAGGTAAATAAATCACAGAATTGCTTAATTATAATGCCTCTTTGTGATTTTATTCGTATATAGGTTGAAAGGTGGGATAAATGAGTCAGAAACGTTGTGATGAGAGGAGGGGTTCTGTCGGTCTGTTGGTCTTAAATAGGCTAGCGGACAGTGGGCATAAGGGAAGGTCTATCTGCAATATACAGTGTCTCGAGTGGATCGAGACAAGGATGATACACTGAAACTGAAGCTATGGTTTGTTCAGCACGATCCGTTTCCCATAACAGACTCTATAATGTTAATAAACAGTGGAGTAGTAGGTGAAAAGCAGGGTAATTGTCAATGATCCCAAGAAGTAGGCAAGACCTGTATGGCAAAAATGATTGGTAAAAACTTCAAAATCCTACACTTGAAACGAAATGATAAAGTAATTACACTTGCTGATGTCACGAACACCTTGAAGATTGGTTTCGAACAGGTGACCACTGTTGATCCATTGATATTGTTTCAGAGAACCTGCATAGCAAAGACTTGAAGAGGTACTTCACCTACGAACTTGCTCCTTCTTTGTTCAGCAAAGAAGGATTATGAAAGGGTACCAAATCATTACAAAGTTTTCAAGCCTCTAGATATCCAAATATCGTTTCTGAAATGCACGTTGGTTATTGTCATTCATAAAGTACTGTGGAAAAGCAATGAATCATTTGGTTTTATCTGCAAGAGGTACGTCAGCTATGTTAAGAAGCAATATGAGTCGGAATTAATTATCGTGATGTGAATCAACGAGGTACTAAAATTTCAGAAAGGGTTCGCCGTTCCAAGATAGAGTTTAGCTGATAAAATTTTTACGAGAAAACATTCCCTGCTGTTTCCCAAGAGAAGATCTTGGGGAATGACAGTAATAAGAGTCGTCTCTTACAAATGTTGAAAAAAACATTTCGAAAATATTTGCAAGTATTACAGGCAGTAGAAGACGCAGATGTGCTTATAGTTACGTCAGAAGTAGCCACTTAGGATAGCGTCGTTGTAGGTGAGGATACTGGCATGCTTGTACTCCTGTCCCGGATACCCAATTCAAGCCAAAACATACACCTTCTCAAATCAGGAAGGAGTGGCAAACATGACGATCACTTCAGAACCTCATATCAATATGATCCAATGTATCTTCTATTTATTCATGCTTTTAGTGGTTGAGATACCACCTGAATTCCATTTGACCATGGAAAAACAAAACTTTTCATTGCAAATAACCAAGCTTGAAAAAATACACGTCAGTTTTTACAAGTTTACTGCAACCAAGGAAGAAATCAGCCATGCAGGACCCCTCCGCTCATCACAACGTTTGCTGACTCATTTCTTCCACCTTTCAACCTAAATACGAATAAAATCACAAAGTGGCATTATAATTAAGCAATTCTGTGATTTATTTACCTTACACGGGCAGTATGCTACTGTGAACAGTAGACCTCGCTTAAAAAAAGGAATTCAAAAATAATTTCTTTTACGCCTAAGTTACGTAATTTTAAACGGATTTGAAACTTTCTATGTTATCTGGTCGTAAATTTATGTTCATCGAATTTGGCCCCCCCAAAGGTAACCTTGTAATACATGTACATATACATAATGAATGGTCATTCATAACTAAAACGCATAATGGACTACATAAACCGCCATAAATCGATAAAATGGGCCAAACACGCCTTTTAATATATATTTTTAAAAATTCCAAGTACTATAGTACCTACAATACTACATGTAAATTAAAGTTTGACCAATGCATTTTGCAGGGAATTTTATACTCTTTCGAATGGTGATAGACAAATGTTTGCGAGGAGTTGATATCTAGGAGATTTTTCCAATAGTCTGAAAATAGTGCGAAAATTTCGATGTTTTAAAGAAAAATCTTTTACCCTAAGTAATGCAAGGTGGACCCTTTTTTCGCTACCTATAGGCTATACTGGACTAGAAAGAAAATGTGTGTAATTAGTTTCACGAAATTACTTTCATGAAAGTGGTTACGAAACCTAGTGCCATCGTGTAAACTAGCCTTTAATGCAACTTTACATTAAAAAAATTGCATTTTTCGCGGTTTTCTCGAAAACAGCTCTAACGATTTTGTTTAAATTTTGTACTTGAATGCATATGAGTTATTAAGAGTTAAAACTTTTGTTTCAAACATTTGTTGGCACTCATTATCTGAAGGGGCACTCTTTGTAAAAACTCAGTCTTAGCCTACCTGGTAAAAAATAAAGCTTTGCATCTCAAAATAAAGCTTTGAATAGGCCCTACTCTCTATTTGCAGCAGGTCTTTTTTCTAAGTTACATCGGAATGTTTAGTGAGAAATGTTTATTCCCATGCTTAGGGTAAAGAAAATTACGCGAGTTCATTATTCATATTTTATTTGGGTTGTGTATCCTTCGGGATGTGATGCGATGTGGTAACGAAACATAATGGGCCTATATTACACTGAGAGGCAACACTTACTGTTTGGGCTGAGGAAGTTAGCCTATGTCTCACACCAGATCTTTTTTTATTAACTTAGCTTTCAAAAAGGCAAAGTGAGAAATTCACGAGACGTTTTCTAACTTTATCACTAATCTTGCGGATTTCTCTCTTTACATTCTTTCCTGTGCTTACGATAAAGTCATCGAAATTCTTTGTGTCATACCCTGGTAGGAACTAACTAGAATTTCTCATTTTGTTTTCGAGCTGTGCTGTGAAAAAATACATGGACACATGTTTCTGAAAGTTAAAAGTTAGTCTATTCTTTCAGCATTTTAAATGTGTTGCTAATCAGTTTAGGCTACTTCTATTTCATTAGCCTTTTTACATCCATATCTAAAAATTATGGTTTATGAATTTAGTTTATTTGAAGATGAATGTACTACTACTTAAAATTGGTTTTCTCGGGTACGTGGTCTCGCGGTTAGCGATCCTCAGACCTGGGTTCGATCCCCGGTACCTCCTCGGATATTTTATATCCATATCTAAGTAATATGGTTTATGAATTTAGTTTATTTGAAGATGAATGTACTACTACTTAAAATTGGTTTTCTCGGGTACGTGGTCTCGCGGTTAGCGATCCTCAGACCTGGGTTCGATCCCCGGTACCTCCTCGGATTTTTCTGAGGTAGGGAGGCTTGAAACGGGAGTATTCAGCCTCCTGATTCAAAATGAGGAGCTTGATAAAGAAGTCAAGGCTTCGGTCACGGAGACCATCGTTAACGGCCGTGGTTGTCGGCATGCTGACCACATGTTTCCCAATCCTGCCATCTGTTTATGGTAGCTGATGCAGCAATCGGATTATATACCTAGTCCCTTTAGGTATGCATGGTTTTTATTTTTTATCGGATATAAGTTCCCATCGTTTTCTGGAATTTTGAACTTTATTCAGACCACGATATTAATTTGAGTTCATATTCTGTAACACACAAAAATAAAGTAGCTTCCTTTTTTATTACCCCTGACCCTAAACCCTATGGCAGAAATGGGCCTACAATGTTTTGCAGATGACAAGCCCTTTCTTCCTTCTCCTGCTTAGATACGCGGTCCAATCAGAGACGGGGAGACGGAGGGAAGACTGTTACTGCAAGCGGCAGTTCTTTAGCCCGTACACGTGATTGGCGGTGAAGGAAAAGGCTTCTCATATGAAAAATACTGTAGTGTCAGAGTGCTGCACTCTCTATCTAGGTCTACGTAATTGGCTGATGGTAGCATTGATGGTATGTCGATTCTTGCAGTCTTCGCTGGTGGAATTCCTTAGTAGATGCTGTGAAATTAAACAAAGAAGTAAGGAGTCCATTCCATTTAATAATATTAATTAAAATTCAAGCCGAAACAACATCAGAAAAGCATGGTATAAACTTTGAAAGAGAACTAAGCGAATTAATTATTTATTTTTCTGGAATAATCATCTTTACATTGATATAAGACCTAAATTAGTACGGTATATTTTTATAAACGGTTTAAGATGACGCAGTGAAGTCAATTTTCATAATATTTATTACCGGTAATGACTTTGATTAAGCCTGCTGCGCCTTTCTTAAATTTATAATTGTGCTTTTGATTTCGAGATATTCAATAAAATGTTTCAAATTACGTTAGAGATTTTTGTGGGATTTTTAGAAATATTTAAATCGTGAGGAAATTAGAGGAAAATATTTTTACTTGCTTTTAGTTAGGGTTGGGTAGGGATAAGATCCACTGAGAACAGCGGTAATGAAACCAGCCCGCAGATCAGATCTGTGCACACCTTAGGAGCGAATGAAGAGAAATGATAGAATCATGCTAAGAAGACCTAAAGCAAAATACTACAAGAATTCTGTATGTAGCCACCTGGTATAGTATAAATCATCCATGGATCAACCGGAGCTCGAAATCCAGCCCCCGCGGAAATAATCATACGTCTCTGGGGGACTTCGTAAGTAGCGGTACTTAAGGGAATTTTATGAACAAGTAAATCATATTATGGTTACTATTTTCAGGTTATTTCCTAATTCCATGTGGCAACTTGTAAAATAAAATTACGTGGATATTAATAATAGTATGTAAAAGAGACATAGGCCTATAACGGAATTATAGAGATTGTCAAATCACCAGCAGCTATGGAGTAGTGGGCGTCGCTCTCCAGATTATGACCCCTGGGTACTCCTGGACAGGAAGTGGTGAGGTAGTTCCAACTCTTATCATCGGCCATCTCAGCGCAGGCGGTCTCCTCTATCAAAGAGAATTCTGATTCAATGATACTAATTACATCTAAGCCTTGCCAAACTTATAGTTTGTGGCAATTTATTTTCACTTCATAACGTGTCACCTTGATTAGAATCCATGTCAGGTAGCAACTGCACCGTTAGGGTTAAAAATGAAGTATGCATGCATTTTCCAACGACCAAGAAGTTAAAAGTAGTTTCTGCTCAACCCGTGGGCATAATAAAAAGTTTTCTATGGTGAAATGTGTAAGGAATTTATAAAGTATTCTCAAGACAGGTGTCAATGACCACTGACACTTCTTAGGGCCGGTATATTGTATACGATAACATTATTGTAGTCTTCAGCTAATGCAGTTTTACCCCAGGCTGTGCTAAAAATAGGGAAGTGAACTGCAAATCGTATCATAACGACAACATTTTTAAAATAAATTTCTATGATCTAAATAATTTATAAGGTTTTAGTTCCGTGTTTTTATTTTCCAATTAGAGAAGGTGACAGAGGCAAGTTACACACAATCGCAACCTCTTGTATTTAAGGTTTAGTAGTAGTAGTAGTAAGTATTCTGCCTTCCGGCAGGTTTTCAAACTTGGTACGCGAATTTTGTTTTCCAAAACTGTCTATCCTCTGCTTCCTCCTTCAGCATCCAATATTTCCGCTTTTCCCTTAAATCGTCCAACAGCTGAATTCTTCTTCTTCCAAGTCTAGTTGTACCCTCCAATCTTCCTTCTACGACATCATGTAATAAGCAGTTCCTTCTGAGAATGTTCCCAACCCAGTTTGCTTTCCTCTGACGAATTGTGTGTATGATTGACTTCTTCTCACCCACTCTACTCAGAACCTCTTCGTTTGTCACCATGTCCATCCACTTTATATTTTCTATCTGTCTCCAGCACCACATTTCAAAACTTTCTAAATATTTCTTCTCTAATTTCCTCAAAGTCCATGTCTCTGATCCATACAAAGCAATACTCCAAATATAACACTTCACCAGGTTTTTACGTAGCTCTAGGTTCAGACTACTAGTTAGCAGAGTTCTCTTCTTCATAAATGCTTTCTTGGCCATGGCAATTCTTGATCTTATCTCCTTGGTGCAATAGGCATCTTTCGTCAGTACACTTCCTAAGTATTTGAACTGGTTCACGTTCTCTAATTCTTGATTTCCCATGATAATTTGAAGCGGCTCTTCTCTCTTCGATACCCTCATCACCTTCGATTTACCTATGTTGATTTCCATTCCATACTTTCTTCCTGTTTCCACCAGCCTGTCAATCATTCCTTGCAATATTTCTTGTTTCTTTGCCAGAATCACCAGGTCGTCCGCATATTTGATGGTGTTAATAGCGTATCCTCCTATCACAAAATCCCTAACTCCTTCTAAGGCTTCTTTTGCTAGCCAGTCTCCATAAAGGTTGAACAAGATTGGTGACATACAACATCCTTGACGCACACCTCTTCCTATTTCTACACTGTTGGTCACTCCATGTTCTAGACGCACTTTCACTTTTTGTCCCAGGTACAAATTGCGGATTAGTCTCCTGTCCTTCCAGTCAATGCCTATTTTTTTGAGTAGGCTATTTCCATTAACTTTTCCCAGTTCACTCGGTCAAAAGCTTTTTGCCAATCAATAAAGCAGACACACACTTCTTCGTTGACCGCTAAAACTCTCTCTGATATAATCCTTAGCATTCCAATTGCATCTCTAGTTCCTTTTCCTTTCCGGAAACCAAATTGGTCTTCTCCTATTACGTCTTCTATTCTTCTTTCCAGTCTTCTAGTTAGTATCCGTGCCACAATTTTTTCTACGTGAGATAGCAAGCTGATAGTTCTGTGATCACTACACAGGTTTAGGCAAATCATTTAGCTATAGCCTAAGTACAGTAGCCTATTTTACACTAAAATACAGATAACATACGTAATGTAAAAATAGCTTTAGGTCTATAGGCCTATAGCCTAAGTGATGTACTGCACTAACATTTAACTTATTTTGACATAATAAACATCGTTTCAAAATTATTTAGAAATGGTGAATTTTTATAACTTTAGTAACACTTAAAAATATTTGAAATACGAATATCATAATTTGTCAGAATATTGTAGGTCCTGTTATTTTATCTGCATGAATTACATGTGCATGCAAATTTAATTTAATTATATCAAATAGTTTAGAAGTTACCAAGAGAACGAACTTAGAAGTTACCAAGAGAACGAACTTAGAAGTGACAAAAATAACTGTGCACGTTCATCAAATGTTCAAAACACAAATGGCTGGCTGGTAATTTCAATTAGGGCCTACATCCTTTACACTGAACATCTTCAAACTATTTAAACTGCCTTCTACATGATATGTCGTTGGAAATTTTAAAAGATTCACTCCAAATTGTACATAACGACCTGTACAATGTCAAGTAAAAAAAAAAAGTTAAATAAATTCATTTTTGGGAAAGCTCACCCAATACTCATAGATTTTGACCTATACTAGATTTTATTTTCTTCTACTGAAAGAAATCATATTTTTTTTAAATTGTCATCTAGATTAATTGGTAGGCTGAACTCTTAGGGTTCCCCTAGTGATTGGGGCAGCTATCCCTTGTGGATTTTCTCTCAAGTACAGTATTAGATAGCTTAAGTTATGTCTAGAAAATATTTTAACAATATATTAAACGTAAAGGACGTTTACTGAAAATTATAAATAAGGGAAATAAGGAAGTGTACTTTCTTCACATCAATAATGAATGTCCCTACACCCTCATGTGATTTTCAAGTGTCTTATAGGCCTATCTACCATAAGCTATCCACTGGGGTCTGGTGACTGACCTCTTGCTGGACAATGAACTTACAAACCAGAGAAACAAAAAATAATATAGAAGACAATAATAAAATTATTGTAGTTAACAATATTAATAATTGATCTTCTATAACAGGAATAGAAGTTACTTATTATCCACGGTAGACCGTGTAATATTAACAGATGACATGTTAAATATTAAGCCAGTAAATTAAGCTTAAGATAAAACCGTAGCCAAGAAATCGGTATTCAAATATTGTTGTAAATCATGAAGACGAGTATATTTAAAGAGAAGTACCACTTCCAGTAAGTTTGATCAAGATCACCATATGGTGGTATTTTCATTGGGCATGTCAACTGGTCAGGGCTATAACTCTTAGAATAGTAATAAATCAAGATTCTCAAACGATAAACTAGCAACGCCTCCTTTCGTGAATTATTTATGTATAACGCACATTTAAATCTATGACAAAAAATCGTGTACATGTCATACGTTACATCTTTAAGTTATATTTACTCTTTAATTAGATTCAGTTATAATTATAAACCAGACGAACGATACAATGTGAGAAAAAAAAGTAGGCTTGAATTCATGAAATCTGCTATTAATTTAAAAAAAACACGTCTTTCCTAAAAATTACCATAATGTGTGCATTTATTTAAATACCAGGTTAGTATCGCATATGTAACTCCATGATTGTACCTGAAATGACAAGCTTTTGAAATAAATGTAAAGCAGTAAAAATGTAAAGCAGGATACTATTGAAGCATGTTGATGTTAGTAGTCAGTAACATTTTATTTCGATTTTATCTTCCAAATTAAAGTTTGTTTTAATAATGCGAATATACTTCTCGAACTAAGCAGAATTAGTTTATGCCACTTTCGCCTGATACTGATTGTACAGCAAATTAATATTCTTTATCATCACAATTGCCTTCACTGTCTGTCAGTGAAGTAATAAAACAGTAATTGGACAGTACTACTTTACTTTTTTTACTTTTAATAAGTAAGGAATCGCGCACAATGTGCATTATCTTAACCTAAGACTTAACCTACCCAGTCCTGAACCCGGGAAAGGGATTTTTCACTACTGAAAAATCCCCGACCCGGCCGGGAATCGAACCCTTTTTAAAGCGTCTCCCCTTTTCAGGGGTTGCCTTCTAATGCCTTCCTCCAGGATCCTTTATCCAGGACAGTAACAATCCAAATGTTTTACAAATGATTTTGAATTTAAAAATTAAATCGCGACTTCAGACTTAAGTCTATTATGGGATCGAAGATACCTTAAACGCCGACATCAGCTCCCGCTTTGGGTGTGACTTTTCAACCTTAGATTGATTGGTTTGAAATTAGCCTACAGCTGTAGCAAAATGGAAATGATGAGACAAAATCTAGGGGGGGGGGCTTTATTTTTAAGGGGTCAATGTTAGATAAAACTTTTTTTTTCTGAAAATGAAAATTGCATGGATTGTTCCATTTTATGTAAAAAAAATACGTAGGTTCATATACAATAATAAACCCATACGTTTTGTGATTAAGTCCTTGATTTATGAGTTGATAGCCTAAGGTTAATACTCTCCGCAGAATGACAACAGCGCACAGTCAGATCGCTCTTTCGGTGGAAATGTTCTGTCTGTCACTAGAATGAAAACAAAGCCACTGCTTGATGAACACACCTGCTGAAGTTATGAAGTTTCGTGGACTATATCGTTCTCGCAATATTATTGGTATTTAATTTGGAAAAAAAGTCAACTTTACTGAAAACCGCAATAGAATATTTATTGGTCATTTTCTTATTCTGCGGATATGAGAAAAATAAGTAAGTGAGGATAACACTTATCAAGTAAATCACGGTTAAAATGTATGAATTTTTTTATTTGTTCTTTCTACAAAAGGATCAAGCTGTTAAAATTTTCACTCTATATATATATTTGTTCGTCAACAGTAAAACTTTGATAATAGTTTGCTGCACATTATAAAATTTTATTTCTGAAAATAAGAAAAAACCCAGATGTCGGCTTATGTTATGTCGGATTCCAATGCTGTAAATTTAAAACTAAATTGAGACCTGCAAACGAATTTTGAAACTCCCTGTAGGCGCTGTGTAAAACAAAATCTAAGCTCAATTTAATTTAACAAGCATCACGAGTAGCCTACTCATTAGGGCGCTGTGTAATTTCTCCCTCAGAAACATGCAAACTTTTTTACGATTATTTTTGGTTTGACATTTTCAATAAATTGGAATGTAGTGGTGTGCAAACAAGAGTCGCACAACTTTTTAAACATCACAGATGGGAAGGAGAACAGTAGAAAAGGGAGATGGGGGCCTTACTGGACCCGCTTTTACCGTGCAGAGCATTCAGACATGTATAATGTTTGGACTATACGGAGTTTTAATTAAAAGTCATTGCCAATTCCAGATCATTGTATACGAGGTTGTTCTTTTCCCGTGGTATAGTATTAGCTATATCCTGCATGAGGATGAGGGGGTAGAAGAGCCCCTTCACATCCACGTGAAGCTATACCACTGCTTTGGCTTTAGTAAATGTGAGTTTTTTAACATTTCTGCATGAGCTGAGTCCCTAGAGGTAGAGTCACCCCTTCTCCTCTTTCAACCCCCTTCCATCTCTCTAGTATTTTAATTTTCACATCCACTACTAACACGGCTTTCCTATAGATGGTAGTGACAGCACAGGTTTTGTACTGTGTTATGTTTTTACAGAAAAATAATTAAAAGTTTAGACAAGTTATAGGAATCATGCAACTGTAAAACAACGACTATTAATAAAACGTTATGAATGCATTACCACCGGAGTTCACTTTTTATGTGGAACTAAAACTCGCTTGGTTGTCAGGTTAAATAACCAATAGCTCAATGTGTGTCTGTTATATAGGTATCTTCATATCACATCTACACTCCGATTCAAAGCAACTCTGTAATCAAGATATTTGATATTTGAAGCGTTAAATTTGTTTTAGTTACAAAGTTCGTACCTACTGACTGATCAGTATTTGACGAACTGGAAATGTTTTTCTACTCAAAGAAAAACAATCGGGAAAAGATGCAATTTCACAAGTGAAAGAATTGACAACTCACACAAGTCCAGCCAAGTGAAAGATTGCGTTGAAATTTAAAATTACGACAATTTAATTACAACGGAAATTGCTCTCATGGAGCATTAGTTCTCCAAATTTCGATATCTAGCAAGATATAAAAATCAATAACATACAAATTCAATCGCGAAAGTTAATTAAAACCAATTGTATAAGCGGTTGCCTATAGCCTACGTAAGGATGAGGAAATTTTGCTATAGACTAGTTCTTTCCAAAACATGAAAGTTTCAGTTTTTGGAGCTACTCAGATAACATTTTTCCTCTGCTACTTAACTGTAGAGATTAGTGAAAAATAGGCGAACCTCATGAAAGGACTAGAAGCAACACTTCCAGGTTTCTGTCTTTTCTGGAGATTGTTCAGTCTAGTGTTGTGTAGAGTGTTGAATAGTTGCACCCGCTGTGTGTGAAATGATATGTCCTTTTTTTCCCGACCCAGGCCCTAAAAATGGCCCTCGGCGCCACATCGGAAGAATGTGTAACCTCAAAATACGCTGACTCTCGGATTAGCGAACAATGAGTGACCCCTTATTAGGAAGTGACTCATCCTGAAACCATTCCTCAAAGTCAGACTAGTTCTCGGGCTTTGGAGTGAGAAAGGACTTTTTTAAAGAACTTATATCTGAAAATAGCGAGAATAAAATTAAAGAAATAAAATTGAAAGTATTGAAGAAAAAACATCTTTCTGGTATGTTTCATACTATTTTTGGCATAGAAACACTCAATTTTTTTATTTTTTTATTTTTGCCTAGGAATTAATATGATTCTATCAGAAATTTAATTAATTATCTTTAAATAATGATGTACAATAATGAGGGTTTTAGAATGCTTGATAATTGTGTTATCAAGTTTCATGTTTTGTACTTGACAAAAATCCCAGAGCCTAAATTTTCAGTATTTTCACTGTGAAAAGAAGGCAGCCTACTTACGAGGGTAAATCAATAAGTATCCGTACGTTTTGTTAATCTTTTGTAGGTTCGCCGTACCGCTTGTGGAATGTTCTACCGTTATGACTTTTCTGAGTGTTGCGCTATTGCACATTAAACATGGCTGCACCGCTCAGCGTTTGCACCAAAGAAGAACAGCGTGCAGTGATGTGTTTTTGTCGTCAGAAGGTGTACCAGGAGACGAAATCTGCCCAATATGGGGGAAATGTTTTACCACGGCGAAGCATGTACGAATGGATTGAATAGTTAAAAAACGGTCGTACAAGTGTGGAGGAGGCCTACAAGGAAAGAACAGGATGCCCATCCACAACCACTAGTGACGCCAACATTGAGCAAGTGCGTAACTTATCATGATTCTGACAAACCGAACAGTGACTGTCGATGAAGTGGCAAACCATATGCAAAGTAGCCATGAAGGAAGCGGTGCATATGTAGGTTGCTACTCAGTCGAAAAACATTTTTCTGAGGGCATCAGGAAGCTTGTGCAACGATGGATCAAGTGCATTGAGAAATAAGGGGACTGTGTTGAAAAATGAGGTAATTGAAAGTTTTGTATTGTTGTTGCAATAAATTTTAAAAGTGCGGATACCATTGACTTACTTTCATAAGTGTAGTTATAGTTAATTTTATTGAAGAATGTTTTTTATTACAGTAGCAGTTCACAAACTTGGCCAAGAATATTTATTTATTAGACTTTGATAACATTATACTTTCCTTAAAAAATTATGCCGACAGCCTTTTAAGTTAAATAATATAACCTATCCTACAATGAGCCTGTAGTCTAGGTGTTTTGTAACCCAATACTGTAGGCTATAAGCGTTTTATTGTAACCAAATATTACAATAATATAATTTTGTCACTTTCTTTTGCTGCAAGATTTTTCTTATGAAGTAATTCTTACTGTAGGAACCGGCCTCATAGTCAAGTGGTCTAGCTTCTGAAGTAGCTTAAACATAATCAAAATTGTGTTTTTAATCAACGCATATTTAATTAGTTTCAATTTCCTGATGAGATGATATGAGACACTTATTAACTAACCAGACCTTGTTGGGCAGGGGAACCTATCTACGGAAAATAAAACTTCCCTTACTGGGGATCGAAACCTCAACCTTAAGATTAATAGTTAAATCACACTACGCAATTCTTATAATATCTTCATTTCCACGAATACTTCTAGTTGCTTAACTCATTGAAAAATTGCCGTAATGAAGGGTTACAGAAACTATTATACTGTATTATGGACACAGCAAAACGATGAAGTTGGCGTTTCTTCATTGTTTATCTATGTAATCCGTGGACATGTTCCGATACAGGTCAGATTTAAAACGATATCCCATCACAGTATTGGTTTCCGGTAATTTGTAATCGATATGATATTAACAGCGACACATATTGCGCGTGAGATAATTGTTCTACGATCTTGTCGTGTTAAAATGTGTTTCCTACGTCAAGTTGCACATAGAATGGAAAAGTTTGCTAATATGACATGATTTCAAGAAGGAAAATATGGTTTATGTGTAAAAAATTTGCTAATGAAACTGTCCTGAAGACGTGTTAATTTTGCTTGTAAATAAATGGTGTACTACAATAATTTGCTTCTTCTACGATGATTAAGAAATATGCTGTAATGTAACTTTTTTCATTGGTTATCATTATTAAGGGATAATTACAGATCCAGGTTTATGTAATGTAATTATCAGTACTTATTATTTTTTATCATTAAGGTTTTAAATTCTAAGTAAAGCTATAACATAATAAAGTTTCGGTATTTCCATCCAATAGGGATTTTTTTTTTACAATATTAGGATTACCGTTGAAAAGGTGATGCTTGCCCTTAAAATATCTTCCAAACTCTCTGAAGCAGAAAATCATAAGCTGGGTTTAATAAGGCTCTATCACACACAAAACATTCATAAAACCTATAGGCCTTGATACGATATAGGCTATGAACATATTTAAGGAAAAAATATATATATCAGTTGAAAAAGTTTGCTAAACAGTCTTGAATCCATGTCTTTACATGGAAAACAATCACCTCGTAAATGAATCTAATATAGAATTTTCGGTGATTATTATTTCTTGGACAGAGTGTCCAATAAATAATAAACCAAGTTTTACAGTTTTGTATTCTTGTATCACGACCATGCCGTAAACTTAACACATTCACAAACTTTGTCAGTTGGCTGGCTCATGGCTGTCTTATTAATAGGCCAACAATTGTCTTAAAAGCATGTAATACAGAACAATATTAGGCTAACAATGTTCCCGAAATGATGTCAAGTTCGTGCTCTGGTATTCATGTAAAATTATACCTCATAATTTTCTCTCAAAAGCTCAGTTCAACAAAAAAATTACAGGTGTGCTCTTGAATATTGTGTTCATACAAAATTCATCAATAGCCGAAAGGCGTTTAACATTAAATTATAAGCTTAATCATGAGCTTAAGATAATACTCTGGAATAATTCAACCTATAAGCATTTTCATGAAAATGACAAACAAACTTGTGGAGCTCGTGCATTTCCACTGCAGTATAAAAAAATAGAATCCTAATAATTTCCACTAAAAGCCCACAGCAAGTTCTGCTGATTGATAATATGTTCTTACTAATACTTTTAATAATAATAATAATAATAATAAAGGAAATTGAAGTTCTGTACTTGAACTGACTTGAGAACTGCCTAATTTAAAATCTGATGTAATATTTAGACTTGTACTTTCTAAAAGTTCCGCATATACTCTCTGAAAAACGCCTACCACAGTCTGAATAGTGATAACCACTGTTGCATGGCTACTGATTGAAGAGTGACTAATGTGACAATAATCCGTTATTGTGGCTACTGACTGAAGAGTGACTACTGTGACAAAATGACGCGATTATGGCTCATGATTGAAGAGTGACTACTGTGACAAAAAGACGCGATTATTTCTCCTGATTGAAGAGTGACTGCTGTGACAAAAAGGCGCGATTATGACTCCTGATTGAAAAATGTCTACTGTGACAATAACACGGGATTATTATGACTGCAATAAAACAAAATAGTATACTACACATGTGCCGAAGTTTGCATTATTATATTATGTAAATTTTATTTAATGCATGAAAGGACTGCATTCGAATTATTTCGGAAGTTATTCAACCATATCAACACTGTTCTTGCTCTGCATAGTAGCCTGCTAGGTTGCTTACCCAAACTAATATTATATTACTGTAATAGCGTTGACCTTTATGCTTGTGTTTTATGTCATGTGCTTTTATCTTCAACGGTAGACTACTTTAAATATTTTTCTGACTGACTTCCTGACTTATTTTACCAAGTTTTTTGTGCTCTTGTTATTATTATTATTATTATTATTATTATTATTATTATTACTATTATTATTATTATTATTATTATTATTATTATTATTATTATTATTATTATTATTATTATTATTGTTGTTGAATATCCAAATATAATTAACCCTATTTCACCTTTCTGTATGCTAGGGTTTTAGTTACAGTACAATTAATGCAATTTACACTAATTTACAGATTGCTTAATTTCTATACTTACATTTAACAATATAGCATTTATGAATGAAATTAATTAACAATCAAATACTAATACTAAATTAAAGTTTCTTAAAAATAAAATTTAATTATTCACGTAACTTCTCATAACTTCTCATTATTATTTACTTATTATTAAGTGCAACCAGAACATTAGTAATACTTCGGGTTAAATTATTTGCAAGGTGGTAGTATTTCTTTTATTATTATTATTTTGCGGAAAGTCGGGAAATACCCAGATGACGCTATAATGAATCTGGAAATAAGGTCAGTCTATATAACCTTTTATTATTTTCAGAGCCTACTCGATAACAAAAGTTTAAAATTGTCACTATGTTGTTTATTTTAATACTAATATTTTCGATAACGAAGTTTCTACTCCTGAGTTCAAGATAAGTGGATAATATTTACTACAATAGTGACAATAATAATAAATATTAATACTAATAATAATTTATAATAGGGTTTTTATATTAATGATCAAGGTATTTTTGAAAACAATAACAAAGATGATAAAAATATAAGTTATAGCCTAGAAAGTAGACTTCCTGACTTACTACCAAATCATGTTTCATTCTTAATTTTATTTATTCATACATGTTTTAACTACATACAGGTCATATTTGCGTGTTTATGGTATTTAGGTACACAAGTAGGTCCTGTAATTATTGATATCCAACTGTGTTTACTCCCGTAGTATTATGTCTTCTGTTCATTGAAACAACCACTCTATTTCAATTATCTAAGGTAATGACAGTAGGTGATAAACTGTGGCGATGAGTTATGATAAGTGATCGAACGATTTCCTTCTGACAGCTATCAGCAGCTGGTTTTGCTGATGCTATGACAAAACAGATATCAAAGTTCATGTACTGCCTGTGCATTTAGACGTGAGCACTTGGATGCGCCGCAGACATAGGGCGGACGGAAGGGGAGTGTATTGCTAGTATGAATTACGTGATGACTGATTCCACTGCGCATCGTGTTTACAGTGCTCACGTCTAAATGCACGGACAGTATAGCTTATAACTGTTATACAGCCTACTTTCCGAATTAAACTATTATGTGCTAATATTAGGTCACAGCTAGACTAGGCCCTACATGTTTGCAGAAATGAACAATGAAGATTATAATATGGAAAGTTCTAATCTAAAGCCCCCTGCACACAGGGACAGTAGAGGCAGCCAGTACTGGCCGCCAGTTACTGGCAGCCAGTGGATGTTCTAGTGGCAGCCAGTAGGCAGTACAAGGGTCAATTTTTTAATTATGTATGATTATGATTAATATAAACAGTATTTATATTATAGAATATAGAATATTATAGAACTTGTATTAATATTGTCAAAGTAGGCAAACTTTTATAGAAATTGTAGACTTGTAAATAGATTGTGTAATAGGGGTAGAAAACAGAATCGGTTGTAAAATCTTTCGAATAATATTGCAGAAATCACAACACATGGGTAGAAAACAGCTAAGATATGGATTCTTCTGTTATTCAAGCTGCCTAAAAAGTTATTTTGACTTTTAGAGGATTTGTCTGTAAACTCGCGTAAAATTTGTCAAAAAAATGTAGTTTTGAGTAGAGATTAAGACAGGTAAAAACAGCTAGGGGTGATTTGATCTAATATTTTGTTGCCTAGAAAATATTCCTCATTCTAGAGTGTACGTTAATATACTTTGAGGAAAATTTGTTAAAGAATGTATACTTTTATAGGAATTACGCCATATAATAAGTGTAGAAAACAGCTAAGGGATATTTTATACTTAAATAGTAATGTGGGAAAAAAAGTAAAGCAAAGTATTCCCTATTACAGGCCATGAAGGCCCAGAGGGTTCCAGGATGTTGAGGCTCCCAGATTTTTAGACATCGGCACATGAAGGTGGTAAGTTTGCCTTACGCACCGGCCGCCTTTACCCCCAGGATTGCTCCTGGTACTCATTTCTGTTAGAGGCTGAGTCGACCCCAGGGCCATAGTGCCACCAGAAGGATTAGGCCAATTGAAAAATCTCAACGACCTCATCGGGAATCGAACCCGCGACCTTCCGGTTTGTAGCGCAGCGCCTCAACCACTACGCTACGGTGTACCCCATAGTAACGTGGTACTAATATTAATATTGCATTGTGCAGAATATTGTAGGCTAATAATTTGTATTAATATTGTATTAAAAGTAATATACTTATATTGATATTAATTTTTTTCCTGTTATATGGGGAAGGTTTTGACATAAATGAACAAAACATAAAATAAATATTCCAACAAATATCTAAATAAAAATAGTGCAGATTTACGAAGTCAGAGAAAAACTTGATTCTTACATTTTCCCCAGCGGTCAATCTTTCACTATGTGAAAGTAGTAGTAAGTTAATAAAGTTTTATTACTGAGTCCACGAATAAAATATTTAAAGATTTTTACGTTATTGCTATTATTATTACGTTCAACACATATTCATGTATTATTGAATACCTCTCACAGATGTATTATGAACAGTAAATCCTACGACACAGATCAAATGGATTTATGTGCTACCTTAACACTTTGCAAACCAATAAGGCATTAGACAAGAATTTTCATTGAACAACAAGATGTCAAGTATGTGAGTTACTTCCCTTGGTTCAATTTATTTGTCGAAATTATTTTATTATGCTTTCCATTGGGATATATAAGTTATTTTTGACCTGTTTTTTTGTAAAGTTATACTTTTTAAATTTTTTAACCATGAACCCATTCCCATCCCATTTTCAAACTTGGTACATCATTTAACATTAGTATAACCTATTTCCTAGGATTTTTTGGAAATTTACTTTTTAAAAATTCAAAATAAAAATTTTTTACTTTGAATTCTGAAAAAAAAATCATTAGAACTATTATGTGTTACATGTCATTGGAAAGCTCGTAAAAAAATGCTAAAAAATGACACCTTCCTCACCTTTATAGGTTAATTAGAAGAGTTGCTATATTAGTTGAAAGATATGTTTTTGATGTGATTTTTGTTATTTTTTTAGTACTTTACATGGCTCTATTTTCAAAACGGATTGAAATATTTAAATAAAAATTTGTATTTCTCTTAATATACATAAAAATTACCTCTCTACAAAATTTCATCAAAATCTGGAACGGTGAGGTTAAAAGGGTCTGTTGATCTGACACGGAATGACTCTACTGGCGGCCACTAAACTCAAACTCAAGCAGGTTTGAGTTTAGTGGCAGCCAGTAGTCTGCTGCACGTTGTGGGATAATTACTGGCTGCCAGTACTGGCTAGCTCTACTGGCTGCCAGTACTGTCCCTGTGTGCAGGGGGCTAAACCTGCCTTAAGTTTACTGGCCGCCAGTAGCTTCTGAACGTTGAAGGGAAGTACCCCTGCACACTGGGACAGTAGAGGGATATTTACTGGCGGCCAGTACTGGCTAGTGCTACTGGCTGCCAGTACTGTCCCTGTGTGCAGGGGGCTTTAGTAAAAATATTAAAATATTTTATTAATCGCTTATGATTCATTTAAGTCAAATGGTGTGAAATAAACAACATTGCAGGCATGGGAATTGCATTGTACTACAGTTGCCAGTGTCATAAGTTGCATTCAGTATTTAAAAGTAGTTAAATTGCTGCTGGTATATACTACGTTTACATTGTAATGGCTGTAGCATTGAATATACCTTAAGCACATCAATAATATTTTAACGATGCACTCATAAGAATCACATAACACGACGACTTGAAGATTTATTGTCTGTCTAGAGACGAAGAGGTCAGAGTTCAAATCTCGTCCTGGGTAACATTTATATTAGCCTCTTATACAATATAGTAAAGTATGAGTTCTCAGTACGGGAAGCGTGCAGGCCTACCACTTATTTATTTTTTCTACCTAGGAAATACGATAGTCATTAAAATAGGCCTATTTCAATTCCTAGTTTTGAACCTATGAGTCTTGAGGTCCCTTAATAATTGAGTTTTGAATGACACGAGTCTGTTCCCTGTCTTCTGATTGTTGTTTCTACGAATAAAGGAAATTTTAAGGAATTGCTTCTTGTAGGCCTACAGTTCTTATGTATGAATTCGAATATTGATCATTTTCATTTGAGGGCAATCTCCATTTCGATAAAAGATAGAGAGACGCTAACTTCTAATGAAAGTTTAACGCACTTCCTAGTATTTATTTAGTGTATGTGTTGCAAATCTGAGTTTTTCTCCCATGTGGGAAATCATATTTGCAACAGATACAGTAATTATGTAACTTACCGGGAAATGCATTAAGCTTTCGTTAGAAGTTAGCATCTTTATCGGTTCTCAAATAGGCTATTGTAGTTTCGGTACCTCTGTCTAACCAAGTCATATCCTCGTGTAAGGGACTCGCGCACTGAAAACTGACGATTAAATATTTTTATAATTAACTGTCAATTGTCTAAATGAAACCTATAACCTCATATCAGAAAGCTTTGCCGTTAAAAGTGCCTTGAAGTAAGAAGATGCATTATCCCATTTACTTTTTAACTTTTGCATTGAGGTGTGCCATTAGGAAAGTTCAGAAAAACATGATAGGCCTAGAATTAAATGAAAATCATCCGATTTTAACTTATGCATATGATGCTTGTCTACTGGACGATGACATAGCCTATACACAATCGAGAGAATGCAGACAAAATATTAGAATAGCAGATAAAGCTTACGAACTTCTTTCTTTCTTTATCTTAGTTTTACCTCTCCCTTTTAAGATTTAAGCAACCCAAGCTTACGAACAACTGGAGAAATTCAAATAGGCTATCTCGGAGGAGCGATAATTAAATATACAAATAATGTTGAAGCAGAATTTAAGTGTCGACTAAAATCAGGAAATGTTTGTTTTTATACAATTTAAAAACTTTTACCTTCCCGTCTTCTGTTCATAAATCTAAAAATAATAATTTTTAAGACAATTATCCTGTTGATTGTTTTATATGGTTGTGAGACATGGTCCCTTAGGCCTACTCTTCGGGAGGAACTTAATCTTAAGAGTGTTCCAAAACAGGATGCTGAGGAAAATATTCGGACCTAAGAGAGATGAAAACGGGACTGGAGAAAACTGCATAATGACGAACTTTAGGCCCATAACTTGTACTCTACACCGTATATAGAGCTCTGGGCTTTTTTAGTTTTTCCTCCTGCCACTTGAGCGCGCTGCTCTCCACATTCAGGTATTGTGAACTTCCGGTTTCCTCATTCTTGTGTGTTTTCAGTATGAGTTTGGGACGGTTCTCCAATTTTACAGTGAAGGAGTTAAAAATGATGTTATTCGAAGATGGTGCAACAAATATTTCAAAGTTAACGAAGCAAAGGTGAGAAATCTAAGCTACCTGTCTTCTGAAACGTTTGCTAACTGTTCTAATATGGTGCAGTATGCCTGCGGTCTACAATATTTTTTTTTCGATTTATTTTCATGTTTTTTTGAAGTGAAACTTCTTTAGCCGCGATAGGGGTAAATCCAGAGCTTGTCTCACGCTCAAAAATCGTCACGAAATTAGTGTCACATTCAAAATCGTCACGAAATTAGTGAGGTGTGATGGAACGGACTGCACAGAAAACAATCAACTCAATGATTAGGAGTAATCAACTGCTATACGATTTAAAGGATCAAAATTTTTAAAAAATATTTAAAAATTCAAAACTAAAAAAATCCAAAATTTAAATATTAAAAAAATACAAAATTTAAAAAATTAAAAATTTAAAAAATCCAAAATTTAAAAATCTAAAAATCGATAGTCCAAAATAAAAAAAATCCAAAAAATAAAAATTCAAAGATGCAAAATTTTAAAAATCTAAAATTAAAAAATCCAAAATTCCAAAATTAAAATATCCAAAATTTTAAAAGTCCAAAAACCCAATATTAAATAGTCCAATAATGCAAAATTGAAAAATCCAATTATCAAAAATGGAAAAAATATTTTTTTACAAATGCATGAGCTTTTTCGTATCATAGCTTATTGAACACAGTCTAATATACGACGCTGTTTGTTTTGGTTGCAGGTTGCTCTGGCGAGAGAAAAATCCGAATAGGAACTTTGCCTTATTCGAAGTTGAGCTTATAGAACCAGAAAGTAGTCTACCCACGACTTTCCTTCGACAAATTTCTTGCCGATAAATTCATTCAAGAAAGAACGGCTTAAACTTTTCGACGAAGACTCCATAACCACTTGGCTCGAAAAGCGTAGGGCAGGCAGCAGTATGAAAGCTGTCCGGACTCTAGCAATTAGAACATTCATCAAGTGCATTGAAGTGAACGTGTTGATGGACAAAAACAACGTTTAGTTTGCTATCTGCAAAGCACATAACCTAAAAATTTGTATGTGGTTTGTTTTTTACTCAATTATAATACAGATTGGCCATTTTATCGGTTACGGGAGAAATTTCGATTGACATTGACATTCTTAATGTTAAAATAATTAGGCAATAAAAATTACACTGAAAAGAAGAAATGCTAATTTAACATGCCTAAACGAGGGTAAGTTGGTCGGGTATATTCATTATTTCATAGGCTTATATATTTTTCTCAACATCTACTATACCAAAATTATCTTAATCATTCTAGAAAACATGAAATGCTCACCATAACTGCTCAAAGGAACGTTAAAATCATCTTCTGTGAAGTGACAGCTGCAAACCCGAGAAAACTGGGAAGGTGTTTTTCCATGGCGTAATTTTACCATCCATTCTTGAAAAATAGCCTTTTCTTTTGGAAAAATGTGAAAACTAAGTCCTCAATTTTTGTTTCCAACGGCCGAACAGCCGAGAACATAGGAGTTAATCGGCATAATTACTTCCAAAACAAGACACAAAGCACAGAACTGTAGTGTAAACACGAGCCTCTGAGATAACCGGAAGTGGATAATACCTCATTCTCGGCGGCCATCTTAAAAGCGCAGAGCTCTATAGTAAGGCAGTGTCCGGCAGATGCTGCAGTTGTGACGTAAGAGCCAGTCATCTCGCAAGAGCTTCGGAGAGAGAGCAGTTGAGTTGTATTGCTGTCAATACGCATCAGCGCAGTGGCGTTCACTGCAGCAGTAGAATTGTATGGTAAATTTAGTGCATTCAAAGTAAAACTAGACTTATGAAAACGTCACCTCACTCTCGGAGACACGTCACATTTTCCAAAGTTGTCTACAGTATGTCATCGAATTACAGACCTAAATAATTATGTGCAAATATTAGAAGAACTGGATCAGGAATTTGATTGCCGATTTCAAGATTTTGCAAACCTCCAATCCGATATTTGCATATTTGCGACACCATTTTCTGTGGATATTGACAGTGTTTCAACGTCATTGCAACTAGAAGTCATTGATTTGCAAAGTGATATTAAAATGCAAGACCGATTTCAAAACAAAAAGGATTTATCTATATTTTATAGAAGATTTCCCCAGGCAAGATTCCATTTAAGAACGATCCTGTTCAAAACAAAGAGGCGTGGCTGTCATAGCCCGCACGTGAGAACGCACGTGTTCACCATGTTTAATGCTAGTTTGTTTATTCTCAGTACAACTCATCCGCAGGGTCGTCGTGAACAATGAATCCTTTATGTTTTGTTTGCTAATTGATATACTATAATGATGACGATGCCAGTGAGAGTTTGTTATTTCACGTGTAAATATTGATATTATTATTGCATGAACTTACGAACACTCGTTAGCCACGCTCTGGTAATGGCGCATGCTAATGACATTAACCAATCACGTTTTGTCACATGATGCGAATTTTCCGCGAACTCTCTGTGAGTTCACCTCCCCTTTGTTTTGACTAGGATCAAACTAGAATGGGATCAATAATAGAATGTTGAGTATATTTGGATCGACATAGGCCTATGTATGTGAACAGTTCTTTTCGTGTATGAAGGTCTAAAAACCACAACATAGGAATCACCTATCTGATCAGAACTTAAAAAATGTTCTTCGTTTGTGTGTTAGCCAGACTATGACGCCAAATATTGCAAAATCAGTGGACGAGAAAAGAGGGGAAAAAATCTCGACAATGCCTTCAGCTTGGGCACGATAGTGACACAAAGTAAGGGTGTGTATCACAAGTCTGAATAGGCCTATAGGCTACTTTTCTCAAAAAGGTGTATAGTTTAATTTGTACATTTTGTGTAGTTTGTATATTTGGTGTATTCTGTATATTTTGTATACTTTAACATTTTTCAGTTTCCGAGTAGACAAAGTTTTGCAGTACTGCTTAAAGTATTCTCATGTTTTATGTATTTGTAGTTTATAGCAGTTTCGGAGCCTCATTTAAGTATGCGGAGGCTTCCGCACCTGGATGTATTATGCATTTCAGATTATTGTAAGTAGGGCCTATGTTAAATTTCATTACAAACAAAACTGTTCTGTTACATTGATTTATCACAGTTGTACTCTTTTGTTTTCGTACAAATGTATTGTAATTGTGCTATTACCATACTATCAACGAAAACGGAGCGCACTCTGTCAGTGCATAGACGTCGTACCGCCACTGGCCAGGAGAACCATTTCTCCACGCTGCGCTTTGCTCAGTACGGAGATATTGCCGAGCAAAGAGCGTTGCTGCTCTGTAGTATGGCGTCACGGAGCACGGATCAT
The DNA here is from genome assembly GCA_964059195.1 of Ectobius pallidus. Lineage (NCBI taxonomy): Eukaryota > Metazoa > Arthropoda > Insecta > Blattodea > Ectobiidae > Ectobius > Ectobius pallidus. Next base: position 136,025,398 of record CAXKWD010000004.1, read on the forward strand.
GCCGGTCACTGTAGTAAGGGTAATTAAATCACGGAGGTTGAAATGGACCGGACATGTCACGTGCATGAAGGAGGAAAGATATCTAAAACATATTGAATGGGAGGTCCGAAGGAAAAAGACCACTTTCAAGATCTAGACTTAGGTGGGAGGAGAATATGACAACATATTTATGGGAAGTGGGATTTACGAGGGATGGTTGGGTCTTGTTAGCACAGGATAGGGTTGAATGGTGGGCTCAGGAACATCCGGGTTCCAAAAAATAGATAATATTCCTTTAGGTTGCTTAGAAACTATCTATTGCCATTGAGTAAATTAACTGAACTTTTTTTTTTTTTAGCTCGGAATTATGACAATTGCGAACTAGACTGGAAACACCGAGGCTCAAGGGTAGGCTTTGTCGTACTAAAATAGCTTTAAACATTAGTCAGTGCTATTTAAAAACTTCACTTGAGGGAAATATTATCATTAGGATACCTTTTAACAACACGTAAAAACCTGTAAAAAGTTTGGGAGCGGCTAGCGTCGTTATTGCACGGAGTGGTATGTTCATGCTACAGTAGTGCTAGTTAGCGGGAAGGGTGGGGGGGATCTCATATCTGACTAATCACCTGTTTCTGTTCACTAGTAGGCCTATATTCACACTGAGGCATGAGAATCATCTCTTCGGCACCACGACTCCACATTCGTTAACACACAGTTTTATTTGTTAATCTTGCTGCTATTGTCTTAATTACTTTGTACATACTGTGCTAAACAGAGTGCAAGATCTGTTACATTGATAATCCATTCCTAATCATTGGTATCCGGTGATGATTGGTGTCGCGACTGAGCAAGTTGCATCATTTTCCAAATAACACTAATAGGACACTCACAGGCGTCAAGTCAATTATAGCACTAGTTTATGCCAGTTTGGATCTTTTAGATATTTGATGAATTATCGCGAATTATGTGGAGCCTCTAAAATGTCATTATAGGAGTTAAAAAAAGTTGAATTTCAACAGGAAAATTAAACTAGCCGTTCTTTAAACAGTTGAACTCGCTCACGGAATATATATATATATATATATATATAATATATATATAACTTATGTAAGATCTATTCCTCATCTTCATTAGTCAATCTTGTTGTTCATTGTAAAGACAACAGGGAAACCGTTTGGGTAGTTGGATTGAATCGTTTAAAGAAGCTGTAAATTACATGAAACGGAACCATTATAAAGCTATCATCTTAAAACTGAATAAAAAAATAAAATAAAAATCCTCATACATGTTGCGTTGACTTACTTCAAGGAACATTCATGCTAAATTAGAAGGAAATCGATCATTGCGGTTCGTCGAGACTGAGTAACAAATAAATTTAAAGACAAACAGACGAAATGCGGAACAACGAGTTAAAACAAGACCAAGCTCTGCTCGGTCAACAAAACAAATTGGAGGCTACAAAAGAAAGATTTGTAACCGTTATTTGTTTGCTCTATCCGTACCATACGTTCTATAGCCTAGTTATTGTAGGAAGTATTGTGTTGGACCCTGAAATTCTATATGGAGTTTTCAACAATAATAATTTTGAGGTTCCTTGAATCCAAAATACATTTTTCCAAAATATGCATCTGTGTATTCGAAACGGTTTGAAGTTTCCCGGAGAATATAATTTAGAGTAACTTCTCGTGCTTGCACCCAGGGCAGATGCATTTTGAATAGACGAGGGGAAGGCTCTTTTTTAGCGATAATTTAGCATGTAAGTTATTGTACATGAAAATAATTAATAACTTAGAACAGCTGTTACAAGTTACAAGAGAACTGTACTTGAAATTGCCTTCCATTGTATAATAATTATTCATCCAGTTTAATCTTCGTTTAATGTTCGTCGTTTAATTTTCTTTGTTTAGTTTGCCGTATTATAATTTTTCTAGTGTTTAAGTTATTCCTATACTTATCAAAAACGTATAGACTACTATTTATACTTCATACAACCCTATGCAAGGGAATGTGTCTGATTAGCATTCCTAGTGAACTCATTGGATAGAAAAAATGCCATTCAAACTTTGGAATGAGTACCAGTGCCGCTGAAACTTTATTGAGTTCTGTTGAAACACAACCATTATCGTTATCATTATCCGGGTAATGGGCGCCTGCATTATTACATCAACATACAGAAGAGTTAATAATGCTAATTAGGTTATGACTTGAGACACCTGGTACAGACAGACATGCGTGCCATAATCGCGTAGTCTACTAATCCCTTTATTTTTATAGCGTTCTGCCTAACCTGGCAATTACAAGACGACTCATTAAGCGTTTTGTCTGATTCTTTATCTAGCTCTCCTTCCATAAGAAGAATTAGGTTGCGTTATCCGTACAATTATAAACTTCCCACAGCATGTAGAGTGGTAATATTATGATTATGATGATTATTATTAGTACTAGTATTATTACTTTTATTAGGCCTACATAGCGTCCTCAATAGTCAAGTGGTAAGAGTTTGTAATTGGCTACTTCTATCTCCTAGGGGTCAGAGCTTATGCCTGCTGATGCCTGTGGTCTGACCAACGAGAATTTTATGTTTAGTCTCAGTAGATAGGGGTTCCCCTCCATCATGGTCTGGTTCGTAACTAGGAATTTAAGTTAAAGGACCCTGTTAACTTCAAATTAATAAATCAAACGCTCACCTCACTTCATCGGGGTTAGTGTCCCAGCTAGGGAAATGGCGTTACACTTCCTCTAACCAGAGTGGAATACCACGAATCCAAAAATAGTACTTAATGTTACTTAAAAAAAGCATTTGCAATTTCGGTTTTATTTTCACACGGAGATATATATTTTACTAAACCAATAGGCTAATTAATCTAAACATTAAATTCGCTTGATTCTCAAATTAAAAAATAATATGTAGCCGTAATAAAATAAATTGGTATACCGGGTGAATTTTCTCGTCCTGCGGATTCATAACTAGGCAAACGTCAACGTTACACTCATTGCGAATTTCAAGTGCTTACATCGCCATCGCCATCGCCAGCCCGTCCGATTTAGGCTACGATATTTTTATGTGTTAATATATGATATGATGGAGCAATGGTTAACATGTTGTATCGTCACGTTGAAGGTCCGGGGTTAAAATCACGGCAACCGACGCAGCGCACTTTGCGCAGCGGACAGTGTTTATGGCATTAGGCCTACCTGTCCAACGCCGGTACTGCATAACTTCTCAATCCGCAGGATGAGATGATTCACCCGGTATACCCAGGTATGTTTACCGTTTAGTAATTCATAATAATAATTACTATTATTATGTATTAATATTTATTTATTTCCTGAAGATTCCCTCTACAACTAGTAATGAAGACGAAGATGATTATGATGATGATCATGGTAATGTTAATAGTAGTAGTAGTATAGTAGGCCTAATAATAATAGACCTAATTAATGCCAGTATAATTAATTAATATCAGTATAACTTACACTATTATTTAATGGTAGTACATATGGTAACCATACATTAGATATTAACATAGAAGAATAGGCCTACATAAGAATATAGGCCTAAATGAAAAAGAATACTGTGTATTATATTATTAGAGAATTATTAATAAATGGCCTGTATAATATTGGCCACGATGTGATCGTCAATGTCTTCTTTATAATGATGTTGAAAATTAAGTTTTTTTAAGTTTTTTTTAAAGTTTTTACTTTTTATTTCTTATGAGTATATTATAATTTATTTATTTCTAAAATCTGAAGTAGGCTATGCCAATATAAAAAATTAACATAACATTTTAAAAAATTAACAGCAAAATCCATGATGTAACATATTTTATGTTAAGGCCCACTCTAAACTCTAAACTGGCTGATTTCAGAGCCATACAAAGAGACGGAATAGCTTGATGCTTAGATTTGCAATATTAAACTCACTAATTCATTGTTGTGATTACTTGAGTGGTGATATGGGAAAAAAATATTTTGTACCCTCGCACATGTTTTAGATCACTATAATCACAAGTATTTTTAGTCATGTGAAATAAATTATGATACAGTAAATTATACGATAATCCATTTTTTGGTCAAATTTTGTCATAATATTTTCTGGAAATATTGTAGCAAATGCTACAAAATTGTATTTACAAGAACATGTGATATGGACACAGCATTACTGTAATTATTTTTACGTGTTCTCTGTAAGACCATTATAGACGGAGAAAGTATAAAGAAAAATATTCTAATGAATTGGTTATTTTCCATTTTTTTTACGCTGAAAGATTATTTCTTTCGTAACTTACGCCTTCTTAAATGCATTCATTTTAATTATATTATTTTGAATAGTTTACATTGTATGATGTAGATTTACGTGACATATTGCATCTTAAAAAAGACAAATTCATTCAAATGAAACTGTAAGGAACATCTTTCCATTTTCATTTTTTTTTTAAATTACAGGTATTATAAAATCCAGGTAGCATTAGTCCAATATGTTAAAATAAAACTTTTTGTTGTTGTTCAATAGAAACGAGCTATTACCTTGGAGTTATGCCGTTTATTAATATCCGTAACATGAAAGGACTTTAACTGGTGTAAGCTGTTTTGAATCCCATGTTTGAATTAGATGTAACCTCTAATCCTGAAATACTCCCGAGCGGCAAATTTGATATTATAGCAAAGAACGTTCGGAGCAAACACAGGTCACTGTGGGTAAGACTATAAGCTATATAACATTTCAAACGAAAGCCTTTCTCTGTATTTTCTCATATACCTTTACAGTTTCCACTTTTTTAGGTCTTTTTAATTAAAGGATTTCAAACTCCCCTTCATTCTCTTCACCTGAACTTTTCCAACGTTTCCACCACAAGCGCAAACGGCGCCAGAATGGAAGCTCTGCTGTAGATACAGGCTACTGAACTTTTTTTCCCCACAAAACTCTTTTCCTTGTTGAGTCAATATTGGACATGGCTACCGCGCAAAGAGTTCTACAAAAAGCTGACTCTCTCGTCAAACTGTAAGTGAATGCATCCTTCATTCTATCTCTTGTCTGCCTCACTAACCAAAATCTGTTAAATAACTTGCCAGAGCGCACAACCGACATGATACATTTTTATATTAAGCTCATACGAGCAGCATTTTGTATGTGACCACTTAAGACGCTATAGAAAAAGTAATGTTCCTTTCATATGCCTGAGGTTCCAGGACGTTGGGAGACATGAAGGTGGTAGGATTACGGTTATCAACTCTACGCACCGACGATCTTTACCTATATGATTGCTCCTAGTACGAATTTCTGTTGGAGGCTGAGTCGATCCCAGGCATCCCAGGCATTAGATTAACTGAAACGTGTCGCGTCATTTGCTACAGTAAAGTTGTTACAGGTAGAAGAATAGGCCTGGATATGCTACCAAAAATAGCTAAAAACTATAAAAATTCTGTAAGACTTAAAAACTGAAGGCATGTTTTTTATTTATTTATTTATTTTTATCAAACTGAGTTTATACAATAATCATTCATACTTATTCTTAACTTTTTTTAAATCCAAATTAAATTTGATTGAAATCAGAGTTTTTAAACATAGCCTACATTACAAACAAACAGAATTATCAAAAGTTACATTATAAAATCATAAGACCCCAGATGAGTAGATACAAAATGTACAATTTTTTTAGTTTTTAGCAATAATAACAAACACGTGAGACATAAGCGGTACCTAAATAATTATATTCTGCGGGAAGAATGTATTGGTTTTTAACCATACAGATTCTTTGGATAATAACATATTTTACTTTATAGCACCCAGTGGGTATGAAATATTATTTGAAATATTAATATTATTTGGAATTTATAAAACCCTTCAGGTTTGATGTTGTAGCTAGATGAATAAATTGTAAATGAACATAAGAAAGTATGGGTTTTTCTATAGGCTATCTAACCGATCATGAACTATGTGGTTTAAATCTAACATAGCCTACCGGCACAGTTAAAAGACAGCCAACAATTAATCAATTAACACTTAAAAATAAGTGAAAAAATGCTTATATTTATCTTTCTTTTTTATATGAGTCTATACAACTATGTTTGAATAGAAAATTCCTAGGAATTAACGTAAGAAATTAACAACGACAAAGAATATGAACACTTTGAAGGTAATGGGGAACTTTTTATACATTGTTAAAAGAAAATGGGGAAAAATGAATCCTAGAATTAAGTGAGCAAGTGTGTTAATCTTTTTGCTTTGTTCACAAGCAAGGCAAATACAGCAAGACCATAATTGGTAGGTGCTCAAGGTTATTATGTTAATATTAGTGTGTAATGGTAGGAGATACATCCTATGGCGAAAACCTTTGTTACGCCAAGGGTGTCAATATTATGACACAAGAATAAACTATTACTATTACTAGTACCATATGAGTCTATACATTTCGAAGTCATCACATCATCTTCAGAGCATTCTGAAGTACTGATGTTGAAAGGTCTGTATTGAAATAAAAAATAAAACCGAGTTGATCGAGAGTTTCATTAATGTTTTATCGCTCAGGTAGGCTATATTATCAAATGTAATTTCATCATTTAATAGTTTTAACATTTGGAACACATAGAATTATCCAGCAGTGTCAAAATCAGTGCGCTTACTCGACATAATCATAAATAATAAGTTATAACGAGATGACCTGCTCGTGAATTTATCTTGAGTGAATCCGGACTTCGAGTTATTATTTATTTTGACTATTTACAGAATACTTAAATAATGAAGCATTTATCGAATAATTAAAACCAACGAAAATGAATAAAACACATTCTTATTTGTGTCATTGTAAACGAGATAGCCAATGGCGAAACAATCTATATATTGCCATGATGTCGCTGCGTGCGGTTATTACCAACCATTTTCATTAATATCAGCTGTTCTATTTATTAGAGTAGGCCTAATCTCTTTGGTAACAGTAATAATATTTAGTGTTACTAATATTGTATTTACTAATATATGAGATTTACAATGCCTTACCACACAAAAAATTGTAAATTACTTTCATATCTCCTTTTGCTCAAATGCAGCTTATAAATTATATTATATTATACTGCAGTATATAATATTATATTATATTATGTTATAGTCAATCGCTTTAGCCTAGTGATTTTGATGAAAGACGCTACCAGAATGAAGGTGTTTCAGTGTTCTCTCCTTGTGAATTTACACGCAAATAGGTGCAATAAAATGAAAGTGATAAAGATAAAATGATAATGACAGACATTTGCGATTGGTTAAAATTTCACATATTCTTATATAGGAATGGTCAATGATTCATGAGCTAAATAGTCTCCGATGCATGAAAATGTTCACATAGGCCTAATGATGTCTCGAGGGCGACATACGTATATGGTCAGAGGTAGCGTTGTTGTTGCTGCCTTGTTTGTTCTGTGGTTAGTGTTGCCGACTTCGGATCTTTAGGACTGTATTCGATCCTCGTTACTTTCACCGATTTTTCTACTGTAGAGGGTGCTGGTAGAGGCTGCACTGTTGTGACAGAAGAAATAATTAATTTTGTGTGAGTGAGCCATCCCATTTTCTAGACATCCTATATTTTCACTGATATATTTACCTACTAAGGTCACGTTGTTAACATAAGAATTCCCACGGAAATGTTTTAATGGCGGGATTTTTTTTAGCAAATCTAGGTTTCCTATTCAGTAGCTCTCGAATAAAGAATAACTGTATAAATTAAGAAATATTTTATAAAACTCCTATCCATTTAGGCGTCCCTCAGGCTGACGGCTGGATTTGGAGATGCCCAGATGGCCTAACAGAGGACTCCACATTTAATATCTGATGAAATTGGGATGGTGACATGGCCAAATACAATTCCATCCACCTGAATTTTGTGTGAGATGCACAACCACATACTCCTCAGAATCTAAATGCAAAACACGGGTCCACATGTTAGTTTAGAGGCATTGTCTTATCAGTTATCTATGAGAGTAAGTTACCTGTAGGCTAAATCAAATGCGGTTATACGTTAAGAGTAACACATTTAAAACGTCTTACCATCGCTCAAACACTGAATAACACAATCTGGTATTACAGTATGTTAGACAGAAAATAAATTACTATTGCCTAAGGCACGTTTAGTAGTCAATTGTTTAAAGGCACGTGTATATCTTTTTTGTCTTTTACTGAAGCTTCTTCGGAATACTCGTTTAGACTGTTAACCTTGCTGCCGGAATTACGAATCTTAGACTCCCTTATTTGATAAACAAATAATGCACCTTTTAAGTAGAAGTTTGCTTGTTCAACAGATTTCTTTCAACCCTTTCCGCTCGCTCTTTGCGTCCTCCGGGACTTCGGGAGATAAAATATTTGTCAAGTCATTTACACCTTGCTTCCAGTTCATATTAGTTGTTCATTTATTTGAAAGCTGAGGGACGTGCTTTGGTCCACACAAGCTTTACTTGATTTCTATAAAGTCATTTCAATTTGTCTCCTATTTCATTCCATTTTTCCATTGTTGCTACTTCCAGAAATTACTTCTATTTTATGAAATTAATATCTGTTTCTAAAATGTATTTATATTTTAACAACCCAATATATAATTCATTATTTTAATTTTATCTTAATAAAACAATTCCTCTTATATCAAATTCATGTCTAGCTAAATAAATTCATTTGTGTTTTAATAAATTTATTTCTACTTTAATAAATAATAGTTTTATTTCGACACTTTTATCTCTATTTTACTGAATTCGTTTCTGGTTAATAAGTTCATTTCTATTTAAATACCTTTGTTCCTAATTCAATAAATTCATTTCTATTTCATTAAATTCACTTAGTTGTTATATTTTAATCAATTTATTTATAGGCCTAGACCTACTTCAATAAATTCATTCTAATTCAACAAATACATTGCAATACGTATGCACTCGGGGACGGCCCCTTATGTTCGCTTATATATGTACAATCAAGACTATCAATGACAAGGGTTTCTAAAGCGGAGTAGCTATTGTTAAGGATGAAGTTGGAAATTTTAATTTAAAAAGTTATCGTTACTTTAATTCGGCACGCCACAAAGTCTATTTCCTTGCAAACTGTGGAGTGATGAATAACTTAGCGAAATACTGTGCAACATCACTCTGGTTGTCTGGATCATCCAAATAACCTGAAAGAGGATCATCCAAATAACGTAAAAAAAGTTTAATTTTCTGATATGAACTTACAGCTGCTTACTCAGTATGAGGAAGAAAATAAGCCTACTATCTTTTGAAGTCGACACTCTTTCTTTGAAATCACAAAAGCTTCATTCGAATTCTGTAGGATATCCCTTGTTGTTTTATATCTCATTCTGCCTTTCCTATCTCTTTACGGATAGAAAAGTTGCCATATTGTCAAGTCAGCTTTGGAGTAATAACTTGATTAGTAAAATATTTACTGCATTTCTTTCACAATCATTTCAAGTAGGCCTATTCACTGGAAAAACAAGCGTTTTATGAATAAAAAAATAAATAATTAGTGAATTCTAAAATCCAAGTAATTACATATGGTTTATTCAATTCTCTCTTAGTATTTACTGACAATTACGCCAACATAGGAGTTCACCGATTTTTATTCAATTAACCCAATGCTAACTAGATTACCCTTAAAACGTGAATTTCCCATAGTTAAACAGGCTGTTGACCTACTAAGGCTTGATATAATTTTGTAGTTTTGGTTAGCACAATCTAAATAGAGGTTATAGGTTTTATTCACAACTGCTTGTCTTCTTTGTGTGCTCATAGGAGACATGTTTCATAATTCAGTTTAATCGCGGCTGCCGTAATAATATTATATCTCAACCAAAGCACAACCTTTTCATCTTTACCAGACGTAAGAGTGTTTATTTTTTTAAATGCATGTTCTTTTAACATGGAAGTTTTCATAAACTGGTAGTGTAACATTTTTTCTTGGTTCAGTGTGAGAAGTTGGGACTCGCTCATTTACATAGCATAAAATGTGTTCTTCAACTTTGTTCACTCCGCCCGCCGCCTGGGTTTTCTTAATTAATTAAAACATTGGACGCCGTATAAATTTGCATGTTATTATTATAATACACCGCTGTATAGCTTCCAGTCTCATAAATTAATATCCTGCTTTAGCTGCCCAAGTTTCTGAAGACACCGTGACTTCGTATTTAGTCTTGTAACTTAGTACTTGTAGATTCAATTACTTTTGATTATTGCTGAGTTCCATTTACATCTGTAGGCGTATTGTTACAAATTAATGCTTTTTACGAGTTCGCGAAACATATTAAATCACAGAATTGTGGAGGATATTAATGCACATTATTCTCTCAACGTTGTCCTTAGTGTCCTATAATATTAATTCGCAATAGGTTTCTGCACTTGTTTGGTAATAGGCCTATAGTTTATAATAAGAATTGCACCACAAATAGTGCATTATGCAACGAACCTATAATGGCATTTATTAAGATACGAGTATGTTTATGAAAAAGCATTACGAGATTCATAATTTTCATACGAGTATTTTAAACACCATTGTAAGCAAGTTGCGTACGATTTTTTTTTGTTCTACCGAATTAAATGTCTAAGTTTTTGGGTTTTTACTAGGGCTGGAAATCGATTAAAATCTCTAATCGAGTTAACGCTTGACGTTGACGAAACCAAAGTATAGGCCTACTTGTAATATTGTTTACACGTTTAATAACTACTACACTACAGATAATCGGAAGAAATCCTGAATTAATTAATACCATTAGTGAAATGGTATTAGTGAAATGGTACCATTAGTGAAATGGTGAAATGAAAATGGTGAAATTTTAATACTAGTGAAAAAAATATATATAAAACTTACATTTCTGGTTACTTTTTCAGCCAAGACTTCAGACACACGAGTTTGTTGACTAAACTACCCTTCAGGTTTCTGAATAACGGGAATTGTTTGGACACAATAGGCTGAATGACACATGATGTGCCAAGGCCGGAGAAGCAAGAGAAAGGAGTTTGGCCATTTGACAAATTTCTCGAAAAAGTTTTTCAGAATTCGACTAAACCGATTAATCGGATAATGTAATTGATCGACGATTAAATGTTTAATCGATTAATCGGTACAGCCCTAGTTTTTACGATACCTCGTAATTTACGAAGCAAACGAATCTCTGCCCATCAGCTGTTAGTAGTTCTCGTCTTTTCCGATAGATGACAGGTTACGAGGCATGCAGGCCGCATGGCTTCTCGGCGTTTCAACGTCAAAGAACTCACGTTTAAACACACTAAATGTTTAATTTAGTATTAGACTATGTTAAAATTAACATTAACAGAATCAATTTCATTTTAAAATGGCCTACAGATTCTTTACTACGCAATTTGAATTATTCCTTTCAAGGGATGAATATTGTTCATTGTTCGGTATTAATCGACAGTTGTGCAACAGTATTATAATGAAATTCTATAGTTTAATCGGTATCATTATGATAGGTCTACTGTTACGTCACACATCGGCACATAGGCTAATAAGCGTATTACAGTATGGTCGAACAAAAAAGTATTTTTTGTTAAGATATTATCACTTGGGTTGATTTTACACATCAAATAGGATGTGTCAAAATTAGGCGAATTGGGTTCATTCAAGTTCGCAATTACTGTAACTCTTAGAATCGATTTCATTTTTCTTACTGCAATTTATAAGTTATACATAAATATAAATATTAATTAAATTGTATTAATCAATTAAGTAGGCCTATATCAAGTAAACTATTATCCACATTTGTTTTATACTAGCAGGTGCCCGCGGCTTCGCTCACGATAATTAATTGAAAAATAAAAAAAAATATGAGTATAATAATTATTAAAGCATTATATTTATTAACACTTGCACGCGAATCACTCATAAACTAAACCATTATTAATTAATGAAACAGCTAAAATTCCGGCTTTAGAGTACATTCCACGATTAGAAAGCGCCGCCTGGGAAAACGATCTCAGATTCGATTATGCAGTTCCAAAGCGACCTGTGAACACATAATACGTATTGTTTCTCAACTGTTTGTTGACAGATGAATATGATGTGAATTTTATCTGATAAATTCAGTGTAGTTTTCAGAAATTATATAATTTTCTAGGGAAGGAGTGGTTTGTTTGGATTTTTGTTGTCCGCGATACTTCCAGGGTTAAACTATCAATAATTATAGCTGGTGCCCGCGGCTTCACCCGCCATTATTAATTGACTCCAGGATTTTTAAGAAATTTACACTGGCAGTTTATTAAAAATGTTTGTGGTTCATAGCTATGAAAATTGTAAGTAAAAATAAAATTAGAATATGTGTTCATTGTGTTAATTTCACTTAGGCCTTATATAATAAAGAAATGGTTTTCCTAATTTTCTACTCTTCGTGAAAGTTTGGACTGCGAAAGATGAACATCGCCGAGTATACCTGATGTCTCACGAAGTGAGGGAGCAAGCACGCTATTTAGGGCCGTTGAATTTTATAAGAGTAGATAAGATTCTAGGAGGTTGCGGCTCCTAGACTTTTAGAACTTCGGCTCATGAAGGTGGAAAGGTTGTCAGCCTTACGAACCGCCCGCTTCTGTTTCCAGGATTGTTTCCGGTACTCATTACTGTTAGAGGCTGACTTGACACCAGGGCCATAGCTATAACAGAGCGATTAGATCAATGGAAAAAGTATAATCACTGGAACTGAACTCACAGCCTTCCGCTTTTGAGGGCATTTCCTCAACCACCTAATCGAGGCATACCTCTTAATTAAATGAGGTTGCGGTCGACCTATTATGGTTTCAATGCTTCTCCTTCATAGCCTAAATGTTCAGTTTCCAGTTTTCAAAACGTTTCATAAATATAGCAATTTTGTAATAAATATGCATCTTATTCCCTCATGAGTAATGTATTAGGCCTACTCTCAACAAGAATAGGTCTCCTTCTTATAACTAGCAGGAACTGAAGATAGCATACCTTGTGCTGAAATACATCTTACAGCCAGGAAAAAAGCGCATATGGTTAAAGACACTCATCATTCACCAAGGAATAGTAACTACAATCTAATTTCATTTTATTTACATGACGACATACTGTGTATGTTAATTGTAATAAGAGATAATATTCCACACAAAAACATTGTAACATATTCCAAAAGCAACTAATATACTTTTATACTTTAAGACTGAAACTATTAGGCCTACATGGTTTTACTAAGGTGTATTTTAAAAACATAAAGTTTCGGTGCATCAAACAAATATAGACATAGGCCTAGCACTTTCACTACTGTGACAATTACTTTTATTCAGAACCAATATATATACACTGTTTTATCATTGAAGCTGTTATGTAATTTTATGAAGATACTTTGTGTATCAAATTATGGAAATCTTAATGAACAGTTTAAGTTATAATTTTGTTAAGAATTCTTGAATACATTACGAAACTGTAAAACAGAACACTGTAAATACGGTACCTGTATAACGTTGGTTCTCTTTTAAGCTATGCGCTAAGTTATATTTATTTAAGCAACTTTAAGTAATATGAGGGAATTAGGTGATACTTACTACAAAATTGCTGTACATTAATTACCCTCATAGATTCATCATGAAATTTGTCAATCTTGTTCCATAACTTGTTTCAAGTTAGCGTATTTCTTAATTGCTATTAATGAAAGAATTCGAATATTCAAAAGTAATTAAGTTATTGCACCATACTTCTCTTCAGAAATGTGTTCGAACTTTCTTCGTGATATTAATGACTGCCGCCTTTCTGTTAACCTTCTCACTGCTATTGACGTATAATTGCGTCTCCTCAAGAGGATTTTTCAACTGTCATGTTTATTATTCACGTTCTACTTTAATTTTCCTCATCGAATCCAAACTTAAGAGCCCACTGATGTTTTCACTTCTTGACTTCTTGACTAGTAATTTTAATTCAGCTCACAATGGGTTAATCCCATATCAAAAAGATCATGCCTTAACGACTGTGGTTATTTTACTTACAATTTAAGTGTAGTTACTTACAATTTAAGTGTAGGCCTAAATAATTTATGATAAACCATATCTGGGGTAAGTTTACATTCCTTTGGCTATCAGATCATCCGCTGTAATGGGCTACTTGGATGATTAAATACTCGAATTCTTGGGATACAGTGTGACATACCAAAGAATCGTGCTGGTGTCAGATCTGGTTTAGGCTAAATGACGTCTATTTTTTTAAAATAACATATTTTTTTAATTAATAAAAAAACAAATAACATTTGTCATTACTTGTTTACAGTTGTGCGATTGACACGAGTTTCTAAAGTCACCCATACAACGTAAAGTAGATTCTCTGAGCTAGTTGTAATAATAGAGACTCGTGCTTTCCTTGGCTTCATAGTTCTGTATATGTTATCAGTTTCAAAAAAGCCTATTCAAAATCTCGTCTGCGTTATTCAACCGCCCTAATGCTGGTATCTACCCCATTGCTAGATGACTTTTATCCGCCAGCATTACCCAGCATTACCGAGCTCAGTGATATTCAAGGTAATAGCTGAGCTCTTCCTCCAATTAAACTGATATCCTTAAAATCCACACAACGGCCGAGTCAGAGAAAGGAGACTAACGTGTACTTCTACACAGTGACAAGACCAATGGCTTGAACTCTAGATTCGTGATGTCTTTCAACTGTTTATTCTGCACATTAAACAAGTTTCTCAATAGTATTCAAAATACTATCTTGCCTGGTAGACCTTTTGTTATACTCAACAGAAATCTAATGTCAGCACTGCACACTTTAGCCTACAACGCGGACAGTAAACCCCTGCCCGGTCATGTAAACACAACATTCACGTAACGTAAATTCCAACCACTAGCAGTGTGTCATCTCCAGCACTAGCAATGTGTAAACTCCAACAGCAACAATGTGTAAACTACAGCACTAACAATATGTAAACTTCAGCACTAGCAGAGTGTAAATTCCAGCACTAGCAATATGTAAACTCCAGCACTAGCAGAGTGTAAACTCCAGCACTAGCAGTATTTGAACTCCAACATTATCAATGTGTAAACTCCAGCACTAACAATGTGTAAACTTCAGCACTAGCAATGTTTAAACTCCACCACTAGAATTGTGTAAACTCCAGCACTAGCAATGTGCAAAACTCCAGCACTAGAATATGTAAACTTCAGTACTAGCAGAGTCTAAACTCCAGCACTAGCAATGAGCAAACCCCAGCACAAGCAATATGTAAACTACAGCTTTAGCAGAGTGTAAATTGCAGCACTAGCAGAATGTCATCTCCAGCACAAGCAATGTGTAAACTCCAGCACTAGCAATGTGTAAACTCCTGCACTCGCAATGTGTAACCTCCCAGCACTGGCAGTGTGTAAACTCCGGCACAGTCATGTAAATACAACATTCAGGTAACGTAAATTCCAACCACTAGCAACGTGTCAACTCCAGCACTAACTATGTGTAAACTTCAGCACTAACAGAGTGTAAACTCCAGCACTAGCAATTCGCAAACCCCAGCACTAGCAATATGTAAACTCCAGCACTAGCAGAGTGTAAACTCCAACACTAGCATTGTGTAAACTCCAGCATTAGCAATGTGCAAACTCCAGCACTAGCAATAAGTAAACTTCAGTACTAGCAGAGTGTAAACTCTAGCACTAGCAATGTGCAAACCCCAGTACTAGCAATATGTAATCTCCAACTTTAGGAGAGTGTAAACTGCAGCACTAGCAGAGTGTCATCTCCAGCACAAGCAATGTGTAAACTCCAGCACTTAGCAGAGTGTAACTCCAGCACTAGCAGAGTTTAAACTCCAGCACTAGCAATGTGCAAACTCCAGCACTAGCAAAATGTTAACTCCAACACTAGCAATGTGTAAACTCCTGCACCTTAACATTATCCTTCTCACTTTACCAGATTGAGGACTGGATATGGGAAATACATCGATGCGGTTATAGTATATTGCGATACAAGTGCCGTAAAGCATGATTACGGATCAAGGAAATAGTTTGAAAACACGAGGCGCTTGCGCCGAGTGTTTTCAATTTTTTCGAGATCCGTAATGCGCTTACGGCACGTGTATTGCATGCTATTTTTTGCACGATGATTATTTATATCCATTTTATTATATTAATTGTGATATTACCTGAAAATATTATGTATATACATTCTTGAAGATAGATGTTTATTTCTGAAAGTGATTCGCATGTGTTTGTTGTTATGGGAACCGAATATTTGTCCTGGGGGCCTTGTCCATGAAGGCTTGTATTATGAAGTGTATCGTAATGAATTATGACGTGGCGCAAGCACCGTAAGTAATTTAACCACATCGCAACACCCATAGCAACAGGATTGTATGGGAATGTCAACTTACGATCCACGGCAACAACGTTCGTAAGTACCACTAATTAGTTAAGGAGTGCAAAAAAATGTTTAGTGACTTTTACTCTTCATTAGGCTACTAATAAAAAATTTAAATTAAATCTAAGAAAAATGCTTTTGTAATTTAGTTAAAATAAGCTGCTCTTTTGACGAAATCAAATATAGACATTTCCATTACAAAGTATTCTTGTCGGAAGTGTTAAAAACGTTAACATTTAGTTATTGTTTATACATTCTTCCTGGTGGGAATTTTCTGTTGGCTGCTTCGGATCCTTATGTAGATTTGTACTTGAAACTATAATATGGTGCTCTTCAAGTTGAAAACGTTCAAATGACTGCCGTGGACGGATGCATTAAACTTACAATGAAATAATTCTACTGCATTTGTCGTTTCTTTACATTAGTCAATACCTTCGTATCCCCATAATGCAGGTTGAAATACTATTTCGTCAGATATGTAATTGTCACTTCTGTCTCTCACTTATTTAGCAATAAACCTTGGTAATAAGTTAATAACAGGGACAGTGATCTGTGGTTCATGAAAGCTTATATATATCTATAATAACATTAGGCCTACGTGCGGGAGTTTACTACCACCCATACAAACGTAATACACACTTAATAAAATTAAGTTTTTGTATCAGAATGTCTTGTATAAGTATTCTAATTTAAATATTTCCTTTTTTTCAGGTAAGTGTACACCTGCAAGCATTTTTGGTAGTATAGAATCTACTAAAAGTAGGCATAACCACACATTTTAACAGGTAAGTAAATTACGTGATACTCTTAGAGGAAAACTAATTCTGTGAATTTTCTGATTAGTAGGCTAATGGAATTGGAACGCTTAGTATCCTTCACTTATCTAAATATGTTATGTAGTATTCCTCCATCCCCCTGCAGATCTCACCATACTCATTACCACTTGTTTGTAAGCCATATATTAATTTTGAATTATCGCTATGCCAAAACTACTGGTAAATTGTAATTAAATGAAGCCTATCCTAGCTACTATGCACAAGAATTGACGTCTATAGTCAGGCCTAAAAGTGCCTGAAAAATTATCTGGAACGGGTCTGGTGAAGTTCTTGCATGCCAAATGGTCTCAAATTCAGCTAACTAGATCCTCATTCTGCTTAAAATTGTAATGTAAATCTAGTAAGCCTTTGTTAAGAGTGTTCATTTAACAAATTTATGTATGTTTTAAGTATTCTGTGTAGTTCTAGGTCCACCTAGTTAAGCATTACTTTCTCATCTGATAATCACACCAAAGGGCATTAAATAATATAAATTATAAAATAATTGACAGGCATTAAATAATATAAAATATAAAGTAATTGACCCGCCGCCGTGGGTGAGTCAGTAGAATGCCTGCCTTCCAATCCGGCGCCTCGGGTTCGATTCCCGGCCGGCTCGGGGATTTTTCAGTAGTGAAAGATCCCCTCCCCGGGTTCAGGACTGGGTGTTTGTCAGTAGGTTAAGATAATGCACATTGTGCGCGATTCCTGAATTATTATAAATATAAAATAATTTTGCTAACAGTCAATGATAGTCAAGAACTTTATAGGGAGCAACTTAAATACAGTAATATGCTACTGAACACTGTGTAATTATAATGCAGTAGATATATTCTAAAAAGCGGAGAATGATTCTTATGAGGAGGATAGGCCTATAGTGACAACTTTTCACTGCCTAGCACCTCCAGACTTTGTGGATTTTCTTAAATGAACATTATTAATATTACAGGCAGCTAGGGTAATCTTTGTAGTATTTTCAGTTGCCATAGTAAAATAGGAAAACTATTGCAGCATCTAACAAACGATGTTCCTGCCAAAAAAATTCGTCAACGTGTCGGTGTCATCATACAAAAGGATGGGCTAATTATAAAAGTTTCCAAATTATTCAGTCTTGCAACTCATATACTTTCAACCTGAAATGTTATAACTGACATAGCTTTTTTGAATTAACTTTATTTTTATTTTTTATTTTTTTAATCAGGGACTGGCAGAATCCGTGTTGTGATTATAGCGACTGGGGATGCAAATTGCGACGTTATAAATCTCTTAAATCCCTTCGCTATAAATGTTGCCTACTGCAACCTTTCAAACTAAAAACAGAAACTTTTAGGATATACCAGTAACGTGATAGATTGAGGAAGACTTAGATCTACTAGTTTTTGTTTACTTTAGCTTGCTTCTTAGGTTGAAAGGACTGCAGTTAAAAGTTCACCCCTTCGACTCTTTACAAGAGTTTTGCGTTATACTATACGGATTGCATATCCTTCTGCGTAAACGTTCTAAATCATGAACATTTTCTGAGATACCGCTTAAATGGCAGTAAGCATCCAAATCTTATAAGGGGTTGCATAAGTTTATAACAGTGTAGAATGTTTCTTTATGATTGTTGTGAATGTCAAACCCTGGCCTGCTTCATGCTCACTGAGTTATTCTGCCATCCCCATTGCCATTGTTATCTGCACTAACATAACTTA
This sequence comes from Ectobius pallidus, assembly GCA_964059195.1. Lineage (NCBI taxonomy): Eukaryota > Metazoa > Arthropoda > Insecta > Blattodea > Ectobiidae > Ectobius > Ectobius pallidus. The sequence goes on from CAXKWD010000004.1 coordinate 136,044,222, forward strand.
CAGTCTCTTTTTCCCCCCTCTTTCTTTCAGTTCACTCCACCCTGCTGTATATTGATCCTCTGCGGTCATCGGACGAGCTAATTAAATGGCAATTGCCAGGTTCGTCTAACTTCCTTCCACCTAGATGCACTTCCCTCTACAACAGACTCTACTCGCTTTCTTTATATCCTTTTCTCCCACATTTAATTTTAATAGTTTTAACATCTTAAATTCGTCACTTATTCCATTACGATTATCGTTACCGAAAATGTTGCCAAGACTCTGTTAAAATTTTAGAATTATGAATTAGCTTTAATTTAATTTATTGTTCATACAAAGTGAATTCCGAAAATTTCATTGGATACTCACTGTTCCTTCGAATTATATTCTTTAACTACATTGTATAATATGGAGGCCTAAAAACTTATTAAAAATCATATTTTACTTACGTCACTTACAGTCTTTTCTCCTATTATTTCAATATCAAACAATATTATTCCTTAATTTCTTATTATTTATTTTCAAAACTTCCTACCACTGTAGGCTGCCTAGTTACAAAGTATAATATACAACGTAATCTTATCTATAAATGAATTGTTAAACATAAAGCATTAACATATATAGCAGAAATCTATAGAATTATAAAACACTATGTCAAATTATAACAATGATGCCTATAAATACGCAGTGATCCCTTCAAAGCAAGAAGAACTAAATCCTTCAGCTTCTGCAAGTCTAGTTGAAATTGTTTCCAGATGTTAACTACATGACGTGGAATTGTGCCTCGAGCTCCTATTAACATGCCGTCTATTTTTATTTCTTTCAGGTGGTACTTTTCGAGGTAGTATGGAATTGTAGGTTCATATATTAGTTGTTTCTCTTTATTGACCTCTTCTGGTTGACCTCTGTGTTTTTCAAATCTTATAGTCGGGTCAAGAATGTATCCCTCTAACGAATCTTCAGCGTATATAAGCATGTCAATACGGCGGTGGCTTCCGTTTGTGGCCACACCATGGACCTCCTCGAAGACTTTGAAACCTTTCTCACGTAGGAGGTCTGCAATCTCAGTTCGGATCTGATGATGCCTGGCGTTTCTCAGTAGCTCACCATACGGGCAGGATCCCAGGACATGTGCCAATGTTTCAGTCTCTCTACGGCATCGCCGACAGAGGTTATTGTCCAAAGATCTGCCTGGCATTGATCGCACTGCAGAGACGTTTGCTGTCATCTTCAAGGCCTCTCGCCATTCGTTTACAGAAAGGCCCTTATGATTTTTTATCCAACTATTGGCTGGGGTATATTCATCATATAACTCGACACCCTTCCCTTTTGTTGGCAATTCTGTCCACTTTTTAAATTCTATTTGTCGTAATTGCTGTCTGACTTTCCGTGCGGAGATGGTGTTACTCCGGACATCCAAAACGTCGTTATTAACTGCAACGTTGAGTTTCGTGGTACTGATCTTGCTTTCTTCAGTGAGATTCCGTAATGACGAAATGTACGGATTGTTGGCAAGAAATAAAGTTCTGCAGGAGTTAATATACTGCAATCTTATCTCCCATGTAGCACGGAAAAGTCCCAATCCTTTCACCTTAGGTGCGCTGTACAACATTGAATCAGGTGTGTCAGATGGCAGTTGTAGGATTTCTTTAGTGGCACTTCTTAGTAATTTGTCGACATCATGAAGAAATTTCAATAAAACATCTTCTATTTTTGATGTCTGGAAAGAGTATATCAAACTAGGAGTAATGGACACATTCATTATTGATATTTTTTGATCGCATTGCAGTAATGGTGATGATACCAATTTCTCTAGCTTGAAATTCAGCTTTTTAATAATAATACTAGGGTTGAATGTTTGGATATTTCTGAATGCTGTCCCTAGGTAACTGATTTCTTCGCCTTTATTAAGAGACTGGATGGTACAGTCATGCGTAATGCTTAAATTTTTTGCTACTATATCTCCATTAACAACATTAATGCATGTCGATTTTTCAGGATTGATGGCAAGTCCTATTTCTGAAAATCTTTGCAATGCTTAGTTTGTTAGTTCTATAGCAGCAGTCTCATTTTTCCCAATAATAACGGTGTCATCTGCAAAGCAAAGAACTGTCAATTTGGCAAGTTCAGATACCAAGGGATATTCATATTGGTCAGATACAGGGGTTTCTGAAAGTTCTTCAAGTATATGATCAATAGCCAAATTGAAGAGCAGGGGAGATAATGGTGATCCTTGTAAAACGCCCCTTTTAAGTGAAATGGGACTTGATTTTCCTTCGTGAGTTGTTATATGAGTTACATTGCTGGCCTGCAGATTCATTATTAAGTTCAGTAGCTTGGATGGAATGCCATGAGATAGAAGGGATTTCTGCAAGTGATCGTGTCCTATATTATCGAAAGCTTTTTGAATATCAAGGAAAACCAAACACACATCCTCCTTTGAATCTTCTGTTTTTGATAAAATGGATCCTACTATGGCAGTGTTAATCTGTGCACCAGGCTGGAAAGTGAATCCGGTCTGATAAGGGTTTAGAGAGATATATCGCTGGAGGCGCTTATTGATTATTTTTTCTATTACTCTCCTTATAACTGAGCTGACAGTAATTGGCATGTAGTTCATGGGATCTTTTGGATCTCCCTTCTTATATATCAGAAATGTTTTAGCCTTTTGAAATGCTCATGGTACAACAGAGGTAACAACCATTCTCGTAGCTATTTTGGCTATTACTTCGTGTGCTATTTCATCTTTGATTACACGAACGAGAACACCATCTGGGCCAGGAGAGGTATCAACAGCAATACTACGTATTGCATTGGCTACTTCATCCTTACTGACTGTAGAATCAAACAGTTCATCTACTTCTACTTGCTGAGCTTCAGTAAGCTTATTTGGATATGCAGGTCTGTCACAAGCATTGTAGGATGAAAACTGGACAGAAAAGTGTTTATGTAAATCTGAGAGCTTTATATTACATGAAATATTTTCAGATCCCAAAACAGTACGGAGAGCTTTCCTCCTTTGGTTGTAATACTGAAACTGTGTCAGTTCATATAAGTATTTACTTTTCCTTCTATCACGATCCCTTTTCGAAGCCCTTTCTGGATTAGAAGAATTCTTGTAGTTCTTCTGGTTGCGTAATTCTCTATGTTTCTGACGGGTTTCATAATATTTTTTCGCGGGGTGTTTAGGCCCAGGAAGCATATATATAGCTGATGCTAAAAAGGTTAGAAACTCGTCGATTAAAACATCAAATTCTGTATCAGAGAGTTCAGTGGACAGCTGCTCATTGAATTTTCTCAATGTATCTTTGTATTCCAATGTAATTTCCGTGGGTTTTTGTGATTTCTGATGTTTGGTATCATCAGGCGCTATTCCGGCACTAGAAGTGCTCTGAGTTGCCAGTTTATATCCACTGTAATGGTTGTTCACTAATTGGCTTCGATGGTGAGCAGGATGAGCTTTACTTATGTGGATATGAAGAGCTTTAGTGTTTTGGTAATTTTTTCCACATTGAGAACACTGTTCACTGATTTTCTGAGAGTTATCACTTCTTAATTCTTCCTGGGAAGAGCCATGACTTCTGGCTATATGTATGTTCAATCCTCTTTTAGAGAATTTCCTATCACACAGAGTGCATGTTAAAAGAACGGAAGGTTTATTTAATGATGTAGACGGTTCACAAAGGTCAGAACTCATCAGATATATCAATTATAACACTGAATATCTTAAGTCACAGTCATGTTGCTAAGGATAATAAACAAATCTACAAGCTCATATTAAACAACATTTTCAGTCAAAATAGTGTTACTAAAACATATACCAACTCTTCCACATGACAAACACTATTAAGAACCCATATATCAATATTAATTTCCAGGTTTCTAACTTCAGATGTAATGAAAATAATAGAAATGACTGGATCCCATAGAACATTGGAATCTTTCATTCCATGGCCTCCTAGTGGTTGTGGATAATTTTCTATATGCCTGTCAATTTGTTTTAATAAATTATTTCTATTGGTGTAACTTATTATCTATCAATTTCTTTCTCTAAGTTTAGTGAGATATGGTCTGCACCTTCAAGACCATTGCAAAGAGGGCCTTTTTATTTTTCGGAATTATTCCTTCCTTCCTTCCTTTAACTTCCATATAACCTATCCAAACCCGATCACTTCATTTTAATGATCAATCTGATGCATATTTTTCCAACTTCCAGTTTCCTCTTGTTGATACATTAAATATTAAATACATTTTCTTCCTCATTCTTGTATTTTATATCCGTGTTTTTTGTTGCTTTGTTTTCTTGATTATTTTTTAAAATATTACTTTCGAGATCGAATATTGATTCCATAGCTTACAGAGTTTAAGCCAATATTATCCAAGATTTTCTTTAAATTAATTACCCTTCAATTACTTTGGCCATTGCTTTTGTTCGTAAGTAGGTTTGATAAACACTGTTTTTGTAAATTTAGCTTCTGCTTTGCTCCAAATATAGGGCTACGTGTAATAGGGTTGATAACTTCACCATATTTTGTGCCAGACTATAGCAATAAAATAGAATGCTAGGAAAAACGGTAGTCTAAAATTGAGTTGCAGCCCAGTCTCATTTACGTACGAATTGGGGCCCGTACGATTTACGGCACGTATGAATTGCTGCCCAGCATTTTGAGAGGGACCCCTAGTTATTAGGTGCTGATCAGCATTACTCAGGAGACACTGCGGGTTGGTTGATTAGACTCCCAAAAATATATGCTTGTCAATAAAAAAATTATATACGACATAATGTCACTGTCCTAAGGTTTTGTGGCGGCGAGTATGAAATTATCATGATAGGATTTCAAATTACCTACTTGTTTATTAATTAAGTAGCCTACTTAATGACCATTAATTCAGGTTTTTGGTATGTGTGTGTGTGTGTATAGTGAAGAGTTATTTATTAGACTTAACAGCAATAATACTAAAAATGCATTTAGTAGTTACGAATTTCATTGGGACTCGTGGTAGGGTAGGGTCGGGGTACGCTAATCCATATATTGAATCCCATGAGACGTAGCATTTAGCACCTATCTTAATCCATTAATCTTAAAATGATCGTAATGGATATATTATTTTAAAATTTAAGATACGACATGAAAAGATCTATACTAACTGTACGGGCAAGCTGAGAGCAAGCGGACTGTACACAAGATTCATAGGACGTAGCACTTCTTGAAATAGAGACTTAAACTATAAATAGATAAGCCAAACTTGCCCAATACATTTTAGATAGATTTCTCTAGTATGTAACAATTTATTGTCACAAACAACAATACATAAATCATGCTCAGTTTATAAATTCTGGATTCCTTGGACGTATATAATATTATTATTCATAAACACCGATGAAATTGTAGATATCACAATGGTTAATACAAATTCCTTAGTTAAAGGTCATAAATATCTTTGAGATGGCTTAATCAGTTCGATCAAAACCACACGTATATTAGTTCAATGATGAACTTACGTCCAAATTGTTCTTCAAATAAATTAAGTAGTAAATGACGTACCTTTGAATTAATTAAATACCACCTTTTGATAGTTGTTAAAGATGTTAGCTTGAGATCTTGCGACGCCAACACCAAAAGGAAGATCACTCGATGAATCACACGATGGGTGATAATAGTATTTAGATCGTTAGTAGTCTTCAGAATCAATAAGGCATATGAAACCTTAATGTGAATCGAAGAGCTGATTGCTTCAGCTATTGAAAGTGAACCACCAGATCTATCTGATAGGTAAAGATAGGCATTGATAAGCCAAGAAGAAAACTCATGTCTTTATGAGTAGTAGTTGAATTGATTATGAAGAAGAATAGGCATTTAAAGCCTAGAAGAACTAATGTCTTAATGAGACACAGTTGACTTGAATTGATGAAGAAAAGGAATGAAGCTAAAGTAAAGCCTTATTGGCTATCAAAACAATATGACAAAATATCCAGTCTCTGATTGGATACAAGACACAAAAGGAATATAATTTTGATATTACAATACCCATAAATAACAAACATTTGAAATTCATTTGTTCAATTATAAATAAAAAACAAGATAGCAAGCAAGGCCTGCTAAAAACGAATTACAGAAGCATGACCTACTACGAACTAAAACATAACGGAACATATTGCCCGCAAATTATGACACTTGTGGCATAATTTTAAAAAAAAATTACATGTGGAGTTATGTCACTTAAGAATAAATTAAAGAAGAGAGGAAAAGAATAAAAAATAAAACAAACATGAGAACAAATAATTAAAATGAATTGAAAAATATGAATGCAGAGAATGACTAAGCTATTTGTCATCTTCTGAGAATGGCATTGGTGCCAAATTGACAATTGGTTGCACATAAAGATTCGTGGCAGTACGAACCTTTGCAACTTGAACCAGACTGACCCCGCCAGGGTGAATTTGTCATGGTGTTTGAAGTCCTTAACGCTGGGTGGTAAGTTTTAATGTAGTCGGAATTCTCGTTGGAAACCTGACCAACGGATTCCATATGTCCCAATTTCAAGTGTTTGGACATAGAATTCCTGTAAGCCTTAGCTAATACAGGATTAGAAAGAGAATGTCTCTTAAGAGACGTCAATCTTGAACTCGCTTGGCGAGATGCATTAGAAACCCTTTGCAGGTTTGAATTTACTAAGGCTGAATAATGCATATCTAAGGTATTAGATTGGCAGGATAAATCATTAGGAAGTCCATTGCTAAGATCCTTAGATTTATGAAGTGTAAGTTTGTTGGACCTACGAACAGACAACCTAGGAGAAGAAGGTTGGGGCAGCTTGCCCGCAAAGTACCAACCCAGTTGAGAGTTATGAATGATGGGTAGGTTAGGAGCAGAAATGTTACCCACACAATCGATTTGCGAGAAAACCTCAACACCCAACACCAAATCTACAGAATTAGGTGTGTTGAAGTCGGGATTATCCAGTTGAAGGTTAGGCGGAATATTCCAGTTAGCGACATTAATTGGAAACCTTGGAAGCTTCGATTCTGAAATCTCCGGAACAACAATGGCAGCAGTATTACAAGACCATCGAGTTGTTCGGGACCTGATTTCTATAGAAGCAAGCTTATGTGTGCTTACTTTAGACGACAATATTCCAGTCAGCCTTGCTTGCTGCTGACAAGGAGATAGTTTTAAATGTTTAAATAGCCTTTCACTGATTAAATTACAATCAGAGCCGCTATCTAAGAGGGCAGTGGCCTCTACGGGTTGACCATACTTGTTTATCACAAACACATTTGCAGTAGGAAGTAAGCAGCTTTGATGATTATGAGAGGCTGACATAATCCCTGCAGTATTAGATATTTGTGACTCGTTCTGAGCACTATAATCGTGAAGAAGAGTACTATGTTTCTCTCCGCACACTCTGCAAGAGAACGAGCTGCAAGCCTTGGTATGACCTCTTGAAGAGTAACATACACGACATAAATGGTTAGTCCTAACAAAATTGCTACGGCTTGCAAGACTCATTGCTTTGAAAACATCACATTGGTAGACTTGATGCGAATCTTTTTTGCAACAAATACATTTGTTGACAAACTGAGCTGATTTGCTCTTAGCCGATATAGGTTGCGAATTCTGTGAAGTTGAAGGCTGATTTTTTAGAGCTGAATCCGTCATTTGCAAGACCCGGACTCTAGTCTCCAGGAACTTAAGTAGTTCCTTGAGTTCAGGCAGTCTGTCTGATTTCAGCGATGATTCCCATTCTCTTATAATATGAACTGGGAGTTTGTCTAAGATCATTTTATAAATAATTAAATCGGATAAATCGACATTAGTATTTAAGGAGTGCAATGCATGCACCGTGCTTATGAAATGATCTATAAATCTTTGCAGAGAGTCTGCAGAATTCCTTTCAAGAGAAGGTGGTGAAAATAATTTGTCAATGTGACTATTGGCAATCAGACGATTGTTGTCAAATCTTTCTGACAACGTTTCCCAGGCTACATCAAATGTAGCTGAGGATACAGGAATATTCTGTATTACAGTCATGACTTCTGGCGATAAGCATGATTTTAGATATTGGAACTTGTCCATGTTAGAAATATGCTTGTGTTGAATGACAAGGGAATAAAATGTATCCCTGAATTCAATCCACAAGGCAGGATCGCCTGTGAATTGAGGAAGACGGATCTCGGGAAGTTTTGGGAGTGAAGGAGTCAATTCTGTAGATGACTGGAGTACTACAGAAGTTGAGACCTGATCAGGGTCATAAAACTGTTTATTTTTAACAATAGAACCATTTAGAAGACCTATTGCCTTATGAAAAGTAGTTTCGACCTCTTTCCTCTGAAGTTTGATTACTTCAGTCACTTCTTGCGGACTGATATTAGAATATTTGCTCTTATATTCATTAAATATGGCTTCAAATGCATTACGCATACTAATAGCTTCGAAATATGAAACTTCGTCTGGTATAACTAACGTTTGAATAGCTTCAACGTAATCATAGAACTGAGCTGCTACAATATCAATAGAAGCTAGTTTGTCCCTAGATTCAGCTTGAGCAGCTTCTTGCCTAGCCCTAACTTCTGATTCTGCTAATTCTAGTCTAGTCCTAGCTTCTGTTTCTGCAATTTCTAGTCTAGTCCTAGCTTCTGTTTCTTGTTTAAGTTTAGCCTCATAAGCTGTAACTAAAGAGTTTACACGAGAAATGGCTGCAAAAAAAGCCTTTTCCACTTCTTCTCTATAATCTGCTTCAGCTTCTGAATACTCAATTTGGTCAATCAGAGACTGAACATCTTCATATTTGATATAGCCTTACGGGCTATAATTTCATTATAGGATTCATCATCAAGATCTGTGAATGATAGAAAGGTATTGACGTGGCGAGTGATCTGAGCCTTTATAGGAATTCTCTTGGCTTTAAGAGCATTAATGTTTAACTCCTGATTACCCATCTCTTTAGATTTACAGCTCAGATTACAATGAATATCAATAATTGCCCGCTCTTAGGGCCAAAATGACAATAAATACAATGCCCGATTACGGGTTAAGACAAATCAGTACATAAACGTCCAATGCAATGGACCAGATAATAGTCCAGTTATGATTCAAGATTCGGCAATAGGAATCCAATAAATGGTCCGGAAATGATTCAATTATCCGGAAACCGGAGGACCAGTAAAATGGTCCGGAAATGATTCAATTATCCGGCCCGGAGGACCAGTAAAATGTACGGGCAAGCTGAGAGCAAGCGGACTGTACACAAGATTCATAGGACGTAGCACTTCTTGAAATAGAGACTTAAACTATAAATAGATAAGCCAAACTTGCCCAATACATTTTAGATAGATTTCTCTGGTATGTAACAATTTATTGTCACAAACAACAATACATAAATCATGCTCAGTTTATAAATTCTGGATTCCTTGGACGTATATAATATTATTATTCATAAACACTGATGAAATTGTAGATATCACAATGGTTAATACAAATTCCTTAGTTAAAGGTCATAAATATCTTTGAGATGGCTTAATCAGTTCGATCAAAACCACACGTATATTAGTTCAATGATGAACTTACGTCCAAATTGTTCTTCAAATAAATTAAGTAGTAAATGACGTACCTTTGAATTAATTAAATACCACCTTTTGATAGTTGTTAAAGATGTTAGCTTGAGATCTTGCGACGCCAACACCAAAAGGAAGAAGACTCGATGAATCACACGATGGGTGATAATAGTATTTAGATCGTTAGTAGTCTTCAGAATCAATAAGGCATATGAAACCTTAATGTGAATCGAAGAACTGATTGCTTCAGCTATTGAAAGTGAACCACCAGATCTATCTGATAGGTAAAGATAGGCATTGATAAGCCAAGAAGAAAACTCATGTCTTTATGAGTAGTAGTTGAATTGATTATGAAGAAGAATAGGCATTTAAAGCCTAGAAGAACTAATGTCTTAATGAGACACAGTTGACTTGAATTGATGAAGAAAAAGAAAAAAGCTAAAGTAAAGCCTTATTGGCTATCAAAACAATATGACAAAATATCCAGTCTCTGATTGGATACAAGACACAAAAAGAATATAATTTTGATATTAAAATACCCATAAATAACAAACATTTGAAATTCATTTGTTCAATTATAAATAAAAAACAAGATAGCAAGCAAGGCCTGCTAAAAACGAATTACAGAAGCATGACCTACTACGAAGTAAAACATAACGGAACACTAACCATATTGCTGCTAAGAATGTAAGAGTAATAATGAAGAGGTATGGTCGCCACTAACTTGACTCAGCCGGATAGTTCGGCCGCAACTCGTATACTTCCAGGAAAGATGTTGGAAGACCTATAGAAATAGGAAAAATAACCAGAACGTAAGCTATAATACACAATAATGTGACTTAACCTCGATATCAGCCCGGAGTCTCTATTATTAAGAAACATTTTGCAGTAAATTTACAAGAGAAAATACAAGTAAGCAACGATTCAAATGCAATTCCCGATGAAATGAGAGACGATTGAGCATGTTTATGTGTGGTTAAAATTTATGCTACGATATGAAGACATATTGCAGCTAAGAATGTAAAAGTAATAATGAAGGCCGAAACTGGACAGGAAGTACACACCTACTGTACGGTTTGATTCTATAGAAGATTGAAATCTGCATTGAATTAACTTTACTCAAGAGGAAAATATTATTACATGTATATATCTACTATGTAACATGCATTAGGCCTAGGTCTACATAAAGTGTAATTTAATATTGTTTCAAACACAGCATAGCCCGGAACACAAAGGGGATGTAGTAGGCCTATTCACAATGCCATTCCAAGTACTTTGCCACAAAATAAGCCTACCCGAATTGACAGTTGGCTTAACTATAGGTTTACTGTTTCTTTAACTTATAATTATAAGCGATTGTAGTTAAATCGAGTTACTGAATTGACCTAATACAGAAGGTGAATAGTTTTATACGAGAGGCATTGAACTAATTTATCACCATCATAATTATTAATCTCGTTAGTTCTGCCTTTTAACCAGAAAATGTAACTTACCCATGCAGCAGGGGAAAAAGATTTTAGCTTCCTTATTTTGATAAAAAGGAACACAACCACCATGCAGAATATTCCATATAGGCCTAAGTGCATCTACAGGTTGCAGTAATCCGACTTGGAATGACTTTCTTTTCCCATAGGCCTACCATTGCACCTTCATTCGCTGACTAGCAAGCATGACACTCAGGGTTTACATCTTGAAATCCGGCTGAAGATATTGATTTTTCGGGACTAAACATTTCCATTTTAAAGGGAACCATGTTCCAGATTTCACGACACGTTAAATAATGCTCCTTAGGCCTACTATCTTCCAGGTCTTCTGCTGGCGATAGGCGGCCCCTCATCTCTTCGGGCCTTGAAGAAACGAAGACACTGTATAATAATTCTGGTTAAAGAGGGATAATAATCTTTGCAAAACGGTGCTAATATATATACATACACATAACAGATGCTTGCATATATAATTTAACTTCCTTTTGTGCTACGCTAATAATTGATAAATACTGTAAGCTTACTTGATGATGAAAGATAAAGGGAACATATTCTGACAGTTTAACCACAGTATAAGTATTAATAATACTGTGGTTTAACTCTAAATTACTAATTTAACAGTTTAAATAGGGAATAAAAATGAAAATTACAAATGCCTATTATATAGCCCTTTTATTAATCCCCATTGAAGTTGAAAAATGCATGGTTACCGGAACAATTATATATTTTGCGCAAATACAGATAGATCTATAGAAAAAGGATAGCTGGTTTGAACACTTCAGGGACTGTTTATGTACGTAACATGAAAGCACAGTTGCTCCTGGAAATAGGCCTATAGGTTTAAAACTACAATGCGTGGTATTTGGCTACTTTTATTATTCCTTTTTTTAGGAAATCAGTGGCGTATGTAGGCCTATAAGCTAGGAGTTCACAATAGCGAATTCTTCTCAATGAAACGCCGCTGACAATATAAATCGTTCTGGTATAAATGAAAATGGTAGTTGATATACTTTTTATTGCAATATAAATATTAGCAGATGGATACACAACAATTTTTTATTCTAAAACTTTGTTAGTTAAATATGTATGTCTTTTCCTGCGCCATATAAAATCTGCTTAGTAAGCTTGCAATGACTAACTACTGCTAGGATCTTGTGGCACAATACTTGCACAATGCAATACTTGCACAATGCACACAATGACTTGCTGGGCCTACCGAACTACCACCAGGGCGGTTGATATGAGACGTACAGAAATTACAGAGGAAATGCACTGATTGATGCGTGGATTAATCCAAGATCTTACACTCCCATGAAGAATAATTTTCACATAAATTCAATGTGGTATTAAAGAAGCAACCTTTCGTATACAGAATCAGAGACATGTTATCAACCGATAGCCTACTAAAGATAATTGAAAAGATAACAGTGGAATTTGAGGTGGAAAATCGGCGTGAACGACCATAGAGCCTATATGAATACGATACCAGCTTCCACCAAGACAAAATAAGTAGGCCTACCGGTACATTAGCTTATATTCAGGATTTTTTTTCTTAAGTCGCTTAACCTCCCCTTTCGAAAAGCTTATATGGCAATGCCTATAATGGAGGGAAGAAACTCTGGGTGAACACTAAACAGGATGGAGGGATCAACTCGACGCAGGACCTTATTCTAGGATAATACAAACCTGTAGCCTACTGCTGGTCCCCGATTGCACTCTTGAATGCTTCAAACTGTTATGTTGTCAACAACTTTATAAACAAACAGAAAAGAAACCTATTCGTACAACATTTTTAAGTGCCAGAATGGTACTTTCTGAGATTGTGTGACTGACTGTCCATCTGTCTCTCTGTCTGTGTGTCTGTACGCACAATAACTCACATACGCTTTATCGGATTTTCATTAAACTTGGTATACGCATTTATAACGTCCAGGGAAAGAAGTCTATTGATATTGAACCAAATCGGTTGACTTGTACCGGAGTAATGCCCAATTTAGTGCCTATTTTATGGTAATATATTAGGAAGAATTTATCAAATGCAAATCAGTTCTCATGACAACATAGTCTATTATTTTGCATTGTTCGTATACGGCTTTGGAAGTTGCAATAAAGTTAGATTTGACAAATATCAAACTAACAAACTATTCATTCACATAGGCCTATTATGCTTATCAAACCAGATCTTTGTTCTTCCGTGAGCCCTGCTTAATGAATCGATCTGGAGCTCAACTCGGAAATCGATTTAAAAAATAACTTATTTTCTGCATATCTTAATTGCAATTATTCTGGAACTTTGTTACATCAGTTTACCTGCTTTTGTTTATTATATTTTTTAAAATTAAATTATGAATTTCATAATACTTAAAAATGTTATCTTTATGTTAAATTAATCTTCATTGTTCAGGCGGTGTAAAAAATACGAAATGAAAATGTTGAGATGGATTCTGATGCGACTGGAACATTTTAATTTTAATGTAAATATTGTTACAACCTTGCTGAAATTTGGTATACTAATTGCTTACGGTCTCTTTTAGTATTATAAATTTCATTTTACTCAGACCACACATGTTTGCTTGTAGCCTATTAGGTTTTATAACAAATTACCTCGTAACTACATGGATTTACCTGCAATGAAAAATGAATTCGTTGACAAATGCTTCTAGTCCATATTTTTAATACTTTGTTATGTTTTAATGTATAGGCCTACATTTCATGGCCAGACGGCTTCCTTTTATTAGGAGGAAAAGTTTGCCGACAGCTCAACCCATGTTCTTTATTTTTACCGCACCTCGTCAACTCCGCGTGGAGTGAAATGCGAGGTTGCAAGATCAATTTACAGTAAACAATAATATTCTTTTTAATCAGATTAAAATCGTCCAGCATACCCTTATGATATGCAGAAAATATATATTTTTAATCCGATTAAAATCACCCAGCATCAGCAGAACTACAGGTTTGTGATATCGTTTCCAGTCGCACACTCACATAAAAAGAAAAGAAAAATAAAACCATGTCAAATTGGCCGGCTCCGAGGTTTGAACCAGGAACCTCCAAAATACGAATCCAGGACGTTACCATTTCGGCAATCTGGCTTAGTTTAACGGGCTACTTTGATAACCATGTGTGAATTCATTTGTCAAAGCTAAATGTATTGCAACTTGAAATTCTTAAAATATGTCAGCATTTTACCAAATTCAGTAGCAAAGAAACCCGCTATTTATTTCACAGCAATATACCTTCTGTATATAACAGTATTCATGTACTACTCAATAAACTTGATTAACGAAATAAACAAACATATGACTGCATTGGAGTCAAAGCCCTCATGATTAGAAATACGACATACCAAGTATACCAAGTTTCATGAAAGTCCAATAAAGAGTATTTGAGTTATCGCGCCTTTAATACAAGACACTAAATTGGGTATGAGGCCTACTCCGATTTGGTCAATCGATTTGGTCCGATTTGGTCAATCGATTTGGTCCAATATCAATAGGCTCTTCCCATGAACATTATATACACGAATACCAAGTTTTATTAAAATCCGATAAAGTGTATTTGATTTATCGCGCGTACAGACACGCAGACAGACGGACGGACGGACAGACATTTTCCCGTCCCCCACACAATCTCATGAAGTACCATACTGGCATTTAATAATATAACGATTAAAGCGAGGGAGGAACTAAGGTCTGTGATAACAATGAGAGAATATTGCAACGTTACTCTGGTTTTGGAAAGGAGAAACCAAGACCGAGTTAGATCAATTAACATAAATAACTTAACGGTTTATTCCTTTGAAGCCGTGTGGCCATGCAATGAATAACTGGACTATATTTAGTACATTATATATAAATGAATATGTCTATAGCATATTGTTATTGATTTTATGTCAAATAAGTAAAACGAAAAACACATGCAGTGTAAAAAGCAGCCCTAGTGTCCCTGCCATATTTTACTGTTTAAATAATCCTTGATTACAACAGTAATTAAAATATATGCCAGCAACTGTGAAACTTTTGTTAGTCGTTCGAATATAAGCAATAATAAAAATACTTTTAATAAAAATTACAATCCCCTAAAGTAAAAAAAAAAACATTGGCATGTCTCCGAAAAAGAACTGACCATGGGTAAAAACAGTTGGTCCACCTGGTCTACTATATTTCCCATACGCGTGACACGAAGGAGACTATCATATTATTAGATATAACGGGTATATTATGAATGTAAATCGTGTCTCTCTCTCTCTCCCTCTCTCTCTCTCTCTCCGTCTTCTCTCTCTCTGTTTTCTCTCCTCTCTCTCTCTCTCTCTCTCTCTCTCTCTCTCTCTCTCTCTCTCTCTCTCTCTCTCTCTCCTGTATAAATGTCCCATTCATTTCGACGACCTGTTTTGTCATTGGCTTTTCAAATGTTGGTCTCTTTGTGTATGTGTATGGTAAAATTATTATATTTGGAACAATAAAATCCCAGAATAGAGAACGTGCTGAATGCCATAGCTTATATAAACAAGCAAATACTATTAACGGTCTGGGGATTCTAAGCTCTTTAGAGGCGAGTGATATATTTTGTATGAATATAATAAAAGATGATTATAAACCATTTTTAATGAGAGAGCTAAGTAAGTTTTATGCAAACCGATTAGGAAAAAATTCCAAGTCTTCTCATTATAGATCTGTCCAAAAATTCTAGTTTCAGCAATATTGGATTAATATATTCAGAACCATAAAACATGAACAGTGTAAATTTACATTAAAATTAAAATATGCCAGTCGTGCCAGTAATACATTTCATCAATTTCATATTTTTATTTCATGCATAGTCTGAATAATGAAGATTAACTTAATGTTTTATGAATTTCATCATAAATAGTAAAATAACATAATTAATAGTAGGCCTTAGTTATACTATAATAATAAGTTTTCGTGGATATGAATGATTTCCAACTTTTTGTTTATGCAGGGCAAGTATAAATAAATTGAGCTAGCTCGCATAACTTATTATTTGAGTAGAAACTATTTATGTTAGAAAAAGTTAATTACGAAGATTAACAAACATTCAATATGGTAACCCCGTGTCACACGGCATTTTTCTATATGATAGTCAAGTTCTTGCCGTAGGCTACACGGACCAGCCCGTTCACATCTATGGATTCGATGTCAATAACAATACGCCGCCGCAGCTATGACAGATTTTGTGGCAAGATCAACACATAGACAAGATCTTTCACTTACTCCACAGAAACAATTGCAAAGTATAAAGTCAGGTGACCTGGGTGGCCAACTGCGAAATTGTAGGTAACTTAAGCCTAATTAGCAGTAGCACGGCGGTGAGGCAGATGTTGTTTTTTCAAACAATGCCTGACTTCATTTTTATAATGTCAAGATTTATGCTTTCTCCTGGTTGCTTCACATTTTACATTACAATTACTATTAGGCCTACAATAACTACTGCTGTGAGCTTCTAGAGACTTTCTATCCATCGTTGACCCATATGTATTTCTGCCATAAATAATGTCTTCACAAATAATATGCAAACTAGTTCCATACATTTATAGACTTGTCTTGTAAAGTTCTTTACGACATAAAACAGCTTCTAAGAGTGCGTAGGGGACCAGTCGAAGGGTTAGAGTTCTAGAGACGATTATGGTGATATTGATTGAACCCCATTTTATGGTCATCAGTAATCTTATTTAGCTGTAGAGAAGGTTGCTCATAGTGGGAGGTGAAGAGTTGTAGGGTGAAAACCACGGATTAGCCCTGTGAGGATGGTGGGTATTGAAAATAGTTGACGAAACTAAAGCAGGTTTATCATGTGTTGAATTTTAGATCGCTATCATACAAATTACCGTGACAAATAACTGAACAGCATGTCTGAAAATTATTTGATTTTGGTACCAGCTCATGTAAGCACACTACCGTTTATAACACCTTTATTTAGCTCTCATTGT
The DNA here is from genome assembly GCA_964059195.1 of Ectobius pallidus. Taxonomy (NCBI): domain Eukaryota; kingdom Metazoa; phylum Arthropoda; class Insecta; order Blattodea; family Ectobiidae; genus Ectobius; species Ectobius pallidus. The sequence goes on from CAXKWD010000004.1 coordinate 136,061,188, forward strand.
AGGATAATGTTCCTATAAATAAGTTATATACGGTAGTGAACAAGTAGATAAAATAATATTAGGCCTATTCTGAAAAGGCATCCATAATTTTGTATTAACACTATGTTAAAGGCATTTATGATACTTGAATCGTAATAGTTATTTACGATATATAAGACCATTGTATATAACTTAATGTGTACATTGTTTAACAGAACTATCTCCGTCTATAAAGTTCCATTTTTGGGGCTGGGTTATAAAACAATGAGCAAGCCCGTTAAGGATAAAGAAAAAGGTGCTAGCAAGTTATGTCGATTATTGAGGATATCACCAGATGCCACTGTCGTTTAGTACAAATAATTATCAATTTCCTTCATTTTAACCGCTATAAACACTATTATTCCTACTACTACTACTACTACTACTACTATCACCACCACCACCACTACCACTACCACTGCCACTACCACTACTGCTATAGTGAATCTATTAATAAATTACATTCAAAATAGCATAAATAAGCTTTGAGGATTTGGTTCATAAACTACCTAGACAGTTTTTGACAAAGCACAAACCTATGCCAACTCAATAGGCCTGTTTAGACCTTAGGGAAAGATTTTTCAATAATAGTTCGTTATTTGCCTTTTTATCATTCCAAAAGGGAAGTAAATTTCTTCACACATAGATCACAATTCAGTATTTTCAGCAGATTGTTCTGCTATATTCAACTGTTTTCATATGTGATTTGTTTAAAAAAAATTGCTGCCAACCAAATGAGCCTACATACGAAAGTACCAAAACTTCTATATTACTATTCTAAGCACAAACGAACTGAAATTATTTTCCTTTTAAAATTTACGATTCAAATAACACAAAACGTCGTACGATGTTAAAAGAAGAACTTAACAGGCACACACGATTAATAAAAGATTCGCTAGCGTTCGTCTTGCTTGCATGAATGTTTTATGTAACGGCCTTACATCGTAACTAACCTATTGCTGAACTTTTTAAGTTAACTTAATCAGCCAACGTGACTTGTATTCGTTAATCGTTAATAATTGTTAAATCAGAGCCCAAGAAAATTTCCGTTAAACTAATGAAACAGACTAGGCTATCAAGTTGTATTTCCATGGCCTATGTTCACGTATCGCTTGTGTCGCTTTGAGGCAAACATATAGCAATCAATCACGTACCTATATAGTATTATTTTAACATGCACATTAACAAATTATAAACTAAAAAAAAGTAACGTTTTCTTATCGAAATTCTATGTTTATTAGAGTATGAACAATCACGAGGTTGCTAACTCGATCAGGATGTAACTGACTTCTTCTACTGGTATCAGCACTCGTATTGTTACGGCGATTCTGTGACAACATAAGGAATTCTTGAAGGATATCACTAACTATCTGGAATTCCATCTATACCAGATCCAGTGATGCCTCCCATACCAAAACCTTCATCCCAAACATACATCACAGAATGTCCTTATCTCTCTGGCCTAACCACATAACCACTCAGTTTCTTACAAATCACGGCCGCTTTCAATCCTGCCTCCACAAAATGAACATAGATCTTCACCACTCTGTAGCTGCCCTGAGAAACTTCCACAGACTGCCATACACTTGATGACAGAATGCAGCAAGTATTCAAGAGATCGGCCAGCTGTATTACGCACAGGTCCACTACCAATGGTTCTGAAGCTTCACTTCAACACAATTGAAGTCGCAGAATTCCTCAAGAGCATCTTCCGCACACTTGAATAAAACTTATTAATTATGTATTTACAATCTAAATATTCCGTGATATACCATTAGGTAAAACACGGATTGTATATAATTCTTTAAATAAAAAAAAAGGATATCACTACAATAAAAAGAACTATTGTAGGCCTACTTCAAGGACATTGCGAGAAACCACACCAACAGACCCAGTCAGATATGTCTATTTCGCACTCGTACTCCTTCGCAGAATCGTTTGGTTCCTTTCTGATATACCCTGGCATCAAACGATCTTTTTTTATTTATCCCAGGCCTGTCGAACAGTACTCCGAAGGTGTGAAGTCGTTCACCTGTTTCCCCTCCCTTCGTGACCTCTAAAACGCACTAAACCACTCGCTAAGAAGGCTCTCCCTTTCTGACCTCCAAAGCACAGCTGAACCAATAGCTTCGATTTGGATGTCACGAAGGGAGATGAAGAAGGAGAATGACTTCACACCTTTGGAATACTGTTCGACAGTCCTGTCTACCCTATTCTTGGTTAAACATGCAGAGCTCTAAGCTTGACTAGGTCTATAAAGTGATCATCAGCATCACGCAATTATGGCGGTACTAACCCGCCAAACATTCATCAATATTTCATTTATCAGCCTACGTAAAACAGAGATATCTCTTTGTTTTGTTTGCTTTGCAACCTTTTAATAATAGTCATTCAGATTCACTTTACGATTAGCCCTCTTATGAATATTATCTGAGGTAGGCCAATTTGTTTATATTTATATTATAAGTACCGGTACTTACAGGGAACAAGAAAGAAAGTGTGAAATAGGGAAAGGGAGAAAAAAAGTTTGACGAACGATTAGAATAGGAACGAAAAGGTGGATTAGGTAATGAAGAAAGAGATAAAACACAAGTTATTTCCACTTCAAGCCTTTTTGTTTTGAGGACAAACAGAAATGATAATGTAGTTTCATTAATAAGTAAGTAATTGGCATGTCTTCTTAAACACGTGCGCTAAGACTTTTTCACAATGCTCAGCAGCCAGTAATGCTAATAGTACAATAAAAAGTTTATCAGAGTTAAAGTATCACTCCCAGCTGAAGCATATTTTCCCAGGCCTAATGTAAAATAGCTACATTGATACAATTAGAGCATTCAGTCAAAGGAAGAGACTGGAGAAGTAAACAAATATCGCTGTAGATTGTAGATCAAAGTAAACTGATAAGTCCTAAAATCACGGTCTCATGCTTGTAACATTATCAGTGCACAACAGTATGAAAACAATAGGAAACATTACAATTGAAGTTTCTTCCTCTCACCCAACAGACTGTGAAATAAAACTAATCGCTTCCGTTTCCTTTCTTGTAGTGTAGAAGATTCCTGTACCTGTGATCACGTACTGACCTCTAACCCCCTGACAATTACATGTTCCTTGTCATCGAAGTTGTCAATGTACACAGAGAAAGTTTTCACTCCCTTCTTCTTCTTCAACTACAACGCTTTAAATCTTTCACTGTAGCCAACGAGTTATTCTGGAAATCACTCACTGGTGGCTCAAGACGTGAATCTGATTTTGAAATTAACGGTATATTCAATTTTTACTATACATATGTAATTATCACTACAGTTTAACTTCGATACTTTTATCTCACCAACCTTTTAATAGGTTATAATTTTTACATTCTGTTTGCTAATAAGGGATCATAACATAAGTACACTATGAGGTCTGTAATTGATTGTATCCTGTATCCCCTATGATGTAGCATAGGACCTCCAATTGGAGGTTTCAGTACTTCGATTAATATTGTAGAGAGGATAGAGGAACAGTTGGTAGGCCCATCGCCTCACAAAGTTGCCTCTAAAAACTAAGGTGGGCCTATTTCTATGACGTGAAAGGACAAAGGAATTTTGTCCAGAGACTCTAATTTAGGTCTGGAGTACTATTTTGTGCCGTAAATCTACGACAACCTAGCTTAAAGTATTTCCTGGAGGACTCCTTGCCCAGGAATTTTACGTCTTTAAAAATCCATGGACCGCGGTAGGGTTTGATTCCGCGACCTATCTAGAGGCTTTAAACCACCGCCTTTCTAATTATCACACTAAAATATGAAATAATTAATATTGGACATTTTATTTTTGCCACCTTCTTAATCTTTTTTTAAAACAAACAAATTAAATGCATGTTAAATAATGTTTACAAGTTTCACAAGTTATTCCAGGTTTAAAAAACATTTATCACTTGAAAGAGCAAATACTTGGGATTGAGGGTAGTTCAGTTCGAAAATCGTCAATTGTCCAAGAATAGCTCGTTATCTAATATTATGCCTATGTAGGCCTATATTTTCTAAAAAATGAAAAATCACAAGAAAACATGAAATATATATATATATATCCCATAGGCTATAAATTACATCATGCGGTATTATGGCCAGGCAATACAATTGTAAATGTCAATAATAATTTACCCAAAGTAGTTAAATACAGCAGAATTTAAAAATTTAGAATTTAAAGTTGTTGTTAAATTCCATTTTCTGTCTACCAAGGATATAATTAGGCTATACTGAATATTTTTTGTTTATAAAAGATTCCACTGGTCCTTCGATATTTTGATTTTATAAAACTCGTTTGCTAATGCATCAGCTTCATAAACTCGTACAATAATTGTCAACGTAATAATAACATACTTTGAGCAAATGTGATCACATCAAAGTTTTAAAATCTTTCAAGTTTTGAAGTTATAAAATATATATACCCTAATATATATTTCGGCTATTTCGCCATCCTCAGGTCCTATAATAAAATATAAAATCTATTAGTTATGTCAGTAAATTGTGTGTTAATTTTATGTAGGCCTACGGTATATAAAATCTCCGTCATAACTTAATACCCTTTTGCTCAGTATCTTTATTTCTTGAGTCCTTACATTATAATTGACTACTTGTTTTGTATGTTACTTAGTTTTCATCTGCCAGTAGGGAGAGAATTCAAAAATGCGATTCTGCTATTCTGTGTTCGCATTAATAATTCCTTTGCTGTTATTAATATAAATGTGTGGTAATGTACTGCACATAGGCAGGGCGCCAAGCTTGGCAGAGTAAGGTGTGTATGATAGTAGTGATCTAAGACGCGGGGGTTGGAGAAGAGAGCGCGTTCAGAAATCGGCCATTTGATTCAATTCCCAGGAGTAACTTGCGTTCAGCTGACCAACATCATCGTCATCAGAGAGAGCAGTGCCTCGCACTACAGTAATCCCTAGGGACCTGACCCTTCCCTTTCTCTCCCTTAAACAACACTGCTTCCAAGATCCCTTCACTCTTCCCATCCTGGGAATTTAACAAGTTTCCTAGCAAAGTAAATGCGTTTTATTCAGTTCTTATTATCATATCGTACTCATAGGAAGAAAGAAAGAAAGAAAGAAAGAACGAAAGAAAGAAAGAAAGGAAGAAAGAAAGAAAGAAAGAAAGAAAGAAAGAAAGAAAGAAAGAAAGAAAGAAAGAAATGGTCAGGTTTGAGTGTTTTCTGAGGTTTCAAGAGAATATAAGTTGATGAAACTGTATGGTTATCATTTAGGAAGGTTCGTCGATTCAAACACGGCTGGGATGGAAATAAAATCATCGGCGAACATTGACGCCTTTGGTTCCGTTTCGAAGAACTATGCGAATTAGAAGACACCATCTCCAAAAAATAACTATAGCAAAATGCAGATCAACCTAAGCTTATATCCTATGCTCCTTCCTCGACTAGGATCCTTCCATGGACTGGGACGCGACCTCATATTTTACACGAGCAGCACGGCACGTTCTTTAAGCATATCAAACAAATAGTTTAATAATTAAAGTTATATATTATGTGAATAATAATGAAATATGACATTTTATTCAAATAATCAGTTGACACCTCAGTTGTTAAGATTGGTTGAGTGTGAGAGCCGCTATAGGGATCTTTGTTATAGAAAAAATATACATGATTATTACTTATCCTGCCCATACCATAAGCACTGTTGTGCCCCATCGAAGTTTCGATAACACTACACATGTCAGGATTGGCTTCTAGCCTTCAGGGAATGGATAGGCACTGCTGTGGATAATATAGGATAACATGCAATGTGATTATCTGATTAATTAGTTTCATGCACCATTAAATAATAATCATAAATACTAAAAATATAAATATTAATTTATTGTAAATTAATATAATAAAAATTATCTAAAAAATGGTCTAAATTTGAATTATTTCCATTGATAAAACATCATTATCTTCTCTGAATTTTGTTTAAATTACATTCCGTTTAATTCAAAATTTACTTCTTAAAAATCTATGAATTCTATGAATTCTTTAATTAAGCCACTACAAATTCCTTAAAACTTTACATTGTTACTGGAAACTATTTCTGAAATTAACCATTCAAACTGTCTTTATCATGTAGGCCTACTAAGATAAATGTTTGAACTTACATTTTATTCTTGAAACTTCCAGCGTCGTCATTTTGAATTAACTTACTTCAAGCCGTTGAAAAGTTGAGCAGCAAGAGAGCTTTTTGCGGCAATGCAAGCCCTTAAATAAGTTTTCTACATGACGCTAGTACCCGAAAAACCTACCGTCAATATATCGCGGGAGATTTGATTACTATGCGTCTATTTCGGTACTTAAGTCGTTATTAATATAAAACTTTCATTAAACACTCTGTGATTTAATGTATACTTCGGTAAACTAAATGCAAAACAGGAATATACAGAGTTCGACAATAATCGTGAATATTCGAACTTATTCCGAGATTTTAACCAATAAAATACATTTATGAATTATGCAAAATTTGCTATTCACACACACTGTGAATTAAAAGGTATGCTAACTCATCAACCTTGAGGGGCAGATGAACTGAAGCTAATGTGCTGACATATACACATTCTTATTCTCTTGAGATTTCCTGCTGTCTGCTTCAATATAGCCTTTCTTCATATGGTAACTTAAATTATCAAAATAATAAATATATTTTTGTTTCGTTCATTAGGAATTAACGTTCTGGCATATAATAGCACTATAGGTAGACGAAGTATCGTGTTCGACCCCGAAATTGGAAGTTGAATTTTTAACATAAATGCACGTCTTACTTAATGTTCCCCGAATCCAAAAATATTATTTTTCGTAACCTACTTCAAACGTATGTCAAAGAACTGATTTGAGTTACGAAAGTTTGTCATTTTTGCACGCCGTTCTACCTCTATCGCTAATTTATCAGAAGGTCTTGATCATTAATTCGTATTGCATCACCTACACTTCTCCTACGTATCTTCTACCTACTTTTAAGATACCGTAGGTAGCGGAAAAATTATGTATGTAACTTGTATAGAAAGCTTATTTTTGAGCTCACAAGTTTTTCAAAACTCGATTCGTGGCTCGTTCTAAAAATTTCTCGTGCGTTCAAGAAGTGTCCCTTTCTATACTTGTTACATAAATATTATTTCAGAAACATGTCTGTCTGTCTGTGTATGTGTGTGTCGTGAACAGCCTACTTCGTGAAAACAAAATTTTGTATTTAGGTTAGGTATTTTCTGGATATGTGACATGAAGATTGGCGACGTCTCTCTCTTACTTATATGTAGGCCTGGTGCCATTTTACATGAAGAATTTGTTGTTTTTCGCGATTTTCTCGAAAACGGGTCTAACGATTTAGTTTAGATTGTGTACAAGAGGTTATTATACTAAGAGCTATAACTTTCACTTAAAACATTTTCCCCCTAAATTTTCTAAAGGGTAGTTATAAGCCCTCACTGTTCTTAGAAACTCAAGTCTTCCTGGTGAAAAATAAAGCTTTGCATCAGGCTGAAACTGAATATGCGCTGTTTGCAATACGGCCACTTATTCTATATCAGAATTTGAAGTGAGAAAATTATATGGTAGGCTACATGCATTGGGTAAAAAAAGTTAAATGAGTGCAATAATCTGATTTTATTTGGGTTGTGTATCCTTTGAGGATGCGATGTAATATGGTAACGACTTTCTCCTCATTTTTAAAATCAATTTACATGAAGAGAATATGATACATAATAAGTTATATTATACTAAGAGGCAAACCTCTCATTAGGGCAGAGGCAGTTTTGTGTTTATTGCTCTTTAGTTATATTCGTGTTACAGCTGCCTACTAATTACTCGTATTATTTTGTAGAATCAGTTCAGTTCATTTCTTGCCTGAATCTGTAAGTGTTAGTTGACGTCTGTCACATTTGTATGTTTTCAAATGACCGTTAAAAAAATAAAAAAGTCACACCTTATAGAGATCGGTATATTTTAGCCCATTCACCTGTCACGCATCTAAGATTCACCAGTCATTTCGACGGTTATTGTGGAACGTTTGTGTTTCATTTCTAAAGTTTTCAGCAGCACGTTTTGGTTGTTCAGCAAGATTTTTCACTCAAAATATTTTTCTTTCTTTGTTTTATATATCACTGCATTAGATGATTAAGTTCGTTCACACTTTAGATGTAGAGGTTTGCTCACTTGGTAGAGCATCAGGACGAAAAATTGAAAGTCCAGTGTTCCAGTCCTGGTATGAGGGGATTTTTTTCCCTAAAATATTCCAATTCATACTTTCTATCATTCACTAGCCATTCAAGCTAACTCTTGGTAAAAAAAAACCATTGATATAGGCCTATTGCAAGAACGACTGCATAGAAGAACTACTAGAAAAGTTTTGCATCTATATAATTTATGTCTAATATGACTGAATAAAATTTATAAAAATCTGTTTTCATTAACGGAAGCGTGACGTACTTTTTGCTTTAGAATGACACCGATACACTTCATTGTACAAGTGAAATGTTTTCTTACTGGGCCTGGTCGGAGAAATGCGCAGAAACATTGATTTGTCTATTCCGAAATATTATCATTTGAAGGGTGGTGATTCATTCGTACGCCAGACTTCAGGGCAGTCATATTGTGTTGACTGAGTATACGGCTACGGCTGACATGACTGGTGGGAGGGGAAGATGGCTTGCCTCTCTGAATGTATCTCCCACCTCTGAAATGCCCTTCCCCTGACTTGAGATTCTCCAGTGCCAGGAAGGAAAAAATACTATATATTCTGCTACCCCTTTAGTAATAAGGTAACACAAGTTCTCAATAAAAAGGCTGAACCTAGCAATTTTAAAACAAAATCAAAACATCTAAACAACAGGCCTGCTTGATTTCGCGTTGACGCACTTGGTACTCCACTAGGTAAAATAAATAAATAAATAAAAACAAAATAAAAAATAAACTTTTTTCTAAAACGTGATTTAGTTTGATTGTTTGCTTTCCTTTTTATTTTATTTTATGTCGTATTAAATAATATTGTCTGTATAACACCCTCAACATGAATTTTTTTCGCATGATGTGCTAAAATTTAAAGCAATTTACTGAATCCAGTATTTAATTCTGCATAATAAATAAATAATAAAATCTGCGTCTAGAAAAAAAAACGCAGAAATAGACCTTTCTCATAATCAGTTTTACCTACCCTTTCTCAGAGCTTACGTGTAAACTCCTCTAGGGGAAAACCGTACTTCCAGGATACGGAATCCTCCTCTAGGACAACTCAAACACAATTGGCAATGGAAAGGAACATCTATGAGGATGAAAATCAATTTACAATCCGGAATTAGATTTTGCGAGTAGGCAAAACCCGAAAAATCTGACACCCAGACCTACCGGCTAAAGATTCGAAATTGTAACCCCACGAATGTAGGTTCAAGACATTAAAACTTTGACCACTCTATTCGATAAGTATTTCATTGCCGTCTATTATTAGTTACGTCTTTCTATTATGGTTATTCGATTAGGTAGGCCTATTTCACAAGACCTCTACTTCTGATGCATGGAAGAAATTAAATTGACTATGTAGATTTACATGCAGGACTGTTGAGTAAAGACCAATTCTGGACCGGAATCGTTGAGTTTAAAATTAAGCGGTTTATTACATTTAGAGAAAAGTATAGCGTATAGTATAGGTCGCAATATTAGGACCTTTACAACCCTCATTTCAAATTAAAATAATATTCTTAATAATACAGCTGTAATTTATGTTAATATTAATTTCAACGAAAAATATTGTGACTGAAGGTATCCATTAGCTTCACAAGGTCATTATAATTCTTAAAAACATTTTAATCCCTGTGATTATAGCAAGAAAGATTAAAAGTTCTCACTTTCTTGAAACACTTAAGGACGTTCTTTCTTTCTCTTGGTTGTGAGTTAATTGATGTGGAAGTCGTTAAGACATTACACGCTGCATAACCCCTTGGGGGATATTTTAACGTAGTTTGCGCATTGTATTTTGTGACGCAACATGGCTGCCTCTTGTTTACCAGGGGCTACTTTGACTCTGATTGGACCCTATGCATGGCCCAGGGGACGATGAGAAATGAAGGGGGTTGAAAAGGGGATGAGGCTTTCTGCTCCGTGTTGACAGGTTTGCAGGTCAATACTCGCATTAATCCATTAAGTAACTTCCCCCTTATCTCCCCTGTTCGCTCTCCTCTCAATAAACCTTCTCTCCCGCAAACACCTCATCTAATTTGTGTGGAGTCCGCATTTACGTTCTATATTCACTCCTGTCCAAAACTTGACAATACAGGAGGTCGTGTCAAGAAGGTCCTAATTATTTACTCAAAGGGAAGGAATAATAGACTAATCGTCCTTCAGGAAGTTGAAGTTAACTATTTCATTATAGGTTCCCTATGTAAAGAAGGGAGTGAGCGTAGGGTAAACTTCTCGATTATGGTATGATTACTTCAAGAATATTTCACACCATAAAATTACGTTATATAAACCGTTATAAACATTATCATTAAATGACCGCATAGTACTGTAGCTCGTAAATCCTTTATGTATTCTCTAATCCCCTCACATAATGACAGAGAGGTAGACCCAGACTATCTAGCGCAGATTAATATAAAATTTGCAGATGTGTTCATTAATACGCCTTAACATAGCCTACATAACCTATTTGTATATGATCTCAATGTAAATTCATCTCTCTTTGATAATTGTTATAATAACAACGAAATGTTTTGTAACTTGGGTTGTGCAAACTTGTAACTTATAAACTTGTAAACATGAATTGAAAATGTGTTGAAACGGTTCTGAGAGCATTCAAAATATAATTTGTAATGAACATTTTTTTTAATTGATTAATTTGAGGACTGGGATTTAAGAAGGCATAGAACAGTTCATGGACGAAGTTCGATCTTTTAATTTCTATTTCCCCCTCAGATTGTTTTAAATTAATATTCTGAGGGCCTAAAGTTTCCCAAAATTCATCACATAAGTTATGTGAAGAAAACTCCAGAAAATCTCCACCTAGGAAACTTGTCCCGACCAGGAATCTAACCAGAGCCCGCTGCGTGAGGAGAGCGAATGTATTCCCTACACCACAGCGGTGGAACAGAATTCAATTCCCGTCCATGCCAAATTTTCCTTCACAGAATTAACTGGATTTCGTATGTCGCAGATTGCTTCCTCCATTTCCTTCCCTTTTTTCCCTTCTTTGGATCCGTGTTTACCTTTCTGCATTTGTTGTACTAGCTGATGCCTTATATATTATTTGTTTAAGTAGGTCTACTTAAAGTTTATTCTAAGCCAATCTCCACCAACTGACTCAAATAGAGTCAAATACTATAAAGACAATATCGTCAGAAAATTTAACATATTCTTAAAATAAAAGTAAACGGAAGGTGTTAACCCATTCTAAGCCAATATCCATCAATTGACGGTCAAGTAGGCCTACTGTAAAGACTTTAAATACATAAAAAAAATTGGGAAATCTAACAGATTATTATCTGTTTAATTACTCTTAAAGTCTTAAAGTAAAGGAAGCCTATTCTAAGCCAATCCCTACCAACTGAAACTCAAGGTAATGAAAAATGCTTTAAAGACATTATGTTCAGAAAATTTAATCTGCGACTTCAGTGTTGAATGCGTAAGTCTAATTTAAAAACACAATTGGCCGGAGCCAGTATATAATTTTACATCCCGCCTGCTAAACAGCAATCGATAGTAAGATGCGGTCTGTCACATCGGAGTCCTTTCTGCCTGGAAAGATCCATCCATCAGCTGAGGGAGACTTCGTCGAAGCCCATGTTCGCTCGCTTTCCTATACCTATTTGCATTTGAACAACTGTCAGCTACGACGATAATAAATCAACACAGTTCGCGTTTCAACGTGTGCTTGAGAAGTGCTTTCGATACGATGATACCGGTTACTGAGTGGGAGAAGGCAGCGATCCATTTTCTCTGGGACGGGGGGGGGGATAGGAAGAGATTTTCAGGGTTGAATTATTGAAGATGAAATATCTGTATCTAGCAAGAATGGCAAGAGGGCAGAGTGGAGTATGTTTCTTAAGTGAATCTATATTTACCCGGGACTGATTATTCTACAAACACAAAGATAATTCTATTACAGAATAGGATTGAATAAAGACACGCCGGACGAAATTAATGTTCTCTGAAGATAATTGTTAGGCCTACTGAAAATTAGGTATCAGAGATTAGTTGAATCCAATGGTGAAAATGGAAAAAGCACTTTTTTCCCCTTAAGGGTAAGTAATTTGGACGCTCTTTTTCAGGAATCAGAAATGTATGTAGGCCTAGCCTGTGTTGAGATTAATTGTAGACGTTGTAATATAAAAATAACTATTTTCGTTACCTTGTACAACGACCATTATTTACCGATGGAACTTTTTAAATAAAGATTGTGTATGTTACATTCTAGGAGAGATTCTTGCTCCTAGCGAAATCAATCTTGCGAAGTAATCCATGGTAGATCACCAGTTACTTGGTGTTAGAAAGCCCGAGGAAATTTTCAGTGTCCCAGGATAAATTAAGCATCCATTTAATATGGATATGCTACTATAATTCTTTCAGTATGATTGACCATTTGTTCATTGACAAACATTGACCAAGCGTTTGTTCCATTTATTGGTCTGCACAAAAAATTGAGCCCTTACCGTTACAATGTACCAAGCGAAATTCCTAGTCATGTTTCTATTTACAGGAGTGGAAATGCATGGCTGAAATAGTTTCATAACTCAGTAATAAAATCCCTATCAACCCTTCAGCAGAGGTCATAATAAATCCGTAATTCATTCAGTCATTGTAAATAGAGCCTGAAATTCGCAACACCAAAAAGACTTATGTATTAGTAATTGTTAATATTGCTTGTTTAATTTGATAAGTTGGCAAGTATTTCGTAATAGAGATGGATTGTGTAAAACTGAATATACACTTGGATTTACAAGCCTATATATATATATATAAGAGGCTTTGTCCTGACTAACTGACTGACAGAAAATCAACATACAGCCTAAACTATAACAGGTAGAGACTTGGAATTTTGACAGTACCTTCGTTTCATAATGTAGGTGCTCACTAAGAAAGGATTTTGAAAAATTTTGATTTTAAATGCCAAAAATCAAATGTTTTTGAGAATACTTAATCCCTTTTTACACAGAATTATCGAATCCAAATCACATTTGACCACCGCCGTCTCGAGAATTACATTTGACATTAAAACATATTGTTGCCAGTGAGTCTCAGATGGGTTTGGAAAAAAATGAGACTAGAATTTGGCAAATTAGAGAACTATCAATATCCACGAAAATAATGCAGTCACATAACTTTCTTTACCCTGGACATAGAGAAAACAATACGAGGTATGGTAATATATTATATATTATTGTATCGCAGGTTTTTGGAGAGAGAAGTTTGAAAGGGATATTACATTTCTGTTTAATTTCATCCCCAAAAGGGTTTTATGGTAACATGAGAGTGAGAAATAAAATATTCCGCAAAGACAATAGAATTTTATGTTACCGGAATTTATGTTTCTTCATATTTGAACCCCTACCCGGCTTACTGTGTACAAGCGATAGGATACAAAATTCGGTATAGGATAATTTCCATGCTTGAGAAAATTTTGTTGTGATCACAGGTATCGATATAATTAAGTAAAATACGTTATGTTCAGGTACTGTGGGCCATGCGATATCATTGTTGCATGTTATATCCTGAAATAAATATCCTATTCGGAATGTAGCCTATACTCAAAGGATTCCATTTTATTTATTGATTTGTTGCGTTACACAAAACAATTATGGAACAGAAAAGAGCTGCAGAGGATTGGCCATCTGCAGATTCAAGATCATGTGAGGTTAAAAAGCGACGTGCGAGGTATAGTAGTGCAATAGGCAAACAGCATTTAAAATCGGCTAAGAAAACATTTTTGGAAAAAATCCCAATGCGCATCAGATTTCTAATACTAATTATCAGAATATGCAATTCCTACAATTTATGTAAAAACGATGTCAATGTTAATAAATATGTTTTAATTATTTTTCTGTTAAATAAATTATTTAAACAAAACACCCCCAGTTGAGTAAATAACACTGGTCAACAGCAAACAAATTTTTTGCATGAAATTGGGCGTTTATTATGTGGATTTTAGTGCTGAATTCAATTATGCAAACAGTTTTTCTCTGGCACCCTCAGTTTCAAGAAGAAAGCCTGTTTTCTGAATTAGCACTGGCTGTAAATGCTTAAATTTCTGTTAAAGTGATTGACATAGTAAACAAGACCTAATAGCGATTATAACATTTATTTATTATTATTTTACTGCTTTAGTTAGTAAGGACCGTGGTGTTATGATAATTGGTCATGCAGTTCAAATGAAAGAAAGTTACAAAAATATGCAGCTAATATTACAAAAAGTGCAGTATGACAAGTACAACTGGTCCATCTGTGGCGATTTCAAAATGATTGGAATACTGTTAGGATTGCAAAGCGGATACACGAAATATTGCTGCTTTTTGTGCGAATGGGATAGCCGTGATAAATCCAAACATTACGACACTAAAATATGGCCTCCCCGGAAGAATTTTGTCCCTGGAGAAAAGAAAATCTCAGCTGAACCATTGGTTGATAGATAAAAAATTTTATTGCCTCCACTACATATAAAATTAGGCCTAATGAAGAATTTTGTCAAGGCATTAGACAAATCTGGAGCAGGTTTCAAATATCCAGAAGAAAAATTTCCAAGAATCAGTGCTTCTAAGTTGAAGGAAGGCATTTTTGTTGGGCCTCAGATTCGAGAACTAATGAAAGATTAGCTGTTTGAAAGTAAACTGAATCATGTGGAACTTGAAGCATGGATATCATTCAAGACCATTTGCGAACAGTTCTTAGGTAATACTAGAGCACAAAATTACAAACAATTATTTGAGAAATTATTAGGAGCCTATAGAAATCTAGGTTGCAACATGTGTCTCAAAATTCACTTCCTGCATTCCCATTTGGACTTTTTCCCTGCAAATCTAGGACAAGTTAGTGATGAACATGGAGAAAGATTCCACCAAGATATTTCCGAAATGGAGAAAAGGTATCAAGGAAGATGGAAACCCAATATGCTTGCAGATTACTGCTGGAGCCTCAAAAGAGAAACCAGAGGAAAGTACAGAAGAAGCAGCAAAACGGCAGTAGAGGATGGACTTGAAAACGAGCTGGCAATGTTTTCATGTATGTTAATTGGTTACTTTTACAAAATTAAATATAATTTTATTATGAAGGATTCTTCTACATACGAATATTACCAGTTAGTCTTTGATATTACGGTGACTTTACGTTTTATTTATAAACGACTAGACGTGTAAGTACACGATTTACTAAAAAACTGAGGGTGCTAGACAAAAACAAAGGCCATATTTGAACTCAGCACATCAAAATACATAAGAAATGATATGTTTTGTGTAAAAAAATATTACCAGTTAGTCTTTGATATTACGGCGACTTTACGTTTTATTTATAAACGACTAGAAGTGTAAGTATATGATTTACTAAAAACTGAGGGTGCTAGACAAAAACTAAGGCCATATTTGAATTCAGCACATCAAAATACTTAAGAAATGATATGTTTTGTGTAAAAAAATATTACCAGTTAGTCTTTGATATTACGGTGACTTTACGATTCATTTATAAACGACTAGAAGTGTAAGTATACGATTTACTAAAAAACTGAGGGTGCTAGACAAAAACAAAGGCCATATTTGAACTCAGCACATCAAAATACATAATAAATGATATGTTTTTTGTAAAAATTTTGTTTCAAGGTCAGTTTTGTTGTCCAGTGTAATCGCGGGCGAAGCCGTGGCCACCTGCTAATATTAATATAAGTAAAAGTAAAATCGTCTGTGAGTTTTAAGTTTAGATTCCATAAGGAAAATTTCAGTAAAACAGTTGGTTTTCACAATAAACATTTTAACAAGCAGATAAAAATCCTTACATTTTACATAAAATATTACGAAAAATGAATGATCGATTCGCTCACAACGCTACAGCTTAGCAACACCGCCCTATAGCATCACCGCAATGGTAGGTACAGTACGGAGCTCAACAGAAGACGAGCGGGGTATGAGGAGAGGGGAATATTGTCGCTGTGATTCCCCGTTGCACGTGCGGGCCATGCATTGAAGTGTACTAATCATTCACAAAGCCTTGTACTTCTTGCACGGTCGTGTGTTGCGCATTTTCATTTCAGTGTTTATAAAGATTGTGTTTTATTCATCAACGTAACTAAGTTAATGGTAATAATTATTAGTAGGCCGTAGTCAATTTCGTTTACACTATATCACAATGGAACCACAGAGGAAAAAAGGAAAAACAATACATAGCGAGGCCCGGGAAACTATTAGAAGGGGGGGGGGTTAAGACGCAGACTGCGTCATTGAAATTTCTGGGGGGGGGGGGCAAAATATTATCAATTATGAATTTTCTGGGGGTGAAAATTGTTGCAAAATTAGAGTTTTATATGTTAAAAATAAAAACAGCCAAGTTCTAGAACTTCAAAAGGTCTCTTCTAATTCTTTATAAAGATGAAGAATTTCGACAGCCATGGGCGCCCATACCCGGGGGCGGGGGGGGGGCGAAGGAAAAAATGTATATTAATAATTATTATAGTCAGATGTTTTTCTTTTAAGACAATTATTTGAATTGCAGAAGTTTTACCAAATCGACAACATGGAAGCAGAATCCACAGTGGATTAGGAAAGGGGGGTTCAGGGGGTTTGGACCCCCAAAAGTCAAAACCTAAAAAACCTGTATTAAAAAAAAAATATTTAATTAAACAAGATTTGTTGGTGTGTCAAATATGATATAGGGTTATTTTCTTTTCATAACATAATGAGTAGGCCTATTATGTCCACTGTTCCATGTGTTATTCAACTTTTCTTATACAGGGTCTTTATTATAAGTTGAGACGGGGCGACCGGTGTTTTCACTCTCCGCTACGGAGGCCGCATTAGCCGCCGGTGACGCGCGCGCGGCTTCCCTGCTTAAAGTGTAGGCTATATAAAGTATTACATATCTTACCTTATAACATATGTTGGAAGTGTCGTCCTTCCTGTGTTATACAGGCATTGTATCTGGAAACCACATTCTGGCTGACGCGAGTGAGTTCTTCCACTGTAATGCCCCTAATTTCATTCGTAATGTTTTCTTTCAGCTCCTCCAATGTGTGAGGATTTGTTCGATAAACCGTATCTTCATCACGTACTCGTCCAGCAGACTCGTACTTAAAATAATGTTTACACACAAAAATACGATGCTGCAGCGAAATGGGTCTCGCCATGTTGACACTTTAACAGTAACTGCACGTGCCGATGTTGCATCAAGGTCAGACTGGCTGCGCGCGCCTTCCGTCGCCCGGTCTCAAGCCTTCCGTCGCCCCCGTCTCAACTTATAATAAAGACCCTGTAAATAGTAATAAGTATTATAACTTAGGTAACAATTTCTTGTGTAAGTTGTCATGTCTTAGAGTATAGTAAACAAATTTGCTAACTAGTTTTTCAGTGTTAAAATAGCGTAAAATGTGATTTTCATTAGTTCAACATTTAAAAATTTCCCGGGGGTGGACACCCGACTTAGGTAACATTTTCTTGTTTACATTGGCATGTCTTAGAGTATGGCAAACATATTTCCTAACTAGTTTTTTATTGCTAAAATAGAGTAAAATGTGATTTTCATTAATTCAATATTTAAAAATTTTCTGGGGATGGACCCCCGACCCCCTTTTTAGGGGGTATTCCAAACTCTCCCGGCACCTCCGACCCTCCCCACAATTATTTTCTGGCTACGTCATTGTTGCACTTATTATATTATTAATATCATGTTACAAAGTGGCCCAAGAAGTTAAAGTGACAAAAAATAAATTAATTTAAAAAAATTCCCCCCCCCCCTCTCAGACAGTATCATATGGGCGCCCTTGTCGACAGCCAATTGGGTTGGGGTGAGCAATGAAGTTTGAGGGTGAGCAATGAAGTTTGGGGGGTGAGCAATGAAGTTGGGGGGGGGGTGAGTCATGACTTTGGGGGGTGGGCACCCCTGTATTCGTTACTCGTGTAATAAAGTACAACATTGTAAACTTTTTAAAATTACATATTATACTATTACAATTATTATTTTTGCAGATTAAGTTATTCTTAAACTGTCGAATTCCTGAATAAAGTAACGGAAGAAAACCAAATTGAAGTAGTTATAGGATTTGAGAATAACCGGTAACTTACAACTTAATAATTGTAGGCCTAACGGTTAAAAAATAAAATTCTTAAACATTAAAACGTTGAACTAGAAACGCGACTAATATTTTCAGGACAGGTAGTATTAAGATGCAATCGCTAAACATGCTGAGACTTTGGCATTACGCAGCAAATTCCTTCCGTTCGCCTTCTCTTGAGCTCCGAGCAGTACCCTAAGTCCTTACCGTGACTGTACATGAGTGCATTAAAGCACAACAAATAATTTGAATTAAAATGTTGACCGAACCGACAGAGCTTTCAGGATAAAATTTGAGATAAACACTCTCCAGTTCATGGGGAATGAATAACGAATATTTCCGATCTCAATATCAAAGGGTCTCGGAGGAGTGAGCACATCAATATACACACATCTTAGGGCGCATTTAGTAACTTATATGATACTTCGGGATTGTATTTTGTATCAAAATAAAAAGAGATTACTTCTTGTTATGCCTGAAGGTTGAGGCTCCCGAATATTTATACTATCGGAAGCATGAAAATAAGAATTTTTTCCTTAAGCAGCCAGTCACTTTTTCACATAGTGATGACTCTGTAGCCAGGTAAATTTGGGCTAAGTCGATCCCAGAGTCATACCACTGCAAGAAGGTTTAAGTCAATTAAAGAAATTCAGTTGCTTTATTAGACATTGAAACCGCGACTCTGTAAAATAATATCTATAGACCCATGTGAAATATAGACACTCTAAATTATGTGCCTTTGCTATAATAATTATCAGTGCAAATTTTTTTAAAGAACAATATTAAAATATATTGTAAATGAGATTATTAGAAAGAATCACACATAAAAATAGGCCTATGTACATATTACCATGACTGTTACCTTGTGGATGAACAGTCGCTGTACAGATAAGCCTATGCGACATAGTCATTGTTAAATATCAGTCTAATGCAGTATTCGTATATATGTCTATCCTTGTTCTAATAGCCAATACCGGCACGTCGTCAAGTTTAGAAAGTTTATTTGGAGAAGGTATAATCTCAAGTTCTAGGCATAAGCTACTCTTTATAAGTTACTAGGCCTGTACAATTTTAACCTACAGGTCTAATGTAAGTTAGTATGTTAACACGACTATGCACATAAGTTTGGTTATTAATTAAAAGTTCTTGGATTCATGCTGTACTTTGTCTAAGTACACAACCAACATTTAAGTGCTAGACATTTGAGTTCTTGTTTTTTAATTATAATTTTTATTCTCCTACGCATGTGATCCAAATATAGCTCTGCACATACCATTTTCTCAATATATTTACTGGTAACTTTCCAGCATTATATACACACATTGTTTTCTTCATTACTTACAATCTATAACTTTGATTATTAATCTCTATGTATGAAATTAACTGGCAAATGAGCTATTTACACGTTTCCAGGCCTTAGACGTCTTGGGTTGAGCATAGACATTAACATGGATATAAGGTGAAATCTTCACATGTATAAGTTATGTTAGCCCCTCGTTGATCGATATAAACATTCAATAATATTCATGGAAAGGAGATGTTAAGTAATCTTAAGTCTGTTTGTTAGTGTATTAAATACGGAAACCATAGCTGAATACGAGGGATTCTGTTATATTTATGACATTTATTCTTGTCTCTCGTTTCTACTTGCTGTGAACGGGGTTTATTGCTGAGTAATGGTGGTGAATTGAATCAGTTCACAAAAGCAGCCATCAGCAGTCTGAATTTAGATGCGCTAGCTAACAGGGATGGATGAATGTAGAAATTTCTTTATTACAATTCCCCTTTTTCGGAAATGGATTTTTAATGAAGCGGCCGTCAAAAAAATGAGAGCAAATAACTCGTTCACGTTCACTGTTCTGTCTCCTATACCGGGACATGTTCAACTGATGGGATGTACTTTAACCCCATAAAAGATGAACGATTTTTGTTCGAACAAGAATATAAACTATGCATAATGGAGATGTTGAGGGCGAATCAACTGTGATGGCTCATCTCTCTCTCTCTCTCTCTCTCTCTCTCTCTCTCTCTCTCTCTCTCTCTCTCTTTCTCTCCCTCTCTCTTCTCTTTCCCTTTCTCTTTATTTGATGATGGACGGTATGTCAAGACGAAGCGAAGAAGAGCCCTATTGATGCTTCACAAACTTTGCGGCTCAGTTTTCCCCAGTCTCGTTTATCTTGTTTCCCTGTTAAATAAATTGTCGTTGGGTGTGGCATCGTCATGAGACATCGAAATGCAATATTAATTCCTTGGATAAAGAAACTATTAGAACAACTAATTAATAATTCATTGAAAACAATGGTTGATATTATAAAATCATGTTAGAAAGAAACCTGTATTAACAGATCTCAATCCAGAAGTGAAGGTGTTAATTTTATTGCAATTTAAAAAAAAAAAACAATTGTTATTGAAGTACATAACTAGAAGTAAACATATTATCCATCTCTTAACTCATAAATTATATGAGACAGGTGATCAGATCGCGAGATAAAGACAAGTGCAACATCGAATGGTATTAAACCGTTCCTCTTACAAGATGGTTTCACTATATTTTATATATTTATTGTTATTACTGTTATTATTATTATCGTCGTAATTGACATTGTTCATATTACTGCGCTATTTTGGCTCACCCTTAAGTACATACGAGTAATGTGCTAGAGTGAGACAGATTCACTTGTTTATTTTAGGGCCGGTTCTTAGGCAACAGTATGTACCCATCCCACGAGCTCACTAGGCATATATTATTCTACTGAGACATGTTCAATTGTTCATACACTTTCTTGTTATAATAAAGTATTGCATGAGGTAGGCCTACACTGATTTTATTTCTATTATCACTTACATTCCCTTGTGTGTGTATTTGACATTATCAGTTAAATCACGCAACATAAAGAATCCAGGTGATTATCCATGCTATTTATATGTTTCGTTGTACCTTTTATTATATCTTAGGCCTACTCCTTGCGGCTGAGTGGTGGTGGTTAGAAGGAAATTAAGTCTAGAAAAATTTCATCCCAATGAAACATAAATAGGCTACTCGTTAAAGTGGATGGAAAATTCCGAAATCAGTTCAAATGCCAGTTCAAAATAACTGAACGTGATTCAGTGCAAAACATTATTTGACTGAGACAGAAAGGAACTCATGTCTGACAGGTTACAATCAGATCATGGTAACAGTATTTCAACTGAAGTAGTTAAGGTGCGTTTTCACTATGTAACTTGTTAATATAACTTGAATTATATAACACGTTTTCAAAAATTGTTACAAATAGGTCTACATATAACTACTTACATATAACTTTGTGTTACATAATTGATTCTTGTGTTATATACCCAGTTTGCAACGTTTACACTATGTAACATGTTAATATAACTCAAGTTATATAACACGTTTTCAAAAATTGTTACAAATACATATAACTAATTACATATAACTTTGTGTTATAATTGATTTTTGTGTTACATAACAAGTTTTACCTTTCCCGCACGAAGTGGGAAATTTTTAACTTGTTACATGTCCCTTTTTACTTTCTCGCATACACGTAGTATAGAGAAAGTATTGTGATGGTGACAAAAAATCGAAATCGAGATAACACCGGGAAAACATGTTTTACGATGCCTAGAAACCGAAAAAAGTGTTTTTGGAACAACGTCTGTCCGTCTGTCTGTGGACAAGCACAGCAGGTAAACGATTCGTTGTATTTAGTACTTCATTTTTTTAATTAAGGACTTTTTTGGAATTTCATCGAACCGCCCAGAATTTGAGTTTTATAACTGGAATATTAAGGGGACTTTTCAAGATTTCTTTTAAATTTTGATTTTTAAACATTTGCTCTAACGATTTAAAAAAAATTAAAATGGGAAACTCTTATCTATGACTAACAAAATGGCTATATCCTTTTTTCTGCAAAAATGACTTAGAGAGTACTTTATTCGAATCAATTTTCAATTTTTCTAGGCTATCTCCATTACATTGGGCGATACATGGAAACGTAGCACAGTCAAGTTGTAGATAAAATTAAAAATAACTTTTTTTTGTTAAATACGTTTATTTATAAAATTAATAGGTATCAAGATAAAAACGAAATAACATGACTTAAATGCGAATTTCAGATCATACATTTTGATTAAAATATGAATATTCTTCTGTTGCCCATAGTAAGAAGAATACTATAATCTAATCTATGGGCCTGATTACTTCCGTTCTAGATACCAATTATTGTTATAAAAAAATCTAATTTTTATTAAAGGCTTGGTCTGTAGATTAAAAGTGTTGGCCTTTTTATTATTATTAATATGATTTCGATTTCGTCATTCTTTCTCTGTAGCCTATGTGTTCTTTCTTCGCCTTCATTGTTATTAAGTTTATTATTAAGTTTAAAATTGTTATTATTATTGTTGTTATTATTATAATTATTATTATTATTACAAAATCAAGACTTGCAGTATAGGCAAATCTTAGATTTTCTGCAGCTAGTAACACTCCTTGATAGACGCACGTCATCTGATGCAAATTTCATAGTAAATGCTTTTCGTGGTAGGCCTAATATACATTGTAATTCGGTTTTAGAGAACTCAGGACTACGGGTTCCAAATTTTAGACACATGAGAAATCATTCATTATTCTTGGTCAAGCAGCATACACCCTGCCAGTTTTCCGTTGTGGAATTTCCGCTAACAAGAAATTTCTTAATGCTAATATATTTTAAATACAAGTATCTGACCTGGTTTCTTTAAACACAGACAAATGACATATCAAGTCTGGAAGAAATTAACAGAGTTACTTCACCTCTTGGAATGTGGTGACTAGACTATACATGCAAATGGATCAATGAGGCTTCTATAGCTGACTTGACACAAATACATGTTATGCATTAAACTCTCGAAATGTTATTTATAAAATCTAAGTGTTATTATAATTGTATTATTATTGTATATCACCGTCATCATCGTCATCATCATCATCATCATCACCATTATTATAATTATTATCATCATCATCATCATCAGCATTAAGATGACTGCTATTTAAAATTTTTAAAAATTGTCTGTAGCATCTTTAAATAAATAAATGAAATGAAATTACTATTATTTAATTGCTTGTTTTTGCTTAAAGTCGTGGATTTGATCCCGGTCAGGTCGATGGCAATTATGCTTGCCTATGTTGCAGTACACCCCGTCGTTAAATACCCATAAAACCAACCAACCATTATTATTTAGTTTTAAACTGGTAAATCTATAGAGATACGCCCTAATGCAGTTGGTTGTGGCACTTCACCACAAACCGGAAGGTCAAACCGATGAGGTCATTGGAATTTCTGAATTTGTCTAATCCTTCTAAGAGCCACAGAAAAAAGTACCGAGAGCGATCCTTGGGTATAGGCGGTCGGTGCCTTAATGTGCCGAATTTCTAAAATTCTTGGAGCCTCCTCCTACAGCTCAAGGGTTTTTACAATCTGATTAGGAAACTCTTTACTTTACACTGAACCCGATATTATATTGCCGAAGTTTTTTTGATTAACATTTGACGATCTTTGATAAAAGAACTGGATGACAATAATTTTTTATGAGTCTTCGATAACTTTTTATATCTGACATTTTGATAGCATAGCATACCATAGCAACAAATTGAAGATGACACATAAATATCAGGCTCTGGTAGAGGATAAATAAGTATTAAAAAAAAAAAAAAGAGAGATAGTTTAAATGTTGAAGAATTGCTTGTACTGTAGTTTATTAACTCTGTGCTCATAAGTTATTTGAAATTATAACATCAAATACTGTTTCTACAGTCTGCTTCCAGAAAACTAGTTTTCTTCACAGATCTTTGATGTAGGCTAATGTAATATATTTTCGAGTCAAATACCCACATATCTTGTTCAAGTTCTTTGATAAATGTTTGCAACTATTGATCTGCAACTATTTCTATTGTGTTCATATTCAATTTTATTGATTATGAAGTACGAAAAAGCAGCGATTGGTTATAAAAATTAAGTATCCGATCCGGAATTTGACTTTGCGACTGGAAAAATCATGAAAATACTCATATCAAATTGACCGGCCACGGCCAAACCACAGGGTTTGAACACTGGCCCTCCCTAACGCTAATTCGCAACGCTACTACCTCTGATGTCTTGTTTTCTCTCTCTCTCTCTCTTTCTCTCTCTCTCTCTCTCTCTCTCTCTCTCCCTCTCTCTCTCTCTGTCTCTCTCTCTCTCTTTTTTTTTGGTGATAGCTTCCGAAGTAGCTTACCTATTGTTTTGAGCATGTCAGTTGATCATATGACCGAAAAATGTAATCTATTCACTTGTTGCCTGCCCGAGTTTAGGCTTTTTAAAGTACAGATTTCCACTTAGCCGAATTAATTGGGATCCGATCCAGATTGTTGGATAAATAATGAGAAAAGGTAATTTCTCAGAAAAAAACTAAATTGTGTAAGATAGTACTGTAGGCCTACTTGCATAAAGCGTCACAACATCTTGAACATAGCCTATTTGTCAGGACAAACTGTCGATTTTGTCGGCTAATAGTTTTGTTTTTCGCAAATAATCGGACTTGAAAGAGGGTTTCCCAATGCTCGCTGCTGCAAAAACCACTTGAATACGGCCTAATAGCTATCCGGATAATTAATGACGATCCGGATAGTTTGGTTATGAGAAACAAGGAGTTTCAATGGTTAATCTAAGTAAAAATGTGTAATTATGAGTAATTTGTATGAGTAATTATTTGGTTATAATTACAAATGGAACAAACGTAATTCCTCATATGTTTATTAGTTTCTTGCCAGGATTCTTAAATGAAGCACTTTGGTTCTTCTTTCTGTTATCGTTGCTTGTCTCGGTCGGGTTTCAGAAGTCATGGAAATACACTATTAGGGATAATCAGACTTCAGTAAAAATAAACGCGGCGGGGGAAGTAAATTATAAAACTTGACAGACGGTATTGGTGATATTTTTACAGGATTTTATAGATCTTGTTCATTTGTCTCCGTGTTGTGATGTGCGACGGCCTAGCAAGAGGATATTGCAGCGTTTCGTGCCAGACTAATGATTCTTAATGTTGCCACTCTGGTAGCTTAAGTGCTGTTGTTGCACACAAATGCCGTGACGACGTCTAGCAATCATAGCCATGGGGAAGGTGTGGCTCATTTTCTTTATTGAGTAAAACGTTTTTACTCCACTCCGTATAATTTTTACTCGCTTTTGCGTTTATTTAGCTTCGTTTTTTATTTATTTTGTTTCTAACCAACCACCCTTTGTTTATTTTGCCTTCTCTTCATTTTAATCCTTGGGGTAACTTCCGGGGTTTGTTGTCATATCCGGAACTGTTATCGTCAACTAATCATTTTACTGTGTGAGAAGAGGCTTGTTCTTCTTGTCTCCAGGGCTCAATTCAAATGTTTGCCCGCCTGCTTGTTTGACTTCACGAATAATGAGCTCCGATTTATTAAATGTTTGTATGCACTGAGATTTTCTTACCAGTCTTATCTTAGGTTTAATTTTAATTCTAAAATTCTTGTGCAAAGTTTGGAATGTTAACTGTGTCTAGAGATGAACAGAATAGTAATAGCAATAATAATAATAATATTAATAATAATAATAATAATAGTAATAATAATATAACAATAATAATAATAGTAATAACAATAATAATAATAAATCTCCATTTATCCTAACGCTGTTTTCCTATTTAGCATAGGCCTATTAGGGCTGTAGTTCAGTACATTATTATAATAGGCCTACTGTATAATTTATACAAAGTAAATTTTATTTTCTAGCGGAAAAATTTACAAGGAATGTAAGCGGAAAACCTTGCCTATTGATATTTTCTACCATTTTCTACCATTACTACAATATAAAGTCGCATGCCTAACTCATTCAGGGCCGATTGTATAAACATCACTGACTGGAGATCAATTATGATCTAAGTTCAGAAAATGATCTGAGTTCAGGCTCGAGTCGTATTGTATAACACTGATCTAAGGTCAACTAATTGAAGTTCAATTTTGATCCTAGTTCATACATGAACGATTGGCAACATCGCAGAAACAGCTGAGTATCGCGAGGCGAGACCATTGTTACTCTGTTTTCCTTCGTACTCAGACCGTGTGCTATGCGAAAGGAAGGGAAAATATGATCGAAATTAAGCAGAAAAAGAATCGTTCCTTAATTTTTCCAAGGAGGACAAGGATGTATTGATTGAAATTGTCTTGGGAAATCTAAAAAGACGGGAGCTATAACATCCGTGCAAGAGCAAAATGCGATGAAAAATGTTCTGGTAATTTCATTTCTGGCGATATAAATGGGCTTAACATTTTCACGGCTAAGGACGTATAAATGCTTCGTCTCATGAATTGTATGAAAGCGGAGAAGTAAAATTTGAGGATTTTTTTGTGCATCGGTTTTGTTTGTCATTCATGGAAACCAGGTAGCCTATTCCACTGAACTTTTCTCTATCGATTTTAAACTTAATAGCCCACTGAAGTTTTTACCTCATGACTGCCTTGTTACAATGTAAAATATCAGTTCTGAAAGAGTTAATAGGTCACATAAAAAAAGATAACGAAGAAAGCACTTGGGGAAAATCGAAAAAGTGGTCGCCCCTTAAGATCCTCCCACTCGAGATTTCCTAGTAGTTCCACCATAGTCTCTTTTAGCAGCATTGAAAATTCGGAAAATTTTTATTTTTTCCCCTTTCTATTATTCAATCTCTTTTCTCCTTTACCCTACCTACCTATTATAATAATTAAGGAATCGCGCACAATCTGCATTGTCTTAACCTATTCCTACAATAAACATTTTAGACTTAAGGAGATTCGAACATGGGACCGCTAGCATGATAGACAGTCGTTTTACCACTACGCCATCGAGTGAACGTTGGAGTGAGAAGCGAGAATTCTTGAATTTAAGATTAGAGATCTGCATGAAATGGCAAAGATTGATAATTTCGTATTAGTTGCAATTGTGGTGCAAGGGTTATTTTCGTGTTATAGTAATTAGTGCAACATAATAATAACGTACAGGTTATGCTGTAGAGTTATTTTACACTGCATTATAAGGAGCCTAAAACATAGCCTATATACGCACAACTACGTTATAGCTAGAAATGTATGAAGTTTTCTTTTGTGTATTTTCTTTATATTTATCGTAACCACACAGGTAGGCCTAATATTATGTTTATAATGAGCAAATCTTATGTCTCAAATAGGAAAACAGCCCCTTGAACTGAGATCAGCTAGTCTGATCGGAGAAATTTCTCCAGTCAAAATTGATCCTAGTTCAGTGCGAATTGATCTCAGATTAACGTTTATACAACAAAAATTTCCGAGTTCAGTGTGAACTGAGATCAGTTTAGTCTCTGATCCAAGATCAAACTGTTTATACAATCGGCCCTAACTCACTCACCCACTTACTCTTGAAATTTGGCACACTTTTAGCTTTTAGCCTGTAACCGATGCGGAAATTCCAAAAAGTGCAGATTGTTTTTATTTTTTTACCTCCCAAAAAATCCTTAAAATGACGCACCAGTTTTGAAGACAATGCAGACCTTTCGAGGGTTACAGTAACTAAACGGTAAGTCGTATCAAAAAACTGATTGCACCTGCAGTCATTGGCGTAACGAGGGGGGGTTTTGGGGGTTTGAACCCCACTCATTGAATTAAAAAGGGGAAATAGTACTATTTATTTCATTATTGTGATATATCACCTTTTTTAAAAATCTGCTTATAAATTACTTAATATGAGTTTAAAGCGTGGGAAGCTTAAAACTCGTTATTGTGAACCTTAATTTTTAAAATTTTCCGGGGGGAGGACCCCGGAACTCCCCTCTCCAGATGTTATAACCCCCCATATAGTCGGCCTGGTTACGCCTATGCCTGCAGTAACGGATTTTAAGAGATCTGCAAGTTTTGATTCATGAATTTTTGTCTTATCTCCATCGATTATACCTTAGTTACAGTTTGATTTTTTTAAAAGTAAATTTCGTACAATTTCTAAACATTGTGTAATTTTAACGCATTTATAGCAGAGCTAAAACCATAAAATTTGGCCGGAGTTTTGGCAGATGGAAGAATAAGGGAGCTTATGGTCAGCATGCCGATTTCCATGGCTGTTATGGATGGACGTTGGCTTTCTTGTTCTTAGTAGATTGGATTAATAAGCATGTCATTTTATTGAATTATAAGTGTCTGTAGTCTATGTCTATTTTTTATATCAGGAGGGTATAACTCCTTGTAAACTGACGATACTTACCCGCCGAACTATCTTCAGGAAGATGTAGTTAAGTAGACCTATACGTGGGTGCAAGTGCAAAGAGAGTTAAGTCCACTTAAAAAAAAAAAAAAAAAAAAAAAAAAAAAAATGGGATTATTATACATCTTAGGACCGCAATAAAACAAAGTAGGCCTAGTATACTGCTCCTGTGCCAAAGTTTGCATTATTATATTAAGTAAAGATTTTTTAACTGCAATTTAACGTATGGCAGGAATGTATTCGAATTATTTCGGAAGTGGTTCAACCATATCAACAATGTTCTTGCTCTGCATAGTAGCCTGCATAGTAGTAGGTTGCTATACATTTAGGCTATACATTATTGTGAGGCACATTAATTTAGTGTGTGATTGAACAGAAATGTTTAAGATGCAGATAAGAATATTAAGAGTAATGAAGGCTGAAATGATACATTCTAAAAGTTCCAGCAACTTTCATAATTTCTTATTCATTTTTTATAGGCAGGCTATGATGTAGGCTACCAAGGATCCAGCAATTAGCTCAGTCACTGTTAAGTTTATTGATAAATGTTATCTCTTTAATATATTATGTTTCCATCATGATAAAAAGTGACAATTGTTACATAATGTTCGTACAATGGTACAAAATAACAAGAATTATATAATTCACAAAAATCACTGTAAAACAATGGAAAAAAGTTTAAAAGTTCACCCTTGTTGAAATCTAGATAAAATCGTTCAATCACTTACTTGAGGTGACAACATTTTTCAAACCCAGTGGTTCATCTTTAGGTCTAAATGCCTCTTACGGTGCACTAATATAAAAGTTTTAACGTTTACTGTTAATTCAATTGAAGTTTCCAGATAATTCAAACTCTAGAGTGAATTTCTTCACTGTAGTAAGACTCGTTAGTTCAATGCACAAAATTCATCCCATCGGCAAAACTAGAAAGTCTGTCGATCAAATGGTAGACAATATTCAAATTTAGCAAGACTGGTGAAATTAATAGTTGTGCAAACACTCATAAGCCTGTACTACTAATTCTAATTACCTATCTATACAGATTCAAAATACAAAAAACATATACGAGAGTGATTTTTTCACGAGAGAAGCATGAGATTAAAACCGGTGCTTTCAATCACAACGTTTTTATAATACCCAGCGCTAATACAAATGATAATGATAATGCTACTCGACGTTAGCAGCATCCCATAGAGATGTCCCTGGTCCATCTGGATGATGGAATGGTATGGGAGGGGGAATTGAAAGTAAAGCTAGGCTTCAAGGGAGATTTACTCACAGTTGTACATTATAAAGCTCTAACCTGTTATATAGTCATGCTGTACATCACAGCGGATACAATCACCAATCCCCGACTGATCACAAGATTTTTATAACGTTGAAGGACTCTTGGAATAAAACACAGTTCCGATTTTTTATAAGCACATGGTTTTATCGGTCATATACATTTTTTCAATAGAAATTAAATAGATATAACATTTTTATTATGAGTACTAGGCCTAAGCAGCATTTTTTAAAATTTCGACGTAAAATGATTCCCATGAAGCTATTTGAATTTAATTGTTATTTGTTATTAACGAGAGCCATTTCCTGTATTTTTATGTTTATCTCTAAGCCGAACTTATAGAGACGCGCATAATTGGTCCTGCACATCAGATTACATTATAGGCCTATTGCTTTATTACAAAATAAGCAAAGGCACTACCTTACAGCCCATTTAATAGCAATTTATGTATAAAGGACGCAAAATAACGCTTTATCGGAGGAATATAATACTGGAAATACTGGATGAGTCCGCTAACGTTTTTGCGTACGTGGTACATAACTTACAATAGTTTTTAGTAAAAGTTCTCTAATTTTACTACTGAGCTCAGTTTTTCACCAATTTTCAATTATCCTATGTAAAGAAAGCAAGGATAATGGCGATTGTATCAGTAGTGCATGTATAGGCTATAAACTTCGCTGCTGTGGATTGTTTCTTTTCCTTAAAAAAGACGTTTAAAGACACCGTTATAATAATAATGTTGATTAATTATATGAGCTTATATAATTATATAAGCTTATATATATATATACAAGCATCGATTGAAATTGCGTCTACAACGAAACTTAATATGCCTTGTAAAAAGAAGTAATCGTACAGCGGTTCGGTGGAATGTGATGATTACCTGGGCGCCACAGTATAATGCATATACTGAATATTTCTGATTTGTTGAACCCGCCTCCGGTCAGTCAGTCGATCGTCGAGCACTTCCCTCTAGCTTCAGGGTAGGAAGCGAAGAACACCTTAATATTATTGCTTGAATAATAATGCAGTTTCTTTGAACACTGAAGGAATATTCTGTTTATTCAAAACGTTGGAAATACAAGTCCAGTCATTGACAATAATTACAAAATTTGTTTGTGAATAATTAATATTGTTGCAAGTTCTCGGTAGATCGTTACTAGTGATACAATTGCTGCCGTATATGATTTTGACTAATCGCGATTGAAAGTAAGAATCCTTCTAAGTCGATTAATTCCACAGCTAAAATTTTATAAGTCCAATTAATTCTGTGGGCACGCGGCCTCAAAGATAAGTAGAGTGATTGATGTAGGCACGCGGCCTCGACGTAGAGTGATTTTGACTGTTCTAGGCACGGGGCCTTGAAGTAGAGTCCTGTTGACTGCTCTAGGCACGGGGCCTTGAAGTAGAGTTGAATATGACTGTTATAGGCGCGGGGCCTTGAAGTAGAGTGATTTTACAGTGCCCCGGTAGGCCTAAGGAAAACTTTCTTGGACAAACATTTATCCCTACTCTTCTTAATTATTATTCGTGAATCCCGGCACGTGGTACTATAGACCAGTTCTTATTGGCAAATCTCCCGACCAATAATAATATGTTAGTTTCCCACGGAAATCAATTGGATTTTCCCTTATTCTCAAAACCCACAACTTAGCGTCTCGGATTTCTAAGAAGGTTCGGACAGCGTGTTGTATCAGTAGCAACATCAGAAGCAAGGCTTAAACACAATAGCCGACTTCTTAGAATTACTTAAGTGGATCAGTACCCTTTGTGATAAGATCTCGGGAGATTCCCGATACATTGTACCTGAGTACTGCATTGCCTTATCTCGCACCCGCTAGGTCTGCTAGGGAAATTCCCAGCTTCTCCGTCTATTCACTGCAATCTCATTTTAATAGTTATTTAAAATGATGTTGTTAAACTTTTTACCTTTGCCTTCTTTCTAGTTAATAATATTTATAATGAATGTTCCGTCTCTTCACGGTCATTTTAAGACCAAACACGGGCTATGAGATTTTATGATTTTAGTTTGAATAAATTTGGGCAATTAATCTGTCATTTATTATACTTAATTTGGTTATCTTGTTTATTTCTTTTTACCGAAGTATCTGAACTGCAATATATGCCCCAGTCTATTAAGACAGGAATCATCATAGCCTATGATTGACTTACTGGCTGAATATACTGCATCTCTCCACAAAATATTATACCTTATTTTCCTCCAGTGTTGCAACTATCTTACACAAATACATAACTAATTTAATTCCTATCCTGACACGAGACTTCACCTTAAATCCTGTCCCACATGTACAAGTTTTCTGAACCTATCACATTCATGCATTCATACATCTTGCGGTTTCCTGTAGTGTTACGTTGCTTGTACGTATTACTTGGTTTATTGCACGACCAAGACATTACAACAAAATTTTACGTAAACACCATAAATTTACCGATATACCCTCGTGAGACCATGAAAATTAAGCTCAAGCAGTTCTCACTGAAATTTTATAAAATATATTGAATGCATAAAGAAAAACAAAAACACTTTTTTTTTTTTTATTATTGAGACTTTGACAAGGTCGATCAAGCAGTTCTCACTACACCTACACTATATTATAAAGAAGGCATAAAAACACTTTTTCATGAGGCTATGACAAGGTCGATCAATCAGTTCTCACTACTATTACACTACGTTATAAAGAATGTATAAAAACACTTTTTTTTATGACAAGGGCGCTCATTCAGCCCTCACCGCAATTTCAATACAATATATTGCAATGCAAAATACACACGCATATTTTACTCTCATTCATACCCATTCCTCTAATCCTAAACCTATGTGGAACTGATAACCTATCATGCCAGTAGCTATTTTACCGCGTAAAATATACATTACAGGTTATAGGCCTACATTATTCCAGCTCAGTACAATGCCTTTCGGTTATTCCTTGCTTTCCTCTAATTTGTTCATATTTACAATACATTGTCGATAAATGACGTCACACAAAATCACTGATCATCTGAATACATTTTACGGATTTATATCCTTTATTGGTTCTGCCCAAAAATTTTCTGCTTCTATGAATAATTTAAGATAACTAGAGTCAAAGGTTAAGCGTAGTTTTCCATGTGCTTTCACTACACCACAAATCGGATTTATTTGCTTACCGGCTTCTTCCATCATTGAAATTGGTACAGGCCTACTCTTATAGCGACGCTCAGGAATTTCTTGTTTTAATTTAAATTTGTGTTGGTAACCCCGAAATAGGCCTGGAGTTGAACTGAACACTGATTTGTTCTTATATAGCATGTTATATAAAGTCGACTTTTGACCATCTGACAGCACATCAATTTCTTCTACTTTCTCCCTGAGAATTAATTCGATATCAACATTTTCCTCTTCATTTCTTCCATTCTGACTAATGTTAGTAAAATTCGCGTGTACCGTTTCACATTCATTTTCATCTACATAATTATTAGAACCCTTAATGCACAAATGATCATATTCTTCGTCCTCCCAAACAATATCAGATTCCATTCCCTGTAACTCTGCGACACTTTCGTCACAATCAGCCTCATTATCACCTTCATATATAAATACGGCCGGTTTAATTCCCATAGGCCTATATTCGTCGATACTATTTCCCTCTTGTACTACAACTGATTCCACCACGAAAGGCTCGCGTAATAATACATCTTCATTTTGGCACTCCAACTCCTTAGTAATTATATTCTCATTAGATAAAAACGGTACACGTAACTTTTCTTTCTCATCTAATTCCATTTCTACCCAATTTTCTTCAAAATTTATTCTCATTAGTTGATCTGTCATAGAATCACAACCCAGAATTAATTTATGTGCTAAATGTTTTATTGTCAAAAAGTAGACTTCTAACTTCTTTCCCTCAATTTCCAACGGCAACATACACTGATGCTCAATTTTATGGGATTTGGCACCAATTGCAGTTTGTGCGTATAGGCCATGTACTTTCAATTCCTGAACGCGCACTCTAGCTGCTTTCAGCGTTTCATAGAATTTTTCGTTTATTAGAGAAAAAGTACAGCCAGTGTCCACCAACATATCGACTTCAAATTGGTCTATTTTTACCCTTATTAATGGCGGATATGTGGGTGTTATACCCTCTCTATTTGCACATCCTACTACGCACCCCTTCTCTCGTGTTTTATTTTCATTATCAGGTCTTTTTAATCCTTTTAATCCCTCGGTCTGTGTGACGTCATTTCGACCTCCAAATGCGTCTCCTAGTAGTTTAAAGGCCTGTCTTGCGCTACATGCCTTTCGTCATTTCTGTGACGAATGTCTCCCTGAATATCATTGTGGTTTCCCGTGCTATGCGCCTGATTCCTTTCACCTTCTATGTTAATGTCCCCCTGGTTTTCTGGAATTCGTTCTCCTACTTCGTTCTGCATCCTGCCATGAAATCGAACATTATTTACTTGTCTATCTTGAGGCCTATTCTCTTGATTATTTCCCCTCCAGTTTTGGTTCCCATTATTTCTATATGAGTTATTATTGGGGGGTCCTCTGTTCGATTCCGCATTTCCGTTGGCATGTCCTTGGTTCCATCTACCTCTGTCATTATTTGGACCTCCTCTCGTATCTTGATTCATTTGCATATTATCCGGTCCATTTTGTCTCCTATTATCGCTACGCTCTTCTCTGTTAGTTCCTACTTCGAAACTAGATAATAACTCCAAAGCCTTGCTATAAGTTTGGGGACATGATACTATAAGCAGGTTACATATTTCCGGCTGAAAATGTCTCGTCACAAGCTGAATGGCCTCGCGTTCTGGCATTCCGGGGTCTAGTAACTTGATTAGGCCTATAACTCTTAGGAAATGGTCCGATAGAGAGACGTTGCCCCTAGGAGAATATCTCCCATTATAGACCTCATTTCTAGCTAAAGCTCTCTTCGCCTCACCCCAATATCTTGCTAAGAATAACTGCTTAAAATCCTCATAGTTGCACTCCGGGTGTACTGTAAGTTCAAACCACTCTTTTGTTTTTCCTTTTAAGGCTCTACCGAGGATCAACATTTTGTACTGAGATGGAATAGACCGTAAAGTAAAATATTCTTCAACAGATTTCAAGAAGCTCTGAGGGCTCGTGTTGCTCTCATTGAAGCTGGGAAGTGATACCTCATTTCCTATTAAATTACATATATTAATCCTATTATCGCTAACTACCGGCACGCTGGTGGCTACCGTCTCGTGTACTGTATTACAGGACTCATTTGCAACACTAGGAGGCCTATATGTATTTCCTATTCCATTACATATACTCTCACTACAATTTACAGCATAGTTATTTGCTACGGGCCTACGATTTTCGACCTCTTTAGCTACCGTGCTTACTTCTTTAGAGATTTCCCCTATTTTAACCGCTAATATATTTTCTAAATGCACTACCTTGTCATTTACTTCCGAGATTTTGTCTCCTAACCCTACTTTTACTTTTCCCACCTGAGTCTCCATATTCTTTTTCAAGCTAGACTCCGATTTCTGTATTTCCTTCTCCAAAATTTTCCTTTCATTGAATAATTTTTCTTCATATTTCTTGCCCTGCATTTCTATTTTTCTATCTACCGATGCCATATTAGCCTCTAATTCAGACCTAATTTCCCCTTGACTTTCACTAATTTCTTGCCTCATTGCTTTTTCACTTTCTTTAAGTTCCCTACAGAGTTCTCCCCTGATTTCGTTGCATATGTTAGATTGGACCTCTTTTATATTATTAAGCTCCCTCTCAAGCCTATCTATATTCTGCCTATGTTCTTGGTCCGATTGGTCTATCCTATCTCCCAGTTTCTCTATCTTTTCCCCGGTATTTTTCTCTAGTTCCTTCATATTTTCCTTAGAATTTTTCTCTAGTTCCTTTATACTTTCCCTAGTTTCATTGATACTTTCCCTAGTTTCATTGATACTTTCCCTAGTTTCATTGATACTTTCCCTAGTTTCCTTACTAGATTTTTCTAACCCCTTAATACTTTCCCTAGTATCGTTACTTGATTTTTCTAGTCCCTTCATCATAGCTTCCTTAGATTCCCTCATCATAGCTATCAAATATGCAATAGAATTCGGGTCTATAGTTTGATTCAGTTCCCTA
Source organism: Ectobius pallidus (assembly GCA_964059195.1). Classification (NCBI taxonomy): domain Eukaryota; kingdom Metazoa; phylum Arthropoda; class Insecta; order Blattodea; family Ectobiidae; genus Ectobius; species Ectobius pallidus. Next base: position 136,097,126 of record CAXKWD010000004.1, read on the forward strand.
GGCCTATGTTCAGTTACACTATCATTCTCGGTCAGCTGAATATTTGTTGCAATATTTTCCTGCCTATTATCAACTCCCTGCTCCAAAACCCCGTCACCTGTCGCGACACTGTTCTCATTGTTAATCTCCATTCTACAATTATTTATTTCCTCACCAGTAAGCAAGTCGTGCCCCTCTCCACCTTCCATATTAATTTTATTCCTAGTAACTTTTCCGTTTCTAAGCCACATACATAAATTATAAGGGTACTGATACACTCTTACGATCTACCTTACCTTTGGTTAAGAAGTTCAACATATAATGCATAACATGTATAATTATACCCTTGCACAATAAATATTCGATATGCCTGAGTTCTTTTAATTTGAAAAAGATTTTATTTTACTTGAATTTATTCTTTAATTTACTTAGTGAGTTTCAGTTTAATTTTACTTTGATCTTAAATTGCAAACTTTTAAAAAAAATATTATTTGATGTCAGGCTTACTAATTTATTTAATTAATATTTACTGTTTCTTAAATTATTGATAATAAAATTGTTTACTTTACTGAAACTCTATGTATATTTAAGTTCTTATCTGTTGGTGATTTTTGATGTTTTCTGCGGCGGTCTCCGGAACTGATGTACCACGATCTTGAATTCCAGCGGTGCCTTTACGGGTGACGTTCTAGAAATTCTGCGGTGTCTTCCTTCCGTTTTGGGATGATTTTTGAAGTTGGTGATCCTTGATGTCCAGCTTCACTCGTGCCTCACGTTGGGAAATAGCCATGTACAGCGGTTCGGTGGAATGTGATGATTACCTGGGCGCCACAGTATAATGCATATACTGAATATTTCTGATTTGTTGAACCCGCCTCCGGTCAGTCAGTCGATCGTCGAGCACTTCCCTCTAGCTTCAGGGTAGGAAGCGAAGAACACCTTAATATTATTGCTTGAATAATAATGCAGTTTCTTTGAACACTGAAGGAATATTCTGTTTATTCAAAACGTTGGAAATACAAGTCCAGTCATTGACAATAATTACAAAATTTGTTTGTGAATAATTAATATTGTTGCAAGTTCTCGGTAGATCGTTACTAGTGATACAATTGCTGCCGTATATGATTTTGACTAATCGCGATTGAAAGTAAGAATCCTTCTAAGTCGATTAATTCCACAGCTAAAATTTTATAAGTCCAATTAATTCTGTGGGCACGCGGCCTCAAAGATAAGTAGAGTGATTGATGTAGGCACGCGGCCTCGACGTAGAGTGATTTTGACTGTTCTAGGCACGGGGCCTTGAAGTAGAGTCCTGTTGACTGCTCTAGGCACGGGGCCTTGAAGTAGAGTTGAATATGACTGTTATAGGCGCGGGGCCTTGAAGTAGAGTGATTTTACAGTGCCCCGGTAGGCCTAAGGAAAACTTTCTTGGACAAACATTTATCCCTACTCTTCTTAATTATTATTCGTGAATCCCGGCACGTGGTACTATAGACCAGTTCTTATTGGCAAATCTCCCGACCAATAATAATATGTTAGTTTCCCACGGAAATCAATTGGATTTTCCCTTATTCTCAAAACCCACAACTTAGCGTCTCGGATTTCTAAGAAGGTTCGGACAGCGTGTTGTATCAGTAGCAACATCAGAAGCAAGGCTTAAACACAATAGCCGACTTCTTAGAATTACTTAAGTGGATCAGTACCCTTTGTGATAAGATCTCGGGAGATTCCCGATACATTGTACCTGAGTACTGCATTGCCTTATCTCGCACCCGCTAGGTCTGCTAGGGAAATTCCCAGCTTCTCCGTCTATTCACTGCAATCTCATTTTAATAGTTATTTAAAATGATGTTGTTAAACTTTTTACCTTTGCCTTCTTTCTAGTTAATAATATTTATAATGAATGTTCCGTCTCTTCACGGTCATTTTAAGACCAAACACGGGCTATGAGATTTTATGATTTTAGTTTGAATAAATTTGGGCAATTAATCTGTCATTTATTATACTTAATTTGGTTATCTTGTTTATTTCTTTTTACCGAAGTATCTGAACTGCAATAATCGTTCAAGAGACTCGTCTGAAGTTGTTTCTTCCAACTAGCACTAGTGATCTAGGGTACCGTTCTAAGCTATGGTGCAGTAATGCAAACTTCGCGCCTTCGTGCCTACCACCAGTCATAACAAATATAAAAAGTTATTATTATCGAATTTATTTCTTAAATTCAAGATTTGTAAATGACAAGGTTTACCAAGCTAGTAAACAGACAATGAACAATAAAATCCTTAACTTGTAAAATATTGAACTTACGCTGGCAGACACTGTAGAGACATCTAAGAGCCATAGTTGGAACTAAGCCCACTAGGAGTTTCCATGGCAAATTTACCGGCCTAGGCCGATAGAGTGATACTTTACGGCGTGTTAGCAGTCCGAGAACCAGCCGCTTTAGAGAGCGTGTACTACAAACGTTATTTATTCCTTTCTGTTAACTTATTAACTCGGGCACTGTGTGCTAACTACAATTTACAATCTGAGAAAAAAACATTGCAGTTAAATGGCATGCTTTACTACTGTCGTAACACGAATTACAGTATTTTGCACACGACAAGCGGTTTGTTCTTCTCCTGCTTAGATACGCGGTCCAATCAGAGACGGCGAGACGGAAGGAAGACCCTTCCTGCTAGCGGTACTTCGTGAGCTCGTACACGTGATTGGCCGTGAAGGAAAACGTTTCTCATTTGAAAAATACTGTAATAGTATATTATGCAACGAGGCTGTAATGACATTTATTAAGACGCGCGTGTGTTGCTTGTACATGAGTATGTTCATACGAGTTTCTTAATTACCAGTGTAAGTAAGCTGCATAAGACTGATTTTGTTTGACCATAGTTAAGTTTTGAGTTTTTAGAATCATCAAGAGACGGCTGACTTCGGCGAACAGTTGTAAGTTCTTGTCGTTCTCATCTTTTGCGATAGATGGCAGATGATGGTGTGTAGGGAACTCGAAGCTTCACTTGGCGTTTTAACCTCAAACAAACGTATTTTAAAGCACGAAGTAACTAAATTTGGTTTTATTTTTATCAGTTTCATTTCATTGTGCCGCCTACGCGCACTTGTTTATTTAAATTTACACGAACTGTAGACTGAAACATCTTCATATCTGTAGCCTCTTTGATATTATTATAAAGAATAATCATTGAACATAGCGATTGGTATAGGCTCTATAAGCTCATAAGTTGCATGTGAGCAAAAGGAGATATGAAAATCTTATACAATTTTATCTGTGATGAAGAATTTTAAATCTCATATAATAATAAAATCAGGTAAACTGATGTAACAAAGTGCCAGTATGTTTTTGTTTAATCAGTTATGACTGCAATTATGATATGAAGAATATTTTTTTAAAATTGATTTCCAAGTTAAGCTCCAGATTTATTCATTAAGCAGGGCTTACGGAAGAACAAAGGTCTAGATTTTTTAATGAGATTAAAATCTTCCAGCATCAGCTGAACTGTGCAGATTTGTGATATCATGACAATCGCACACTCACATAAAAATACAAAAAAAAAAAACATTCAAATTGGTCGGTTTCGGGTTTTAAACCATGGACTCCAGAATGTGAGGCCAAGACGTTACCATCTTGGCCAACGGGGTCATTTTAACAGTCTAGTTGGATAAGCGCATGTAAATCAATAGTGTTTTTTTGTCATAGCTACCTGTATTTTAATTTCCAAGGCCTTATGATATCACAGTAAAACAATAGGCAGTGTTGTCAAGATAGCTGATTTTCATTTTTTTTATAAATTCTTTCGAATACGTATATTACCATAAAATAGGCACTAAATTGAGCATTACTCCGAAACAGGTCAACCGATTTTATCCATTCTCTAAGGTATTTAATTCTCTCCCCTCTCTTATCACATCACAACAAACAGAAATTTCATTTAATAAAATGCTCAAATCCTTTCTTTTATCAAACTGTTTTTATAATATAAGTGATCTCTATTCTTTGTAAGTGTGTATATACTATATTCTTAAATTTATCATTCAATTTGTATAATTCATCTTCCATATACTGTAAAAATAGAGCTAGAAATAATATTAAAATGTATAATGTAGTAAAATGTAGCATATTTAAATATTGTACATGTATTGAATATTTGTATGTAAATTATTAATTTGTAAATGTGTGTGTTAAACTTTAAAAAATGTAGTTTATAAGTATATGTAAACTTATACGTGTAGGTTAATGTAAAATACTGTACTGTGTAAGAAAATAAACTAACTAACTAACTAACTAACGTCTTCCCATGGACATTATAAATGCGTTTACGAAGTTTCAAAAATATACGATAAAGCGTATTTGAGTTATTGCGCCTTTAAAGTAGACACTAAATTGGGGTTTACTCCGGTACCGGTCAACAGATTAGGTTAAAATTCAATAGGGCACTTCTCATGGACGTCATAAATGAGTATACCAAGTTTCATAGAAATCCGATACAGCGTATTTGAGTTATGGTGCCTTTCTATTAGAAAGGAGCCATAATCTATTAAAATAGGCACTAAATTGGGCATTACTCCGGTACCGGTGAACCGATTTGGTTCAATATCAATAGGGTTCTTCCCATGGACATTACAAATGTGTTTTCCAAGTTTCATGAAAATCCGAAAAAGCGTATTTGAGTTATGGCGCGTACAGACACACGGACGGTCGGACGGACGGACAGACAGATGGACAGACATTTTTCGTCCCCCCACACAATCTTATAAAGTACCATACTGGCACTTAATAAATGCAACATAAATAACACTAGATATTATTAGTTGCCTATTACCACAGGGTATAAACCTACTCTTAGGGCCGATTGTATAAACAGTTTGATCTTGGATCAGAGACTAAATTGATCTCAGTTCACGCTGAACTCGGAAATTTTTGTTGTATAAACGCTAATCTGAGATCAATTCGCACTGAACTAGGATCAATTTTGACTGGAGAAATTTCTCCGATCAAACTAGCTGATCTCAGTTCAAGGGGCTGTTTTCGTATTTGAGACATAAGATTAGTTCATTATAAACATAATATTAGGCCTACCTGTGTGGTTACGATAAATATAAAGAAAATATACAATAGACAACTTCATACATTTCTAGTTATATGCAGTTGTGCGTACATTTCTAGCTATAAACTAGTTGTGCGTATATAGGCTATATTTTAGGCCCCTTATAATGTAGTGTATCATAACTCTACAGCATAACCTGCACATTATTATTATGTTGCACTAATTACTATAATACGAAAATAACCCTTGCACCACAATTGCAACTAATACGAAAGGTAGGGTAAAGGAGAAAAGAGATTGAATAGTAGAAAGGGGAAAAAATAAAAAATTTCAAAATTTTCAACGCTGCTAAACGAGAGACATAGGAGACTATGGTGGAACTACTAGGAAATCTCGAGTGGGAGGATCCTGTTTTTTGATTTTCCCCAAATGCTTTCTTCGTTATCTTTCTTTATGTGACCTATTAACTCTGTCAGAACTGATATTTTACATTGTAATAAGGCAGTCATGAGGTAAAAACTTCAGTGGGCTATTAAGTTTAAAATCGATAGAGAAAAGTTCAGTGGAATAGGCTACCTGGTTTCCATGAATGACAAACATAACAGATGAACAAAAATTCCTTAAGTTTTACATCTCCGCTCTTAGCCTATACAATTTATGAGACTTAGCATTTATATGTCCTTAGCCGTGAAAATGTTAAGCCGATTTATAACGCCAGGAATGAAATTACAAGAACATTTTTCATAGCATTTTCCTCTTGCACGGATATTATCGCATCCGTCTTTTTGGATTCTATAATATCTTTATATTACCAAGACAATTTCAATTAGGAACGATCCTTTTTCTGCTAAATTTCGATCATATTTCCACTTCCTTTCGCATAACACAGTCTGAATACGGAGGAAAACAGAGCAACAATGCTCTCTTCTCGCGATACTCATCTGTTTTTGCGATGTTGCCAAGTGCTCATGTATGAACTAGGATCAAAATTGAACTTCAATTTGTTGATCTTAGATCAGTGTTATACAATACGACTCGAGCCTGAACTCAGATCATTTTCTGAACTTAGATCATAATTGATCTCCAGTCAGTGATGTTTATACAATCGGCCCTAAATAAATTAAACAGCTGATCTTACGAAAAGTGTTATTAATAACAGCTCGCAGCGCTAACATTGCTATATAAATATCGCCTCGTCGTCGGCTATCCCGCTTGAAATGATACATGTAGCTATGTGTTTTTATTTTTGTGGTTTTAACTAGCCATTACATGCTACCAATTTTACCTACGATAATTTGATAAAAAAATGGATAACCTAGCTAAAGGTAGTTACGCCCCTTATAATTAAAATAACCTCCTCATGTAATGAAATTCAACGTGTGAATTAAGTTATGTAAGAATTGTATGAAATACGGTATTTCAACTTTGATGTAATAGTTTTAATAAAAATTATTTTAAGTTAATTTAAATCCTGGCAGTAGGCCTACCAATACCACTTTATTTTTGTTCATCATAAATACTTGGGAGTACAATTCTGTAAAAAGAATAATTACTATTGCAAGAAGGCATTCTGCTTAAGAATACGGAGAGGAATTTAAACTATTTCCAGCAAAATAAAATTATATATACTGTATATTTATATAGGCTATATTGTTGTGAGACTGAAAGGAAGCGAACAATGCTTTGATTTACATTCAAATTGTATTTTAAATTCGATTTTCGATTGCTGTGAAATATTTCTGGTATTTATAATCAACAATCGTTTTTCCAGTTATGAGTCACTTATGACGTGATTTCTCATGGTAATTATGTTCAAACATCTCCATTTCACAAAAAGGGCATCATTATTTTGGGCAGTAAATTATGAATAATGCATAACCTTCTATGTGATTTTTCTACAAATAACAATTAGTGAATAATTTTTGTTGTTGGGGCATTTATATTAATTGCACATGATTATTCACAAGGGGCACTCCATGGTGCAGTTGGTTGAGGAACTGCTCTAGAAACCGGAAGGTCAAACGGCCTAACTCTTCTGGTAGAACAATGACCATAGGGTCGGCTCAATCTCTAATAGAAATGCATACCAGAAGAGAGTGCCAGGAGCAAGACGGTCAACCTGCCAGGTTCTTGTCCTGGATATCTAAAATATTTAACTAGGAGTATAGATCTCCTGGAACCCTGATGGTTTCCACAGCCTGAATAGGAAATGCACACTAAGCCGATTGACAAGTAGCCTGTTTTAGTGTTTTAGTCGCGATATGACTTCTTAGTTAAAGCGACGTTAATATGAAAAAATTTTAAAAAGTAGCCTCTTGACCATAATAAATAGATATTGGTCATCCTTGATTCATTTCTTTTAAAATCTGATGATGGCGTTTTCATGTTGAAGTCGTCCGTAAAAATTTTCACATTTTATTTTTGATTCCAATAAGTGATTTATTTTAGTCACTTACAATTTTAGTCATGCACAAATTTAATATTAAATTCTAAACTCTTTAAGATATGTCTCAGTAGGCTAGATATTAAAGGATTATAGTTCATTATTTGCCTATTCATACATTACGGAACTCCATCCCTGAATGTATAGGCCTCCTAATTAGTAGTGAACTTAGGTCCCAATTTCAGGTACTTTGTACCCTGAACAAAACTTTGCAAAACAGCCCTTTTCATTTTTTGCTTCTATCCCCCACCTATCACCCTTCACCCGAAAGTATTGTTTTAATGATAAGTTTGAGTTTTACTCAAGTAGTGTTTCAGTAGCATTTTATCATTGCGAGTGATCCAATCACTTCCTAGGCTACCCAGCGAAAATTTAAAACTTTTTTTCAAAACGAAAAGTAATTACGTTTTGGTAAAAAATGCATAATTTATTTTGAAATCTTATTTACAAACGATTGCCTAAAACTCTAAAAATATTTGTAATATGTAGGCCTAAGATAGTCAATCTTTAAAATTTCACATATTTGGTAATTTTAAAACGTATGCTAAATTATACTTACTTATGTTAATAAATACATTATTATCATTAAAATCAATAATTTTAGAAGAAAAATATTTTATTTCCATTTTACATGGCAATGTAAAACACAATCTGCCAGTTTTTCATTGTTTCAAGTTTAATTCTTTTAGTTTCAATTGGCATAAATTTTATTTTACCAAAATAATTGCCGCCTTTCTATGTTTGCCCACTTTGTCCATTTATAAATCATGACCTGAGTGTGTTGTTCTAATAATATTCATCAATTTAATATTAGGTATATTAAGCATAGGAGACTTCATGCAATTTGCTAGATGTTCTAATCCAATTGCCTTAAATCCCAGATAGAAAGAAGTTTGTTTTACATAGTCGTGACATTCCAATTTATAAAGTTAACAGAAAAAACAGTAGCTTTCTGGAACTTAAGTTGCACGGTTCTACTTCATGACCATCAAATTTTAATATCATTCTTTAACAGTGGTTACCTCTCTTCATGCCACAATTCACGAATTTGGAGTTCATGTCACCATCCTCACTTGGATTGAATATGCCCTTGTACTACTTACGAATGGCCAAGTTTGATTAACTTATTTGTTATGTAAAAAAGTAGTATAATTTCTATTTATTTTTCATTTGCTGTCACTCTTAAAGTTCCCTCGTTTGCTATAAGCCCGGTTTTCGCATATCGGCAAGAAGAGTATAGGGCTTTTTTAAAGGCTTCTTAACAGCCTTCATAGACAGTAACTTACACAGAAGGGAAACTCGTGTGCAATGTGATCAGCACAGCATCTAATCTTCTACAGATAAGACGAGTATTCAAGGAAATCTGATGTGAAACACACAACTTCCTCTGCCCAAATAAAAGTTTTGCCTCTTTATACAGTACATTATCTATGGCTTTCTCTTCATGCAAATTGCTTGCAAAATTGAAGAGATTGTCGTTACCAAATCGCATCCCCGAAGGTTACACAACCAAAATAAAATCTGATTAATGGATCACGTAACTTGCTTTACCCTAACCAAGTACAATGCACCTTTCTCACTTCATATGATGATATAGAATAAGAGGCCGTATTGCTAAGAACACGTATTCGGTATTCAGACAAGAATGTTTCTACAAACTTCGGGTGGCATGGCTATAAATACCCTTCAGAGAATCAAAGTTTTTGCTTTTATTATAAGCACCTCATGTATAAAATCTAAACAAAATCGTCAGAGCCGTTTTCGAGATAATAGCAAAAATCTCAAATATTCTTCATGTAAAATGGCATTAAAAGTAAGAGAAAGTCGTCAACGATCTTTCTGTCACATCCCCAGAAGGTACCTAACACCAATTACAAAATTTTGTTTTCATACGTTTTTCCGTTCTGGAACTAGGATGTTCCACACACAGACATGTTTATGAAAACAGTCCTTTTGGATTCAGGAAATCTCAAAACGTGTACTTAAACGGAAAACTCAACTTAAAAGTTGGGGTCAAACACAATAGACTTCCCCTACACATAGTACCTATGGCACGAGCGGAGGAAATAACAAGAGGCAGAAACAGAAGAATATGAAATTTCAGTTTAATATTTACCATTATGGCCGTGGAACCCCCCAGAAAAACCACTACCAGATAGATCGACCCGGCCACATCGCTCTATTCTTATTTCTTAGCCTATAGTCTATGCGTTAATAATACTTGTCACTAGCCTATATTAGATGGGATGATTGGGTAAATTTAAATGAAGGTGAGACAGCTTAGATTCGAAAAGCGAATGGTCGATAGGGGAGCGGAGGTGAGGGTGGGTATGAGTAAGAGAAATAAGCAATTAAGTAAGGGATGTATTAGTAGACGTAATTCTGTTCTGCATTGTAGGGGATAAGTTTAGTGGTAGGCTTAGTCTTCAAATTGTCCTGCACAGCAGGCTATGGACTAAGGATGGGATAGCGGATCGATATCGAAATATTGATTTTCTTTTTAGGCTATATCCGATAGTTTTACATCGATACTTCAGTTCCGATAATATCGTAATATGAATATTGCTCTTTGGTAATATCGATTTTCTCAATTCAAGGACAAGAATAAAATGGTGGGTGAGAAAGAGACTGAATAAAAATACACTATTATAACATAATTTATATAAATGGGCAATTAGTTAAAAATTAACAAAATTAAAACACAAGTATACCGGTAACATACTGAATTGACGGTTATTAACTTTTGTAGTGATACAACTTTGAAGGTTCTTCCGACGAATACATTGTAAAAACTGTTCTCGGGTTTCCAGTCGGGTAGTTATAGAAGTACATTCTGAGCTTTCGGCGACTGTCTGGGTCGTCATCTTCGGTGCTGACGACGAAGATGACGACGCAGACAGTCGCCGATAGCTCAGAATGTACTTCCATAACTACCCAACTGGAAACCCGAGAACAGTTTTTATTTTGTAATGATACTTATTTTCAGCATTTCTCATCGTCCGTTTGAGTTTTACTACCACAAGGACGTCTCAGTTACACCTACTTGTCAGAAGTAACAGCACCAAGCAGTGAAGCCAAATCATTCCCTAAATCGTTGTAGGATACAAATTTGCGTAAGTCGCGCAGCGAAACTATCATTGTGTGCCTGCGTGAACTGTGTATTAACAGTTTGTTATTGCTCTAGGAATAAACCTATTAACTTAGTAAAACTTTCGATACTGCGGACTATCGATATGTCCTTACTTATATAATACTGTTATCGATATTAGCTAGCCGATATTAATATTGTATTAATGTCGATATTTTGCTTCAGATATCCCATTCCTAGTATGGACATCTTGAAATTATGTTATTATAATATACGTATTTCCATTTCATAATCAGGATAATATTATATTGGAGCCGGAATCGTTGATAGAAAGTGCAACAAGAACAAAACAGCACGTTTTCAACAGAAGCAGAGGGGTGTAGTGATGTTAATATCAAGAATGCAGAGGATTTGGAACTTTCCTGTCGACATGAATCAACGAAGGTGCTATAGTCTTACATGTAGGATATAGACATAATAGAACAGGGGGGTAAAAAGAGATAAGAGTTGAGGAAACTTGGGGATAGAAATATATAGTGCAGTAATGCTGGCGGGTATTATCTTTGTGAGTTCCTCCGCTGCTGTAGCGAAAAGAGGGATGAAACTGTGTCGAGAGACAAGCTATAAATTATATCGCGACATTCATATACCACATCACTAAATTGTTTCTCATCCCCTTCTTTATGAGAGTGTTCCAGTATGATCTGCAGCCAGTTTCTTTGTGCAGAGTGCTCCGATATGCTCCGATATTCTTGATTGAAACCCTGCTCTCTTTCAGCTGTGTACGTAAAAAATGTACTTGAAGATTTTCTAGGTACCCGGCTCTAGGTGCTGTGGCTCGGCGGGATTTTTCTGGTTTTTCTCGAGATGCTTTCTTTTCCAAACTTAACTCCACCACTTTTCATCCTCCTGCCTCCCTCTCTCTCTCTCCAAAAGAAACTGAGAATTTAGTCAATTATAATATGTTGAAGGCATTGAGACTAGGTAAGCCTATGGCCACGGGTATGTCGTATGCAAAACAAGCTATTCATGAAAATGGTTCACTCTCTCTCTCTCTCTCTCTCCCTCTCTCTCTCTCTTTCTCTTTCTCTTTCTCTTCCTCTTTCTCTCTAATTCTCTTTACACCCAGTTATTCTTTCTACTTCTTCAAGTTATCTTAACTTTCCTGCTTTTCATTCAACTATTTCTTATTTGTGTTATTGTAATTATATTATGTTACCGTAGTAATGGACATTTTAATTGGTTGTATACCTTGATTTAATTATTGATTGATTGATAGTGAGGTATGAGTTTTGTCCCCTTTGTGGTATTATCCTTCAGATAATTTACTTGAAAAAAGTTCAGCTCAAAGTCTCCGATTTCAATATTTTCAGTTTGTGTACACAGACCAAAGATCAAAGAAGATCAACCTCTTTTTCATGTAAAATGGGACCAGAAGTAAGAGAAAGTCGTTGCCATGCGTCGTGGGATTCGCACTCTTACGCCTTTTTCTACGCTATGTTTAATTTTCGATCTATGTATTGTATTTTTGATCTCAGAAAACTTCAAAACGTGTAAAAGTTATATAAATTCTACGCCGAATTCAAGAATCACACACAGTATTCTTGTATCATGCGCCTATAGTTAATAAAGTGCAAGTTGAAGAAAGTAAAAATTGTTTTATACGCGTATCACCTAATCATAAATTGCACGAAAAAAACACAATCATGTATAATCATCAAATTGTTACATTTTTAAGAAAAAAGTGGGGCTCAGTTTCATTTCTCAAGTCGAACCACGATGTTTGTTTTTATTTTTTGTCAATGGTTTCTCAGTATACTTAATCTTACTTTGACAATTGACGTAGGCCTATGTCTCGGTTTAAACTTCGTGTAACTTACTATGACAGCGATCAGAAAGTAATTATAATTTGATTAGTATTTGGTGTTTGATATTAAGTTGTACAGATTTCAGAACAGAGAATACAGCCCACAGACGTAGGTATACGGGTATTTCCAAAGTAGGCATTTTCTAGGACGTCCATTCGTCCTCTTTTTTTTACAAAAGGTAGGCTACCATTGACCCGAAATTTTATTGGAGACGTTTCAAATTCCTTTTTTGTGATCCCAATTGATCAGTCTATTTTACGTTACATTAATGAAAGTTGCAACATTGAATGACTTGCTCATATTCAAAACACACTTGAATAGGGTATTAAGTGCTCAGTTTTATGACATAGAATAAATTAATAAGAAATGCACTTCTCGATATAATAGGTCTACATAAAACTTAAAAGTGCAATGACAACAGGTATCTACTTCTGTGGAATAAATTATCTGAACAGTCTGCATACGATATTTAAGAAGTCATTTAAGTCAATTGGGATATTTGTGTGTACGAGAAGGGCAAATTTTAAATGTTCACTAAATTTTGTGGATTAAATTTTTGTCCCTTGCTTTCCTTAAATGTCCCAGGTTTTCCCATTTTTTGTCTCGATGCTATATACAGTGCGTTAGAATAGTCCAAGGGAAGTCAACTGCGTCTTGTGATGACGTTTGTGGAGCAAGAGCATGCGGATCCCTTGTGTGTGACGTCAGCAAGAGCGCACGGTAGTAGGGGTGTTTAGAGTACGCTAGAGCTAGGTACTAGAGGACCTATTCACTTTATCTCTGTGGGTAGAACAACTTCTGGTTGGAAATACGGAGCATTTTTCAAAGTTATTGCAAGTACGCGATCCTGATAGTGTTCTCTCTGCAGAACATGTGTTAGTTCTGCAAAACATTCTTCTTCAGTTCGAATCGAGGTTTCAGGATGTGGAAAACCTTTCTCCAATGTTTAAACTTTTTGCTACCCCATATTCAGTTAATGTCAAAGACGTTCCTTGCCGGTATCAGTTGGAACTGCTAAACTTACAATGCGACGATCTGTTAAAGGACAAATACGAACGTAAAGTGGTCTTGGGTAACTTTTACAGAAATTTCTCTGAAACCAGATTCCCGAGACTTGCCGCACGAATATTATGTAATTTTGGATCGACATATGTGGCCGAACAATTTTTTTCACTAATGAAATGTGCAAAGCTCAAATCAAGAAGTACATTCGATTAAATATTGCTCAAACATTACGTCCCAACATTGATAAACTTGTTAAAGAAAAAGAGACAGGAAAGTCAGAAAATTGTTACTGTAATCTTGTATCATCTAAGGTGCAGACGAGCTTGTATGGTAATTAATTCAGTTCATTTTTTTTATCATTTTTACTGTAGTGAATTATGTTAATTCAAATGATTGTAACCTATTGTCTATTTTTGTCAAAGAGCATAGATTTTGTGGAAAGGCAATTGTTCTCACAGAATAGAAAAATAGAATTAGTTATAATATGTTAAACTGCTGCGCTGTAATTAACCGATAAACTATCAAAAAAATCGGTTGATGTTTCATTAACTCGGAAACACGTATTACGTAAGTTCTAACCCCCTAAATTCCCGCTGCCCGCAATACTAATGCCCCTCTCTTCCCCCCTGTTCACTGATGCCTACATTTCACATGCTCCTCGCAGAGATATAACGGGTGCAGTCAGAGCAGAAAGCAGTGACGTCACAGAGCAAGCTTCTGTCTTCCCCTGGAATAGTCCCTTTACAGTGAGCAGGTCAACTAGCGGACAGCAACCCTCATAAGAATGTTGGTACTATAAACATCCCACCCGTCACCCTCGCTACCTTTGTGAGCTTTCTTCTCATTGCGAGCTTGGATTTTTGTGCAAAAATACATTTACTAGAGCAGTGATGCCACCCGCATCTCCCTTTCAGCTGATAACAATTTGACCTGCTCACTGTAAAGGGACAATTCTAAAATATATGGATACCATAGCCTATTCAGTTTAGTCTTTTTTTTTTAAATTTACAGTTGAATATGTAGTTAAATTAAAACTTTGTATTCGATGTGTTGAATAATATTAATTTAATAATAAAACATAAACATAACAAAACAAGATAGGCCTACTCTAAAGATGGTATTATTGCAGCGAAAGGCCTGGGCGTAACTAATACAAAATAAATTGTTGAGAAAAAGAGTAAAATTGTTATTATTATTATTATTAGGCCTATTATTATGATCTTCATTATTATTACCATTGTTATAATTATTATCATTATTACTATTATTGTTATTATTATTATTTTATTATCAAAGTATTGTGTGGTAAAGTTATATAAACTTTTTAGTAAAATGTAATTAAAATCACACGTATCGGTAAAACAAGTAGGCCTACGTAGCTTACAGCGTCTTTACTCATCACTATAAAATAAATAGATTATTGAAGTTCGAGGTTATTTTAAATGGCTTATGGAACCTCAGCACATATTTCACCAAGAAATTTCTTGCTGTATAAATTTGAGACATGTCGCCACCACTAGGCAGAAAATATGAGCCGTCTTGTCTCATTCCGTACCCGTAACGTCTTTTTGCTGGCAAGTTAAGTGGGAAATATGGAGGGCTGTATCTTATGGTGCGGAAGATTGTCTTATGCGTGCAAGGTCTCTCGGGTTCTGTTATATTGAAAATGTTGTGAGGGAAATAATGGCAAATTTCAAGCAGATGCATATCATTTAAAAGGATCTGGGCTCTTTCTTTTTAAAGCACAGTATAAGAAAATACGGATGATTCTAATATCATATCAGTAACTTAGACAGAAGAAACACCTACTTTAAACGCACTCAACAAAAAATCGAATGACATAAAAGTTTTAAATAATAGGGTAAATTTCTATATATATAAGAGGCTTTGTCCTGACTGAATGACTGACTGACAGAGAATCAACGTACAGCCTAATCTATAACAGGTAGAGACTTGGAATTTTGGCAGTAGGCCTACCTTCGTTTCATAATGTAGGTGCTCACTAAGAAAGGATTTTGAAAAATTTCGATTTTAAATGCCAAAAATCAAATGATTTTGAGAATACTTAATCCCTTTTTACACAGAATTATCCAATCCAAATCACATTTGACATTAAAACATATTGTTGCCAGTGGGTCTCAGATGGGTTTGGAAAAAATAATGAAACTCGAATTTGACAAATTAGAGAACTATCAATATCCACGAAAATAATGCAGTCACATAACTTTCTTTGCCCTGGACATAGAGATAACAATACGAGATATGGTAATATATATATATATATATTAGTATATCGCAGGTTTTTGGAGAGAGAAGTATGAAAGGGATATTACATTTCTGTTTAATTTCATCCCCAAAACGGTTTTATGGTAACATGAGAGTGAGAAATAAAATATTCCGCAAAGACAATACAATTTTGTGTTACCGGAAGTTATGTTTCTTCTTATTTGAACCCCTACCCGGCTTGCTGTGTACAAGCGATAGGATACAAAATTCGGTATAGGATAATTTCCACGCTTGAGAAAATTTTGTCGTGATCACAGGAATCGATATAATTAATTAAAATACGATATGTTCAGGTACTGTGGACCATGCGATATCATTATTATTATAAGAGGGACAATCAATATAGGCCTAAATATGGTCAAACGTTGTTCGATTTATACAGGGGTTTTCTGGGCCAAGGACTCGAATCTGAGGTCGCTTTTACCAGGCGACGCTATCTAATCGTGGTATGTAATTCACGTGATTTAAGTGTTAATAAATATAATGATTTAACTATTATGCTCTTAACTTTTAATTTTTTAAATAATTATCGCGGACGAAGCCGCGGGCACATACTAGTAATAAATTATAGCAATAGCTTACATTAATGGTCATAATAACAACAGTAATAACAATAAGAACTAAAAAATACATAAAATACCATGGTGATAATGATAACAATAATAACAATAGTAACAGGTTTACAATAGGCCTACAGTAGGACTGACTTCTTTAGGACTACTCCTACAAGTATAGAAAGGGCATAAGAAATAAGTAGATTTGCTAATTAGCAATAACTTTTGATAAATTAAATAGGTCAATTGTTGTAAAACAATTTAAGATAAACATATTTTAAGTTTTAGATAAGAACGAGAAGTTTACCTCTGTGGCATAGAGGATGCGTTCGCTCCTCTCACGCAGTGAACAAAGGTTTGAATCCTGGTCAGGACACATTACCCAGATGGGGGTTTTTCGGGGTTTTTTCCTCACCTCTGAGACAAAGGTCGGGTAACTTAAGGCCTTTGTGGTCCCCGGGTATCATCTGACCGTCATTATTAATTTCATCCCATCCTCGCCTTGTTCAGAGTGAATGTGTGTGTGTGTGTGTGTGAATGGTGTGTCTCGTCCTGAATGTTCGTGCTGTCTCGAAGGTATTTTATTGTAAAATTAGTTGAAGGTGATATTGCTCGGTTGCTATTTTCATTCATTTGTTTACGACTCGTAAAGATCTGATTTCTTTTACATATGTGAATAGAAAATGATCATGAATGCATGTCAAAAGGGGAAATCGTTGAATGATTTGGATGAAACTCACAATGCGGAGGTTGTTCTTTTGGGCAGGGAACTCGAATCTGAGGCTTTTTTTTCCTCGGCTGGCATACTTTAATCGTGAAATGCATCTTGTAGCCGGGTTTTTAGCTTTCTTATTAATTATCACAGGCCTGCGATGAAAAAAAAAATACAAGGGAAGTGTACAGTATTATGTACAGTATTTTGTGGTGCTGAGTTAAACAAAAATCAAGAAAATTGTCTATCACGTTAGGCCTATGTTTTCTTGAAAAATTCATTCGGTACATCTACAAGAACGCTATGAAAACCTGGCTCTCGTCCGCAACAAAATGAAATGTGCCGACTACGGCTGAACCATTTGCGGTGATTTGAAAGTTATCTCCATGTTTCTTGGTCAACAAGGCGGATATACCTACAAACTTCCCATTTTTCATTTGTGAGTAGGACAGCCGTGATAAGACTCAACATTGGATAAAAAAAGGAATGGGCGAAACGACAAAAATCTTGATCCAGTCACCAAGAATGTGATTCGGAACTGCTTAGTTGACCCAAAAAAAGTATTTTACCCCCTTTGATTATAAAATTCGGTTAATGAAGCAACTTTTCAAGACTATTCTAAAAGATGGCGATTGTTTCAAATACCTGTGCAAAAAGTCTCCACGTTTATCCACAGCCAAGTTGAAAGAGGGAATCTTTGTTGGTCCAGATATCCGCAAGCTCAAGGACTTTGAGACTAGCATGGCAACAAAGGAAAATGAAGCTTGGGTTGCCTTCAAAGATGTGGTCAGTAAATTTCTGGGGAATTACAAGGATTTTGACTATAAAGCAATTGTTATGAATATGCTGGACAAATTTCAAGCGTTGGGTTGCTCTATGAGTGTCAAACTACATTTCCTTCACTCACATGTGGACTATTTCTCCGAAAATTTAGGAGCAGTCAGCGAAGAACAGGGTGAAAGGTTCCACCAAAACATCAAAGATATGGAGCGCAAATATCCAGGAAGATGGGACAAGAACATGCTCGCCGACTACTGTTGGATGTTAACACGAGATAGGCCTGAAATTGCACATAAAGAAGAACGCCAAAAAGTAGTTTCAAATGCAAAAGAGTACGTAGGTGGCAACAGTGGTTTTCTACCACTTAAACCTATAAAAAATAAAATCAATTGTTAAAAAATAAATTTGTATCACCAAAAATTGATTTTACATAGATTCAAATGGAATATTCCACTCGTACGCCGCGTGTTTGATATTGACCAATAGGCTAACGATTAGCAATTCCTCGGATCACGATCGTTTATCTTATAAAATGCTTGCTATTAATATGAGGATGTTATTTTTATCAGGTAAAATCGTCTGCTCGTTACTTGATACGTAAGCATCAGTGTGCAGAACACATGCTGCCATTAAGCAACACGAAAACAGATTATTTTATACAACATAACTTGTTTGGAAATTGAAATAATAGAAATGTACATTGATTGTAAACACAATTTCGATTCGGTGCCAGCCAGTTGGTGTGCTTTTATTCTGTTCTGCTGTTATAGGCCAGTCAGTAGAGAATCAAAACACGGGTGTATGTTGCAAAAGGTGGGGTAGAAGATTTTTTTAACTTGCATATATGGATACAAGCATGTAAAAAACAAAAATGCTAACACGGGCGACCTCGGGAAAACTTTTGGCGGCAAAAAAACCTCGAAATTTTAGGACTTTTTTGGTTTTCTGCCTCTAACACCTAAATGGTAGATCCTAGCGAAAACGTTACAATATAACTACTTAAAGAGCATTAAATTCTGCGTCGAATGAATACCACAGCGTGATAATTTGGTCAAGCAGTATGGTCGAAAACCACGGTCAAAGAATGACGATTTTTTCCAACTTTGCCAAAAACTGAGATATGGTACTATATATGAGTCTGCAGCTTGGAAATGAGTATTCTGAGAGAAAAACTCGTGGAATAAACGTTGTAGAGCATCAAATTCTGCGTCTACTGAGTACGAAAATTGTCAGTTTCGGTGAAGTACATCTCTCGAAATTTGCGATCTCCCGGTGTATGGTAATTGGCATAAGAATCCCATGAAGGTACCTGTGAGTTGCAACTCTAGCCAACCAAACCGAAAGTATTTTTCTATCACATTTCTTAATAATAACAGTAATAATAATAATAATAATAATAATAATAATAATAATAATAATAATAATAATAATATTATTATTATTTAACAATAATTTGTACACAGCATTCACCCCGCTTCCCTCCAATGCTGCAGAAGAATGACAGTATTTCGCAGTATTGGATGGAGGTTATCTGCTGCATAAAGTTGTTTGGCCACCCAACGCCTCCTTTGACACCATCGCCAAGAGTTAATCATCTTTTTAAAAAAATACACTATGGGTCACGAAAGTTGCCATTGTGTTCGACAGATAGGCCTACCCTGCTCAGAGTGGCTCCAAAAGATCTGAGTTATTGCGGCGGATGAAGATTCGCCATTCCCCCGAAGTAATCTTTGATGTACATACAAATAACCAAGTCGCTCAGGAAAAGTTTTTGGTCAATGAGTTTAATGAAAGTCTTCTCATTGAAATCCTGAAAAGTCACTTCGAAGATTGTGACATTAAAGTCAATCAGGCCCATGATGACTTGCTCATTTCCAAGGCCAAGGAGCATGAAAATGTCCCAATAATTGGAGAGGACATACACCTTCTTGTGCTTATGATAGGGCTTGGCCAGCCATGCATCAACTTGATCATTCTGAAGCTGCTGATGTGCAATATTTGAAACATCTTTCAAATTCGACCAATCCATATCCAGCCACATCCTTTTCATCCACGCGTTTAGTGGATGTGATACGACATCTGCTATTTTTGGTCGAGGAAAGATGAAGCTGAGCTTCGAAAGAACTTCAGGACATCTCCCGATGCTTCGTCGATTAGATTGATGAGGCTGGTGATCTCTACACCGGAGATCCCACCAAAGTAGCTCTGGACGAACTGCACCAATCCACGTTCACACGAGCAGTGGCCAAGGGAAAAGTGGACCTCGCAAGACTACCACCTGATTATAATGCTGCACGCCACCATTCATATCAGTGTTTCCATCAAATACAGATATGATTGGGTAAAACAAGAAACCTTGAAGAAAGAGGATGGGTGCGTAGTAATGCAGGTCTAGTGCCACTAAAAACCAACAGATACGTGACTCCCTTGTCTCTACTCAAGACAGTGTCATGCCCTTGCAAGATAGCGTGTAGTAGAGCCTGCTCTTGCCGTAAGGCTGGTCTGAAGTGCTCTTCCATATGGAAGCACTACTGTGTTCAACAATGTGAGAACACTTTATCCACTGGTAGTTGATGATGATGAAGACAAAGATCACTTCAACCAGAGATTGGAGCCCGAGGAACAATCAGAGGAGGATGATGAGAGCTTCCTGCCACTTCCACAGATGCTAATAGAGGAACTGGGCTCCTTGGTTTATTTAAATTACACACATTTTTAAATATATATTTATTGACTAATGGCTTTATTTGGTGACAGGTTTCGGGCTTAGCCATGGTATCCTTGATCAGGCTTACTAAACACATCATTTCTATTAGTAACAGTTTTTTTATAGATTTATAGATATAAATTTACATCATGGTAAATTAATAAAATAACGGTATGGTGTATAATTCTTATGTGTTTTTAAATTACATTCATGTTTTCTTATTTACTCATGTGTTTTCATATTTGTTTTCTCCTTATTCACATTTTAAAATGATTATTTGATGATACTAAAGCAAGAATAACTCTGTAGGATATACACCCGTACTGTTGAAGTGTTCTAACTCATAGGTACCTTCATATGCCAATTGCCGGACACCGGGAGATTGCCTATTTCGAGAGGTGTCTTGACCGAAACTAAAAATGTTGGTAGACGCAGAATTTGATGCTCTACAACTTTTATTTCACGAGTTTTTCTCTCAGAGTACTCATTTCCAAGTTACAGACTCATATATAGTACCATATCTCAGTTTTTGGCAAAGATGGAAAAAATCATCATTCTTTGACCGTGATTTTCGACCATATTACTTAACCGAATTGTTACTTTGTGGTATTTATTTGACGCAGAATTTAATTCTCTTTAATTAGTTATTTTTCGCTAGGATGTACCGTTTAGGTGTTACAGGCAAAAAACAAAAAAAAAAATGTCCTAAAATTTCGAGTTTTTTTGCCGCCAAAAGTTTTTCCGAGGTCGCCCATGTTAGCATTTTTGTTTTTTTACATGCTTGTATCGATATATACAAGTTAAAAAAATAAAATCTTCTACCCCACCTTTTGCATCATACAATACCTTTACTGACTGGCCTATTAGCTTACCTGAATGAAGTTAACTGTCGTATATGCACCATTGGTAGCACTGATCACAACATGGTAACTCGAATCGATTCATGGATGGTTGATTCATAGTATTCCGTGATCTTGCAACTGATTGTTTTGTTTTTATACAACAGAGCACGAAAGTAATTATTATTTGTATAATCTGTTACATTTTTATTCATGGAATAGTCTTAATAAATCCAACTCGAGTTCACGCGTTGACTTGATAAATTCGTCAACTCTCGTGGGATTGCCTATGATTAAATCCACTGTTGCCAGATAGTAAATGCAAAATTGTTCGCGAGAATTCCTTTTCACATAGGATTTTAGCAATAATATTGATATCGATTGTACAAAAAGTCCTGACGTAATAGAAAACAATGGAGGTCATTTTCGAAATCAGCACACCCAATAACATAAAAATAAGCGAAAACGTATCTTGTATTTTTCAACAACTTAAATTTCACCGCCTGTGTTATCAATCGTTTTAATTGTTTATGCGTGATTTGGGTAAGGTTAATGAAGGTTTAATAATTTTGAATCTGTATGTCCATATGGCAGCACAAGGTTCATTTTGTTCGTTTAATCATTTATATTTATTACGTAAAAGAATATAACTAAGAATTAAATGATGTAATTCTTGCAATGCATGTATAAACAATGTCAGTATTAATAAATATGTTTTAATTATTTTGCTGTTAAATGAAAGGCTGTCGCGGGCACCTGCTTAGTAACCACATAAATAGTACAGTATTGCATTCTTGCGAGATTCAATTTCCTTCAGAATTTATAACATCGTGGCAGACCACACAGAAAACAATAATAGACTACAATGATTAAACCAATAATGTAGGTTATAGGCCTACATTATGAAATTTTACATAATTTATTTGAATTAATCTACCAATTTCTTTTTCGTAACCTATGCTTTTTAAGATTAATTAGACATTTTTCTTATATTGTATCATGGCTGTTCTGATAGTACGTATTTCAGCAATAATTTGCAACCTGTAAAATAGGCAAACTTTATCCATTCAAGCGGGAGATTTCAGCAGCTTCATTTTTGTTTTTAATGGTAAGTTTCCTCAATTCTGGATAGCTTCTACTCACGTTTTCCAACCAGCATACTTTTTAGTCCTCTCGATATAATGTTTGATCGTAATTTCGTTCACGATTATTTTTGAAGAACAGCAGTCCGGTCACGACTTTAACAGAAGCGATCGATGCTACTCTATTCTATAATATCTTACGGGTAGAGAGCAGATTATAGACTCTTTGAGCAGATCCCCATGTTCCATAATTCCATCGCGCACTCGGAACAATTTGGCTGCGGTAACCAATCTTTGATGCGCTGCTGTTTCTCACTCTAATATCCAGCACAATTTATACCTCAAGGGCAATATGTGAAATTACTATCTGTGTCGTATTAGCCTCCTTCTCCATTAAAAACGGCCAAATAAATTTAAACATCCGTTATAAAGGATGAACCCAAATAAATGACTACTATACTATACCCGTATCCAATCATTATTACGAGTATAAACAAATTTCGTACAATTCTCGATTTAAAGCGAAGTAGGATTATTTATATTAGCCCATAAAAAAGCATTTTTAATTCGACTCTGTAGAGAATAATTTTTGTTAGAACCGAGTAGCAATCTAATTCTTACCATAGACCTCACTTCAAGTACGGCACCTCTCTTGTTGTGATTGTGCTATTACTGTACATGGCAATTCTCAGAAACTGACTGTGGGAGACGATTGAGACTTTCAAAAGAATCAGATCATATTGCCCCCGTTAAAAATACTTCACTAATCTCTACTGACTTCAGGATTCGAATCTTGTTCCAACTACTGCGTATTTAGCCGATTGTCAAAATCCGCCAAGCATTTTATATTTTATTTTATATACCATGTATATGTATACAGTATATAGGCTATATAATATATATTTATATAAATATATTTATATAAATATATATTTATATAAATATATATTGAGGAATTGGAGGGAGACACAGGGGCACATGCTTCCCCCAAACGGGATAAATAACTAGTAGCCCGTAGATAATTAACCAGGAATAGATCGCTCGCCTTCCACCGCTGGGACCCGGAATCGAATCTCGATGGATCTATGTTAAATTTATGGTAATTGTGGACAACATGGGGTTTCTTGGGGGTACTCCTGTTTCCCCTGCCTTATATACCATTCCATCGTTGATCCAATTCATCATAATATGACCATTTGGTTGCAATAAAGAATTTATTTAAACAATTGCTCAGATAGTGGCTGTGAACTAGACTACTGGAATGATCACATGGTTTCAATCATCATAACTTTGAATTGCATTTAGGAGGAGATTTTACTTAAATTACTCTTGATATCCTCTACAAAGTAATAGAAAAGTTTATATTAAAAGTACTCAGCAAACGCTCCATTGTTTTAAATAAAATTTTAACAATAGTAGACTTTAACAATAATTACAACAATAATGCCAATAATAATAACAATAATAGGCCTAATACGAGGGTAAGTCAATAAGTATCCACACTCTTTATTAAATTTATTGTCATAACAATAAAAAAAACTTTCCGTTTCCTCATTTTTCAATATAGTCCCTTTGCTTCTCAATGCACTTGATCAATCGTTGCACAAGCTTCCAGATGCCTTCAGAAAAGAAGTTTTCGGCGGAGAAGCAAGCCACATGTGCACCGCTTCCTTCAATTCTTGATCTGTGGTGAATCGACATCTTTAAGTGGACCAAAAGATGGAAGTCTGACCAGACGAGATCGAGATTGTATGCAGGATGCTCTAACACCTCAAAATCTAGTTTCGCAATAGTTTGAACAGTGTGGGCGGCAGTATGCGGGCGCCCATTGTCATGCAACAAAACAAGTAAGTTACTTTCGACAATAGGCCTCGACGTTTGGTTCAAATTGCAGGTTCGTTGCTCAACATCTCACTGTAACGTGTACTGTTTATTGTTGAGCTCTTCTCCAAGTAATGTTGCAGTATTGACCCTTGTGAGTCCTACAAAAGTGTGAGCATCACTTTTCCTGCGGAGGGTTGACTCTTGCATTTCTTTTCGACTGGAGATGCTTTGGATTTGCTTTCAGGCTCAAAGTGATGGATCCACGTTTTCCCCGTCCTTAACACTTGTCCGATCATTTTTGAAGTTTTCAATCCATTCGTACACGCTTCGCCACGGTAAAACATTGCACCCATAATGTGTGAAAAGTCTTGAATGGATTTCGGCCTTGGTACAACTTCAGACGACAAAAACGGATCCCTGCACGCTGTTCTTCTTTTGAGCAAACGCTGAGCGGTGCAGTCATGTGTAATGTGCAACAGCGCAACACTCAAAGGAGTCATAACGGTTAAACATTTCACAAGCAGAGATAAATGAACAAAGCGGCACAGCCAACTTACAAATGATGAAACAAAAAGTGCGGATACTGATTGACTTGCCCTCGTAATAAAAAAACAAAAACAATAAATAAATAAATAAATAAATAAAATAAGCCTATCGTGTCCCATGTAGGGCAAAGACCTCCTAAGAAGGGTTTAGCTCCTGTTATCTAGCACGGCGAGCTACTCCGCGCTAGTGAAGTTGTTTGTGATTTTGAGCGTCATGTACACTTGAACTTTAACACTTAGTCTTGAGCACTTAGTCTTATGTATTGTTCAGGGTCTTTCCCGGTTCTTTCTGCTCATTTCTTCTTTTGGTTACCCTGGTCCATTGTTGGCCCACTTGATCCTGGAAGAGGTCCTCCCATCTCCATTTTGGTCTGCAGCGCAGCCTTCTTTTTTGTCTGGGTTCCCGCATGGTACTCCTGTAGGTACATCTGTCGTCCACCAACATTGAAACATGGCCGCCCCACCTCCATTTAGTGCTTGCTGCTAGGTGAGCGATATCTGTCGTTTTTGCTGATTGGAGTAATGTAACATTGGTGATTCTGTTCTTCCATGTCGTGCCTAGTGCTTTTCTCAATATTTTTCTTTGGCATACTTGTAGCAACTTTTTCTGTGTCGATGTCAGCGCCCATGTATGACAGCCATAGAGTATTACCGGCTGGATGCAGGATTGTAGAGCTTCTATTCTTAGTGTTCTGCTGAGTTTTTTTTTTTTATCCATTAGCACAAATTTGAGGGACCAGAAATCTCTCCATGCCTGTTTGATTCGTCTGTGTACTTCTCTCTCCATCCCGTTATCAAAGGATATTATTTGGCCTAGGTATATGTACTTATTTACATATGGTATTTGCGTTCCCTAGATTGTGATCGGGGTTTGGGGGCCATTAGTCATCACTTTTGTTTTAGTCATGTTCATGGAGAGGCCCATTGATTTATTTCGTGCGTTTAGTTCCTGAAGCAATTCGGTTGATTTCCCGAATATAACTACATCATCTGCGAATCGCAGATTAGTCAGTCTTTTTCCGTCCAGGTTTATAACATGCCTCGCGTTCCATCTGATATTTCTGAAAACATCCTCTAAGACACTTGTAAAAAGCTTGGGGGATATAGGGTCCTCTTGTCTTACTCCCTTTTCTAGTTTAAATGTTTGACCTTCCTCTTCTGTCTTCACTTTAGCCATGCTTTGATTGTATATGTTGTGTAAGATCCGTATATATTTTGCTTCTATCCCCTGTGAGTAAAGTGCTTTGAATATGCTTATATGTTCTACAGAGTCAAAGGCTTCGCTATAGTCCACAAATCCAAGATGTTGAATTCATTGTATTTCTTAACTATTTGAGTTATCGTCTGTATGTGGTCCGCCGTGCTGTATTTATTGCGGAAGCCTGCCTGTTCGGGTGGCTGATTCTCGTCCAGGATTCTTGTTAACCTCTTCGTCAGAATTTTGGTGAAGAGCTTGTAGATAATACACATCAAGCTTATGGGTCGGTAGTTATTTATGTCATCTTTAGTACCTTTCTTATGTAATAGTATGATAGTGTTGGTTATCCATTGTTCCGGTATCTCTTCCGTTTCCTGAAGACTGTGGATATTAATGGGATCAGTTGGTTTGCTCCTATTTTAATCAGGTCGTTTGGTATCCGGTCTTCGCCTGGCGATTTGCCGTTCTTCAGTTCATTGATTGCAGTTCTGATCTCACGGTGTATTATTTTGGGGATGTTGGTATCGTTGTAGTGTTTAATTACTTGATTGTATCTTAGGTCTTTTGTGGATTTTTATATTGGAGCTCTCGTAGAGTGATCTATAAAAGTTTGTGACTGCGTTGACTATCTCTCGTCTTGTGGTTAAGTTGTGGCCCGCCTGTTCTTTGGTGCTTAGTATCCAATGTTTTCCCTTCTGCAGATTTCTCCTTGCTTTCCTGATTGATCTTGTCTCCTCTATTGTTTGTCTAGTTAGTTCTGAGCGATATAGTCTTACATCTTTTCTAATTTCTCTCTTTACTTCTTTGTCTAGTTCTGCATATTCCTGTTTTGTGGCTTCAGATTTGTCTCTGTTTGGTTGTAGTCTTGCTCTGCGTTCAATTAGTTGTAGGGTGTTTTGAGATAGTTTTGTTTTGTGCGACCTTGGTTCTGTTTGCCATTCAGAGGTCGTGCTTGCCTCCTTCAGTGTTTGCTCTAATATGTTATATTGTTCCTGTGCGTTTTTGTCCGGTCCTAGGTTCATCTGAGATTTTTTATCCTGTAATGCTTTGTGTATTTCCTCCCTGTGTAAGAGGTTCGCTTTCAATCTTTGTGAATTTTTGCTTTTCCTCTGTCTTCTTTTCAGTCTTATTGTTGCCTCACTAGTCTGTGGTCTGTACTGAATTTTATGCTTTCACTTATTTGGATATCTCTTACTTCCTGAATTTTGTTGGTAATCACAATGTCAATTTCATTTTTTGTATATCCATCCGGTGAACGACATGTCCATTTCATGTGTGGGAGTTTCCTAAAGAAGCTATTAGCCACTATGAGTTCGTGTTTCTTTGTGAAATGGACCAATCTTTCGCCTCCTTTGTTCCTTTTTCCATATCCGTGTGGGCCTACTGTTTTCTCTTCATAGATTCTCTTTCCTATTTTGCTGTTAAAATCGCCTATAATTATGGTTCTTGGTGCTATGTGCATTTCTAGTGTATTTTCTAGGGCAGTGTGGAATTCCTCGCACTCTTCCTCGCTGCTGTTCCCTGTTGGGGCGAATACTTGAATTATTGTTGTTGGGCAATCTTTCTAATTCAATTTGTATCATGTGTTTTATGTGCCTCTTTATTATAAATCCAACTCCTTTTTGGCCCGGGGTATTTCCTTTGTAGTATAGTACATCACCATTATCCTTCTCGATTATAGCTTTCTCACCTCTCTTCACCTCACTTAGGCCTAAAATTTCAAATTTGACATCAGCTAATGCCTGGTCTAGTTCTTCCTCTCTTTCTATTGTACTAAGCGTTCTTACATTCAATGTTCCTATTATGATATCGCTTCCTTTTGCTTTTAGTTTTTTTAGAGGCTCTTGTGTCAGAGTTTGATGACTCTAGTTGCGTTAGGTCCTGCCAATTGATACATCTGTTGTTCATGAATAGTTTCTGATATCCCACTTATGGTAATGAGCTAAATAATAATAGTCAAAACTTAATAAATAATTAATATCTCATTTGATTGTGCTTTTTAAATGTAATCTGGTTGCTGTAGCATAAAATAGGCCTACATAATTTATATTATATTATATTACATTACTTTGTAATATTGTATAGTCTAAATCATCATTTTAAAATCTGACTTATCACTGTCTTATTAATTTTTAACACAGTGACGTAACCTATATGGAGGTGTAGGCCCTACATGAATTTATTTCACAACAGTAATAATTGAACAAAGATGGAATAATATCTCTCAATAATAATAAGATCAATTGTACGAAATGAAATTAATTAACTTAAAACTGACTGGAACGGACTTTTGACAGCTGTCAATGTGCTACGCACGTACGGTACTTGGAATTCTTTTAGACATATTCCTTACTCAAATATATTATTCATCAATCCTTTTGAAGCCAGTAACTTTATTGTGTAGCCTTTTAGAGGAATCTTCTTTTAATGAACGTAGCAATGCAGTAACTTAACACTAAAAGAGTCGATGATTAAACACATAACGTCTACCCTTAATATATTCCAGTATAGAGCACACAGCTGTATTGCAAAGGGGTCGTACACTTTTGCGTCCCAAAGCGAGTAGTCGCTTCATCAAAACAACCCTCGTGCGTCCGGTGCAATTTGACGTAAACAACCCTCGTGCATCCGGTGCAATTTGATGTAAACAACCCTCGTGCGTCTGGTGCAATTTGACGTAAACAACCCTCGTGCGTCTCGTTTTGAACAAGATCGATACATGAACAACAATTGTAAATCATTCCATTCAAAATTGAATAGAATGTTTTATCACTCGCACCCACACCTATTCCAGTTAATCGAAGCCTTGAAGAATATACAAGCAGAAACATATATTCACACACGCTGAACAACCGCTGTCAATGCCAAGAAAAATGAAAAAGAGGCCTTCTTGGTTGAAAAAATGGTTGAATATAGAACTGAAGCACTCAGCAGACTGGAATATGTGCGAACAGTATCATTTAAGATTCAGTTTAAGAGTCAATTTCGAGAAATCCGCGATAAAAGAAATTATCTTCGTGTAAAGTGGTTGTTGCTTCGTGTTGCATTCTGTAAAGATGTACAACCCACATAGAATCTTATATATATATAAGTGATATGTATATATATATAAATATCAGTTATATCAACCACAAGAAAGTAAACTGGTAGCCAAAATACAAAGAGTAACCCGCTTCAATTTTATTTATTATTGACAGTAATGCAAGGATTAAAATGTTTGGGATGTGTAGCAGTTTGCCTCCTCGCCGTGCACCCTGGGTAATGCTAACCGAACTGCATGGTACCAATTATTAATTTTACCTGTATTCCATGGGACACATTTTGGTCAGTGCTCTAGAGAGATCCGGGACGCAAACGGGTCATTGGATCTGAGGATCTATGGACGAAAAAGTCCTAGTTTAGTGGTTGTGGGACGCAAAAGTCCAGACCCCTTGCAAAGTGTCTCAACTATCTAGGCCTAATCCTCCTTCAAAATCACATTCTTCGCTAGATAAGACTAACAAATTTTATGTAAGAAAGGAGTGACTTATAACAGTCTATTATAACTTTTTTTTAAGTTTCAAGTGAAAGAAATGAAAGATTTAGCTTAAGAGTCAATTTCGAGAAATCCGCGATAAAAGAAATTCTCTTCGTGTAAAGTGGTTGTTGCTTAGTGTGGCATTCTGCAAAGATGTACAACCCACATAGAATCTTTTATATATATATATATATATATATAAGTTATATATATCAGTTATATAATGCTCTGCATATATTTCTTCTATAATATCTGTGGTAACATAGTGAATTTCGAGAAAACCGCGAAAAAGTAAATTATCTTCATGTAAAGTGGATTATGATGGTACGGATAGATGAAGTAAAAATATAACAAATGTGATCCTGACATGAAATAGAGACGGTTGATCCGAGATTGCACATCCTTCAAAAGGATTTTTATACGCGATTATAAGAATGTAGGAAGCGCATATCACTTAGTAAGTTCCTCCGTTCTGGTAAATGCACGCCGTTCCCGTTCTGTATAGGGATTGCGGATGGACTAGTGTGTGTAATGTAGGCTACGCAATTACCTGAGGCAGTGGACTGTCGTATTAGAGTGTGATCAGAAAGCATTTGGGTCGTCTTCTTTGCTTTCTGTATCCCTCTTTAGTAGCATCGGCAAAGTAAAAGCCTCGAGGGGTCAATATTTACAGATGACGCGTAATAAAAATTCACGCCGTTTTAAAATCCATGTCAAATATATTCAAATTGGCCTCGTTAAGGGCTCCCCGTGGTAACATTGAGGTTGACTCCAATTTCCCTGACATAAAACAATGGCCGTACGTTTTCCGTGGCGCAAAAATAAAGAGGGGTTACGCTAAGTCCCTTGAGGGAATTCCCGGCTTCTGAGCGTCTACCGCATGTAGAGCTGCTTTCTGGTGCTACTTAGAAATCCTCCTACATACAGGGTGCTTCCAAACCCTTGTCCTTCCACAACTTCGGTTTTAGTCCCACAATACAGGGACGTATTTCCCGCGTTGCAGTTGCAGACGGTTGCGATGGCGGCTGGAAAGCTTTTGCGGCCGGTTCCCATTTGAGAAATGATCGGATATTAATGACAATTTTTAGAGAAAAAAAAATAGTTTCATTTCTCTTTTATAAATTTTAAAATTTGCATTTAATATTAAATTGTATTGCAATTTACAACCTTAAACCCTCTACAAAGTATTATCTTACATAAATAAGATGTTCCAATACCTTACATGCTATGATTACATTACATTATTATGCATCGTATATAGTCAGTAGTTAAAATTGTGTAATCAATAGACCTAGGCTTATATAAAGTCGAATGTAATTAAACTAAATTTAGGTTATGTCCTTAAACAAAACATAAAAGTTAAATAAAATAGTTTTGTACAGTAAAAGAAACTCTGATCTTTCAGCCTTGTATGCCTAGTTACAGTACTCACCCTTAAACTGAAAGCATGGACGACGTCACAGACAGAGGCGGCGGGTAATCGAATGCAAGCGCTGAAAATGCTGAGATGAAAAAGGTGTACGGTATGACACTAGTATCCACGTGGTTAACTAAAGCGCTTGGAGCTCTGGATTATATTCTCATGTTGAACTTGAGCACTCCACGCAGCGTACTGCCAACGACATGTACAAATTTTAACTGTCGGGAAGCTTACAGGTTCCAGGCGAGAAGTGTACTTCTGAGGATGCTTTTCGGCATAGGCTACGCCATCCTCAGCCCTTTCAAACAGTTACACAGTAAACTCTTAACTTTTAAGTGCAACTGTGCAATAGTTTCAATAGACTGAGGATGGCATAGCCTATGGCGAAATACATCCCCAGAAGTAAATAGCTCTAAAAAGATGAAAGATCAGAATTTCTTTTACTCTACAAAAAATCTAAATCTAAATTGCAATACATTTTAATATTGATATACTCTACGGAAATGAAGTTCATTACTGATTTGGATTTAATATTTTTTAATGTTCAATTAAACTTTCAGCAGGTTTCCCTCACACTTTATTCCGGTTTTATTTGTTGTTTCTGTCCACAGTGCTGCCAACAGCTGGCATTTTTATTCTCTTTTAAATATTTTATCATAAATACTAAATGCCTTATTTGACGCTGGACATTCCTCGGGTGAAAAATTTTGCTAGATAAGACGATCTCCCACGATCCAATTTGTTATTGGAAAATTTGTATCAAGTAGCATTTCTATTATTTCTGGCTGTGTACAGTGGAAACGAAAATCGATAGCTACTACAGTCGACATGGTGGTCGATATGTAGGCACTTGACAAGACAAGTAACATTTCTTACGGGATCTTTATCATAATTTCCAGAGCACCTCAGCGTTTATGCCGGTTGTAATGATGGTTATTGTTAATATTGTTGTATATTCAAAGTCTTAGCATTAATCTTCTTGACTTTATCTTTTTGGTAATGTTCGCTGGTCGAGTGAGCCCTGGCAGCGGAGAGAATCAGCTGGACGGAGGAGGTCACGCAAGGATAGAATTAGGCCTACGCTCATTGGTTGATTTCATATTTTTGGTTGGAAAAATGGAAATGTATTTATTCCGTTCTATGTAAAACAATTGTATGGGGAATATAGGATGAAATTGTGTGCAATGGCAGTCGGCGATGTCACACGATCAGGGCCGCCACATGGGGGGGGGCTGCCGGACCCAAGGGACCAGGGCCCGGCCCGACCCCGAGATGTGGTGGCCTGCACACGATCCAATCTGACGGTTTGTAGACATTTGGAGCAAAAAATGGATCGTGGGACATCGGCTTTACAGTACTAAGCAGATTGAACAACTATGATTCTTGTACTTTTCCTAGGTTAGTAGAGATCATAAAACAAACAGTCGAATTCTATGCAAGGAGAAGTAAAGTTAAAGTGTACACCAAATAATGAATTAAAAGTACTTAGAACTCAGGAGACATTGGGCACAAAGGAAGAAAAACTACCGTCTTTTTGTGTTTTTGCAAAGTTTGCGACAAAAATCATACTAATGTTAACAACAGACCTACTAAGCGTGGCCTTGCCTTGGTTTGGACTCGCTTCGTATTCGCGCTCTGCTAAATGTGCCCTTATATGAAGATTTGCTCAACTTTGCACCGAACTACTATTTTGGAGGACTGAGTGACTACAATTGCATCTGTGGAAGTGTTTTTGTGACAGAGATTTCTTCCATTTGCCTATGTCGAGCGTTGTTAAACTTCACAAATTTGCGAAGGATTGAGTTTGTTATTTATCTTAGTTACAATTGTTTCCTATTTATCACACTGTTATATTTCTTCGTATTATATGCTGGCTGAAATTTCGAGAGAATCTTCATCTTCATCATCAGGTATTCCACCAACTTTACTTGAATGCAAGATATGCGGAAAAACTTTACATCTAGAGGAATTAATATCCACTTAGCTCGTAGTCATAGCTCTTCACAGGAGTCTTTTACACACAATGGTAATGGCCTATGCGATAGGAAGACTGATGATGACAGCAATACCTCTCTTTTAGTCACAGGTCAGACTGATATTACTGGAGATAATGACATATTGCATTGCCCGATATGTTGTAAACTGTGTAAATCTAGCCTAGGTGTAAATATACACCTTGGAAAAGCTCATCCTGAAAACAGAAGAAATAAAATTGTGACGCAGTATTTTGCTCAATCAGAAATTCCTCCACATTTTACATGTCAGGATAAGTTGACTGAAACCGTTGAGGATAATTCACGTTTAATAGATCCATTGCAAAATACTTCACACTTGGAACATGCCACAGATAAAAGGCGCACTCCTATGCTGGACTGGGAGGAGAGACTTTCAGGGATATAACTGGGCGGTAATAATAATGACCTAGAAACACTTACTTCAGAAGTTATGCAGTATTTTGCCAGTCAACAGACCGAGTTACCCGGTCCGAAGCATCCCGCAGTCAAATATTATCAAACAATAAATCTGCAAAATAATGTTAAGTACGATTGTAAGGCAGATCTAAAAGGCAAAGGGAGAAAAATCGGGAGCGTTATGATTATGAGCTAGCTCAATATAATTTTTATAATCACAGGCGTAAAATCGCTCACAAGATCCTAGAAGAAGTTAAAAATCACAAAACGTGCAAAATCCCAATTAATCAAATTGCAGAACATTTTGAAAATATATTTGGGGTTGTAAATAATAATTCTCCTCTTTCTGACACTATAGGGAAGCTAATATCTTAAATAACATTACTGTTTGCAATGAGGATGTTCATAAAGCTTTATATAGTATAAAAGCTGATACTCCACCAGGTCCCGATCGTGTCCCAGTTCGGGTATTACGGCATCTCAGAACTACTAGATTTCTCACGTTGCTTATCAATGCAATGCTGCAATTTTCTTATGTGCCCACTCAGCTTCAAAAGGCCCGGACTATATTAATCCACAAAGGGAGAGATGTCAGTAATATCAAAGAATGGAGGCCAATAACTATATTTTCAGTTGTGAGAAGAATTGTAGAAAGAGTAATTGAGGCCAAGCTACGTGAAATTACTACCCTAAGTACACATCAGCGCGGATTTGTCCCTATACCTGGAACCCATGTTAACGCTTCCCTTGTCAATGGTTGTCTAATCGATGCAAAAACTAAGTGCAAGAATTGTTGCGTAATATTTCTGGATGTGTCGAAAGCTTTTGACACAATTGGCCATGAACATATTAAACGGACGCTTTGCCATTCTGGAGTTCCTAAAAACTTATTTGGGCTCATGAATCGCTACTTTCAAAAAACACAATTAAAGTAGAGGCTGAATTTAAGAAGACAAAAGCCATAGAACTTAAATGTGGGGTTGCACAAGGTTCCCCACTCTCACCCTTATTTTTCAATATGACAATTAATTGTGTAATAGAAAATCTCACTGATTATGTAATAAGCCATAATTATGTATGAGTACCGGCTATCTGAAGACTTACCACCCTTATCGGCTTTTGCGTTTGCCGATGACATAGTATTACTGGGCAGAGCAGTAAATGATTTTGCCACTCTTCTACATGTAGCAGAAAATAGCCTGGCAGAAATAGGGCTAAAAATTAATCCCGCGAAAAGTAAGTGTATAATACTGCAAACAGGAAAACTGTCTCCAGGAAGTATAACCAACTTACAAGGATCTGATATAGCTTCAGTTGCAACTAAAAGTGAGATAATTAAATATCTAGGGATAGATTTCAATAGTAAAATTACTCTTGACAAAACAAGAGTAATTAAAAGTATTACATCAGACTTAAATAATCTTGTAAAGACGAAACTTTTGAAACCTGACCAGAAGGTAAAGATAGTTAATGAATATGTTTGGCCGGGATTAATCTATCCATTGCAATGTGCACCCTTACTTCAGTTATCAAGTACGTTTCTGAAAGATATAGACAAAATCATTAGGAGCACTGTGAAGGAAATCATGATGTTACCCGATGATACGCCGAATTCGATGTTATACAGTGCAAAAAATGTAAGAGGACTAGGTATACTTTGCGCAGAATGGGAAGCAAAATACAACACTTTAATATTTGTAGTCGCTTCATTCCTCTTACAGATATTCATTTACATCATGTACGGAATCTGTATGATGAACAAAATGCAGCTCTTCACAAACTGAATATCCGGAAAGACACACTTCCGCCTAAAGTTAACGGGAGAAAACTTAGAGAGATAATGCGTACTCGATCCTTTGAGTCTTGGTGTATCCTACCTCATAAAGGAAAGGGAGTGAACATGTATGCTGAGTGCCCTAAGGCTAATTCATGGATGTCCAGTAAGTCACCTCTCTCTTCTTCGGAATATATCAATGCAGTGAAAATGTCATGTAACGTGACTGGAGTAAGATCGGTTCCCGGAAGAACATTCAGCACAACCCGCTGCCGCCAAATAGGATGCAGCGAGACAGAAACACTTGGTCATGTGTTGGGATTCTGCCGGAGCACTGAACTTTTGCGCAACAACCGTCATAACAGAGTTAGAACATCTATAGCTCAAATCCTGCAACAACGAGGATGGGAGGTTCATGAGGAAGTTCATTGTGTTTCTGAAGATGATTCTAACAGGAGAGCAGACATCATAGCTATTGATAGAGCGAATATTAAGGCAATGATATTAGATCCCACTGTTCGCTTTGAACGAGATCAAAAGCAAGCTGAGGAGGTAAACTTAGAAAAACAAACTATTTATAACCCATGCATTCCTTACCTGTCAGAGAAGTTCAGTATCCCAAAAGATAGATGGGTCGTCAGAGGTCTTCTGTTCGGGGGAAGAGGTACCCTTCCTAGATACATCAAAAACATTCTAGAAAATCCTGTACTCCACTTCAATTTCCAGGAAATCAGGGAAATTGTCATACGGATACTCAGAGACTCTCTGCAGATACTTCATGTCCACCTTTACCTGAAGCAGAACTAGACTTTTTTTTTCTTTCTTTTTCTAACAATCTTTGCAATTTTGAACTGTTAATTTTTAAGGTTAATTGTAAATATTCTTTCATGATTTTTGTTGTATTCTGGATCCTTAGTGATCATCCACATTGGAGGTCGGACGATGTATGTACTTTAGTAATAAATCTTACTACTTTTTCCTTGCTTTTGTAAATTGACGTCCTATTTTTCGTATGAAGCAAAGTTTTACATACATTTCCTGTTATGACATAGACAAATAGTTTCAATTATTCAATGTGGAGATTTATTGTAGTGCGACTTTAAAATACGTCATTTCTGGTTTTCTCTCTTCAGTTCGTCTGGTACGACCCCGCTCTGACAAGTAGTAGCCTATATTACTTTTCAGCTAATTAGCTATGGCTTATGTTAAATTAAGTAAAAAAGGAGGCAGCAATAACTCTTAGCTTATGTGTAACTGGGAAGTTTTTAATTATCCTTTCCTTAAGGTAGCTTAGCAAGAATCACTTTATAAAGGATACACTTGTCACTTTAAAGAACGTTGTCGTGTATACCAGAGAAATATAAGTAAGTAGCGTAATTCTCATCACTGACTTCTGTGCCTTCCTTTTCTGTTATTCCTGAGAAAAATCTCATCACAAAACAATTAGTTTTTCTTGTTCGTTAAGCATTACAGTATATAATTAATGGCAATTGTGAATGTTATTATTATAATTATCATTATTATTATCATTATTATTATTCATTATTATTATTATTTATTGCAGACCTACGCATTGCGACAACGTTCGAACATTTTATCCAGTTGAAATTAAATACGTACCGGTACACAGTTACGGATGCAGAATTTTTTTTTTGGGGGGGGGGGAGCTGAAGGATTTGAGGAGATAGAAAGAAAACTAAAAAACTAAAAAAAAAAAGTTCATTTATATTTATAAGAGTTTTATAAAACTGTAATGTTACCAGTAGTTTTGTTTGAATGTGAAACATGTCCAATTACATTGCAGAAGGAACATAAGCTGAAACTATTTGAAAACAAAGTTTTAAGGAAAATATTGAGACCAGAAAGATTGGGATGTCAGGGGAAAGCTGTACTACAATAAACTTTACAACCAGTATCGCTCGCCTAATGTCGTAAGATTAATTAAATCCAGCTGAATATATCACTCGAATGGTATTGGAGAGGGGCAATTATCATAATTTTAATGAGAAGACCAGAAGGAAAATGACAATTAGGAGAACTGAGACGAAGGTGGGATGATAATATTAGGATGGATCTAAGAGAAACTGACTGTAGAAATTCAAATTGGACACAGTTGACAAAGGACTAATATTTTATGTATTCTAGAGTCCAGTATACTCTCTTTTCAATTGATGAGAAATAAACAATTTAAATACTACCGAACACAGACGTCAAAGGTGCATAAAATCTGCAATACTGATTTGCATTTAAAGCCTATTCTTTTTATTTTTTATTTCAAATTTCTGAGGGATATATCCCCTCGACACCCTCTGCGCCCGCCACAGCTGGTAGACTACATTAATATAACCTTTCATCAAGTAAAACCATTAGTGGGCTCTGAGTTTTAAATCAAAGGGCAAAATTCCAGTAGAATAGCTGGTTTTCACGGAAATTTTAACAGGCAGATAAAAAACCTCACAGTTTACAAAAAGTATTATTCTTTGCTAATCTTACAATATCTGCTTTTATAGAATTTTTGAAGTGACAAATTTATACTTAAATAGCAGTGAAAAGTTTAATAACGCCTGGATTTGACTGATCTGATAAATTATTTCATAGATTCTCACAATCTAGTAAGAAGTGTTCTGAGTTGCATTAACATAAGTCTTTCCGTCTTGTTATACCATCTCTATGATTTAAACAAAAGTTAAATTTGGCTCTGTGGGCTCCTGTGGTTGTTGAAAACTAACTGTTACCATCTGTATGACAATTGATGAATTAATCAGGAAACATTGGCCCTTGATTTCCTCTCTCGGAGGACATAAATAGACAAGTGAGCTATCAGCTTGCCCCAAATCACATAGGCCACCAGTGATATTAGCAGACCGAAATTGAATTTTGTAAAATGTCATGCTATATTCTAATTTAATAATTCCTGAAAATCCACTGTATAAGTTAAACTACTACCTAGACTACTCAATTCAACTTAGCGTACCATCAAACTTACCTGCAGTTTTAAACAAGCATAAGTTATTTCTAATATAATTATTTTTTTTAAAGCAAGAAACATTTATAAATAAATAAAAATTTATCTAGTGAATTGTCACAACAAAGTGTAGAAGCTAGTAAATGTAGGATAATATACTGTCGCGAAATGATTTAAGTTCAATAGATATAAAATATTTTTTCGCTAATTCTCTCAATCATTAATCATGTCAGGAATCATATATTATGTAGGTGAAGAATTTCTTTGTAAGAATTGAGTTTATAGATCCTACATTTGTAATATTAATAGTTTAATTTTAAGTAATGTTGTATGAATTCTATTATCATAAGCACTGTGTACTGTGAATTTCTGAATGTTGTTGAGTGGAAGAGAAGAGGAAGGCTTTAAACTCTGCCAGATAAAATAAAACTATCGATTATAATAATTATTACTATTATTATTGACCGTCGGCATAGTCTTGTGGTTAGCGTAGCTGACTACAGATCCGTCGGCCCGGGTTGGAATCACGGTACCTTCTCCGATTTTTCTGAGGTAGGGAGGTCTGGTAGGGGTGCACTCAGCCTCGTGATTTAAATTGAGGAACTACTTGATAAAGAAGCAGCGGCTCCGGTCATGGAAACCACCATCAATGGCCATGGGAGTCGGCATGCTGACCACATGCCCCCCAATCCTGCCATCTGCCTATGGTAGATGATGCAGCGGCCGGGTGGTAGGCCTTTTCCCTTCAAGGGATGTTTGTGCCAAGGAGTTAAGTTACTATTATTATTACTATTGTTATTATTGCAGTAAACTTAAGATAAAGGTTACTGATTTTTTAATTACCAATGAATTTGGTCCATGTTCTTTTTGAATCGCTTTTAGAATTCATGCCTGCCTCCTTATTCGGAGAACTAACTTCAAACCCAGGTACAGTTTTATTCTTTGGCATAAAACCTATAGTATGCCATCTTTTGATGTTATATTGCTCACGTGAGATCCAAGATCTATACTATGTGTTTACTTTTACCAAAGGTACAACTAATTTCTATGAAAGTAAGGCACGTAAAAGCGCAAAGCTGATTATTTCGTAAAATTTATGGTATGTTTATATTACTTTTGCATTATCCTGGGTCTTTGCATTATCCTGGGTCTCTGCTAACACTTCGTGATTCTTACCTCTATAATCCAGATAGAAACAAATGCAAATGAGGAGCTAAAAAGTTACACTAAGTAGGTACTATTATTATTCCATGTTATTAAACTGTGTGATGAGGACGCTGCAATAACTCTTATATTGATCGTTTTATGAGCAGTTGACTCAGACTACAAGGTGTCTTGATTAGCTTCTGTACATGGGAGTGGCGACTCAATACCTGTTACATCCAATTTATGCGATTTTAAGTACTGCAAACTCTTTCAGCGAGTAACGACATACTTTCCAGAATGCAGGTTGGTCATACTTGATAAATGTTTTATAAAATCGTATTCCAGTTGTAGTAAAACGTGATATTTTATAGCCAAATAGGCAT
The DNA here is from genome assembly GCA_964059195.1 of Ectobius pallidus. Classification (NCBI taxonomy): domain Eukaryota; kingdom Metazoa; phylum Arthropoda; class Insecta; order Blattodea; family Ectobiidae; genus Ectobius; species Ectobius pallidus. Next base: position 136,136,709 of record CAXKWD010000004.1, read on the forward strand.
AGTGATAGACTTCAGTTAAATAACCCTGTTTACCATTTATCAAGTTTTTGTTGTTGTTTTTTTAACATGAAAAATGTAAACACCTATTCATTTCTAAAAACAAATTGGCCAACCCGTATTAAAGGAAACACAAACACACATTCATTATGCATTCAACTTCAAGCTCTCCCAATTTACAGCGTTTGGATAAGGCACATTAAATAAGTTAATGTCTTACCTAAATCTATAGCTGAAAGCATTAAATTTTTTTTTAGATACCTCAGATTAATAAATAATTTTGTTTCTTAATTTATTTTATCTACATAGATAGGTCTATTTAGAACAAAATACTGAAAAATGATATTAGTTTTGTTGAATACGGATCGGCAGATCAGGATTTGATCCCCGGTGCATCCTCAGATTTTTCTAAATTAGGGAGATCTGGAATGTGTTTGTATTGAGTTTTAGATTTTCATTTTTATGATTAAATCAATAAGCTACCTTTGTAAAAGTATTATGAACACCACTAAATGTTCATTATAGCTAAAGTAGGCTAAGTGTAACCCTCAATATTTTGTCTGCGTTTATCGAGCCAATAGATTCGTAAGACAATTCCTTCTTTGATACAGATCACAATATTTGAATTACGCTTTATTTTCCTTTGGTGGTAAAACGTATTTCTTTTCCGAAGTAGGCCTATGCCATTTGTGGAGTCTTTCGCCAAATCATAAAGTGAAATGCAAATGAAGAAGATTACAAATTAGTGAAAGTATAGGCCTATTTAGACAAGAGGCGGCGATAACAATAAATCAGATGTCGAAGCGTTTCTAGCACCCTGTATCATTCGAAAAGAACAAAGGAACGTCAATATGAATTTCAAAGCTAATTTTCAAGACGTAAAGGAGTCAGGGGAAATATCCAAGTGTAGACTAGCCTTTCTTTTGCCATCTTTCATCCAAAAAGTATAAGACACTGACAAGACTAGGGAACTCATACGCATAGGTCGTGTAAATGGCAGAGACAAAGGGGGAAGTGGAGATGGTTTATTAGATTTGAATATATTCCCAGTTGTGCATCAATCCACGTGACACCGGGGAGGGGTGTCTGCAGCAATCAATTATCCACGGCACTCACTTATCAACAGACAACAGTTTTCTTTACAAAGCCAGCGTTTTAATAAACATGCTCAGCTAAAAGTAAGTAACTGAAACTTCCTGCAGTTTTAAGCACGCACACCGCCAGTCTTCTGACGTCACATACGGCCTACCTATTTTTAAACATTTAAACTCTATTTTTACACTCAAATCCAACAACACATAGTCCACTCTTAGAAGTGTATACGTAGCTTCTTATTCATTTTTATAACAGCAACAAAACTTCTTAATTCTCAATTACGTCTATTGTAGGCTTCTTAAATGAGAATTGATATAACAGGATGTCCAATTGAGGTCCGCGGGCCCTGAGCACCGTGACGAATTAAATAATTTAAAATAGCCAATATATTATCCAGAACTTCGTAAATCATACATCCCGCTTTCGAACACACTGCCCTATTGTGCCGAGAACAATTTTCGGGACACCTAAATGCCCAAGGTTTTTTTTTTTTAATAAATTGTTACTTCTGCTGAAAGAAAAAATATATTAATATATTTTGCAGTGCTTTTTTACTCCGATGCATAATAACACTATGTGAAACAAGAGTGTAAAATGTCTACCAAAGATATTCGATTGCATGCTTAAGGAATCTTGCGAGAATTATTTATTGCCATGGATTCAGTTGATTTCTGATAGAAATTAACACCGATCATTTCATGGTATTATTGCCTGACGCTGACTTGTGCCTAGTTTATTCATATTTGCTTGGGTGAGGTTTGTTTTCAAATTACAGTGAAGACCACTAAAAGGAAATGTGTTTGCAGTGATGCCCTGAAGAAGATTTTCGTTTTAGAAGAGAAACTCAGAAGCTCCTAAATCAAATTCATGGTTCTGAGAAGTACAAAAAAAAAGAGTAATGACCTTCTACATTTGGTCTCAAGTGCTTTATTATTTTCCAAATTGTAATAATTTGGATGTTTTATTCGTAAAGAACAACATGCTGAAATAAAGAACAACGTTAAAAAGCTCGAATATTTTATTGGTCATCCTATCCTGATCTATAGAATAAGAATATTTAGTTGAGTTTTTACTGTTATTTATTTAAAATCAGTTACTGAATTTTTGATCCAGTATAAAGTTGCCCATTTGTCACATATTAATAATGGTAAATGAAAAAGAATACACTTCCTTTTATTTATTTAGAGTATAAGAGATTTAAATTTTTAGAAAGACCTTATCCAGGAAACATGTTTTGATTCGGCACCATTAAATATTAATAAAAATTATAAGATCTAACTGTGAGTAAATTAAATTAAACTAATTTTAATTATTGTTTTTACTATTCAGGAATTTTGACTAGAATTGCACTACAATTGTTTATTTAAAAGAATGAACAACATTCTCGGAACTATCACAGATAGGGTATTATTCCTGAAATGTTGAGGTACTGAGAAATATTGAGTTACACAGCAATGATATCATAGAGTTGAAGAATGTAATATGTGTTGCAGGCAATCCGGTGCACAGTGCCGAGTTGTTCCTGTGAGTGCTTCACCCCAGGCAAGATGAACATCCGCTACTGCGACACTTGCAGCCACAGCTGGGTGCCTCATGGTGAGTATCAATGCTCCACACAATGCATGCCAAGTCACACAAGTAGAATCACCTGTACTTCCTTGTTTATGCAGAGCGTGAAGAAAGTCGAACAAGGATATTAGGCTTAAGCCAAATGCAAAACTATTCCAGTGTATAACGAGTGTTTTGCCAAGGGGAGGTCTCGTATTCCGGAATCGTGAGTTCAAAACCCACACCACAATCAAAAGTATGGATTTAGGGATTCGGAACGACCTACCTCTTATCGAGTGCCTTTAAAATATTAGTATATACATGTCATTAAGAAAAAAAAAAACCATGCCTCCCGGTTAAAATTGTCTCAATCAATTATCCTGTTGCAATAATTTAATTTTAATATTTGTTATTAATTATTTATTACATAGTCTATCATTCAGTAAATTGTCAAAAATGCAACTCGTAACTCTCCTGGATATGTTTTCGTGAATTTATCAGCAATTTTCAAGATAGGCCTACTCGTGACGTTACCTATGATAATACAAAATAATATAGAAATTTGGGATACCAAAACGCTATCGCTATTCGAGTTTTCTTTTAACTATATGAGTGTTCATTTTAGATGTGAACTGGAAACATATTGACTTAGATCTTATCTCAGGTGAGTTTAAATATGTTTTGTGATGTCCTGAAACCCACGCATGCCAGTAGTTATGATTTGTTTGCCAACTGTTTTTAAATACTAAAGTATCAGAACACCATAAGTTTGTACAGAGTGCTGGTTGGTTAATAGCTACTTCCTGATTAACGTTTCAATGTAGTATGTGGTTTAGACTCAGGAACCTTAATAGTTGAAAGAGAGTTGTTATTGGCCTTCTGCAGTTTTTAAACAAATTTCAAGTAAGATTGCTGCAGGAAGATATTTTTCTCCGCTGATGATCCAAATTTTCGAAAATAAAATCGGGTTTACCCCAATTAAAAAAGGTAGCCTAGTAAATTTATGAATAATAATAGATGTAGAAACGTGATTGTAATTTAGCTTAATTAAAAAACGAGTTACAGTAATTACAGAAATTATTATATTTCACTTATTCCAAAGCAAAAAATTTAGGTTTATCAATTTTTACATAATTTAACTTAAGTACTTTTCTATAGATACAAACCCAGTTGTAAACACCATTTCTAGATGGCTATTCGTTATTTTTTTAAGCAGAGTAAATTGTCTAAATTCCTCATCAAGTTATATATATTATATATATATATATATATACATATATATTGGTGTACTGCAGGGGGACCCGCTAAGCCCTCTGCTGTTTATCTTAGCTACGGCATACATCGTGAAGGCAATAAGACCCGACAATGTAAACCTGCTAATGCATGCAGACGACATGGCTTTGATCTCAACCTCAGAGAGTGACTTACAGAAAGCCTTCAACCAAATAGTAGACTGGGCAAAAGAGAATGAGCTAGCACTGAATGAAGAGAAAACAGTCCCCATGACCTATAGAAGAGGGGGAAGATTCGGCACCTTCTATATTGGTGGTGAAACACCGCTAAAATCAGTCACCAGCTTTACATACCTAGGAGTCACTCTCCAGACACAGGGAAATGTATTAACACGTCATATAAATGACACAATAAACGCCGCGACAAGTGCCATAAGCGACATAAAGTCAATAAGCAAACTCTCTCTGAAAACAGCCCTACAACTGTTTGAACTCAAAGTTGGCCCCGTTGCAACGTATGGGCTGGAAAACATATGGGCACATTTAAAGAAAAAAAGCCTCGAAAAAATAGAGAAGCTAAAGGCTACATACTTTAAAAGGGTGCTCTGTCTCTCCAAATACACACCCTCGCAGCTGGTAGCCTATGTGAACTCGCCAGAGAGCCCTTCTACATAGAAGAGCTGAGATTAAAGTTCCTACTGCCATTGACACCAGCCTATCAGGACCTACTGCATGAACTGCACGAGAAGAAACGCTAAATATGACAGGAATTCTATGTTACCGACGCCGTGACAAGCCGTAAGTGGACTCAGGGAGGATACGAACTACGCCATGCAGTGACAAGACTCTCTGTCCATGGATTCCACCACAAGCTATGCAGAACCCAGAGATTCCACGAGCCCGGCCCAGACTGTGTGTGTAAGATGTGGTGACCAGTGTGAGAGATGCCATGTGCTAAACCACGGCGCACTTGCTAAACTGTAGGATAAGATCAAAGACGCTGGTGAAATTCTGTAGTGGCTAAGAACAATAATTCTCGTTGCATATAAGTGAATATGCCAAACACAACTTGGAAACCCCTGTATTCCACATACTATATGGCCAGTTTGGCTGCAGTAAATATATTATTAATAAGATCACGGAATAAATAGTTTAAGTCTACCTATGTTGTTACCTTGCATATCTCTAAGCTAGGTGTCAATATAGTCTTTATATTCGAAATTGCTAATAACTTTGCTCACCGATGTTAGTATTGTCGAGATATGCCTAACGTAGTAGTCATCGAAATATTAGAGTCATGGCAATGATTTCGAAGTACAGAAACTGTCTTGAGAAAAGCCTAATTCATTTCTCCGAACGTAGATCATAGACAGCTGTTATTATGGTATAAGTTACAATGTTGAGCGTCACATTCCGTAAACAATTTGTATTTTAACTGATAGGCCAAGTGTAAATACACATGTTGAATATTGTACACAGCTATTGTAATTCATACCTGGATTTTTTTTCATTTGGCCCCATTTTCTGAAACATTTTCATTGTTCAGTTTTCAGTTTTCTCTTTTTTCAACATATACCCATGCCCGAACTGGTCTCGAACCCATAGCTACGAAGATTTTTCATGACTTAGCTACCGTAGTTAGCCTATATGAAACCGGCAAAAATACCCAAACTTGTTTAAAGCGGCAGGAGTCACGAACCTAGAATAGGCTATCTCTATAGCCAAAAACGTTTAATTCTGGTATGGGCTCCATGGAAGTTAGAGGTTCTCGCCAGGATTTAAACGTGGAAACCCTCGCACTGTAGATCTGGAATTGTAACATTGAGCTAACCGAGGACCTTAGGTTCAATCCTCACGTGGCCGTCTGGAAGCAGGTACGACAGATTGAATCGACAGTAATAAAACTTAGAATGGGTAATAACATAGCGCTTAATTTGGTACCATGGGGAGTAGTTGCAACATCGTTACGGAGGCGGTGCCTTGTAAAGCTGAACACGCAGAGCCATTTCTTGATGAGAACATAATGAAAATTTATTACTTTATATTTCCTTAGTACAAAAACAACTAACGTTGTCGTGGGTCCACTCTAGTGTGCAGTACTCATATAATTATATGAAGTAATGTGAGAGCTGCATTGCAAAGTAGGTGTTTAAAGTTTGCAACAACTTCTCTCTCTACATAAGCAAAACATAGAATAATGTTTCCTTTCATTTATGACGCAAACTACATTAAGTACATGCGTTGCTCTCAAAGAAAAGTTTAACTTACTTGGGGGGGGGGGTCATGCATATACTTAGTTCTACTTATGATTGGAATAGTTTATATTTAACCGTTTTATTTAATTTTTTGAAAAGCCAAAGAAACAGAAATCTGATATGCCTAACTTCTGTCATCTTACTAAAGCTTTGATTCTTTATAACACTAATTAGTCCTCTCATCCTCAAAATTATCTTTTTTTTTTACATTTATTTATTTATTTTACCTTCGTAAAACATAAAACATACATTCATAACTGAAATTGTAATTGAAACGTTTACTTTTATAAGGGTCTAAGTGCCAAAATCTTGATTGTGTAGAAAACAATATATAGATCCACAGAAGACGTGCCGGAGATTGTCCCAGCGCTATATCTTATTTATTGCTACTAACGTGACTTTCTCTGGACCTTGGGCTCTTTTGAAATGCATTGGTCTGGGCGCATAGATCCATTTAAAATTATCAGCTGAAAAAATCATGGTTTTGGCACTTAGACCCTTATAAAAGTAAACGCTTCAATTATTATAATTATTTTGTTTTGTTACATTTTGAATATTACGTCGTAATTTACTACAGTCGCCTATATACATGCAAATATATAAATATATATCAATATACACTCATTATCAGAGATTTAAAAAAAGAACACTTTTGAACTTTTCTATTCCGGTAAACCGTACACAAACAGGTATAACATAAACACGTATACGAAATGTGTGCTTTTATTGAATAAAGATTTCCTTCCAAAGATATTTTGCTTTTTTTGCGTCGAATCTGGCGATTGTTTTCAGGTGTACAATATAAAGTAACATCTTAAGTCGAACTCTGGCTATCTCAATTGGTAGAGCATGGGCAAGAAAAGCCGAAGATCAAGTATTCGAATCCCGGTGTCAGGAATTTTTCTCCTAGAATATTCTCATGTAGCCTGGGCCTAGTATTCAACAGAAAAATATACCGGTAGCCTATGTTGTGGTTTCATGAATTATCTACAATATATATTACCTAAGCCAAACTTGTAAAACAAATTAAAACACACCATTTCTGTGCCTCTGAGTGAAGGTCTATATAATATACAGAACCCCCAACGTAGTCCAGCATTGGCGTGGTTCAGTAGGTCTACATATCTGGAGCCCCGGAGTTAAGATCCGTACCTGCTGGGATTTATTCCAGGTAGGGAGATCTGGTACAGAGTATATTATGAAGCATTTCGGAAACCAGCGTAGTTACTTTAACTTCTCCGAAGTGAAGACTTCCAAAGTTATATAGCTTATATAGCCTATATTTATGTGAGTGTGTGTGAGAGGGGTCTACTAGCAAACCCGGCAATCTTCATTCTGAAAAAAAAATATAGAGAACTAACTTCTAATGAAAGTTTAATGCATTTCCTATTTCATATTTAGTGTATGTGATACAAATCCGTCTTCCCACATAAGGGAGGAACTCAGATTTACAACACATACACTAAATATGTAGGCCTACTTTCATTAGAAGTTAGCATCTCTATCCTTATCAAAATGGAGATTGCCGAGTTTGCTAATAGACCCCTCATATATATATATATATATATATATATATATATATATATATATATATATATATATACCCGTGGCGTACCCGTGCGAGAACTCACCATAGAAGAAGAATCAAGAAGTGAATTACGCTTGTGTTTTAAGAGCATTTAAAATTTTATTAATTTTAATTTTAAATTATGCCAGTATTCTTCTAAAACATGATTCAGCAAGAAAATTGCTCTGATGACGGTTCCATGTAACCAAAAGGCAGTTGAGAATAGGAGTTTTTACAGAGGCCAAGTATTTTACTGAAATGTAGTTACCATTCCGAGAAGACGTAAAAATTAGCCAATTGTGGGTGAACTTAATAAACTACTCTTTTCAAGAAAAAACTGTAAAGTAGTAAATTCTAGCATGATAGGGAAAAAGCGAATAAGTCAGAAAACCAAAGTTTCAAGAGAGACAAAAAAACAACTTATTTCTACAGCATTTTTACAATATTTAGTTCAGCCCACCCAGATAGTTTTACATACTATCTTACACTAAGTAAAAATATCTGGGTGGGCTGAACTAAATATTGTCACAATGCTGTGGAAATAAATTGTTTTTGTCTCTGTTGAAAATTTAGTTTTCTGACTTATTCGCTTTTTCCCTATCATGCTATAATTACTATAATTACTTTCCTACAGTAAATTGCATTGCTTCTTTAATTGTAGTAAAGGATTTTGGAGAGTGTTTTAACCTATGAATTCGCTATTTGAAATTTATTTGTCTTTATCTACAAAGCATATTGGCATAATAGGAGTAAAACTCGAACGGTTGCTATATTGGGGTATTGAGGTTTCAGTGTGAGGGAAGCCGATCATGTAAATTTATTCATGGACGGGCGAAGAAGAAGACTTAAAAAAGGGTGTTCTAAACATATCAATAACTCAGCTGGGTTTGGCAGTTCATTACTGGTGTTCCACGTTTTACTGCCTATAGTCCATTCTGGAGGAAAATGACGTATAACTTGCTCACGTGTGACTCAAGAAATACTTTATTTGCAACCCTTCGGTGTTTTTCTTCTTCACAGCCTACATTAACCTGTACTGTTCATTCTAATACCCAAGGAATCAATCTGATGTTAGAGTTTTAACGTTATATGCTGATGTATATTATTTAACTTTATATTAATCAATAAATTTCATTTCTGATAGTGGTAAATTTATCAGATATTCTTAATATGAATTTCAAACCACTACACTGAATAGGCTATAGGCTAATTGAATAGGGTCGGTAGGTTCCACCTTAAAGCACTAGTAACAGTTGTAAGTTATATGATAGACTGCTGATTGTGAAGAAAAATTTTTACAAATTTCACTGTAGCCTATATTAAATTGTATATTTATATAGTACATGAATAATATGAGGAATTTTACTAGTATAAGCCTATTTGCATTCCTCCAGTCACTAAGTACTCCCAAACTCTTTAAATTAAAATATAAAAATTTAAGAATAACCTACTTGAGTTTTAACAAACTGCACAAATCTTATATAATATTTATAGCTATATTGCTGGTATTAGTAACATTTAAGTGAATCTAAAGGTAAATATTGTCCTTAACCTTACACACTTAGATTTTAACGAATTAAAGTTATAAGATGCACTAGTAAATTTGTTCATACTATGCATGTACTATAGAAATGTACCTGTATAATATAAAATACACTGAAATTTGGAATCTTCTGCGACTTGTAATCAAGTGGTTTCTATTTCAAATCTCTGAGCGATGAACTTAACACGATGTTTCATACTTTCTTTTTGGACACTTAACCCTGCAGTGCTCGCGCTCTATTTTAGGACATAGAAGCTCGCGCGGCGTCTGACAGACGCCGTTCGTGTTTTACGTTGTTTGTATTGTTTTATGTTGTTTTGAGTGTTTATTTTGTTTATTGAGGGTTTTCATAGCTTACTTAATATTATTGAACATGTTTTGCATACATTGCTTACTTAAAAATATGTTTATTAAGTCAATTTATTGAAAATGAGCATTTAACTAATCATATTGGACACAAAGCAATATTAGCACATTATGACTTTAATTAATTAACAATAAAACAATGTTGTTAAGGATGTAACCATTTTTAAATAATTTTAAATTATTATTGTCCTAAGACTGTGTAGGTATAACAACTTTTACTACTAGTTACTGATCTCTTCTTATTCCATTTAGAAACTTTGTCCCGCCCTACGAAATATTTAGGCCTATCACATTCGCTATAATCATTATCATCATATGCTTCTTGTTCAGTGTCCGTAGACTCACTTCTAGACTCACTTCTAGAATCCGCAATGTCTTCTTTAGGATCACTATCGCAATCAAGTTCTTTCTTCTTCTTCTAGCAACTTTTCACTATCTTCCAATCATTTGGATCAGAAAGATTATGATATTTTTTCTCCTTTCCACTCATTGCCAAGCCTAAAGATAAATAATTTCCATCAGAAAAGATTGGTATTGTAGGTTTATGATCACTAGTTTCTGCAAGAAATTTGTTTTAAACCAGTAACTTACCTTGTAACAGTAAAGCTCGCGCGGTGTCTCACAGACGCCATTTACATTTTCGGAACAATAACGTCACTCCACTCTTGATAGGCGAAAACTGGAGGGTTGCCGCTTGGATATGTTATTTAAGAGTAGTTGACCGAAAGGTAGATGGCAGGTCAGCACAATGGCCTAATAGGTATTCGAGATATGGCGAAATGAATCTTGTCTGGCGTCTGTCAGACGCCGCGCGAGCACTGCAGGGTTAAGGAAGTTTCATGTAGGAAATCTCATACTACAGTAGACTAAGTATAAGCTACTGTACAGTACTGTAGAACTGTTTTATATTTATATTTATTTATACTGTCTTTAGGCACAAATGTAGGAACAGTTCACAAAGAAAAGTACAAACAAGAAAGATTACATATTTATAATCACGTTTAGTCTGAAAATTCGTCAAGAGTATAGAAGGAATTTCTAACTAATCATTTGTAGAAAGTGTTTAAAAACCTGTGTTTGTTGTAGTTATACATTTCAAAAGGTAACGTGTTATAACATATGGGGCTTAAATATAAATATGAAATACTGTTTTATTTAATCTAAATTTTGGAATGTTAGGGCAGTATATCATTATAGTGTTGTATCCATGTACATCTATTTTAACATTATAATCAATGATTGTATGGACATGGACTAAGAGATCTATTAAATTAAGATTTACAATTATTAAAATTTAATTCATACAAGCCTCTTTCCAACACTAAATTTAAATTTAATATCTTGTATTAGTCGATTGAGTATATTTTTTTACCAATGTCATGCAAGAGAGAGAGATAGACTAATAAAGATTCAGATTCAAATAATTTTAAACTCATGAAGTCCATGTCAGTACGAAGTCTATGTACGCTATGACATAAGATCATTACGCCACTCTTACACGAGTAAATAGAACAATCATAAATGCCAAGGGAGGGAAATGAATTAGTCACAGTAATTACGTCATCACTAATTAGAGGGAATTCGACTGTGTTCCATTTTAAATGAGAAAGAAACCTTTATTTCTGGGAGAGAATCCATGCGCTTCAAACAATATTTCTTGCTTTGTTCAGAAACATACAAGTAGCCTAATTCATTTGACTGTATCTGCTAATGAAACAATTTTCATTAGCATGAAATGTTTAGCCTATGATGTCTTGTGACTGACACAAATACTCACCACTAGCCAATGGCTAGTCCCTGTCGTGGTCCTGCAGGATACTAGCATAGAGTCCATTAAAGCATTAACGACCTCTCATAACCTCCCATATATGGATGTAGAGAAGAAATAAAAATAGAGCTTGTTAATGGAGGATATAACCCTAACCGATTAGTAAACGCCAGAGCCGAACAAAAAACGGGCATTACTCAAGACTGGCAACTGTAAGTTCGGGCACTGAATTAATAATGAAAATGCCACATCATATACGTCGATGTTTCCAACTACCAAAAATGCCAAATAGACGAAACAGTATTTCATTATGTTGGCTGTAAACATAATTTTCAGCAAAAATGTGAGCTTAATAGCGAACAGAATATATAAATATTAATAATTTGAATATTTGAAATGCAAAAGTGTATCAAATCCTATTACTTGCACTCTACTGTAATCCATCAGTTACCTCACATCAGTTCGCCATTTCGCCATATCTGCATCGAAAGGGTGAGGGGTAGAGAGAAAGAGGAGGAGCCTACAATAGTGAGAGACCACATGCGGATTAGAGCTGTTTTCATGTCTTCTTCGCGTTTGCTTTCAGTGCATCAGAAATATTTTGAAATATCGGTCCCTTTTTATTACAAAGAACCACAATTTTATGGTTTAAGATAAAATAATTATTGCAACTGTCTCTTTACTTTGTGTTTTCTCATTATGTTTCGTGACATAATTTGAAAAATTCTAAAACATAACTTTTATATGTAAAGTAAGTCATGATGCATTCATGATTTTACGAATGAATTATTTATATAATGTATTTCTCTCTCTCTTATTTTAACTTTTATGAGTAACCTCTATTACAATGTTCTGTTGTCCCTTTTACATCTCAAATAGTTTTCATTATACTCTCAAATAGTTACACGCAACCCCAAAAGCTTAGCCAATGCCTTATATATATATTTTTTATATATTTACAGTTTAGTAACCCCATAAAATTATTCTACGCCTTCTATTTACTTATATGCTTTTGAATTCACAGTTAGAAAACAAAATGTGTGATTCTGTTATAGATCATCCTGAGTTAAGAAACCATCATTGCGCTTTATGAAAGCAATGTTACAGTGTATTGCGATACTCGTTTGATATGTAGGCCTATGCTTTGTGCGAATAGAATCGAGGAATTAAAAAACGAGACGAAGTCGAGGTTTTTTCCATTTCCGAGGTTCCCTTATACATCACACACTCGTATCGCTTACAGTTTTCTACAATAGTGAAAAATAACAGAAACAATGTCAAAAATGATCATCAGTTGTTCTCTAGTTGGCTGGATTACTCTCTAAATAGTGCACAAATATTGCCAAATCATATTGTATCTTGCACTAAAATATATATATTTTTTCACAACTTATTAATCTTTTAACCCTTATAGGTCCTTAATCCACTTGCGTTTTCTTAGGCCTATTGCTCTAATGATCTAGCTACATTTAAATGACCATATACACCAAAGTAATTACAGTAATTTAATTTTACTTTTTCCTGCAAACTTGTTTCACAAAATATTTAATGAGTTTTCACACTATTTCTTTGAAGTTTTCTCTAAAAATTTTGATCAGGCAGGTAAGGAGAAATAATCATTAGGCCTATTCTTGTTATATTTAAACATAAAATTAATACATATAAATTAATATATAAAATAAATAGAATTTCATAATTTATATTACTTGACTTTTTAAGGAAATTTGTAGGAGTACAAAGATAAAATGCATAGCTTTAAAGAACAATAATTTAAAAATGATTTTGAGTAATTTTTAAATCTTATTATGGGGAATTCCCGCGAGGTTGTAAATTTCATGTCTGAAAATTAATACCCCGCAAAGTTACAGTTGTAATGACATGGAGCTGTTACAACGTTAAAGATGACCTGGTTGAAGTTTGTGAAATTTAGAAATTTCATTGGTATAGACTAAACTAAACTTAGATGAAAATTAACAGTAAAGCCTTACGGTAAACTACAATATTTTCCAAAGTAAAATATTAACTGTTCATATTTGTGTAAAATATTAACTGAATAATTCCTGCCAGTAAAATTGTTTAGCTTACAAATTATTTTAGGCCTAAATCTGTTTTCATCTCGGACAGTTGTAGCGTCCGTATTAAGTAATTTTTTATTTGTTTCTTGAACACGTACACATTTATTTAATAGAAACTGTAACAGTTATCGCAATCATTACTATTTACCACAGTAGTAGTTATTGACCGCCGGCGTGGTCTTGTGGTTAGCGTCGCTGACTACAGATCCGTCGGCCCGGGTTCGATCCCCGGTACCTCCTCGGATTTTTCTGAGGTAAGGAGGCCTGGTAGGGCTGCACTCAGCCTCGTGATTCAAATTAAGGAACTACTTGATAGAGAAGTAGCGGCTCCGGTCATGGAAACCACCATTAACGGCCGTGGGCGTGGGTGTCGGTTATCTGACCACCAGCCCCCCAATCCTGCCGTCTGCCTATGGTAGGTGACGTCGGGTGGTAAGCCTTTTCCCTCCTACCGCCACGGAGTTAGTTAGTATAATTATTAGTCATGTATCGTGTTACCGGTCCATGTTATCGTAATTTCTCTACAGTTTGTAGTACTCTGTAAGTTCAAACGGTGCAGCACTTTTACGCAAAAGTACGTTGCATTTACGCAAGTGGGCATGGTTACAGTACCGCAAAAGTTAACATATCATTAGCTCAAATGAGCATTAAGGCTTGCCTTACACCAGAAGTGTGGCGTTCACTGCATTCTCCAAAGGATTCGTCATAGCACTCATTTTCTTCAGAGCTGTTGTAGCTGGTAACGATGTCCCAAAGTTTTGGCGTACTGTAGTAACGATATTGTACCAGCTGAATAACTTTTCCAGAGATCTATGCGTGTTTCTGTATCATACGTTTCCAAACTTTTCTCTTCTGCAAAGAAGTGATAGAGATGTATATTTCGCTCTGGAATTTTGTAAGTCAGCACATGAACAGATGTATGTGATTCATGAAATTGTTTTTTAAAATGTCTATGGAAAGACTTTTGTCGTTCGGGGATCGCTTGATGAACAACTAGCTCATAACACCGGTGGAAATTTATCTACTGTTCAGCAGTAGGCCTACTGCCACACTAGCGCCATATAGGCCGTGTTCGTAATACTGTTCATCAGTGCTGCCACGACAGTAGGCCTACCATATGGGTGTGTTAGTAAAATCAGAAATTGAAAGTTAGAGCTTAGAGCCATGTAATTAAAAAATATTGCGGCAAAGTAGATTGCCTGTAGTCGCTGTGTGATTAATTTGTCACATTTATTTGCGGTACTGTAACCTGAATTTTTGCGGTACTATAACCTGAATTTTTGCGGTAATGTAACAATATCCCACGGGCAGTTTTGAGCAAATGGCATGCACCCAGTTAAAAATAACATTTAAATATATTCAGGATTTCCGAAACCTAAGATTTTCCCAGAGATATTCTTGAAGGAACGCTGCTACCTTTTTCCATCCTACATAGGAAGAAAGTAACTTATTATCGCTACAATGCTGGAAGTATACTACAAATAAATGATGTTATAATGTTACAATATGTAATCATTATGTGTAATTATTGTTATTTTAGTATAATTATTCATAATATTATTGTTATTTATAAGTTATAAAAGTACCGGTAGCTTATGTAAGTTTGTGAGGAACTAATGTTTGCTGCCAACAGAAGACAATTTTCTAGGCTGTAGCCTATTCAACCTGCTCTATATTTCACAACCATGACTGAAATGCTTTGTGTTATTGTTCCCGTGCTACTTCATTGAGGTTCAAAGAGTGAGTTACTCCACCTGGCGCTCATAGCAAGACGAACAAGTTCATTTGGAAGCATTACATGGCATTTGTCCTCAAGTGTAGGATGAAATACAACTTACTGGTTCTCTCATTCTCTTCACTACTTCTTTTTGCGGCAATATGGTTTCGCAGCATTCTGAGAGATACTGTCGTATGTCACGTTTTCTCTGTAATAGCCAATATTTTGTTCGGACCGGCATAAACAAAGTGTAAATAATTTATTGCTTATCAAGAGGTTTACGACTCCGATTTAAAGCTTGAATTAATTTCTTCTTTACTCATTTATAATAATACCTTTTTAATGAATTTGGGTCAGGATTTTTTGTGTGGGCCTATTATTTTAATGGATTGGTTGTCTTAAAACCGCCATACTCTGTTCCTTGGGTCTTTCTTGTATAGGCCTACCTGTGCCAACTTTGAAGTAGAAACTATGTGTTATATCAAAGAACCATGCACACCCAGACCACATCCAGCCTATTTTTACTGTAAGGCCAGATATCAAGGATAAGTCCTAAATGATGGAAATTAATAGCTATAGTTAACTCCGTAACGGTATTTGAACTTTTACAGAGACGTGTGTGGGGGAGGGGTTTATCATATAGCAGTACAGCATAACTCAAGAGTTGTCCAAAAAATTCCAAAAGCTACTTGTACTGTTTTTCTATTACATACCTACTCTTAACACAGGGCTCTCTTTTTGGACTTCGATCTCATTTGTTCGTTACACATTAATGTCATCGAACAAATTTCAGTAAGGATTGGATACGAAGTCTTGGACATATATTTTTATTAGACGGAAATAAACGATCAATCGTTCATTGCAACAACTTTATAGATTCGTATAAGCTGTGGGATGCTGTTCAGAATAAATAAACAAGTAGCATACAGAAATTATATGCTATATTGTATTAAAACAGATATGGTTTCCATTATAATCCTAAAAGTGGAAAATTAACTAAAAGCCAGATAGAAAATACTTCAAATATAGGTTTGGCCTTGAAAAACGTGTTGACCTCATAGGATGTAGGCTAAGAAGATTCCGAAACTTAAAAAGTCTTCAAAATATATAGTTTTCATTATGTTAATTTTCTTATGTAAAGTAATGAGAAATCTTTATAACTTAGATGAAAATTTAAGATGGTATAAGCATTTATAGAATATAATAGATTACAATTTCAAGACAATTCATAACTTTTTAGTGATGCTAATTGCCACCCAGTGCATTGGAATTAACGTAAATTACTCTTACTTTATTCAGAATAGATCCTCTGTGTGGTTTAACGAGCTGAGGAAGTATGTTTAAATAATCTATACGTCAGAAACTATAAAGTTTTGCCTTTAAACACCTAATAGAACATCAAGAGAATAGAATCCAATGTAATCAGAAATATTTATTTATTTATACATAATAAATTATAATTATTGCTCCAGACGTACAAATTCACTGGGCCTATGACTTTCTTAGTTAAACCGATAAGTCTCGGAATACAATTTCTAGGTTTAGATTTCCTGCTAATTTTGGTCCATTGTCAGTAAACGATATCCCCACCTTGACACTGCAAATTAATTAATTGAATAACAATTTTAAGTTTCTATTTATAAACATGTTTCATATTTCGTTTTTATTTAGCATAAAATAACCAATATTTTTTTAAAAATACCATGTTAAATAATTAAACAATTTCTTTCATTTCATTTTTGCAAATTATTCATCTTTGCTGAACTTTCTTGAGAGTTTGTTTGTAAATAAAATTAGTAATCTTCCAATTATTAATTAAATTCCCTTGTATTTTTAATTCTATTGAAAATTTTGTTGTAATAATAACGCTATTACTATTATTTATTACTAACTTATTGCTATCAATATTACCTTATGTATTAATAAGACCTCAGTTATGGGCCATATATATATATAAATTAGCAACAATCAAAATCAAACCTGGTCTAACATGTCAATCTTTTTGAACACTAGCCTATTACAAATTAGCCTATTATATAAAAAAATAACACGATTATGTTAGGAACATTAAATGCAATGTAAAATATGATAAGTCATTCCGAAAAACTAGTTGTAAATAAATTCGGCATTCGCCTATGTCAAAACCTTCTAAAAGTAGTTAATTAATTTGCGGTAAATTTACTAATGTCTCTTGTTTTAAAATGCGAAATAATGCCACTTCAGAATGTCACAACAGGATATATGCTATGTTTCACAAAATTAAATATTTTCTATGTTAAATGTGTGAATTCCCCGGTACCAGTAGCGTGTGTTACATGTTTTGAGTGTTTGCAAATTATTGATGAAATGACATTAATTTAATCATCATATTAGTTCAATTTTGTCAGATAAAATGTTGTACACAGGATTGTGTACGGATGGTGGATTCCTCCCTTGAATCCAAACAAAGCACAGAACGAAAAGTTTACACAACCAAATAATGGGGATGTTACAAGAGGGGTCACGCATGTGCCCAGCTGTCACCGAATCAACCCCCCACCCCAGGCTATAATTGTCCGCTGTATTTGTGTGCACTGGAAGGCAGTAATACCATTATCTCAGTACTCTTCATTAAGAGAAAAGCATGTGGCCATGTTGTTTAGTTGTTGTTTTCCATTAGGCTCTTGCCAGAATAATGGAATCGTCATGATTGTTTATACGTAGTCATCCAAACTAATATAAAATAGACTGATCGGGTGCAATGTTGCTCTTAATTCCACAATTATTCTCATTGGACGAACCAAATTGATCAGAGGAATTAATCTAAATGCACTGGCTCTCCAGATGTCTATTTATTTCTGCATTTCAGCGTCTGCATGAACAGTAGCTCAGTGTTATATATTGTGTTAGCACACGCTTTCATATTAAACAATGTCATTATCGTTTATCTGCTGACATCCAATTTGTACCACACTAAACACTAATATTTCACCACAAGCTTTAAATGATGCTAGGCCTATACAGTTTTATAGTGAATGTACTACACTTTTCATTGAATGTTGAATAGCAAATATCTCAATGGTAAATGATGGACGCATTAGGCTTAATTAAACTAACTATATATAGACCAAATTATCCACATTAATGAAACAGTAATGATTCCTGTGCCTGTTTTTCGTCCTATATTATTTACACTTATATGTGCTATACACAATATGTGCTATACACAATCCATTTCAAAAGAAATGATCGCAATTTGTGGGGATTTTCAGATTTCATATCTTCTATGTTTCTTCATATGTGTGTGTGTGTGTATCTTCAGTTTCAACCGGAAGGAATACCTGAAAGTTGGAAAGATTTCACATCCTAACTGTTATAATCCTAATACTTTTTTTTATAATTCATCTGGATAACCTAAATGTAAATAAAAGGGATATAAGCGTCCCGGAAAGAAAATTTTAATTATCGGGTTTAATATTGAATTTTCTAAATTTATATGGCATAATTAGAATTTTTTATATATTTAAAACTGCCTCCCAACGGAGGTAGCCCAGATGGACTCAGTATACCGAAAAAGATAAATATATATATATATATATACATATATTAATACACACTGAAGTAAGCAATTAGAATAGACAAATTAAAGCAAAAAGTAACAAAATGTTAGTTCATATGTAACTTATGTGATTATGGAGAATTTGACAAGATCTTAAGCACTGTGGTCACAGTGTCATCTCTTAATGTTGGAGGGAGTCCGTACTTTTTCCGAAAATATTCAGAAAATTTAGGAGTAGCTCCACGTGCTCCAATTAAGAGGCCAACAACTTCTATCTAGGTTCATAAATCCCCTTCTTTTTTCATTTACTTATCCTGATTGTCTTTGATACTATCTCTATACCATGATACTTGCTATACTATGATACTCTATATGATACTATGATTGTCCTGATACTATCTACAAGGTTTATTATTTGCATTGTGTTGCTGGATTTAAATTTACCTTGACATGCAAACATACTTTTTGAGTTCTTGTAATGATTTAGGAAAACATGTAACAAAATATTGATTTATCCTGCTTTCTTTGATTTTCATGCACCGTTACCTTCGGCATATTTAAAGAGCATTAAATGAGAATTAAAGTGGCAAACAATATTGGCATACTTATTTAATTAAATTAAGTTACTACAACTGTCAAAATTAATAAGGCCAGTATAATTATTCATTATTTTATATTGTCAAGATTAGGGCTTTATTTTTGTATGTTGTGTTCTATTATGCTTTTTTATATTGCATATTTCTGGGCTTGTAACTGTTACAACCAAAGATCAGATACCAACCACAACTGTAAAATTCTGTTAAGGTTTTAATGTACTTAATGTTTCATGGTTCCCCTATTCACATTTTTTAATGTTAATTCTTTGATCTGATTGTACCTCAGAGCCTATTCCGTGGCACAATCTCCCATAACAGTGCATGAGAGTAATCCATGGATGAGATTGATGGAGGCCAAATTATAACTATTTATGCTTCTTTTGTCTTACGTGTGCATAATGGGAATTAAATGAATAATAATTTGTGAGTTTTTCTCCCCAGACGTAACTTGCTCATTAAAAATGCTCTTAAAGATGCATGCGAAATGATTTTCTTCTTTAATATAAACAAGTTCTAGTTTTTGCTTCTTCGGTGTCGCCAATAATTTATTGATAGTAAAATACAAATTTGTGTACGTTGTTTTTTAAACTTTAATCTCACATTCTACTTCGTTTAAAAAAAAACTTGATATTTCATGTTAATTGCTCTTGTGATCACACTTAGCATTTCTGATTAGGTTTGCGAGACATAAAGAGATTTCTTAAGCCTACGTATGAAAACACATTGCTGTTAAGTTATTTTATTTTGTGGCCATAGAATTGTGGACGTTTATGATACACTAACAAATCAACATACTAACGATAAGGATGAAATGAAAATTTAAGAATTTGTTGATGAGAATGGGACTTATTTAGCCATTTTCCTTGTGAAGCATAATGAAAGATGCTACGAGATGAGTTATCCTTGCCTTGGACACCTGCCAAACGTGATATCGTAAATTGCTGCTCAGGCGCCTCAACCTTATACTCTATTAGGGCGTGTCTAGAAAGATCATGGATGCTTCTCTGACAGGGTGGTCACACACTTACTTAGTCACTTAAATAAAAACGTGCGAAACATTTTAATTGAAATATATTCCTAGAAGGATACTTACTTCATTCATGATACAGTAACAATATTATCTGCAGACAAAATTTCAGTTAATGTGATATTTCAATTAGCTTTAGTATAAATAATCTTCGTGACTTGAATAAGATTTGTTTGCGGTATCGTTACTTCTCAGTGAAGATGGACGTCTCTACAACCGTGAGCCATTGGAATACCAATATTACTACAAAATAATCTGTCCTTATAACAACACAAATGTATGATTATGTCTATTGTACTGTATAATTGATTAAGGTACCACATAATTACACCATCAACAAAATAATGTATTACAAATCTAATTAACCAACCAATCTCCTTTGTCGACACATAAAACATCAGTGATTGAGTCCCACAGATGTGATAGGAGGTCTAATCGGTTCCAGATGCATGATGCTTTGAAACCTTTCATTTCGGGCTTATCATTTACTATTAACAATTTATGGAATAAGTCCTAAATCATGGAAGAGTCCGTTTTGGTAATTGTGCCGTAAGTTGGTGTTCTCTAGACAGACTGTGGATGGTCTTAGGTTGCAAAAAGGTCGAAACTCCCGCGTATTTGGATATTGCATACAAAATTTTATATATATAGGCCTATATATATATATATATATATATATATATATATATATATTCTCCTAAGCACCCTGTTTACAAACGCTCTCAGACCACTCTTATGTTCCATAATAAATACATAAAGTACTTTAAAAGAAGAAAACCTAATCTGACCTAATCTTAAGCCAGCTTACCGGATATTTCGGAATTCTAGTTATTATGAAATATTATAATAGGCCTACTAAAAAAAATAAGTTAATTAAAATAAGGACAACAAACGCTATAATTAACAAATCCTATATAATAAATAATACACTAAAAAAGATTTACAAGTATATATTGAAACCTACTGTACATGTCTTTAATTTATGTCTAACACAAGGAGTTTTTCCGGATATCTTAAAGAATTCGATAGTTGCGCCTTTACATAAATCTGGTGAACGGAGGAATTTAAATAACTATAGACCGATCTCTCTGCTCTCAAGTTTCTCAAAGTTATTAGAAAAATGTATAAAAAACAGAATCGTTTCTTTTCTGGATAAAAATGAAATACTAAGTCAACAACAGTATGGTTTCAGAAGTGATTTGTCAACAGATAATGCAATCTTTGAAGTTACTAGTAGGATCATACACGAATTAGATGCAGGACATAAGTGTTTAGGAATATTTTTAGACTTAAGAAAAGCTTTCGACACGGTTAACCATCAATTACTTTTGGCTAAACCACATGCAATAGGAGTAAGAGGGATTGCTCATAACTTACTCCAGTCATACTTAAATTCAAGAAACCAAGTTACCAAAATTGATGATGAAATTAGTGAAAACAGAGAAATTCAAATAGGTGTTCCTCAAGGAACAATAATAGGCCCAATTCTATTTTTAATATTCATAAACGATTTGTAAAAAATTGATTTGCAA
Organism: Ectobius pallidus; assembly: GCA_964059195.1. Lineage (NCBI taxonomy): Eukaryota > Metazoa > Arthropoda > Insecta > Blattodea > Ectobiidae > Ectobius > Ectobius pallidus. Next base: position 136,158,565 of record CAXKWD010000004.1, read on the forward strand.
GCATACAATGGAACTTCCTATTCTTATGCAGATGACACAGTGGTGATCTTTAGTGGCTTAACCTGGGAGGAAGTTTATAAGCATGCAAATGCAGGCATGAATATGATAAAAAAACTGGCTAGACGCTAATTTGTTATCGCTAAATGTAAATAAAACAACTTTAGTGCCTTTTTCTTTAACAGCCTCTGGTATGCGTCAGTTAGAAGCACTCAACTATCTAAAATTAACAATTCATAACCCTATTTGTAGTCACTCGGCCTCATGTAATTGCCCTTATCTTAAAGAATCAACAGAGGTGAAATATTTGGGAATTATTACAGATCAATACTTAAAATGGAACAAACATATATCATATTTATGTACAAGGATCCGCAAAACAATTTATAAATTTGTAAGCCTACGTCAATACTTGCCTACCTCTGTTTTGAGGCTGGCATATCTAGCTATAGTTGAATCGGTAATCCAATATGGCATATGTGGATGGGGAGGTACTGCAAAATCTACTATTGAGCCACTGATCATATTACAAAAACGTATAATTAAAATATGCCTGAATAAACGAATTGATTATCCCACTAACCGGATATATAACGAATTTAAAGTATTGAATATTGAGCAAATATATAAACACACGGTATTGAATTTCTACCATAAAAATAGAAAAAATATCAAAAGCATCCTCATGATTACACTACAAGACGCAATCAAATCCTACTCTAATTGAACCTAAATGTTTTACATCGGCAGGGCTATTACACAGCTCTAACTCTGGTCCACGTCTATACAACTCAATAATGAAACTTCACCCTGAATTAGCCATGTACAAGGATTTCATTTTCAAATCCAGAATTAAAAAATTAATATAAGACACATTAATATTAACCACATTTCACACTTTCCCCTTTGTAATGATTTATATGCTCTTCCTTCCTTTTTCTGAATGGTACTAGTATCACTATATTTTATTGTATTTTTTAGTTTTAATTGATTGTATTGTACCTGTATTCATTACATGTTATTTGTATTTTGTATTTGTATTTGTATCTGTATTTTTAACTCATGTAATTTAAAAGGAACTGACCCCAAACACGAGCTTTGCTCCTTTGGGGTAACTCATGTAACTCTTTCTGTAACTCTTTCTTTAAATAAAACTGTAAACTGTAAACTGTAATTATATTTTTTATTCGACCATACTGTAATACACTTATTATAGTGTGACCTTACAGTATCGTCAAGATCTACAGTAAAGTAGGACTAATGCTGCTCATGAGATATGTTAATATGCCAATTATCAGTTTCCAACTAGACATATCCAATAGCCATTAATATCGTACGCGTCGTCCAAGGCTTTCAAAGCAGGAATTAAAGCCACACAATAAACAATCTGAATTCAAAGTAAAATCGATTGTGATCATGTAAAATGTAATATAATAATAAATTGAGTTTATTTTGCCTGTTTTAATTTGCGTTGCTTTGAGGTTAAAATGCCCAAGCGAAGCCGTGTCCCATGCATGCCATTGTCGTCTGCCATAGGCTATATCACAAATGACGAGAACAACTAACAGCTAATTGGTCACCGAGAAAGAGAAAGTCGTTTGCTTCAACAATTACAGTTATTTTAAAAACTCAATACTTAGACATTTGATTATGATCGAACAAAAGTAGTCGTATACATTTTGTCTATAATTGTAATTATGATGCTCGTATGGTAATTATAAAAATCGCTAAGCTCCTTTTATAGACTTCCTTGCATCCTAATAAATGTCCTTATATGCTCGTTGCATAATATATCCTACTATTGTTCCGAGAGTATAGTTTGCCTAATAAGTCATGACATTGCACAGAAAATAATTTCATTCGTGATCCATCGGAACCCTAGTAGAGAACGTGCAACTTTCTGCACTACTTCGTACGGTAGTTTCGCGGTTAGAAAATCTCATTAGTAAATTAGTTCATTACTGATTGGCATGTTTAAAATTAGGAATTGGTAATGAGAAGAGGACATGATAAGTCTTTTCACTTCATTATAGTACCGAATGTTTGGAATTCTCACTCTTGTGATTATTTGCCTTGGCATATTCCTCCAAGCACATATTTCTGTTGATCTTTGAGTTGCTTTCTGCCTCCCACATAACCTCCGAGCTTGTTTTGAAGTGCAGTACGGTAAACGAATGTCACTCAAGCATACAGAGTGTTCGGAAATTCATATTACAGACTTCTAGGGCTAGTAGAGGGGACTTAGTAGACAATATTTCGAATAGGAACCCATTTTCGGAAACGTACCGTTTCCATGTTACGGCCATTACAATGTGTCGGATTTGTCGGTGTTGTTTTGCAACCGGAGAGGCAGTACATGACGTCAGAAGAGCACCATGTGAAATGAGGTGTGACTTAAGGTACAGAAGTAAATGACGTTTGACTCATTACAGACGAAAGTCAAATTTTTTGGTAAGAATACCAAAGTAACAAAAAAAAACTTTCATTGATCACAATAACACTTGTGTGTTAGGTGTACGAGACTCCTGTAGAGACCGAGGAAGAACTGCTGGCACGAGGAATGGTCGCTGCAGAAGTGATTAACGGGACACAGGTGTGATGGCACGAGTATACCGGAACATGATTTGTCGGTACAATGTGTGCAACGACGTTGGTGGTCGTCACATCGAGCCTCTATTGTAGTGAGCAGTTTCGTACATGGGACACATCCAGTGCAGAATACAGAAACATTTTTTTTTTCCACTGTTCACACAAGTGTTATTGTGATCAATGAAAGTTTTGTGTTACTTTGCCGATGTATGAACAGCTCGATAACGCTCAAGTGAGTGAACAGTGAGATTTTTCCGCGATTATTGAAAGCGCCGTCCTGATCCACGGAAAATAAGAGAGGAAGGATTATCCCAGTAATGAAATTTCCCACCGCAGGGTGGTCTCCGAGCAAACTCAAGATCTGATCGCATCATTTGGTTGGAAACAATTCGACCACCCTCCTACAGTCCGATTTTGGCACCAAACGATTTTCATGTTTCTTCATTTGAAGAAATTCTTGGTGGAAAACATTTCAACGACGATGATGTTGCGAAACAAGAAATGCAGACTTGACTTTCATCACAGGCGGTATCATTCTTTAAGGAAGGCATACAAAAATTGGTTTCGCGTTACAAGTGCCTGGATAACACGGTAACCATTTGTAAGCTGAAAGGTAATGAATGATAATAAAGTATTTGGAAATAATTTTCTGTATTCTTAAAAATTTGCTGGTACTTACTTTATAAACACGCCTTGTACTTATATAATTTGCGGATCTTGTAAGTTAGTTCGAAATAGTTGCCCTTAGTATTCTTATCCCTCTACCATGATTCTCTGAGGGAAGTTTCTTCGTTGATGTCGCGGGTTACACGGCCAGTAGTTTGTCTCTCAACACTCTGAAAGGTTGCCTATGATTGTTCAACTTAGTTCCATTGCGCCATACAATGCTGCCAATAGCTTTTCACGCGGAAAGAACAAGCGCGAGATTAGTGACATAGCATGAGAGTTGTGACATAATCTAGGTTTCTGAAAGGTTAAGTTAGGTTAGTTAATGACAGATAGCTCTAGCTGCAACATCATAACCACCATCAAGTCTTAAACGTTCCTACACTGTATCACGTCGAGTCCAATTTACGCCTTCCCCATGACATGGCCACCTACTGAATCATGTGAGTAACCAGTATCAATTACGTCATTTTAAATTGTACGTAAGGTAGGCGAAAGAGCCCACTTCGCGACTTTCCCTCCACTCACACATTTTTAGGGACAAACTTAGTTTATTTATATATGAATTCTATAGGTTCTAAAGAACATTACAATCCAATATGACTGTTTTTTTTTCTAAAAAAAAAAGGTAAAATCCCAATTTTAAAACCTGATGTCATACGTTGGCCTATCTTGTTATAGATCGTTCTTTGAAGAGGAGGAGTTGTCATGACGAATGATTTGGTCCATCCCTTCCGCCCAAAATGATAGCCTACATTATCTTTTATGACACGATCTAAATAAAAGTAGGCCCTAGCGAAATTTCCGCCTCATTTCCGTCTTCGTAAGACGAAGAAACTCGTGATTGGACGTTAGAGGTGTGACACCACCAGAGCACGTAGAATTCTAGGTAAACAGGTTGACAAACAAGAAAAACCTCGCGGGGGACATAAATGGCACATTTATGAAACGGGAGAATCCATTATGCACTACTAAACCAATATCATTGTTCATAACCTAACGTAACCTGTCACCAAACACCACAATGCACGCGGAAGATACAATATGGCAAATTTACGCAAGGGAAGAATTCAGTATGCCCTACTAAATAATACCATTGTTCCTAACCTAACATTGCAGCCAACACACAATACACTTGCCATTGTACTGATAAGCAATGTTGTAGAATCGTAGTTGATTGTACTGTAGCCTGCTATCCTTAAAAACAAAATAAAAATCACATCGTGCGTGAAAACCTATGCTAAAAATCCCTAAACTGGGATTACAGAAAAAAAAGCGTGCAGAGTGTCGTAGCATCCTCCTTTCTTGTGGTCAGTGAAATGTGCATTGCTGATTGGCTCGTTTCTTCCCGTCCACCAAAATACCACTACCGTATCAACAATTCCCCCAAAGAGGAAAACGATCCATGAGTCAGTATTGCCTTATAAGTAGGGCCCGGGAGTTTAGCCACAAAAACATTACATCAGGTTAGTGGTGACTGGGATATAGCCGTACGCTACCTGTATCTTGTAAACACGAGGGAATGGGTGGCTCGTTTTCAGTGGCGCACTTAATACGTACATTCAAGTTCAAGGGCAGTGTAGCTAGTCTAGTGAAATGATAGACACAGCGTCAAAGAATAAATTTAGTAATAAAATGTCCACCTTATACCCTCAGTTATATAAAGAAACCCACAGATTTGTCATAAGATTTATTGCTAAAATTAAAAAGTTAAAAACAGCTCTTTGGCTTACTAAGTGACTTAAAAGCATTAAAATATTAATTCTCAAATAAAAATAAATAAATAAAAATATTTTGAGAATCGTCAGAAATACTAAAATCACTGGACATAAAAATCTTATATACCAACATACCCGTAGAAGAAACAATACAAATAATAGAAAATAATTTATATAAACATAAAGAAAACCCACTAATAACTGACCAGAAAATAAAACTTACCACAGTTGTCCTTCACCAAAATTATTTTATATTTAATAATGAAATATATAAACAAAAAGATGGCTTAGCCATGGGCTCGCCACTTTCTGGTATTATTGCAGAAATCTTCCTACAGAATTTAAAAGAAGGCATAATATAAGAACTTATTAATGAACACAATATAAAATTCTGCCAAAGATACGTAGATGAAATCGTTTTAATTTGTAAAAACTTGGATATCAACAAAATAATCACTCATTTTAATAATATAAATCCACACCTAACCTTCACTTATGAAAAAGAACAAAATAAAACCCTAAATTACTTAGATATCAGCATTAATAGAAACAACAATAAACTAAGCTTTGGGATCTATAGAAAGCCTACCTTCACAGACGTAAATATACACAGTACCTCTAACCACCCACACAGTCATAAAATAGCGGCGTTCCGTAGTATGACATACAGACTCCTAAACATTCCTATGAGCAAGAAACAATATAATAAAGAACTTAATATTATTATACAAATAGCATACAATAATGGATATGATAGAAATCTCGTCTTTAATTTGATTAATAAACAGAAGAAGAAAATAAATGAAAACACTACACATAATTCGAAATTAACACCTATAAATAATAAGAAGAATAAAAATCACGTCACATTCACATATACAGATAAATCCACTCACCATATCACAAAACTATTCAAAAATAATTTTAATATTTCATATAAAACTAACAATAATCTGAAACATAAGTTGCACAAAATAAGAAATAATACCATAAACAAATACACAGAAAGTGGGGTTTATAAGCTTAAATGCAATTCATGTGAAAAAAATATATATAGACCAAACTGGACGACAATTTAAACAAAGGTACCAAGAGCACTCCCGAGATTTTAAACTTAAAACAGGAAAGTCAGCATACGCTAAACATTTAATCGACAATAACCACAAACACAATACAATAGAGAACACAATTAAAATTTTACATAAACAACATAAGGGACGTAGGCTTAATATATTAGAATCAATGGAAATTTATAAACATAAGAATTATGGATTAAACGAAAATCCTATAGATCACAACCCACTTTGCGAACTGATATCTGAACACACCCACCCAGGTTAAATACGATACCCTCAGCTCAAAATGACATAGTAATATAGGAAAGCCTCTAAGCTACATAGTACAAATTCCAGCTATATAGGTAAGCAACCATAAATTCATACATTACAATCACTTTTCTCCAGCGAAGTTTTATCCTCGTTGCATTTATATATTTCTATTTATAGGCTGAAGATGACTTATTTATAAGTCGAAATGCATCCCGTTAAACTCAAGAGAGCCCTAGGTTTTGTCATATACTTTAACATATCGCTCGTGGGCTGCAATAGTAGCACAACTCAAAATTTACGAATTTTGAGTTAATGCACTCTTCAGAATTGCAGATTGGTCTACTTTCCAGCAGCAACAGCGGCATATCTTATAGTACAGAAGTGTCGCTGTTGCATGCTCTGCTTTGTTATTTACTCTGGCTGCAATAGTGGCACTTTTCAAGTTGTGCCAGTGTTGCAGAAGTATTGAATTGTTTTCTGCGGGACATCCCTGGTGTACTTCACGAATTGTGCCGTTGTTGCAACTTAACATGACTATGGTTAAGGTTTTGGTGTTGCAACTTGGTTACTCGTTACACTTTTTTAATAATTTGTTTACATCATTAATAAAGCTTACTTTTTTTGCCTGTACATTCGTTTCATAAGCCACAAACTTCTAAGATAGCCCAACGTAATGTATTAGAAACATTCAGCAATAGTGGCACATCTCAAAAAATGAGTCCTGAAAACAACAAGGAGGGTGAGGGGGTAAAATTTTTATGATGTTATTATTAACTGAACCCTTACGGAGCCATTTAGTACCGTTTGCCACTTATTCCACCAGTGAATCCTATGAATGATGCATTTCAATATAAGGTGAAACTTCAAACTCATTTATCTCAGCTTCTGATTTTTTCAGTTGTGCCACTATTGCAGCCCACGAACGATATGATCTACATACAAAACATTAGGCAAGAAAATCCATCAAGAATTATTCAGTGTTTATCAGGCTCCAATACATGAAGTTTCTTCAACATCCTGTATTCATCAACAACAAATTTTTATTCAGCAAGACTCGACTGCAAACATCAGTTTTATTCAACAAGACACTACTGCAAGCACCAGTGTTAAGTATACTACAGTGAACATCTGAGTTTTTATGACAATTATTAGTGTATCATTAATACGACATTTTATTTCTGACGATTCTCAAAATATTTTTATTTATTTATTTTTATTTGAGAATTAATATTTTAATGCTTTTAAGTCACTTAGTAAGACAGAGAGCTGTTTTTAACATTTTAATTTTAACAATAAATCTTATGACAAAACTGTGGGTTTCTTTATATAACTGAGGGTGTAAGGTGGACATTTTATTACTAAATTTACAAGTCTACCCTCATTGGACAATGAAATTTATCAATACGTCAAAGAATAGTTTGCACATTTAATCGTAAATCACAGAAACAAAAAAATATTTTCTAGTAAAACGTACATAAAAATACACATCATATGCTTTAATATTCACAGTAAAAATTAAAAGACAAATTATACATTATGTCTGTGCATACGCTTTTTTGCAGTAAATAACAATATACATTTTGAAGTTTTCAAAAGAAAACGATCTATTTTCCTCCCAACAAGATCTGTAGGGCCTACTGGGAAAAACTTCTATGTCGCATGACCTGACGTGGGGAAATTTAAACTAAGATGAGGTATTAATGTTTTCTTAGTGTGGGTTCACATCATTGTCTCCTGTAGAACCTTCCAGTGCATCTCGAAAGGTACCAAGGATAGAAAATCCTATATTTTTCTGTAGAATACTTTTTTAATTTCTGCTGCACCTGTATTCAATCATCAGATTGACTCTTAGCTATTGATAATTCTCCACGAGACTGATCGCTTGTGCCATTTCCATATTTCGTCTCTCTACGTCTTGATAATTCCCCGAAATCATTTGCAATGAACTTAATATTACTCAGTAGCTTTTCTGATACAAGGTCTTTTGTTTACTTTATTGATACATTTTGTACGTAGTCAAGAATATTTAGTGTTTCAACAATCTGGGGGTAGTACTTTTCTTAGTGCAGGACAGATTCCAACCAAGTACACCATTTGGTCACAATAGGTTTCGGGGGTAAAGGGATGTCAGGTTCAGTTTATCTAAAGGTTCTTAGTCTCACAGGTGATTTCAGAAAATGTTTCTCTACATGAGAAATATCTGGAAATAAGGATCGTATACTTTCAGCAACTCTGTGCAGAGAAGGGCAATGCACGTCACATGCACCAGTCTTTATTATATACTTATGGATACTTATGGATAGCCACTTATGTTTGTTGCAGATAATTTACAACAATATTCCGTTCATTAGAGGAAAAATACTGCCATATTCAGTCACAATTGCATCTGTTGTGTTTTCAGACGTCCTCGTTTATGAATGGTATGACTTCACTCACAGCAGTATTCCCTGCCTGCTTTCCGCACCCAATACCACGTGGCATGCCTCAGATAGTGCATGTTGTTTACTAACTCAGAATTCTTGCTATGCCTTGTGTATCACTAACTTGACGAATTCTGGCAACCCCCGGGGCCCTACTTATAAGTTAGGCTATAGTAACTCCCAATTTTTGCAAACTGGGAACTTCCCACTGTGTTAGTACGGTTAAAAACATTGTTATGAGGAATTTTCGTCAGTTAAGTAGGCTATACCAGCAAGGAATCCGGATTTTATACGAAACTGCTATTACCTGGTTACTGATCGCTATACTGACAGAAATATCGTGGACCGTATTCAAAAGTTCTATCCATACAGTTTACAGTAGGCCTATGTTTATGTGCTGTAAGAATGTTATGTTAGAATAACAGAGCAGCACTACGATTTTATTTTCAAATTTATTATCTGACAAAATCTCTTTACCGCAGTAAGATTAGGAAATGACGGCATACCAACTTCCTTGAACGCATGTCTTAGCTTACTATTATCGGCATTTTATTTGAATTTCGCATAGGCTAACTTATGAAATTTGCTAATCATGACCTACATATCTTATTAAGTTTTTATAACTGTTTCTTTTATGAAACACTTTCAATGATGTGGAATATTCTGTTTTACACTTATCTAAACTACAAACCAATTCACAATGGTGTCATTCGAATTAAGACATTATGTATACATTCTCCTGGCTGGGTGATAGAGAAGGCCTTATGGACCTAACTCCGCCAGGTTAAACAAATAAAATTTCTTGATTTACAACAGGGGGTAAAATAGGGTAATGCTGTAACCTGGCACTGTAAATAAGTTACCGACACGACAAAGTCTACCGTTGAAATTTAGGCTACTTTTCATTTAATATTTACTAACCTCTAAATGTAAGATTGATGAAGATTTTCGGATAAATTTTCCACAGTTTTAAGTTTGTGAACATTAGCTTATTTACCATTTGCCGGTTGACTGTGCTATCTTCATAGTGGTTTTGGTTCCACACACCCTGTTCAAGTCACACACTTTCAATGTTTCACTTGTATAAACTTTAGCTCGGCGATTTTAACTTACAACATTGGGAAAACTACTGAAACAGAAACTTAACCTGGAAAATAAATACACAATAAGAAACTCTTCAGATCTGGTCGAGAAACTAAATAATGTCTCAATCAACAAAAATAAAATACTGGTATCTTTTGACATTAAAGACTTATACACGAACATCCCAACAAATGAAACGATCACCATGATAGAAGAACGCCTCCGAAACCAAGGAGAAAGTAAAAGAGTGACAAAACAAATAATAAATCAACTAAACTGCATCTTGAAACAGAATTATTTTAAATTCAATGGTAAATACTACACCCAACATGATGGTGTTGCTATGGGCTCACCACTATCCGGTCTTATATCAAAATGTTTCCTTCAAACAATCGAAGAAACTGCAATAGCTGACATAATACACAAATACAGTATACAATCATATACGAGATACGTAGACGACATACTTTTAATAATACACAAATCAGATTTATTGAACATTTTTGGCGCCTTCAATCAAATACACAAGAATCTACAGTTTACTATGGAAAAAGAAGAGAACCACAAAATCAACTATCTAGATATCACTCTAAGGAAAAACAAGAACAAAATTGAATACCGCATATATAGAAATAAGCTACCCAATCCGACGGCATCATCAACAACAGATCCAATCACCCCCAATCACATAAGTTAGCGGCCTTCCACAGTATGATTCACCGACTTCTATCAATCCCCATGAGCAAAGAAAATTACAACAAAGAATTAACTATCATCCAAAAAATAGCTATCAACAATGTGTATAGCAAACAACTGGTAAACAAATTAATCAACAAACATAAACACAAAGCCAAGACCAACAAATCATTTCAAACCAACCTAACACCAGCAGAAAACAATAGAAAAAACTAATTTATATGTTTTAACTATACTGACAAAAATCTATACAGAATAACCAATGTCCTCAAAAAGAGAGAAAACATTAAAATAAGTTTCAAAACTAACAATAATCTTAAAAATAAATTGTACAATACAACAAAAGAAAATGTAAATAAATATGACAAGAGTGGTGTATACAAATTGACATGTAAAGATTGTAATCAATTCTATGTAGGTCAGACAGGGAGAAAATTCAAAACGCGATTTAATGAACATGCAATACTATAGAAAATACAATGTCAGTAATCAAATCAATTGACAAAGGAAGGAAATTAAACACAATAGAATCGAATCACATATATATATATATCAACAAAAATAAAGGAATCATCAATGAAAACATACAGGAACATAATCGCATTTTTGAACTCTCTCCCTACTGGCCAATAAAAGCTCCATGTAATGTACACATCACATAATCAGTTGTAATGTATTAACCAACAGTATAAGATCACCTGCTGAAAGAAAATGTATGTCAAAAACTTTGTACACAAGATTATATACACATAATTAATTAACAATCAACTAATATATTTTATAACTTTTTTTTAGGACCTGAAGATGGCTGAATAGCCGAAATATATTGTTCAATACACGAAAATTATTTTACAAAATTGACAGACATAAATTTTAACTATGTTTTATAATATTGACAAATATAAATTTTAATTTTGACAAAGCTATGAGCTGATTTTTTAACAAAAAGATTTTATACGAGGGAATAGGTGGTAATATTTTATACACAACATACAAATCCTTCGTAGGAGATAAATAACATGAAATTTATCAACTTAAATTGTTTGTTAAACGTAATTCTTTGAACTTTTATTGACCGTAAATTGTATAATATCTGTAGAGGCTGTGTTGCCTTGCTAGACGTTATGTTGGCGCTTGATGGTTCGGAGTCAGACTGTCACTGTCTGCTATAGGTGAACTTTGCTCGCTCTAGCGTCAACTTTACCAACAGACATTTACCGTACAGATTCTAGTTTACCTAAATGTGTAGAGACTAAACCTGGGTTCACACTATATAACTTGTTTAATAAACTTATTACATGTAACACGTTATACGTAACATGTAACAAATTATATGTAATTTTTATTTAACAAATAGGTTATATAACTTTTCTTATATATAACTAAAGTTTAGAGAGACAAAAAGACGTTTGTAACAAGTTACTGCTCAGATGATGATGATGTCCTCGCTGCTGAGGCTTCTCTTGTGATAAGACGGTAGTGGGTCAAAGGCACCCATATTATAATATATTCTAGGGGGCTATACAAGTGCGACATTGTAAGTTGGAAGAAATCGTCCATAGTTTGCTAGTACTTTCTGAAGATGTAAATGGTTAAGTTAAAAAAAAAATACATCATATAGGCCTATGCGTTTTTGTCTGGACACCCACATTTACAACAAATTAGTATCACCAATCATACACGAAGGAGATAAAATAATTATATTATGTTCATTTATGGGTTTGACATTAATATTTATCTGAAAAAATCAATCTGTAAAATTGTTTCTTTCTTGCCAAACAAATCAATCGTTTTTTCCTCGGAACCAAGGGACTTTGCCCTTTTCCTGTGGACACGAAGAAGGCACAAGCTTGACATACGGTCCTCGCTAATAAAACTTTTCTGCCACGTCTTCACTCTACGGTGCAAGTTGTCGGTGGTAATAAGTATTCTCCTAGGGTGAAACATAGTTTCTGGAAGCATAACTCAGGACAAAAATCTCTTCCGGTGTCATGTTTACGAATTATTTTCCTCAGCAGTGATGTCATCGCACTGTGCAGTACACTCAGCACGAATATTTGTCCCTATAACATGATATGTTATCATTGTGTCGAGCTGCGGACACCCTCATTAAATGTTGGTATACATAACTCATGGGATTAGTAGCTCCACTTCAGGATTAAAAGGTAGGCCAATACTGCAAGTATTTCTAAAACACGGCACTCTACTGTGAAGGACTCCTTTTCTTCTCTCACTCCATCCAAGGACCTATGTGCAGACGTAAACATAGGTAGCACCGCTCTTTGCCCAGCGGCTTTCGTAGATGCCCTGCGTTATATAGGCAATCATGGAGCTTTGCTTGTTCAAAACAATCCTGATTTCTCCAAACGTCATACCATAGTCTGGCATAGCCAGAAAATAATTTCTGGGAGGGTTGAAAGTGCCGGGGGATTTGGAGAATAATTAGACACTTTGTTTACTATACTCCAAGACATGCCAACTTAAACTAAAAATCATTACCTAAGTTATAATACTTATTACTATTTATAATAAAAGTTAAATATCACATGGAACAGTAGAAATAATAGGCCTACTCATTATGTATGTTATGGTAAAGGTAAAGGTAAAGTGATCCCTATACAGGCCATGGAGGCCCAGAGGGTTCCAGGAGGTTGAGGCTCCTAGATTTTGGACATTCGGCACATGAAGGTGGTAAGGTTTTCAGCCTTACGCACCGGCCGCCTTTACCCCCAGGTTTTGCTCCTGGTACTCATTTCTGTTAGAGGCTGAGTCAACCCCAGGGCCATAGTGCCACCAGAAGGATTAGGCCAATTGAAAAATCTCAACGACCTCATCGGGAATCGAACCCGCGACCTTCCGGTTTGTAGCGCAGCGCATGTATGTTATGAAAACAAAATAACTACTATATCATATTTGACACACCAACAAAACTTGTAAAATTTAATAAATATTTTTAAAAATACAAAAATACAATTTTATTTTTGTCTCCTGGAGGATCCGAACTCCCTGTGGCATAGCTTCCATGTTATCGATTTGCAAACCTTCTATGTCCCTATTGATTTTTAAATAATTGTCTTAAAACAAAAACATCTGACTATAATTATTGATATACATTTCTTCTTTCCCTGAGAACGGGCGGGGGGGGGGCTCTGGATAAGCCCATAAGCGCTTGTAAATACAAGCGCGAAGTAGGCTAAATACAGTGCTAGTGACCTTTTGAATGATCTTCAACGGGACGACCGAGTTTTGTCTGGAGAGTTACGAATAGATGGCCATTTTAAGAACTTTGTTCGAATGACTAGTCAAGATTTCAAATTATTAATTTCTGTGATTGGCGGACGGATAGCTAAAAGAAATACAAGTTCCAGATATGCAATCCCGGTGAAAGAAAGGCTTACCATAACAGTACTGTTTCTGGCCACCTATCTCAACTATGTTCTGTAACTTGTTAACAGGATATACGCAGCAAAATAAACTTACTTACTCAATGGCAATAGCCAATTCCTAAGAAAGCTAAATAAATATTATCTATTTTATGGAACCCGAAGGTTCATTGCCGCGTTTACCTGAACCCGCCATTCAACCCTATTGTCCTCCCACCTGCGTCTAGGTCTTCCAAGTGGTCTTTTCCCTTCAGTTCTCCCCGTCAATATTTTTTAGATGTCTTTCCTTCCACATGCGCGCAATATGTCCAGCCCATCTCATCCTCCGTGATTTAATTAGGCCTACCCTTATTATATCCGGTGACGAGTACAGGTTACGAACCTCATCGTTATACAGTTTTCTCAGTGCCCATTTCCATCTCTCTTAGACCCAAATATTTTCCTAAACACCCTATTTTCGAACACTCTGAGATCATGTTCTTCTCGAAGAGTAAGTGACCATGTCTCACAACCATATGATACAACCGGCAGGATAACTGTCTTATAATTTTTTTATTTTAGATTTCTGGACAGAAGACGAGAAGGTAAAGATTTTTTTAACTGCACAAAAGCAGGCGATTCCTGATTTGAGTCTACACTTAACTTCGGCCTTAAAATTATTTATATCTGTAATTATTGCTCCCATATATTTGAATTTATCCACTTATTCGAACGATTTACCGGCTATTCTAATATTTTTGTAACATTATTTTGACATTTCATTACCATGTACTTAGTTTTTTCTCTATTAATTTCCAATTCAACATTCCCGCAGGCGTCGAAAAGCATCTCTGCATTTCTCTCGATTATGTTTATGTCATCGCCCAACAGACAATTTGATCATCATCTAGCTTTTCGGTTTGAATCTCTCTATATCGAAATTTTGCCTAATCTCTTTTTTCATGAAAGTTTTTCCCAAACAACCGCAATTACCAGATAATGATCAGAATCGCAGTCAGCACCCTAAAGGTTCGAACACTAATTATACTAGACTGCCTTCTTGCATCTACCGTATTATCACATGGTCGGTTTGATTATGAGTCATTGCATATGGCGAGGTCCATGTATATATATGAATATCACGATGCGGGAATTATGTACTATTTACGATTAAATTTTTACCGGTGGAAAAATTCACTAATCTAATCCCATTGTCGTTGCTCTGCAAGTGGAGACTTTCGTTCCCAATCGTGGACTTGAAAATATCCTTTCTTCCTTCGCAGCAAAATATACTTGTAAAAAGTTACACTTAGAGTGGGAAAGGTATAACTTGTTATGTAACACAAAAATCCGTTATATAACACAAAGTTATGTGTATTTGTAACAATTTTGGAAAAAGTATTATATAACTTAAGTTACATTATCAAGTTACATAGTGTAAACGAGGCTAACTGGTTATATATAAAAAAATCAGTTATATAACACAACAATATATGCAACAAGTTACTTGTATTTGTAACAATTTTGGAAAACGTGTTATATAACTTAAGTTATATTAACAAGTTACATAGCGCAAACGCAGCTTTACGCATCAGCTTACATTATGTTGTTCGAATTTAAAAACAATTATTTAAAAAATCCCTCTAAATTCGAACAACATAACTTTGCGAATTAATTGGTAGGTCGTTACTTTATTTTGGCTGTCGTCGTAAACATTATAAAATTCTGTGAATTAACCGGGGACCCTTCCCTTGTTCGTAACCAAATATCCTACAGGAATTTTTACGTGATATTAAATGTTACGAAAAAAAAGACATGGGAGATTATTTCATATGTTCTTATACATATGCGTCTATCTGAAAATTTCAGTATAAAAGGATTTAAAGTATCAGACCTCTTGTTGCTGAAGGAGAAAATTAGTTCAATCTCTTACCTACAGGAGGGAAACTTTATTCTGGTTGCAATACTAAAGCCACTAACCAAATCGTGTACTACAAGGTTTGTTCCAAAGTACAGTGGAATCCTGATAATCCGAACTTCGATAATCCAAAAGTTCGTTTAATCCGAAACCGAAGGTATGAAAAACTAAGGTTACAGTAAAACCACAGTGATACTAAGTAGCTTAATATAAAGTATAGGCCTACTTCAGAAAATTTCAAGAAAATTATCTCTTATCGACATTTTTTTTTCGAGATTTGGTTATGTTTAGACAGACCTTATAAATTAATTAAATGTGTAATTACACGTAATACTACACATTTATGTAATCACATGTTATTATCGCTTAATCCTAAAAATTCGTTAATACGAAATGGGTCTGGTCCCAGTCTTTTCATATTTTCGGGATTTGGTTTGGTTTGGTTTGGTTTAGTTTAGTTTAGTTTAGTTTAGTTTAGGTTAATTCAAAGTCTCATTCAATCGCAGGCAGATACTTCATGAATGATTTCTAAAGAATACAATTATAATATTAATGTACACAGTATGTATCTATAATAATAAAAGGAAGTGTTTGTCTTTCTGTCTATCTAGCAGTTACTGTGAACTCCATTGCATTCAATATGATAATGTAATTTCAACTTTGTCTTTATGTCCACCCCTACGAAGGGTGTGTGGCGATGAGCACGATGATATTGCAAGATAAAAATAATATGCCGATGTGCACGAAAATACGACTGTGCCGATGTGCACGTGTGCCAATGTGCACGCAACCTAGAGAAATGGGGCTACACTCCCGCCAAGCCAACAGGTTAGTGGTGGCATTGGATAAAAAGAAAACCTCCAGAGTCTCCTCAAAATAAAAAGAAAGTACTAACTCATTAAAATTTAGTTCATTATTTTGTGATACTTTCATTAGAAAAAATAAATAACGAGAAAGGGCTATTCGTGAATAGTATTATTCGTGAATAACAGTTTCGAATTATTTATTTATTCTAATAATTATCTAGATAAAAATGTATTCAAATAACACCCAACTATGGGTACTACATATTAACAATGTGACTTGGTGAAATTAAACGTTTTTTTTAAATAAAAAAAATGTTGGCATAAAATATATTCATCTTCCTTACAATCATTATCAACAGTAGGTCCACTACAGTCCTTAAAGTTTACTATCACTTGAACTTTTTCCCCTAAGAACAAGTAGTTATGTTAACAGTAGATCTCGAGTCCGTCGTCCGAATTTCATTCTTCTCTTGCATTATCCACTCCATGCAGATTGTTTCCTTATCCCGTTAGGATAAACATTAATTAGCGCACGCCTCAAAATCCACTTATCGTTTCCTGAATTACTTTACTTTCTTGAATATGAGAATCTCTCATCTGCTCAATTTGGAAGAGGAAACACTTGATATAAGCCTATTAAATATGACCACTTAACGAATACATGTCGTTTGCACTAACAACCCGTACATCAATGTCACACCGGTTATTAAAGTTAAGCTTAGGTAGCTTCACCATCCAAATGAGCACGAGCCGGAACTTCATTTCAAGGTTTGTTCACCCTTGCAAACAATCCAGCAGTAAACAACCATATAATTGGACTGAATGCTATAGAAAGGAGACGTACTTAACAATTCCATAGTGGAAAGTGTAATGCCAGATTTCCAGAAGAGTGAATCCAGTGCGAAGAAGAACCATTGGCCTACACTAGGACTCTCGACTTTCTAGATTTGTTGCTCCTTTCTGGAAGGAGTCAGTAGAAATTTCAACAGTAATAAATTGTTGATTATAAAATCTTAAGGTTGTCTGTTTTCAGTTTGAACACAACACAATAAGATAGTAAATCAATTTTATTTAAACTAAGCAAATAATATTATTTATTATCCATGTCTTCTGCAAAAAAATAAATAGGCCTAAATAAATACTAAATACTATATTGTCATTCATAACACTAGAAGAGAATAATCCACTTCAATTATGAAGTGCGCTATTTATGTAAAAAACATTCAGTACTAAGCCTCTGTGGATTGGGAAAATCTTATCCTCACACGTTTAACACGCACAAAAACCGCGACAGAGCATCGTTACTCGAACTGTCGCGAGCTATCATGGATAAAACTATTTTTAGATAGAAAGCAGCATGGCAAGAGACAGCTTTAATGTAGTAAGCATGTTCTATCACCTCATCACTAATCTGTGGAAGTTCAACGACATATTCTGTAGAGGAAATATTGTTCTGGAATCGAAGACGAATTTCTTTAGCTTAGCATCAAGTTCCATTTTAAAAAATTCAAGATATTTAACTACACAATATAGCTAGGATTTAGCCTATCTAACTCTTCATTATTATTATTATTATTATTATTATTATTATTATTTTTTTAATATTTTTTTTTTATTTTTTTTATTATTTTTTTTTATTATTTTTTTTTTTTAAGTTCCAGTTTTTGCCCGGGTGGCTTGGGTCGCTTAAATCCTACAAGGGAAAGGTAAAACTACGAGAAAGAAAAAGAAAGAAAAAGTTCCAGTTTTTAATTTTTAGCTACGAAGAATATTTTGTACTGGAATTAGCAACTCTGGAAACGCGTGATCTCGAGTCAGCACAGCAAGTGAACACTCGCATTTTTTCCTTAGGTTATAAATCAAGATATAACTTCGGTTTATAATAGAAGTGTCATTTGTACTATTAGGGAGGGTGTTTCAAAAATACTTTTACAAACTTCGGTCATGGGTTCCTTACACCAAAAGAAGGTAAAAAGTTTATATGAACATAGGTCCCATAATCCTTTGTTTTCTCGTTAGGAACTGTTCAACACATTGGTACACTCATAACACGTCAACACACAAAACTCATTCATAACTAATGCTCGAAATGTCCTCCTCTTGCTTCTAGACATGCATGCACTCGTCGAATCATGGACATCAGCCCGCCATTCAACCCTATTCTGAGCTAACTCCATCCAACCATCTACTGTCTAAAACATACCTGAGCAACTGAGGGGAAACGTTTTAGTCCCTCATCCTGCTGTGACGTATGAAACTTGCTCTTCATGTTCAGTGTCATGTCGAAACTGCTTTATGCTGACGTCAAGGGCGACTGTAGTGGGAGACATTACCCTACCGCACAGTGGCACAATGTGCCACAGTTGCGCACCCATGGTCTAAAACATTTGCGCCTATAGTAGCTTGTTCCTACGAAAGATGTCGGCCACGTTTGCATAAAATATTTTAAGGTCAGCTGTTTTATCACATTTAAAATATCCAGCCATAGAACATTGTTGTCTAACGAACATTTAGTGCTACAAATAAAGTTAACCATTACGCAAAGGAAGCCAGATTCTGAAGATAGATTTGTAACTTTAGAGAACAGCAACGGTCCGATCCGACTGAATACTCCGAATACTGTTTCGTTTGTTCACTTAATGATTTTAATTTCTTTTCGTGTTAGTACGGTACTCTTAGGGCCATTTTCTCCAAGTCAGTTTAAACCTGGATTTACTTCAAACTTGTTTTATCCTGAGTTTAAAGTAAAAATGATTTTCCCCACACTAGTTTAAACGTTGCATCAAGTTTAAACAAGTCAGTTTAATCCTGGATTTACTTCAAACTTGTTTAATCCTGAGTTTAAAGTAAAAATTATTTTCCCCACACTAGTTTAAACCTTGCATCAAGTTTAAACATGGGTCTAGCTAAACCTCAATGTTGAGGGTTTAAACTGCTGTTCTGTGGTTTAAATTGATATTTTGTTGGAAATTCCTTGACAATATCTCATAATATTAGCAATTTTTATAGCAATTATATTTAAACTAGCTTAAAAGACCCGGCGTCGCCGTTGATTCCTGTCAGTCAGGACAAAGCCTTTTATATATTAACAGCCTTACTAATAAAAGCTGCTTATACCTGCGTTGAACGGTTGTTTGGTTGTTCACCGTGCAAGTTCTGCATAAGCCGCATTACCAATAATAGGTGTGTAACTGCCGAGTTTACACAGTGTTTGTACGTCCAACGTCATCAAATACGTCAAGCTTTTCATGACGTTCCTAGCCTCAGGCTATGAAAGGATTGCTGAACGCCATCTATCGGTGTAGCGGGCAAACAACGATGGATCGTCTGCAGACTAATTGTAGTTTCAGTATTTCATTATATTGTTTTCAGAAAGCTGTAATCATGGGTACAAGTATGGAAATATGTCCCGCAAACAAGGAACAATGTTTATAATTCCGCAAAAGTAGCCCAGAATGTTTCATAACAAGTTACCTTAAGAATGGATGCATAACCTCAAAATTCAATCTCAGACCATTGAACTGTATACTAACTGGAATGACTGCTACCATTGTAAAGTCTCAGTCAAATGTGAGGCCTGTCTGTGCGACTAGTTGCGTCTGGTCCTGCATGGAAGAAACCAAACACCTGCACGCTAAAGACCATTAAGTTATTAGGACCTTCTCGATTTCATTGACATTTTAAAACAATGATAGACATTTTCATCCTTTTCAATGCAAAGAATAAATCAATAAATAGCCGAGAAAATGATTTAAATGTTTAATTTCCCCCTTTTCATTTTATATTTATCTACTGGTTAAAAAGAATTACCACAGTATCCCCGCAAATATCCAAACATCTACCACTTATAAAAATACACAAATAAATACGTTAATTTATTTTTCATGTATATTGATATGAGAAACATGTTGTAAATAATTGCATAAACTTCTATCAGCCTACAAAGAATACAATAGGCCTAATTTTGAAAGCTGTAAGCTGCTATGTTGCAACAGGGAATATGTATAGGAGAAAATTAAACATTTAAATAATTTGCTCGATTATTTATTGATTTATTTTTTGCAATGAAAAGGATGAACAGTTATAACATTTTTAAAAAGTGTGCGTGGAACGCCACGCGACAGAAGTGAAACTTATTTAATTTTTGGATTTTTTCAATTTTGAATTATTGGGTTTTTTCAATTTTGGATTGTTGGACTTTTTAATATTGGGTTTTTAGACTTTTTAAATGTTGGTATTTGGATTCTTTTAATTGTTTATCTTTTATTTTTTTTTAATTTTGGAACTTTGGATTTTTTAATATTGGATTTATAAATTTTAGATCTTTAAATTTCTTTAATTCTTGGATTTTTTAATTTTTAATTTCGGATTTTTAAATTTTGGATTTGCGACTTTTTAATTTTGGATTTTTAGATTTTTAAATTTTAAATTTAAAAATTGTGGATTTTTAAATCTTGGATTTTTTGATTTTTTAAATTTTGGATCTTTGATTTTTTTAATGTTTGATGTTTGGATTTTTAAATTTTGGATTTATAATTTTTTTAATATTGGATTTTTTATTTTTTAAATTTTGGATTTTTAAATTTTTTATCTTTGATTTTTTAGATTTTGGATGTATGGATTTTTAAATTTTGGATTTATTATTTTTTAAATTTTGGATTTTTTATTTTTTAAATTTTGGATTTTTAAATGTTGGATCTTTAATTTTTTAAATTTTGAATGTTTGGATTTTTAAATTTTGGATTTATTACTTTTTAATTTTTGTATTTTTTAAATTTTGGTTTTTTGAATTTTGGATCTTTGAATTTTTTATTTTGGATTTTTAAATTTTAGATTTTTTTAAAGTTTGGATCTTTGAATTTTTAAATTTTGGATTTTGAATTTTTGATTTTTGATTTTTAGATTTTTAAAATTTTGGATTTTCAATGTTTTAATTTTTTTATTCTTTAAATTTTGGATAAGCCAAATCATTGAGTTGATTGTTTTCTTGCAGTCCGTTCCGTTACACCCTACTAATTTCGTGACAATTTTGAGCGTAACACTAATTGCGTGACAATTTTGAGCGTAACGCAAGCTCTCGATTTACTCCTACCGCGGCTAAAGAAGTTTCACTTCAAAAAAAACCAATGAAATCGAGAAGATCCTATTAACTTAACCCTTCCCGGGCGTATCCCATATATGGGACGCCTGTCCGATGCCTCCAGCGCGGTAACCCATATATGAGTTTTCTGACCGACTCATAATGTGACCGGCTCTTCTCACGCACTAAGTACGTAAAATCTTCAACAGATGGCAGGAGAATGTTCTCTTATCCACTGTGACTTGGGAATTCCCCAATATACGTGCCCAGGGCGATTTTAGTAGAGGATTTCAGTGGCCGTGCGTAACTAGTGAACAGCGTGCACTTTGTGTTCCGTGTTTTTCCCTTATTTTCGGTAAAATTGCAAAAAGAAAGTGTCCTACAGGTTCTGAAAATGAAGAATTAAGTATTCAAAGTGACAGTGAAGTGTCAGAATTATCACTTAGCGATAGTAAGGGATGTTTTTCCGAGATTTCTACCGGCAGCGTTAATGAGAGTGAGAGCGACGTAAGTGACACTGGAGGCAATCGTGCGCCCAGCTCAATAGAAGTGAGTAATTTTGATGCAGGCACATCATCTATTACTACAATATATAATATCCAGCAAGGGCCAGTTCTCCCTTCTGATTTTGAACAAAATACTGATCGAATTGATAATCATAGCCCACTGTAGGCCTATGTAAACTTATAATGCGCTCAGTGAGACTTGTGCCGTTTCCGCATAAACATTTTCTCGCTAAATACTCAAAATCGTTCCTAGAGCAGATTGGGGGCAGAATTCGGCAAAACACCACGGTATATGTTGATTTTATGCATAAATGCGTGATTTAAGTTACTTTCAATTGGTTTTTCATTAACTTATTTTTTCTTTCAAAATGTCTTCCGCTCACAGCCATAAAACACCGCCGCCCGCGAAGGGTTAATGGTCTCTCGCGTGCAGGTACTTGGTTTCTTCCATGCAGGACCAGACATGACTACTCGCACAAGAAGCCTCACTTTCCTCTCATTCAGAAGGCATTCCAGTTAGTATTCATTTCAATGTCTCAGACATCTACGAAGCGACCGGCTGTTACGCATATCGGCCATCTTGATTATTTACGTCAAGTTTAAACAAGGGGGCCAGGCTGTGTAAAGGTTGCACACATTCAGCCTTATGCAACAATTATCAGTACACTTTCTTTCCTCAGCTGTGTATAATCCTGGTATAAATGTTACAACTGGATTATTAGTAAGACTGATAGAGATTAACCTTCTATTATTGTTCACTTCAAATTTTACAATTTGAAATCACAAGTGGTGAAATAGAATGACAGATATGTTGAAATCTTTGATGAGATAGATGATGATTATAGCCCAATGAATGTAAGTGAGGTTAGGGTGACCAAGAACAGTATGCCTACAAGGGTAGATCACTTTTAAAATTTGGAATAACTACTTCATAATTCACAAATAGGCTATACAGAAAATATAACTGCTCCAGCCAAATGGATGAATAAATAAAAAAATAAAAAACACACTGTGAATGTCCAACTGAGGATTCCCATAAGAAACAGTTTGAGCTACAGCATGCAATCCCTCAATATAGAATAATTAGAATCGGATGACCAACCAACAATTATTACAGTATAAACCCCCAATCTAGTACAACTTAAAAAATAATAAACCCAAATAAAACCACTACAACCAGTTTCCTTACCTAGGTTCCATTTTTAGGCCTAATTCTCCTAAATATTCACAATGTAATTCATTTCATTGACAAAACTTTCGTATAAGACTTTATAGAATTCCCTGCCACTGCTTTGTGTGTGTGTGTGTGTGTATTTTTTCTTTTGTAATAGGATATTTTAAAAACGTAAAAACAGTTTACCGTATAACATTTTAAACATTCACGCCCACTGTCTTTATATCAGTTAATATAACTCGCTTCGCTCATTGGAGGCTGCGCCCCCAAACCCCTGCTGAGGTTCTCGGGAAAGGTTTCTTAAAAGATGTATGGGAGGTAGAGTGCGCGTATTTAGTCTGCTGTATTGGCTATTACCTTTTTGCCACATTAAACCTGAAAAAATAAATGTGGGAAGACATTGGGATTTTTTCGGAATTTTCCCGTCGGTCGCAAGCTAATAGGTATCAGTTTGCCAAGTCTAAGTTTTCTACATCAACTGGAAGTGTACATACATTTTTGCTGTATTTTATGGAGTAAATTTCAACTGAAAAGGACATGATACAAGATGAAATAGCGACTAAGATTCATGGTATGTAAATATTCAATTTGGCATTTGCCTTTACGAACACGGAAATCATAGGAAAATACAAGTAAAATTGGTTGTAATATGTTGTAAAGAATGCGGGACTTCATCTCCGAGTTATAATTAAAGAATATACATTATGAAATTTCTTTAACAGATAGAAGAAAATTTTGTTAGTTCTGGAGAAAAATGTGTTAATTGGATTTAATTATGATGAACCTGAGACTTCAGAACGCAAGTCCAAGACGTTACTATCTCGACCACCCCGTCAGGTTTACGGAAATAATTATTTATAAACTTTCAGAGCCATACGTGAACGCAGTTTGATAATACCGTTGCCATAGAAACCGAGCCCTTTTTCGGTGTTTTTAGGGCTAAAAATTAAAAAAATACTTTTTGGAATTTTCCTGTGGTTTACAGCTTAAAAGCTATATGTGAACCAAATTTCAAGTTCCTAGCTCATCTGGAAGTGGGCAAACATTAATGTCAGTGAGCCGTGCCGAGCCCTTTTTCGGTGTTTTTAAGGCTAAAAATTGAAAAAATAAACTTTTTGGAATTTTCATGAGATTCATAGCCTAAAAGCTATATGTATACCAAATTTCAAGTTTCTAGCTCATCTGGAAGTGGGCAAACATTAATGTCGGTGAGCCGAGCCGAGCCCTTTTTCGGGGGTTTTTAGGGCTACAAATTTAAAAAAAAAATGGGAATTTTCCCGTGGTTTACAGCCTAAAAGCTATACGTGTACCAAACTTCAAGTTTCTAGCTCATCTGGAAGTGGGCAAACATTTTTGTCGGTGAGCCGAGCCGAGCCCTTTTTCGGGGGTTTTTTAGGGCTAAAAATTAAAAAATATACTTTTTGGAATCGCCCTGTGGTTTGCAGCCTAAAAGCTATAAGTGTACCAGCTCTAGCTCATCTGGAAGTGGGCAAACATTAATATCGGTGTGCCGAGCCGAGCCCTTTTTCGGGGGGTTTTTAGGGCTAAAAAATAAAAAAATAAACTTTTTGGAATTTTCCTGTGGTTTACAGCCTAAAAGCTATACGTGTACCAAATTTCAAGTTTCTAGCTCATCTGGAAGTGGGCAAACATTAATGTCAGAGAGTGAGTCAGTGAGTCAGTCAGCCGTGTGGCTTTATATTATAGGGATAAATTGCCACAGTGATTCAGACTGCAGTCTACAGAATAAAACTTTA
This sequence comes from Ectobius pallidus, assembly GCA_964059195.1. Classification (NCBI taxonomy): domain Eukaryota; kingdom Metazoa; phylum Arthropoda; class Insecta; order Blattodea; family Ectobiidae; genus Ectobius; species Ectobius pallidus. The sequence goes on from CAXKWD010000004.1 coordinate 136,183,665, forward strand.
TGAATTGTCTGTCATTGCCTTATATAATTCTTCACCGAGAATTATACAGGGGAGTGACGGTGAATTCTTAAAATTTCATACAGTACCGATACACTAATTAAAATTAACAATATTATGAAAAAAAATTAGTCCGGCCGGGGTTTGAACCTGAGACCTCTTGCGCCATAGCTTAGCCCTACAACCACTGAGCCATGAACGACACTGAGAAAGATATCTCAATATTGGTAATGTAAACCGGTAAGTCTTCGCCTATGTCTCACCTCAAAACTTTAAATCATCTTTGTAGGTCTATGAGACGTGTTTAGGTAATATTTATTGTACGGAAAAATGGTATTATGATACTGATAACATTAATATCGAGACCTAATTCGTCTAAAAAGATAAATATGAGAGTCTCACCAATTGTTTGCAGTGGAATACACGCTGAATGCAAGACCGGCATTTTCTTCCCGGTCATGACGTCAGTAATGAAGTGGTTTGTAAAGGGCGTGCTTTCTTTTACTAACTACAAATTACAACAGCAAGTATACCATATTTTCACTCTAGTAATTGTAAAGCGAATTTTACTAGTGATCTCTTGTAGCTTTATAGTATAGGGCCCTGGTCCAACTCCTCTTGCATCGTTTGAACCCGCGAGCATTTTGTTTACACTAAACGTTCGCCAAAATTGAATGGAGAAAATGAAAGTCAGTTTAAACTAAATACCCAAATTAAACTGGTTTGGTTTATACCAACTTCAATCGGAGTTGGAGAAAACGGCTTTTAGTTACAAGAATACAAGCTCAAGCACATTGTAGGCTATTGTAACTTATAGGCCTATAAGTTATTACTATATATATAGTAAGTGTATGTATTTATACATCGTACACTATGAGTGCAATGATGGTATAAGAAGTAAATGTTTTAATTTATCTTATGAGTCTAAAACAGGACTTCCATACCAATGCATGTTTTTCTTTTATATAGCCTAAGTTTGTTACAGTTACCAAACTTGCTAAATATCAATTTCATGGCTTACTGATCTCAAATAAGTATACTTTTCCGTGCATATTTGAAAGTTCTGGCCTTTTTATTTACGATTTCATGCATAGTTTTAAATGGAAAAAAATATATATAACTTATATATATATATATATATATATATATATATTTAAATATCAGGTACGTGGATAGATGTTGCGATATTTAATGTGTAAGTGTATGTATAGTGTGTCATTTTTGTATATATGTGTGGCTGGTATTTATTTAATGTGTAATGTATATGTATTTAATGTGATATTTAATGTGTAGTGGCATTTTTGTATATATGTACTGTATGGCTGGTATTTATTGCACCATTGCCACCGGGTTGTTGACCCATTTGCAGTGTAAGAAAATAAATACAATAAATAATGAATGGTTTTGGGATTTTTAGATTTAACTTAATAAAACATGTTTTGAAAGGCTTTCTTGCATATCAAGTTCAATTTTCAAATATGATTGCGTATTCTGTATTAAATTACATAATACTGCATTTTATAAATGCTACCTCTTATCAGTTTGGCTTTTGATTTCATAGTAACTTAGACTACTCCAAGCATAGGCCTACCCAGAAAAGACCTAACGGATTTCAACTCTTCTATCTGAGAATTCTTTGCATTGTCACACTGAAATTCCAAACCCCCAACTCTTATATACAGTGTGTCCAAGCTAGAGGGATCGAGAAGTAAATGCTCGCCAGTTAAAACGAGATAAGGATTTTGCTTCATTCTGCATATGACAGGAAAGGGAAACTCTCCGAGATTGTGCAACAATGTTTTCAGACCCCTCCACGCGCATGCGCGTCAAGAGCTTTCGCCTTGAAAGAAAGCCAGGCGCCATTCAGTAGTCGATCGCACAGTGGAAAACATGTGGAAAACATGTGGGATATGTTAAGGACGTTGTTTATCAAGGAGAAAGACCAGGAAATTTGCAGGAACTGAGGGGCCGCATCACAAATGCAGTAGCGCTTGTGACTCCACAAATGCAAGAGAACACTTGGCGGGAAGTTGAATACCGTTTAGATGTGTGCAGAGCCACAAAAGGTGCACATATCGAGTTGTATTGAACATCATCTGAAACTCGGTCAGTTTGTATCAAGTAACAGTACAAGTTTATGTTACCAATACATTCTGTTCACTAGACATTATCACTTGTTGATAGACGATATTGATAGACGAAAGCTCTTGACGCGCATGCGCGTGGAGGGGTCTGAAAACATTGTTGCACAATCTCGGAGAGTTTCCCTTTCCTGTCATATGCAGAATGCAGCAATATCCTTATCTCGTTTTAACTGGCGAGCATTTACTTCTCGATCCCTCTAGCGTGGACACCCTGTATAGACCTTGGGATTAAATTTGTTGGAAAAACACAGTAAACACCAGCATATTTCAATACAATAGGCCTATGGCTTTTCAGATCCCTCCGCCAAGATTCTATCCCGAGACTAAAATAAATTAGAAGAGTGTAGTATGTCTAGGTCCGAGGTAACTTAGGTCTACATGTATAGTAAGTTATACAGTGCCTTTGTGAATTTACGTGTTCTATGGTGAACTGTGAACCGCCGGCATGGTTTTGTGGTTTGCGGCGCGTACTACAGAACCGTCGGCCCGGGTTTGATCCCTGGTACCTCCTCGGATTTTTCTGATGTAGGGAGATCTGGAACGGGGTGCACTCAGCCTCGTGATTCAAATCGAGGAGCTACTTGAAAAAGAAGTAGCAGCTCCAGTCACTACCACCATTAATGCTAACTACATGCCCCCAATCCTACCATCTGCCTATGGTAGATGATGCAGCGGTCGGGTGGTAGTCCTTGTTCCTTCCGGGATGAAGTGCCATGGAGTTTAGTTTTTTATGGTGAACTATGAAGTATATTCAAATTACATTGCCGCCCCATTTAGAAGAGCTGTTAGTAGTACACTCGAAAATAAAATGTAGGTTTGAATGTTAATAGTGAATATTTCTAGTGCTTTTCCGCTTCATTCTGCATATTTGATCATTTGATAGTGCATGAATGCATGCATATTAGGCTACTTTTAAGATCTGATAGTGAATGGAAATCCTCCCTTTACTCATGATGATCGTTTGTTCTGCATCACAGCAAACTGCAGGCTAGTTTACGAATGCGTGCTATCTCTCTCTCTCTCTCTCTCTCTCTCTCTCTCTCTCTATCTCTCTCTTTCTACCTATTCCATATACTTTGTCGTGCTGGCTGCATGAACTGCCCCTTCGTATTTACCGCCTATTCATTTAGATCAGCTGAGTAAATTAAAAGTACGAGTTTATAAATGTTAGAGGCCAAGTAATCTATACCGCAAGTAAAATAAAATATATGTACTTCCTCAGGAGTAGGGGAGTTTGTTAGCAATAGTTTATCAATTCACAGCAGCTTATTTCAGTCCCCTATTGATACATAACACAATAGGAATATAACCATTTCCTTATTTCGGTCAGAATTGTCGCCATGGAAACAGTATGATTCAAGTCGAGTCGTTGGAATGATATGTGATGATGTCTTCTCTAGGGACAGTATTTTACGTTGGCAGTCAATTTTGTGCTGATTGGAACAATTTCAGTATAGCTTCGCTATGCATGAGACAAAGTTAAAAACACAAAAAAGGACCTGGAGGGTTGCGTAGAATGACCATGAATATCTAACTCTGGAATATGATGACTGGTACAACCCCAAGTGACCGGAATACGGTGGTACTAACCCCCGAGCGTCTGGCGACCCCTGCATGGACATCGGTCTCTTCACCCCTAGCTGTGTGGCGCTGCACTGTGCGTCTGATATTGACTCCATTTGTCACAAGCATGTTCATTATTCAAACCACGACTACTCACTCGACCACCACTTGCCGACTGCGCTCGACCCATATTTTATAAGAACAGGGGTGAACAACAGAGGGAATTCTTCTTTCTCTTCTGGTCTATTTTTTATCATCATTTCTTCTTCTTCTCCTCTTCTTCCCATCCCTCAGTTTCGTCTTCTTCGTCTTCCTCTTTCCTCGTAAACTTCTTGTGATTCTCCTTATTATTTTGTTTTTCTTCTCTTCTTCTGACTCTTCTCTTCTTCCTTCTTCTCCTCTTTCTACTTCTAAATATCTCCCTCCTTTTCGTATTCTTTTCTTCTCTCTTCTCCTCTTTCTCCTCTTTAAGATCCATATTTTTCTTCACCTGTCCCTCCTTCCCCTCAGCCTTCTTCTTTATTTATTTCAGCCTATCATATACTTGTTCACTTCCTTTTATTCATAGCAGAGCCTCTGCCATTAAGAGCAAAACTTAATAATAACTGTTATCGATGTCATCTTCCATTAATGATTACTGGTCATTGATCAAGAAAATTAACAAAAAAGCTTATGTAATCAGACCTCAAATTAAATCAATGTAGATTATGCCTGTATGTAAACATCATTAAAGTAGGGTTAAAACTCCATGGTAATACATAAACTGCTTTATAATTTTAAGGGCCCGTATGACGACCTCCAGATATAGTATTTATCTACCAGATAGAGAACCTATCTGGAAGTTGGCCAAGAATTGCGTATTATAGTCTCCTGACAAAGTCTGTCTGGGAAGACAACTTCCAGATAAGCTAGCAGCAGGATGGAGTGGCTGACAAAGTACTGACTGCTAGTTAGGGATCTTGGTTGAAACAAGATGGCGCAAGCCGAAAGCTTCCTAGCCATCTGAATTTTAGAACTGATGCCGGAAGATTTAATTTACATAAAATTGTCATTTTATGCTCACATATGAATGAAATAGAATTGAACAAATAGATTAATGCACTTAAAACGATATGTTGTTATGTAATTTAATTGTACAAATACAAATCCGAGCTGCCGCACCTAGCGGAGGACTACCAAACTACAACAAACACACCTCTCTGCTCAGCGATGTAAGGACCATTTTACAAATTTTTACTGCGTTCTTGCCGGTAGCAGATCAGCGGTGGTATTACACGACATCTTCCAGTTAAGCTATCTGGAAGTCACGTATCTGGAGGATTTGTCAGCATGTGGTAATACAGGCCCTAAGGCTTTTAGGTACCTTAGCAAGCAGGGATGGCGGTTGAGGCCAGGTAGGTTCCTTCACCCGCAAGCACCCTCACATTTACAAGGGCAGGAGGTTAGTACCGACCGTAATTTCCGCCCCATGAGTCACCTAGTCTATTTCAATCAATCAATCTTAGATTTTTTTTAATATGTCATTTTATCTTAAAATGTTTGTTATGTATCAATTCTACACATAATTACAAGAAAAATGACGCCAAACAATGTATAATTTACTTTAATAGGAACAAAGGACTTGAAAGCAGTTTTCTCGTAACTTTTATTTATGTATTTGTTATAAATGTTCCTATTAAAGTAAATTATACATTGTTTGGTATCAATTTTCTTATATTATGTGCAGAATTGATTTATAACAAACATTTTAAGATAAAATGACATATTAAAAAAATCTAAGATTGACTGATTAAAGGAGACTAGGTGACTTATGGGGAGGAAATTACGGTTGGTCCTAATCTCCTGGCTTGTAAATGTGACGGTGCTTGCGGGTGAAGGAACCTACCTGGCCTCAACCGCCATCCCTGTTTGCTAAGGGTATAAGAATAATGTATTTCCCTTAGCCTATAGGCTATTGAAAGATAATTAAATAACTCATTGGATTTAAAATGCTCGAGAGTTCAACACCACTGCTTCAAACATTCCCCATCTTTTTTCTGTCCATTGTCCGGTCTTCAAAGTTGTTCGTCCCTTCCCTAAAATCGCTCTCTCATCCACACATTTGGGCTTCTCCTAAACCTAAACGATTTTCCCATTTATATCTTGTATTTCTCGTGTATGTCATCCTAGCGTGATTGCAGTAAGTTAACATAATATACGATGAAATACAAAACCTAATTAAACTAAGCTACGTGGTTCTACATTCCTTGTAAGACAAGGCGTAGGCCTACCATCCGACCACTGCGTTATCGACCACAGGCAAATGTCAAGATTAGGAGGGCATGTGGTCAGTATGCGACTCCCAGGGCCGTTATAGACGACTTTCTTGACCGAATTCGGTATCAAGTAACTTATCTAATCAATTTGTGACATGAAACTGAGTACACACACCGTTCTATGCCTCCCTACCTCAGAAAAATCCGAGGTACTGGGGATCCGGAGTCAACAGATCTAACCATTAAACCACAAAAGCACTTAGGCAGTCACATATGAAAATATTGGTTGATGCGTAGATATTTTAGTGGTTTATTGCTAAGATTAGGTTATTTGCGTTTAGGTACTGTTAACTAAATTATAATAATTATCAATTATGCCCGTTCGTCTCAAGCGTAGGTAGATCACTTCTTTTCTTTTTATGTCTCGTAGGCTTAAAGTCCCGAGTTTCACAAAATTTCATGGTTTCTTATCTTAAAATCAGTCATAGTGGAGTGAATTTTTTAGCATGTTGTGTATGCTTACTCGAAGACGTCGAGAGGTTTCGTATTATTAAAGAATTGCTGCTTTTCGTATTTAAATAAAGAATAATTCATATTTTGTGCCTATGTAGAGACTCAAATTTGGACAGCCCTTCATAAAACATTCATTTGAGAAATATCCTTCATCCCCCGTATTCACCAAGTTAGCATCTTTTGTGAGCTAGAGAGGGCAGAGGTCTACAATACAGGCCACGTGTGTCTCGATACTTGCTTCTTAAAACGTGATCCGTATTCGAAACTTTGTACTATGCCAGGTTCCATGTGAAAGGAGGGTGTCTGAATTTGCCACACGCATTGAATATCGAAATAACTCATGATATTCTATTAAACTACTGAAATCCAACGTTAAAATTTAAATATTGCTAGTTTCTTCCCTGAAAAGAATATCCAGTTTTCAAAGTACTTAGATAAGGCCTTCAAAGCATCAGTAAGTAACTTATATAGCAAGCAAAGTGCTCTCATTACGGCTCTAGGAGGAAGAGGCTCCCAGATTTTAATCATTTGGTAGATATGGCCGTCTTTACCTCCAGGATTGCTTCTGGTAAAAATTTATGTTTGAGGCTAAGTAGACCCTAGTACCAGTAGGGTTGGGTAAATTAAAAAAATTACAATGACGTAATTTGGGGATTGAATTCCGGGATCAGAGAATGTTTCTGCAAAAACATACTACCTTTGTTCATTAATTTGTTGATGATCATTAATGAAGATGATAATAAGTGATGATAATAAAGATGTTGACGGTGTGTAAAAATTATAATGGTTCTCTTATTCTTTTTCTGTTAGTTTTATTATTTGAAATGTTTATAATATTCTTCATTAACCTATTTGCACTAAAAGAATGGCAACGATTATTAGGCCTAGTATAAGTAATTATTATTATTATGATTATTGTTATAAATATTGTTGTTATAATTATTATTCTGAAGATAATTTGGTAGTAACGTAAAGTGTTAATAAATAATAATCATTATAAGTCAACAACAAATGTTAATTTCAGAGAATTTTAATACACAAATTACCTCATGAGGTAATAAGTATACCAAGGCTAAAACCACATTATTAACCCCTACAGACATATATTTTTGTACAAAATGAACATTCATTTTATTATCATCTACGACTTGTTTTCCAATAAATGCATTCCACTTAAACAGCACAATATATTAACACACAGGTATTCTGTGCTAATGACATCTGGCAGGTGGTTTTAAGGAATAGCTACGGTTTAATTGTACAACGATGAACTTGTTTTTATTATAAATACGCAATTCCTAGTTATGGTATTGTGTTACCATAGTATAGTATCATGATTACATGATAGGGAGGCAGCAGCCACTTGAGGGGGAGGCCTGTGGGCGTGCGGCATGCGGTCACATGAGACAAGTCTGGTGTGAAACAGTGCTGTGATTGTCCTTGTGTCGCCTGCCTCACATGCCGGTCCGATTCTGTTCTACTCAGCTCCGTCACATCACATCCTGTGTCATCTCAACTCAAGTAATGATTACGGAATTATTTCTGTATGTCCCTAGTTTTCGTGAGTGATATAATCGCGAATTATGGTTCTTCTTCTTCTTCTTCTTCTTCTTCTTCTTCTTCTTGTGCTACAACTTTGTACTTTAAAATTTTGGCCTTCTCAACAAGTTTCTGAATTAATGTCCTGAATTAATGCTGACCAATTGTCAGAGGCGCTGACTTAATAATATTTCTGGGGGGGCAAGAACTGGATTTTCAGTAGCTATACATAGGCCTTACATGATAAAATCTTAAGTCTTGGGGGGGCAGAAAGTACCTTGCCCCCCTAAGTCGGCGCCTATGTCAATTGTTAACTTTTAGCTCTTTTAGACCTTTCATTATATAGTCAGTCCATCTTAGATTGGGTCTTCCATGAGCTCTTGTTGACAAGGGATTTCAAGTGTATAGGCTCTTTACTAATCTGTCGCTTTCCAATTCTATTGACATGGCCAAACCATCCTAATCTTTAGGATTTAATTAAATTTATTATGTTTTTATTCTGTATTGTTTTATTTAATTCACTGTGTCTGTGACTCTTTAAGTGTCGTTTGGGTCTTTTGTTGCTGCATATATTTTCAATGAAATTCGTTTTAAAAAAATCATTAACTTTTGTTTTACTGTTTCCTTTTTGATAGTTATGGTTATTACCATTAATGCATCTTTTGTTTCAAACACTTCCAGTCTAAAATTGTCTTACACTCGCGAAAAAACACGAAATTTTGCTGTTTTGGAAAATTTTTACCTATATATATATTTCGAAATTTTTTTTGGAACAAAATTTTCTTTTGAAGGGAATTCACAAATTGTGGAAAGGTTTTCTTTAAGGACTTAAATGATATGCTTATTGAAATACGAATAAATATAATTATGTGCACATTAATAAAAATAAATATTCAATCAACCATTTAAATGTTGAGTTATCTGGCATATAAAAAAAAATTAAAAAATTTAAAATTTAAATAATCTGATGTGTAGAGATATTCATGGATTTTTTTTCTTTGGCATATATTAATTTAGAACTAAACCCCATTCCTAGTGAAAATAAAATATTTTTAATTTTATTTCAATATAATTGTTCGAACAAGTGGAGGAATTCCAATATCTGGGAACAGTAACTACAGACACAAATAATATTAAGGCAGAAGTTAAGTGTAGACTCAAGTCAGGAAATGCTTGTTTTTATGCAGTTCAGAAACTCTTATCGTCTCGTCTTCTGTCCAGAAAACTAAAAATTAAGATTTATAAGACTATTATCCTGCCGGTTGTATTATACTGATGTGAGACATGGTCGCTAACTGATCAGGAAGAACATAGTCTGAGAGTGTTTGAAAACAGGGTGCTTACAAAAGTATTTGGGCCCAAGAGGGATGAAAATGGGGACTGGAGAAAATTGCATAACGACGAGCTTCAGGACCTGTTCGCTTCACCGGTTATAAGTTAGTAAGGATAATAAAATCGAGAAGGATGAAATGGGCTGGACATGTTGCACGCATGGGGGAGGAAAGACATATCTCAAAATCATTGACTGGGAAACCCGAAGGGAAAAGACCACGTGGAAGACCGAGACTTAGGCGGGAGGACAATCTTAGAACGGATTTAAGGCAAGTAGGATTTGTGAGGGATGATTGGATGGAGTTAGCACAGAATAGGGTTGAATGGCGGACTCAGGTAAGCGGCAATTAACCTTCGGGTTCCATAAAATAGATAATATTCCTTTAGCTTGCTTCGGAATTATTGTCTATTGCCATTGAGTAAATAAGTAAGTATACAAAAAGCTGTATTTTGGTCCCCAATAGTTATATCCCCTATACACCTCGATATGAAAGTCAAGTAGACTGTGTTAACCAGCTGATCTACTCGATAGGTAAGTGTTAATAGTGAACTGGTAAGAATTGCGAAAATATACAAAACTTAAATCCCCTTGAGTTTTTTAAAGAAATAAACAATATTTTGCACCACTTGAGCCTTAAGTCTATTTGGATTTAATGTGAAATAACTCCGAAATTGCATTTTGTTATGCAAAATAGGCCTAACACAGAAATTTAACATATTTATTCGCTTAATTATTTCACTTTATTCAAAATTGTAAATAATCTCGTCTGTCCAGTAAAGTTTGGATGCTGCTTGAACCATCACTTAGGCTCTTATATTTACCGATAGGCCTATAAGCAATCGGCATACTGAGAATCTTAGCTCAAAGCATGATAGCTTGTGTTGAGGACAGCTGGTGAGGTTGTAAGATGTAGTTGATGAAAGCAAGGGTGATAATGGATACAAAGGCCCTAAAAAGAATTCATAATTTGACTGTCCTATTGTTCCATCTGCGAATATTAGGATACAGGCCTAACATATTCAGTTTCGCGCTAACTCCCATCGATTCACGGGATCCGTCTATCCGCATACAATTGTGTTTGGGGAAAGCAGTAAATTAAATTAATTGGGCTGCATTTTAATTGCTTGTGTATTCATTAGTTCGTGACTATTAGTCTGCTCTGCCGATTTATGTACCCTACGATTTTCCTTGTCTTTTTCAACCCCCGTTTACGTGGCCCACGTCGCATAGGCCTACACATATATACATAACTTATATATATATATATATATATATATATGTGTGTGTGTGTGTGTGTGTGACTTCGCTACCTAAAGAACAAAGCCCATAAGAGTGAAAATAATTATAAATTTTAAAACGTGGAACAATTTACTAAATTAGTTCAGGATATAATCTATTCAGGAACCAAAACAGATATATTCATATAAAACTTGATAGAATGCAACAACTCTCGGTTAAAATTAATACAACACCAGCCTAAGAAGAGTGAGATAGTATACGATTTTAAAATGCTGTAAATTAATGGCACTTCCAATGTTATTGTGTGGTTGATAAGGGTGCAATGTGTTTGTTCCGGAGCTGCTATTTCTCCTTCCAACACTAACCCAGAGGAAAGAGTTTGCGCCAGTGTCACCCTGCTTTTATAGACAGGATTATTATCCAAACAGATCATAAGAGAGGATAAGTCAGCGTCTCATAAAAATAAGAAGAGAAGGAAAACTGAAACCAGACAAATTGAAGATACAAGAATATGTAAAATATTTTGGTAGGCCTATATTTCAATTTATTTTTAGAAAAACTAGTGTTCACTAGCCACCGCGTGTAGACCTGCACGTAATTGGAGGCGCACAATTGTCCCATGACAATTATCCATGAGATAACTAAGGGCTGGGATTCTACCAGCCGGGGGTCGGACTTCTATGGATCCTATAAATTAATTAATTCTAGCAATGAATTTTGCTTATAAGACTGACATATACCTTACCTACTTAAACAATAAAATATCGCCTGGTAGACCTACTGCATAACATGCATATTAAAGGCAAAGAGTTTAAATTTAAATACGCCGGCTTTGTAAACCTGTACATTCTATCTGTTTTTAAAGTGCATATAAAATCATTTAACTTTAGTTGACTACATAACTAAAATATTCTTCTGTATGACTAACCAAAAGGGGTACGCCGTAGCGTAGTGGTTGAGGCACTGCGCTACAAACCGGAAGGTCGCGGGTTCGATTCCCGATGAGGGCGTTCGAGTTTTTCAATTGGTCTAATCCTTCTGGTGGCTCTATGGCCCTGGGGTCGACTCAGCCTCTAACAGAAATGAGTACCAGGAGTGTTCCTGGGGGTAAAGGCGGCCTTTGCGTAAGGCTAACAACCTTACCATCTTCATGTGCCGTTGTCTAAAAATCTGGGAGCCTCAACCTTGAAGCCGTTTGCTTGGGCGTCATGTATGAAGCCGTTCGCTTGGGCGTCATTTAGCCTATATTGCTGATCGCAGATGCATAGTCGATCATTTGATATTGTACCTTTAGGAAGTGGGCTGCCGGCGTAGTTAGTCGATAGAGCAAGGGGTTAGTGGTGGTGATGTCTGTGTTTAAGCGTCAACAATTGCAATAACCCTAGGATATTCCACAGGGGTTTATAGGCCTATATATGTACATAAAAACACACCTTGAAAGATATACTTTTATATATATTTCAAAACTTTTATGACAAAGAATATCGTCACTAGTACACTTTTGATGTAGGTGCCCTCACATATGAACGGCTTCCTATTAATATTATATCCACGTCGCATACACTTTGCTAATTTAATTCTTCGCCTCGCCTAGGGTTATGTTCCTAGTTACACTTACACTTCACACTCTTAATTATTGTGGGTCCGTAAGGAAATATCCTATACTGAAAAAAACAGCAACTTTATATTATAATAAACACACGGTTTTTCAAAGTAACTTATCCTTAGTACGTGTAATGCTCAGGCGAGTTGCGTGGATTAGTTGTTCAATGCCCCGGCGGAATATTGTATGAAGGGTCCGGATTTGTTGGCGGAGGTCCGTTTTATACATTTTGGGGATGTGACGTAATTTGGTCGTAATACGGCCCCTATAGGTTGACAACTTCGCGCCACGGGTGATTATTGGTTGAAAAGTGTTTAAAAGAGAACGTTAAGAATCCGAGATTCTCGTGGGAACAGAAGTCTGACTGCCAGAAACAGCCATTGATTACGAAGTAGTCATCAAGTCTAGCGGGGAAGGACAGTTTTATAGAATTTCTCGCTGAATCCGGTAGTGTAAAATTCTCTATGAAAAGATATAATATATTAATCAATAAAAACCGAATAAGTAATTAGTCCTGTAATTATATTAATTAAGTGGCATATGAAATGAAAAGTAGTAAATAAATCTATCGGGTGGTAATTTTGGTATTGTCTTAATTGAAGAAGGAAGTTTCCATAGGGTGCTGTACAAACTTCATATGGGGTCTCATACCAGCTTCAACCTCCTGGAACCCTCTGGGTCTTCATGGCCTGTAATAGGAACTTTTTACGTTCTCATGAGCCTTAATCGCAGACCCCCCTCAATAAGCAGTGCACTGTTTCTGTCACCCGATCCTCACCATGCCACTCTCATATCCACTTGACAGCAGACATAAATAAACTGACACTCCTGCAGGAATGTACATCCTCCCCCTAAATAAGCATCCACTATATACATAATAATTATAGTTACATTTGTATTATATCATAAACGAACTCATTGTATTTTTCTTCCTTTGCCGCCTTTCTTAAGTAGAATTTAATCCTATGAAATGTCATTGGCCATACGCACGCAGATTTTTCAGCCATATTCATATCCACAACAGAGGAGTGGAAACTATACATGTCCACAGCACAAGAATGAGTTTGCCTTTTCAATGCTAATGATGTAGAAATTCATCACCAGAACAAAACGTATAATAGCAGGATTATTAAATAAATCGAGTACCGGTAATGATTATGTTAAGACGTGAGTATTTTTATTCACGCGTTATGGTTCTCACTCATGGAAACCAACTATTCTACTGAAATTTACTGCATGATTTTAAACTTATAATCCACTCATGGTTGATGATTGCTTAATATGCAACTTCACCTCTGACAGGGTTAAAGGAAATCTAGAAATAGGCCTATGTTATGTTTCCTCCAATTCAAAATTGAAGAATAATCCACTTATCTTTATTACAGTTCATTATTACGTGTGGCATAATTGGATGGGAAGGAGCTTCTAAAACTATTTTTCACCACTAATTTTGCTTCAAATGTATTATTTCAATAATCTCTTGACTGTTCTCTTAAATTAGTATTTTCCGAATTTAACGTAACCTATGTTGCGTATATATATATATATATATATATATAAGTTATATATATAATATATTATTATTATTATTAAGTTGTGAGTGTGTGTGTTTATTACATGACTTTGCTTTTTATATAATCAAATGCAAACATTCTCATGGGTCCGCATGGACCGTGTATGCTTATCGAGAACACAAGGAAAAGACAGAGAACAAGTAAATAAAGAAATAAATAAATAAATATAAAATAACACAAACAAACTAAGCCTGTTCCTCATACTCCACCCCCGTCTCCCAGTTTGCCGCTTTCTCAAACCTGAGCTGTGTGTCTCGCCTTCATTAAAAACTTCCCAGTGCTTTTCTCAGCAGTTTTGTCCGCCGGGAACTCCAGACATATTCATTGCTCCCTATTTGATTCCATGAAAGATATTGGTAGATATTTTATTAAGTTACTTAAATAGGAATTTAAAAGCTTTGAACCACATCCACATCCCAAAGCGTGCGTTGCAGGATAAAACCAAATAAATTCTTTAATTGAACCTAAACGGTTTACATTTTGCAGGTATAAGCACAGCTCTAGTTTTTTTGACCCCAGGTTTTTTAATTCTATTGTTAAAAATAACCCTGAATTAATATTAATCTGAACTATTACGAAATTAAGAAAATATTTATTATTTAATAATATGTACGTTTATGTTTCTTCCTTCATTTTACAACTTCTTTCCTATTATTACTATAATGTTATTGAATGTAATTTTATTTCAAATAAATTGTATTTTTATTTTCATTAAATTGTATTTTTATTTAATTATTAAAATCAGTATCTGAACTGCACTCGACCACGAGCATTTGCACGAGTAACGTCTTAATGAAAAAATAATGGGAATAAATTGTAAACAAATCTTGCATAATATGTAACATTTTTTTAAAGACGATAAACCAACTTTCATCTTAAATTCCCGAAATTTCACCTTGTGAATTTGTTACAGGTAGCCTACAGTTTTAAAATATTCGTTTCTAATTATATTTTGATCAAAGTTATGACGAACATCAGTAAGTTTAAAATTAAGCTACACTTTCTAGTCAAAAAGATACTTGGAGTTAAAAATAATATTAAGCAGTAATATAAAATAACAACTATAATTTATGTATCTTTATGTAGCTTGTAGATGTAGCTTCATTTTAATTTTAATATACAGATGATGTTCAGAAGTTCGATCGAAATACAATTATGTACTAAATGTAATTTTTTAATAAAACATATTGACTAGGCGGAGTTCCTGTATTTTAATATATTAGTGGCTTTATTTTATCAACACTGCAAAGCCTAGTCATTCTTTCCACAATTTTCCCTATAATATTACCGGTGTTTAAAATTTTTTATAAATACCGGCCACTTCTTTTAACATGCATTGGGATAGTAGGCCCATATTTGCCCAGGGAATCAGAGTGATTTAAGCCTACTTTCAGTCAGTGCATAATTTCTTAAGCACAAAGAAATACAAACGGCTAATTTCCCACGAGAAGGTCATTGAACACTGCTTGCACTTCATAGTTTGAGAACTTTTACTTGACTCAAATCCACACTTTATCAGGAGTCTGTTGTCTTTAAGTTCCTGATATTTCTACTTAATGATTCCTAACAGAAAAAATTCTATAGGCTATGGCTATCTCTACAACTGAATACTTTATAAGTTTCATGCCACTCTATTTATTTCATTCTTGTTATGGGAAATATCGCCGTGCTTGACGTTGGGTAGCTATTTATCGCCGATCTTAGTTTGGAGTGAATTTAGCTTCGGATTGGGAAGTCATTTATGACTGTTAATGGTTTGTATTGTGGGTAGTTTACTTAATAAATAGGAATAAGGGGTGCCGGCGTAGTACTCAGGGGTAGTTATAAGCTTGAGGACTCTTATCCAGGGAAGTGGCTAGAGAAGATCAAGATAATCAGTCAGGGGGCGGTGTCAGGAATTGCGGGAACTAAAAGTTTATATGCTCTTTCAAAATAGATATATATTCTCCAAAATTTAGTCTTTTCTGATATGCGGAATTAATCGATATGTTTCTGTTAGATGATGTAAGTTCTGAGAATTATAAGTATGTAGTACGTCGTTTGTAGTTCGTAAGTAACACTTTGTAACTTGCTAAAATATGATAATAATTACTTCACTTTTACGCGCTGTTGAAAAAGTTCTATTTTACTTTCACAGGTAATATCACGTTGCTTCTATTTATATCGCGCGGATAATAATGTTCAATCTTACTTTCACAATTAATGTTTCGTTATAATAATAATCAATGTCTCTATCAAATTATATCAATTACGCGTTTCGACGCTACTAAGAAATTCTATTTATATCGCGCGGATCTTTTCCCAAATATTAATATATTGCGAAGTTACTTAATCTTTAGACTGATAATATTTAATGTCGTCGTATGTCTCGTGTGTGTCTTGAAGGTCTGTAGTCGGTGAAGTTGTATGATCGGAAGATGACGAGTTGTGCGTGCCGTGTGCTAATATCTTTGTAGGGGGTGGAGGGGGTTCGTAGTTCCGATTGGTTGTGTCAATGTTTGAGATCTTCCTTATTGGTGTAAAATAGTTTGTTCTGCTATACAGTTTAAAATATATTCCGTTTTTCTTCGTTAGGACAGTCAAGAGGCTTGGGTCATTAATTACTGGAAATGTCAAAATCTCCCTGGAGTCATGGAGTCTACGAAAGCGGAAATGGGAGGGACCGTGTTTATGTTTTTATCAATAACTCTGATGACTGAAAGTTATCATAGTTTTGGTCATTTAATCCTGATGGGCTAATTTATTCTGCTTCTAACGGTATTAATTTGTAATTGGTGTGATAAAAATGAAAAGAGTTATTAATGTTTTTATATTAAAATGATGGAAAGAGTTAATGAAAAGTTATGTGTAATATATGAAACTGTAGGGGATGTCGTTGGCTATTGATTGGTATAATTGGCTTCGTTGTCATTATTTCCTTTATGGAGTAATTAATGTTTAAAGTCAGGTGTTATGTGTGGAAGTCTAAACAGTAGGGTGCCTATGGTCAGTCGTACAGGGGATATATATGAGATTGTCGTCTGAGCTGAGTACAAAGTACGGTTACAGAAATTACAATAATAATATTAGACAAGATGAAAGAAGAATGAAGTACCAATAACTGTTTTAAACTTCTTGTATACAGTATGTTCAAAGTTTCGTAAAATTATATTGTTCCCAAGACATCCCAAGAGTTGGCAGGTTTTTTTATTTTTCAAATAGCCTTAAATACTCGTACTGTAACCTCTTGTAACCTCTTTGGTGGTTTGGGAAAGCCAGCATTTATGATTTAACTTCCCTTCTATCGCCATCCATGAATAAAAACTACAAATACAGGTCCGCGGATAGCTCAACACTAGCGTTCGTACCGACGGTCCCCATTTCAAATCCTGGTGGGGACCTCCAGATTTCATGGAACTCGTGACGGAACTGATGATTCATGGCTCGTAACTTCAGTCAGTTCATGTCTCTTGGCCCCATTGTTTCAAGAATTCCATATGAAACTTGGAACCGCGGTGAATAAGGCTGTGATTCGAGTCTTTGTAGGAAAAAATTCAAAGAATAAGCCTTTAGAAAACACTGTCATTGGCAAATAGGCTACATCTCTTAGATGACATCTATTATTGTTCAAATTTTGTCATTTATTGGATTTCGAAATTCCGCATTCCTCGGATTCTCATAAATAATTATTTTAATTAATATTTTATGTGACATAGTTTAACAACGTTAACTAGCGGAGAACAGGAAATTTATGAAGACCAAATTTTCATAATCTAAAGAAAGTGAAAACCTACTGCATTATACGAGGGATGGAGCATAAGACATGGCAACTATTTTTTTTCTCAAAGTAATGCGATGGTACCATGAGATATATGTTACAGGAGAGTGTGGCATCTCTAGGAGGCCTATATGAATAGAGACGATGGTAATTTAGCTGTGAGTCCGCCGCCGTGCAGAATAGATATGACAAGATGTGAACAGCGTTCTTACGTCAAAATAGTCACTATCCGAGAGAGAAATTCCAGATAATTCTACAAGGAGCTGATGGAAGCTTTGGGAAATAATGCCCATCCGTACCGAACTTAGGGAATCATGGAGTGTGTGTGTTTTCATGCTTCCAACTATCGCAATACATTAGAGTGGCACGATGTAGTCTCGGTGTGGATGTTTATGGGTGTCTGTATCCTTCACTGGGTATACCATATTTAGTACTATACACATAATGTGCATTATACGTAGCCTAATATATTTCATACCCTGCTGTTAAAATGGTCCTACATGTTCAAAAGATAAGTAGTTACCTTGCCTTAGGCCCCTCGTAAATTATGTGTTCCTTTTCTCGATCAGTTACACGCGTAAATTAACAGTTTTTCTTCCCCATATTTTGAGTTTATATTAATCATTTTATTCTATAACATTACGTGTCTAGTAATAGTAATGGACGCTGTAGAGCTTTGCATTTGCTGGTTTTATTGAACTTGATCCCACAGTATCTTGTTTTGTGAAATAAATTATTGCACTTTAATTGCTTTTAAAGACACATAGGCTAACGTCAGTGCTTGTGATCGTTAGTTGAACAATTGCTAGTTTTGTATGATAAATAATGTATAAGAAAATAAAATAAAATAAACTGTTTTTAATATCTGTACGTTACTTTCTTTTTTCAGGTGAGTTGATATACCTCCTACACTGAGTTCTCCTGCCAATCAAGTAAGAGTGTTTTTTTAAGGTTTAAGTGAAGTGCCTTGAGCAACATTCAGTAAGTTTTTTGCCGTGTTACAGCGTGCATTACAAGATAGAAAGCAGTTTTGCAGTACTGTATTGTGTTGAGCGGTTGTTGCAGGTAGTTGACTATTATCTAGTTAAATGGTAGTTTTGTTGTAATTGTTACAGTATTTTGTCGGCATGTCACGCTATAGCAACATACATACTCATTATCACAGTTACCCTGTGTCCCGGCATAATTACCTCTCCCCCTAATTACCCAGCTACATATGTTTCTTTAAAAGTCATATAGTTTGGATACATGTAGGTGTGTAGAGAAGGGTATTCTTCATTTCCAGTGACTTCAGTAAGCAATTACTGGGAATTAATAACCCATTATAAACTCTTCGCTATAGCCATAATATTGCATGCAAAGACGACACTTTTAGGCCTCTAATAGAATGGAAAGTATAAAAGTTCAGTACACACAGAGAACAATGTAACTATACATTTGCATGTAAGTCCAGTCACATGCAGTAGAACTCCAATTATCCGAGCTACAACTATCCGGATCGTCAATTATCCGGATCGCTTTGAGGTCGTGTTCAAGTGGTTTTTACAGCATCGAGCATTGGCAATTCTTTCAGGGCCTTGCTTGCAAAAAAAACAAACAAACAAACAAAAAACAATACTTTAGCCAGCAGAATCGACAGTTTGTCAGCAAATTAATTGACTCTGACCGGTATATTCAATTGTTCAAAATATGACACTTTATGTAAGTACAGTAACTTACTGTACAATTTAGTTTTTTTTAAGGAAATTACTTTTTTTCATGATTTATCCAGCTAGCCTATCCGGATATTCTATATACGGATCGCGTCCGGTCCCAATTAATCTGGATAATTGGAGTTCTACTGTATTTAAAGGTAATAGGTTTCCATATTTCTTGCTTCTAAAAAAATGCAATAGTTCTATGTATTTTACTAATGTAATGTTCAACTTACAACGTCTACGAAAGTGTAAGTGTAAGGCCTAGATTCATTCAATATAATACAAGGATCATTAAACTCTGGTTTATTCAGCATTTGTAAACACAAAATCTTCATCAATTAGGGAGATATTATTTGCTCTTCTGTTTTCCGTACCCCTAGCCTTGAGGAAATATTCGGCATATATATATTTTCCATGTTGAGTTTTCAGAATTAATACAAGTTCTAATGTCCTTTGAGTTCATGTCTGTGATGTGTGTCTATAACATTTCAAAAGTGAAAAATCATATCAGATCGATGTTTTATAACCCTGTTTGAGTTTGCAGACTTTTACACTTCCACTTGCTCTTACCAGTTTTCACGAATAAAATATTTTTGTTCACGATTTTCTTATTTTGATTAAATTTGTTACCCTGATTACATGTAATAAGAACTATCTTTTTTTATTTAATAATGGAAATAGGTTCAGAGCAGGGTTTTTATTCGAAAGTCAAATTACGTCCCTAATCCAGGATTTAGCAGAAGAAGTGGACAAAGGAAGTCGGATCGATGCAATAGTAATCGATTTTTCTAAAGCATTTAACATTGTGCTTCATAATATTCTGTTAAGAAAACTAAGTAATTTTGGTAGCCTATGGATCCCAGAATAGCAGAAAATCGAACACAAAGGGTAAGAGTAGGTCATGAAGTATCGGACATGGGAAAAATAACTTCAGGAGTCCCACAAGGTGCGGTTCTCCCCCCGTTACTTTTTCTGATATAATATATTAATGATTTACACTTAAACATTACATCACAGATAAGAGTGTTTGCGGACGACTGTATCGTACATAGAATAATGCACGAGGAATCGGATATTACAGCATTATAAACTGATCTTAACATAGGAATCTGGACTACACCGAACAAAATGAAAATTAACGTTTGCAAAAGTAAATCGGTAAACTTTCTGTAGGACTCGACAAGAAATCAGACTGTCATATCACATAAATAACAATAATCTAGTGCTAAAGGAACAGAGTTGTAAATACCTAGGGGTGTATATCAATAGTAAACTAGGATGGGAAGAGCAAATTAACAATAGGCCTATAACGAGAAAAGCACTACGTTTTATAACGCGCACACTAAGAAAGCTAGTCCGAAGGCAAGAGAAATAGCGTACAATAATGGAACATGCAGCAAAAGATGGGTATCTTTATAGATCATACCAAATTGATGCAATAGAGAGATTCCAACGCAGGGCAGCTAGATTTGCTAAAACCGGGAGTGGAGAGGACGAACATTAGGATGGGAACTGCTAAGGCGTAGGAAATCAAGATTAACCGCGCTGGTAAAAGCATTAGGCCTACGTAGGAAACACACCTTGGTCCGACATGAAAAATATTTTAGGAAGTGCTACATATTTAGGCAGGTTAGACCACAAAATGAAAATCCAACCTTGAAAGCAAAGTACGGACGTGGGAAAATTTTCCTTTGCAAATCGCACAATTGTAGACTGGAATGACCTACCTGCACCACTTTTCAAGACATTCCTCTAAAAGTGAAAATCTTTAAAAATAAGCTGAAATTTTTAATTAGTAGTTAGTTAATGTTATGCTGGAGAATTAAGAAACTAATAAACTATGATAGTGTTAATGAAGGTAATTTTATTATTATTCCTCTCAGAGCAATCCTAAGTGAAATCATCTGTGGGCTCTACGTTTTAAATCGATGGGGAAATTTTTATTAGAATTCATGGACTTCGTAAATGACAATTGTAATACGTAAATACCAATCCGCATATTTCACTTAAAGCAATATCCTAACTTATGCTATTATTGTTATACCTCTGCTTTCATACGATTTTTTGAGCGAAAAATTTATACGTCTTTAGCAGTGAAACGGTTATAGGCTTAAGCTAGCCTTCTTGCATAAACTCAAGCTGTAGGTAAGTCTGTCATAAAAAAAAGAAGTGAAAAACTGAATTCGAACAATAGGATTGACATGTAAGGCTATACATACACGCGGGGAAATTGTTCTTTCCTTTAATTGCTCAAGTAGCTTGACTCCTGTATAGGCCTATGTGTTTATTAATGAACAAATAGGGAAACTTCTGAAGAATTATACTTTTACATCATAGGTCTATTACTCATAGCGTACAATACTCAATACAATGGTTTAGAGATAACTTATGCTAAAAATATAAATATTTTATTTATTAAAAGAGAGCAATTCTCATATTCAAAATCCATTACTGGGAAACAAAAAGAGAGAAACTATGGATTATATAACATTTTCTTCCCGTAGAAATCCCATTAAACGGCTGATGACAAATAGGCCTAAGGAACATGCTACATTTCTGCAGAATAATAATATACAAAGGAAAATGCATTTGAAAAATGAAGTTTATCAGATTTGCATTCGTTACTTCATTTATAACTCTTACGAAATTCAGCGTAATAAGTGCCTAGCATTTGTTGTTTTTCATGCAAATGACAGAACTTAGTAACTTCAAGAGCATAATATTTTCTGTGAAAATTAACTTGAAATGAAAAACCGTCACCCCGAGTCTTAGGATTTCTACCAAGTAAATTGTTGAATGACAATTCTTTCACACTGTATTAAACCACTAGTAGGTCACAGTGGAATGATAATTCTTTCACACTGGCCGTGTGTAGGCTAAGATGGACACTTGAAGTCAGAATGAAAAATTCAATGCCATAGCCGGGATTTGAACCAGGATCTTCGGCTCTCCGTGCCGATGCTCTAACCAACTGAGCTGCCATGGCAACATGCCGGTACGACATTAAATTCTCCAACTGACTCACAATCCCAGAATACCACCAGGCGTTCTCAATATGAGATACGAACCTAGTGGTGACTTACAACCTGTAAGTACTTAAAAGACCCGGGCTTTCTAGTAAACCACGGAGAGCTGATAATCCTGGTTCAAATCCCAGCTATGGCATTGAATTTTTCATTCTGACTTCACGTGTCCAAGTAAATTGTTGTTCAGTCTTTAACCCAAAATGAAATAGCCTATATTTATGAATCACTCTGTAACTATTTTCTAATTAGTTTCCCTAACACATAAATTATCAATAATGACGATATCACATAAGATCAGAATATCCCGTCTTTTACAGCCCTTTACTTATTTAGACGTTATAGTGGACCTCCTAAAACAATAGAAGTCTCGTACTACGCAATTGGATCGTGATCATTATAGCCCATATAGCGAAAACAAGCATTATTGAGGCATGGAAGACCTTTATTAAAATGTAAATATTGCTAGATTACGGAGAAGTTTATACAGTATTAGGAGGCCCCTTAAAAAAATGAAACTCTGACCTTGAAGATAAACACGTGATAATTTCCACTGGTTGTTAGAAATTCGATATCTTTTCCATCGCACACAGTACTTTTCTTACCTGTGTGATTGCTGATATTAGAGAGCATACCTGCGATTTATTTAAATTAGTTGGAAATATTAAGAAAATAACTTCTTGTCAACGCCCCTATAATAGAATATATAAAATGCAGGTACGCTGGCACGAAGGCGCTCTCGCTCGTTCCCCATCATTTTCTTCCCTCTTTACCCTTTTCCTCTGAAGGCCTATCCTAAATAGGAAGCCTCCATGATATTATATTATGGCCGTCCCAGCATCCGATCTCCATACATCGTGAATAATTAGTTAGTTAGAACAACACACCCCTCCTCTCTTCTCTGCTTTTCGTTGTCCTTCCTCAGTCAACCCTTTCCTCTTCCTGCTCAGCTCATCTCAGATGTCTTCTCTGTCACTGTTTCCTCCTACCCTTCCAACCTAAGCATCACCACAATGTTACCTACCGACTGTTCAACAAACTCAGACAAGGATCAAACTTCTCTCATTAGATTATAAGGTTACAGAATAAAACCCCTTTCAGATATAAGTTTTATTTAAAGTAAATTAAGGCTGTCAAGTTCACAGCAAACTAGGCTTAATATTCACAGAAAAACGGCATTCTATTGTTCAACAGCATAAATATTAAGTCTTTTCTTGTGAAATATACGGAACCTCCCTTGGTGATTGGAGTATTTTTGCTTTAGCGTTCGGGAGGTACCGGTACTCAATAAATTGTAGTTTATACGATGAATCCAGTTCTCTTAAATAGCTGTTTTCAAGGATATTGACCCACTAATAATTATTTGTGAAAAGATAGCACTATGTGAAGATTACTCTTCAAGCCTCCTCGGTCTATCGGATCCTAAAAATATCACAAATAACATTCTTTGATATTTGAATTAGTTTATTAGCGTCTGGATAAACTTGTGAGAATAAGAAATGTTGTTTTGTCATTAATAAACTAAAATATTCTTATTTTAATTTTTCCAAAAGTGCACACCATTAATTTACCTCATAATTCCCACGCTATCTCAGCCAATAAACAAGCTGATTGGTTCTCAATTTACCAATGAAAA
This sequence comes from Ectobius pallidus, assembly GCA_964059195.1. Taxonomy (NCBI): domain Eukaryota; kingdom Metazoa; phylum Arthropoda; class Insecta; order Blattodea; family Ectobiidae; genus Ectobius; species Ectobius pallidus. The sequence goes on from CAXKWD010000004.1 coordinate 136,207,538, forward strand.
TCGAGTTATTCTAATAATTTCATTCCTCCTACGTGCGTTTGTTTCATTCCAATAAGTGAAACTAATATTTATTTTCTGATTTATGGAATTATTAATCTTTTGTCATTGTTGTTTACTATGTTGCCTTATTCCAAGGAGGACAAGGTCTTTATTTATTTCGAATTGTGGTAGGTCTCGAAATAATTTACTATGGCAAGAAATATTCATTATGCGCAATGAAATTGTTAAATAATGGTCAGCTTTTGTACAGTTGGTAATAGACTATTACTCATATATCACTCATTATATTGAACAATGCTCATGTTATACTTAACGTTGATTTCAATTCACGTTGTCTGATACAGATTTTTCCAACGTAAGCGCGGACCTTTAATACTGTTTTGGAAAAGTGAAGCTTTTTGTTACGGTCAACATTTTGCAGATAAAAATGCAAAATACATTCGAATTTTAAGTTCCAGATAATTATGTTCCTAGTTTTTTTTCTTTCTTTCTTTCGAAATAGGCTATTTTCTAAAACGCATCCCATCGGTTTATACTTTCTCCATTGAGGTTATTATGAAAGGAAATGTTTCTCCATTGAGGTTATTATGAAAGGAAATGAGGAACACCCTGTTGTCTTCGTTACTAAGCTCTCAAAACTGAGACTTTACTTGAAAGGCTACAACGAAGTAGTATATGTCTAGTCGTTTGTGGTTGGTCAATAGCTTTTAGATGAGCTTGAAGCTTCCCACAATAAAATGCAACGCTATTGTTTCCATAGCAACAAGCAAGTTGCTTGTCGGCAGCAAAACGACGACAGCCATGATATTGTGTAAACTGACAAAACACGGCAACCCATTATGTGTATGTTACACATCTTAAAGCGCTTGTAACTTGAGGATCTTCTCTGCTGTAACAGGCGACACCTGCTTCAAATTAACAGTCAGGGACATCCCCTCTCTTACAAAGTATATATAGCTTACAAAAGTTTAATGATTAATATTCATTCTCCTTCCTATTGTATAAATTCTAGAGTGATAGGGAAGAAGTGAATAAGTCAAAATATCAGAGCTTTAGGTAACAATTTGTTTCACAGCATTGTTATGCTATGTAGTTCAGCCCACCCAGATATTCTTACATAGTATAAGATACTGTGTAAAAATATCTGGTGGACTGAACTAAATATTGTAACAATGCTGTGAAAATATTTAGTTCAGTTCACCAGTTATTTTTACACAGTATCTTATACTATGTAAAAATATCTGGGTGGGTTGATTTGAATAGTATAACAATGCTGTGGAAATAAATTACCGGTATGTTCTTTCCTGAGACTTTGGTATTTTGACTTATTCGCTTTTTCCCTATCGCTCTAGAATTGCGGTTAGTCTTAGGGTCATGTTAAACTGAATTTGATAGGTGAATCCCCATCGTAACTCCAAAATATATTTGGCCGAATTCTGTAGGTGTTTGCCTTGCATTTTGTGCAAATTAGGATACAACATAAGACTAACTAAAGATAACTAAATGGAAATTACATATGAGGGAGGCTTGAAATCATCACTAGATAAAATTGGGTTACTGCGCAGAAGCAAATCTGAGCTTCAGAGAATGTAGTGAACTGAGATAAAGAAAGTATTCATACTACCGACTCACAAGACATCAACTAATCAGGTCGTGCCCAGACGCGTGAAGTTCAAAATCTACGTAAAATGAAAACAGTGTTCCGTTTGAAAAAAAAATATATATCGTAACACAGGCTTTCTGGTGCTCCATATCAGTGAATTTACTTAACTCATTTTTATCCTATTGAGCTGCAGTGGTGCTTTTTTCTGCTCGTATAATGTTATTTTCAAACGCAATACCTTTTACGTCGATTTTGAACTTGGCACGTCCAGGCAAGAATTCCTCCGCTGGTACCTTGGAGAGTCAGAGTCGGTAATGTATAACACTTCCCTTACCGCCACGCATGGGATTCTCTAATAGTACCTCTTTTGTAGGGTTGTGACGCCGCAGTTTGACTGTATGCCAATTTTAACTGCAAAAAGTGCTCTAAGGGAGCCAAGAGTGAGATACCAAGGCTTTACTAATAATATTACTTCACGTCTCAGCTGCGCACTTCTAGACACAGAAATATCACTTGTCGCGACATATGTTGGAATGTAGATGAAATTATAGTTCTGATCTTAGCCACGACAGGCATTACGCTGTATAAGCGACTCTTCAGAGGATGACAGCTTGTTCTCACCAATGTAGGAAATTTGTGGCATATACCACTGGTCGTGGCAAAAGCAGTCATTCTCAAGTATATTGTACAAAGAATTTCCCTCCATTGCATGTACCGAAGACCAATGTTCCCTCAGCAGATTCAATACCTACATTCAGTTCTATGTTTGCCGATTTTAGGCTTTGAAGGCTTTTTCTACTGTTTTATGTGATGGGAACTAAATATCAAAACATTAATAATATCCTCAGGAATCACAAATGCACATTTTAAAAAGTTAATATTAATAACTAAATACAAAATTACTATGAACTGGTTCCTTCTTGTAGCAATTTGACTAATTTATTTTCAATAATAATGCTTGCTGGTATACTCTGAGCTTCGGCAGATGTTGGTTTTGTCAGTGCGGATTGTGGAGGTTTTTTCTGCATCCTGGTAAAAAAATAATTATTGTTGAGGCAATAAACTCCTATTTGACAATGTCGAAGTGCCTCTCGGTATGATTTTCGTTGCTGCGTCTCACAGCTCTTGCAGTGCTTTCCATAGAGAAAAAAAACTGTTGCAAACATGGAAAGATTCAACACGAAAGTCATTGATAACTTCTGCTTGGACTTCACTGTGAGGCAGTAATTATGTAAGTAGGCCTACTAATCATTTTTTAATATCACCTATCCCAGCTCTGGTATTGTAATACCGATGTGATTTGCAGCACAGACTCGCTACTAGCATTAGTTCTACCTAGGTAGTTTTTTAACTACGGTACATTTATCTCCATTCTTTCTAATAACCTTGTACTCACTTATTTTCCATTCTCTTCATATCACCATCACCTCTGTTGTTCACCAATGTAAGGGATATTGACTCTAAAATCAAATTCTACAGCTTTGACGGGTAGCGTGACCTGTCGTGCTGGAATTACGGATGGATGGGGAAGTTGAAATCTTGGCAGAGCAAGTGGCACCTTTCAAAAGCTATGAGTTTTGGTGTCTTTGAACATAGCTTAAGTGGAGAAACAGGCACCGTTGGATCCACAATAGAGTCCCCGTTTTTGTAGAGAAAAGAAAGTTTTTTTTTCAATTCTGATGGAGTTAAAATATAAACCAAAGAACGTTTCAATTCTGATGGAACTAAAATATAAACCAATCTGAGCAAAGACTGATATTCTTCATCATGAAGGAAACGCACAGTATTTCGTTAAACAAGTTTAACAAGTCTAAACTGGGTTAAATACCATAAACTCACAGGAGAGGCGCTTCTGTAAATTAAATTTAATCTGTTACGGTTATTCGGAGATTCCAAAACTGTTTAATTACTAAGCAATTCCTTTGTATTCTATCAAAGCACTGCAAACACGCCGAGATTATGTGACGAAGGTCTTCGTCTTCTGTTGATCAAGCAGTCAGAAGATTGGCTGAAGCTAAAGGAATGAGAGACAGAGGTAGTCTTAACATAATTTTCGAGGTTCAACTATTTCATTAAACCAGTGTTTCACTGTTTGTTCTTCCGCAATCATCCCCCTCCTTGTTCGAAATCCTTCTCTTTACCTACTACTATGTTCCTTCAATAAGCTCCTCAGTACATCTTTAAGTAAACGATTCAAAGTCTCCCATCCAAACAATCTAATGAGAGCTCTTGCTGTTTCCACATGGTTGCGCCATTTCTACCAGAACTGATATATAACTAGTATTTGATATTCAGTGTTAAGATTGCATTATAACATCAAGAGATCCATGGTGCCCCTTAATTTTTATTTACCGTGGGCAACCCCTTTGTTACACAAAGTTACGTTTCTCGAAGGTGTTTAGTCACAGGAATCTTAAATGCATTTCAAACTTGTTGTGCATCACTCTATCAACATTAATGTATTCAAATATTTGTGCAACAAGGGTAGTAGGCTATTTCTACCTTATTTGCTTTAAATTATCCTGTAAAAAACACTAGAAAACCTCTTGGCTCTACTTTCAGTTGTTCCCGAATGTTTCAGATTTAGTCCTCCATTGTTTCCACAACTCAAAATTTAGCTTACTTTTTGCTGAAACAGAACTGATTTACTACACTGGTTGCTAAAATGTTATAACATAATATTGGTATGGTTGGGATAAATATTTGGTAAATGACGGCAGAATGAGACACTGATGAAACATACTTGACCTATACGAACTTTTAAAAATTGGTATTACATTATGTAGTTTACCTTTGATCAAATTTCAAACAAGAATCCATCAATAGTCAAAACACGAATATTTAATTATAAAAACCATCATATCATTGGCTATTAGTTTTAGTGTTATTAATTGCCTTTTTTTATTAAAATTTATTCTGTATGATTATAATTTACACCCATATTATCGGATCGTTATTTCAAAATAAAAGTAGTTTTAGCTTTATCTACACAGGCCTAACGCATTATGAAAATGTCATTCGAAAATCCTTTTTATGAGATCTTCATTCCGTCATCAAAGTACAAAACATGTTATTGGATGTGGTAATTATTACAATTTAAAAACTAGAAAAGACATAGCACAATGATACTTAAGACATGAACAACAGAGCAAATAGGAAGTCATTGTTCAGGCTGAAATTCATTCATTAGAAAGTATTTCACTTCAAGCATTTCCATAATATTGTAAATCTGTGTAATTCTTTAATTTACTCTAGCATCATAAGAATACAGAAATTTACTTCAAGATAATAACAAACATTTTAAATCTGTGATTAATTCTGCTGTTTTATTATAAACTAGTTTAAAAGGCCCGGCGTCGCCCGGGTTTTGTATTTTGTAATTTGAAACTAACTTATGGAGGACTTTCGATTTTGAAATTCTAGGTTTTTTATATAATATGAATTTGAAATGAGGAAGAACGACACATCACACTCAAACTATTCCCTCAGAAAACGCTAGATATAGCTTTTTATGGCTCATAGAGATGTCGAATGTTGCATTCCGTTGCTTCTACACGTCATGCCTGGGAGGGGTTGAAATAAGAAGAAAAGGAAATTCCGGTTACATAAGATTGTATTGTTTGACAGAAAATTTTATTTATCTCTCTCATGTTCCCATTCAACCGTTTTGGGGCTGAAATAAAAAAAGAAATTCAATATCACTTTCATACTTTCCTTCCCAAAAACCTGGGACATAATATACTGCGCGCTTAAGACTGAAAATGTCTATCCCATTTTGTCTTCTTTTAGATGCTTAGGGCCTCTGATAAACATCCCTATTTCTCAACTATTACAAAGCCTACAGCTATGAATAAGAAATGGATATGACTTTTTTTACCGACTTCTGATATAGCATACTCATTGGCAAACCCTTAAGCTGTCCCTGCAATACGACCGCTTATTAAGTGCCAGTATGGTACTTTATGAGATTGTGTGGGGGACGAAAAAATGTCTGTCTGTCCGTCTGTCCGTCTGTCCGTGCGTCTGTACGCACCATAACTCAAGTACGCTTTTTCGGATTTTAATGAAACTTGGTATAAACATTCATAATGTCGATGGGAAGAACCATATTGTTATTGAACCAAATCGGTTCACCGGTACCGGAGTAATGCCCAATTTAGTGCCAATTTTAATAGTATTATATTAGAAAGGCACCATAACTGAAATACGCTGTATCGGATTTTCATGAAACTTCGTATACGCATTTATGACGTCCAAGAGAAGTATCCTATTGAATTTTAACCTAATCTGTTGACCGGTACTGGAGCAAAACCCAACTTAGTGTCTATTTTAAAGGCGCAATAACTCAAATACGCTTTATCGGATTTTTATTAAACTTGGTATACCCATTTATAATGTACATTAGAAGATGTCTACTGATATTGGACCAAATCGGTAGACCGGAACCCGAGTAAAACCCAATTTCGTGTCTATTCTAAAGACGCGGTAACTCAAACATGCTTTACCGGATTTTCATGAAACTTGGTGTACACATTTATAATGTCTAATGGGAACATGTCTATTGATATTGGATAAAATCGGTTGAACGGTTTCGGAGTAATTCCCAATTTAGTGCCTATTTTATGTAAATATACGTATTCGAAAGAATTTATGAAAGTCAAATCAGTTATCATGACAACATAGGCCTAGTCAATTGTTTTACTGTGATCCTATATGGATTTGGAGATTAAAATGCAGTTGGCTATGACAAATAGCATTATTGCTTTACATACGCTTATCCAACTAGACTGCTAATCTGACCCTGGTGGACAAGATGGTAACGTCTTGGACTTACATTCTGCAGTTCAATGGTTCAAATCCCGAGCCGACAAATTTGACTTTTTTATTTTTTTATTTTTATGTGAGTGTGCGATTGTCAAGATATCACAAATATGTACAGTACAGCTGATGCTGGACGATTTTAATCTGACTTTTAAAAAAACTAGACCTTTGTTCTTCCGTAAGCCCTGCTTAATGAATAAATCTGGAGCTTAACTTGGAAATCAATTAAAAAAATACATATTGTGCATATCATAATTGCAATGATAACTGATTAAACAAAAACATACTGGCACTTTGTTACATCAGTTTACCTGATTTTATTCTACATCAAAATGTGAAGTGAGAAAATTATATTTTCCATGTCGAGCGTAGAGGAAGTTATTTGACTGTATCACATTCTGCTTTATTTTCGTGGATTTCATTCTTCAAGAATAATTTTCGCAAATGTATTACTTCCATAGCATCAGAATTTGTTAAAGCCCAATATTATGTAGTTCAGCCCTATGTGAACACTGTAAACAATACACTGTTGTCATATAATTGAATTGCATTTCATTTTTTCAGTATAATATTTTCTGAAAATATATACATTTTCATGGGAAGGAGTGGTTTGTTTTAATTTTGATGTTGATCGCGTTACTTCTCGGGCTTAACTGGGTATGTGTGCAAAATTTCGTGCAATTTGGTCAAGAAATGTAGATTTGTATAGGGAACATGCATACCGACATACACACACACTTTCGATTTGGCTTGGTTGCAAGACTCACACTTCTTTTTTGTTTTTGTTTGTTTGTTTGTTTGTTATGAAAACATGTGACAGCAGAACTCTCAAACTGTGCCTATTTCACACTTCTTTTGTCACGCCATTCGGACGAAGACGAAGACGAAGAGGAAATATGCTGGATGTAAACGAAGGAAAAATTAAAGGAATAAGAAACGTTGATAGGAAAAGAATTAAAATACCGGATGACATCAAGAAGAAAAGAAGCTGTGGAGAACTTAAAGATGCAGCAAAAGATAGAAAGATTTGGAGAGTGGAATTTGTTCTGCCATAAATAGCAATAGCTATTTTTAGTGCAGATGATGATTATAATCTCAATAGCGTTAGAATATTGTGTTGTCCACTAAATTGTGAAATTTCTCTTAATTGTTTATATTGGGGGAAATGGAATTGAATAAAGCCCTACACGAGACTTCAGTCATTTGTACTCAGCATTTAACCCCACCCATCAAAAAACTCATTCGACACTTAAGAATTCCCTTGCAATTTGTTAAAATACATGATAGGTTGTAGGCTAGCACCGTTGAGCTCCATCAATAAAATAAAATATATAATTATACCACCAGCTCAACAACCTTTATTCTATGCTGCCTAAGTCTTTCGATATGTCATCTTCAGGGCATCTATGCCAGAACAGCAAGATGCCCTGAAGATGACATAAGAGTGTGGAAAGACCTAGGCAGCTTAAAATAATCTAAAGGTTCTTGAGCTGATTATGTATTTTATTTTATTTCCTTGCAATTAAGTCATACGGGCCCAACTAATTTCCAATACAAAATATAGGCGTAATAATTTAGATTAGAAGCCCATGCCTTTTTTTTCACAGTTACAGGGATAGGCCTAAGCCAATAAGAAAAGTGTGATGGATAGCATGAGATGTTGCTATTAATGCTTTTAACAGATGGCTTAATCGAGTCCTCTAACAAGAAGAGATAATCCCAAGGACTTGAGAAATTGATAATGTGATATAGAGGCTCTGAAAGGTGGTTTTGATACACCCTCCCACGCACTTCCATCTTTGTGACGGCAGTAACACAGAATGGGGCTCTTTATTCTTAGTATAGACGGGGACTGTGTACGTTGTTCGGTCTGCGATTTCATGGATGTAATGCACTGCATTTCCACAAAGCCCTTCTAACACTGGGTGCCATTTGATCGTCGTCCTCCTCTGAGACTTCTTATGTTTTTCATTTGAACGCTGATCTTCGGAAGTGACATTGATGCAGTAACAAGACATGTTTTTATGCTCATTCTAAAGATGTACGCATGTGTCTAATAAATCATCAAAATAACACAGAAGCGGCATTTTACATTTATGCCGGTTGTCGACCAAGAGCTAAGCTAAGTTAGTTTAGCTTAGCTCACATACAGTGCGGGATTTCATATGTAGTTGGGCCGACAAAACTACATATGAAATCCGGCACAACTATACATGAAATCCCGCACTGTATGTGAGCAAAGCTAAGCTAAGTTAGTTTAGCTCTTGGTCGACAACCGGCATTAAACTCTCCGGACAGGCTAGCGTAAAGCTATGTCGAGAATGGCAATGCTAATCTTCTGAGAATATCAGAACTCAAGTGAAATCAACCATCGTATATATCAAGAGCCATTTCAAGAAAAGTCGGAGGTCTATATAATAAGAGGAAATGTTTGTCTGTACGCGATACCCAGCCAAATCTACTGCATGCAGAGAGCAGAAATTTTAAACATAGATGAACTGAATGCACCTCGAAGCCGGATTTTTAATCTCCGCTTTCGTTCGCGATGCACGTGCATTCTTTTGCGTTATCGAAGCATCAGTTTTCGCTATTATATCCATTTTTCAAATCAATTGCAGGTGGCTTTGCTCTTTTTTGTCATAACTTTGAAATAAAGCATCGCGATTTCTTCAATATATCGCATGGAATTATCGATCGCTTCGATTCTATGAGCTCACCCTGGTCGATTCGTTTGTTTATAATGCCAAGGCACGCAAACGTCTGACATTTTCAACATAGAAGAGAGATATTGAATGTAGGCCTAAATGGGGAAAAATTGGTCGATTTTGACGGAACTCACTATGCAAGGGTTTTCTGGGTCAGGGAACTCGAATCTGTGGTCATCTTTCGCAAGCGTTGCTTTCTACTCGTGGAGTGCACTCCAAAGCCGGGCTTTTAGCTGTTTCATTATAATTATTAATCGTGTAAGTTATTATATTCATTCGCGTGTAAGTGTTAAAAATTCAATGTTTTAATTATTTTGCTCTTAATTTTAAATCCTCGAATTAATTATCGTGGGCGCACCTAATATTCAATTAAATAAATCGGTTTAAGTCTATATGAAATCTCAAGATTAGCATGAAATCTCTTAGTTGACATTACAGTGCTACGTAGGCCGGGGGCAGAATAGGGTATGTTTTGTCCAGCTTAATCTAGGCCTACCTGTAGGCTACATTGAGAAATTGATATTTAAAATAACATGATAGGCGTGTGCTTATAGGCTACTCGATTTCTTATCCCATATTCTTAAGAAATTTCGTCAAATAAAAATACTTAAGCAACGTTATGATCTAGTGAATTGAGAGCCTGGCTCCTGTTCTGGAAATTCAACGATAGAACTGATTTTTCAGCCTCTCAATTTCATCTTCCTTTTCTGAAGTAGGCATTAGTGAAAATCCAGTGCATATTTGGGTGCAGGGTTTGAAATTCTCTTAAACTGTAGAACAGATGCCTGAACATATAACTGCACCAGATTTACACAATCAGTTCAGTTGTGACTGTCGACCTGTGCGGACGTGTTTTTGAACGCTCCATCTTACATAACCTTAAATATGACTGGAGCTAGCAAGGGTGTAAGTAATACAAATGCGAGCTTGTGTAAAAAGTGCAAGAAGAAAGTAGTCAATGGGCTAAAATGTATTGACTGTAACAGTTATTTTCATAATAACTGTGCTAAATCAACTGATAATATAAAGTTGTTGGATGAAAATAACGTGAAGTGTTGTGATACTGAAGTGGAAGATACTGGTGACGAGGCATTCTACAATGCATTGCATGGATTATCAGACACCGAAGGTAAAATTGACGTACAAATATTAAAGTACATTGTGAAACAAAAGGATTATATTATTGAGGAACTTCAGGGCAAAATTAGATTTCTTACGCAACATATAGAACTGTTAATGAAAACAACCAGTGAAGGTGCATCAACACAAACTACAACTACGGACAAGAGTTCATCAAACTTCCGTTCTACAAGAGATCGATCTTATGCGGAAATTGTCGACTCTGCAAACGCAAAATCTGCTCAAACTGTAAGTAATACCGATATAAAAGACAAGGTAATCATGTCAAATGACGCTAAAAGCAAACCTTCCAGTGAATGGATAGAACCAGTAAACAGAAAGAAACAAAAGACATTTCAAAAGAAGCCTGTGTTGTGCGGAACGGGTACCAATAACAGCATAAAAGTAATTCAGAAACAACCTAAAAAGAAAGCTGTATTCGTAAGTAGGCTAGCCCCTGATGTTACGGTATCAGAAATGACACAGTATTTAGAAACTCGTGATCTGAAATCTCTAAAAGTTACCAAATTGAAAACTAAATATGACACGTATGCGTCTTTCCATGTTGAAATCGAAGAACAAAAATTTGATGAAATCTTTAACGCTGAATACTGGCCAGAGGGATGTTTCATTTCCCAGTTTTATGGTGAACTTAGAAGTGATCAGGTTCTGGACTCAACCGGAAATGGGAAGGATTCGACGAATTGACTAGATCCTAATAATGATTGGTGCAATTTCTCTTCAACAAGTGGTGTAAACATCCTTTACTGGAATGTCCAAAGTTTATTAAATAAAATAGATTATGTATCTATACTTAGTAATGAACTAAACGTTCAAATTCTGTGTGTCTCAGAACATTGGTTGAGTTACGATGAACTTAATATACTGCAAATTCCGGATTTTTATTTAGCTGACTATTACTGCAGATCTAATACTATGCAGCACGGTGGGTCTGCAATTTATGTAAGAAATGGAATTTTAGCTAATAGGGTGATTGATCTATCCAATATAGCTACTAGATCATTATTCGAAGTGTGTTCTACATATATTGGTAGTCTAAATCTCTTGTGTATAAACTTCTATAGAGCCCCTGATAATAATAGAACAAATCTTAGTAGCTTTTTAACAAATATTAATGAATTACTTGAATTGGCCTTTCGCTTTAACAAAAACATTAATATTGTCTTAACAGGCGATTTTAATATTGACTTCCTATCTGATAGAACAGAAGTTAGAGATCTTATTGACTTATTTACGAGCTATGGTTTACAACACACTGTGAATACACCAACTCGTCCTGGTAGGAACAATACTGAAGGCAGTTGTATTGACAACGCAATCACCAATCTTGATCCTGATAATTATGAAGCGTGTGTTGTACCCACAATTCTGTCAGATCATGATGCAATACACTTTACTGCAAACGTTAATATAAATAGTACGATTCTTAATCCCTCTAGCAATAATGATAATCATTTTACTTATAGACGATTCATAAATGATCTTAATGGAATTTATTTTGTATTTCTTTTAAAACAGTTGTGTTGGTTTTATTTATACACTGTTATCAACTTGGATGAAAAAGTTAATTATTTTATTTCGATCTTTCATGATGTTATTGATAAAGCTTTTCCTCTAAATTTATGTAAGTCCAGAAGAAGGTCATTGAATAAGAAGTGGTATACTAGAGAGCTCCAAACTCTTAAACAAAGATGTCTAACCTATTATGAACTATATGCTCATCATGGATTGGCTGAATTTCACAATTTATACAATGAAACAAAAAAGTTATATAAAGATACCTTAAAATATACGAAAACTAATTATTTCTCCAGGCTAATTAATAGATCCAAAAACAAGTCTAAAGAAACTTGGTCTGTTATTAATGGAATGGTTAACCGAAATTCAAATATGAACTCTACTTCACCTGTCCTAGATCCAGAAGAATGTAACTCCTTCTTTATAGATAAAGTTAATGAAATTGTTAATAGTATACCAGATAATGATGACGCCATGAGATTTTTGGAGAATATGCCTAAAGTTGACTGTTCTTTCAATTTTAATCATGTTGGTGTTGAAGATGTGTATTCTGCTATATTGCAGTTAAGCAATAGCCCCACTTTCGATGTCTATGATATTAATTCCAAGATTTTAAAATTGGCAAGTACTTTTATTTGTGAACCATTAGCGCATATTTTTAATTGTTGTCTTGATGTTGGCACATTCCCCAATGCTTTTAAGTATGTTAAAGTCATTCCAGTTTTTAAAAAAGGAGACAGAGCAAAATATGAGAATTACAGGCCAATAAGTATAATACCGACAGTGTCAAAAGTATTTGAAATTTTAATCAATAAACAGATTTATAAATATTTTGAAACTAATTCTTTATTAGTTAATAACCAGTACGGATTTAGGACTGCTCGTAGCACCTCTGATGCAGTAATATATTTTTATAAGCGGTGTCTTGATGGATTTGAGTCTGGAAATGTAGTATGTAGTCGCTTTTTTGATTTTACTAAAGCCTTTGACACTGTTTCTCACTCAATTCTTTTGGACAAACTCAAATTTTACGGTTTTAATTATGTTAGCAGTAAACTCATATCATCGTATCTGACCAATAGACATCAAGCAGTATTTTTAAATGGAAATAGAATATCTAATTATAAATTGTTGACGTATGGTGTACCACAAGGCTCTGTACTTGGGCCACTATTATTCATAATATATATTAATGACCTCCCCATTTCTGTTCGTCATGAACACCTTGAGACTTATATGTTTGCAGATGACTTGGCTTCCTGTTTAACTTATCCGGATACTGAATCACTAAATACAGAGCTTAGTGCGCTAACTAATAAAGTTCAGAATTGGTGCAATGCTAATAACTTAGTAATTAATAATAATAAAACAGAAACATTACATTTTAATTTAAGAGTTAATTGTACAAACATCAAATCAGTCAAGTTTTTGGGTGTACATGTTGAATCAGGACTGGGATGGCAAACTCATGTAGATTGTGTTGCCAAGAAAATAAGTAATGGTTTATTTATGCTTAGGGTACTCAAGGCTAATGTAACAATTGAATCCTTGATCACTGTGTACTATGCCTATATACATAGTCATTTAAATTATGGACTGTTGTTATGGGGAAACCATACGTCTTCTTGTAGACTCTTTATTTTACAAAAGAGAGCAATCAGAATAATCTTTGGAGCTTCATCTAGGACTCATTGTAAACCACTTTTTATTCAGTCAGGGATACTTACTTTACCGTCAATGTACATCCTGGCCTCCCTCCTTTATGTAAAGAGAAACATAAGAAACTTTAATACATGTAATACCGTACATAGTCATGAAACACGAAATAATTCTAATGTATATATACATAAATGTAAGTATGCTTTAACGCAGAGTAGTTTCGAATTTACATCATTGAAACTCTATAACAGTCTCCCAGACAATGTCAGAAACTTGTCGCATGAAACATTTAAGAGGAAGGTCAGGTCAGCATTGATAAACAACCCCATGTATAACATTGAGGAATTTAATAATGTTATTGTATGAATTTATTTTATTTGACGATGCCATACATTAACAGTATGTGAAAGGCTGAAATTATTATCTATCTATCTATCTATCTATCAGTTCTTTGTTTTTTAAACTCTTAGAAAATTTGCTGGCCATCATAGCTTATAATTCAAAGTAAATACCGTAATATGTGGTTTAGTGAACAAGCCCGGAAGTTATGGATATTAAGTATATTTATCTATCTTGAAGATATTGGTTATGGATCAACTTACTCCCTCTTCTATGTAATAGGCTATAGTTTGTTCGAGTCTTTTTTCGCTTCTTGTACGATCTCCTATTTAAGATTTGGAAATTTTCGTAAGGTTTAAATTATGTGGTCACCAAAAATTTGTTTGATCATAAAAAGAGTTGTAGGCTAACTTGTTTTAACAGCTCTAAAATTCGCACTAAAATTGGAATTACAGAATAGAGAAAGAATACTTGATTCACTAGACCACCACCACAATTAGATCCTTTTATTTGATGAAGCTTGTAAAGAAAATGGAAAAGTAATAGACTATAAGCAGATGACGTTTTTAATATCAATTTCTTAGTGGATAAATAGACTACTCCTGATAATACAGATCATATAGGCATCAAGGCGTCTATTCTGCCGTATTTAAAAGCGATTAACAAGTTTCGGAAAATCTAAAGTGTGTTCCTTCGCTTCTTGAAATAAAGATAAGTGTTCATAATTAGTTCAATTTCCTATGACAGATTATGTAAGAGATTTTTTAAAATCCAAATGAATTAAGGAAATATGGCAGATTTCCATTATGCGATAGATTTAGGAAGCACACAAGACGTCCCCGATATAGTCTACCCGACTTTTATGTATCGTGCGTGGTCTTCTGCTGCTTAATGCTACTCTATGAATTTCATCAATAACCAGATCACAGAGGGAAACGAAAAAGCTGGTAAATATTAGCCGAACAGACAGATCTGAACTGCAACTTGTCTCAACTTTATGCAAACTTCATCAGTAAGCAAACATGTTTGTTATAAAGTGGTCACACGCTGTGTAGGAATTCAGTCTCTAAACCTGAGGGGAAAAGTGTCCGGACACTTAGCGCAGGCGTCGACTGATACAAACCTTGCTTAAAATGCATTACTGTGTGATCCTGTTTGGAAACTCACATTCCTTCGTTTCGCTGTGCTAATGATCTGAGTAAATAACTTGACGATGACTAGCCGTTGTCATTATGTACAGACCTGTTTCGTGTTGCTGAAGAACAGTCTTAGGATCATCTTAGTAAGGTGTTAAGGTCTTAGAATCAAGTTGCATTCAAATAAAAACGCACATGCATTTATATGAAACGTGATAATGTTGCATTTGTAAAAATGTAGCGGGATTAAACATAAATTCCTACATTAGCATGTCCTTTCCTCTATACTGTAGTTAGCGGAGGCAAGACGATTGGACCCTCTGGATTTAATACAAAGAAAATTTATCATAGGAGATATCGAAGGGGATTATGATATCGTCTGACACAATAATGTTGGAAATACTATTTTTCACCTAGTGTTCTTATAACAATTTTATTCTTAAAATTTCTTTCTTAGACCTTTCTGTTATAACCTACAGCTAACAACAGAGTCCTATATAGTCCTATACCAATAGCCTACGTGTTTACATTTTATTAAAAGATTGTAGCATGTTTCTACTGAAATGTAAAAGGTAAAAATGTTAAACGAGTATTTGTAAATTAATGTATTCTGGCATATTATTAGGCCCTGATACTGTGTGTATAAGCCGGAAGGCATGTGCAATAAATTTTTAGGATATAATTTTTATAAGAAAATTCAAGTTTTAGAGAACTAGCCTTTGAGTTCATGAAGATTTCAATTTAGGTTAGGGCATAACCTATTTTCTGGAAACAAAAGTTCAAGCATAAGTTATAGGCTAGCCTAGTATAACGTTTTATTTCGCTTAATTCAATTACGGTTATTTGGTACCACTTGCTAGTTTATTCTCTGACATGTATACTGTACAGCCTACATGTAATAGGCCTTAACTAATAAGTCTACCAAGACAAAAGTATTCCATTGCTATTAAGTCTATTAGTCTAGTCTATCCGGAGTTGAGTAGCCTACTGTGGTACAGAAGAGTGGAAGACACGTTTTCTAGGGATTCTGTTGTCTATTTTTTAGAAATGGTAAACTGGATCCGGAGCGCAAAAAATGCATTAAACTGCGTCTTGCAGAAGAAATTATTGGTAAATCGACTCCCACCTAACAACCTGTTATTTTTTTTACTCGAGCAGCCAATTGGCACTTCCCAGGGAATTCCATGTGGAGTTTGGTTGCATCCCCCACCAAAAAATCCACTTAATAACTATAACCTAATGTTTAAATTTGAATCATGTCATCTGGGTTGTTTTCAGTGGCAGGGCCCGAGATCCTAGGGGTCCCAAAAGGAAAACCTGAGAAAAGTTAATGTTAATTGGTTGTCATAGGCCTATCAGAGGAGAACATGCAAAGTAGTGAAAGAAAAAGGAGATCGAAACTTTCAGTAAACACGCCAGTAAACGTCATCCGTCAGCAAACAGAGTATTCTAAAATTCATTTCGAAATACGAGCCTATCGGGTGTTGCTACGCCGCGGTCCGCCGACAGTTCGTAGGCTATTTTACTTAGGTTTCCGTTACATTCGTGTATGTATTGGTTATATTTCCGTTGCTTTTATTAATGCATTATTATTGAGGCATATGCAGTGTATGAAGCATCCAGGAAGTAATACTAACTTATTTCCTAAAACTTAGTTACTACTACAAATACCATATAACTATTTAGCTTCTACTACAACTGCTGCTGCTACTACTGCCACCACCATCACCACCACCACTACTGCTACTAAGTTACTACTACTACTATTGCTACTATAATAACAGCGCCTAAGAGTAATTACAATATTTTTATTGCCCCCAAGCTCTGTCAGCCATTAACTTTAATATTTCCGTGGTGGAAGACATGAACATTACCGTTATGTTAAGGGGCACAAATTGAAATTGGCAGGGGGACCCGACCTTTCACCGTTACACCTCTGGTCGTTTTCATATCTTTCTCCAATAATATCATCGGGTCCGTTTGGGGGGTTACTGCTTAATTTCTTTTCTGGTTTAGATACTTTCCTTTTGAAGTCAAACAATTAAAACTTAAAGCTATAATGAACACCCATCTTTATCTCTCCCTCCCTCCTTCCCTCCCTCCCTCCTTCTCTCTCTCTCTCTCTCTCTCTCTCTCTCTCTCTCTCTCTCTCTCTCTCTCTCTGCTCCTTTTCTTCCCTTATTTCATTGACTCAAATCGTCGTAATTTCACTTGTAATTTTCAAATATTAAAAATGAAAAGCTAGAATGAAATTAGATGTCAACTTTCTGATGAGGAACGGGTTTCATAACTCTTGTTTGAAACTCAGTAACGGATATGAATGTATTAATCTCAAAGACAATGGTGGAAATGACAGTCGTTCCTAAGTGTAGTCTAACTCTCAGTAAACTCTAATTTATCTCTGAATTCGTAAGAGGGGAAATTAGAGTTGCTGCTGAAAATTGTGTGTGTTTTCCTTAATGATTTAATACAATTTAAAACAGATAGCCTATAGGCTAATGATTAATTGCATAATTGCATAATTTTTAAATTTTTATTTTTAAATCCATTTACGTTTTTAACTTAGGCCTATTTTATTTAATCATAATGCGTTCATTTTATTTCTACCGTTTGCTTTTCTTCAGTCTCTTAATTTTGCTTCATTCTGCCATTATTCCTTCTTGCTGCCTATATCTTTCAATTTTCTTTCTATTCAACGTAGAGTTTCATGGAAAAATTGAATAGTTACTCTATGTACTGTACCTAAGCATGTTATGGGTAGAGAATTAAATGTGTACGGTAGTAGAATGATGGTATATAGAGAGACAATAAACCTGATAGTCATTTTAAAACGCTTACAAGAGGGAAGTAGTAATATTTTTGTCAGAGGAAGAAGTAAAGTAAACAGCTCGGATTGTAATCCTGGCATCCCCTACATTTTTCTTCTCACTTCAGCAGCTTGGAAATCTTTGCCTCCTCCTTCCTTCTTCATCGCGCTCATCATCTTCTCTTTTTCCTCCCTCAACATTCTTCCAAGTCTTAAAACAGCTTTAATAATCAAGCCTTTGGGGAAATTTTAGACTTTGTTAATTTTTCTGTTTGATCCTATTCAGGAGTGGAGATAATGCTTCCTTGAAGACTAATTATGAAATTTATTATGGCTTGTATGTAGTAACAGTAGGAACGGGCGTAAGACATCCCTTCATTCCCATCGGCCCACGCGGGGGTGGGGATGGGGAGAGAGAGGGCTAGCTTCTGCTATAAGTAAAGTAAGTACATTGTACTCGACTATGTAGTAATATTATATAAAGTTAGCAGCAGCAATGGCGCAGATCTCAGTCCCCTAGAGGCGCTTCTTTGTCTGCGGAAGAAAACTGCGGCGTTGGAAAGAAGTAGTGTAGTAATTGGCTGTGCCCTCAAGTCACTGTAAGAAAGAGAGAAAGAACCAAGGGGTTGCGATGAAAGGGTAAGGGTATGTGCACTTCATGGAGTTGAAAATTGCTTGAAGGGGTGGGTTCGTTGCTGGGACACGGTTCCCCAGAGATAAGAGTTTTACAAAGTGAATAGTAGGAGCTTCATAATAAACTTGCGCGGAAATTCTGACGTATGTATTCAGTGACACTAAGAAGCTTACAGAAACAAAAATGTTACTCTCTACAAACTGTGTCTGCCACGTGATGAAAAAATTAATATTTGATGCCTTGTGTATGATATCACTGTAGGTATTCCCATGAAGTACTACTTACAGAGAGTTTGTTGCTACATAAGCCCAAGAATATCCAACAGTTTTGCAAAAAGGAAAGAAAAAATTGGCAAACAGGATTGCCTTTAGTAAAGTGTCTCCTATTTGTCATTGTCCTAAAAATGTACAAATAATAAATAACGTAACTTACAGCTAAGTAGGCCTGAGCGATGAACACTGAGATCTGTGGTATGTAACATGCTCGCTCTTTGGTAATCATTTTTTTTATCAAAAGCATTCGCACTCTAGAACAATAATTAAGTTATAACTACCAGTTGCAAAATGTTCAAAAATTCAATCCTCCCTCCCCCGGCAAAACAAAAAAAAATTATTATTATTATTATAATTCGGATTGTTAAAGTAAAATACTCAGCGGCGAATACACAAAATAGTAAACAGCAAATAGCAAATGTGAACAAATTTTCAATTTACAATTCCTCTTCACATAGTCTACAACACTGTTTGATGTCTGAATGCCATTATCTTCAGTTTCTCTTATCTATGTTCGGTAATTGATGAAAAATAATCTGTAAGTTAGGCTATAGGCTATTATTATATTTAGTGACTCTTGAAAAAGATTCACAGAGTTATTGATAAATAAATACAGAAGTTGGTCAACGCCTCTTTTTCTCAATTAATAGGCTACAAAGTCTACAGCGATGAATAAGGTATCAGTGAATATAATTTTTACAAACTTCTGACATAGCATACCTACTATTCATCGTCTGTACAACTCAGGCTTTAAGTCTTGTTTTTGCATGAGGAGGAGAAAATTGAATGTACACTCTCTGCAATATGATCTCATATTCTGTTTCAGATTTTGTAGTAACAAATGATATTGTCCATGTCAATGGTAGAGAAGGTTGTATGAGTGAATATCAGATTTTTATTAACGTGGATTTTTTCAATATTATTGATTTATATGATTGAATTCTATCGATAGGCTCTCTGTATGAGGGCTTAGAGTCAGACAACGTTAACTCCAAAAACGCACCTTTTCAGGAGGACGAAAAGAAGGTTGTTATCATTGTTTATTTATCGATAACTTTCTTATTTATGAAGATAACACTTTAAAACTTTTACCACACATAGAATAATTCTGCCGGAAGCAATGACGTATGATTAATTGTAATCCCACTGATTGCTGTAATGAAAATAAATAATTTTCGGAGATAACGTTTTTTGACTCTAAACTGTAACATCAGATGACAGGAGTTAATGTTGTACGAGAAAGCAACACTATACTGATATTGTAATTTTATTAATAAGAAAATTATTACATATTGAACAGTATTGAAAAAATATGTTTAATACATGAACAATGTGTATCCAGCCATAATTTTACGGAATTGCATAATGTGCACATCTGTATTGTTGACTGAAAAACAGTTTTATCATAAGAACAAAAGTATTGTGTATCGACAGTATATTGGAGAATATACATGAAAGTTAAGATGTTACAACAATACAATTAACCAAAAAATCTTATAATACTGATAGTAGTGCCCATTAAAATTTATTAGGGAAAAATAAATTATGCCTATTGGCTGGACAATTCAATGAAAGTTGCGATTGTATTAAACTAATACCAGATAGGCTACTACTAGAGGTGTACATATTCTGATTTTAGCTTGCTTGTCCCTTTGAAATTATGCAACCAGCCACAGTTTTTAACTTGTTTGACAAGCGAGCAAGCCAGATTACAACGATGATAAGAAACATTGTCGCTATGAGTCACAAGCTCTTCATAACTTGGTGGGTTTCACAGGGCCTAAGGAAACTGCAAGGCCTGGCGGAAAGAATATGAAACTGGGTATTTCAGTGCACTGGTAAGTCGTGCAGTTACATAGTTGAGGAACTTCAGATGTGTTTAGAGTGCAAGCAAATGGAGAATGGAGAATTTTACCGTGAAGGAAGCCGAGGAGAAACTAAAATGTGGAGAGTTTCAATTATCAATGAACAAAGGTACTAGTCCGGCATGGGAAAAATTTTCAAACATTCTCGAGAAAACATCATAAACTCAATAATAACAATAACAAAAATTCCTTTAGGCAAGCCTACAGGCTGAGGTAGATTTCGAAGTGCTTTTGGTTTAATTTACTGTCGCTGCATAGCACTCTTCTTCTTTAGCCTTGGCATGACAAACCCGCAATAATAACTGCTAAAAAGAGGGAAGAGAAGTTTTTCAAACATTCAAATCTCGCCTTATATGAGAACTATCAAGAAACTAGTTATTGATTTGTAGAGTACTCATCACGAGCTTTTCAACGATACCCCACAAGACGTAGTTTCAAAAATTTCGAATTTCCATCCCCCCCCCACCCTTACCCCCACTCGTACCCCCAAAACCCCCGAATCGTTGGTGTCACTGTGAACTCCATAAGGAGTACTCTAATTTTTTCAAACAAAGTTTTCCTCTATAGGCTACTTCATAGGGGCCGAGATATAAATGTTTTAAAATTTCAACCGCCTCCCCCGACCACCCTCTTGCGCCAATTTTGCTCATCAATGAACTTGTCTGAACAATTGGGCCTAGAAATAACATAATAAAATTTGGTTCAAATATCTTCAAAATTACGGCCGCTAGCGTGTAAAGATATATATATATATATGTATATATAATTACGTATATAAATAAATATATATATATATATATATACATTTCTATCTATATATATCAATTTTTTTAACAGGCGGTGGTTTCGTACTTAGGGAGTCATGAAACGTAAAGATATGAAAGAATTTTTCGAAAGTCATGACATGGTATCGATTGCAATAGGTAGATTTTTCTTCGAAATCTACCTAATAATAAAAGTAATAAATGTGTTAAGACGCTTAAACGATTTTTAATCCTTTATCCATCTTTTATTTATCTGCATGATGAATTTCTTCTACCAGCATGTAGAAAAGTAAGAAAGTATTACCTACCCTTTGCAACTACAGCTGATAGGATTGTGGCAAGCTTATTCTGGCTTGGGTAAGTTAGGTTTTAACCTGACCCACGCAAGCCTAAAGAAACCTGCCTGCTTGCTAGTTGTGACGCTGGCAACTTGCTTGCCTGGCGTTCAAGCGGGTATGGGCAAGCTAAAATCGAGATTTGTGCACCTCTAGCTACTACACAAGCATTCTTGGTATTCCTTCATTGTGGCTTTGATTCTTAACCTGTACCACTTCCTCGCCTTCAAATAAACTTTTTTAGAAAATATGGTATGTACACGGGATTATACTTTTGCCACGTAGGTCTTTCGGGTCTTTCAATTTTTCTGCTTGCAATTTTATCAAACCGTGATATTTTCTCTTCAGTTGCATGTGTTCAATTGAGAAATTCCAAGATAGCCTTCTTTGTATTGCAAACTTTTGGAACCCTTCTTGAATGGAGTCATATTTGTAGTATATGTTCTCTTTGTCTTCCTTTCTATACTAGAAGCATACAATATTTAGCCGTCTAACGCTATTTCCATTGGTATCAATTTTCTTTTTTTTTATCACAGATTTATGGAAGTCATTGAAGTCATAAATGCCTTCCTGCTCCACTTCTGTAACATGGCATTTTCTTTGCTTTGTCGCCATTCTGACCACGGCATACCAACCCGAAGGATCGAATATATCTATCACTTTGCTAGCATTTTCTGTGTGGGCGGGAACAGTGTCACACTCCATTTGGAGTTTCAATAATGATTTGATCTAAATTGACAGCATATAACAAACATTTGAATCGATAGCATTCCTATTCTTCCCGTCTTGGATTATTTTCAGACGATTCAACAAACATGATGCCACCTCTGATGCTCCACGGCCACCTATCCCCTCACGCCTCATAAAGTTCTCAGCTGTCTGATCCTTACTTACAAAATTTTAATCATCGCTCTTTTTTAAAACATTGTCTACCATTGTGTTTCAAATATTAAAAGTAGCTAAAAAGAACCCTTGACGTATCTGCCCTCTCTCATTACCTTTTACCAAGTAGTAAAACCTAGAACATTTTCTTTCGGATTTATTTTTTGTTTTGATACGTGCTTTTTCTTGTACATCTACTCGTATTAGTCCTCGGATATACTGTCTTTTATTGTCAGTACTTTCAATATTCTAATAATTCATATGAATTTCAAGTCTGACTTCCTCAGAATAAATTACATGTTCTAGGACATTTTAAACAGTAGTTTTTAATAAAACCCTTAACTCTTGTTTCCCTGTCACTACTAGTTGATCCATGAGGTATGCCTGCAGCTGTATTTTTCTTGCGTTTATTTTTTTTCTAGTTGCCGGGATTAGCATTTTTCTCTCTCTTTCCTTGATTTTCATTAGGATGATCAATATTTACTTCTCCATCGACTGCTGATTTATTTAAACTAGTTACCACAACAGATTCTAAGTCATGCTGAACAGGGACTGTTGTAGAAGGTCCAGACTGGCTTACTGGAGTCAAAGTAGCGTAGGATTTGAGGGATATTCGTTTTATTTTTATTTTTTTTTTTTTGTTCTGTGGCTGTCCATTACTTTCTCTGATAGATGCAGAAATCTGTTACCGGCACATATGTTGGATTTTCTTCTGAATCAGACGGCAAGTGAGCAGTGATAGGAACAGCAATAGGCCCCTGGAAATAAGACATCATTATCTTGATTGAACAGTAAGAGTGTAATTTTAATAATAAATTAACACAATAATAATTTATAACATTGTACGCCAATTATACAGGCTATACAGAGTGGTCCAAAAAAATGTATCCACTGTTTAAAATTCCATAACTTGCAAACTAATTGACGGAGTTGTCTCATCTTTGGTAGTGTAATAGTTTGTAGTTCCGGCAAGCGCCACACAAGCGCTGTATTGCGTTGTTTTGCTTTGTCAGATGACAGTCGCCAGATAGTCAGTGTTCGAGTAAACATGGCTGGCGCAAGGCTTACATTCGATGAAAGGAAGTCAGTTTTGAAGTGGTATTTTAAGTACGAAAACATTAATGAGGTTCAACGGCAATGGCGAAATGAGTATGAAACAGCCGCCGACACGTTTAACGATTCGTCGGATTCGAGACAAATTTGAAGCCGAAGGCTGTGTTACAGATGTACACAAACAACGATCTGGACGACCTGTAACAGTAACAAGTCCAGCTAACTCCCGTCGTGTGTTAGAACACTTCACTCGCTCACCACAGAAGTCTGTGAGGCAGTGTGCCCGTGAAACCGGAGTGAGTCGCTCAAGTGTTCGGCGAATTTTGAAGACAGCAAAGTGGAAGTGCTACATCCCACGATTGCTACACGCAATGAACGAGGACGACCCAGATCGTCGAATGGAGTACAGCGAGTGGTTTACTAACATGGTGCGCAACGATGAAGAGTTTGCAGAGATGATTGTGTGGTCTGATGAGGCACAGTTCAAACTCAATGGTACAGTAAATCGTCACAATTGCATCTACTGGGCCGCCGAAAATCCGAACGTCCATGTAGACAAAGCAGTGAATTTGCCAGGAGTAAATGTGTGGTGTGGGTTGTCTTACCGGGGCTTGATTGGGCCATTCTTCTTTGACGGCACAGTTACCGGTGAGGTGTACCTTCAGAAGCTTCAGACATCCATTTTACCTGCCATCCGAGACGTGTATGGAGACGGAAGATTTTACTTTCAACACGATGGTGCCCCAGCCCACTACCACAATCGTGTTAGGGCTTATCTCGACGAAACTCTACCAGGAAGATGGATAGGCCGTAGAGGTGCTGTGGAGTATCCACCACGTTCCCCAGACTTAACTCCTCTGGACTTTTACCTGTGGGGAACACTAAAGGACGTCGTTTATCGACAAACGCCACGCACATTGGATGCACTTCGAGAATCCATCGTACATTCATGTGCAAATATCCAACTGAACACGTTGCAGTCGGTAGTTCGTGCTGCAGTTCGGCGGCATCGTTTGTGTGTGGATGTTAATGGTGACCATTTCGAACACGTACAGTGATATCTTTAATTTGGACTTTAAGCCACACTTTCACCAAAGATGAGACAATTCCGTCAATTAGTTTGCAAGTTATGGAATTTTAAACAGTGGATACATTTTTTTTGGACCACTCTGTATATAATAACGTGTAATTTAGTACATAGGTAATATTAATGTGCAGTAGTAATAATGATATAATAATAAATAATAATAATAATAATAATAATAATAATAATAATAATAATAATAATAATAATAATAATAATAATAGTAACAACTACAACTTACCAGTGGGCTTGAAGCTTCGTGTAATGTATCATGGCATGTCCAGTCTTCCAAGATGCTAGAAAGGCCTGTATTTAGTGATGGGCAAGGACTGCTGTTGTAGAATATTTTGCTCGGCATATGATCTTCCAGATGATTCTCGTAGGGCTACAATAATTTATTACGCTTAGAAACCTCGCAAAACCTGAACTGCAGCCAAATCAATCCTAAGTGAATATGATAAATTAATTTTTATACACAGCCTTACAACTACTGCAGCTGTTGTTAAGAAGTAAGCTGCAGCAATTAACTATTGCAGAAAATTAAAGCATACGTGGAAAAAAAAAAAACTTCAATCGCTTCCGCCATCCCGGACATTGACGTAAATAAATAAACTGAGAGGACTTGATAAGGTGAATCATTAAATTGAATATGTAATAGTATGTACATCCAGCGTTAACTCCGCATTTTAAAATAAAATGTTAGAGTCAGAGAACGCTATCTCCAGTTGAAGCCTTTGAAACGAGCAAAAAGTTAGGGACAGAGAACGTTAAGCCTAGTTGAAGTTCTCTGACTCCAAACTGTTACTAAAAACCAAAACGTTATCTCCCGAAAACTTTTAAACTATTGCAAATATCAAAATAAGAATCTGGTGATAGAAAATAATGGTAGGCCTACTTATGACAATAAAACTGCCTTTAACTGAAAAAGTCATTTTTGGAGTTAACGTTGTCTGACTCTAAGCCCTTGATTTCATCTATCACATCAAATCCCAATATCATGGAATTTCCCAAGCTAGCTGTGTACACTGCAAACAATAGAGTTGTCATGGAGACTGCACATTGTTTTTATTGGCGTGGAGTGTGAATGCCGTGTGGTGAGCTCAGTGTGAGTTCTTCAGATATTATATAGCCTATTTGAAAATCGTATGAAAATGATAGGTCTAAACCAGTGTTTTTCAACCTTATTCATGACACGACCCCCCCTAGTATCAAAAAATATTTCGCGACCCCCCAACCCCTTTTTCCATGTATGTTAAAAATATGTAATACTTACAACAATTTTAGGCGTTTGCGTTATTTGCGCCATCTGTTGGTAACACTAGGAACTAGTGTAGGTTCCGGATGTTAGCAACAGATGGCGCTGGTAGTCCACGAAAGATCCACAAGTTTCGAGACGTTTCTTTACACTTCGAGATAATTCTCGCTAGAATGCGCTGGCCTATAAATACGGCGGTCAACCGCGGCCATGGCAGTTTGATGTATGACAGCGAAGGAAGTCGAATCAGAAGCAATCCCGATAAGTGAAAACGATTCAGAAGTGTAAATTCGGTGTTATGTGGACTGTAAGGTGCCTTGGAGT
This sequence comes from Ectobius pallidus, assembly GCA_964059195.1. Classification (NCBI taxonomy): domain Eukaryota; kingdom Metazoa; phylum Arthropoda; class Insecta; order Blattodea; family Ectobiidae; genus Ectobius; species Ectobius pallidus. The sequence continues at coordinate 136,233,733 of CAXKWD010000004.1, forward strand.
TGGAGTAATTATAGACTGATTTGTGAGCGTAAGTCACGCGTGGTCATGTCTGCTGTTTAGTTGTTTGAAGAGCGCGAACCACTTGTTTTACGGTACGTATTTATTTGAGTTGTTATAATTGAAAATGGATAAATTCCTGAAAAGATCATCAGAACCATCAACGTCAAGCGGGAGTAGTGGAATAAAGAAAAAACGTCTTTATGACGACAATTATTTAAAATTTGGGTTTACTGTGATTGACAGTAAACCGCAGTGCGTAATTTGCTTTGAAATTTTGTCAAGAGAAAGCATGAAGCCATCGAAGTTGGTACGCCACCTAAACACAAAACATTCTAATAAAAAAAAATAAACCCGTGGAATTTTTTGAGCGAAAATTAAAAGCTCTTGAACATCAAAAAACTGCTATAGGACAAATGTCCAACCTAAATGAGAAAGCGTTGCTCGCTAGTTATCGAGTAGCTTTTCGTGTGGCTAAAGCAGGGAAATCTCACAGTATTGCCGAAAATTTGATTTTACCAGCGGCTTTAGATATAGCAGTGATTATGTTTGGCAAGCAAGAGGTCGAAAAGCTCAAAAGTATACCTCTCTCTGACAATACCATTCAACGCAGGATAAGCAATATGGCGTCTGATGTTCGTGATCAAGTCATAGAAAAAATAAAGAAAAGTTCTTTTGTATCCTTGCAATTTGATGAATCAACGGATATTGCGGGTTGTGCGCAATTTGTAGCTTTTGTGCGTTTTGAATCCAATGAAATAATAATGGAAGAAATACTATTTTGCAAGGCACTTCCCAAAAATACTACAGGTCAATGCTTGCATGACATGTTCCTTGAAGCTACGCAAGATATGGATATCGATTGGGCACAAAAATGCATTGCTATTTGTAGTGACGGAGCAAAAGTCATGACTGGTGCGAAGAGTGGATTTATTGCTAGACTGAAAGAACAGATGCCAAAACGCTTGTTGGATGCATTGCTTTCTCCATCGCCAAGCTCTTGCAGCCAAATCCTTACCACAAGAATACAGTCAAGTTCTTAATATTATTATTAACATTGTAAATTCTATTAAAGGAAAAGCGTTGCAGACTCGATTGTTTCGAATCATTTGTGAAGATATGGGGACACTACACCGCAATTTGCTTTACCATACAGAGGTTAGGTGGTTATCAAAAGGCAAAGTACTGACCAGAGTTATGGAACTTCGCGCTGAACTATTGGTATATTTACAGCAAGCCAAGTCACATTACTCTGAATTCATTTCTGACCCGGAATTCCTTTTAAAATTGGCTTTTCTTTCTGACTTATTTGAACATTTAAATAACTTGAATAAAAGTCTTCAAGGGCGTGATGAAAATGTTATTACAGCAAAAGACAAACTCCATGGCTTTATAAAAAAAAATTGAATTGTGGTCATCATCTATAAATCAAAACAACTTTGATTCATTTTCGTCCACACAGTCTTTCATTGAAGAAGTCGGAAGCGAGATCAACATCAACTCATATATATCTGATATGAAAATTGTGTTACATAATTTGAAGAAAGAATTGTGTCATTACTTCTCACTGCAAGAGATATCGGATAACACTGGGCAAACATGGATCTTAAATCCGTTTTTAAATGCAGCTATAAACGAGGCAAATTTAGCAACTAAGCTCAAAGAGAATCTGCTGGAACTATCTGCCGATGGGATGTTACACTTGGAATTCAAGTCTGAAAATTTGGATAAGTTTTGGTTAAAAAGAACAGAATACCCGGAATTAACAACCGAGGCTTTGAAGTGTTTGATTCCATTTTCTACCTCGTACTTGTGCGAGTTGGCATTTTCCTCAATGGCGCGAATAAAATGTAACTTAAACTAAGAAATCGCTTAAATTTGGAAAACGATTTAATACTTAATGTGGCAAAAACGGATCCACGATGGGAGAAATTAATTGAGCAAACTCAAGCGCAACCTTCACATTAAAATGAACGATTACTCGAAGGTTTTATTTCTTGTTAATGAGTTTGTGTAAATAACATAAAGAGTATCATTTTGCGTTAACAATACATACTGCTATTTAAGATAATCAAGCACAGATGTAATCATTTTCTATTTAAACACATTTTTCATATATTTTTTTTTTTGTAATAACATGTTTTAAACTAGCATTTTTCTGACTTGTATGATTGATTATATGGAAATTTTGTTAAATATAATAATTTTAACTCTTATCGACTTTTTATTTAAGTCTCACAAATTATATGTTGTATAAAAAAAACTGAAGTTTTCTCGACCTCTCGCGACCCCCCTGTAGGGGGGTCGCGAGAGGTCGGTAGGGGGGTCGCGACCCACAGGTTGAAAAACACTGGTCTAAACAAACAGTTTGTTTAAACGTAAACTGAGTAGGCCTATGCTATGTCTGAAATCGACAAAAACCCTGTCCTATTATGCTTGGTACAATAGAAATAACATTGTCTCATTTTAAATGTTTTGAGATATAATCGTTATTATGAACAGAAATATGTGTTAAGCTCAATAAAATATCAGTAAAAAATCTGTCAGCACACATGATATTAGCTGATGTGGACCATCTTCCCTAAAATGTAAATAATTATGAAGAGTAATGCAGCAAACCTATCCTTAAACAGACTAAGAAAAGTTGATATGGAGAAGTTTTGAACAAAACTTTCCATAAACAACCTATTAAGTTACGTACGATGTAGGATGTGTGTCTGTAATCTATAAAGCCTTTTATAAGACACACATAATTCGAATAAAATTAATCTATAAGTTATAAATAAAAATCAATTGCCACATGCATGTTGCCGCATCACTTGAGAACGGTTCGACCGATTTGGCTGATATTATTATTATTATTATTATTATTTTATTTGTTTTTTTTTTTTTTGTAATTGTCAGGTCAAGGTTTGTATGAAAGAAAATTTTTGGAAAGTCCACGGAAAAAGTAGGAAATGTGAAATGAGGAACAGCTTGAAAGTTCTGCTGTCAAATCTTTACATAACAAAATAGAAGTGTGACAAAAAAAGTCTGAAATAGGCACAGTTTGAGAGTTCTGCTGTCACATGTTTTCATAACAAGCAAACAAAAAAAGAAGTGTGAGTCTTGCAACCAAGCCAAATCGAAAGCGTGTATGTAGGTATAGTCACCGCTTTTAAAGGATCCTCAGGCGGCAACCCTCTAATACAGTATCTCAACCCCACCCCTGACCAAACCCTCCATAAACACCTCCATAAACATCTTGGGGTTGAAAAGCCGAAATGGAAAGAAGGGAAATGATGCGCGTGCCTAAGCATAAGATGCGCATTGTTGCCATAGTTTAAAAGCCTTGCAGCTGATTTCCACAAATCTGGAGAAACAACACAAGTGACATTGCAACAAGGCCTGACCTGGTGGCAGGGACCACCGCATTTGTTTAGGGGTGGGTAGACCCTAATAATCTTTTCCAGATGAGGGAAGTGGTCCGACTTAAAAGCGTTTAGGGGTGGGTAGACCCTAATAATCTTTTCCAGATGAGGGAAGTTCCGCTCGCTTTGTAGCCGACTGGGGTTCGTTTGGGCGCGATGACTATATGTGGGTATGTATGTTCCCTATACAAATCTACATTTCTTGACCAATTTGCACGAAATTTTGCACAAATACCCAGTTAAGCCCGAGAAGTAACGCGGTCAACATTAAAATTTATATTATTTCAGAAAATATTATACTGAAAGAATGAAATGCAATTCAGTTATCATGAAAACAGAGTATTGTTTACAGTGTTCACATAGGGATTTGGGAACTATATAATTCTGGGCTTTAACAAATTCTGATGTTTTCGATGTATTACATTTTTTGTGAAAATAATTCTTGAAGAATCAAATCCACGAAAATAAAGCACAATGTGATACAGTCACATGGGAAATATCATTTTCTCACTTCACATTTTGATGTAGAATGAGCGGTCGTAATGCAGGGTCAGCTTTGCCAATGAGTATGCTATATCAGAAGTCGGTAAAAAATCCTATCCACTGATACGTTATTCATAGCCGTAGGCTTTGTATTAGTTGAGAAATAGGGGTATTTATCAGAGGCCCTAAGCATCTAAAAGAAGGCAAAATAGGATGGGACATTTCAGTCCTACGCGCGCAGTATATTATGTCCCAGGTTTTCGGGAAGGAAAGTATGAAAGTGACAGCCTATTGAATTTCTTTTTTTTTATTTCAACCCCGGAACGGTTGTATGGTGTCATGATAGTGAGAAATAAAATTTTCTGTCAAGACAATACAATCTTATGTAACCGGAATTTCTTTTTCTTCTTATTTCAACCCCTCCCAGGTATGGTATAGAAGCAACGGAATGCAGCATTCGACATCCTCTATGAGCCATAAAAAGCTATATCTAGCTTTTTCTGAGGGAATAGTTTGAGTGTGATGTGTCGTTCTTCCTCATTTCAAATTTATATTATATAAGGACCTAGAATTTCAAAATCGAAAGTCCTCCATAAGTTAATTTCAAATTACAAAATACAAAACCTGGGCGACGCAGGGCTTTTTAAGCTAGTTAAACTAATAAAATTAAAATTACCTGATCCTTAAATGCTCAGATATGTCGAATTTAATACATATTTTTAAAGGGACAAAATTAAAATCTAACAAAAGCTTCAGTCAATATTCTTCATGATGTGACGTCAGCAATAACATTTTAAATGATAACCTATAGTCAAATTTGTGTTCACATAGCAAGAAAATCTTCTGTGTGAAACATATGAAAGTTTGATTGCGACAAAAGAAGAATGGCTATTATTACTGATACCGGTTCCTTCAGAAACAACGTAAGTTTAAAAAGCACAGGTTACCATTTTAAAATAATCTAGATGATGTCACATCCTGATAATTTTTCTCAAAATATTAAATCTAACGTATCCGATAAATTATTTTTAAATAGTTAATTCTAGTTCTTGCGGGGATGTTATGTGTTACTTATGTTTTAGCCTGCAGTAAGTGAGAAAAATATAAGTGCTCTTTATTCCTATTCTAAAATTGTAGACAACCCTTTACATAGTAGTGGAATGGCTACAGTATGTAATTACCGACTTTACCCACTTAAGTTTTTTAGAAGCTGTGTCGATCCCCATGATCATAGTGTCACCAGAATTAGGCCAGTTGCAAAGTCCCCAATTATCTCATAGGGCATCGAACCGCGGCTTTCTTGTTCGAACGTAGGCTACCTGTCTCAACCATGCCAAACCGGTTATTTCTGGACATGTTATGAATAGATCTATAGGTTTACTTTTAAACAGATTAGGCCTACTTGACAGTTTGATATGCAATTTTTAAAATTAGTTTTCAATAAAGAGACAACTAGATAGTAATTCGCAAATATTTGCTTCAGTTTGTACATTATAATAATGTACCTAGGCCTAAATTATACAAAATAAGTCGACGAGAAAGATCACGTATATAATTTTGTGTAGGTTATATGACAGTGTGACATTTACAAAAGTGATGCTTGTAGCAATGCTCGTATAGAAACTCGAGTTGTCAATAATTACGTTAGCTTTTACCTGTCCCCCTACAGGGCAGGAATTGTTATTACAGAGCGAATTCAAGGACTCACTTGTTATGTGGGGAAATGTCATCGGTGTCGTCATGATCACTGCTCGTCCTCATCTGTTTCTTGTGAACATATTGATCATCTGAGAAGAGAAATATAAATAAAACATGAAACAGCAACTTGGACAAGGTTAGCATTTGCATAATACTGAACTGCATAATACTTCATATATTTAATTTAAATTTATCATTTACACTATTTCCACTTCTATCTTTTGTATGCAGATAATTCATATAGATTTATTACTTGAAACGTAAGCAACATACAGCCTAATTACAGCTTCGTTACTTTTATTATTATTATTATTATTATTATTATTATTATAGCTATTTAACGAAGGGAGGGTATTGCATCTTAGGCCTGTGCCGTCGCAGGTGTTCCGGGGCCACCTCCGAGAAACACGAACACATAGGACGAGACGCTCAAGTCGCATAATCATGCTGAACAAAGAGCGGATGAGATGAAGGTGATAATGACAGCCAGGTGATATCTGGGTAACACAAGAGCCTAAAGTTTCCCAACATTCGTCTCAAAGTGAGAAAAAAACCAGGAAAAAAAACCAGGAAAAAAACCCCTACTTAGGAAATTTGTCCTGACCTGGAATCGAACACATGCCCGCTACATGAGGAGAGCAAACTCCATTACCTGCCAAACGCATTACTTGGACTGGTACTAAACTGATGACTGAACACTATCGATTACAGTAACTTAAACTATCTACAGAAAAAAGAAAACTTGTACGATTCGTTGTGGAATTAGGCTATATTGTGGGGCTCAGCCCCTGACCTTTTTTATGAATTGATAAATTTCACATTTGGTATTAAACATTTTTTAAACATTGTTAATATTATGTGGAAACATATTTAATTAGCTTAATTGTTTAAATGTGATGAAGTGATTTAATAAAATGCTGCCCACTAATTTTAGTTGAATATTAAAGCATTAAGCCACGTATACATTTTATTAAGCCTAGGTTGGTACGCATTTCAGGTGTTCGCGTGTCGACACGCAGACTGCTGTTCGCAGCGAACAGTCTCCTGTCGATTTTTTGACGAACACAAAGGATTTCTGATTTCACATTGGGACTTGCTCTTGGTTCGGAGGGAACGCGAGAGGAGCCCAAATGTATACGCGGCTTTAGGCAATAAAACCATAAACACTCGACAGAAGGATTTTTGACATTGGCTATTTGACAAAAGGAATAAATTATTGCTCAATCTTACATTTATTTATCTGACAAAGTAGGGTAAGTTACATGCTACATTTTACTTCTAACTATAGGACAATTCATTTCTCGAATGATAAATAAAATATATTGTTACAGATTCTTCATAGTATTTATATAGCCTAACCTATTTGTCTACTTGAGTATTGTTCTGTATTTCTCAATAATGAAGTAGCATCCCCGCCCGAGTACTGTATGAATTAACAAATCCGAAACCATTATAAAAGTTAACAATTTAACACACTTTTCAAAAACGAAGCTCACTTTTCTTTAGTGAACTGAATCATTTACGCTTATTCAATAGCTGAAGGTAAGAAGACTACTATCAGTGATAGACCCCCAAATGTGTTAACGATTAGATGATTAGGCCTATAGGTAGAAGTGAAGCCAAATAATTCTGCCGCGATGTGCGCGGGACGACTAGAAGGCGGGCTATGCAGCGAAAGGTTACGGAGTTTGTCGATCGATTTTGAGATCGACGATGACTTATGGGGCTGAGATATGGGGTTGGGAAGAAACAGGGAATCTAGATCAGGTCAGGACGCGTTTTTTGAAAGGGATTTTGGGGGTAGGGAGGGGTACTGCAAACTGTGGCATTATGAGAGAGTTTGGAGCGCATAGTGAGACTATAGAGTGTAAAATTAGGGCGGTGAAATATTGGTTACAACTTATACTGGGGGATCAGTCTCTAATTAGAGCAATATGTTATCAAGAACAGCTAAGAATAGGAGGAAATACATGGGCTTCTAAATTAAGAAAGGGATTAGAAACAATTGGGATGGGATACGTTTCGATGGATGGGCAGGGAAATAGGAGAAGTGTGTGGAGGAAGGTTAAGAACCGTTTGAAGGATATTGATAGACAACAGACAAATGCACAATGTCAGACTGGTTTCACTTGAATTACAATCGCGGTTAAAATTGGAGTGGGGGAAGGAGCAATACATAGGAAAAGGATCTAAAGTCAGTAAGCTAGGCCTCGCTTGGATTAGACTCGGTGCGTGGAGAATGATTAAGATCATAGATGAAAACGGAATGAGAGTTTGTCCATTATGTAAGGGAGAAGAATCATGGTTTCATATCTTGGCGAATTGTGAAGGTTTGGAAAATTGGAGGGGAAAATATTTACCATTATCTTTTATGGAATCAAATAGGGATCAACGGAAATGTTTGGAGTTACTGTCGGGAAAAAACGTTGAGGAAGGCATTGGGAAGTTTTTAATGAAGGCGTGACAGCTCAGGTTTGAAAAAGCGACGAATTGGAGAGCGGGTGTGGAGGGTGAGGAATAGATTTAGTTTGTTTGTGTTATTTTGTATTTATATTATTTGTTCTTTTTTTGTGTGCTTTTGCGTAAGCATGTACGGTCCATGCGGACCCATGCGACTGTTTGCATTGGAATTTGTAAAAAGTTAATTATTGTAATAAACACTTACACTACACCACAGTCTACTAAAGACATCCTACGGGGGATGTTTCTTGACACAATTTCCCTAACTTGACTATGAAGAGTTTTAAACTCTAATTTACTTAGCATAGGGGGCATTTAAACAATGTGAGGCGCGCTTAGAACTGTCAACAATATAAGTTGTAACACAGCACAAACACTCATTCACCGATGACAACAAAAGAAAACCTACACTCTATTCGGCTATTTGTAGAACAAATGAAATATCCCTAGACTATGATTCCCCGTTGGAACACGTGGTAATAATCAACGAAAAGCGGGGAAGAAGGAGAGAAGAAGGACGCAAATTGTTTTGAGCGACGCGGCTCAATTATATGGCTTTCCTAAGAAGTGACCCTACAAAAATCTCTCCTTACTGGTGTAAGTTTTTTCCTTGTTCGTAAATTGGAGTCAAGTCAACATGGTAACTGATTTACGCTTTGTAAGTACTAGACCGTAATATGATAAAATGTAGGTCTAACCTCAAACTTTTGGTTCATGCATGAGGATTATGATAATATATTTTTATTTTTCCTTAAGTTCAATTTGGATATGTGTATGAATGGGGGCTTTCAGCGCTATCTATTTTCAATTGGTCAGGATCGTTATTCTGCTGTGCAGTCTCATAAGGATGGCAATAGCTTAGCAAGTAAGGCGATCACCTTTATGCTTTATTCAATGGAAAATTTGACTTTGAGTTTGTTTTACTGTAACCTAGGCTACTCATTTATAACATACAGGCCTTACCGATACATGGTTTTTTATTGAGAAAAAAATATATTTTGCACTTTGTAATGTGGATGGAAGGATTTTATCCTGTCCGCTCCGCACAGAGTATAGGGGTCTTTTTTGGGGAGGGGGCTCGCCACCCCCCCCCCCCCCCGAGCACCCCATCCCAGACTATCCCTCGTTTTCCAAATAAACTTTCGGCATAGCATAACATTTAGTAAGTTTGTTTTGGCATTAGCCTTATCTAAGAGTAGCCTATGTTATGACAATGTTCTCATATAATGTATTTTGTTGACTTTATTTTCAAAAAGTTACCAAATTATTTCCATTAACAAAATCATGTAATATAAATTTTCTTGAAGCTCTTCACTCAAACAAACAATTACTTCACCAGTGGCACCTTGAAATGCTTCCTCATACTCTTTATCACCATCCCTGTACTTGAAAAGACACCCTGCACTCTTATATTCTACACGTCTCGCCCAGTAGGCTACTGGCTGCCACTAGGAGGTTATTGGCGGCAGGTTCATTGGCGGCCACTTCTGGCAGCCAGTACTGGTAGCCACTATTGTTCTCGTGTGCACGGGCCTTATGGCTTTGATGTAGTAGTAATTATTTGCCATTTAAAAAGCACGTGACCGTTAATTAGCCGTTAAATAGTCAACCAATTTGGTCCGAAATCAATAGACTTCTTTCCATGGATGCTATAAATGCGTATACCAAGTTTCTTGAAAATCAGATAAAAAGAGTATTTGAGTTATCGGTCGTACAGACAGACGGATAGACAGAGAGACGGTCAGAAATTTTCCCGTCCACCACACAATCTCAGAAAGTACCATTCTGGCACTTAATAAAATAAATTACTATTTCGTAAATCAAAATTTGGTCCATGAACTAGATGCCGGCAGAATAGGTTTGAATGATTTTGACAAAACACAAACATAAGCCAACACACTTTCGCCAACCACAACGTGTAGCTCAGTTTATTGATACCCTTTTTTTTGTCAATTTATTGAGTGCCAGAATGGTACCTTCTGAAATTGTATGATAGACGGAAAATGTATGTCCGTCTGTCGGTGACTCGGTGTGTCTGTATGCGCGATAAATGAAATATGTTTTATCCTATTTTTATGAAACTTATTGATTTTCGACCAAATCGGTTGGCAGATACTGGAGTAATGTCCAATTTAGTGAATATTTTATGGTAATATAGCCTACTAGACCGAATTTATCAAATTCAAGCTCTCATTACAACATATTGTTTTACAGTGTTCATATACGGCTTTGGAAGTTGCAATACAGTTAGCTTTGATAAATAACACTACCCACATATTCCTTCACATATGCTTTTCAGATTAGACCTTTGCTCTTCCGTAAGCCCTGATTAATGAATCGACCTGGAGCTTACCTTGAAAGTCGATAACAAAAACAACTTATTTTCTGCGAACCGTAATGGCAGTTATCACTGATTAAACAAAAGCTTTCTGGCACTTTGTTAGGCTATATCAGTTTATCTGGTTTTATTTTGAATTGTAAATGGTTAATAGGTACACAACAATATTAGTAAAAAGTTAGTGTCCGCCGCCTTGGGTGAGTTGGTAGCGTGACTGCCAGCCACCTGGGCGGCCCGGGTTCGATTCCCGGCCGGGTCGGGGATTTTTCAGTAGTGAAAAATGTCTTTCCCGGGTTCAGGGTTGTGTGTGTCCTTAGGTTTAAGTAGGTAGGGGACTGGCGCACCCCGGTAACAAATCCGCTGAGAATATCCCCTTACGGGATCACCAGGGGTCGCTTGCGAACCTGAGGAATAACTTAGTAGGAATACGACAGTAACATCTGGTGATAAGCTATACTGATTCAAAGCTATAACGCGCTAGCGCTCTTTTTTTTCGCCCTTAACGAGCTCTGCCTTTAAAATGAAATTTTACGTAGACGGAGAGAGTTTTTTTAAACAATGTTTACGATTCAAAGCAACATATAACTTATCAGTTAAAATCTAAGGTGCAAGAATGATAATTTTTCTTCCGAATTCTGATTTACGTGACATTTTGTTTAAATATGCGAAGAATCTGTACTACAGTATAGATGGTTCTCTACAATACATTTGACAAACTTCCAAAGCCGACAATAATTTTGCTTTCGTTGCTTGTCTTCACTTCTAATAACTGTTTGTTTTATAAAGACTGAGCTTAAATTTGGTATAAGTTAGGCCTATTCAGTTATAAGTTTTTATGTTCTGACTGTTGCAAATCCTTCCAAACCTGCGTACTTAGGGATCAAGCAGTTGGATTTTCTTTCTTTTTCTTTCTTTTTCTTTCTTTTTCTTTCTGTCATTCTGTATTTTTCTTCTTATTTTTATTCATTCTTTATCGTTCACTAATCAAATAATGACAATTTAATCGTAATAGGAACATTTTTAGAAACTTTGTGTACCTAATACATACCAAATGGATCGATATTTATGCAGTAATCAGTTTTGCCTTTAGGCCACTGTTATCATTTTAAGCCCCCTGCACACAGGGACAGTAGAGGCAGCCAGTACTGGCGGCCAGTGGATGTTCTAGTGGCAGCCAGTAGGCAGTACAGTAGGGTCAATTATTTAATTATGTATGATTATGAATACTATAAACAGTATCATATTATAGAATATAGAATATTATAGAACTTGTATTAATATTGTCAAAGTAGGTAAACTTTTATAAAAATTGTAGACTTGTAAAAAGATTGTGTAATAGGGGTAGAAAACAGAATCGGTTGTAAAATCTTTCGAATAATATTACAGAAATCACAACCCATGGGTAGAAAACAGCTAAGATGTGGATTCTTCTGTTATTCAAGCTGCCTAAAAAGTTATTTTGGCTTTTAGAGGATTTGTCTGTAAAATCGGGTAAAATTTGTCAAAAAATGTAGTTTTGAGTAGAGATTAAAACAGGTAAAAAGAGCTAGGGGTGATATGATCTAATATTTTGTTGCCTAGAAGATATTCCCCATTCTAGAGTGTACGTTAATATACTTTGAGGAAAATTTGTTAAAGAATGTATACTTTTATAGGAATTACGCCATATAATAAGGGTAGAAAACAGCTAAGGGATATTTTATACATTAATATTAATGTGGTACTAATAATTTGTATTAATATTGTATTAAAAGTAATATACTTATATTAATATTAATTTTTCTCCTGGTTATATGGGGAAGGTTTTGACATAAATGAACAAAACATAAAATGAATATTCCAACAAATATCTAAATAAAAATAGTGCAGATTTACGAAGTCAGGAAAAAGTTTGATTCGTACATTTTCTCCAGCGGTCAATCTTTCACTATGTGTACAAGTAGTAGCCTAAGTTAATAAAATTTTATTATTGAGTCCACGAATAAAATATTTAAAGATTTTTACGTTATTGCTGGCATATAATGGAAAAGAGGCTTGCTAATACCTCCGTAACGTTCTGATAGTGTCTGGCATAGTTACCTCTCGTAATCCATTAATGGTATAAAGGATTTATAATAAAATTCAAATACCTCATTAAAAGTAACAACACACTTGAATAATTTCTGGACACAAAAATAAAATAAAAATGTCACATAGTCAAATTTGCTTCACCCTCGACATTCCACGATCATCCCAAATCATTCACACAGCTGAAGCGCCCGGAATAATAACCACTCAATTACTCGTAAACTATTCAAAATATAAAGTCGATGCTTAATTTATAATATAATTCAAATATTTCCTTAAAACTTCCTCGCTTAAAGATTTTTCGGGATACAAAAATAAAAGAATTGTCGCATAGTCAAATTCGCTTCTCCCTCCTTGAGTTTTGTGTAATTGGTGATGAGTATAACATGAAATAAAAACATTTGTGTCAGCTTTTCTAAGGTTCTGTTTTAACCACCAATAGGGCTGTTGTGTGTAGATTATTTCTGCACTTCACTGGAATCCGATCAAGGGTTAATTAAAGGCTGCGAGTTTAATCATGGGATGTGAGTATTTCTAGACGGAGTAAAAGCCGGGAATAGCCTGATATGGAAACGCGTGACTTCACGCCCTCAAGTGCTGTGATTGGTCTATCCCGATTGCGCAATCTATATGGTTTACTGATCTTGGGTTTTTAAAACATTTCGCAAATAAAAAATCACAAAAGTAATTCCTCAACAGATACTTCATTCCAGTGCTCTACTGGCGGCCAGTACCCTTTAAGACACGTCCAATAATGGCTGCCACTAGGTCACGTGACCCGTTACTGGGCCATTCCATGTCAAATCAACACCCCTTTAATTAAAATTTAACCTCACCATTCCAGATTTGGATGAAATTTTGTAGAGAGGTAATTTTCATGCATAATAAGAGAAATACAAACTTTTATTTAAATATTTCAATCCATTTTGAAAATACAGCCATGTAATGTACTAACAAAATAACAAAATTCACATCAAAAACATCTGTTTCAACTTATATAGCAACTCTTGTAATTAACCTACAAAGATGGGGAAAGTATCGTTTTTTAGCATTTTTTTACAAGCTTTTTCAATTATATGTAACACATAATAGTTCTAATGAAATTTGTTTTTCAAAATTCAAAGAGAAAATTTTGATTTTGAAATTTTTTAAAAGTACATTTTTAAAAATTGTCAAAAAAATCCTAGGAAATATGTTATACCAATGTTAAATGATGTACCAAGTTTGAAAATGGGTTCATGGTTAAAAAAATTAAAACATTATGACTTTGAAAAAATAACCTCAAAAATAACTTATATGCCCCAATGGAAAGCATAATAAAATAATTTCCACAAATAAATTGAAATAAGGAAAATAACACAATCTTGACATCTTGTTGTTCAATTGAAATTCATGTTTCATGCCTTATTGGTTTGCAAAGTGTTAACATAGCACATAAATCCTTCTGGTCGGTGTCACAGGATTTACAGTACGTAATACATCTGTGAGAGGTAATAATAATACATCAGGCTTTCATGATGGTGATGGTCCAGATGAAAGGAGTGTTAAATTCATTTCCCACATTCATTTTTCTCCATCACATCAGCTATCCACCGGTTCTTGTCATACACAACGGGAATCTACCCTGTCACAAGTGCTAATTGGTATTTGTCTGGTGATCTTGTAACAGCTGCTAATGCTTAATGTGTATCTTCGGAAAATATTTTTACAATTATTTTTTATGAAAGCTTGATATTGTTGAGTTCCTTGAATGGTAGTTGCATGATTGGAACGATCTTTTAGAAATGTTTCTGACGGCACATAATCCTCCAGCATTGATGTGAATAGTACAAATATTTTAAACTGCCCATTCATAAAGGTGGAGAGGAGTTAAAATTTCGTTTTCTTAGGGTTGTTGCAAGCTATATCTAGCCGCAAGTCTCTTAACTCCATCACAAGGCCTTTTTCTATGTGCTGTGACTGAAAAATGCTATTCAGCATCGATGTCAAAGTCTTGCTTATGAAATGTTTTTTATTTTTAAATTGGGCAGCGAAAGAAAATATATTTTTAGGAACTATTCCAAATGTTGTAGTAAAAATGTAAATGAGTTTTGTTTGAAAGGTGTAGGCGTAAATAGCAACTGTAGGCCTAAAGTGTTCTAAGCAATCAGAAATCACAACATAAATCAAATTAAGATGGGTTTCTTCGTTGCAGTTTACCACAAAAGGGTGAATTGTAGCTTGTCCACCACTCCAGTAGACATTTTTCTTTGTGATTCATGAAAGACGACAGTACTTTTTTGTAATAAAGCCATGTTGGGCTAAGAGTGGCAACTTATTGCAAAGTAAATCTATAATGATTTCTGCAGTGATACTAAATTGCAACAGTCCACTGAAAGCTATTATCTAAATGTTATCTTTTCTGCTACATTTTCTTATTATTTTTCAAGGATGGTACATACTGCAACATCAACAGGACAAGATGTACATTTATCCCTATAGCAGTGTACTGATGGTGAATTGCAAGTAATTTTTGATAGGCAATGTTTGTAAGTTTTTAATTCACCATTTCTCATTACTCCTAATCTGACATTCTCAATCATCAGTTTATATTTCGATGGACTGTACATAGATATACAGCGTGTAACACTTGAACCTGCCAAAATGCAATGCTTTGGTCGGAGTTGTGTAAATTTTGAAAAGGTTAATTTAATA
Source organism: Ectobius pallidus (assembly GCA_964059195.1). Classification (NCBI taxonomy): domain Eukaryota; kingdom Metazoa; phylum Arthropoda; class Insecta; order Blattodea; family Ectobiidae; genus Ectobius; species Ectobius pallidus. The sequence continues at coordinate 136,248,880 of CAXKWD010000004.1, forward strand.
TTGTTGACTATAGTACATAAAAAATAATTGTAAAAATATTTTCCGAAGATACACATTAATCACTAGTAGCTGTTACAACACCAATTAGCACTTGTGGCAGTGTACATCCCTATCTGTATGACAAGAACTGGTGGCTAGCTTATATGATGGCGAAAAATGAATAGGCCTACGTGGTGAAATGAAATTAACACTCCTTTCAGCTGCACCATCACCATCATGAAAGCTTGATGTATTATTGAATACCTCTCACAGATGTATTACGTACAGTAAATCCTACGACACCGATCAAAAGGATTTATGTTCTATCTTAACACTTTGCAAACCAATAAGGCATTAGACAAGAATTTTCATTGAGCAACAAGAGTTACTTGTCGAGTTACTTCCCTTGATTCAATTTTTTGTCGAAATTATTTTATTATGCTTTCCATTGGGGCATAGACTATAAGTTATTTTTGACCTGATTTTTTTTGTAAAGTAGGCATAATACTTTTTTCATTTTTTAACCATGAACCCATTCCCATCCTATTTTCAAACTTGGTACATCATTTAACATTGGTATAACCTATTTCCTAGGATTTTTTGAATTTTTGTTAAAAAGTACTTTTTAAAAATTCAAAATCAAATTTTTTTACTTTGAATTCTGTAAAAAATCATTAGAACTATTATGTGTTACATGTCATTGGAAAGCTCGTAAAAAATGTAAAAAAAATGACACTTTCCCCAACTTTATAGGTTAATTAGAAGAGTTGCTATATTAGTTGAAATATATGTTTTTGATGTGATTTTTGTTATTTTTTTTAGTACTTTACATGGAAGTATTTTCAAAACGGATTGAAATATTTAAATAAAAGTTTGTATTTCTCTTAATATACATGAAAATTACCTCTCTACAAAATTTTATCCAAATCTGAAACGGTGAGGTTAAATGGGTGTGTTGATCTGACACGGAACGACACTACATGTCATGCCGCCAGTAGAGTCATTCCGTGTCAGATCAACACACCCTTTTAACCTCACCGTTCCAGATTTGGATAAAATTTTGTAGAGCTAGGTAATTTTCATACGGCCACTAAACTCAAGCAGGTTTGAGTTTAGTGGCCGCCAGTAGTCTGCTGCACGTTGTGGGATAATTACTGGCTGCCAGTACTGGCTAGTGCTACTGGCTGCCAGTACTGTCCCTGTGTGCAGGGACTAAACCTGCCTTAAATTTAGTGGCCGCCAGTAGCCACTGGACGTTGAAGGGAAGTACCCCTGCACACTGGGACAGTAGAGGGACAATTACTGGCGGCCAGTACTGGCTAGTGCTCCTGGCTGCCAGTACTGTCCCTGTGTGCAGGGGGCTTTAGATTTATGGTTTGTCGGTTGTTGGTAATGGATATATCCTAAACCTAATAGTTTCTTCAAATAAAGAAGATGCCGACATATTCAGGTTGTGAATAGGAATACACTCAATATTTTAGCAGCAATTTATAAGTTATTAATCTTGTACCTCATCATGCTAATACGATGGCCCAGTGCCAGCGATGTCTGTTTCGTTAGTGACGTCAAGGCGATGGCGGCACGCCCGGCCCAGCTTGACTAGTTAGCATATGGCAAATGTAAACATCACATGCCTGGCTTTCTGATAAGGCCTTCTTGAGGACACGAGCGCCATCTGCAGCGCCACTCCAACCTAATGTCAGCCACAACAAAATAATTCAAGAGGTAACAGTTTTAACTTACTTTGAAATAATTCACAGGCAGTCTCGTGTATAACTGGGCCTAGACTTGGGTTCATTATTGTTGTAATTATTGTTATTATTATTACTATTATTATCATTATCATCGTTATCATTATCATCATCATTATTATTACCTATTATTACCTTTTTCTGAATTGTGAATTTTGTATTATCTTTGTGTTTCAAGAAGTGTGGAGTTGAACAAATATTAATTAGCCTATATTTTCCATACGAGGGTGGATCGAAACGTACTGCACAATAATATTTTTACAAAAAATGTAATAGGTACATTTTACAAACAAATGGGCTGCATACATGAAGGGACATATTTTGTCTACTTTTCTATATAGCCGCCAAGTTTCTCAACACATTTCTCCCTTCTTGATACCAGTTTCAAAATACCCTGTTCATAGAAGTCCGTTCGGTTTGAGTATAGCCATCTGCGGACTGCTGTTTTCACTTCTGCAACCGACACAAAGCGTTTACCGGCCAGGAATTTCTTCATGGGACCAAACAAATTAAAGTCTGACGGTGCCGGGTCTGGACTGTATGGAGGATGCTGGTGCCCCTCCCAATCAAATTTGTTGATTTTCTCACGAACACCTGCAGCAGCATGGGGGCGAGCATTGTTGTGAAGACGTTTGACACCATACATGCCACGCATGTCCCTGTGAATTTCATTCGGGTTATGCCCTTTAGCCCATAAAAATCGCACTAGGCCTAGACCTCGCTGCTCTTCACAAGTGGACGAGAGTAACATCTTTTTTGCATAGTTCAGGCTTCTGTCGCTAGAGCTACACATGAGAACAAAATAGCGTCCGTAGCGGAAGCTTCAAACTCCATCTTGGTGGAAGTTCACCAGCCGCAATACCAACGTAGAAAAAATTTATTGTGCGTTACTTTTCGATCCACCCTCGTAATTAAAATAAATATAGGCTAGTCCATATTCAAGGTAATGAATTTAAAGCACATAAAATTCAAGTTTTTTTTTATTTTAATTTTTTTAATAAATATAGACGATGGAGTCTTAAATTTCTACCGTAATTCCTATTACTATCCGCTGTTATTTTAAAATTTATAATCTTCTTAGCAATATGGAAGGAAATTAGCCTATATTTACATTTGCGACATTTCGATAAAAGTGAGAGGTAAAAACTAAGATAAAAGAAAGAAAGAAAGATAGAAAGAAAGAAGGAAAGAAAAATTTCGATGTGGGCTTATAATGTTACATTCTGGAGTTAGCCTACAATGTGCCGAAATTATAAGAAGCAATCAGTTCACAATTTTCCTCACAGCTACCAATAGAACCACTATGTAGCCTACCCCAAAATCCATTGACATTAGTCAATTCAAACTCTGTTGGCCGTCAGTTTAGTTGATCCGTAATTTATTATAGCCTATTCCTTGGGTTAAAAATAATTATGTAAATATTTACATAATTTATATTAAAATGTTTAGATAAGATAATGTATCCCAATGATGATAATAATGAAGGTGATGATGATGATAATAATTTAATAATTATCATCATTACCATAATAATTATTATCGTTCCATTACCAATGGAATGGCATAAAGATTTTATTGCAACTTTTGCTTCTTGTGTCTACAGTGTTTTTCAAATGGGAAGCGTTTTGTTCTTCCTCTTGCTTAGATACGCGGTCCAATCAGAGACGGCGAGACGGAAGGAAGACCCTTCCTGATAGCGGTACTTCTTTAGCTCGTACACGTGATTGGCGGTGAAGGGAAACGCTTCCCATTTGAAAATTACTTTAGTGTTAGAAGTCCTACTTTTAATTTAAGCTGTCTAAAGCAAAATTTTCCATAACATCCCCAATAATAAAGCATCGGATAACCTCCCTCAAAACATGGACAGTCTGTTTATCTTATAAGTAAATTTATTGTATGACACCTAAACTTCGAGAAGGGATTAATCAGAACACACATTGTTAGAAGAGATCGACCTTAAAAAGTCAGTGTAGCTGTCGTCATCCCACACATGTCGTCAACACTAGGAGTGACAAATGACAGTCCTCATTGTATTGCCTTGCCGCCAAAAGAGATGGAGGACATGAAGGAGAACAGAGGAACGATAATGACAGATGACGATGCAAAAGTTTCTCTAAGTGGAAATCGAGGACGCTACACACCATATTCCATTGTACTCGTATTTTATCTGAATATGCATCAGACTGCCAGTGACTGAAGCCAACACGGTAACACTGGTGCTTGCAACATAGGCTAGCCTATATTCTTGCCGTCCGCAATATTGTTTCTAATTCCATTTAGTCCAGTAGAATTTAATAATTAGATCCTTAACTTCTTGCACGTTTCAAATCAACACAACCTAAAGTAAAAATGGATTACTTAAAGATCCTATTTCCATAAGCATTCGTTGCATACAGTAGGCCTACAGAACCATGAAATGTTTGTACAAGTCAAACAGTAAGGTAAAACTCGGTTAAACAGAGAACAGAGTAAAAGTGTAAATTATTTCGCGAAAACTTATATTTAAATAGTTTAGAGGCAAATCTTTAACATACCATGTATTTTATCGATTAAATATTTAACTGCAATAAATGCGAATTATTTTCATATTTTTGGTCTGTGCATACTAATATAAACCACATCTGGTGTATTAATATTATTTAGTGATAGTTTCCATATCTTCCAGAGTCTTAACTAAAACAAGCCAACAAACGTACTCAGATACAGACACAGGTAGGCCTACACGAAAGTTATGATGTGTACTTATGGAGCGTATGCATACATGTCTATATATGCGTGCATTGTGCTGTATGTATTTCTGTAGTCTAGATGGATGTATTTCTTTTAGCCCAGTGAGAAAAATCCCAAAGACCGACTTTCTGGCTTGTAGCACAGTGACTCGACCAACTACGCCACTTCGCCAACTGTATAGCCTACCCCTGTTTACAGCCTAAGGGTCATGTAATATAGCCTATCGTAAATTTATGCAACGAATCCAGTAATTATTCTCTCTTTACATTCTAAAAACTTACTGTGTTAATCCGGACGGGAATTTTTTAATCTTAGATTAGTTCGTAGGGTAAAATCCATGTACACAGTAGTATTGAAACTAATGTTAAGTTGTAGGAGAAATTACATTTATGAAGGAAACCATCCATTTTGATAGTTTTACCTATCTAAAACTTACATTACAGTAGGCCTATAGTGTGTGCATTTTAAGGAAAATCCATTTAATCCAGACTTTCGATGATCCGCACAGGATCCGGTCACTCCTAGTCCGGATTAGCGGGATTCTTCCTAGTAACTTAGACTTAAAAAACAGTGCTCTTATTATTGTTTTACTGTCGAATAGCATTTTTCTCTGTCTGCTAATTGTTTTCCTCGTAAATAGGCCTACTCGTATGTATATTTTGTATGTAACAGAATCGTTGTTTGCCTTGTAAATATTATGTTTATAACAATTGTTTCTTACCTCGTAAATAGACCTGTGAATATTTTGCATATAAAAGAATTCATGCTTCCAAGGCAGCATACATGACACAAATACAAACATTTTCCAATAATTACAGGTGCACGAAATTTACTTTAGGTTACTTACAGTAAAATACGTTATGGATTATTTTCATGTGTCTAAATCTACTGTTCAGTTCTTTATCGGTTGCTTTATTCTTCTGGCCTTATTTTTTGAACTTTTTACGTCAAATTAATTTAGGTTACTCAAATATTTATTTTGCTACATGGGGTACGCTGTAGCGTAGTGGTTGAGGCGCTGCGCTTCAAATCGGAAGGTCGCGGGTTCGACTCCCGATAAGGTCATTGAGATTTTTCAAATTGTTCAATCCTTCTGGTGACACCATGGCCCTGAGGTCGACTTAGCCTCTAACAGAAATGCGTACCAGGAGCAATCCTGGGGGTAAAGGCGGCCGGTGCGTAAGGCTGACAACCTTACCACCTACATGTTCCGACTGCCTAAAAATCTGGGAGCCTCAACCTCCTGGGCCTCCATGGCCTGCAATAGGGAACAATTACTTTACCGGCAGGCCTACCATATTGCGAAACAGAAAGGACCTGGAAGAAGTTATAATTTTCTATGCCCACTCTGGAAGTTCCTCTACTATTGTCTGCCGTCTATGTTGAGCTGACCCCCTCGTCAGGCAGATTCGAAAAGAATGGACTGTAGAATAGCCTATATATACCAATTTTGTATATGTGACTGTTAAATAATTTTCTATGAATGTGTGATTTTAAATATGGGGCTGATTTATTAGGCCTACATTTAAAAGTCGTGTATAGGCTGTTGCTAGTAGTCCTGCTAAGAAACTAAAGCAGTCGTTTTTCTCTTTCATGCATCGCTTACATTTAGACACTTCTGAGCTTTAGTTTCATTTTGTGAAAAAGTTTATGTATTCATAATTGCGCTTCCTTACACTTGGTGATTTTTTTGTCACAGCTGCTATGGAATCTTTGAACCTTGTTCAGTTTGTTGCTTGCTAATCTTTAGTTCGGCAGGTCTGCAGAGAGAAACTATTAAGTACGAGTAGGCCTATATTTCGGGCTACGGTAATATAATTATAAAATGATAGCCTCCGTCAGAAAGAAATTAAAGTGAAAACTAAGTTCTGTAGCCTACATTTGGATTTCAACTTCCTTCATTCCCATGCATTAAGTTCCCATACTGTTCCATACAATAACTTTTCTCACTTGAATGATTGCCAAGCTAGTAATCATATTCTTGTACTCACTATTGTTTCTTCTTTCTCCCTTTTTTAAGAGGCCTGTTTGTTTATTAAACTAAAATAGCATGCATAAAGTATAAATGTTTTCTCTTATAATTTACTATGCATGTACTGTTTTACTTAGATGTAACCTATTCATGCTTCCACAGATTATGTTTTTATTAGCATTATATGAGAATAACTTACTTAGTAGGAAAATTCCATTTAACACCGGGACTGTCTTTCAGTGAGGTCGGTCATTAAGGGTAATCATATGAGAAAAATTCCATCTGGAGCCGTGCATCGATCTCTGGCACACTCAGATTGTAGAGCGTCGGGACGAAAACCCAAAGGTCGGAGTTCAAGTCACGGTGTCAGGGGTGATTTTTCTCTTGAATATACTCTCATTTACTTAATCCTAACCAAACTCCGTAGGGCTGCATCCCTTTGAGAGACTAGGCCGTCCATCCGATTTCTGCGTCATTTAGGGGAGACTGGGATAATGGCAGTCACCTAAGGGGAAAACATTATAAAAAAACATAATTTTTGTTTGTTTGAAACACTACAACAACTAATAGGCCTAGTACGCTTACTCTTTCCTAAGCACTAATCACTTAATATTGAATTTAAACTAAACATTTTTTTGGTGACAAAAAGTAACATATAAGCTTTGACCGGTAGTAGCCTACCCCGGCCCTGAGGTAATGGCAATCACTGGTGTCAGTGATTATTTACTTACAATACAAGGAATATGGGGATTTTTAATTATATAACCATGTATAACTGAAAACAAATATTTTGGTTTATATTACATAGTGTAGGCCTACCTAAGTTTTAGGAAAATTACACAAAACAGACAGAATAAGAAAAAAAAGGGTTAGGAAAAGTATACAAACTGTTTCCACGTTTCAGCCCCTATAAGTCTAGGGCACGGGTGCGCAGCTGTGGCACATTGTGCCACTGTGCGGTGGGGTAATGTATCCCACTACAGTCGCCTTTGACGTCAGCATAAAGCAGTTTCGACGTGACACTGAACATGAAGAGCAGGTTTCATACGTCACAGAGTGGATGGGGGGCTAAAACGTTTCTCCTCAGTTGCTCAGGTATGGTCTGGGCTCTAGGGTCTTGTCTCATCAACATTCCAAAAGTTCGTATCTTTAAACTTATATTTGTCACTTAAGTTCATGAAAAACTGTTTGCTTCTTCTTTGTTTAACCCTACAGCCCTTCTGATGCTTGTAGCTTCAGGTTTCGTAACACTTAGCTCAACTTGTTCCTTGCCATGAACCCATACATCTAACTTAGTCTAAGCCATTTTAGTTTCTTTATTTGAATGTATGGTTCAAATCGTTGCTTTTTTTCTGCATATTCAAACGCGATTTTTCTTAACTATGCTGCTGTGCTACCATAAAAAAATCTTTGATAAGGTTTTAACATGGTCAGCCAGAGTTTCTTCGAGTGCAGGAGGAAAATCATATTTCCTTTCTAAGCTCGGGGTCAGAATCAGCTCCACTCTTTAATCTGATTTGCAGTGTGCTAAAAGCTATTTAAAATTTGTTGCAGCCTTTCTCATCGATATACCTTCAACAACAGTTTTTTTAATACCTTTTGCAGTCCATTTAGCTTTGTCTGTCTTCCTTACATATTTTCTAACCATCTGAAACATAAAAAAATTGGATACTATTGGGGTAATGTGGGTCAGTTGACATGGTGATTGCCATACCCCGAACTCATGGTTTTATTCAAGAAGTAAAAAAAAAAAAAAAAAAAAAAAAAATACTGTGCTTAAGATCCTTACAAGTATATGATACAAAAGTAAGGCTTACCTTGCTACTGTTTAATCATTAGTACGCCTATGTCAGCAAAAGCAGTGAAACAGGCGATTAATTGTGAACTGTATATGGCTTTGCTTACAACAAACAACGGAAAAACACTCTATCTCGCTCAACATCCAAACAACAAATTCCAAGATGGTGAGCTCTGGTGTAGAAGTTCAAGAGAGAGGCGCGCGGTGTCAGCACCAATCAGTTGGAACCTGCGTTAACAACTTTACGATAAATCATAGTGACCACGATTAACCCTTGATTGCCATTACCCCAGTCTCCCGTACCGTAGGCAGATGTCAGGATTGGTGGGGGCATGTGGTCGGCATTCCGATTCCCATTGGCAGTTGTTGGTGTCTTACTGAACCGGAGCCGCTGCACGAGGCTGAGTGCACCCTGTTCCAGACCTCTCTATCTCAGAAAAATCCAAGGTGTACCGGTGATCTAATACAGACCGTAGTCAACAACGCTAACCACTAGACTAAACAGTCTTTTACTTAGGCCTAACTTATTTATGATACCGGTACGTATTTATTTAATTTTAAGTTAATAATCATAATTTTTGTCGTGACGCAGCCCACAAAGTAATTTGACCCCTGCACACACATACAGTACCTATATCATAAACTGATAACATGCTAACTATGCCATCTGTGGAAAATTCTGCATACCATTTTGAGTGTGGTGATGAAAAAAAATATTATTGCCATTATTAAGACATAACAGCGATGTTGTATACACTTATTGATATTCTACAAGATCGATAATTAAGATGTAATGAGCACTAGTCTGAAGATAATACTTTAAAAACGATTTGATTATGTGATGTAGGCCTTTATTATTTACAATGTACTTTTGTCACTTAATAATATTGCTTTAGCAAGTGGCTACGTCGCGATATCCTATGCATAAGCAATATAACAATACTCCCCCTTGAATATTAGATTAACTACATAGGCCGAAGTAATTCTTTCAGCTGCAATACATAAGTAGCCTATAACTCTAAGAGATAAGCCAACTCAATAATTTTGTGAGATGAATTTGTGACGGCCTGTTGCGGAGATACTTGACGAATGAATAAGAGACCATTTACATAAAGATTGGAACCTGTTCATCTAATTGAATCAGATTCTTGTTTCTCGTTCTCCTAATGGTTACCGTGGCCATTCTTCCCAGTTGATTGTGTATGCATCCTGCACCTTTGTCAGGCCATTGTTTCAACTAGCCCCTCCTCCCTCATCAATATGGAACACTTTTTTAGACTAAGCACTTTGATTGGATGCTTGCGGTGGCGTTTCTTTCTTGACCATCATTCCAACCTTGTCAACATCTCCAACTGTCATTCAATCCCAAGAAAAATGTATTATTACACATGGCCTCACTGCACTAAGCAACTCAGGTAATAAGGTATGCAAGGCGTTACGGCCAAGGAAAAGCTCCAATTACATTGTGTGATAAATGACAATGACGAGCTAATGTTTTTATTTCCTTATCTCTTGTTCGGACACCTCCATGCAATTTACTTTATAATGGAATGTCACAGTCCGAAACCCTGCTTGTGATGAATGTATTTTATTTAATAAACAATGTAGGCTTTTTTCAAATGCTACTCACTCGTTATCTTCCTGTCCCCTTTACAAAATTCTTGACAGAATAGCTCGGATGGATTAGAACTGAATGGGATTTGAAGGATGATTATGGCCATAACAAAATGCCGAACGCTCGTCAAATAATAAGTGAAACTCTGAAGGGTCAGAATTGTCAACAATTCTTTCGAGGATAGGAATAGACCTTTATATAAGACCTTCATATAAAACACTGCCTAAATCGAATTCGAAGAGCTATTACACTGCTCACCACATCGTTAACAGAACATTGAAAGGTTGATAAACTTCATGTTGATATTTTATGTCTATTAAGGTAACTTATACGTAACAAATTTCAGTTTTACGTTTTCGCCTTATTTTTTCGGATGGATAAGTGTTGCGACCGTACTTTTTTAGACTATATAGGCTATTAGTTGCGGCCCTGGTTGATTACTACTTCTTGTTCCTGTTTACACTAAACTCATATAATGTTTGCTTTATTAGCAGCAATATGGTTGATTTATATCTCTTCATATCGTAGCTAAAATTTTCAAATTATAGATCCTTTACGATCATTTTCATATTTATGGAATAAGGCTGGTGCTAGGTGCTATGTCTGATGCGATTTAGTGTATGCATTGGTATGCCCTAACCCTACCATAGCCTACCACAAATCCCATCAAATTCGTAACTACTTAATATATGTTATGAGTATTATTGCTGTTAAGTCTAATAAATATCCCAAAACTGATAAATATACCATAAAACCTGAATTAACGGTCTTCAAGTAGGCTACATAATTACTAAACAAGTAGGTAATTTGAAATTCTATCATGATAATTTCGTACTCGCCACCACAAAAGCATACAAGTTAGGACAGTGACACTGTGTCGAATATAGGCTAACTTTTTTAATTGACAAGTAGGATACAGATTTTTGGGAATCTACTAAGTCAACCTCCCCGCGCTGTCTGCTAGGTAACGCTATAGCTGATCAGCACCTAATTATCTGGCCACAGTCCCTCTCAAAATGCTACATAGCAATTCGTACGGGCCACAATTCCTACCGACCGCAATTCGTAACTTACGTAAAATTGAGTCTGGGTCGCAACTCAACTTTACCGATTCCCTTATAGACTATCACTTGAATTTGAATGCAAATAAGTTGTTTATGACATCAACTTCATTAATTCAACATGTGGTTTATAAGAGAGGCAACATTTACAAAATTTATTTACAACTTTCCTTTAGCAGTTTGTTCTTGTAACAAATCTTAATTTGAGTATTGTAAAGTATTTCAACACAATTATGCTATAGATCTATTTCTATATTGTATCTATTTTTAACAGCTGTAATAATTTATGTAATCTATATGTAAAATGGATTAACCTTTTTCCAGAGAACTTTATGCACATTAACATTTTTCTTTAATCTATGTAGTTAATAGCACCTTTGTAAAATCATACAATTACATAGTTTCAGCAATAAAAGCAATAAAAGTAGTTTCGGTGCTTGTGACTACTAAGGTTCTTATTAAAATGATCTTCATTGGTTATTCTCGTGCCTTGTATGTAGTTAATAATACTTAAGTTGCTGCTGGTTGACGGATCTTTTAAAACCATTTGCGCTAATATTTTGGCTGATATTATTGATGACATGACATACTGTGTATGTTAGCAATCTATTTTCTATAGGATTTTTCCACAGACCTGGGTGATGTAGACTAAGGATCAATTGTCCCTTATTATAGCTAAGTTTTCTTTTCTTTTTATGTCTGTGCATCTTTGTACTATTATCTTTGTTTTCCTTGATATAATTTCGAGACCAAATATTGATTTTCATAATAAGTTTAAACCAATACTATCCACAAGCTTCCCTTAGGTCTAGCCTACATTTTAATTACTCTATATTTACAACTGTACTTCGGGACGCGGAATATAATGCTCAAATTCGAAAAAATAGGGTAGGGTCCCTGTCTCTTAAGACTTGCTTGAAAATAGTATTTTCCACGCACTCAAAAAATATATAAATTAAATCAAAACCAATTTAATATAAAAAACAATGAATTCTAATTAAGGGGAAATGGATTAAAATATAAGTTCATTATTTTGTAGAAATATAATTATGAGGTAATTGTAATTTTAAATCAGGATTGGATAGCCTACCCTATTGTTTAAAATTTAAAATAACTGATCTAAATATTATTCTGTTTGATATAAGTGGAATAAAATATAATAGAATAATTTTTATACCCGTTCAAGCCCCGATTGAAAGATTGTGCACCCAAGTTTCTCGTGTATGAAATGTAATTATATTTTGTAGTACTTTTTTAATTTTTAACTTAGAGCATCCCTCACACATAAGAGAAATAATAAAGAATTTTAATGATGCACGTGCTTGGGAAGTGCAACTATTTATCTTGAACAAGGCTGTATAATGAATCAGGGTGACAGTTAGTTACTAAAATGCTATGTTTATTTTGTCATTCCCATTTTATCTGCCGCCCGTCAGCCTTAACAAGTGACCTTTGACTCCACATGTGACGATAATGTTTGCTTGTTGGAATTAAATGTCTTGCGATAAATTAGAAAATGTTCGAAGTACAGCTTTTAAAAAACGATTGACCTTAACACATTCACTGCAGTTGAGCTCTGTTCAACTAAACATGTGTCTGTGGCTCTCTACAAGATGAAAAACAAACAATGCAAGCAATTATTTTCTTCCAAATCAGTGAATCTCTATGTGTATTCCTTTTCTCTCAGAGTCGAAGGTTGATAAACTGGCGGTCATTGAATATAAGCCACAAGATTGCATATTCTGCTGAATTATATTCAATGCTGACGAGATGAAAACAAACTAGCCTAATTCTAAATTTCCGAAAGTTTGCATAGATTTTTAATGCATACCGTCCTATAGCAACCGGTGAAGAACAAGACAAATATAGGAAAGCTGGGGTTTGTTTTATTTGAATTTTAACATCTAGCCTTTGTTTCCACACTTAAAGGTTAATTATGATAAGCTCGAATTTTTACTCGACGTACTTTATAGCCCTTATAATTATCTAGTAATTTTCTTTTTTCTCTGAGAATGAAACAAAATGCAAGATGTATCTGCATTTCTTAGAGCCTAGCGAACATTAAAACTACTCCTTCCGCTGGAACAAAAATGACCGTTTATAAAAAATAAAAAAGGGACGATGAAAAAATTAAAATAGGCTAGTAGTTATTTTAAACTGCCTTTATCGTAGTTCGTCAACAATTTCAATAATCCACTGATTGTTTAGTAATAATTAAACGACCATTTAATTTTATATTGTATCCTGTATATTAGATAGCCTACATATAAAAACTTTTAATATGCCATTGTTTCGTTATTTGTAAGAATTAAGTAAAAGAGGTAGCATGTATTGATGTTTGAGGACAAAATCCACATTTTTTAGGTCTTTACAACTTATGGCATATGAAAACATAATGCAAAACCTGAAACTTAGTTTTAATTTTATTAGTTTATACCACAGGATTTCAAATTTTTTCTTCCCATTTTGCATATTTTTCTTCTTTTTATTTTGTTATTCTGGGTATTGGATTTTAAATTAGAGTTATTCTATATTTGTTTTATGTATTTGTATTTATTGTGTATTGTGTAGGCCTAATCTAAATAACTGAACTGAACCCGAAACGAGCACTTGCTACGCATAGATTATTGTAGAAAGAATGACTTATTTTAATTGGAAAAAATCAGCAGTAGCCTAAAGCCTATAACAGAAACACCCATCACAATTGTATTTTTCAGAGTAGCAGAAAATCCATAGTTCAGAACATCCCCCATTCATTTGATGTAGGCTATACATGAACTTTCTAGCTCAGTTTTCAGTAAGCGTTTTTGTCCTTTTGAAGGGCAGAAAATATAAGAAGAAAAGAGTTGGGAAGATAACAAGGACAAATTTTCATTCATATTGTAAAATGTGTGCACACTGTGCCATTTGAACTTATATGTTAAAGGTTTCCTTTTCATATAAACTAGGTATCATTTTGAAGCAAACATGGCTTCTTTATGCAATAAAAACAAAAAATTAAATATTTGGCCAGAAAAGTTATTCCAATTTATCCCCAGCTATTCTGAACTGTAACATCATAGAAAAAGCAACAGTGAAATGTGTAGGCCTACTACGCCAAGTTTCATGCCTGCAACAGCCTTGCAGAGAGTACAAACTCATGTCTAAAGCTGTGACCTTACAAAGATAGCCTATGAGTCGATCTCTTGATGGTGACATATCACAAATCATGTGTCACATTGTTATCTTCCCAGAAGTCACAGGTCAAAAGGTTTATGTGTCACGACAGCTTGGGATGTGTTTTTGACGCCAATACTGACGACTGGATCGTTATAACCTCACAAAAACAAATTAGACAATTAGATAACTATTAATCAGTTGACTTCGACACTAATAGGCTACAAATAATTCCGTCCTTTAAAAACATATCACACATTAATATGATATAACTTACATAAATGTATGTGTCTTTCTGAATCGGAGGAAACTTAGGCCTACTTCTTCAAATAACGCATAGCAGTAGCCTTCAAGCATTAAAGTAACGGTATCATGAAGATTAAAATTGTTTCGAATAGGCCAATATAAATAATTTGTATTATAGATTACTATAGTAGGCCTACAACTCTAATCCACAGGAATTTTCGGAACAGTACAGTAGGCTTGGATACTAACAGTCTTACTAATAATCCAGTTGTAACATTTATACCAGGAATATACACAGCTGAGGAGAAAAAATGTACTAATAATCCTTGCATTAGGCTGAATGTGTGCAACGCTTTACACAACCTGGCCCCCTTGTATAAACTTGACGTAAATAATCAAGATGACCGATATCCGTAACAGCCGGTCGTTTCGAAGATGTCTGAGATTAAATTTTGAGGCTACGCATATTCTGAGCTGCTTTTGCGGAATTATAAACATTGTTCCTTGTTTGCGGGACATATTTCCATACTTGTACCCATGATTACAGCTTTCTGAAAACAATATAATGAAATACTGAAACTAGAATTACTGTCTGCAGACGATCCATCGTTGTTTGCCCGCTGCTCCGATAGATGGCGTTCAGCAGTCCCTTCATAGCCAGGGGCTAGTAACGTCACAACTAAAGTGACGTGTTGATGACGTTGGACGTACAAACCCGGTGTAAACCTCGGCAGTTACACTCCGTTTATTGGTAATACGGCTTATGTAGAACTTGCACGGTGAACAACCAAACAACCGTTCAACGCAGATATAAGCAGCTTTTATTAGTAAGGCTGTAAATTACCTTGAGTCGGATTTCATTTAGGCCTACCAGTTCTAGGTCTAAGTGAGAATGTGTTAACCTATGTAATAAAAAACATGTGATGTGGAGAGGAAAAATGCATAGACAGGGAGATGAATATAGATCTAGATAATGAGTGATGAACAGAATTTAGGTGTAGGCCCTACATATTCTGATTTTATCTTGCTTGCCCCTTTGAAATTCTGCAACCAGCCACAGCTTTTAACTTGCTTGACAAGAGAGCAAGCCAGATTACAACGATGATAAGAAATACTGTCGCTATGAGTCAGAAGCTCTTCATAACCTGGTGGGTTTCACAGGGCCTAAGGAAACTGCAAGGCCTGGCGGAAAGAATATGAAACTTGGTATATCCGTGCACTGGTAAGTCGTGCAGTTACGTGGTTGAGGAACTTCAAATGTGTTTAGAGTGCAAGCAAAAGGAGAATGGATAATTTTACCGTGAAGGAAGCCGAGGAGAAACTAAAATGTGGAGAGTATGAATCATTGAGCTAGAATAGAACTGGAGTTAGCAGTCCAGCACAGCAAGTGAGGCCGACTGCTTCGACTAGCTCCGCCTGGAAAATCTGGCAAGAAGCTATTTGTCTGCTCAGCAAGAAATGTCAAGTAGGCATATGTGCCTGAAAATTTATTGCGATAGAGTGAACATTACCTTACCTTTAACTCCAAATAATTTATTTTTATCAATACGAATGGTTTTACCAGTGACTTCTCTTTTCATTATGTAAGTCTAACCGACAAATTCGCGCGAATTGAATACAACATTTATTACTAGGGCCCAGATTCTTGTGTTTTAAACTATTTTATTCCTCCTTGCTAGTTAAGTGTGATATTTGAATTTAATTATTCGTTTCATTGTCAAAAGTTACGTTAAATTAATATTACGTTGAAATGTTTAGAAATTAAAATATATTTGATATTTGATAACACTTTTAGGCAGTACCAACTGCAATCGGTCACATTAGATATTTACATTAATACATATCTTTAAGAACCTAAGCTATGAATATTTACAATCTTACAATTACATTAGTCAAAATTATTATTCTAAGTTATACTCATGCCATAACCCAAGTGACACTAAATGAACAACATATACAGTACTTACAGATTACACATGTAATTACTTACGCTAAGTTGCTCTATTCTATTTGTAAATCTGATTCGAAGTATTCTTTAACATTATAAAAAAGGATTTTTAAAGCTAGGAATATAGCTTTTTGTGAAAACAAATTTGGGGACATTTCTTGAAGTTTATATGGTAATTTGTTATATAATGTTGTCCCAAATTTATTTTGATTTCTGGTCTGATAAATAAGCACTTCGTGTTTGATAGGTTTTTATGTTATATTTTACTAATGACAAGACATCAAAAATATACAAATTCATTATTGTTAGTGAGCCTGTCTCAATAAATAGTGGTTTGCAATGCTCACATTTTTTAGCATTGGTTATTATTCTAATTGCTTTTCTTTCTGGATAACTAATACTTTATTAATTCCTACACCATTTCCCCATAGGCTACTACTAGATCACACCTTGTTATGCTCTGAAAAAAATGCATAATAGGCAGTCTTTACATAATCTGAAGATACTTACTTACTTACTCAATGGCAATAGACAATTCCTAAGCAAGCTAAATGAATATTATCTGTTTTATGGAACCCGAAGGTTCATTGCCGCGCTTACTTGTGTCTGCCATTCAACCCTATCTCCATCCAACCATCACTCGCAAATCCTACTTCCCTTGAATCTATCCTAATATTGTCCTCCCACTTGCGTCTAGGTCTTCCAAGTGGTCTATTCCTTTCGGGTCTCCCCGTCAAAATTTTTAAATATGTCTTTCTTCCCCCATGCGTGCAACATGTCCAGCCCATTTCATCCTCCATGATTTAATTAGCTTTACTATATCCGGTGACTAGTACAGGTTATGAAGCTCGTCATCAAGCCGTTTTCTCCAGTCCCCATTTTCATCTCTCTTAGGCCCAATTATTTTCCTAAGCACCCTGTTCTCGAACACTTTCAGATTTTGTTCGCGAAGAGTAAGCGACCATGTCTCACATAATGTCTCACATAATACAACCGGCAGGATAATTGTATTATAAATTTTTATTTTTGGATTTGTAGACATTAAACGAGAAGATAAGAATTTCTTACCTGCATAAAAACTAGCATTTCCTGATTTGTGTCTACACTTAAATTCGGCCTTAATATTATTTGTGTCTGTAATTATTGCTCCCAGATAAACAATTCTTTAATCTACTTATTAAATAGATTACACATGAGAGCCTGTTACAAATACTTCTAATCTAAGTTAATCAGTTTCAATCATTACCTACCTCAGCTCATCCTTTTATGCAAAACTAAGTCTGCCCATTGTTGTGTTTTTTTTATTAGTTCTTCGATTTTTCCATGCATTGCCATCCTACCTGAATTATGATATAGGACTATCCTAAAAATTTCTAACATCTGGATTAAGGATTAATTACTAAATGTGATATTAAACGTTATTATCACAATAAAATACACTTAAAATGAATGATGACGATTTTGAAGTAGAACAATATATTTCAATTTCTAAAGATTTCAACGTAATACTAATTTAATGTAATAAGTGTATTATTGAATACATGCTATTTTGTCGGTTAGGCCTACATGTATGGAAACGACAGGAAGTCACGGGTAAAAACATACGTATTAATATTAATCTTAATTATAATAATGACATGCTTTTAATATGTTATTACTAATTATTCTTATAATGCATGCAAGAAGAACTGTCTTACAATGATTCGTCAACAACATCTTCAATTTCCAAACCAAACATGTGATAATTCCATACAAGAAAGGCGATTTGACGTTTCGTATTGAGCAGACAAATAGTTTCTTGCCATAGTTTCCGGGCGAGACTAGTCGAAAAAGTGGCCTCAGTTCTTAGTACAGGGGATTGTATTTAGTGCTAAGTCCAGGTATATATATATATACCTATATATATATATATATATATATATAGGTATATATATATATATATGGAGTTCAATGGTATGAATTATCAATGAACGAAGGTACAAGTCCGGCATGGGAAAAATGTTCAAACGTTTTCGAGAAGACATCATAAAATCGATAATAACAATAACAAAAATCCTTTTAGGCAAGCCTACAGGCTGAGGTAGATTTCGAAGTGCTTTTGGTTTAATTTACTGTCGCTGCGTAGCACTCTTCTTCTTTAGCCTTGGCATGACAAACCCGCAATAAAAACTGCAAAAAAGAGGAAAGAGAACTTCTTAAAACATTCAAATCTTGCCTTATATGAGAACTATCAAGAAACTAGTTATGGATTTGTAGAGTACTCATCAAGAGCTTTTCAACGATACCCCACAAGACGTAGTTTTAGAAAAATCGAATTTCCATCCCCCCACCCCACCCCCACTCGTACCCCCAAAACCCCCTAATCGATGGAGTCACTGTGAACTCCATAAGGAGTATTCTAATTTATTCAAACAAAGTTTCCCTCTATACGTCATAGGGGCCGAGATTTAAATGTTTAAAAATTTAAACCCCTTCCCCGACCACCCCCTTGCGCCAATTTTGCTCATCAATGAACTTGTCCGAACTATTGGGCCTAGAAATAACATAATAAAATTTGGTTCAAAAATCTTCAAAATTACGGCCGCTAGCGTGTAAAGCTATATATATGTATATATAAATATATAAATATATATAGGCCATACCTATATATATATATATATATCACAATTTTTTTAACAGGCGGTGGTTTCTTACTTAGGGAGGCATGAAACGTAAAGATATGAAAGAATTTTTCGAAATTCATGACATGGTATCGATTGCAATAGGTAGATTTTTCTTCGAAATCTACCTAATAATAAAAATAATAAATGTGTTAAGACGCTAAAACGATTTTTAATACTTTATCCACCTTTTATTTATCTGCATGATGAATTTCTTCGACCAGCATGTAGAAAAGCAAGAAAGTATTACTTACACTTAGCAACTACAGTTGTTTAGCTGATAGGAATGTCGCAAGCTTATTCTGGCTTGCATATGTTGGGTTTAACCTGTCCCACGCAAGCCTAAGAAACCTGCCTGCTTGCTAGTTGTGACGCTGGCAACTTGCTTGCCTGGCGTTCAAGCGGGTATGGGCAAGCTAAAATCGAGATTTTTACACCTCTAGAACAGAATGGATGAGTAAGCTCGAATAGATGCAATGGATAGATTACGTGGACTGGATTTTAAAAGTTCTGAATTACCTAGATTGAGATGGACAGGATTGTGTGTGTATGTAAATTACAGTACATAAAAGAAGAAGAGGAGTAAAAAGACAGATAATGGGAGAGACAGAATTCTGGAGAAGCAATAAAGTGAAGGCGACTATTACATAAGTTCGTTAAATTGTGGGCAAATCACATTTCGGTTGAAATGAATACGTTCTATCTGGAAAAATAAAGCGGAACTGTAAATTAATCAAGGATTATTGTAAGTTATGAAGTACTGTATAGAAGAAATGTTATCGCAGCCCTATAGATATTTTATTAAAGTATTTCATTAATTACTAGCTGGTTACCCTCCTTTGTTGGCGTGAAAAATTATTTTTCATGGTTATTTTTCTTCTCTGAGAAACTGTTACATCGTTTCCAGCGCGCCTGACTTTTTTCCGGAGTTTGAAAATTACACCTGTCGATATCTAACTTCATACCAACCACTTTATTTGTTTACTTCTTCAGTATTATTTCAATATATGACCTATGTGTGTATGCATGATTCAAATAGTTTATCAAAAGCCAGAAAAATGTCGTCTGCACGAGAAAATGAGTCGGATGAAGCCTGGTAACAGAGATTAGACTTAGTTGCTTGAACAATGTTGCCCCAACTTAATCTATCTACTTCTACTGCATGCCACAAAACAAAATACGTTAAATATGTAGGAACTTCGGAGGCCTAGGCCATGGAATGTTGATGTGCATCTATTACATTGTTGTGTCATGGCTTATATTAATTTTTAACTGATATTGAATATTAATGATTATTACATTAGGTGGGGGTAGGCCTACGCCACGCCATGGCTTAGTGGTTGAGGCCCATGGCTAGAAAGAGGACCGTGCAATACAATGCAATGGTAGATTTCTCTTCCACTAACTCTCCCCCTCATCGATGCCACCTGTATTCCTAGCTGGACCGCTCTCTGCAAACCGGAAGGTCGATGGTTCGATTCCCGATGAGGTCGGTGGGATTTTTACAGTGGTGTAATCCTTCTGGTGGCAATATAGCCCTAGGGTCGATTTAGCGGCTAACAGAAATGAGTACCAGGAGTATTCCTGGGTATAAAAAACGGACGGTATTTAGGACTGGCAACCTTACCACCTCCATGTGTCGAATGTCTTAATCTGGGAGGCCCGGAACCCTACGGGGTCTCCATTAGATGAAATAGCGAAGGCAAGCCATCGAGAATTTGGACCTTTCCCTGTAGACCTATGTTCATGCAGAATTTTAGCAGTTAAGTAGGCCTAGCTTTGCGACAAATCGGAACAGACAGACAAGAACAATTAACTTTTTGTATAGGTGTACACGATGTGTTCAATACCACCGTAATTTCTGTAATTATTAAAACGGTCATCTTTTTAACAACGTAACCATTATAAAAGGAAATTTGGAATGTATAACCTCAACGTTTTGAATATTTCGAGAACTTGTTAGCTGTCAGATGTATATAAGTACAAATGTGATTGTCTCACGTTGCATGAAAGAATTTTGCGCCAGTCGGAATACAATGTTATACGAAAGCCATTTGAAAAGTTGCGGTCAAGCTGAGTGTTTTGTTTTACAAGTATGATCTTATTTTCCTGTTTTCTCCTTCACCCCAGGCAGGCAGGCTCTTTCATTGTCCAGGATGGAAAGACAGGGGAGGCGCCTCGTTCTAGTAGGGTCTGCAGCCAAGAACATGAAACATTCATTGTCACGTCATCCCTCACGGCCAAAAGCGCACTTCAATTTAAATTTTAATACACTTTCTCTATATGAGAGAGATGAACCGACTACGAGCAGGTACACCATTTATTATGCATTCCAAAGATATAATAGTGTTCACCACCGTACGAGACCTACCTCACACTGGTAGTTACCACAACCTCCGCAAGTCTTTGGGGATTAACATTGATTTTGCAGCAGATTTCGATCGCACGGTTGAATCAATTTTCTTAGCAAATATAATTCTCATAATTATAAGCCTATTAATTTCATTAATGGCAATAATAATAATAATAACAATAACAATAGTAGACTAAACAGAGCCTGGATTTTGAAGACATAAAATACTTAAAAATTGAGCTATAAATTGACTACAAGAATACAAAAAATGACCAGAAAACTAACAAAAATAAATCAAATTTTTTTATGAAAATACTAGTTTTTTCATCAGATTTGTGTCAAATCTACATTTATGTTGTTGTTCAGTTATAGGCTTATAATTAGTTAATTGGTACATAAGGTGAAATGCAAAAGGTAAACAAATTAAAATTATAACAATATCTATTTATTTATGCTCATTTAAAAATCCGATAAAATCCATTGTAACTAAATGTACAAAACCTCTATGCAATCCAAGAAACAGCACGATAGCCTATAAGAAAATAATTACTTATTTTTTTTATTGAACTAAAAATATGAAATGGGGAAAAATACCACAAAATGGCCAAAACATGACCAAATAATGACATTGTATTTTTTTAAAAAGATCCAAAAATAAACATTTGGGTAAAATGCCTCTGAAAGTCACCATTTTTATAATCTAGGAGTCGTGATCAGAATATCTGCATTAGTGGGCAACGTCCATGATGTACCAGTTAAAAGATGACATGTCATCAAAATCCGGTCCCTGCTAATAATAATAATGATAATAGACATAATAATAATAAGGAATAGAAGTATAATAACTGACAAACAAATAAATTGCAACAAGCCGGACATTGTTCAAACTGTCCGTTCCACATCCATTACATATCCCATACATGTTGCCATCCCTAACTCTCACAACCTACAAACAACTTGGAACGAAAAAATCAGCAAAAAATACACTATTCTAGCTAAAGAAATAAAGACAATGTGGAGGCAAAAACTAGTATACGTGATACCTATCGTCATCTCTGCAACCGGACTGATCCCTAGGAAGCTCAGGAGCAGCCTGGAAATGATAGGACTTTCGCCTTCCATATTCAAAAGCTGCAAAAGTCCGTCATCCTTAGCACCTGTAACCTGACCAGAGCATTCCTGTCATCGCAATAGAATTTGAATAGACTTGTCTCTTGGGACCGTCAACTCAAAAATCCAGCAATAGCTGTGAATCAGAGAAAGTGATAATACTAATAATAATGATACTTAATTAATGGGAATAGACAATTCCTAAGCAAGCTAAAGAAATATTATATATTTTATGGAACCCGGAAATTCATTTCCTCGCTTACCTGAGCCCGCCATTCGACGCTTTTCTGTGCTAACTCCATTCAACCATCCCTCGCAAATCCTAACTTCCCTTAAATCGATCCTAATATTGTCCTCCAACCTACGTCTAGGTCTGCCAAGTGGTTTTTTCCCTTCTGGTCTCCCAGTCAATATTTTTTTGAGATATCTAGTAAATAGCTTTATTATTATTATTATTATTATTTATTACATTTCTCCACATCACATATGGGTAGTAACAGGGCACGGGATGCACCAAGTGCCTCACAATAATATAAAACATTTACATATAATTGTAATACAAGAGTTCAATTAATGTCTTCATTCTTGCGACAGGAATGATCGCACAATGTTGCATGTAGATAGGATGACAGAATGCTGCATGCTTTTGTAGGTGTTCGGTGGAAGACCCAGTTCTTGCAGACTCTTGTGAAGTGTGTAGGGGACGAGACCATTGACCGACAGGATCACAGGGACTATTCGTACTAGCTTAGCCTTCCAGATCCTCTTGACCTCCTCTGCGAGCTCTTTATACTTGCAGATCTTTTCATGGTGCTTCCTGTCGATGTTGATGTCGTTAGGTACTGCAATGTCTACAAGAAACGTTGTCCCTGTTTTCTTGTTGACCAGTATAATATCTGGTCTGTTATGGTTGATTGTTTTGTCTGTCACCACACCAGTGTCCCAGTAAAGCTTACATGACTCGTTCTCCAATAGGCGTACAGGATGGTACTTGTAGTAAGGGATACGTTCCTGAATTAATTGGTTTTTGTGGGCTAGTGCCTGGTGTATGATTCCTGCGACCTGATTGTGCCGTCTCGTGTATTCTACGGAGGCAAGTACTGAGCAGCCTGCAGTGATATGATCAATGGTCTCGAGATGAATGGAGCATCGTCTACATTTGTCAGAGAGTACGCTTGTATCTTTGATGATATATTTTTTGTAATTATTTGTAGCTATTATCTGGTCTTGTATGGCAACTGCAAATCCCTCTGTTTCTCCAAACAGGCGTCCACTTTGTAACCATATTATTATTATTATTATTATTATTATTATTATTATTATTATTATTATTATTACTATTATTATTATTATTGTTATTAATACTATTATTATTATACAGTGCGATGCGTTTTACTTTCCGCGTTTTGCCTATGGGCAAGGGTGCCTGTTAGCCAGTTCTGAGCATAACTGATGGCACTTCAGCTTAGGCTACCCTTATAAAGAGTAAATTCGCGTACAAGGAAGTAAGCATAGTTATGATTATGACTAAAAGAATTATTGAAGAATGGATGAAAGAAAATTAATAGGTTTGTATTATTTGCAACGACATATTTTTAAAAGAATAATAAATTATTAAAAATAGAATATATTAATTACATCATGTTAGTCTAGTCAAGCCTGTCCAACAGGTAGCCCTTATAAATTATTATTTCGGCCCGCGGAACAAAGAAAAACTACATAAATAACATAGTGGTAGTTACTATACGCTCAAATTCCAACTATTAGAAACAAATTGTTTAGAAAAAAATAATTTGGCACATATGCTATTCCATATTGTAAAGTGAAATAAATGTTATTATTATTATTATTATTATTATTATGTGAGGACATTATTCAAGAGTTTTCTTTAAGATTTACTGATTTTGAAAACATAAACGACAAATTGTCTCTACTTAACGATCTCTTCTATCAAAGTTTCAACTTGAACTGTGTGATTTTCAAGCTGACCCATTTCCTCAAGACAGAACGGACAAACATTTTTCATGATTTATGTTATGATTTATTTATGTTATACCGACATAGTCCGCCGCCGTTGGTGAGTTGGTACCTTGACTGCCAGCCACCTGGGCGGTCCGGATTCGATTCCCGGCCAGGTCGGGGGATATTACAGAGATGTAAAGTTTCCTTCCCTCTTAGGACTGGGTGTTGTGGCCTCCCCCCCCCCCCTCGGCTCTGTCTCAGGGCCGAACACTTCATCATCATCATCATCATCATACCGACATAACAAATACAGAATCATAAAAATAGCCAATATTCTAAGTTACAAACATTTTTATAATATTTTGGTTAGTCATAAGTAAAGTAATCCCTATACAGGACATGGAGGCCCAGAGGGTTCCAGGAGGTTGAGGCTCCCAGATTTTGGATATTCGGTACATGAAGGTGGTAAGGTTGTCAGGCTTAACGCACCGGCCGCCTTTACCCCCAGAATTGTTCCTGGTACTCATTTCTGTTAGAGGCTGAGTCGACCCCAGGCCATAGTGCCACCAGAAAGATTAGGCCAATTGTAAAACTCCAACGCCCTTATCGGGAATCGAACCCGCGACCTTCCGGTTTGTAGGTTTGTAGCGCAGCGCCTCAACCACTACGCTACGGCGTACCCCTTTTGGTTAGCCATACAGAAGAATATTTTAGTTATGTAGCCAACTAAAGTTAAATGATTTTATATGCACTTTAAATACAGATAGAATGTATAGGTTTACAAAGCCGGCGTATTTAAATTTAAACTCTTTGCCTTTAATGCAGTAGGTCTACCAGACGATTTTTTTATTGTTTTAAGTAGGTAAGGTATGTATCAGTCTTATAGGCCTAAGCAAAATTCATTGCTAGAATTAATTAATTTATAGGATCCATAGGTAAGTTAAGTCTGGTAGAATCCCAGCCCTTAGTTAGGCTATCTCATGGATAATTGTCATGGGACAATTTTGCGCCTCCAATTACGTGCAGGCCTACACGCGTTAATGTAAGTATGTGGCTAGTGAACACTAGTTTTTCTAAAAATAAATTGAAATATAGGCCTACCAAAATATTTTATATCACTAAAACCTTCTGAACACTACAGAAATATGCTCATTACACTTATTATGCAACAAGCTTCGACCAACTAGTCAATGCAATAACAGAGAATGTCACTAGGCAGTGGCTTTTTCGGAAGGTCACTGGTTCGATCCCCTATAAGGCCATTGGGATATTTTAATTAACCTGAACTGTCTTGCCAGGTACCAAGCAACTTGCCCACATTACAGGTAAATTGCGCACATTCAGGCATTAATCCCTTGGCTGCACACATTCCTAGTATAAATGTTACATTGGGATTATTAGTAGGACTGTAAATAAATAATTATAAACGGAGCTTTAGGCCTATGCTTGGCCTTTTATGAATAAAATTCCTAATTTACTTCCATAGTGAATCTTTAATATCGATAGGCCTATTCATGTTCCCTCTTTCGTAGAAGCAATTATGGCTAAATAACTCTGATGTGTAACAACATAACAAGAAATAAGCTGTACCTATTAACCGATATAGAATCATCAACCGTAACACATCTTAACTTGTGACTTCGACCATTGCGGTCTAACAACAGCCTTTGTCAAGGAATTCCCGAAATGACGATCGAGTTCACATTATCTCTACCCACTGTAGTGGTTTGTGGTTGCGGACACCATTAGTCACTTATTTTTCCAACTCGACAGTTTAGTAGATCCTGTCAAATAGGCTGCACTGCTTTTCTGTTAAACATAATAGAGACGACAGCGAAAGGAGAAGAATTTGTAAACCGTAATTGTCACATGTTTGATCCCAAAGGAGTTTATACTTAGGCCTATATGAAATAGCCTCTCTCGTTTGGTCTACATATTATAGCCTATAGCCTAAAGTAGAAACTAAAAAATTAACTTCATGGCGCTACATCCCTAAAGGAACTACGCCTACCATCCGACCGCTGCGTCATCTACCATAGGCAGATGGCAGTATTGAGGGGGATATGGTCAACATTCTAGCACCCACGGTCAGTCTAAATTAGGCTATAAAATGATTATTCTAGAGCCTAGCCATGTTCACTTGCAAGAATATTATTGCATTGATATGTATAGGCCTATTTGCAAATAAGGGGGTTTCTGTCCTTAGATCTAGTCATTAGATGTATATAGGATTATGCATTACAAGGGTTTCTGTAATTGAAGACCTTTTGTTCTCCTTTTGTCATTGAAAGATACATACAGGCCTATAGCCCTATATATGTGCCTAAATATATAAACCTATACTTACAAGTTCTACATAGCCTAAGCCGTGTCTAAATTCTTCACCAATAAACCCTGTGTAGCTGGTAAAATTTAAGGTGGATATTTATGCATTCATGAACCAGAAATTGTCTCTGTTGGACTTTACATGAGAATATTAGACTATAGGAGAAAATTCCTCCGAAACTGGGATTTGAACCCAGGACCTTTGGCTAACCGTGCCAATGCTCTACCTACTGAGCTATGCCAGAGTTCACTTCACAGCGCCAGATGGAACCTCTCTCCTATGACTCACTGTCCTAATGGTCTATCTCACTGACAGACAAGTTATGTCACATGCAGTACTGTGAGGCACACAAATTAGTGATTTTTGTGACCAGACTCCACTGTTATTGTACAGTTAACATTCAAGATGGATATTTATGCATTCATGAACCACAGATTATTGTCTCTATTGCACATCACATGAGAATATTCTCATGTGCCGGATAGCCAAAAGTCCTGGGTTCAAATCCCAGTGTCGGGGGAATTTTTCTCCTATAATTCTCTGGTAAAATTTACTTAAGCTTTGCCTGGGCCACGTCATTTAATCGTTACGGATAGGCTAAGTCATTAGTTTCTAAACCGAAGCATGGAAGGAAGACTGCACTCAATAGTGCCATCTATGACCAGCAGTAGGCTATGTTGTGAAGAAATCTTGTTTCATTATCTTTAAATTTACTTCAGAAAGGCCTAATCATGAGTAAAATGAAGTAAAGAAGATCCGCAAACAAGGATTAATGTTGTTAGAAAAATTAACTGAATTAAAATGGATGCATAACCTCAGGATTCAATTGCAATCACCTTCGAAGCGACTAACTTTTTAGATATCGGGGATCTGTATCGGGCATACGATCAAGTCAGGCCGCGTAAAGTGTGTGCTCTTACCAATATTGCACCCATTCTCTCACACATTCAGTCGTTTGCTCAAGGATTATTAGTAACATTTTTATATTTGGCTGTGTACATTCCTGGTATAAACGTTACACATAGATAATTAAATTATTACATTAGCATACTGTTTTATTTTAAATAATAAATTTATTTAGTTGTATTCATATGGAACACATAAAGCAATGATAAATATTTAAGACTTGATTCTATGTCTCGGAGATGGCCCATGCATCTAATACGTTGTATGTATTGAATATTAAAAATATGTATTTACTGCAATAAGTTAATTCTGTAGTTTATTCAGTTTCGTTATTAGTGCAATAGGTTTTAGTTCTTTCGAGAGCATCTCGTAATGTTATACACTTACCCTCTAAAATGACATATAACATCGACCCTGCAAATAC
This sequence comes from Ectobius pallidus, assembly GCA_964059195.1. Taxonomy (NCBI): domain Eukaryota; kingdom Metazoa; phylum Arthropoda; class Insecta; order Blattodea; family Ectobiidae; genus Ectobius; species Ectobius pallidus. Next base: position 136,276,877 of record CAXKWD010000004.1, read on the forward strand.
CCTTCCCCACTTGATCTATGCTGCTGATTATGAAGGTTCATTAGGCGTTGTATAATGCATTAGGCCTTTAAGGCCTATAAGGCCTATAATTTATTCCAAAACATGAAAGCCTCAGTTCTTAGAGCTACCCAGATAGCATTTCCCCCTGCTACTTAATTATAAAGATTACTGAACAATTGACAACCCTCTTTAAAGCATAGAAGGAAAACTATTACGTTTCCGGCTTTTTGGAGATTGTTCAGTCCAGTGTTGTGTATAGTGTTGAATAGTTGCACTCACTGTGTTAGTGTATAATATGTCATTTTTCTGACCAATGTGTGAAAAAGGCCATCAGTGCCACATCAGAAGAAAGAGTAGGCTACTCTCTAAATACACTGACTCTGGGATTAGCGAACAATAAACGACCCTCATTATAAGGGAACATTTTGTAAAACCATACCTCAGACACCGAGCCTCGAGTGCTGGAGTGAATCGAGGCTTTCGTGTTTTGGAATAAACTACGCCTATATGTTACTTTACGTCTTTGATTCGAATCCTGTCTATACACCAAGTTCATTAATAATGAACCCGCAGTTCAGATTATAAGATGTAATCGCAAAAGGGAGGGATTTCTTAAATGGGTCTTGTTTCGACTTTTAGATGTTATGAGTTTTGCGAATTATTGCTGTATTCACAGACAAGCAATATAGATTACTGTAGTAAGCTTTGTTATTAAAAATGATAATGGTCTGATGAGAAGGAAAACTGGTTGGTGGTGGAATGGCCCAGTAGGGGTGTCGCTAGGTACAGCGGGGGTCCTCCCTCCGCGGTGTGGTGTTCCTCAGAAACAAAGAGAAACCGATAACTAGTGAGCAGATAGGTATAATGGAAAGAAAAAGAGAATATCAGCAGGACGTCTTTGAAAACCAGAGGCGGTTCCTCGTGTTTCGGACTACACTGTAAATAAAATAAAAGGAAACTCTGTTCCTGTCATAGCACTGCATTACGCCTATTTCTACTACATTTTATATTCATTGAAACATTTAAACAGCATTGTCTCAGATTAAAATTGTATTTTCTTTCAGAACACTTTTATATCAAAAGCTTGTAAAATGATCCTAAATATGACATTTTTTTTTTCTCTCCTTTACATGGAGTTAATTCCATCATCATAAGATATTTGGGGAAAACAATGCAAAATAATTGTACGGGCAAGCTGAGAGCTAGCGGACTGTATAACAAGATTCATAGGACGTAGCACTTCTTGAGATTGAGACTTAAACTATAAATAGATAAGCCAAACTTGCCCAATACATTTTAGATAATTTTCTCTGGTATGTAACAATTTATTGTCACAACAACAATACATAAATTATGCTCAGTTTATAATTCTGGATTCCTTGGATGTATGTAATATTACTATTCATAAACACTGATGAAATTGTAGATATCACAATGTTTAATACAAATTCCTTAGTTAAAGGTCGTAAATATCCTTGAGATGGCTTAATCAGTTTGATCAAAACCACACATATATTAGTTCAATGATGAAATTACGTCCAAATTGTTCCTCAAATAAATTAGGTAGTAAATGACGTACCTTTGAATTGATTAAATACCACCTTTTGATAGTTGTTAAAGATGTTAGCCTGAGATCTTGCAACGCCAACACCGAAATGAAGAAGACCCGATGAATCACACGATGGGTGATAATAGTCCTTAGATCATTAGTAATCTTCAGAATCAATAAGGCATATGAAACCTTAATGTGAATCGAAGAGCTGATTGCTTCAGCTATTGAAAGTAAACCACCAGATCTATCTGATAGGTAAAGATTGGCATTGATAAGCCAAGAAGAAAACTCATGTCCTTATGAGTAGTAATTGAATTGATTATGACGAAGAATAGGCATTTAAAGCCTAGAAAAACTAATGTCTTTATGAGACACAGTTGACTTGAATCGATGAAGGAAAAAGAATGAAGCTAAAGATAAACCTTATTGGCTATCAAAACAATATAATAAAATGTCCAGTCTCTGATTGGATGCAAGACACAAAAAGAATAATTTTGATATTACAATACCCATAAATAACAACTATTTGAAATTCATTTGTTCAATTATAAATAAAAAAACAAGATAGCAAGCAAGGCCTGCTAAAAACGAATTACAGAAGCATGACCTACTAAACTAAAACATAACGGAACATATTGCCCGCAAATTATGACACTTGTGGCATAATTTAAAATTACATGTGGAGTTATGTTTTAAAAAATAAATTAAAGAAGAGAGAAAAAAGAATAAAAATAAAACAAACATGAGAACAAATAATTGAAATGAATTGAAAAAAAAAAACATGAATGCAGAGAATGACTGAATCATTCATCATTTTCTGAAATTGGCAATGGCGCCAATTTAATGATTGGACGCACATAAGAACCCGTGGAAGTCCGAACTGTTGCAATCCGAACAAGCCCGTCCTTGCCAGGGTGAATCTGATGAATAATGCCCAATATCCATCTCTGAGGAGGGACATTATCATCTATGATTAGCACTGGTGTGCCGATAGATACATTGTTTTGGACCTTGGTCCATTTAGCACGTCGTTGCAGCGTAAGTAAGTAATCTTTGGACCACTTTTTCCATAGATTAATGTTAAATTGGTGCATGGCATCCCAACGTGAACGTAAAGTGTAACCACCTGTCAAATCAGGGCTAGAAATAGATATTAAAGGCTTTCCTACAAGAAAATGACCAGGTGAGATATAAGCGAAGTCATCTATATCCTCATTTAGTGGAATTAGAGGACGTGAATTCAGTAATGCCTCTACCTGGATCAAAACTGTGTTAAACTCCTCATAAGTGAAGTTGAATGAAGATAGCATCCTTTTAAGATGGTACTTTATAGAGCGTACAGCTGCTTCATGTAAACCTCCCATGTGAGGAGAATTGGACGGCAAAAAATGCCAAAGAACATTCAAATGAGAAGTAGCATCTTGCACTGATGATTGATGCTCTTCTGAATTTAGGAGTTCGCTAAGGTGATGAAGATCTGTGTTAGCACCTACAAAATTAGTTCCATTATCAGAAGTGACAGAGAACGGGAGACCTCTACGCCCTGTAAAGCGAGAAAAAGCCGCAAGAAAGGCACGGGAAGTAAGCGCCGTGACAAGCTCAATGTGGATGGCCTTAGTGGACATGCACACAAATATAGATAAATATGCCTTGATAGAGGTCTTAGAACGAGGACCACCATACTTAATGGTAAATGGGCCTGCGTAGTCAATGCTAACATTCGTAAATGGGGGTATAGAATTAACTCGAGAAGGAGGAAGGTCAGCCATCTTCTGTTGCAATGACTGAGCCTTAAAACGAAAACAAATGATACATTTGTTTACAACCCCACGAACAACCTTCCTAATAGAAGCTATCCAATATTTTTCTCTTACATGAGCAATGATAGATTGTAAGCCTGCATGATGCAGCTTACGATGCGTGAATTCAATGAAGTTTTTAGTAAACTTATGAGATGAAGGTAGCAGAATCTGATGTTTAATTTCGAATGGCAAGGCAGAATGCTTGAGGCGTCCGCCTACGCGAAGAAGGCCATTCTCATCAAGGAATGGTGAAAACTGCAATAATTTGCTAGCAGTAGGTATGGCTTGTCCTGAGGACAAACATTTCACCTCTGTCTAATAAGACTGAAGTTGTACCACTCGGATACAATATTTGAGGGCCTTGTCAAGTTCAAGAGGCAACAATGGACCTTTAATAATGGAATGAGGATTACGGATCCTATCAATGAACCTTAATACATAGGCCATCATTCTTAGAGTTTTTAGGTGCTGAAACTCTAAAACCTTAGAGTTCATTTCAAAGTTCTTTGATTGAATTATAGCTACTCGCTTAACTTCTGGTAATGGAGTAGGAACAACAAGTGGGATATTACCTGCCCAATCAGATTGAGGAGTACGAAGCCAATTTGGACCTGACCACCAAAGCTGATTATTTATGAGGTCAGAAGGCAAAACACCTCTAGAAATAAGATCGGCTGGATTATCCTTTGAGGATACATGGCGCCATTGGCAGGTTGAGGTGAACTCAACAATATCCGAAACTCTGTTTCTAACAAAGGTTTGCAGAGTATCTGGTGAACGAGATAGCCAGCATAGCACAATGCTGGAATCACTCCAGAGGAAAATTTTATCAATATTTAGGAGCAGCATGGGCAGAACCTTACGAATTAGAATGGCCAAAAGATGGGCAGCTAATAGCTCCAACCTAGGAATCGTGGTAGGCTTTACAGGCGCGATTCTAGATTTAGCGCACAGCAAGAAACTTTGAACATTGCTGGAGTGAGTATAAGAGCGCAAATACAAACAGGCTCCATAGGCAGATTCACTAGCGTCACAAAATCCGTGAAGTTGAATAGACCTTGAATCCTCCGATACTACCATGCGAGGTATAGCAATTTGCTCTATCATAGTCAATTGACTGTGAATCCTTAGCCATTTATCAGCTACATCAGGAGGAATAGGCTGATCCCAAGAAGTAGTAGTCTTCCATAAAGACTGAAATATTATCTTGCAGTAGGCAACGATTGGAGATATAAGGCCTAAAGGATCAAAGATTGAAGCGATGCAAGATAACAACGTTCTCCTAGAGCATATCTTGAACGGTTTTGTGAAGTCAATAGAGGTCTCTATTCTAAGCAAGTCATTGGATGGCTGCCAGATTAAACCTAAAGCCTTTATAGAACTGACTTCAAATTTACCGAATGTGCGGCTGTCTAAAGTCTCTTGCAAATGAAGAGGAATGTCCTGAAGCAATTCAGGAACATTTGAACTCCACTTTCGAGGAATAAAACCTCCCAACGGCAACAATGATCGTAGTTGATTTACCGCTTCTTTAGCTTCAGCTAAAGTAGGACAAGTTGCAACTATGTCATCAACATAAATTGAACGATTAACAATAGTGCTGGCTAAAGGATACTTGGAACCTTCATCAATAGCTATTTGCTTCAGGGCCCTAGTAGCCAAGAAGGAGGCAGGGGCAGTGCCATATGTAACTGTTTTGAGGTTGAACACCTCAATAGGTTTCGAAGGAGAATCTCTCCAAAGTATTTTTTGATAGATTTGATGATCTGGATGAATCATCACCTGCCTATACATCTTTTCAATGTCGGCAGTAAAGGCTATAGCATTGAACCTGAAGCGTAATAGGATGGAAAACAGCTCAGGATGGACATTAGGCCCAACTGCCAGAATGTCATTTAAAGATTTACCATTGGAAGACTTGGCAGAGGCATCAAACACCACGCGAAGTTTAGTCGTGGTGCTTGAAGGTTTCAACACCGGATGGTGAGGTATGAAGTAGTCAGAATTATTGTTGGAAACCTGACCAACGGATTCCATATGTCCTAAGTCGATGTATTCAGACATAAATTTCTTGTAATCCTCGGCTAATGCAGGATTAGAATGAAACCTCCTTTCAAGAGATGCAAATCTCAAATGTGCTTGGCGGTTGGTGCTACCCAAAGACTGAGGATCAGATTTAAACGGTAGCTTAACCACATATCTACCCTCAGAATTTCTTTCAGTGTTCTGGGTGAAATGCACCTCACAATCAAACTCATTGGAATTAATTGATACATTAGAAATCCTTTCCAACTCCCAGAATTTAGTTAGCTGTTCACTGATTTCGAAATCTGAATTCAGAAAGGCTGAATAATGCGTATTTAAGGTATTAGATTGGCAAGATACATCATCAGGAAGTCCATTGCTAAAGTCCTTAGATTTATGAAGTGTAAGTTTGTTGGACCTACGAACAGACAACCTAGGAGAGGAAGGTTGGGGCAGCTTGCCCGCAAAGTACCAACCCAGTTGAGAGTTATGAATGATGGGTAGGTTAGGAGCAGAAATATTACCCACACAATCAATTTGCGAGAAAATCTCAATACCTAACAATAAATCTACAAAGTTAGGTGTGTTGAAGTTGGGATTGGCCAGTTGAAGGTTAGGCGGAATATTCCAGTTGGTGACATTAATTGGAGACCTTGGAAGTTTCGATTCTGAAATCTCCGGAACAACAATGGCAGCAGTATTACAAGACCATCGAGTTGTTCGGGACCTGATTTCTATAGAAGCAAGCTTATGGGTGCTTACTTTAGACGATAGTATTCCAGTCAGCCTTGCTTGCTGCTGACAAGGAGATAGTTTTAAATGTTTAAACAGCCTTTCACTGATTAAGTTACAATCAGAGCCGCTATCTAAGAGGGCAGTGGCCTCTACGGGTTGACCATACTTGTTTATCACAAACACATTTGCAGTAGGAAGTAAGCAGCCTTGATGATTATGAGAGGCTGACATAATCCCTGCAGTATTAGATATTTGTGACTCGTTCTGAGCACTATAATCGTGAAGAAGAGTACTATGTTTCTCTCCGCACACTCTGCAAGAGAACGAGCTGCAAGCCTTGGTATGCCCTCTTGAAGAGTAACATACACGACATAAATGGTTAGTTCTAACAAAATTGCTACGGCTTGCAAGACTCATTGCTTTGAAAACATCACATTGGTAGACTTGATGTGAATCCTTTTTGCAACAAATACATTTGTTGACAAACTGAGCTGATTTGCTCTTAGCCGATATAGGTTGCGAATTCTGTGAAGTTGAAGGCTGATTTTTTAGAGCTGAATCCGTCATTTGCAAGACCCGGACTCTAGTCTCCAGGAACTTAAGCAGTTCCATGAGTTCAGGCAGTCTGTCAGACTTCAGCGATGATTCCCATTCTCTAATAATATGAACTGGGAGTTTGTCTAAGATCATTTTAGAAATAATCAAGTCGGATAAATCGACATCAGTATTTAAGGAGTGCAATGCATGCACCGTGCTTATGAAATGATCTATAAATCTTTGCAGAGAGTCTGCAGAATTCCTTTCAAGAGAGGGTGGTGAAAATAATTTGTCAATGTGACTATTAGCAATCAGACGATTGTTGTCAAATCTTTCTGACAACGTTTCCCAGGCTACATCAAATGTAGCTGAGGATACAGGAATATTCTGTATTACAGTCATGACTTCTGGCGATAAGCATGATTTGAGATATTGGAACTTGTCCATGTTAGAAATATGCTTATGTTGAATGACAAGGGAATAGAATGTATCCCTGAACTCAATCCACAAGGCAGGATCGCCTGTGAATTGAGGAAGACGGATCTCGGGAAGTTTTGGGAGTGAAGGGGTCATTTCTGTAGATGACTGGTGTACTACAGAAGTGGAGACCTGATCAGGGTCATAAAACTGTTTATTTTTGGCAATAGCACCATTTAGACGACCTATTGCCTCATGAAAAGCCGCTTCGACTTCTCGACCTTGAAGTTTAATGACTTCAGTCACTTCTTGTGGTCTGATTTGAGAGTACTTATTCTTGTATTGATTAAATGTAGCTTCAAATGCATTACGCATACTGACAGCCTTGAAATATGAAGCTTCGTCTCGTATAACTAACGTTTGAATAGCTTCAATATAATCATAGAACTGAGCTGCTACAATATCAATAGAAGCTAGTTTGTCCCTAGATTCTGTCTCTGCTAATTCTAGCCTAGTCCTAGCTTCTGCTTCTGCAGCTTCTTGCCTAGCCCTAGCTTCTGATTCTGCTAATTCTAATTTAGTCCTAGCTTCTATTTCTGCAATTTCTAGTCTAGTCCTAGATTCTGCTTGAGCAGCTCTTTGCTCTGCTTCTTGTTTAAGTTTAGCCTCATAGGCTACAATTAAAGAGTCTACATGAGATATGGCTGAAAAGACAGATTGCTCAATATCTTCTCTATAATCTGCTTCAGCTTCTGAATACTCGACTTGATCAATCAGAGACTGAATATCTTCGTATTTGATCAGAACTTCATTAAACTTAGCCTTACGGGCTATAATTTCTTTATGCGATTTATCATCAAGATCAGTGAATGATAGAAAGGTATTGACGTGGCGAGTGATCTGAGCCTTTATAGGAGTTCTCTTGGCTTTAAGAGCATTAATGTTTAACTCCTGATTAGCCATCTCTTTAGATTTACAGCTCAGATTACAATGAATATCAATAATTGCCCGCTCTTAGGGCCAAAATGACAATAAATACAATGCCCGATTACGGGTTAAGACAAATCAGTACATAAACGTCCAATGCAATGGACGTTGAAACAATACAATATCAGATGTGATATGTGTACTAGTGTAAGTGTTGATGTCTGTGTAGGTTTTACAAGCATATAAACTTATAACACTAGTTTAACAATAGATCCTCCAGCCTTCACCTCAAACATGCAGAAGACATGGAGGCAGTAACAATGTCAATTATTGTTTAGTTATTGTTATGATGAGAACAATTCTGGTATATATTACAGTTCAATTCACCAGATAACAGTCCAGATATGATTCAACTATCCGGAAACCGGAGGACCAATAAAATGTACGGGCAAGCTGAGAGCAAACGGACTGTATTACAAGATTCATAGGACGTAGCACTTCTTGAGATTGAGACTTAAACTATAAATAGATAAGCCAAACTTGCCCAATACATTTTAGATAATTTTCTCTGGTATGTAACAATTTATTGTCACAACAACAATACATAAATTATGCTCAGTTTATAATTCTGGATTCCTTGGATGTATGTAATATTACTATTCATAAACACTGATGAAATTGTAGATATCACAATGTTTAATACAAATTCCTTAGTTAAAGGTCGTAAATATCCTTGAGATGGCTTAATCAGTTTGATCAAAACCACACATATATTAGTTCAATGATGAAATTACGTCCAAATTGTTCCTCAAATAAATTAGGTAGTAAATGACGTACCTTTGAATTGATTAAATACCACCTTTTGATAGTTGTTAAAGATGTTAGCCTGAGATCTTGCAACGCCAACACCGAAATGAAGAAGACCCGATGAATCACACGATGGGTGATAATAGTCCTTAGATCATTAGTAATCTTCAGAATCAATAAGGCATATGAAACCTTAATGTGAATCGAAGAGCTGATTGCTTCAGCTATTGAAAGTAAACCACCAGATCTATCTGATAGGTAAAGATTGGCATTGATAAGCCAAGAAGAAAACTCATGTCCTTATGAGTAGTAATTGAATTGATTATGACGAAGAATAGGCATTTAAAGCCTAGAAAAACTAATGTCTTTATGAGACACAGTTGACTTGAATCGATGAAGGAAAAAGAATGAAGCTAAAGATAAACCTTATTGGCTATCAAAACAATATAATAAAATGTCCAGTCTCTGATTGGATGCAAGACACAAAAAGAATAATTTTGATATTACAATACCCATAAATAACAACTATTTGAAATTCATTTGTTCAATTATAAATAAAAAAACAAGATAGCAAGCAAGGCCTGCTAAAAACGAATTACAGAAGCATGACCCACTAAACTAAAACATAACGGAACAATAATTAAGAGTTGATTTGATTACAAACAGCTCGGAAAAAAGTAGTTAGCATTGAAGCCACGGCTGGGTTTATTCTACTGATCCCTATGTATTGATATGATGAAAGGATTCTACGATGTCATGTGGACATAACAGGACTGGATTCCACGTCAAGGCGACATCTTGCCATATCTTCGTTTTTTTTTCTAAAAATTAATATAATAGCCATATCCTTTAAACTGAAAATCTTTTCTGATTATGAACAGCTTTTAGGGCAGTCCTTTTACATTCTCCTAATAAAGCGGCAGTTTCTTTTCTTTGTGATTTCTGAATTGAAGTATTTACTACTGCATTGTTATCGGATCTACAGAACAACTGGATTCTTTGTATTGTTGCTGTAATAGAGAAAATGTTCACTGATTGACAGATCTAAGGCTCTTTTCACACTGGGTCACTTGTGACGGTCACCGGTGACAACCCAAATGGCAGGTCGACATTTCACTTCAAAAATCTTCAGTATTAACCGTCACCGGTTTTTGGCTCTTTTCACACCTGGGTCACTTGTGACGGTCACCGCTAGTATTGCCAATAGTAACCACACGATAAAACAATTTGTTAATCGCTTTTGACATCCAAAATGTCAGTTTGGCATTCCACCTCACTTATAAAATCTTCAGTAGGCTATTAATTAAATCTAAACACATGGCTGGATAACTAGTTTCGCTGAGCTCAATTATACAACTGAATTATGCATAGGCCTATACAACTTGCTTTGTTGGCAATTACAAATGCGGTGACCGTCACAAGTGACCCAGTGTGAAAAGAGCCTAAGGGGAGGGGGCAAAATAGTGTAAGCAGTTCATAACATGAAAAATGCTGTCCCACAAATCCCTCCAGATTCCCATTGATCCTTATTTCCGAGTATGAGCCAAGCTCCTCTAAATGTAGGCCTATGTCCTTAATACTTCTCCGCCCCCAAAAACAATTTATTTATTATTTTTTGTTATTTTGTTTTATTATTTTATTGTTTAATTAATTTTTTGGTGTTTACTTATTGTCAAAGCCTTGCAATTGTAATGACTTTCCTTTATTTTCCTGCTATTTATTTTAAAATTATGTGGTAGGCAATAATTAGCAAGAGAGGTAGGCTACCTGTACTATTTTCTTGATAATGTCTTCTTTATACATTCTGGATAAGCACGCTATTCTTTCTGGCCAAGAAAGTGGATTTATATTTCACGATGGATTTTGCTTGCAGCTTGAATAAGTGGTTGTTAAAAATTACGTCGTGAAATATTAGTTTCACGTAAAGATAAGAAGAAAGGGATCGAAGGCACGATAGAAGAGTTCAGCGTTCGCTGTATTGTTCCGGAATACCATATTAACTAGTATAAATGGCCTCATTAAAATGTACTTACTATAAGAAGTGTTATTTGATAACAGAGAGTTTCATTCACTTTGATGCTTTACACGTGCGCCTAACGGCTGTCCAGACAAGAAGCGAGTCATTGTAAGCTTAAGTACAGTCTGTTCATATTTACAATCCCTTGTTTTACTATCTCTCATTTTCAAGAGTGCAACTTGTATTTATTTGCGGGAGTAGAAGACTGCCTGTCGCTTTGTGGCTCGTTTCAAAGCTTGTTTTAACTAGGCTGCCGTTGATCCTAAGAACCAGGGCGTCCACACAGTTTACGAAATCAAATTTTATCATTAGCCTTTTAGAGTGATTCAAATTTGATTTTATATTGTTCTTGCACTGATATGGACATTAACCTATGACATAACAGCTCCACCATCAGACCCAAAATATATAGGCCTATATAATAAATTAGTATTAACTGTATAAACATTATGCAAAAATGTTTTATTTATTTTATCTTTGCTTAAAGATCTCAGTTGCTAGGCCATATCACGTGTTGGAATCTATGGGTATATCAGTAGACCGTGTAATTATTGTTGTAGAGCTACATACCTGTGTTTTCTATCGTTGGTGTGTTATGGGTTTTGATAGTGTAGACCGGTTTTACTTATTTTAAGACTATGATAAAGGCTATGATGAAACAGGGACGATGAGTAGGGACCGTATTTCTCGGTATAATAAAACGACTGATTTCGATGTTAACTTCCTTCTATTTTGTGGATATTTTGCAAAATAAATATTTTATGCAATATTAGTCTATACAGCATTGTACAACGATAAATCTTATGGAGATGCTACGACACTCTTTCCCATGTAAATTCCGTCCTTACTGTATAGACCTAAATAATGGTAAATTAATTAATATTATTAAGCTATACCTTTACAAATGGAAATACAAATGAAATTACTATTAGTAATACTGTTAAGGTTCTCCAGTGGTCATCGCCTATCTGATGTAGCAATAATATGCTGAGCGATTCCAAAAAAAAAAGCTTCTGCAAACAAACGTGGCAACTACTGTGGATAAAATGCAAAATCTGTTCAATCTACAGAATTTGCCGCAATCCAACACAGCCATCCCAATCTTGGCATAGAGATAGTAGAAAAGGAGTGTAGCCTATCGTGATCACTGTTCACTGAGTAGCCTTCATTCCTCAGTCTTCTCTATAATCGATCAAAAGTCGACAACTTCTCGGCAGCCATAGAAATAGCAAAACAGAAAGCATGCTGTAAGCATGGAAAATTAAGTAAAAAATCACACTAGGCCTAAATCAAAATAATACGATTTTATATCAAATTTTTGTACACATTTCTCAATTTATGTAAGGAATGGGCGTATTTCGCGCTTATTTAGACATTTTGCACAATCGAACAAATTTCGCGATATTTCATGGATTCAATTTGATTATGCCTATTACTGGTATTTCACGCATGGTTTTGCAAAGTTAAATATGCTGTAGCTGAGAATGCCTAAGAATGCTGTTTTCCAAATTTCGTGCTTATCGCTGTTACCAAAAAAAAAAAAAAAAAAAAAAGTCCCTAGCGATGAGTCAATGCAAAAAGAAAGTCAAATTTGGCAGTTGCCTTTACGACTGCAAAAACAACGCTTCGTCTCGGTAAAATCACTCGGTTGTCATTTTCTATCATCATTTGTTGTAATGTGCAAGAAATGTAAGTGGACAATCCCTTTATAAACAAATATTTTCATTGTTCTTGTAAATGGTTTAATAGACTATAATTTGAATTTAAATAACAGTAGGTGACATTCAAATGTGTCGCCTAAAACATAGTTTATTAATAATAACAACTAAATAACAATTAACTAAGCCTCTAATATGAAAGGAATTAGCTACATTAATATTTTAGTTATAGGCTAAAGTGTATCTCGGTACGGTAACCTATATTTGAAGAATGATGATTGAATCTCAAATCTTCAGTTACTTTCGTGTAAAATATAATATTTTAATATTATTTGGGACTTAATTATTTATTATATTAATTGTTGTATAAATTTCGTATTATTCTCGTACTACAGTTATTAAACATAATATTTTTGTTATGGGCTAAAGTGTATCTCAGTACGGTAACCTATAATAGAAAAATGATGTTTGAATCTCAAATCTTCAGTTACTTTCGTGTGAAATATAATATTTTAATATTATTTGGGGCTTAATTATTTGTTATATTAATTGTTGTATAAATTTCATATAATTCTCATAATAAATTATTTATCCCAAACAAGTGAAGAAGTAATAGGCATCGTCCTTCAATTATAGTATAGGCTTATTACAAAAGTATTACAACAAATTACAGGATATTTACAACAAAATCGTCTGGTCAAGCAGATTCATTAATTTAAGGATTATTGTCACCAAGTAGGCACGTTTTAAAACGACATTAATATTAGAATATATTTTATTCTCCATAATGTCATTTCTATATATATATTTCTGTATATATTTATGATAAAATGTTTAATACATGTTTCTTTAAAATAAAGATAAAATAACCACATAATACTTTCTCAACTTCTCTTATTTTTCCTGGGCCTTTTGGTTACAAGTAGCTTTCCTTTGTAATAGTTTCGTGTAACCGAAAGGCCTAGAAAAAAGAAGTTGAGAATAAATGTGTTAGGTAATTATTTTATTGATCGAGATTAACTGTGCAACCCAAAATGGTTTTAAACACCTTAAAATGTAGCCTAGGTACGAAATTTATAATAAGTTAATTTAAGTTATTATTCTGAATAAGAGCACTTCTAGCATAGAGTCAAAAATAGAAAATCTAAACAATACATTAATCTGTGTATTCCTAGGATATGATACATTATACTTCATTTATATAGAAAGCAGGCCTACATGGATTGTCTGTATAAACCAAATATTAAAAAGTAGAGGAAATTAGGAAAGTAGAGGGATGTCTGATTGTTCAAGGCAAGTAAAGAATTATTTCCTCTGCATCTGGTTGAACTCTAAACTCACAAAGGCGTAGGATCTCTTGTATCTGTGCATGAGATGAGTAGGTAGTCATAACAGACTAGGAGCTTTTGTATAGGAATCTGAGGATGTTCAAATAGATACATTATGGTATTTGTCAAAGAGTACAATGGACCTTATGCTGTGCTCGCCAAGCCAGATGCCATCCAACAAAGCTTTGGGGACTAAGTGGGTGGCAGGAGGAGAATCACTGAAGATGACGGCTTATGATTGACATGAAACAGAACAAAATTTGAGCAGAAAACTATATCAATAGACTCAAAGACCTTGCACAACTTCACGTTTAAATGTACCTGAACTACAATGAAAACAACAACTTATGAGTTCTAGTCCTCTTCAGGGAGTCTCCAAGTAAACCTTGTAAGGACTGTGCAACAGAAAATAAGAAATATCAATACACCATAAAATTATTAATAAGAAATGTATCACGCTTAAATGAACGTCAACACAGTGCTTTTGAAGAGTCTATGTTACACAATGATATCGGCAACAGGTATATCACAGTAGGGCTACTATTTGCTGATCTAATTTAAAACTGACAATAGACACCTTATTTGTCTTTAATATTAAGAGTGAGCCTATTTAGCAAAAAATCTGCCCTTCCCAAGGAACTGTTTTTTCAGGATGGTGAAAAAATGTCCCACAATGGATCCTCCATGTTATTGCAGTAAGTTATATGCAGTGTCCCAGAATTAAAGCGAAAAAACAGGAGTAAACTCAGATAATCATTTTTGTGAGCAAATATTAAGCTGTGAACCTTCCTTGGCATACGATATTTTTACTGATATCTCAAAATTAAGAAATATTTATTAATATTTCTCATAAAAAGATTCATTGAGTTGAAATTCTTTACAGAATGAGAATTTTGAATACTCACTGAACTTTGAATACTTTGAAATTTATGAGTTTTTATTGTTTACGTAAAATTTCCTTTGACTGTTCGAATGTTTATACCTTAGCACAGTGGACTGTGATTGTAAGGAAAATGGAAGATTTACGGCACTTTCATAATATCAGAACACAAATTGCCATCTGTTTTCACCACGTAGGCTACATGGGCGTCCAGTCAGTGGGGGTTTCACCCTTAACTCATTTTACGCTATTGAATTGTAGTTTGAACTCTTAGATCATTAAGATTCTAGTATAAAATGTTTCGGTCCAATCTACAATTAAATTAAACATTTAGATAAATTTCTAGGATCGTCTATCTGCCTACCGAATGGCTAAATTTAATATTTGGATTCTTTAACACCTTCTTGTGATTAAGCCAGTTTTCTTGAGTGTGCTCTGCCAGTTTTCTTGAGTGTTCTCTGCCTTAATCAGGAAAATGTTCATAATTTAGCCTATAGGCCTGTATAATGTCCTGACTTGAGCCGTTCTTAAGAGAAAATCTCCTTTTACGTTCATAGCAATAATCACATGATACACACAATGCAGGAGCATAAAGGTAATATCCGTAAACTTAGCCCGTGTGAATTAAATAAAACATTGTAGTCTAATTACGGCTATTATTGCATGAAAACACCAAGGTGTAATTACTGAAAGACTGTTTTAGCAGAAACTGTCATTTTTAACTGTAACGCTAGTAGCTTTCTCTGTCGTTTTTCTACAGGATGCTAAGAAAATCTCATTTTAGGGGAACGTTACAATTTACAAGGAGAGTTTATACTCGAAACTCCAACTTCATTCTATTAACTACTGTATTCCGATGCTTTACAAGTCCTCCAAATTGATAAATGCAAATTACTATTACTTTCTTTATCCGTTACATAGGGACCATAGATACCTATTCGAAGTTCCTTGTCGATAAATTCGTATAACTCAAATTTAATTTTATATTTAAATACATTAAATTACATGAAGTCGTGAAACAACTGAACAAATGTTGTCTTGTTCAATGCATATCTTCATCAGAACATAGTTATCCATATTGTGGGACAAGGAAAAATGCAAATTATAGCCCAAATTTACAATAGGTCTACGTACACGTATTGATTTATGAAATAATTACGACATAATACCTTATTAAGGCGTTATATAGTATAACCTATAGAATAAATTACAACCTCAAAGTTATAAACTTACAACAGTAGGTCCTTCAATCATAACAAGATTTAGGTTGGACCTTAAAGATTAGACAGAACGTCCTACTGAAATAGAACTAGACAGAACTAGAAATATTAGGCCTATATGGACGAATTTCATAGATGGGACCGGGATTGGGGTTGGAAGAAAAATATTGGACGAAACGTCCTGAAAGTAATGAATAGGCTAATACCAAAATAATTTATTCAACAACTGGTAAACTTAATACACCGCACGTCTAAATCACGTCCAAAGAGCTGTCGTACTGGATACTTGCCACTTCGCAAAGTACTGAAGGTTTATATGTACCTAGGTCCCGGAAGTTAGGCAACTTGCCTTTTCCATTTGGGTAGAAACATGTTTCCGTAAATATAGGGACGGCAGGACCAGTTTTTATTTTGCCTTTTTGCCTGTTTTGACTCTGTTGCCTATTTTAAAGTTTAAAGCCTTTTTTGCCTGTTATGGATCGGTATGGCTTTATTCTGTGGTTATTTGCACATTTTTACAAACACATAAAGAATTTCAAAGTATGAAAGGGAAATAAAAGTATTACACAAATATTGAAATGACACATTCACCAATAGGTCAACATACAGCAGTAATTCATTCAGACAGCAAAATAGCAATTGACTCTTTAAATAATCCTGCAATCCATACCAACTTGATAGAGCTGATAAGAGAGCAAACAAGAAGAAACGAGGCTCAAAACTGGACCATCTATTACACATGGATCAAGGCACACGTGGGAATCATTGGAAATGAAACAGCAGATCTTCTGGCCAAAGCAGCAGCAGGGAATAGGAACTTAGTAGTGGCATACGACAAGATACCGCTGAGTGCTAAAATAGAAGAACTACAAGATATCAGTGTGCAAAAATGGGAGTATGAGTGGAACAGGACCGAAAAAGGTGCAATAACTAAAAAGTTTTTCCCTAGTGTAAAAGAACGTTTAAAAATAAACATACCATTGACCGGAAATATAACAACATTCCTAACAGGGCACGGAGAGACAAACTCGTACTTTTATAGATTTAAAATAAAAGATAGCCCAGAGTGTACGTGTGGAGCTCCAGAACAGTCTGTATAGTAAACACAAATCAACTCTGAACATACGATAAGCCAATAGAATGTTACGCAACTTGCAGTGTTGCAAGTTCACGACTCGCGACTGTGCAAACGTTCTCTGTCTAACAAGAGAGAGAGAGAGAGAGAGAGAGAGAGAGAGAGAGAGAGAGAGAGAGAGAGAGAGAGAAAGAACACGCGTGCTTACTCACTGCTGCTCTGCGTCAAACATTCACACATTATTTTAACGTATTTCGTTTTTGAAAAATCGCGAACAAAAGTAGCTTGAAATTTTGAAACCTATTACACGTAAGATACAACATGAATTATCTTAAAAGAAAGTGAAGAAAGGCTTACCTTATTGAGCTGTAGAAATAGGCCTACAACGAGACAAATAAAACTTCTTCGTCTTAGACCTCTTCACTTCCTTCACCACTCGTGTCACTATCTGTTTCACTGTCCCTAAGATTTATAATTATACATTCAGCAGTGTCATCCCTGTGTATTACTTCGTGGCCCATTTCTAACGCTATCTGATCCAGTTCATTTTTTTTCGTGAGTTTTATAAGGGGCAACACGGGCTAGGAATTCTGATATAGTTTCTGTGGAACTGTATGTTATGTTGTGTTCTTGAAGCCATTCCTGAATCTCTCTCTCTCTCTTACGTGAATTTGTTGTGGGTAACTTATTTAATAGCCTAGAATGATAGCTGGCGTTATCCATAATTATTATCGAATTCGCGTCCAGATAATTTAGAAATATGTTCGTGAACCATTCTTTGAACCTGTCCGAAGTCATTTCTGTATGATAATCGGTGTTTTTACTTTTAGGATTGGAGCGAAATACCCATTTACTTTCTGGTATAAACCCTGTTTTAGCTGAGCCTGCATGGCATATTATAAGCATACTACCTTTTCCTATTGGTACTTTAAGGCCGCCTTTTCCAGTCGGATCTTGCCATATGTCCCTCGTGGATTGATTCAGGTTGACCCATGTTTCATCAAGATAAAATATGGGCCTCGTATCTCCCATCCCCCTAAGATTGTGAATTGTACGCAGAAATTTTTGTCTGGCTGCAATAATGTCGTCCCTTTCCAGTAGAAATTTCCGGCCATCATTGGTTCTCCTGTACTTAAATTCTAGGGATTTCAAAATCATATACATGGAGGAGACAGAACCTTAATATTTTATTTTCTTTCGCATTAAATAAACTAATTTTTTAGCTGTGGGATATTCCCCCGTATCGTACAATTCAAATATTGTCCGGCGTAAAATACACTTTTGAAAACCATCAATATTTGCTTTGAGCTTTTTAACTGTGCGATGGTTTCCGGGAGATCTAAAACTGAGCCCACCCCTACTTCAGTTGATTGTTTTCCCTCCTTAATAATATTAGTCACAGATTGTTCACTAATTTGGCAAACTTTAGCAGTTAATTTAGCAGTTAGCAGTTAGCAGTTAATACCTGTGGTAGATGACGCAGTGGTCGGGTGGGAGGCCAAGTCTCTTCAGGGATGTAGCGCCACGGAGTTTAGTTTTTTAGCAGTCAATTCCTTACAAAATTCGTATTATTATGCACTTCGTCGTCCGAAATAGTCTTTTAAAAACTATAAACACTGAAAACCATAGCTCTCGCCTGCTTACGCAAAACTTTGTGGGTATAAATTGTTTCACCACTCGTACTAGGCTTGCTAAGGTGACATTACGGACACTGAATTCTCACACAAAAAACACACACGAAACGCTCTTGATTGCTAACACATATAAACTGAAACTGCGTCTGTGTTTTATCTGTGGCTGGGTGGAAGTATCTTATTGTGGAAGTGAGAGGGGTCTTGTTGTTGTTTATGTTAACAGATAGACAGAAACTTAATGTAATCCATCGATGGTGTTATTATTTTAGGGTAGAAATAAGAAAGGATCTCTTTGTTTGTATTAACATTTGCAGGATAAGAGCTATCTTCCGAACGGAGCGTCCTACAGACATGATGTTTGGACAGTCGGCTTCCAAAAAATACAGCTTTCTAATGGTGATATCAGGAAATACCTAAATTTAATAGATTTTGAGCGCAAAGAAATAAGTGAAGTACATCTCTTTAGCGAGGCAGCACGTTTCGTTAACTGTACAACACCGCAGCAACCTAATTCGCTTGTCACTTCGTCACGTGACTCTGCCTGCCCCGCCTCAGGTTCAGAGTTGTTCTGTGTACATCTTCTGTTTGAATGTCCAAATCTGGAGGGTGAACGAACACATTTCAAAAACTTTGTGATAAGAGCGTATGGAAAATGGACATTTAACGAGGAAAAATTAATGAAGGACTACACAGATGAACTCATAAATTACATTAAGTCAATAAATTTAGACACAATTTAGAGACACACAGATATATAAAATGAAGTATATAAATTGATTGAAAATATACTTGTAATATAATTCAGCCATAGATGTATAGTAGAAATAAGCCGAGTGTAGCAATCATAAATGTAAATAGGGTGTTTATAGGGCATGTAATATTACTAGGTAATGGTGCATGCTGTTATAATAATAAAAAATATATATATATCACATTTTTTTTTTAATTGAGGATCTTGTTCGGTATGTGTATTTATTTGTTTTCTGCAATCCAAAACTTACTTCCTCAAACGATTCGATTGAGCTCTTTAAATAGTAGAACTTCCGGGTTCTAATTATAAGGAAGAATAACATTGCGCAACGGTGACATGGGGACTTCAGAGGGATCTCTGTTTCCATCTCTGATCCGGTCGAGTCCCACTAATATCAGGTGCCTGTTAATGTTCTACTTAAATTTGACTGAGAAAGTTAATGATAATACTGTAAAATTCATAATACGGTCTTGCCCCCCTCCAAGGTTCAATTAAAATAAACGTGTCCCTCTTTGTCTTACTGTAATTGGCGCTCATGCTTTCTTGCAAATGTTAAATGCTCTCTCCTGAATCTGAAGTTGGGTTTGCGGTGTTAGCTAATTGATTATGTTGTATCTATAATCGTCATTGGACTGTGCAAGGCAGTCAGCAGCGCCGTGAATTTAGTCATGCCTAACAATAACGCAATCACATGTGAAGAACCACAAGTTTTTATCTCAACAGCCTGGGGCTTTATGTAAATGTTTCTGCTTGGCCATCTCGTGCAGAAGAAAACACATGTTTGTTTATAACATGCCCGCAGGCGAATTCGCACGTGTTCTCACAATGCACTAATCGAAATGGTAAACTAACTACTTCGAAATTTGTAAATTCATTTTATTGTAGTATCGTCTTATTTTACATATTGAAATTATGAATGATTCTATCACTTATCACCTTGATGGGATCATTAGGTTAACTACCTGAATTCTGACAGCACTAAAAGTGACATTATCGTACATTACAATTATCAACAGCAGCATAATATTCATCTCTATCACCATTTTTGTAATCATACATTATGTCTTCTAAAATATCTATCAACGTAGGCTAGGGGGGGGATAAATACAGACTGCCGCCCCTGTCTGCATTTTTGGAGTCGATTCCACTTCCCCTCAAAGCGAGCTGTTTTGGACCATGTAGGCCTAACAACTTCGATATTGTGGAACGATAGAGTCAGACTGAAAATACAATGCCACAGCCGGGTTTTTAACCAAGATCATCGGTTGTCCAACTGACCAGCTAAGAATTTAATGTTTTTAGGCACGTTGCCATGGTAACTCAATTGGTAAAGCAGCGACACGGAGAGTCGAAAATCCTGGTTCTAATCCCGGCTATGCCATTGAATTTTTCAGTCTGACTCTATACCTTTCCACCTTAGCTTAGACACAGCCAGTGTGGAAGAATATCATTCAATTTCAATATCGTTTGTATCAATGTTGCTGACAAGATACTGTAGGCCTAATGAGGCGAAATACGACTATAGCCTATACGCTATATCCTTCGCTCTGATTCTTTGAAAATTATCAAATAACTTACAATAAAAATGTAAAGTGATCCCTATACAGGCCATGGAGGACCTTTGGATTCCAGGAAATTGAGGCTCCGAGATTTTTAGTTCTTCGGTTGAAGGCATGGTTGTCGGCCCTACGTACCAGCCGCCTTTACCCAGGCACTCCTGGTACTCATTTCTGAGTCTACCCTGGGGCCATAGTGCCACCATAAGGATCAGGCCAATATAAAAATCCCAACGACCTCATTGGGAATCGAACCCGTGACCTTCCTGTTTGCAGCGCAGTGTTCATAAGACTTACTTGACTACAAACTAGCTTAATTTCATAATAACGGACAGTGCTTATCTTAGGCCTAACAGTGTGTTGCTTAATTCTTATCTAGATGTGCACCTTAATGGAACTAGGTCAGTTGTAGCAAAGGTAAAGGTCGCCCGAGGGTTCGATTCCTGTTCGGAGTGGTTTTTGTCATTACTTAGCAGTTCCTGACGTGGCAGGAAGGTATAAAATGAATGCTTGCTGTCACATGCGAACCCAACTCCCACAGTCATTTACATAAATATTCATTACCTCCCTCCGAGCTTAATGCGTAAGCCTACCTTGCTTTGCTGCCTTTCATGCTACTCTGCTTCCAATGTGCATCTTTTTAGCTTGATACCAAATTGCTTTGTAATTGGTGTAACACTTCTTGTATAGATTTCTGTAGGCCTACATATTTACGGTGCATAAGCTACTTTAAGCTGGGTTTAAACTATGTAACTTGTTAAATATAACTTTAGTTATATAACATGTTTTCCAAAATTGTTACAAATACATGCCAATTGTTACATATAACACTGTGTTATATAATTGATTTTTGTGTTATATAACCAGTTTTCTGCGTTTATACTCCGTTAGCTCCGTTTACACTATGTAACTTGTTTATAAAACTTGGGTTATATAACACGTTTTCCGAAATTGTTACAAATACATGTAACTTGTTACAGATAACATTGTGTTATATAAGTGATTTTTGTGTTATATAACAAGTTATACCTTTCCCGCATGGGATGGGAAATGTGTAACTTGTTACATGTAACCTGCTACATGTACATTTTGCTGCGTAGCCTATATATAGTTACAACAAACTGTCCACCTAACCACAAATAATTAGATTTATCCAAAACTTCAATCCAGGCAACGATTACTATGCTTTTTAGGTGTACAATAGTATAATAATAATAATAAAACCTAATCTCACATATATGTCCCTCGACAAAACTCTCATATGTAATATTATAGCAATCTTCATTAATGTTCCATATCTTGATGGCGCTGATTTATCGTATAAATGGATATGTCCAAATATGATCGCAGAATATATGATAGTAAAAACTGTTGTCGATCACACTGTACTCAACTACACATTCAAACTAGCAAATGTTGACATAACCACTTAGAAATTGTTAAAATAATTAAAATTGTATTAAATTTGTATATCTTGTATAACAAATGGTTGCTTAGGTTTAAAGCTGTGTACTATCATACCATTGTCTGTTGCATCTCTATTATGCATATGTAAATTTGCCAACCGCTTCTCAGCAAATTACTGCCATTATTATAAAATAACTCGCGCACTGAAGTCCAGTAATTGCAGATTAATTGTAGATTAATATTAACCACATTGGTGATGGTTCATGGTAGTATCGCGTTGCATTAATTGAACTTTGTGGCATTTTTTAGTATCACAGTTGTACTCTGGCAATCTGGACGTCGAAATTACGATGATGATCAAGATATGATCGAAATGAAGATATCCAAAAGAGAAATAAATGCCACAAAGTTCAATTAATGCAACGCCATACTACCATGAACCATCACCAATTTGGTTAATATTAATCTACAATTAATCTGCAATTACTGGATTTCAGTGCGCTTAAGTTATTTTATATTAATAACAGTAATTTGCTGAAAATTTACATATGCATAATAGAGATGCAACAGACAATGGAATGCTAGTGCACAGCTTTTAACCTAACCAACCAATTGTTATACATGATGTATAAATTGAATATATTTTTAATTATTTTAACAATTTCTAAGTGGTTAAGTTAACATTTGTTAGTTTTAAAGTGTAATTGAGTACAGCGTGATCGACAATAGATTTTACTACTATATATTCTGTGATAATATTTGGACATATCCATTTATACGATATATTAGCGCCATCGACCACCGCTGTGGCAAAGGGGATGCGTTCGCTCTTCTCACGCAGCGGGCCCGGATTCGATTCCTGGTCGAGACAAGTTACCTAGGTGGATTTTTTCTGAGGTTTTCTTCACCTGTGAGACAAATGTTGGGTAACTTTAGGCCCTTGTGATCCCCAGATATCATCTACCCGTAATTATTTTCATCCCATTTTCGCCTCTTTCGGAGTGTTCGTGTTGTATCGGAGGTGGGCCCGGCATTGAGCTAATCACTCATCCGGGGTGGCTCTCCATGCCCTTATCTGTTCAAAAAAGTATGTATGTGTTCCGAAGATAATCCCTCTCCCGACAGGTTGCGGCCCTGTAAGGACCGGGCGGCTTGGGTCGCTTAAATTCTAAAAGGGAGAGGTAAAACTAAGATAAAGGAAGAGAATCTGCGCCATCAAGATATGGAACATTGATGAAAATTGTTAATAATACATATGAGATTTTTGTAGAGGGGCATTATAGGAGAAAAATTACTCTGACACTGGGACTTGAACCCAGGACCTCTGGCTATCCGCGCCAATGCTCTTACCAACTGAGCTACGCCAGTGTTCAGTTCACAGCGCCATCTGTCGGGAACCTAATCTCGAGGAAATATTCCCAGGGACTGTTTTGGAAATGTTCCCACAATTTCATAAATTCCCTGGATTATATGATTTACGAGCAAGAAAACTCAGATACCTGTTTGTTACTTAAATTTAATCATGATTAGGTTAAAAATAAAAACTATCATAAGTTCAAAGATTAATATATTATTAATGAAAGAACTTAAAAAATGAACATTAATTATTTACGTATAAAATATTGTAATACTGGGTTTTCACATAGTTAACAATGAAAATAGGATAATTAAAATTTGCCCTGGTTCTTGAAGGTCAATACAGAATATTAACAAAAGAGTTCATTGAAGGGACTGACTATTAATTAGATACAAATTACAGTAATAATCATAAACTGCACGAACCCAAAACATTTTTAGGGATAGGCCTACTTGCTTTCTTTAAATGTGTGACCTTGACTTCATCTTAGAAGTTGGCCTAATCGTTTCCATTGAAATCCATTAGATTTTCTTCATCATCCTCTTCTTTTTCTTCTTGATAAGAGAGAATGCCAATATCATCACTGTCATCATGGCCGCCATCATCATCATCATCTAGGTTTTCTTCTTGGTCCTTATCTTCATCTGGATCGTCTGGATTACCAACACTTTGGGTTTGAACTTCAGTAGATTCACTCTTCTTTTTCTTCTTCTGAGGTTGAGCATTCATCAGTTTCCAGTTGTATGAAAGATAAGTGAGTTCAGCTGCTCGCTCAGATGATAGGCATTCCTCTTTTTAGATTGCATCCATGAAAACGTACTGAATGTATGTTTTGTGGCGGCAGATTTGGATGGCCACATCTGCCAAGTCGCAGGTTCCTCTTAGCCCTCATAAATCATAAAAGAACTAAATTTCCCCCTAAACTACAGTAGGATTAGCCTAGACCGTGAGATTGATGTATGATTAATTATTATTAGCCTGTAAACTAATTATATTTAAATTTGTGTTTGTGTAATATTGAAGGTGTTGGTTTCTGGCATTTTATTTTAAATACCAACACAATCTATTAACAATTATGTTAAATTGCGTATCTTTACTCCTGTTTAAATAAGTGTGAGGTATCACTTTATAATATATAAGTTTGTAAAGAAAACGTAAGGGATTATCACGAATTATTATTTTTTAAAAGAAGATGACTTAGGGTACATTGTTCTGACAATAAGTGAAAAATTATATCATAGGAAAAGGTAATACTTCCCTAGACGGTTCCTTGATAAACATGTGGAATTTTACTGAAATAGTTTCATTTTAAGGTACCTGTACCGTTAATAAGCAGTAAAACATTCAAAACTAACGATTTTTATAAATGCTTACTTTTGGGAATATTTCCTGCTCAAGGAGATTTTAAAATTCCCACTGGGAATATTTCCGGCCCACATCACTACTTTGTAGTACAAATGTCTTTTTGTCTCTCTAAACGTTAGTTATATAAAAAAGTTATGTAACCTATTTGTTAAACATATAACTTGTTACATGTTACTTATAACTTGTTACATGTTACATATAACTTGTTACATGTAACATGTTTATTAAACAAGTTACATAGTGTAAACCCAGCCATAAGCCGCGTTTACACTATGTAACTTGTTTAATAAACTTGTTACATGTAACAAGTTATATGTAACTTGTAACAAATTATACGTAACATGTAACAAGTTACATGTTTAAAAATCAGGTTATATAACTTTTTTATATAACTAAAGTTTAGAGAGACAAAGAGACATTTGTACTGCACAGTAATATTCCCAGTGGGAAGGAATTTATAAAATTTCCTTGGGCAGGAAATATTCCCAAAAATGAGCATTTATAAAAATCGTTAGTTTTGAATGTTTTACTGCTTATTAACGGTCCAGGTACCTTAAAATGAAACTATTTCAGTAAAATTCCACATGTTTATCAAGGAACCGTCTAGGGAAGTATTACCTTTTCCTATGATATAATTTTTCACTTATTGTCAGAACAATGTACCCTAAATCATCTTCTTTTAAAAAATTATAATTATTTGTGATAATCTCTTAGGTTTTATTAATAATCTTATATGTTATAAAGTGATACCTCACACGTATTTAAACATGATTATAGATAAGTAATTTAACATAATTGTTAATAGATGGTGTAGGTATTTAAAATAAAATGCCAGAAACCAACACCTTCAATTTTACAAAAACACAAATTCCAATATAAATCATTTAGAGCCTAATAATTAATCATACATCAGTCCCACGGTCTAGGCTATACCTACTGTAGTTTAAGGGAAAATTTAGTTCTTTCATGATTTATGAGGGCTAAGAGGAACCTGCGGCTAGGCAGATGTGGCCATCCAAATCTTAGGAGCTGCAGTCACTTCTGCCGTAACAAAACGTACATTCAGTAAGTTTTCATGGATGCAATCTAAAAAGAGGAACCGCCTATCATCTGAGCGAGCAGCTAAACTCACTTATCTTTCATACAACGGGAAACTGATGAATGCTTAACCTCAGAAGAAGAAAAAGAAGAGTGAATCCACTGAAGTTCAGACCCAAAGTGCTGGTAATCCAGACGATCCAGATGAAGGGAAAAACCAAGAAAACCTAGATGATGATGATGAAGGCCATGATGACAGTGATGATATTGGCAATCTTTCTGATCAAGAAGAAAAAGAAGAGGATGATGAAGAAAATCTAATGAATTTCAATGGATGTGATTAGGGCCAACTTCTAAGATGAAGTCAAGGTCACACATTTAAAGAAAGCTAATAGGCCTATTCCTAAAAGTTGTTTGGGTTCGTACAGTTTACTGTAATTTTTGTCTAACTAATAGTCAATCTCTTCAATGAACTCTTTTGTTAATCTTCTGTCTTGACCTTCAAGAACCAGGGCAAATTTTAATTAACCTATTTTCATTGTTAACTATGTGAAAACCCAGTATTACAATATTTTATACGTAAATAATGATTTTTTTGTGTTCTTTCATTAATTATATATTAATCTTTGAACTTATGACAGTTTTTAGTTTTATTTAACCTAATCATGATTAAATTTAAGTAACAAATAGGTGTCTGAGTTACCTTACTCGTAAATCATAAATTCCCTTTGTGGGAACATTTCCGGGAACATTCCCTGGAAATATTTCCTCGAGATTAGGTTCCCACCAGATGGCGCTGTGAATTGAACTCTGGCGTAGCTCAGTTGGTAAGAGCATTGACAAGGATAGCCAAAGGTCCTGGGTTCAAGTCCCAGTGACAGAGGAATTTTTCTCCTATAATATTATCATTTAATGTCCAACAGAGACAAGAATCTGTGGTACATGAATGGACATGGATATATCTATCTTGAATGTTACTGTACAATAACAGTGGAAGCCCGGTAACAAAATCACTAATTAGTGTGCCTCACAGTACTGCATATGACATAACTTGTCTGTCAGTTTGTTTGTATAAAGAAACTGTTCACCTAACCACAAATAATTAGATTTATCCAAAAGTTCAATCTATGCAACCTTTACTATGCTTTTCAGATGTACAATAGTATAATAATAATATATCCTAATCTCACATATATTCCCCTCTACAAAACTCTCATATGTAATATTAACAATTTTCATAAATGTTCCATATCTTGATGGCGCTGATTCTCTTCCTTTATCTTAGTTTTACCTCTCCCTTTTTGGATTTAGGCGACCCAAGCCGCCCGGGCCTTACAGGGCCGCAACCTGAAAGGGCATGAAAGGCCACCTCGGATGAGTGATCAGCCCAATGCTGGGGCCACCTCCGAGACAACACGAACACATAGGACGAGACACACCATTCACACACGCACACTCACTCCGAACAAAGCGAAAATTGGATGAAGATGATAATTACGGCCAGATTATATCTGGGGACCACAAGGGTTTAAAGTTGCCCGAAATTTGTCTCAAAGGTGAGGAAAACCCCAGAAAAAACCCACCTAGGTAACTTGTCCAGACCAGGAATCGAACCCGGGCCTGCTGCGTGAGAGGAGCGAACGCATCCCCTTTGCCACAGCGTTGGACAATGGCGCTGATATACCGTATAAATGGATATGTCCAAATATTATCACAAAATATATAGTAGTAAAAGCTATTGTCGATCAAACTGTACTCAATTTCACACTAAAACTAGCAAATGTTGACTTAACCACTTAGAAATTGTTAAAATAATTAAA
The DNA here is from genome assembly GCA_964059195.1 of Ectobius pallidus. NCBI lineage: Eukaryota > Metazoa > Arthropoda > Insecta > Blattodea > Ectobiidae > Ectobius > Ectobius pallidus. The sequence continues at coordinate 136,304,785 of CAXKWD010000004.1, forward strand.
ATAGCATTAAATTTATATATCATGTATAAGAATTGGTTGGTTAGGTTAAAAGCAGTGCACTATCATTCCATTGTCTGTTGCATCTGTTTGTTGTTACTACTGTATATATAAGCAGCAAAATGCACATGTAGCAGGTTACATGTAACAAGTTACACATATCCCATCCCCTGCGGGAAAGGTATAACTTGTTATATAACACAAAAATCAGTTATGTAACACAATGTTATCTGTAACAAGTTACATGTATTTGTAACAATTTTGGAAAACATGTTATATAACCCAAGTTTTATAAACAAGTTACATAGTGTAAACGCAGCTAACGGAGTGTAAACGCAGAAAACTGGTTATATAACACAAAAATCAGTCATATAACACAGTGTTATATGTAATAATTTGCATGTATTTGTAACAATTTTGGAAAACATGTTATATAACTCAAGTTATATTAAACAAGTTACATAGTGTAAACGCAGCTTTAGAATGCAGACCAGTACGAAATAAGTCACACAAAAGAGTACCAGATATAGTGATTTGTCCTAAAAGAGAATTAACAAATCTCTAAAAACGGATAGAGAGAAGTAATCAAGAAAAATCTATATAAAACCCATTACTGGTATTCAATTTCGTCTGCATTTAGGGTATAAAATTATGGAGCGGTAAGAGCCAAAGGTTATTAAGTCCAATTTCGGTAATTTGCAGACGTGCAATGGGCTGTTTTGTCCATGTTCTATATAGGGAAAATATTCGTGTTAGGCTCAGTCGTGTCCGAGCCGTAGGGGTTTCGTGAAAATGTTACGAGCACCGAATGCTAACGTGTTTCATTTTCCGATGATAATTCATAAAGCAGAATTTAGCCTGGGGTAAACAACCTTATTCCCTCAATCATGTAAGTAAAAAAAAAAACTAACCTAATTTTAAAATCTATCTGTACAGTAATCTGGATCCTTCTTGTTATTTATAGCGTCCACCGCCTATGCACGGGGTATGCCGTAGCGTAGTGGTTGAGGCGTTGCGCTACAAACAGGAAGGTCGCAGGTTCGATCCCCGATGAGGTCGTTGGAGTTTTTCTGCTGACACTATGGCCCTGGGATCGACTCAGCCTCTAACAGAAATGAGTACCTGGGGGTAAAGGCGGTCGGGTCGGTGTTTCGAATGTCTAAAATCTGGGAGCCTCAACCTTCTGGAACCCTCTGGGCCTCCATGGTCTGTATAGGGAACACTTTACTTTACACCAATAGACACGCCGCAGCATTGTGTTGAAAACTTAAAAGGTAGTGTCACGCTGAACTGCGACTGACGTTCATTCACACCAGGTTTACCAGCTGTAATTGAAACTTCACAAAACTTATTCCTTAAAGCTTAATGCATAAAACGCCAGTGCCAAATGCTGCCATGCCACGTATTCCTAAATAATATGCGCCCCCAGGGCCGTGCGTCCTTGGGCATTTACCCAGTCTTCCCATTGGTAAACGCGAGCCTGGCCAACAAACTCCCTCCATTGCTACGTAGCATTTTACACTTAACTTTTGAAACTACAAGTGTCATTGTAAGTGGGAAAAACAAACATCACTTCGCTTGCACAGAATCAAGATTTAAAGTAGATTGAGGAGTACACGTGGTGCCAATCTTCTTGGCTTAGGACTGACCAGAAAGCAGAAACCTTTTTTCTGAGGTTCTCCTTAATCCACATTTCCTTCTCATTGCCGTTTTTTTCGATTCTGGCTATTTTGTTCGTTTTTTTATGCCGAAATTCTTGTAAAATTATGATTTTTCGACTCTGCAGATTTATAAAAAGTTGGTTAGGTCTATTGCTGTTGAAGCTGTTATCGCTTGGGAGTTAGGCTACAAAATGATCTGTACATGCTATGGTTTTGTTAATAAAGGAAGAACCTTTAGATATTCTGTGTTTCTTTAACAAACTCTTTTACAGCAAAAGACTAGTGACATAATTTCTCTGTGAAGAAAAATCTGTAAGAAAAAATTAACTTTCACGATATGAGATGGTTTGCAGTGTGGATAAGACACACCCATCGCAGGAACGAATAGCAGTAAATCTTGTGTCATAGGCTAACGAACCTGCCGAGCTGTAGGCCTACACTCGAATAACGATTACAGTTTTCAGTCAATTTTTAGTAGTTCTTGGCTACCAAGATGTGAGAAGTTCTCAGATATTACATCCATTTGAGAATTTCCTTATTCGAATAATCACTCGATTCTTTATATTACTTGAGAACTTATTCTTCGATTCTGGCCATCACTAATAAATAATGCAATAATGTATAGACCTATATACATAATATGTATATATATTCTTACATGTATTAGACTATATATAGGCTAATATATATATATATATATATATCTCAGGAGACAGCAAAGAGGCTAACCCGCAAATACTCAGTAGCCTATAGATTTTCGGATTAGGAAACAATGCTATTATATTCTTTTGTAAAAAACGATGATACGGGAAGAAGTTATCTTAGCTTAACGTGGACTCTACTATAGGCCTTCTCCTTCAACGTCTCGTGTTGATATTGTGCTAGCAGAATGAAACTGTGAAGCTGTTGCGAGATAGCATTGCATTTACTGAAGTTATTATTTCATGTTTCCTTAGGTGGTTGAGAACTCATATCTACTGTCGCAGTGACTTGGGTTATACATAGGCGAGATTTTATGAAAGCAAGCAGGAACAGTGACGAGAACACATCTCTGTAGGGAGGAAAAGGCAGTAACTGATCCTCCCTCTCAACCTTTTAGCTCAAAAGTGAGCAGCGGACCCCCACTCCCACCAACCAAAACCTTGTGATCAGTCACCCGGAAAATGATCAAGTATGCAGATGATTAAATTTCCACATAATTGTAGCAGAAAATCCTTCTCGTTCTGCTCTTCTTCCTTCTCCTCTTCCTCCGCCACCTCCTCGTTCTACCGTGGCCTTGTTTGGTTTGTACCGTCCATCCTGTATGGATATTATACACAGCCTATATTCCTATATGTCTGAGGTATATCGCTGGGTAACAAAAGCATAGCCAACGGCGATGTATTTTCTACTACGCTGAACACGATGAAAACTTAGGAAAATATCACAGAACTGTCTTTATATTTCCACATATACAACCTCATTTTCTGACGTGATACGGAACAGACCTATGCGATAACGGTGCTAGTCTAGAAAAATAAAAGGGGTTCATTAAAGCGAAGTTCACACTGGTATTTTAGAAATCTGTGAGTTGCTCTTCGTAATAACAATGTTGCATCAGAATCCTAACTATCGAGTTTAAAAAGTTTTTTTTTTTTGCACGACTTAACTAATTAGTGGTCCTTACGAACATTGTTGTGTTACCACAGAAGGGAACAAAAGGAGCAGAAAGAAAAACCATCATTTATAAAAGTGGAAGCTAAATTAAAATATATATTGAAATCTTTTCATACTATAATACAAATCTTGCTTTTTCACAAACGTTAAAATACTAATACATATTGACAGTGGAAGGTGACTCTACAATATGTGTACATATATCTTAAATGAATCAAAAGGATTTTACATTGAAAACTAAAGTTAATATAGACTGAAGGTCTCATAGCAAACATTTTTATCTGGGTGAAGCCCTTTTACATTATCACTAAATAAATCCTGAAAAAGAAACAAGTTATTTTACATATAATCCATTCTACAATGAATTTACATGTATTCCGTATTACATTTAAAGGAGGATCACAGTAAGGATTAATTTCATGCTTCAATGGCATAACATTTCTAACGGCCAGAAATATACAAGAATACAAACTCTACCAATTTAAAAATAATATACATGCATTATTCTCATTAAATATTAGAATTTCAAATAGCCAGATATTAATAAAACATAATACCCTATTAATTTAAAATAATAAAATACTCTACGGCGTGAAGCACCTTTTGAAATGTTTAATTAATTTCATACAAACTTCTAATGATAAGCAAATAAATAAAATTTACAGATTCAGTGATCCAAAATTAAAAGATCTGACTCAACAATTTACACATGGGATCACTGAAATAGATAAGTCAATTTCATATTTCCAAAAGAAAGCAATAATTTTAAAATTATAATAAATTTTAAATTATATACAAGCCCTCAAAATTTTTAATAACATACCTTAACCATTCCATGCATCCATCCTAACATTCCCGGCGCCGAAATACATACTTAAATCTCACTCCATGCTGACAAAACAATCCTAAATAAAAAAACTGGCCTTTCCCATTCATTCACTAGGCCAGGCTCATTTGCAACATGAAATCAAATACGGAGACAAGAAATAAAAGCAAGACAAATAAATTTAGAAAAACACCACATGCTTCAAGGTAAGAGAAAAACGTGGGAACTGCACACCAAAAAAATTACAAACCAACCTTCACAACAAAAAATCCCAGCATGCAATTAATTTAACAATCTTGCATTAATTACTCTACATAATGATGGTGGCCAAACAAACTTTATCTCGTTATATCACAGACATCTTCCATGCGAAAACAATCAAGATACGATTACTGACATCTACCACGCCACCATCACAACACAAAATGCAAAAGACACAAAACGCATGCTTGGGCACTCCTAAAATAAAATATTTACACAACAATGCAGTTCCCACATATCAACAAATTAATTCATTATACACAAGCTAACACATACCTTGAAACATGGGCAGAGAGATGAGAAAAACCGAAAGGAGCCTAACCTGAATGGCGCCGAAACACACTAAATCGTTACATATTGTTGTTCTCCGGATTCATGCTAGGCAAATGAGAAGGAGGGAACTGTTCCACTCCCTTTTATAGAAAACGGCAAATGACGTCACACACACATACTACCGAAGCAGCCATTATGAAAGCACAAAAAGCACAAGTGCCGTAAGTAAAATCATCATAATACAAGCCTTTATGGAAGACCGGAACCAAGGCCCCCTAGTTTGTGGCGATTTTAACAGGACAAATATTCAGTCCCCATCAGTGGCGCCAACTTATATGGGCCCATGGGGCTTGAGCCCACCCAATAATTTCCCGAGTATTATTTTCATAATTTTCTATTATTATTATTATTATTATTATTATTATTATCATCAAAACTACTACTACCAGAAATAGGTGGTTTCGTTGTTGAATAAGTGAAAAACGAAAATCGAGCTATTCTTTCAAGCGTAACATGATCTCATCTTGTCTCAAAGCAGGAGCTTCTAGTTCTGGTCAGTTTCTAGTTAATGAGACAGTGGGTCCAGAGGGCTGTCTTTAAGTAAATGGGAGAATGAGGGGACAGTCGTATCTGTGTTGTTTTAATTTGACAGTTTAGGTTGCAGACAGGGACAATTTTATTATTAGTCCATGTTACAGAATCTGGTGCCACCCAAGTAGTGGTAAAGTGCTTTAAAATATTCTCTTTCCTTTTGAAAACGAAAACATATTATACTCTTATGTAGTTGTTAGTTTTCTCATGTTTCAGTCCATAAATTAACTCACAGCCATCTGTTTCCTGAAGCAAAATTTCCTCCTTTTGATTATTGTATCTTAAGGGTCTATTATAACATGGCAAAATCATCTTTAACGACACTTCGACTTATATACAAAATCCCCCAAAAAATCAGACAGTCAGATCTCAGTGGCAACACTGTTCACAGCCCCGGGAGGAATCAGTTGAAACTAATTTCAGAAGACGTGAACATTGTTCTAGTGTCTGTTGTTCTTTTTACGTGTTATCGATCATGGATAAATTTCTGATCAAACGACCGCGGATAGAAAATACCCACGATCAGTACCCGGATATCTATATTAATAAAAGGAAGTCTGTCTGTCCTCCGTCTGTCTGTCTGTCCGCGATGCCCAGCGAAATCTACTCAACGCAGAGATCTGAAATTTTATACATAGGCGGACTAAAGGGTCGGAATGTGCACCTCGAAGCCGGAATTTTAATTTTCGCTTTCGTTCGTGAGTTATGAGTGAAAAACTGGCAGAAAACGTGCATTCTTTTGCGTTTTAGAAGCATGAGTTTCAGTAATAAATTTCAATATCAAATCACTTACAGATGGCTTTGGCTATTTTTGTCATCATACCTCATACCTTGGAAATAAAAGCAACGCGATCGCTTGATTTTGTTAGTCCATCCTAGACGATTCATTTATTTAGAGTGTCAAGGCCCACAGACATATGACATTTTCAACCTAGGACGGAAGAAGGATAATCAGCCCTAAATATGGTCAAACATTGTTCGATTTGAACGAAACTCACTATACAGGGGTTTTCTGGGCCAAGGAACTCCAATCTAAGGTCGCTTTTACCAGGGGACGCTACCTAATCGTGGAATGCACTCCACGTGATTTAGGTGTTAATAATTATAATTTGAAATAATTATCGCGGGGGAAGCCGCGGGCACATGCGGGCACATGCTGTTTGTCTGTCCACGATGCCCATCGAAATCTACTGAACGCAAAGATCTGAAATTTTAAAGATAGATGGACTGAAAGGTGGGCGAATGCACCTCGAAGCAGAATTTTTAATTTTCGCTTTCGTTCGCGAGTTATGAGTGAAAAACTGGCAGAAAACGTGATTTTAGCGCTGTCGAAGCATCAGATTTCAGTAATACATTTCAATGTCAAATCAATTGCAGTTGGCTTTGGCTATTTTAGTCATACCGTGGAAATAAAAGCATCGCGATCGCTTGAATGTTGTAAGCCCACGCTGGTCGATTCATTTGTTTAGAATGTCAAGGCCCGTAGACATATGAAATTTTCAACCTACACGGAAGAGGGATAATCAACATAGACCTAAATATGGTTAAACATCGTTCGATTTGGACGAAACTCACTAGACAGGGATTTTCTGGGCCAAGGAACTCGAATCTGAGATCGCTTTTACCAGGCGACGATATCTAATCGTGGTATGTAATTCACGTGATTTAGGTGTTAATAAATATAATGATTTAACTATTATGCTCTTAATTTTTAATTCTTGAAATAATTATCGCGGGCGATCGCTTGATTTTGTAAGTCCATCCTGGACGATTCATTTGTTTAGAATATCAAGGCCCGAAGACATATGAAATTTTCAACCTACACGGAAGAGGGATAATCAATATAGGCCTAAATATGGTCAAACATTGTTCGATTTGGACGAAACTCACTGTACAGGGGTATTCTGGGCCAAGGAACTCGAATCTGAGGTCGCTTTTACCAGGCGACGCTATCTAATCGTGGTATGTAGTCCACGTGATTTAGGTGTTAATAAATATAATGATTTAACTATTATGCTCTTAATTTTTAATTTTTGAAATAATTATCGCGGGCGAAGCCGCGGGCACATGCTAGTTGTTTATAAAAATTTGGTTCGGAAATTTATCACTGATAAACCAAGCTTGTCGAATAATTCGGGAGTTTGTGATACCAACAAGTGAAAGTGAAACAAAAAGTGCTGCTATGAAGTATTACGTTCGCAGAGGAATATGATGGTTGACAGTGCAGCAATGGTGGGTGCAGAATTGAGTAATTTTATTGATGTGGTAACATTTCTGAAGTCCAAATTGTTCCGGAATTTATTAAATTTATACGTCTTACTCTGACAATGCCAGTTTCCACAGCCACCGCCGAAAGATCATTTTCCGCTTTGAAGAGACTAAAGACATTTTTGCGTTCAACAATGTCCCAGAAAAGGTTGAACCACATTGCTCTTCTAAGCATACATAAGGATAGCACAGAAAAGTTGGATCTTGATGACGCTTGTGACGAATTTATAGGCAGAAGTGCAGTCAGGAGAAACACGTTTGCAACACGCCGTGGTACATAATGGTGAGTCTATGTTTTACTTTATTTTAATAGTTATCTAATATCCAAAATAAAATAAAAAATATGCGACTATAAACTTTAAAGGATTTCCGTTAATTAGGCTACACAATCTATTTTTTGACGGTTGAATTACTAAGTATAAATGATTGTTATTAATTAACACTGAAATCGTTTCTAATACAATTCTATAATTATTAATTTTTTAAAAGTTTTTGAGCCCACCCAATATTTTCAAAAGTTGGCGCCTCTGGTCCCCATTACAACCAACACATGCAAATCACTTTCTGAAATAAACATCTATCTTCAATAATGTATATACATAATATTTTCAGCTAATATGTCAATTAATATAATTAAATTGATATAAATAATCATCGTGCAAAAAATAGCATGCATTACTCATGCCGTAAGCGCATAACGGATCTCTTTCCTCGATCCGTATGCACCGCTTACGGCACTTGTATCGCAATATACTAGGCCTACATGATTAGGTTATTTTTAACAAAACTTGATTGGTCAGATGTTCACTGAAAATTCCCACTCCATGTTATTTCTGTATAGGCCTATTGAATTTATTTTGTAACTAAGAAATGTTTATTCGGGTCATTATAATCACTGTTTAAAATAATGTCAAATCTAATGTCCAGTGAGGGATTTTTCATTTGCAGAGTTTAATAGTAAAAGGTAACGAGGTAAAGTGATCCCTGTATGTGCCGTGGAGACCCGTAGGGTTCCAGGAGGTTGAGGCCCCAAGATTAAGATATTAGGCACATGAAGGTGGTAAGGTCAGCCCTACGCATCGGCCGCTTTCTAACCCCAAAATAGTCCTGGTAGACTACTCATTTCTGTTAGAGGCTGAGTGGACCCCAGATCCACAGTACCACCAGAAGGATTAGGCCAAAGGAAAAATTCTACCGACCACATCGAACCCGTGACCTTCCACTTTGAAGCGCAGTGCCTCAACCACTACGCCACTGTACACCCCAGTGTTTAATAGGCCAACTGATAATACCTAATTAGTTCTTACAAGCGAGAAATAATCTCTATTAAATTAATTTACAATAAGAATTTGAAGCCCACAGGTAGTCTAATTACTAACATCTATATTAATAAAAATGAATTTTCAAAAGGGTTGTTGCCGCATCACTTGAGAACGGCTCGACCGATTTGGCTGGTTTTTGTTTTGTTGTGATCGTAATTGTCTGAAGAAGGTTTGTATGAAAGAAAATTTTTGGAAAATCCACGGGGAAAGTCGGAAATGTGATGAAATGAGGCAAAGTTAGACAAAGTTAGAGAGTTCTGCTGTCAATTGTTTACATAAAAAAATTGAAGTGTGACAAAAGAAGTGTGACATATTCACAGTTTGAGAGTTCCGCTTTCACATGTTTTCATAATAAAACAAACAAACAAAAACATATAAATTTCAGTGGATAGCGAAATGTGGCACTTACAATTTATAACTCAGTCTTCGAGAAGCATTAATCATAATGACTGAAATTCAACCCGGTCTGAGTGGCATAATTAAAATTAAGAGAGGTAAGTCTTTGCGAAGTGGACAAAAGGAAATAATATTGAATGTGTTTAGTGGATTTCTTAAAAAATATCCCAGACTTGCAATAGAGGACATTGTAAAATTGACATTGGAATTCACCGATCTGGAATGTGACTGGAAAGTGGGTAGTGAATACAGAGACTCCGAATTAGTGAAAACTCATCCAATAAAGCCGCATAGTGTTTTAGATAACATTTCTTGACCAATTTGCACGACATTTTGCACACATACCCAGTTAAGCCCGGGAAGTAACGCGGTGAACACTAAAATTCAAACAGACCACTCCTTCCCTTTAAAATGTATACAATTTCTGAATATATTATACTGAAAAATGAAATGCAATTCAGTTATAATGACAACAGTGTATTGTTTAGAGTGTTCACATAGGGCTTTAGGAATTACATAAAACTGGGCTGTATCAAATTTTGATGCTATCGATGTAATTAATACATTTGTGAAAATAATTCTTGAAGAATGAAATCCAAGAAAATAAACCACAATGTGAAGCAGTCACATAACTTTCTCTACCCTCGACATGGAAAATATTTCCTCACTTCACATTTTGATGTAGAATAAGCGGTCGTATTGCAGGGACAGCTTAAGTGTGTGCCAGTGAGTACGTACATCAGAAGTATGTAAAAAATCCTATCCACTGATATGTCACTCATAGCTGTAAAGAAGACAAAATAGGGTGGAACATTTTCAGTCCTATGCCCGCAGTATATTATGTCCCAGGTTTTGGGGGAGGAAAGTATGAAAGTGATATTGCATTTTTTTTTTTTTTTTAATTTCAGCTCCGAAACGGTTCAATGGTAACATAAGAGTGAGAAATAAAAATTTCCATAAAGACAATACAATCTTATGTAATCGGAATTTATGTTCCTTCTTATTTCAACCCCTCCCAGGCATGGTGTGTAGAAGCAACGGAATGCAACATTCGACATCCTCTGTGAGCAAAAAAAAAAAAAAAAAAAAAAAAAAAAAAAAAAAGCTATGACTAGCGTTTTCAGAGGGAATACTTTGAGTGTGATAAGTCGTTCTTCCTCATTTCAAGTTCTACGTACATGTTATGCAAGACCCTAGAATTTGAAAATCGAAAGTCCTTCATAAGTTAATTTCAAATAACAAAATGAAAACCCGGGCGACGCCGGGCCTTTTACGCTAGTATTTACATAAAAAGAAACTATGTTATTAATTGTACGTAAGTAGTAAATAATTCAGAGAATTTTCACTCAAGAAATTTAAAATAAATTAAACTAAATTACATGTCGCTTCATGACTTCATACCATAAAAGAATGGACCCTACCATCTGACCGCTGTCAACTGACTCCGTCTTTCGTAGACACATAGCAAAAGATTTTTCTTTTTTGAAGGGGGTCTTGCTTTAAAAAATTCCGAGTGGTTCATAGTCAGCAGCGCTAACCTCTTTCAGCGAGGCGGTATCTCTAAGTAATACTGTACTTTATGATTAATATTATTCAGTGTGTCACGAACTATAACTAGCTCAGTTGGTAGAGCACTAGCTCGAACAACTGAAGACTACAGATTCGAGTCCCGTTGGCAGAATAATTTTTCTGGGAACTGTTCTCATTTAATATCTACTTACCCTAAGTAACTTATATATAGGCTAAATTCTGTGGGGACTTGAATAGACATCTAGACTAGACTATATAACTCGAGCCTATACATATTTTTATATAGGTTATGGCAATGCTCTATATACAGTGAGAACCTAGCCACAAAATCATTGCAGTAGTGGTCCTCATAATACAGGTTCAGACTAAGTAAACTCCGTGGCGCTGCATCCTTAGTTGGGACTACCATCCGACAACTGTAGGAGCAGACGGCAGGATTGGAGGACGTATGGTCAGTATGCCAACTCTCGTGGCCGTTGCTAATTGCTTCCTTGGTCGGAGCGTTGCTTCTTTATCAAGTGTATCTTCAATTGTTGGACCACGCAGGTGGTCATAGGCTACGACGTAACATCATACAAAATGGTCAGTGAGGATGACCATTAAGGGTAATTATAGGAATCGCCGTGTAACGAACATAATCTAGTTCAGTTGGTAGAGCGTCATCACCTTAGAGCTGTTGCAAGTTCCGGTCCTTATGTCTGAGGAAATTATCTCCGAACCATTCTGTGACTTATAAGTTTTCCAGTGGACGATTTGTTACTGTAGGCCTAGGCCTACTAATCGCAAATTCTTGGACAGTTATTCGAGTGATAAAACGTTAAATCCATTTCAAGCTTTTGGCAAGATCTGAAGATTGTAACAAAACTGTGTTATCGAACACTTGGATGCGTTCATTTCTCCCGGGCATAGGCGTACCGGGGGAGGGGGGGTTTGGGGGGTTGAACCCCCCCCTTGATTAAAAAAAGGAAAATTGTATAATTTTTTTAAGTCTGCCCATAAATTACTTAATACAAGTAGAAAGCGTGGGAAGCTTAAAACTCGTTATTTTGCGTCTTAATTTTTAAAATTTTCCGGGGAAGGCCCCCCGGAAGCTTAAAACTCGTTATTTTGCATCTTAATTTTTTAAATTTTCCGGGGAGGACACCCGGACCCCCCTTTCCCAGACCCCGCGGATGTTATAACCCCCCATATGGTCGGCCTGGTTACGCCTATGCTCCCGGGTGATAACCCGACAATTTGCTTCAGTACTTTGTTAAACAGTTAACTTACTTTTCTTCTTGAGAGAACAATGAAATATTAGACATTCAAGATTTCTAGAATATTATCAATGCATATTTTAACATTATACAGGCATACAATTACAGTGCTAACATAATAATAATAATAATAACAATAATAATAACGTAAATCGACGAGTATGGCACCACAATTATTTGACTGTAAATCGTGAAAGGCGTAACAGGAATGCTGTGTCGTGCTTCATTACGTCCAGTAGCCTATATGAGAGACTGTCGAGAACACAATGAAATAAATATTTCAATGGAAAGAAGACGTCATCGAGGTCACTGTGCTAACTTCATCACGCGGACTGTCTTTTACGTTAAGAGAACACAAATGTGTTTAAGTACGATCTTTTCACATTATGAAAAGGAAGGAGTGAATCGGTTAGTTACAAGACGCGCAGTAATTATTGTTAGTGACGATTTGCGCTTACTATTGATCACAGCCCAAGTTTCAACTCATTTAAAGTCTTTTCATGAATCTGGGGGTAGTCTGTTGTATTATTGTAGTTGACATTCCTAGACCTCATAGGTTTTCATCTCAGTATGGCTAAGACACCTCCTCAGTGCCGATGGTTTTAGTTTCCAACATCATTGTGTTCAAAACAGGGATGGGATAGTAAGATATCGATATTTGATAATGTCGAAAATTTTACTGAGTAATCGGTTTGTTCGCCGTTCCTAGAGCACTCAGAAACCGTTAATGCATAGTTCACATAATATGAGCACATCATAGGCGTAACCAGGCCGACCATATGGGGGGGGGTTATAACATCCGAGAGAGAGAGGGGGGTCCGGGGGTCCTCCCCCGTAAAATTTTAAAAATTAAGATGCAAAATAACGAGTTTTGAGCTTCCGGGGATTTCCCCGGAAAATTTTAAAAATCAAGATGCAAAATCACGAGTTTTAAGCTTCCGGGGGTACTCCCCCGGAAAATTTTAAAAATTAAGACGCAAAATAACGAGTTTTAAGCTTCCCACGCTTTATACTTGTATTAAGTAATTTATGGACAGACTTTAAAAAATTATACAATTTTCATTTTTTTAATCAATGGGGGGGGGGGGTTCAAACCCCAAACCCCCCCCCCCCTCGGTACGCCTATGGAGCACATTAACAGGTTCTCTGCGCGACGTATGGAAATGACATTATGCGCATACGTGATCTATGAATTCATGGTTTCGGAGTGCTCTAGGAACCAATCTAATGTCGTTTAATGCAAATGTACCCTATAGCGATTTAGGGAATAGTTTTGCATCACTGTTTGATGTTGTTACTTCTGACGAGTAAGTGCTACTGAGACGCCCTTAGAGCAGCAAAACTCAAATTGACACCAGAAATGCTGAAACAGAGTAATTAAACGTTGATAGTCGTCGATTCAATATGCTTAGGCCTACATGTGTATTATTTTTATTCATTTTTAACTTGATATTGAAAAATCGTTGATTTTGTCAATTTTTATAAAAATAAACACGTAATAATAGTGTATTTTTTTTGTTTAAATCCCTTTCTCACCCTCCATTTTATTCTTGTTCTGTAATTGAGAAGATCGATGTTATCGAAGAGCAAATCGATATCACAATACTATCGAAACTGAAATGTCGATGTCAAATTATCGAATATATGAAACTTATTTTAAATAATACGATAATATTGATATCGATATCCCATCCCTTTATCCTCATCTCAGTTCGTACTTCCCCCATTTGGTCTACATAATTTAGCCTACATAGGCTTACAGAGAATGTTTAATATGTTTTATTTAAACAAACCAAACATTTTATTTATTTAATCTTCCCATAGTTATGGGTTGCCTACACAGACAAAGAGTACCAGAAAAGAAAAACAAAAAGGTAATTGAACATAGAACATTGAAAAGAAAAAGATAATAAAATTAAGGAAAAGTTAATACAAAATAGAAAATCATTAACAGTTACGATTAGGATTTATATATGTGATTCCTCAATATTGAAACAGATCCTCTGAGGGTTGCTAAAGCAACTTCAGTTATAACTGATGGAGGATGTCCCAATCTCTTGACGGTGTTCAACATGAAAGTTGTAACAGTTCCTCTTGCTCCTACCATGAGTCCAATGACTTCAAGTTCTTTGAGATTGTATTTATCACGATAGTAAGGGATGGTAGGATTATAGATGTCTTGGTTTTCCTTGTTAACATCTTGCGGCTGTGCCTCATTCACTTCGAAACGCACAGTAGGATCAATTATAAATCCGGATCGTGTGGTTCTTTGAAAAGCAATGATATCAATTCGCCTCGTAGTCCCGGTGGTAGAGAGACCATGCACCTCTTCAAAAGTACGTAAATTGTCGCCTACTGTGCAGGTAATAGAGGCTCTTAGGGTCCCTGGAGAATGAGGCTCCTGGGTTTTTAGACAATCAGCATATGAAGGTGGCCAAGTCGTCAGCCTTAATGACCCCTTTTCACGCACACTGTTAGAGGCTGTGTCGATCCAGGGCCATGGTGCCATGGTGCAATGGTTTTGTAGGGGATCGCACCTGTACAGTGTCTTAATCAACTGCACTGCAGCTTATCCCCGAATAATAATGACCATTTAGCTCAGAGGAAGACAGCTTAGTCCAGTGATGATGTTTGAGGAGAAAGTGCAGGGCAAGTCACTGTGTGACGTCAGGCAAGAGAGCATCTCTGCCGTAATACTAACGCCCCTCTCTTGCCCCCTATTCAGAAACTCTCCGCAGAAGTCTTACCATGTGAAGGAAGAATAGACTGCAATGATGTCACAGAGCAACCTTCTGTCCTTCCTTGATTTAGCTCATGAATTAGTGACCAGTCCGATATAAGAATAGGCTATGTGGGATTTCAACCAATCGAAAGTATCTGTCGTCATCATTCTAAAGTCTTATTTTTATCAATTTCATTTTATCACACCTACTTTCACTTGTTTTTCATGTAAATTCACTATAATACTGTAATACTGAATACTGTAACATCTTCGTCCTTGTTGCCTTTCTGATTAAACACAATTTACACAATTGATAATTATTGAACACAATAACTGGGTACAACCATGTATAAGCTGCAACCATGTATAAGCTGCATGGGGAGATGTGAAAATAATGTATAATTATTACAATTTTAATTTAAATCCCATATAATAATAAAATTAATTACTCAATATTATTTTAGCAATGCGGTTAACCTAAAAAACACTTACACTGACATATTCATTTTCGTGGTTAATTATTCATTGCATGCTTAATTCTTTCAGTATTCGCTAAAATAGTCACAGTAAATAATATAACTCGAAGGCCGGATTCTCTCAAGGTAAATTCACGAGCAATTTCGAAAAAATCCAGACATCTATGACAATATTGGCCTACCTTATTATAACTCCCATTTTAATTTATTTGTATTAATCGATAAAAATATAATTGCAGCAAACAGTTTTACATTTATAGTCCAATCGAATTGTCAAAAGTGGATGCAAAATTTAGGGTAGAGCTAATTTTTTTATATGATGTCTGGGATGGTTTTGAGAGTAATTTCTGACATTTTGCCAACAAAATTTTTTGCCGCCGGAGCCGCCATCTTGAAAAAACTTCAAAATTTTCTATTTTATTTCTGTGTTTGCCCATTATCTGCCAAAATACGCACCTGACAAAAATGTTTTACTACCCATCCCAAAGTAGACTAAATTTTCTACAGTTTGAGATCAAAGTGAGCTTTCTACCATGAAAAGTTTCGGAAATACAGCTCTCCGAATTTCAGCAACATTTTGCAAAAAATAAAAAAATCTGAATTTTCAACTAGTTTTTGCTCGCTATCTTCTAAATGTCCAAACCTATAGTAAAACTCCATATGGAAACTTAAACTAGAGGTAATTTGAAACTTGTCGAGTACTTTAAACTTATCCTACCTCTTTCAGGTCACAAAATACAGAGGTTTAAAAATATATATACAGCAACGATTGAATAAATGCATGTGCGTACAAGTTAGGAGCAATAACGGCACAGAACATTCATTTTTATACAAAAAGATTTTATTTAGCTAGAGTTCTGGTGAAACATTGCACTGAGTACTTTAAACTTATCCTACCTCTTTCAGGTCACAAAATACAGAGGTTTATAAATATATATACAGCAACGATTGAATAAATGCATGTGCGTACAAGTTAGAAGCAATAACGGCACAGAACATTCATTTATATACAAAAAGATTTTATTTAGCTGGAGTTCTGTTGAAACATTGCATTGAATAACTTGTTTGTCCATAGTCTTCGGCACTTAGAGGGACTTGGGCAGTTGACGTCTGCTATTTCGTCCATGATGTTCACAATCTAGCCAGTGTTGATAAAGTACTCTTCAGCATCTTCATCCAAAAACGAATTAATTGGCTCATCAGGAGTGTCCTCACTGTCGGAGGACAGGACTATTAGTCACACGACTGCCCATTGCAATGTTTGCATATCGTTGTGCACTTTAATCCAGCTTTACGACACCCACAAGCGTTTAAACACCCCTTCTTGCAGGTACAGGAAATACTTTTCAGAATTGATTCTGGAGCTGGTTACTTCTTGGCTTTAAGGGGAAAAAGGCCTCTTGGTGTGTTCACCCAGCCCCACTTCAAAGGGTCTTTGTATTCACTGAGCCATGCCTGAACTTGGTGGTATGTTCGCATGGCATGAAGTTGAGCCGCATCACTGGTTGGGGGCAAGTTCGCTAAGTTAAATTTCATTCTTCCTGCAGCTTTTACAAATATTCCGTGCCGAAGTTCGTCAAGTGTTTGTGTAGCAGGGTCTCCTCCACATAAGTGACCCAAAAAATGTTGGCCCACTTCAGCCACTTCTCCTGATGTAGCTTGAGGGTTCAGAATTACATTAGCCTCCTCTTCTAGTTCAGGATGTTTCAAAATCGGCGAACAGAAGTGGGTTTTCCCGTGGCCAAAAACTGCAGATGTTGTGTCACAACCACTGAAAGCATGGATTAACAGCAGCATGTTGGAGAAGCTGTGGCGAAATGACTGCCTTGATTAGAAGATGTCTGCAGCTTTGCTTCTTCCGTACTTTTGGATATATGTATTCTTTATATGAGGGGATGGTAATGTAGTGAGGAAATAAGAAGGTCTATGTCCTCCCCAACTACAAAGACAGTGTCGTATTGAGATGCTTTTGAGAAGGCAGTGCTAACAATCAAGACATCTGCATCTTTAACAGCCTATTCCAGCTTTTGCCAATTCTACGAAGCGCCTCTTGTTGTTTTCATTGGTGAGAAAAGTTTCTTGTGAACTTTTCAAAACAGTAGTTCTATCAAAGACGACATCAGGAGATGGACTCGTAGCCCGTCGGAGTCTCACAATTCTTTGTGCTTGTTTGATTAGCGTCAGAAGGATAACCATCGAAGATAACTGAAACCTTTGAGTCATAATTTGTCTGCAAATATTTCAAAATGCCTAAGGTTGCCTGGTACAAACACATAAAAACAGATGTATACGGAGAGAACGGTATGCGGAGCAGTGACAAAGAGCCTCTTAGCGCCATTCCTCCGATAACATGTTTCCATTTTTGGACAACTGTATATGCTATAGGAAGTAATTTTTTTCAGAGGACACTGCAAAAGTGTTCTTCTAAAATAAAACGCCGTTCTCTCCAAATCAAAATGCTGTACCTACACCAACTTTTCTTATTTTCTTTTTACATTGTTTTTTTAGTCTTTTATCATTATAAATTGTTGGAAATACTGTTTTGGTTGTTAATTACAATGTAAAACTTAACTATAAGACAGCACAGGTTTTTTACTGATAAACGCCATTTAGAATATCCTAGGCAAAACTAGACTTTCGTACCTTCGATAAGTTTTCTGAAATGTGAGGAGTTGTAGATACCTCTGTATCTGGTGACCTATAATAGGTATGAAAACATTAAATACTCAACTTGTTGCAAATTTACTCTACTTTAAAAGTTATCCTTCGAAATTTTACTCAAGGTTTGGTCATTTAGAAGATAGCGAGCAAAAACTAGTTGAAAATTCAGATTTTTTTATTTTTTGCAAAAAATTTTGTTGGCAAAATGTCAGAAATTACTCTCAAAACCATCCCAGACATCATATAAAAAAATTAGCTCTACCCTAAATTTTGCATCCACATGACTTTTTTTGTGATAATTTGACTGGACTATTAATATAAACATACTATGTTTAAGTTCTATAATTCATTATAAATTGATTACGGTTGTTAGAGTCCATAAAGTTTGTAAGCAATTATTTGAAACTTAAGTTTTTTTGTGTAAATTATTTGTTAGAAAGAAAGTATTAGGCTTCTGTTATTGCGTACTGATGTAGGCATACTCATTTTGTTGTAGTGTTTTTTGGAATCATTTTATAATAATAGACTAGCGTATAAAATTTCAATAAGTTAATCTAACATAGGTCTACATAAAAAAATAGTAATAATGTAATTACCTGTCTGCGCACATTAAAGGAAATGTATGGACGTCCACTATACAATTTTTGAACTGCAACTTGATTTCTTTAGTCCAAATTAGGAAGAACGATTTAGGACTTGTCAATGTTGACGGGAGAGTACCACTTACTGAAACAGCGGAAGGCAATGATTTGATAGAATAACGATAATAATTCCCAGTAACAATGGATGTATTGTGTTGTGACTCTTTCTTTTGAATCAGCTTTATTATTATAATGTGACACTTTCACAAAATTGCAATTAAAACTTCGTCAAAGCGGTTCTAAGTAACTGTTGTTCGCTCCAATAATATCAATCTGCATCGTTTTTATAATTATGATTAACCCTTCAGAGCTGAATTAGGCCTATGTTAGTATAAGCATTCATCAACTTCCACAAGCTGTGGGAGTGTGAACTACTGAACTCGGAAAGAGCTCAATTCAGAAAGCACATCTTGGAAACTTTTAAGTGTTGGCCCGTTGAGAAAAGTGAACTGATACAAAAAAATCTAAAGCAATTCGTACAATTTGTGAACAAAATAAATTTTGAAGCTCTACAAACAAACCAAATACATAATTCAGGATAATATTTATAAGTGTACATATGTAGATATTTTTGAGTAGTTGAGATAAAAGGAATGCATGTAGTATTGCTGCATTGCAATGGAGCATGTTGTTTAATAAAGATGATAATAATAAAAAAAATATATAAAAAAAAGGCTTCGCGTCGCGCGTTAGTAAGAGAATCACTTTTAATACGGAAATACTAGTTCTTGAGAAGTAAATAGGCCTACGTATCAAAATATTATTTATTCAGTTCCTACAGAAGTATTAGTTATGTTTAGTGGTCTGTTAATCTGTTTCTGCGTTTTGGTTCAGTGAATATATTTAAATACTATAAAAAGCCTACAACGTAATAATTGTTTACGAAAACCATTAAGTCTATCAATATTTATTGTTGGGAGTGTATGTAGGCTTATCAGTTTTGTGGTGTGTTAAAATAGGTTTTCATTCTTTAGGTTATGTTGCATGCACATCGAACGCTGATTCAGCCATGCAGGCTGAGTGTACAGAATTGTTCGCAAAATCTTAATATGAGTTTTAGGAATATCCTACAACAAAACAAAACTATTACAATATATAATGAAAACTTGTAAACATAAATATAATCCTGTCAACCCCTTTGCATCGCCATGTTAAACATACCTAGAGTAATTAGTCGTGAAGGTGAGTGTAGCTACATATGTCATATAAGAATGCTTGAAAGTTTAATTATATTTTAAATAGTATATTGATGAACTATCGGTCAGTAGTAGGCCATCTCAGTATCTACTATGATATATTAAAACCAAGGAAATGTACCGTAAGTGTGGAAAATTTTAATTTATCATAGATTCACGGTGGAGAGACAAATGTCAAATGTAGCACACAAACATAGAGCTTAGGCTTAAGTTATACAGGCTACGGAATGTTAAGGTATATATAGAATACGGTAACCAGATTTCCAAAACAAAAACGGGAAATTTTTAATGTTTAACACTTCAGTACTTAATATTTAATATTTCAGTACTTAAAAGGAACAAAAATTACACACTTCTGGTTCAACCTACATGAAAGTTGAATAACATAATAGTTAAGGACTATTAAAGTGTTTGTGATTACTAGGGCAAAGCATTTGATGATTTTGCATATTTTTTATATGAAGGTTAAAAGATAGCTCGTTCCGAAAGTAATACCTCCTATTTTTTACATGGAAACTAGAGGAGATACATAAATCACAACAGCACAGCTAAAGAAAGCAATATTTCATCTACAGACTGTCATTTTTCTACATAGTCACCACCATTCGTTATGCACTTTTGACAACGATGAACCAGAGCCTGCATGCCACGCTTGTAAAAATCGGAACCAGCTGAATCTAACCACTTCCTTACACCTTTGACAAGAGCATCCAAGTCTTGAAAATGTTCGCCATGTAGTCCATCTTTCACGGGCCCAAAGAGATGGAAGTCTGAAGGCACTAAATCGGGATTGAACGGTGGATGTGGTAAGACAGTCCAGCTGAATTCTGCAATGAGTTGCGTGGTCACAAAATTGGTGTGGGGCCTGGCTTTATCATGTTGGAGGTGAAAGTTGGTCTTCTTCTCTGGCCTTAGCCTGGAAATTCGGGCTTTCAGCTTAGTCAGTGTCGTCTTGTAGCGCGCTGAATTGACAGTTTTTCCAGGCTCCAGGACATCCAAAAGAACCACACCCTGGCTTTCCCAGAAGACTGTGCACATCATTTTGCCTGCAGACGGCTGTGTCTTGAATTTCTTCCTTGACGGAGACTTCCATCTCTTTGGGCCTCTGAAAGAGGCGAACTACGTGGCGAACATTTTCAAGAACTGGATGCTGTTGTCAAAGCTGTAAGGAAGTGGTTAGATTCAGCTGGTTCCGATTTTTACAAGCGCGGGCGTGCAGGCTCTGGTTTATCGTTGGCAGAAGTGCATAACGAATGGTGGTGACTATGTGGAAAAATGACCGTCTGTAGCTGAAATATTGCTCTATTTTGCTGTGCTGTTGTGATTTATGTATCTCCTGTAGTTTCCATGTAAAAAAATAGGAGTCATTACTTTCGGAACGACCCTCGTTTATATAGGCTATATACATATATATATATATATATAATGAAATAATTGATTAAGTAAGGGCAGTTTGTTTTTGCATTTTTTTTTTTTTTGCTTTATTTTGCATTTTTTTGTCATTTTCAAGAGATAGGTCTTTTTTGGCAATTTAAGGTCATTTTCTACATTTTTAGGCAATTTTCGGCGTTTTAGGTCTTTTTCGGCATTTTAGGTCATATTTCAGTGGAGGTAGAGAGGAGATTTTCCATGTGCAAATCGTTATTTTCTGACAACAGACAAACTTTTTTTTGAGAATCTCCACCAAGTGTTCATGGTTAATTTTAATTCAGTTTTATTGTAAACACCATATCAGTATGTATTGTAGCACACATTTGCTAGGAGCAATTTGATGGGCATGCCAGTTCAGAAAGATTTTTTTTCCAAGTGCATTACTTCTTTAGTAATAAAATAAGTGTATGTTATATTGTAAATGCATATATAACGCACTGTCGTCCGTTAAATTGCCTTTGGCAAATCATTACTTAAAAAAACTAAATATTAGTAATAACGGGAAATTTATTGGTAATTTTTTTAAAAAATGGTGTCTTTTTCACTATTTTTATGTCATAAATGAATTTTTTATTTTGCATTTTTTCACTGTTTTATGGTCATTAAATTCCTTGCCCTAATGATTACAGACTCACAATATCAGAATTATCATTAGCATTATAATTATGGGAAGACATAATGTCTTTCAAAACGTTTTCTTCTTCCACTAATCTCCTATGAAGGTACATCAGGGGTGCCCACGGGGGGGGGGGTTAAGACGCAGACCGCGTCATTGAAATTTCTGGGGGGGGGGCAAAATATTATTGTTTTATGAATTTTCTGGGGGGGTGAAAATTGTTGCAAAATTAGCGTTTTATATGTTAAAAATAAAAATGGTCAAGTTTTATAACTTTAAAAGGTCTCTTCTAATTCTTTAGAAGTGAATAGTCAATAAATTAGCGCCCATACCCGGGGGCGGGGGGGCGCAAGGAAAAAAATGTATATTAATAATTATTATAGTCAGGTGTTTTTCTTTTAAGACAATTATTTGAAAGTCAGTTGAGACATAAAAAGTTTGCAGAAGTTTTACCAAATCGACAACATGGAAGCAGAATCCACAGTGGATTAGGAAAGGGGGGTTCAGGGGGTTTTTACCCCCAAAAGTCAAAATCTAAAATTCTATATTTGTACTTTAAAAAAATATTTAATTAAACAAGATTTGTTGGTGTGTCAGATATGATATAGCAGTTATTTTCTTCTCAAAACATAATGAGTAGTATTATGTCCACTGTTCCATGTGTTATTAAACTTTTCTTATAAATAGTAATAAGTATTATAACTTAGGTAACAATTTCTTGTTTAAGTTGCCATGTCTTAGAGTATAGTAAACAAATTTGCTAACTAGTTTTTCAGTGCTAAAATAGCGTAAAATGTGATTTTCATTAGTTCAATATTTAAAAATTTTCCGGGGGTGGACCCCCCACATAGGTAATGATTTATTATTTACATTGGCATGTCTTAGAGTTTGGTAAACAAATTTCCTAACTAGTTTCTCAGTGCTAAAATAGAGTAAAATATGATTTTCATTAGTTCAATATTTAAAAATTTCCCGGGGGTGGACACCCGACTTAGGTAACAATTTCTTGTTTACATTGGCATGTCTTAGAGAATGGTAAAGAAATTTCCGAACTAGTTTTTGAGTGCTTAAGTAGCGTAAAATGTGATTTTCATTAGTTCAATATTTAACAATTTTCCGGGGGTGGACCCCCCACATAGGTAATGATTTATTATTTACATTGGCATGTCTTAGAGTTTGGTAAACAAATTTCCTAACTAGTTTCTCAGTGCTAAAATAGAGTAAAATATGATTTTCATTAGTTCAATATTTAAAAATTTCCCGGGGGTGGACACCCGACTTAGGTAACAATTTCTTGTTTACATTGGCATGTCTTAGAGAATGGTAAAGAAATTTCCGAACTAGTTTTTGAGTGCTTAAGTAGCGTAAAATGTGATTTTCATTAGTTCAATATTTAACAATTTTCCGGGGGTGGACCCCCCACATAGGTAATGATTTATTATTTACATTGGCATGCCTTAGAGTTTGGTAAACAAATTTCCTAACTAGTTTCTCAGTGCTAAAATAGAGTAAAATATGATTTTCATTAGTTCAATATTTAAAAATTTCCCGGGGGTGGACACCCGACTTAGGTAACAATTTCTTGTTTACATTGGCATGTCTTAGAGAATGGTAAAGAAATTTCCGAACTAGTTTTTGAGTGCTTAAGTAGCGTAAAATGTGATTTTCATTAGTTCAATATTTAAAAATTTTCCGGGGGTGGACCCCCATTTAGGTAATGATTTCTTATTTACATTGGCATGTCTTAGAGTATGGTAAACAAATTTCCTAACTAGTTTTTCTGTGCTAAAATAGCGTAAAATGTGATTTTCATTGTTCAATTTTTTAAAATTTTCCGGGGATGGACCCCCGACCCCCTTTTTTGAGGGTATTCCAAACCCCCCGGCACTTTAGACTCTCCCCGCAATTATTTTCTGGCTACGTCATTGTTGCACTTATTATATTATTAAAATAATGTTACAAAGTGGCCCAAGAAGTTAAACAACAAAAAGTAAATTAATTAAGAAAATGGCCCCCTAGAAAATATCATATGGGCGCCCTTGTCGACAGCCAATCAGGTTGGGGGGTGAGCAATGAAGTTTGGGGGGTGAGCAATGAAGTTTGGGGGGTGAGTCATGAAGTTTGGGGGGGTGGGCACCCCTGGGTACATTCACGAAATATCAAGCTGTATCTTGATCACAATTAATGCTTTCATAGTCTTCTGTCCACAAAGTACACATGAGATAAAGAATTCAGCATAAGTTTACCCGTTTGATGTAGGCTACCAATAAGTGGTACCACTCACTGAAGCATAATTGACATTGTGAATAATAGTTATGAGAATATTATAGGAGAAAAATGCCTTCAACACTGGGACTTGAACTTGAATAGTTATTGTACGGATGATCTCGACCTCAAAATATTCCGGATCAACATGTTCGAACATACCATAACGAAGTCATACAATGAATTTATGAAGGGGGGAAAAAGAAAGAGGGGAAAAAAAGGATCAAAGTCTACAAAAAGGGGCAATAAGCATCCTGTTAAGGTTTTGTTCGGACGATGGGACCAGAATCCTTAAAAAAGGGACAATCCCGTTTAAGAAAGGGACGTCTGGTCACCCTAACATAGAAACAACTTTCAATCGCCTGTAGCCTATGTGGATTAAGGAATCAGAGGAAGAGATAATCCTGTTTTGGTCATCGACAACTCTACAGTTGTTTGTTCTACGTAAGCCTACACGCAAGGAGTTAAACACAATATTGCAGCCAGTTGTCTTACTTGATACACCACCTCCTGTTCTAGTGATTTCAGCCCCCTGGGCGAATCATGCTTCTTGAAGTTGACCCTTATTATTGCTCCAAAAAGTTAACAGGAAAGAAGGCATTGACCGAAGTTACAGCATTCCATTAGGTCCACATTGTCGTCTTTCTGACGTCATCACGTCTCTCTAATTGAAATACCTAACAGGGAATGGAATTCCTATTGTTATACGAATGATGACGATTATTACTTCGGACGGAGATCTTCTGTGCATTACGCATTAATGTTTTCAGCTTGAAATGGCACAGAAGTCATTAGTGAGATGATTCAAACCTTTCTGCTGATGGCATTCCTTGACCCAGTAATTTCGCGTAGCATTTCACTTTGCCGATTGTGTCACCGTTACCAATTATCGACTGAACAATACGTGATTTGTTCTGTACTGACTTCATTCTGTACTCGCTTTTGCAATCTCCAGATGTTTATTCTTGGGGAATATTTTATTCCTTATTTTTAGGAGGAGTGATGAGGACAGCAGACAAAATTTTCCCTCCCGCTTAACAGTCTTGGAATTGAGCAACTTCAATACTGGCTAGTGTGGTTAAATATTTTGTCTTTGTTCATTATTGCAAATCATAACAGTAACATAAGGTAGACTTTAATATTATAACTTTAGGAAGCTACGTATCGAAAAATCTTTTAAAGTAAGTAAATAAATAAACAAATAACTTATGTCAAATTCTCGACATTCTATTTCTGTAAGACACTTTCCTTACGTAATCAAGTAACATGATACGCCCACATAAATACCCAGTCATTGCATTTCTTGTTTCTTTCTTCAGTTTTTTCTAAATGAAACTTTTTTACTGCATTGCATACTTTTACGCACCGTATGAGTGCTTTTCTTTTCCTTTGTCTTCAGCACATCTAAAATGTTAATATTTATGAGGGTGGTGATGGTAAAAATTAGCATTGAAGTTTGCATGGGAAGTTTCACAGGTATTGGTATTGGGAAGGCAAGGGAAGGAATCTGCAAGTTGTCATTTTTCAGACATCGTAGTAATTCACATATCCTCATTTCCAAAAAATGGTTACCTCCTATGATTTTGTATGAATTAATAGCGATCCTTATAATCATGCTGTGGCCGTTTCGTATCATCAGTATTTTCACATGCAAGACCGTGCTGCGTTCATGTCTTCCACAGTGCTCTTTGTTGTGCACAGTAGTTGTAGAAATGGATCCAAATAAAGAGATGGATGTGTCAGTAGCCTATGTCTAGTTCTAGAAAAAACTAAAATGCAACAGCTAAGCACATTACACCTTCTTGTAGATGTAAAAATCTATTCTTACTGTCGGTCCATCTTAGTTATATCTCCGTATCTCCGTCACCTTTCTGTATGCAATAGTGTAGTGAGCAGTCGATGGTATAAGCAGGTATACTACATATAAAATTAGCATAACTTTACTCGTTAGCTTATATCTTTTGTTTTATTATGTATATCTTGTGCTTTGATTTTGTTTTATTATTTATGTACTTAGTTACTTGTGTATTTGATGTGATATTCTCTCATTGACTCGAAAAACGATTGCGAGAGTAGCTTGTGTACGAAAAGCTGTGAAGACCCATCAAAAGAGGTTCTGTGAAGTGTTTTTGATTACGTACCCAGACCTAATTCATCAAGATTTTTTCGAATCAAAATAGTATTGTTTCGAACTAATTTCTCTTGTGCAGAAATGTGATCGATAAAATGTCTTTCATCTTTCGGAATCTCAAAACTTCAAGCCTATACTGATATGCTTATTTTATACCAAAGTATTCGTGTAAGTGACCGCCGGCGTGGTCTAGTGGTTAGCTTCTCTGACTACAGATCTGTCAGTCCGGGTTCGATCCCCGGTACCTCCTCGGATTTTTCTGAGGTAGGGAGGTCTGGTAGGGGTGCACTCAGCCTCGTGATTCAATTTGAGGAGCTACTTAATAGAGAAGTAGCGGCTCCGGTCATGGAAACCACCATTAACGGCCGTGGGTGTCGGCATGCTGACCACATGCCCCTAATCCTGCCGTCTGCCTATGGTAGATGACGCAGCGGTCGGGTGGTAGGCCTTGTTCCTTCTGGGATGTAGCGCCACGGAGTTTAGTTTTAGTTTTTAGTATTCGTGTAAGTGCGTAACTATTGTCTCATTTATAAATCAGTGAAGTATTTTGATTTTTGTGAAAGATGAATAATTGTGTTAATAATGTCCCGTATTAACTACTATGCAGTCCAAGAATCCAGTTAAAATATATTTCTTCACCAAAATTTTCCCGAACCTTTACAGTAGCCTATACCCTGTGAAAATGTTGAAACTTCAGCAATGAGAATAAAGGGTCATAGGCTAATCTTTACTATTTAGCCACTTTCCATGCTATGCCATAATGCAAACTTGTTTATAACTACGAAACTTGATTTCGCAGTTCCCGATAGGTCTAATGATGCAATGCGCTCAATATAATTAGAGCATAAATTAGACCTTTCGGGAGGAAAATTATAAAATTTGTCAGAAGTCATTCGGATGCAGTTATTGACAAAACACTTAATATAATAGTTGAACACAATTTATTGTAGACCTTCCGGTAAAATACCTACAACAACCCATAAAGAAAACATGTGTCATTAATCACAACAAGATAGGAACACGTAAGACTTGAGGCTTTCTCGGCATTGATTACTAATGATGGTTTCATGGGCAATAAGCCGAGTAAAAGAATATATTGTATCCAAGCTTTCGGTTGCTGACATCTCTGCGCCTTCTTCAGGGATATGAGTGTAGAAAAAGGGAAGAGAGAGCTTTTTACTCCGCTTATAGCCCGTGAAACCATCATTAGTAAGATAAGAACAGTCAGTCTATTTTTAACTAATCGAAATGTCACACCAGTTCATCAGGTTCTTTTGTGAACAAAATTATTCAGATTTACATATGCGAAAATAATAATAATAATAATAATATAATAAAATTGAAATAATTGCAAACAAATATTTAAACCACAGAACATAAACCACAGAACACAATTAGGCTGACGTGGGTTTATAATCTAAAGCTATCTCTCTCGAATCCTAGGCCCCCATGTTGGGGGCGAAGGGCCTCCAAGTGGAGGTTTCTGTTTACCGATGTGAATTTTGTTACGCTTATTTTCCTAGTGAGTGCAGAGGGACAGGTGGTAAGCCCATCGCCCCTTAAACCCCCTCCGAACGAAAACTAAGGTATTACTTGGACGTGAAAGTGCCGAGAAATTTTGTCCAGAGGCTCTAATTTAGGCTTGAAGTTCTTTTACGTGCCGTAAATCTCCCCAGCTTAAAGTCCCTCCCGGAGGACTCCGTGTCCAGGATTTTTACCCATCGACTGAGGCCGGGTTTGATCCCGCGACCTTCGTATCTAGAGGCGGGCACGCTACCTCTAGACCACCGCAGCCGACTAAAGCTATCCGATAGTCTACTAAATTCAATCTTAATGCAGATGTAAATACTGCCACAGCGCTACAAGGCGTTAGCATTTAAACCCTTGGCTTGGAGAGGTTATTATAATATAGTCCTACTTTCCTACTGTATTGTATTAGGCTACATTCTTAATTGTAAATTTATTACTTGTTATTAATTTTAAATGTTAATATCTGAATACATCAACGTCTATTGTACCTAACAGCTAGGATATGAATGTAGTCTTGCGTTCGTAAGAATGCTAAATCTAAATCTGTGTAAAACACTTGCCTTGGTAAAATGGAGCACATTCTCTGTTATTGGTGTGTTTTATGGTGTCAGTAAATTTCAACTGAAATCATTTTAAATTAATGTTATACAGAATGAATATGGAGGATGAGTCATGGTAAGTAAATTTCCAATTCGGCATTTGCCTTTACGTCTGGGGAGACCATGAAAAAATCCAGATCAAATTGGCTGGCCACGAGATTTGAACCTTGGACCTCCCAAATGCGAGTCCAAGACGTTACCATCTCGGCCATCTCGCTTTAATATGTACATTAGAAATGCCTAAAAATTGATTAAAGATGTCTAAGCGGAGGGTGACAGCTAAAAGCGCTCCGCTGAATACAACGAAACGTATTTTATTCACGTCGGTCGAGTTTTTTTTTAAGGTGATTAGTTGTGAAATTAGTCAAACATTACTGTA
Source organism: Ectobius pallidus (assembly GCA_964059195.1). Classification (NCBI taxonomy): domain Eukaryota; kingdom Metazoa; phylum Arthropoda; class Insecta; order Blattodea; family Ectobiidae; genus Ectobius; species Ectobius pallidus. The sequence goes on from CAXKWD010000004.1 coordinate 136,333,469, forward strand.
GCTAAATAGAATTCTTTCTTGACCCGTTAGCGGGTCCACATGTGAGCGAGGAGAACTGAAGCCTGACATTGAGGACATAGGACCTACTGTTGTATCATTCCGTATTGTAATGGACTTCCTTGAAACAGAATAAAGTAATTGGATTCAATGCAGATGAAGAGAACCAAGTGTAGTAACGGTTAGGGAGATTTCTGAGTGTACCAGGAGGTTATGTGTACTCCGTGTTGACAGTGACGTATTACCCCGAATCCCTATTACTCTTAGTCTAAAGGCTATTGACTGGCGTACCTACTTGATTTCTTTTTAGTTCCTCCCACTTGACATTGAAAACCTCAGTGTACACTTCATTTAAATATAAATGAAGATAATAATTACAATAATAATATAATACACTATATTTTGGCTCAACTTTTTATTTATGCCTAGGCCTTTCTATAGTTCAACACTATCTTTATGGCATCTTGTTTTGTATTTTATTGATGCTTTATTACTTAATATCACTGAAATCAACTAAAAGCTTCATTTCAATTTAAATTAATTAAAAAAACTTTAACATCCACATCCCCATGCATAAGTTACGATTCAACACGAAAACAAAAAAATGTTTTAATTGAATCTGAAGTCTTATATCTGTTGGTAAAAAGAAAAAAAAACAGTTCTAGTTACGGGTATGGTTCCAGACTATTCAACTCCATTGTCAAAAATAATCTTGAATTTACCTGAACAATTACAATTACATTTATTTTTTATATATCTTCTTTTAAAAATTCCCTTATTATTGTTGTGTACAGGTCCTATTTGTTTATATTTTTACTTAGAATATTTCTTTTTTTTTCATGTATTTATATCTACTTCCGGATCGTCTCCAACCATGAGTAGGCCTATGTGCTTATTCGGGTGTGGTATTGATAAAAACCACGACAATAATAATAACAAGTATTATTATAATAGTAATTGTAATTGAAATGTGACTGAATAAACTTAACTGTTTCCAATATACACAAAATTCCACCTGTGCTCAATTCTTACATCTTGAGCACAGGTGGAATATTGTGTATATTGGAAACAATAGAATCTGCTCAGTTGGAAAATGAAAATAATTGAAATGAATAAACTTAAACTTAATGTTTTTATTAAACACCCAACCACTTCACTGTTTAATGTCATTCTTCTGTTGTTTATTAACTTAATGTTGAAAATATGTTACGCAAACTTTCTCACGTAACTTATTGGCCTACGTGTTAAGATTTGTCTTATAGAATTTTAGGTTGACGGAAGAAACCGGTAGCTTTCAAAAATTAATATAGGATACAACTTATAATAAATAGCCTATACTAGAAAAATAGCAAGCGTACGTCTTGTCGATCTAGTCGATCTAGTACATCTAATGGATTCATGTGGTTTCATATGGAATTAATGTGGATGGAATGTGATATAAATTTACCTGAACAATCAAGTCATTAGGTCATGCTTGAAGCTAAACTGAAATGTTGACCTTAAACTTAACACTGAAATATGATTTGATACTTAACACTGACCTATGATTTGAGATTTAACACTTACTGTTGAATTTAAACACACTATTACCTTAAAAATCTAAGACGAACTAAGGCATGTGATTTTTGCTTGATATCTGGAACGATTGCTGCAACGACGGTCACAGCCGACAAGTTTCAATAAATACAGATTTGGGGATCTGCAGACTTATTGATATAATATTCTCCTTACAGCATACCAAACATATCAAGTGATTAAATCATTGATTTGACTACCCCTTTAGTTTCCCTAGGCCAAGAAAATAAATCACAAAAATGAATATAATGTATGATTACGCCCTTAATCACAGCATTACCATTTTAGGTGGAGGTATTTTTATGGAGCTATAATGATTATCCAATTTTCGAAGTGACGTAGTCAATGTCCAATGAAAACAAGGTGAAAACTTTTGCGTTAACAAGGGATTCTTTCATTTTTTAAAATGAAATTTTAATTACATTGTGACGCAAGTCCCTGTTATTAAGAGTGCAAAAAAGAGTTTATATCTTAATGTGACTTCTGTTCTATAGGCCTATTTGAGCTTACACTTACATAAGTTACTGTATCTTATTCAATAAATCTTCCATTAACATGCATTTTTCAGAAAGATTGGGCGTTTCTAACTGTAATGAGTTTACTAAATTCCATGTAAAGATCCAGAAGTGTCCCAAATTTGATGTCATTTATTGTCATTTGTAAAGCCTAGGCTATTAAAAAAGATAAAAGTAATGACTTTTCTATTTGAAGATACTCTATTGCCATTGTAGTACAAACAAAAAAATATATATGTTCTTATCTAAACTTTCTGGTTTCGAACTAAGGAGTTCTGTGAGAAAATATTTTATTTAAAAAAATAATTTAGATTCGTAATCACGATATGATTTAGTTGAGATGTTGTATGTCTTCACTTATTCAACTATAAATTATAAAAGCATAAACATACACGGGAAAGTTAGTGTTACTTATTATCTGAAATAATTATAAAATGAAGATGCTTAAACTAAAAAAGAAAGATAAACTTTTAATATTAATGCCTAATAAAAGATCAGATAATACATTGGAGAAGAACGTGTCAGGATCTTTAAAGGAAACTATTTATTTTCATCTTGTTTTATTTCTAGAACGCATAAACCTAGAACCCCAGTTTGATGGTGTAAGATTTTTGGTAGAACACTACAGAGATTCTCAACACATTACAAAGCCAGACTCAAGAATTGGCAATTTTATCATACAATATTTACAAATTTGTTATGTAGAGTTTCCATTTTTGAAGATTTAAGCCACTTTGGAAGTAATATCTTCAGCTGACTTTTGTGGAACTTGCCTCTATTTGTTTCTTTTTTTATTACATTCCGAATAGACTCTTGTGATGCATCCAGCACACTTAACTGCTAAGCAGGATGACATTCAACAAGTGCTCAGCCTTGGAAAATGTCACCCCCCTATTCACCCCCTTTTTTCCTTACGACACATCTAAAAAATCCTATATAAAGAGGGAAGGAAGAAACAAGGAGGGTAGATTGCTTCCCCAGGGAGCGATTCTTAGCTTCAAAGCGGGAGGAGGAAAACCATGTTTACCCTGAGGGGACACTTCACTATTCCAGTCTTTGCTTGTCACAAAAAATGAGAGGACCTCCCTTACTGTGAATCGTAATTGCCACAACAGCCATTACTATAGAAGTTGCTTAATTTAAAAGGTGAAAAATTTCATAGCCTCCCTAGGGTCTTATCCAATTATACCTCTACCTTTTACCTTTTAAATTGCATTGCATGGGACAGTATTCGACCTCAAACATGATGTATCAGAGGCTTAATGATACAGGCTTGCCAGAATCTGTTCCAAGTCTTCTTCATACATATGAATCATTCGTTTTAAGTCATTTAATTTTACCGGAAATTCTCTAAGCTCACCTATTAAAGCAGTCTTCAAACCATTGGTTTTTTTACCTATATCGATTGACATAAATATGGGTCGGTAAATAGTTTCTAAATTACAATGCCACTTCAAATTAAACGTTATCTGCCCACTGATCTTCAATATTTAAAATACAGGTATCAGACATACAGGGTCCCTATAAACCAACTTTGGGATCATATAAACATGTTTTGTTATAATACGTATAATTTCTCCCTAAGGGCTTTAGGCTGAAACAACAGGATGTTGGAAAGAGACAAAGTTACTAAGAACTTCGATAGACCTAATCTTTACCATTCCAAGTTAGCAAATTGCATAGGGATTATTATTAGACAACAATTTTATTTATATCTGCTTATTTAACTTATAGGCTATCCATTTTTATAAAGTTTATTATAAAGCATATTGAAATAAGTTAGACATTATTCATAGAACAGGGGCTGGTTCTAAATTGAGAATTTAAAAACATGCTTCCTTCTTAAATTGACGTTGTAAAATACTTTTGATAACATATTCTTGAATTTTTCCAGTTTTTTAATGTGGAAATGTGTATAGGCATATACAAGTGTTTTTACCATCGTTTAGGCTTATAGTGAAATCACTCAACTTTTAACATATTTCATACATTTTGTAAGCATACCAGAGAGCATAAGGTTGACCATAGTCTAAAAAATAGTAGGCCCATTATAGTTTATTATGTTGTGTTATGGTCCAGTAATCTGACCGCATACGATTAAGGCGAACTACATATACAATATGTGATAAAGAATGCAAAACCACATCACAACATAGCCTAAGTTTAATCTAATAATAAAAGCAGGACTGCATAAGGAGAGCATTTCACTTTCTGCAGAATCAAATAATTACCGTATTTTATAAACTGTGTTGACGATATGAAGAAAAAAATATATATATCAGACATGGCATAACTAGTCATTTAGTAACTTTTGAAAGAAAATAAATGAAATCATAGTATATCTTCTAGGGATTTAGTTGCGTGGATGCCATAAACCCTGGAGGCCCCGGTTCGATTCCCGGCCGGGTCGGGGATTGTTCAGTAGTGGAACATTTCAGGACCGGGTGATGTGTTATCCCTACACCCCCAACCAGAGCGATAGGTAATGGCCAGTCTCATTACACCCTTGCCTGAAAGAGCCTTGGACGAATCATCGTCATCTTCCCATGGCTTCGTTCCGGGTCAGAATCTGTCTTCGGGCAGAACACTTGTAATCAGTATCATCACGGCCGTCGTCTAACTGCATGTTTAACCGTTCTACCTTAGACCTACAAGTCATGTTTATAAGTTGTCCCAAAGTTGCAAAAGTTGTCCTGGTATTCAAAAGTTCGGGATCCCTTGCTTAGAACATGGTCTCCAAATTGATGTGCCATTAGGACCACATGCCAAACTTTGAATCTACCTGTAGCCAGATCAAATTTTATCAGAAGTAAAAGGCTAAATAAATTACTGAAATGTATAATGTAATAGGTCTATATAGTTATGTCATGTACAAATTATGTCATCCTGCACTAAATGATATAGGCCTATAATTAAGAAAATTAAGAGAAAAATTCATACGTAAGCTTAGTCTACTAGATTAGCTTTTAATTGGTCATTTCCCTTTATGCTCAGTGAATAGGTTATTCATGTTTTTATTTTCCTTCTTACAGGTAAGTCTTACTGAATCTACAGATCACTCTAGGCGTTGGCCTTCGTTAGGTGAGTGTGAAAGCTTGCTTGTTGACATAAAACCAAACCAATAACATACCAAAACAGTCGTTCATCTACTCGTATTTTAGAGAATGCTGTTTCAAACAATTTGGCCATTTGGCAATTTAAGAATTCTAATGTGAAACACGTGTTTTCTTTTTATGCTAACAGTGGAACTTTAAGTTTTTTCACTTCACATCCCGATTTATAGTAGGTGGCCGCCTTGAGAAAATTTGCCTCAGTTTTTCTGAAGAGACGGCAAGGGTATTCATCTCACTGAAAGACACTGTCCTCGCAACTATACTAATTTTTTATTTTTATTTTTTATGTTTATGTCATTTGCACCGGAAAACATCAACTGATTCATAATATAGAAAATAAACTAAATAAACATAGACATAATACGAAAAATCTCTTAACTCCAAATGAATATTAGAATTTTATGTGAAAAATAAACATAAACTTCCTAAGTCCACTTGTTTTTCGAATTTTGGATTTTGATGCCATCTGCATTGGAAAACATCAACGCTGATTCACTATGAAAATCTTTTATCTCCAAATAAATATTAAAATTATATGTGATAAAAAGAATGTGTTTTGCTTCTGTTGTAAAATTTCAGTTTTTGGAGTTACGAGGTTCTCTCATAAGGGTCTTGAAATGCTTATTGTGTGTTTAAATGAGAGCTGATGGATGTCGTAAATATGTTAGGAATTACAATTAAATCTTTGCACACTATAAATAGCGTACACATACAGTAGAGTCCCGCTAATCCAGACTAGACGGGAACGGGCCCTGTCTGGATTGCACGGAATTTGTATGTACTGTAATAAAACTTTTAGATGGGTTTAACTATAAAAATCTAGTATATTTTTTTTCATAAATAATTTATAACTTTTCCTAAAACATAATTTTGGTTTTAATTATAATGTAAAGCTTACTTAGACCTAGAAACTGATGTAGGATTAACAAAAGAAAAATATATTTGCGATTGAAATTAAAATTTTACGGATTGTTCAGTACAAAAATTCTGTCCGAATTAACCGCATGTCCGGACGAGCGCGTCCTGATTAGCTAGCTGGGTTCTACAGTATTTAGTTATAATATATACTGAACTAAAAACTAACAAAAAATTAACAAATTTATGCAACACAAGTGAGAGAGGCCTACTCTATTATAAAATATAAAGTAACCTGGGTAGGATGGTGAGCTCTTTTCCAGAGGAATGTTGGCTAGTCCAAGACTCGTAAAAAAAAAACTGTAAATTTGAGCGTTATGCTCTGATATCATCTATATGCAGAATATTCATAATGATCCAGTTTACACATTGACATAAACTATCTTTCTGCCTTGCTAACTGTTAGACTAGGCCTTCAGACGGCATTGAATTTTAGAATAGTCTTGATGAAGGCCTACAAACTGAACCGACAGTCAATATGTTAAATAAAGTAAGGTATTTAGAATAGAAGAAAGAAATACAACAAGTAATAATGTGGTGGAGACTTGAAGGACAGCAGCTATTTGAGTTGGTTGTCATAGAGCCCCTGTTTTGCCGAGTCACCGAGTCGCTTGCTACTTTCAATGACGCGGTGTATACGAAGACTGGTCTCGGCGAGGCGTCATCACGGTTTTGGCCATATCATCCTCCCGAATAGGCGTCATAATGAGCTAAAGCTGACATCTGAACCAAGAGTGATCATCAGGTATAGTCACTCTCTCACAAAAATGTAACATAGGTCTATTCTCTCATATACCTCATACGCCGTAATTAAGGCCCGGAAGTTTATGAAAATCTTATTTATAATAGTGCCCTCTGTTACATACTAATGTTAAAAATGTGTTCAAGAAATGAGATAAAATTGATGGTTTCATTTTGCATGGATATATATGCATTCATGAACCACAGATTATTATCCCTGTTGGACATTACATGAGAATATTATAGGAGAAAAATTCCTCCGATAGTGGGGTTTGAACCCAGGACCTTTGGCTATCCGTGCCGTACATTTTCATTTTGCCTATTATGGCATAATTCTTTTGTTCGTTTGGCGATAATTTATCAAATGCCTGCTTGTTTGAATTAAAAATATTTGTTCATACTGTATTAATTTGTCATAATTTAAAGGCATATTTCTCACAGATACTAAATATTGTTCATACCTCTGTTAATTCATATACATATGTCATATTTGACTAGGCCTATGTGAATATTATGAGAACCGTAGGCCTACGTATCCTAATGTTTCCGGAACTGATTGTACGTTATTAAAGCCCATGTTTATCTTCATTGGGTTCCAGTTAACTGAATTTTGTTCCATTAACTTCGTTTATGTAATATAATTATTTATATAATTTCTACTATTAGGCTATCTATAATGTATAATTAAGTTCAGCTAACAAGAGAACGAAAAAAGTATTAGAATAACTTAAATGATGGAGCAAACTTTATTATTAACTTACATAACATGTTTTAAAAATTTCAGAGCATATTTGCTTGTATACTTCTTATGATAGAGCATTAACTTCCGCTCCATGGTCATAATATAATTATCAGTTGTATAGGCCTATATTTTGTAAGCCTAATTCATCAAGTTGTACCGAGTTACTGGTGTATAGCAATTTTCAGAAACCTTCCCCACGTGTTGGTTCATGTATTAACTGTTGTGGTACTGTGGAGTCAATTTGGGTGTGAAAGAAAGGGGCATTAGGCATGCACCAATCTAGATGATAACAAACCACTTCTTAATCAAGTAGTTCTTCAGTTTGAATCACGAGACTGAGTGAACCCCGTTTCAAACCTCCCAAACCTCAGGAAGATCCGAGATACCAGGGATCAAACTTGGGTCTTGAAATCCGTGCCAGCGATGCTAACCACACAGGTGTCTGCATAGGCTAGAATCGAATTCAAGGTAACTCTCGAAAAAAATTCATGGCTAATTCACGAAAAAATTACCGGTATTATGTCTTATCTATTGGTCGGCCTTTGTAGACTTATTTCGATAAGAGATATTTGTAGACCTATTTCGTTATATTTTTACATTATGAACTTCCTTCAACTCTTTTACGCTCCTCAAAATTTGGTTTCTACTACAAAATATCAATCGCTTTCAAGTAATTTTTCATCATCACTTTTTGATTGAAAAGAACAAAAATTGTAACAGTTTTGGTCCGCCGTCGTGGCTACCTTCCACCCTGACGACTCAGATTCGATTCCATCGTTTAGTTTATGTATGCGTTACTCAGATTAGTAAGAAAGTTAGGCTACTATTTAAGAAAAAAAAAAAGCTTTTAAAAACTCATATTAGGCTGCCACGTTTGAGTGAAACAATTTGTTCAGCTTGACTTGAACCACTTATTTATATTATTCTTAAAATAGGCCTATCTTTCTTGAAGCTGAATTGCATCAAGTGGTTGATAGGCTATTTTGACCATGAAACAGTGGAAATGGAAAAAACATGCATTAGAAAAGTAAATTTTGAAAATTATACAACAAACAACAGTCAGGGGGGAAAAAACTTATAACTAAAACGCAAGACTGCGAGAGTTGAGAATCTCCTGTATTCCAGGTGACATTAGCCTCGGCTAGACCTGCTTAGCCTGTAGAAGTTATGTGTTCGACTCTGAAATTCCGTTTCGCATTTTCTGCATTAATACTGGTTACTCGCTTCTTGATTCCCAATATATATATATATATATTTTTTTTTTTTTGTGCGTCTATCTGTCAACACCGTAACTCAAAAACAAACATCATATCAAAACGAAACTTTATACATTATTTGGATGAGTGACATGAGTCACGTCAACGTTTCGTGAGAGAAATTTTGTTTTTTCGCGATATTCTTAAAACAAGTAAAATGTTTTTGTTTAAATATGTATACTGTAGTAACCACAAAAAGAAAGACATAAAGCTTTTACCTGAAACTTTTGGTAGGGATTCTCTAGAGATCTTTGCACGAGATTGAGACAACTGAATGCGCACATGCCACAATGCGACAATTTACTCTATGTGGGAATATGAAGCAAAATGATAGCAAACATTCCGTATGCATGCAGCCTAGAAATTCGTCTGTTAGATTCAGGTTTTTATAATTTTGTGTGACGATTGGGATGGACTAAGTTATTTTCAATAATTGTTTGTTCTTCCCTTAGGCCTATGTGTATTTTGGGTTGACTGCGTCTACTCAGCATGTAGAGCTTAATATGAATCCTCAATAAAGTGATATTTTGTATAATTTGCTAGGTATTGGATCAGACCGAAAAAAATTATTGAACCGGGGGGTGCCAAGGAAAATTCGGATTTTCAATTTGTTTGGTATGCATTGGTGTTGTTTTGTAGCAAATATAATTTCGTTTAGAAAGAATCAGGACGCATTCCTGAATTTTTGACACCGTAAGCTTTGGCTCCACGAGATTTAATCTGTTTCCCTAGTAGTAGTAGCAGTAGTAGTAGTACTGCTTCTTCTTTAAGGTTCAGACAACGACCTAATCCTTTAAGGATGTCGCTGGTTAACGTGGATTTAGAACGCACTCGTATAGGTTTGGCTCGCTTTTAGAAGACATGAACTTCAAAAATAGATATCAAATAGAAAGAAATAAGTTTCTTTTTTTTCTGTACTTTAATTTTGAAATTTGTAAATGTTTTTTGTTTATTAGTGTATTTTTGTATTTGTATTTGTATTTGTACATAAGTTTGTAAATGTAATGTTTGTAAAAGCGTAATACGTAATTTTCGTATAAATCATATAAGGTTAGATACGAATTTCACCATTCTGAGTTATTAATCTGACTGCTTGTATCATATCAGAAATCACAGAGATAACTTTCATAGTGCACAACATAATATTAACATTAATATTAATTAAGCCATTTCTAATTGATATTAAAAAAATATATATTGTGATCAGTTTTATGTCCGACATTCTAAAATATTTTTCGGCTTTTACAAAGCCTATCTAAAGCAAATATAGGCTATATTTTTTCTTGTTCAACCTGCATGCAGCTTATATCGCTTTTCGTTATAACTACAATGAGAAATTTCTGTAAATCCGTGCCCCTCTTAAATTACTCCAACAAATTACAGGAATTTTTCGAATTTATTTATAACTCTTAGGAGTAAAAGAGGTTGATAGGGAGTGATCATTATGAACCATTTTCAATGAGGAACCAGTAAGAAAGGATTCTAACAATGACGATAAAGGAAAGCAAAATTGACAGTCGTAAAAAATAACAAATGGAAAACTCAGTCTCACCAATATTAAAATTTAAAAATATTAAAAGCTGAACGTCAAATATATTATGTCTAGCCACTTGTGCTCATCCTCAGTAACAATAAAAACCTTCGCTATGTACCTCACTTCATTCTGAAAATAACAAAACTTAATATGTGAACCTAGTTCCTCAAGTCCGCATAAAGCTGAATGTACCACAATCTAAATCCTGTTCAAAGCCGACCCACATCCATAAAATAATATTAGCTGCACAAGACAACGTCAACATTGAGCATATTAAGATTAAATAATTAACAAAAGAATCAAAGACGCCTGGTGTCAAGTGCTAAGAACAATTTGTCTTTCTAAAATAATAATTGCTTTAAACGTTGCAACATCAATAAACAAAGAAAAAATCTTCACAATAACTGAACAAACTTGAACCACAATAGTATATTTCACTCATAAAATATGGCCTGAACTCAGAGGATTGTTAGTGAAAAAGTTTGAGGCAATCATACCCATGCATATAATAAACATATGCAAGGCTATGATAGACAAATTAATCAGTAAAGCATTAATAGTATAACAAAGTCAGATCAATATTACAGTAAAGAATAAGAAAATAAAACACATACTCAGTAAGGACAGCAACAACATGCAAATAATAATTAATAAGTACATATTAAGCATTAGATTACATTAAATAGTAGAATATTATGTTAAAAACTCAGTAATATAAGGTTGGATAGTAAGGCTCGATCGTACTCCAACAAGACCCAGAAGAATACCGAGAAACAGCTATTGTAAGTTCTCAAGCGCTATTCAAACGCAACGGGAGATCAGAGACAGTCCATTATACGAGCTTGCTAGTCTTTTCAGTGCAAAACTCACATAAAGGAGAGTAAGCTCCAATGAAAAGACTGTTCTCTGAAACTCAACTGGGAAAAAGATCTTGAATAGGTATACTTGGAAACTGAGAGTAATAACTAGAAAACATAGACGCTGAAATTCACAGAGTACAGAGCTGACGCTCAGAAACAGAAAGCCAATCACAAATAAGTTTGTAAGGGAAAATATGTAAAATTATTGTAAGGTAGAATGTAATTTGTTATAGCATAAAGTGGGGAGACTCGCTTGATGATGAGAAGAATTACAGAGGGCGATAGATTAAAACAAACACTCCTGATCACATCGCCGTTGAAGCAAACGTGGTGGCCTCGTCACTTCACTAGGGGTGAAGTGAATAGCACTTTAGCTATTTATATTACTTATATATTATCGTGTTGGGTTGCTAACCAACACGAACAGTATTCTTTTATATAAATTCAGTGGAAGTCACGTGTATTTTTTGGGTAATGCTGGATTATAGCTATTACCACATAGAATCTGTGAAATACGTAAGTACAGTTATACAACGATATAAGTAACCGTCATCAAGCGGTGATACTAGGCCATTGCATAACGACACATCATAATTAAACTGATATAGCATAATTAGGGGAATAGACTCTGTAATACCGAATATCAAATAGCGTGCCTCCTGAATAATTCATATGATTATTATCAACTTATTCATCTAAAACTAATTTAGAAATAAACTTTGGATTCACTAATTGAACACTATTACGTCACTTAGTAGAATAATAAGAGCCATTTTCCACCCACACTTACCTGAGACTACAGATAGAGAAACTCCTCGCTCCAACTGACTGCTGTGGCCGGGTCATCGAACAGAAGACTGCAACAAATAAGTACTCTGATTCTACAAACTGAATTATACAGTAACCGAACCGTTACATAGTGGCTGCCGATATACGTGGGGCTCGTAAACAATCGACACACGGAATAAGTGCAAAATTGAAAAAAAAATGTTGAGGCTCGAAATAGACAGTAATAATACAGACATTACGTAACGACTCAGCGGACAGCGCAGAAGAAAGAAGGGGAAGAAACTTCAAGGAGTGGGCACAGCGAAGAAAAGAAGAGAGAAGAAAGAATAAACAAGAGAGAAGAAAAAATAAAGAAGCAGACGACCTAGATGACATCAAACAACCAATTGGATAAGTCCAAAAATTTTATGTAATTATCTTATTAGATATAAAAGGGTATATATGTTTGTTAGCTATAAGAGGGCATTTACATGTTGTTAATTGTAAGAATGTGCTATGCTGACGGTAAGTACGCACTATGTATCATACAAATGTCTTAAAAGTGCAGTGACAGGGTTAATTAGGTATTGAAGTGATGTTTACTTTACGCAGTGGGAAGGCACTAAATAAAGAAATGGAGCTATCTGAATCACAAAACGGGCAGGATATTCTTAGCCGTGACGAAGTTGAACAAGCAGAAGTAAATAAAAGTAATGAAGTAATACAAGATAGTAATGATATTGTTGTAGATATGGGGAGTAATGATTTAAATAGGGAAATGCCTTCAGCTCAACAAACAAATGAAGTATCTGAAAAGGTAAATACAGATAGGACTACGGGTAAAGAACAAGTAAATGTAGGAGAAGGAACGCCTTCTTGGTTGGAACTAATCATGAATAAATTAACTGAAAACTCGAATGTAATTAAGGAGTCGAGGGAAGAAAGTAAGAATATTGCTAAAAAACTTGAACAAAATGAAACTAGGAAAGTAGCTGATGCAGTAAACAAAATCTCTGATAATTTGAATAAAAACAATGAAAGGTTAAATCAGTTAACTGAAGAGGTTAGGACTAGCAATGCTAAACTAGAAGATAGGATTAAAAATGTAGAGGTGGAACTTGACACTACTAGGAAAGGAATAGATGAAAAATTTGCAAAGGTAGATAAAGAATTAGATACAAAGATAGCATCTAAAATCAAAGTAGTAGAGATAAACTCGATGCATTGCAAAAAGAAATCAGGGGAAAGAACAAAAACTTAGAAGGTCATTTAGTCAAAGCCTTGTCTAGCGATATTGATGAGTTAAACAATAACATTCAAGGAAACGTAAGAGAGGTAGAAGTAAAATTTTCGAAAGAAATTACTGACATAGTAGCAGTACAGAATAACATGACAAATGAATTTAATACTTTAGCTGACGAAGTAAAATAATCACTAGTGACACGCTAAGTGGACGGCGCGATGCGGATATGAGGGGGGCGTGTGCTCCTACATTCAATTGTGTAAATATGGCAGCTTTGCCAGTAAATGACTCAGTCAATGGAGACACACAAACCCCGAGTATCGGTAACGATTCGGACACTATACGGAGCGATACAGGTCTAACTAGCCATACTGTTGTGCCGATAGTTAATCAAATTCCTGTACAATTAACTCAGATTCTTGGATTAGAGTGGTCCATCCCGAAATTTAATGACGAAAATCTGTCCAATCCACATTTGTTTATATCGGAATTGGAGACCTATTTTAAACTAAAGGGAATCCCTGACGAGTACAAAATGATTGTGGTACAGAGAGCTTTGGTAGGAAAATGTCGAGACTGGTGCCACTTTATCCTTTCTGAAGGAATAGGATATTCAGATTTCAAACGCTTGTTTATGGAGCGATACTGGAGTTCCAGTAGGCGAAATAAAGCAATGACGGAGTTATATTCGGAGAAATATAACGAGAAATCCAACATGAGTATGTCTGAATACTTTATGAGACTTGTAAAAATTTCTAAATCCTTAGAATTATCCCTGAGCGAAAAAGATATTTTGCAGATGGCCATGAAACTTTACAAGGCTGAAATATTCAATCATTTAGTAGTCGCCAAGCCAAATACTTTCGCTGAAGCACTAAGTCTACTTACGGAATTCGAAGAGGGGAGTAGAAATGACAAACTGAATGAAACAAATGACAGTTATAACCAAAGAACTAGAAATTAAAGTCACAATGATACTAGGGGCAACAATTCAAACATGGGCCGAAATTCTAGTCCTGATAGGACTAGTAACAACTATTCAGGCAATAAAGATAACAGAAATGGAAATTACGGTAGACAGGGGCAAAACAGTAGCAACAATTATTACAACAATCGTAATGACCGTACTACTAATAATAATGGTTACAGGAACAATCAGCGGAATCAAAATCAAAGCTCGCGTAATAGCAATAATTACGATAGAACTGGGTCAAGGAATCCCCAAGTTAGTGTCAACCACCTTGCATTCCCAGAATACGAGCAATGGAATGGAGGTCGTAATTACAGAAATGGAGAAGTCAGGAATGGCAGGTATGTGGGTTACACTAGTAACGGTACATCGGATGGCGGAAGCCAGCAGAATACAAGAAATTCAATGAACCCTAACGCCAACGAATTCCTAAGTGGCAGGAGTGACGTAACCATACAGCAGAATGACGAGAGGCCAAGGGAAGGTTTAAACTAAACCAAGGCGCACTAGAGAGTCGTATTGCGTCTTATAGGGGAGCCGTGCTTACCGCGAAAAGACTCGAATCAGATAACAATGATGTAAATAAAATACCAACAGAAACAAACAATAATAATAATAAGCGTATTCTGAATCCACCACAGATAGAAGCTAATGTAGGCCAGATGAAACTGCAAGTTATGCTAGACTCCGGAAGCATGCTAAGTGTATGTAGTGACAAATGTTATGAGGAATTAAAGTACAATAATGTAAGGTTACAGGAATTAAACGTACCCGCATTGTACTGCACTACAGCTATAGGCCGGGTTCGACACAAAGTGGATAAGCAAATTATGGTACCATTGAGTATAGATGACTGGAAAGTTGAAATTTACATGTTAGTGGTGAAAATCTAGCCCACCCATATATAATAGGCTGTGACACACTACAAGAGTATAAAGGCATCATAGGTTTTGAGGAAAATTATCTTAAGATTAAACATAATAATAATAATAATAATATTTAGGTCCCTTTTCTTAAGGTAATGTAAATGATCATATAAACTGTTCTGTGGAGGTAGTAGCAATCCAGGAGGAGTTTTTTGTTATTGAAAATCTGGTTATAGACCAGAAAAGTAATGTTACTAATGATGACTTAATTAATGTTGTAGGCTGGAAAAGCTCAACAGATAACATTTCGGACGAGACAGAGAGATCGCCTGCCGAATTTGAAATAGGTGTTGAAATCGACGAATTTAATAACGCTTATTGTGAAGAGATATATGAAATTGGGAGCGATTACAAACTAAACATGTGTAAAACAGGAATAGTTGATAATTATTGATATGCGGATGACGGGGATAGCAATAATATAAATATGGAAGAAGCCGAGATTGTTGTAATTCTAAGACGGAAAGTAGACAGCATATCGACGATAACTGATAGTCAAAAACAACAGCTTTTCAATGTTTTGATTAAGAACATGGGCGTGTATAGTGAGTCACCTGGGCTTTGCCTATGCTACGAATATACTATAACTATAGATAATCCACCTGTGTTCCATCACAAGATTCGGCCATTACCATTATCGATCAGAGAGGAGGCTAATAAGGTAATTTCAAAAATGCTTGCCGGTGGCATTATAGAGCTATCTGATTCAGAATATATTAGTCCGGTCTGTTGGGTCCTTAGAAGAACAATAAATTACGTATGACATTAGACTTAAGAACTGCTAATCAATATATGAAGCCGGATCGATTTAAGACTGAACCGATCGACCACTTATTTGCAAAAATGGGAGAGGCTAAATTCTTTTCAAGTATAGACTTGACTTCCAGCTTCAGGCAAATTGGATTGAGAAAAGAGGACAGGAAATATTGTTCTTTTGTCCACAAGAGATCAGTGTATTCTTTTTGTAGAACCCCATTTGGAATGCACACATCTGGAAGCGCACTGTTACGTGCATTGCAAATAATGTTTCCGGAAAGCACGGGTCCCCATATAACCGCCTTTGTGGATAATTACTTAGTCCATACCACAGATTTCGACTCTCATCTTGAAAAATTGGACTTAGTACTTAGTACCCTTTTGCAGAACGGCATGACAATAAATCCCAGTAAACTGAGCCTACTTAAAGACGAAGTGAAATTTGTTGGTTACGTAATATCGAGAGACGGAGTGTCAGCTGACCCCGATCGAATCAAGGCTATTATGGAAATCAACAGGCTAGTCAGGAAGGTTCTTGGTATTTTTAACTACCAATCACGATTCATTTCAGGATACGCTGAGTATGTTGCCCCATTACGCAAATTACGACGAAAACATAACAAATTTAGATGGACTCCCGTGGAAGAGGAGGCATTTCAGAAAATAAAAGAGCAATTTTAGAAATCTGTGCTATTGGAACGACCGCGGGACGATCTGGAGTATATTATATATACCGATGCCTCAAGAATTTATGTAGGCGGAATCCTGATGCAAGAGCACGAGGATGGGTCAAAGCACTTAATAGCCACCACATCACGAGGGCTTACACCTATCGAGAGTAAAGGATCAGTGACGTGCCTTGAAATAATAGGAATGTACCACGCACTGACGAAGTTCCAACAGTATATTTTTAATAAAAGGGTTGTGGTATTTACGGACCATATAAGCTTGACATTTTTTAATAAGATGAAACTGGGAAATAGTAAACTGTCTCGCTATGTGCATGTACTCAGTCAGTTCGACATGGAGATTAGGCACGTGGCTGGGAAAGATAACATCCTATGCGATTATCTATCCCGAAATAAAGCTGAAATACCCGAGTTAACGGGAGGCGACAGAAATGAAGTGCCCATAATGCAAGCAAAATGTTTAATGAACCCACCTTTCAACAGTATTTCAAACACATTGGAGTATATCAAAGGAACGATCCTGAAATAGATCTAATCAGACTAAGCTTGGAGGAGATCACGCAGGACACTAATGACGCTACTGATGACATCAAATATAAACAAATAAACGGAGTCACATATAAGTTATGTGGAAAAGATAATAAAGAGTGGAGAGTATATATTCCCGAGGATTGTGTAATCAAAACAGTACATGAGAAACTGGGGCATTCTGGTCTAACAGGATGATTCTCTATATACAAAACAAAATGTATATAAAGAACTTAGGACGAAAAATCCGAAAGTTTGTAAGCTGCTGTGACTTGTGTCAGAAGGCCAAGCCTATAAACAGAAAATTTGACCGTATGCCTATGACAATAACTAGAGACGAAAGAGGTGAGTTGGTAGCACTGGATTTTCACGGATCATTAGTTGCTGGAGCCTATGTATGAGATACATACTTATGTTTTATGACGTGTTTTCACATTTTGTTAAATTATACACCACTCGTACTGTCCATACCAGTGAAGTTATCAGAAAACTTATCTATGACTACGAGTACTTTCCAAAATACCAGGCAATAAAAGCTGTGATCTCCGATAATGACGGACCATTCATCAGTAAGCGATTTAGGAATAAAATGTCATCGTTAGGCATGAAATGCTATAACGTATCCAGATTCCACAGACAAGTCAATGTAACGGAACGCGGTCTCAGAGACCTCTCTTTACCTCAGAGCGTTGTGCTACAAACGACATAATGCTTGGGTTAAGTACATTCAACCTATTGAGGATATATTGAATAACACCATTCACCCCGTAACAGGTACAGGACCCATAAGACTCATGGCGGGAGAGGAACCAAAAGAGCTAACCAAAGGCCTACCATCTACCATTACACAAGATGGAGCAAATAAGAAGCTAACTGACTACTGCCGCACTGCTATTGAAAACATACAGAAAAACGCCGTAAAAAGGATGGAAAAGCAAAAAGACATAAGCATGTTTGGAATCTTGTTGTGGGAGACAAGGTACTAATAAGGAAGAAAAACTTATCAAGTGCCAAAAATAAACGTATGCATCGCTTGGAACTTTTGTATCGCGGGGCGTTTATTGTGACAAAAGTCTTTAACGGAGTTTGCCTTGAGGTAGCAGACCCGAATAATGGTAAAATAATCGGGAGATGTAATTTGTCATTCGCCAGGCCGTATAATGAATAAGTAGGTGCAAACAGTATGGCTATAGGCGTATATAAATGCGTAAAATGGTACTAAGAATTTGTAAATAGTAAATCAATGTAATGTGTGTATGACCGCGAGAATTTATTGCGTGTGATACATTCTATAACTTGTACTTCTTAACAAGAAGGACGTTCAACATCAGATCCGTTGTCGAATTATATTATTGTTGGTTATTATGTAAGATTAGACACTCAGAAATAAATCCACTGGTGTATTTATCATTGTTATTTTGTTTTAGTGGACTCCGATAACAAATCCATCGGTGATTTATATGAAGTGTAATAGGTATTAAGTGTAAATAAATAAATTGTTCAAGTGCGTGTGTTAGTTTAATTATTTGTTCGATTATTTGTGTCTTTTGTTCAATTATCTGTGTTTTTATATAAAAATTTGTAGCGAGGTCATTTTCGCTATATACATAATAAGATAGAGTAAATAATTCATTACGTGAATTTTAATTTTCGAATAGTCAAGTGTGAGTGTATGCAGGAATGTAGGGAATGATGTAGGTTAAGATAAGAGTACCATACCTGAAGCGGTCACTAACATTGCAGGTAGCTGTTCTATGTTGACAAATGTATGTGGAAGAAAGAGAGGGAAAATAGGTCACCACTGCTATACACAGTAAGGGTCACTGCACGGCACTATAAACAAACACAGTCATCGTACTTACGATACGTAACAAGTTGGCAAGGAGATGAAAAACATTCCCTCGAAAAGCAAAACCTTACAATTTTAGCTTGTTCTCGCCAATATTTTTGGGCATTATGAGGTAATCATACCCATGCATATTATAAACATATGCAAGGCTATGATAGATAAATTAATCAGTAAAGCATTAATAGCATAACAAAGTCAGATCAATATTACAGTAAATAACAAGGAAATAACACACATATTCAGTAAGGACAGCAACAAGATGCAAATAATAACTAATAAGTAAATATTTAGCATTACATTAAATAGTAGAATAGTAGTAGTTCAATTTAATTAATTACATTAAATAGTAAATAGTAGTTAAAAACTCAGTATTATAAGGTTGGATAGCAAGGCTCGGTCGTACTGCAACAAGACCCAGACAGAATACCGAGAAACAGTAATAGCTATATTACAAGTCAATGTAGCGGAAGAATATAAGAATATCAAAGTATAAGAATATCAAATAAGTTCTCAAGCGCTATTCAAACGCAACGGGAAATCAGAGACAGTCCATTATACGAGCTTGCTAGTCTTTTCAGTGCAAAACTCACTTAAAGGAGAGTAAGCTCCACTGAAAAGACTGTTCTCTGGAACTCAACTCGGAAAAAGATCTTGAATAGGTATACTTGGAAACTGAGAGTAATAACTAGAAAACATAGACGCTGAAATTCACAGAGTACAGAGCTGACGCTCAGAAACAGAAAGCCAATCACAATAAGTTTGTAAGGAAAAATATGTAAAATTATTGTAAGGTAGAATATAATTTGTTACAGCATAAATGAGGACACTCGCTTGATGATGAGAAGTATTAAAGAGGGCAATTGATTGAAACAAACACTCCTGATCACATCGCCGTTGAAGCAAGACGTGGTTGTCACGTCACTTCACTACGGTGAAGTGAATAGCACTTTAGTTATTTATATTACTTATATATTATCGTGTTGGGTTGCTAACCAACACGAAAAGTATTCTTTTATATAAATTCAGTGGAAGTCACGTGTGTTTTTTGGGTAAAGCTGGATTATAGCTATTACCACATAGAATCTATGAAATACGTAAGTACAGTTATACAACGATATAAGTAACCGTCATCAAGCGATGATACTAGGCCATTGCATAACGACACATCATAATTAAACTGATATAGCATAATTAGGGGAATAGACTCTGTAATACCGAATATCAAATAGCGTGCCTCCTGAATAATTCATATATTTATTATCAACTTATTCATCTAAAATTAATTTAGAAATAAACTTTGGATTCACTAATTGAACACTATTACGTCACTTAGTAGAATAATAAGAGCCATTTTCCACCCACACTTACCTGAGACTACAGATAGAGAAACTCCTCGCTCCAACTGACTGCTGTGGCCGGTTCTCGAACAGAACACTGCAACAAGTAAGTACTCTGATTCTACAAACTGAATTATACAGTAACCGAACCGTTACAAGTTTTATCTACGTTGGACATGCGAATTAATTCAATTTATTTGATAACTGACTCCTAATATTGACTTCATTTCAACCTCAGGACTAAAAGAATTATTGCATATCACCCATTAAATATGGGCCTATTGGTCCACTGAAATAAAGGACACTATATCCACTTTTTTTACAAATAGGGGTCTTTACATAACCTTCGTAATATGTTTATTGTAACTCCAGTCATAGGCGTACCGAGGGGGGTTTTTGGGGGTTTGGTATTGATTAAAAAAAGGAAAATTGTATAATTTTTTTAAGCCTGCCATAAATTACTTAATACAAGTATAAAGCATGGGAAGCTTAAAACTCGTTATTTTGCGTCTTAATTTTTAAAATTTTCCGGGGAAAAACCCCCGGAAGCTTACAACTCGTTATTTTGCGCCTTAGTTTTTTTAATTTTCCGGGGGGCCCCCGGAAGCTTAAAACTCGTTATTTTGCGTCTTAATTTTTAAAATTTTCCGGGGGAGGACCCCCGGACCCTCCTCTCCCTGGTGGGTATTCCTTTATAACCCCCCCCCATATGGTCGGCCTGGTTACGCCTATGACTCCAGTCTATCTATTTTATTATACAAGAATTATACAAGAATATAGCCTACAAGAATAAAGAACCCTAAAATTTGTGTAGGTACGCCTACTCCTCCGAGACCCTTTGATCTAGAGGTCTGAAATTTTCACCATACCTTATCCATGAACCGGAGAATGTCTATGCCAAAATTTCATCCTAATAGGACCGTCGGCTCGGTCGAAACATAATTTTTAATTTGATGTGCTTTTGGTAATGACATTGTTTTGTCACTTTTTGTGCTGCAGTCATATATAAATGGTATTCATACTTTTTTGTTATTAAGTGCCAGTATGGTACTTTATGAGATTGTGTGGGGGATTGGAAAATGTATGTTCGTCTGTCCGTCCGTCCGTCCATGTGTCTGTACGCGCGATAACTCAAATACGCCTTATCGGATTTTAATGAAACTTGGTATACGCGATTATAATGTCCATTGGAAAACCCCTATTCATATTGGACCAAATCGGCTGATCGATACCAGAGTAAAACCCAATTTAGTGTTATTTTAAAGGCGCGATAACTCAAATATGCATTATCGGATTTTCATGAAACTCGGTATACGCATTTATAATGTCCAAGGGAAGACGTCTGTTGATATTAGACCAAATCGGTTGGCCGGTACCGGAACAATGCCCAATTTAGTGCATTTTTATAGTAATGTATAACAAAAGGCACGATAACTCAAATAGCCTACGCTTTATCGGATTTTAATGAAACTTGGTATACGCGTGTATAATGTCCATGGGAAGAAACCTGTTGATATTTGACCAAATCGGTTGACAGGTATCGGAGTAATGCCCAATTTGGTGCCTAGTTTGTGGTAATATATTAGAAAAAATTAACAAATGCAAATTGGTTATCCTGACAACATTTTGTTTTACACTGATCATATGCGGTGGAATTTGCATTACAGTTAGCCATGACATATCCCTTTCCATTTGATTATGAAACTAGTCAGATGTTTATTTCGTTGATCAAGTTGAATACTGTTTCAATACAGCAGGTATATTACTGTGAAATAATTAGGCCTACGTGAATTAGGTGGAGTTCTTCGCCAGTGTATTTTGTGAAATGTTGACATATTTTAAGAATTTCTTATATCAGTGTATATGAGTTTGAATTAAGGTTAAGTATTTTCTTCCACAAGCCCTGCTTAATGAATCGATCTGGAGCGTAACTCGGAGATACAATACAAAAGTAACTTATTTTTGTTCATATCATAATTTCAATTAACTTATCACTGATTAAATAAAATCATTCTGGCATGTTGTTATATCAGTTTACCTGATTTTATTAATTTTATAATTTTCGTTCTGTAACCTTCACACTGCCTCCTTTCACCTGCAAGGATTCTAGACCATGTTTAAAAGAGCTCACGCCTGATTCAAACAATCAGAAGTCACCGTTACAAAGTTCCGTCGGATGTTTGGTGAAAACATCCAATCAGAACCCTCCTATTGGAGACAATCTCAGAATTCGACTAACATGTGTTCCAAGCGGGTCGTGTACGTATTCTATGCTGTTCAAAATTGCAATTTACGTATTACGATCGATTCCGTCAAAATTTTATTTTATTTTTTGTGCTTTATGCGGTCCTGTACAGCCAATGGTGTAGCGTACATACAACATACTCTAGTGGCAGAGTTGCTAAATTTTAGCATTCTAAGCGCATCTGTCATTCCTGTTATGGAACCTCAGTGCTGTGTCATTTTTTTTAAATTCTTTTCTTTATCGGTAAAATTCACTTAATGGCAACAATGTTATTTTCCCAGCCCGTGTGATGGGCTTAATTATCTAATATATAATAATGAGCGATTTAACCAGTGAAAAATACGTGCCATTGTGTTATTGAAGTAAAGAACTAAGCTAATAATTTCCAAAACAAACTAAAATATCTGATGTAAAATTCACATAACTTCCTCTGTTCAAATAAAAGTTACACCATGTGCGGCATTCTCTTCATGTAAATTGGTTGTAAAAATGAAGAGAATGTCATTACCACATCACAACGCACCCCCGAAGGACACATAACCCAAATAAAATGTAGTTAATGCGCTCTCGTAACTTTCTTTAATTTAAGCATGGCCGATACATTTTTCTCGCTTTACATTTTGGTATAGAACGAGAAGCTATATTGCAAAGAGCGCACATTCAGAGTGGGTGGTTTATAACTACCCTTCAGAGAATTGTTTCGAAAAAATGTTCAAAATAAAAGTTTTAGCTCTTAGTATAGCCTAAGCTCCCTATGAGTAAAATTTAAAAAAGATTCGTTAGAAGTAAAAATACGAAAAACTCGTCAACCACCATATCACATCCTCAGAAAGTAGCCTACCTAACCCATAAACAATTTATTTACGTGCGATTTCCCCTTACAAGAGGCCGTATTGCAAAGTGCGCGTATTCGGAGGGGGTGGCTTATAGGCTACTACCCTTCAGAGATTATTTAAAAATAATTCAAATGAAATTTCTAGCTCTTGGTATAAGCACCACATGTACAAAATTGAAAGAAAACGGTTTAAGCCATTTTCGAGAAATTTGAGAGAAAAGGAAATTTCTTCATGTGAAGTCCTCTTGAAATAAGAGACAGTTGTCGCCAGTCTTCATGTCACATCCTCAGAAGGTACCTAACCCAATTACAAAATGTCGTTTTCATACGATTTTTCGTTCTGGAGCTAGGCTGTTCACAGACACACAGATTTACAAACACAGACGTGTTTCCGAAAATAGTATTTTTTTTAATTCAGAGGTACGGGCAGAGAACTAAAAAGTTTCTATTAACTTATTATATAAAAGGTCGTTTACAAGGTTTTAAGCAAAAGAAAACAATTAATTTAAATCCTCCAGTGAAGTCCCATATTATGTGTAGCTTATCATATTTCCCTTTACTGACTGTGTACAGATATGATTACACCTATATCATGAAAACCTTCCCGTTGTATTGCTACACTTCTTTTTGGTCTTTTTTTTCTGCCGACTTGGTTCAGACATGTCGACTCTGCGAATCCCCTATAGGCCTAATAGGTTACCTAATAAAATACCACAATAACTTACCTGAAGATGAAGCAGCATGGGCCTCTGAATCGTCGGGAATCATTGACCTGCATATCTGGCTGACAACTCTGAGACGTTCATACAACCTACCTGTAAGTAAATAAATAAGTAATATAAATAAATAAATAAAAATATATATTTAAATAAATCAATACATAATTAAATCTTAATGCAAATCAATCTACAGTTTTTGCATTATAAGTAAAGTATGAATTTTCATGCCACCTCATAGGCCTATGATTTATTCGTTATCTAGATTAGCCATATTATTATTTATTTTGTTTCTCTGTACAACACTAATCAATCTCCTATGCTCTCTTAAACAACTAACAGTTAAGTAGACAACTATTAACCATCCTAGTGACTATTGAAGGTTTGGATATGAGAGAAGGGGTATTGAAATTCTTAGACTATTATATGGCTTTGTGTACTTACGGTATGCTGGTTGACGCACAGCCCTACAAACCAGAATGTCGTGAATTCCATTCCCGATTAGGTCGGTGTTTTTTTTCTTTCTTTCTTTCTTTCTTTCATTACCTACTCGGTGGCACTATGGACCTGAGATCGACTCAGCCTCCAACAGAAACAAGCCTACAAGGAGCAATTCGGGGGAGGGAGTAAAGACGGTCGGTGCGTAAGGCTGACAGCCTTATCACTCTCACGTCCCGAATGTCTTTAAAAAAAACTGGGTGCCTCAACCTCCTGGAACTCTATGGCATAAATGTCCTGTACAGGGATCACTTTACCATGTACCGTATTTATATAAATGTTAAATAAATAATTCGACTTTCCCCAATGTCGCTTAAATATTCTACTTTATCAGTAGATATAATACAGTTGTATAATTATGTAGGCCTACAGTTGTATTCATTTCTTCGTGGTGGGGTAATATTCTAGCAGCATTTAGATCATATCTGCCAACGTATTTCTTCTTTCGCTGGTCATAAACATCGGAATCCTAGTTATAGGCCTAAGCGTAACTCATGTTGCAATGGGCCTGTTAGCCTAAGTAGGCTATAGTCTACAGAGAAACCTGGTGATTAAAATTAGAGTTAATAGGAGGCATTTACTTTAAAAATGAATTAACACACGTTAATGGCACGTTATCCAAACTTCAACATTTGTTTCCTATGTTGACTGTACTTATACAAAAGTTCCTCTAGTCATGACAGCTTTTTCTTCGCACTTGTCGGATGTCATTTGTCGAGCCGTACACGATGTCCTTCATCCTACCATTATTTTTTATTCTAACTCCATATAAAATGCTATGTGGTATTAATGTCATTATGCTGGATGCATAGAATTAAAAGTAAGCATTTGTTGTAGGATCATCTTGTGTCATTTAGGCTACTGCAGTGAACACCGAAAACCTAAAAATAGTACTTTAATTCATTCTTAGAATAATAGGTCTAGTAAGTACTGCAGTATATCGCTGACATTTCACCGAGAAAATCTACCACCCTACCACTTGCAGGCCCAGTTTCGTCCCCCGTAGCTCCTCGGAATCTTCTTAGGTAGGTCTGGAACGGTGTGCAGTCAGTCTCCTGACTGACGCTCTAATCAGTCAAGTGGACTTTGATACATCCACTTCATGGTATCAAATATAATGGTACTGAGTTAAATTTTTAAACCTAATTCAAGCAATAAATAAAATAAAATAATAAAGCTTTAAGAAGAATTTTAAATATTTCCACTTAATGCAGGAAAAATTGAATATGTTTATAAAGATTCTGTCACATATATAATATAATTTTGAGGAGTACAGTAGAGATCCATTAATCCGGACACCGCTCTTCCGGACATCCAGTTAATTTGGACGGGATTTTTAAGAATGAAACAAAGCAGGATTTATTAATTTTCGACGTCCTCAATTGGTTGCGATGAAAAAGTACTGAACAATCAATAAATTCTGAATTTTATTCACAAAGATGTTTTGTTTTGTTATTCCGTTCGTAGTTTAAAATTTTGGTACACATAAGTCTTATAGTAGTAGGCCTATTAAACTAAAATTAAGAAGTAGGAAAAATTATATTTATGGAAAAAACATAGATTTTTATAGTTTTACCTATCTAAAACTTGTATTACAGTTCAGTACGTGCATTTTAAAGCAAATTCCGTTTAATCCGGACTTTCGGTGATCCGGTCCCGGGACTCTACTGTGGTTAAAATTTTTGCATTTGCATGAAAGATTTTCTTTGTAAGCTTCATATTGCGCAAACAGACTTGTAAAATTTATTTGTCTCGTGTTTATATATTTTGCATTTTTTTTGCGTATATTTGTCATCTTCATCTCGTATAACTCTTACCGCTAGTCATAACTAAGCATGATGTAGTGTATAACATCGATAATAGACACAAAATTCATCTTCATTTACCTCCAGTTTCAATAAACTGTTATCAAAAAGGTGTTGATTATGAATATATTAAACTGTTCAAAGCTCTTCTGAATGGAATAAAAGCGTTATCAGGATATAAAAATCATTCAGACTGCTCTTAAGAAATATCTATGTATGCATGCATTTCATTCAGTAGATGAGTAGGCCTACAGGTTTATCATTGATTCTCAGTAGTAATAACCTATTGTTTTTAATGAATCAATCGTTGAAAGGGCGTCTCATGTATATATGTTTGGTTTCAGTTATTTGTATTTAAGTCAGTAATAAGTTATAGTAATTATGTATAGCCTACTGATTATTTTAAATTTGACTTGTTCTATTTTCAAATTATCTGTTGACATGTAGGCCTACTTTGAATCTATGGAATGTAAAATCTTATCTTTTCTTATCCAAGCATCAATGTGGGTGGAGAGGAATCGCCAGTTCTATATGTTCGAAAATTTGGGAACCGCTGGTCTATTAGCCACTACCAGCCACAACTAATGCCATAGAATACGAGAGATACGTAAGTTATTGCAATTATATTCTATTTTAATGTGGGACCATTTAAAAAAATTAAATATACAAATGATAGGACAGGGTATGGTATTTAGGCCTATGTAGCCTATAATGCACATTATGGGTTCTAGATGTAGGCTAGTGAAGAAAACAGACACCCATAAACATCCATACGCGACTGCATCGTGCGACTGTATTGCGGTAGTTGAAGCATGAAAGCGCACATACCCACCCCATGATCCCTTAAAGTTTGGTACGGATGGGCATTATTCCCCAAAGCTTCTATCAGCTCCTTGTGGTATTCTCTGGCGTTTTTCCCTCGGATAGTGATTATTTTGACGTAAGGTTACTGTCCATAGGCTATCTTATCATATTCATTCCACACGGTGGCTGACTCACAGCTAAATTACCATTGCCTCTATTCATATAACCGTATATCACAATGCTATCAAATGATGTGTCCATATACTAGAAATGCTACACTCTCCCGTGACATACAACATCTCATGGTACATTGAGAAAAAAATAGTTGCCATAACTTATACCAATTTATGTCCATCCCTCACATATTAATATTCGTTAAGGCGTAACATTGGATTATGAAATCCAAAAAGTAGCAGAGGTTATTAATATATGAACTGACATGCTTGGAGAATATAGGCTAATTTTTCGAGTAGTTAACTTATTGGCTTTACCTTACAGTATACACAACACGTTGGACGAGATTCGTGCACTTGGCATTTGAACGGTAATAGAGTTAGCCGCACGGGAATGCGTGATAATGGAACTTTATTTCGTCAAGTGAAACTTTTTTGTTCTTCTGAGTTGCTCGCCTTCTGTTGATGCGGTGTCGTTTGATGCTTTTCGTGTTTTCTGGTAAACAAGTTAATCTTGTGTAACCAGGATTCGACATGGCAGGAGGACGTGATTCCAGGCGGTATCCATGGATACCATCTGATGATGTCCGTATTATATGACAGGGACATCGCGTCTCCTCCCAGGCATATTGAATTCAATCCCACATCCAAGGGAAGCTATTATATCAGTAATATCGCTTATAACTAATATACTTTCATATCCTTGCAAAATATTTAATTTCCTTTAGGGAACTGTACATCAGAGAGAATAAGATTGCATTGTTGGTGCATTACAATTATTGTATAGCCTACTCCTTCTGTAATATACAATAATTTAAAACAATAGGATTTATATAAAGGACATAATGTAGGTAAAATTGCAACGCACATAATAGGAACAAATATTTATAAATTGCAGATTCCCTGAAGATGGTGGAATGTAACCGAAATGCTTAGGAAATTAAAACGAAGTTGAGAAGAATGGTATTAGGACCTATATTATTATTTTATTTTTCGAGCTCAACAGTACTACTCAGCACGATTTCAAATAGGCCTACTTTGAATTTGGATGTTATCGAGAAAAGAACATGGCTTTTATCACCGTCATTGTTTTCGTTATTGTTCACAATTGCTATACCTGTATTATTCATTCATGATGTCCGTTGTATTTATATCGTAAAATTAATGCGATAGGCATATTATAATGTTCACTCTTGTTTACAAATAGTAGTAACCCATGTAATCTGTCCCAATTTAAAGCCGATTTTTTAATGTTCAAAACCAATTTTTTTGCAGACAATTGCAGATATGAAACGAGGGGATGACAGAGAGCAATGTCAGTTTAGCTTTTGTTGAATCCGTCGCTCATGGCTTCGTCACTTCCATGTTGACATCCGACAAATGCACCGTTTACAATTGCATTGTGGAAAACAAGTTGATGCGGTTTCGAGAGAACAAAGTAAAAATGTTTATTCTATTATCGAGCGCTTTTATGTTTATTTTGTACCATGCTGATGATGACGTTTTGCCTCGGTTTTCTCTTGTCATCTTGCTGACAGTTTCCAGCAGAATATGAGGACAGGCGTACTCGTCACTACAGTATTTGAATACGGACGACAAAACATTGTGGGGGGGTTTGCTGCTGTATCTATTCTTTCCCCTATCGGCCAATGTAGCCAACCAGGAAGCTATTACCATCACAAAGACCACTGTGTCATAGAGTCGCTTTATGATCATTGTACACTCGGGGGCGAAAAGCATCCTCAACTTGGTGTTTCCTAACAGGGGGGCCACGGTACATCATTCTCAATTTTAATTTACTTTGCACGCGATGATTTTTCATCGGTCAGTTTGTACAGTGAACTCTAATGTGATCAATAACTATTCATTGTTATTCCCATTTTTTCTGATCACAAGCAAATAAAAAAGATAGTCCTACAGACATTTTGAACTATATTTTAAATAGACTACACATCTCAAAATGGTTTGACCCACCGGTGTAGCCTAGGGGATGCGTTAGATCCCCGCACGCAGCGGTTCGTGTTTGAATCTCGGTCGGGATAGTTAGCCTACCTAGGTGGGGTTTTTTCTACCGCCTCTGCTTCGCGCACTTAACTATGTGGTTAGTGTTATGCATTATTTAGCTATATGTAGAGGTGGATACAAGGTACTTGCGACAATATACAAGGGCAGTTGGTCACTCTGCTTCGCTCAGAAACAAAATACATCACACAGTCCGTGCAAATGTGAATATCGAATGGGGGAGCGACTTATATTTAAATTTCGCCACTACTACTACTACTACTACTACTACTACTACTTAGGTTATATTGCACGCTTTAACTGCATGTAGGTCATATCACGTGTTTAGTATGTTTGCGTGAACCATTAGTTTATATCAGCGTTTCTTAACCTTTTTGAACCCAAGGACCTCTAAAATGTCTAAAAAACTTTACGGACCCCTAATTTTACATCCCATTTTTAAAAGTAGGCTACATGTAGGCCTATATTCTTAATATTTGGGGTATTAAATTATAGGTCGTTACAACGAAATACTTTTTTTTTAATCCGCCGGAAACACAGTTATTGAATTGAAATGAAACTATTGACAGTAAAATTATATTTTGAACAGCCTTTAATATGTATTACCAATTTGATAATATAATGAGGAATTATGTTATTACTCACTTTTAATGAGACGGTTGAGCTTGTCGCCTGGATATTTGGCTCAATATTAGTCAAATTTAGTCGAAGATCAGCAGATGCATTAAGTCGGTTTCTGTATTTTGTTTTTAGTTAAACGAGCGATGAAAATCCCTTCTCACAAAGATAGGTTGTTGAAAGCGGCATGGCGCCTCTAATAACAAATTCCGAAAAAGTCTTATTTTTTAGGGTTTTGAATGAAAGAGGGAACCATAGACGTCAGTGCATCAGGGGTTTGAAACTGTGGTCCGTAACTACAAAAGTAAGGAAACTTGCAATATGACCTGTATTTTCGAAGATTTTAAAAACTTTGACATCTAGTGTCCATTTTATGTGAAAAATTTCTACTTCTTTACTTCCCACTTGCTTTATGATATTTTTAAATTAATTATGTCTGCGGATCATCTGCACCGTGTTCGCAGACCACAGGTTGAGAAACGCTGGTCTATATTAACAACTCATTCGCGTCATGTTTATATTGTTTAGTGATGTCTTCTTATGCGGTATTCAGTTTAAACGATTATAATATCCAGTGACATAGCGGCGATGAGTTATGGAAAATAAGGAAGTCCTACAAACCCGGCGTTTGCCTTTGCGAACGAGGAAACCATGAAAAACCCAAGTCAATTTGGGCGGCCACGAGGTTTGATTTGAACTCAGGACCTCTTCCCTGTTAGCCTATACCACCTCGCTGTAATTGGTTTTGGTGTGTTCATTGCGACTGAGCTAAACTGATTGCATTTCACAACAATAAGTACATTAGGCCTATAGTTTTCTTGTTACTAGGGGCAACAAAATGTCATTAATATTTTAACTGAAATTCGCATTTAAGCTGTCCTTATTTCGTTTATATCTTGATATCTATTAAATGTACAAAGAAATGTGTTAAACAAAAAATGTCCATTTTAAATTTCTCTACAACTTTACTGTGGTAGGTTTTCATGTATCGCCTACTCTAATGGATATAATCTAGAAAAATTGAAAATGGACACGAGTAAAGTGTCCCTTAAGTCATTTTTGCAGAAATACGGAGATAGCCATTTTATTAATCATAGATAAAAATTTCCAATTTTACATTTTTATTAAAATTGTTTGAGCCATTTTTTCAAAAAACAAATTTTTTAAAAAAGTTTTCATGAAAAGTCCCCTTAATATTTCAATTGTCAAACTAAATTTCTGGGCGGTTCGACAAAATTTCGAAAAAGTTCTTAATTCAAAAAAATGAAGTAAATACAATGAACCGTTTACCCGCTGTGCTTGTCCACGGACAGACGGACAGACGGACAGACGTCATTCCAAAAATATTTTTTTTCGGTTTCTAGGCTTCATGAAACATGCTCTCCCGGTGTTATCTCGATTTCGATTTTTTGTCACGATCACAATACTTTCTCTGTACTACGTATATGCGAGAAAGTAAAAATATGAAATAAAACTACTCTAAAGGCATAATAATTGTTTCCCAATTGAGTGTAGCTTAGCCTACGCAAAAGAATAGGAAATCGAGTTTTCATTATTGTCTTGTATCATGACCTACTAGGCCTATATGGTCAGAATTTGTTTGCAATATTCAAGTCATTACCATAACTTAACTCTCCATAAGGAGGCTACTAGCATTTTCAAAATGTGATATGCTGAAAGCATATACGATTTGATAGGTGCAGTGATACCTATCACTGGCCTACAGGTACAGTGATCATATTTCCAGACAAAATCGGGACAGTCCCGATTTTAGAGACTTCGTCCCAGCGAGCCGGAATAATGCCCCAAATAATCTGATTGTTGTGATATATCAGAGATCACCAAACAGAATATAAAAATGATTTTACAAAAAGAAAAAGAGGGAAGCGAAAATTTGAATGTTACGACTTGTGCGAGATCATCAAGAAAAACAAGAACCTTTTAAAAGCTTTGGCTTCAGCAGAGAAATACGATTGGAAACCCCCAAACCAGCCTAATATTTACTCAAATAAAACATCCATTTGCCATAGGATTAATATTATTAATCCAAACAACCTTAATATCCCTAATTAGAGGGATATTATAAAAAAATATTTTAATATCTTCTATTTTTCTTTTTCTATGACCATTAAAACATAATAGTCCTAATGAGGGTGAACATAACTTGTGAACTAATCTATTTAAAAGAAAAAAAAAAAAACTCTGATCATCAGTTATTGCAATGTACGTCTTGTTGAATTATCGAAAATAGGAAAAAGCCCTTGTTTATACTTACTAAACCCACTCTACACTGCTATATCGCTACTTCCATGTGAAAAGATTTGGGTTCCAGCTTAATAATAATGTTTCATATCAGAAGAGGGTTGGGAGTTTTGGAGAGAAGAGGCTATTGCCTTTTAAAAATTGTCCCGATTTTCGCAGAGATATGGTCACCGTTCCTGTAGAGTAGCCTATGTACAAATGTGAATAGGCCCAACTGCACGGAAATTATTATGCGAAATGAGTGTTTCACGCTTCGTGGACGAAGGAATTTGTTTCATGTAATAAAGTCAAGAGCTAGTGGTAAAAAATTTATGAGAACATAATAACTTATTATCTTCTGCATAAATAGACCTAGAATAAAAGAAACTTGGTCAGGCGGAGGTAAGAGCCCCTGAACCTCATATAATGATCACTTAGGGCTATAGAATGAGATAATATAAAAATCTGAGGTGTCATAATGGGATGTCAAGTTCAGTGTGTGCCAGCTACAGGGAGGCTTAAAGGAAGATTTTTGAATGAGAAGATAAATGAGATGAATAGAGAGATAAGACTGTCGCATTGAAATTCGAACTCATTTCCCTGTTCGCTGGAGAATAAGCGCGGTAGAAGAAGCCAAGCTTTGTCCTGTAGCCTATATTCTCTAATTTAGACTATGCTGCATTGTTAGGTTGAGAATAGTTAAAATTTTGTTTACTGATATTTTTGCTTCCGAATTTTTACTTTTCTAATTGACAAGTTTGTTTTCAGTTGTGAGTAGTCCACCTGCTCATGTACTGAACACATCGATTTCTACAAGTTCATAAATAACTTGTATATCTGGACTGAAGATGATGCATAGTCGCATCGAAATGCATATACACACGAAATAATACGCAGATAAAGGAATCTTTATACTTAGGTATATAATAGGTATATAAAAATCATCGAATCTTCTTATTCAGCATAACAATTCCACACTTCATCTTGGACTGAAATATCAGTTCTAATGAACAGAAAGTGCTTTTTAACCATGTATCTGAAACATATAATTATTATATTGTAATATGTTTGGTAATAGAAGATAAGATTTGTATATATGGTTTTATGTGACGTGTCTTCCAGTACTCAGATTATGTACATACAACTACTAGGCCTAGTAGGCCTATATATGGTTTAACTCATACTATGTTTACACAACTATTCACAAAGGTTTACTGTAACTTTCTAATTTATCTAAACAAGGTTTATTAATTATGTGAATCTAGATAACAGGTTATAAAAACTAAGTCCCTTAAAAAATATCCAGAAACTTAAACAAAAAAGTGACTACATTTTCTGATACCAAAATAATTAGAAAAATAAAATTACTTTATATCTATAAATCTCAAATCAACAACTATTGTAACTTATTATGATGCTGTTCACTTTATATTGTATATATGCTTGTATAATTGATTAACGATTAAACAACAGGTAGGCCTACATAAAAACTACGTAACAGATTCCTTATCAACACCCATTCACATCAACATCTATTTAGTACTAGTGCATAAGGTGGAAAAATTATTTTGCATTAAAACTTCGTTATGGAGTTTTTAATGTCTTAATTATGGAAGTCCACTTCGCGTATAATCCTTGCATTGTAGACCTATAGATATAACCTAACCGTATTTACTTAAAAATAATGGATGTGTAAGTGAAGTCTTCTTAATTCTACTAAGTTCGGAGTTCAATCCCGACCCTTATTAATGGCATTTATGTGATCCTGAATGCGAGAGTCTCGTATTGGTAAATTTACAGGCGTGTAAAAGAACATTGTAGGCTAGGACAAAATGTTGTCACTGCTGTAATGGTTTCAGACCTAGGAAACAGTACATAACTATACAAACGAACAAACAAATCAAGTGATTGCAAATTGAATAGATAATATGCCTGACAATAAAATATAATATTATGTTTGACATTAAAATATATACATATTACAAGCAGTGAATGATTTTTATTACGTCAGTTATTTAACAATTATTATTATATTTCACAGATCGGAATGGATTGGTGATTATCAGAAAGTCTCACATTGCATTGCACAGAATTGACATGAAAATAAAACACGTTATAAACCCTCTGGTTAAATATTTATAATTACTTCCAACAACTATGCCTCGGACAGGAATCATTAAAATGTCTGTCGACACCACATGATAGACCACATTGTGTTTTTAGTACAACTAAAGATAATCAAATAGCATGTCAAAAACTGATGTGATGTGGTATTTAGCATAAAATGTTTTCCAGTGGCATTAGCATCATTCATTGTTTCATAATTTCTACATTGTAATTAATATAAACAACAAAATGCCAAATGATACTTTTGATATAATGATCTAGCAGGGATCAGTTACAACGTTCTGGTTTATTGAAACTGAAGTACAGCATTTCGTTCATTACTTCTGTTGTGCATATATGCCATAAACATCCCATTAAAATTAATCTGGTTTTGATCTCCTGTGGCAGAATTGTATTGCCTTGTTATAACTAGATAGCCTACATCGGGAATGAATTAGTCTTATTTGAAATATATAATGAATCGTGCTAACAGTCACTGTACATTGATAACTTATATTCTGAGTTTTGAGGCACTAGCAATCTAGAGTTAAGGACTAAAATAAATAAATAAATAAACTCAATGTTCTGAAGATGAAACTGATAAAGGGCAATTCTCGTATAGTGGAATTTATAGACTTGTGAATATGTTCAAGGCAAAATTAATCCTTCCTAAGCCTGGAACAGTGCCTGCCAGAATGTGCTAAAGGCTTTTTTCATATTCCTATTCAGGACTGCGGGGTGTCCGGACTTCGATGTAGTTGTGTTGTCACCAGATAGCAGATCTATAGACGTCCCAACCTTAAAAAACAGTATTGAGTTAAATGTAGTATTTGCATCTCACTTGCACTCGTACGTTCTGCAATTAGCTTCGTCCTTTTCTATCCCGACAATGTTGCCATTTTTCCAAAGTGATAAATGTAATAATGTGATTGCGAGGTCTTATAGAGAATTTTCCGCTCTATCTCATGATGTCAATTGTGAAGTCATAAATAATTAATATGAGGCCTATTTTTCACAATTACGTTAATTTGGCGGAAATCTATATTTTTTCAGATGAATAACTTATCACGTGATAGACAAGAAACCAATAATCGAAACCGACTAAGAATTTTTTCTTGGATTGCTTGATGTTTATAGAAAATACTCTCTTTCCCTTGGCAATAAATTTTACATAAGAAGAAAGCTATTTTTTTTTTTTTTATTAAGTGCTGCTTGAAAATTTTCGGATGTTAACACAAAAAAGTTAGTTAGCGAGTAACCTACTCTGTTTTTTATTTTACATTGGTGACTAAGCGAGAAGAAATGTTTATAGATGTCTGAGAAAGTATTTAAAACAAACCAGAGCTCTATATCATGTAGCATTAATAAATTATCACAGTTTTCCCGAGCTCGACAATCAGGCAGTCCTGACTCAACGCTGTACAGATTTTGGACACTCAGATGTTTCTCAGATGATCGTATCTTCTTCAGAGCTCAGTGTTATAATGTGATCTGTGTAGTGAAGTTTAACTTATGGTGTGGTTTTTGTGATTTTAAAAATTAAATTTCATATTTATTTTTATTTTATATTAATTATGAATAGAGAAACTAGAAATCGTAGTGTTTGCAAATTGAGAAGTAAAGAGCGAATTATAGTATTAAATATACTTAATTATTTCTTGAAGAAAATGAACGTTACCTAGCCAATTAAAGAGTCAGCAGAAGCTACACGGTGTTCAGAAAGTGTACTGTATAGAATAAGAAAAGAAAACACGAAAGGTCCTTTGAGAAGGAATAATACCACTCCCTGAGGATAGTGAACAGGCCTAAAGGAAGGTAATGTATTTTAACTATTACTTTCCTAATCTAATTATATTCTTTAAAATTTGATTATTATAACATAATAATTGTAATAATAATAGCAATAACAACAACAATAGTAAATAATATTATCGAAATGAAATTTAATAATAAATTTAACATTTATAAATTATTAGCTTAAAGGACCCGGCGTCACCTGGTTTTGTATTTTGCTTATACTTCGAAGTCAATTTTAGAGGGAGCCCTCTTAATTTTCAAAATCTAGGCCGTAGAGGAAGAACGACTTATCACACCCAAGGACTTGGGATTTTGCACCCCATTACTTCTAAAGACCATGGATGGTGGGATTGAGATAAGAAGAGACAGAAATTCCTATTAGTCTTGCTTATCTGTGTGTCAAGTCTGGTAAAATGAGCTAAAGAATGTAGATTTAAACTTCATTTAATAGGGATTAAAACATTTTTTTCCAAATTTAGTTTTACCTAAATTTTTCTCTCGGTTCTATTAGCTCTGTGTAAAATCTGGTAAAAATTGAATGTAGATTTAAATAAAATTTATATAATATGGGTTGCTATATTTAAGGAGTGATTTCTTCCAAATTAACTTTGGTTAAAATTTATCTTGGTTCAATAGGTTCTTTGTATAAAGTCTGATAAAAATTGGTCAAAGGTTGTAGGTATAAATATATATCACAAAATAGGGGTGAAACATCTAAAATGTGGTTTGTTCTAAAATTAGTTTTCCTACCATTTTCTCCTGATTCTATACGTTCTGTGTATAAAGTCTGTTAAAAACAGGTCAAGAATGTAGATCTAAATTTTGGTGATATAATAGGGGTAGAAACATTTAAGGGGTGGCTTCTTACAAAATTAACTTCGCCTAGTTTTTCTCTTGTTTTTATAGGGTCTGTGTGTAAAGTTTGGTAAACATCGTTCAAAGAATGTAGACTTGTAAAAAATCACATAGTAGGGAATGAAAATTTCGCAAGGGGTGCTTTTTTTCGAGAATGATTGTCTCGTAGAATTTTTACTCGATTCTATAGGGTACATGTGTAACAGTTTGCAGATATTAGTCAAAGAATGTAGATTTTTGGGCTTATAGAGAACATATTACTCATGGGGGTTGAAAATAAGGGAAGGAGGGTGTACCGTCGTTCTATCTGCAGGG
The DNA here is from genome assembly GCA_964059195.1 of Ectobius pallidus. NCBI lineage: Eukaryota > Metazoa > Arthropoda > Insecta > Blattodea > Ectobiidae > Ectobius > Ectobius pallidus. Next base: position 136,370,813 of record CAXKWD010000004.1, read on the forward strand.
CACGATTTACAGTAATTATTATATACAACAAACAAATTTCGAGGTTTTCACGCCTATCTAAGAGCTTTTTCACATCATGTGCCTGGTCTTGTGATGTGAGTAGATCTGGCATCAGTGCGCTGCATAAGACCAATACTGTCTTTTAAGGTTGGGACGGTCTATAGTACATTCGGTTCTATTTTTACTGAACTGCAGCCGATTATTTTCATTTCATATGTAAGTCAATTACCTTATCTACACTATAAGCTTTTCTGTCTTTACATGCCACTACAACCGTATGCCTAGGCTACTACATTTTGAAAAAGATATTTTCGTTTCTTTTTTCTTCTTTATTCTTCCCCTGCTTCACATTATCTTTCACTTTATTTAGTGTATGAGTGTTCTGCTTCTCCTTTTCTAAATTAATTTCACCTATCTGTCTTTATTTCCTTCTTTCCTCCTCTCTTCCTTCCTTTTGAGTGCTGTATGTCTGGTTATCTTATAGCCTACATATATAATTTATAATTATGACTGTGAACCCGAAAGAGCATCGGGGAGTCAGTTCAGAAATTAGTTTTTAATAGTTTGAAAGAGAACACTCAATCGAACTACATATGCAACACATGCAACACCCATACACCCAACCATATATTAGTCTAACAGTATTAGTAATTACTGATAGTATATTATGTTTGTCTAGTAGGCCTAAGTACATTAAAATACATACAAAAATTAAAATCTTACATTTTGAAAATGAGGCGTCTTTCTTTCTTTCTTTCTTTCTTTCTTTCTTTCTTCCTTCCTTATCGCATACCCCCTCGAAGCACTAACAGACACACAATCATATAAAATTATTATACATACATATCCAAATAAATCCATTTTGGTGCATATTCAAATTAACATGCTTTCTAAGCCTCACATAGACACAAAAATATTGTTAGTTCAGACTCACACCTAAGCAAACTCATATTCACACTTTCGGTGATTCCTAGGATGCTTCCTGTTTTCGTTCTTCATACCTTCTTTTTTCTTTCTCATTTTCTGCCTTTCTTTCTGTTCGTATTTATTTTGTCTATCCTTCTCTCCATCTGTATAGTCTATAACTTATTTCTATAAGTACAATGTCAGCCTCGTGATTAAAACTGGGGGATACATGATTAACAAGCACAGGTCCGGTCACGGAGACCATCATTATAGGTTCTGAGTGTCGATATGCTGACCAAATGCCCCCAATCTTGCCATCTGCCTATGGAGATGAAACGGTCGGATGGTAGGCTTAGTCCCTTCAGGGATACAGAGCCACAAAGTTAGTTTTACTTTTTTATATGTACTGTGTAGGACTTTTTCTATCGGAATATATCTGTTTGTCTGTTGTCTGCCTGTCTTTCTATTAATCCATCTGTGTTTTATATTTGCCTGTCGTTCCACCTATGAGCGTCTCTGTTTCTTCCTATTCATCGGTCCATTCGTTATTAGGTCTGTTTGATTATCTTTATCTTTTATCCGTTAGTCCTTCTATCCATCCTATCTACTATTCAATTTTCTATTTCACTTTATTGCGTAGATTTTTACAAATTATTTTGGTTTTTCTTTCCTTCTGTTTTCTATTTTTATTTCCTTAACATACCACCTTCCCCTTAATGCGCTAAGAATTCAGGCACAGATTTATTAGTCTGAAAAATAAATTTAGTTAGCTTGATGTGATGAGGTAAGTACAACCACATCCTCCTCCTAGTTTTCTGTGCTGCCGGGATTAGATAAGTGAATACTTAGTAGGATTGGGTTGGTCTGATTATTTAAACAGACTATCTGGTGTATGTAATCCAGCAGCAGAGAATTCAGCTCTGCGTGAAATACATTCTCCCTGGAAACCGTCACAGTCACGTCTATATGACAACATATTTCCGCCGCTGCAAGTTTCATGAATAATGCGGGACATATTTACTATTTCCTATACACACTACGTCAAGCGTTTTACCCGCTCTCGAACTTGTCTTCGTCACAGAGAACAAAAACCATAGGATGACATCTATGACACGTCTCTCAACTTTTATAAAATTTTATTCACACTTTCCAATTCCACTGCCACTTTATTGTAGTCAAGTGAAATGACAACATGACACTTTTCGCGAAATTCATTCACTGCTGCTATATTTTTCTCCCCTCTCTCACCCTCTCTGTCTCTCTCTCTTCCTCACCCCTCTCTCGTTTTCTCTATTTCTCCTATACACATATACACATACACATATAATATAGGCCTAATATAATAGTTTGTTCATATACGTATGCAAACAAACCCATCCTGATATATATTACATTATTATGCTTTCTAAATCCCAGATGGACACAATTAAGTTGCACAGCCAAGCAAACTCATTCACATTTACATTTACACTTACACTTACACTTACACTTACACTCACACTCACACTCACACTCGTGCATTTCTAACCTCTGACACTCAGGGTATAGCCTTAAGCACAGACATGTATTTAGGCATACACTCCCAGCCGCATACTCTAGTTATTTCAGTAGTCGAGCAAGTAACAAGTGAACTCCTCTTCTAACAGATTCGATAGGCTGTTGTACTATTTTACCTTTGACAAATTCACCTATAGATTTAAATTTATGTATTTTACATTTTATATATTGAGAATCGGCTATTTTAACAATAATTATCGTTAAAATAACCTTTTCATACAATCTATCATCACGTTTGTAGGCTATCCTAGCAATGTGGTCATTTTAAATAATTATTTATTGGTTGGTTTATTTGCAAACCTTAATTTGTTAGAATATTCTAAGTTTTTGTTAGTTCTTCTTAGAGCCCATTCTCTACATCTGCACCACTTAGCACAATACTCGAATACAGAACTATGGTAAATTATATGAAATGGTACTCAAATAACAGAACGGTGGGTAACAGAACATGAAATGAAATGTTCAAAATGTCCTCCGTAAGCACGGTTACAACCGATACAGCATTAATTAAGCTGGTAGTATATTTCCTTGTGCTGGAAGGAGATGTTTTGGAGGGCGTCTGTGCTAATCAACAGTGCAAACAGCCTTGGGGTATCTCATATTAACTGACAGAATACGAGTGCGGAGACTGTCTACGTCTTGCACCAGTGTTGCATTCAGATGGGTTTTTAAATATCCCTACAAATAAAAAAAATAGTAGATTTAGGTCAGGCGAGCATGGAGGCCAAGATGTTGATCATCTCTTCCTCAAATTATGGCCACAGGATTAGTTATGCTTGCACAGGCTATCACACCATGTCTACGGAAATAGGGCTTTTTCGGACCCATATTCATGCAACATAATTTCACCCTGCATATGCAATGAATGTTTCCTCGAACTTTTGCCCTACACCCTATAGCCTATAACAATTAACCATCGTTCAATTGGACAAATTAAAATTGAGTAACTTGCACATAAATTTCTTAAACTGAAATTATTCCACAGATTCGAAACAACGATGACAGCGCATTATTATTATTATTATTATTATTATTATTATTATTATTAGGCTATTATTATTATTATTATTTTAAGGTTTTTGTGCAAACGGATACTTGCTTTCTTTATCCTTTGCTAATTGTATGTATTTGAGAATAAACATTACATCTATGAGAGCCATAGCTGTTTTCATTTTTAAAAGAACTTAATTAGGCATACAACTCGGTCGAAATGGTCGGCCATTCAATGAGGAGTACTTGATGTATTATGCTACCTGCCTAACAAGCTCCCTTAGGCATGTAACCCCTTTATTATTTTGTTAAATCTAGCCACTGTTATTTGTGGATGTGAAGAACATAAACCAAGGAGTAAGTTGCAGATGCTAACACCAACCTTTCCAATGGACGTAGTATTTTTTTATATATATATTTTTTTTAAATTAGACCTGTTTGCACTGTTGATTAGCACAGACCCCCTCCACAACATCTCCTTCCACCACAAGGAAATATACTACCAGCTTAATTAATGCTGTATTTTTTTCAATGCTTCCCTTTTCTGTGTTTTTTTTTTCTGGTTTGGTAGTGAGTCTTCATAGTGTACATGGCTTTGATTGCATTCCGCCCCTCCCTTTCGTCTTTACCCCTACACCGTCGTAATGTTAATTTCGACATTCATTTACCCTCTCTCTTGCTTGTACTCCAGTACAACATTTTTCCCTCGTTCTTGTTTTTAATATAAAAACTCGTAGTCTGAGATCTTGATTGGAAGGGTCAATCTATACCTTACGGTTGACCAGTCTTTCCAAGTCACGGTACGATTGACTGTTTTTGTTGGAAACTTTTTAATTAGACATTTAGAATTGTAATTTTACTCATGAGCTATGATGTATTTAAGATATACAAAAAGAAATGTGAGGAATCGGAATCTAAACATATCTGGCAAAGGCTTAGGCCTGCAATATTCCTTTCTTTAAAAAATTTAATGGGATAATATATTTGGAAAGCTGAAAACAACTTTTGACATGGATTTTATGAACGCTCAAACATTTATTGGTGTCTAAATAGTGCACACAGTGAAATTGTTTTAAATTATAATGAAAATAATGATCAAGTCAACGTAACCCAGACAAAGACACAAAATAGCTTAATCTATAAGAACCTTACCTATTGCCTTGGTAAAAAGTAAGTTCTGGGAATTCCACCAATGAGGGAGTTGTTTAGGTGCTTTGGGTGCTTTCATCCATAAACAAAATAATTTGTTAATAATAAAAGTTAGTCAAATTAGTCCCGCATTAATGTTTTACTTCAGAAAGAACCACAGAATTTAACCGGTAGTATGTTATTCTTGTTATTACAACACTACTGAACCAACGAGATAAAATGCTTGTATAGACAACATTATAACAAATCTCGATAAGGACAGATATAGGCCTAATGTTGAAGTAATGGATCTTTCTTTATCTGATCACTCGGCTACAGACTCCTCCTCCTCTGTGGCGCTAACACCCCAGAAGGGACAAGGCCTACCGCCCGACCGCAGACCATAGGCAGACGGCAGGATTGGGGGGCATGTGGTCAGCAAGCCGACACCCACGGCCGTTAATGGCGGTTTCCATGACCAGAGCTACTCAATATTTGGGGTATTAATTATAGGTCATTATAACGAAATAAGTGAAAAAATTTTACTTCTTTACTTTCCACTTTCTTTAAGATATTTTTTAATTATGTCTGTACCATCTTCGCGGACCACTGGTGGTCCGCGGACCATAGGTTGAGAAACTCTGCTGTAGGCTATTGTATTTTACTTAACGTCGTGTCTATGACAAATAGGCCTACTTTTAATTGTAACAATGCCAAGTATTTTTGGGACCAGTGACTGAATAAGCTGAATCTAGAATTTAAAGTTAAATTTTTAGTAAAAGCACAAAATACTGCTTGTTTCCTACATGCATTACCTTTGTTTCATATCTTTCTGTGCTGAGTTGTATAATCATATTAGCATTCGTCATCACTGGACAAGATGTCCGAATTTAACATAAAAAATTCAAAGGAATGTCCATAAACGACAACCATAACTAAACTAAAACTAAACTCCCTGGCGCTACATCCCTGGAGGGACTGGCCTACCACCCGACCGCTGCGTCATCTCCCGTAGGCAGTTGGCAGGATTGGGGGGCATGTGGTCAGCATACCGACACTCACGGCCGTTAATAGTGGTTTTCTTGACCGGAGTCGCTACTTCTCTATCAAGTAGCTCCTCAATTTGAATCACGAGGCTGAGTGCACCCCTACCAGACCTCCCTACGTCAGAAAAATCCGAGGAGGTACCGGGAATCGAACCCGGGCCGACGGATCTGTAGTCAGCGACGCTAACCACAAGACCACACCGGCGGATGACAACCGTAACATGGGAATAAAATCCTGCCGTTTTAATATAAATTATTATATTATTAATTTAATAATTCTGCTTTTATGTATTTTTTTTGGTGACAGATTTATACATCAAATAGGAAAGAAAAGTTTAAAATAGAAAAAAATGAAATTGCAGGTTGTAACTAATTTTTTCCACTGAATTTATGGGATAGGCTACTTGGAGGTTTATATTTGTGGTAAAAAATTGTGCCAGTACATTCAATAGAAAAGTTTAAATTAAGTAGGCCTACCTAAATAAAATTAAAAAAAAACTATTCATAACTATTTACTTTAAAACACTTAAGTTACCCCTCGACTGTGTATTTTCCAAGTAAAAACTACTATATTTATAGGACAGTCAAAACGTAACCTACATAAAATGGCTAAAATTGGAAAGCTTGATGTAGTTCTGATTTTTTTATATGTTGTTAGGACTTGGTGGGGTAGTGCTAATCCAAGTTTGAAGTTTCGAAAAATAGATTAAATTCTGTAAAATAATGAAATCTGCAAACTTTTTGAACTTTTTCAGTTGTTGCTTTATAACTCATAAGCCATGCGTTTTTCGATGTTAGTCACTGTTTGTATTTTAAAGTACATTATATTTGCATAAATTTAAGCTCAACAGAAGCTCTGTGCGTCCGTTAGTTTCCGATACATTAAAACATGGGTAATTTAAAAAAAAAAAAAAAAAAAAGACAATTTTAATTTTTGCTCTCGTTTTGGGCTGAATGTCGGCATAACCGATCATCCTAAATTTTGTTGACTTCCATTTAAGCTCAAAACGAAGTCTGTAGACCCAAAAGTTCTCTTGCAATTGTAAATAAACTAAAAATCGGAAAATTGGATTTTTGAAGTACCGAGTCTAAACACATCTAAAAAAAATTGTGGGCATTCTACGAAAAGAAAATGCACAGAGTCAAATTTAAATGTGGAAAAGTAAATTTACATCTACTTCTCCGATTTAAGAATCTTGCAAATCAATGCTTGAAAACGTTCAATATTTTGTTTTTTCGAGGGTCCTGGTTGATCACGGTCGTATTCCGGGACTGAAGGAAATTGCTGGGGTGTTATGTCCGTCTCAGGCTGCTTGTCTGAAGGCGAAGGATCGTCGGGGTCGTCTTCATCCTCGTCGATTAATTCATATCGAAGTGTTGTTGTGATGTTGTGCAATAAATGTCCCAGAACCGTTTCAGCTCTCCGTAAATGTTTAGCATGAGCACCATTCCCCCGGTCCACCGAGAAAGTACTGGATGTACCACGACTATGGGTTAATCCTCCTTGGCTATTTATTGATCTACTTAGAATCTGTTCGTTAGACAAATCTGTCCCAAGGCCTGACCAAAATTTGTACAATCTGCGAATCGTGAAGTCTTCTTTAGTGAGCCTAGTAAATTCCTCTGGATGTACATTACACATGTATTTTAAAGACACCTGCCGACACCGTTATACAGTGCTCTCACACAATACCAAGGGACCAAGGGACTCTAACCAGAAGGCCCTTACCAACATATTTGTCCAGTCTCTTATGGGTCCACAATAAGCTTCAGTTTTGTTAATGCAGTACATATAATTCATGTAGTTCATTCTTGAATTTCAATCTTTCACGCGATTCTATGCATTTCTGAAAAAAATCAAATTTTCCGATTATTTTGTTGCATTTTGTTGCATTTCAATCTTTCACGCGATTCTATGCATTTCTTAAAAAATAAAATTTTCCGATTATGTTGTTTATTTAGGATTGGAAGAGAACTACTGGGTAAACAGACTCGTTTTATGCTTACACGGAAGCCCATAAAATTTACTTCAACTTAATTCCCTATTATTGTTCTTCTGGGATGTATGGTTATGCCGATATTTGGCCCAAAACGAGGGAAACTTAAATTTTTCATTTTAGGAAAAATTACCAATCTTTAAGTAGCATATCTCGGAAACTTCTGGACTTAAAGAGCTGCTGTTGGGCTTAAATTGTTTCAAATGTAATTTACTGAACAAATAGTTATGAAAACTGATATCGAAATATGCCTAGTTTATCAATTATAAGGCAACAACTGAAAAACCCCAAAAATGTTGCAGTTTTTTATCTATTACGCAGCGAGCACAGGTTTATCGAAGCTGTAAATTTGGGTTCAAACTACCCTAACTGGTCCTAACAGCATGTAAAACGAATCAGCACGCTTTGTGATTTTTATGTCAGTTTGACTGGCCTATAAGGCTTTCTCTAATCTCAAAGTGACTTGAATAATAAAGCCGATACTTTATTAAAACTTAAGTATTTTAAAATTTCATAGACTACATCAAATGTTGGAGGATTCAAGCTTTTCGATTCTAGGAACGGATTACTCTCTTCCCCTCAGAAAAAAAAAAACGCTTGAGAGTACGGATGTTGGTGACATTTGCAAAGGGCATGTGCTCAAAGCCCGTTCAGTTGTCTTGTTGAGATTTGATGTCGAAGTTTCTTTCCTCTTTCATTAACAAGAGGCCCATATAATAATTATTTCTGTTATCATTATTCCTTTACCTACGCAAAAAAAAAAAAAAAAAAAAAAAAAAAAAATCAGTTGGCCTATGTATGAGTGAATCAATTGAAAGGATTTACCACCCCGATTTGATAACCTACATAGACCTATTGTGTATTTATAATGATACTATTTGGCTCAAAGAATTATAAAACTTTTATACTAAAAGTTAAACAAGCTGTTTCGTTATCTCGAGCATTGACACATTTTTACATAGCAAAGCGCACTATAAAGTTGGGTAAAAACCCACATTTTTATATAGACTACAGTCGCATCAATATCAATTGAATCAAATGATAAAATTGTTCATTTGATGAAACCTCATGTAGCCTGGGGCTATATTATTTGATTTTTTCACTTAAGCCCTCATTACTTATAAATATGCAATTATTATTGTAATCTCTGGCGGATAGTTTTCAGTTCGAAGGTGATTTTGGATCATTAATTGTCCAGTGCTTTCTGTGAAATCTGCATAGGGCCTATATTTAACACATTTCTTATTCGAATAATTTATTTGTGATTTCATTACTTAGCCAAATGTCCAATTTCCTGCCTAAAGACCTGGAAGTGCGAAAGTTTCGAAAGGGCTTCAAAACGGATATAAATCAATCATAATAGTTTATCATAATTTATTTAAATACTTATCTGCAAGTTTCCCTTTTCTCGTGCATCACGCTTTCATTATCTGTCTTCTTACCACGATCTGGAAACTCGGTCCCAAGAAAATTTGCCTTCATGTTCTTTTACAGTCACTGTGATTCGCTGCTGGAATGCATTGAATGATGAAATCAAGGACTGTCGGAGTCCCAATAGTTTTAGATTAGTAACTATTCAGTTACTGGATAAAACCATTTAGCATAATATTTGTTTTCTGGGCTTTTATTATTTTGTTTAATTTTTTTAAATTAATTTATTTTTTGTCGCTTTAACTTCTTGGGTCACTTTGTAACATTATATTAATAATATAATAAGTGCAACAATGACGTAGCCAGAAAATAATTGCGGGGAGGGTCGGAAGTGCCGGGAGAGTTTGGAATACCCCCCAAACAGGGGGTCGGGGGTCCATCCCCAGAAAATTTTTAAATATTGAACTAATGAAAATCACATTTTACGCTATTTTAGCACAGAAAAACTAGTTAGGAAATTTGTTTACCATACTCGAAGACATGCCAATGTAAATAATAAATCATTACCTAAGTGGGGGTCCACCCCCGGAAAATTTTTAAGTACTGAACTAATGGAAATCACATTTTACACTATTTTAGCACTCAAAAACTAGTTAGAAAATTTGTTTACCATACTTTAAGACATGCCAATGTAAACAAGAAAATGTTACCTAAGTCGGATTTCCACCCCCGGGGAAATTTTTAAATATTGAACTAATGAAAATAACATTTTACGCTATTTTAGCACTGAAAAACTAGTTATGAAATTTGTTTACCATACTCTAACAGATGCCAATGTACATAAGAAATCATTACCTAAGTGGGGGGTCCACCCCCGGAAAATTTTTAAATATTGAAATAATGAAAATCACATTTTACGCTATTTTAGCACTAAAAACTAGTTAGGAAATTTGTTTACTAAACTCTAAGACATGCCAATGTAAACAAGAAAATGTTACCTAAGTCGGGTGTCCTCCCCCGGGAAATTTGTAAATGTTGAATTAATGAAAATCACATTTTACGCTATTTTAGCACTGAAAAACTAGTTTGCAAATTTGTTTACTATACCGTACTCTAAGACATGGCAACTTAAACAAGAAATTGTTACCTAAGTTATAATACTTATTACTATTTATAAGAAAAGTTGAATAACACATGGAACAGTGGACATAATATTATGTCATGAAAAGAAAATAACTGCTATATCATATTTGACACACCAACAAATCTTGTTTAATTAAATAAATATTTTTTTTAAATACAAAAATAGAATTTTACGTTTTGAGTTTGTGGATTCTGCTTCCATGTTGTCGATTTGGTAAAACTTCTGCAATTAAATTAATTGTCTTAAAAGAAAAACACCTGACTATAAGGAAAAAAAAAAAAGTATATTAATAATTATTAATATACTTTTTTTTTCCTTGCGCCCCCCCCCCCGCCCCCGGGTATGGGCGCCCATGGCTGTCGAAATTCTTCATCTTTATTTTTATAAAGAATAAGAAGAGACCTTTTGACTGTTTTTATTTTTAACATATAAAACTCTAATTTTGCAACAATTTTCAACCCCCCAAAAAAATTCATAAATGATAATTTCCCCCCTCCAGAAATTCCAGTGACGCAGTCTGTGTCTTAACCCCCCCTGTGGGCACCCCTGGTTTAAATGACTTTCCTTGTGGAATCTAATGACATAAGTTACCGTTTTCCATTACTTGTACTAGTGTCACCATTCTGTACGTATTTTATTCTATACGTTTATTATTTTATTATTATAATTACCAATATAATGGTTATTTCTTTACTTCTATAACTTTTGCATATATTATATAGGTATTCATTTATACATGTATTATTATCTTTGGGGTAATATCTAGTAATGTATGTTTATTAATCTGGTTGAGTGGAAGAGATGTGTCACATGATCTTAACTCTTCCAAGTTGAATAAAACCACTCATTATTATAATATTATTGTTAATATTATTGTTGTTATTATTGTATTATTATTGTTATTATTATTATTATTATTTTATTATTAGAGCCTACTTATAAACTCAGCATCGTAAGAAATAGGAATAGAACACACATAGGCTACAGATACATTTACATTTTTATTAATTCAATACATGAAAAATAAATGCTGTAATTTTTTTATTATCAACACCTCCCCATCCGACTTGCATTAGGCTATACCAAGTGGAGGAAAACAGTAAGATATAACACACAACTTTATTTCGTCTGACTCTTGGAATGTAAAAAATGCGCTAAGAAGAGAACTTCAAAGAGACAGGTGACTTGTTCTCTATGGGTAATTTTCAGCTGATGTTTGTGCATACAGTTCGTGCCCACTGATTCTATAAGCACGTGAAAGTATTTTGTTGTAAATCATCTCCGAGATGACTTTGCTTCTCAATTAATTCAGCGAGTACTAACACATTGCATGATTATCATCTTTCTTGAGTAGGATGCACGAAATAGCTGAATATTTCGTTTAGCTTCAATGCCTGGGGCTCCTTGCAACATAGGCCTATAGCTTACTTTGTTATGTATAGGCCTTGGCCACAGGTTAATTCTAAAATAACTAAGCAGTTTTCTGTTATATATATGAGACCCACTCTAAAAATAGCTTGATTTTAAATAAACGTTTCCTCTGTTGTGGACTTTTGGCGCTAGGAAGAAAACGGTAGAGGGAGAGTGTTGTACCAAGACCATAGTGTACCTTGGACCAGTTCTAATATCTAAGAACTGTTGACTAGCGCGCTATCCGTAGAACTACTGTATATGCTTCTCGTGGTCTCAGGCATTCTCTGTGCAAGTCTGGACATGTTTGCTTCAGATCTGCGTGTGCAAGACCAAAAAGTTGTTTTTTCTGGTTAAAACTAAAAATTTTCCTCGCCAGTTGCTTGATAATTGAAGTTCATTTTGTACATAAAGATGTTTTTGCGAATATCCATTGGATTCATTATTATTTGGTGAGTAAAATGACCATACATTTTGTTATTTAGATACCAGAAGATCATGTCAATAGCCATATTTGTGTGGAAACAGACAATCGTGTACCTCGAGCCACAACTGCGTCTTGTACCTTGAGCCGGCGGACCATGGTATAAGAGGTTACATTATATTTTATTTTTATGTGTTCCAATTTTGTTGTCAGGACAACAATTACTCGTAGTAAGACCCGGGAGCCTGATGACGCAAGAGTTTTGAAAAATGCTCGTAAGAAAATGAATTAGAATGATCCAGAGAAGAAAATGTTTCTTCGATAACAACAAAGATGTTCACAACAGATTGGGCCTCATTCCTCTAGAAAACATATACTCCTGTCCCTGTAATGGAGTCCCGTAAAAATTTTAGTACTGATTTGTCTAACCAACAAAATCGTGTGAAGTACATATAGGAGAGTCAGAAAAAGTTGGGTAGACATCACCATTCACCGGGTGTTTTAGACGCCATTTTCCAAAATGGCCGACACTGATTTTATTTTGTATATATTTCTGCTCCTGTGACAGTCATACTCATCATTTTGGTGTCTAAATATATGTTTTCAAGGGAAAGGAATCGATTAAGATGGTTTGTGAAGTTACCTGACTGCTATTTATTAAAGAAAATCAGTAACTTTGGATTTTAAATAAAAATATGAACAGCAGTGAAATAATATTCTTTTTGTAACTTCACGTTCAAGCAGGAAGTATCTCGCGTTTTCATGTGATCTGCAAAGTGAATAGGCTACATTCTTTCTCTATATTTTTTCTCGTATTTCTCTATTTCTCTACTTCCTCCACCAGGCCTAACCTATTCTCTCTTCTTTCTTATTACTGAATAAATATGTTTCTAACCCTTATTTGTTTTCATTTCTCTATAAAATAATAATGATTTAAATCTACTAATTTCGCATAAAATTTCTTAGTTGGACACGTCATTGCATCTCTTACTTATTATTTTGAATATTACCTTTATATCAAGAAAACCAATTCTTTGCCTATCCACATTATTCCAAGCTTGTTATTTGCATGTTCTAATTCGTTCCACTAGCCGTTCTCAATTTCTGTTTTATGAAAAAATTTTATACAGTCCTTCTCTAAATGGTTTTCTTTCCTGTTCGTAATATGGTTTACATATTTTATCTCACTTATCAGAAAACTAACCCTCACTCACAATCTCTTCTCTAAGAAGGCCGAAAATTTTCTGAGTCTCCAGGTACACCTAATACTCTTTTGCAATATCTTGCCCTGAATTTATACTTATCCATGCTTCTCCCCCCCTTCCCAATCTCTGCTTTTAACTTCTACCAAGCTCTAATGTTTTCTAATGCTACAAAATGAAATACAAAGGAATGCAATAACTTACAATACAGTGCAATGTTGTAACTTATAATGTAATATAATGAAATGCAACAACTTACAATAATATATAATGCAGTTCAATTCAATAACTTACAATACAATACATTTCACTGCAATGCAGTAACTTATTATACAATAATGTACAAGAAAGTACAATGCAATAACTTACAATACAATAACTTGCAATAAAATACAATACAATGCAATATAAATTAATATAATGCAATACAATACAATATATAAAACCAAACAACCATTCAACCTTTTATTCATAATGTATTTTATAATTTATGTTATATAATAGGCTACTACATTATATTATATTGAATGAGTCCTACAGTATGACAGCAATTAGTTACAGTACATTACTGATCTTTATAATATAATGTAATTATTTCAGATGAGCCTAATTCAATAATGTTTATTAGGCCCACGTAAATCTAAACGATAAAAATATCCAGATACTAAGAACTGCACTTTACCATGTTAGGGTTTCAAAAACAGTAACTGGATTAGGTTCTGCAAACCACTTTACTGAATATAGTACCGTACTACCTTTGATCGGAGTTGAATTGCTGAGGCACTTTATTGTTCAGTTAAGCAGTACTCGGTGTCATATAACGTCATTGGTGGCTATGTAAAATAGAAGCGAGCAAATTCAAAGAGTGGTTGCTGAGGGTGGGGACATGTTAAAACGATTGCCGCCGTCACATTGATATTAAGGGAGTAACACGCAATTAAGTAATTTCATTTTCAGCTACCAGAGTGTGACACCGCTGTTTCATGGTCTCTTGTCGCATGCAGTAACTCGTATGAATGAAATCAAATTATGAAACGGCGGCGTCCGCTTGTACAATTGGAGCAAAAGAACACGATACACATCAGTTTATTCCTTTATAGCCCTGCAGAGAAATTCAATGCGTGAGTTATACTCACTAACCTGGAATTACTGTTAATCGGCTGGTTCGTTTGTCATCCACAATAATCACACATGATGTTAGTTCAGAACCCTGAGGTTTCCGATTTCATATCTTGTTATTGCCTATGACTTTTACTCGCTGTAAAATCGCAATGAAGCTTCTATCCATCTTGAAAAATATTAAACATTAATATTAGCCTATTATAAAGGTGAAATGCAAGATTTAATAGAATCCACCATATAGCAGAAATGAAAATTAGGAAATCCTAACCTACTGTAGTAGTAAAACAGCAATGAACACTGAAGTCATAATAAATTATTGAAAGTTGTAGTGAGGAGAAATTATTATATTTTGTCGACCTCGGTGATGCAGAGCTAGCGAATCAGCAACTTTATCCGAGATTGGCAGGTTCATTGCCGGCCCAGGTCGATGGATTTTTCGGGTCCTTCTGGAGATTTTATAAATATCTTATAAATGATCTATAGACTAATACTAGGACTGCTGAGTCTGTTCCTTTCTTTCAGAATTAGCATTTATTTCTGTAGATCAGTACAGCTTTCGGAAGAGTCCCTCCCTGTGACAGTATAGGCTATAGTGGGAGTGTGGATTTGAATTACAGCCGGACGTAAGCGACTGAGATTTTCTTTCGAAGTATTTTACTCAACAATTAAAACAAATTCCAGATAATTTTTCTAGCGCCATTCTTCCATTATCGTCTGATTGTGTTATTTCTTCACGGAATAACAAAATGTTAAAAATGCACAAAATTGCCCGAAATTTAAATGGAAATTATAAAATGAACAATAAATGCACTTAGGAGACAAAAATGCAAAAATAAAATACCCTAAAGCAAATCTCCCATGATCCAAATTTTGATCCACATGTCTACAAACCGTCAGATTGGATCGTGTGACATGGAAAACTGCCATTAGGGTACGTATACATCTGCGCTCCTCTTGCGCGCCGTGCGGCACGCGTGCCGCACGGCACGCAGATGTGTACGGCATTTTGAGGTGCACGCGAACCGCTCGCGTGCTGCTCGCCACGATCCGTCTCCTGTCGGTTTTTTCGACGAACACAAAGGATTTCTGATTTCATATTGGGACGTGTTTTTGGTAGTTGCGTGCTGCACGCGTGCATCTCGCTGAAATTATTTTCACAGCGCTCCGCTCCTCAAGCTTTACTGTACAATTGGCAAATTAAAAAAATATATGAGAGGTTGATGCGAGTCACTTGTAACCTTTTGCGGAATGATAGGTATACAGAAGCAGGAGCTGAGTCAGATGTTGTGTACGTTACTTTGCACTTTCTGAATTTCTTTAAAATACGCTGGAGAAAATCGATCTTTTTGTTTGGCTTCTTCCTTCATGCAGGCCTACTCATAAACATTAGCAATAATCTCGCTACTTTGACTCTGTAGAATTTCCCCTTTTAGTTTTGACAGTATAGGAGGCATTATCACGTTATTAAATAAATAGCATTCGTTAAAACAATTGCATGCACCCGTGTTGCATGAATTATATAGCAGTGAATTGTCGTCTCCAAACAGAGTACAGGAAATTCGACTGTTTGTTTATTGTAACATGTGCTATTTTGCTGACGTGCCTAGCTAGTAGCTAGCCCACTGGTCCCTCTCTGAAGGACATTAGTCAAGATTGAATGAGCTAGCTTGTATGTGATATAATCATGGAGTGGTCCGAGGAGAAGATACTGTAGATGAATTTATTTACAAATCAAAACCTCTACTGTGGAACCCAAAACATAAGGATCACTACAAAAAAATTTAAAGGAGGATGCATGGAGGGAAATAGGAATGGAAATAAATACGTCCTCAGAGGAGTGCAAGAAGATGATGTTATCTATGCTTTCTTGTAACCGGCGAGAGAAAATTAAAGTTAACGCCAGCAAAGGTACAGGAAAAGTTAAGTTATAAAATATAAATAATAACACTGTTTACTCACTTTTCAACTCTTGTTTAAAAATGGTTTTGTTTCGATATCTAAGCCGTAGACAAGTTTTGCAATTGAGGACTTTTTTCAAAACTCGTTTTCTAAGCAAGACAACACACAAAATATTAGGCCTAATGATGAAAGCTAGTGGTTCGCAGTAGGTTCGTCGCTTTCCTATGGAACGCAAGAGGAGCGCAGTGAAAATAATTTCAACGAGCGGCACGCGTGCTGCACGGCGCGCAAGAGGAGCGCAGATGTATACGTACCCTAACACACAATTCTATCCTATATTTTTCACACTATTGTATTGCGTGCAACGGAATAGAAACGTTCCTAATTTGCTATCCAAAAACATGAAATCAACTAATGAGCATCATTCTATCCTCGTTGATCTGCACGATGTAGAAAAAATGCACAACTTCTTCCGTACAGCTATTCCCAGTGCTCGCTCGATCAGCGAATGTAACCAAAAAGATAAAATTAAATATAGTCAAGATGATTACCAGACGCTAGGCCAAGCTTTGAATTTACAATATTACGAGAACAATAACCATTATTACAGCCGGCATAAACGCTGAGGTTCCCTAGAAATTATTAAAAAGATCTGGTGGAAAATGTTAGGCCTACTAGTGTCAAGTGCGTGCACATCGACTGCCATCGATTGTGGTAGCTATCGATTTTCGTTTCAAGAGAACAGCTGACGCTATATACTGGTCCAAAAACGAACTCTCGTGAGCAAAGCCAGAACTAATTGTATAGAAATGCTACTTGATTAGTGATGAGCAAATGCAAGACCAAGACCAAGACTAAGGCGGTCTTGGTCTTGGTCTTGGTCTCGCACACTCAGTCTTGGTCTTGGTCTCGCATCGGTAACCCTGGTCTTGGTCTTGGTCTTGGTCTTGCATACTCGGTCTTGGTCTTGGTCTCGGTCTTGCGTACTCGGTCTTGGTCTTGTTGCAAGAGTCTTGCATTTTTCTTTTACGCATCTTACTGTGATTGATGGCGTTTACGTGATTTACAGTTACACCGATTACATGTGTGTTATTGCTTGCGAAAGTAACGAAAGCTAATTGCTTTTAGTTGCTTGAACCGTGAAAACAGTAACAAAACAACTGAAAGCTATTTCATCTTTAGCCATTAGTTATTAAGTGACAGAATGGTACTTTATGAAATTTGTGTGGGGGACGGGAAAATGTCTGTCCGTCTGTCTGTCTGTTCATGTGTCTGTACTCGCGATAACTCAAATGCGCTTTATTGGATTTTCATGAAACTTGGTATACGCACTTACAACATCCATAGGAAGAAGTCTATTTATTTTCGCTGTTGCGTTTCTACTGGCTGCAACCCCTGCAAGTGATTAGCAAAATACCTTCCTTTCAACTTGCAAGCAGTCGCACAGACGAGTTACACGTTTTCATTCCTTAGAAAGTAGAAACAGCTATCGTTTCGTTGTATTGTTGATTGTTGTAACGTAGTGTTTCAACATGAAACAAAAACGAGTAACCGTAACAAAACAAGGTCTGTGTGGCGTTACTTTACATGTAAGAGATCAATTTTATAAAATGACTGTAAATGGATATACCATTAAAATGGTTTGTGTCCCGTTCTTGTTTTAAAATTTGAAGAGTTCAGGCTACAGTATAGTAGGATTAAGCTACCCACACAGCAAGGCCCATTTAATGTCCCGGTCAAGTACATATTTAGTTTCCCGGGGGTCCTAAACTGATGAACCAGAAATTACTAACATCTTCTCTTCCTAAGTAATACAAAAAATATTTTTTTAACTAATACTTTAAAAATCTCATATTTGGGTGGGGGGGGGGTGCGGTCCGGACCCACGTCCTTGCCTCCTGATGTTGTCTATTTTAAATTCATAAAAAATTGTTGGTCTATACCTATCAAATTTTGCTGTTTTATTGCCATTGATATGCATATTTTAGAATTTAAAAAATGTTTAATTGGGAATAGGTGGAGCAGTTGATTTTATACAAGCATTAAACCTATCCGTCGACCGGTGTCTGAAATTTCTTATATATAAATATTAACAATAACAAGTTATGTCCAAAAAATTAAGTACAATGTCATTTGAAACGTAATATATATTTTTTTGGGTAAAGCTTAAAAAGGTATTAACAGTACCGAATGCATTTAAAACGTGTTGGATTTTTACTTTGCATTTTATTTTCTTATAGTGACTTGTTCTTTTTCTGTTACATGTAAACATTAATTTAGGTATTGGTTAAGAATTTCAATGTATTTCACTTTTTTATTAAGTAATTTCATTTAAAGTACTAATCAAGAAGATTCATTATTATGCTTGTATCAATGTGAGAAAACATTGTAACAGTTTTTCCAAGTTAAGGTAATTAGAAAGACCGCAAAGGACTATGGGCGGTGTGGGTTATGTTGGCACTGAAGTCATAAAACTACCCTGCCACTATTCAGCAGGTAGCCAAAAGTTAGTTACTCACTCCACTATCCCACTGGGTGGAGTAGGGTGTATAGAAAAAATGGGGGAAAACCAGAATTTCGAGGTTTAAGTAATCGCCAGATGTGTTTAAGCAGTCATATTGTCGTTTAGGAAAGAGACGTGGCGGCTTCTTACTGTAAATGGTGTTCATGTTAAGTCCTGATTATACAAATTCGTGGAGTGAGTAACCTTTCACAATAGTATGTTTCTATCTCTTTCTGTTCAATTACTGACTTCTGCCAAACATCTTCTGTCTCAATTTTCTGATCCGTGCCAACTTACAACAAACAGACTTTAGTGTCGGCATTACACCATGTCATAAATTTCTCAAGGGTCGGCGTAGCATATCTTTCAAATGAAGGTATGTGATTTACAATTGTCCTTGAAGACAATTTTCCTCTATGCTATTTCTTACTATGAGGGAGGAATGTATTGTTCCTACCCCAAGAAGTAGTTTAAAACAAGTTCTCTGCAGGGCCGTGGAGAGAAAGCAAAGGACCTCAGGAAAAAATTTCCCGGGCCCCGTCAAATATTAATTTCACCACTGAAACCCAAAGTATGCAGCAAAAAGATTGTATAAAAATATTACATAATTATTATATAATGTATGTAATGGTATGTAAGTATCCTATTACTTGAAGACATATGATATTTTTGTTAATCACTAAAAAGTTAGTCATATTTTACAAAAAATAAAACCATGTAAGTTTAAAAGCTTTTCAGTTGTGCACACAGAGGTAATAATACGTGTTTTGGCAAAATGCTATCAATAATCATAAAAACTAATCACTGTACAACTAGTGTCTTACTTTTCAACTATAAATAACAACATTTAATATATATATCGGTACCCAACTATGTTTAATCACTATGAAAAATTTGCTTGTTTTGAACAACATAAACTGAAGATAAGATAAACATATACGATTGACAATAAAACTTGACACAATGACATAAGAACTCTTATTAAGTACCAGAATGGTACTTTCTGAGATCATGTGGGGGACGGGAAAATGGCTGTCCGTCCGTGTCTGTCCGTCAGTCTGTCCGTGTGCCTGTATGCGCGATAACTCAAATACGCTTTATCGGATTTTCATGAAATTTGATATACATATTTATAACGTCCATAGAAAGAAGCCTATTAATTTTGTACCAAATCGCTTGACCGGTACCGGAGTAACGACTAATTAACGGTCACATGCTTATTAAATGGCAAATCATCACTATACTACAAAGCCGCTTAGCTAATCACTGAGGGCCTTCACCACAATGCAGTCAGATGTTTGTAAATTTATTATATCACATCTTGCTTTAGATGTGAGGCATTCGTTCTGTTGTTATCCCACTTATTCCTTCACATGTGTTTAACGAACTTTCTCAAGAGTTCGGTCTAAAACTATATAGTTTCTGAAAAAAAGACCAATTAACTACATCTGGCACTTTTTTGTATCAGTTTACCTGATTTTTTATTATATTATGGCACAGTCTATCTTATGCCGATATCAGACAAAGGTTGAGCTAATAAAGTATTCAAAAGGAAAAATGTTATTGTTACTGAGACATGTAATAGGCTATACTACAAAGTAATTATTAAAAGAATGTCTTAAGAATCCACCGTCTTAAAAAATAGCTTTCCTAGCTTTTTACTTTGCAAAAGTATCAATAATACTATTATAATTCAGTTGTCTAGCAAAGATATCTCCAAAAACGTCAATGCTATAAGAGGTAATGAATTTCCTAGGAATCCCGGGGATAATTTTGCGGAGATATGTACCAATTTTATATGTATTCTATGTATCAAAATTAATCATTTGAAAATTATTATTTTAAATGCCGAACGTTAGTGAGGCCTACTGTTGAGTCCAAAAGGATTTCTGCTTCTACTTTTAAAAAAATAATTTTTCTCCAAGAATAATCCGTTTCAGATTACCTGATTAATTCCGTGTCACCGTTATGCGACAGGACAATGCAGATAAAAAAATAAACACATAAAACATAGCTTAAGCTGTTTGTTGACTTATAAAACATTTAATTTTAGAGTAAATTGGAAAGTAAAAAATAAAACCTGGTCGGCCGGGCCGGGGCCCCAAGTCTTTAGTCTCGGCTGCTCCCCCTCTCGTCCTTGCCAGCCTTGCAAGTGAAACCGGTCTTTTGCAACCGTTTCATAAAACTGTTATGTGCGCGTAACAGTTTCGGCTACAACCTTTATCAAGAAACAGCTTATTTTCCCACCTCTACCGGTAACGGTAACGGCACCTTTCAGTAGTGGTTGCTGGCTTGCTGCGTACACAATCGAGCATTTAAAACATTTTCAATATAGCAAGACTGCAAGAGTCTTGCAGTTCGGTCTTGGTCTTGCCCGAGTCTTGCAGACTTGGTCTCGGTCTTGGTCTTGGTCTTGCACACTCGGTCTTGGTCTTGGTCTTGCTAACGCAGATGCGGTCTTGGTCTTGGTCTTGGTCTTGCATTTTCTGCAAGACCAAGACCAAGACTGCAAGACCAAGACTGGTCTCGCTTATCACTATACTTGATGCAGCTTGCCAAAAGCAATTGGATCGTGGATATGTCTAAAAAAGTTGTGTTTAATATAAAACATGCACATAAAAAAGCAGAAATTGGTTGTGGATATGTCTAACAAAGTTGTGTTTAATATAAAACATGCACATAAAAAGCAGAAATTGGTCTATATTTCTAGATTAAAGATGGCATTTCATCAGAATCCTAGCTCTAATTATGATGTTACTGATGATGAACAAGACCCGCTTTAAAAGCAGATAGCCTATAGGCTATAGCTTATAACGTGAGATGTACCGTGTAGGTTACGATGTGTCAGCCTGGTGAAAGCGAGATTACCATCACAACGTAACATTTGAGGCACTGTTGCATGACATTTCTCTAATGCAGTACCATCGACATACGCACAAACTATGTGTCGTATGCATACCGCTGCCTCGAGGCACCCTTCAAAAACTGCTCCAGTCCCAATTTGAAATGTTAATACCTTAAGGGCCCACAATGTGAGCGGTTTCGTAGGGAGGTTATCTGGAATATATGATGATGCGTTTTATGATGCGTCACCCCCTCCCTGTTCCCTGTGTCACCCCCTTCCACCCGTGTCAGTGTCAGAAATCCCCCCTTTCCTACTCTAGGAGACAATTGACAGACGATGGCCCCGAGGTATCGCACAACATTATACTGAAATGTTGGTAAAATATGTTACAAGCATTGGTGGATGTGGCATCAGAGAAAAACTAATGTGAAAGAGAGAGAAAGAGGGAGAGGTCTAAACCAATCAAATTACTTCAGAATATGGAATGAAATATATAATGTACTTGAGCTCTCCCTCACAAAATGTGCAACCATTGTCTCCCTTTTAAATGTCTGTTTAGGGAAAAATTTGTTCAGTATAGAGGAAATGTTATATCATAGTTCATCACGAAGCTATGTGTTCGCCTTGCAGTTTCTCATTCGAATTCAGTCAGCTTTATTTTATTATTTTAATATTGTTCAAATGGGCTACTTCCACGAAATTGATTAATAGCCTTTGAATAAGATACCGGTACCAGAGATATTTAATGCAATATTGATATTGAAATTTTTGTGAAATTAAAAGGTGAATTCCTGTGATAGCTTCCTTCAATTTCAGTGGATATTGCACTAAATAGATTATTGTATTCAAATTGATGGTATTAATACTCAAATATAACTGTGATAAATACAACCAAAATTATTACAAAACAATATATGGCAATGAAAATGTTATTTAGTTTCAGTGGTAAAAGGTAAAAATAATTACAGAAATATGCGGTTCAAAACGTTGATTCTCGATCAACTACTTTCCTAAGGCAGAGAATCAGTATCAGTGGCGGACGCAGAAATTTTTTTCGGGGGGGGGGATTTGAATAGGTAGAAAGAATACTAAAAAAAAATTAATCAACTTACATATACAATTAGTTTATAAAACTGGCCACTTGGAGTACTTTTTTCAAATTTCGGGGGGGGGATGTAACCCCCCCCCTATCCCCCCCTGCATCCGCCACTGATCAGTATTGCTTTGCAAAGGGAAAATGCCGCATGCGTTATGGGTACTTTTCCTAAAAATCTTGCGCTTGAGAATTAAATGAATAAATAAAAGCAATACTGAAAAAATGACAGTATGGCGTATTTAGGAATTTTTAAATTGTTGGATCATTATAGTCTCTGTCCGTGTGGTAGCTCTCTAAGGACAGTTTTATTAGTAAAAAGTAGCCACTTGCAAATAAAAGCGTCACCGCTTTCCATGAAACATGCTATGGATATCTGTTGAATTATCGTTAACGAATCGTTACTGTAATCGATAATAAGTTTCTACATCTTCTCAGAAGTCATATGATCATATTATCGCAGACATTCCCCAAAATTCGTCCGGGAGGGGGCGAATTTCGCTATTGTTTATACATTTTTAAAATAAGTTACAACAAATATCGATATTTTGTGGCTAAAATAGCCTACGTTTAGCGGCAACATTTTAAGCATCCTTACAGCTATAAATAGCAAAGGAAAGTTTCTTTGTAAAATTTTGTGCTTATCGTTGTAAGCATAAAAAAAAATAATAATAAAAAAAAAGTGTCACTAAAAGATAAAATTACGGTTGATTTTTTTAACGTTATCTCTTAGAACAGCCCTATTATAGGCCAAGATTTATAACAAAATCATAACAATGCAATATGCTTAACTTCTTCTCTAATCTCCAAGGATTTTTTCCAAACATTTAATAACTAATAAGAAATGCATTCACTTTACTTTTAGTCTATTCGTACTTTGCTTAGGCCTATTCCTTTTTCAACTTCTGTTGTCCTTGCCCATAGGTTTTCTTGAACAACAACAACAATAATAATAATAATAATAATAATAATAATAATAATAATAATAATAATAATAATAATATTTTAACCATAGGCCTAACCCTTTGCATAACATCCTGTTAAGTCTAGAGCTTAATGTTCGATCGATGCATCATCTACTTCCTCTTTCGAATTTCATTGGTAGAATGCGCTGGGAGAATGCGGTCAACTCGAATTCTCCTCTGGAGTTTAGTGCACTACCCATGGAGATATAAAAGATCAAACCCAGGCTTTTAGACCTGATTTCAGCAAACCTAACGATTTTATCTAAGCTGTCGTCTTATAGAGAGTGGATGAAGTGTAATTGTACAGAATAAAGGGACAGTGGATATTTTATAACTTTAAAATAAATTTAAAATCTATTTTTCATTTTGCGATTTAGTCCTTGGTTGCATTTAGATGAATAGCATCCGCAGAAGGCAACAGCGCTCAGTCAGATCGCTCTTTCTATATGTCATTAGTATGAAAACAAATTCACGGCATGACGAACACACTTCTCTTGACGTTAAGTTTTTAAGGTATGTGGTCGTCGTAAGAATCCTTGTATTTAATTTCCATGAAAACTGCCAACTTTATTGAAAAACAACAAGGGGAAAATTTATTCTTCATTATTTCCTCTGCTGGTATGACAAAATTATAACAATACAGATAATACTTAGGCCTACCACGATTAAATTTTAGGGTCAATTTGTTCCTGGATAGTCATTTAGGATAAACATGGTATTTGTTTTTTTATTATTTGTTTTGTTTGTTGTTATTAATATTATTGTTTGTTACTATCGAAGGTAGGCTATAAGGTGTTACAATCTGCAAAATTATCTAATAAGTTCCTATGCAGTGTAATTATTAATATGAAATGAATTGTTTTAATATTAGTGTATCATTAGTCTATATAAGTAACTCATAATAAAATTGTTATTATCATCACTATCATCGATTTATGGGACTATCTTCTGCGGACATCTTCCTCCCAATAAATTGGGAAGCTTACTGAAGAGGCACAGTTGAATCTAAGGTAAACATGGTTCCTTTTAGCTTTTCACAAAGGAGGTAATGTTAGACTAATTACTTCTTGGCTGTTATTGACACATTCTTAAAGTCAGTCATGGTATTTGCATATTATTGTAGTGCTAGAATGCCGTCGGTTTTGAAATTATATTTTCAGAAGCTATGCAGACCTATTCCTTGATTCATGTTTGCAATCCTTCTTATGATATGTCAGTTTATTTTGGATTATTTTATAGACTTTTTAAAATGATTTAAAATAAGTTTAGTCGACTTCGAATTTGAAAACTTCTAACCTTAAAAAGGGCTGATGTGAAAAAAGTACAGTTGGTGCCATTTTAAGAAGGCCTCGTCCCAAACCATCGTCTATCTACAAAAGAATATAATAGCATTGTTCCCTAATCCGGAAATCTGCACCAACTTCGACACCGACAAAGAACAGGTGCTCTGGTAGTCGCGTGGTTTTCCCCAGTACTGCCACTGTCATTCATTACTTCTTAAGTAAAGTGCTGTGGTAAGTATTTAGCAACATTGTACTGGACTGCAGACAAGAGTGAATGCGCCTAATTACCTTTCTATTCACTGTTTGACAGGTCGAAGAGGATTAGGGTGGCGGCAGATAGGGGAAGTTCTTGGAAAAAGAGTCTTTAAAAAGTGGCACTCACTCTATACCAATAGACAGTGCATATCCATTATGGTAAATCTATGCGCTCGTGGGTGAGATGCGCAATCATCCCCTATAGGTCTATAGTCCAGTCAATAAACGTCGAAAAACACCAAATAGAAAGAAAAAAAAAACGTGTAGTTTTGAAATTTTGCAGAGTTGTCGGAGGGAGTGTCCTGAACAACATACTAAAAGTCCCCGAAGGTGGGGTTGAGCGGGGGGCAGGGGGGCCTGCAGAGGGTACCTTTTTTAGGTTTTTCGCTTATATCTAAACAATGGTGCATCGTAGAGGAAAAGTTGTTGTATACAAAATTCAAGCTGAAAAACTTTACTACAAGTTTGGTCATGAACATTTCTTTCTATTCCCAATAGTTTTCGACATATCCGCCAGCGAAAATAACAAATTTTCGAAAAAAGCTCTTTTGGCTTGCGCTTTTCGACACACTTTGCATTCTAGCGCTTCAGCGCTTAAGTATACAGCAATGTTCTCATGAAAAAGGTTGTAGGAAAATAAATTCGCTTTAAAATGAGTAGTCATTTGTTATTTTGTTTTGAAATTTTCAAAAGTTGTAACAATTTTAAGTTTCGGTCAAATTTTGAGATTTCGAAAGAAAACCCTACATCGCACTTTCTCTATATTTAAGGGTTATTTCTCTGTATATAAGCTGTATATTGTATATTTACATCATAAAACAAGTGGAGAAATGTCACACAACCATTAAAGTTGAATTTATTAAAAATCCGATCACGGTACAAGCATAGTACATGTAATGGAAAATACATTATATTCCAGGCAAGAAAGGAAAAATAGGGCCAAAAAAATCATGTAGTTTTGAAATTTAGCAGAGATGTGGGGGAAGGTGTCCTAAACAACATAATAAAAGTCCCCATGGATAGGGGATGAGCGGGGGGTGGTGGGCACTTTTAAATGTAATGTTCCTCAGTTTTCCCAAATACACAAAAAAATATGGGTTGTAGCAAAAAAAAAGTTCATGCACAAAATTAAACTACAAGAAAGTTCTTATAAAATTGATCTGAATTATATTTCTATAGAATTAATAGTTCAGGAAACAGAAGGATATGAAGTGTGACATAGTTCTGGAAAATCTGTTTTACGTGCACCTATATATTATAGGTTTTATCAAAAAGAAGGCAGATGATAATTAAATTAGCATGTTAATGATTTTTAAATTTTATCAGCTTGAATTTTGTATATAGCAACTTTTCCTCTACGATGCACCATTGTTTAGATATAAGCGAAAAACCTAAAAAAGGGACCTTCTGCAGGCCCCCCTGCCCCCCGCTCACCCCCACCTTCGGGGACTTTTAGTATGCTGTTCAGTACACTCCCTCCGACAACTCTGCAAAATTTGAAAACTACATGATTTTTTTGTTCTATTTTTCGTTCCTTGCCTGGACTACTAAGTTAGGCTACTTGCAGTGCAAGCGTAATTTCACAGAATAAAATAAAATAAAACCTACTTAAGAAGCTATTTCAAAAACTTTTTCATCGGTCTCAAGTCTAGTGTTATTCTACAGCTGTGTAAGTTACATGAGAAAGAGTTGTTATGCATGTACGGGTTCGATTCCCGGCCGGGTCGGGGATTTTTCAGTAGTGAAAGATCCCCTCCCCGGGTTCAGGACTGGGTGTTAGGTTAAGTCTTAGGTTAAGATAATGCACATTGTGCGCGATTCCTAAATTATTAATAGTCATTAGGGGTTCCGGAATATTGTTGATTTAATTTGCCATATTTTCGTTGCCTCACAAGTTTTCATAAACTTCATCTCATGCAGTCAGAAATGTACAAGTAACTACATTTTCTGACTACATACACAGAGAATGATGTAGATCTCTTTCCGCGTACAGATGTAGCCTACTTTGATATGAACCCTAAACTAGGCCTAACGCCGCTTTCTCTTTTAGAAAAAAAAACTATATATCCATTGGGATTTTATTTTTATTATCCCTTGTGCTGTGTTTTTCGGTACAAATATGTTAACTTTTTTAAATCAAATTGTGGTTCACGTAACCAAAATCGTAAGTTAAAACTTAAAGCTTTAGGATAGGCCCAGCCATCATATTGCTGTTACTTTATTGGTTTATTTAGTTCATAGGATTTTATGTTGTGTAATATACAGGAGTTAATTGATAAAACATTGCAATATATTGCTATCGTGTTTTATTACACACAAATTAAAAGTATGATTGACTTAAGTTATGCAAACATTTTATGGGGGGCGATCACCCAAAACAGAACATTTTCAACGGGGAAATGACACTTGAAATGTTAAGAACCGCCGTTACAAGCTATGTCCACCAACCTTTCGCTGGTAATGCTTTTGCAATTTCTTTAGCGTATGTAGTAGGAGCTAATTTTGACGCAAACATCGTTTGCTGTGAGGTTGAATCTTGCAACTCCTGTGGAGAGCAGCACACGCTGTTTTTCGTAATGGGTTTGCGGAAACATTCCATTCACAAGACATTGAGCAGATATCCACAAGTCAAAGTCTGAGAATATAAGGTTTATTTTCTCAGTAAACATTTCCAATTCCTTAACACATATTTTCTGTCCTACTCTCGTCGTGTATTATAACAAAAATAAATGCTTGTTTTACCTAGTTCACTTTCTTCGATTCTACCTTAGGGCAGTGAATGAAATGTCCCTACGTATAGACGAATGTGCTACAGCAAGCAAATTGGACAGGCTAGATGTACAGTAGTTTATTAGACACCTTTTTAATTCAAAATTCTTCATCCTCATTCCGCGTGACGCAATTCTGCAGTATAACGTTGCCTGAAAGGAGTCGGTGTGGATTCCTACAAAAAAGTACGATGTAACCATTTTGGGAAAAGAGGATATGCGTATTAGCCTACTACAATGTCTGAAAAATTACAACTTGCTAATTTCTACGATTTCCTTGTCAAGCTTTCTACGCAGATCTTAATGCTAATTTTTGCCATCACCACCCTCATATGAGGGGTCAATTAGCAAACCCGGCAATCTCCATTTTGAAAAAGGTTCGAGAAGCTATTGAATTACGGAAGTTTAATGCATTTCCTATTACATATTTAGTGTATATGAAACAAATCTGAGTACCTTCCTTATATGGGAAGCTGGATTTGCAACACATAGGCCTAACTTCCTCTAAATATGTGGAGTAAGCCGTAGCGTAGTGTTTGAGGCGCTGCGCTACAAAAATAAAAGGTTGCGGGTTCGAAACCCGTTGGAATCGCGGGTTTGTTGGAGTTTTTCAATTGACCTAAGCCTTCTGGTAGCACTATGGCCCTTGGGTTAACTCAGCCTCTAACAGAAGTGAGTACCAGGAGCAATCCTGGAGGTAAAAGCGGCCGGTGCGTAAGGTTGACAACCTTACCACCTTCGTGTGCCTAATTCCAAAATCTGGGAGCCTCAATCTCCTGGAACCCTCTGGGCCTCCATGGCCTATAATGGGAACACTTTACCTTTACCTTACTCTAAATATGTAACTTAATAGAAAATGTATTCAAATTTCATTACAAGTTAGCATCTCTATCTTTTTCATTTATTTATTTATTGGAGATTACCGGGTTTTCTAATAAATTCCTCATATAGACTATTAACATTTTTAGACATGATGGAGAGAACGAGAAAAAAACCTAAAATTGCGTTGTACTGTAAATAATGCAGCCTATTATTTAGGAAAAAGGAAGGCACTAAAGGAAAGGCGATCAAAGAATATTTGTGATTGCAATACACGATTTGATTACGTGAAGAAAGTGTCTTAAATAAATAGTATAGAAATATGACGTATTATTTATTAATCTATTAATTACATTAAACGGAGTTTCCACAAAAAAATGTCAATGAATAGCTTTCGCAATGTCTAACGTGAGACACTGTTATGATTTTTAAACATTGAACAAACATGAAAGATAGGCCTAATTGGATTCATGAACCACACATTATTACCTCTGTTGGACACTTCATGAGAATAATATAGGAGAAAAATTCCTCGACACTGAGATTCGAACCCACGATCTGGGCTATCCGTGCCGCCGATCTACCAACTGAGCTAGCCGGAATTCGGTTCACAGTGCCAGATGAAACCTCTCTCCTTGATTCATTGCTCTGAATGGTCTACCTTGCATTGGACGAATTTTTCTCCTATGATATTCTAAACATGGAAGATTTAACCACACCATCGTGTATTCAAGTTGGTCAGTCCCAAGTTTGTGTTAAGTGGGAGGGAAAATGTTGTCTTTCTAGTAATTCACATACCATTATCTTGTCTTTATAAAAATTCACGTATCAAATTTCAGGAATTCGTGTATTAAATTGTAAACATTTACATACAAAAATTTTACAACCAAGCTTTATAGGAATTCACCTATCTCGCCTGAAAGAACCTTGGACAAGTCGTGGTCAACATCCTTTGGAATCGTTCTCAGTCTGGTCTTACCTTCACCACTGCCATCATAGAAAGTATATAATATTTTAAGACAAGGCAAAAAGCATAAAAGCCTGAGTTTGTGGGCAAGATGAAACTACCCTCCAGACATTTGATTGGAAATGCTTTAGAAGCTCGGTTTTTGCACTTTATGTACAATCAAACTTTCAGAGCCGAATTTATATGTAGGCCTATATGTTACGGACAAACAGGTAATTTGGGGAAGAGTTGTCAATGGCCTGTCTTTAACGTCATTGGGTAGTAACGTCAATGATAGGTCATTAACAACAATGCCCTAAATTGTTGGGCGATGTTGCTAATAGCAACATTGTTCGGACAATTTCGTCACTTACCAAGCCTCATTAGCCAATGCTATTTTTCGTTAGTTCAACTGAATAATAATGCAATATCAACAGCAACAAAACCATATTATTAAAGCAAAAATATAGGCCTACCAGATCAGAAATAAATACCTGTATTGAAAATTTTGTGAAGTATGAAGAAACCTTGGAGTCAGAAAAATATAAATAAATAAGTCTCAGAAAAGCTGTTTCAACCGAATGTAGGCCGGGAATCGAACCCGAGCCGCCGGAGTGGACGGCAGGCGCTCTACCGACTCACCCACTAATGTAACGGTGACTTTCTGCACTCTGAAGACTACAAGTTAACCCTGCCAGTGCCGGTATATTTCATTTACAGTTTAGAACAAAAACTTGCAAACGAGAAATGGTAACCACCCCGAGTGGCCAGAGTATTAACGCAGTTTCTCTGAATGTTTTTACGAAAGTGTCTCACAAATAACTTATGAAAATTATTACTTACTTACCCAATGGCAAGCTAAAGAAATATTGTCATTTTATGGGCACCGAAGGTTGATTGCCATGCTTACACGAGCCCGCCATTCCACCCTATTCTGTTCTAACTCCTAACCATCCCTCGTAAATCATTCTTCCCTTAAATCAGATCTATTCTAATATTCTCGTACTGTCCTCCAACCTACGTCTAGGTCTTCCAAGTGGTCCCTTCCCTTCGGGCCCAGCAATCAATATTTTTTTTAGACATGTCTTTCCTCCCCCGATGCACGCAACATATCAAGCCAATTTAATCTTCCGTGATTTAATTATTCTTATTATATTCCCTGAAGAGTACAGGTTATGAAGTTCGTCGTTAAGCATTTTTCTCCAGTCCCCGTTTTCATCTCTCTTAGGTCAGATCATTTTCTTAAGTATCCTGTTTTCTAACACACTCAGATTATGTTCCTTCCGAAGAGTAAGCGACCACTTTTCACATCCATATGATTCAACCGGCAAGATAATTGTCTTATACATTTTTAGTTTTAGATTTCTGGACAGAAGACGAGAAAATAAGAGTTTCTGAATTACATATAGCCTAAACAAGAATTTCCTTATTTCATTCGATACATAACTTCTTCCTTAATAGGCCTATTATTTGTAACTGCAATAATTTATTATTATTGCTCCCTGATAGGCCTATTTGAATTTCTCCACTTGTTCAAAAGCTTTATCGATTATTCTAATATTTTATAGCGTACTGTTTTCACGTTTCATGACCATATAGGCCTACTTAGTTTCTTCTGTAGGCCTATTAATTATTACCAATCTAACATTTTTGCAGGCATCGAAAAGACTTTCTGCATTTCTTCCGATTGTGTTTAATGGAAATTATTATTATTATTATTATTATTATTATTATTATTATTATTATTATTATTATTATTACCGTTACGTCGTCGTCATATAAACTTAACATCCTAAATAACTTATTGTTCTGGATATGCTGTCGGGGTGGTAGCCCTACAGTATTTGTTTATACGTGTATGCTATTAACGGTCTATATTTATCTTGCAGCCTGTTTTCCACCCTTGTTGCAGTGTTTCGAGTTTATGGCGCAGAAAACTATGACTTGCTGAGTGAAATATGGGTACGATTATTCTGTGAAAGCGTCGTTTGGTAGTTATGCCAGCCCGCTGAACAGTGTCAAGCATGCCATATGACTTCTTGCTTTGCTTCAGTGAGCACGTGTGCCGTTTTACATGAATATGGTCTGATTCTGGTATCTTATTGTACCCGCTGCTGTCTTAATTTATTTATATTTAGTCAATTTTATTTTCTTATCTCCATTTTGCTTATATCCCTTCTCTCCTTCATCTTCTTCCTTATCTTCTACTCCACTTCCTCCTCCTAAGACTTTAACAAACGTGTACAGACAGCGGACAAGGTCGTTTTAGATCTTAAATCCAACCCACCATTAGCCTATGTGATTGAAGAAAACCCCGAAAAAGCTCCTTTATGCATATTGGCCGCCCAAGGGAAGCGAACTCGTGACATCCTGAATGCCATTTCGCGATTTTGCAACCTCTGGCACCTCGCTCTATCTCTCCCCAAATAAAGCTGTATTTTTTAGTTACTGAACATAGATTAAAATAATATTGTTAGAAAATATAGAGGATGTTTCTTCTCAAGGCTTAAAATAGTAATATTAACCTACTGCTTGCAATTCTTTTCCCTGAAAGGACTACTGTGAAACTCGCTGTATACGAGGGTAAATCAATAAGTAGCTGTACTTTTTGTTTAATCTTTTGTTGATTGACTGTACCGCTTTGTGCTCGCGCATGTTGATCATTGTCTCCGCTTGTGGAATGTTGACTGCTATGACTCCACTGATGTTGCGCTGTTGCACATTAAACATATCTGCAGTCTTCAGTCTTCTTGGAAAGTGGTTTAAATTATGCGAGTAAACATGCGTTACCGAAAGAGAAGTAAAATTAATTTGTTTAATGGATGAGACTCAAATTCTCATACAATATATAAACTCTTGCTGGGTTGAAAAAAGAAATAACTCAATTTATTAGTTCAATAACTTTAAACCGTTAAAGATTACATGCTTATAATTTATATAATAACTAATAGTCTACTTTTCCATTTTCACTAGCCCATGTATTTCAGTTTGTTTCAAATCTTCTCAATTTACCTTCCTAACAGCTATTTAAATGTGATGCTACTTGTTTATCTGTAGTTTTGGTCAATTCTCATGTTTCGGCGAATCTCGGCGAATCAATTCTCATGTTTCGTTCTACAAAAATATCAGTCTAGTAGACTAGCTATTCTGTATGTAACTGATAAAAATTACCTTGTTTTATTGTAACCTCTTGGCTGTCACTCAGTTGTGGAAGTAAGTTATATAAAATCATTAATAAAATTAAATTGGTTCAGAGTTTATTTATCGTACGGTACCTTATTCTGTAGTATTATGTGATATTTAAATTTTCCTACAATTTCTTTTCCGTTATTTTAATACAGGTTTAAAACAAACTACTATATATTATCCTCTACAGGCGCGCACCAAACCCCAACCCCTTTTGGGATCTCTTCTAAATAGTTTTAGCCTAGGTTATAGAAACACTATTGAACTCATGTTTTATTCGTCTACATTTGACGTATCGGGAATTCATACCATCACCAGCGCCCGGATTTTTAAGCTATTAAAAAATCTGTTCCAGTTTTTTAAAGCATGGTAAAGTACTTTATTTTAGTTTCTTACTATTTTCATACATGTTTCTTAAGTTTCACTTCCATAGCAGGGCCCGGAATTTTATACTTTTATAGACCTAAACCTTGTATTAGTTTTTAGGCACATTAAAATAGTTTTATTTTAGTTTTTTCACCATTTACAGACTACTTTTTTCACATTAATAAATAGGCCTACCATAAAAAACATTGATTAATTAATTAATTAATTCTATTTTTATTTAGGATTACCATGGCTCTGAACTGCAGGAACGCCTTGCTTAGTTTTCAAGAATTTACAGTTTAAAGAATACAATCAATTTTACAATTATCCTTCTCATTTCCAAACTCCACCACATAAACCCACAAGAACGTTTTTCAATGAATCAACCAACTTTTAGAATAGGCCTACTTTAGTTTTGGCGTCTTAGTGGAGAAAACATTGTGAATAAACTGGTAGTGTAAGCTTCTTAAGAATGCTCTTAATTTGTTTCTGAGGATATCGAGGGTTTCGGTTCCGTAACGATCTCATTTCCCCGGACAACAGGGGTACAAAATGACAAAATTATACTAAATGCAATGCTATATTTGCTCTTACAAATATAGTGGCATGAGCAAGATGCAAAATGTGGGCAGACATTTAAAAAGTTATTTTAGTAGAAGAATAATAATTATATTATTTATCTAAGTTATTATTGATTTCTTAAATGTTTAATCGTATTCCAATTAAAACAGCTTTAGTTATTTTTAGTAATTAACTTCGTATTTAACCATTTTTAGGTTCTATAAAATTTGACTTTGTGAGTGTCATGACAATGAAACGGATAATTATGTTAAAATATCGCAGTCAGCTAACAAGAATAAAATAGTTTAAAACCTAAGAATCCGGGATTTAGTAAGGCAATTTCATGTTTCACTGTGGTTATCATAAAATGCCATCTTATTAAATGCCACTTAGAAAATTCCTAATTTAATCTTTCATCATACGCTATAGGTAATATTATAAATTTAAGGGTTAGTTAATCAGGAGTTTGAATTCAAGAACATCAAGTAATACATCTAAGATTCTAAGAGATTCCTGAAATCAGTATCGAGAGAAAAGTTGTAGCATTCCTGTTATACCATTGTGATGCTATAGGCCTATTTTGATTGGATTGAAACCCGGATTGAGTCTATGTTAAATTGTAGTGTTCTAGGCCTTTTGGCTAGTACATTTTGCTGTTTACCATGAAAAGCTTCAGTTAAGTCTGGTTGGAAAGCATTTGGTGCCGAACATTGAACTTAAGAAGAACCGACTTGCTCAGTTCCTTTGAGATTACCATATGATTATTTCAAATTGGATTTTGGTCTTCTAATCTGTGGTGAAAAAATTTCGAAAACATTAATCCATATTGAAAAAGATTCAAATCCGGGTCTGCCAGGTGGGAAAGCATTATCTGCCGTTCTATCAGGGATGATTTATGATGTGAATATAATGAAAGTTCTGCCTGAATGATTTCTTGCGAGGTTTACAAGCGTTATGAGCCGAAATCTAAGAGGCTCGCACCTGTTCTGTTAGAAACATGTGCTCGCTTCGGCTCTAAACTCTATTACAGTATACCGACCCTCACTTATGACTAACAATCCACTGACCTCTGGTAATCGCTCTTACAATATTAACTTTAAACAGTCCTCACTCTATCTAATAGTCTTCACTTCTTCCTCAGTTGTCTATTAAGTTGTATTCTTTTCATCATAATGCCTAGATCGTTAAAAATATTGATATTCCATTAGATACGTCTTAATACATAATCAATAATTAATTATGAGGGTTATGCCCATGAATTTTAGTAATAGTTGTCATACGGAAAAGCTACTAAAAGAAACAAAAATCGATAGAAAAAGGTGTGTTTCATTCAACAGTTCTGTTCTCTATTTGATTTAATTTAAATCAACTTACTTCAAAGTAGGCACTGGCAAAGTATAGTTACATTAACTCTTTATGAAATATGAACATAGCAGTACCGTTCAACGCAAGAAAGAGAATCATAAAGAAGTTGTATGTCAAATATTTAATTGTTAAAGTATTATAATTGATTAACATTTAAGATGACAGAAACAAATTACATATTTAGTTATTAGGTTGCATAGTACAACGTACAAATTTGTTGTGCTTTGCTCTATTCTAAAATTACTAGGTTTAAAAATAATCGACTTATCTTGAATTATGTCCATTATCATAGGTATGGCTTCGTATATATGTATATAGGTAGGCCTATATATATATAACTGTACACATAAGGGTTGGTCTCTGTCACCACAGCATGGCGCGTCCTCAGGTTGCGGATAGAGGATACGGCATCCAGATATGCAGGGTAGCTGCGAATATATTGAATAAGCAGTCGCGGACATACGACATGAGGTGGTCCTCCAGCGTGAGGGTTTGGCGTGAGATTAACAACCTCTCACAGTAAAAATATTGTTAAGTAGCGCTTGCTTGATTTATGGATCCTGTAAGTGTAAAATTTTCTGGTAGAAAAATAGTCCCTCGTTCGGATTTCCGGGTAGGGACTACACTGAGGGAGTCTAAAATTATAGATTTGGAACGTGGAATATTAGAAGCTTGTATATGCCTGGGGCGATTAAATAAG
Organism: Ectobius pallidus; assembly: GCA_964059195.1. Lineage (NCBI taxonomy): Eukaryota > Metazoa > Arthropoda > Insecta > Blattodea > Ectobiidae > Ectobius > Ectobius pallidus. The sequence goes on from CAXKWD010000004.1 coordinate 136,406,664, forward strand.
TAACAAGAAAATTATAAAAATACAGGTTAGATGTTGTAGCAGTAAGGAAGTTAGATGGGAGGGTGAAGGTTCAATGCAGACAGACGCGTATACCCTTTTCTATGGCAAAAGGAATTATAACCAAGCCGGTTGTATTATATGGATGTGAGACGTGGTCACTTATTCTTTGGGAAGAACATAATCCGAGAGTGTTCGAAAACAAGGTGCTTAGAAAAATATTTGGGTCTAAGAGAGATGAAAATGGGGACTGGTGAAAACTGCATAACGATGAGCTTCATAACCTGTATTCGTCACTCCATAAAATAGATAACATTCCTTTAGTTTGCTTAGGAATTGCCTATTTCCATTGAGTAGGCTAAGTAAATAATCATAGGTACGGCACAAATGAATAAACTTCGTAAACATTCTTTCTTCACTGATTTTGGTTTAAAAAAGTACGTCTATACCTCTTGACTAAATTAATAGCCTATGCTCCGAATTTAACGTAGGCCTACATAGTGTCTATCAAATTTATAAATATAGACTATATGATTAAGTTACATTAAGAGATATTCAAGATTTATATCACATTCACATCTACTTACATTACATTAAGTCGCAAAACGAAACCAAATAAATCCTTTCAACTAAACATCTTTTATCTGCAGGTCTAAAATAAAGCTCTAGTTTTCTCCCCCTCTCTCTTTGGCGTCATAGTGCTTTTAGCTTTGAATAGTAAAGTGGATACACAATGTTTTATAACTGCATTTTTTTTTTAACTGATGTCCTGAAATAGATAGTCTACACGAAGTTAAGATAGCCTACTATTCGAGAATAGGTACACAGTTAATTTTTCCGGACATTTCACACACCTTTGTAGGCAAAGTACGTACTTATGTAGCTTAAGTACCCAAATAAAAGTTAGCCTATAGTAGATCTACCTATGTACGGGTAGAGGAACTAAAAAAACAAAAGGTCATACTAAAATAAAAGTAATTTACTCATCTTTAAAGAATATGACACAAGTCTTTTCCATTGCTTTTTATCATAATGACGGTTTTTTAGGTAGATTTCGAAGAAAAATCTACCTATTGCAATGGATAGGCCTATCATGTTATGATTTTCGAAAAATTCTTTCATATCTTTAAGTTTCATACTCCCCTGAGTACGAAACCACCGCCTGTTCAAAAAAAATTGTGATATATATATATATCTTTACACGCTAGCGGCCGTAATTTTGAAGATATTTGAACCAAATTTTAATATGTTATTTCTAGGCCAAATAGTTCGGACAAGTTCGTTAATGAGCAAAATTGGCCCAAGGGGGTGGTCGGGGGAGGGGGTTGAAATTTTAAAACATTTTTATCTCGGCCCCTATGAAGTATAGAGGGAAACTTTGTTTGAATAAATTAGAGTACTCACTATGGAGTTCACAGTGACACCAACGATTTGGGGGTTCGAGTGAGGGTGGGGGTGGGGGTGGGGGTGGGGGTGGGGGATGAAAATTTGAAACTTTTGAAACCACGTCTTGTGGGGTATCGTTGTAAAGCTCTTGATGAGTACTCTACAAATCAATAAATAGTTTCTTCATAGCTCTCATATGACGAGAGATTTTAATGTTTGAAAATAATAACACTTAAAAGAATTATTATAATATCATAATTTTGTATTGTTTAGTGGCTTTGCTAATTTTATTCACTGCTAATCTTGCGCACGGCCTCCCAGAATATTATATCCTATTCTTGTTGTCAAAACAAATGATTGTAGGCTCTTCCTCTTTACCGAATTCAGTTCTTCTTACTGCAGGTTTGCCATGCCAAGGCTAAAGAAGAAGAGTGCTATGCAGCGACAATAAATTAAACCAAAAGCACTTCGAAATCTACCTCCGCCTGTAGGCCTGCCTAAAGGGATTTTTTTAATTAATATAGGCTAGTAGTTCGTAGGTATTTTATCGAAAATGGCTCTGTGGATACTTTTGAGTTTTAATTCATAAAACTTCAATACACCTTGCTATCAACTAATCATATAATAAGATGTAAAAGTAAACTCGTGATTTGCTCCTTTTATACAGATTTATGTTAGGTTTCCTGGAGGAAGAGCTTACCACATTATAGGCAAAGACGATTCTGGCCTAAGGCAGTAAATTTATCAGCCTTAGATACCGACCTAATTTATATTCGCTTTGGAATTTGATTTTCAACTGTTTAAAAGAAATGAGTTTGTTAGGAAACATTATTATGGAGGTCATATAGCCTATATAGCCTATTGTTGACACCCAGTGATATAACTTATAGGCAAGTCTATATATGAGCATAGTCTTTGGTACCAATGCCTGGAAAGTTACGAATAGCCTGTTATAGAAATCTACCATTGTTTTTCTTATGGCACTATCCTCAGTTTACTTTTTAATAAACTGACGCCTTAAAATAGCCATAACTTACTATTGTCATTTGATGAATGGTTCTACTAGTTGTTCCTTCGTCTAGATTCGTCTAGATTGGATTTGTCTCCAATGGTTGTGTGCACATCGGCACAGTCGCATTTTCGTTCACATCGACATAGTATTTTTATCTTGCAATATCATCGTGCTCATCGCCACACACCCTTCATAGGGGTGGACATAGCGACAAAGTTGGAATTACATAATCGTATTGAATGCAATGGAGTTCACAGCAACTGCCAATAGACAGAAAGACAAACACTTCCTTTTATTATTATAGATAGGCTACGTACTGTGTACATTAATATTATAATTGTATTGTTTAGAAATAATTCATAAAGTAGCCTATCTGCCTGCGATTGAATTCAACTTTGAATTAACCTAACATTACCTAACCTAACTTAAACTAACCTAACCTGACTTAACCTATCTACGATATCAACGGCCGGTTTCCTTAGCGGCGGTGCTGCCTTGGAGCCGTGGTGAAGGAGGCTATAGGCCTAGGTTTGAGTCTCTATGTCCATCCCTAGCCCCAACGGGTTGTGTGGCGATGAGCACGATAATATTAAAAGATAAAAATACTGTGCAGATGTGCACGAAAATGCGACTGTGCCGATGTGCACGACACCTCTCCAATAACCATTTGGAACATTCCAGTCACGCATAATTAAGAACCATAAGTATAAATAGGATAGGCCTATGTCCCCAATAACTTGGGAACAATCCAGTCTCATAACACTAGTAACATGAACATAGGATGAAAATTGTAAGTACTTAGGGCCTATTTACATTTTACATTTTATATTACTAGTCTACATAACTTATTATGTATATCCCAGCCAGGATGTACGGTAATTTTTAATCTGAAAAAAAAAATTAAAGAATTTTGTCTTGGGGCATGCAATAGAAGTAGGTAGGCCTACTTGATTAGAGAACTTTACACGACTATTAGGCCTATATCGAAATAATGATCATGACAAGAAACATTCATTAAGAGTACCGGTAGGTCTAATGTTTTCCTCACGCAATTATTATCAGCTCTTGTCTATTGACTAGCTGGCTATCGGCCCTGCGTACAGATGAAAAAGTACTGCGCGGGTTTTAGCCTTACCAGAGAAATATTACAAGGCAGCAACCGTACTTCGTTTTTAGTGTGATCTGAATCTAACTCCATTAGAACGAAATGCATAATGCTCTTCCTTTGTCTTCCTAAAGCATTAGGAAATATGTATTCCAGCATATAAATATAATCTCTGTTGCAGGGTTTGATCCGTCTAAGTTTCTCGCACAGACGACTTTGCTCTGGCTTTTGATCATTAATGTTTAATACCTTCGTACATAAATAAGTTCAAATACAGAAATAGTCTAATACTGCAAACATAAAAAACTGGTTGGTAGAGAGTTAACTGCAGACAGGCCTCATTCCCAAACTGCAGAAGAACTGAAAAACTAAATAGGCCTACGGTTAACCTACTTTCTCATTATGCTTCTCATGTAAAGCTGAAAATCTTGCATTATATTTAACCCAGCAAGTAGCATAATATAATTAACTCCTTCAAGAAGAAATTTGTGATTACTAATGTTGTTTTACTTTTTTATTGCAGGTAAGTTTGAAATCTGCCACGAAATGCATACCGATCAGTTTATAATACTGGTAAGTGGATTCAACATACACTCTGATAATCCTTAGACATTTTAGCCTACCGGTACCTAAAGATGAAGGCAAGTTGGCTTATAACTTCAAGAAGGAATTTTTGGTATTATACGAAAAAGGATTTTAAAAAGTGTAACACCTTGTACATCGGTATGATGATACAATGTTCTGCCCGAAGGCAGGTCAATACCCGGAACGAACCATGGGACTATGACCACGACCCGTCCAAGCCTCTTTCTGGCAAGGACGATAAAGTGGATATTTGTCATTGCCTCTCGCGGGATGGGGATGAAGGGACAACACAACACCCAGCCATGAACCCAGGAAATAAATTATCCACTAATGAAATATCCCCGATCCGGTTGGGGTTCAAACCAAAACCGCCAGCATGGAAGGTAGTCATGTACAAACTCTCTCACGGTGGAGGTCCTGCAGGGTTTTACCTGCTATTCTGTATCAAAATTACAAGTTCGGATTATTTAATTTTCCCAGACAAATAAGTAATATTGGAAACACAAGTTAGGAATGAAATGTGTGTTTGTACACCACGTGAACATTAGCTCATTGTGCTTAGATTATCACATTCTAAATTATTAATTAAACCTAATTAAATTCAGAAAACAATAATATTGTATTATTTTACAGTCTACTGAAGAACATAATTTACATGATAATTTTATAAGGAATTATCATTCACGACTATTCGTGAAAAACGATCCTGGTACACAGAACACAGAGCAGAAGAAGTAAGGCGCATAAGTTTATAGCCCATTATATTATATAATATTGTTACATTTAAGTCTATTTTCCTTGTAACATATATTTAATGATTTTGATAGATATACCGATTAATGGATTGATAAAGAAGTAGATCAATTTATCGAACATTTAACATCTTGGAAAAAGGACTGTAAATGTTAATTAAACTAGTTATGTATCCGAGACGAGGCTTGCGAAGTATGAAATCTCCAGTAAACAACTTGCGAGCACATGGAAGCGCAGAAAGATTGGATTTGTCACTTAGGAGGAGTTTGGAGTCCTTGTTACACAAGGTCGCATTGGTGATAGCGCTGTTTTGCAGCGAACATCAGGCGCTGGGACAGGTGGCAAAGCTATATAATAGAAAAGCATTGCACAATGAAATTACTGTACTGACATCACGTCTTTGCTTTAATCAGCGCTTCGTTTTCCTCCTACAATCATAAAGCCGTCCCTTTCGTAATCTCATTGAATATACCTAAGCCACCTGTCCACTCTATATAATAATAATAATAATAATAATATAATAATATATAATATAATAATAATAATAATAATAATAATAATAATAATAAATGCATCATAATCAGGGCCCGGATTCTAATGACATGTCATCTTTTTACTGATGCTATATAGACATTGCCAACTTGTAGATAAATTCTAATCATGGCCTCTAGATTATAGAAATGCATTTTTATTAGGTCATTTTTTTGTCATTTTATGCAATTTTATATTTTTAGGGCATTTATTTCAATTTTAGGTCATTATTTTGTCATTTTCGTGTCAATTGCTTCTTTATTTAGTCATTTTCATTTATTTATATTGAGTGTATTAACTTTTTTCGTCGCTAGCGGTGCTGTCTTTGAAGTGTTGTTTGTTTAATGCAAGAAGAAAAAATTCGGCATTAAGTATTGTCATGTCTCAGTCGGAAATGAGAATCGAAGAAACGCCAAAATTTTATATTATATTACTGTTGTAATTAGATTGACTTGGCACCAGAGTCTGCCACTTGCTTGGATTTGTGAGTGCAAGAGTGCAAACTACTGTTTACCCTCAATTAAACAACAATATAATCCAGCAAACCACCGAATTTTGACTCGCCAGTGCCTCAGTGCCAGTATAAATTTCCGTGAGAAAAGAACAATCACAACATTACAGTTATGTACAGTTTTTACAATTAGGGCCTATGTACAAACTAGTCTATATCTTTGTGTCTACAATAATATTTTTTGTAAATAAAATATCAGTTTTAGGTCATTTTTTATAATTATTAGGTCATTTTCTTTAAATTTTAGGGTCATTTTATAGGGCATTTTTCAAACAATTTTAGGTCATCAGAATCCGGGCCCTGATCATAATAATCAAATCTGGGATCGAACGCAGACCTGCGGATAAATAAAAGTCAGCAGAGGTCACCACTATAGCACACGTAGACTTTTTCGAAATAAATAGGCCTATAGGCATAGCTTATGATCGTTAATTCCACATTATAGGCCTAAGTGATAACGATAAGTACGAGTATTCTTGGAATCAAACTGAATAACCTACTACATGTTCTGAAACATACATACAGGCCTAGATTGTGTATTATACACCGATAAACAAAATAACTTATGTAATTTTCATAAACGTAAGTTATAAATAAGAAATGTACGCCAGTAGTAGGCCTACTACTGTGCAGCCTGCAAACTAATTTATTTTGAATTTCTAAATTGCTATTAATCCTTGGCAAAACACCCGTGTCTATAAACAATGCTGCAAGAAGGTTCTTTATTGGCACATAGTCTATGCCTAGAATTAACGCGGAGAAAGTTCACATAGAAAGATTGCTTTTTATTATATTCGAGAAATTTTAGCTGTTGTTTCAAGGCATTTAATACTTTATTTATTTAAAATATTTAAAAAAAGTTATAGGCCTATAGCCTATAGGTCAGTTAGTGTGGTCAAGACGAAGACGTAGGCCTACGCTATTTTCCTGCATCGTGATATAATATTCCCTGGATAGGCTGATGAAAAATGGTAGATAAAATGTTTGATAATATAATTAGTTTGTAAGAAGAGTTTGAAATGGCAAAGAGCTTACACATTCGTCATTTCAAGATGCCAGTACGTGAATAACACGGTACGACACCTCGGGGGATATAAAGTAAGCGATGCATAACCTGTGAAAACATAGTACGCTCTTAAATTATTGCTTTTCAAACATGTTTCCGTACAAGCTTAGCTTACACAACTTGTATCCCATGGACACTTACATATAAACCGCAAGCCAGAAATTTTGTGGCGTGCCCCTAGGGACTGATTTCTTACGGCAGGACTACATATAGAACTCTACCTTCTCGTTTCTTCAAGGGATGTCCAAAATATGGCGTTCAAACTAAAAGGATTTTCTTATAGCGCTGTCATTAACAAGTGGGGGAGTAATGGTGGACCTATAGGTCGTGTTCATGTGAATAGACAGGCTTATGTATTACATGGTATATCCAGTATTGATTTCCTAGAATAAGTTAAGGGGTACAATATTCATTTCTGCATAACTTATACAATATAACTTATATATAGATGGTACACATGTGTTAAATATATTTTGGGGTTAAATGTGACAAGTGAAAAAACAGAAGTTTTCTATAGATTTTGCAGGGGCAAAATGTGGTATGTTACTTTTCCCGCGTGCACATTGGTGATAATTAGGAATTAAATTGAATTTACTAAACACTATAGAATTGGTACTATAGCGTACATGGTCTATACATAGGTCTACAGGCCTATGAGTAGCCCATAAGATGGTTAGGCTACTAGTAGATACCGGTTTTCCCTTACAGCCTGATATTTTTTTTTCCAAACCAGGAAATTGAGTCATTTCCTTCAGTTTGAATAATAGATAATAACATAGATAGGCTAAGCGTAAACCTAGTTTGTTTACCTTTCTAGTCCTAGATTTGCAAAAGCTCAACAGCTTCTGTAGCCTCTGAATTTTTTTTTATATATATATAGTTAGCTGCTCATTTTTTCAACAGATATCTTCTTTAAAAAATGTCCAACAGCCAGGATGGCAACTAACGTCTTCAAACTACCGTACTAGTTCCAGCACTAGGCAATTGGGATTAAATTATCTTAATTATTACATTGTTTTCAACCGCAGATGTTATAGATGTTTCGGTGTGCATCAACTTCAACTAAGTGTGTTGTTTACCGATTTCTTGCTATTTATGTAATTGAATCACTTCCCACGCAGACGGTCCGGATTCGCTTCCCGGTTGGGAAAAGTTTTCTAAGCGGGTTTCTTTCCGGAGTTTTCCTTATCTGTGATAAGATTTCTGGAAAACTTTAGGCCATTGTAGTCCCCGGAGTTCCCAGATATCATCTCCTTTTGTCCCATCCCCGCCTTGTTCGGCATGAGTTTGTGTGCTCCTGGTGTGTTTCGTCCTTTGTGTTCGTTTTCTCTCGGAGTTGACCCTGGCTTTGGGGTGATCACCCATCCGAGAACTGGTGAAAAGTATATACTGTATGGATCCATAAAAACTCCCTCCCCCGCGAGGCTTTTGTTGGTGTGCTATTAGTTACTTTCAGATTTGAAATAGAATTTGAGTCTTGTAGACTCCTAGCAATCTCGGTTAAATTATTATTTATTAGCACGTCTCTGACGTAGGGAGCAGACCTTATGCATCTAACTGTGAAAAGTGTGGTCGATTCCCGCCTATATTCATCTTAACATTATAGCCTACATATCTGTTCAGTGTAGAAAAACTGGACAGCATAAAGTATCCAACGTAAACAATTCTCTCTTTCCAATAGACTATTAACTTCAATTTTCTTTTCTCTCCCTTTCTTCCCTGTAAACTTGTAGGCTACTTCCTCTGTCCTTACCATAGGCCCTACCATAGGCACAGAAAGTATTATGTCGACCCCAAAATTCGATGTAGAGTTTTTAACAAACACCGGTAAACGTTTTGAGTACCACGAATCCAAAAATGTTACATTGAAAAACACGTCTATGTATCTGTTTTTCTGTCTGTGCGTGAGTCCATGAAGACCCTAACTTCCTTTTACTTCTAATGCCACTTTATATGCTACTTTTTCGCGATTTTATCGAAAACCGCTCTCACGATTTTGTTTAAATTTTTACGTGAATGCTTATAAGAGCTAAAACTTGTTTCGGAAACATTCTCTGAAGGGTAGTTATAAACCAGATACCGTTCATAGAAACTCAGTCTTGGCCGGTGAACAATAAATCTTTGTATCAGGCTGAAACAACTGAAAACTTGCAATACGGCCTCTTATTATAACATATCAGATTGCAAAGTGAGAAAAGTGTAATGCCCATGCAATAAGTTGTTAAAATTCAATATAGGAAATGCATAATATGCATAGTATATTATCAAATACAGTATATTATGTATTATAATAGGCCAATAACCTACTGTATTATAAGTTACTAACAGCTATTATCTTATTTGAAATTGTTTCCCCATAAATTATTTTAAGGATAGTTATAAGCTACTCTTTCCATATAGCCTGCAAATTTAGGTTTTACGTTTTGCCAGGCAAATTATCTGACTTTGCTTGAGACTAAGACACCTGAATGCGTACTATTGCAATATAGCCGTATACTTGATATTGGAATATATTAAGGGTAGAGGAAGTTATGTATTTCACATCAGATTTCTTTTTATACTAATAGTAATAACTTTAATTTCCGCAACATTCGTCATAGACTTAACTTTTAACTTTAGGTTAATTCGTTAAACTACTGCCAACCTATAGGCTAACTATCGGTAGTTCTCATTATTGGAAAACTTGACTTGAGCCGAGGATCGAAAGTAGATATCTACTTTGCGGACACCGGGAAGTAGTACTGAGTTTTATTCCGTATCGGACTGAAAAAACCTTATAATTATAATAGGCTGCTATTTGTACTAAGTTACATTTTGTAATTATTCATCTGTTACGGTAAAAATGCTACTCACTAATCCAATTGTAGGAAAAATATGAAACTTAAAAATATTTCATCCTAACTGTGGGAAAGACAAAGCACCGCCTCGAAATGAAATGTCTAATAAACATGATACTTTGTGGGAGAAGGCGTCGTGCGGTTTTTCGCATGAATTGTCTGCCCCTCAGGGCCAGTTATTTATAAACCTCCCATGGGCTATATATTTAAGGTAACTGATTGGTTTATTGACTTCCGTTGGTATTCCTAAGTAGCAAGATTATTGTACTGATAAAAATAAACATGGTAATAAAGCGTACATGTAAAATATGTGTACTTTGCCAATATCGGCAATTCCGACATTCCTAGAGTGTCTACTTTCATACCTATCTGTATCAGATAAAATCGATTTTCTTTCAAATTAAGATAGTCTAACACGTACGTAAATGTATCTCTATCATTTTCAGATTTTTCATTAAGTAGAGTCAATAACATGACTAGGCCTATTAGTTTGAAACCACTAAATCTAAACCAATGCCCAACATAAAAAAGAGTACGTTAAGTTGTTAAGAAAAGATAAGCTATAGGCCTACCGCAACTGATACCTTATATACGACGATGATGATGCTTACGGATATGAGTGGGGTAGCCTATGTGAGGAGGTGTGATGATTTCGAAAAGCAGGTTGTTCTAACGATGTTAAAATCTAGACTATGAGAATAATGAAGGTCTAAATTATGAGATTTATGAATAGCCTAAATGACAGACTAGCGTGGAATTGTCTTGCTTAGTAGCCTACACTGTGGGCAGGAGTGGCTCTCATCCATGAGGGTCCGTGGAAATGATGAAAGGGGTCAGCGAAAAACTTAACCTTAAATTCTCTGAAGTTTGTTTGTTTGTACTACATTTTATCTCAGATTATTTGAGGGCTGTGCGGTAACTAAAATTTTGTTCTTACATTGGTGGTCTAAATATCTTACCACGGATGCACATGCTTTCATTTCAACCCTCGCCTAATCCACGCTTTATATTGTGTCAGTAAAAGAAACAAAAACTGGGATGTTTTTAAATATTTCGCGTTCGCTTAAGGGGTAGCCTACTATTGAAGTTGATACCACGTTGAGTTGCATTTAGGCAATACATAACTCTCATTATTTAATCTTAGATCATCATCATTGTCACACTCTCGTGATTTTACAGGATAGCTAAATATTGGATTCATGACGTTCACCCAATACTTAATGTCATTGTTTCCCCATACTTTGTGAATCCACATGTTCATGTGTTTAATGTAGGCTATTGTTTTAAAGTGGTCGGCCAAGTCCCTCCAGGGATGTAGCGCCACGGAGTTTTTTATTGTTTTAAAGGGTGTATTATAAAATATAAGAAATTTTCGTTACATTGCTGTCGCGCTGTGTCTAGATAAAATTAAATAACCTAAATCCCATAAATATTTAAATGGAGGTCCCCAAGTAGTCTATATAGGCTAAGAATTATTTCAAGGGGGATCGAGGCACTTAAAAGGTTGTGAATCCCTGGCCCAGGCCTGCAGGCCTAATAGACTAATAAAATATATGTTTAGGCATATTGAATTAAAAATATAATTTCTAACACAAGAAGCAAGAAGTAAAAGTTCTAAAATATCACACTAGTGTTAATAAGTTCATTGTAACCAACTTCAGTCACATGAAAAAAGAAGCTTCTATAATAAGGATAGCCTAATTGTATATGATTATTAAATAGACTCAGTTTAATAAATATTGAAAATGTTAACATTCATTACGCTTTTTAAATGTTCAGTATCCCACAGTGCAGTGGTTGCAAAAGTCGTCATACTTGGTGGTTGAAAAGCGTTGCCGACTAGGCTACATTCCTTATGTTGGCAGCCATGCACCAGAACATTAATAATCTCTCTCTGGCCATGTGTATGTGTATATACGGCAGTAAATCGCAGGGCAGCTCGAGGCTATGTGAATTATTAGTTTAAAAATACTGACTGCTGTCTAAAAAAAAGGTATGATACACATGCTAAAATGATTTTATTTTGCTCGTAGAATTGCTTACGTGCTCATTCTCGAAAAATAGGCTAATTCTTGTATCATAAATAATCATTTTATCCAAGCATTGCACACTATGAAAGGAAGGAATAGAATAGGCTTACAGTAATGCCTAAATCGACATCCTAAGCCTGTGTGGAGGCTGCTAGAATGTATGGGTCAGAAATCCTATGACCAATGTCGTTATTTCTGACCTGGCTTGCCATCGATTGTAGCTATACTTACTGTAATAGAAGATTCAGAGAAGACCCCGAAGGACCCATACCGGGACAGGGTGGTGTATCAATGTGATGTACTTAAGCGAGCATCTCACTCTCGGGAATTTCCCCTTCAGATACTACATTATACTATACTAGCAGCTCATATGTTTGTTGCCTTATGCCTTGCTTCTTAATATTTTACATCGCCTAATCCGTTAACTTTAATTATTTTATGCAATTGGGTACCGAATTGCAAAGCTTTCAGAAACTCCATACTGGGCCTAGAGTGCCTAAAGCCTATAAATTGCTGTACTACAAAATTAGTATGCCTATAGTTCTTTCCAAAACAGGAAAGCTTCAGTTCTTGGCGCTACCCAGACAACATTTCGCACCTGCGATTTAACTATAGGGTTTAATGAATAATAGGCGACCCACTTGAAAGGCTTTGAAGCAACACTGTCAATTTTTCTTTCTTTTCTGCAGATTGTTCAGTCCACTCTCTTGTATGGTGTTGAATAATTATACCCATTATGTTAGTGGTATAATATGTCCTTTTTCCCCGACTCAGGTGTAAACATAGTCATCTGCGCCACCTCACCACATGCGCCACATGAAGAATATATAGTCTTTAGATACACTGATTCTGGGATCAGCGAACAATGAATGACTCTCATTATGTAGGAACTCATTGTAAAACCATTCCCCAATGTCATCTGACTACCTCTGGCTGTAAAATGAGACAAGGCTTTCATGTTTTGGAAGGAACTATAATATAAAATGCAATATGTTGTGTTAAAAATATGTATAGGTCTATTTTATTTTTAAAAATAAGAAACTTCATATGTTGTTAGGTGACCTGAGGAGACAAAAAATGCAGCAATTTAAATTTTGTACATAAAATAATCTAGATTTCTAGTACCGGTACTAAATTTATAACGAAATTGGATACAAGTTCATGCTTTACAAATAGAATATTTTGTAACACCACTGTATGTAAAAATGTAATATGTCTACAGTTCAATCAGGACTATGTTGTCCCAAACTTTACTGCACTAGGGAATACCCTGTTAATTAATATTAGACCTATTAATGTCCAAACCTTGTAGGAATAGACTAGTCACACAGTATTTCTTGAGTTCTCACAATAAAGGATTGAAGGGGCTTAGCCTATATTTGTATGCGACATACGAGATTGTTTTTCGAAGAAGGCGGTGGGCTGTCATTTCTGGAGAGCTGCCAACTACTGAAGAATAAAACACTGGTGTCTTGTACTTCTCTAGTTTCCTATTTCTCCTAATGTTAGGGCTTAGAGCCTCCAAATGGAGGTTTCTGTTAGGCCTACCTAAGTGAATTTTATTACGCTTTTTTTCCGAGAGAGAGCAGAGGGACATGTGGTAAGCCCATCGCCCCTCAACTCCCCTCAGAAATTAAGGTAGGCCTATTACTTGGACATGAAAGGGCCGAGAATTTTTTTCCAGAGGCTCTAATTTAGCCTTGGGGTATTTTGTATCCCATACAACAACAAGACATTAACAACCTTTTACACGAAAACTATAAAATTGTGCCTGCTTATCTCTTCCAGGGTGCATGGAATTAAACATAGAATTAAACATTGCACCTATTGCTTATAGCTGTAAATTCATATTCTTATTTGTAATTATATTGACGTGTCCCTTAACATGTAATATGTTCCGATGGACTGAATAAAATAAAATCAAATAAAATCAAAACATCTGTATCTTTTTAATATTCATTGACTGAATAAGTGGTTACTGCTTCTGTTCATCAATCTATTTATCTGTTAATCTCCATAACATTTCATGTTTTATCAATGAAAGGCTGGATTAATTTTCTGTAGCTCTTCTTCGGATGACCCTAGAACTAGGCCTTCTTCCATTATTGCTATCAAAACAGATGTTTCATAAAAAAAGAAAGAAAGAAAGAGAGAAAGAAAGAAAGAAAGAAAGAAAGAAAGAAAGAAAGAAAGAAAGAAAGGAAAGAAAAATGAAATAAAGAAAAAATGTTGCCAGTAGAAATGTTATTTCACTTATTTGAGTGTAGTAGGCCTATGTATACAGGCGGTAATGTGATTTTTCAAATCTTTCGATTTTGAGACCGTCTTGTTGGCCCATGTATGCATTATGAAGTCAAGGGTTCGAGAACAAGTGTGCGATTAAATGTACAATTGTTTCTCAATATGACCTGGCCTTAATACTTTAGTTTCGAAAATCGCTAAAATATGTCATCAGCAACTTCAAGAGAGAAGGAAAAACACCGATATACATTATATTATTCTTAAAATATGTGTCTGCTAGGGTTAACTACACACAAGAATCAGGTCGGAGAAAAGGTTAGGCTATTGCGATTTGTATTAATAATGGTGCACGTTCGGTGTTAGCTCATGCAATATTAACCATTCCAGTAGGCCTATAAGAATATTGTAGGATATGTGGAATTTCAACAAATCGCAAGTGTCTGTCGTCATAATTTTATCACTTTCATTTTATCGCACCCATGAGCAATTTTTTAATGTAAATTCACAAGGATAGAACGCTGAGACATCTTCATTCTCGTAGCTTCTTTGATCAACCACAATTAATGATTGACACAGCGATTAGTAGGCCTAAGTTATGTAGGCTATAAGCTGCATATCAACAAAAGAAGTTACGAAAATAATGTAACTTATAGGTCTAGTAGGCCTATGTAGTGAAGAAGTATTTTAAATCTTGTATAATAATAAACACAATATTACAGTAGGCTATTAGTTATACCAAGAAGGTTAATCTAAAAAATATAAAGCTGTCGCACTAAGCGCGACTGTCGCCGATAGCAAAACGATCTTTATAGGCTAATACATTATATCGATTCCCCCGCCATAGGCTATCTTGCCTAAATGGCACAAATTGTTGTGTGTTTTATTTATTTTGAAAGTTTCAATAACATTCATTACATGCTTAGCCTAATTCTGTGAGTAGTCGCTAAATAGTCCCAATAAATATCACAGGAGGTCCGGATTCTCTGAAGATAGATTCAGGTCATCTCATTACAATTACCTATAAATTATGATTTTGTAATATCCTTGGCACCTAATAATCTGTTTTATTAATGCTACTCATGCACTAAGAAAGACACTTTATACAAAGCTGAATAGACCTATCACAAACATTTTCGGAAATGAGCACTAAGACTTCAATGCTGAGATTGGTGAATATTTGTCTTCACACAAAGGTCTAAGACAAAAAAAAAAGTGTTCGCTTATTAGAGTTCAGTATTTTCCTTCGATAACTGATTTACATGAAATAATTTTTTCCATGACCATAATATAAAAAATCTACAGTAATTAAGAAATCCTTTAAAAATATATTATGATGGTATCACCAAAAAGCTCAAATAAATGACACACCACACACCTAAATCCATCAAAATAGGCTAAATTCTTACAAAATAATAGGAAAACTCTTAAAATAGCATCGATTTTCAACAGGAAGAAACACATAAAAATTAAAAGAAATTAGTAAAGAGTTTATAAATTTGTTTACAGAAAGATCATAAATATCTTAGAAAATTGCTTTTGTGGAGTCCATAAATTTAATCATAACATAACCTTCACAAAAAGTCTCTGAATCATAACAAATTGTACCCTCTGAAATATTTGGGACTGAAATTTTGCCTATAATGTAGTGTCCATTCGATAGCATCAGATTCTTCCCATCCAACAGAGAAGGACATTGGAGAACGTTCAAGCTAGGACTAATGAGAACTATGAACGATAACCGGTTCCTCGCCTCGTTGTTTCATTTTCCGATAGTTGAGGCCTACACTGAGACATCAGGCGGTAAAGTTGAAAACTAAGCTGGTGTTAGGGATGACAACAAGGAAGGAGGCGGGGTCCGGCGTATAAAATAAATCAGGCTCAGCAGCAGCGGCCGCCACCGGGCGAAGCCTTCCTTCAGGTCTCCGGCCACCACCTGGCGGCGAGCCGGCGACCTTCGGATCCCCAAAACATCATCTCCTCTCTCTCTCTCACACTAACCACTCTCGCCCAATCACGTCACAGATAATTCAGACAATAGCAGGTCGAGGATGCGTAAGCTTCTTCTACCTTGTAAGCTTTCTATGGTCTGCAAGAAGGTAACACTTTGTCAGGAGTCGCTAGCGCCAGCTCCATGTGCAGTCGCAGTGGGATTTGTGAAAGAGATAGTCTACTCATTTCGTGATAGTGGTGGCAGCACAATACGATCGTCATGACTGGTGGAGATCGGTACCATCAGAGCAAAATGAATCTCGAACGGATGCAACATGAAGGTAAGAGCATGTGCTTTTCACTCTGTGTAGACTTGGCATAATTTACCCCTGTGTTAGGCTTCCACCACATCTTTCACCAATTAAATAATTGAGTAATATTATAAGTGTATTTTTATTTAATCGTGCTCAATATCCATGATATCTAGGGACCGTATTGTTTAGTAACATCGATAAGCGCAAAATCTTACAAAACAGTTTTCCTTAGCTGTATTTAGCTTTATAGATGATTTAAAAATCACTGTTAAGCAAATTATGTCCAGTAAATATCGCGAAATTTATAAGATTTCACGAAACATGTGAAATACGCGCCTTCCACCATGAATATTAACAAATGTGTAAGAATACATGATTTCACATTTTATTTGTTAGTGCTTCCAATTTCTTTTTCATTCTCTTAGGAGCATGTTCTCGTTTTATACTGTCTCTGTGACTGGCAAGAATTTAGATGTAGCCTACTTATGATCGATTACAGCAATGTGTTTGCAATTTACTATTTTTTTACTAATCAAAACTTCTCTCATTGGACATGGACACAGTTTTAAAAAAATTGTAGAATAGGTTAAAATGGACATTGAAGTAGCTATCATAGGTATAATGATCCGAAAACTAAATAAATCCCCATATAAGGCATAAGTTATTGTAATTAATTATGTTTTATATTTCAACACTAAAACTAAAATTTATTTCCATTGTCAAATAATATTTTATAATCCGTTTATTTGTATTTCTCGCTGCTGTATTTGAATACTGATATAAGTGGAGGATAACTTTTCCATGTGAAATGCAGTAGCCTATAATATAACTTATTTCGCGAAATATAATCCTACACTGAAATTCAAGGAAGTTAACACTAAAATCAGCTGTTTTATTTCATCGGAAAATCAGGTTCCTATCCATGTCACATCTTTGAACCTTTACAATATCGCCAATGCGATATTCATATTTGTTAATACATAGGTTTACAGAAGCGTTGAGTATATGGTTATGATACATTATTTACTTGCATTTATTTAGCTGCTCTAATGAATTATTTATTGAGCCAGTACTAAGACCACAGGCAATTTAAAAATGTTTAAACAGGTTGAATTTATTTTGCACTCTACAAAATAAAAGTGATAAGTTTACATGTTTTAGGTTTTCACATATTACATTTGTCACAGGCCCATAGCCTACATTTAAAGATTTAAAGCCTGTAAGCTATACGATTAAATATTTTTTAAATATCAATAGAAAAACTCATTGCCTGTTAGTTGCACAAAATTATTATAGACTACAAGGTGAGTTTAAATATAGACCTAATGATGGGAAATAAAATCGGCGATTTCGATCATAGGCGTGTAAATATGCTTACCCCTTAAATGCGCGAGACTACATCCCTCTCAACGTTTATAAATCCATACAACACGGCAAAGAAAACTGTCAATAAAATGATCAGGCCCTTGGTTAATTTACTTTACATTATTTCTTAGTTTTATAGGCCTATGATATTTTAATTTTTCTTCCTTCTAATTTTCATATCAATTTAAGGGTTAAACCATAGCCTTACCTTCTTTCCTGTCATTGACCAGTAACCGATTCCAATCAACGGCGGTATTAACAACTAGGGGGATTATTTATTTATATTTTAAATCTTAAAGTTAATTTAAATCATATTCATAATTTTGATTGATCTTTTTGTTCGATTGTAAAATTCATTAACGTTATTAATTAATATGAATGTTTAAGTAGATGTAGGCTTAAATAAATAAGATTTACCGTACATTGTGATAAATGTCAGTAACGAAGGTTTTCAACAACACAGAGAAAATATTTAGAAATTATTTCATAGCTGCAGGCATTCATGTATAGCCTAATACTTGATTATTGTACAGTCCTATAATCGAATAAGTCGTGAGGCTGATTTTATTTTTAACTGATAAGAATGTACGTTTTCGGACATTTTCTTTTATCGACACTGGCTAACAAACTGTTTAGAGGCTTAAGATAACCTGCTGACCGGTCCAGGAAACATGTTGGATTATAAACCGTGATTAATTTACTTTCAATGTAAACTGAGTAAATCAACATGACTTTTAATTAGACATATTCACATTTATCGTTATTATATCCTTAACGTATTTCTATTAGAAAGAAATTATGGGCCTAAGCTAGCTGTAACCAATAGGTTCACAAACATGGTCTATTCATGGAAATGTCAGGTCTGCTCTTTAGGTCTACTAAAATTAACAAAAAGAAACTATAAGTTTAATGTGTGAACTCTAGACTAGGCCTAAGCATAATTTTTTACATGTTCTACTAAGAGTGATCCAGGAACTAAAAATTATATTTCAACAATTTTACATAGGACATTAATTTTTAATTAGTCTACATTATCACCAAATCGCTGCGATTGTATACCATCATCATCCCGCAAATTTCAGTTAGCCTACATGAGTTCCTTTCTGGTATCTAGATGACAAAGAACGTAGGCCCAGATCATAAAAATTACTAGGAATTCCTAAGATGTGTGAACCACCCGTTTTACATCAGGCTGTTGTGATGTTTAGATTGTTAAGGAATTGTCAGAATTATGATCATAGAATAAAATTATAGGTCAACGTTAATTTCTGTTCCGGTCTTAAAGTGTTTGACTTTTAATGGGCCTAAACAATTTTAAATTCCTGGCCGCAAAATAGTAGACCCTATCTCCTTAGTGTGTTTGTAAAAATGTATCGCGTTTATCTAATCTAAAGTTGTAAAACACGCCTGGAGAAGCTTAAGCTATGCCTTGTTTGATAATCTATGTGCACTTTTAAGGAAGCTTATTAATTAGTGTTTTAGAAAAGTCATGCGTAGACTTTTTAAAAAGAAAAATCAGCTTAAAAATATATAAAATCTTTTTACGAAAGTTTGAAAATTAACATTACGTGTAAAATTAATTTTTATTAGCGTCAAAAATGGGTGTGTTGAAGCTAATTTTATTTAATTGAAATTTATTCATAATATCAGAAGACTTTTAATGATTAAATATTGACTTTAATAACATTCTTTATCATAAAGTGAGAGTTTTTATTTGTCTAAAAAGGCTTTGAATAACTTACCTTATAGCCTACTATTAAATATGTATTTCTATCCATGAATCGTCTCAATCATCTGCTCCTATTCGGATTCGATGTAAGTTATAAACGTAGATTTACTTTAAAATAAAATACAATTTTTAACTCCAGATCCTGTCACTTGAGCCAGATTCGGCTATATAGAATACCTTAATTTCTCGGCTATAGGTTTACTCGATCCTTATGTCTTATGATTTAATGTATGCTATACCAACTGTATTATTATTTTACTGCTCCTATTTAGTAACTTATTATTAAGTTATTATTGCATAGAACTTATTGCATTCTTAGGGTGCAGGCCTACAAAATATAATGCAAAGTATTTTGTATTCAACCTGGTCGGGTGGAAGAAAAGGCCTTATGTCCTTAGCTCTGCCTAGCAAAATAATAAATTATTGACATTATTGTTATTATTGTTCTTACTCTGTTATTATATTATTATTATTATTATTATTATTATTATTATTATTATTATTATTACCATTATTATTATTAGGCTACTACTCTAGTTTGAAATTACGCGTATTATTTATTTCGCTTATTGAAGACACAGGCTTATCTTATTTCTTATTATTATTAACATATACATTGACGAAATGTATTTATTTTAATTGTTGTTATTGTAACAATCCATTGTATTTCTTTGTTATAATTTAAAATACATATAGACTACATGTAGGGCCTATTAAATAATGTGAGCCAGTGGTTTTATTTGTTTGGCCCATGTTGGGATTAGGATACTTAGGCCTATTTGATGAAACTGTCATGGAATATGCGTAATATCTTCAGTCTGGAAAAAATTGAACTACCTTGCAGTTGATTTGGGTTGATTTATATAGATTTTTCTATTTTCAGAATTAAGCGTCGTTTACTGATCTAAGCACGAGCTTGGCCTGTTCTATAATTAGGGTTTGAACTAATTTATGCTATTTTAAATCAACATTAATTGTCTGAGGAAACTAAAATGGAAGAAAGTGAAATGTCGGAACTGTAGGATAATATAAATATATTTGGAACTTCCCAATAAAACTAATAAACTGTGCTAGAAGTAACATCAGTATTACCAAATGACTCCCTACAACTTGTCCCAATAGTTAAGACTTCTCGGATATTAAGGTTATGTTCAGATGATGCTAACTGGACTAAGGTGGTCAGTCCAACGCACCAGCTGCCTTCATACACTTACCCGTAGGGTTAAGTTTGTTTCTTAAATCTCTTAACATTTTTAAAATCCTCAACGCAAAACTTTTGACAAATAGGCATAGTTTCTGCTTTCTACTGGCAGTTACTAAAATATATATTATTAATAGCCTACTAAATCATTGGGGTTTCAAAGCAGTAAGCTTGTCGGAGTTATTCTGCCTCTATCAAACGCCACAACTTCTAGGCTTATCAGATAAATTAAGGAACAAATATATATAGTCTACTTAAATTATTTCGGAGCTTTCCTTAGCTTATTGAGATAGGATACTGTATTAAAATCATCAAAAAATTGGTCTATGTGTTCGATTATCGATGAAGTTCAGGTCTAATATATACAGTATAGTCTATTAAGAATCAAACAGTTCACAACAGAAATAGAAGCTATCGTAGGCCTTGTCAATGATCTGACAATCCCAAACATAACGTTGGTAATTTTTATCTTTTGCCTGTATCACTGTGATGAGTTCTATTAGGGAATATGCCTATATTATAAGGCTATTGCTCTGTTGGCTTACTTTTGAAACACAGGACTATGTGTCGAAACATGTTTCCTGGACCGGTCAGCAGGTTGTCTGTCTGTGCGTGATGCCCAGTCAAATCTACTGCATGCAGAGAACTTAAAATTTAAACATAGATGGACTGAAGGGTGGCTGAATGCACCTCGAAGTCAGATTTTTAATTTTCGCTTTCTTTCGCAAATTATGAGTGAAAACTGGCAGAAAACGTGAATTTTTTACCTTTTTGAAGCATCAGTTTTCGGTAATACGTTTCAATTGTCAAATCATTTGCATGTGGCTTCGCCTTTTTTTTTTCATTAACTTGGAAATAAAAGCATCACGATTTTTACAACACATCGCATGGAATTATCGATCGCTTCGATTCTATGAGCCCATCCTGGTCGATTCGTTTGTTTATAATGTCAAGGCCCGCATACATCTGAAATTTTCAACATATACTGAAGACGGATAATGAAATAGGCCTAAATGGGCAAACATTGATCAATTTGGACGTAATCACTTCGAAGGGTTTTATGGGCTAGGGAACTCTAATCTGAAGTCGTTTTTTTCCCAGGCGGCGCTTTCTAATCGTGGAGTGCACTCCTAAGCCAGATTTTTAGCTGTTTCGTTATAGGCCTATTTATTAATCGTTTAGTTTATGAATGATTCGCGTGAAAGTGTTAATAAATTTAATGCTTTAATTATTATGCTCTTAATATTTAATTTTTTAATTATTATTTGAATTATCTTGGGCGAAGCCGCGGCACCTGCTAGTAACTTATTTCGGGTATGTAGACTTTTTTAAGTTATTAGAAGGTCTAAACGTATCCAAGCAATATATAGTCTCTGCAGTTCCCTGGAATGCGATGCGTGTAACCTACATACTTTTTTGATAATAGACCAGCACTCTCAATTAGCCTAGTTAGTCGCTTTATATGCTTTATATGCTTTTATAAAATTTACTGTTTGTGTGAAATTGTCATAAGGAGCACCATCCCAATGAGGTTTTTCTTGCTGGAACTTAATTCTCTGAGCATAAGAATATTCAAAACTGTTCAACGATTCTCCTTTTTTTTCGGAAAGGGCCAAGTAGGACATAGGCTAAGTTAATAACTTATTGTGCCTACTTAGCACTTGAATTTATTTTACAAAAATATTGTAGAATGGGTCTACTTGTAGTCTAAATAGGATAACGCATACCGTCAACGTCCGAATTATTAAAACATTTCTATCCGTATGATAATAATTACGGAACAATTATTACAGTAGGGAATTTTTATCTTTAATCAATATCGTGAGTCCTATTAGGGCCTAATAGTAACACCTATTGGCTTGATTATGAAATCTAAGACTGTGTATCGAAAGGCTCGATGAATTCTTTTAACTTGAAAAATTACTGAATAAGAAATTTCAGGTCTCTTACCTAGTAGGCCTAAGATGCTTATAGGCAAAGGCCTATGTAAGTGAAACAGTAAATTATATAGGCCTAATAAATATTTTTATAACCTTGTAAATTAACTAACGTAGGGTGTCAATTCGTCCTGTTTTTCCCGGGACAGTCCCATTTTTTGACAAAATGTGTCGCTGTCCCGAAAGTTTTATTGGAGACATTCAAAACGCCCCACTCTTTTGTGATAGTGATTAGCCAGTGTGTTTCACGCTACATTAATAAAAGTTAGAACAGTGAAAGTCTTCTCCATTGTCAAAACATACTTTAATTGAGTAATATTATGTTCATATGATAATTTATGATAATATGATAGTAATTTATGATAAATTATTAGAAAAAACGCACTTCTTGATAGAATACATAAAAGTGAAATGTACAGTGACAATGAGGCATCTATTTGTGTGGAATAAATTATCTGCAGAAGACATTTAAAAAGTAATTTGGGATCATTTATGTGCATGAGACAAAGGTAAATTGTAAATATTCCCTAAATTTTGTGAATCAAATTGTTGCCCCCTTTTTCCTTAATTGTCCCAGGTATTTTACAATAAAATATAATATCCCGTTTTTATATAAACATTAGGCCTATATGGACACCATAAACTAACCTCATAAAGTGTATCTTGCATTGCTAAGTTATAGCTGCTTTCTGCGAAAGTGTAGGGATTATTTTTTAAATAATTTACTGTGCATAAATTTTATTTGTGTAAGTATTTTATAACATGTAAAGTAGTTTCTCTTGTTTATGACTAAGCTGCTTAAATTTCCAGTCTTATGATAACTTATGACAATTTTAATCAACTTTCAAGTTTCAAATATTTAAATGCAGTCTCCACTTGCAGAGCAACGACAATGGGATGAGACTAGTTAATTTTGCCACCGCTAAAAGTTTAATCGTAAAGAGTACGAAATTCCCACATCGGGATATTCATAAATACACATGGACCTCGCCAGATGAAGAGACGCATAATCAAATCGACCATGTGCTAATAGATGCAAGGAGGCATTCTAGTATAATCGATTTTCGAACTTTTAGGGGTGCTGACAGCGATTCGGATCACTATCTGGTAGTTGCGACTGTTCGAGAGAGACTTTCATTAAACAAAGGAACTAGGCAAAATTTCGATGTAGAGAGATTTAATCTGAAAAAGCTAGGTGAAGACCAAAGTAGGAATGCTTACCAACTCGAGATTTCAAATAGATTTGCAGTCCTAGAAAACACTGCCGAACAAGAAGCTAGGGATGATATGAATATCGATAAAACCTGGGACCGCATTAAAGACAATATTAAGGTAGCTGCAAAAGAAAAATTAGGTTCGCTTGAACTGAAACGAAATAATCCGTGGTTTGATGATGAGTGCGTAAAATTAGTAAATGCAAGAAAGCAGGCAAAACTACAGTGGTTGCAGAATCCGAATGACACTACGGTCGAAAATCTTAACAATGCTAAACGAGAAGCCTCTAGAACAGTGGTTCTCAAAGTGGGGTCCGGGGTCCGCGATGGTGTTTCAGGGAGTCCGCAGGTGGTTTAAGAAGAAATAGGATATCCGTAATTTTGAAGTGCTTAACTGTGTTCCCCACTACTTATCTATGTGAAACAGCATTCTCTCACCTCACGTACATGAAATCAAAGTTTAGAAATAAACATGAAGTTGAAAGTGACTTAATATTGTAATTATCAGACATTAAACCAAACATTGCAGAGCTAATTAATCAAAAGCAGCTTCACTGTTCACATTAAGGAGTAAACTCTGTTTGTTACCATTGATATTGTTACTTTGTCTATTGAATTTAACACATTTTAATCAAAGTATTTATTTGTTTTTTATTTTTTATTTCAAAACACAGAGGGGGTCCGCGAAATTTTAATTTTTTTCAAAGGGTCCGCGGACTGAAAAGTTTGGGAATCACTGCTCCAGAATCATTAGAACAAAGAAAAGAATCTATCTCAAAAACAAAGTAAATGAATTAGAGGGAAATAGTAAAGACAAAGATGTTAGGGATCTCTACAAGGGAATAAATGAGTTCAAGAAAGGTTTTCAACCTAGAATAAACATAATTAAGGACAATGATGGTGCTATACTCGCGGCTCCAAATAATATTTTGAATAGGTGGAAAAATTTCTTTAATCAGTTATTAAATGTACATGGAGATGTCGGAAGTGTAGAAAGTGAAATATTCACAGCAGAGCGGTTGGTTGCTGAACCAACTTTAACAGAAGTAGAAACAGCTAAAGGTAAAGTAAAATCACACAAGTCTCAAGGGGTTGACCAAATTCCTGCAGAATTAATTAAGGCAGGTGGAGATAGATTAAACTCAGAGATCCATAGGCTCATTCTTATGATTTGGAGAAAGGAGGAATTGCCGAAGGAATGTAAATAATCTATTATTATACCGATCCATAAAAAGGGAGATAGGGCCGAGTGTAATAACTATCGAGGAATTTCTCTCTTATCAACATCATACAAAATTTTATCTAATATACTGCTGTCAAGATTAGCCCCATATGCAGACGAAATCATAGGAAATCACCAATGTAGATTTAGGCGAAATAGATCAACCATTGATCATATATTTTGTATTCGCAAAATCTTGGAGAAAAAGTGGGAATAAGTTATTATAATAAGCCTGTTCACCAGCTATACATAGATTTTTAAAAAAGCATATGATTCAGTTAGCAGAGAAAAACTCTACAATATCCTCATTGAGTTTGGGACACCAAAGAAGTTAGTTAGGCTGATCAAAATGTGTCTAAATGAAACCTATAGTAGAGTCAGGGTAGGGAAATTTATATCAGATAGGTTTGCCATTAGAAGCGGCTTGAAGCAAGGAGATGCACTATCACCTTTACCTTTTAATTTCGCTTTGGAATATGCCATTAGGAAAGTTCAGGAAAACGACGTAGGCCTAGAATTAAATGGTAGTCACCCGATTTTAGCTTATGCAGGTGACGTTTGCCTATTGGGCGATGACGTAAACACAATGGAGAGAAATGCAGAAAGTATTTTCGATGCCTGCAGGAATGTTGGATTAGAAATTAATACAGAAAAAACGAAATACATGGTCATGGAACGTCAAAATAATGCGCCACAAAATATTAGAATAGCCGGTAAATCGTTTGAACAAGTGGTGGAATTCAAATATCTGGGAACAGTAATTAGGCCTACAGATACAAATAATATTAAGGCAGAAGTTAAGTGTAGACTCAAACCAGGAAATGCTTGTTTTTATGCAGTTCAGAAACTCTTATCGTCTCGTCTTCTGTCCAGAAATATAAAAATTAAGATTTATAAGACTATTATCCTGCCTGTTGTATTATATGGTGTGAGACATGGCCGCTAACTGATCAGGAAGAATGTAGTCTGAGAGTGTTTGAAAATAGGGTGCTTCGAAAAATATTTCGCCCAAGAGGGATGACAATGGGGACTGCAGAAGATTGCATAACGATGAGCTTCAGGACCTGTACGCTTCACCAGATATAGTAAGGGTAATCGCGAAGGATGAACTGGGCTGGACATGCTGCACGCATGGGGGGATGACTGGATGGAGTTAGCACAGAATAGGGTTGAATGGCGGACTCAGGTAAGCGCGGCAATGAACCTTCGGGTTCCATAAAATAGATAATATTCCTTTAAGATAGCTTGCTTAGGAATTGTCTATTGCCATTGAGTAAGTAAGTAAGTAAGTAAGGCTATTCAATATTTTATATAGGCCTAATAGACATAAGCCTACCTTTTTAATTTCTCTTCTTGTCTTAATATTTAGGCTTATGTTGGGAAGGACATTATTCAGTCATCTTTCTTTCACAGCAATGTGATTTCCAAAGCAATACCTTCTTTCACCGGTTTTATACTTTTAAACATTTGGGATTATTCATTTTACTTACTTTATTAGGTCATCTCGTCTTTTTTTCATCATAGGATACAAGGCCTATTCCACATTTTAAAAACAAATTTCCCTTATTTTTTCCTTTACTTTACAGAATTCTCTGACTTTCCCTGAGCGATTTAAATTTCCCTGACTTTCACTGCCTTTCCCTTATTCAGTTGACTTTATAAAGCTATTATTCATATACCTCGGGTGGTAGGCCAAATCCCTCCAGGAATGTAGCGCCACGGAGTTAGTAGTAACCGTATTCCTAAGCCTATACTTCCTCCTAAAGGACCCAATTAAAAATGTATATTTTTATTTAGTATTTATTTTGAGGCATAAGATTATTTTTTGTGTTATTTTTTTGACTCCTCATTACCCTGTAAGATGAAGAAAAAAATAAACGCCCTTATTCATATGTAATGCTGTATTTCAGAAACATGTTTGCTTGTAGTTCTATGTCTATGTGTAGCCTAAACAATGTAGATTCAAAACAAAACAAATAAATGGTGCAAAATATGTTGCAACTTTCTCGAATATACGTGTTAAAGGCTAACACAGAAAAAAGTAAATTATAGGGACAATTAAATTTTATTTATTGCTTTTTCTGAAACTAATAAATATCTAGAACGGAAAGCATCATGGTCGGTCTTTATATCCAATGCTTTTACCGCGAAATAATAATAATAATAATAATAATAATAATAATAATAAAAGTAACAACAATAATAACTTGGGGTTTGCATGGTTTCCTCAATCTCAAAGGCAAAAATGCAAGATACATTGAGATATAGCCGAATAATAGAAGCAAATGCTGCACTAATGAGTTATTAAAGAGAGCCTACTGGTAAATTTGGTGGTCACGAGGTTTAATTTGAATCCAGGACCTCTTCCTTATTACCCTATACCACTCGCTCTAATTGATTTTGGTGTGTTCATTACGACTGTGGTAAACCGACTATATGTCACAAAAGTATCTAGATTATAGTATTCTTGTTACTATGGGCTACAAAAGAATATTCATATATTAATCAAAATGTATGTTCTGAAATTCGCATTTAAGTCATGTTATTTCGTTTAAATCTTGTTACATATTAATTTGATAAAGAAATGTATTTAACAAAAAACGTTCTTTTTAATTTTCTCTTACACTTTACTGTGGTAAGTTTTCATGTATCGCCTACTGTAATGGAGATAATCTAGAAAAATTTTAAATGGATACGAGTAAATAACCCCCTAAGTCATTTTTGCAGAGGAACGGATATATCCATTTTATTAATCACAGACAAGAGTTTCCAATTTCACATCTGTATTAAAATCGTTAGAGCCAATTTTTAAAAAATCAAAATTTTTAAAGTCCCCTTAACATTTCAGTTTTAAAACTCAAATTCTGGGCGGTTCCATAAAATTTCGAAAAAGTCCTTGATTCAAAAAATGAATGAAATACAATGGACCGTATATCCGCTGTGCTTGTCCACTGACGGACGGACAGACGGACAGACAGACTGACAGACGTCATTCCAAAAACACCTTTCCGGTATCTGGGCATCGTGAAACATACTTCCCGATGTTATCTTGATTTCGATTTTTTTGTCATGGCCACAATACTTTCTCTATAACTTACTACGCATATGCGAGAAAGCAAAACTAACAAACAACAAAAAACGCTATCAAAACGCAATTTTCTAACTTATTTGGATTAACAACCTTCCAGGGACGTGAGGGCGAAGTAATTTATATCAACAGCATTCTGTTATTCTTACTGCCAGTTTACATGAAGTAGGTAGGCCTAAATTTAATTTATTGTGATTTTAAAAAAAAATGTGTTCTTACTTTGATGGGCCTATATACTACCTGCATATTATAGTTTCATAAAACTTTTATTTATGAGCCATTTTTCGTATCGATTAAATTAGACTAGATGATTAAGCCCTTTAAACGGGCTGGGTAAATAGTAATTTTACTATTAAGTGAATTTTACCGCTAGAGCAGTAGAATTTTAAAAACCGAATTGTAAATAATGACACAACACTGAGAATCCCAAACAGGAATGGTCGATGCGCTCACAATGTTACAATTTAGCAACACCGCCTCTAGAATACGTTGTATGCAACCTATACCATGACTGTACGGCACTGCATAAAGCACAACAAATAGCCTTAACCGAATTAAAAGCTATAGTTTGACCAAAACGACGCTAACACGAAAATTGCATTTTGAACAGCACAGAATAGACTACACGACCCGCTTGGAACGCATGTTAGTCGAAGACTGAGGTTGTCTCCATAAGAAGAGTTCTGATTGGTTGTTTGCTCCGAACATCCAACGTAATTTTGTGACGGTACCTTCTAATTGGTCAAATCGGGAGTGAGGTGTGTCAAACATGGCCCGGATGACCCTGCAGGTGACAGGAGGCTGTGTATAGGCTACGGAACGAAAATTATACAAAATAATGACAAAACACTATGCACATCATGAATACGTGGCTGCAGCACAAAGACGACAAAACACTGTCAAAATCAAAAGCACAGAAAAATTAAATTTTGACTTAATCGTCTCTGCTAAAAGGATGAAATTTTCACATAGGCACTCTCCAGGTTATGGAGAACGGGTGGTGAAAATTTCAGTTCTCTAGGTCAAAGGTTCTTGCAGAAGTGAGTGTTCATACACGCATTTTAGGGCGCTTTTAATATAGAACAGATGGTTTATTGTCAATGTATAACAGAAATAACAATGTATAACAGAGTCAGATAAGTTACACGAAATTGTTTGCATACTCAAAATATTCATTAACATTAACTCGTGAAGTTTTCTTTTAACGGTCCATAATTGAGACTTCTAGTAGACTGGTAATTCGTTATACGTTCTTTGTCACATAAAGTGAAAATTATTTTGCGTTGTTGAAAAATTACAAGGATCAGGTCTCTTAAATCATTACAACGACAAGTGCTACATGCTTGGATATTAATTGAAAGTATGTAAATTCTTTTTCACATAATGATAAATATTGGAGACAGGGAAGAGTTAGAATAAGTTATGCAAAACTCTAAATAGAAGCTTACAGTGTTCGGTAGATTTTACGCTAATTTTTTTTCCACACATTCAAGCTTTTCACTAACAATGCCGCTTTGCATTGCGGAAAGTCAGGGAAAGTCAGTGAAAGTCAGGGAAATTTAAATCGGTCAGGGAAAGTCAGAGAATTTTGTAAAGTAAAGGAAACAATAAGGGAAATTTGTTTTAAAAATGTGGAATATCCAGGGAAAATAACTAGCCCCAATGAGCGAAATGTGAGGGCCATGTGTTTTGCTCCAGTCTGCTATAACCTAGACTGTGTAAGCGATTTTTTCTTTTCAGTACTTGAGCTAATCATTTCTTATTTATATTGTGAGGATGGATGATTTTGTTTTTACAAAACATTGTTTCTTGTGGTCAGGTAAATGTAAGTTTCTTGTCATGGAAAGTCAGGGAAATTTATTTTGAAAGGTCTGTGGAGTGGGCAGCCTGATTCAGCAGTGTAACTAGTTAGTGTATCCTATGGGTATGTGAAGCGAGAGAATTACATTGATAATGCTCAGGCTAGTCTCTAGAGTCTAGATAATCAAGCGAGTGTATCATATCAGATTTTTAGGTAGATTTCGAAGAAAAATCTACCTATTGCAATGGATACCATGTCATGATTTTCAAAAAAATCTTTCATATCTTTACGTTTCATGCTCCCCTAAGTACGAAACCACCGCCCGTTCAAAAAAAAAAAATTGTGATATTTATATATATATATCTTTACTCGATAGCGGCCGTAATTTTGAAGATATTTGAACCAAATTTTATTATGTTATTTCTAGGCCCAATAGTTCGGACAAGTTCGTTAATGGGCAAAATTGGCCCAAGGGGGTGGTCGGGGGAGGGGGTTGAAATTTTAAAACATTTATATCTCGGCCCCTATGAAGTATAGAGGGAAACTTTGTTTGACTAAATTAGAGTACTTCCTATGGAGTTCACAGTGACACCAACAATTCGGGGGTTTTTGGGGGTACGAGTGGGGGTGTGGGGATGGAAATTCGAAATTTTTGAAACTACGTCTTGTGGGGCATCGTTGAAAAGCTCTTGATGAGTACTCTACAAATCAATAACTAGTTTCTTGATAGCTCTCATATGACGCGAGATTTTAATGTTTGAAAATAATAACACTTAAAAGAATTATTATATCATAATTTTGTCTTGTTTAGCGGCTTTGCTGATTTTATTCATTGCTGATCTTGCGCATGGCCTCCCAGAATATTATATCCTATTCTTGTTGTCAAAACAAATGATTGTAGGCTCTTCCTCTTTACCGAATTCAGTTCTTATTACTGCGGGTTTGCCATGCCAAGGCTAAAAAAGAAGAGTGCTGCGCAGCGATAATAAATTAAACCAAAAGCACTTTGAAATCTACCTCAGCCTGTAGGCCTGCCTAAAGGGATTTTTTAAATGTAAAACGCTGAGATCAGAGGAACAGTGGTACGCGACTTTCCGTTCTTGTGTTATTTATCGATAGCCTAGCCAATATCATCTAACTCTTTTCCAGACGATCACATTGCTGAAAAGCTCCCCCTAACATACCACCGTCAACTTCCTGCCCAATAATTGAAGCTGATTTTATTGTTTGTAGCGAGGGTTCTGAGCGAGATAGAGATATATGTACCAGTATGCTAATTTAGAAGCCTACATCCCAGAAGCCACCAAGTGAAAAAAGTCAAAGCTCAAGCCTTTAGGCCCAGAGGCACTTCCCGATAAATCAATTTTTTAAAAAGTCAAACTCCCGGAGCAGCTGTAACCGGCAGAGGCAGGGAACCGGAAATTCCGGAGCATTGAGAGAATGAAGCATAGAGCGTTCTCCGGTCCCCAACAGGCCTGAAGGGAGAAGATTCATACAGTATGTTGGTGTGGGGGCGGGCTTTCATGGGACCAACAAGTCAATTAACTTGCAACCTCGTTCGTTAAATCTCCCACAAGAATTGACCAATATTATTTTGTCAGCCATTTTTTGTAAACTGGAATGCATGAGAACATTGTCAGGATCATTTAAATGTATGCACAAAAAAAAGCGCACACATTAATTACAGTTCCATGACAGTAAGAACCTTCCCTAGTAATTATTTTAAATACTCTAAATATTGTGGGATAAATGGTTGAATACAGTAGTAGCATATTTTACTTTAATTCTTTGTTATCAAGTCTTGTACAACATTCGAGACATCGTTGCACATTTAGGGGCCTAACATTATTATCGCTATTCCCGTTTTTAAATTATCATCTTAACTTCGCCATGGTCACTCGTTTCGTCCCTTCAGGCGTAGTCTAGTTTAGTTTTCAACAAAATATGAAACAATAAAATATAAGAAGTAAGGGTGATGAAACCTACAGACTATCTTCAAACTGCACAAGCTCAGGAGGATATAAAGCTTTATGTTTACTAAAGCAATAAGGCCATAAGAATTAAAGGGAGTAGGCCTAGTAGTTTTGGGTCGGTCAAGTTATTTGAACCTGAAAAAACACAGAGCGTTTGGGAGAAAGTTCGATGTATCGTTTGGGACTGCTGTAAAGTCCGTGATGCTTTTAATAGCAGCAACCACTGACTTACGATTTTTAAATTACTTAGGTCTATTTGACTATATCGCCGAAGTTTCAACATTTCCATCAGACATGTAGGCAGGTGAACATTGTGATAATCCTCGTACTACTAACGGTCGAGTCTCTTTCTACGAACAGTCTTATAATCTGCATGCAAATATACACACTGTGGTAAATATAATTCTGTCAGTTCAACATGAAACAATCCCAAAATGTTGGGCTGCCACAGTGACAAAATAATCATAGTCTACCAAAAATACATTTTAGAATTATGACAACGAATTATGTAATTTTCTTTATTTGACTTGAAGTTTTATATAACTCCATGGCGCTAACATCCCTGAAGGGACAAGGCCTACCATCCGACCACTGCGTCATCTACCATAGGCAGATGGCAGGATTGGGGCATATGGTCAGCATGCCGACACTCACGGCCGTAAATGGTGGTTTCCATGACCGGAGCCGCTACTTCTCTATCAAGTAGCTCCTCAATTTGAATCACGAAGCTGAGTGCACCCCTACCAGACCTCCCTACCTCAGAAAAATCCGAGGAGATACCGGGGATCTAACCCGGGACGATGGATCTGTAGTCAGCGACGCTAACCACAAGACCACGCCGGCGGTCAATTTTATAATATAAGTTACGTTTTAAAAATTACAATTAATTAGGATACAAAAATAACTAAATGAACTACGTCCTATCAAGGGCTGAAGACCGAGGAAACTTTTCCATAACATCAGTGCCATTCCCCCTTTGTATGGCAATGCTGATACGGTTGATACGATGCCTAAAATACTCAACAGCTCCGGGATTCTCTTAAAATGTATAATAATGATAATATGTATAAGGGACTATTAGGAATATATAATATTATTATTAGACAGTTATTATTATTATTTTTGTTGTTGATGTTGCTGCTGCTGTTGTTGAACGAAAGTTATTAAAACAACCACTCCAAATATTATCGTAGACCCACTAATTATTTAATTATTCTGACACGAAAAGAATGAATGAATTAAATCTTCATAATTGGGAAGGGCTGTAGGTAGTAGGCTATGTAGACTACCCTCTACGTACAATAGGGGTTTACTAGTTCTTCGGACTGATCGGCCTGGTTGTGAGAGCAGAAGGCCTAAACATTACCATCAGTTTTAACAATAATAATAAAAATAATAATAATAATATCGTTCTTAAAAATAAAACTGAAACTGAAAAAAAGAGTTCAATGCTGCAGTACTTCATAATCAAATGGAATAGAATTTTAGAATAGGATAGAATGTTAATCAGATTTATAAGTTTCATTGATAGCTTCACTATAATAGACTATAAGTCTACCAATTCTTTCGAGCCTGGTCGACTTTCAAGTATAATATCAACATAGGCTATAAAACATTTCGTTGTAATTTTCATGTAGGCCTATGTCTTAAAATGCGCTGATCGAAGATCGCAAGAAATTAATAAGAATTCAGTAATTGTTTGAACAGTCTATCTAGTTCAACATAATGACTTTGTTTTCTAATAACTAAGTAAGGAAGGAAAATATAATAATTCTTTAGATTCACTGGTAGACCTATGTCATGTAGAATATGTTCGACCAGACAAAAGCAAATTACACAAATGCAAATTGGTATAACTTATAGGCTACCTAGGCCAGTAGCCTACTAACAATAGCTTTGATCAGTTTCTAGCAAAGGCTTAAGTCAACACCTTAAAATCTGGGTATAGCAGGCCACATCTGGTGATACAATATTACTGTACAATACGAACCAAACCATGTCACTTTGTGTTAATTAATGATGATGTACAAAATAAGACCTTTGAAAAGGAAGGACAACCAGCCAAATGGAACTAAGGGTCCCCTGAATATTGCATCACTAAAATTATGTCTATTGTCTTTTCATAAAAATTCTTTCGAATACTGATTTACATATCTGGTATTGTTATCCGTGCTGTTCTTCTGGCTGAGTATCATTCATTCTTCACGGGAATGCTTTTCAAGGCAAACAGAAGGCATGAACTGTGTCGCAATGAATAACAGCAACATGTATCAGCATAATTGCACTGTCACCCCGCCATTATCATCACCATTTCCTGTCTTTCATTCGCATCCGAAAATTAATTAAATTAGCATAACATTAAACCTCGCTTAGGGCTCAAGAACAATATTAAGCACTTCGGTGTATTAAGCACAAAATATGTTTATTGATATAGTCTAAGTTTTATGTGAAGAGAGTATTTGCAGATTAGTTACTATAATGGAGGTATTCGATGCATAGGTCTAAGCTATTTAGGCCAAGTAGGGTAGAGTCGGGAATTGGCAGTCAACTTTGTAATCTCATCCCGAAATTCATCCCGTCAGATGTAAAATCTTAACTATTAAAACATATTGAATTGAACTGAATTAATTGAATTATAAACTAATATTAATTATTAATGCCCGGTTTCTATAAACTCGCGAAATACCTATGGGTAAATTATCCAATGGACAACTTAGTTCCAGAATCACCCACCAGAGCACTAATGGTATGATGAGGAAATAAAAAATAATATATACTACCATGCCGGGGATCGAACAGTGGACCTCTTGAACCGTAATCCAGCACGCTGACAATGAGCTATGGTGAACACTGAGAACACGTTTTGAATAACGGAGACGTAATTGTTTCAGCCTGTGATTCCACTACTGCAAGTCAAGACATGGTTTTGCAATATATATCATACTAATTACTTCGGAAGAACATTATCTTCATATAAATACTACTACTGTCGAGATCTAATGCGTAAGAGGAAGGAAAAATGAGAAGTACGACTCTAGTTTGCAGTGCTACCAAATACCGGCAAATAAAGTCATTAGCGACAATGTACGGTACATGAAAATTTCAATAAGAAATATGTATATAAATTCTGATAAGCCCATCCTATTACGGAGAAATAAAGTCAACATTACAGATCATCTCAGCACTTCTAAAACTGTATTTTACAGGTACTGCAATCCGTGCACGTCCGCCATATTTATCCTACGAGAGGTTAAATTTTATCCAGCCATCCATGAAAGGATAAATTAACCCAAAGATTTACCCTTGGAAAGATCTAGCCCTAGTTTATAGAAACATTTTTTCTCTCATTTTCATATTTACCCAGTGGACTTTTGTCTAGAAACTCGCCAAAACTGTGTGTAATCGTTATCTTTAAATTATTTCTGTTCGTAAGAGTTTTCCTTGTGTAAATTCTGTTTATGGGATAATTTACCCATAGGTAATTCTCGAGTTTATAGAAACCGGTCATTAATCGCCTATATTACCTTCTTATTGTTTTTCCTCTCCCTCTCGTTTTCGAATTGCATATTCCATTCATGATTAGAGGCTATGCCATGAAAGCAGTGGGTTCACAGCATAAGAATCTAATGAAGATTCTACAAAAATGCCAGTGTTTAACATGTCGTAAAACTACAGTGGTTTTAAGACTACTTTTCAATGCTTAAAGATTTTTTAAGAACGCACCGCATTTTTCGACCATCAAACCATCGTCAAGAGGCAGACCTACGTAGCCTGTGACAAGTTTCAATCCACACATCATTTAAAAGACCTAAAATAACAAAATACTAAAGCTTCCAATAAATAAGCCTAGTGGAAAATTATCCAAGTTTGCTTTATTATATTTAGAGGCTTTATTTTTTTTCAAATATTAATCTGACTAATTATAAACTGGTAATCCAAACAACGTTGAACTTAACAATGGTAATGGATAGGCCTTACACTCTTAACTTAGGTCAATTATGTGGCGTATTGTGATACGTATTCATGTAGGCCTACCAGAAAATTAATACAACTTTTAAAAGGATTTCCAAAGTAGCTCTACACAATAGCCTACTAGCCTACTACCAGAAAGAGGAATAATTTGTGTAGGCCAGGTAATATTTAGGCCTATTTCCTTCACAAATAGTTTGGTTTGTTTCTGCCAAAGAAGAAAGGAACCAAATTATTGCTAATGACAAAAATACCCAAAGCAATCAAATTACAATTTGATAATGTATCAATTTACTTCAAGTGTAACAAATCTATAAACGAACTTGATACCACAGCTTTAAACTTCAACACAGAAAGGTTATGAAGAGGGAAGCTATAGGCCTCAAAGGTAAATATGAAATTCATCAATTCGTTTGTTATATTGTGATGTCATATAGTCTACGTCACAAAATGTAAGCCTAGAAAATACATGAGGAAATAATTATCAATTATCATTCGTTACATCATCTTATTAGTCTGCCCTACAAGAGGACAGACGCGCAAGTGAATACCGTAAATTAAATACAAACAATTCCATTTAGACCTATATGATCTACGTAGATTTTATGTTCCATAATTACATTTTCAATACCACCGCTGTGGCGTAGGGGATGCGTTCACTCCTCTCACGCAGCGGACCCGGGTTCGATTCCTGGTCGGGAAAAGTTACCTAGGTGGGGTTTTTCTTCACCTGTGAGTCGGGTAACTTTAGGCCCTTGTGGTCTCCAGATATCATCTGACCGTCATTATAATCTTCATCCCATCCTCGCCTTGTTTGAAGTGGAGTCCTATGTTTTCGTGTTGTCTCGGAGGTGGCCACTGCATTGGGCTGATCACTCATCCGGGGAGGCCCTCCATGTCCTCGTCTTGTCAAAAAAGTAGACCTATGTATGTGATCCAAAGATAATCCCTCTCCCGCCTGTAAGGCCCAGGCGGCTTGGGTCGCTTAAATCCTAAAAGGGAGAGGTGAAACTACGATAAAGAAAGAAAAAAAGGAAGCAATTTTAGGCCTACTTAAATTTTTTTTCGTTTAAAGAAAAAACACAAACTTTACCTATGGTAATTAAAAATTGGAGAACTTTTACCACAGGAAATTCGCACGCCGATTAGCCTAAATTTAGCAGGTTCTAGTTATAATTACCGGCACCCAAAGACTTATATTTCACCCAGTTTAGGGTTGAAACCAGTTTCTATCACTGTATCACTATTGACTTTTGAAATTTGAAGAGCTTTATGATGTAGTTAGTTATTACCAGGGCCCGGATTCTAATGACATATAATCTTTTTATTGATGCTGCATAGACATTGCCAATTTGTATATAAATCCTAATCGTGGCCTCTACATTATAGAAATACGTTTTAATAAGGACATTTTTGGTCATTTTATGCAATTTTATATTTTTAGGGCATTTATTTCAATTTTAGATCATTATTTTGTCATTTTTTGAGTGATTTGCTTCCTTATTTAATCATTTTCATGTATATACATTGAGTGTATTAACTTTTTTCGTTGTTTCTTTAATGCAAGAAGGAAAAATTCGGCGTTAAAGTGTTGTCATGAGAGTCAGAGAAACGCCAAAATTTTGTATTATATGATCATTGTTATTAGATTGACTTGGCACCAGAGTATACCACCTGCTTGGATTTGAGAGCGCAAACTACTGTTTAGCCTACTCTCAATAAACAACAATGTAATCCGGCAGACCACAATATAAGGAAACGCCGAATTTTGACTCGCCAGTGCCTCAGTGCCGGTATAAATTTCCGTGAGAAAAGAACATTCACAACATTACAGCTATTTACAGTTTTTACAATTATGTACAAACTCGTATATAACTTTGTGTGTACAATACTAATTGTTTATAAATAAAATATCAATTTTTTATAATTATTAAGTCATTTTCTTTACAATTTAGGGTCATTTTATAGGTAATTTTTCAAACAATTTTAGGTCATCAGAATCCAGGCCCTGGTCATTACATGGTTATCTAATGACGGCTGTGTACCGTTACTTGGACTGTAACCATCGCCTATGCGTCGAAAATAATAATAATAAGTATTATTAATAATTATTATTATAATTAAGACCAGAAAGCCAGTGCTGACTGTACCTTCCAGGCTGACACGAACATTGATAAATTTAACAGCACTATGAAATGACCACTATAACTGTAACTTATCTTCTTTACTTTATGTATTTTTATGTGGTGATGGTTGTACCGTACTAGTTTGAGTTATAGGAAATATTCACGAATGAGTAATTTCTTCAGAGGATTTAAGTGCTTGTTACACTATGTATGTTGTATTATTCTTAGCAGATATAGATAAGAAATCTACAATCATTTTTCGTCACGTTCGGATAAAAACATAGCGAGTGCCGGACTAAGATATATGGGCGTAGAAATGGTGTAGCCCCGGGTGGTATTGTTAGGGGGAGGAGAGACAGTAACCCCTACTGGAATGATACACTATGTCAAGAAAAAGGGTAATAGAGCGGAGAGGGGGGACAGGTGTGGAGAGCTCTTTCACGCTTAACAATAGTCATTCGCCTCCCCCAATTCTAAAACACTACAAAAAATAGAGAAAACAATTCAGGAATGATGTATTTATATGTAGGTGTGTAGAAACCCCTGT
Organism: Ectobius pallidus; assembly: GCA_964059195.1. Classification (NCBI taxonomy): domain Eukaryota; kingdom Metazoa; phylum Arthropoda; class Insecta; order Blattodea; family Ectobiidae; genus Ectobius; species Ectobius pallidus. The sequence goes on from CAXKWD010000004.1 coordinate 136,445,133, forward strand.
GTTTTCAACATTATTGCTATTATTTATTTACTAGGATACGGATAATGACATCCTGTATGTTCATGCCCCTGACATGTCCACACGACCCTTGTAAAGTCTAATTATTTCCGTCTTTTCATTCGTGCCGAAGGAGAAGACAGCGATTGCGAAAGAGGAAGTTATAAAATTGTTTGGTTGTCACTACCCTCTTGCATGCTCGTTGCGTACAGACACACGCGACACAAATCCTGTGATTGATTATCCTAGACCACACACCACTACAATCTTCCTTCGTTATCATCTTTAAAATATGTTTATTAAGCGTTCGCATGAAGTGAAGGAAGGAATGCATGTATCATGTCCACCAGACCTTCTGTCCTTATGCAAGACAACGATGAACCTGCCCGTGAACTTAGGGATTAACCTAGTTTCTCACTGCAAGTAGGAAATTTATGTAAAGCAAGAATACCAACCTGTGACATCTGGTCTCTCTCTCCATGCATTCTTCTAGCATCTAGCTAAGACTTGTTATGAAAAGGCCAATGGGATGAACTGGATGCATAGTTTTTTATAGCTTCACTTTTCTTATTTTACAGGGAATTGAAAAAGACGATTAATAATCGTGTTGCGAATTATTGCTTTAACCTTTTAACTGCTATTGACGGATAAATTCGGACCACAAAAATTGCATAAAGGCAGAATTATTAAATTAAGCGAATAGTGATTCATGCTATAACGCGGGCACTTTTACTCTCCTTTCAAATTTTGCATTAATAGAAACCAATTATTTAATGAAATTTTCCGTATTTATTTCAAACTTATAATCCATGATGATTTCACTTGAGCGATTATAGCCTATTAATACGTACATTAAGCTTTTAAAGGTTTTCAACGTAGGCCTAAAACACGCGCTAACTCGTATCAGGGAAATTATATAGTTTTATAGCCTATTTACCTGCCTATTGTAGAAAAAATTGAAATTTGCTTTGTTTTAGAAAAAACACAAATTTGTTTTATCTCTGCAGTTTTATGAATTTAACGAAAATCAAGACAGTAAATTAATTATTCAATTTAAAAAAAAACTATTAAAATAGTAACTTGAAAAACTTAGTACCGGTAGTGTATTTTTTGTTAGCTAAAGAATCACTTCCTGTGATTGTACACTCATTATTAAGTGCTGTCTCTTTAAATAAGAGGGAAGGGGCATAAGTAATTACAACTTTCTTACTTATTTTTTCATTTGGGATCATTTCGAAATTTTGAAATATACAAATGAAAGGGCACGGTTTGGAATGTATCTATGATGCAGATTATGGGTACTGGATATAGGGAGCAGATACCATAAACATGCATACACGACGACATCGTGCCTCTCTACTGTATTGCAGTAGGCCTCATAGGCAGTAGGCAGTTGAAAGCACTCATAGAAAGCACCTATAGAATTCTCGAAGTTCGGTACGGAAAGTCTTTATTCCAAAACCTTTTACCAGCTCTCTGTGGCATTCTTAGTCATTTTCGCTCTAAGAAAAAGATATTCTGATATATGAACACTGTTCACATCTTGTTACATTCATTCTAAAAGGGCAGCTGACTGACAACTTAATGCATAAACTCACAACTGTGCATATAAAAATGCCATCAACTTACGTGTTCATAGTGTGCGTTTAGCAGTGAAATGTAAACGTGTTAAATGTGGTTAAAACAAACAAACGCACATCCTTACCCGATTGGAGAGAACGAGAGGTTTAAATACAATAATGATCCATAGGCATTGCATATCACTGACACTATAAATTCTTGAGGATCACAAACACTCGATAGATGATGTCTCGACGCCTTCTAATTTCTAAATGGTGAAGTTGAATTGTAGATCGAGTGATGAAATATTTCCGCCCAAAAACGTAGAAAAAATTGTTTAGAATGTGGATGGGAGGTACATGAGGAAGTTCATTGTGTTTCTGAAGATGATTCTAACAGAACAGACTTCATAGCTATTGATAGGGCGAATATTAAGGCAATGATATCAGATCCCACTGTTCGCTTTGAAAGAGATAAAAAACAAGCAGATGAGGTAAACCTAGGAAAACAAACCATTTATAACCTATGCATTCCTTTCCTGTCTGTGAAGTTCAGTATCCCGAAAGATATTGTATAGAGCTGACGAGATGATCCCTGGCCTGTCTGTGGAGCATTATCTTGAGCGAGGAAGGACAATCGCAGAAGTTATTGCTACTCTCTGACATGAAGACATTAGTTTCGAAATTCTCTAGCATAATATCAATAACTTCCACGATTGTCTTTCCTCGCTAAAAATAACGCTCTACAGTCAGGCCAGGGATCATCTTGTCAGATCTATACAATAGATGGGTCGTTAGAGGTCTCCTGTTCGGGGCAAGAGGTACCCTTCCCAGATACACCAAAAACATTCTTGAAAATCCTGCACTACAATTCAATTTCCATGAGATCAGGGAAATTGTCATACGGATACTAAGAGACTCTCTGCAGATACTCCATGTCCACCTTTACCTGAAGCAGAACTAGACTTTTTTTTATTATTTTCTTAATTTATTTTTTTAACAATCCTTGCAATGTTGAACTGTTAAATTTTAAGGTTAATTGTAAATATTCTTTCATGATTTATGTTTATGTATTCTGGACCTTAGTGGTCATCCTCATTGGAGGTCTGATGATTTATTTACTTCGTAATAAATTTTACTACTAATAACAATTCCGGAGGACCACTTGACAATAAATATCAAGAAAAAACATAAATGATCGAATATACATACTGTAAGACCATGTTGCTTTAATCATGTTCATAATTATTCTCTGCGATCTTGATTTACACATTATCAAACAATTAATTATGTCACTGAGTCCAATTGCGTAGTAAGATGCTTTAATCATGTTCATAATTATTCTCTGCGATCTTGATTTACACATTATGAAACAATTAATTATGTCACTGAGTCCAATTGCGTAGTAACGACGAATAAAGTTTGAGATTGAATGTTACGAGCAGTATATAAGTTATCTTACTTCACTACGTAAGATTTAAACACTAACTTTTGATAGTGAAGATTCTTTTGTGTAATTAAATATCATAACAGTTCAATTCTGATGTCGAACCAATGAAATAATTTTGCCTTGAAGAAATGCTTGATGGTAACATTAAATAGTCAGCTATTATGAGCTGAACGAACGTTGATAATTGCTTATTTGCAATACAAATGACGACGAAAGAATCCTTGGTCATAGAAATGAATAAGGTTCTTTAAGATGATTAAACCCAATATTGGGGCTGCGTCCAGAAGGGACGACGATTCTATAAAAGGATAGAAAAATGGCAAAGTACAAGAAAGTGAAATTTGGAATAAAGTGCTATTTAACAATGATTAAAAAGGCACTCCCTTTGGTGAAGAAATTACGAACGATTCAACAATGGTATTCTTAAAAGAAAAGCAATCTGACAGTCATAAGAGAGGATAAATAAAATATATTCATAATTATTGTGTAAGTTAATAAAAAGAATAACGAATATTAATTGAAAATAAATGTTGAACTGAATTCAGTAAAGAGGAAGAGCCTACAATCAATTGTTTTTACAACAAGAAAGGATACAATTTCTAGTAGGCCGTGCGCAAAATAGCAATGAATAAAATATTAGCAAAGCCGCTAAACAAGACAAAATTAATATTATAATAATTCTTAAAGAGAGCCATGACTTTTATAACTCTATCAAGCTCAAGGTTTCAACATAACTGAACACATAGAGATTATGTCCGTAGAGATGTACGACGACACTAAATATTTAAAAAAGAAGTAAGGACTATAGAAAATCTTGTTCGCAATTTTGTTGGAGCAGTATCTTTATTTTTGTGGGAAAAGATAAATATTGAATTATTTTACTAAATTATATGAAAATTTAAACTAAAAAAGGAGAAATTAAAGTTTGCATACACTAGCGGTTTAAAGGCATGGTATTTCTATGAACGCGATTTTATATTAAAACCTAAATAGGCATATTTTAAAGTATGGATAGGCCTATACCAAGAATGAGGGCTCATTTATGAGACGACTGAATAATTTTCTGTTGAGAGCTGGTTCTTCAATTGCTAATTAGTTGGACGGAAAGGTAAGCAAGCAGGGGCACGGGGAGGGAGACAGCGAACCTCTGAGATGAAAAAAGTTACTGGAGCATGTAACCTTAAATTGACCTCTGGACACTGGCGTGTTTTATGAGAGAGTGTGAGGTACCTACAGTATATAGATGTAAGACTGCTTCAAAGTTTGAGAAGCGAACTTTATCCTATATAAAATGAATGGTGGGCAAGTAGCCGGAGGGTGGCCGTTAGACGGTGGATACTGCTCGGTCAGCCTCAAGAGAAGGAAGATAGATAGAAGCAATGCGAATATAAGTATAGCAATAATGGAAGGAGCTTCGCAACGGTAAATGTTTACTTGATTAGCCCAACCGCGTAGTTCGGTAGCAACGTCAGGGCTGCCCACACACCATTATGATCAAAATCTGGGAAGCTTGACAGAATATCCTGAATCAAGTAGATAGGCCTACATATAAAATATTATGGTGATTAGCCTATAGAACTAAAAACTTCAAAATATTATGTAGAAGTTATATGTTTTTTTAACTACCCTCTACGATAAATTGTTTGTTTGTAGTGATCATTTATCGAAGATTGTGTAGTTATTCATTTAAGCGTCGCCGGTGTGCCAGAAATTCGTCCCTTAGGACAAATGCCATCATACCTATAGACAAAAACTTAAGATCTGCTCTTCATGAGTTAAAAGAACCACAATCTTGAAACTAAATAAAAATGTTGCATATACTTCACTTTTAATGACTTCGAGAAACATTTCATGCTAAATTGAAACAAAATCGAACCATGCCATCTTTCTGGACAAAAATCAAACCCTGAACTTGGGAACAGCAAACCAATAGGCTTACATACCAACTATACCGTTCAAGCCGAACCCTAAGATAAAGAATTCGCGTTAGCCTACTTCTACAGACAACAGAATCTTATATTTTTTATTGACTTTTAATATGTTCTCAGCATTACTCCGGTCTTGTTCTGGAAACTAAGTAGGCCTGTCTTCGGCATTACTCCAGCTGTGAGTAGGCCTACCTGCCTACTAATTGTGAAATATTTACTTTAATAATAGCCTGTAGACCACTGGTGCACACCCCGTTTGAAACCAGGCGATAATGTTCGCAGTTTTTTTTTTTTTCAAGGAGGTCGATTATTTTTAATTATACGCGTAAAATCTAAAGGATAATAATTTAGAACTTTAAGACAACCTTCTTAGTATTCAAGGAGCAGATCACAGGGGGTATAAGCCAAAAAAGTTAAGATTCTGATATTTAACAATAATAATAGGCCTAGTAATATTAATAACAACAATAAAAATGAATTAGTGTCGTGAACATCATGAATGATGCCTGGACAGAGTCACAGAATTAATAATTACATTTAAATATTTACAGATGAATTGACAAATTCAATGACATTATAAAAAGATTTCTTACTAATCACTGGAGTAAACTTCTTTTGAATATTGCATGGTAACATATAGAAAAGCATTAGAGTATAGCTATAGTAGGAAAGCTACGCTCATTTATGATCAGTGTAACGGCAGGTTCATCTAGACGGCTATAGTAGTTACGATAGGCTAATAGATATCAATTATTATTAATATAGATTATACTTAATTTTAACTGGGTTATGCTGTAGGTACATAAAGAACTGCCAAAACTCTTTCAGATTGCCTACAAACAGAAACAATGAGCTTCGTATGGTGAACCTGTCAAGATAGCCTATGATGGCTTGCTTTTGCAACTCTGTTAGCCTATCCAATTTTCTTCAAAGAATACAATTGGCAGTGAAGTCTAATCTGCAAAAGAGTAGGCATACATAACGTAGGCTACTGGTAGTCTATTCAATTGTTCTTTAAATATACCTTGTACGGTATTTAGTTAAATTAACAGTTATTTTTCTATTAATTCCATTGCGAATGAAGTATAAAGTGTAAAGTGTACAGATTATGAAATCAAGAAATTGGAAATTCACAAACATTCCGTCAACGTTTCTGGAAGATGGTTGACAGTTGTATGAATGGTGTCGTGCACATTGGCACACGTGCACATCGGCACAGTCGCATTTTCGTGCACATCGGCATAGTACTTTTATCTTGTAATGGTTATCGTGCTCATCGCCACACACCACGTTGGGGGCAGAGGCTCAAACCTACAGCCTCCTTCACCACGGCTCCAAGGCAGCACTCCTTAGCTACCGCGGCTAAGGAAACCGACCGTTGATATCGTAGATAGGTTGTCAGGTTAGGTTAGGTTAGGTTGGGTTGGGTTAGGTTAATTCAAAGTCTCATTCAATCGCAGGCAGATACTTCATTAATGATTTCTAAACAGTACCAGGTACAATTATAATATTAATGTACACAGTATGTATCTGAAATAATAAAAGGAAGTGTTTGTCTTTCTGTCTATCTAGCAGTTACTGTGAACTCCATTGCATTCAATACGATAATGTAATTCCAACTTTGTCTCTATGTCCACCCCTACGAAGGGTGTGTGGCGATGAGCACGATGATATTGCAAGATAAAAATAATATGCCGATGTGCACGAAAATGCGATTGTGCCGATGTGCACGTGTGCCGATGTGCACGCTACCGTATGAATAACGCTGTTGGGAATTTAAAGGTCTATAACGGTATAGGGAATGCTAGTCATCCGCCCAGGAACACTGTTTAAAGTGATCATGGAAATAGATGTAGGCCTATGCACATTCAATGTCTCGATTCCCTGCATAGTAATAATAATAATTAGCAAGTTCTTTATTAGGCCTATCCCTGTGTTGAGTTGTGAAGAGGGGAAGTTGTCTAGAATCAAACTTTCTAAGCAAGTTATAAGTAATTAATATTATTAAAATATTGTAGGCATAGCCTATAGATCTACAGAAATACTTGCAGGTTCTAGAAAGACATTCAAATGTCAAACTACTGCAATGGACTTATTGCTCCTTTCGAAATCATTTAGAAGTAAAGTGTTTGAAATCAGAAACATGTCTATTGATTAGAAACAGATCCATTCCTTGGTGTTCAAGGGACATTTGAGTTATAATAGTTTGAAGTTACCCTAGTTTAATTTTTTAATGAGTTTTTTTTTATTGGTAGGCGGAAATAATTGAGCTGACTTCTATCAAATCTGTTAACGTTTTATTGTAGATATTATTGCCTTATTATTAATATTAACAATGATTATTAACAATGATCTTAATGTAATACATACATTTGTCGCCTTAATCTAAGGATGTTTTCTAGTTTGACTAACCAAGAAAGAAGTCACCAGTTTTCCTCCAGTGTATGGAGATTATCTTTAATCTAACATTTCCTTGAGATATTCATGTCTATCTTGCTACCCATTAAAACATGTTTATTGTGGTTACAACTTGTAATGACCGGAACTAGTCATTTAAATAACAGACTTTATAAAGGAATATATTTTGCATAATTGGTTCATATATAGACTTACGAGTCAAAGATTTTAAACGCGTTGGTTAAAAAGTTCCAGAAAATGTAGGCCTAATTAGGCTTCCTTCGGAAACCGTCAATAAAGAAGGAATTGTAAATCAGGTCCATATTTATTTTTAATTTACTTATCCAATGTCACCTCCTGATAAGTGGTTGCAGTTGCTGATTATGGATCTGCAGTTCCAAGTTCCATCCTCGGTAGTGTATGTCCTCCAAGGACTGGAGCGGCATGTGCTGAGCCCCATGAGGAAAAATGAGGGATTTCTTGATAAGAAAAATGACTTCATTTATATTTTGAAAATAATTACTGTATGCCTAAGTTTCTCTTTGCTTTTTGAAGCATTTTGAACGTTTCTTATAAGAAAGTATTTTATATTGCTGTTTCTTTGATCCTCTTTAATGGTTCTGATTCATTAAATAATGCTTAGATAAAACCAGAATTGCGTAAGGTGTGTCAATGCTGTACTTTCAAACACAGGCGGTGAGTTTTATATTTCCCACAGGCTTGTGATGTAGGCTTGAGAGGAATCTCCCAATAACGTCAGAGACCCTTTGAATAGGCCTATTTCTTAGGAAGCTTGCTGAGAAGTGTAGCCTAATTATTCGAGTTTGTTGATGGTGATAATGATGATGATATAAATAAAAATAAACAATAATAATGTCTGATTATATTTCACAGGAGGAACATATCTCACCTAGTTGGCGTATTATCATAGAGATGTACCCTATAATATAATATATTAATTATTAAAGTCCTTATTAAATTTATAAGACATAAAATATAATAAAAAACCAAAAGTCCATGACATGATTGGGGTCAGCATGCTGTTTCCCACGGCCGTTACTGATGGCTTACTGAACCGGAGCCGTTACTTCTTTGTCAAGTATCTCTTCAGTTTGTGTCACGAGGCTGAATGCATTCCATACCTCCCTATCTCAAAAACCTCCGAGGAGGTACTGGGGATCGAACCCAGACCCTTAGTCAGCAACGCTAGCCATTAGACTACGTAGGCGGTCATAAAATATAATAATGTAAGGTTATTTTCTTAACTTTCCTTCATGAGAGTTGAAAAGCAATAAATTATTTTCTTCTGGTTAATGAAATCGACCTTTCAAAAAAATTAGTTAGCCTGTTAGGCCTAGACCTATGACAATTGTAGAATTGGCAGATGGCAGGAATGGGGGCATGGGCTCAGGATACCGTAATGGAACAAGTAATGGCGCGATAATGAAACCATTGTTTTTATTGTTCTGTGAACACTGCACAGAAATAACTTACGATCATCTTTGTTCAAGAAATGTGTTAAGACAAAGAAAGTTAAGATTCCTGTAACAGTGATGTTTGGTAGAAAGTAGCAGTAATTTAAGTCAATAGAAGTGAAATAATCATCTTCAGCGTTTGGTACATCCTCGGCAGATTTTCGTTGTGTTAACATCTGTCTATACAGAGAGGTCTGTGGAGTCTAGAGCAGGGGTTGCCAACATGTGGTTCTCAGACTCTTAACAGCGAGAAGAAAGGGGTGAGCATAGAATGATGTTGTTCGTTTCGTATAGAAACGATGGTTTCATACTGCTATAGGCCTGCAACGATCGTGATTGTGCAGTTTTCCCCACAAGAGTTCTTTTACACTTCTGTAAATTTACTAACATAGGATTGTGCCTGAACATAACAGAAGACAGAAAATTTCAGATATGCTAAACAAACACAATTTATAGATTCTTATGGGGTTATACTTGATTTGGGAAATTGTGAGTAATATATTTGGTTGGCGGTCTCACGCCATCATGATAGCAAACGTGTAATCATATTCTCGCCTACACAATACTGCATGTGACGCAGCTACCTCAGTCTCACGATCCATGCCTCCAATTTGCATTTCTAATGTGTGACTTTCTCGCCTGCTGGACATCACCCAGCCAAGCCTAATCTATCTCCTTTTTTATTTTCCTTCAATGACAAGTCCAAGCAATCGAAAAGTTCCAGGCTTAGTGGCGCTGACTCTGCTTTTTATGTTGGAATCTGGTATAGACATGGCCTAGTTGTTGACAACACAGGCAACCATATCTATGAAGATGTCATAAATAATATTATTTTGTATAATAATAGTAATAATAATAATAACACACATTTAGTAAAAATTAAAACTATTCGTAGGTCATGCTGGATCGCCTGAAGCGATTTCCTATTAATCGCATTAATAGCTTAAATATAGTCCATAGGCTATCCCCGTATTACTCCCCCCGTTCAGTCTCTATCCATTTTAACGAGGTAGATGGGTGCTATTTTGCCTACACCTACTAACACTTTAAAATACATTAGAGTTCATTTCCAGTTCCTCTATCAAAATAGTCCTATAGATGTATGAACTACAAATGACATGAGCTCAAGGAAAAACTTCAGACAAATTCTCTTGACCAGCGGTTCCCAGCTTTCTATGTCACGGACCCCTCGAAATAGGTTTGCTCCTTTTTCTTCGGGAGACCCCATAACATTTTTGTATAATGGCTATAAATTTTGCATAAAAAACAATGTAGCAATAATCTCCCAGAAAAAGCTTGCTAAAAACTTAAATAATATGACGTAAGTGTGAACACTGGGTGTTTTGGAACTGTCATATTTGCAAGATTTAGATCAACTATGCAATTTTAATCACCAGTCCATATTTCCAGCAACTTAAAAAATCGCAAACTGAAATAGACTACACAAGAATTCAACATCAGTTACCCATAGGGGTCCTGAGCAGGAATCGAACCCAGGGTTTCAGCTTGGTAAGCTGATGACTAGCACTCGTCTCCCCTAGGATGTACCGAAATGTTCGTCTAGACCTAGCGACCTTGCTAAAAATGCTGGGGTATTTAGAATTAAGTGAGAGTGCAATTAACTCTTATGTTTTATATTATAAGGTTTAAGTTATCTAATCCTAATTACAGACGGATTTTCAATCTTATTTCACTGAAGAGGTAAATAGTATTTTAGTAACATAATATGGGGAAAGACTGAAAATCTGTCAGTAGACTAATGCAAGACATGTCGCAATGATATGAGGCAAATGTGGAATTACAAGTCCTAAGTCTATAAGGAAAAATTGTTAACTTTTTAATAAAATGACAGATCATGGTAAAATATTAGATCCTAGTAGACAACAATGTAAGAAACTGAAAGTGTAAGCAAATTTTATGGGAATATATTTATAAGACGGATTAACCGATTATGTGATACTTCTTAATAAAAATAATAATTTTTGTCTTCTTGGAGTAAGGTGTAAGCCTACTATGGTGCTCCAAAATGATCCCATATCATTAAAAATCAAGGCAAATACATTTTTCTTCACAATATAAAAACTACACGTCAGTGGATGGACTCGAACCAGTAAGCTTATTAGATGTACACTATAAGCGATGTAATAGATGGTTATTAGAGTAATCTTCAGATCCAGGTGTACATCGACTCTATTATGTAATTCTAAGGCACTCCAAACCATCATTATGTAATAATTGCTTTAGACTCTACTATAACTCATGGCTTAGTCTATTCCACACGTGCGTGACTATAACAAAATACTTGGGCTTTTTAAAGAATTTAATTAAATGTCTCCATAGGCCTATATTCTGTTAACTAGACCCTTGTCTCAGACATGCTGGCACGTGCAACTAAAAATCAATTCAACGAAATAAGCTCTTGTTTACACGTCAAATTTTCTCCGTTAAATGTTTTGCGAATGCATAACAGCGCATATATTTCTGGCCTTGCGTACAAATCTATTAATAAATAAGAGAGAGAGAGAGAGAGAGAGAGAGAGAGAGAGAGAGAGAGAGAGAGAGAGAGAGAGAGAGCTATGTGTATTTGTTAAACTTCCGTCTTTCTGGACATAAAACCAAAATCTCAATAACTATTTTTGTTTTGTTTTGACATTACAAGCCCCTCCCTCAATTATGCATCTTTATTTTTACTATTTTTATAAAGTCAAAGTTTTAAATATAACTGTTGTTCCATCAGAGCAAAGTAGGCCTATAAAATCACTTCTTTTCGTAGTGGACATTCACAATTTGATAGTAATAGTAATATTTATTGTTGAGTGCAAACAGTTACAATGTTGCATGTTGATTTCGCTTTTGAACATTTTATCATCATGCAATGATTTGAATGTATATATGTATTTATATAAATATATATACGTACGTACGTTCATATCGCTTTCATAAATGTGTTATTTCTGTTTTGCAGAATTTTCATTAAACTTTATTCATAAGCGACACTTCAGTTCTCAGCTCTTCTGCAAACGCTTAATTCCTATCATTTTTAATTAAAAACACCACAGAAGATATATATATATATATATATATATATATATATATATATACTGTCCTTTGGAAATAAAAATAATTTCTTCGTCATGATGTTACTCTTATTTGATTAGGAAATGCTAGGGTCAGATAGGTAGGTTATAAGTCCCGAGAATGATAACCACCTTAAAGGTAGGCTATTGGTGAATGTAAGCTATATCCATAAAGAAAATTGCCTTCCACCTCACTATTTTACATCACATCAGATATTCATTTAGGGATTTTCACTGCTTTTTTGCTGGCAATGCTTAAATTATATTTATTTATCCCAATTCAAGGCTTAAAGATTTATTCTACTCCTAAACTTTATTCCACACGCCTCACTCTCTTTACAACCCTCTGTAATTTCCCGCACTTCCTTGCTAGCTTCTTTTAACCAAGGACATCGGGTATATGATTCAACTTAATTTTGCTTTGAGTCCCGCCCGTTGCTCCTTCACTCTGTGAAGGAGCAACGTCACCCGGAGATGAAAGGGATTTGGAACGACTTCTTATGAGTCTTGGGCAGTCACATATTAGGCTACATGTCTAAATTGACTTTTTGTGTTATTTTGATGTAGGAGGTTCATCCTCAGCAGAAGATGAGAATGGGTTAAAATTGTAGGCCTATGCTCAATTCGAAGCCCAAGTTTGGTTCTCTCTTTTGAGATCTAGCAAAAGAAATTGGGCTGTCGAGTTATGTTGTATTTAATGTAATTCAGAATTCCATTGTAGTTTTTATGATTAGGTGTTTCTTACTTTCATATTACTTCTTTGTTAAAAATAATTTAAATAAATACACAAATAAAGTGCAATAGTCCGTTGACTAGACTTGAAAATAGCCTATACAGAGTGAAGTTGTACGAGTAACTTAGATGTTGATTAATTCACTAATAGCCTACATCAACTGATGTAACAGACCAATAATGATGAAAAGATCCTAGGGTTTTACAATTTGTCCTAGCATGAAAACGTATCAAGAATGCTATAGACCTACAATAATTGTTCGGTGGGATGTTCAGTGTATCTCTAAAATCGGCATTTTGTTTCAGTCATACAAAGGTAGATGTCACCAGACAATTGCACACTATTCCCCCTCTTTTTAAACACACAAGAGGAACTGCTCTTTTTACAACACACGTACACATAATGGAGACATTCTGATTGGCTAGAGCTTTATCTGAATCGTGTCCTCTCCATCCAGACGACACCCAATGACAACAGACAACTTGTTAAATCTTTGTGGAGAAGTTTTTATAGTCGATATGATGGCGACAAACAGTAGGAGAGAGGATAATACGCAACTGAATATCACAAAGAGCCTACAACAAAATTAGGGCTGGGCGGACTGTATGAAAGAAGGAAATAAAGGAGAAGGGGAATATATACAATAGAGAAGGTGAAGTGGATTTTGAATTCAGGAGCTGGGAGGGAGGTACAGTATGTCGAGTGTCCTGGGTTACAGCTGTTTGAACAAGGGAGTTCGGCATCGCTAGCTGCTCTTCTCTTTCCAATCGCATCTCCCTTCCCCATTGAATGTAGCACGCTACATACAGGGATGAATAAGGCTGTAGCAGGAGGACAGGACTGCCACTTCTGAAGCATACGAATCATCATTGATTCCCATGAGAAAGAATAAAGACATATTGAACTGGTGCACGAAAGGGAGAGAGAGGGACAGGACGATGCTTTGTATAACGTCACCACTTATGTCCCAGCAAGTATTGTATATTGACAACAGAGGAAAAAAGACAGATCACACACACACACGTCATCCGTTTGAAACCTTAATAATTCGAACAAACCCTTTCATAATGTGGAGGGTGGTTTCAACTTATTTTCATAAAACGTTTCCTTCACCATTGGTTAGCTTGTCCTATGTAAAAAATGATGCCATTGGCTGAAAATTAAAGAGAAAGGGGACATTCAGTGTCCATAAATGAAATGAATAGGAGAACTTGGGTGGAAATCTCCAGACCCCCCCTTTTAGTTTCAATTTACCTTTTGTTCTGAAGAATTTACCCTTTGCATGACATGAAACGGAAGGGTGGAGTGTAATTGGACAGCGGGACGGATATGTCATCTTATCCTAGACCAATACCGTGACTTGGTTTGAAGAAATCATGCATTCATATTGTCATTTCAATAGAACATTTTATAATATATGAATGTGCTTCGGTTTCCGTAATAGGCCTGCCGCTTTGTTTTCCTCTGTCAACCAATCATTTAGATCGTATAAGCATTTTACTATTTTTAATAACTTCATAAATCAGTATTAACTTATTCCCGATAATCTCGTACTAAAGGGGACAGAAATCTGAACTATAAATGTATATTGAACAGTATTGAGGAAAATGAAGCTGTGTCTATATAAGGCCTATTCCATTGACAGCAAGCGCACCACATAGGCTACAATAGACCCATAAGTGTGACTCATTAATTACAAAGTCAAATAATGTGCAGTTGGAAATAACTGATCTGAAACCGTCATCTGTATTGGATAATCACTTTCAAGAAGCAGACACAGTTTAGTTTTGGATTGATATTATTAAATTTTTCAAATATGAAAGCAATAGGCTGAACTGTGTTCAGGTCAACCTATCTTTTCCAACATGACGCTTAGAAGACTGTCTTAGGATAGCTCGGACATCATTCTTATGAACCTGAGTTTGGAAAGTTGGCTGGCTTAGGGACAAGAAGTGTACAGCCTGTACAGCTGTTGTAATTATGCAATTTAGATCTATTTTGTGTTATTAAAATATTTTAAAAATCCTTATTTTAATGTATTTCCTCGTCAAGTAGCCTAATTCTAGGCCTGTGTAAATAGATTCAGTATACAAGCATCAAGGCTAAGTCATTTAGAAATCAATAATTAGGGCCTATGGTCCGCTAAACGTTAAGTTATAATGTTCTGAAAGTAGCCCGTAAGAAAAGTAATTAATTAGCCCATTTTATCTGCAGTGCTTTTTAGACTGCGTGCCCATAATGTACTTTTATATAGGCCTATTTGAAGTAATCACACGTATCAACATTTTGTAATTTCCTTTTAAGCCCTATTATGAGGGATGAAATTACAGTGCCTGAATTTGCTGATTTCTTTACAGAACGTTTTCTGTTGCTCATAGAACATTAATATTTACATTACTAATAGTTTTTGTATAATTCAAATTCCTTTTTGGTATAGTAGGAAATGATGGAAATCTTATGAACAGTTTTTCACTATAGTTTCGCCTGAATAATAGGCCTACATTTATAAGTATTAAGTTCCATGTCATTCAATTCATACAGATATTTCCACAGTCAGAATTGAATCTAACTGCATCTAAAATAAATTCCCCGAGAAATCAAGGCAAATTCGTAATAAAAATGTCTTAACCTACCACCTGAAGATATGGAAACTCGTTAAGTTATAATAATTTCTGATTCAGTCAGTTTCATTTTCTCACGTAGGTTCATCTTTGGCCATCAAAAGGCTAAATGGAACGGTATAATGAAAACTAAATGATCAAGGTACACTGGCATTCAATAAAAATTTTATCAAGGAAAAGTGTAAACAAATTGTAATTTTTAAAATATTTAGAACGAATGATAGAAAAATAATTATGTTAGGAAACAATTGTGTACTGCAAACCTTGAAGTTAGGTAAGCCTGCACGTTCTTAAAGTTGCTGTAGGCCTATAGATGCCTGCAAAGTTGGAATCGCTTCGCTAAAACAGTCTAAACAATTATACCATCGAACACTCCTAATATTTATTACCCTAAAAATATAATCCCTGTTGCAATTATGAAAGAGACATTCATTGAGCATTAAAGAAAGGATATTAATATAAATTATTAAGATGGCAACATTTAGGCGTTTGTGCCGGTAACTTTGTCGAGCCGTCCTATTAGGCTATATCATTAGTACTTAATAGGTACAATTCTTAAGTTTTGAATCCCTGACTTTATACCGAAAATAAACAACGTTACTTTGTGATTCTAAAACAAAGATCTTATAGAACGTGTAGCTAAAAATACTAGCAGGCCTAATACAGACCTAGTCTTTTCAAGTACCTGAAATTGTCATGTTCAAACATAGGCTATCGTAGACCTACATTACCATCTCTATTAAATGTCTGAATTATCCGCCAAGTCCGTCCTTGTGTGCTCCCTGATCTCGAGAGGAATGGTAACAACTTGGAAGAGTCTACAAGAGGAGATCTGAAGTGTAGAAGCTCAGTCCTGGAAGGAGGGAGAGAGAGATCAAAAGTTCAAACAATGACCTTATTGTCCCAGAGATTAAAATGAGGCTTAAACTCAGTGTGGATGGAAGTCCTGACTTCTAGAATGTAAATACTTCAAATACACACATTTCTACGGTACTTAAAGCAGTAGTGTAATAAGAAGGAACTGAGATATGGTGGACTAATAGATTATACAAATTTTAAACCCGTTGCAATTAATCATTAGCAATGTTTTAACTATCGTAATACTTAATATCAATGTAATGAAAAGTTTACTAAAAATTCCGTGGAGTCATTTTGGTATATGTGATTCTCTCAACAATGGTTTTTTTTCTTCCACCCCACAGGAATAGGGTGCCTGTCTTTTCCTCGAATGTGTGTTGTCTTCGAGAAAGCCTGCTATAACAAAAAATACTTCAGAATATTTCAATTGCTTTCTATTTCTTCTACTTCTTCTGTGTGGATATGAGATCAGCTACAGAGTCAATTCCCAAAACTGAGATAGGCCTGTACTGTATGTAGGGCATTTAAGAGGAGGCCTACGTCCTATATGTTTCAGAGTATGCCTAGGCCTATAGGCCAATTACTTAAATGGATATAGTCTATTTTGTGTAGTAAGTTAGGCTTGGTTTTCATAAGTTATTTTAAATAATATATTTTAATGGTCAATTATACAAAATTTTGTATTTTTTTTTTTTTTTACTTTTATTCAGAACATAGATCGATTCAAAACCACAGTTTTAAACAGATTGACCATAAATTATTACTGACATCTGCCCTTCCTGAAAGACACGAAAAATATTTTCCTAACTAATGCTTAAATTCTCATATTTGGGATGGTCCGGACCCCCAGGACCCCCTTAAATACGTCCTTGGTTTTCTATTATATATAGTTTGACATAACCCTCTAATGAACAAGAAACAATTTTCTATTTCAATTAGGCCTATATACACAGTAAGCGAGTCTATGTGTGTCTGATTTTTGTTCTTGTGTGTATGTTCTTAGAAAATAACTTAGGCTTACATTATTACAGCTCCTTATACTAAAACTAGATTAACTGGGATGAAGATCACACTATGATATCTTGTTGTATCTTCTCTCTCTCTCTCTCTCTCTCTCTCTCTCTCTCTCTCTCTTCTCTCCCTCCCTCTTAATTTCATCTAAACATTTTTATATTGAATCCAATTTATTTGTCCGATCTAATGATAGTTACACATAGCAGACCATTTAACTTTCAAATGTGTGTAAGAAGCATGCGAAATTTTAACCAATATTACGGTGTAACTGATGCCTGATGATAGAAGAAGTGCATCAGAGTATGGTTAATATTTTAAAGTTTACACTGTGTGGACTAGATCTACAAGGAGAGCATGACATTGATTAAATGAAACCCCTTCCACTTAATAAATACTGAAGATTCATGAATCAGCATCAGACATCCCACATTGTCTACATTAATTCTGGGCTGGACAAACACAGATTATGAGCGCTCAAGTGCCCTAATATAAAACTGAAAAGAGTTATTGGGTCGGATGAGATTTGGGATTAATAAAAGCAAGGCTCTGCAATAAAGAAGGGATTTGTTTACTTGTATATATGAGTCTCAAGATTAATAAATCTGTTCCAAAGAGATATTCTTATCAGAATTATAGGCTTTTATTTAATATAAGATTTGTTCCTATTAAAGTTGAGAAATAACCTTAACGCTTGCCATTATCTGTATTTTACATTAAGTTATCAATGTTATTTCCTAAATCAGTATTTCTCATCCAAATTAGAGATCAACCAATTTTAAGCTATGTTTCTCTAATGCACTAAAAAATTAGGTCCATCGTATATATTTTAATTAATATGACTGATTTCAATCATACATATTCGTACTGAACCTGCTCTTTGCTTGACGAAGCTGTAAATAACGACTACAGTAGTTGTGGTAAACTACACAATAGGGTACCGATGCCTGGGAAACAAATTCTGAGAAGTGTTAAATTATATTTGATAAGATATAGACCTACCTGATTGGCTCTTTGTTCTCCATTATTGTGCTTGAGTGGGGATAGGAAGAGGCTGCTACTCAAATGATGATGAAGAAGGTGACCTTTATATGAGTCTCGGAGCCATTACAAACTAGTTGATGCTATCGCGACATTTTAAAAGGTTCTATGACATGTGCTATAAAAGGTAACAACGCCGACACTTCCATCTCGTGGTACAAGTGCTAATGAAAACATCTCACCTCCTGTCGGTGACAGTGTTATCGCAGACCGCCACTTCGGCCCAGATTCAATCACAAGCTCCAATTTCTACACATCCAGGCTCCTATAACAACTGCCGGTGAAACCAGCTTTGGTTTGATTATTTTTGTGTTTTAGTAAAGTGAATGGATTTCTTCCTTCCCTGAATTAAGCACGAGTTATTTTATTTTAAAAAGCGATGAACCTTGTCTGTTTTTTGTTATTTCTATCGATGAAGCCAAATGTGAATCTATAAAGCAAAAGATTCCCTATATTAATAAATTTAATTTTCCAATGAGGGTCAGACTTATAAGTTAGTAAAAAATGTCCACCTTATACCCTCAGTGTAGAGGTAGAAACCCAGAGTTTTAATTAAACAATACATTTTATGACAAAACTCTGGGTGTCTACCTCTACACTGAGGTTATAAGGTGGACATTTTTTACTAACTTAAAAGATGCCCTGTTGATGGTTCCTTGTAGCCGAAAGACCCAGGCAAATAAAAGAATTTGAATTAAAGGTATAACATAATTTTATCGATAATGTTATGCTAGGGTGACTAAAATGGTGTAACATTTTAACAAAATCTCTTCGTAAATTTCAATAACGTAAAATCCGAATTTAAATAAACTGTTTCAAAAGTGGAATAGTTTACAAACATAATATAATGGAATAAAATAAAACGAGATTTATTTTAGCAACAAGTCTCACATCATTTTATCCTCATTACTCTACTGTCTAGCCATCATAGTATAGGCCTACTTCATTAACTTCAAAATTTATAACTGTATAAATATGCGGATTTTTAAGTATATTATAACTTCTCTGGCGTGTAGAATGCATAAATTGAGTGCCATTCGAAATTAGCCATATAGTAGTTATTCATGAATTCACCAAGGCCTTTGGGATCATTTTAAAGGCTTACGGACCACTCAGCTGCCCATAGGCCAAGAGCAAGTTAGAACTGTGACATGTTGAACGAAACCTCGTTGGCCCATATGGAGACAGCAGGCAGAGTAAGATATAAGTCTAGAAGGCTATATTATCTATTATGGACACACTTAATAACGTGACTGTGGTTTGAATGTTACACCTGATCTTAATGATATGAATCTATGATGATGTACAACGGCTACCTTAATAATTTTTCAAGTTATAATGTAAAGCAATTAAATTTATTACAAAACTGTACAGGAATCGCACCGTTTCCTCTTCCACGCGATGACCTCTTCCACGTCTTGTTTTAGTACCATGAAAACTTATTAACTTCACGTTTCCCTTGTCGAGGTGCCATCTGTCGATCTGCACCTGGAACTCTCTTATAATAAGCAACATGGCAAATGGCTATGTTTGTGTTATAATGCGCACGCTTGCCTTGTCACCTATGTGTTGCAATCCAAACTTTGAAACAATTATTACGGTTCCTGTTGTTCCGCTGTTTCCTTAAGTATATGCTGTACCTCAATTTTTAATTATTTTCTTTATTGATTTATAAGTCTATATAAAACATTTAACACTGACATGGATTGTATTATAAATACAGTATTGTAATTTATAATTAATATAGCCTACAATAAAGCAGAGGTGCCAGCCCTTCTTGCGGATGGTATAAATAAGATATAAGAAATCTCTTATAAGCTTACCAAAAGAATAATAAACTAGCGTTTTTACTATGGATATTATAAAATAATTGTCGTAAATACCATATCAAATACTTATCAGTTATCATTGTTGTAGGTAGTGGTATAGTTTAAAGCAGGGCTCGAAATTTCCGGTCACCAGATCGCCATTGGTGACCAGAATTCTAACGCGGTCGATAGAGATTCGATTTTGGAAAGCTGTAATTTCATTTAGCCTACTGTTGGTAACTTATTTTAGTTTTAAACAAAAATCAAATTTAATAATGGATACAGACACTTTTGACATAAACAAATTCACTGAATATTCGTATTTACTCGAAAGTGTTCGGAATTTTCAGGAAGTGATCGATATACTGTATTTTGAATTTCCCACACGACTTCCATTGTTTTTTGGTTCCCTATGTCGTAGACAATCGTTGTTCTAATTACTTCTATAGTAACAAATAATGTAGTTTTATAAAAGACTCTGGTTTTTACGTCCGTTAAAATTTTCAGTTTGTTTTTACAATTTGTTACAGATTAGTTGGTGCCGAACCGAGATACAAATTAGTATTTCTTCTATTTATTTTTTAATGAGTGTATAGATCATTTAGGTCCGCCGGCGTGGTCTTCTGGTTACCGTAGCTGACTACAGATCCGTCGGCCCGGGTTCGATCCCCGGTACCTCATCGGATTTTTCTGAGGTAGGGAGGTCTGGTAGCCTCGTGATTCAAAATTGAGGAGCTACTTGATAGAGAAGTAGCGACTCCGGTCATGAAAACCACCATTAACGGCCGTGGGTGTCGGCATGCTGACCACATGCCACCCAATCCTGCCATCTGCCTACGGTAGATGACGCAGCGGTAGGTCCAGGAATGTAGCGCCACGGAGTTTTTAGTTTTTTATAGATCTTTTAGTGTCTTTACTTAGGCCTACCTATTTATTTTTACTTATTTAGTTTTGTGCATTTAGAAAGGATAGGCCTATAGGGCCAA
The DNA here is from genome assembly GCA_964059195.1 of Ectobius pallidus. Lineage (NCBI taxonomy): Eukaryota > Metazoa > Arthropoda > Insecta > Blattodea > Ectobiidae > Ectobius > Ectobius pallidus. The sequence continues at coordinate 136,466,074 of CAXKWD010000004.1, forward strand.
TGCTGTAATATTTTACATATCATATAAAGACCAAATACGGGAACCCAAAACGTTGTTCGTTATCACATAATTCTTCTTCATAGTTGTCAATCTTGCGATTTGTTTGTGACAGCTCTCCATCTATTCAGTTCTGCATATGTGTTGCATCCGGTTTTCCTTTTGATGTTGCTTTTGCCCTCTATTTGCCCCTCTATTATAGTAAGCAGAAAGTTCTGATGACTGATCAGGTGTCCTAATAGTGAATTCCGCCTCTGTTTAATAATATGTATGATTTTCCTGTCACTATTAATTCTTCTTAATATTTCCTCATTGGTGACTCTGTCAATCCATTTAATTATGTAATAATAATGGCGACTAAATTTCCTGGTTATGCCTGGTTAAATTTCCTGGTTTAGACTTGAAACTTCGATGTAACAGCCCAACTCTATTTTAATCCTTAAATGCACGAGGCTTAATTTCTTAAACAATATAACTTACAAACCCATACCGGACAGAAAAAGAAAACAGATAAGATAAAGATTATGACCACAGTAGGTCTATATTTCTTGTACCTTATTTTGTAAGTTCGTGAGAAATTTCAGTTTTTCTTTAAATTTCTTTTCCATTGTTTTATTACACATTTAAGACAAACTACTGTATCCCATAGGATGCATTACCAAATTAAGGATTAACAAAGCTTATTGCATAGCCGTATTCTGGCCGGGGCGATGTACAGTAATAAAGGTCAGACATTTCTATAGTTTAGTTTAATTAGTGTGTACCATTCCTACTCTAACAAAAGAAAGGAGTAGGTTTAAAAGGTTCACTTAAAGTCTATCATTAATTGACTAATCTCTGTGAAGTAGCCTGGCACGTATCGAAATATTTTTATAATCTTGAGCAACTTCTTAAGGAATATACGCTAAATTAGCATACCAGTACTTTAGTCAATATTCCTTCTAACCAAGAAGATACTCAGGCATTTGGCATTTGCCTGAGCTTCTTCAGCCTGAATACCTGTTGTAGGTTGATTTATACAGAACGCCTAAAAGTACTACTAACTTACTACTTCTGGTCAATTTTTCAAGAATCCGTTGTTCGTTACTCTGAAAAAGAATAGTTTTATACTCGAGAAATATGTCAAGTAAGATGGAAGAACTAACTAACGCCTGTCGATATTGAAGATCTATAGATCTAACTTGCACAATATTTTGACCCAATCTATCAAATAAGCACCACCTTCTTAAATAACACATAAACTACACTTTGAAGAAGAGTAGGCCTATTAGGTAGATTTTGAAGAAAAATCTACCTATTGCAATCGATACCATATCATGACTTTCTAAAAATTATTTCATATATTTACGTTTCATGCCTCCCTAAATACGAAACCACCGGCCGTTCAAAAAAAAAAAAAAAAAAAAAAAAAAATTGTGATATTTATATATAGTCTATATGCCTTTATATATTTATATAAGTAGCCTATATCTTTACACACTAACGGCTGTAATTTTGAAGATATTTGAACAAAATTTTACTATGTTATTTAAAGGCCAATAGTTCGGACAAGTTCGTTAATGAGCAAAATTGGCCCAAGGGGGGGGCGGGGGAGGGGGTTGAAATTTTGAAAAATTTATATATCGGCCCCTATGAAGTATAGAGGAAAACGTTGTTTGAATAAATTAGAATAATCCCTATGGAGTTCACAGTGACACCAACGTTTCGGGGGTTTGGGGGTACGAGTGGGGGTGGGGGATGGAAATTTGAAATTTTTGAGACCACGTCTTGTGGGGAATCGTTGAAAAGATCTTGATGAGTACTCTGCATATCAATAACTAGTTTCACTATATTTCTCATATAAGGCGAGATTTGAATCTTTGAAAAAGTGCTCGTTCCTCTTTTTAGGTAGATTTCGAAGGAAAATCGTATAATATATCTTACACGATAGCGGCCGTAATTTTGAAGATATTTGAATCAGATTTTAATATGGTATTTCTAGGCCAATAGTTCGGAAAAGTTCGTTAATGAGTAAAATTGACCCAAGGGGGGTCGGGATCGGGGGTTGAAATTTTGAAAAATTTATATCTCGACCCCTATGAAGTATAGAGGGAAACGTTGTTTGAATAAATTAGAGTACTCCCTATGGAGTTCACAGTGACACCAACGATTCGGGGGTTTTGGGGGTTTGATTGGGGGTGGGGGATCAAAATTTGACATTTTTGAAACCACGTATTGTGGGGTATCGTTGAAAGGCTCTTGAGTACTCTACAAATCAATAACTAGTTTCTCGATAGCTCTCATATAAGGCGAGATTTGAATGTTTGAAAGAGTGCTCTTTCCTCTTTTTTGCAATTTTTATTGCGGGTTTGTCATGCCAAGGGTAAAGAAGAAGAGTGCTGCGCAGCGACAATAAATTTAACCAAAAGCACTTCGAAATCTACTTCAGCCTGTAGGCCTGCCTAAAGGGATTTTTTGCAGTTATTATTGCGGGTTTGTCATGCCAAGGCTAAAGAAGAAAAGTGCTGCGCAGCGACAATAAATTAAACCAAAAGCACTTCGAAATCTACCTCAGCCTGTAGGCCTGCCTAAAGGGATTTTATTTCAGTTTCATGTTATTGTAGTTCTATAGGATAGAAATATCTATCTTTAAAACCCGAAGATAAGTCTAGCCTACTTCTAAAACTAATGAAAGATTATAGCCTACATAATATCATTATTTTCGTGAGTTATCGTATTATGTAATACCATTGTAGTTGTTGGGGATAAATATAGAAAGGTGTGTAGCATGTGAAACGGCACAATCAGATGGAGTTTGTGGCTTCGTAGGAGGTATAATAACAAGTTACCATTAATTCCATCAGATACTCCTCCAAGTCCTTAAAATGTCTTATCAGTCAACATTAACAGGGTGTGAGACCTGTTTTCTTCTTGCCTTCAATTATGTCGTTGCTTTTATGTACCTTATTATTGACGAGAAAGTCAAAGGACTCGGGCGTTGATATTACAGTAAATTTGTCGTTCTCAATGATTTTCTAACTTTGTTCACAAACGTTGGGAAATACAACGAAGAATTCAGTAGTATTATTTATTACAATAGTTATTAGCCTACATTAGTCCTTACGTTTTGAGAAGAGACAAATTCCAGATAACTTCGCTACAAGTTATATCAAGGGATATCAGGCTAAAATGACACAATCCCACTCGGAAAAAAGACATAGTGATGACTACGGCTAAACGTATGTAGCTCCTTAAAAGTTGGTTTGAGAACAATGTTTCTGTTTGAATAACGAGCACCAAAAGGAAAGAAATGTTTCGTTTTCACCTGATTGGACTTCTCTTAAACACTCAAGGACTTCTTCTGATTAATAGTTGTAGCAACTCCTTGAAATTACCACGATTAAGAGAAGAAGTACTTTCATCATGGCCACGGAACGATAATTCCTGCTTGCTTAAATATAAATCAGCGTCGATGGCTGAACGCATAACCAACCTGTTAGAACGAAAATTTCCATTATACTGCGTTAACAATAGCCTAGCGTTATCTTTCAGAGCATCCCCAATAGTGTTCATGTTTTTCTGTATGTTTTTCAGCTGCAACACACATTTTAAGTGTTCCCCCGAATCTGCAGAGCTCAACTAACATTTAAAAAGTCACTGAATCCAGTTTCATTCCATGCAAATTTTTTAACCCCAAGAAGAAGGTATGGCCAACAGTACAGTTTTTTAATGTAATGGCTCCCACATAACCACTGGTGCTGGTTGTACCATAAAGTTTTAAAATTGACTTTATATGCCTTGCCAGCTTGGGAATTTAACTATTTTAAATTAAAGTCTAAAATTGACTGAGGTCTACCTAGAAACAATAGATCTCTCTTATCATCTTCCCTCCAACGACTAAACGGAGTTTAATATAAAGTGCACACGGGGTCGTTTAACGGATTTATTTTTACATTACAACTTATGATAAAGTCATATTCCTTAACACACTTAAACTGAAAAGTAATTTATTTAAAACTGAAGCACACAATAATAAAGTGAAATAGAGCGAATACGTTAAGAACAATCACAACTGGTGAATAAGCGCCTGGCACATAACGCGACACAGAACAGACCGATGGCGAGTTCCACCGACCTTCGTTACGGCTAAAACGCGTCGTTTTCTCCTGCTTGTATCATGTTTACGTTCCACCGATCCTGGTTACTCCCTCACGCCCGTTAATACTCGCGTTAACTTAAAGACAGAAATTCCTTGCGTTAAATCTCGCATTTGTTTGAAAACAAGATGGCTGATACTGCTTGCATGCTACAATATGCAGTATTATCCGCATTAAACAGTAAACCCAGTACATTAATGCATTAATTATAGTTTCTGAAGAATAACATGAATACAAGGCAGTGATTCATTTATTTCTTTTGCTACGTTAGAGCAGTCAGGTAACAGAATGGGACCCTCCTGCTGTCACTAGCCTGAACACAAAAGTAGGATCTGGGGTTTTCTCACATTCCACAAAACAAACCAGTCCCTCAGAGTAGAGGATCAGTTGACACTGTAACGTTGAAGCAGGAGAATGGTTACAAAATAAAATGTTTTTCGCAGTTGCTCAACATTTAACAGTATCCTGAAGTATTTCGCTCATAATTACGCCTACATGCCATTGAAAATGCCGCTGTGTATTTGTCAGTTTATAGCTTGTATAATTACTAGTAGGTTGACGATAGGTGAAATTTATTATAATATCTCTATTGGATTACTTATCAATAAAATAACAGTGTACAATGTCCTTTGGAACAAAAGAAAAAAACTAGGCCAAAGTCAAATCGTTTTTGAGTGTGTTGTGTGTGTATTATTCCCGTGTTTTTCCAGGAAAAGTTCATTATGTATCTTCTATGACTATAAAATTAAGGTAAGAGCTACGCTGTACATTTACCACATTGTAATAGTTTTCAATAATTGTTTGATATGGTATAATATATTGTAATAATATTACACCAGCAGTAGGCGTATAGCCTAGGCCCAATTCACATTTTCGATACCGATAGCAGTCGAAAAGATTGCAGGTTAGCATATAATAAATTATGAAAAAGTTATGATAGGTTAATAGGGCGAGTGCAACATCATAAATTGTATAATATACTGCATTAATAGCATTAATATTAGTAATAATTGGGTTCTACTCCTGTTTATTTTCTGCTAGCTACTATGAAACATAGCAGCCAACGTTGCCAATGGAAAAATGACTTTGAACGGCGAAGAAATCGGGCATGAAAACAGTATAACATAAGATTTTTGCATCTCGATAAATAAAAAGAAAGAATACTCACTCAATTTGTTTATAATTTTGAATGATATAGTATGAACATTTCTAGTCGTATGCAGTGTATGCTCTCAGGTTTAACGTTGTATGTTGACAGTAGCGACGGTGAATGTATGAGAAGCTTGGGATGCCAAGATTGCCTGTCTTCTAACGCTCGTTTGAAAACGGGTGTTTATTTCAACGACTAGAGTGTTGGTGGAACAGTGTCCACTTAACGCAGACGTTATACAGCAATGGCGCGTTACTAAAGTCTTCGTTTGGGTATATTTAAAGAATGTCGGTGGAACCGGCCATGATAGTATTGAGGCCGGGGGAAATTAATGTTTTCCTGAATAAGGCATCACAGGAGCATGGCTGTGTTATAAATCTTTCTCTCCATTTGCTTCCATGGTACAGTACTATTAACATTACTATTGGGATTCTCAATTAAGAAATTGCAAAAATGTAGCCAAAAGAAAGAGGAACTTAATAAAGAACAAAAAATAGAATTAGAGCTGTACTTATTTTATTTTACTTTGTTGGAAGACTGCAGAGTTTAAGAAAGAAGTATCTTTTAGATAGTATCTTAGGTAGTATCTTTTTAGATAGTAGTCATAAATCTATCGGCTTAATTCTGTAGGTATAAACAGCAAGCGCCAAGCAGGCTGAAGAACAAAAATTCTCTGCATCACGATATATCGGTGAGAGTATGGAGTGCCGAGGGAAATTGTCTATCCGTTGTCATAGCAACCGCTGTAAACAAAGAAGACCAAGACATGCTGGAAAGTTTGTTCTTCTGGCAGTCCATTGGCGTTCTGTGATAGCCATGCTGGTGAATATTGAGGAACTGCGAAACGCTGTCTTCGCATCTTCTCTGGCGCGAACATCAAACAATATAACTTATTTTAACTTATGAAAACTACAGTAAAAATAATATGATAATAATACTAATAATTATAATTATAATAAAAATATAAATAATTATAAATGAAATTCGAGTCAAATAAGTCGCAAATAGTAGGTGAATTTTTTCTTCACCATCTTCCCCTGAATAGCCGCTACTGAAGAAACCTGACACCGGTATTTAAACTTTATGTATAAGATTCCTTGTAGCATTCATTACTGTGAAACTTATTATGATGTCTGAAGATCACAATAATTCTCTCCTTTATTTGTATTATATTGTCTCATGCTCCTGTAAAAATAATATACGGTACCGAGTCAAACCAATTTGGAACTTAGTCTTTATGGCATCGTCGCTATAGTATTATTAACAATACCTTCATAGTTCATAAGCATTTCAAACGGGAAGATATTTCTTATTTATTTTGGTCTTTGTCTGTAGTTCTTTTTAGTGCTTCATTTTAGTTTATTTTCGAAGGCCTATATCTCACTGACATGGGTCTCTGCAGGTAATAATGGGTTTGACTAATAACCACCCGTTGAAATTATATTAGGCGAGGCAGAGGACCCCACATTCCAAGGGAAATTACATGACAGACCGTCAATCGAGTCCCCATGCAGTGGTGACCAAAGTCGTCTTAACAACCTTGTTCCAGCAAGATATGACCACGCATCAAGGACACACAACTTGTCTTTGCAATCAGAGGCTTGTCAGAAATTGTAAAGGTATCAGAACTTCTTAATTTGCAGTGGATATTGTTTAGGTTTTCCAATACTAATTTTCTGACAGTATAAAATAAAAGATACTGTAAATGTTATCGTTCAGAACCCCAGCAATAAATCCGATAGAATCTCAAAATTCCAGCATTATCTATTGCTCTTTTCTTATAGGATCGGACAGTTAAAATTTTACATAGTTAAAAGGGAACTCTTAGTCGGTCAATAAGTTATCATTCTGATTTTACAATCCATTATACCCTTAGCAACCAGGGAAGGCGGTTGAGGCCAGGTAGATTCCTTCACCCACAGGCACCCTCACATTTACAAGGGCAGGAGATTTAGGACCAACCGTAATTTCCTCCCCGTGAGTCACCTAGTCTACTTCAATCAATCAATCTTAGATTCTTTTAATATGTCATTTTATCTTAAAATGTTTGTTATATATCAATTCTACACATAATTACAAGAAAAATGACACCAAACAATGTACAATTTACTTCAATAGGAACATAGGACTTGAAAGCAGTTTTCTCGTAACTTTTATTTATGTATTTGCTATAAATGTTCCTGTTAAAGTAAATTATACATTGTTTGGTGTCATTTTTCTTGTAATTATGTGTAGAATTAATATATAACAAACATTTTAAGATAAAATGACATATTTAAAAAATCTAAGATTGATTGATTGAAGTAGACTAGGTGACTCACGGGGAGAAAATTACGGTTGGTCCTAAATCTCCTGCCCTTGTAAATGTGAGGGTGCCTGTGGGTGAAGGAATCTACCTGGCCTCAACCGCCTTCCCTGGTTGCTAAGGGTATAGGTTACGTGGTGTTATTGTGTTCAATCATATAGGGCTTTAGGCTGCAATAAAATAATTGCGATTTTCACCTTATACCCTCACATTATATGAAGACTGAAACCAAAGAAAACTATGCAATGAAATTAACTGTAAAAACAAATTATACATTAACTTACATCAAGTGGTTTTGGTCTTCATGTAGAGAGTATGTCCATTGCGATAAAAATTTTAATTAGGCTATCGATTATTATCGAACATGGAACGATCTTGAAACTTGAGAGCAACAAGTGAAAATGCGTAATAAACAACTTACTATTTAAAATAAAATCAATTCTGTTCATGTTAATTAACATATACTAAATTGAATTCATTTCGTGTGTTTTAATGTGCGTAGTTTGATGTTAAAGCTCAAGAGAAGCCCTTTGGCCTGCATGCCTTGTAGCCTGCCATCTATCGGAAAAATCGAGAGCTACTAACATCTTCTGTCCGAGGGTTATTTGCATCAATTAAAATGTATTCTAAAAATCCAGTACTTCAACATTTAATTATGTCGAACAAAAACAGACGCATGCAACTAGCCTATAATGGTAATTAAGACCCTCGTGGGAAAACTATGAAACTCGCTTTGCTCGTGTTATGAAACATACTCGTGTCTTAGCCTAATAAATGCTCGTCGCATGAAGTACTATTTTCACCCCGTAGACAACCATGAAATTCTTTAGGCTATCCATTAATTTCAGTATTAGACAATTTTTCTCTGTTATCTTAGAATTCACATTGCCTAGGTCTGAAATCTTTCTCAGAATTTAATTTCCAAAATAATGTAAGTGAGTAGGCCTTCTTAAAAAAAGAAAGGAAACACCTAATTGGAATATTCAATAAGGGATTGACTTTCTTTACCCGTTCGCTCTTAGATCTTGGCTCAGGCATTTGTATGTGCCTCAATGTGACAATATGTATATTATAGGTTTACAGATATCCTATGTAAAAGAAACTTGCGACAAAATTTCGGCACACTGGTGACTGTTACAAGGCTAAGCAGCAGTACTCAATTGTCTTTAAATAAGTTTAAACAAACGAACAAACAAACAAAATAGTTCTGAAGATAAGCCGCGTCCTTTCTGCAAATCTTAGGCTACAGACTAAATACTTTATTATTTAAACAGCACGCTGGGAACAAAATATAACGTTTACATAAGAAACGATGTCATCGATTTATTCATTCACGAGTTTTTTGTTTGCCTCCGTACAAGACGTGCCAAAGAAGTATTCTCTTTCATTTAAGTAATTTTAATACTCTATGTTATCTTGTTAACTGAATTAAGTTACATTATACAGTACAGAGAGCAGATTAAATTATGTTGCAGAACTTTTAAAAAAAAGGTCAATGCAACAAATTTGAGTAAATTGAAAACTAATGTAGTGAAACGTCGCTTTAATATTATGCAATGAGTTCAGAAAATATTGGGCTATGTACTGTCAATTAATTACTGTACAATCGCTCCTCAAAACATTAACTTATCATCCAAATATATTGTAAATGTTTTAATCAGAGATATGCACAACATTAGAAATAAAATCTACCAGAAATTTGCAGTTAAAAAAGAGAAAAATTAATAAGTTAAAATATGCACAATATCAAGCAAATATGATGCATTAGGCCTATCGCAAAACGAACAAATAATGCAACAATATGGAAATAAAATCATTGTTTTCTGTAATTTCTCTCATGTCTTGTATACATTTTACACTAGCATATAAGAGAGTGCATCATAAAAAATATGATTTTCCATAAAGTTTCCCAGTGGTTACAGTAGGTTGCTAAGGATAACAATAGGTCTATAAGCCTACTAAATAATATGTTAGCTTATATCTAATTAAGTATCATTGGTCTATACGTTTAGATTCAAGATTTTGTCATTGCTTTTATTTATTTATTTCAAGTTATATTTTGTTTTTTATAATTTTGCAAGGCTAATTAGTTGTGGTCCGCTATGGTTAGTGAGTGGATTCATTGGTATAACAGATAGATCGACCCATTGTAATTCAATCCCCGTACAGTATCTTCTTATATTTCCACCAGCGAGATAATTTTTACTTTGGTAAGAATTTCAATATAATAAAGAATATTATTAAGTCTTGCTATAACAGGTATGCAAATAAAGAGTCTGTGTTGAGAGCAGTAATTGCAGAACAGATTATTCCAAGAATGAAACAACACGTCCCTTAGTATCTTTTATTCTTCGTTTCCAAGTTATTTGTCCATCCCTGCGACAAAGAATGGAGCCGCCTGTCGTCTGGTCAACGAGACGAAGAATAGACCTACTAAGACCTTGGTGGAATTGCACTCCTTATGAATAAATTACAATTTATTATCCTTCCACTATTAGACCTACTTCAACTTAAATGAGATTTTATAATGTTTGGTTACACTTTCATTATCGTTTCATGCTTACACAGTGTAGGGCTCTTGAAAGAGTTTTGCATCTATAGAAGTTCTCGTTTTGAATGTTTCCGTGTGTGATTATTGCCAGTTTTAATTTACCTATCCATTTTATGGGTCTCCTTTAACTTTTCGCAGAATTCGACTATAAGTATGTTTCGTGAGTCTCTCATGGTTCATTCTCTTGATGTGTACATATAACATTTTAATGCACTTTTCTAACATCACTGTGAATGTTTTTGTATTTTAATTTCCTGTTTGATTTTGTATTGGTTGTCAGTTTCGGTCCCAAAATTTTCCTTGTGATCCCACGTTCATTTCTTCCAGTGTTGTTTAATGTAGGCTCTTCTCTTCAAGTTTAGGCCTATTGCTTCCGAACCCTAAAGACATTCTGGCTTGTTGACACCTTTATAATAAAGCCCAGTTTTGTGTGTTACGAGATGTATTTTTTACTTCAATTCGTACATCTTGAGCAGGACTATAAGCCAGGACTACAGTATTTTTCCGTGTTAAAAATATATTATTAACATCATCTTCATCACCAACATCATTACTAATACTATTTTATTCATTTACTAATTAATATCCCACAGGGTTACCACCTGTCCCTTTATCCTCTCACGGAAAATAAGCTTAAGAAAATTAGTATAGATACTGAAACCTCCACTTAGGAAAATCACAGGAAATTCACATGAGATCAGAATAAGTTATCCCATAGCCTACAATCGTATATTTCAGTCCGAAATAATAATTCACATGGAATTATGTATGGACGATAGTAATAACGTATGTATAGGCTATTGGCTATTTACCGATGGCTTAGTGGACATTTGGTAGCTCCTGAGGCATATCTTCATTCTGTAGACGTAGCCTACAACCGTGAGAAGTGCAGGGAAAAATGTGGTGCATGTTCGTGACAATTAGGTATTAAAATGGATTTACTAAAAACTTTAGAATTGTAGGCCTACTTAACACTTGTGTGCACTAAACCACCGATATGCTTACAAGCTTTAGGCTTTATAATATATTTTATTTATTTATTTATTTATTGTAAGAAAACCCCAACGAGCAAAGCTCACCTTAAGTGGCTATATACAACATGACATGCATTGTGATACATAAATTTTCAATTACAAATAACTTATAAATATACAAGAGGTGCAATATATACAAGAGGTACAAGAGTGAAGAGGTACAGAATATAGGAACACAAAACAAAATGACTTGATTTTAAGAGTGAAGTGAAATGATAGATGATGAAGGGAAACATAGTTACATAGTATAATAGTGATCAATATACAGTATCTATTTATTACTATATCAAAGAACTTAATTAATCTTAGATTTTAAAAAGAGTTTTATTTGTGATTTAAATTTGTTATAATTTAATATATTCTTTTGTTCTTGTGGTAATTCATTATATGTTTTGATCAAATAATATTTTAATCCCTTTGTCCCATAAGTTACAGTTGAAGAATGTGTGAGGTATATGTTCTGTTTTTGCCTTGTTTCATAGTTATGAATGTCTTTTTTATATTCTATTGGAAAATTACTGTGGATGTTACCATGTCTCTGTGCATATATGTAATGGCATTTACTTTAACTAAGGTCTCAAACGGCAAGATATATAGATCTTAATGACAAATATTTTATAAATACTTGGCCAAATTTTTAGCTAAGCGAATGATAAGACTTGTGGGAGTAGCGTAGTCTACAGTGTTCACGATATTAGTTATGTTTATCTACTAACTCGAATAGACAATAGATACTCTAGGGTTATACCTAGGTATAATACGTTTAATGATTTAACATGAAATATGAAGACCAAATTCTACTTCCTAGGCTTACATTTTAACGTCGGCCTTAAAAGGAAACTTGAGTCAGAGAAACATCGAGAAAGACAAGAACAATTGGACTGAGTTCATAAAAAATCTCACAGCAAAATTAATAAATAAACATGGGAAATAAACAAAGGGAAAGTCAATCTTTAAGTGCTTTGCGTAGTCCCGAAGGTAATAAGAAAGTAATAATGCAATAATAACTTAATAATAATAGTAATATGATGATGATGATGAGAATATTATATTTTTCTCCTATAATATTCTCATGTAACGTCCAACAGAGACAATAATCTGTGGTTCATGAATGCTCATATCTATGATGATGATGATGATATACAATAATTACTGATGAGTTGAAGATAGGTAAGATTTTTTTTACTTTGTAATTTTCGTTATGCTATTATATTACTAATCCAGTTGGGTGTTAGACCTAAGTAGAAGTACAATATTGTACAATAATTATCATACGTGATTTGGTGGAATTTTAGTGGCTTTGTTCAAACGGCAGCGAAGTTCAAATCAGGTACAAAAAAGACAGATAGCATGAAAAAACATTCTCTAAGGTACCTATTCGTCTGCTTCGAGTGCAGTTAATAAGTACAGTACCTAACACTCATTTTAGAGCTAGATATTTATGATTTCATCACCATACAGTACCGTAGTCTAATGCATTTCCTGATTTTTGGTAACTTTGACTTAAACTGTAAAAGTTAGAGGAATTAAATTATCCGGGTAATGGGTACTGTTTGTCTGTTTTTCATCACAGAAACTGACCTCTACTAAATAATTCCAATTAGCAATCGACCAAGGAATTTGTAAAAATAACTAGTTCTAAATCGGTAAATCTTAATATCATTGCAGATAATGAACATTGTGATATGTTGTTATTAACGTCTGTGCAAGATCTTGTTCATTAATATTTACGAGTCCTACTCGTTATAGAAAGTCGAGTGGGTGGGCGAGTCTGCGGATGAGTAAAGTGTACACCTTCTCTGGCCCCGAGCCAGGCGGCTTGTAACTGTATAAAGTCATATCATTTATTACACTACACTTCCAATATATTCACATGGATGGCAAGCGGTACATAACGTCATATAATTCCGTATTTCTTATAGCTCATTATACTGTTTAACCCAATGTAGTTCATATAATAAAATTATTATTATTTTTTATTTCTGAATTTTATAAATCCCTTAAAAATTGTCTCAACACAATGCGTACAAAATACTTTCAATGCGTTTAAAAAAATTCTTTATAACATTTACAATAATTTGACTTTGTTTTTTGGTGACATGGATTGGCCTAACTGCAGCCGTAAATAAAAATAGAACCTCATAACACTTATGGTTTTCCAGTATTTTATTTGATTTGTAAAACAGCGTAGGCTAACTAGTAGTTCTGTGAACAGTAGACACACGTAAGAAAACCTTTTCTCTTCGTTTACCGGTAAACCATTAACTTAACCATAAACAATGTAAATTCCTATTGGAAGAAAGTTGTAGTAAGTTTTACACACGAGAGTGGAAGTAGTGCTCAGATTTTTATAGCATGGACCGTCTGGCTAGAATAATTAAAACTTGAAAGAAGCTGAACATTACATGAAAGGAACCATTGAAACAGGTACCTTCTTGAAATGGAATAAAAAAATAAAAACCCTTACACATAGGCTACGTCGTTTTTAATTACTTCAAGGAATATTCCTGCCAAATTGCGATCTAGAATGGGATTCACTCACCCTCGTCACCCGATAGGCCTAAAGAAGAAAACCATCAATAACGACCGTGAGATGGGCGTAAGTTACTGACCACATGCCCTAGTAACGAAGTCAGAAGGTGGAAGATCATTCATGAAGTATGACTGAACTGACCCCGAACACCAGCTAAGTTCATGCAGGGTAAACAGTAGGCTACTCCAATTTGTATTTGTAAAAATTGTGTTTATAATATTTGTATTTGTAATTATTTGTAATAAATAAATTAAATAAAAAATAAGTAAATTTGGTAGGCCCGGTTTCGTCATGGGAAGTAGCGCCAATCTTTATGAGTGTTAAATCTATATAAATTATAAATTTAAATAATAAGGTTGTCATTGTCACAACTTAATTTCCGAAATATCTACCAAACACAAGAAAGTGGAAAAAGTCAAAAAGTCAGATTCCTTAGCCTACTACTGAATAGGCTTATAGCAGCCAAGGAAATCCACGTCTTGAGAAGTATCTGTTCCCCACAACATTATTAGGTAGCCTATCGGTGTCTGTGTGTCAATATTGGTATTGGTATTGGTATTAGGCCTAATATTTTCACTATACTTACTTACTTACTCAATGGCAACAGACAATTCCTAAGCAAGCTAAAGTAATATTATCTATCTAATGGAACCCGTAGGTTCATTGCCGCGATTACCTGAGCCCGCCATTCAACCTTGTTCTGTGCTAACTCCATCCAACCATCCCTCGCAAATCCTACTTCCCTTAATCCATGCTAATATTGTCCTCCCACCTACGTCTAGGTCTTCCAAGGGGTATTTTTCCTTCGGGTCTCAAAATCAATATTTTTTAGATAGGCCTATGTCTTTCCTCCCCCATGCGCGCAACATGTACAGCCCATTTCATCCTCTGTGATTTAATTACCCTTACCATATCCGGTGACGAGTACAGATTATTAAACTCGTCGTTATGCAGTTTCCTCTAGTCCCCATTTTCATTTCTCTTAGGTCCAAATATTTTCCTAAGTACCCTCTTTTCGAACACTCTCAGATTATGTTCTTTCCGAAGAGTGAGCGACCATGTCTCATATATATAATACAACCGGCAATATAATTGTCTTATTTATTTTTATTTTTAGATTCCTGGACAGAAGACGGGAAGATGGAACTGTATAAAAACAGGAATTGCCTTTTGCTTATAACAAAGGTAATTTTTTCTCTATGTTGTAACTTACTAGGTAAAGCCTATAATTGGAAATAACATTTTGATATGGGTATCGCAAAAGATGTGTCCGAATCCGATGCGCATTCTCTGAACCTGTATCAGGATACGTAAAACTTTTACAATACAAGGTATAATGACATGTAGACCCATTATTCATTGGTATATAACCATACAATTAAAGAATTGCCACCATATGCAATAACTAGTTTCATATTGCTGCAACCCGTCTTTATCAGGAATTTGCGATTTTACATTCGAGTTAAATTTTATATCAAAATCATGAAGAAAGAAATCGAAATTAGTTTACTACTTCTACTGAAGGAATGTTCAAGAGTTCATAAGCTAACTACCGCACTTTCCATAGTTTATGGTGTTTCTGTTATGAAGAAAACAGTATATAGTGGGGTCCCCTTCTGGTGACAGGTAATAAATGGAAGGGACTGAGTTTATTACCAAAGCATATTGCTACCAATAAGTCAATGACCGCGTAAAATACAGCCGTATCCTCTCCTAAACTGTCCTTGCAAATTCCGTTTTAATGTTGTTGTGCATATAAGGCAATGAGAATAATCTGTACATGATTTCATTGTCACAGGCTGTCGCTATTGCTAAACGTGCAAAAACAACTTGATGAGTGGGATTATCTCCAAAAGTAAACTTTTAGATGCAAATAAGAAACTGTAAAAGGAAGTTTCTTATATATTGATGGTTTCAAGTTATGATGACCTATTTTCTTGGAACTGCTGCTGCTGCTTACACCATTTTAATCACTCCCTTAGTGCTGTCAATAAGTGAACAGCAACTCAGTTAGTTGTGTGCAGTCATATCCAAACTTCAGTTCCAGGAAACATTTGCCCTATTGAAGCTACAGTACAAAGAAGCTGGTCGTCGTGTTGGCTTGACAACCAGTGTATATTAACTTCTAGCTGTGTGGTGATTAGTGTTGTTCACAGGAAATATTTCAATTCAGAAATCAAAATTAAAGATCCACACTATTATAAAAAAAGAGACCGCAAAGAAGCTACCGAAAAACCTGTACATTTTCAGTAGGCCAATAGAAATTTGCATTAAGGAGCAATGCTATATTATTCTTTTGAAGGAAAACAATGGTTTGGAAAAAAGTCGTCTTCTTAAGACAGAAGTGTTCACTTAGACAGTTTTGTAAAAATATTTCATGTTTGGATTTTAGTGTCAAAAAATAAATAATCAAGCATATCCTAAAGCATAACTGTTTTAAATTGTATGCCGTTTAGACGCATGGAACAGATGCTGCTGATACCATTTTTAAACCTTCAGACTGCCATAAACCTACAAGCAAACTTTAATTGGCTGTTTTTTCGGTGTAAATTTTTCATGTTATTTAGCCGCATTCAGAATGTCTCCTCCCACAAAAATAGAGATGCAGTTTTGATTTTTTTCTCTTTCAGAATGAACTTTATAATGTATGTAATAAAAATGTATAGATTTTCTGTTCAGGCCTTATTTCTTATTTTAAAAAAAATATTTAGTAATCTATAATCATGCGTCAGTTCTTTTCTTACTTTTCATTTTTGTGGGTAAATTTTTTTATACAAAAAGTATTGAAAATTCAAAAAATCCACCAGTAAATTTGTAAAGTAAGCATAACAAAATCTCACATAAAATATTCGGGTTCATTCTTTAATATCTGTCAGTGGAATTTAACTTTGTTTTTAATAATTGATTTAATTAATTAATATCTAAAAAACAATTTGTAATAAGCTTATTAAAATTCAATTTTTAATTTAATGTCTGTTCACATTTTAATTTAGTAGGCAAAGAGTAATTTCAAGTTTCTGGGACAAATACTTTAGAAAATCACTGTCGATACTTTGGTCAAATCTTAACGTGAAATGCACTGTACGTACATTATACTTGTTAATAGTGAAGAAACAGATAAATATCGTAAAAATTAGTTTGCAATACGCTTCTTATCAACTCTAAAGTCTTTGTGATGTGTGCCTAGGTGTGTTTATTCCGAAAATAATTCAGTATTTAGCAACTCGAGAAAAGAGGAAGACTCACACAGGTGATATCACACTGTTATTACCAAAGCCAGGTAGAATGGCAGGCAGGCGCCCGGCACAAGAAATTGATGGACAGGGAATTGGGATCCCTGCAGTTACAAGTGTGGCCGCACACCGTTTGTCACTCGGCGGGCGGGTTGACAAGGATCCGGAGGACAGAGAGAACACGACAACGGTCTGTTTGATGTCTTAGCAACGCACCATTACCTTGGAAATGAAACTCTCAGCCAGGTAGCAACCTCCATCCACAATGCAACTGTTTGTCATTTTTCTAATATAAACTTTATGGCCTACTCTCACTACAAAGGACAAGAATTTTTACAGCGTTTATTACACTCTGAAGCCGAGGATAGAATTATACCTTACTGTATAAAAAAGGTCTTTGTCAAAGCAACCTGGCGTTATGAAGGGACACACACGTACGCAATAGGCCTGCTGGATGTCGTAAATTAACTTTACTTTTTTTTTTTAAGGTCTCGCTTTCGCTCTTTATAAAACGTATAAAAACTCTTAATTGAATCACAGAATATGGTAAATAATCAGTTAAAGTATAAAATTCTGTACCACTTTAACATGCATTCACAAGCCTAATAAATTTTAATGAAGAAAGGATGTTGGCCTACAACTTATGTTAAACTTATCTGAATATGAATTTTCTAATAAAATCCTGCATCTATGCATCCATACGATAGTTTTTGTTTTTCCCTCTTACATTCTTCGTCTAATAAAGGGTACGAACAACTCCAGAAATTAACAAATTAAATAAACTTAATCTGTACGTGTTTATTAGGCTAATGTGCTTGAATAATATTAACAACCGGATTTTAAAAACATATCGATAAATTGCGTAAATTAGCCTTTTTATATGTTTGAACTAACTGACAAAAACATTAAAACTATATTTTTGTTGAAGAAATACTTTAAAATGGACTGAAATTCTGAAATCGACACAAGTTTTAATGTCACAAAAAATAATTTGAGAGACATGAGTAAGCAAATATGATGGCTAAAAAATAAAGAACCAAGTAGGCACCAATTATAATTTTCATCCTAAAATTTCCAAAATAGTTTTAACTATCGTTTTAACGGTAAATTTTTTAAGTATTGCTTACCTTATTCAGTACTTTAGCAAAAATCAATAATCTCACTACTTAATGAACTACTTATTTTGCATATTGTAATTGAATTTTTAAATGTATCAGTATCCTACTTCTAAAATCTACCTTTGTTGTCTGAACGTAGCCTATTTAAATCAATTAGTTCCGGATATATATATATATATATATATATATATATATATATATATATATATATATATACACATATAGTTCGTGTTCAAACATTTTCATTTTTCCCAGAAGAATATTCGAGATGTTCTTATCCACCGCACGCTCAATCTTTTAGGCTTAGCTATTGCTGATTCAGAAACGTTTCCTTCAAACGCTAGTTATGCTAATTTACTTTAAAAGTAGATTGCATTTGTGAAGATATTGTAATAATATGGGGTGAATGAATACAACTTGAGTATATCGGATGGGTATACTTTCAGAGGATCATTATTATGTTATGTCATGTGTAACAGGGTTCAAATTATTACCTCGCAGATATCACTCCTTTCGGAATTTATCCGGCTGTCTTGAGGCACGTGGAGACCTGTATTCTCGAATTGTAGAGGAGGAAAATTAACTTCCATCACCATAAATCATCCTTATCATCTTCCTTGATCAAACAATATAAGTTTAAATCTCTTCAACGAGATAAATAAAGATGGGAGAGATGGCGAGGAAGAAAAATGCGTGTTGAAACAAACATGAACGTAATAGTACATGACAGAGGTGACCAAACAACATTTCTTATTTTCCCCTTCCAAAAAAAAAAAAATCCCCGGGCTTCTACCTTTATCTATGCCGCAAAAACCTATTCTATAAGAGGAATGGAAAAAATAAAGCAACAAAGAAGATAATGACAGAAAACAAGGTTGTAAAAGCAATTCTGAAGTCACTTGGCATCTTGAGGGTCTATAACAAGATTCCTGAGAGCATGGGAGACATATAGACCACAGAGCACACCCACAGCTTGCGTGCTTCTTCGGTTCAACAAGACAGCCTTGGGCAATCTACATTAAGGCTATCACTGCGACGCGGAGCAGCGACACAAATTAATTGCTCTATCGCAAGGAAGTTCTTAATTGACATTATTTCCTGTACAGTGATGTAATGACCAATTTCAGTTAAATTTGAACTTTCCCCTAAAAATGTTTACTATTGACAGAGCTTTTATGCATACCTTAGTATTTCACTGCTACTTGACATATAAATTCGCCATCTAAAATATTGCAACTTATAAAAAGCATAGATTTAAGACTAATAGACTATTATTATTAATGAATTTCATCTTCAGACAGGGTAAAATGGTTTTAAAATAGAGAGATTGTCCACCTTAGAACCCTTGTCGTTTCACTTATCTGGGGCCTTTTATAAAATATAAAATATCATAGAAGGCACAAGCACACGTTAAAAACACTGTTGTCAAATTAATAAAACTTCTTCTTGGTCCCAGATGCGTCTAATACTTGAAAATGCATTTCGATGCAAGTTGCATCATCTTCAGTTCAGCTTGGAGACACAACAGATACAATGTCTGATGATGTACTAATGTATATGTCGGTTGTTTACTTGTTGCATGTTTTAGGTCACAATTGTTGCGAGTTCAAACAGGTGATTATGGTCAATCGTGGTTTCGTTGAGAATGTTATTTTTATTTTTGTAGATTTTAAGATTTTCTAGTATATTAAGTCTATTACCTTTTTTATAATTATGGAGGATTTCTAAAGTATTGTCTATGTTATCTAATCTATGTCCAGTATTAAGGAGATGTTTAGCGTATGATGAGCGATTACCATTATATCTGAAGTCATTAACATGTTCCTTGAATCTTTGCTTGAACTTCCTACCTGTTTGGCCTATGTACACCTTTTTACAGTCATTGCATGTTAGTTTATATATTCCGCTGCCTTCCATTTTGTCTATATCGTTATTGTTGTTGTTATGTAGTTTTCTTTTTAGGTTGTGGTTTGTTCTGTATGCAATTTTGAAATTGTTTTATGTAAAGTATGAGGAATTTCCACTTTTGTTATGACTTATGACTGTCATTCACGGATGGGCCTACCTGTTCTTCTACTAAAATTGTACTAATTAATTCTAAGCGTAGAACCCTACTGATGATTTCACCTCCTGATGTGTAGGCTATATCAATATGCAAAATCAGCTCTGAAAAAATTAAATAATTATGAGGAATATTTTAATAAAAAAGTTATTACTCCCACCTAACGTCCATTGTTTCACATAGCTGTTGTGCATCTTATTATATCTTAATGAGCTTTACGTCTTGGCTCATAATAGCCTACGTCCAGTTTTTAAACAAAAATGAAACGAAACATTAAAAAATATATAGCTTAAAGAGTATTAAATTAGGGTTATCATACAATAATATAGACTAATTTTCTGAACGAAAAACAGTAGCATTAAAGTATTACAATTTCACGGAATGTAACTTAACTTCTTGGCGATACATCCCACAGAGGGATCCGGCCTATAAGGCGTGATTAGGGACATGTGGCTTGTTCATATTTCGAAGAGCGACTTTTAAGTAAATTTCTTCCTATTTTACCCCACTTTTATCCAATTCGGTCGATAGGTTATCACTTATCACCGTATGCTGAGTAATGAGGATTTATTCACCACGCATAGGTCAACTACAACTAGCCCTCAACCCCTGTGTTACGGAATAACCGCAGTGAACAAAATACTCTTATGTAATTAAAACTATAATTAATTATTATAAATGATCATAGGCCTATTTGAAACCCTCAAGAAAGTTCCTGTTATAGGCCTAAACAATGCTAACAGTTACCGTACCCTATTCGTTTAAGAATTCGTTATATATAGGCCTAAGTTGACACGTAGGTCTTTAAGTACGCTATGTGGGCCTACTCACATGGAATGTATTTATATTTCTACTTTATTTACAAATTATGGACAAAAAGCTCATTTGTGGCGTTTCGCGTAGGCCTATTAAAATTGGTTCGAAATTTTGACCTAACAGTTCGTTTTAAATTAATAATATATAGTAAATTTTGAATGAAGCTCTAATTGTAAAATTATATTTTATCCTACACAAGAATTTTGTTTTAAGTTTATTCAGCATTGCATCATTAAACTTAAACCTTTTTTTTTTCATACCTATCCTATAAAGACTAGTTATATGTCTGTAAAATTTTTCATCAAGTAGGCCTAATGTGGATCCATATTTAGACTAATTAGCTCAAGAGGATTAAAAATGTTATCTTATCTTATCTTAGCCTAGGCCTATATTAAGAAAACATACAAAATAGGTCTGTTCATAACGTCTTCTCAGAAAATTTATTTCTCAAAGGTGAACATTCGACTATTTTTATAAACATTGTTACTTTGTTTAATAACCTATTTAAAATGAACGAACAGCCTAACTTTAGTCTGCAAACTTCAGAACGCTATGTTCTTGTTAGCGTCTAAAATGACATAAAAGTTAGGAAAATAAATTTTTTCCATGGAGATGTTTAATGTTTTCAGTGTTGTAATTTTTAACGTGCTCTCTTTTGTAATTTTGACGATGGGCGTAGGTTTATGTATGTCTTATGTATGTTTCTGAGCGAAAATCTAATGTTTAAGTATTTAGCAGAATTTATAGTAGGAGATATTTTCTTTTTCCAAGTCTGTAAATTAAATTCTGGAGATTAGTAGTATTTTTTAAGAAAATGCGTCTTTTTTTATTCTTATGCATCAGAAGAGTTTTCAACACACTAAGACGAACTTGTGTTCTGTTATCATGTGTAAGGTAGTAGGCCAAGTGTTCAGAAAATTAACCTTCCACTGCTACTGATGTAGGCTATAAACAAGAGTTTAACGCAAATATCTAGGACTAATAAAATAATGGTTTATATAAATATAAGGATTCTTATACAAGTATTAGGTTTATTACCTACAGAAATCAGCTATTACACTGACTTTTTTTAATGGTTTAAAACTTAGCGCTCACTGATTGTTTCACTGGGTGGTTACTTATAGCCTACACCCGTACCAATTACAGCCCTCAAAGGGTGAAGAATGTACCAAATATGCTTAAAGATTGAAAAATTGAGCCCCTCCCTGCTCCAACTTAATAATGAACAGTAGACGGTCACTTTGTGGTATTATTTTATATAAGCCTTCTGTTTTATGAAAGTGACATATCAGCCACGATACCTATTGGGAACAGTACTAACTCCATAGGCTACCCGCTACAGGAATTTCAGGTTCGCCAATCTAATTATAGGCTACCTAAACAGCGATCTAGTCATATCATTTACATGGCTCTTCATAACGGGCGCAAACACTATTTATATAAACCGGTTTTTGGCATTTCCTATCAAATTAATTTCAATGTACCTTCACACCTGTTGAGAAAATCCGAGGTTTCAATATCAGGTGTTCTGAATAAGCTTTGTTATTTTCCCCCTCGACTACACAGGCCATTACATTAGGAAATTAAGATCCATTCTTTTTGAGTTATGATCCAGTCTTTCAGCTTGAAATTAAGAAGACATAAGCGTAATTACATCTGAGGAGCACCGCGAACCGGATGGAGGAGGCCCGAGGCAGTGTATCACTTTGTTCATCCGTTAACGAGGAGAACTAAGCATCACACGTGCTTGCTCGCACCGACATACAGTATGGATCACAAGGCACAAAATGTATTACTCTAGTATTTAGAGGGTAAGTCATTAGCGGAACCAGGATGTTTAGCTTTTTATAAATCCTGTATTAGTTTTTTTAACACACTAAAATAATTTTATTTTAATTTTTTGCGCAAATGTATACACTATTTTTTAAAATTTAACTTTGGTAAGTACAATAAGTACAATGAAACAAATATATTACATTTATGTTATTTTGAATAAGAAACAGAACTCTTTCCATCTGTGTCAAGTTTCATTTTACGGTGGATATATAAGCATTCATAAACCACACATTATTGTCTCTGTTGGACATTACATGAGAATATCATATGAGAAAAAAATCCTCCGACAAATTGTTTTGAACCGACGACCTTCGGCTATCCGCGACACTGCTCTACCAGCTGAGCTAAGCCAGAGCTCACTTCACAGCGCCAGATGAAATCTCTCTCCTATGACTAATTGCCCTTAATGATCTACCTCACTGACAAGTTATGTCATATGCAGTACTGTGAGGCACACTAATTTTTCTGTGACCGGGCTTCATAAACCACAGATTATTCTCTCCGTTGGGCATTTCACGAGAATATTAGCTTAGCTCAGTTGATAGAGCAGTGGCACGGACAGCCGAAGGGCCTGGGTTCAAATCCAAGCGTCAGTTGAATTTTTCTCCTATAATATTTTCATTCTACGGGCTGAGGTGCAAGTACGTTGTAGATATTATAGAGGATATTCCCAGATGTCACTGTCGTTCTCGTCCCCCTTTTCCCTCAATGTCCCAGGTTTCACCCAAAATTTTATATATATTTTTATATATTTTTTTTTAAATACCGTTTTTATAATATAAATTATATAGGCTATATATATGTATGTATTATGAACACCCCATCTTATATTCATTTAGGACTGACTATTTCTACATCTTATTGCTTCATAATATGTATTCAACAATCAATTAATGTAGGCCCTATCTATTTATTCCTACATCTATCCATCCTTCCATCTCCACGACTTAGGTAGGAGATTAGTTGAGTTCTAGCTATGAACTTGCAATTTTTGCTGCAGTAAAACGCGAGCAGTTTTACTGACTATTTAAAGAGTATGTCCCCTGAAAACAAGAGGGTTCATTGGTAACATAACAAACCATTTCACATTCAACCTGTGCTTCCTCTGTTACGCCTTTCAATAGATAAAGCGATGAGTGGTCATCACTAGGGACTTTGGATTGAGTAAAAATACCCATAATCCTTCGAGGGAAGATTGGAACTAACAATCTGAGATAGCATAAATATTGAGATTAGAATCCGGATTTTTGCATGACCTATTTGCCATTTTATTCTGTAGTTTTTTCATTACACTGAAAGTCGAGTAGAAATCGTTTCACACGAAAAAAGTCACGGGAAAAAATCCATGATAAACACTCTCGGTTTATCCTTGTATTTCGTACGCTTTGCGTTATGTAAGTAAAAAAGGAAAGTGCCCATCCTCTTAATTGTTATTCTCCTTTCAGTTTATCTCTCTCGTTCTCTCTCATGAACTTGTTTCATGTATGTCCTGTGCATGATTTTGGAGGCAGAATAATTGGCAGCGAGACATATAGAAGAAATGTTCCGTGGTGTATCTTGAGGTGCGTGATTAGAGAGCAGCATCTTGTAATCATATACTACAAGCTCACAGCATCCCTGTTCTCATGATCAGCTACAATGCCAGTCTACTATTTAACTTATATCGGCTCCTGCCATATAACTCCCATCTCTACGTCATCCTTCACTGAGTCTGGATGAAATTACTAGAAGCCATCCGACATGGGAATCGCCGTACCTCGGCAGTCATTTTCAAAGGGATCTACGCAAGTAGTCGCTTTCCGCGAAAAATCTCTTTGCACATTCAAGTAGGCCTAGGCCTATAGTTGCATATTTCTAAATTGTCTTCTTTCCTGTTTTTTACATTCATTTATTCAACCTGTGTTGGAAGTTCTGGACTAAAGCACTGAAATGAAGACAATGCAGGCCTATGTTTGGGGATATTGTTATAGGACGATTTGGACGCCTATAATAGGACGTTACAGACTTTCTTTTGCATGTTTGGTACTGGCAAGTCTGCGGTGTTAATAGTTGGTTGCATATTCGACAAGCGAGCTTCACATTATCAGATTTCTGAAAAGCTTCACTTTTTACATTGTGATTTATTGGACTGAAATATTATTTAATTTCTTAAGTTCCGGCTACTGTCAATTTTACTCTGACAAGTTATTTATATTTCTATTCATTTTGAATATTTTACGAAAAACATTTGGTAGAATTTATTTTGGTTTATTTACATGTTCTAAGCAAAGAATATGCCTATAATCACTATACTTTATGGACATTTCCTTATGTGATAGGCTCCATGATTTATCTTAGGAGGACATAAGTAATGTTCTGATGTATTTACTTTTCATAAACGTTTTCAATTAAATGTAATTAGAATATATAGATTCCAGTGCCTGCAACACAGTGGCATCATTTGCATGCTTCATTTGGAGATGGCCTAAAAATAATGAAGCTAATTACTCTAATTTGAATCAGAACCCCTACAGGCGAGGCTTACTTAGTGACTACCTTTCATCGGTAAACTTATTTTCCACAGGCCCAGTGGATTATTGTGAAAGAGAGTAATACATATTCGTTGCATAATAATATTTACATAATAAGAATAACATATTATTAACCACTTTGTATTAAATATTTACAAATGATAAGTTAACTCTTGGCATATAGTATTTCATGCGGTAGGACAAAATACTGTAAATTAAGTTAAGATTTATTACATTCCACAGCATGTCAACAGATAAGCCTAATTTCAATACAGAGAAAACCAAACTGATAATTAGCATTATTCAATGATTACTAATTATTGCACTACTGATAATAAATTCGATAGATTTAAAAAAAGAAACATAAATGCATAGCCTAACACCATACCATAAGTAAAAATTACAGGTTGCTATTGTTCATTTACTCTGCATGCAATACATGTGCAGTATAGTAGGCCTATTATTAAGGGCAGTTTGGAATGACAGTTTTCTATTAAAACCTTTGTTTCATTAGGAAGACAATTACAGTTTAATGCACTCACCCTTTTTGTGAAAGAAGCTGAAGGCAAATGGAGATAAAATCGGTGTCTAGTTTTGAACCTTATTCTTGGTCAATTTATTTGATTATCCACATAGAAGGTCATTAGAGATAAAATGTATCCGCTTATTCACATAGGCCTACAAGTTCTCATGCAGCTGGCCCTAGGTGGAGTATTTTCCTCACCTGTGAGACAAATGTCGGGTAATTTAAGGGCGTTGTGGTCCTGGAATATCATCTGACCATCATTATCATCTTCATCCCATCCTCACTTTGTTCAGAGTGAATGTGTGTGTGAATGGTGTACCTTGTCTTATGTGTTCGTGCTGTCTCGGAGATGGCCCCGACATTGGGCTGATCACTCATTTAGGGAGGCCCTCCATGTCTCTAATCAAAACAATATACTCTTTTGATAATCCCTCATCCCGACAGGACGCGGTCCTGTTAGGATCGGGCGGCGTGGGTCGCTTAAATGTCTCTATTAGTGAGATGTAAAACTAAGGTAAACAAAGGAAGAAATTTGGTATAGTATTCCGATACTATCAAATATGGTTACAATATTAAGCTACACCCATCGGTGCCGCCTCTGGGTCCGAAGATTGTGGAGTCAAAGCCACCGAGGTGGTAGGTTTTTCAGGATGCAGGCCTATATGTCCTGGGCCGGAGTCCTTCGAGAATTATTATAAATCGTACTTCACATGCAATAAGTAGATTTGCGGTATGTTAAAGAACTCCAAATCCTAGTGAGAGTTTCTGCACCAAATTCTCCGCCTTTTCATGTCCAAATAATAACTTGGCCGAGGAGGCTCTGAGTGACCATCTGTCTCTTTGTATTCTGTAGGAAAATAAGAGTAAGTTCTCCACTAGAAGGCTCTAGGCTCCGGGTTCGATCATTACGATTTTACTGATGAATAGAGTAAATAGCTATACAAATTATTATTACATATTATAGGAGAGGGATATTACTATTGATTACATAGATCATTGCGATAATTATTATTATGACAATGTTTATATAAGTGTAATGATAGTAATACTGACAGAAATGGTGATCAAATTACTTGAATGATCACCCTCTTGTCCCTTCCGGCAGTCGTTTCCCCTGCTCACTGCAGTCTTGCATGTTTCCTGCAGTAACTGAATAATCACAAGCCGACCTGTCTTGTCTTGGCTAGTATTATCCCCAATTATTGTCATTTTCATGTTGGATGCCGCGAAGGGGGTGGGTGTGTCAGTCATTTCGTAAACTAAAGGGCCAGTTAGACAGATCTCCATCACGTATAACCATCCACATCCCTTGTCCTGAGAGAAACCACCTCCCCCACCCACTAATTGTTTTCAACTTTTCAGTTAAACCAGTTAAAACTTCACGATGCATGCTACTCTGTTTAGGGAGCAGTATAATTATTGGCCTATATCGTACACCGACATATGCATACGATAAAAATTACGGGATACGGAACGTCAAAAATAGGACTAATTGAATCAAATTTGACAAGTTGAAGGCGCGTAAAGTGACAGAATGCCATCGTTCCTATCCTTTTTTTCAGGTTTTACGGTGTAAGAATCTATTGTAATGCACATCAAACAATCCCTCACACCAGTTCCATACAACGGACCATAATGAATCATTGATAAAGTAGGCACTCTCCTCTTCCCACAGACTTCTAAGTGAGTACCGTAATATAGGCTACAATATTATTATTTTACAGTTTATAGTCTACATTTTTAAAAATCACATGTGTCCTCAAAATCAATAATTATATAACGACTGATTATGGTAAGTGCTAATTTGTCATGATTAGCCCTATGGTTTTTTCCGTTAATTATTTTTTTACAATTATTCTGTTTTGTTTAATTCTCTTTATTTTTTCTTTATTCAATAATTCATTTTCCATTCTTTCTCTATCCCTACTTTTTATCTGTTTATCTACCTATTTTTCTTTCTTTCCTTATAATTCTTTCTTTCTTTCCATTCTTGTTTCTTACCATGACCGAATACTATAGTAAACTCAAGGCAATATTATTATTGTACAAATGAACAGAATATAATAATTTGTCATCTGAAAATGGATAAAACGTCTATGTTACATTCTTTTTAAAATAATGTTAAAATGTTGTATTCCACTTTATTTGTACTTTATTATAAATTATTTTGAAATCAAAGGCATGCTATAACACATACTCGACTACGTCCCTTCAATACACATCCTTTTTCATATAGAGTATGAAATAAAAGAATGATAACGGTTCACTAATCAATAAAAATTGTCGCTAACATCGACTCATAAAAGTGAAAACATAAACTGAGAGAACTACTACAATATAATGAACAAGTTAGACCTATCGCTGTAGACAATGATACAAAGAAGGTTCAGTCATAAAGTTAAGTTGTCACGAAAATTATTTTGAAGCCTACATTACCATTCCAGACAAGATATTATTTAGAACCGAAAGCAGCAATAGCATACTTCATTAGAGAAACCCTTGGCAAAACAAACTATTACTCTGTTCTGTAAATCATTTCAAATATTCAAAAATAAAATTCTTTAGGCCTAAGCAACGTGTAACAGATATTAAGATTGCTATACCACTAAATTTTCCCACGAATAAGTTATAGTGTTGTTTGTATAAATGGAACTGTCTGAATTACTATTATGTAGTTTTACAACTTATGGCCTAGAAAGAACCATTTACATCGGAAAACATTTTTTTACAATTTTATTGGATTTTAGAGAGTAATTTTCTTTAAAGACTTACTCATGAATGACAAGAAACTACAGTTCCGGGTGCTCTTTTATGTGAGTAGGCCTACTTGACTGTATATGAATTGGTCATTTATGAAAGGGCTTAAGTCTTCAGTACTAATATTTTAGTTAATTAAAAGGAAACTGCTTACAATTGACATTTTGCTGATTATATTTTTCTGGAGAAATATTTTATTTAATGTGAAAATGTAGGCTTTTTCTAAAGTTTTAGTGGAATAAGTTAAACAGGTTTAAAAAAAAAATATATATATAAAATTTGAATGAAACTGGAATTTGATTTGTTCTCTCAAAGTATTCATTTAAGTTTTCATATAGAAGTCATTTTGACCATTTTAATAACCAGTTTGCATGTTCACATACAAACTCCTACTATCAAGAACATATAATGAAAAAAAATAGCAATTCAAGACAAGAATTGAATGTCTTAATTGATAATTTCAGTATTTTATCTTGCTGACTGATAGTATTTAGTTCTTAAATAATCCATGTCATTGACTTATAGTTCTTTTAAAAACAAACGACAAATTTTAGGCCGATATAGTAGCCTAAGAAATATAGTGTGTGGCTTGGTTCTTTTTATAACTAAATCGATGTCCACCCAAATAACAGTTTTCAATTGAAAAAAAGTGAATAAAGCATTTTTTAAATAAACAATTCTTGATATGTGAAATTTATGTATCTATGTACCCACATGCACACTGGTATAATTTCATAATGAAACGGGGATCTTTGACCCCCGTTTTTGACAGGTTAGCATAACGAGATTTTCTTGATGGATATATTATATGGCTGGAGGTGGGGGTGGTTATAAAGCTGCGCAAGCTTCAAAGAAGCAATAACTTAATGAAAGAGACCCTTGGCAGAAAAATACTACTCTGTGCTGTCCAACATATCATATCCCAAAGCATGTATTTTGTGACAATTTATGATGCTTGCAGGTATAGGAAGCTTTGTTTTGTATTTTCAGCTCTGGACAAGCTGGGGTTCCGACACTTGTTTGGGCAGAGTCCAGTAGAACCCGTGCAACCAAATGTGGCATTTGACATCGCCAGTCTTGTTTTGTATGGATGTCAAGCTCTTCCCATCCGACTCAAGATCCTTCTGGACAGGCTGTTTTCTGTTCTTCAGCGCGAAGAAGTTCTTCAGGTTCTGCATGGTTTTGGTTGGACGCATGAAGACTATTCCAGAGGGTACATTCTTCAGGTATGTAATCTCATTTTTATAACAATTAAATATTCTTTAATGTTAACAATTTTTTCTGAAACTTTATACTTCAAAATTGCGGAAGGTAATGGATGAATAATATTAATAATGAATTGTGCCTAAAAATCTTAATGAAACAGTGAACGCTAATTCTAATTAACACTGAGTATTCAAGGAATTTCTAATTGAACTAAGAAATGCGCTACTCATTTTATAGGCTATCACCTACGTAAATTCAAATAAGCCTCTATCCCAAGTAAAAATAAAAAATAAAAAAATAAAAAAATGTAGAAATTATAATGAAATCAAGGCATATGGACTTTTGTACCTCTCTTGAATTTTGGAATGATATGCAGCTTATTGGTTAATCTTCGATATTGGTTTCCTCATAGAGGGCTATTGACAAAGTAGGGAAATAAGTATAAAAAATAGGCTAAGCCCTATGTAATACAAATGCTGATATCATTAAAATAAGAATATTATTTAATCAGAATATCATATTATTATTATTATACATTATTATAAGAATATTATTTAATCACTTTCAGGTAGGTCTAAGTGTTACGGTATTAAAAAAGTCAACTATTGAAGTGACATTTCATTTTTCTTTATGCAAATAAACCTCCCTCATTCCTTAAACAGTCGGCAAAATGAACTCTACGACAATTTATTTCAGAAAACAAAAGCAGACTGTGCTTTGAAGAACGAATTGCCCTTTAATAGTAGACCATAGTTCTTAATACAGTATGGAATTTAATAAGTAGGTTAGGTACTGTTAAGTTGGATATATCATTGTTTAGTGTTCAGGTTACAAGATTTGTACCAATCATGAATTTACTTAAATTTATCATATTGCATAGAAATAAAATCAGGCAGACTCATATAACAAAGTGCCAGATGGAGCTGATAGGCCATATTTCTGAAACTGTTGAGTTTTAGACCAGGGTTTCTTGGGAGAGTTTGATGAGCATATTTGAAGGAATAAGTGGGATAACTAAAATATTAACAGAACGAGTTCCTCACGTCAACAATAGGTCTATTCCTTTATATTTTCCAAAACATGTGAAGCCGTACAAATACAATAAAAAAATCAAAGTTTATTTTGGAGGAAAAAATTCTAAAAAATGAACTGGAATTTTTTCATCGGATATAGTCTAAAAGCTATAAGTCTGCCAAATTTAAAGTTTCTAGCTCATCTGGAAATTAGTAAACATCAATATTAATAAGTCGATGATTAGACTGTAGTAGATGTGCACGGTCTCAAGGCTATCCAGCCAGTTTTCCCAGAGTCATGAGGCAGCTAGAAACACCAAATTTTGCACGCTTATGGCTTTTATATGTGCCAACATTCCTGCTAAATGTTAGGATTATATCTGTCCTAAGTGTGTCAAAAATTACATAATGTGTGGAAAATATACAAAATTTATTTGAAATAAAAGAACAAGAAAACTAAATCAATCTAACCTATAACCATTGGAAATGCGACAAGTAGATCTCTCTAAATCCGTAGCTGCTGATGAAATATGATTTTTGAAACGGCTTACCGTTTAGCTACTATAACCCTTCAAGAAGGTCTACACAGATCTTAAAGTTGCGTCCGCCATTTTTAATATTTTTCGGGGATAAAAATAAAAATTCGGATCATATTAAAATATTTCCGTCGATTACAAACTATAAGATTTTAAAGTCTCTGGCTCATCTGGAATTGGGCAAACAATTGTGTTAACGAGTGGATTTGTAGTAGTGAGGATTTGCGTCAATTGAGCGTTACTTAGGTACGGTCAACCGATTTGGTCCAAAAACAAATGGCTTTGTCCTGTGTAGGTTATTTTATAAGTGTCTATACTAAGTTTCATAAAAAAAACTGATATAGCGTAGAAAGATAGATAGATAGAGATTTATTGCTGGAGACATATTCAATGTATAGCAAAGTCAAGATAAAATATAGTTTACAACTATAATTAAAACCATTAGAAAGGCCTATTATAATATTCTTCACCTCTGTAGAGCACTTTAACTGATTGCTCTTTTAAAATTACTTCAAGGCATTCTCTTTATGCTTTCAGGGAGATTATCGAATAAATTCAATTACATCACCTCATAACTACTCTGAATCTTGCTACACTTACATTTATTTATATATAAATAATTACTGCTTCGAGTAGGATAGTTATGAAGAGATGTGCATAGAGTAATTCAGATAAGTTTTTTTTACTTGAACAAGACAATTAAAAACATATAATTATAATCTACATGGAAGGATAAGAATACCAACCTCGATAAAAAGTGGTTTACCGCGTGTTTTCATGGGAGCTCCGTAGCCTATATTATCCTAACTGCTCTCTTTTGAATTCGTATTCGAGTTATCGCGCAGACGGACAGACAGACGGACAGTTATTTTTCCCGTTCATCGTACAATCTTAGAAAGTACCATTCTGGCACTTAGTAACAAATTAATTAAATAAAATAATTTAATTTATTTCTGGTGTGTTTATTGTCACTTAAACGAATTTTATGCATTTGTGTGTATTATAATAATTAAAACATTTGAAAAGCTGTGTTAATGAAAAGTATAAGTGGAGCCATACATACATACACACATAATAGTTATTTATAAAAGGATTTTATGTTTCGAGTAGGTGTGTTTGCGGAACGAGCCCGTGAAGCAATCCTACGAGTAAAATAAAATCATTTTTACCCATATATCATACACTATTTTTAGACAGACGTTAATATTTGTGACATAATTTTTAATATGTACGCTGTAGCCGTTTTGGGAGCTTTACAGCTGTTAGTGAACGCTCCTGCTATCTAGTACGCACTTGCGCAGACATAGGTTATTGATTTCTCGTATAGCCTATAGCTGCCAATGTAAGAGATGGAATGTACAAAGTTATTGTATGACATATTTGCGATCACCGTGAGAAATTTAGCGTTTAAAGAGGTGTAATGAATTTTAACATTTTCAATTTACATTAGGCTGATTCATAAACAATTATTATTACATAAAAGAGGATTTTCCATGCAAAGCAATAAAAGTTAATCACCCCAGAGTGTCATGATTTTATAACACTCAGTGGTATAACCTTCTCATTTTAATTAATATCGTCTACCGTTAAAAGTGCTTCCTTTGCCTTCGACTGACTAAAAAAATATTTAGAGATAAAGTAATTGCCTGCCTGGAAAAATAACTTCTACGGTGGATTTTGTGTGCATGTGTGTTATAATTACTGTATGTTAGAATATTCTCTTCAAAAATGCTATGTTTAGGTCCATCGTTTAAGACCGGTATGGGGATGAAACAATATTTCTAAATAGGTTTTAATTCATAGGACTTGGCTTACAGTCGGCACTTTTGTTCGCTTGGGAGGACAGGGAACATTTTAAAAAGGGAATGAAAAAATACATATAGGGACACACGCAACTTACTTGTAATAGCCTAACCCTAGTTTTTGAGCGAGATAATGGATAATTTGTTAATTGATTCTTAGACAGTCAAAAACTTCTTCAATCTTTTGAATAGGTTTTAAAAAAATCTTGAATTTTTTGCTAAATGGAACAAAAGTCGATAACAAATTCCAAAGATATTCGTAAAGAATCCGTCGTTTATACATTCACGTAGCTCTTAGGCCTACTACTTTTCGTATTAGGACAAAGAGTAATAAGTAATGAGTGAGTGCGGGAATGCGCAATCATTTTCTAAGACTAATACAGAGCCATATTCTTTGCTAAACTATTTTAGAGTATGGCAGCCGTTAAGATAATTTACACTAAAAATGTTTCAAATAAATTTTTTAGTTTTATTAAATTCAGTTTGTGTAAACATTCAAATAAAATCTTCAGGACCGTTATAGAGAAAATTACGAAAGATGGCAATTTCTGAACGTAAAGATAAAGTAACAGAATTGCGTCGCCCCATATTTTCTGAAAATATTTAACACCAATACAAATTTTCGTTTTTAATCTATAAGATTTTGATTTTTTCAGCTATGGTGTTCAAGATACACTCAGAAAGAGGAGAATTCTCGAAACTTGTATTTCTGGATTCAAGAAACCTCACCACTTGTATTAAAGTCATTGAGTTCAGGGTCGAACACAATACTTCCTTTATTTATTATTAATTATTATTATTATTATTATTATTATTATTATTATTATTATTATTCTCTAGTAGACCTACTGGTAGAGAAACCAAAAAGATGGCCTCTTTGTAGCGCCACGCTGTAAACAATAATAATAACTTAATAATAATAATAATAATAATAATAACAATAATACTGAGCACTAGTTTGTCAAGTGAAAAGCTGTTCCCCATTTGTTCTAATAAAGTAGGACTACTTTGTACCCACATCCAGTTCTGATGGAATGATAAATTTTATGATATATTCATTTTTATATACAGGCCTATATTGAGTTATCAAACTGTAGGCAATTGCCTTTTTTTCTTATATAAACCATTAGTATCCCCATTATGCGTATCGAGTTTTTCCAATAAGGCTGTTTTGGTTCATCCATGAGAAAGTCGCGTCCAAAGGGTTTAGACCCATAGGGCCATATACTTATTCCTATGTTTTGTGAGAAACGGTATATAAAGTAAACTTGCAATTATTACATTAACCCTTGCTAGAAAAAATAACAGAAACGGCACTGCAATTTAACGTAGCCTAAACCGGAATAGAATATAATAATAGTAATGGAAAAGTCAAGCCTAAATTAGTGCCTTTGGACAAAATTCTTCTGCCTTACATGTCCAAGTAGCGTAATACCTTAGTTTCCGGACAGGGTTTGTGAGGCGATGGGCTTACCACCGGTCATTCTGCCCTCTCTCTGAAAATAAGCGTAACAAAGTTCACGTAAGAATATTATAGGAGAAAAATTCCTCCGACACTGGGACCTGAAGCCAGGACCTTTGGCTATTCGCGTCAATGCTCTGCCAACTGAGCTACGCCGGAGTTTAACTCACAGCGCCAGATGGAACCTCTCTCCTATGACTGATTACCCTAATGGTCTACCTCACAGACAGACAAGTTATGTCATATGCAGTACTATGAGGAACACTAAGTAGTGATTTTAGAGAACGGGCTCGTACAGTTAACATTCAAGATAAATATATAAGCACTAGCTGAAAAGGCCCGGCGTCGCCCGGGCTTTGTATTTTTTAATTTGAAATTAACTTATGGAGGACTTTCGATTTTGAAACTCTAGGTCCTTATATAATATGTATGTAGAACTTGAAATGAAGAAAAAGATTTATCACACTCAAACTATTCCATCAGAAAACGCTAGATATAGCTTTTTATGGTTCATAGAGGATGTCGAATGCTGCATTCAGTTGCTTCTACACATCATGCCTGGGAGGAATTGAAATAAGAAGAAACATAAATTACATAAGATTGTATTGACTTGACGGAAAATTTTATTTCTCATTCTCATGTTACCATACAACCGTTTCGGGGCTGAAATAAAAGAGAAATGCAGTATCACTTTCATACTTTCCTCCCCTAAAACCCGGGACATAAAATACTGCGAGCATAGGACTCAAAATATTCCATCCCATGCTTAGGGCCTATGATAAACATCCCTATTTCTCAACTAATTCAAAGCATACAGCTATGGATAACGTATAAGCGGAAAGGATTGTTTACCTACTTCTGATATAGCATACTCACACACTTAAGTTGTCCCTGCAATACGACCTCTTATTCTACATCAAAATGTGAAGTGAGAAAATATTTCTTGTGTCGAGGGTAGAGAAAGTTATGTGACTGCATTACAATGTGCTTTATTTTCGTTGATTTTATTATTCAAGAATTATTTTTACACAACGTTAGCATCAGAATTCGTTAAAGTCCAATATTATGTAGTGTCCAGGGCCCTATATGAGCTGTGTAAATAATACACTGTTGTCTTGACAACTGAACAGCATTTCATTTTTTCAGTATAATATTATCAGAAATTATATAATTTTCAAGGGAAGGACTGATTTGTTTCAATTTTAATGTTGACCGCGTTACTTCCCGGGCTTAACTGGGTATGTATGCAAAATTTCGTGTAAATTGGTAAGGAAATGTAGATTTGTATAAGGAACAAACATACATACATACATACATACATACATAAACACTTTCGATTTTATATATTAGATTCATGAACCACAGATTATTGTCCCTGTTAGACATTGCATGAGAATATTATAGGAGAAAAATTCCTCCGACACTGGGACCTGAACCCAGGACCATTGGCTATTCGCGCCAATGCTCTACCAACTGAGTTAAGCTGGAGTTCAACTCACAGCGCCAGATGGAACTCTCTCCTATGACTGATTGCCCTAATGGTCTACCTCACAGACAGACAAGTTATGTCATATGCTGTTGCAGTCCCTCCTCCCTATAAGCACGCCTTAGCAATCCAGTTGGCACTCTTGGTACTTGCTGTTTGAAGTCTTCAGTTCGGGACCGGCCACGACTAGTCAGTTAAGCGACAAGTTATCTCTCCTTTCCTCTCAGGGCAGTTGATTTGTGGGATGGTGTGGTTCTTAATAGTTAAGTAATAATAATTGATGTAGTTAATTACTGAACACTTATTTATTATACCTGCAAAGTCACTGGATTCAACAGTATAGTAGGCCTACTTAATAAAGTGTTTGGGAGACCCACTATTTGAGTTAGGATATTGCAGCGTCATAGCTTCCTCCTTACTTTCGTGTGCTTGTTAATAATGCTGTGTCGTAGTAATTTAATATTACCACTTATAATGTTAATGTTCGTGCTTACGTACAGTACTTACGTTACTCACTGAATTTTTATGGCAATCGCTATATTGCAGCGTTACCGCAATTGCATACGTAATAACACTGGAGTTAAGTAAAAATATACTGATTTTATTGGGTAGCAGCCCAATAAAATATTTCTACGTATTTAATATAAGTCAGTCGAAATTCACCCCACCTTATATAAGGTGATATGAATAATCACGTCTGTCTTATATCAAGACGTGACCAGCGAGCGCTCCTCGCAAGCACACCCTCACACACACACTTTCCTTGCACACTGATTTACCAGTTCTCTGTGACCTCTGCAATAGCCTATTTCAGCCTGTGCATCTCCCCACTCTATATCTAACAAATAGTATTATATGTTACACTGTTTTTCCTTATTTCTCGTTTAAAACTTACTTCTCATTGGTTTTGAGCTTCGAAGCGTCGGACGCTTCGATCTCGCTTGCTTGTGAATTTTAGCTTCTGTATGTTCTCGCTACCGGATTCAGTTTCCAAGTATATCTATTGACTGCTTGTTTCCCATTTACTTTTCACGGTACATCTCAGCCCTTATAATATTTCAATTTACTTATAATATTTTATTTCTACTGTAATAACTGCTTAGTATGTGCTTATTAATTCATTACTAGTTATTTATGTTACTCCCTTATTATGATTCTATTAATATCAAAACTCATGTTGTTAATATATTATTTATATTAGTTAATATCATAACCTTGGCTATAATAATTTTAGGCATGGGTATGATTCCTTCAATGCAGTACTGTGAGGAACAGTAAGTAGTGATTTTTGTGACTGTTATTGTTCAGGTCCCAGTGTCGGAGGAATTTCCTTCCAATAATATTCTCTTGTTATGTCCAACAGAGACAATAATCTGTGGTTCATGAATGCTCATATATCTAAAATCTACGTAGGTAACAGAAACCTCCACTTAAAGGTTCTACGCCTCAACGCTGGAGGCAATAGAGAAAAACAGAACAGAATGGGAAACATAATACAAATAATTTTTGTTGTGTTATGTGACGGATATTATTTCTTGATAGTTAAGACTTAATAATATTTGTAATAATATAATAATAATAATAACGATAATAATAATAACTACGTATAATTCTATTTTTTAAATCTAGACTACCGAACCTAGATTTCGATGACCTGTAACATATTAATGATTATTTAAACTGTAGTGGATTATAACCAGTATTAAGGCGAGGAATAGTGGATTTTGATAGTACATGAAAATGAAACATAATTTGTTGGATGTATTTTTGGGAACATTATGTAATAACAACCTTGGTACGATAATATTAAAGTTCATAAAAGACTTCATTGTTGATAAATGATAAGAAATTAACTAAGGAAAAAGTTACTAAGGGTAAAGGAGAGGACGTAAGTTGGCTGTCAAGCTAACGTGAAGCAGATAAGACATCCCATCAGAATCCACACGACCCTTATCTTGGTGCAGAGGTCAGTACCTTATTTGCAAGAAATGCTCAATCACAACCGTCGGAATCAGGGCACTAGAGAGAATGACATCAGGCTATGCATAAATGCGCTTCTCATTATTGCATCCTTTCCGTTTAAACAAAATAATGAGCAAAGTCACAGAGCACACAAGTTATCCTATAGGTATTGATACAGGTATCAAAGGTTTTGATACAGGTTTTCTAACTACTTAAAAATCGCACCCCTTAGTCATGAATAGGGATCGGAAGTTCATGACCTAAAAATGCCTCAAAAGTGACCTATAAAATGACCTTAAATTTATGAAAATATGACATGAAAATTGAAAAATAAAGACTTCGTACTTATAAATTGTATTTTAAAAAGGGAATATACGCTAGGTCTAATACTTTTTATATTATTTTGTTTTCTATTATTATTGTTATGCTTATTACATTATTACTATTAATTCGTACTAGCTAAAATTTAGCTAGAATTTTTATGTTAGTATGATTCTTTTTTTCTTAATGATTTTCCATTGTGGTGTAGTGTATTTACTCAAACACAAAACAATAACACGAATGATGTTGCGTTTTGTTGGCATAAAGTATTTTATTTCAATTACATCTACAAACATGTGTAAATCTTATATTCATTTATGATGTAACTGTAGGCTTACGCTTCCTTGACATGTTTGTTATCTAAGCAGGCGTATAGGTTACGAAAGCAAACCAATGCAATCTGAAAACAATCTGTCAGGAATTACATTAAGTCTATTAGTTGCACAGAAACGTTTAAACTGAAAAATACTCACATTAAAATACAATGCACAATGTTATACCAACAGCAGCTGTGTTTAATTAATCAACGGCTAGATGTTTTTCTAAATCTTGTTTATATTCATTTACAGTGGTATCGATATAAAGAAATGAATCAAGCAAATCGAGCTAACAATATCGACAATTAGATAGGTTATTTTTAGGATAGAGTGGATAAATACTAAAGTTTATTAACAGTACCAGCTGGATATAAATTCTGGAAATGATAGCACGCTCTTTAGTAAGTGATTTCGCCTATTATTTCTACTGACAGAAACTGATATATCTGAGTTGCCTTGTTTACCTTAGTTACGGGTACTATTATTTTTCACGGCTTGGCCGCTAATTGGCTGTCCTCTAGGGTCTATCAAAATATTTCGGGTCTTCAGACATCGCGCTTTATATTATAGATTAATGAATGTTGTACTTTTTTGCCTGACGATAAGGATGCCAAATCAATACGCAATTACCTATCTGGAGGTAATTGAAAACTATAAATATTCCTTTTTTTGAGGATTGCAGTAAAGAACCAGTCATTAGTAGTGTCTCGAATTTGAAGGAATGCTAGTTGTCCTGGAGAACATTTCTGTACATCGAAAACCTTGTTTCTACGTCGACTGATGTCATGAGTACATAGTTCCCCGGAGAAAAGTCTTCCACAATTCACCAAAATCAACATTTTCTCCTTTCAGAATTTTATCGATTTTACACATTGCCTGCATGAGATCGCTGTGTCAGTAATGTTGGAAAAGTCCATTCTGAAGACAAAATAGGAAAAAATGCAACTGAAGAATGAAAATGTCCTAAAAAATATCCAGTGGATAATAAAATGACGAAAAATGCACAAAATGCAAAATAAAAGTAAGCTATTTTTGTCCGTTTTAAAGTGAGACGAATTTATACCCTACTACATCCTGCATTGTCTGATATCTCGGAAAAAAAAAAGATGGCTGTGTTTGAGTTTATGCCAGAGTTCTTAAAAAGATTGTTTTTACAGGCCTACTTAGACTATCATTTCGTAATGATTGGTTTATTATTTGTTCATATCATGAATGCTTAGGCCGTAGAGATTTTGACTTTTAATTTGAATCCAAAGGCATTGGTTCAAATCTAATCAGGCCAGATTTCCGGTTCATGTTTTAAGATTGTTCTTGCGCTCCGTTCATCTAAATAGGTTCTAATGTTTACTTTGTTTTATATGCCAATGCATAATAGTTTCTAGTTACATATAAATTGATTCTGAAGCGAACATTATGAACATTTTCATTACAAACTGTCTTATGCTGTAAGCTTTGCCATGAATCTTGAATAATTTAGCATCTCATGCAAATATCTATGTAAAACTACTGAGATAAGACTTTTTTTAGAGTTACGATTTTCATTAAAATCTCATGATTATAACACCAATATTTGATATCATAGAATAGTCAGTAAACGTTAAACAAACATGTCTTTACAGGAATTAACTTTTTTCTAGCAGTTGTTATAGAAGTTGTGCGAAAATTTGTTAGAAAGTTAAATAATCCCTAAAATTTTACCATCCAGTTTGCATGTTTTGTGCCATACTTTCACAATTTAATAATATACAATTTATCAAATTTGATTTATTAATTTTTTTTTATTAAATGTTAAGAATTAGAACTACTTTTTTTTTAACATAGACCTAACAGAGACGCGAGAACTGATAATAGAACATACGGCACAAATGTTGTATAATATTTACTAATACTAATTTATATTAATTAATACTAGTACTAACGCTAATCTTTTTAAAAAACAAATCAAATTAAAGAAAACGTATACCAAAGGAAGGTATGCGTACAATTTACTTTACAACAGTATAAAAGTAAATTTCACCTATCTCTATATAAAGCTAAAGCTATATAAAGCATAAAGCTTCTATTTATGATCATGACTTGGGTTCGGAAGCTGATGAAATGTCATCTTTTTGGTAAGTTTTGCATGCAATAATCCAGAAGAATTGTGGCAAAAACAACGGCAGATATAATTACTGAAAACGGCTAACATGTTATTAAGATGTCATCTCTAAAATATGCAAAAATGGGAAAGAAACTTGCAAGTAAATAGTAGGTTCGTTGTCCATACGAGTCAGGAATGTAAATATTATATTTCAGTGGAATCATTCCTGGTAGCTCATTTCCTTCCCTGCAGATTCTGAACCCAAGGATCGAGAGTCATTTTTCGAAAACAGGGGAAAAAAAAAAAAAAAAAAAAACTCTTTTGCACGGGTCTTCGGAATTTCAAAACGTGATACCTGATTCTGATATTTTATTATTGTTAAAGAATGTCAACCTTGCAATATATCCCTTAAAAAATAATTGTCGTGCTGGTCTCACCATCGTACGAATTCGTGAAGTGAATCATTTGTTTCTCTTACACAGTCTGTGGTGGTACGAAATAAGTTCATAGAACTAAGTAAGGCCTAAGATCCTGAGAAGAAATTGGTTCGGCTGTTCAGTGTCATAATACGCAAAGATTTGTTCTTAAAATATTATAAAGTCGTAAACAATATATTCCATAAGAGTCTTAATTGAGTAAATCATACTGGACCAACTTCATTACTTTAAGTAAATTCCCAAGAAATACGAATGGAGCTTACCATGGAAATTCCGCGGGAAAAGGAACAGAAGGTATAATTGCTTAAAACTAATGTATAGCTTAAACATTAATAAAATCAGGTAAACTGATGTAACAAAGTGCCAGTATGTTTTTGTTTAATCAGTTATGACTGCAATTATGATATGCAGAATATGATTTTTTTAAAATTGATTTCCAAGTTAAGCTGCAGATTTATTCATTAAGCAGGGCTTACGGAAGAAGAAAGGTCTACCATCTCGGCCACCTGGGTCATTTTAACGGTCTAGTTGGATAAGCGCATGTAAATCAATATGTTTTTTGTCATAGCTACCTGTATTTTAATTTCCAAGGCCTTATAAGATCACAGAAAACAATAGGCTATGTTGTCAAGATAACTGATTTTCATTTTTTTTTATAAATTCTTTCGAATACGTATATTACCATAAAATAGGCACTAAATTGAGCATTACTCCTAAACAGGTCAACCGATTTTATCCATTATGAATAGACGTCTTCCCATGGACATTATAAATGTGTATACCATGTTTCATAAAAATCCGGTAAAGCGTATTTGAGTTACCGCGTCTTTAAAATATGCACTAAATTGGGTTTTACTCCGGTACCGGTCTACCGATTTGGTCCAATATCAGTAGACGTCTTTCCACGTACATTATAAATGGGTATACAAAATTTCAGGAAAATCCAATAAAGCATATTTGAGTTATCGCGACTTCTTATATATTAACATAAAAAAACTAAATTGGGCATTATTCCGGTACTGGCCAACCGATTTAGTCCAATATCAATAAACGTCTTCCCATGGACATTATAAATGCGTATACGAAGTTTCATAAATATCCGATAAAGCGTATTTGAGTTATTGCGCATTTAAAGTAGACACTAAATTGGGTTTTACTCCGGTACCGGTCAACAGATTAGGTTCAAATTCAATAGGGCACTTCTCATGGACGTCATAAATGGGTATACCAAGTTTCATGGAAATCCAATACAGAGTATTTGAGTGATAGCGCCTTTCTATTAGAAAGTCGCCATAATCTATGTAAATAGGCACTAAATTGGGCATTACTCCGGTACCGGTGAACCGATTTGGTTCAATATCAATAGGGTTCTTCCCATGGACATTATAAATGTGTTTCCCAAGTTTCATGAAAATCCGAAAAAGCGTATTTGAGTTATGGTGCGTACAGACACACGGACAGACGGACAGACAGACGGACAGACATTTTTTCGTCCACCACACAATCTCATAAAGTACCATACTGGCACTTAATAATAGCAACAACAAAATTCTGACGGTGGTAACGAAACTCTAAATTCAGAATACCATGTCTTCAGACACTTGCATTCTCTTCCCCGTCAATAGAATTGCTAAACCTGACAAGAAACAGAACGCAGTAATAGCTAATAGACTAATATAGTAATTTCATTTATTATTAGTCTACTATTTACATTGGCAAGTAAGTCGTTATTGACATTTTATTGTTTCATTCACAGCAGCGATTATTCCGCTGATATCATTATGCCTAAGTTTACTTATACAACACACCGAACAAAAAAAAATGATATAAAAATTATACCTATTAACCTATACATAATAGCGTATTCGTAATGCAATAGTGATAATTTAATAATAATAAATAATTACCTTTGTGCAATATTGTAGTTTTGAAACCATTTACCGAAATGGTCTTACAATTTTGTTCAGCCATGTGATTCAGTTAGCTCATTGGGTACCAATGACGTTAAATTCTTATAAAAGCTTATTCTTTTAAGTCTAGAATAATTCATCGATGAATCATAAAAAACTGTGTAGGCCTACTAAGCATGAAATGAGACTTATAATATTTACCAGAATTAAGTCTAGATGTTTGTCAAGCCTGCCGTAATACCTATCGCCTCAGGTGGCGACTGGAAATGATTAGGCTACATTGAGCATTAATGATGAGACATAGAGATACAGTAAATCTTAACTGTTAAAATAGGCCTATTTCTGGATCTTCTAATAAAGGGTTGAACAGAAGGACTCCAGTAGTAGGGTAAGGTGGTACATTTTCGAACACTTAACAAATATTCTTATTTTATGAACACAATAAACATATCACAAGTTCAACTGTATTGTATTCACAAAGTTGGCAATGTAGTTGACCCTTCACAAAAATATCAAAGTCAAACAGCTGTAAAATTGGTCATGGTAATCAATCTTTCATTTCCAGAATATCGTTCGTAAATGTACCGCAGTAGGTACAATAAAAACACCAGTGGGTACTATTTCGAACAGTGGCATTTTCATCGATCGAACTGCTTTCTTCCAAGAATTATTTTTTATTATTTATCAATAATATGAGCGTAATAATGAAGTGTCACATTTTGA
Organism: Ectobius pallidus; assembly: GCA_964059195.1. Taxonomy (NCBI): domain Eukaryota; kingdom Metazoa; phylum Arthropoda; class Insecta; order Blattodea; family Ectobiidae; genus Ectobius; species Ectobius pallidus. Next base: position 136,509,893 of record CAXKWD010000004.1, read on the forward strand.
ATAGGCAGATGACAGGATTGGGGCATGTGGTCAGCATGCCGATTCCTACGACAGTTATTGATGGCTTACTGAACCGGAGCCGCTGCTTCTTTATGAATTAGTTCTTCGGTTGGTGTCAGGAGGCTGAATGCACCCCGTTCCAGATCACCCTACCTCAGAAAAATCCGAGGAGGCACCGGGGATCGAACCCAGACTTGCGGGTCAGTAGTCAGGATCCACTAGACCATACAGGCGGTCTGTCATAACGTCAAGAACAATAATAAAAATACTTAACAGCTGCATGCTATTCTGTGTTGATTAAATTGCTGAGATGTAATAACAATGCAGAGGAATTGTAGTTCATAACTCTTCGTTGAAATAATACCACTGTTGAAAGGTATGAATGTCATCCTTTTATATTTGACTTGTACAGTTAATAATAATAAACATGCAGAATGCTGTGATAGCAAAACAGCTTTTCCATGCAAGACTTACACGAGCGATCGCGGGTTAAAGTACTGTTAGAAATTGTACCTAAAATGTGTTCGTATTTGTACCTCGAGCTAGTTTTTGTAAATTACTTCATTGTTGAAATTCCGCTCACGAATGACCATTGTTGTGCCAATGACTTGCGTATTAAAGACTACGCTATTTGTTGGTATGAGTTAAAAATTAGTCCTCAACAATATATTCCAGTAACACAACGTGGAATTATAAGCAATTTTATAACGTGCCATTTTTCAAGCGTGGAGTTCTTACCTTTGATTGGAAAATAATATTTTATGGCCGAATGAGTGTAGTCAAAACATAATTCTCGCGGATACAGGTCAACAAAACAATCAGTATGGACGCCACATAATTAAAAACAGGTGGCTAACATTTGAAACCCAAAAGTGGATAAAAATCTTAGTCCGTTGAGAACTGTACCATGTTCGAAAATGTACCACCTTACCCTATATTTTGAATTACAAGATTTAATTAATGCTTTACAATTGGACCTTATCTACATTACTTAGTACTAAAGTAGGCCTATCACTTATGACAATTGGCCATTATACAACTTTACAGGTAAACAATTCGATAAAGTATATTGGAAGGCATTAGTGGGGGCCATTCCTAGTCAATAGTCAACTGGTTAGGTATTTGTATTGTTCAAAGTGGAGCTGATAGGGGTTTTTAGGGGTTCTCCTGTTTCCACTGCATATATCATTACTTCGTTTTTATCATACAGAAATAGTCACCGCCTTTTGATTGCTGATAATAAATAACATCAATTAGAGCGATCATCTTGCATTGGCTTTTACTAAATAGGTACTAAATGGTAGATGGGATCTCTATATTGTAAACCAGATTGAATTTGTTGGATATAAGACAGGAGAGAGATGGATAGATATTAATGAGTGGAAACTAATCCCTCGCTCCTCATCCAAAATGCAATTACCCACAGAAGACATATCCCTTCCCAATAAGTAATTCAGCGTCCAGTGCTTCGCTGGGATGGACATCTCAGTGGGACAATCCAGGCAGCTGATGGCATTATCGAATTTTGGTTCAATTATACATGTCTATCAGAATTTCAATAGAGACCATGAAGAATATATGGCATAGGAAACAAGCCTGCATATTGCATAACAAGACAGTGAAGCCTCTAGTGTCCAGACAAAAGCCGGTATCTGTCTGTTTTCCAGTTTATTAGCCACAGATGTCACGGCAAAACAGAAACGTAAAACATTCTCAGTGGCATGAGTGGGACACTTCTCGTATCAAACATTTACGTCGCTGGAAAACAAAAGTGAACCAAATCGCAGCATTACCTTTGAAGATCATATATTCAGGTCAGTAGACCTAACCAATACCCAAGTCAATAAGCTATTTTGTGAAATAAGGTATTGCTATTAATTAAGAAGTGGAACATACAATTATTTTCTTATCCAATTCTAAAAAAAAGAAGACCTACTGACGTGATTTTCTAGGTTTTAATACTTGAATCGTCATTGAATCTTACCTAAACTTATGAAGTATCTGGATTTACCTTCGTTCTTCTCCTTATGAATGAATAGCCATTTATGTCCTTTAAAAGCTATGTGGGGAGCTGATCCGCTTAAGTGTAGGCCTAAGTATTAACCTGACTTAAAAAATAAAAGTTTTTTACCAAAGAGTTTACAAAACGTATTTGTGAGGAGGAATAGTCTAAAACAATGTTTTTCTTACATCTAGAACTGCTTTTGGTTACATCCGAATCGATTTTGAACTCAAGAACACCGCAAAAACAGTGATTGGAAATTGTATTTTTACTATTGAAAAAATAAGAATACATTCATATATAAACACTTTTTTCTTCAAGAAATTGGGTATGAATCCGGTTCCATATTTAGCCGAATTCATTACCTACATCGCTAGGACTCATGGAGATAACACGTCTGTTTCAAGCGCAGTTTCTCTTAGAATTATTTTTGTGAAATGTGGAATAAATGAAAACCAAGAAAAGAAAACAGTGTTAAAGATTACATTTCACTTGATAATGTGTGATTCTGCTGTATAGAAATACGTTCACTTACGACCAAATAGAGTATAGATTATAGAGTGTAAATTGTTTATAACTTTGAATGTTATATTTTCAGATGAGTTAAATATCCTAAAATATTTTTTTTAATAAACAATTATTTTATCATTTCACAGAATGGTCTCATAGAATAGTCAAATATTCGCCACTAGCCTGTATACTTATTCTAATACGGGTGGGCTCTTTATTATTTAAACTGAGAAAAGTGGTAAGTGATAATATGGTAATCTTACGAAATAAATTTTATTTTCAGCCGTTTGTAATTATTCTCACTCTTCCCTTAAGAAAGATTCTTATATTATTATTATTATTATTATTTTATTATTTATTTTTTTAACCACAAGCTTCTTAAACGGCCAGTATTAGGGTATTTATATAACGATGATGATCAAGTTTGTGTCGTCAGAAAGAAAGACGGAACTTTTTTCTCATACCTAAATTGAAAGGATATTTTAGATATGTTATCGGTTACGCATAAGTTTGTTGGGACATCTTAAAATATTATTAAAAGGTTTTTATGAAAATAAGTGTTTGGAATTTCCGCGGCATTGCACAAAATCAACAGCATTATGTGAGAGCAAGATCTCTGAAAGAATTATCTCTCTTTAAACAGGCTAATCATTTTATTAAAATTTTACTATGAGTCTTAGAGTAAAATGTCACGGAAATGTTAAAGAGATCTTCGTTTTGTAGGTTATAATTTTTCCTAAAATGAAGACTAAGCTATATACTTTATTTTCAATTCCTTTTGTTATCCATGGTCACCCAAAACCATCTGAATTTAGGCTACTGCTGTACAAACGAATTACAGCCTAAGTAATGCCTTCCCAAGACGTGCACAGATCTATATTCCTAAATTTACATTAAGTTATTTCTGCATAATGATTGTGATAGGAAGAAAGTCATGAAAATTAAGAATTCCAAAAACTGAGATTATTCTCTCCGAAATAGAAACTTATTTAATTTTTTTCCCAAAAAGGGCAAAGGAACTGACTTGAGTTATATTTGTATCGATTTTAAAAATACTGTATACAAAGTGGAAGGGAACTATGCAGACTTAACAGCTTTGGTTTTAAATAAAACAAAAAATTCAAATACTGTCCGAAAAGAATACTTTTCTCAGAAAAATATTATCCCTAATTATTTTTAATCTTGCATTACCCGATATGCATAATGTTTCTCTCACATCAGCATAGGAAAGAATAAGAAATAAATTTTCCCTTTGTGTTCATTCAATAAAGCTAGCAGCTTTACGTGGACCACTCAGTATTTACACGTGTCTATTAGATTGTTAAAAAAAGGCGCTGAACTGAAAGGTTATGTTGTTATTATATGCATTTTACGTAAGCCTGCAGTTAATAGAAGGAATTGGAAATCCTTTTATTTCCTCTGCCCATACCATAGGTACTGTAAGTAGAAGAAGTATTGTGTTAGACCCGAGATTTTAACATAAATACACGTTTTGAGTTACCCTGAATCCAAGAATGCTATTTTCAGAAAAGTCTGTGTGTGGGGCTGTGAACAGCCTAGCTCGAGAACGAATAATAGTATGAAAACAAATATTGATATTTGGGTTAAGTACCTTCTGCGGATATTACACGATGATTGGCGACGACTTTCTCTTTACATAGTCTAAAGAAAATGTCGTTTTTCGCTATTTTCTCGGAAACTGTAACTTTAAATTTTGTTTTTTAAGCTAAGAACTAAAACATTTGAAACATTTTTTCGCAAAAATTCTCTGCTTAAAAACTCAGTCTTTTCTGGTGAACAATAAAGCTTGGCATCAGGTTGAAACAACTTAATACGTGCTCTTTACAACACGGCCTCTTATTCTGTATCCGAATGTGAAGTGAGAAAGGTGTATTGCCCATGCTTACGGTAAAGAAAGTTACATGAGAGCACTTATCAGATTTTATTTGAGTTGTTGGGTTCGGGAACGCGGTGAGATGTGGTAATGACATTCTGTTTTTTTAACAACCAGTTTACTTGAAGAGAATATGATACATAATATACGCGTATTATAATTTACTAAGAGGCAAAACTTTTATTTGGGCAGAGAAAGTTGTATTTCACATAGGCCTAACTTTCTTTTACAGTTATCAATAAAATTTTATCAATAAACAGAGCATATGAATAACCCGAATTATTATTAAATAAACTTGTTTCGTTCAATAGCTTATCAGTTGTTTTCCAATCTTCACCATTTTAGTTGATTTTAATTGGCGCCGTATAGGTTGGATCATAGAACAAAATTAAAGTTTGTTGATTTTAAAAAGCTAAGACCACGTTATAACATAGTTACATGACCAAGGATTAAATAAATAAATATACATGTAAATGACATGGCATAGAAACAAAATTGGCAATTCGATATAAAATGACATGAGACGTTCTTGCTTAGATGCTGAGAAACAAAGGGAACAAGTTCGGGTTCATGGGTGTCAATAAAATAATGTCATGTTCAGAAGTGTACCAGCAGAATCATGATTGATTTACTTGATAAGACACAGTAAGCAGAGTTCACCCCCTTGTTTGCAGAGGAGAAAAACAAAGAATAACATCATCGGACCCTGGGGTGGAACCAGATCCAGCGTGGTAATGGGTTGAGTGACTGGGAAATATAACAAGGTCTGTCTGTCTGTCTCTGTGAGCTCTTGGATGTAACCCTCTGGCTCTCCGATACCCAGGAGAGTTGTGTTGGACGGACGGTTCGTCAGTAGTGGCCATGGCCAACCCGTCTAATTGAATCAGCCATTAAGGGATTAGTTCGACCCGCGGAGGTATGAACGGGGTAAAAATCACAAAACTACAATTCATCCAACTTCTCTAGTTTACTTAGAGGAATATGTCACTGAAATTCTTGGGGACAGAAAATTAAACGAAAAGGGGCCGAAGTAATGGCATACTGATAAACCTAGCAAGGTTACACATTTTTCTTGGTTTTCTTTTCACACGTTATTTACAGAGGTCATTGAAGAACTCGGTACTTTTATCAAGTTATAATTATAATAATATATTTCTGGTTACACTTCATGTCGATCTTACCAAAGATAATATGTGACTCCAGGGAAACCCGACATTAAGTCGGTACACACGTTTCCGCGTAACAGTAGAAAACAGCTGTTGAGTGTAAAATGTCGATTTCTAGATTTCGACGTCATATTGAATTCTTTCTTGTACTGCATTCTCTGATTACAACAAACATAAGGAGCATTGCCAACCTTAGTATTTTCAGTTTGGAAAGAGGTCTCCATTTTTAGATACTCACCTTTAAGTCGCAATGGAAATTTAACATGGTTCCTAGTGTTTTCTTTGTTACATTTTGTAAAAAGAAAATTAAATACGGGCAACAGAAACAACGTTTATGTTGTAGATGAACACTCTGTTAGTGTGTGGCAGAATTTGAGTATGGTAATACAGTATTGTGAAACTGAAGTTTAGGGCATGAAAATGTTCCTTATCTTTGGAGATCAGTAGCCATAAATGGCACTCTTTGAACAATAAAGCTTCGAAGACCAATTTTTGAGCTGGAGGCATCATTTTTTTTTTTTTAGAACATCGGAATTTTGTGCTGAAGTTGAATCCATTCAATTCAGGAAATTTATTTTCCCAACTTATGGTCAGGTTTCCCTGGCAAGGTCACATATAAATATCCTTTCCACATGTTCTTATCGAACTTTGAATTGTTATATTGAATATTGATGCATTGTTTATGATGAATAGTTATATTGATGTATTCCCTGGCTGAATGGTAGTGAAGGCCTTATGGCTTAAACTCCGCCAGGTTAAATAAATAAAAAAAGTAATAGTGGAAGAAATTGCTTTAGCACATCTTTTAAAAGGTTATAAGACGTTTTATATGGTTTAATTTTCTGACAAGTGATGATATTTTAGAGAAATATTTACAATATGGTAGGCCTACTGCCAAATAATATTAACGTGAATTTTTAAGGTTAGGGCTTTTGTCACTTTTCATAAAATGCCTTTTATCGCTGTAAAAAGTTTTATCATGTACTGAGGTTACTTACTTGACCTATCGATGTTTTTTCCTCATAGGCTACTTACGTGCCTATTTACATAGTCTACTAATTAAGCAAAACTGAAATATTGGTAGATCAAAGGTAGGCATAACCTCATATAGCCTAAATTGTTTTTAGGTAGATTTCGAAGAAAAATCTACCTATTGCAATGGATACCATGTCATGATTTTCGAAAAATTCTTTCATATCTTTACGTTTCATGCTCCCCTGAGTACGAAACCACCGCCTGTTCAAAAAAAATAATCCCTTTAGGCAGGCCTACAGGCGGAGGTAGATTTCGAAGTGCTTTTGGTTTAATTTATTGTCGCTGCATAGCACTCTTCTTCTTTAGCCTTGGCATGGTAAACCTGCAGTAATAAGAACTGAATTCGGTAAAGAGGAAGAGCCTACAATCATTTGTTTTGACAACAAGAATAGGATATAATATTCTGGGAGGCCGTGCGCAAGATCAGCAATGAATAAAATTAGCAAAGCCGCTAAACAAGACAAAATTATGATATTATAATAATTCTTTTAAGTGTTATTATTTTCAAACATTAAAATCTCGCGTAATATGAGAGCTATCAAGAAACTATTTATTGATTTGTAGAGTACTCATCAAGAGCTTTTCAACGATACCCCACAAGACGTGGTTTCAAAAGTTTCGAATTTTCATCCCCCACCCCCACCTCCACCCCCACCCTCACTCGAACCCCCGAATCGTTGGTGTCACTGTAAACTCCATAGGGAGTACTCTAATTTATTCAAACAAAGTTTCCCTCTATACTTCATAGGGGCCGAGATATACATTTTTAAAAATGTCAACCCCCTCCCCCGACCACCCCCTTGGGCCAATTTTGCCCATTAACGAACTTGTCCGAACTATTGGACCTAGAAATAACATAATAAAATTTGGTTCAAATATCTTCAAAATTACGGCCGCTATCGTGTAAAGATATATATATATATATATAAATATCACAAATTTTTTTTTTTGAACGGGCGGTGGTTTCGTACTTAGGGGAGCATGAAACGTAAAGATATGAAAGAATTTTTCGAAAATCATAAAGTGGTATCCATTGCAATAGGTAGATTTTTCTTCGAAAATCTACCTAAAAATTGTGATATTTATATATAACTTATATATATTTATATATATAAATCTTTACACGCTAGCGGCCGTAATTTTGAAGATATTTGAACCAAATCTTAATATGTTATTTATAGGCCCAATAGTTCGGACAAGTTCGTTAATGGGCAAAATTGGCCCAAGGGGGTGGTCGGGGGAGGGGGTTGAAATTTTAAATCATTTTTATCTCGGCCCCGATGAAGTATAGAGGAACACTTTGTTTGAATAAATTAGAGTACTCCCTATGGAGTTCACAGTGACACCAACGATTCGGGGGTTCGAGTGAGGGTGGGGGTGGGGGATGAAAATTCGAAACTTTTGAAACCACGTCTTGTGGGGTATCGTTGAAAAGCTCTTGATGAGTACTCTACAAATCAATAAATAGTTTCTTGATAGCTCTCATATGACGCGAGATTTTAATGTTTGAAAATAATAACACTTAAAAGAATTATTATAATATCATAATTTTGTCTTGTTTAGCGGCTTTGCTAATTTTATTCATTGCTAATCTTGCGCACGGCCTCCCAGAATATTATATCCTATTCTTGTTGTCAAAACAAATGATTGTAGGCTCTTCCTCTTTACCGAATTCAGTTCTTATTACTGAAGGTTTGACATGCCAAGGCTAAAGAAGAAGATTGCTATGCAGCGACAATAAATTAAACCAAAAGCACTTCGAAATCTACCTCCGCCTGTAGGCCTGCCTAAAGGGATTTTTTTAGTTAGGCCAAATGAGGAAGAATTAAATGCTGCGAGATCCTGTTTATTTCAGTCTATATGCCTACTGAAAACGGTATCATACTCAGAAATGTGAGACAAGTTTTGTGTGTGTGCGTGTTTTTTTTTTTAATTCTCCTAATGGAATTATTTTTTGGCTAATAAGATTTGTTTTATGGTTAAATCAATTTTACATATATGTTGTCTGACATACACATTTTAGTATTCAGTTTTCTTATATAGCCTATATATATATATATATATATATATATATATATCTAATATCTTAAGCTCATTAAGCCAATAAAATATCTTAAGTTAATTAGTTTCGACCGATATACTGTCTCCTTTTCGGATTTTAGAATGTAGGAAACAACCTAGTGCATTTTAATATCCACTTATTTTGTAAAGAAATCATAACCATAATTTAGAAAATTCTGGGAAGTAAAATATTTAAATATCCATATCTATGGGGAGTGCATTTTAATTAAATAATTCAAAACACTGCGAAGCTCCTGTAATTTTCGAAACCATCACGCTATAAGAGCGTCCATTATTTGGTATGAATGACTCCGCCCAAGAAAGGAGAGAATGTTACTGATAAAAAAGAACTGCATTATGTATCATTGGTTCTGCTGTGATATTAAGATAACTTGTAGAAATGGAGTCAGATATCAGAAGTGTATAATTTTCTACTGCGTGCACGTTTGCTACTGGTGAATTCGAAAATGACATTTGTCTATGCTTATTATGCGGGATTCCCATTACGAATTATCTTTTTAAAAGAATCCTAAGTGTCTCTGCTCACTGCACAGAAGCTAGGAATTACTGAGGGCCACCTAGACATTTAAATAATGAGAAGCTAATCTTGTAACAATATGTGGAGGCTGAAAAAGCAAAAAGAAACTCATTTCAATGACCACATTGGTTCTGGTATGTGTAAATGTTCTCTTTGCATCCCTTTACGGATGGAGCTATAATGATCAGTTGTGGTTCCGAGGACTTCAGTAGCTTAAATGACGTGTTTTGATCCATCTTTTACAATAACCATAATCAACCAATGACCCCTACTATAACTCACTAAGATCTTTTGCCTACACTGTTTCTTATGCTTCATGTTCATCTTCGATTTTTTGCTCTCCGTTTTTTAAGCCGTTATTTAATTCTCGGATTTCCCACGGCGATGCCCAGAGAATTGCCAGCCAGCTGTAAATGTATTCTAGGCAGCACCCCTGCACGCCTGATCCGCCCACCCTCTGCCGGTTGGCTGCGTCAACCAACCTTATAATTTTCTCTCAATCCTATTTAACTGTCGGGTCCAGAAAAGAATTTAATCAGCTATTATTTAAGAGATTTTCAAACCTTCCCTCCCAACTCAATTTTCTTCCTACTTAATAATTTATTTTGTCTCTTAGCATTTCAAAACTGCAGTTTATTTCTCGTATTCACAATTTTAGTACAAATCCGCGATTGTAATGTGCCTTCTATTCGTTTTCTGTTCGAATATAAATAAATGCTTTTTTTTCAGTCAACGCTTCTCTCTTTCTAATGATAAATTGATATATATCAATATTATTAGTATCAATAACTAATAAAATAATAATATTAATACTGATAATACGGAACTAATTGTTAAATGCCACCTCTTGCATGGTCTTGTAGAAATACATAATTCTCGTATAATCCACAAAAAATTGTTAAATCTTTTTATTTTTAATTATTGCAAGTTACAGACTATGTCTTATTTGTAAATCGTTTTAATACGTAATCCGTAATTAACTTACTGTAGACTTACGAAACTATCACCGAGACGATCTCAAGTTGAATAAACAATGCTTATTAATGAGTAGGCCTACATCGAATCGTTTTGCTAAATTTTTCATTTACTACCTGTCTATAGCATTAGGAATTTTTTTTTTCGGGAACTCTTTGAAAACTATTACCTTAATAATCATAAACATACAGTGGTATCATTCACCTGATTGTATGAGAGCGACTAGGGGGAAGTAGGTAGTTCTTATGGATGCATTCTCTGTAACCAAAACTGGTGACATTCCCTTGCATCAATCAGTTCTGAATAAAAGTGAAATTCGCTCAAGTGAATTTGCACGTTAAGCAGATTAAAATTGTTCTCGCTTGGCGGTAATGCTTTATCCTGTAGCCTGTGTTGATGGTAGCCTATCATTGTTATCCATAACGGAAACAGTAAAAGAATTACGCAACCCAAATTTTTTTTCTAAGGCGATGACGAATGTACGCTTCAAAAATCTCGTAAGACTTGTGTTGTAGAAATATCAGTTCCTTCAATATAGAATCAAAAAAACTTTCGAATGAAAAAATTGGTCGGTTTTTAGGTGAGAGTTGTATATATAACTTATTTGAAGATGTTTCTTCCTGTGAAGAAAACATGGCTAGAGGAAAAGCATCCCTGGTTTCACTTCGACCAGACTGAGTTTCTAAGACCAGACTAGAGAATGTCTAGAAGAAAATTATGTTATTTGAGTTAAAATTATCCGAGTAAGAATTCAGAAATTTTAACATTTTAAATTTGTTTTTTTTTTTTACAAAAAGCATAACATTTGTCACATTGATTAGTTATACTTCAGGTTCATTTTAGTCACTAATCTGTTTTGTTTTCACTGAAGCTTATATTATTTGTTTTTAAAAGGAAATTTCTTTTGAGGTTATAATAGCTATGATTTCCTTCATTAAAAGCGTAAGCTGTAGTAAAACTATATTTTTTTGTCTCCTTACAATGGCTGGTAAAGTAAAATTGATTAAGAAAACTTACTAGCTTTTACTGAACTTATCTAGAATTATGAATTACAGAATCGCACTTCTCAGTGGGATTCTGACTGTATTTGAAAAAAATTGAAATTAGTATATCATCTTTCTTAACCATAAGGCATACAACTTTACTAAAAAAAGTACTATTTCATTATGAGTTGAAGTTGTTAGCTTTGTAGTTTTTTGCTAGTAGAGGCACTGTATTCACAAACATATCTGAAATCATTTTTGTGGCTTGGATTTTTTTGCTCTATCCTTTTCTGCACTGTCAATCCACTCATGGGATACGAATACATTTGACATTCCCATTTTCTTTTTTTCTAATAAAGGAACGTCTTTGTCACATGGAAGCTATGACTAGAGATTAAAACTTTTGTTCAGTAGTTTCAAATTTCCCTGGTAGTATAACCTATACTTATTGGGTTTATATTTTTATTTTGTGCAGAGCAGGAGTCTGAATATAGGCCTACTATTAAATGTTTAACATTTTTTGGTACAATAACTTATGATTTAAGTACTTCCCTCAATTCTACACTCCATCTTTTTACCGCTTTGTAAGCAATCAGTGCAGCAACTGAAACAAAACATAATAGGCTGAGAATTTTATTTTTTAAATAATAATAATGTTCTATAATAATACATTAATAAATGTATAATTTAACTTTAAACCTCAATAGGAATGTTTCATATTATCTTTGACCCAATCACTATTATTTTTAAACCAAATATTCATTAGAAAATATTTAACGACTTGCAGCCTTCCTGTAACGAAAATAACAAATTAGATGTTATCCCGTTTTAGCACACACCCATTCAATTAGAATCATCTTGGACCTACCGTTCATATAAGTCAGTTGCAACTAGTTACCCTGATAGGTGTATATTTTATCTAGTTCAGTCACCACAAGATATTCAGTCAGATATAATAAAGAAGGCCAGGGAATCGCAGAAGCCAGTCTATTGTATCATTTAGAAGGAAATTCTGCTCTGAAAGAAATCTTCTTTTGCAACAGAAATAAATCTCGAGATTCGAGTTTATAAAAGCTGTTGCATTTAAGTCGATATAACTAAATACCTAGGTATAATGGTAGATCAATTTTATTTATAAGGCAATGCCCATGACTAGCTTTTACATATATTTTTACATAATGGCATTCACTGAATTCCACCAACGTGTTTCATCTAAACTCCTACGTAGGCTACACAACAAATCAAAATATGTTTAAACAGTCCTAAGTGTATAAGAGGGAAAGAGAATGTCTGTTTATATTCAGCAGTGCATATGGACACCCCTTAATTTTAGACTAATGAAGGATCACAACTTATCGGCCGCAACTTTTGGGTTATTTTTACCTGGGGACGCAACTATTTCCCCCAGATCACTTGTCTACTATTACTCCAATTCGATTTTCGTGCTATCACTAAATCGATTTATCTTGAAATTTGTTTTGCATATGAACGACTCACGAACGGGTACATTTATAGAATATTGTATTTCGTAATAATCTCACAGCTTTTTCAATGCGCAATCATAAAGATAAGAAAATTAGATAGTTCCAGGTCTAATACATGTCTGTTGTTGAAAATTTTTAGAACTTTTAACGAAATTTTATAATTTCTGTTCATAGTAGTTTGATCTACAACGTTTAAGAAAATTAAAATATAATTAGGAATAAGATGCATGTTACCATTTTGATGCGAAAAAGTTATAGTTTTGTTTTATTAAGTGCCAGTATGGTACTTTATGAGATTGTGTGGGGGACGAAAAATGTCTGTCCGTCTGTCTGTCTGTCCGTCTGTCCGTCCGTGTGTCTGTACGCACCATAACTCATATACGCTTTTTCGGATTTTCATGAAACTTGGAAAACAAATTTATAAAGTTCAAGGGAAGAACCCTATTAATATTGAACCAAATCGGTTCACCGGTACCGGAGTAATTCCCAATTTAGTGCCAATTTTAATAGATTATATTAGAAAGGCGCCATAGCTCAAATACGCTGTATCGGATTTCCATGAAACTTGGTATACGCATTTATGACGCCCATGAAAAGTCCTATTGAATTTGAACCTAATCTGTTGACCGGTACCGGATTAAAACCCAATTTGGTGTCTAATTTAAAGGCGTGATAACTCAAATACGCTTTATCGGATTTTTATGAAACTTCGTATACGCATTTATATTGTCCATGGGAAGACGTCTATTGATATTCGACCAAATCGGTTGGCCAGTACCGGAATAATGCCCAATTTAGTACCTTTTATGTTAATATGTAAGAAGTCGCGATAACTCAGATATGCGTTATTGGATGTTCCTGAAACTTTGTATACCCATTTATGACGTGCATGGGAAAACGTCTACTGATATTGGATCAAATCGGTAGAACGGTACCGGAGTAAAACCCAATTTAGTGTCTATTTTAAAGACACAGTAGCTCAAATACGTTTTACCGGATTTTTATGAAACTTGGTGTACACATTTATAATGTCCATGTGTCCATGGGAAACGTCTATTGATATTGGATAAAATCGGTTGACCTGTTTCGGAGTAATGATCAATTTAGTGTCTATTTTATGGTAATATACGTATTCCAAAGAATTTATGAAATGCAAATCAGTTATCATGACAACATAGCCTATTGTTTTACTGTGATCTTATAAGGCTTTGGCAATTAAAATAGTTAGCTATGACAAATGCCACTATTGCTTTACATGCGCTTATCCAACTAGACCGTTAAACTGGCCCAGGTGGCCGAGATGGTAACGTCTTGGCCTCACATTCTGGAGTTCCATGGTTCAGATCCCGAAACCTCCCAATTTGACTTTTTTTTTTATTCTACATATCATAACTGATTAAACAAAAACACACTGGCACTTTGTTACATCAGTTTACCTGATTTTATTTAAATAGTAGATATAAAATATCATAATACTGTGTACACATGTTACCCATCGTTGGTCTAGTCAGTCTAGTGTAACTTCACTACTTTGATAAGTGTAATAACACTTTGATCTACATTTTCTGTACTACATTGACAGTAACTCCATCAGATTAAAGTACATTAATTTAATGTTGGGCATATTTACAATGGTTTAACTTACTTATTTTAATTTGCTGTAATTATTAGTAGATAGGGTATTCGTCTCTGCACATTATATCTTCAGGGCTTGACGTATTTAACATTAACATTCTATTATTGAATCATGGAGTTATACAAGAATTGAAATACAGAATCTAAATGCTGTCTCGCATTGTTCTCGAGTACTCTGGAATTGAAAACTACTTACGCATTTACGCATTTAGCAAGTAGCACAGCTTAAGAATATCATATTCTAGCAGGCGGTTATGTAGCTTGATTCCCGGATCTCCAGAATTGTAGGTGTACGCTCACTTCTTTCCGGGATTACGTCTCCCTGCCCTCAGTCTCTCCCTTGAGAGTTCCAGGGAATAAGAAGGAAAGGATTTTGCTCTGCTCTTCCCAGTTCCTCTGAATAATAAATAAATCCAAGCTATAGTGCCTCAGGACCAGATTAGCCAGAGTCGTCTCCCAGAAATCTCCCATCTTGCGACCTACCATATGAAATAATTGTCAGTGTGTAGTACTAGTAGACTATATTCATATATAGGTGTACATTTTACTTCCTTGAAATTTTATAGCAGTGTAGGCAAAGCAAGCATATAAATTAAGCATAGCTTTCTATGTTTAATTCTTTCATCATTGGTCTGTTTAGGGTAATCTGTTGATGGCATTAAACCGATACAATACTGCATCTATACACAAGTAGGTCTAATTTATAGATTATTACTCTGTTCTAAAAACAGTTGTAGGTGTGTAATTCCTCAGAAAGTTGTTTTTGTTGAATACTACAAGGTGATATTTTAGGAGAGAAGTTTTTCTGACAGAAGGTGTTCGAACCCGTAACCCTCGGTTTACTTATAAACAGTTATTAGACCGGCATATATTGCTTTATCCTTTCTGCCTATTTCTCCATCCCAAATGAAACGCCTTTAATATGTTTATACTGCAGTTAAAAGTAGCATATAAGTTAGGATTTCAGAAATATCTCACAGAACTTGGTACAGCCTACACCAGCGTTTCTCAACCTTTTTGAACCCAAGGACCTCTAAAATGTCTAACAAAATTTACGGACCCCTAATTTTACATCCCATTTTTAAAATGAGGGCTATATTCTTAATATTTGGGGTCTTAATTACAAATCATTAACGAAATATGTGAACATTTTTTTATTTCTTTACTTTCCACTTGCTTTATGATATTTTAAAATTATGTCCGAGGACCATCTGCACCATCTTCGCGGACCACCAGTGGTCCGCGGACCATAGGTTAAGAAACGCTGGCCTACACAAATAGACAATTCAATTAGTTTTAAATTTTGTTAATTTCCCTAAGAAGCTAATTAAATAATAATGGAACTTGTGCCCTAATTCCCCCACTAAAACATATTTAAAGAGATTGAATTTTAATTTAAGTTTATTTTACTAGACTCATTTAAATATGTTTCAGATAAAATAGATAGCGAAAGAGAATATTATTTTATAACACGGCATATAAAAGCAAACATTGAGTGCTTGTGTCTGTTACAACTACACAAAATTCCTTGTTTCAAAACTACTGATATTTAATGTTAACATCAAATAATAATAAGAATGGGTAATTTAAATCATGATTCTGGATTACAGGTAATATGAATAACCCAAGCTTCTGAAATAGGTGTTACATTAGACGATGGCTCATTTTTCGAATGAATAGCTGTTCCCAAAACTTCGAAATGAAAATCAAGCTCTAAATTGAGCCAGACACAGCTTTTGCAATATAATGGAAAATATATCATGTACATGACTCATAATATAAAAGAAGTTCAATTGAGAATAGATCCCATTTTGAGGTGCTACAGTTACAGTTATTACAATTTATTATCAGCTGTTCCCTATGTAGGAACAGAACTCACTCTCTCGCTCTCTCTCTCTCGCTCTCTCTCTCTCTCTCTCTCTCTCTCTCTCTCTCTCTCTCTCTTATCTGCCTTACAAAAAATCCTACATCCATCCAGAAATAATACATAGCACAAGATACACCCGCACATACAAAGGATATAGATAATCTTACTTCAGAATTCGTTGTCATTTTTAGGCATGCTCACAAACAATCTAGTGCAATTTATAATATGCAACATTTGCAGTAGCCTAAAGAAAGAGTAAATCGCTAACAACAGTTAGTTTGTTAGTTTGTCTGGGAAAAATCGTCCACTGAACACTGAATCAATGTGGTACACAAAATACATTGAAATGTTATAAATTATGAGCCAATAAGCTATTGCTATTAGAGATAGTGCTTAAACTCTTCTTGCTCTATGATATATGTTAACAGAATATCTCTAAAATTAATCTCAACTTTTAAGAGACGTTTAAAAAATTAGGCTATATCAATATAAATATTACATCAACATAATCATAACATATAAACAACACTATAACATAGAAATAGTAATACATTTTGAAAGTGTAAACTTTTGACTAATTGACTGCTTCCCTATAACCCTCTCAGACATGTCTCCCTGTTTAAAGCATGACTATTCTTATTCGAAAGAAATGTGTTGAACTAACAGAGTTACTTCTACTGTAACCTACTTAAAGGACATACATATTGCTGCATACTTATTTGTTATATAACAGCTTAGGCTTTCGGAGCCGGCGTTAGCATTATTTGAACAACTTTCCAGCCTTCTATGCCGTGGTCCAATTACCGGCGAAACGTTGGGAATGCTAAACCCCACTGGAGAACGGCCTAAACGTCCGGAAAATTGTGCAAATAATATTTGTTTTGTTATCACATAAGTCATGATAGTTATGTTTTCGACCATGTCTTGGGCAAAAGAAACTTATTTAGATTTTTAATTGTATTTCTATTCTGTGCCAACAGAAAAAGAATGCGCAAAGGGAACAATGGAAAATCATGTTTATTCTTGTTGCAGGAACCCCATGGTGGAGTGTTAGACCGGTGGAACATTTGCAGTCCAGAAGAAGAACCTCTGGTTCTCCAACAGTTCCTCAGGTTTGGGGAAACAAGGGCCATCACTCAACAATTGTTACTCGCACAGCAAGAACTGATGCCAGCCTCCTCTACGTCTTCATCGGCATCTGCTGATGTCCGAAATCCAGCTACAAGTGCTCATTTACAACAGCTGAGAATAGATTCAGACATCAAAAAATTCATTGAAAGAACGAGCAGCAGGGTTTCTTCGGGAAAGCACCAAGAAGGAGACGAGAGAGAAAGGGAACGAGAAAAGGAGAAAGAAAGGGACCGTGAAAGGGAAAGAGACCGAGAGAGGGAAAGAGAAAGAGAAAGGGAAAGAGAAAGAGAAAAGGAAAGAGATAGATTGTCGTCCAAATCTCATCATCAACAGGGTTTTCCAGGTTTGCAACAGTACCCACATAGGACACACAAGCAACGAACTGTTTCTCCTAACAGAAGACCATCCCCACCGACAACCCTCTCATCCCATCAGGTTTCACACCACCACCACCCCCTTCACCTTGGCCTGCATCATCCACCGTCGCATCCCAGTCACTCAACTCTTCCATCTACCCGACCTCCTCCTCTTCCTCCTGTGTCACCTCTACAGAAGCAAACGTCTGCTAATTTCTTGAAATTACCCCCTGGTGCTTTACCACCTATAACAAGTAGCACAACTAATGGTCCTTGCACAACGACATCTTCACCACCTAGTAGTATTAGCAGTAGCCCTCTCAGTGTTTCACCGTTAAATAGACTTCAAAGTATGCAACCCTTCGATTTTCGTAAAATTGGAGGTGGATTTCCTGGAAGCATTACCAACACTCCACGAGGAGGTAGTGGAAGTCCAGAACTTCACCATCCACCAGCAAGAAGAAGGATATCTGAAGCCTCTGATACAAGTCCTCCTGGTCTAATGAATCTAAGTATAACCAGCCCAACATCTCTCTGTTTACCGCCTCCTCCTCCCCCACCACCAGCTTCCACAGCCACTTCTGTTCCTCCCGTTAGTTTCAGTCACTCAGCAATGGCTGCAGCAGTTGCTTCCGCAGGTCCTTTAGCAGCAGCCAGTCTTGTAGCGTCTTCGTTACCAGGTCTGATATCTTCGGTTACAGCACCTGGAAGTAAATCTCCATCTGCCATGGGTGCAGACTTCATGAGTGGTGGAGGAAGCAGCGAATTCGGTTCAGATGACGATGATGATGACGAGGAAAACTCACACAGCGCACTTAATCTGAGCAGAGATGGAGCGTCGATGAAGCAGAGGCATCGCCCATGTCACATACGAAAGGCTTCGACTCCTATGAAGCGGCAATGGGGATCAGGGACCGAGTTGCCACTGAATCTAGGCACTCAGCTCATAAACCCTGCCACCGGTAAGAAGCGCGTTCAGTGCAACGTATGTCTTAAAACATTCTGTGACAAAGGCGCCCTAAAAATCCATTTCTCTGCGGTACATCTTCGGGAAATGCACAAATGTACCGTGGAAGGTTGTAACATGATGTTCAGCTCACGTCGTTCGCGCAATAGACATAGCGCGAATCCCAATCCAAAGCTCCATTCACCTCATCTACGACGCAAGATCTCCCCACATGATGGTCGTAGCGCACAGTCCCACCCGCTTCTCATTCCTCCACCATCTGGTCTTTCGCTCTCCGCAGCTGCAGCAGCACTCAATCCACTTTCATTCAGTCCTTTTCCTCTCCTCACTCCTCCACCTGAACTCCGGCACCATTCTGCATCCTCCACTCTGTCCTCCATGGATCCCAAGCAGAGCCTCGATCTAAGCATGAATAGGTACGACGAACACAGAAAAATGGATTTGTGTAATAATACGACATCGTCGGAAGAAGCGATGACAGCTTTAAATTTAAATAATCACCACACTGATGAAGATAACGATGAAGCATATGATGACGACGAAGATGGCATCGTAGTGGATGGCGGTGGTGAGGATGAGGATCAAGAAGGAAATGAAGAAATAAGAATTAATGGAAGTCCTGAGAAAGATGATGATTGTGGTACACTTGTAAAACGTGTCAAGTTGTCCGAATCTGATTTGGATGATATGGCTAGCAATTTAGATAGCAACGAAGATTCCTTAAGTGTCATCGATTCACACAGTGTGAAAGAGGAGAATGGTCCAGAAAGTGCCATTTTTACATCGAAAGGTGTGAGGAAGAGGAAAAATCAAAACCCTACGCGTTGTGCAGTGCCATCTATGATGGAACACAATGATCTCATGTCAGACGAAGATTCATCAGATGAGGTGGTATTTCCTGCTGCGACATCCGAAAATGCTAATCAAGGCCATATGTCTGCTGAAGTCCAGCAAGAAGAAAACCACCAACAATCACAGTATGAACAGCAGCAGGAGGAACAGCAACACCATGAACAAGAACGTATGTCCCCTCAGGAGCGGAGCTCTACTAATACAAATCCACAAGAACAGCACACGGGCAGTAATAAAATCGATGCTGAAGACATTGAGTCTGCTAATATGAAAGTGGACGATGATGATCCCGACCCAACTACTGAAGAAGGAGGCAGTCGAATGGAAGGGATTCAGAATGAGGTTAATGAAACAGATAATGAAATGATAATGCAAAGTCAAGAAGAAATGGAGGAAACGAAAAGAGACGATTCTAGTGAAATTAAAACTAGTGTAATTCCTCTGATTCCAGCCGACAAGATGAAGAAAGAAAGTTTGCATATGGACAAACCTGATGGCACTGAGTCAACGTTGAGTACAGCAGCTGAAGAAGATCAGAGACCAGCGACTAGAGCACCAAGTTCAGCTGGAAGTCACAACAGTGACGAGTCTCTAGATTCATCCCATGCTTTGCGACAGTTGGAGAGTTTGTCTCACGGTCACTTCGGAGATTTGATGAGGAGCGGTGGACTTCAGGCAGCATCTCCTCTTCTGCACACACAGAACCAGTTCCCTTCTCTTGGCTTTATGATGGGTACTGGTCCCCCTAGTCCTGAAGGTTCTTCTGTAGCATCTAACGGTCCAGACTCGCCGTCAGAAGAAAACAGCCAGAATATGTTTTTCCATGATTCCGGTGGCTTCATTGGCAATTTAGATGTTCCTATAGATAAAGATAACCCACGGCGCTGCACTGCGTGTGGAAAAATCTTCCAGAATCATTTTGGTGTTAAGACACATTTTCAGAATGTGCATTTAAAATTAATGCATAAGTGTACCGTGGAAGGGTGTAATGCAGCGTTTCCTTCTAAACGAAGTCGAGATCGACATAGTGCTAATTTGAACCTGCACCGGAAACTGTTGTCAACGTCGTCTTCAGAAAAAGGAGGGGGTGGACTTTTTCTAGATAAATCGCCGTTTGCATCCTTAGCTGGTAGCCCTTCTTTACACAACGAGTTCCTTGCGCGTCTGTACGCCGAATCCCAATCTCTTCCTTTAAATCTTGAAGCGTTTAAAAACCTTCCTCACTCTCATCCACACCTTGGACCTCCTCCACCACCAGGAAGCATAGCAGAGCATATACTGATGAATGGAGAAAGATTACCACACCCACACCCTTCGCTCCTTCTTCCTCCCATGGGCGGCATCTCTGGATTTCCAGGGTTGAATAACCTAAGTCATTTGACATCTCCGGCAGCAGTGGCGTCAGCAATGAACGGGACTTCTCTAAGCGATAGAAGAGAGCATTCGTCAGGATCAAATTCGCCGACATCTCCAACGTCACCAGCTGATCACATATCAGCGTTAAGTAATCCTCAATCTTCACTTGTTTATAGTGTTGAGGAAGACATGCCAATGTCGGACCAGGATGGTTTTTACGCTTGCAGTTTTTGCAATAAATCCCTTTCAGATACTGCAGCCTTGAAAGAGCACTACGAACAATTGCATCTATCAGAGATGTACCGATGTTCAGTTCCGGGTTGTGATAAGGTGTTCAGTACTCGAAGCAAACGTAATCAGCACAGTGATAACGAAGCCGTTCACAGTGCAATTCAACGACAGCCACTTGCCAGTGATAATTGCTCGTGACATGGCAGGGGTTTCCTCCACTGCTACAACTCACTCGTCCCAGCGTGGTGGTAGGTAATCTTTACAAATAAAGTGAAGTATTTTACGCCAGTGAACAAGGCCAGCATTAAATCATTTAAATTAAACGTAATTTAAAAATAAAAAATGGAAAAGTCTGAGTGGCTGCTTTAATTACACTAAATAACCAAAACAACATATACTCCATATTATGTCTTTTCGTCAATATCAATGTGCAGTACACGCTACTAACTGAAAGTAGTGAATAAGAGCTTAGACTGCTACATGTCATTGGAGTGAACATATAAGTCAGTTTAATATTGGTTCCCTCAATAATTACAAAAGCTTATCAGAAGTAAAAAAGAAAAATTATAATTATATACATGTAAAACAAATTACATTTGATGTGTAAGGCTTTTAGAAGCAAGGTTAAAAACAGTAGCTCTTAGTGGTAAAGGTTGGTAGGTGGATCTTATAGGGACTGCAAGTCTCGAAATTAAGCTGCAATTGGCTTCATTAAATTAAAGTCCATCACACTGAAGAATATACATTGTGATGAACGTTATTTTGAAGTTAGCTGTAATTGACTGTGAGAGACTTTTAATGATCCTCAATATTTTGCACATTGTCATCCTATGGTAATAGCAGAAAAGTGCAATAAATCAAATTTACAAAAGCAGTTATCTAGAATATGTGGTGGTAAATTTTTGTGTTCAGAAAAGAACAAGAAGGTCAGTTATATGCACCTCATGAGACATACCTGTGTATTTTGTTGTAATTGCTGGATATATTATGAACTCTGCGTGGATGATACTGTTTATAAATATTATATGTATGAAAAACTACGTAATAATTTAGATGTCTTTTATATGTGTATAGGTGTACAGATATCCCTTAATTTAGAAGTGGGAAAAATATTGGCGAATGTTTCCCGTGCACTGAACTATTACTGTAATAATGATAAGACAAAGTAATTGTTTTATCGCTTTGTATACGACTAGTTAGAACATTTTCCCTTGTAAGATGAGCAAATATTGTAAAATTACTATAAGGCTCAAATTAAAATATTCTATAATTTTTTTATATACTTCAAATTGTTGAACTTTAAATTATGCTCATGCACATAACCTTTTCAAACAAGTTACTTTTTTAATTTTTGTCGCAAAAATGAGGTACTTGTTCCAAATCTGCATCATACCATATTAATAAAGTGATTTTTGTTCCTAGAATTGTAATTCACAATGGTTCTCAGATCTGTCAGATCTTTCTTTGGGGGACAGTGATTCGTTTACTCATTTAGCAGGATTATTGCAAAGGAAAATAAATTGTATTGAGTCACAACTGACAAATAAAACCTTCTTTGAGATAAGGGTCTGGAAATTTTTAATTTAAAAAATCCGTGCATATTATGTCATTAGTCATAGTTAACAATTACTTCTCACTAAGAGTAACTAAACTCCAAGCCAAAAAGTTCTTCGGCCCTTTCACGTCCAAGAAATACCTTAGTTTCCTGATGGGGGTGTTTGAGGCGAAGGGCTTACCACCTGTCACTCTGCCCTCTCTCGGAAAATAAGCATAACAAAATTCACCTAGATAACAGAAACCTCCACTCGGAGGGTCTATGCCTCACACTGGGGGTAATAGGAACAGACAAACAGGCTGAACAGTAACAAAGGAAATATTTCAACACAATATCTATGATTTGAAACTGATGCGATGTAAACAATTGATCCTATTCTTCTTTATTATAATTATCGTAATCATTATTGGTACTATTGTAGCTATTATTTTTAAAAAAGGTATTGAATTACGTTCCTAAAAAGGCCTAGCATTGTAATTTAAACTCAGATTTGTTTTAAACTGCTTTGGTAGAGATGGGATAATATTATGATAATATCTGAAGCAGTAGAACCCTTTCTAGTTTGTTACGTGTCAGTACAATAGCATATGTGTAAATACACGTTTTATAGATGGGTATCATTTAATAGGCCCACCTTCTTAATAATAGTAATAACTGATACTTCCTTTTTCGATTTTAACAGAAGCCACAGAGAGAATACCCTATAATATAGTCAGGGGATTGAAATACGCAACTATTGCATTGTTTGTTTAATATTCTGAATCAATAACACAAATAAATGTTTATACCAAACTTCATACAGTCCTGGAACAATACATTATCTTCCCATCTCTACTATTTAAAAGGTCTATGTTAGTTTCAACAAATCATAGTGTAAAACAAGAAGAAAAAAAACTAGTTTAATTTTAACACTTGTGCAATGCGCTTTTCATAGGAAAAGCTTCCGATTTTAATGTAATAACTTACTCACTTTAATCATTCTGAATAGTGAAATTTCTACACCTGGTGATAATTCTTGAATGTTGTTATTTTGTTATAATTGTATTTGTTTATCAAATTATATATTAAAAACTGCTGCTGTGGGTCAAAGTAAAACATGTTTCTCAGTAATAAATAAAATCAAACTTCTTGTGTACAACAAAGTACCGTTACATATTAGACACAGCTGTATCAGGTGTTGTATACATTTGGAAGTATAGTAGTAATATGCAAATCCCCTTTGAATATTATTTTCCTTCCTTCAGAGTCAAAACTGTTGCAATACTCAGTGGAAGTTACAGTTAGGTCTGTTCGATATTGGTCATTCAACTTTATTGACATGTGCACAAAGGCGAAATTGTGATGCTAAATGTATATAATTCTGATCTTTCTTGTAAATGTGCCGTATGTTTGTGATGCCGGATATTCTTCCCCACCTGACACTAGCTCCTGCTCGAGTTATTATTGTTATAATGATATTATTACATACTACATGAATTGTGCTGTGACACGTAAGTTAAATGTCATTATTGTAAATAAAGAAAAGAAAAAATCATCTCGAATCTGTGTTTCATTTGCTTAATATGTACAATCATTGACACGGAAATTGAGCGCTCTTCGCTAACGTGAATTTGAATATCATCCTTTCGGTTTAACGTGCAATTCCTTTCAGGAAAATATTAAAAAACTACGAAGTCAGGGATACATTTGTGATACCTATTGACACCTCTTCTTAGCAAGCTCTTGTAGCTCGGTTGTAGACTTCTTCAGAACCGTGTTCGGATCTCTATGTATTAATAATTAATTATCTGACTTGCATCCAAGATTTTGGTAACACACTTCGCTGTCATGATCAGAGATTTCATTCGTTAGGAAAAACCATAAAAAGCCGAGAACTGTTGGTATTGTCAGCCGGGAAACATTTCGTTCTTTCTATGCTTGGTTTAATAAACCTAATATTTTAAAATCCTTAGGCTAAAATGATGCATTTTAATTTCGAACACAACGGCATAAAAAACAGCTGTATAAACAGCAATATTTTAAGGCTATAGAATTTTCGATAGCTACATCATTATTTAAGGTTAAGGTCAAGTCAATGTAAAACTAGCCTAATATATAAACATGAAGATACATCAAACACTTGAGAATCAAAATCACGATTTACGTAAGAGATTCAGTGATTGATGTCTTGAATGAAATACATGGACCTCCTTGAGAATAAAATTACATGGACTAGCACCAGATTGAATTGCCCAAACGCGTCATCAGAGCGTGCACGATTGGTGGATTATTCCGTGGTTCTTACAATTCTGAGCAGCTCAATTCTGTGTCAAAGAATGTAGCATACTGTACATATTTTAGTTTCATTAGACTGTCACATCACTGTTTACTCAAGACTTGTTCCTTTGTTGTGATTATTTATCGACGGCTGTGTACTGCCGCCTGATACCTGGATAGATGGTGTAATGGAGAGCAAGGTAACGAGAGGACTACGTGAAGAAGATCGATGGACAGAAGACAGTGGTGGAGCAAAATTAGTTAAAATTAAAATGTACAATTATTAAGTTTTGCTTGGTTGAGGGAAACCACACATTTAAAGGAAAAACACCAAGGGAAAAAAAGTTTAAAGCCGACATACAAGTTTTTACATCTTCTTAATTGTATACTTTTTCTTTTTAATTTTATCTGGCCATAGGCTAACTGTCCTAAACTATTTTTCTTTAGCTTGTCTTTTTTTTTGTTTTTTTGTTTTTTTGTTGTTTCTTATCACACACAGACACGCAACAGGTGGAACTCGAACCCGCAGCCTCCTACACCATGGCTCCAAAGCACTAATTCTTAGCTAGCTCTCTTAGGATAGAGAAATCCATTGGAATGTTTCAGAGAAAATTACTGGTAGTGTCTCTACCGGTAATTTATTTAACTATATTGCATTAAAATGCATTTGTAAAATAACTAGCGTCTATGGTTATTTTACAAATACAATTTAATGTAATATAGTTAAATGAATCAGAGCCCATTAACGGTACTTTTCCGTCAGGATTAGCCAATTCTCTCAGATACGTTAATCATGTATAGACCTACAAGCCAAAGTGTTTCTCCTACAAAAATAGTGTCTCACGATAAACATTGTTAAATAGCAGCGAGATCAGCACACATACTCGAGAACTTACAAGGTCACATTTTACACTGTGAAGACATCTCACCGGTGGATTTATCTCAGTGCATTCTATGTCGTTGCAATTCAAAATGGACCTGGAGAATGTCGAAAGTCCGTTCGTTCAAAAATTGGTTTTCGAACTATAAAGGCGTCGTATGGTTTTATGACTTGAATCCATATGTGACTATGCTGGCTGTTGGACGATCTGCATTATATGAGATCGTCATATCGTCTTAAGAGACGACAGAAGCGTTGATTTTTGATAAAACAATACGATGTTTTAAATTTAGTGTAAAAAATCAAACACACTCTAAAGTACACTTTTATGTCATTTAAGCGCATGGAACAGGAGCTGCTGATGCCATTTTAAGCAACTTCATGCGCTTCAAACTGTCAAACTTTAGATAAACTCATGAAATAATTATTCCGAAATCGAAGATGATAAGAAACATTCTTTAAGATCAATTACATTACCAGTCAAGTTATAGGCTAAGCACTCGTTTTATTCTTGCTAGAAGTTTTGTTGCTTTACCAGAGTATCCATATGTTCCGAATAATCGGAATTGTCCCGTTTTGAGGACAAAACAGTTAGTCATTTTTGCTTGAAACATGCCCTTTTCCCCAATTTTTAATATAATTTTTTTGTCAATCCCACCACTTTTTAGGGTAGTTTCCGTGGTTGGAGAAATGCAATAACACCATTTACCCAGCCTTTTAAGCGGTGTTACATTTTCACCGACGATATGAGATCCTTATAATACCAACTAACCAGATCATGTTGACCAGGAGGGTATAGTTCCCTTCATTACGCACTTCACACACTTTCGCCCGGCACTACAAACTAACTTCCTATCTAGGTATTGTAAGTGTCAGTTAGGTTATGAATAGTGATATTAGTATTAATGACATGTAAAGCTAGGTATGTTGCAGTTAGGTTAGAAGTATTGATATTAGTGTTAGTGACATGTAGAGCTGGGTTGGTGGCATTAAGATTAGGAACAGTGATATTAGTGTTGATCGCCATCAAGTTTACTGTTCCAGGCTTGTTTCTGGATCACGTGACTTACGCGCAACTCACTGTCAGTCGTAATTCTTGCCTTCCAACAACTATTTTCTGTTCAGAGACTGCCATTTAAAGGTCAGAAAAGTGACATCTTTATTCTCATTTTCCCAGTGTTTCGTACACTTTCCAGAAAAAAAAAGAAATTACTAAGTTATATGGTTTCTATGGTTTGTGAAGAACACAACAAGCTAAAAACAGATTTTGAACTCTTTTTTTCTGTGAATAAACATAATGCGTAAACATGGAGACCATCCCCGCCAGGGGAACCTATCTACGAAAAATAAAAATTCCACTTGGCTGGATCGGTGGTCGAGCACAGAACCTCACGATTAGCGTCAGAAGCTCTTAATACTAGGCTACGAAGCCAGTCTAAAGCACGGGGGTGTCACTTGGCCATGTTTTCAAACTTTCTCCAGCCGCGCGGTTTTGTCTTGTGACGTCATTAGTTTGGCAGACCACTCCTCACCCTTCAGGAGTGAATGGAAAACAGCTAATTAAAAAAAAAAAATTATAGGCAGCAAGTATCTCGTGTTGTAAGATGTCAACCTCAAGTATAATAACTGTTCTATTAGGCCATGTGGGAGAAATAGTAAAAGTCTGTATGGTTTGGTATAAAAATTGTATCCTTTGAAGCTATTTTCAGAGGTTTAGATTGAGTCTGCTGATGATGTCGAGCTAACTTAATGTATTATACTTTAACGAGAAAAGACTATTCTATCGTTGTTATTCGAAATAGGGAGGAAATGTTAATTTTTTCCTTAATCCTTCACTAACTACAGCTTTACCTTTATTAATATCATAATAGTGTAACTAATTAACATCAATTGACTTCAGTGTAGAGTGTGTTCTTAGAGTGTGTTCATTTCTTAGCCATTCAATGCACGGTTTAAAAAACCGAGATTTATAATTATTTATAAACTACTTGCAGCAAATATAAAATAAGTTACATATGTGTATGAAAGTGCTTTTCACCTTTGAAAGCTATTAAAAATGAGAAATGGCATTGAAAATAATTTACTAGAATCAAGCTTAAGACTATGTAAGATATGTCAAATGAGTAATTTGAAGATTCAATGAATGATTTCCAGTTTAGATAGATAGGCAAGTACAACTTTACCTCGGATAATGAAAACCTGGGCCACACTGCTCTATTATTTTCTTATAGACACTCCTATACATAATTTTCCTATCTGTAGCTAACTCGCGAGAATCACGTATTATTTGTTCAAATTAGGATCTATTGTACATTAGATTGAGCAGAAGTAGGTATACAACAATAATATTTGTGGTATATGTAGTCAGTATTACGTTAGTATTCCTTTTAATTGATAGTAGTCATATAATATAAATGCATTGTAATAAGTTAATAACATTATGTTATTAATCATTGTTCAATATATTGATTTCATACTGCAGAAAATTGAAATACCTATATCGTACTGACCTCCAGTCACAATTTATATAGAAACTAGCTTTGCTTGTTCTGGGCTCTGTCCCAAAATCTCCGGGAAGATTCTCGCGAAATGTTGTTTCATGAACTGACACTGTATCGGAGTAGAGTTCGTCTATTTAGACTGCTGTAGAATTAAGTTTAGCCACAATAGACCTAAAAAATGTGGAACTACTGTGAGGTTTTTAAGGGGGTAAAAATAAGCAAAAATACTTTTCGCAATTTTCCCTTCGGTTACAGGCTAAAAGCTGTAAGTGTGCCAAATTTCAAGCCTTTATCTCATCTGGAGGTGGGTAAACATTTAAGGCAGTGATTGGAAACAGTAATTTTTTCCAGAGATAAAAAAATAAAAAAATTGAACTGTTTGGAATTTTTTCGTCGGCTAAAGGCTAAAAATGAGTTTGCAAATTTCAAGTTTCTAGTTCATTTTGATGTGGGTAAACCATATGAGTGAGTGATTGAAAACCTTTCAAAGTTTTATTGCAGGTTAAAAACTAAGAATTTGAACTTTTCGGAGTTTTCCCGTCGGTCACAGGCTAATGAATCAAGTCAAATTTCAAGTTTTTGGCCCATCTTGAAGTGGGCAAACAACTACGTCAGCAGGCTACCAATTAACTGCTGTTTTATATTATATTGATATATATTACTGGAAGTAATGAGTATGGTTAGTAATATAATTATTTAAAAGCAATTTAACTTTTTTCTGGATAAGTAATGTAAAATCGTGTCATAAATTACTAAAAAGACTGTAGTTTATATGGGTAGTAATATGCCTATAATTATTTTAAAAACTATTGAATTTTAGACTGGATAAAGTCATGCAAGATCGACTAATAAATGTTTTATATAGCCTATATATTGAAAACATCAATTACTGTGACTATTCCATTCATACGCTGCGTATTCCATATCGACCAATAGCGTTTAGCAATTCCTCTGATATCGACCAATCACGGTCGCTTATCTTACAAAATCCCTGCAAGATTCGCGAGGATGAGATTTTATCTGATAAAACGTCAGCTCGTTACGAACCATCACACTATCGCAACGTTATCCAGTTAAATTGAAAACAAAAATGGTAAGCTGAAAGTTTGGTAAATGCGACTGTTGACGAAAATGATATTATCATAAAGGAGACTAAACCACATAAAACTGAAAGAAATATAAAATGCATATGGATTCAGCTTTAAAAGTTTTGTGATGAACCTAAGTACAATTGAATTGAATTGACTAAGGAAGCTCAAACGCAGCAGATTAGGCTATCAATATGAGAAAATCCAACGGAGAAGAAACTTATATCTTTAACCAATGCACATTCAAGTATAGTGGCTATTTACAGATAGATTAGGCCTACTTTCTTGAAAAAAAAAAAGTATTTTTATTTTGTTCCGATTTTAAATTATCTTAATTTTGAGGTTAACTCTATTCTCACTAGTTCGTTGATAGCATTGCTTAGTAGGCATATTCCATAATGAAGACTGTTCATTAATTTAGTATTGCCGTGATGTGACAGCTGACACTATTAACGATTTTATTTTAAACAAACCAGAAATAAATATTTATATTAGAATATATTATTTATAAAATCCGTTACATTTTATTAATGGAATAGTCTTAATAAATCCAACCCTGCTGCGCAGTCGTGAATTGATCGATAAACTCGTAATCTCTCGTGGGATTACCTATGATAAATAGCAATATAATAATTTTAATCATTGCTAAAATTTAGTTTACGTAATAGACCTGGGTGGCACAGTCTGTATGGCACTAGCTTTCTGTTCCAATGGTCGCAGGTTCAATCCCGATCAGGGTCGATGGCATTTATATGTGCATGAATAAATCATACCTATGTCTCTAGATCAGGGGAAGTCAACTATGTCTTGTGATGACGTTCGTGGAGCAAGTGCATGTGGATCCCTTGTGTGTGACGTCAGCAAGAGCGCACGGTAGTAGGGGTGTTTAGAGTACGCTAGATTTAGGTACTAGAGGACCTATTCATTTTAGCTCTGTGGGTAGAACAACTTCTGATTGGAAATACGGAGCATTTTTCAAAGTTAATGCAAGTACGCGATCCTGATAGTGTTCTCTCTGCAGAACATGTGTTAGTTCTTCAAAACATTCTTCTTCAGTTCGAATCGAGGTTTCAGGATGTGGAAAACCTTTCTCCAATGTTTAAACTTTTTGCTACCCCATATTCAGTTAATGTCAAAGACGTTCCTTGCCGGTATCAGTTGGAACTGTTAAACTTACAATGCGACGATCTGTTAAAGGACAAATACGAACGTAAAGTGGTCTTGGGTAACTTTTACAGAAATTTCTCTGAAACCAGATTCCCGAGACTTGCTGAACTAATATTATGTAATTTTGGATCGACATATGTGGCCGAACAATTTTTTTTCTCTAATGAAATGTGCAAAGCTCAAATGAAAAAGTACATTGTCAGATCACAACCTAAATGCAGTCTTCGATTGCTCAAACATTACGTCCCAACATTGATAAACAAGTCAGAAAATTGTTACTGTAATCTTGTATCATCTAAGGTGCAGACGAGCTTGTATGGTACGGTAATTAATTCAGTTTATTTTTTATTATTTTTATTGTAGTTAATTATAGTAATTCAAATGATAGTAGGCCCTATTGTCTATTTTCGTCAAAGAACATGGATTTTGTGGAAAGGCAATTGTTCTCACAGAATAGAAAAATAGAATTATTTTATAATATGTTTAACTACTGTGCTGTAATTAACCGATAAACTATTAAGAAAATCGATTGATGTTTCATTAACTCGGAAACACGTATTACATAAGTTCTAACCCCCTAAATTCCCGCTGCCCGCAATACTAATGCCCCTCTCTTCCCCCTGTTCACTGATGCCACTATTTCACATGCTCCTCGCAGAGGTATAACGCGAGCAGTCAGAGCAGAAAGCAGTGACGTCACAGAGCAACCTTCTGTCTTCCCCTGCTCTAGATTTACATGCTCCCTCTACTGAGGGAGAAAATTCCGGCTCACCGGGGACGGTTACAAGGCTAAACTATAATACTCGTACACCCCTGTCATTAAATATCGTAAAAACGAACGAGTTGGTGTGTGGTATAAAAATACTTCCATTGTCTGGTGAAAGTGTACCCTACTAAATACATTACCATATGACAATTCAGAAAACTAATACAGGTCTATTTAGTACTGTGAACCTAGATTATTTCTTTCATTTTTCCTGCAAGTAGTGTATAAATAATTATAACTTATATCTTTAGCAACCAGGGAAGGCGGTTGAAGCCAGGTAGGTTTCTTCACCCGCATGCACCCTCACATTTACAAGGGCAGGAGATTTAGGACCAACCGTAATTTCCTCCCCATGAGTCACCTAGTCTACTTCAATCAATCAATCTTCGATTTTTTAATATGTCATTTTATCTTAAAATGTTTGTTATATATCAATTCTACACATAATTACGAGAAAAATGGCACGAAACAATGTATAATTTACTTTAATAGGAACATGGGACTTGGAAGCAGTTTTCTCACAACTTTAGTAGCTTTATGTACTTTTCTGAATTAGCAATTCCAATAAATTATACCTTGTTTGGTATCATTGTTCTTCTAATGACGTGGAGAATTTATTTATATAAATCATTTTAAGATAAAACTGCAACTTAAAAAAAAATCTTAGTTTGATTGGGTAAGTACAATACGTGACTAATGGGGTGGAAATACGCGACCGGGTACTGTATTTGTATTTAAAAATTTAGACGTACCGTACAGAACATTTATTTACAGCTGTTTTAATTCATTAATGAGATTTTTAACCATATGACAGTAATACGACAGAATTGTTAAGGGAAACAATATTACGATTAAAGTACAAATATATTTATAATATTTATCAACAAAATATAAAAATATTTGTACGTAAAACATATTTATATCCTTAGGGATACTGTGGAATCGAGATACCTAAAGAACATGCTTGAAGGCATGTCGTATTACTGTCGTATTACCGTCATGTGGTTAAAATTCTCATTAATGAATTAAAACAGCTGTAAATAAATGCTGTGTACGGTACGGTACCCGGTCAAGTACTTCCACCCCATTAGTCACATATTATACTTACACAATCAAACTAAGATTTTTCTTAAGTTGCAGTTTTATCTTAAAATAATTTATATAAATAAATTCTCCACGTCATTAGAAGAAAAATGATACCAAACAAGGTATAATTTATTGGAATTGCTAATTCAGAAAAAGTACATTTAGCTACATAAATAAAAGTTACGAGAAAACTGCTTTCAAGTCCTATGTTCCTATTAAAGTAAATTATACACTCTTGTTATCATTTTTCTTGTAATTATGTGTAGAATTGATTTATAACAAACATTTTAAGATAAAATGACATATTAAAAAATCGAAGATTGATTGATTGAAGTAGACTAGGTGACTCATGGGGAGGAAATTACGGTTGGTCCTAAATCTTCTGCCCTTGTAAATGTGAGGGTGCATGCGGGTGAAGGAACCTACCTGGCCTCAACCGCCTTCCCTGGTTGCTAAGGGTATACAGTATTTTAATAGTGAAGTATTAAAATTAAATTAACAATGTGGATCATATTTCCTGCCTACTTCGAATAAGAACAATATAAATAGTCCTGTATTATAGTCTCATGAAACTCTGATACATTCAAATTGTCTTGACATCACCTGCAGATTTGATTTTAGCCTCTAAAAACAGCTTCAATAACTACGATTTTTAAAACAAACCCTATCGATTTTTACAATTTCTACCACACAGCCTAACAGAATAGCTATTATGCTTTCGGTTGGAATGTTAGAACACTTGATAGTCGCTGCCTGTAATTAAATATTAAAGTTTAAAAACCATCTGTTATCCATTCACTTGTTATTAGAGAGAGATTGCCTGCCATCCTCGCCACGTCACACCCCGCAGCCAATGATCGCTCAGGGTGGCAAGTGGACTAACCTTAAGTATTTTAAGATCTTTGAGTCTAAAGGGGTCATATTAATGTCGCTTACACAATCTGACTGCAGCACTATGTCACATGCTCTGCCGTGTATTGAAAAAAAAAATATTGGTTATAAAGGTTAAGCTATGACATAAATTATTGATTACAAGGTATTGTTTTGTTGAAAATTTCGTGTTAATTGAAATGGAATATAACCGTTTTTGTGTTGCAAAATAAAAACCTAGATTGATCGTCAACCCTATTCGTCAAATATTACAGCTTTGGCGAATTTTCAAGAATTCTGTCCGCTTAAGGTATAGTCTAACTTAGCACCTTCGTGAGTCGTGTGAAAACCTGCTGCCTATAGTGTTGACACTTCATTTTATAATGGTCTACTCTAACATAAACTAAGATGTTCAGACATACTCCAAGAACACCCAAGTCATGTTAGCCAGTAGATCAACAGCATACAAAGAAGACTTGTAACTGATGTAGGCCTATGCCTTGTAGTGTGCGTGTATTCACCTTATGCACTATGCTAACCTAAAAGTATGCAACAACGCTGGCTACAATTAAGTTATACAGTACATCAGTAGGCTATAGAAGTTTCTGACATCAGCGTTTATCATTAACAATTCTGGTATATATACTTTTTTGTATATCATTCCGGATTAAATGAAATAGCATTTGCAATATACCAATGGTCACCGTAACACTACCTTGCAATGTTGAAAGATGACGAAGTAGCCAAGAAGGAGTCTGGCATTACAACATCACAATTTGGTTTTAGAAGTGAAAATGCTACATTTAAACCCACCACAGAAATACTGGAAGCGCTAGATAAAAAGAAATAAACGTTGGGAATTTTCTGTGACTTAGCTAAAGCATTCGACTGTATAAAACATGAATTATTAATTGAAAAATTGGAACATTATGGGATGGATAATTTAACACTGAATTGGTTCAAATCATACCTGTATGATAGAACTCAAAATGTTGTAATAAATGGAAAAAATCTAATCTAGGAGTAGTTAGAAGTGGAATACCACAGGGATCAATACTAGAACCTTTGCTATTTTTAATTTTCATCAATGACTTGCCACATAACATAAGTGACAGTAGTAA
The DNA here is from genome assembly GCA_964059195.1 of Ectobius pallidus. Classification (NCBI taxonomy): domain Eukaryota; kingdom Metazoa; phylum Arthropoda; class Insecta; order Blattodea; family Ectobiidae; genus Ectobius; species Ectobius pallidus. Next base: position 136,544,226 of record CAXKWD010000004.1, read on the forward strand.
GAGTGGGCGTATAAAGTAAAATGGCCGCCAACCGACGCCGCCCCCGACGCCTGAGTTGTGCCCTTTGTACCGGCGACGCCATGACGTCATGGGTATCATATGAAAGCGCGCGTTGTGCCCTTTCGTCCTATGGTGTTCCGACGTCTCCGACGCCGCCCCCGACGCCCTAGTTGTGCCCTTTTGGCAAATGACGTCATGGGTATGGTTTGAAAGCGTGCGATGTGCCCTTCCGGTGCTCCTTTTCGTCCTGTGCTAACCCCGTCTCCTCCAGACGCCCCGTTTAAAAGTTAGGACCTTATGCCATCCGACGCCTCCCCCCCGACGCCCACTTAGGTCCTTTGCTCCATGACGTCATGGGAATTTTTCAAACATAGGGATACGCTCTTATGCGTTATGGTATTCCCTGGTTCATACCTACGGCCGCCCCCCACGCATACTTAGGTCCTTTGCTCTATGACGTCATGGGTTAGAACACGTCCTTCGTTCATACCTTTTTACCATTAGGCCCTATTAGACTATCTTTCTCACCGTTCTCTAGTGATCAATAAACTACAAAATAAAAATAAAAAGTTTATACTTACATAACTCTTTCTTTTTCTCCTTCTCCTTCTAGATGAACAGTGTTTACTATCAAATAATTGAAAATGACTATGTCTTGACTAGGAAAAGGTTAGGAATATGTTTTTCATTGCAGAGCGTCACAACCTTATCCCGTAACATAAGGTTGTCACACTCCTATGAAATAAAGTGTATAAACAAATGGTTTCACAGTAATAGAGCTGGATGATTTATTTCATCGGTAACCATGTCTAATAAAGACAGAATTTCACAACTTGCAGGAACACTTTGTTTGTTGTTTATATAGTTAAACACTTCGCTTTGCATTAGTACAAACTTATTCATAATGTCATTTATTATGATAGAATTCATAACGAGGTAAGTAATGCCATCATTACGTAAAACAATACGAGCACTATCGTATTGCATCACACAATCTTTCAAGTCTTTACGTGTCTGTAATTTGAAAGAGTCTTCTTTAAACAGATAAGGTTTAGAATAACACATATTTTCACACATTTTAGGTAAATGTAACAAGAACGAAGACAGGAGGTAGGGCGACAAATAACACAAGCACCGTTAGAAGTTCCAATCTCGGCACATCCAGTGTAATTCACAATGGAGTAGAATCCAAAACTGATGTATCGGTCCTTTCTGTTGTTGAGGAAGTAGGTTCTGCGGGCTAGCACTGTAGGAGCAACTCTTGGGAGTGTTGCCGACACAGCTTCCTTCACAACCTTGTCGATCATCATCTTCTTCTGTTTCTTTACAGATCCTGATGACGAAACCTGAAACACATAAAACAATACCCGTAAGAAATCTAATTTTATACAGGGCCTGATGATGAAACCTGAAAACAAAACAATCAAATAAACAAACAAACAATACAATACAAGCATATGAGTAGTGAATATACATACCTTTTTACATTTGCTGGTTTTGCTCTTGCTAGTAGTAGTAGTCTCTGATGATGAAGACATCACGATAGAACTAGGAGGACCTCTCGTTCCAGACACTGCAACGAAACTGAGCTAGTCCGATGAAATCGAGCTGCTTTATATCTTTTCGTTCTGAAATCAGAAAGTAAAAGTTTTAACTTAAGCGCAACCTAATTTTCTAAGCTAACAATAAATCCATGTAGATAAATACTTACAATGCACATGTCCTGGAAAACATCTCTGACCTCCAACCTTCCTCGTTCCACAGAGAGTTCCAAGGAATTTGTGGAAGATGCGGACGACCTCTATGTCTGGAGACGTAGTAAACATGTTTACAAACTCCTGCATCGTCCATCCTTTATTCATGAAGTATGTGAACAAACAGACATAATGTCCACATACTGCCGTTGTCAGTCCTTGTAGTTTTTGAGTGTTGTACAGCCATTGTATAGAGTTTTGTTTTATAAATTTTGTTATCCCGGGAATGATGGGTGGTAGACCAAAAGAATCAAAGTAATAGGCAAAATTTTGATTTTTGAAAAGCACGGCAACCCAATGAGAACCAGGCGAAGAATGAGGATCAAAGTTAATGACATAAATCTTAGGCTTATGCGTTACAACAGATGGTAACATATCGTTAGGGTAAACCCCACCGAATGTTTCTACGTGACGTAAAGCATAGTTTATTTGGTTACTATTCATTATTCTAAAAATCTGTAATCACTCTTCTATCTTTAGTGATCTCGATACAGTTATCGTATTCGGAGTAGAGGATACAAGTGATGGCTTGTTCTAAAGCCTTATCGAACTTTGCTTCTATTCTAATGTTCCCACTACAGGGCAAACTTCTATGACCATGCGATGCCGAAACATCAGGCGTAAGATCATACATCAGTGTGAAATACCCATTTATATACATATCGTGAGTGATTAGCATCCCGCTATTGCTATGATGGATCCCCGAACCTTTAAAAAGTGTATCGTAAGCTAGAGTAGTAGTCTTTTCATGATCTGTGGAAATGTGTAATCCTTCTGATGGAATCTGTTGTCCATTAACGTACAAAGCAAAAGAAATCAAAGCAAAATGTCGAAACTCGTAGGGATTGGACTCCACCGTGCCGGAGAAAGAAGAATTTTTCACCATGGAGAAGAGAACTCGTTTAGGTAGAGTACCAATGTATGCATTATCTATAGAAATGGAGCTTGCTCCTGAACTAAACGTAAATGTTTTCAAATCCACTCTTGTGATAGGATAGTGAGCATTATGACCTTTCTCTAGAGTTTTAATGTGTGCTAGTAGAATGCTGGGCGAAGCTTTAATTTTCCTCACGTACAGACCTGCATCGAGAAACTTAAAGAAGACTTTTGAATTGTCGTTTTCACCCAAGAGATAAAACTCTCTCTTTGCTTTCGTAAGTTTTATATGCATGTTTACTCCAGGCAGTAAAAGTTTAGACAGATTGAAAATATCACCGTGTAGTTTACCTATCATGACTAATACTTTAGAATTCTTGGACTTGTTGTATCTTTCGACCCAACCGTCATTCTTAACATTAGGTCCCAACGTTCCGTTTAATGCCGCCAATTCTTTAGGTTCTGTCAAACCTTCGATAGCTTTATCGGCATACCAAAATGCATTTGTGAGATGAGTTTTAGATGCATCCTCTCCGTACGCAAACAATGTTTCGAGGTAAGACCTGTAATTGTACAAGTCCTCCGAAGGGGTGATTGATGTCCCGTTCAAGGAAACGCTGAGATGACTGAAAAGTGAATGAAGCAAGTTGTTTACTCCTGTAACTTTCTCGCCTTCACCTATATCTGCCCCGTCGCTTTTAACGAATTTTCCCTCCACCATGAGTTGTACATTTAAATCTGTATAATGTTCGCTGTCTGCAGCAACCACGAATTCGAGAACGCTCTGTTCCACGGGAGTAATAGCTTTACATAATGTAGTAACATTTCCCACCACCGATGTTTGAATAGGGCTCTTCTCGAAAAGGTCGAACTCTGACTTTGTCACGGCAAACATCTTTACACGACTGACTACTTTCTCCTCTTTACATCGCTAAATATATCTCGCATCTTAGGAGACGCCCTTTTTCTCTTTCTACCCCTACCCTTCATTTTATTCACGAGTTTCTGAGTTGATTCGTTTACTCTATTAGCAATAATATCTTTTACCTTATCACCTTCCTTTCTACTAGCTATATCGGTTAAAATATTTGCTCCTGCCGAAAGAGTTTCACGACCTACCGCTTTAGCACCCGAAAAGAGAATTGGTTTTATCATTCTAAATAATCCTCCCAAGAAACTACCTATTCCACCACCGTGTTGAACATAGGGGCTGCCGCTGTAGAATGGACCAACATTGCCTAGACGCCCTCCCGACTGATTCACGTAGTATGCTGTAAGGTGGTCCATCGCAAAGTAATTCATAACACCATCTGCCTTCTCTTTTTAAAATGTAAAACGAGCATCGTAGGTTTAATGCTATCGGTTATGTTAGCTAGTTCTCCTAGTTTTGTTGTCATTTCTATACCTATCACCTGAAATTCGGAAGATTCGACAGGAACATAATAAACTTCAGGAAAGACATGAGTTGCTGTATTTAAAGGAAACTGAATAATTCTAAGACATTTAACGTACGCATCTCCTACAAGTTGCGGTTTTATTATATTACAGTATATAAAAACAAGTTCTTTCCTATTTGGATTTGTTTTCACAGATTTCGATTCCAATGTTTCTTTTGGTGTCGAAGCTATCGCTTCCGATACATTCCCTTGAGAGTAACTAATTTCGCACAAGCCCACATCCCAATGATTCCTCTCCAGCTTTATGCTCTGTGCCAACTGCACCTGGAAACTAGCAAGGGTGTTACTAGGAAATGATTTGTACGATGCATCGCTCAGGAGAGTAACGTAAAATTCTTCTCCCATTACGCTAAATCCTTAGCTTTAACCCAGGAATCAAACTCAGGACCGTAACCTCTCCAGCGAACGAGATGTTCGGTACTACCCCTTACTTTACGACTGCGTAGAATTTTATCTATCTTGTAAACAGTGTCTTTCCCTATAGTTACTGGTGTGAGCTCATAACTGTAAAACTGTCCGAAAATAGGACTGCCCTTGAGATCTTCTAGTTCGTATACAGGTTGAGGAGAATGTTTAATAACCTTAACGATTCTGAATATTTCTGTAGAATAGTTTTGCTCGAAACCTTTAGCGAATTTCATTTTCTCTTTGCCTATTCTTACTGTCTGCCCTACTGAAAACTTTACATCTCTCGGTTTCACACGACTCTGTTTCCTGGTCATACGCTACCATATTTTCAAAACATCTTCATCGCTAACCATATTAGGGGCCATTCCTGTTGTATTGTGTACGCTATCGTTATAACCCTTCAAGAACTTGTCCAACACGTCGAGATACTTGTAACTGTTCTTGAAAGTAAAATATTTGTACATTTTAGTTTTTAGGGTCCTATTAAACCTTTCCACGACGGAACATTTAACATCGGGATTCCTACACACTTGAAACTCGATATTCTCTTTCCTTAACAAGTCTTGAAAAGATTTGTTTAGAAATTCTTTACCCCTATCGGTTCTTACAGCGACAGGATTCCTATCGGACTTCTCCAACACCTGTTTAAATCCGTCTGTCACATCCTTACCTCTTTTAGATTTTAAAGGTACAACCCATACGTATTTGGAAAACACATCGATAACAACAAGTAAATATCTTGCGTTGTCATTATGTTTCGCAATGCTTTGTACATCGACTAGATCAAGTTCAAACACGTCGTAAAGGTTATTTACAGAATACGGATTCCTAGGAAACGTTCCCCTGATGGGTTTATGTAAGGAGTAAACATCCTGCTCAACTAACCATTGCTCGATATTTTTATCTGTAACGGTACACGCTTGTGAAAGTTTAGCAAGGGTGGAAAAACCCGTAGATGCCTCAGGGTCGTAATACAACTTGTGTAATGTTTCCTTCATCATCTCCGTTGTTTATAGGTACTCCACCTAAGCTCTCTCGATGGAAACAATTTTGAAATGACTTGTTTGCATTTAACTGTTCTAGCGGTTTTATTATCGACGCTGTTATGTCCTTCGGTCCTAGTTAAAATGTCTTTGTACGTGTCGAGGTCTTCCTGCGTAACAAGATTCATATCCACCTTCTTCCTTGTAAGCAACTCCCATAAACCTGCACTCGCATCGTATTTTATACCGTTAATGATCAAACTATTGTTTAACAATTGAATTTTAAAATTACCTATCATGTACTCTCCCGTCTCTTTCTTTTTATAGATTCCAAACTGTGTGTCTACAATCTTTGGCGATGTTACATAAGCCGATAAATATTTACCTGCTACATCACATATAACGTTACGTTTAGCTTCGTCCTCGGAGATAGGTTTTTTTTCGGGTGATAAATCTCTAACTCTTTTCCTCGATTCAGCTACTTCCTGTTCGAGTATTCTGTTCTGTTTTCTCTTGAATATAGGATCCTCACTCTCGCGTATTTTAGCCAACTCTTTGTACGGATCCGTAACATCAACTGCCGGGTTTGAACCTTCGACACAACGTTTTAAACGCTTGTACTCTTTAGCACTAACCAGAAACATTTTCTGTAACATTATGTTAAAGATCCCAAGACGGATAACACGGACGACAAGAGAGGAATTAAAAATCCTCCTTTCTGTAACAAAGTTTTCTTTTTCTTAGACAAGGATACGTTCCTATCTAGAAGATGTCTTAAGGAATGTTTATGTTTAAACAGCTTACGTTTAGAACACGAAGATAATTTACACTGACCGTTCAAAACATTAAGAACACAGTCTATAATAGCAAGTATCAGGTTTTTCTTTGCACTTTTTAGAATAACGTTTCGTACCCTGGGAGTTGCCTTTTTAAGAACTTGTAACATATGGTAATTGGATTTTATCCTTTTCATCCTTTACAGGGACGTAAACCTTTGTAACCTCCGAGGGAAATATTTTAGTTCTAAATCTAAGTAAATCGTTTGTTCTTTGACAAAAGTCTATTAGTAAATAACCGTGAGGTTTTTCTTTTTGCGTCTTGGAAAGCTTTATAGAAAGACCTCCAATCTTCAGGATACACTTGTCTTGCTAGAAAAGTAATTTGATTTTTATCTCTCAGGTTTCTAAACAAAACCATATACTTTGTGTTCAAAGAGATGTCTCTGCTGTGAGCAGACTGGTGAAACAGGTTTTGTGTTATGAGAATAACTGAAATGTTTCTATGATGGCAACCTTTTGTAAATATAGAACTCACTTCTGTCGAATACACTTTGTCCAGTAAGTCTAGAATAACGAGTCTGGGTTTAGTACATTGTTCTTGTTTAAAGTCAGGAAGACCTTCGTGGTATGTCACGGTAGTATTGAATTTTGTCTGGGGAGGGACAGCGTTACTTTCACTAAAGCACCACAGAATACTTTCGTATTTGCTCACGTTACACAAATGGTGTAAATTATTAATAAGTTTTACACAGAAAGTTGTCTTCCCTGAGAATGACGGACCTGATACAATCAAAGAAAATGGATGGTCAAATTTTATTACAACCATAACAATGTTTAATCATAGGTGGGGGTCCATCAAAGCAATCGTAAGGAGAATCAGGGTAATGTTTAAAGCATCTAAGACACTTTTTTACAAGATCGTTACGTTGCACACTTTCAGGTAATTTATGATACACTAAATATATGCTCTCGGCTCCGCATGCCGTTAAAAGTTCAGGGGACAACACCTCCAACTCTTCACCTGTGTGATGAATAAGCGTTCTAAAATCCAATAGTTTTCTAATTGACGCACACTCCAAAGACGACGACGAGTCCATACTGAGATGGTGCTCTCATCTCGTTTCTATTTATACCCGAACGGGAGGGAATCGAACCCTCCGCCAACTCTGCGTCTTTTTCGAAAACAGAGTCGGTATATCTTATTCTCGGCTTCAGACACGATCTGTGGGCCGGGCTTTCTCTTAATTTTCCTCTCTGTCCTCACAGAGATAGTTGCTGCAGGATCACCATTTAAAACCATGGTTTTAATGGTGTCGAAGTTGACATCCTGCAACGTCTTATAATTAAGAGTAATACCTCTGATTTTACACACAGAGGTATTTGCGGTGCTGATGGAAGGAACGGTAACCCTAAAACCATAGTTCTTAGGGCCCCCGCTTGCAAATTCCGAAATGTACGCGTCCTCCCCATAGTCTGTGAGTTCGCTGGTCATGTCGCCTAAATAGTCGCCTAAAGGCACAGTGTACCTTTTAGCGTCGTCAGGCGTCTGTGTATAAATCACACTGTCCGTGTCACAGTAGATGGCTTGACGATCTAGCTTGTCCAGGTAGCCGTAGAGGTTCATTCTACCTCCCGATGTCACATAAGCACCGTGAACGACGCTAGTATGAGGAAGAGAGTCCTGTTCCTCCTCTATAGGGATCCAATTAATCCACACGACTTCATCATTAGCAAAAAGTAGTCTCTGAATTTCAATTCCGGGTGTCGTGAGGAACCTATACAGCTCTTTAGGCTCTGTAATAAGCTTTGTTTTACCCATGTTAGACCTCTGGACGAGCTTGCCCCAGAAGGAATTCAAACAAAGCTTACTAATGGTCCTTTTTCCAGCGTTCTTCACGATTTGTTCAGGGTCTAACTTAACACCTTCGTGCTCGTAAAACAAATCGATATATTCCTGTTTCTCGGCCTCTGTTTTCACCCAAGCAGGGTATCCGCTAGATTCTGTCTTAATCTGGAGGAACAGGTCGATGTAATTCACGAATAACCCTCCCTCACGAGTTTCACGCGAGTACTGCGTGACATCGTATTCGAGAAATTCGTGGATTGCCATCACTCTATAGCCCTTATTTACAGCTAGTCTCACTTCATCAACTACCCATGTACCAGTGAGCACTCTCTCTTCCTCTTTCGCATGTTTGCAGCTACCTTGTTCCATACTCATAACACAGGTGCGGCAAAGGGGAAACAAGAGCCTACAATTCCACCTGAAAGGTAAAACGGGATGGTAGAGCCCTTGCGGTGGTAGGACAGTACATTTAATGAGGCCTTCTTTCTTCATCATTGAATCTATATCTGTACACTGGTCACTAACGTGAACAGTGGGGTGACCGATAGGAAATTTGTTGTACTTACAGACGGATGGATATAGGGACATTATATCGCTGTATAGGATTTTCTCTTCTTTCGTCTCATCCGCCTTACGATAGAGCCGCATGGCTTCTGTACGTCCTCCGTAGACAGAGTCCCTAAGGACCAACGGGACATCACAGACCAAGGGGTCGTCTCTCAGTGCGGGGAACTGTTCGAGAATAACATCGAACTTGCATTCCCACATCACGTGGACGGTATAACCCTTTGATCGGATCATGTCCAGTCGGCCCATGGTGTTTTCGTACCTCTCGGCAAGGGATTCTGAAGAATCCATCAAGGGTACGTCTCTGTTCAGCTGACAGAGACAGCCATGATAATAACAGCCGAGAAATTCGAAAACCTCTCCTGTTTCTTCACAGAAACCGTCCACCTTCCATTGGGGAAGTTCGGGAAGCCGTACCTCGCGTCCGTTACCGGCATGACGTATATCTATTTCCCTCTCCCTGGCTTCGTGGATAAGCCACATCAACGATTTTTTAGAATGCCTGTCTGCCTTTCTATAGCCACAGGAGGGAGCAATGCCAATGGTCTCAGGTTTAAGGAATAGCTGTCTAAATATTCTGTTACAGGCCGATGCAATAGTGATAGACTCTAGGAAAATATCTATATTGGCAATTTGTTTGAACAGATTTTTAAAGAGAGTGCAGGCTTCTCTCAGTACAGTAACATCGGCCTGGCAATACCTCTCCAGTTCTACACGGGTATTGAACGGCAGATCTTTAACGGTCTCGAACCAAGTCTTGAAAGCTTCTCTATCTTTCACAGACATGGTGTCAGGCCCGTAAAGATCTTGGTCCGGGTGCTGTGGGAGAATACTGTTGAGGTTCTGTGCTGTATTCCACAAATGTGGAAAGTAGCCCTTAACAGCGTCTTTAAGGTCAAAGGTCTGAGGGAAACTACGCAGAGGCAGCGGAATGAAGTTCAGACTGTCTAGAAAAGTTAGATGATGCATCTTCATGCAAAGGATCTTGCATCCAGACATAATCAAGTCGGGAGTCCACTGTTGACTAATAGCATAGTCGAGAATGAATTGGAGATCGAACGCTCGAGCATTGTGAGCAATAACAATGATCCTATCGAACGCTCTATCCATTCTCAGATAGTCCATGAATCCACGGACGGGATCTTCCCAGAAAGAATGACTGCGTTGCCCGCATCTGGCGCACTCTTCGTCTTGCGATGTCTCGCAAAGAGAACAAAACTGCTGTGCACAAATCAGATTAGGGACGTGAAGAAAGGTATTGTCTTTGATACGGGTATTCTGTGTTGTTTCTATGTCGTATATCACATACAGAACGCTCTGTGAACGCTTAGTTTCTTTCAGCGGTGCCATGTAACATTCATGTCCTGTCTCTGCTTGATTACTTTTACATATGGTACAATAAATTTTGAAGCATTCATGTTTCCGCTGAAATGTCGTAAACTTGCCACAGTTTAGACAGTTCTGCATAGCCATGCATACAGTGAGCCCTTGAACCTTGGTACGCTTATGATTCTCGAAACATCCCGGTCCGCGAAATTCTCTACGACAATCGGCACACTTCACCACCTTCTTGCTAGAATCGCAAGGAGGCACCGTTCGGCAACAAAAGCAGACGTAATGACAGGAGTGTACCGCACCTTTAGTGAAGCCTTTAAGACAACCTGGACAAACGAATCGTTTAGCCATTGCAGAGGTCAAGTTTGTTATGGTATGGTAATGGAGGGTGTCTCGGTCATAGAGTAGATAAAGTATTTCTTTCCCCACATTACCGCCGTCGTACAGTACAGAGTCTAAATTAAATCCGCTATATACCACAAGTCTGTAACTATCCTTTAAATAAGCCTGAATCTTCTCCAGCTCAGGGATACCTCCCCCTTGCGAGAGATCGACACCCGAATCTCTGATTAACTTATCCACTTCTGCTTTGAGTTTTTTGCTTGTCATGTTGTTATCTATATATGATTTATAAATTTTACGTTCACCAAGTCTAGCAATAGCGATTACTATAGCAAATGCTAAACAGTTCACCACTGCTTGTACGAAGACTACGCTTCTCTTCAAATGGGCAAGTACACCAGTCGTACGCCCCTTCATAGGAATACCGTCGCCACGTCCCCCGTTCAAGTTAGGCATATGGACAATGTCCACAACCAAACGCAAACGGTCGGTGGCATTAAAACGGGCGTTCGACTGACATACTTTTTGTACAACGCTGCTAATAACTTCAACACTGACTTGATCTTTACGACTGTACGAGAGACCGATAGGCTTATCCATTTCGTTTTCCTGGTTGGAAATCGAGATGCCAACCATATCATGGTCTCTCGCTTCTACTAAAGCATGGTCTATAGCCTGTTTAAGGGAACGTTCAAATGGGTTTGGTCCTGCATTCGCACCTGGTTCTTTGAGCTGTATCACTAACTGCAGACCAACGGAATTAAATCGCTTGTAGTCTTTACGACTACTTTCAAGGACTGAAAACAAAGTAGGGACGTTTCCCGTAGCGTTTTCGTCAGTATTACGTGACGTCGACGCTACAGGTACGTGTTCCTCCTCATTTTCATCCATTATATCTAATTCGTTGTCTGAAGCTAGTTCTTCTTCTTCGGATTCAACTACATCGGAATCTGACAGCGTGACAGTTCCTATCCCGTTATCGGATTCTGAACTAGATACATTATAAATCTCAGGTTCGGAATCATCTAACGTAATAGTTTCCATCTCGTTAGATGATTCCGTACTAGACACTGTATATACCTCGGGTTCAGAATCCTCTAGCGTAATAGTGTCCGTCTCGTTGTCAAATTGCGAGGAGATAGTATATACAGGGGCAGACATTATCAGTATTATCAAAACTCAACAAACACAGATGAAGAATGAATCTGGAAACAGTACAAATATTCCTATATGTAACAGTATAATTAACATATAAATATATGCTAGTTAAAAGCACACTAACACTCACCTTATATGTAGAAAGCGTTGTAGTACACTGAGAAGACAAAGTAAGATGTGTCTATTTATACTAGCTATCGAAATGTTATTTTTAGAAAGTATGAAGCTTTGGAATTTTCCTGTGTTCTAACGTATTTGCTATGTTTGCGTTATCTGTCTATTTACTTAAAGATATCTCAATGTAGCTGTTACTACATCATCGAAAAGTTATTTAGAAAGCATGAAAAAAAATCTCAAGGTCTCTGTTACTACATCCTAGTGTTGCTCGGAGAGTTTTGTATAAAAGACATGTATTTACAGGGTCTTATCTTAACTTAGGAATGTACGGAAACGTGTAACACTAATGACAACACACCTTTAAAACTCTCTCTCCAAAGAAAAAAAGATTGTATCACATATTGTTATCTTTAAACAAGCCAAGGGTTGCATTCCAGAGCTACACTTCCGTGTTTTTGTTGTTTTTAGCTCAGGCACTAACACTAATGACAACACACCTTTAAAACTCTCTCTCTCCCAAGAAAAAAGATTGTATCACATATTGTTATCTTTAAACAAGCCAAGGGATGCATTCCAAAGCTACACTTCCGTGTTTTTACATGCAAAGCATGAAAAAAAATATCTCAAGGTCTCTGTTTCTACGTCATAGTGTTGCTCGGAGAGTTTTGTATAAAAGACATGTATTTACAGGGTTATGTTAAGTGTGTAAGAGGATCTACAGTTGTTCAGTCATCTTCTACTTTAAAAACTTATAAGGTAAGACTACATCTACACTATTTTATGATATAATCTTTACAGCTTTGTGTGATACTTTTATTATTAATATAAATAAAGTAGTTAATCAGACTTCGTTCTCGTTTTTTACAGATGGCCTCTCTAGTTGCGAAATTTAACTCAGCATCGTCTTTACCAAGGTGTGTAGGAATGTCAGAGCTCGTAGAGAACGTGCCTTACAATATTGTTTATGCGGCCATGAAGGAAACACGATATGGCCGTTGCGTGTTATTACATATTCGAAAGAGCGAAAGTATAGATCTGTTATCGGTATTCTTACCAAAAACGTATACCGATGTGTTTAGCGAAACAGAGATCTGCGGAATAAACAGTGATGAAACCAGGGTTGATCTGATTTATAAAGGAACTTTCCCCAATTCTAAGGCATATAACCTATCCTTGGTTAATGCCTAGGTACATGTTTCTCCCTCTAATGATACTGTTGCTATGAATGTTTATTACTTCGCAAGTGTTTGTGTTGAGGTACTGAACATATGGATATTGTAATGTTTAATTCATTCCATATACACTACCGATATTAAATAATTCTTCTTCTGGGTAATGAATGTATTGAAGGTATTATCAAAAGAGGAATGTAATGTTTCCTAAACCATATAACTATTGCTATGAATGTTTATTACTTCGCAAGTGTTTGTGTTGAGGTACTGAACATATGGATATTGTAATGTTTAATTCATTCCCATATACACTACCGATATTAAATAATTCTTCTTCTGCGTAATGAATGTATTGAAGGTATTATCAAAAGAGGAATGTAATGTTTCCTAAACCATATAACTATACGTAATGAATTATTGTTTTGCTTTCATCAGGGACTGTCGCATAGTTGATTTGCAAGGCTATTATGAACAGAGTACAAAAAACTTCATACTGAAAGAATATGCTTCAGTTGATCTTACTACTACTACCGCCTTTCGTGTGCTTCACCTGTTATTTGAATCACCAAAAGACTGTATTGTGGACGAAGGTAGTAAGCATTTTCTTGAACATTTTTATCATGGACTGCACTACGAGTTTGGTGTTGAGAAGTACGATCAGTTTCCTTGTATAATACAAAATGATTTAGGAAACTGTATGTATGTAATTGTAAAAGGCATTGAAAAAAGACGTTTTTTACAAACTATAGTTTCAAAAAATTTTCAAATCATGGATCTTACGAACTATGAATGTCCAAGCTTAAGATGTCTTCCTAAAACTAACATAACTTGTGAATATCATAGTTTCCCCTATGGAATGTGTTCGTATAGGAATGTATTATCTTTACAAACATGGCTGATGAATGACAACATGTGTAGCTTTTTTGTATAAATACATAAAGGACAAATGTAATAAAATGTTGTTGTTACGTTTTGAAGTATTAGAAAACACTTGTGGTAAACAGAATAATTATTAAGTATCCATATATATATATCTATATAACTAAGTCACATTGTAATAATATTAATAATAATAAAAAAATCAGATTCACTTTGTAACGTATTATTATTTAAATAATGTATTCCTTTCCTCTCACACAATCCTGCTCCTATGTCAGGATTTAATTTATTATATACACCTAGTAAAAAGTGTTCCTTATTACAGGGCATGGAGGCACTGAAGGTGCCAGGAGGTTGAGGCTCCCAGATTTAGACATTCGGCACACAAAAAAAGGTGTTAATGTTGTCATCAATACGCATCGAAACTAGCACAATGAACCAATATTAGCATTTGTTTTTGTTTAAATAAACAGTCACTATAAAATCCTCGGAGCACACAAGAATAGTTTACGGTGTAATATAGCAAGTGTATCAATTGAACGTAATGTGGTTGCTATTATAGACTTCAACTGTATAATAAATATGTTTGCATCCATCAAGACTAAGAAGGCACATTTTAGATTTTGTTTTGTTTTGTTGTGACACCGAAACTTCTTTAAATCAAACTATCCATATAATTAGGTGGAGGCTTTCTATGACATTAAAATAGGATATATGCATGCATCCTACAAACCGTTCCATTTTCACCAGGATGATTGGAATAGGATTTTAAAGTTAGTTGGGTAAGAATGCAAAGGGGAGAATATCTCATGTCATAGAAACCTTGCACCTACTTATAATACAGTTATAAACATATGGTATGCATATTATATGAACTATAAACAAAAAAAAGGTGAGATTCAATTCGACTCTGTTTACTTAATACAGGTATTCTTTGTAAAGGCCTAAGTGAAACGCACACAATGAACAAATATTAGCTTTTATTTTTACTTACAATTTTCATAGCTCTGAACCACAAACATTTTGTACTGAACTGTTATTATAAAATCCTTGAGTCAATTAATAAAGAGGGGCTAAAAGTGTCGGGAAATATTGTTGTTAATAACACTGGGTTGATGAATACGACTTAAGTGAAATTAACACAATGAACAAATATTAGCACTTGTTTTTTTATTATAAAATCCTAGCACAATAATTTTTTTTAAATAAACTGTCAGCCTATGTGAAACTTAAACAATGAACAAAGATTAGCATTTTATTTTTACTTTCAGTGTTCATGATGTCATTATAAATCCCTAGTCAAGTAATAAACGTTGGCAAAACATAAGGCATATGTTGTCAGTTGTTAATAACACTGAGTTGATGAATACGGCCTAAGTAAAATTAACACAATGAACAAATATTAGCATTTGTTTTTTTTATAATCTGTCACTATAAAAGCCCAGAGCAATCATTTAAAAAAAACAATAAACTGTCACTTAATTATTAGTAAATAAACGAAAATATGATTACTTATCACAGGATCAGATGGATGACTCTTCGGTCGCACACACTAAGCGGTCACTCTTAACATAACTTAGGACTGTACTGGAAACATGTATTTATACAGATAGCTCAAGCACTTACACTAATGACATCACACCCTTAAAACTCTTTCTCCCTAGAAAAAAAGATTGTATCACATATTGTTATCTCTAAACAAGCCAAGGGATGCATTCCAAAAGCTACACTTCCGTGTTTTTGTTGTTTCGCTAGAGATAAGCTGTTGAAAGGAATTCTTCTTAGTCATGATGTTATGTATAGTGCTTGTTACAGTAACTCTATCCACATGGTATATTTGGTAATAGGATATGAACGTTTTTCTTAGAACGTATTTGCATAATAACCTACGTCATGAAGCAAAGGACCTAAGTATGCGTGGGGGGCGGCCGTAGGTATGAACCAGGGAATACCATAACGCATAAGAGCGTATCCCTATGTTTGAAAAATTCCCATGACGTCATGGAGCAAAGGACCTAAGTGGGCGTCGGAGGGGGGAGGCGTCGGATGGCATAAGGTCCTAACTTTTAAACGGGGCGTCTGGAGGAGACGCGGTTAGCACAGGATGAAAAGGAGCACCGGAAGGGCACATCGCACGCTTTCAAACCATACCCATGACGTCATTTGCCAAAAGGGCACAACTAGGGCGTCGGGGGCGGCGTCGGAGACGTCGGAACACCATAGGACGAAAGGGCACAACGCGCGCTTTCATATGATACCCATGACGTCATGGCGTCGCCGGTACAAAGGGCACAACTCAGGCGTCGGGGGCGGCGTTGGTTGGCGGCCATTTTACTTTATACGCCCACCCTTACTACTAGTGACGAAACAAAGGTATGCTTTTTGCGGATGACACTAGTGTATTTGTAACAGGAAAATCCCAGGAACAACTGGCAAGAGTAGCTACAAAGGCGTTTCACGAATTAAATATATGGTTCCAAGCTAATAAAATGACGCTGAATATTGAAAAGACCCACTTTAATCAATTCAGAACAAAACAAAGATGTTCCCAAAACCTTATAATTAATTACCAAACACAAAGCATAGAAGAAATTAGTAATATCAAATTTTTAGGATTACAAAATGATCAACATCTCGACTGGAAGACACATATTGAAATGATAATTCCAAAAATAAGTTCAGCATGCTTTACCTTAAGAGTCCTGAATCATGTATTAAAACAGGATGCCTTACGCATGGAGTATTTTGCAAATTTCTACTCGATAATGAAGTATGGAATCATATTCTGGGGTAACTCGTCCCATAGGGAAAAAATATTTAAGTTACAAAAGCAAGCAATTAGAATAATGTGTGGAAAGAAAAAGAGAGAATCATGTAAAC
This sequence comes from Ectobius pallidus, assembly GCA_964059195.1. NCBI lineage: Eukaryota > Metazoa > Arthropoda > Insecta > Blattodea > Ectobiidae > Ectobius > Ectobius pallidus. Next base: position 136,560,779 of record CAXKWD010000004.1, read on the forward strand.
CGCTCTTTGAAAAATTAAAAGTTCTCACTCTCACAGGGGAGTATATATACTCGGTTATGTGTTATATGGTAGATAATATTGAGAGATTCCAAACTAATAGCAGTGTTCATGAACAAACTACTAGAAAGAGGAATGATTTACAAAGACCAGTTAATGCATTAAAACTTTTTCAGAATGGCGCTTATTACTCTGCAATACAGATATATAATGAGCTTCCAAACAACATTAAATTACTATGTATTCGAAAAAAAAGCAAATCTTTCAAAGGATCTCTCAATAAATTTTTAATGACTCACACCTTCTACAATATGGATGAGTATTTCCAGTTTGAATAAGTTTACAGTGTAGCATATTATATGTTTTTATTTATTACTTGCTTGTGTATTATAATCTGACGTGTTCTATATCCTTGAGTCCCACTCAACACAGGATCTACAGAACGAGATAACTACATCCACATCTACATCTACATGTTTTCAACACACGAAAGTCATGTCACAGAGTATATTTACGTCGTTCTTCACATAAGGTTATTTCCATTTTACGAGCTATTTGCCTAATAAAGATAGCCTATATTTTCATTAAAACACAGCATAAAGAACGCTTTTTAAACTTTACACACAAAAACCAGCCCACCGTTCCGCACGAGGAGGGAGAAACTAGTCGATTCTCGATAAGCAGAGTACGGCAAGGTAAGGCAATGTCGCCGCCAACATGTGAATGAAAATTCCCATAGCAAGCAACAGAATTTCCCACATGTGGACAAGAGTTCCCTTCATTCATACCGTATTAAACACAGAATATTTCTATGTGCAATATTTTTAAGCAGTATATTGCGCAGTTATTTATTCTAGAGATTTTTTGTTCACGTTATATGCATATTAGAAATAATAGAAAACATGCGTTATTAATAAGTGGAGTAATGGTTTCCTAGCAACCATTTATTATTTAATTATATGTATTTTTTTTAAATGCCGCCTCGTTGGCTAAGTGATTTGAATGCTCGCCGTCCACCGCTGGGATCCGGAATCAAATCTCATTTGATCCACTTGAAATGTGTGGTGGACAAAATGGGAACGAGGCAGGTTTTTTCGGAGTGCTTCTATTTCCCCTGTCATATCAATATTATAAAAGCCGGTCTCCTACTCACGGTAGCTAATGTATGCTGCCTTGAGCCATGGTGCAGAAAACCGTGGATTCAATTCTCGCCGCAGGCATGGATGTTTGTGTGCGTTAATAAGAAAAATACAAAGAAGGAACACATTACTTGGTTAACACTCATTCAATGTAAAAACATAATGTGATGACAATACTGGTTAACTTACATATAGCCTATTCCTGCACCTTATTCTATACCTACATTATCCTTTGCTTTGTTAGCGGCCTGTCACACAGAGAATCGATCGATCGACACCAACCGACTGCCATCGAGCCCTCTCGACTACATTTCTATTCCTTGTCACACAGCATCGAGCGTCATCGATCAACGGAAACATTATATGTTATGCACCTATATGATTTTACTAGGTCTACTCATCACTGTATATTAGAGGTAAAGTATTATTAGACCAACGTCTGCTTATCTCCTGCACAATATCATACCACATGTGGTGGGATGTAGGGTTTAATATTAGGCCTACTTTCTCAGGTTACATCTGATTACTTCAAGCTTGTTGAGCAAAGAGGTGTGTTCGTTGTAGTTCGATCGGCTACCGCTAGATGTTACAACGCGATGTATATTTGTATTTGTACAATTAAATTAGATATGAGGATATCGTTTTAAGTGCCTTAATTGATTCGTGCAATTCTATTTCATTCAAATGTGAGTCTAAAACAACATTATTGTGTGAGTTAAATCTTCCAGCATTAATTCTGAAATTCAGGTGGGTACGAAGCTTCGGAGTACTGCCATCTTCACTCATCGACTGTCGAATAAAAACGGACAGGTTTGATTTCACAGACTAGTTGATCCCTCTCGCTCGTTGTTGATTGCTGGCGATCGATGCTATGTGACTGGTACCATTGCTGTCTATTGGTTCGTTACATCGGTCGGTTGCTGTCGATCGATCGATCCAGTATGGCCCCGAGCGTCATCCAAAGACAGTCCATGACCTGGATTCAATTAGACCACTACACCACGCAATTCCTAACAGGACACGGAAACTTTGCTGCCAATTTGGCACGATTCCGGCTAACAGACGCACCTAGATGCTCCTGCGTAGATAATGAGCTTGACTCAATGATACACGTTCTTTACTCATGCGCACATTTCAGCGAAGCGCGCCGTCCTCTACGCGCGGCCGCTCGAGCAGAAAATGAACTCTGGACACCAAACTTAAACTTTTGGACCAGAAAACACAATTTCCCGATATTAAAACAGTTCGCAAAAGCTGCACTGACTGAAAAGAACCACTTAAACTAGACAGGTAGATTGCCAACTGGCTGAACAATGCTCACTACCCTAGGCTGGACGAGGTTTAGAGAGGGGTTTTCCCTCGCCTGTAAGGCAAATGCCGGCCTAGTTCCACCCCTCAAAATAACAAAGAAGCATGCAATAATTACAACAATCAACAGTACAAAACAACTCAACAATCTCACAAACACAAAACTCTAAACAATCAAGAACACTACTCACTCCGTAACACCGCACACACAAACACCTAGCTGATGAAAGCTTGAAAATGAATCAAGATACCAGCTTGGACACGTCACGATCCACCACATCCCTTCAGGATGGAACACACTCACGATAGGGACATAATCACAAATGGTTACCAGAATTTGGTTTGACCCGAGGTACTGGCTTCATTGCTTGGCACTCGGGGGGTAAGGGAGGGCACACACAAAAAAAAAAAGCCTCAGTCTATCTTCATAGACATCGAAGGCGCATTTGATCACGTTTGGTGGCCGCATGCCCTAGAAAGACTGCGAGAAATAAACTGTCCGCAAAACATGTACAAAGTTTTAAAAGACTACTTTTGGGCCAGACGAATCACGCTACGGGATAACCTTCACTCGTTCACAAATGCCGCAACCAAAGGGTGTCCCCAAGGCTCAGTATTGGGCCCCAAGGTGTGGAACCTAGTGTTTGATGAAGCTCTCAGACAACTCGAACGTTCAAATAATGCTGAAATTATAGCCTACGCCGAAGATTTAGTCTTAATAATAGAAGGCGAGTACAGAAGGATTATTGAAAACAAAGCCAACAGAGCACTTACCATCCTCAATGCATGGTCTACCAAAGCTACACTAAAGATTTCAAAAACTAAAACAAACACAATGCTCCTCACGGGGAAAATAGGCAATCACCCTCCAATCGTCAGACTAGGACAAGACAGGCTACCGTACGCGAAGTCAGATACCTGGGCATCACCCTGCAGGAAGGGAATCAATTCACAGCTCATGTTCAACGCATCTGTGCAACTGCCAGTAATCTCACTGATGCTTTAGCTAGACTTTCTAGACAACAATGGGGGTACAAATTTACAAATTACAAAATACTCTACTCAGCTATATTTGAAAACATAATCTCCTATGCAGCAAATGCATGGGCACCCTATCTCAACATACCCCATATGCGTAAACTTAAAACTGCACAAAGGCAATCTCTACTCCGCACAACCAAAGCTTACTCGACCACATCTCGTGATGCACTCCACGTAATAGCTGGCGTCCTACTTGTCGATCTCCTCCTCAAGGAAAGAATATCGCGATACAAAGTCCGCAAAGAAATACCATTCATCCTCGATACTTTACAAGTAGAACAAATTGTTTATGAACGTTTCTTGTACTGTGTATGTCTTTCGTAAACAGGGTATTAATGTTTTGACGTTTTTGGAGGCAGAAAATATTTTTAGTGCACATCTCAATATGGTGAGCGGGCGGGGAGGATTGCAACCTTCGTTGCTTTTTTCTTTGTATTTTATTTTGAACTCCGAAAATATTCGGAGTTCCGTTCGGCTATTTCCAACTAAGTGATGTGAGGTTTTAGGGTTGGAGAAGATTTGCCGTGGCAGATCGTGAAGATCTATTGTGAGTGTCTTACAGTGAAGTTGTTTTTCCAGTGAGAGAGGCCGGCTGACTGCTGATGGGCTTGGTAAGTGTTCCGTGTTTATGTCACGTTGAAAAATCGTGATGACCGGTTACAAACACGAAATAGTTGAACTTGGACAATATATGCACCGCTCGAGTGCACAAAAAGAAACAACTGCGCATGTGCGACGGTTAAAAATTTGAAAAGGGAGACGGTTGAAAGTTGCCGAGGAAGGGTGTGTCAGTCAGAGAGAGTGAGTAGGAGTCAGAGAGAGTCAGTAGGTGTTGGACTCGGAAGTCAGTTGGATTTAGGATTGAGTGAGTAATGAAACGAGCAACAGAGGACAAAGAAGAAGGAGGTGGTCGCCGCTCGGAGCGGGGCTTTGCTCGTGCTGGAGCCGGCATGTACGATATTGGAAGACAAGCTTCGCCCTTGCTGAAGCCGGCATGTACATTATGTGTTGTAACGGAAGTTAAGGTTGGAGCTACGCCTTAATAAGACAGAATAGTACAAGGAACAGTTCGTCGAAAAGTAACTAAGTGATCGCTAAAGAGGTGAATAGTTGAAAAATGCACGCAGTATCGGTAGTCAGTTTTGAGAAAGGAACAGTTGAAATAGTGAACTGTTGAACGAGTAATAGTTCAAAAAGTTAAATTAGTGAAGAAAATGTGTTATAAAGCTAGAACCGTTGAAGACTTGTACTAGTTAAAAATGGATTCGAACAGTTTAAAAGTGGGCGAGTACGTAAGTTTAAAACGTACAGCAACGACAGAAGAGTGACGGCTTTGAAAATTTAAATAAGAAGATGATTGAACGAGAAAACGACGACCGATGGCTGTGGAGATGTAGCTGTTGGACTGGGACGAGCCAGAGTGTTGTTTGGCTTATGTTGTGACAGCCTGTATGGGACATCAGCGGGAAGAGAAGAATATAGTAGAGTCTAAGTGGTACTTAGATTCGAACGGGATCCATTAGGAGATGGACACCGACAGAAGAAGGATTGAAGAAGAATGGTGGAAAACATCGCTGGATTACTGTCTGTTGAGTATTCTCGGTTGTTATAGTAAGACGTTTTGGAACGATAATTTTTTGAAATATAATTGTATATTCAATATATTTCGAAGTTATGTGACAGATTATCTTAAAATATGTAGGAATGATCAATGGACAGTTAAAGTTGGAATAGATTTGCATAGAGATTGAATTATAGTATGTGTAACGAAAGAAAAATAAGTAAATTCACTTTGAGGGTGAGATAATATTGCAGACTACAGTATTTCAAGTTCAAGAGATAGAAGAGTTAGCTTAACAAGAAGTTAGGTTAGAAAGAAAGTTTAAATGGGAAAAAATAAGAAAAGTTGTTTAGGGTGAAGAATAGTTTCGAAATTGGATTCATATGGGAATTCAGAAACATACGATAGTCGCCGAGCTTAGGCGCCCTATCGTAAGCAAAGGACTGGGAGATCGAGTAAGTGTTTTACTCCCAAAAATGTAGTAAGATTCAAATGTTAGGTTAGAGATGGCTATTTGTTAATTTATGCGTGCGATGCTTTGCGCCTTATCAAAGTATAAAAGAATAAGGGAGACCGGGGAAGATATGTACTCCTATTGTTGAAAATCAGAGAAAGAATATTGCACCTAATAATAGTAATCTGATTGTAGTTAGTATTTTAACCTAAAAGAGAAAAGAGTTAAAGTTAGTTAAAGAATTTTTGGAAGAGAAGTGAACTTGAATAAAGTACAGTAAAGTACTTTAAGAAGTAAAAGATAAAAGTTGAGGAATAAGTAAATAGAATTTCTGAGAGTAGAGTTGAATGTAGATTGAATCAAATTAAAAGTGAATTGAAAGCAATAAACGTGAAATTTTGCTTTAGGGAAGAAAAGGTTAGGAAAGGAAAGGAAAAAGAAAGAAAAAGAAAGAAACTAATAATTCTTATGAAAAGTTATTATAAATGAAATGAATTAGATAAATGAAAAAAACTATTCTAAATAGTAGAATAATGGAGAGTATAATTAATATAAAAAGAAATTTCAGTTCCTTTACAAATGGTAAATGTTGACTTTAGTGATAAAAATGTATCATACACATGTAATTATTGTATCAGTGAACGGTGGTTACTGAAGAAATAAAATGCTATTGTAAACAAAAAGTGGAAACTGTAAATAAGCAACAAGATTGATTTTTTAATTATAATAAAAATATTGTTAACTATGTTGACATAAAGATATGGCGTATTCTCTTCATATTATGTGCATTCTGACCCAATCAAAATAATAGAACCCCTCATTCTCCACTGTTAAAAGCTAGTCGAAAGGCCTAAAGTAGGTGAAAGGACTTAAGTTGTAATTTCAGAAGTTGTAAGCCCCTCACTGAACTTCTGAAGAAGATATAATTAATGTTAATAAACCATCCGTGGATGGATAAGATTGTGTTTTGTGGATGGCGCCCTTAACAAATAAATATTTCCACAAATAGAAGAGAAATCTTTTGATAGTGATTTAAGGTGAAGAAGTTTGGGAGCACCCTGTATGGAGTTGTTATTTAAATAGTATTGGAATGTCAAAGTACATTTGTTATATCGTGTGGTGAAAATGACAGGTGTAGTTACGTAACCACTAAACTGGGTCATTGCCATATGATCGTAAGAAGAAACGAGTTACGTAAATTAAAGATTATTCTCCGACGACTTTGAATATCACGTCACATATTTCAATTAATTGTCACAATTAACATACTCAAGAAATGTGTTATTTAAATATCAGTAAATGCATCATCAATTATGCCAGGTGTGTGTGTGCATTGTATGTAGAGTCGCTTTGCCCTGAATTTTTTGTTTTGTAATTCTAGTGGTCACTGTTTTCTGTTGCTGCGCTGAACTGTGCCCGAGCACGAGCTTTTGCTTATTCGGGCATCAGTAATGAATTTATGTATTATGTTTTGCGAAGATAAAGTAAAATTTTAATAAAGTCCTCTCTGACCTAAGTTTTAGGCATGAGATTTCAGCAATAGTTTCAAATAAGTTAAAGAATACTATGTGTCCACACTGCGTAAGTCTATTCACCGAAATTAACTTCGTATTGCAACATACACACATTTCGTTGCAAAAGCCTGCTTGTGAGGGTTTTGCGTACATATTTACATACAATATTTGCTGTCTCTAAATTAGTGCTGTTGTGAAGTTTCGTTTGTGTATATGATTCCGGAATGCCACATTTTTAACTTGTAAAAGATACAGTGTAAAAGGTAATGATGTGTCTTGAGTTAATTGATCAACCTTTAAGAATATTTGGCGTAGAGTACTTAGTTGAGTTACTTAGGAACATGTTAAGTTTCTTCATTTTGTAACAGTATTTCTGGGAGCTTTAATTAAATTATGCAATAGACTTATTGATACATATATGATTTAAGTTATTTAGTGGATAAAGCATTGGAGTTGGAACTCACACGTTATGTGAACTTCAGACGGATGTTGCCTTAAACCATTACGGAAGTTTCAATGGGACAGTCCTTCAATACTGTACGCTCTTTGTAAAGGAATGCTATAAGGCAGGATGTGTAAAATCATAAATAAGAAACTTTCTAAAAACCTTCGCTTCTAAAAAAAAAAAAAAAAAAAAAAAGCCAAGCCAAGCCGAGCTATTAAGATTTTAAGACTTCCAAGCGTGGGATGCTATTTTTTTAACCTATCAGAAATGTCCTTACATGTTTTTAGGAAAAGGGCGTGAACCTAATCACCACTTTTGGACTATTTTGTTGAGAGAGTAGGAATACGAAAATCACATATAAATATTAAAACTATTTTCTATCGGGGCTGAATTTTCCGCGGAGTGCCGTGGAGGCCGGGCGTAGTATCGTCCGTGAAGGATTAGCTGACTTTTCCGCAGAGTGCCGTGGGGATACCGGGCGTATGGCCCGTAAAGGATTAATTGATTGAGCGGATTGTTGCTTCAGAGTATCGCGGAAAGCGAGTGTGTTCCCCGTCAGGCTATATATATATATACGGAGCAGAGTTCGCTCCAGGAATCGGGCAAGTACCAATAATTACTGTGTTGAAGTCCACACAGTGTGTGATTCCCTGTGTAAATACAATATATCTATAAACAGGAAGGTTTTGATTTGTAGTGTATTTTAAGTGTTCCGCATTGTGGGAACGAACGTAAAATCTCTTTTATATATATAATAAATACGTAAGTAAACAGTGAAACGGCATTGTCACAAAGCCCAGAAAAGACTGGCCTAGAAACTGACAGAAAAAGGAGTAATCCAGAAATTGCCAGAACGACGTAGTCTAGAAACATCGCGGCCTTCTAGTGAACGGGCGGAAGACGAGCGCCAGTGGGCGTGACAACGGCACGGCTATTGGGCCACGCTTCGGGGGGAAGGCCTGTAGGGAGGAGCTCGCGCTAACGGGTTGTGCCCGCGCGGCGCAGCGCTCATTCCAGATTCCACGCGGGCGGAACTTTTGAGACATCGGCTCTGGAACATTCGTCGGGCCTATGTATAGGGCCGCGAGCGAGCTGAGACAGTCAGTCAGAAAGTCGGAGTTGAGAGAGACAGTTCCTGAGTAGCAGAGAGTAAGTCAATGAATGAGAGTAACAGCGACAGTTCAGTTCGTGAGTAGCAGAGAGTCAGTCAGTGAATCAGAGTTGAGAGAGTCAGTCAGAAAGTGAGTAACAGCAACAGAGGTCAGACAGTTCAGTTCAGTTCGAGAGTAACAGTAACAGCCAGTCAGTCAGAGAGACAGTCGGTCGAGGAGAGTAACAGCAACGGCCAGTCAGAGGGAGTCAGTCCGCGAGGAGTGATGAGCCAGTCAATGGGAGAACAGTCAGTCTGTAACAGTCAGTAACAGTGGGAGAGAGTCAGCGTCAGAGTGTGAACTGGACGGGGAGCACTGATCAGCACGACCTCACGTAAGTGTGGCTTGAGGAGCTGAGGACCTGGACGGAGTGAACCGATCAGCGCAGCTGAGGACTTGGGAAGCTGAGGAGCCAGTGACCGGAGGGACTAGTCAACGGAGGGACCCGCGAACGGAAGACCTAGTCAACGGGGAACTAGTGACCGGAGAGAAGGGTGAACGGAGGAACTAGTGAACGGAAGAGCTGGTGAGCTGATCTGGACGGGACTGGGACAGTGCTGTGACGTGGCAGTTGGAGGGGTGAGAAGTTGGTTCCTACCTCCATAAGGTAAAGTATTTCCATGAGGGAAATGAGATATAAAGGGGTCACCAATTTTTCTTTCTAGAAAAATAAATTTTATTCTGAGTACACTATTTGAATACAAAGAATTATAATTGAAAAACATATAATTTATGTCTTGTGAATAATCGGAAAACAAATTAATAAATTTACTTCTGACAAGAATTACAAATAAATACTTTCTTAGCAAAGTGCAAAGAATAGTTAATTACAATGTGAAATAAATTTTCTTCTTGTAATAAATACATGTAGGCTTATGGATAGGCCTAGAGCTTCTGAAACACAATTTCATATAGATTAGATATGCAAATTTCTCACAAATAAATGTATCTGATAAGAACAATAAATGAGATTCACAAACTGTGAATGATGTGATCTGATGTAATATCTGATACTAATTTCAGTACAATATACTGAGAGAATACTTGAGAGAATAAACACATTCATAATGATTATCATGAGAGTTTAGTGACAGAACAAACACAATTAATGATTCGTTACAGTGAGTATTTATAGAAGGCATTATAGTCTTTCTGATGTACGCATTCTGTTCTGCGTTATATATAGAAAATTGACTATGTTATTCAGTATAGCAATTTCTGCTGAGTATAGAATTTATTAATGCAAGAGCTAGTATTACTGCAAGAATAATACTTAACTTTGAGAATCCCAGACAGCAATCTGCAAGATTCCCGCTAGCCACTGAACGGTACTGACGTCCAATGTTGAATTTCTGAATTTCTGTTAGAAAGTCAGGATAGAAGTTCTTGTAGAATAGTGATTCCATAAATCACTCGAGGTTCGAAGAAATACTTGGAGTTCTTGATGATTAGAGTTGTTACAGAGGAACAACGGGCAGTTCTTATAACTGCTGAAGAATCTACGCAGCGAAGAGAGAATATATCTTGTATACAGGCCTGAGATCGTCTGTACAAGTATATACGTAGATCGTAGAGATGTAAGTCCTGCATGAGCACAGGAAGAGATAATGATGAGCTTCGGATACGAAGAGCGTCTGAGAGGAAGTGACGACTGTGAGTGAAGAACTGCAGGCTGTCAGTGAAGAAGTGAGGAATCGAACCCAAGTTCTGCACGTGACGGCACAGAACGGGGCGCAATATGATTGCGACACGCTCTGGAAATCTCTAAACGCATGACGTATATCAGAAATGACTAGAAATCGTATGATTACGTGATGAACTATTACAATATCACTTCCATATCGTTACGTCACGTAACCAGCAGTGAGCACCGGACAGAAAAGTGATTTGGAGAACATTCAGGAGTTTTCTGACTGTATTGACCACTGTTTATTAGGAAATAAAGGAACCTCCATCCTTCAATTATGAACTCGGTGTTCTGATTTCGAACCCCGACGAGCCCTTGTTACAGTATTATTAGTGCTAATTGTGGTCCCCACACATCCCTGAAAATCAGTCTTGTGATCGTTCTCCGGCTGCAGCTAGACTGGAATGGGACGTCGGTGGACTTTAGTGATACGGCACTGACGTCGGACGAAAACAAAGGTCTAGTGTAAACTATGGTGAAATTCCTGAGATAATTAATACCCACGAAAATACCCTGACAGACAAACTAGTGACCCAATGTAATTAGTGCAGAAGTCTACCAACGCTCGCAATTTCAAAGTTATTCTTGAGTAAGTAGGCACTTACTAAGTAGTGCCTTAGTTTTGTGTGAGGTAAAATAATTAGTCTGTATTGGAAGTTAGTTTGTTTAGTAGGATATTTATGGCAAGGTAAATATAGGCCATCGGCTGAAGAAAATATTGTTAATTCCTCACGCGTGGTTCTGGTAAATTCTGGATAGATATTTCTGTCCTTGTTTAAATATAGAGTTGGTGTAAATTAAGTCTACTATATCCATATTCTTGGAAAGGCAGAGTGGTTGGTAAGTGCAAGCGGAGATTTGATGCATGATTGCAATTCGGATATAGGCCGTAGTTATTTTGGGATTTTTGTTATTTACGCCGGGGTCAACTTTGATCGTTAATGTTGTATTCCTTTGTCTGTAGTGTAAATTCAATGTACCTTTTCTTGTGTGCGTCTCTATCCAATTAATGATACTTTCGCCACGATTTTCATTCTATTTTGACATTCCGGTTTCTCTGAGTGTGGCATTCCGTATCTGTGAACTCGCCATTTATGTTTGATAAAGATGTCTGAGAACTAAACTTGATATTACGTCAATGCCTACAGTATACTAATTATATGGCATTCTATTTTTGATAATAATTGTTAAAAGAAACTGAAATTTAATATTACGTCGAGGCCTACAGTAAACTAACCATATTACATTCTATGTTTGATAATAATTGCTAAAAGATATCTACAAACTGAAACTTGTTATTAAGTCGAGGCCTACAGTATACTAACTATATTATACTTCTGATTATAATTGCTAAAAAATGTCTGCAAACTGAAACTTATATTGCGACGTGGCCGTAAATCAATTTTTTTACTATACTTATGATAATTATTCAGATTAAGATAGGTCGTAAATGACATATTTTTCTTTATATGATAATTCATGCAAGTTTCGTATGTGACGTCTCCTTGGCGATTTACAGGTATAAAATGTAGATTATCATAGCCACCCTATATAAAAAAAATGGGCTGGAACGATATTTCTCTTCGCTTGCATAGCTTAGCGTAGCATAGCATAGCTAGCCCTATGTGTTTGGTAATCTTTATGCTTATTGTTGGTCTAAGCTTACACGTGCGACTTTTGTCATGCAACAATCTCGTCACTTACACAAAGAGAATTGCTGTTTATGGAGAGATGGATCGATCACTTTGATACCTGTTTGGGTAAGTTTTTAGAAAAACTAATCATAGATCGTGTCATATACCACACACTTTGCAACAACTTATTGAATTAAAATCAGTTTGGCTTCTTACCGCAAAAATCAACTGAAATAGTGGACTGGATTCACGAGACATTAAAAACAAGACAAGTGGGCATAGTGATATTTCTTGATATAGCTAGCATCTTTAATCACACTTGGTGGCAAAAAATACTCCACAAGCTAAGAATAAAAACTGTCCACAAAATCTATACAAATTAATACAGAATTATTTCACAAACCGCAGAATAGAACTAACAATAGGTGACTGTTCTGTTACTAAAGACATAACTAGAAGCTGCCCGCAAGGATCGGCGTGCTGCCCTGGTTTCTGGATTATACTATGTGATGAGCTACTGCAGCAACGTCTCCCGAATGGATGCACACTGTTAGCGTATGCTGATGGTGCTATTCTCCTGGTGAAGCCTGATAATACAATAGACTTAGAAACTACTGCCAATATTGCACTTGATATAATCCAAATGGGGGAGAAGCCAACAAATTGAATTTCAAACTAAATAAAACCATATTGTTGATGGGCACGAGACGAAGGACAGTGGAACCAGTCAATCTAGAAATTAACGGTGCACGGATGGAAAACATGGATAAATTAAATTACCTGGCAGTTATGTTAGACAAACAATTAATGTTTCGCCATAATTTTGATTACATGGCGAAAAAGGCAAGTGTTCTGCTTACAAAACTTTCGTTTGCCACGAGACCAACATAGGGTCTAATCACGATATCCTACGAATGATATTTCATGAAGCTGTAGTGCCATCAGTTATATACGGTGCTTCAGCATTCGAAGAAGTTCTCACAAAGAAGTGGTTCAGAAAGAAACTGCTACAATTCAGCGTGAATACACACTCAGAATGATAAAGGGATATAGAACAATACCAAGTGAAGCCACGCTAATTGTGGCAGAACAGAACCCCTCAACAGCAATGGAAAAAGTGATCATAAGCAACATAAAAGATAGGAAAGCTCATGATTACATATCAGAGTTTCAACTAGAAAAAACAATTATTAAAATAAAGACTGGCCACAATGCCCTGTATCCCAAACACTTACGCAGACCAGAAGACAACTACACTCATCAAAATGAAATATATACAGACGGATCCCTCTTCTAAGGTTCTTCAACTAGTACTCCAGAAATAGGAGGTGCATTTGTAGTGTACAAAAACTCTGAGGAATATTTCACGAAACAACAAAAGTTATCCCCCCATTGCTCAGTTTTTCAAGCAAAGTGAATCGCGATAAGAGAAGCTGTTATATGGTGCGACAACAGTGGTGATAATGTATGCATATACAGTGATTCTAAATCAGCAATGAGCGCCATAGATGACAAACATGATGTACACCCGGTCGCTCATGAAATCCACAGTTTATAAGGGCAGTTTCCTGGTCACATCTGCCTGTCTTGGGTCTGTGGACACTCAGGAATTAACGGAAATGAGATAGCGGACGAACTAGCCAAACTGGCTGCAGATTCTAACCTCCTTCCACGTTACACCCTCTATCCATTTCTCACATAAAGAAATAAGTAAAAATCGCAATACCTAGGTATTATCGAATGGACGACCAATGGCAGAACAGTGAGAATGGATCTGTGACTAGGAAGTTACTTTTCCCAACAGTATACAACAGAATAAAATGTAAACAATGAAACAGTTTTATACAGGACATGAATCATTTGAACAGTACTTGCACAGATTCAGAATAATTGACAATGCCAACTGTAAATGTGATCAAAGTGAACAATCAATTAACCGCATTCTGTTTTCTTGTCCCATATACACATACGGAAGATTTAAACTCGTATCCTGTTTATTAATGAATTTCATATCCTCTAGTGCTGATAAATATGAGGAATATAAAAGTTTAAGTTTCAGCCTTAAGCACTAGTACAAAATAAGAAACCTAACACGATATTGGAGCTGAAGACGTAGAAAGTATATAGATTTATATTTTACTGTTATTTATTGTTTCATAACTGTTTTTGATATACAATATAGTCATAAGGATAAAATTACATTATATCATTGCATATAAAGCTTAGTAGCTTATTTATAACTAAATTTTGTTATGCAATATAGTCGTAAACACGTACATTTACATTAATACATTACATTAATAATAAATAATATTGTTATACAAGTCTATTGTATTGATATAATATATGAACATAATTATATCAATATGTCAAGTAATAAAATTTAATATTAAAATCTTACACAATTAATCACATTTAATTGCAGTCAAGTAATAAAAAATTTTTATATTAAAATCTCACACAATTAGTCACACTTAATTACAGTCAAATAATAAAATTTTCTATTAAAATCTTACACAATTAGCCACACTTAATTACAGTCTCATCAAAATATGAGTACAGTAAAATACTTAGTTTTAAAATAACTTATCTTTAAAAATTGTGATATATTACCTACGAAGGTTAATATTTATTGGATAATAGATTTTTACTGTTTTTTGTTTATTCTTATACTTTCATATTTTATTGCTTAGTTCAATTATAGTGATGGAATCATAAGCAAATCTATTAAATGGATGAACTATAAGGTTGTGATAGAGTTGTTTTTGTAATATCACTACTTCACAATTGAAGATGATTACATATTCAGTATATTTTTTAATTTTAGATAGTCCAAATATCTTTATATTGATAAGTAGTAGGTGTAAATTAATACAAGTTTAAGTTGTCTTGAACTGTTGTATTTGTATCTAGTTTTAACTTCGTTCTCAGCTCAATATAATGTGTTGGTTCTTTTAAAAATCCAAAATCTTGAAATGCATTTCGGCATCAGTTATGCCATCATCAGTCGTAATATCCAACACTAAAATTAAAAAAGTTTATTAACAAGTTTAGAAAAGTAGATCACATGTATGCCTTATTAGATGGAATAATAAAAATGTAGTTATTAAAATATTCTGTGTAGTGTTAAATAATGCAGAGGTGATGTTATTGCTGTAATTATTGATATCTAGAATTTAATTAGTGTTTATATATTCTTAACTGTTTTGAAATTTTACTTACGTTATTGTGGAACTGTTGAGGTGTGCTCTATGAGTAAGCAGTTTAGCTACTAGTGAGAGTATTAGAGTGTGTGGGTGAAGTCATACGTAGGCATGTTTCAAAAAGTTCATTTTGGTTAACTATGTTTTCGTTAATCAAGTTATGTTTATGTTTAAAAATTTCATACATTTCTAGCGTGTTTAGTTTATGGCTTTTGTTCTGTAGGTGTAGTATTTCTAGGGACGAATTTATTGTACTAAGAGAATGGTTGTTTGAATTTAAATGTTTAGCATAGGCGGATTTTTCTCTATTAAATTTGAAATCACTTACGTGTTCTGCAAATCTTTTCTTGAATGTTCGACCTGTTTGTCCGATATACACTAAGTTGCAATCCGTACATTTCAGTTTATAAACACCACATTGTTCAAAGGGATCATTATTATTATTAAGTTTATTTCGTAGTAATCTTTGGGTATTTTTATTGGCTCTGAAACTGATTTGTATGTTATCGGATTTTAATGGTTTTATTATTTTGTGTATTTTCTGGTCTGTGTAATTGAAAGTGATATATTTTTTAGAGTTAGCTTCCTGTTGTGTGTCTGGTTCTAAACGTGATACTGGGTTTTTACTTCTTAGGATTTGTTTCTTATTCTTATTTAAAATATTGAATACAGTGGATTTTTTGTAACCATTATTAATTGCTATTTGTATTATGGTTTGTAGTTCTTTGTTATAGTCTTTTTTATTCATGGGGATATTCAGTAATCTATGAATTAGATTTCTTATAGCAGCTAATTTTTTATTGTAAGGGTGGTTAGATTTGTTGTTAATAATATTATCTGTAAATGTTGGTTTTCTATAGATACTGAAACTTAGACATTTGTTCGTGAATTTTATGCTAATATCAAGATAGTGTAATTCTTTATTCTTGGCTGTTTCAAGGGTGAAATGCAGGTTACTATGCATGTTATTAAATTGTTGTAGAATTTGATTAACGTTTTGAGTTTTGCAACATAAAATCAGATCATCTACAAATCTTCCATAGAAAGTTACGTTATTTTGGATTATTTTATGTATGAGTGTTTCTTCAATTTCTTGTAAAAAGGTTTCGGATAAAATACTGGATAGGGGAGATCCCATAGCTAGTCCATCTGGTTGTTCATATAGTTTGCCATTAAATTCGAAATAATTTTGATTCAAAATTGTATTAAGGAAATTTGTTAATTGATCTGCATACTGTGTGCTATCTCCGTTATTAACTAAACGTTTGTGTATAATTTTGAGTGTTTCTTGGATAGGTACATTTGTATATAGATTTTTGATGTCTAAAGATATAATTGTTTCATCGTTATTAATTTTTATGTTTTTTATTTTATTTACTAGGTCAATTGAATTCTTTAGTGTGTAGGTATTTTTTAGTTCTAATTTGTGTTGTAATAGTTTTGCTAGTTTCTTGGAAACTTTATACGAAGGAGCATTAATGAAGTTAACTATTGGTCTAATTGGTTCACCTTCTTTATGTAATTTAATTTGGGCTTTTAGGTTAGGTGGTTTTGGATGCATGGTTAAGCAAGATTTACGTTCATTGTCATTGAGAATGAGATCATTTGTTTTGATGGCTTTTTTAATTTGATTGTAATATTTTTCAGTAGGATCTTTATTAATTTCGTTTATGTTATTTTCATTGAAGAATTTTAAGGTTTTTGTTATGTAATCGTCTTTATTTATAAGTATGATGGAATTTCCTTTGTCAGCTTTTGTGTTAATTATATTATTTTGTTTCATTTTTTTTTATTCAGGTTGGTGATTGTTTTTAACTCTTTGTTTTTATTGTTATGAGTATCTATAGTTGTGTACGCTTGAAATTGAAGAAACACTCATACATAAAATAATCCAAAATAACGTAACTTTCTATGGAAGATTTGTAGATGATCTGATTTTATGTTGCAAAACTCAAAACGTTAATCAAATTCTACAACAATTTAATAACATGCATAGTAACCTGCATTTCACCCTTGAAACAGCCAAGAATAAAGAATTACACTATCTTGATATTAGCATAAAATTCACGAACAAATGTCTAAGTTTCAGTATCTATAGAAAACCAACATTTACAGATAATATTATTAACAACAAATCTAACCACCCTTACAATAAAAAATTAGCTGCTATAAGAAATCTAATTCATAGATTACTGAATATCCCCATGAATAAAAAAGACTATAACAAAGAACTACAAACCATAATACAAATAGCAATTAATAATGGTTACAAAAAATCCACTGTATTCAATATTTTAAATAAGAATAAGAAACAAATCCTAAGAAGTAAAAACCCAGTATCACGTTTAGAACCAGACACACAACAGGAAGCTAACTCTAAAAAATATATCACTTTCAATTACACAGACCAGAAAATACACAAAATAATAAAACCATTAAAATCCGATAACATACAAATCAGTTTCAGAGCCAATAAAAATACCCAAAGATTACTACGAAATAAACTTAATAATAATAATGATCCCTTTGAACAATGTGGTGTTTATAAACTGAAATGTACGGATTGCAACTTAGTGTATATCGGACAAACAGGTCGAACATTCAAGAAAAGATTTGCAGAACACGTAAGTGATTTCAAATTTAATAGAGAAAAATCCGCCTATGCTAAACATTTAAATTCAAACAACCATTCTCTTAGTACAATAAATTCGTCCCTAGAAATACTACACCTACAGAACAAAAGCCATAAACTAAACACGCTAGAAATGTATGAAATTTTTAAACATAAACATAACTTGATTAACGAAAACATAGTTAACCAAAATGAACTTTTTGAAACATGCCTACGTATGACTTCACCCACACACTCTAATACTCTCACTAGTAGCTAAACTGCTTACTCATAGAGCACACCTCAACAGTTCCACAATAACGTAAGTAAAATTTCAAAACAGTTAAGAATATATAAACACTAATTAAATTCTAGATATCAATAATTACAGCAATAACATCACCTCTGCATTATTTAACACTACACAGAATATTTTAATAACTACATTTTTATTATTCCATCTAATAAGGCATACATGTGATCTACTTTTCTAAACTTGTTAATAAACTTTTTTAATTTTAGTGTTGGATATTACGACTGATGATGGCATAACTGATGCCGAAATGCATTTCAAGATTTTGGATTTTTAAAAGAACCAACACATATTGAGCTGAGAACGAAGTTAAAACTAGATACAAATACAACAGTTCAAGACAACTTAAACTTGTATTAATTTACACCTACTACTTATCAATATAAAGATATTTGGACTATCTAAAATTAAAAAATATACTGAATATGTAATCATCTTCAATTGTGAAGTAGTGATATTACAAAAACAACTCTATCACAACCTTATAGTTCATCCATTTAATAGATTTGCTTATGATTCCATCACTATAATTGAACTAAGCAATAAAATATGAAAGTATAAGAATAAACAAAAAACAGTAAAAATCTATTATCCAATAAATATTAACCTTCGTAGGTAATATATCACAATTTTTAAAGATAAGTTATTTTAAAACTAAGTATTTTACTGTACTCATATTTTGATGAGACTGTAATTAAGTGTGGCTAATTGTGTAAGATTTTAATAGAAAATTTTATTATTTGACTGTAATTAAGTGTGACTAATTGTGTGAGATTTTAATATAAAAATTTTTTATTACTTGACTGCAATTAAATGTGATTAATTGTGTAAGATTTTAATATTAAATTTTATTACTTGACATATTGATATAATTATGTTCATATATTATATCAATACAATAGACTTGTATAACAATATTATTTATTATTAATGTAATGTATTAATGTAAATGTACGTGTTTACGACTATATTGCATAACAAAATTTAGTTATAAATAAGCTACTAAGCTTTATATGCAATGATATAATGTAATTTTATCCTTATGACTATATTGTATATCAAAAACAGTTATGAAACAATAAATAACAGTAAAATATAAATCTATATACTTTCTACGTCTTCAGCTCCAATATCGTGTTAGGTTTCTTATTTTGTACTAGTGCTTAAGGCTGAAACTTAAACTTTTATATTCCTCATCGTATCCTGTTTGCACCACTGAACATTCAATACAATATGCCCCTCCATAACACACTCTCTAGTAAGACTGGATATAAATACAAGGGAATCTGAAAATAAGTTTTCCATCTATCGAACAGCAATGGGGGTGTTACCGCCAGGCGACCCGGCCTCTGATGTAGCGGACCGTAGAATATAAGGTGCATTCCCGGCGATAACAATATAGGAAAGAATGAACGATGTTTGGTTCGAAAAGCAAACTCTATTGTATTTCCAACCACAAAGAGAATAAACAGTTTATGAACACATAGAGTGATGCTACTTGGATAACATAAACATCCGTTTGAAGGAAATGTTCTTCGCAAATCTTGATGTTATGAATCTATCCAAATACACATGTAAATGTATTGGAAAGCTGTATACAATCGGAGGACCAGTATTAATCGTAGCAAAAGATATAGTTTATTGAAGCTGTTACTTCACCAGCTACAAAATTTGTATATTAATGTTTCGTGCGAATGATGAATTTTCAATATTCACAGCACATGAATCTCAGAGCGAGGATTTGAAATGAGTGATTTACACACTTTGCTCGCTAAATGATAAAATGTCAACATTTATTACGAATCACAGTTACATAAATTCCTTTGAAACTGCGAATCTCACGAAGCCAACTGATCGTTGGTCCTTGGAACGTACCTTTGGTGTGTAGTTCACGAAAGTACTCACAGAATGAATAATTTTCCCCTTGATAAGTACAAATGTCCTGAGAATTGACGAAGAACTATTATCTTCGTAAAGGAGTCTTTGAGATCCTTCATATTGCGTTGCATACGATTTTGAAGGTCGTTGGATTACTTAATCCATGATAAAAGTGAAGCGAAAGGGTTTCCGCCCGAAATTAGCATTATCTGGAAATGCTAAAAAGAACTCCTAGCTCTTGGGAAGGAAGAATGAAACGTAGATAAAGTTATCCACTTTGAAGAAGAATGATATTAAAACAACAGAAATAATTAGGTAATCGCCAAACCAAATAATAGCTCGATCTGAACATTGAAATAATTAATCAATTCATGAAAAACACACTATACTTAATACTTAATACAAGATAAAATGAAATAAACAAAGAAATGTTAAAATGGGAAAATATTTAGAAATAAATAAAATCATTTTGGTTTTGAGGATAATAACAATAATTGTCAAGACATATCTTAATAAGTAAAACTATGAGGCCTTTAATAGTGACAAAATTAAATTAAATCAAAGCAATCTAAACTAAGTTTATGACAAGCATTGCAAGTAGGTATTACATGACGTAACATATTGCCCGCGATTATTTCACTTGTGAAATAATCTAAAGTGATGTGAAGTCATGTGTAACTTAAAGAGAGTTATGATATGAGAAGAAATAAATAAGTTAATATAAGAAAATAAACTTATAATTAAGAAATGAATTGAGGGTTGCTAACCAAAAGCAACAACACCAGTGAAATGATTGGGCTAGTCATTAGCCTCAGAAATAGGAAGAGGAGCCAGTTTAACAATGGGCCTCTTGAATAAACCTGTGGCAGTACACACAGTGACAACACGAATAAGGCCGTCAGAGCCAGGATGAATATGATGAACAATCCGTAGGGACCACCTATGAGGAGGGAGATCGTCCTCAATGATTAGGACTGGAGTACCGAAAGGAATGTCTAAAAGGACTTTGGTCCACTTCGAGCGTCTTTGTAGAGTGTTGAGATAGTCAGTTGACCATTTCTTCCGTATATTATTAGTAAGTTGATGGAGAGTTTTCCAACGAGAACGTGTGGTGTAACCACCAGACAAGTCAGGGCTATGTAAGGAAATGATGGCCTTCCCAATAGGAAATGACCAGGTGAAAGGTAACTAACGTCGTTAACGTCTTCATTCAATGGAATGAGTGGACGTGAATTTAAGATAGCTTCCACTTGAATCAGCATAGTAAGCATCTCTTCAAAAGTAAAGTTAAAAGAGGGTAGCATCCTTTTTCAATGAAATCAGCATAGTAAGCATCTCTTCAAAAGTAAAGTTAAAAGAGGGTAGCATCCTTTTTCACTGAAATTTGACCGATTTAACTGCAGCCTCGTGAAGACCTCCCATGAGCGGAGCATTTGGAGGAAGGAAATGCCAATGCATATTCAAATGAGATGTGGCATCCTGAAACAGAGAATGATGCTCATGAGACTGCAACAGCAAGGCTAATTGCTTAAGGTCAGTCTGAGCACCTGCGAAGTTAGTACCATTGTCTGAGGTAACTGAACTTGGAAGACCTCTACTTCCCGTGAATCGTGAAAATGCAGCAAGGAAAGCACGAGATGTGAGTTTGGTGACCCATTCATTATGAATGGCCTTAGTAGACATGAATACGAATATGGCGAGGTAAGCTTTAATAGTGATCCTGGAGCGAGGACCTCTAAATTTGATTGGATAAGGACCCGCATAATCAATGCTTACGTTGGAGAAAGGAGACATGGGATTTACCCTATGAACAGGCAGGCAAGTCAGCCATTTTTTGTTGAAAGGTTTGAATGTTGAAACGAAAGCATGCAGTGCATTTCCTTAGAACACTACGCACCACCTTCCTTATAGATGGTATCCAAAATCTTTCTCTTAAGTGAGAAATAACAAGATGGGATCCAGCATGATTCAACTTGATATGATTAAAATATATAAGCTGTTTAGTGAAGACATGATCAGCTGGTAACAACATCTGATGTTTGGCTTCAAATGGTAGGCTGGATCGTTCAAGACGTCCGCCTACGCGAATTACAAAATCCTTGACAAGAAATGGGTCTAGTTGCTTCAATTTGCTTGAAGAAGTGACGTCATGATTTGACAATAAATCACGGATCTCTGACTCATAAACCAATTGCTGTATTAGCCCATCACAGCATTGAAGCGCCTTGTTGAGTTCAGAAGGAATTAAGGGTCCTTTTATAGGGTTATGAATCTTACGAGAGCTATTTATGAATCTCAATACGTAAGACATAATACGAATGGTTTTCAAATATTCGAATTTGAAAAGACAAGAGTTTAAGTTAGAGGTAGTGGCCTCCATTAGTGTCACTACTCTAGTTTCTGTAAGCAAGTCGGGCTCCACAAAAGAATCACTGATTGGCCAGTGAGAATCATGGGCTTTGAGCCAATTAGGTCCTGACCACCACAATATGTTATGAATTAAGTCTAAAGGAGTGCTTCCTCTGGAGATGATATCCGTTGGATTATCTTGAGACGAAACATGATGCCACTGATTAGGCGAAGTGTGATCTACAATATCAGCAATTCTGTTTCTGACGAATGTTTTCAAAGTAGGCCTATGAAGTGGACGAATTAACCAGCTCAGAACTATAGTGGAATCACTCCACAGATATATTGCTCTGATATTTAATTGGAGCGCAGGTAAAATCTTATGAATACGATTGGCAAGCAGATGAGCGGCTAAAAGCTCTAGCCTAGTAATTTTAGTAGCTTTGATAGGAGCAACTCGAGACTTAGCACAAAGTAGGCAGCTCTTACCAATTCCAGAATGATCTGAGGAGCGCAGATATAAGCAAGCTCCACAAGCGACCTCACTGTCGTCACAGAAGCCATGAATTTGAATCTATTTAGCATTTTCTAATGATGCCAGTCGAGGAATAGCTATATAAGAAATCATATTTAATTGATTATGAATCTTGAGCCATTTATCGATTACTGGAGAAGGTATGGGATGATCCCAAGAAGTCGTAATCTTACACAAAGATTGAAATATAATCTTGCAATAGACGATAATGGGGAAATTAAACCCGGAGGATCAAAGATGGAGGTGATACAGGAAAGTAAAGCCCTCCTAGAACATGTCTTAAAGGGTTTCGTGAAATCAATTGCATTTTCGATTCTGAGAATGTCATTTGAAAGCTGCCTTATTAGGCCCAGCGCCTTCAGAAAGTCTGCATGAGAGTCACCAAAAGAACGGCAACTATGAGGTTCCTGAAGTTCAGGGGGATTCCCCTTAGTAACTCAAGAGCATTAGAACTTCATTTACGGGAATTGAAACCGCCTAAAGGAAGTAAGGTTCGCAATGCAGCATCAGCTGCCTTAGCCTCACATAGGCTCTCAGCGGTAGCCACAATATCATCAACGTGCGTAGAATTGTTGATGATAGTGCTAGCTAAAGGAAACCTAGCTCCTTTGTCTATTGCATGTTGCTTAAGAGCTCTGGTGAAAAGAAAGGCAACTGAAGAAGTGCCGTAAGTATCGGTTTTGAGCTTGAAAGTTTGTATAGGTTTATTCGAAGAACTTCTCCAAAGGATTTTCTGGTAAACTTGATGATCAGGATTTACCTTAACTTGCCTATACATCTTTGCGATGTCTGCAGTGAATGCTATAGGCTTGAATCTAAAACTGAGAAGGATAGAAAAAGAGTCTGGCTGGACAGTTGGCCCAACGGCAAGTATTTCATTGAGAGACTTGCCGTTGGAAGATTTAGCCGAAGCATCGAATACCACACGAAGTTTCGTAGTGGTGCTGGACGGATTTAATACGGGATGATGAGGAATGATGTAGTCGAAGTTATCGTCTGAAGATTGCTCTGAAGGCTCCATATGGCCTAGAGCGATATACTCGTCCATGAACTTACGAGAGTGGGATTAGAAGTGAAGCGTTTCTCCAATGAGGAGAATCTTTTATAAGCCTGGAGTTTTGTGCTACCCAGTGTCTGAGGACCAGATAAGAAAGGAAGTTTTACCACATATCTTCCTTCTTAGTCCCGTTCAGTATTATCTATGAAATGCTTTTCGCATATAGACACGTCGAGAATAGAATCAGAATTAGAACTTTTTTCTAATTCCCAAAACTGAGAAAGTTGCCAGGTAATGTTCTGATCAGCAGTGAGGAAAGCAGAATAATGAGTGGGAGATCCGCTAACAAGGTCGGGTTCCTTAGACACCTTATTAGAAGGCCTTGAATTAGATTGGCGGTTGTGAATATTTTGCAGAGCTATGTTCTGTTCAGACCTGGCTGGTTGTGGTAACTTACCAGCGAAATACCAACCCATGTGCGAGTTCTGAATTACAGGCATATTAGGTGCAGGTATCTGGCCTGCACAGACGAGCTGTGAATATATTTCAACACCTAATAACATTTCTACATACCTAGGAATATTGTATCTGCAATCAGAAAATGAAAGATTTGGTGGAATATTTCAATTTGTAGTATTGACAGGCTTGCGCGGAAATTTCGAGGTAGAGATTTCCGGTACAATTATGACATTGGTGTTGCAATGCCATGAAGTTGTGACAGACTTAATGGAAATCGATGTCTGCCTTAGATGACTGTATACCAGCTAACGTAGTACGCTGGTGATGAGGCGATAATTTTAAATGATTAAATAACCTGTTAGATATAAGGTTACAATCAGAACCACTGTCGAGCAATGCGGTGGCTTCAACAGAATGACTATCCCTGTGCAGGACTAGGACAGTGGCGGTTGGGACCAAACAGCTTTGTTGAGGTTGGAAGACTGAAATTACCCCAGCAGTATTAACAGCTTGGTTGCCGTTAATATGTGCTGGATTATGAAGGTAGGTGCCATGTTTCCCTTTACATACATTGCACGAATAAGTGCTACATAATAACACATTCAACATAATCGTTGTGTTTTAACAAAATTGTCTCTATTAGAAAAATCCATGGCCTTGAAAACATCGCAATGTTACAGTTCATGGAATCCATTGTTACAACAAAAGCACTTAGGCTTGGAGGAGACAACCTTGCCCTTAGGAGTGGTTGTATTAGATATAGTAGGCTTTTCTGGCTGCCTCCTTATAGCTGAGTCAGTCATCTGACATTCTAAAAATGTGAACAAATCTTTGAGGCTAGGCATTTTTCCTGGGGCGAGAGAGGATTCCCATTCCTTTATCAAAAATGGAGGAAGCTAATCGAGCACAATTTTAGCTATTATCAAGTCAGATAGTTCCACACCAACATTAAGCGAGTTCAAAGCATGAACAGTGCTGATAAAATAGTCAACAAACTTCTGAAGAGATTCAGCAGAATTCCTTTCTAAAGCAGGAGGTGAAAATAGCTTCTCCAAGTGGGTATTGGCGATAAGTCGGTCATTATAAAACCTAGCCGACAGCGTGCGCCATGCTACATCAAACGTAGCAGCAGAGACAGGAATGTTTTGAATCACTGTCATAACTTCTGGTGCTAGACAGGACTTCAAATATTGGAATTTGTCCATGCTGGATATGTGTTTATGCTGTATGATTAGCGAATTAAAAGTGTCCCTAAACTCAATCCAGGTAGCTGGGTCACTAGTGAAATGAGGAAGCCTAATTCTGGGAGTATAGGGAGAGACGGGACAAATTGAGGCGATGATTGAATAGCAGGAAGAGCTTTTTTGGGCTCATAATGATGCTCATAATGATAATGATGCTTAGAATAGCAATTGTCTCATGAAAGGCAGACTCGACTTCAAGTCTTTGAAGTTTTATAGGTTCGCTGAGTACTTGTGCGTTAATATGTGAGTATTCAGTCTCGTACTCACTGAATATTTTCTCGGAGGATGTACGCAGACTCAGAGCCTTGCAATAAGATTCTCTGTCTTCTATAACAAGTGTCTGGATAGCCTGAACATAGTTGAAAAAAACGTGTCTTTATAGAATCGACACTAGCCTCAGCTGCGGCTAACCTAGCCTGAGCCTCCTCCTGGGTTGCGATTGACTTAGCCTGAGCCTCCTCTCGGGCTGCAACTAACTTATCCTGAGCTTCCTCTCGGGCCGCAACTAACTTAGCCTCAGTTTCCTGTTGGGCTGCAAATAACTTAGCCTTATCTTCCTCTTGGGAAATTAAATTGTCTAAGTTAGAGAGGGCTTGGAAAATGGTTTCTTTGACTTCCTCCCTGTAAGCCATTTCGGCATCTGAAAATTCCATCTGCTCGATTTGAGATTGTATGTCTTCAAAATCATTACTAAGTTTTGTCATAGTATCTTTGCGCCTAAGCAGGTCTTTAATAGAAACTTCACTCGACTTAGTGAGATCAGCTTGGCTTAGTGAGAAAAATTGGCTTGGCGGGTAATCCGACTCTTAATAGGGGTTCGTTTAGCCTTAAGGGCCTCGAATTCTGAACCCGGATTAGCCATATTTGATGAGATTTGCTGAAGTCTTTACAATATATAGTTGTTCAGTGTTAAATTAATTGCCCGCGTTTCGGGAATTATAAATACAAGTTTACAATTATTTTTAAGTGAGCTGAACAAACATAACAGTTAAATGCACTTGCAATTGTGTAGAATCTGTATCAGGTGTTTGTATTATTGTCTGTGAAATTGTACAATATTCACAAATTAAGAAGTATTTACAATGAATGATATAGTTGAGGACACGGAGATATGATTGATAATTATTTAAACTTGCTAATAATAGTGATGCTAATATTTATCTTTAAGATGAAAACACTTTAATTGTTGCCAAAATGCATAACTTTGCATGTATTCAAACACGCTAGCAAATACCTGAAGAAAACTTAATATATGATGAAGTATTTATGTTAATCCAAGCAAATGCGCTGATTATATCCGGCCCGGAGGAACGCCAGGAGGACCGCCAGGCGACCCGGCCTCTGATGTAGCGGACCTTAGAATTCAAGGTGCATTCCCGGCGATAACAATATAGGAAAATATGAACGATGTTTGATTCGAAACACAAACTCTATTGTATTTCCAACCACAAAGGGAATAAACAGTTATGAATACATAGAGTGATGCTACTTGGAAAACATAAACATGCGTTTGAAGGAAATGTTCTTCGTAAATCTTGATGTTATGAATCTATCCAAATACACATGTAAATGTATTGGAAAATTGTATACAATCGGAGGACCAGTATTAATCGTGGCAAAAGATATAGCTTATTGAAGTTGTTACTTCACCACATAGAAAATCTGTATATTAATGTTTCGTGCAAATGATAAATTTTGAATATTCACAGCACATGGAGCTCAGAGCGAGGATTTGAAATGAGTGATTTACACACTTTGCTCGCTAAATGATAAAATGTCTACATTTATTATGAATCACAGTTACATAAATTCCTTTAAGACTTCGAATCTCACGAAGCCAACTAATCGTTGGTCCTTGGAACGTACCTTTGGTGTGTAGTTTACGAAAGTACTCACGGAATGAATAATTTTCCTTTTGATAAGTACAAATGTCCTGAGAATTGACGAAGAACTATTATCTTCGTAAAGGAGTCTTTGAGGTCCTTCATATTGCGTTGCATGCAATCTTGAAGGTCGTTGGATTACTTAATCCATGAGAAAAGTGAAGAGAAAGGCTTTCCGCCCGAAATTAGCATTATCTTGAAATGCTAAAAACCTTTTATAGGTTGAAAAAGGACTCCTTGCTCTTGGAAAGGAAAAATGGAACGTAGATAAAGTTATCCATTTTGAAGAAGAATTACATTAAAACAACAGAAGGTTGAAATAATTAGATAATCGCCAACCCAAATAATAGCTCGATCTGAACATTGAAATAATTAATCAACTCATGAAAAAACACTATACTTAATATATAATCGCAAGATAAAATGAAATAAACAAAGAAATGTTAAAATGGGAAAGTATTTAGAAATAAATAAAGTTATTTTGGTTTTGAGGATAATAACAATAATTGTCAAGACATACCTTAATAAGTAAAACTATGAGGACTTTAATAGTGACAAAATTAAATTAAATCAAAGCCATCTAAACTAAATTTGTGACAAGCATTGCAAGTAGGTATTACATGACGTAACAGGGGAAACAAGACATCCGTTGAATGCGAAAGACACCCATACACCATTGGGTATCGTTTCTACCGCAATCCAGCAGTGTTCTGGGAAGCCCAAGGGGTTTTGTTGCTGGATTTTTTGGAGGATGGAACTATCACTGCTACACGGTACTGTCACACCCTGTCGAAATTGAAGGAGTCGATTCGGAGAAAGTGGCCTGGCCTTCTCCAATCTGGCGTTCTGTTGGATGACAATGGGAGACCACACTCGGTGACGGCAACGCAAAACCATATTGCTACTCTTGGTTGGGAGCGCCTAGCCCATCCGCCATACAGTCCTGACCTCGCACCCAGTGACTTCCATCTGTTTCTGGCTTTGAAGGAGACTCTCGGCGGAAGGCTCTTTGGGAGCACTGCTGACGTCACACAAGCCGTTCGACGCTTCTTCTCTAATCAGAGCCCTGATTTTTTTTTCCTGGAGGTCTTTTTGAAGCTTCTAAAGGGGCATGACAAATGTCTCAATATACGTGGTAATTGTGTGGAAAAATAAAGGTACGTCTTATCTTTAAGGTCTCATTATATTTTTTGGTTTTTCATCCACACAGTCGCCAGGGGAAACTTATTTTCTGACTCACCCTCGTATTTCTCGCCTTTTGTAAATAGTACTGAAAACTATGAGTTACATTATTTATTAATGTTTATTTCTTTCTGGTTAATGTTTATTTGATCCTTGTACATTGTTATCTTCCTTTTGTTAATGCTTATTTTTTATGTTTCTTTATGGCTTTCTTTGCAGCTCGTTTAGATTAGAATTTTAGACATAGCCTATATTTTAAATATTTGAAATGTATTAGGCTATATATCTAACGGTAATATACCTTCGGGTGAAATAAGGTTTAATCCAATTTTGGATATTCAATAAATAATAAATAAATACATAAATAATACAACAGGTAGGTGAATGGAAAGGGGATCGTGTAATTTAGGCCTAAAGGGGAAAATTGATCTGCCCCCAAAGCTTTTTATGAACTGACACTGTATCCGTGTACTTAGAATGCCGTAGATTATAAACCTAAAACAGTGCCGAACGACATGAAGGCATTTTTGGTGATAAAAGATTTAAATTTGAAATTTTTGGTATTTTCTCGTCGGTTAAGCCAACACTGAAATCTTGCCAAATGTCAAGTTTCTAGCTTAACTGAAGTGGGTAAACACTAACGTCAATGAGTGAGGGAAAACCTTTAAAAATGTTGGGGGGGGGGATACAAATTGAATATTATGGAATTTTCCCATCAGTCACAAACTAAAAGTTATAAGTATGCCAAATTTAAAGTTTCTAGAGCTAGATAGCTCATTTGGAAATGGATAAACATGTCAGTGGGCAGACGATCTAGACTGTCGTAAATATGATTCAAAGAGCAGGTAGAATCACCAAATTTGGCATGCTTATGATACTTTGACTTGCCAATATTACACCAGGGTTAACACTAGTGTAGAACAGGTAAACATCAGATTAGCATAGATGCAGACAGTTGTAGAAAATTCGCAAAGAGAAACAACCGAAATTGTGTATAGTTTAGTTTCACAATTGAGAAATTCGCTAAGAGAAACAGGCGAAAAAGTTGATAGTTTAGTGTCACAAGTGAGTAGTATACCGAACAAGATTAGGGAATTAGAACAAAATGACACAATATGTCAGAATAGTATGAGTGATACATCCAGTAGCCATAATGTCATTCTGGAGGTTAATAGGCCTAGAGATGTAAACTTTAAATCTTCTAGTGCACTGGTAGTCACAGAACAATTAAATGAAGCTACTGAAATGGAACATATTATGTCCATTCCAATCCGGCAACTTGAATTTAAAAAATCTAAGATACAACCGTTACAGATGCGAGAAAAGTATTAGGAAAAATTTTGTAGATCTCGCAAGATCCGTCATTGCTGGTGTAATCGTATTTTTTATATGACTTAACGTTTAGCTACCACATGCCTCCAAAGAAAGGTCTGCGTAGTCTTGAAAGTTGCGTCCGCCATTTTGAATAGCTTTTCGGTGGTAAAAAAAGAAAGGAATTGAACTATTCCGTTGTTTATTGGCTAAAAGCTATAAGTATGCGAAATTTCAAGTTTCTAGTTAATCCAGAAGTGTGTAAACAATTATTAATTATGTCAGAGTGAGTCAGTCAGCAATGTGGTTAAAAGTAAGTTACAATAACTCGCTTCTCGGAAAAAGCTTTTTTACGAACTGAACATAGACTATCGTTGATAGAGTCCTTGATATTAGACTGCTGTTTATAATCGTTTAGCGAAAATAAATCTAAAATGATTTTTTTTTCTTTTTAAAAATTTTCTCATCGCATACAGGCTAAGAGGTCTTCCGAATTTCAGATTTCTAGCTCATCTGGAAGTAATACTCGTGTTGAAAATATTTGCAGTTACCATATGACAACGCTAGGCGTTTCCATACCAAGTTTTATGGTGCATAATTTTCATCAAGAAATTGCATTCTGAATCTTCACCAAGCTACTAATGAATTGCTTGCCCCGATGGCGTGCGAAATATTTGACCATAGATTCATCAAATGATAGGTGTTCCCCGGGTATGACATTATCAATAGGCCTACATCTCTTCTCTGAGTTTTTCATTGTAGGCCGTATTTTTCATGCCTTATCATTATGATCGATTCTGCTGTTATCTGAAAAATGCAGAAACCCACAGAACTGAAGAAATCTTCATGTCATCATTTGAATCTCAGAAGTGCTTTTTAGAATAAAAGAAACTGTAGCCACTAACATACAGAATGACAACTAAGCAGCATAATACTTCTGTTGTTATATTTGGATCCTGAAAAATTTAAAAATAATGCATAGCGCCTGGTTTCCTCAACCAAATGTTCAATTAATTCTTGGTCAAGAAAGAATTTGAAAAATTAAATTACTGACAAGTGTTCATATCTTGAAAAATCAGGAGTGAGGATCACGTTAGGTTTATATATGTCAAAGTCACTCCTTTCTCCCAACGCTTTTCAGATGTTTCCTTCTGAGTGGCCCTTTTGATAAAATATTTTTTAGAAATCAGATTAGATAAAATTTCAGGTGCAGCTGCCTCTAGTGCGAGTAGCTGTACCCATGGGTTGTACTGATTTTGGTAAACTCCTATTCTTTCGTTGTTGGTAACATTACTTCAGCACTAGCCAGTAATTGGCGAGACGTCAGGTTGTTAGCTAATGCACCTTCATCCTCATCTGAAGATTCCTCATCCGCAACTATATTTGGTTCTGGTGGCTCGATAAAAAAATCACCATCAATATCATTGCTACAAATTATCTCCAATGATTCAACAAGTGACCCTATCCTGAAATAAAATAATGAAATATATGTCTTACTGAGTATAAAGCCTAGCGTAGCCATAGGCCTATGGTAATCATTGAAATAAGGAATCCATAAGTTAACCTGTTTTAGCAGAACCACCTTCTAACGCTAAGAGAATATAGGCCTGCTATATATTTTGGGTACCACTTCTTAAATACTTTTTCCCTAAGAACTGCCTCTACCTGATGCCACCCTAATCCTCTTCGACCTGTCAATCAGTGAATAGAAAGGTATTTAGGCGTATTCATACTTGTCTGCAGTCCAGTACAATGCTGCCAAATACGTACCATAGTACGTATACATCACTTGGGAAGCGGTGAATGACAGCGGCAACACTGAGGAAATCCACGCGACTACAAAAGCACCTGTTCTTTGTAGGTGTCGTTGTCGGGGCCGATTTTTGGATTAGGGAACAATGCTATTATATTCTTTTGTAAATAGACGATGGTTTGGTTAGGTCTACTTAAAATGGCACGAACAGTACATTGCACTATACAAAGAAATATATTACAAAGAAACAATCCATATAGCCTAATAACTCTAAGCATATGAAAATATACATACTCAAACTGGATGTTCAATTCTGCTCCACATTCAGTGATAGCAGACAGCAGTTTTCAAACAGTCTGTACGTTATTATCGTAACAAACACGATAGTGACCACTACATTGTCATGAATGCGGTTCCTTCACAGAGCGATATGCATTGGTATCAGACCTCCAGCGTAATTTTTGGAAGCACAGTAACAAATTTCAGAATGTGTTACGTACGTTATCATACGGCAGCGCTAGGCGTTAATGGGAACGCAAAATTTCAAGTTTCTAGATCATGCGGAAGTTTGTAAACATCAATGTTAATGAGTGAATGATCTAGATTTGAATTGCGTTTTGGCTGTCGTTGCAATTGGTCGTGTTTTTTGTGCTCTCGTCTCTTATAGAAGCCTGTGTATAGTGCTTTCGGCTTCTACAGCCTTACTGGGCTATTGATATACAATGAATTCCCTGACGGTGCTATTTATATTTGTGTATCGTTGACTACTTTGGTTTCCAACTCCTGGGAATTATGAATAAATCTATCAGAACAAATACAGTCAAACTTCTTTTTGACAAGCAAGGTCCTCGACCGACGCCCATCGAAATACATAATTGGATGGATACTGAGCTACACATTCCTGCGGAAAAATTCATTACCCTACAACTTGTAAGTAAGGAAAACTCTGTCTACATTAAATTAAATGGAACTGTGTTCTATGAAAACCTGTTACGACAATTTGAAGGTGAACGTACTTTTCAATTACTCAATGGAGATACAACTAATGTGTCTATTCAACCAGCTGATGTAAACATAACAACAGTGCGTGTCATTAATGTCCCTCCAGAACTCTCAAATTAAAAACTGCTGTTGGTGCTACAAAGATACGGTACAGTGCACAAAATAAACAGAGAGATGTGGTCCACACAATATAAATATCCTGTGGAAAATGGTATTCGCAGTGTACGAATGGAACTTACCACTCCCATACCTAGTACAATAACTTTTCATGGATATGAGGCTCACATTACTTACGCAGGCCAGGAACCTACATGTTATTATTGTAAAAGTACTTCTCATCTCAAGCAACATTGTCCTAAATTACAAGCACCTCATATGCTGCCGGTTGCTACAAGACTACGTCAACCATTGCAGTTCAGTGACTTATTGAAAACAGATATTCCCATCAATGTGCCATCTGAGCCTAATAGTCATGACCAATGAAATATCAGTTGGGGACAGTTCTGAGGTTGCGTTACCTAACCCTGCCTTGTGTACGCCCCCAGTAGGTGGGAAGCATTTACTTACAGAGCAAGTATCGGTGAATATGCCCCCTTGTCTTGAAAAGCCCACCATGCCCCACTCTGATGCACACTCGTCTGATACAGATTCTGCAGAGGGCATTGAGGACATAAGGCAACAGTCGGATATGGAACAAGATTTTCCACAAGACCATGACAACAATTTCATACTGGGACATACTGTGTTACAAGCCACAGGTATATCCACGGTGGAGATTGATGCTGGTTCTTCTGGTCTCCTTAACTTGGCCTCCGCCCCCAAACGGACAAAACACAACAACAGTGTGCAGCACGCTCATCAGACTTCTTCAGTGACCCACAAGGACCCCATAGAAGCCATACCGGATGCTGTTCCTATTTCGGAAGACGACGTGGTGAAACCTGTCAAACAGTCGGGCAAATGGCGTACGCATCCTTACAAGACAGAGGACAGTAAGTTAGGTTTTCCTCCTTTACGAAAAACTGAAAAGTGAATCTTCTTAGAGCTACATGGTACTACGTTGTGTTAAGTCTGACAAGATGTCGCTCCTGCTACTGGTGTTTATGAACCTTACGTTAGTAGTGGCCAGTCTTAACTTTAATGGCAACAATTCCCCGCTTAAAATGCGGATGTTATGTTCCTTTCATTCTATGAATAGTGTTGATATCATGTTCTTACAAGAAGTTAAAACTGAGGATTTTTCTACATTGTATAATTATAATTCTTATATAAATATCGGGACGGACTCACTTGGTACTGCAATATTAACTCGTAAAGGTCTAGAATTACACTCTGTTGAACAATTGCCGTCTGGCAGAGGCATTAGTGGTGTTTACCAGGACCATCTGTTGGTCAATCTGTATGCTCCATCTGCAAGTAATAAGCGTTTGTTGTGAAATCAGTTTTTTGGGGACGATCTTCCCTACCTAGTTCGGTCATTACCAGCTAACTTAATCATGGGTGGTGATTACTATTGTGTACTCCGACAGACCGACACAACTGGTCGTTTTCTTCCTTGTGCTACATTACAGGAAGTATTAACATCACTAAAACTATCAGATGTTTGACTGTTAACCCATAGAACCATGCAATATACCTATTTCACTGTACAATCAGCCTCCCGCTTTGATCGCTTTTACGTATCTCAGAATTTACACTCCCACGTCAGCTCTGTTGAGCATGTTCCAGCACCCTTCTTTGACGATTCAGCTGTGATTTTGTGTCTGAAGTTGGATACATACATCCCACCCATGGGTCGTTCATACTGGAAATCAAATGTCTCCCTTCTTGATGATCCTGAGGTACAAAACCAATTTAGTGTTCAGTGGAAGTATTGGTATGGTTGCAGGCAGCGATATCATGATATTGCTGATTGGTGGGACATGTTTGCGAAGCCCAAAATAATTTCCTTTTTTAAACAACATACTTTCCTTAAATATCAGGAGGACGAAGGCCTAATAAATTTTTATTAACGGTCCTTAATAGACGCTCAGGCATATTATATTCCTTCCTCACAACAGAGGACGCTGATATCCCGCTGTAAAGCGCAGATACAAACCATTTACCGGCGTCGCATGGAGTCTCTGAAAGTTCGGAGCCGGGAGGACAATACCTCTCACAATGAACGTGCAAATATGTATTTCCTCCTCAAAATTGCTCGTCGGAGACAGAATAATTTGATTACTGCACTTTGCCTTCCAACTGGGAATACTGTTACCACACAGAATGAGATCGCAAAACACATAAAAGATCATTTTAGTGACTTTTTTCTGCCAGGGATGACCATGACACAGCTCTTTCAAGCATCTCTATCACTTCTTCCCAAGAAAGGTCAATGCAAGGATATTAATGACTATCGTCCGATTACTCTATTAAGCTACGATTATAAGCTGTTTGCTCGTGTTCTCATGAATCGTGTGAAATCTTTGCTTCCAGACATCATACATCCTGCGCAACATTGTGGTGTGGCAGGCAGATCTATCTACTATGGGGTCGGTCAACTTCGGGATACTATAGCTTCTTGTTTGCATTCCCTCTCACAAGCTTTTTTGGTGTCCATTGATTTTCGCCGTGCTTTTGATTCTATTGATCACGAGTTTTTGTTGACAGTATTAAAGTGGCATGGGTTTAGTCGGACATTCGTCAATTATATTCAATGTTTGTATACAGATATTGATGTTTGTATTCAAGTCAATGGTTATCTTACGTCCCCTATACCGGTTCATCGCTCTATACGCCAGGGGTGTCCTGCGTCTATGATTCTTTTTGCACTCGCTCTCAATCCTTTACTTTACATGCTTCATAGTCGAATTACCGGAATTCATATTGATAATACCCGTTTAGCAGTCACTGCGTATGCAGATGATGAGAGTATAATATTGGCCCAGTGCAGATGAAGCCCGACCTCTGTGGGAAATTTTACAAGCGTTTGCAGAATTATCTGGATTGATTATTAATGCTCAAAAGTCTCAGGCGATGCCCATCAGTGCATGGAGGACAGCCCCACAGTTAAACTATTTTCCGACTGTGGACACACTCAAAATCCTTGGAATTTTGTATCACAGAATTCCTAATGTAATGCTTACCATGAACTGGAATAAGGTTGTCAATGTGGTTAAAGGATTTACCCAGATATACAAATATAAAGATCTATGTTTGTATGAAAGAGTATGGTTTGTGCATACTTATATCCTATCGAAATTATGGTATGTTGCTCAAGTATTCCCCATTACACATAACCATGCTCGACAACTCTCTAAGGTTATGTTATGGTATGTGTGAAAAGGTTGCTTCTTTAAGGTACCCATGCAGACTCTCTGTCGAGCGCGTCATGCTGGTGGTCTTGGTCTTTGGGATCTTTTCCATCGCTCTACGGCCCTCTATTTATATCGCAATTCTTTAAGTGATACCACGGGTGATTCATTCGCTCAGGCTTGGTTTCGTAGCTGCAACGACATTTTGTTATTCGAGCCCCCCCCCGATCTTAAGCAGATTCCTGCTAATCTCAAATATCTACGCAGCTACTTTCAAGACTGGAGTTATTTAAGTAACTCGATAGATATATATATGGCTCCCCCTCCAAAACTTATTTGTATGATGGTCTATGAGGTACTGTCGTTCTGCGTGTGTATAATGTAATTCCAGCTGGAACTCATTTTGCTCAATTATGGCGCAATATTTCACATCCCATACTACTGGCCCCAATTAGATCCTCCTGGTTTTTGGCTGTGCATGACTTGATTGTTACGAGATCTCGGCAATATCGCATACATTTCGTCGATGATCCAAACTGTGTCTATTGTGGTGCTCTGGATAGTATCACTCACCGTCTGGGTCAATGTTTTAGGTCTCGCCCCATTTGGCAGGCACTGAGTGCTTATGTCAAGGACCTGAATGTTTCGCGATAATATTGGTTTTCTCCTGATATATTATGGAAGCCTGACTTTCTCCTTGCATCTAAATACAAACATATGGCTCTCTCATGGCTGCTTGGGAATACTGTTCATTACCTCATTCACTACGAGGATTATTTCCTGGAGGAGTACAATTTGTTCATGAAGCAGGAAAAATATTTCCTAATGATCTCTTCCTCGTATGATGCTGTGCTGCCATATCTTATCTATGTTTAAGCATTCTTGGGTATATGTAAATTGATGATATAGGAATGTAATAGTTTTTAAGGAATTTTGTCATTTAACTGTAGATTTGCTATCTAAAAGAAAGAAATAAAAAGTCTAGACGGTCGTAAATTTGAATGACGTCTCGGATATGCAGTCAGTTTTCTCATATTTATAGAGTAGCCTAGCTATAAACACAAAATTTTGCACGCTTATGGCAATAGAACGTACCCATATTCCTGCGAAATTTTACGATTCTAGTGTGTCAAACATTACATAAAGTGAGGAAAATATACAAAATTTACGAAAAAGAAAAAATCAAACTCTAAGGTATAACCGATGTGATACAACAAAAAATAATAGACTGGGACCAAACTTTCAGAATTCGTTACTGCTGGTGCAATCGGTTTTTTGATACGACTTGCTGCTTAGCTACTATAAGCCTTAAGACAGATAAGTTGGTGTAGTACTAAATAATTAACCTCATTAACTACTAATTATTCACAATGAACAATCTTTATAATATTAAGAGATAAGATGGTGCAGTAGTAAATAATTAATTACATTTAAGTGTTTGCGAGAACTTCCGAATAATACGCCTGTGAATTTTATAGCCCTTAGCATAAAAGGGAGCCTGCCCTAAGTGAAGCTGCATGTTATCACTGGCTTAGCAGACCAAGGCCAGCGGAAGAGAAAGTTTCTCTGTAAGATCAGCAATAATTAAAATAAATGTAAATTAATTAGACGCATTGATAGACTATATTATGAGCACCACCGTCTCGAGGAGTAATACAGTTTAGAAGGCAGTGATTATGAGACGGCGGTGACAGCACTACATAATCAACAATGTCGTAGCAAAAAACAAGAAGCAGTCTGGGTGTGAAAGGTGCTGCCATCTGTAATGTCGCTGAGTACGCAAAATTAGCCGTATAGGACAGGCAGTGTATACACGATTAATACAGTTTAGAAGGCAGTGAAATGTACATACATCTGAAACATTGTCATACTGTTACATTTGAGTTGCCTGATGCCAAGACAATGTATGAATAAAACAATGTATAAGTTACAGTACGAACATTTTCTATTGTACATTATTTCCAATTAACAGTAAAGGCAACAATATAAATTACAATGCAAAATTTTTTAAAAGTTACAATATATTTTAAAATATAGTTTATGTTATATAGGGTATGTAGTATTTTTGCAGTCTTGTAGTTACTTGCATCTTCAAAAAGGGAATTCCGTCATTCCTTCTTCAGCATGAGTTAATTATTAATCCATCACATTTTATGATCTCCAAATCCGATAGGCCTATTGTTTTTCATCCAATTTAAATATGTTTTTGTTTCTTCCTTAGATAAAAGAAAATACATTTTTCAAAATGTTGGAGTTGACACTATAGTATATTATATAGTAGGTAGCAATAAAAATGCATTTAGTCTAATGTGGTTAATGTTATTATTAATGTTATACTAATAATAATGGTATAATAGAACACAACATGTTTTAAAATTACAAAAGTTAATTACTTCATTTACTGTTTAACATGAAAAAAAAAATACTCTTATTACAAACAAAATTTTCACATGCCCTTCAATTATGAAGTGCCAATTTTTTATTTCAGTTGAACCGTAGAACAATATATTTTTGTAATAACTTGTAATTACTGGTATTATGTAACCAATATGCAATGCTTTGTTAAATGGCAAATGAAAAAGGAAATACAATAAAATTAAAGACAAATTAAATGAAAATAAAGGTTAAATGGGTTTCAAAATTTACAAAAATATGTTGTATGTCTGCTAAATACATTTGCTTTTATTTTAACTTGATATCTTATGTAGTTTTTTTATACTTCTGACTATTTTTGAAATTTAATCACTGTTTATTCAAATATTTAACTCTCATTATGATCCTTCTTCTGGCAAACAAAACATTTACAATCTCATCGTCTACATCAGTGTTTTTCAACCTTTTTCATGACACGACCCCCCCTAGTATCAAAAAATATTTCGCGACCCCCCAACCCCTGTTTCCATGTATGTTAAAAATATGTAATACAACAATTTTAGGCGTTTGCGTTATTTGCGCCATCTGTTGGTAACACTAGGAACTAGTGTAGGTTCCGGATGTTAGCAACAGATGGCGCTGGTAGTCCACGAAAGATCCACAAGTTTCGAGACGTTTCTTTACGCTTCGAGATAATTCTCGCTAGAATGCGCTGGCCTATAAATACGGCGGTCAACCGCGGAAATGGCAGTTTGATGCAAGACAGCGAAGGAAGTCGAATCAGAAGCAATCCCGATAAGTGAAAACGATTCAAAAGTGTAAATTCGCTGTTATGTGGACTGTAAGGTGCCTTGGAGTTGGAGTAATTATAGACTGATTTGTGAGCGTAAGTCACGCGTGGTCATGTCTGCTGTTTAGTTGTTTGAAGAGCGCGAACCACTTGTTTTACGGTACGTATTTATTTGAGTTGTTATAATTGAAAATGGATAAATTCCTGAAAAGATCATCAGAACCATCAACGTCTAGCGGGAGTAGTGGAATAAAGAAAAAACGTCTTTATGACAACAATTATTTAAAATTTGGGTTTACTGTGATTGAATGTAAACCGCAGTGCGTAATTTGCTTTGAAATTTTGTCAAGAGAAAGCATGAAGCCATCGAAGTTGGTACGCCACCTAAACACAAAACATCCTAATGAAAAAAATAAACCCGTGAACATTTTTGAGCAAAAATTAAAAGCTCTTGAACATCAAAAAACTGCTATAGGACAAATGTCCAACCTAAATGGGAAAGCTTTGCTCGCTAGTTATCGAGTAGCTTTTCGTGTGGCTAAAGCAGGGAAATCTCACAGTATTGCCGAAAATTTGATTTTACCAGCGGCTTTAGATATAGCAGAGATTATGTTTGGCAAGCAAGAGGTAGAAAAGCTCAAAAGTATACCTCTCTCTGACAATACCATTCAACGCAGGATAAGCAATATGGTGTCTGATGTTCGTGATCAAGTCATAGAAAAAATAAAGAAAAGTTCTTTTGTATCCTTGCAATTTGATGAATCAACGGATATTGCGGGTTGTGCGCAATTTGTAGCTTTTGTGCGTTTTGAATCCAATGAAATTATAATGGAAGAAATACTATTTTGCAAGGCACTTCCCAAAAATACTACAGGTCAATGCTTGCATGACATGTTCCTTGAAGCTACGCAAGATATGAATATCGATTGGGCACAAAAATGCATTGCTATTTGTAGTGACGGCGCAAAAGCCATGACTGGTGCGAAGAGTGGATTTATTGCTAGACTGAAAGAACAGATGCCAAACGCTTGTTGGATGCATTGCTTTCTCCATCGCCAAGCTCTTGGAGCCAAATCCTTACCGCAAGAATACAGTCAAGTTCTTAATATTATTATTAACATTGTAAATTCTATTAAAGGAAAAGCGTTGCAGACTCGATTGTTTCGAATCATTTGTGAAGATATGGGGACACTACACCGCAATTTGCTTTACCATACAGAGGTTAGGTGGTTATCAAAAGGCAAAGTACTGACCAGAGTTATGGAACTTCGCGCTGAACTATTGGTATTTTTACAGCAAGCCAAGTCACATTACTCTGAATTCATTTCTGACCCGGAATTCCTTTTAAAATTGGCTTTTCTTTCTGACTTATTTGAACATTTAAATAACTTTAATAAAAGTCTTCAAGGGCGTGATGAAAATGTCATTACAGCAAAGGACAAACTCCATGGCTTTATAAAAAAAACTGAATTGTGGTCATCATCTATAAATCAAAACAACTTTGATTCATTTTCGTCCACACAGTCTTTCATTGAAGAAGTCGGAAGCGAGATCAACATCAACTCATATATATCTGGTATGAAAATGGTGTTACATAATTTGAAGAAAGAATTGTGTCTTTACTTCTCACTGCAAGAGATATCGGATAACACTGGGCAAAGATGGATCTTAAATCCGTTTTTAATTGCTGCTATAAACGAGGCAAATTTAGCAACTAAGCTCAAAGAGAATCTGCTGGAACTATCTGCCGATGGGATGTTACACTTGGAATTCAAGTCTGAAAATTTGGATACGTTTTGGTTAAAAAGAAGAACAGAATACCCGGAATTAACAACCGAGGCTTTGAAGTGTTTGATTCCATTTTCTACCTCGTACTTGTGCGAGTTGGCATTTTCCTCAATGGCGCAAATAAAATGTAAACTAAGAAATCGCTTAAATTTGGAAAACGATTTAATACTTAATGTGGCAAAAACGGATCCACGATGGGAGAAATTAATTGAACAAACTCAAGCGCAACCTTCACATTAAAATGAACGATTACTCGATGGTTTTATTTCGTGTTAATGAGTTTGTGTAAATAACATAAAGAGTATCATTTTGCGTTAACAATACATACTGCTATTTAATATAATCAAGCACAGATGTAATCATTTTCTATTTAAACACATTTTTAATATATATTTTTTTTGTAATAACATGTTTTAAACTAGCATTTTTCTGACTTGTATGATTGATTATATGGAAATTTTGTTTAATATAATAATTTTAACTCTTATCGGCTTTTTATTTAAGTCTCACAAATTATATGTTGTATAAAAAAAACTGAAGTTTTCTCTACCTCTCGCGACCCCCTACAGAGGCTCCGCGACCTCCCAGGGGGTCGCGACCCACAGGTTGAAAAACACTGGTCTACATGCTTTACAAACACATCGGCAAAGCGGCATAACAACACTGGCGCGTGGTTCTGGACTGCAGCTCCGTGGGTATGCAGTCGCGTCATCACAGCGGGTGAGTGGTGGGGAGAACCGCAGTCCGACCCACCTCCTAATTCTATACGCCTTGGTCCTGTCGTTAGTAATGTCCAGAATATCATTTAAGTGTTAGCAAATATACAACTCTGAAAATGCTGCCTTGCTTAATAGATAACAAAGATTAAAAATTGTATGTTTCCTTTTCTCCAATATCCCTCCTCAATGGATATAAATTACCCTCAGGAGTAACGGTCGCCTTAATGGAGGAAAATACATTCAAACGGAACACTTCCCGGTCTGGTTCATTTTAGCTCTGAGAATGCGTGCGGGCTTGGGAATTCAAAGGGCATGCGTTTAAATCCTCGTCGGAGAACATTCTTTTCTGGTATCACTTTCGTAATTTGCAGGCTAAATCTTTGCAATTTTTAAAAAAATTGAGCAAAATAAGTTTATTTAACTTCTGTGTGGTTTTACTTTTCTTAGGTTAAAAACTTCAGTAGGATTACTTGGAATCAGTTTCACCAATAGATATAGGCCTGGGCCTAATGCCAACAACGCTTAAAACGACTAGTGAATTGATTTTACAGCAATAAAATAAAATGGGTTGTATAGAGTCAGTGGGCATGAAGAAACAATGTGACAGTTTTTTTTTGTTTGTTTGTCCTTTTTTTTAATTGCGATAATACCGGTACTGAAAACTGGGTCAATTAGAATGTAAAACAGTTATAAAAAAGGATCGTTTCAATGAGAAAAGATAATGTACAAGAAAAAAGAAGTTAGAACTATGACTTAAATGAACCTGTTATGTGTGAATAATTTGAAATGTCTAAGTTAAACTGCTTATTCACCATTACAGCACTGAGTACAATTCAATGTAAATATGAACAATTATCGAATTGTTTAATTTTGTTAGCCATATTTTTTATTCACGTTTGTATAATGCATACAAATCTGCAGCTCTTGTGACATTAGATTTATTG
This sequence comes from Ectobius pallidus, assembly GCA_964059195.1. Lineage (NCBI taxonomy): Eukaryota > Metazoa > Arthropoda > Insecta > Blattodea > Ectobiidae > Ectobius > Ectobius pallidus. The sequence goes on from CAXKWD010000004.1 coordinate 136,603,337, forward strand.
TTTTATTATCTGGTTTAAGAAAAAGTAGACTAGTCTACGTATCATAGCCTTATAATGATATAACGGTTCATAACCATGCTCATTTATGTTTATTTTATTATTAAGTTATAATTATAATTAAGTCATTTAATTATAATTATTGTAATCACAATTAATTTCCTTAATTATGATTATTACTATAATTACATTAAGTTCCTTAATATTTCAGTACCTAGTAATAGGCCTAACTATAATTTTCCTAATTCACGATACATGAAATTAGAATAACTTAAGGCGATATTTCCGAGTAATCAACCATTCATTCCAAAATACTGTATACATTGGTATATTTTCCATTTTACTAGTTGCTACGTACAAAACTCCAAAAGAAAATACCTTAGCAAGCAAAGGAATGTTGCAAAAGTACGGAAGACAGACCAACGTAAAAAGCCTAGGGGCGCTGTTATTGTAGTGTATTTTATTCTCAGCTTCTTAAAATTCTTGCTCAAGTTTAGGAAAACAACGTAGGCCTATCAGATCGTGTATGGCTTGAGTAGAGGATATCGTATTACGCCTACCTTGAATAAATTATACAGCGGAGAATAGCTTGAGACGGGACTATTGCACTGTCCTCGTCTCAAGATGAGAACTTGAGAAAAACTCAGATGATACGATCTTGAGAAGAGGTATGAGTAATATATATTATTATGGTCCTAAGACTGACTCGATTGACAACTCAAATCGTCAAACGAATCTTCAGCCAGGAAATTTCCTCATGTTGCATGATCTAGTGCTATTGGTCCCAGCAATGGGTGTGGCTCATCCATATAGTGAACCAAAAATCTTCACTCAGCATTGTCAGATATTGCGTTAACGTCATTCTACTACAAGCATTCACAGAGTAGAGATCCATAATGGAAAAACGCTGTCCCGTGTGCCGTCCGATGGTTTGTTAAAAATCTGAATACTTTTTATACGATTCTTGATATCTCGAAAACTTTCAGGAATCGAATATTTCCGATTTTTAATTCGAGGATTCCCATCACTACAGTAAACCCTATGACCGTGAGTATCTCACGTATCTTTAAATCATATTACTGAGGCAGTGCAAGAGGAACAAGGCTAGTACTGTATATAGCCTATACACGTCGAAAGAGCCTATGCGAAATGTTTAAATTCCGAAAGCCTACCACAAGAGTGAAACTGTAAAAACAAACGCTTCCAATATGGTGTGGTCAACATTAGACCCAATACAAAATTAACAAGTTATACAGTTTCTGAAGAAAAACATTAAATACTAAAGCCGCCACTGACGTTATCATATTCATCGTAGGATGTATATTCTTGATGTATATTACTAGTGCTGGTTTATTAGTGTAATTATTACATTATATAGTAATTTTACACAAGCTATTTTCAAGCCTCATTATGTCGGGTCTAATTTTTATTTATTTCACTCCCTCATAGCACCCGCCATTGTTTCTCTTCTCCCACCCCCTTATTCATTGACCGCCGAGTATAACACACATCATAGAGCTGGTGGAGACGGACTCCGCCTCCTCCCGCCAGATGTCACGCTCTGCAGTGACCGCCAGCTTTTATCACACATTACAATCTCACCTGGAGCTCTTTGTTAAAGCAATGGGGCGGAGCTTCTGAGAACTCCACCCCCCCTCATTCATTACACTTACCCATCTCTACACTTCACTCATTTAAATATCACCTTCACTTGAAATCATAAAGTAACTTCTTCAACCCTTCCTTCTAATTTCAATATTGGTCCATGATTGCAGTGTTCTTTGCTGCACGCTACCTTTGCTACCTAACGAATTCTTTTTGAAGTATCAGCAAAAGTTCGGATGTCGTTTTTGTCCCTGTTTTCAGAATGCTTTGCTTCTGGCGAAATTCATTCTGCCCTACCTGGAATCACCATATGTTACTTGAAGAAAAAATCTAGGCCTAACAACAGTCGTCCGCTTAAAATATTATACAACTTCCTTCGGCGCTGGAAAGCTGACGATTTCACATGTTGTAATCAAATTTCATGCGATTGGAATCTCTATACTAATGAATTATTTCCTGGTATGGTCTTCATATCGAGATGAAGAGATAGAAAGGGTCAGGTAACGACAAAATACTTCAGTGTTGCTTTGTCTAGGAAGAAAGGAAAGAAATTTCCTTGCTGAAAATACGAGTATAGGCCTACTCAGTAGGCCATGGAATGGGATAATCTTGGCTATAAAATTGGGAAGCAGTAAACAAGTAGGCCTACAGTAGACGCAAGTAAGCTTGTTGAATTCGAAACATAAAAACCATCTGATATTCTACGCCTACACGCATATAACTTTCTCTACTCTAAATTATGGTTGTTTCCTTGTTTTAAAAATTTATGAATAACCTCAAATTCAATCGTAATCATTAAGAGACAGGCAATTACAGACATCGCCCATTTTGATTAGCGAGGCCTATTTACCTATTGTTTAAACAATTGTGTTAAAATTTTCATCCTCGGCAATGTACGCTCCTGGTATAAATGTTATATTAGAAAAACTGTGTCCTGCGCAGCTTTTACGCATTAAAGTAGTTTCTTATTCTTAAAAGAACATTAACGCATACATAAAAGCTTTAAGTTTACAGTCTTTGGTGTTAATATCCTTGTGTTTACATTCACGTTTGTATTTCTCATTGTGACTTCAGAAAATAAATAACATAGCAACTACTATATTTATGTTGAGTTTCCGTTAATGTTTATTAGTAAATGAACCTTTAAGCACTTATTTCTTGATGTAGGCCAATAAGCTCACAAATCTTAGTCTTAGGTAACCTAACGTAGGCCTACTGAACATAGGCCAAGAACAAGTTTAAATGAATTCTAATCTATCATAGCCTATTTTTTCCCTGGCTTAGGCCTATATATTATGAAATACCGGTAAGTATCCCATAGGCGTGCTGATATTTTGAACAATCTTCAGCATACAATAACTTTCTAGGCTACTTGTGGGCTATAGGGAATTGAAACCTAATGTAATTTTTTTTTATAAATGTTGAGGAAAACTCGATTGGATTTCTTAAGCTGGAAAGGAAAATGCGTTGATATTGTATTTCATAGCTTATTTGAGTCAATTGCATTTACCTCTGGGGAAATCATGTGAAGCAGACAAGTAGATGCAGACTAATTATGCGTTACTGGAACCTAACAAGCTGTGAACGAGACGCTCCATTCTGCAACAATTTTAACTCGAACCATATCCCTACGGCTTGTGCGTTGTAAGCTATGGTACAAAATTCCATAGTCTATTCTCGTAGCCTACATGTTGCATTAAAGAATATAAGTTATGGCGTTTCATAACGTAGCCTAGCCTATATAGTCCTCCTATACAATGATTGCCATTTAATTTGCTGTAATCAGAAATAGGCTACCATTTCCAAAATTTTTAAAATATGAGCCTATAGGCTTACGTATAAAGGTTTGATTAACCGAACATGTCTCTTCATAAACAACCTAACCTAGGTAGTTGACCACTCCTGCAATATCGCGCCGCCTGCGTGGTTTAATGGTTAGCGTCGGTGACTACAGGCCCGGGTTCGATCCCCGCTTACTCTTCGGGTTTTTCTGAGGTAGGGAGGTCTGGAATGGGGTGCACTCAGCCTCGTGATGCAAAATGAGGAGCTACTTGATAGAGAAGTAGCGGCTCCGGTCACGGAAACCACCATTAACTGCAGTGGGTGTCGGCTTGCTGACCACATGCCCCCAATCCTGTCATCTGCCTAGGAAAAAACGCAGCGATCGGGTGTTGGCCAAGTCCCTTCAGGAATGTAGTGCAAAGGAGTTTAGATTAGTTTAGACATAATTTGAAAGGAATATTGATAAGACGGTGAAAATTTCCATGAAAACTTTTGGCATAATAGAACTTTGCGCCCCATGCTGCTCCCCTTTCCACTCGCCACTCGCCTGGCAGCTTCCACCCCTCTCGGCTTCTTCCCGCGTGCCGCCTGCTCCACTTCCCCGCAACGCATACCATCATGCCTGTAGCCGTTGCTCAACGCCGGTAATGCATAATTGCAATTGATATGTCACCTAATATTTCACAATAAAGAAAGCCCCTTGCACCTCCACATAAAATTCCACAATTATAAAAACGACCCTTCCAACAAAATAGGCTATTTCACAATACAAAAAATACCCTTGTACCATACATAATATTTCATAATTATAAAAAACGCCGTATTATAACATAAAATGTGGCTTAATTGATGCAGGAATATTCCCTCGCGCAAAACATTGACGGGCGGCTCGCTTTGGTCTCATATTACAATGTTTGTTCTGACTGTAAAATGTTTTCTCAAAAGAAACCGCTGACTGAATTCGTGTTGCCAATTCTCTCATTGCTCAATGCCATTGCCACGCTAATATCCTCAGTTGTTGAGACATACTGTTCGGAAACGGTTCATTGTGTAAATGTAGTGTTCATTAATTTATTTACTTCTTATATAGTAATCATTAATTTATTTATCTCTTATATAGTTTAGTGTATTAACGTGTATTTTAAAATGTGGAGGCCATGGGAAGTTTTATCTAGTGATTAAGATCGTCCTGCTGTCATTAATGATCAGGCTTAGGAAAGGGAAAATGTGATACAAGAGGAACCTCATATTGTTAATAAAAATGACAACTCTAGTTCAAGTTCTCAAACTCTTAATAAACAGTGCCAACAGCTGATTTGTAATGTTTATGATTATATGAAGGAAAACAATATAGGGAAAGGACATGTTGCCGAAACAGCAAAGGCAGTAAAATTAAGTAGGCAAACTGTTAGCAAAATAGTTAATAGGGGACCCAAAACTCCTAGGAAACGTGGACAAAAAAGAAAACGATTCGAAAAAATAGACGATTTCACCTTTGGTTTGGTTCGTAGAGAGATTTACAATTTTTATGAAAAGGGACAGTCACCAACAGTTCAGGAACTTCTAGTTCGACTTCAACAGATATGTCAGTTTCCTTACAAAGAAACGCATCTTAGGGAACTTTTAAAAAACCTAGGGTTCAAGTTCCGCACATTAGATAAAAGACGTACTATAATGGAATCGGCGAGAATAGTAACGTGGAGGTATCGTTACTTAAATAGGCTAACTCAATTGAGAGCAGCTGGATACAGATGCATATTTTTGAACGAAACTTGGTTCGATACTCACGATGTAGTTAAGAAGGGTTGGGATGATGGATCTTGCTCCTGCACTCTGAAAGCGCCTGCTTCTCGAGGTAAAATAATTATGATTCTTCATGCAGGAAGTGACCAAGGCTGGGTCCCTAACAGTCTGTATCTTTCTTCGAAGCACATTAAAGATTCTAAAGCTGACTCTCACGACGAAATGAATTTAGAAATATTTTAAATTGGTTTCAAAATACACTAATTAAAAATCTGCCCCCTAACGAACGATGCGTAATTGTTATTGTTAATGCTAGTTACCATTCACGATTAAAGAAAAAAGTACCCAACATGACCAGTAAAAAAGACGAAATAATTAAGTTCATGCATGATAATAATTTGCAAGTACCCTCTCCAGTACCCATAAAATCAATTTTGATACAACATATACGAGAAGCTAATATAAAATTAGAGTACATTGTTGATAGCATTGCAAAAGAGAACGGCCATGAAGTTTTGCGTTTACCGCCATACCATTCCTGCTTGAACCCAATCGAACTGATCTGGGCAAATTTGAAAAAGCAATTACGTAAACGAAATATTACCCCATCATTGAGTGGAAGTGTGTGTTCTGCAATTCGTGACTGTGTAGACATAACAGATAGAAATTTGTGGTTGAAATGTGTTGAGCATGTGAAAAAGATAGAAGAACATTACATGTACCGAGCCACGCACAACGAGGACCCTTTCATCATACATGTCGGCAGTGATAGTGATAGTGAGGATGCAAGTGAAGGAGAAGGAGAAAATTAAGGTATGTAATTGTAGTATCTAACATTCATTACTTTATAATATTACTTTATCTACCGTTGTTGATTAAAACGATAACAAGTGTTTTGCTGCATCTTCCCGCTCTCTTTTTAGGTGGATTTCGAAGAAAAATCTACCTATTGCAATGGATACCATGTCATGATTTTCGAAAAATTCTTTCATATCTTTACGTTTCATGCTCCCCTAAGTACGAAACCACCGCCCGTTAAATTTTTTTTTTGTGATATTTATATATATATATCTTTACACGATAGCGGCCGTAATTTTGAAGATATTTGAACCAAATTTTATTATGTTATTTCTAGGCCCAATAGTTCGGAGAAGTTCGTTAATGGGCAAAATTGGCCCAAGGGGGTGGTCGGGGGAGGGGGTTGAAATTTTAAAACATTTATATCTCGGCCCCTATGAAGTATAGAGGGAAACTTTGTTTGAATAAATTAGAGTACTCCCTATGGAGTTCACAGTGACACCAACATTTCGGGTTTTTTTGGGGGTACGAGTGGGGGTGGGGGTGAGGGGATGGAAAATCGAAACTTTTGAAACCACGTCTTGTGGGGTATCGTTGAAAAGCTCTTGATGAGTACTCTACAAATCAATAACTAGTTTCTTGATAGCTCTCATATGACGCGAGATTTGAATGTTTGAAAATAATAACACTTAAAAGAATTATTATAATATCATAATTTTGTCTTGTTTAGCGGCTTTGCTAATTTTATTCATTGCTGATCTTGCGCACGGTCTCCCAGAATATTATATCCTATTCTTGTTGTCAAAACAAATGATTGTAGGCTCTTCCTCTTTACCGAATTCAGTTCTTATTACTGCGGGTTTGTCATGCCAAGGCTAAAAAAGAAGAGTGCTGCGCAGCGATAATAAATTAAACCAAAAGCACTTTGAAATCTACCTCAGCCTTTAGGCCTGCCTAAAGGGATTTTTTTAACACTATGCAGTGTGGCAACTTCGCCAAGCGACAAGTTCGGGCGGCGACTTCTTTGATGTTAACTGTCAACGAATTGAGCGAGGCGATAATACCAACACTACTTATAAAAACCTATTCTTGCGTTGAAACTTATGAAATCCCCCTAACATAACTCTAATATACGAAAGCTTCCTTCAGTGCTCAACATTCACTCGTAGCGTAGTGGTCAAGACTCCCAGCTATAATGCTAGGGGTCCCGGGTTCGAATCCCGGTTGATCCAAAATTTACTAAATATTAGGAATAGGTCTCAAATAGGTAGGTAAGAGGAAGAGGGGAAGGAGACAGGAAAGGAAGAGAAGAAGATAATAAAGAAGAAATAAATTGTTTTTTCTGTTTCATCAGTTCATTAAGACATGGCGCCACCGTCGCTACTTGTAGTTCAAATGCCGCCGCTAGGGGAGGGAGTTAGAGAGTTGGAGTGAGGGACTCGCATGGGGCGCAAAGTTCGGTTTTCCCAAACTTTTCTTAGCGGAAACGTCAGGTTCGTGTTGCGTGCTTGCTGTGGTTTTTTTACTTGAGTAGAGATTTACTTGTATAATGTAGGCCTATATTTAGGGCAAGGCATTTAATGACCAAACATATAGTCCAGTATATAGGTAGCGAAAAAAGGGTCCACCTTGCATTAATTAGGGCAGTGTTTTTCAACCTTATTCAGACACGACCCCCCCCTAGTATCAAAAAATATTTCGCGACCCCCAACCTCTTTTTCCATGTATGTTAAAAATATGTAATACTTACAACAATTTTAGGCGTTTGCGTTATTTGCGCCATCTGTTGTTCCGGATGTTAGCAACAGATGGCGCTGGTAGTCCACGAAAGATCCACAAGTTTCGAGACGTTTCTTTACGCTTCGAGATAATTCTCGCTAGAATGCGCTGGCCTATAAATACGGCGGTCAACCGCGGCCATGGCAGTTTGATGCAAGACAGTGAAGGAAGTCGAATCAGAAGCAATCCCGATAAGTGAAAACGATTCAGAAGTGTAAATTCTGTGTTATGTGGACTGTAAGGTGCCTTGGAGTTGGAGTAATTATAGACTGATTTGTGAGCGTAAGTCACGCGTGGTCATGTCTGCTGTTTGGTTGTTTGAAGAGCGCGAACCACTTGTTTTACGGTACGTATTTATTTAAGTTGTTATAATTGAAAATGGATAAATTCCTGAAAAGATCATCAGAACCATCAACGTCTAGCGGGAGTAGTGGAATAAAGAAAAAACGTCTTTATGACAACAATTATTTAAAATTTGGGTTTACTGTGATTGAATGTAAACCGCAGTGCGTAATTTGCTTTGAAATTTTGTCAAGAGAAAGCATGAAGCCATCGAAGTTGGTACGCCACCTAAACACAAAACATCCTAATGAAAAAAATAAACCCGTGGAATTTTTTGAGCGAAAATTAAAAGCTCTTGAACATCAAAAAACTGCTATAGGACAAATGTCCAACCTAAATGAGAAAGCGTTGCTCGCTAGTTATCGAGTAGCTTTTCGTGTGGCTAAAGCAGGGAAATCTCACAGTATTGCCGAAAATTTGATTTTACCAGCGGCTTTAGATATGGCAGAGATTGGCAAGCAAGAGGTCGAAAAGCTCAAAAGTATACCTCTCTCTGACAATACCATTCAACGCAGGATAAGCAATATGGCGTCTGATGTTCGTGATCAAGTCATAGAAAAAATAAAGAAAAGTTCTTTTGAAGCTACGCAAGATGAGTTTATCGATTGGGCACAAAAATGCATTGATATTTGTAGTGACGGAGCAAAAGTCATGACTGGTGCGAAGAGTGGATTTATTGCTAGACTGAAAGAACAGATGCCAAACGCTTGTTGGATGCATTGCTTTCTCCATCGCCAAGCTCTTGCAGCCAAATCCTTACCGCAAGAATACAGTCAAGTTCTTAATATTATTATTAACATTGTAAATTCTATTAAAGGAAAAGCGTTGCAGACTCGATTGTTTCGAATCATTTGTGAAGATATGGGGACACTACACCGCAATTTGCTTTACCATACAGAGGTTAGGTGGTTATCAAAACGCAAAGTACTGACCAGAGTTATGGAACTTCGCGCTGAACTATTGATATATTTACAGCAAGCCAAGTCACATTACTCTGAATTCATTTCTGACCCGGAATTCCTTTTAAAATTGGCTTTTCTTTCTGACTTATTTGAACATTTAAATAACTTGAATAAAAGTCTTCAAGGGCGTGATGAAAATGTCATTACAGCAAAAGACATACTCCATGGCTTTATAAAAAAAATTGAATTGTGGTCGTCATCTTTAAATCAAAACAACTTTGATTCATTTTCGTCCACACAGTCTTTCATTGAAGAAGTCGGAAGCGAGATCAACATCAACTCATATATATCTGGTATGAAAATTGTGTTACATAATTTGAAGAAAGAATTGTGTCATTACTTCTCACTGCAAGAGATATCGGATAACACTGGGCAAAGATGGATCTTATATCCGTTTTTAAATGCAGCTATAAACGAGGCAATTTTAGCAACTAAGCTCAAAGAGAACCTGCTTGAACTATCTGCCGAAGGGATGATACACTTGGAATTCAAGTCTGAAAATTTGGATACGTTTTGGTTAAAAAGAAGAACAGAATATCCGGAATTAACAACCGAGGCTTTGAAGTGTTTGATTCCATTTTCTACGTCGCACTTGTGCGAGTTGGCATTTTCCTCAATGGCGCGAATAAAATGTAAACTAAGAAATCGCTTAAATTTGGAAAACGATTTAATACTTAATGTGGCAAAAACGGATCCACGATGGGAGAAATTAATTGAACAAACTCAAGCGCAACCTTCACATTAAAATGAACGATTACTCGAAGGTTTTATTTCTTGTTAATGAGTTTGTGTAAATAACATAAAGAGTATAATTTTGCGTTAACAATACATACTGCTATTTAAGATAATCAAGCACAGATGTAATCATTTTCTATTTAAACACATTTTTAATATATTTTTTTTTGTAATAACATGTTTTAAACTAGCATTTTTCTGACTTGTATGATTGATTATATGGAAATTTTGTTAAATATAATAATTTTAACTCTTATCGACATTTTATTTAAGTCTCACAAATTATATGTTGTATAAAAAAAACTGAAGTTTTCTCGACCTCTCGCGACCCCCCTACAGAGGCTCCGCGACCCCCTAGGGGGTCGCGACCCACAGGTTGAAAAACACTGAATTAGGGTAAAAGATTTTTATTTCTTATGTTGTTTGGTAAAGTAAGAGTATTGTAAATCTAAATTTTCGACCTCGAAAACCCTAGGGATAACTTTCTGTGAGCAAAAAACAACTTTTTTCAGTTTATTGGAAAAATCTCCTGGATATCAACTCCTTGCAAACATTTGTCTATCACCATTCGAAAGATCATAAAATTTCCTGCAAATTGCACTGGTCAAACTTTAATTTTCATGGAGTGTATATTAAAAGGCGTGTATTGGCCCATTTTATCCATTCATGGCGGTTTATGTAGTCCATTATGCGATTTAATTATGACTGACCATTCATTATGTATATGTACATGTATTACAAGGTTACCTCATCGGGGGGGGGGGGCAAATTCTATGAACATAAATTTACGACCAGATAACATAGAAAGTTTAAAATCCGTTTAATATTACGTAACTTAGGTGTAAAAAAAATTATTTTTGAATGCCTTTTTTATGCGAGGTCTACTGCCCGTGTAAGGTAAATAAATCACAGAATTGCTTAATTATAATGCCACTTTGTGATTTTATTCGTATTTAGGTTGAAAGGTGGGAGAAATGAGTCAGCGAACGTTGTGTTGAGAGGAGGGGTCTGCACGGCTGATTTCTTCCTTGGTAGCAGTGAACTTGTAAAAAAACTGAAGTATATATTTTTCAAGCTTGGTTCTTTGCAATGAGGGTGAAAAGTTTTGTTTTTTATTGGCCAAATGGAGCTCAAGTGGTATCTCAACCACTAAAAGCATGAATAAATAGAAGATACATTGGCTCATATTGATATGAGGTTTTGAGGTGAGCGACATGTTTGCCACTCATTCCTGATTTGAGAAGGTGTATGTTTTGTCTTGAATTGGGTATCCCTGACAGGAGTACAAGCATGTCAATATCCTTACTTACAACGACGCTATCCTAAGTGGCTATAAGCACTATAAGCACATCTGCGTCTTCTACTGCCTGTAATACTTGCAAATATTTTCGAAATGTCTTTTCAACATTCGTAAGAGACGACTCTTATTACTGTCATTCCCCAAGAACTTCTCTTGGGAAACAGCAGGGAATGTTTTCTCATAAAAAATTATATCAGCTGAACTCTATCATGGAATGGCGAACCGTTTCTGAACATTTAGTACCTCGTTGATTCACATAATTTTGGTATCCATCAAACACGATAATTAATTCCGACTCATATTGCTTCTTAACATAGCTGATGTATCTCTTGCAGATAAAACCAAATGATTGATTGCTTTGCCACAGTACTTTATGAATGGCTAAAATCAAAGTACATTTCAGAAACGATATCTGGATATCTAGAGACTTGAAAACTTTGTAATGATTTGGTACCCTTTCATAATCCTTCTTTGCTGAACAAAGAAGGAGGAAGTTCGTAGGTGAAGTACCTCTTCAAGTCTTTACTATGCCGGTTCTCTGAAACAATATCAATGCATCAACAGTGCTCACCTGTTCGAAACCAATCTTCAAGGTGTTCGTGACATCCGCAAGTGTTATTACTTTATCATTTCGTTTCAAGTGTAGGCTTTTGAAGTTTTTACAAATCATTTTTGCCATACAGGTGAATCAATGACAATTACCCTGGTCTTCACCTACTACTTCACTGTTTATTAACATTATAGAGTCTGTTATGGGAAACGGATCGTGCTGAACAAACCATAACTTCAGTTTCAGTGTGTCATCCTTGTCTCGATCCACTCGAGAGGGCCTTGCGTCTACATGCTGCTCGGACGACACTGTAATTACTGCAGTAAGTTTCCATGGCATCACAATATATTGCAGATAGACCTTCCCTTGTGTCCAATATCCGCTAGCCTACTCAAGACCAACAGACCGACAGAACCCCTCCTCTCATCACAACGTTCGCTGACTCATTTCTCCCACCTTTCAACCTAAATACGAATAAAATCACAAAGTGGCATTATAATTAAGCAATTCTGTGATTTATTTACCTTACACGTGCAGTATGCTACTGTGAACAGTAGACCTGGCATAAGAAAAGGAATTCAAAAATATTTTTTTTACACCTAAGTTACGTAATTTTAAACGGATTTTAAACTTTCTATGTTATCTGGTCGTAAATTTATGTTCATCGGATTTGACTCCCCCCCCCCCCCGAGGTTACCTAGTAATACATGTATATATACATAATGCATTGTCATTCATAATTAAAACGCTTAATGGACTACATAAAACGCCATAAATGGATAAACTGGGACAATACACACCTTTTGATATATATTTGTTAAAATTTCAAGTACTATAGTACCTGTAATACTACATATAAATTAAAGTTTGACCAAAGCACTATGCAGGAAATTTTATGTTCTTTCGAATGGTGATAGACAAATTTTTGCGAGGAGTTGATATCTAGGAGATCTTTCCGAAAAACTAAAAAAAGTGCGAAAATTTCGTGGTTTTTTGCAAACAGAAAATTATCCCTAGGGTTTTCGAGGTCGAAAATAGTATATTGCGACACAAGGGCGGAAAGGCACGTTTACGGGTCGAGGAAACAGATTGAAAACCCGAGGCGCAGCCGAGGGTTTTTAAGTTTTCGAGACCCGTAAATGCCTTTACGGTCCGTGTGTTGCATGCTATTTTTTGCACGACGGTTACTTATATCAATTTAATTATATTAATTGTGATATTACCTGAAAATATTATGTAATTACAGACTTGAAGAATGGTGCTTATTTCAGAAAGGGATTCGCATTTGTTATTGTTTATGGCAACCGAATATTTATAAAGCGGGGAGGCCTTGGTCATTTCTGCTCGCAAATAAGCATTTGCGGGCGGTAAAGTAACTTTCCGCCCGTCGCCCCTAGCAACAATTCACTTTCCGCCCGTCGCCCCTAGCAACAAGATTGCGTGTGGTAATGTCAAGTTACGAGCCATGTAAACAACTGTCGTAAGAAACACTTACTAGCTAAGGAGTGCATAAAATAGATTTACACTACTCTTACAACACCAAACAATATGAAAAAGAAAAATCTTTTACCCTAATTAATGCAAGGTGGAATGTATCTACATACTGGACTAATAGCAAAAAATAAAAAATAAAAAATGCATTTATGATCTAAAATAGTAAAAAAAAATGACACAAAATGTAAACAAAAATGACCAGTAAATTATCCAATATTTCCTGTAATTAGCTTCTTTAGAAGTAACGAGCTGATTTTATCATCGTCATCATCATCATCGTCATCATCATCATCACTACAAGGATTGGGCAATTGCCCGTTCTGGCTTCACAAAACATCAGCCCAACGCTTCCTAGGTCGTCCAACATCTCGTGTCTTCTAGCTTGATAATTCTTTGCAAGTAGTGGATTTTTCTCCTCACTCATTCGATTCATGTGCTCAATCCACTTTTATCTATAAGTCATTATTTTATTGTTTAAAGGTTCTATTTTTAGTTTCTCCCTTGTTTTGTCATTGTTAATCTTACCGAGTTTGGTGCATCCCTTTAGGCCTACTTGCATTAGGAACCTAATCTCCGCCGTCTGTATTCTATCTTTTTCTTTTTCGTTGCAACTGAAGTTTCACGGCCATACAACATGTGGGGATTGCCATCGCCCTGTATTGTTTTATTTTAGTTTATTTCTTTACTTTGATGTTAAAGGTTCTCTGTATAGTTCCGCAAACTGCCTGGAATTTATTTATTTTACAGTCAATGTCCAATTCTACATTAAAACTGATATCACATCCTGAGTATTTGAAATTTGATATTTGTTCTAGACTTTGATCCTCTAGAACAATTCTAGATCGCACTGGATGTTTACCTTTAAATGCCGCAATCTTTGTTTTTGATCCTTATAAATTAGGCCTATCTTGAAGTCATACAATTTACTCAGTTTGTTTAATTCATACGAACATTTTGTAATTCATCTTCATTCTTCTGAATGATCAGATCATCGGCAAATGCAAGATTATTTTTACATCTTATTACTAAAATTTTCCATTAAGCTAATCTAAAATGTCTTAACCCAGTATTAGTCTTAATTATCTCTGTTTTTTTCTTTAATCCAGTGTCTATAATTATATTAGTATTACAATTACTTTATTTCTTCAATTAGGTTCTGTGGATATCCTTTAGGCCTAATTGATAATATTTTCCAAAATTTTTGTCCATTAACTCGGTCGGAGGCTTTTTCAAAATCTAACCCTATGTCTTTCTAAATGATTTTCCCTTCTTTTCTGTATAAGTTGTTTCAATGTAAAAAACATTTTTAATAAATGATCTTCCTTTTATAATATCACTCTGATTTTCTTTTATTAGGCCTATTGCTTCTGCTAGGCTATATTCCGTAATCTGTTATTTATTATTTTTGTATAACTTATACCTTATAACCCGCATTCATCAAGTTGATTCCTCTATAATTTTCGCAATTCCTTCGGTCACTTTTCTTAAATTTATTTTTTACTTTTGCGGTTGTCCAAGATGGAATCCTATAAATTTGCCAACATCTGTTAAAGAAATGCAGCATTCTTAATTTACACATTAACCTGCCATATTTGATTAATTCCACGTTAATTTTCTCTAATCCCGGGGCCTTCCTATTCTTAGTAGCGTAGTAGCTTCTAGTAGCTTTTTATATCTATAATATCATTATTTTCCTCACTTCTCTTTCCTGCGATATTCTCATTTCTTTCCTCTTCTTTTTCATGGTGGTCTATCTATTCTTGCTCTGGGATTATATTCATTCTGGCGATATATTTTTCTGTTTGGTTTAGATGCTTAACTAATTTATTTTAGAGAGCAATTTAAGCCTACATCTGTGGCTTCTGGATGACTTATGCATATTTGTTTCACCTTAAGGGAATGTAAGTGAATTTAAAATTGTTTATTTTTGTGGTATCGTTTTTGCATCGTCTAATGTAAACTGACTGATGCTATAAACTAGGCCTGAACTCTTGCATTTTCTAAAATTGTCGAACCACATCCACAACCATATTGAAGTTTTTACAAATTCAGATGCAGTTTTGATACTGTAAAATCCTGCCATGGAATGCTATTGTGATATTTATTCACTTATCTCTCATTAGACGTTTTAATCTACAAGTTAAATTGCAGGCATTTTAATTATGATGATACGTATGATTATATTGGCAGAAGCTATTACAGTATGGATTTCAGAAGCAGAAACAGATTTTATAATATGATGTCGTGACTGAAATACCAGCTCACGATGGCATTGCATTACCCCTTGCTTGAATAAACATGAAAAGTAGGGGCTATTAGTAAACACGGATCTGCGTGTTAACCGTATCTTCGCGTCTGCGTGTGAACTGAGCGGGGCAGTATTATCATTACCCAGGGATGTACAGATACAAAAGACAAAAAGAAAAAAATGCCTTTTCTCTCGCAGGCATTATAGAGACTTTACAGAGTATCATTACCCATTAAATCGTAACTCTAAATGAAGGAGATTCGCGCGTACCAGCTAATAGCGATGCACCAGGCTACATTGTGAAAAATCTGAGATGTTTAAGCCAAAATAGGCCACGGATGGTGTGCTAAGAATTGTGATTTTGTTTATTTTCATTGATGAGGCCTACCACGGCTATTACGACTTGTATGTACAACAGTACCAAAAATGAATAGACCTGCAGGTAACAAATTGATGACATCAGCTGAGGGATAGGGTTTCAAGAAAGCCTACTGTCTACAAAATATGATAAAGCGTCTGCATATTCCGAAAAAGTTCCGCGTTTTCTGGGGAAGTCCTTCAATTAGGTAAGTGACATTTAAATTCGTCTCAGTGGGCACCGATTGTCTCGTTTTTGCTGCGTTCATATAGGCTTGTATGCCTACTGATATTTTAACGAGTTGCTGGAATTTCGATTTTGGAGACCGATTTTAATACTGTTCCTAACGTAGAATATATGAATCATTGTTGATTACACCAGTTATATTTAGGTCTATAAGGTAACTTACAAAAATTCACTAATGAACGCTTCAAATAACTTATTCAAAAATGTGATGCGAAAAACACAATTTCTATGTAACGTAGACTACAGTATTCTAATATTTCAGTTGCAGTAAACAACAGTAACCTTGTTGTTTTGGATTTGGGTTTGCACGATAGTACTTCTGCTATAGGCTTCCTTACTTGTCCCACCATAGCCGAACACGACCACAAGGCTGCTACAGCGAGGTCTATTCGTTTGTTGGTCTGGTAGTGGGCCTAAGATGCTAATATCAAACAGAAAATGTTTAAATTGATTAATGCTTATATTGATCATAGGGCAAGGCATTTGATTATGTTGCATATTTTTTTATAAGCTATTGAAGGTGGAAAGATAGTTTGTATATGTAGCTACAGATGTGTATAACGTATTAATTGACTAAATAAGGACAGTTTGTTTGGGCATTTTTTTTTTTTGCATTTTTCGCCATTTTAAAGAGATAGATCATTTTTCTGGCATTTTAGGTCATTTTAGGCATTTTAATAGTCTTTTATAAAGCGTTAAATTACGTTATTTTTTATTTTTTATTATTATTTCTCCTTTTAATTATTAGTAATAGTAATAATTGCGCACAATGTGCATTGTTCAGTTAGATTTAAGCAACTCGCTGATTGCAATCTTTCTTGCCTCACATTCCAGCCCGTTTCCAGCCCCGAAACGGTTGTATGGTAACATGAGAGTAAGAAATAAAATATTCCTTTTAATTATTGTAACTCAATAACTTACGCAAATAACGTCTACAGGATACACAGCAGACTAGTAGCGTAAATGCTACCCGTATTCTTAAGGAATGCTACATTTCCAAGAAAGTCCTCAACGGAGGCACAAATCATTATTTTCACCACTGCAGTTTGCGTTTACTGGTGTTCACATCGTGAAGGCACAATGGGCTCTTATGGCCATGTTATTCATATGGGAGAATCAAGCGCGCAAGAGCGCTATGTTGCCAGATCGGTCAGTTTTCAGAATATGACCACAATGGAACAGGAATATGCATTTCTGTACAAAATTTTATGAAGAATATGATGGTAGACACGAAAATCTCATATTTTCGTTGATTTTTGTTTAAATAATAAAAATTAGATTTCTTTCATTAAACGAAAATTTAAACATATTTTTCTTTCCGAACATTAAAACGTACAAAAATATCGAAACAATTGCGACAAGAAAAATTTCAGTTATTCGTTTGTCCTTATAGATGATGATCATTCGAAAAGTATTGCAATATTTTTAAAATGTTGTTTATAAAAAAATAATTTGTCAGATAAGGTGAGAGTATTTTTAGATGTTGCACTGGAAAATGTCGTCGCTGGCTAAATTTCGTTCTATTAGTCCACATAAAAACTTCCAGCGACAAAGTTATAAAGAAAAGTGTGAAATTATTTTTCAGTATCAATCGAAAGTCCCCCGAACAATATTAGCCATGTATCCTCAGTTTCCTTCTCAGTAGAACAGCGCGCGACATTGTGAATAAGTGACATACTATAAGGGTCCGGGTGGCTGTAAGTTTCTTTCTGTTCAATTAACTTTTTGAGTTGTAATATTTTATTTTCATTTAGTGAACAAATTAAGCTTGTGCAAGATATTGCAGCAGAGTTTAATTCCTTGAAATAACACCACCATGTAACAATTTATTTAATGCTGTTAGCCTACACATACCATAGTGCGACCACATGTTGAGGTGGAAATGGTCCAGAGGATGTTTTCAGTTTCGGTTTGTCAGTGAACCCGAATGTTAAGTGATATTAAAAGTGCTCTATCCCGCGAATAACTATGTGCGTTAAAACTGTAAGTGTTCAAAGAGCGCAATGGATCGCAGGAAAAGAGGTGAAACCATCAGAAGTGGTGAATGAAAAACAATTTTAAGTGTATTCGAGTATTTGAAGGAAAAGAAACCCGGACGGAGTCAATCGTTTATTGTAAGCGAACTTTCTAAGGCTACCGGCGTCAGTAGGCGTACATACTTTGGATTAAAAAAGGAAAACAACGAAGAGCCCATCACCACACCGCTGAAAAAAAAAAAAAAAACGGGGCTGAAATATAAAACCAGCAGGGAGGCGAAATATAACGAATTTTCACGCATTGCTGTACGCCGCAAATTTCATGGGTTTCTGTTTCAGAACACCCTCCTACAATAATCAGTTTCCTGCGCATCTCAGTGCGCGCATAACATCACTCCAAACCATTAATTCATTAATTACATCACATAATATTTTTAATGTATAGAACAAAAGAAGGTACAAGTAATACGTGACTCGAAAATAGTTCACGTAAACTACCTTTTAACAAGAATATGCGCTCAAAATACAGAGTTTTCAGTTGTTTATTGAGATCTACCGTAAGATCTACCGTGAAGAAAACCTCCTCAACCTCAAATAAATAACAGTAGGCTACTTTTAAACGCAGCCTATCTTTGATATGGTTTTTCATTGTATACTGCTAATTTTTTACTTAGCATCTTAATAAAAGCAATAATATTGTAGGTATGGAACTACAAAGGCTTTATATAAACATGGGTCCAGATAACCTACCCATTGTAAAATTTGACAAGAAAATGCAAAAACACTCGTGAAACAATTAACATCAGGGCAATTATTTCGTCTAATTACTTAACAGTGGGCAATTTAACAAATTGTTATAGATTTTTCAATGGATATTTGATTGCAGTCATTAGCCTACCTGCAAGTCTTCTGCTGTAGGTGCTGCGAACAGTCTTCAATATGCTTTCCTTGAAATCCAAGCTAAGTTAAGACCACTGATTTATTTAAAAATAAACACTTATGCCTAGGTTTTATTTAATCAGTCAACTACAGGAATAAATCTCAATTGCAGTTGGAGTAGTTTCGCCAAAATGTTGTACAGCATCATAATTTAACAAGATAAATATAATAAAGTCAAATTATATTGAACATACAAATGTAGTAACACTTCCTGAAGGAGGTCTTTTTAATGACTTAAAGATAGGCTAACCAAAAATCCAGAAGAGCTTCTGAAGTGACAGATAAGTATATTTTTTACACATTTGATTTAAAGGTGGACATTCTAACATATAATAACATATAACAATTACCTATTTCTTAGATGTAATTGTATCTTACCATATTAAATTAAATTAGCTTCAAATGTCCATTTCTATCAAATATGTTATTCATGATTTTATATCAGAATAATTGTTGCGCTATCAATCTTCTACCAATTAGAGGCACAAAATAAATTCACTTAATAAAGCCTTAAAAGAAATTCAGTAATTAAAGCAGATGTACCTTACATTATTTCTTTCTTTAACATAGTTTTACTTCTCCGTTTTAGGGACATTTAAGCAACCCACGCCTTAGGGTCGCGGCAGCAGAGCTACCTTACTTTTTAAAATACATATATCGAAATAAATTATTCTGAATTTGCTCTATGTCATTAATATAAGTTTTATACAATGGTCACCATATCACTGATGCTTATTCTAACTTACTGCGTAAAAAACTATCACACTACTATAAAACTTATTTACCTTCAATATTATGAAAAATAAATTCTTACTAGCTGTAAGCTTCATCTATTGTTTTTTAATGTGCTTTCGAAAACTGAGATTGTACTGAATTGCACCTAATCCTACATCTTTAATGGTAAATATTCTCGCTAACATTTCCGAATTCATACTGTATTGCCTTTAACCATAATTACGCTGTCAAGATGCAAACTATAGTAAAATCACGTAAACTGATGTAACAAAGTGCCAAAATGCTTTTGTTTAATCTGTGATAATTGCAATTATGATATGCAGAAAATAAGTTACTTTTGTAATCGATCTCCGAGTTAAGCTCAGAATTTACTCACTAAGCAGGCTTGTTGAAAAACAAAGGTCTAAAGTCTGATTCTTAACATTAATTCATACTCTAAGGCGGGCCATACACGTTACGGTATACCGGTGAGGTTTACCTGTACAGGTGACCTGTACAGGTAAACCGGAGCGTGTGTGCCAGCCGCTGCAGGCCAAACTGCACAGGCGTAGCGACCTGCGCAGACGACCGGAGAAGAATCGAAATTCAATTCTTTCTACCTGCGCAGGCGTGTAGACCTGAGCGTGTGTGTGAGTCACTCCGGCACGCCTGTACAGTCAACTCAGTCGAGAGATGGCGGGCAAACAAGAAGACGCGATCGCTTTAGTCGGTTTGTTAGTGGCCATGAAGTGTAATGCTGCATATACATATGCGCTCTGCTCCGCACGCGTGCCGCTCGCGTGCTGCTCGTTGAAATTATTTTCACAGCGCTCCTCCCGCGTTCCATAGGAAAGCGACAAACCTACTGCGAACCACTAGCTTTCATCATTAGGCCTAATATTTTGTGTGTTATCTTGCTAATATGTTCAACACTACCGTGCTAGGCAAAAAAGCCTTAATTCCAATTTTTGCCGAAAATGAGTCACATGCATATAACCATGTACATGTTGTTCAAAATCTGCTGAAATAATAAAATCACAGATTTTACATCCCTAAGGGGTCAATCCATTAGAAATGAACCAAATTTAATAAAATTTGTTGCTCGACATTTTGGATTTTCCTAATTTTTTTACCAGTTATTTCCCAACTAAAGGTGAGTTCAAAACTATGGTAAAAAAAATGTTGGGCTCATACTTTTTTTTTGGCGGCCATTTTAAGTTTGCTTTTTAACGATATTTCAGTCGAAAACATGTTTTGCACAAATGTATGTAACTCTGTTAATTTTATAGATAACAAGACAAAATAAACTCCAAAATTATCAGAATGAAATGTTCTACATTTTAGTTTTAACACAATATTACCTAAGTAGTGAGGAAAGTGAAGAAAAAAATTCAAAACTACAAATTTAAAATTGACTTAAACCGGGAGTTTTAGTGCCGCAAAATTATTAGAAGGAAGAAAGACTCGCCCTTAATTTTTTTTCTGGTGTAGACCTACTATAAGACTACTCGCTGTAGAAGTTTAAAGCTTGAGAACTTTGCTGTTTTTATACAATTTTTAAAACATGCCCAAAACCATATTTTGGCAATATTTGAAGTAGAATATCTCAAAAGGGACTGAGTGAAAAATTATGAAATTTATACAGATAACAAATCTTTATGATATAAAGATGTGATAAAAATGTTGTGGCTGAGACTCAACTGATTCCCGAGTTACAATGCATCGAATTTTTCCAAAACTTGCATTATACGCACATGGATTTTAACGGTAATTAATAGTAAAAATCCACATTGTAATTTTAAATTCAAAATTTTAGTGAGCCTAAGTATGCTGCACAAAAGAGTTGTACATGTAGGCTACATTTCATCAGTTAACATGACAGAATTATAATTTCCTCTAAGCGTTGAAATTTCGGTGCATAGTTTGCACTTTTTGGCCAACTTCGATGCACTGTAACTCTGGAACCAGTTCAGTCTCAGTCACCAAATTATTATCACATCTTTATATCGTAAGGAGGTGTTATGTGTATAAATTTCATAATTTTCACTCAGGCCCTTCTGAGATATTCTACTTCAAATAATGCCAAAATAGGGTCAATCCATTAGAAATGAACCAAATTGAATAAGAAAATTTCTCAACACTTTTTATTTTCTTAATTTTTTTTACCAGTTACTCCCCAATATTAGGTGAGTTCAAAACTAGAGTAAAACATTTTTTAGGCTCATACTTTGTTCTTGGCGGCCATTTTAAGTTTTCTTTGTAACAGTTTTTCGGTCGGAAACTTGTTTTGCACAAATGTATGTAACTCTGTTAATTTTATAGATAACAAGACAAAATAAATACCAAAATTATCAGAATGAAATGCTCTACATTTTTGTTTTAACACAATATTACCTAAGTAGTGAGGAAAGTGAAGAAAAAAATTCAAAACTACAAATTGAAAATTGACTTAAAACGGGAGTTTTAGTGCCGCCAAATTATTAGAAGGAAGAAAGACTCGCCCTTAATTTTTTTTTTCTGGTGTAGACCTACTATAGGACTACTCGCTGTAGAAGTTTAAAGCTTGAGAACTTTACGGTTTTTTATACAATTTTTAAAAAATGCCCAAAACCGTATTTTGGCAATGTTTGAAGTAGAATATCTCAAAAGGGACTGAGTGAAAAATTATGAAATTTATACACATAACACCTTTTTATGATATAAAGATGTGATAAAAATTTTGTGACTGAGACTCAACTGGTTCCCGAGTTACAGTGCATCGAATTTGGCCAAAAATTGCGTTATAGGTACACGAAATTTAACGGTAATTTAATAGTAAAAATTCACTTTGTAATTTTAAATATAAAATTTTTGTGAGCCTACAGTAAGTTTGTTACACAAAAGAGTTGTATATGTAGGCTACATTTCATCAGTTAGCATGACAAATTTTTGGTTTCCTCAAAGCTTTGAAGAGTGTTGAAATTTCGGTGCATAGTTTGCAGTTATGGTCAACTTCGATGCACTATAACTCGGGAACCAGTTGAGTCTCAGTCACCAAATTTTTATCACCTCTTTATATCATAAAGATGTGTTATTTTTATAAATTCCATAATTTTTCACTCAGTCCCTTTTGAGATATTTTACTTCAAATATTGCCAAAATACGGTTTTGGGCATTTTTTAAAAATTGTATAAAAAAACCGTAAAGTTCTCAAGCTTTAAACTTCTACAGCGAGTAGTCCTATAGTAGATCTACACCAGAAAATAAAATTAAGGGCGAGTCTTTCTTCCTTCTAATAATTTTTCGGCCCAAAACTCCCGTTTTAAGTCAATTTTCAATTTGTAGTTTTGATTTTTTTTCCCTTCACTTTTCTCACTACTTAGGTAATATTGTGTTAAAACTAAAATGTAGAGCAATTCATTCTGATAATTTTGGCGTTTATTTTGTCTTGTTATCTATAAAATTAACAGAGTTACATACATTTGTGCAAAACATGTTTTCGACTGAAATATGGTTAAAAAGCAAACTTAAAATGGCCGCCAAGAAAAAAGTATGAGCCCAAAAATGTTTTTACCATAGTTTTGAACTCACCTTTAGTTGGGAAATAACTTGTAAAAAATTTAGGAAAATCAAAAATGTCGAGCAACTTGGCCTGGTTCATTTCTAATGGATTGACCCTAAGCCCTTTTTGAGGCCTATCTAAAATGTCTCAACTCCAAAATCAGCTGCGTTAAGAAGGAAATCAGCCTTATGTCCATTATGATAAAGGAAAATACCTTATTTCCTTCTCAACGTGGGTTTAAGGTAAATTTCCTTCCTATTAGTAACAAACAAACCCACAATCAGAAACAAAATTACCCTAAGTACCGAGAAGCTCTGAGTTAAGGTAGAATGTCTTCTTTATTTGAACTGAAAATTAACCTGATCCAACAATACATTTTGAGATCAAAGAAACAGATCAAGAGAAAAAAGTCCCTTTAGGCAAGCCTACAGGCTGAGGTAGATTTCAAAGTGCTTGTGGTTTAATTTACTGTCACTGCGTAGCACTCTTCTTCTTTAGCCTTGGCATGACACACCCGCAATAATATTGCAAAAAAGAGGAAAGAGCACTTTTTCAAACATTCAAACCTTGCCTTAAATGAGAGCTATCGAGAAACGAGTTATTGATTTGTAGAGTACTCATCAAGAACTTTTCAATGATACTCCACAAGACGTGGTCTCAAAATTTTCTAATTTCCACCCCCACCCCCTCTCGTACCCACAAAACCCCCGAATCGTTGATGTCACTGTGAACTCCATAGGGAGTACTCTAATTTCTTTGAACAAAGTTTCCCTCTATACTTCATAGGGGCCCAGATATAAAGTTTTCAAAATTTCAACCCCCTCCCGCGACATCCCCCTTGGGCAAATTTTGCTCATTAACGAATATGTTTGAACTATTGGACATAGAAATAACATAATACAATTTGGTTCAAATATCTTCAAAATTACGGCCGCTAGCGTGTAAAGATATACTGTATATATATATATATATAAATTTGAACGGGCGGTGGTTTCGTACTGAGGGAAGCATGAAACGTAAAGATAGGAAAGAATTTTTCTAAAATCATGACATGGTATCGATTGCAGTAGGTAGATTTTTCTTCGAAATCTACCTAAAAAACCATCCCATATCTGAAGGAAAAATATAAAGATCAGCAAAAACATCAAACATTTTTTGTCTAGCGTTTTATGCCCAGGGTATTATTTACAAGGATATTGTGCATTTCCTTTGTAGGTTCGTGAGAATATAGTTAACACTCCAATGTAAATTGTATTTAGAATTTTTAAATTTATAAAGAGATGGTAGCATAAATGGGCTATTTTGATTGGATGTTAGCAGTTTATGATTTTTCAAGATCGGATGGATCTTCATTGTTCGAATGTACTTTTAACCCTTCAAGTCTGAGATTTAATTGTTGTTAAGGTGTTGTTGCAGGTGTTAAGCTTGAGGAGCGCAACTACCAAAAACACGTCCCAATGTGAAATCAGAAATCCTTTGTGTTCGTCGAAAAAACCGACAGGGGACGGATCGCGGCGAGCGGCACGCGAGCGGTTCGCGTGCACCTCAAAATGCCGTACCAATCTGCCTTCCGAGTGGCACGCGTGCGGAGCAGAGCGCATGAGGAGCGCAGATGTATACGTACCCATAGACACAAATGTTATTTATTACATTTTCAAAAAAACTAACAAGTATCTAGAACGGAAAGCATCACGGTCGATCTTTATGTTCAATGCTTTTACTGTGAAATAATAATAATAATAATAATAATAATAATAATAATAATAATAATAATAATAACTTGGGGTTTGTATTTTTTCCTCAATCTCAAAGGCAAAAATGCAGGATACATTGAGATATAGCCGAACAATAGAAGCAAATGCTGCAGGAATGAGTTATTATAAGAGTTTACTGGTAAATTTGGGTGGCCACGAGGTTTGATTTGAACCCAGGATCTCTTCCCTATTACCCTATACCACCTCGCTCTAATTTATTTTGGTGTGTTCATTACGACTGTGGTAAACTGACTACATTTCACAACAATATCTAGATTATAGTATTCTTGTCACTATGGGCAACAAAATAATATTATTCATATTTTAATAAAAATGTATGTTCTGAAATTCACATTTCAGTCAAGTTATTTTGTTTTTTTTTATCTTGATACCTATTCATTTTATAAAGAAATGTATTTAACAAAAAAAGTTCTTTATAATCTTCTCTACAACTTTAGTGTGGTAGGTTTTCATGTATCGCCTACTGTAATGGAGATAATCTAGAAAAATTGAAAATCGATACGAGTAAAGTCATTTTTGCAGAGAAATGGATATAGCTATTTTATTAGCCACAGATAAGAGTTTCCAATTTTACATTTATATTAAAATCGTTAGAGCCAATTTTTATGAAATCAAAAGTTTTAAAAAAGTTTTTATGAAAGTCCCCTTAGTATTTCAGTTATAAAACCGAAATTCTGGGCAGTTCGATAAAATTTCGAAAAATTCATTGATTCAAGAAATGAAGTAAATACAATAGACCGTTTATCCTCTGTGCTTGTCCACAGACGGACAGACGTCATTCCAAAAACACTTTTTTCGGTTTCGAGGCATCGTGAAACATGCTTTCCCGGTGTTACGTCGATTTCGATTTTTTGTCACGATCACAATACTTGCTCTATACTACGTATATGCGAGAAAGTGAAACTGTACAGGCGTGCCGGAGTGACTCACACACACGCTCAGGTCTACACACCTGCTCAGGTAGAAAGAATGGAATTTCAATTCTTCTCCGGTCGCCTGCGCAGGTCGCTACGCCTGTGCAGTTTGGTTGGCACACACGCTCCGGTTTACCTCTACAGGTCACCTATGCAGGTAAACCTCACCGGTATATCGTAACGTGTGTGCCCGGCCTATACATACCTGAAGATACACTTTTTTCAGCACATTGAAGATGGCTTCACATGTCTCCGGAATTATTTTGCCAAGAGCTTGGGGTGATATTATAGTAGAATACTTGAGACATTCGTACGATCGACCCGTTGCAAGAAACCTCAAAGTAGCTGTCAGTCTTTCATGGGGAGAAATAGAAGTTCTCATAACTGTATTTTTCTTCTGTATTAGAGTGACAACAGTGCTTGGTAGACTTCTTCATTTATCCGCAAATAATTACGGTAGGCTAATCTGTAGGATCTGAACTTAACTGTTTTAGTAATCTTGTATGAGTGTATTCATTTCTCTTTGTAAGCCAATCTTTACACCAGGCTGTGCGTTTTCGCTTCTTTTTACACTTCATGGTCACTAACAAACCTACTAGAGCGATCGCGTTGTCTTCTTGTTTGCTCGCCATCTCTCGACTGAGTAAAAACCTTCCGGTTTACCGTAGCGTGTGTGTGCTCTAGCCTGCACAGGTATACCTTTCCGGTTTACAGTTTACCTGTGCAGGTAAACCTCACCGGTATACCGTAACGTGTATGGCCCGCCTTATACACTGACATAAGAAGTTCTTAAAATATGTCAACATCTCACAAAATGTACTGGCAATAGTATTAATTATGTCTTAGTGTACGCCTACGATTTGCTGACATGTTTGTTTCATGTTTAAAGCAGCCATATAGGTTATGAATGAATTAAAATGAAATCAGTCTGTCATGAATTACATTAGGTCTTTCATCATCAGATTAAGGCTTACCAATTGTCTTTATTCGGGAGTTATTGACCTACTGTTACTAACTGAACACAACGCATCTTGCTACCTACCTAGGAAACCCCAAGGAGAAAAATGATGGGTTCCATTGAATGAATATTTCGATATTAATTAAAGAACAGACCTCTCAATACCGAGTGAGGTGGCCGAAGCGGCAACATTGCCGTCTCACATTCGGAGGGTCTCAGGTTCTAATTACGTGACAATCTGAGAGTGGGGTTTTTCGGGGTATTCCTTATTCGCAAAAGTGAATTCTGGATTGGACTTAACACTTAACACATGTTTGTGACATCTTAAAACCTGTACCGTGGTGAAGACACACCTCTATGTCGTGTTTGAAAGTATGTGCCTCTTATACGGATATTGCCGTCACGGTGGCTCATGCTTAGCGCGTGGGCCTGGCATGCTAGCGGTCCCGAGTTCAAATCTCGGGGCGTGTCATTTGTGGTGGACAAAGCCGTGACCTTTGGGGGTTTTTCTCGGGGATCCTCCCGTTTCCCCCTTCATTCATTCCACCAACACTCTCCACTTCAACTTCCTTTCCCCCCTCATTATCATCCCGTTACCCATTACTGGTTTTCGGGCCAGCTCCTGCTGCAGACTCTGCTGCGGGCCTCCCCCGTCCTGCCCCGTTGCTTGTGGTCAAGAGTTGCTGGTGGTGTACCGTGCCTTTGGGGCTCTCAGAGGGACCCTGGGTTAGTGGCGCACGTCAGGGTGTGCCGCGCCTATGGGGCTCTTGTACGAGGGACCCTGGGTACGGTGCACGTGGAGTGGTACCTGGTCCTTGTTGGATGTAGGGGAGCTCCGTGGGGGCTCGTGGTGGAGTCTGTTGACTGGGGGGCCTTAGGGCATGCACATCATTCGTTTCCTAGGGGGTGTACAATGGGCCCGCCTATGAGGCCTACGTGCGCGAGCCCGTAAGGGCTCAGCCCTTGCGCCGATAAGATAAGATATACGGACATTAGTGTGCAACATTCTTGAAATGTAAATACCTCATTACCTTTCATATACCTATTCCAAACCTTTCGGATCAATGGTCCAGGATTCCGTGCCTGCGGGAGCATCACCAAGTTTCTGGAATCTGATCTGTTGTGACGATTTCCCTATAGGGCTACGAGCATTGCAACGTGTCGATATCACGTCCTGTTAGGACACTGAGCCATATTAAACTTTTATTTATTTATTTTAAGTGTACTAAACTAAAAATTGCATAGTAGACTCTTTGGCAATCAAATAAGAAAACAAAATTAAGAACAAAAACAAAAGAACACTAAACAAATAAATTAAAACAGCACACACTTACACTTATAACTTACATGTCTCTAGAGTTAGATAAAGAGGCTGAGCTAATACCATGTCTCCAAATTGATATGATTGTTTTTATTCGACCATAATGAAATGTTTAAGTTCTGGGATTTTAGAATACCCTACCTCGTAATTGATGAAGCAAACGACTCCCGGACAACAGCTGTTACTAGTTCTCTTCTCTCCGATAAATGGCAGGCTACAAGGCATACAGGCCGCAGAGCTTCTATTGACTTTAACGTTAAAGAACGCACAATAAGAACACACGAAATGAACTTAACAAAAAAATTAAAATTAACATAAACTAATTTTATTTAATTTATATGCAGGTCGTTTATTACGCAGTTTCATTTGCTGCGCTAAAAGATTTCAAGATCGTTTCGTGTTCGATAATAATCGATAGTGTTAAAATGAAAATCTGTAATGCACTGGATATCATTAAGATACCATTCCGTCAAATGTAATAAGCGTATTGTAGTAGGGTCGAACAAAATCATGCTGTGTTGTACCGTTGAGCTCGATTAATAAAGTTATGTAACAGGCTTATTGTTACGTCATGTAATACCTGCTTGGCGATGAGCCGTGAAAAACGGCTCATTTGATTATATTAAAGTCTTTCACTAATTGTTGCCAACTGCTTTTAACTTCAGGGGGGTAAAATCATGTTTTGACCCACTCTAAACACCGTGGTTCTCGGTAATTCTTAATAGCGCTCTTAGACTGCACTGCCATCTGGTGAAATGCTAGGGAGTAGAGGCTGGTACAAGCGACCGGCAGTTGGGATCTAGCACTCGCGACAGGAACATGTAACTTGAGTTTGAGTGTTTTTGGTGGGCGTAGCTGCCGTACATCACGATGTCTGGAGACGACAGCAAAGCTGGGTGAGACCTATCCATATTCTTTTCAATGTTAATAGTGATTCAAATCTAAATTTTGTCCTCACCCGTTTTCGGCTATCTAAATTTCCGTTTCTGAAAATATATATTAAATAATTTTTGTTGAATAAGTTATTTTTCCGGTCAAGTTTGGATCTTTTGAAATTACGCCTACACCATCTAAATTTCTTGTAATTTTGCTTTGTTCACTTCTGTTTTTCTTCAAACTAATTATATCACGTCCGTCCGTTCTGTAACTTCTATTTCACGTTCTTTGCCTTTCCGAAAAACAGTAATTCAGTATTTTTCGCCAGACAACCGATATTAGCATGGTTTAGAGTGGGTTTTGTGAAGTATTTTTCAGCACAGACTGTTAAGTTTCGTGTAAAACTTAAAGGTAGTAAGGAATTTGTGACGTAGGAATGTTATTGAGTCACTGCCTCTAGATCACGTGTTGTTTTTATATCGATATATTCAAGAGAGAATCGTTTATTTTAGAACTGTAAGTTTGTTAGTTTTTTGAAGTCGCTCTGTGTCTATATAATCCAGTCTCTTTCGTGGCAACGCCCCATTCTTCTACTATTCTTCAACAAGTCTTCAACCATTCTTCTAGCAGTCTTCGAACATCATTCTTCGACCCTTTTCTTCGCCAGTATTCTACGCCCATTCTTCGCCATTCTGCTACATACATTCTACGACATTCATTCTACATCTATTCTTCGTGCTACCTGGAACTGCCGGGATTTCGACTACTTCTGCTACTTAGTCTACTTTGGAAACAGCACTTCACTTCTTCATACAAGGCGACGTGGAATAGCTGCCTCAAATAACTTCTTTTCATGGAAACGCCCCTCGGTATTCCGAGGTTGTGGAATCATATTGCTCTTCTAATTCACGAGGGTTTGCTGAAGGCAAACCCTCATAAAAGTAAGTCCATCATTACATCAAATTTTCTATTGCAATCAAGGCATTTGTTCTAGAATATACTTACGAGAATTCTGCATTTTTCAATTCTATTATTTCTATATTTTTCTACTGTACTGGGAAATCACAAGAAAAAGAAAAGGGGTTGAGTGGAATGAATTGTATGTTTGTTACTTTAAGAAGTATTGTAATATAAAGGAAATTCAATATATATGATAAATGTATTAAGTTTCATTAAGTTTCTATGAACACTAGAAATTTGTTAAAAGGAACAGTAAATACTTTAATTAATAAATTATTACTACAAAGAAAAGTCATACTCTTGCATGAATTGAAATTTATTCCCTCCCACATGATAGAGGAGAAAAGACGTTTTCTTGTACAACCTAAAACTTACTACACCTTCATATTTTATGTTAATTAAACGTAACATAAAAACATGGCGACCCTGCCAGGATAAATGCATAAGTTTGTAATATTAGTATACTTGACATGTCTATATTGTACTTTAAAGTTGGGTTATTTCATGTGCACATAACCCAACAATTTGTATGATCACTTGCTAATGCCAGACTGGGTAAGTTTCAGCTCTGGTATATACTGTATGATAAAAGCTGTTTGGAAGAGAATAAAACATCGCTTCCAGTCTACACTGTGGATGACTTTGCATTTCCAAATCATCATCAAACCTACATTTTGAAGAATGAAGAATGAAGAAAGAAGTCATCTCTCCACATCAGTCAGCATTCATCATTATTCTTCATGGGTGAGAATATATGTGAAGCAGACATTTAAATAAACTTTCTTAATTTTAAAAGAGAACTTAACTTATGTCTATATCTTTTGTGACTTCTAATTAACTATTAATATAGGCCTACTGGCCCATCAATGATCCCTGTATGTGGGATATAGAAAACTTGAATTTTGAGTATAAAACTTTTATTTTTATTCTTAATAAGAATTTCAGTTATAACATTAATCACAATTTGAATAAGGTTAAATGGTGTTTTGAAGAAAATTAACTTGAACTTTTTTAATTTGACTAAAACTGGACAGAGAATTTTGTAAATCTGCTTCACCAACGATCATGGTATTTGATAATTTGTACACACATTTCACACATATGTTTTGTCACACAAGTGAATACTATTATGCAACTAGCTATTCAAGAAATTGACCATTAAGGTGTGTTAGGAATTTTCTTAAGTTATTAGGGAATTTACTTAGAGCACTTTTCAAATTATTTCTTACTGCAATTACTCATACCATCATGTCTACCGAAGAGAAAACTTGGGAACAAAAAGCAGCAACAAGAGCTCACTACAAAGCTAGAGTCACTACATTCCGAAATAATTTGAAGAAAGCAGATCCCGCTATAGTTACTATAAACTGGCTAGAGCAACAATTAGAAAGTTTAAGAAGAAACTTCGAGAATTATGATGCCCTACAAGTGGAGTTTGAAGAAGGCAACCCCAGGGAAGCAGATCATAGAACAGAATTTGATGCTAATTACAGTGCTGCATTAGCAGAAGCTAGAGAAATGTCTTTCAAGATAAAAGAATATGAAAGAAACTTAGGTTCTCAAGCTTCACTTTCTTCCACTGCAACTGAATCCCAAGCTGTTCAGCCAACTCATCCAATATCTGCTGTTCAGTTACCTAAGATAGAAATAAATAAGTTCTCAGGGAAACAAGAAGAATGGCAGACTTTTTTCGAATTATTTACTGCGCTTGTTCATACAAACGAACAATTAACAGAAATTCAGAAACATCATTTTCTAAGATCTTATCTTACAGGATCAGCAGCAGAGACTTTAACAGCATTACCTATTACAGCAGAGAATTATAAGGTTGCACTTCAGCAACTTAGAGAGAGATACGAGCAGCCACACTTCACCATAAAGAGACATGTAGCTGCACTTTTCAATTTGCCTCCAGTCAAAACTGAAAATGCTAATGCATTAAGAAAACTTTATGATGGAGTAATCCAGCATTTGAGAGCTTTAGAAGCCTGTGGAGAACCAGTTAATCAATGGGACTCCTTGCTAATTCATTTAGTGACTTCAAAGTTGGACTCGACTACTTTGAGGGAATGGGAAACTCAGGTGGCCAAGGACAAAATTACAACGTTTGCTGCAATGAAACAGTTTCTCTCCGAAAGGTGTAGAGTACTTACTGCTTTAGTTAAACCTTCAGAAAGACAATTTCTTAAGCCTCAGAGATCTACTAACAATGGATCTAGAGCCTTTCAAGTGAACACCATACAGAAAGAGAGCAACTTCAAGCAAAACAATAATCATGCAAGTAACTACAGAACTACTAACTTCAAGTCAAGTGACGAACCTTTCATAGGAAGGCAGTTCAACAAAGGTGAACGAAAATACACTTCAGTCAGTTGCACAAAGTGCAACGAAGAACATATGCTTTTCCATTGCCAGAGATTTAAGGAATTATCTGTAGATGACAGGAGAAGACATTGCCAAAACCTTAAACATTGTTTCAACTGTCTTTCTAAGAATCATCTCTATCAAAATTGCCCTTCTGAAAAAAGGTGCAACCACTGTCAGATGAAGCATCATACTTTACTTCATAGACATGGAAAGACTACAGAGGATAATAAAAATGAAACAGTGAATGTAGCTCAAAGCCTAGCCCAGAAAACAAATACTAGAAGAGGGGCTAGTGTTTTACTCTCCACTGCCAATGCGAAGGTTCAAGACAAACGTGGAAAATGGATAATACTACGCTGCCTCTTGGATTCTGCTGCTACCCATGACTTCATCACAAAGCAAGCAGCCGAAAGGTTACAATTACCCACAAAGCCAACAGAAATACTAGTTTCTGGAATTAATGCTACAGAATCTGAACTTCTTCATTACACTAAAATTAACATACAAGACGCCTTTGACCAGAATTTCCATTTGAATTTGAACTGCTTGGTCATTAATCAGATTGGTACTAACACCCCGGTCAAGGACTTGAATGTTGATCATCTCGACATACCTTCAGACTTGCAACTTAGTGATAACCAGTTCAATGTAAGTCGACCAGTAGACATTCTTCTTGGAGCAGAATCCTTTTGGAAAATACTCATGAATCCAAAACAAAAACTTGCTCCAGGGGTCTTCGCTAGGAAAACAAAACTGGGTTGGATAGTGACCGGCAAGATCCAACTACCAATGCCTATTAGAAGACACACAGCTTTCTTCACAAATGAAATCATGCCTCAGGACTTAAATAGATTCTGGGATCTAGAGGAGGACAGTCAAGCTACATTCTTATCCGAAGAAGAAATTCTTTGTGAAGAACATTATAAGTTAACCACTACTAGGAATCTGGAAGGAAGATTCGTAGTTGAAATGCCTTTTATCAAAAATGCACCCAAACTTGAGAAAACTAAAGATATAGCTATAAAGAAATGTTTTGGTATTGAAAATAGATTCAAACGAGAGGTTAAGGTTAAGCAACAATATTGCGAATTTATGGAAGACTATGAAGCTATGAACCACATGTCAGTAGTTAGCTCAGAAGAAGTTGAAACTTCAGAATCAGTGGTTTATTTGAGTCACCATCCTGTCTGGAAAAACGACCAAAAGAAAGACAAAATAAGAGTTGTCTTTAACGGATCAGCTCCAGATATTAATGGAAATTGTTTGAACGACATTCTACTGCGGGGACCACCTGCTAAAATATATTTAGTAGCATCAGTCACTCACTTTAGATTGCATCAAGTGGCTGTAGTAGCAGATATAGAAAAAATGTATAGACAAATACTTGTTTCGCCTCGACAAACAAACATGCAACGAATACTATGGAGAGCTTCTCCTACAGAACCCTTGCGTTCATTTAAACTTGGTACAGTCACATATGGACTTAAACCTTCAAGCCAACTGGCTATCCGAACTCTGCATGAGCTAGCAGAAAGGGATGGAGGTAAATATGACCCACAAGTATCTAATACACTGAAGAATTGCTTCTATGTAGACGATTACTTGGATTCATTCGAGGAGATAGAGAAGGCCAAGTGCATCCCATCACAATTAGAATCCTTTCTTAAGGATGGAGGATTTCCATTAAAGGATTGGTGTTCGAATTCTAAGGAATTTCTAGAATCAAAATCAGCATCAACTCTTGCTTTGACACCACTAAACATATTTAAGGAGCAGAGTTTAATTAAAACCTTAGGCTTGTACTGGAAGCCTTCGACTGACACATTCACCTATAAGGTAGAATTACATCATTGCGAGATATTCACAAAGAGGAATATGCTTTCGGAGATAGCCAGAGTCTTTGACCCTCTGAATTATATCTCACCTGTCATCATGGTAGCCAAAATCATGATGCAAAAACTTTGGCTCTTGAAGATAGACTGGGACGAAGAAGTACCTGATAACTTCAAGCAGCAATGGCTCAGTTTCAAAATTTCCTTAAAGGATTTAGAAAAGATTAGGATTCCACGCAAGTTATGCGGGAATACAAAGATGAAAGCTCCTCAACTACATATTTTCTGCGATGCTTCGGAAAAAGGCTATGGTTGTGCAGTTTACATAGTCACAACTCAATCATCATTGATATGTACCAAATCAAAGGTAGCTCCTCTTAAAACAATATCTCTTCCGAGATTAGAACTGTGTGCAGCTCTAATGGGAGCTCAGCTTTACGAAAAAATATGTAATATGCTAAGAATTGAAATTTCAAATGCATTCTTTTGGACAGATTCTCTTGTCACTCTAAGTTGGATAAACAAATCCCCTCATCATTGGAACACGTTTGTGGCTAACAGAGTCCAGAAAATTCAAGCTATCACTTCTGAAAATCAATGGAAGCATGTCTCGGGTAAGGAAAACCCAGCTGACATAATATCACGAGGGTGTACACCTGCTGATTTGATCGGAAACAAGTTATATTGGAATGGACCTGAATGGATTTCATTCCCAGCTCACGAGTGGCCCTCGTATGAAGTCGAAGACCTCATAGATGTTCCAGAGTATAAACAAGTTTCAGTTCAACTTACAGTTTCAACTAAAACAAAAGAAGAACATTTCTTCACAAAATTTTCCCAGTTCAAGAAATTAGTGAGAACAATTTGTTGGATTCTGAGATGGAAAAATAAAAACTGCATTGGTAAACATCTCACTTCAGAAGAAATGGGAGAAGCTACTACAAGAGTATTGCTTCTCACTCAAAGGGAATATTTTTCTAGCGAGATGGACGATCTCGAAAATAAAAGGCCTATTCACTGCAAAAGTAAGTTACTCTCACTTAATCCTTTCTTAGACAAACAGGGATTATTGAGAGTAGGTGGAAGGATTAGTAATGCCGATTTAAGCTTTAATTCTTCACACCAGATAATTTTGCCAGCTAAAGCTTATGTCACCAAACTCATTGTACGGCACTATCATGACCAGAATTTACATCCTGAACCTAGATCATTGCTCTACTTATTACGAGAGAAACCCTCAATAGAAGAGGGAGATTTAGTAATGATAAAGGAAAATACTCCTCCTTTCGTCTGGAAACTGGGCAGAGTGAAACACTTACACGAGGGAAGAGGCAAAAGAAAAAGGGAAGCTCTTCTTTCAACCCGTACTGGTCAAATGGTTAGACCGATCACTCTTTTGTGTCCACTTCCAATTAAGGAATCAGAAGTGTGACTAGACAGTAAATTGCTGTAAAGTGCAATTCATAAATCTTAGACTTTCCTAAACTTTAATTAGAAAAGTAATATCCAGTGAGTCTTCACTAAATTATTAAAATATATGTTTTTTAAGTTTATGAACTTCGAAAGAACTTACCCATTTAGTTTCTTTCTTGTAAAAAAAAAAAAAAAACAATTGTGTAATATTTGCCAATCTCACAAGTGAAAACATCAGTGTTGTCATGTGAACTTATGTATAACAGGAAAAGACCTTTGTAAAGTGTAATATGAGTAATGTGTGCATTGTGTGCTATTGTAAGTATGCATGTGCTTTCTTTTTCTTTTTCTTGAGGCCCCAGTATGTTAAGTTTCGTGTAAAACTTAAAGGTAGTAAGGAATTTGTGACGTAGGAATGTTATTGAGTCACTGCCTCTAGATCACGTGTTGTTTTTATATCGATATATTCAAGAGAGAATCGTTTATTTTAGAACTGTAAGTTTGTTAGTTTTTTGAAGTCGCTCTGTGTCTATATAATCCAGTCTCTTTCGTGGCAACGCCCCATTCTTCTACTATTCTTCAACAAGTCTTCAACCATTCTTCTAGCAGTCTTCGAACATCATTCTTCGACCCTTTTCTTCGCCAGTATTCTACGCCCATTCTTCGCCATTCTGCTACATACATTCTACGACATTCATTCTACATCTATTCTTCGTGCTACCTGGAACTGCCGGGATTTCGACTACTTCTGCTACTTAGTCTACTTTGGAAACAGCACTTCACTTCTTCATACAAGGCGACGTGGAATAGCTGCCTCAAATAACTTCTTTTCATGGAAACGCCCCTCGGTATTCCGAGGTTGTGGAATCATATTGCTCTTCTAATTCACGAGGGTTTGCTGAAGGCAAACCCTCATAAAAGTAAGTCCATCATTACATCAAATTTTCTATTGCAATCAAGGCATTTGTTCTAGAATATACTTACGAGAATTCTGCATTTTTCAATTCTATTATTTCTATATTTTTCTACTGTACTGGGAAATCACAAGAAAAAGAAAAGGGGTTGAGTGGAATGAATTGTATGTTTGTTACTTTAAGAAGTATTGTAATATAAAGGAAATTCAATATATATGATAAATGTATTAAGTTTCATTAAGTTTCTATGAACACTAGAAATTTGTTAAAAGGAACAGTAAATACTTTAATTAATAAATTATTACTACAAAGAAAAGTCATACTCTTGCATGAATTGAAATTTATTCCCTCCCACATGATAGAGGAGAAAAGACGTTTTCTTGTACAACCTAAAACTTACTACACCTTCATATTTTATGTTAATTAAACGTAACACAGACGCCATTTTGAGTTTTGAGATTGCCCTATGCTTTGAAGTGGTAGATAATCTATTAACTTACTGGGGTTTTCTAGTCATGGGGAATACTAGCCAGTATGTACAGGGTGTTCTCGAAAGTATTGTATTTATTTGCGGCAATGAGCCTGGGTTTTAGGGGATTTTTCTAGAGACGGGTTGGTCTTCTCAAAAGGGTGCATTTAGAATTTTTGTGGTGTATTTCGCCCGTGCTCTAGGTTGTTGTACACAACAGAATATATATATACAGTTTTATGCTTAGTCATCCCAAGGTTATTTCCAAGAAATAAAAGGTCGTTCTTACAAAATATATATTGTCTCACAATGTTGTAATTCTAAATTTGTTTAAAGCTGTTAATAAAAATTGTTACAGAAAAATATCTTTCCATATACATATATTTACTCAAAAATCTCTTTTTTCCCAGTAATTCATATTAATCTGTCCAGTGTTCTTTTCGTCATAATGGGTGCCCAGTTTTTGAAGGTTAAACAGTAGCGTCACTAATTTAGCTAGAATGGTCGAACCCAGGTCTACTACACAAAATCATATGTCCTAAGCTTCCAACATATGTCAACCGTCCCCGTGGCACACTAAGTGTTATCGCAGAGCGTAGTTAGGGTTTTTGACCCCATTTTTCTAAATTTGCGCTCTGTTTTCTCTTCAGTACACTTTTCGAGAATTGCCTTTTTCAAAATTGGATGTTTTTTGCGAATTTTTACAGCATTTCAACCACTTAGATTTTTGATCCAATGCCTAAGGTTAGGCTGGATCTGCATTTTGTACTGGCATTTTTAGTAGTTCAGTTTTTCCTGTTTTGTATTAAACATTATGATATTGGGAGAACATTAACGTACAATTTTGCTACTGGCACGTTGAGTAGTTCAGTTTTTCAAACTTGTGATAGCATTGATTTTTCAAATCTACTAAAGCATTGATTTTTTCAAATTGCTACAGCTTTACCTTTTCAAAATTTGCTAAAGCACTGATTTTTCAAAATCGCTACAGCATTGATTTTTCAAAATTTACTAAAGCATTGATCTTTCAAAATTTTGCTAAAGCTTCCCTTTTTCAGACTTTGTTACGCGAGTGATTTTTATTGTTTAGTTCTACCCTAACTTAAAGAGAAAAAAAATTTGTTTGCTACTTGTCGACTTTAAGAATTTTGGATTTCTTTTTGAATCTTTCATTAAGCCATCTTTCA
Organism: Ectobius pallidus; assembly: GCA_964059195.1. NCBI lineage: Eukaryota > Metazoa > Arthropoda > Insecta > Blattodea > Ectobiidae > Ectobius > Ectobius pallidus. Next base: position 136,641,432 of record CAXKWD010000004.1, read on the forward strand.
TGCTTCATGATAGCTGTATTATTTTGAAGTAACCTAATTACATCTTGAGTAATTTTTGGAGTTCTGGATCGTGTGGCTATTCTTATTGAGATTTAACCTCACTGATATTATACTTCTATCTTAACCACGATTTGGCATTCTTTACTGAAGTTTTGAAACTTAATTTATTAACATATTTCTGAATCCTAATAGTCATTTTCAAATTTTAATTTAAATTTTGAAACGTGATTTCATTGATATTAGATTTCTTAAACCTAACAGTCATTTTCTATGCTTAACATAAATTCTGAAACTTAATTTTAGTGATATTAGATTTTCGAAACCTAACAGTTATTTGGTATTTTTACCTTAAATTCTGAAAATTAATTTCATTGATATTATTATTCAGAAAATTAACAGTTATTTGAGATTCCTAACTTAAAATTTTGGAATTTAATTTCATTGTGCTATTTCTGAAACCTAATGGCCATTTTCAAATTTTAAATTTAAATTTTGAAAACTTGATTTCATTGATATTGGATTTCCGAAACCTAACAGTCAATTTCTACTTTAGTATTATTTCTGAAACTTAACTTCATTGATATTGGTTTTCCGAAACCTAACAGTTATTTTTCAATCCTTAACTTAAATTTTGAAACTTAATTGATATTATTTTTCTGAAACCTAACTTTCATTTTTCTATTAACTTAAAATTTGTAATTTGATTCATCATGAGTAACCGAACATACGTACCACTTGAGTTTCTGTTGAAAGCTGATCTTCTTTATGAATTGTCAGTCCGAGGTATCACAGTGGATCCAGACGATTCCGTTCCGAACTTAACCAAGATATTGAAGGATAATTTGACTATTCCTGTCGATATTAAGAATTTGCAACATATTAAGCCACAGTTAGAGGTACCGGCCCTTATTGCGAAGACGGAAGATATTTTCGAGCAATGTCGGGAATTAGGTGAGGAAGGTGGTCTATCTCAAAAGCAGGCACAACGTTTTCAGGCAAAATTGGAGCATATGTCAAATATAATACAGGATCTGTTACAATTAGAGGTCTCTTCGGAAAATAGCAAATTGCTTTGGATACTTATTCAAGAGATTTCCTTGGAGAAGGATAAAATTATATATCAATTAGCTGGGAATGTATTGAGGGGTTTTGGGATTTCGCCTAAAACATTTTATGCCAATGATTCTGTTAGTATTAGAGAAACTCTACAGTCTCCTGTGCACAGTGTTCGCAATGGGGGTGTTGAAAGGTATAATGATTTTGCCAAGTTACCCCACCCACTTGGTAAGTTACTAGACAAGTTAGAGTAATTTAGCGACCACTCATTGGATGAAGTTGTTAAGTTCTTAATATTTTTGACTGAACTTAGGTGCCAGACTGAAATTTTTGGATTTAATGTCAAACAGGTATTGGCTTTATGTTTCGCGAATTTGAAAGGAAGCTTAAAGGAGTTGGCGGGTAGAGCCGTGAAGGAAGATAAGGACTTACTGGAATTCCACGGGAGTTTACTTGATTATTACTTTTCACCTAGAGATCGATTGCGATATTTGAGTAAGAGGTATTATCGCGTCCAGACACAAAATGAACCATTTGGTGATTATGTCCAGGATATTAGGTGCTATGCCGAAGCCTTTTGCCTGATCGAATCTGAAGCCCAAATTGTTCAACACATCTTAGATGGTATTTCTCCGAAAACTAGGAGTTTGGTTTGTTTTGAAGACAGGCCTACCAATTTCCACGAGTTAAACCTCTTGGTTGCCAAGCTTAATTCTGTGGCTTTATCTGATGGGTTGAGAACTGAAAGTTCAGGTTATAGGGATAGGCCTGTGCAATCTGTTACAGTAAGTAATCGCCAGGGATCTTGGCCATCTGTCAGTGCTGCCGAAAACAGGTCATGTTTTTATTGTCATAGGCGTGGGCACATTAGGCGGAATTGTCCTAGTAGACCCCGGAATGAGACTATAGGTAGTGGTTTGGATTTTTCCAATATTATTCAGCATGATAGACGTTTACCCGGCCAAAAGGTGAATGCTGTTGGGAGTTGTGAGCGTATCCAGGGGTTTTCGAAGCGGAGTTTACCTTATGTTAAAGTAGAATGTCACAATCTCGAGATAGCGGGTCTAGTGGACAGTGGCTCCACCATTAATATTATGTCAGAGTTTGTTTATCGAAACATCGACAAGGCTTGCAAGAAATCTCCTATAGTGAAAGAAAAAATTTCTTGTTTGGTAGCGAACTCCTTACAAATGGATTTTCTGGGGTGGACGGAGATCAAAATCAAAATCGCCCACTTTTCTTGGAAGATCAAGTTTTGGATAGCTCCATATTTATCCGTACCTTTGATATTGGGTGTGCCCTTTGGGGAAAAGTCGGGGTTAGTTTTGGATTTTGCCAAGGAGTACATTTATTTCAAGTTCTCACCTGAAGTTAGAATTCCTTTCTATAAGGGTCCATTCACTGATTCTGTTTCTTGCAAAAAGGGGGAAGTGCTTTTGACTGCCGATTTGAGGGATGATTCAGGTTGGGATTGTAGTCCGCGGGGCGATGTTTTGAATCATTTATCACCTGAACAAAGGGGAATTTTGAATGGGGTCTTGGAACTTTATCCGGAAGTTTTGACTACTAAATTGGGCCTCACCCATTTGTTAGAATATGATATAGAATTGCTGGATCATACACCGGTGCGTAGGCCTCCATATAGGCTGTCTCCGCCTAAGGTTGAGGTCATGAAGGAACTTATCCAGCAAATGTTGGACGATGGTGTGATCACAACCTCCAGTTCGAACTACAGTAGTCCGATGTTTCTAGTTGAAAAGGGAGAGGGTAAATTTAGACCTGTAGTAGATTACAGATATTTAAATTCTAAGATCAAAATAGATTCTGTGCCTTTGCCAGACATACACTCATCTTTTAGTTGGTTTGGGAAGGCGAAGTACTTCACTTCGTTCGACCTCAACGAAGCCTATTATCAGATCCCCCTGTCTCAGAGGTCTAGAAGGTTAACCGCCTTCAATACTGACTGGAACTTGTTCGAGTTTACTAGAGTCCCTTTCGGGTTAGCTACTGGCGCCCAGGTTCTTACGCGACTTCTAGACCAAATATTTGGTGACGTTAAGTTTGAGTTTGTGATACATTACCTGGATGATCTAGTTATATACTCTGAAACCTTTAAGGAACATGTAGACCATATTGTGCTGGTATTGAATCGGCTCAAAGACGCTGGTCTGACTGTGAACCCAGCTAAAGGCACCTTGGCTTCCTCAAAGCTTTCTTTCTTGGGTCACGTGGTGTCCCCTGAAGGAGTCACGATTGACTCTGATAGGACCAAGTCTATCCGAGAGTATCCGCCTCCCAAAGATGCGAAAGGAGTGGCCAGGTTCCTAGGGATGGCAAAATTTCTTTCATCGATTCATACTGAATCTGGCGGACAGAGCTGCGCCTCTGAACATTCTCAGAAAGAAGGGTATGAAATTCAAATGGGGCCCCGAGCAACAAGGAGCTTTTGAGACATTAAAAAGTATGGTCATGAATCCGCCAATTCTGAGTATTCCTGATTTTTCCAAGAGGTTTGTGTTATAGACCGATGCTTCGTCGGTAGCTTTGGGCGCGGTATTATTACAGAATTTTGAGGACGGTCGCAAGCCGATAGCTTATGCCTCTAGGACATTAACTGTTCAGGAGCGGGCCTATTCAGCTTACGAGTTGGAGGCGTTAGCGGTTCTTTTCTCAGTAGAGAAATTTCGGATGTATTTAGAGCATACTGAGTTTGACCTAGAAACCGACTTTCAGGCCCTAAGTTGGGTTTTGGCTAAACCTCGCACCACTGGGCGGCTTGCCCGAGGGCTGTTCGCCTTTCAGCGTTTAAATTCTCTGCTAAGCATATCAGAGCTTCTGAGAACGCAGTGGCAGACGCGCTGTCGCGCATGTTCAGTATGTCTCCCGACCATTTGGTAGAAGATCTGAACTTTGAGATTCCTGCGTCATTAGCCAGCCCCGAAGAAAGTAAGGTCAGTACTGTTATGTGTGGGTCTGAGGATATCCATTTAGTCAGTGGCATTTTGTCAGAATTCCCTTTGGCCTATAAATCTATGGCCCTCCATCAAGAATCGGACCCTGAGTTAGGCCCGTTAATTAGAGATCTTCAAGCTGGTCGCGTGCTCTCTCAGTATGTGCTGAAGAAGGGAGTGTTGCATAGTGCTGACCGTGGTTTGAGGAAGGGAAAGATTATTTTACCTTCAGTGTTAATTGACATGGTATTCAGTTTTTTCCATGAGTCGCCGGTAGGTGGACATTTGGGACTGTTTAAGACCAGAGCCAAAATTCGGGAGTATTTCGTGTGGCGTGGGATGGAATCAGACATAAGGGCCCGAGTCCGAGCATGTGCTCGTTGCGCTCAAGCTAAGCCTAGTCAGGCAACCAATTTGGGATTCCTCAGTTCTCAGGTCCCTCAGGCTCCTTTCGAGCGTCTCTTTATCGACTATGTGGGGAAGTTTCCGCGGTCGCGCTCAGGTAACCTTTATATTCTTGTTATTGTGGATGCCTTCACAAAATTTGTCTGGCTTTTTCCAGTACGGGATGCTAACACTAGAAATACCGTGGAATGTTTAAAAAGGGTTTTCTCTGTGTTCGGGTTTCCTCGTAATTTGGTCTCGGATAATGCTAGCTATTTTGTTTCTGCCTCCTTCCGGAAGTTTTGCTTCGATCTGGGTATTAAGCATTGTACTACGTCGCCTTATTATCCTCAACCATCTTTGGCTGAACGCTTCAATAGGAATTTAAGGAGTGCCTTAATTGCGTACCATGCTCAAGATCAAGCTTCCTGGGACCAGAATTTATTCTGGTTACAATTCGCTTTTAACTCGGCACGCCATGAGGCTCATGGTTTCTCTCCTATTTCTTTGATGTTAAATTTCAAGCCTAATAATCCTTTGTCGAACCTGTGGTCTATCCAAGATTTGTTGCCAGGTCCGGATCGGGCCGGACAAGTCAAGGATATGTGGAACAGGGCGGCAAGGAATTTGCAGATTTCACATGGAAGAAATGTGGAAAGATACAATAAGCGCCGTAGTCCCGTGCCCTTTAAAGAAGGAGATGCCGTGTGGGTGAAAAGTTTTCCAAAGAGTAGTGCAGTGAATAAGGTAGCCGCAAAATTGTCTGAACGTTTTTTGGGACCTCATAGGATTCTATCTTTTCTTACACCCGTTACTGTCCTTTTGCAGAATTGTTCAGATGGCAAAAGACGTCGGTGCCATGTGTCCCACTTGAAACCGGGTTTAGCTGATCCTCAAAGGGAGTAGAAAATAAAGGTGACTTGCCTCTGTCCTGGATATTCTATTGAAATTTTGAAGAAGAATTAGGGTTGTTCTTTAGTTGTATTTAAAATGTTTAATATTTGGATCTGGGTTATGGCATATCGCTATGTTTGGGTAATATCATATAACCAAAATTGGGTTTTGGCATTTTGGAAAGGGTTTGATGTAAACTATAACTGTGCTAAAGTTTACTTAATTCAATGTAGGGTTTTGCTTGGTATTTTGGGCTCCCTCTTACTTCTTGCTGGGAGGAAGGATGGATCCACGAATACGTTTTGAAGTGCTTCTGTTAATTCCTGTAAGGAGGTTGCGTTTTAAGATATTTCGGGGTGGGCAGCTCACTGGTACTTCCGGAAGCCACTGAGCTGGACGTTTCGATTTTGTTTCGTTGTCGGGTTGCAGTTCGTGAAGAATTCCCTAGACGTCAATCTTTAGTTTCTTTATTTTTGGGTCCCCAAAATTAAAATACCTTAGCTTTTCCATTTTGTGCTATTAGTGAAAGCCTTGAAGTAAATTTAACTTGGGATTTATTCAGATTTTAGGCTATGTTCAGGAAAGTTGGAGAACGTGATTTCTTGTTCGGGAAAAATCGGGTAATAAATATGTCCTGGATCTCAACTCACTGTTTGGGATTTGTTTTTATTAAAAAAGAAAAGATAAAAAGAGGAAAGTATAAATAATTTACTCTTAATGGTGAAATTGTGCATGTCTTGTATTTGTTGCACGTATACTGTGCGTATGAATTTTATTGTTGCAGTTTGGTTATGTTCTGCTCAAGGACGATGTCAGTAGGCCATCTGTTTCGGCCTCAAATGGTAACTGGATGTAGATGGGGGGACTGTTCTGCCTCTCTTTTCTCTTTGTTGGCTGACCGAGTCCTGTCTTGTGCCGGCCCATTGGTGGTTCCTGCTCCGGAGACGTCTGGAGTGAATGGTTCCTGTAATTAAAAAGAGAAGCACCTATGAGATGGCGCATTGCTGAGCGGCAGTGTGGGTTGCAGAAAACATGCTGTTTCCCCTGCAAGCGGAGAGGCCTGAAATGGAGAATGGTTGGAGCAAAATCACTAGGAGGAAAAGCCGAGTGTTGGAGGGTGGAAATATGGTTTATGGAACTCATGCTATGGTATGGTGAGCAGCAAAAGGTCTAAACAAAGAAATCATGCTGTCAGTAGTAGCCATGCACTTGGGCTTCGGGAAGAATCTATGCATAGTGGCTCCAGTGACAGAAAATTACAGATGGCATTCAAAAAAAAAATCACACATCAACAGTATCATATTTGCCCAAGCAGTCATGCATTTTGGGATTAAGCTGAAGCCGACTTCAAGAGCAAGCATTTAGCTAATAGTCACCTAAGCTATTGATGTGCAGTTATGCATTGATGCAGAGGCTATCTTCCTGTGACATGCAGTAGTCCAGTTGCCATAGAAAAAAAACCTGCTGGATGTAACTTACTGTGCAGGATCCATTACCACATAAAATTACTATGAGCTGATAATTTAAACCATTACCTCACTCCTGTCTTTTCTAAGCTGTTTTCCATCTATTCACTGATTTTTTCTCCTATTTTCTGTGTCCCTTGGCGGCATGCCCTCCTGTATTTCCACACCTCTGCACATTGTCAATTTGGCAGTTTTGCTGTTTGGGAGATCTGTCTGGCAGCTCCTGAGTTCTGCTGGTTCCAGTCTTTGGACGGTCGATGGTGACCGCCCATTCAGTCAAGTTGTTCCACCCTCAACTGGATTTCTCATCTCTGGCCGAAGCCTCTGGGATTCTCCGTGCTCTGCCTGGTCATGGGGATTGCTAGCTGGATGCCGCTCGACCTGGTTGGCTCCCTCTGGTATCCTGCCTGTTGGGTGCAGATTGGATGGTTCCTGCTCAAGTGGTGGTCAGGTGTGACCTCAGTTCCTGTGCGCCTGGACATGCTTTTGGTTTCTTCTCTCTTCAGTTGGTGTTTTGGTGCTTATCTCCCGCCCGGGGGGGAAATAAGTGGAGTGGTTCAAGATGGACGGAACTCTTCTAAGAAATGAGAGCGAAAGTGGAGTTCTGAAGTTCCTGTGGGGCATCGGGCAAGGCATGGAAACATTTCGGCAGTCACAAGATTAAAGATTGTGCTTTGTGTGTTTGTTTGGTTGTTGTTTTTTTTTCCAGAGTCCTGTGAAGATAGGGAATCCAGTTAAAACTTTAAAAAGGAAAGCGGGATTTAGATTCTAGCTCAAACTAAAATTGGGAAATAAAGTCTTCGACTTTATTTTGGGCAGACAGGGGAGTTTGAGCCGTGAAAAACGGCTCATTTGATTATATTAAAGTCTTTCACTAATTGTTGCCAACTGCTTTTAACTTCAGGGGGGTAAAATCATGTTTTGACCCACTCTAAACACCGTGGTTCTCGGTAATTCTTAATAGCGCTCTTAGACTGCACTGCCATCTGGTGAAATGCTAGGGAGTAGAGGTTGGTACAAGCGACCGGCAGTTGGGATCTAGCACTCGCGACAGGAACATGTAACTTGAGTTTGAGTGTTTTTGGTGGGCGTAGCTGCCGTACATCACGATGTCTGGAGACGACAGCAAAGCTGGGTGAGACCTATCCATATTCTTTTCAATGTTAATAGTGATTCAAATCTAAATTTTGTCCTCACCCGTTTTCGGCTATCTAAATTTCCGTTTCTGAAAATATATGTAGGCTAGTGTGCCTAACAGGGTTGCAATAGGATTTTCGGAGGACCACTGGATTATAATCCAGAAAATATTTAAGTTTAGAATTGCAGGAATGTTTGAAGGAAGCAGGAAGAATGGAGAGAGAATTGCTTCTTTATTCTTCTTATTCTTAGCTGTAGTCGTCAATAATTATGATCTGTTATCTTTGCTAAGTAGATTTCAGGATAATTTCAAGGTTGATTTATTATTATAACATAATATGGTTTGTTTCCACAACAACAATTCAAATAACTTTATTTTTGTTTCAACAGTTACAATATAATAATTGAGCTGTATTGGCTCAGAATACTACTGCAGTATACTTTATCTGCAAGTAGGAAAAGAGAAGCTGCAAATATTTGCCAAAACTTCTTAACTTTATGAAAGCGGAATTACTTCTGTAAGAACCACTAATATGCTAGACCAATCCTTGGTCTTTGTGTAATATTAAAGTTTATTCAAACTACTACGGCAGCATATTGGGCTTGCACGTAGAGAAAAAGAGGAGCTGCAAAGATGCCAAAACTCCCTAGCATTATACAATCAGTTTTACATTATAATGACACAAAGATGCTAAGCCTACTTGGCTTTTGTGTAATATAACATGGTTAGGTTTTAGTTACTTAACTTGGTTTGCGACTATCTGATGAGAATGTGACTGCATTTAGCCGGACTGAAGTTAAGGGATGTACAGTTATTGTAGATGAAGTTCTGTGTTGCTGTGGATCATCCTGAACGGTGGCCAGTAGCGAGTACTTCCAATGGCTGCAGGCTACGCTCCACGCAGTTCTAGTGATGTTTCAAATATCCACCTCCTGGTAGATTAAGTCGTGACTGTCATTGCTGGTTCCATGCTGAGTAGTGTGTAGAAACTGTACTAATATATATTCAGACTTGTGGTCTGTTGCTAAATTGGGCTGTGCCCTTACGAAGCGACGATCGGTGAGAGAGTGAGAGAAAGTCTAACGGCCAAAATGCGTTCACATAATCATCTTACAAAGAGTCGAGTTCTAGAATCCCATGGAAGGCTCTTCTAGAAGTGTCTAGTAGCTTCCATCCAGAACTAGGGTACATTTACAGAGAATGACATGCTGTAATTATTCTGTAACATAAAAAATTAATATGTGAGCATTTACATTCTAATTGCAATGTATAATTACAGAGAAATTTAATAATTTCAGTGCGGTGAATAATCGATTTATTCATAAAGCTGCATCTAATCGATGGCACTAATCGATAGGACGGCTTTAAGTAAGCTACTGTATTCTGTCTGTAGCGCCAAGTGAATGTTAATGAGCTGGCACTCGACTTATCGATATCAGTTCGATGTCGGCAATGCAGCTTTCTATTGCTAATTGACATTAATTAGTAATTCTGCTGATAATAGCTAATATTAACAAGAATAGATGTGCAAAATTATTCTTTAGTTCATTATAGTACAGAATATAACATATGTTTTCTTTTTCTAAGCATATATAAACAGGTACAAGTGTGCCAAGAATTCTGGCTACTGATAATTGGCATCAGTGCCATCTAGTGATTTGTATTAATACTTCATTACTAGTAATTGCTATAAAGGTATAAAAATAGGCTCTAAGCTGTACGAGCTTACAATATATATTAAATAATTTTTGTTGAATAAGTTATTTTTCCGGTCAAGTTTGGATCTTTTGAAATTACGCCTACACCATCTAAATTTCTTGTAATTTTGCTTTGTTCACTTCTGTTTTTCTTCAAACTAATTATATCACGTCCGTCCGTTCTGTAACTTCTATTTCACGTTCTTTGCCTTTCCGAAAAACAGTAATTCAGTATTTTTCGCCAGACAACCGATATTAGCATGGTTTAGAGTGGGTTTTGTGAAGTATTTTTCAGCACAGACGCCATTTTGAGTTTTGAGATTGCCCTATGCTTTGAAGTGGTAGATAATCTAGGAACTTACTGGGGTTTTCTAGTCATGGGGAATACTAGCCAGTATGTACAGGGTGTTCTCGAAAGTATTGTATTTATTTGCGGCAATGAGCCTGGGTTTTAGGGGATTTTTCTAGAGACGGGTTGGTCTTCTCAAAAGGGTGCATTTAGAATTTTTGTGGTGTATTTCGCCCGTGCTCTAGGTTGTTGTACACAACAGAATATATATATACAGTTTTATGCTTAGTCATCCCAAGGTTATTTCCAAGAAATAAAATGTCGTTCTTACAAAATATATATTGTCTCACAATGTTGTAATTCTAAATTTGTTTAAAGCTGTTAATAAAAATTGTTACAGAAAAATATCTTCCCATATACATATATTTACTCAAAAATCTCTTTTTTCCCAGTAATTCATATTAATCTGTCCAGTGTTCTTTTCGTCATAATGGGTGCCCAGTTTTTGAAGGTTAAACAGTAGCGTCACTAATTTAGCTAGAATGGTCGAACCCAGGTCTACTACACAAAATCATATGTCCTAAGCTTCCAACATATGTAACTGTGCCCGGGGCACAGCGATTATCTAATTATTTCAACCTTCTGCTGTTTTAATATCATTCTTCTTCAAAATGGATATCTTTATATACGTTCCATTCTTCCTTTCCAAGAGCAAGGAGCTCTTTTTCAACCTATAAAAGGTTTCTAGCATTTCAAGATAATGCTAATTTCGGGGGGAAAGCCTTTCTCTTCAGTTTCATCATGGATTAAGTAATCCAACGACCTTCAAAAATGCATGCAAAGCAATATTCAAGGACCTCAAGGACTGCTTTACGAAGATAATAGCTCTTCGTCAATTCTCAGGACATTTATACTTATCAAGGGGAAAATCATTCATTCTGTGAGTACTTTCGTGAACTACATACCAAAGGTACGTTCCAAGGACCAAGGATTAGTTGGCTTCGTGAGATTCGCAGTCTCAAAGGAATTTATGTAACTGTGATTCATAATAAATGTAGACATTTTATCATTTAGCAAGCAAAGTGTGTAAATCACTCATTTCAAATCCTCGCTCTGAGCTGCATGTGCTGTGAATATTCAAAATTTGTCATTTTCACGAAACATTAATATACAAATTTTATAGCTGGTGAAGTAACAGCTTCAATAAGCTATATCTATTGCTACGAATAATACTGGTCCTCCGATTGTATATAGTTTTCCGATACATTTACATGTGTATTTGGATAGATTCATAACATCAAGATTTAAGAAGAACATTTCATTCAAACCTCATGTTTATGTTATCCAAGTAGCATCACTCTATGTGTTCATAAACTGTTTATTCTCATTTTCTTTGTGGTATGAAATACAATAGAGTTTGTGTTTTTCCTATATATTGTTATCGCCGGGAATAATTGCACCCAGAATTCTACGGTCCGCTACATCAGAGGCCGGGTAGCCTGGCGAAAACACTTATTTTAATCTCAATTTCATTTTTAAAGGAGTCGAGGTTAAGGTATTATATAATTTTATTCAACGAAGGCTTTAGTTATAATCACTGTTACCTATTAATTTCTTACTGTCAAAAGTAACGATATTCCTTTAAGGTCAAAAGGTGAGACGGGGTAGAAATGAATACCGAATTTGATTCTAATTAATTATGGAAATTATAGTGAGTTAAGTTGCTCTGTGACACGACTGCTTCGATTTTAGTTTGTGCATACTTAGCTTATGATATGCATTGATATTTATGGACGGGGTTGTTTACCTTAATAGTTTATGTGTCATCATAGGCTTGAATTTTTTAAGCTCTTAAGCCTTTATGTAATGCTTTAATTCAACTGTAGCAGATAGAGGGAGTAGGGACTTCGTTGTACTGCATTTCCTGCTGTCACAGTGGTCTCTGGTTTGCAGGCTATTTGCACACAACCAGCAAATCAAAGCAAAGTCTGCCAGTATGAATGAATACCGAATTAGATTCTAATTAATTTTGGAAATTATAATCAGTTAAAGTTGCTCTGTGACACGATTGCTTCGTTTTTAGTTTGTGCATTACCACTCATTTCAGAATGATCTTACAGGAAGGAATCACACTTCAGTCTTGCCTGCACTTCTACGACGTATAAATAAAATTTACCTTCAATATGCGTTTAAGTACCAAATAATTAGTAATATGCCTATTTATTTATTATAATGACAGTAACTTTAAATTTAAGTTAACGTAGACCACAATGCTTCATATCCCACACGATAATGCTAGAAAGTCTTGCTTCTGAAAAAGTCACATTCTTTTGTCACAAAATTTACTTGGAAGGGAAATTTAATTACAAAAACGGAAGGAATCATAGCCCATAGCAGCTTCACCGAATCGTCGACACAGTTTTGGACACATATGACGAAAAGCCAGTGTGTTTAGGCCTGTTTCTTGACACAGAAAAAGCTTTTGATAAACTGTGGCATAATGGGTTGTTACTGAAGATCAAGGATCACGTTTCAGATACACATTTTAGAATAATAGCATCCTACCTTTATAACCGATCTTTTCAGTAAAATGCCAAAATGCACAATTCAGAACTCAATAAATTTTCTCTTGTGTTCCGCAAGGTGGTATTTTAGGCCCTCTCTTTTATACTGTGTATACATCTGAAGACTCTTCAAGCTCAACTAACCATCACTCATTTTGCAGATGATATTACAATCCTCAGTAAAGGCAGTTGCGAATCAGCTGCTGAGAAACTAAATTCCTTCTGCACTGACATTGACAGATGGTGTTCTCACTGGAGAGTGGTAATGAATCCACAGAAATCACAAGTAGTGTACTTTACACATAAAAGGCAGATAACATATTATCCCATAACTCTTGGAGGAGTTGTCATAACCACAGCTCAGTCAGTTCGTTACCTCGGCCTCATTCTAGATAGTAAGCTAACCTGAAATTTGCACATCACACACCTTCTCTCAAGACTCAGACATAGAATTCAACAAATCAAACACACGATACAAGCAAAATCATCTCTTTCACTACCATCTAGACGTCTTCTCTACATCACATTAATCAGATCTATCTGGCAATATGGTTGTTCTATATGGGGTTCCGCTTCCTCATCACAAATTAAAAGAATCCAAGTAATCCAGAACAGACATACAAGACTGATCAAGGACGCTCCATGGTACGTCAGCATCATCACTCTCCACAAAGACATGAACATTCCAGAAGTGACAGATGTCATCAGAACGAGCTACACCAGACTAGACCAAACTTTCGTAAATCATCCAAACTCTGTGCAACATGATATTATTCTTTATCCTCCACCACAGCAGCACAAGAGAAGACTAAAAAGAAAACGACACAACGACTTGCTTCTTTAAATTTATGTATATGTAAATCTGATCAAGTGTTTATTAAGTGCCAGAATGGTACTTTATGAGATTGTGTGGGGGACGGGAAATGCCTGTCCGTCTGTCTGTCTGTCTATCCATGTGTCTTTCCGCGCCATATCTCAAATACGCTTTATCGAATTTTAATGAAATATGGTATACCAATTTATAACGAACATGGGAAGAACCCTATTGATATTGGACCTAATCGGTTGAACGGTATCGGAGTAATGCCCAATTTAGTACCTATTTTAAGGGAAATATACCAGAAAGGTGCGATAACTCAAACACGCTTTATTGGAGTTACATGAAACTTTGTACACGCATTTATGACATACATGGAAAGAAGCCTACTGAATTTGGACCAAATCGGTTGACTGTTACCGAAATAACGAGTAATTAACAGTCACATCTATTGTAATGGAATATTCGTTCTCTGACAATTCGAAGCATTTTGATTGGCTCGAGGCCAACCAATCAGCGAAACTTTCACGAAGAGTACAAAATTAGGAAAACAGTTTCTTTATTATATAAGGCTTGAGTGAAATGAACACAGTGAACAAATATTCTAATTTTATTTTTACTTACAATTTTCATAGCTCTGCACCACAAACATTTTTAATAAACTGCCATTGTAAATTTCTTTAAAATCCTGGAGTCAGTTAATAATGGCAGGCGAAGCCGCGGGCACCAGCTAAAATAGGCCTATATTGATATTTTAACCCTGGAAATATCGCGGACGATAAAAATCCAAACGGACCAATCCTTCCCTTGAAAAATTATATAATTTCTGAAAATTAAACTGAATTTATCAAATCAAATTCATAGCATATTTATCTGTCAACAAACAATCATTTTTAATAATTGAGGTCTTTGTCTGCAATGCAGTCAGATGTTTATTTACTTTGTTGATCTAGTTGAAATTGAGTAGCCTGCTACATGAATACTGTTATATACAGAAGGTACATTACTGTGAAATAATTAGCGGAGTTATTTGCCACTGAATTTTGTGAAATGTTTACATATTTTAAGAATTTCAAGTTGCGATACATTTAGATTTGACAAATAACACTATTCCTTCACATATGCTTATCAAACTAGACTGTCATACTTGCTGAGTTGGCTGAATGGTAACGTCTTGGACTCGTCTTCTGGAGTTCACTGGATCAAATTGCGGAGCCGGCGGATTTGACATGGACTATTTAATTTAATTTTTTATTTTTATGTGAGTGCGCGTTTATCAAAATATCACAAATCTGTAGTTCTGCTGACGCTGGTCGATTTTAATGTGATTAAAAGACTTATTTTCTGCATATCATAATTTCAATTATGATTTATTCAACAAAAGCATTCTGGCAATTTGTTCAGTTTACCTGATTGTAGTAGGCTTTTGTTATCAATTTTAGTTATTGCCTACCTCTAATGTATGCTTTACTGAACAGTAACCTAACACACGTTTGCCAGTGCTATGTTTTCACAACTTTATGTATCTATGGAATTGGATACAAAAAAGTTTTCTACAATAAAAATTTAAAAATAATTAAAACAGCGAATTGTATTACAAAAATGTTACCAGTCATATGTTAAAATAAGTAAAAATACTCAGTCATTGAGGAAAGTGAATTCGCCTGTCCTTCCTAGAAAGATGCTGAGCCGGTCTGTCCGCACCACATGTGTTGCCATGCAATGAACAATAGTTTTCAGCCTTACCGTATCGCAGATTTTGACATTCTAGCTTTTTCACCAGCACAGTATCTAGCAGGAATTTTCAGCAGGAGCCTTCTTTCATCTTTGCAGTTTCTGTTTTCTTCTTTCTCTGAGTTTACCTCCCTTGTTATAGGGACGTTTATACGGCTCGCCTCGCCCGGGTTTTCAGGACCGCGACTTGTTGAGTGTATTTGATTTAGCCTACCTACTTTATGTAAGTATCGCTCTAAACATTTCTAAGGACCTGCCATGGTCCACTTTCCATTGATGCACTTTTCTTTCGTAGGACACTTATTGAACCCCTTATTTTCAGTTTTTGGATTTTTTTTTTCAAAAGTTACGGCAAATATTAAAAAGAGTATTTAATAAATTTACACCAAGTTCTACTATACTAGATAGAAGGGACTATAAATGTGCAAATTTAAACAGCTTATTCATTCGTTAGAAATAAACAAAAAAATCCAAAATCCATGTTTGCCTAAAGTGAATACTTTCTGAGAAAAAATAATAATTTGGCCAGTTTTCTGATTGCGTTATCATTTGTTTTTTATGAGATTATCATTTTGAATATTCATTTTAAATTATGAATATAATTATCCTGGCATTTCTTGCAATCTCTGGGAAGTCAGGTTTTAAAAATACAATTAGCTGCTCAACTGTATTCTCAGGAGCAAGTCTGTAAACATGTAATGGCATAAAATTTGACATGCCTCGTATTTTTGTGGACTTGAATCATTAACTTAAGCGTTATTTGCAACATCATTACGTTTCACTAATTAATTCGCTACGTCTGTTCGAATTTGTAGTTTATTGAACAGAATCAATTGTGAAATCAGCTTATTTATACATTCATATGTGGTGCACTGATCTCGTTCATTATAACTAACTGACTTACTCACTAAGTCGCATTGGTTCTTATCATCATTATTAACATACTTGCTTAGGCCTACTTGTTTACTTGCTGAGTTGCATTTGCCTTTGTTATTATTAATACCAGCAAGAATTTTCATTGCAAGAAACAGTATATTTGATATTTTGCAACAATGGATTTTTTGTGAGTATATCAACAGCACTGGACAATCGATCAACTTGGTTCAACAGCAGGTTAACTTTACTTCCAAGTCCATAAGTTATATCACTGTTTTGTTAACTTGTTTCAAAAATTGTTTATCTATACGTTATCCCTTTTGTCTGTTGCCATGGGAGAGTTGGTAGCGCGGCTACCTTCCACCTTGGCGAATCCCGGGTTCGATTCCCGGCCGGGTCGGAGATTTTTAAGTAGAGGACTTTTGGGGGGGGGGGGGCTGTGTTCACGAAGGAGTGTAGTTTATCCTCATCCCCCGAGAGGCAATGGAAAATCTCCAACAGGCCACCGCAGCTACTATACTACCATGGTAGCCGCAGTAACTACACAACTACAAAATAACTTTTTTAACACACTTTTTACTGTTCTAAAATAATTAAATTTAAGGACAAAAGCATTAAAATTAAATTTGAAGACTTAAATTTTACAACTGTTGATAACTACAATTAGGTTAATATATAATACCATAAGGGTAATAAAACACTATATTACAGGATATTAAATGTGAAGGACATTTTATTGGAAAATGAAAGTGAAAGGAAAAGGAGTTACAAATTACTGGTATGATTATTATTATAGGCTACATCTAGCTTCAGTAATATTTTATTTAAAAGTGGAATAGTGTATTCATAGTGACTAGATAATACTATGTTTTAACTCTTTCAAAATATTTACTTATTTAAAATAGTTTTATTAAAAAAATACTTTGAGCTAAGTTTATACTGTTAAAACAATTTAATATGGGAAAATAAAAATAGGCTATTTTTAAATATAACTTGGGTGATGACACATTTTAACGCCAACGCTCAGATATAGCGTTGCATAGTTACGAGGTGCGTCCATAAAGTAAATTTCCCTGGGGACGTTTACAGAAACAAAACACAAGGTGGAATGTTTTAAGTCATAATTCAAAATGGCGACAATGCTTACGTCATCAGAGGAATGCTATGACCTATCTCAACAGTGGAATGAGAGGGGAAGGTGGAATGACTACATCATAATTCAAAATGGCGACATTGCTTACGTCACAAGTGGAATAAGAGGGGAAGGTGGAATGTTTTACGTCATAATTCAAAATAGCGACAATGCTTACGTCATCAAAGGAATGCTATGACCTATCTCAACAATGGAATGAGAGGGGAAGGTGGAATGACTACATCATAATTCAAAATGGCGACAATGCTTACGTCACAAATGGAATAAGAGGGGATTAGATCATGTGACAGGTGGAATGTTTTATGACATCATCAGATGGCAGCTAACGTCTTAAAACTATATTTCATCAAACAATTTTGATCGTAAGATGATAATTTCCCTAAACCCTAATGAGGTTGACTCAACCTCGAGTAAATGTGGTCGGTGCCTAAGGCTAACATCCGTGCCGAATGTCAAAAATCCGAGCCTCCTTATTTATTATAATTATTATCAGACGCCATCGAAAGTGTAGAGATAGCGATATTTCAAACCTTCGTAAATTTTTATAAATATGGTAGCTAACGTCTTAAAACTATATTACATCACACAATTTTGTCATAAGATGATTATTTCCCTAAATCCTAACCCTGAGGTCTACTCAGCCTCGTTCTTACCGGTCAGTGTATAATATTAAGTCGTAAATTTAGCTAACGTGGTACAAGATCTTACGTGTCGAATGGGCTTCAAACCCTCGGTATAATGAGGGAATAATATTATGCTAATAATTACAGGTTTTTATAAAGCCGATACCGTATTATATTATCGTAGAGTGATTAAAACATATAGAACTAACTTTGTTTCATTGCACAGAGATTTGCTTAGTGAAGCGGAAGTCACAACTCGCCTTGCATCACTATACAGCTGACGCTAGATAACAGTCTTATCTAGCTCTCATGTAACATTCATTCTCTTTAAAGCTACATTCGAAATATTATAACAGCGATAATTCATCTTTCCCTATAATTCCTCTTCATGTTTATTATGTCTTATGTGATTAATTTATTAATCATCATTATTCTGTTGTGATATATTAAAAACTGATATTGCGTTATAACACACTAAAATGAATTATACATATGGAACTGTCTCGTGGTACAACAAGATGCTGACATAATGAAAAGTCGACCTGCATTTGTGTACGTATTTCTCGCATGTTAAAACAGTCTCTTTAAATCTCAATACCTCATGCTTGTCCCTTTAAATATTAAATCCCCGACATATGTCTTGTGTATTATATATTAAACCAATGTTTCATCTCTAAAGGAACCTTATATTATTACAAATGTTAATACAGTTCTGAATAGCCCACCAAGACTAAATAATATTAACTAAAATATACTCATATTAAAACAATAGGTGATTAAATTAAGGATAATTATTATTCATTAAAATAATATCAAATTGCCTATAGTCATGTTTGGTATCAAAATAAGCAGAATTACGATAAAATTTCATTGCAATTGTTAATAATTTACCTAATGTTGATAGGAATGAACAAACAGAATTCATAAATAATTACACTTTTCTGAGTAAGCAATGGATGTGAGGGAACGGCTGAGGAGTTAGCTGGAATTCCCATTCCTATCATGAGTGTCAGACAGGTATCAACCCTTAAACAAAGGTTTAACGGTATAGACAGAAACTTCATTGATATTTCTAAAGGACTGGTCATTTTAAGATGTATGTTAAGATAATTGTCTTTTGTATGAAACTAAGTGTGTATATGCATATTCACTAGCACAATGGCAAACTGATGATTATCGCATAGGCCTTCTCGGAGGTGAGAACAATTAAACACTTAATGGGTTTCTTGTAGGAAGAAAAGGGTAAATCCAGATGCCAGTTTAGAAAATCAATCATATACTATTGGCTGATAGTAAAATTGTTAGCTTCCAATTATATGTAGCATTAGTATCACGTGGGGTTAATAGTATGGGGGTAAAAGGGCGGTCCTTATATGGATTTTTCAGTTGTTAAAATTTATGCTAGAGTAAGAGCTATCATTCTACGATCACAAGTCTTTTGGGACAGTTGGTTCCCCAGTACCGCGATCGTTCGCGGAGGAAAATATATCTAACTTAGAATATTTTCGGACATTAATTTCTCATATTTAAACATTTGAGGGATATAATTTATTCCACTTAGAAAATTTTTCAACCACGGGATTTTTCATACTCAGCAACGTGCGAATGAATATTAAATGGGACTTTAAAAATTATTCACTACATCAGTTTGCTATTAAAATACCCACCAGTAATAATTAACGAGCATTGTATTAATTATTGTGCAAGTTGTATTTCTGCCATCTGGGATCTGATTTAGTATTACGAATAAAAGCTTTATGTTCAACTTTAAAATTCATTATCATTTATAAAAGAGAAGTGTCATCGATCTGCAAGCCTACCATTCCCGCCTTGAGAAGAGACGAAACCTGCTCGCAACCGACTTGAAGCTACCGGAGGGTCATCATCATCATTTTGATATAGAATATCTATATCTGGCGCCCACCCATCCTTAACCGACCCGCCGCAATGTATAGGATATAGCTTCCTTTTTCATATAGAGTATAACATAACACATTTGTCAGCATTTATTTCTGCAAGCATATAAATGATCTGGTATCGTGATGCATGGGAAAGGATTGTATCTAAAACCTTTTGCGACCGGTAAAGGACTTCGTTTAAAAAAAAAGCCCTAACTAACTACGACTTGGAACGATACGCTAAAAAACTAGATATTCCACATTTTTGAGGCGTGTACATGAGAAACGACTTACCATCCAAGCCATATAAGCAGGAGCGAGTCATTATAAACCTCGATGATGCCAAAGGTCCTGGTACGCATTGAGTAGCTTTAAAAAGTGTAACAAGAATGCTTTCTATTTCGAAAGCTACGGAGACTTGCCACCTCCTATGGAAATAGTAAATTACGTTGGATCGAACAAAACTACTTTAGAACGTTACACGCTATCAGAAATACAACACTTTGATTTGTGGACACTTGTGTCTAGCATATTTACTATAAAAACCACCAGCTCTAACATTTATGTGTTAAAATGACTTTTACGTTCACACTAATCGGATCCACGTTCGAAATCTCCAACACGTTTCATCCTCCTATCGAGTTGGAAGATGGAGCAGACTACGAGATTGCTTTGCTACGGTTTGAAGCATACAATTCGATACCTAATGTGTCTGAAAACAACAATTCGTTGATAGTGTTCGATGAAGGAGGCAAGGAACATATCATCATCATTCCAACTGGAACGTACGAGATTGAAGATATTTCTGATTATATAACGTACGAAATAAAAGCTATGACAAATTCTACTAGAGACCTTAGTGAAATATTTAGAGTTATTGCCAACACCAACACGCTGCTAACAACAATCTACTCTTTCCTCGAAGTTTCTTTCGATGTTCCAAACTCTGTGGCGAATTTACTGGGATTTGAAAAGACTGATAGAATTCATAAAAGGACCGCCGTCGTTTCCAAGAGACCTCCAGACATAAACGGTGTTAACGTTATAAGAGTAGAGTGTAATCTCGCAAGCGGTTCATTTCTGAATGGGCAGTCGATTCATACCATTCATGAATTTTTCCCCACGGTGCCTCCTGGATACAAGATCACCGAAGTTCCATCATATTTGATTTTCTTACCTTTAATCAACATACAAAAAAATCTGACATTACAGTCTCTCTTGTGGACCAGAAAGGACGTCTTATCGACTTTAGAGGAGAGCGTGTATCTGTGAGAATTGCAATTAGGAAAAATGGGTCTTAATTTCAACAAATACGTTCCCACCACGAAGCAATCTCAAACACTAAGTACTCTACGTCTTGACACTGTTAAGATTAAAAAGGTTTATAAACCTACGCAATGTGAAAGAGGTCACACTCCAAGTCGTAACGTCGTGAAGGTAACACGTGAGTAGTATGGGAGTCGTTATGGCCTGGTAGGGGAAATGTGGGGGGGAATGACGTCATAGTGGTGGGGGGTGATGACGTCATCACTTCCCCTCCAAGATGGCGGCACTTCCTGTTCCGGAACAATATGGCGGATCTTCCTGTTCTGGAACAATATGGCGGCTAGCGCGAAATTCAAAATTTTAAAAATGCAAGAGTGTGCTAAGTCGAAATTTTGTATTTAATGCAAAAGTGAGCTAAGTCTAAATTTTATGGCGGGATATTTGAAAATTCCAAATGGCTACCAAGATGGCGGCTAGCGCCAAATTCAAAGTTAAAAAATGTAAGAGTGGGCTAAGTCGAATTATATACTTAATGCAAAAACAGTGCTGTGTAAAATATTGGTGGGAATATTTGAATTTTTTGAAATACTACTACTACTGCTACTACTACTACCACCACCACTACTACTACTACTACTACTAATACTACTACCATCACCATCACCACTACCACCACTAGTAACACTACTACTACTAATACTACTACCATCACCATTACCACTACCATCACCATCACCACCACCATCACCATAACCACCACCATCACCATCACCACCACCACCACCACCACTACTACTAATACTACTATCACCACCATTATCGCTACCATCACCATCAACACTACTACCACTACTACTATTAATGTATAGTTATTATTATCATCTCTTTCTTTCATTCTTCCTTTCTTTCTTTCTTTCTTTCTTTCCTTCTTTCTTTCCTTCTTTTTTTCTTTGTTTTTCTTTTCTTCATTTCTTTCTAGTAATATGAAATTGTAAGGATCTTTGATGGGTTTAGGCTTATTGAAAAAACGGCACATTAATATTATAATAATAAGAATGTCTCGTTTTTATAAATAATTACAAAGGTGTTACATTAAGAACAGATCTAGGATATTTTATTACTTATTGTTACATCGAACAAACACTGTAATGTTCTACAACATAACCAGACCTTGATTGTTTATTTCGTCTGTTACACAATCGTATAAACCTAAATTTTCCCAAGATGATGGAACAGATTGCTTGTTTAGAAGTTTCGATATGTCGTTCTGCATTATAGAGTACTTTGACATAATGTTTGTGATGATGTTAGTGTGTATAGAGAGAAAATTAATTTCGTTGCACTTTAAAACAATACATGTCTTCTCGTACTGAATATAGCACTGTTTAAAATTCTTAGCCAGTCTTAGTTTAAACGTTTCTTCAATAAACTGGTATGGTTTACCGTTACACACATGTTCAATTAGTTTTGGTAAGTGTAATAAGAATGAACTCAACAGGTAGGGTGAAAACACAACAATGAGTTTCCTATTTCCGCACAAGCACTGTAGTTCAGCGATGTGTAGAAGCCGAAACTTAGATGTCTGTCCTTTTTTCGGTTGAGGAAATAAATCCTACGAGCCAGTATAGAAGGAACCACTCCTGCTTGCTCTACAAACGTGTCGCAGGTTGTGTTTAGAGCTTCCTCTAGAAGTTTCTCCAAGTCTATCGCATCCTCCGTAGATGGGATGGATTTCTGGTACCTCTTTGTACGAGGGGTCTCGTCTCGAAGGTTTATTCTGAAATCATACAAAAAACACAAACATATTAGAAAATCTATTCACGATACGTGTATACATGTTATGACAGCTTGTTTTTATCATTCAGTTCTATACTTACTTTTCTTCCAAGAGTTTTGCTCCCTTCTCCATTAGCTGTAGACATCATGATTCCAGGAGCTTGCTCTACAAAAGTGTCAATGGAGGTGTTTTGCGTTTCCTCTAGAAGTTTCTCCAAGTCTATCACCTCCTCTGTAGACGGGATGTTTTCCCGATACCTCTTTGTACGAGGCTCGCTCCTCGAAGGTTTATTCTGAAATCATACAAAATCATCAACACATTAGAAAATCTTTTCACGATACGTGTATACATGTTATGACAGCTTGTTTTTATCAATCTGTTCTATACTTACTTTTCTTGCAAGAGTTTTGCTCCCTTCTCCATTAACTGTTGACATCATGATTCCCGGACGGCACGCTCAATACTGACGTTACCTCCTCGTCTCGTCTCGTATTATTCTGAAAATAGACAAAGTAACTGTATTACTATCACGTGATCTAAAGGTAATAGAATTAGTATCAAAAACAAGATACCGTTAGCAATAATGACTCACGGTGTGAATGTCCGGGAAGACATCTCTGACCTCCTTTCGTTCCACACAACGTTCCCCAGGATTTATGGAAGAGTTGTACAACTTCTCTGTCAGGAGTTGTTGCTGTGTTGAAGAGATTCACAAACTCTTGCATGCTCCATCCTTTATCCATGTAGTATGTGAACAGGCAGGTGTAGTATCCACAGACAGAGGTTGTCAGTCCTTGCAGTCTCAGAGTGTTGTATGACCAGTTTATTGAATTTTGACAAATAAATTTTGTTATCCTCGGAATGAGAGGTGGTAGTCCAAATGAATCAAAGTAATAAGCAAAATTTTGATTTTTAAAATACACGGCAACCCAATGTGAACCAGGTGAACAATGAGGGTCTAGATTAATGATGTAAGATTTAGGTTTCTTTGTTACTCTATGGGGTAGTAAATCGCTAGGATAAACTCCCTCAAATGTCTGAACATTACGAAGTGCATGGTTTATTTGAATGCTGTTCATCTTTTTTAATAATCTGTCATTACTTTTCTATCTTTAGTAATTTCAATACTGTTATCGTATTCCGAATAGAGAATACAGGTAACGGCTTGTTTTAATTCTGTGTCGAATTTTGCTTCTATTCTAATGTTACCGTTATTCGGTAAACTTCTATGACCATGCGAAGCAGAGGCGTCAGGAGTTAGATCATACATTAACATGAAGAACCCATTTATATACATGTCGTGAGTGATTTGCATACCGCTATTGCTGTGATGGATCCCTGAACCTTTGAAAAGAGTATCATAAGCTAGTGTTGTAGCCTTTTCATGATCTGTAGAAATGCTTAACCCTTCTGAAGGAATCTGTTGACCATTAATATACATGGAAAAAGAATTCAAAGCAAAATGATGAAACTCGTAGGGATTGGAATCCACTGAGCCTGAGAAAGCCGAATTTTTCACCATTGAAAAGAGGAGTCTTTTGGGTAGAGTACCAATGTAAGCATTATCGATAGAAGTCGATCTAGATCCCGAACTAAATGTGAATGTTTTCAAATCCACTCTAGTGATGGGATAGTGGGCATTATGACCTTTTGTCCAATGTTTTAATGTGTGCTAAGAGAATACTAGGTGAAGGTTTGATTTTTCTCACATACAGGCCTACATCAAGGAACTTAAAGAAAACTTTAGAGTCTCTGTCCTCACCTAAAAGATAAAACTCTCTCTTTGATTTTGTAAGACGTATCTGCATGTTTACGCCTGGCAACAGAAGTTTCGATAGATTGAAAATATCACCATGTAGTTTACCAATCATGACTATTGGCTTAGATTTCTTAGACTTTTCATATCTTTCAAGCCAAGCAGTGTTTTTACCGTTTGCTCCTAACGTTCCGTTTAGTTCAAGTTCTTTAGGATCTGTCAAACCTTCGATAGCTTTATCTAGATACCAAAACGAGTTAGTCAGATGAGTTTTTGAGGCATCCTCTCCATATGCAAAGAGTGTTTCAAAATACGATCTGTAATTATACAAGTCTTCAGAGGAGGTGATTGATGTTCCATTTAAAGAAACGCTGCACTGCTCAAAGAGCGAATGAAGTAGATTGTTCACTCCTGTAACTTTATCGCTATCAGTTAACTCTTTCCCATCGTTTGTATCGAATTGTCCTTTAACCATGACCTGTACGTTTAAATCAATATAGTGTTCATTATCTGCAGGAACTACGATTTCGAGAACATTTTGATCGACAGGAGTAATGGGTTTATATAATGTAGTAACATTCCCCATCACGGCTGCCTGAATAGGAGCCTTATCGAAGACGTCGAACTCTGACTTTGTTAGGGCAAGCATCTCGACACGACTGACTACTTTCTTCTCTTTACACTACTAAATATATATCTTATTTCAGGTTTCGTCTTCATTTTTTATGAACGTTTCCTCTTTCTACCGTTACCCTGCATTTTGTTCACAAGTTTCTTAGTTGACTCGTTTACTCTGTTAGCGACAATGTCTTTTACTTTTTCACCTTTCTTCCTAGATACTATATCGGATAAGATATTTGCACCAGCCGAGAGACTTTCACGACCTAATGCTTTAGCTCCCGAAATGAGAACAGGTTTTATCATTCTAAACAGTCCACCCAGTAAACTACCTAGACCTCCATCCTGTTGAACATAGGAGCTACCTGTGTAGAAAGGACCTAGATTGTTAAGACGCCCTCCTGACTGATTGACGTAGTAAGCGGTGAGCGGATCCATCGCAACTGAGTCAGAAACTAGTTTGTTTTCTCTTTTTAAAATGTAAAACAAGCGCAGTAGGTTTAGTGCTATCTACTAATTTAGCTAGAGCACCTAACTTTGTTGTCAACTCTATACCTATCACCTGAAATTCTGTACTTTCAACGGGATGATAGTAAACTATCCGAAACCAATGATACATCTGAGGAAAATGAATAATTCTAAGAAGTT
Source organism: Ectobius pallidus (assembly GCA_964059195.1). NCBI lineage: Eukaryota > Metazoa > Arthropoda > Insecta > Blattodea > Ectobiidae > Ectobius > Ectobius pallidus. The sequence continues at coordinate 136,667,037 of CAXKWD010000004.1, forward strand.
TCACATACGAATCTCCTACAAGTCGTGATTTCATTATATTACAATATATAAATACAAGTTCTTTCTTTGTAGTACATGTTGTTAGATTGGTTTTTTCACCTGTCGTATCTGATAAAATTCCTTCAGAATAACTAATTTCACATAATCCCACCTCCCACTGATCCCTCTCTAATTTTATGACTTGTGCTAGTTGCACTTGAAAACTAGCTAGAGTATTGGTAGGAACTGTTTTGTACGACGAATCACTGAGTAGAGTAAAATAAAAATCTTCGTTCATCAAACTAAGTCTTTATCTTTAACCCAAGAATCAAAGTCCTGACCATAACCTCTCCACCGTACGAGATGTTCTTTACTGCCCCTTACCGTACGTGTGCGTAGAATTTTATCTATTTTGTAAGCAGTGTCCTTGTTTATAGTTACAGGCGTAAGTTCATAACTATAAAACTGACCCAAGATAGGAGTGTTCCTAAGATCTTCGAGTTCGTATACAGGTTGAGGTGAATGTTTGATTACTTTAACTATTCTGAATATTTCCGTGGAATAGTTTTGTTCGAAACCCTTATCGAATTTCATCTTCTCTTTACCTATTCTAACAGTCTGCCCCACATTGAATCGTACAGGTCTAGGTTTCACACGAAGCTGTTTGTTTCTCATACGTTTCCATATTTTCAAGACATCCCTATCGGTAACCTTACTAGGAGCCATTCCTGTACTGGTATGTACAGAATCGTTGTATCCAGCCACAAATCTATCCAACACGTCTAAATACTTGTAACTGTTCTTGAAAGTAAAATATTTGTACATTTTAGTTTTTAAAGTGCGATTGAAGCGTTCAACTATCGAACATTTAACATCAGGGTTGTTGGAAACGCGATACTCTATGTTCTCTTTCTTTAAAAAGTCTTGAAACGTTTTGTTTAGAAACTCTTTACCCTTATCTGTCTCACTACTATAGGCTTTCTATTAGATTTCTCCAACACGGACTCGAATGATTTTTTCACAACCCAGGCGTATTTGGAAAACACGCCAATAGTTACAAATAAATATCGTATGTTGTCATTATGTTTCGAAATGTTTTGCACATCGGCTAGATCAAGTTCAAACATGTCGTAAATGTTGTTTACCGAATAAGGATTTCTTGGAAACTTTCTCCTAATAGGTTTATGTAAACTGTAAACATCTTGTGCAATCAACCATTCCTCTATATTCTTATCTGTAACGGTACTTGCTTGTGAAAGTTTGCCTATAGTGGAAAAACCCGTAGGTTCTTCAGGATTGTAATAGAGGGCACGTCATCTGTTCATCTTCTCTGATTGTAAGAACTCCACCTTTTCGTTGGAAATAATTTAGAAATGACTAGTTCTAGTCATTCTAGAGGTTTTAAGCTCGTTATTATGTAAATGTCCACTGGTCGATATTAAAATGTCTTTGTACATGTCAAGGTCTTCCTCACTTACTTGTTTCAAGTCCACTTTCTTTCTAGTAAGAAGTTCCCATAGACCTGCAGTTGTGTTGTACTTCTTATGGTTAATAATTAAAATGTCGTGTTCTATATGTATTTTAGAATTACCTATCATATACTCTCCCGATTCTGTATCCTTATAGATTCCAAACTCAGAATCTACAATCTTTGGAGAGTTTACATAAGCTGCCAGGTATTTACCAGCAAGATCTCCTATAACGCTAGGTTTTACATCTACGGGATCAGGTGCGGGAGGTATCTCGAGTGTCGAAGATTTCTCTGGTGAAACATCTCTTTTACTAGGTTCTTCTAATATTCTTTTCTGTCTCTTCGCTGAGATAGGATCTTGTTTTTCACGTATTTTAATCCACTCTTTGTAAGGATCTCTAGAATCTGACGAGTTTGAATCATCAGCACCACGTTTTAAACGTTTGTACTCTTTTATGCTGAGTAACATCATTTTCTGTAACATTACGTTAAAGAACTGATTCCAGACAATACAGCAGACAAGAGAGGAATTAGAAATCCTCCATTCTGAACTAAAGTTTTCCTTTTCGTAGGGAGAGAAACTTTTCAATCGATAAGATGTCTCAAAGATTTTTTATGTTTGATCAATTTACGTTTAGAACACGAATGTAGTTTACATTGACCGTTCAAAACGTTCAGAGCACACTCTATTATAGCAAGTATCAACTCTTTGTTAGCGCTCTTTAGAATAAAACTTCTCAACTGGGGCGAAGCCTTTTTAAGAACTTGTAAGGTATGGTAATGAGATTTTATCCGTTTCATGCTTTACAGGCACGTAAACCTTTGTAACTTCGGAAGGAAAGATTTTTGTTCGGAATCTAATAAAATCGTTAGTTCTCTGACAAAAATCTATTAACATATAGCCGTGAGCCTTCTTCGTAGCGTTTTGAAAACCTTTGTAAAACGCTCTCCAGTTTTCAGGGTACACTGTCTAGCTAGAAACGTAATCTGATTTTTATCTCTCAAGTTTCTAAACAAGACCATGTACTTTGTATTCAGAGAAATATCTCTACTGTGCGAAGATTGATGAAAAAGGGTCTGAGTTATTAAAATTACAGATATATTACGATGATGACAACGTTTTGTGAATATTGAAGTCACCTCGTTAGAGTAGGCTTTGTCTAGTAAATCGTCTAAAATTATTAATACAGGTTTACTACAGTCTTGTTTCTCTTTAAAGTTTGGAAGACCTTTATGATACGTCACAGGGGTATTGAATTTACTAGACGGAGGAATGGCATTAGTTTCACCGAAACACCACAAAATTCTGCTGTATTTACTTACGTTAGATAGATGTTTCAAGTTGTTGATCAGTTTTATAGTGAAAGTAGTTTTACCACAAAAACTTGGACCTGAGACAATTAAAGTGAAAGGGTGTTCAAACTTTACGACAACCATAACAATCTTTTATCATAGGCATGGGTCCATCCCAGCAGTCGTGAACAGGATAATGTTTATCACATCTAAGACACTCTTTAACTATTCCACTACGTTGCACACATTGAGGGAGTTTATCATACACTAGATAAATACTTTGAGCTGCACAAGAAGCTAAAAATTCCGGGGATAACTCAGCCAATTCTTCTATCGTATGATGAATAAGGGTTCTATTGATCAACAACTTCTTCACTGCCAAACACTCTAGAGACGAGGACGAGTTCATACTGACACGGTACTTTTTCCTCGTCTTTATTTATACCCATAAGGGTGGGATTCGAGCCCCTTGCTAAGTCTGCGTCTTTTCCTGAAGCAGAGACGGTACATTTTATCCTGAGGCTCCGAAACTATGCTCGGACCGGCCTTTCTCTTTATTTTCTTTTCGGTTCTCACAGTCACTGTTGCACTGTGATCACCTTCTAAAACCATACTCTTGATGGTGTCAAAGTTGACCACTTTCAAAGTATCATAGTTTAAAGTGATACCTCTGACCTTACATACAGTTTTTGTGGTGTTTTCATCGATAGAAACTTTATAACCATAGTTCTTAGGTCCTCCGCCAGCAAACTCAGAGATGTATGCGTCAGGTCCATAGTCTGTCAGCTCGTCCGTCATGTCGCCTAGAAAGTCTGAAATGGGGACGGTGTACTCGTCTTTGTCGGTCTGAGTATAAATCACACTGTTTGTGTCGCAATATAGGGCTCTTCGATCCAACTGATCGAGGTATTTATAAAGGGTCATACGTCCACCAGTTGTTACATAGGCCCCATGAACAACACTAGTGTGAGGAAGAGGGACCTGTTCCTCTTCTATGGGGATATAGTTAACCCACACGACGTCATCACTGGCAAAAAGGAGCCGTTTCACTTCTATACCTCGAGTCGTGAGGAGGGTAATCAACTCTAGAGAGTCATTAACAAGCTTCGTCTTTGTCCTGTTAGGATCTTCACAAAATTTCCCCCAAAAAGAATTGAGACAAAGCTTGCTAATGGCCCTCTTTCCAGCGTTCTTCACGATCTGGGTAGGGTCTAACTTAATGCCTTCTCTCTCATAAACCAGATGGATATATTCTTTTTTCTCCACATCTGTTTTAACCTTGCTAGGGTATCCGATGGACTCTGTCTTTATTTTAAGGAACAGGTCTATATAGTCCGCGAACAGTCCTCCTTGACGAGAACTTTTAGAGTATGTGGTAACCTCATACTCTAAGAATTCGTGAACTTTCTGAACAGTATACCCTTTCTCTACTGCCAGTCTCACCTCATCCACAATCCAAGTACCTGTGAGCACTCTCTCTTCCTCGTCTTGAGTGCAGGTCCCTTGCTCCATAGTAGCAGCGCAGGAACGGAAAAGGGGAAACAAGAGCTTACCACCCCACCTGAAAGGCAGAACGGGATGGTAAACCTGTTGCGGAGGCAGGACGGTACATCTGATGACTCCTTCTTTCTTCATCATGGCAGCGACATCCAAACACTGATCCCCTACATGAACAGTTTGATGCCCTATGGGGAACTTGAAATATTTGCAGATGTAAGGGTATAGTGACATAACGTCTGCATAGAGGATTTTCTGCTGCTCTTCCGCTTTATGGTAGAGGCGCATAGTTTCAGTTCGCCCACCGTAAACCGAGTCTCTCAAGACCAGAGGAGAGTCTCCGACAACTGGGTCATTGCGCAGTTGTGGGAATTTCTCGAGCACCTCTTCAAACTCGCATTCCCACATAACATGAACAGTATAACCACAATCTCGGATAGCTTTCAATCTGGCCATGGTGTTTTCGTATCTCACGGACAGGGATTCAGAAGACGAATCCATCACGGGTACATCTCTGTTGGGTCTGCAGAGACAACCGTGATAATAACAGCCGAGGAATTCGAAAACTTCTCGTGTTTCATCACAGATACCGTCCACCTTCCAGTTTGGAAGCTCGGGCAGGCGAACTTCTCTTCCGTTACCCGCATGACGGATGAATATGTTCCTCTCCATGGCTTCGTGGACAAGCCACATGAGGGATTTCCTAGAGTGCCTGTCTGCTTTACGGTAGCCGCAGGGAGGAACCAGACCTATGGTGTTCCCTTTGAGAAAAAGTTTTCTGAAGATGCGATTGCAAGCACTCGCAATAGTAATAGATTCTTCAAAGATATCTAAATTAGCTATTTCCTTGAAAAGTCTTTTAAAGAGAGTGCAGGCTTCTCTCAAGACTGTGACATCCATTTGGCAATACTTTAAGAGCTCTGCGCGATTATCGTATGCTTCGTCGTCTTTTACGGTCTCGAACCATTCTAGAAAGACCTCACGACCTTCCTTAGACATGGTCTCCGATCCGTAAAATTCGATACCAGGATGTGGACCAACGTAATTGAGGTTAGCGGTCGTATTGAAAAAATGCGGGTAAAATCCTTTGGCCACTTCAACCAGACCGAAAGTTTTTGGGAAACTTCGCAAAGGTAATGGAATAAAGTTTAAACTGTCTACAAAGACCAAGTGTTCAATCTTCATGCAAAGAATCTTGCATCCCGACATAACCAAGTGGGTTTCCATCCTGCCTTAATAGCAAAGTCAAGAATGAACTGTAGATCATAAGACCGGGCGTTATGAGCTATAACAATGAGCTTCTTGAACTGAGGTCTGTTCATTCTTAGATACTCCATGAAACCATGGATTGGATCTTCCCAGAAAGAATGTTTACGAGGTCCACATCTAGCACACCCATCATCCTTGGAGGACTCACACGTAGAACAAGATTGTTCAACACATAATAGGTTCGGTACGTGAAGAAACGTATTGCCTTCGAGTCTGGTGTCCTGGGTCGACTCGATGTCATAATAGATACACAACGTGTTGTTCTTAGTTGAGGAAGATGACCTCTCCTTCAACTTGGCCATGTAACACTGATGTCCTGATGATTGCTGTTTTTTACAATACTGACAGAAAGACTTGTAGCATTCATGGCTTTTCCAAAGTGCTTTAAGCAATTTACACTCTTTACACTTTTGAAGAGCCATGCAGACAGTACGTTTTTCGATCAGATTGCTTCTGTGTTTATCGAAACACTCCTGACCTTTAAAAGTTCGCATACATTGCATATTAACGATAGTCCTTTATCAGTACAGGGTGGTATCGATCTACACAGAGAACAAACATAATCACAGGAATGCTTCGTTGCTACAATATTAAACCCTTTATTACACCCCTCACAGATGTATCTAACAGCCATAGCTTCCCTTAGGTTGGTTATGGTGTGGTAATGTCTTGTCTCTGGGTCGTATAAGAGATACAGCTTTTTCTTGTCCTGTCCGTTGTTTCCGTCGAATAATATCTTAGCGAGCTTAAAACCACTATAAACTACTAGCCTATACTTATCCTTGAGATAATTTTGAATCACAGCAAGCTCGGGGAGTCCCCCTCCTCTACTGAGATCAACGCCGGAATTACTAATAGTAGTGTGGTTTTGATGATGACGTCATTGGAGGGTTGAGAGGGTTGGTACGGGAAACGGGAGGAGTGGTTTATGACGTCACTTCCGGTTACGTCACAAGTGGACGTGGCTTATGACGTCACGGATTCTGATTGGATGGATTACATCACGTGACAGGTGGGACCGTAGTGGAGGGGGAATGCTTACGTCACGGAGGGGTGGGAGGGTTGCTTACGTCACTTCCGGTCAGCTGATTATGACGGCACAAGTGGGCGCGGCTATGACGTCACGGCTTACGTCACCGGAGGGTTGGATGACGTCACAGCCAACGTCATAGTGGGCGTGGCTATGACACCACGTGATTCAAAATGGCGACAGTTCCGGTTCCTATTGCAAATGGCGGCACTTCCCGTTCCTATTTCAAATGGCGGACAAAGCGCGAAATTCAAAAGTATAATGGCGGTAAATTTGAAAACTATATATTGAAAATTCTAAATTGCTACCAAGATGGCGACTAGCGCCAAATTCAAAATAATAATGCCACTAAATTTGAAAATGTATGAAAATGGCGACGTTTCCGGTTCCTAAGGACCAAGCGCGGAATTCAAAATTGTAATGGTGGTAAATATGAATACTATATATTAGAAAGTCAAAATGTCGTCGTTTCCGGTTCCTAAGGACAAGCGCGAAGTTCAAAGTTGTAATATTAAAAGTTGTTTACTGGTAGATGGCTGGACGATTTGAAAATTGATGTCAACATTGCTTACGATCAATTACAATTGTAGGAAGGTGGGAAATTTAAAAATATATATTGGTACAAGGCATGGAATTTTGAAAATTAAAAAATGGCGGACCAAGCGTATCATTCAAAAATGGTAAAGTTGAAGTTGTTGTCTAGCACAAGATTTTATAATGTTACATTGTACAAGTGTTATGAAACAGGAATATGCATCATCGCCGTAACAGGAAGCGGTCAAGGTCATGAGTCAGCAAAATTCCACATTCCTGAGTATCGAGTTACATCCGGTGTGTTATAACCAGCACGTCGTTCTGCATGAAAATACATCCTAACTAAGTGATCACATGATTCAATGGCGCTGTATTTAAAAATTACAAATGGTAGAATGTTTAATTATATTTCGACTGTTATCTTATAACATTACTATATATTAAGCGATGACATTACAACATACTTACGTGGTCACATGATACAATGGCGCTGAATTTAATAATTACAAATGTTAGAATCTTTAACAACTTTGCGGGCGATTTGAAAATCCAAGATGGCGGAATGCGTACGATGTGAAATGGCGTAAGGCGATAAATTTAATAATGACAAATGGCAGATACTGGGCGATTTGAAAATTAAAAAATGTTGGAAATACTAATGTCGGCTAGCACGAGATTTAAAACAGATTTTGCATTATGCAATTTGGGAGGTGGGAATTTTGAAAATGGATATTTTAAAATGTTGGAACAGCTAACGAGATTTTATAATACGATTTCACACTGTGTAAGTTACGAAACAGGATTATGCATCATTACTGTAACAGGAAGCGTTCAAGGTCATGAGTCAGCAAATTCCACATTCCTGAGTATCGAATGACATTATATCGAGTGTGTTATATCCAGCACCTCGCTTCACATTCCTCACTCACTTCTTAACAGACCGTCAGCAGCTGAAGATCAACAATGGAGAGCTCGTCTACAGTATTTCTCCAGTGCTCCGAGTGTGATGCTAAATTTAGGCACAAACATCATTTGAACAGGCATGTTAACACGCAGCATAAAAAATCCGAATACAAGTGCGATACGTGAGGTGTCATATTTACACTTAGGGACAATTTGTTAAGGCATGTGCTTAATAATCATTCATCCACCGCTAACAACATCGTGTGTAACATTTGCAAGGCGACGTTCAAGTCTAAGAGGTGTTTCGATGCACATATGGAGACCGTCCACCATCCCTCACGGAAGGTGGAACCTAGACACATTGGGATCTACACCAACACTGGTCGCTTCCATCTGCCAGCGCATAGCGGTGACGGAGTAGCGGTAACAGCCCATCCACCGATGCTGAGAGAGGAAGCCGGGCCTTCTGGTGTACAACCACAGGTATGTAGTGAAATTATTATTATTTCAGTGACTGTACAAGACATCCATCTTACGTTTTATCATAAAACACAATATTATTTTTCCTTTGTTACAGAATGCAAGACCAGTGAGTGTAGGCACCATGCAACAGACATCCGCCCGTCCAAATGATGACCTATACCAACCTGGGCCTTCCAGTGTATATTTACAGGTATGTAGCAATATTATTATTATTGTTCAAAATATCCATCTTATTTTTTATCACAAAACTCAATTTTATTTTTCCTTTGTTACAGAATGCAAGACCAGTGAGTGTAGGCACCATACAACAGTCTTCCGCCCGTTCATTTGATGACCTATACCAACCTGGACCTTCTGGTGTACATTTGCAGGTATGTAGCGATATTATTATTAATATTTCTTATATTTCAGTGATAGTACAAGACATAAAACTTTTGTTCCCTTTTATTTCTTTTTCTTTCTTCTCTCTCATAGTACATCGAATAAAACTCAATCTGCTTTTTTTATTCTTTATTTTATTTTTTATTGGTACAGAATGGTTAAAAACAAGACATAAACCTATTTTTTTCTTCTCTCTCATAATACATCCAATAAAACTCAATATTATGTTTTCCTTTGTTACAGAATTCAGAAACCAACCGCCAGTCGCGACCTAGTGTTATCATGCATACGCGTGATATTCCACAGGTATGTACATTGAAACATCTTGGTGTTCTATTATTCCATCCTCTTACGAAAGTCTCGATTGCTAATGTTGCTGTTATTCGTTATTACAGGTTCAAGGTGGATTGGATCGCGGCGCTGTGACCAACTCACCATCGGTGGAAACATGTGAGTTTTTACCTGTTGAAACAGCGTTCAGGTCACGACTGGCAACATATACCGCATTAAATTTCCCAGCCGGCGATATGGAGTCTATCCTGTCGTCGTGTCAGTATAAAATTGAAAATATTCTGTCAGATTCACTGTCAAAATTTACCTCAATTAAATTTAACCTTTTTGTAGAATGTGAATTTCACCATTTACAGCTAAATTCCTGTTTGAGAAATTTTAAAACTAAGAATGAATCGCTGCTCAGAACATCCAACATTCATGAAGTAGTATCTAGTCATATTTCCAAAATTCAGTCTGAGATGCAGGACAGTGAATTACGAGGGTCAGGGTGGTTTTACAATAAAATCCACAAAATTGAAATTCGTGTGAATGAATACATGCCATTTGCAGGGCGTTGGCATATGATCCTCCCTGATAAATTCCAGCATCTTAATTCGATAATTAATATTCGTAATGATGATGACTATTGTTTCAAGTATTGCGTTTTATCAAAATTTATTGAGTCTGATAAGGAAATGTGGGCCAGTTATCTTACCAGACCCGAGTTGGATGACAAGTACGACTGGAACTGTGTAAAATTTCCCGTTTCGATTCATGACATTGAAAAGTTTTCAAAAAGAAATAATATTTCGATCAATGTTATCCGGCCTAGAGGAAAAACGGGATGGGAATCACATTTCTCATTTCGTATTTCCCACCAAAATTGTTGAAAAGGAGGTAAATGATCATAGAGATCTTTTGTATGTATGTAACGAGGAAAATTCCCACTACATAGTCATTTCCGATTTTGATGCTTTTGTAAGACCATTTGTAACATCTCGCCAAAATCAAGTCAGAGTTTGCAAACGGTGTTTTACACATTTCCATGCGTACGCTGGTAAGACTGCTGACGTATGGCTGAAAGAGCATTTGGCCTTATGCAACTCGTTCAGCCCAGTCAGATGCGAAATTCCTAAAAATCCTGAAGTCGTATTCAATAAGCCCGAATATTCGCAAAAGATCAGATTTGTCATCTATGCGGATTTCGAGTGTTTGCTGGAACCGATTTCAGGATGTTTGGGAGATCCGCAGAAAAGCTGGACAACTCTTTATCAGAAGCATAAACCTTTTAGTTATTGTTATTTCATCAAAGATGCTGAGGGCGCATATTCTCAATTGAGACTGTTTAGAGGGGAGGATGCCAGCGGTGAGTTTATGCGCTCGCTCGTCGCTGATGTTAAAGAAATAGATAAAATCTTGAATAGTGTAAATAAGCCCATGACCCCTCTGACAGAAGATGAAATTAGGGCATACAATAGTGCTACTATTTGCCATATATGTGGCGAGGGTAACTTTACCTATGTGAACTATAAAGTAAGGGACCATTGCCATGTCAGTGGTCGGTTCAGAGGGGCCGCCCACAGAAATTGTAATTTGAATTATAGGAACCAGGCATTTGTCCCTGTTGTATTGCATAACCTATCCAATTATGACGCTCATTTTATTGTGACAGAACTTGGATTCGATCAGAATAGAATCAACGTCATATGCAATACACAAGAAAAGTATGTGACATTTTCAAAATTTATTCCCTCCTCCTATTTGAAAAGGGGAGGTATGGAGTTGAGATTTGTAGACTCGTTTCGGTTCATGGCTAGCAGCCTGGAAAAGCTAGCAAACAATCTACCCAAGGATAAATTTATGGAAACAGAAAAAGTTTTTGGTGAAAACGCCGATTTGGTGTGTCGAAAGGGAGTGTTTCCCTACGACTACGTCACCTCAGTTGAAATTTTGAAGGAGAAGAAATTACCTCCGAAAGATGCATTTTATAATAGACTCGCGAATGAGAACGTCTCTGACCAAGACTACTCTCACGCGAGGAACGTTTGGAATTCTTTTTCGATCAACTCACTAGGAGAATATTCAGACTTGTATTTGAAATCCGATGTTTTGATTTTGACCGACGTCTTTGAAAATTTCAGACAGATGTGCTTTGAAACATATGGGATGGATTGTTTGTACAATAGTACCGTTCCAGGCTTCGCATATTCTGCGATGCTAAAGTTCACAAAGGTAAAATTACCGCTTTTGACCGATATGGATATGATTCAAATGTTTGAACGCGGAATTCGAGGTGGGATATGTCAGTGTGTCACAAGGCACGCTGTTGCAAACAATAACATGTGTCATGAATTTGATGAGACAGCAAAAAAATCATACCTCTATTACGTCGATGCCAATAACCTTTATGGTTATGCGATGTCGCAGGCATTGCCGTCAGGCGAGTTCCGCTGGCTCGACAAACATGAGATAGCGTCCTTTGACATCATGTCCATACCGGTCAATTATAAATTAGGATATGTACTTGAGGTAGACATTGAGTATCCAGACCATCTTCACGATGCTCATTCTGATCTACCTTTCTGTGCAGAGATGAAATTTCCTCCAGGCAGCAAAAACAAAAAATTATTAACCACTTTGGAGTCAAAAGAAAAATATGTCGTTCATCACACGGTACTTAGGCAAGCCGTGCAACACGGACTGAGGTTAACCAAGATCCATAGAGTTATCGAATTTCAACAAAGCTGCTGGTTGAAACCCTACATTGACTATAACACGGCCAAGCGTAGGGCTGCAGCCAACAACTTTGAGAAAGACTTTTTTAAATAAATGAACAACGCCGTTTTTGGCAAGACTATGGAAAATGTGAGGAAACGCATAAATTTTCGGCTTGTATCAAGTGAGAAGGAAATTCGAAAGTTGGTAGCCAAAAGTAACTTTATGGATAGGACAATTTATAACGAAAACTTGCTTGGTGTCCATCTTGCAAAAACTAGTTTAGTGTTTCATAAAGCCATCTATGTTGGTATGTCTATTTTGGAAATTTCGAAATCTAGAATGTATGAGTTTCATTATGATACCATGAAAAATTTTTATAAAGAAGGATTGAAATTATGCTACATGGACACTGACAGTTTCGTCTATAGAACTGAAACGGATGACCTCTTCCGTGATATGATGCATTTCCGAGATGAGCTGGATACTAGCGTCTACCCACCTGAACATCCCTTGTATTCAAACGAAAACAAGGCGGTGGTCGGGAAATTCAAGGACGAAGGAGCTGGTCACTCCATAAAGGCGTTCGTAGGTCTGCGAGCGAAAATGTACGCCATAAAATTTAATGACATGGTCATCAAAAAATTGAAAGGCGTTAAGAAAAACGTCATTGACAAAGATGTCAGCTTTGAAGATTATGTTGGTTGTCTACAGAGCGGACAGTCAACACTCTCGTTAAACAGATCCATCAGATCATATAAGCATAACGTATTTTCGATTTCGATGAATAAATTAACTTTATCTGGCAACGACGATAAGCGTCATATTTTGGGAAATTGTGTGGACACTCTCGCTCACGGACACTACCAAATCAGGGAGGAGGAGGAGTGTGATGAGGAACCTCCTACTAAGAAACTTAAATTGTAAAAATGTATATTTGTGTGTGTGTGTATATGGAATGTGTAAAAAATGTATATTTGTGTGTGAAACAATACTTGTAATTTTATATGATGTGTGGTGTTGGAGAACAATACTTGTAAATTTATATGATGTACTATTGATGTTGAAGAACAGGTGAATACAATAAAATGTATATATGATGTTCAAGGACAATGTTGTGTGAGTCAATAAATTGTATGATAACTTTGGGTTCATGTGGGATATAAATAAAATAAAAAACTTATAAAAATGAATCTATCTTTTACTTTCCCTAGTCAAATACAATATCCTTAGCATTAATCCATGAATTTTTGGAGTTTGGGAATCCCAACCAAGGACCTTCTGTCCTTTGTTCCTTAACACTTTTTCAATTAAATAACAGTCTGGAAACTTTGTTTTCTGGAGTTCCTCGTTATAAAATGCACCACCAATATCAGCCCCTTCCAAATCCTGAAGCAGATACGTAGTTGGAAAAGTAGATTGGATCTTCCGTATTTTGAAAATCTCCGTAGTCCACGAAGGTAAGTATCCTTTATTAAATATTTTCCTATGTTTTGAAACTCTTACGTAATCGCCTTTGACAAACTTTGGTTTCACATAACACTCCTTGTAACGATACACTGTTTTAAGTAGACTATCGTCTATTACCTGGTTGGGTTTCATTTTAATGGTGGAGTGATATTTATCGTTGTAATGTTTTATGAGTTCTTGCAACATGTCCACCCATTTGTAACTCCCTCTTGCAGAAAATTCTCGATACATGTTAGTTTTCAAAGTTCTGATGAAGCGTCCGGCGATGCAAGCCTTCACATTAGAGTACGTAGAATAATGATTGATGCCATATTGTTTCATTAACGCTTTAATATTTGCGTTATAATATTCCTTTCCCATGTCGGTCTGTAAATTTTTGGGTGGGATATTAACAGATTGAAGAATATCTTGCATGGCTGCGGTAACATCTTTGCCAGACTTTGTCTTTAACGGCCTCGCATAAGCAAACTTGGAATAGGCGTTTATACAGACCAAAATATACTTGAAACCTCTGTTCTCTCTATGATATGGAATCATTTCAATCAAGTCGCTATGCCACAAATCGTTTAGACCTTTCATTGTAACATGACGTCTTTGATAATTTATTCTAGCTGGTGTATGAAGTTCGTATGCGATTTCCCGCTTTTTCATTCTATGATTTTTCTTTCCCTCAATTCAGATATGATATCTTGTACCTCGTCTTGGTGAGAATAATTCCCTGCCGCAGAAGAGAACACAAGTTTACGTAATCTATCAATGAGATCATTCGGATCGTACCAGTATTTATATTCACTTTTACGATTAGCATGTACTTCTCCTGTATGGTGTGTTGAAGCCTCGTTGGAAGAGTCTAAATCTTGTTCTTCTTTTTCATCATCATGTTGTTCTTCCTCTTCTTCTTCTTCTTCTTCTTCTTCCTTATCCTCTTCAGGAAATAATTTCTTAATGACTTGTAGATATTTGTGAGTATTATCTCTTCGAATGTTTTCGCTTTCGTCATAATTTACTTTGTGCGCGCTAGTATTCTCCAAAATCTCCTTATACATGGATAAGTCATAACAGTCATATAAATGTTTATTAGGATTACTTTTCGTCAATAGTTCAAGTAACCCAGAACAAACGATATATCTCTTGTCACCAACATAGAGGTTATCATTTTTAATGGTAAGGGGGAATTTACCAATGCTGAATACCTGCCTATCAGGATCCCATCTCATACCGTAAATATCATCATCATTATTTCTCGGTCTATGTTGAATGAGTTTCTAGACATAAGGCGCTGACACTTGACCGTAGACATTTTCTAACAGGTATTTATATTGCTTCTGCAGAGTTTGATCAGAGGAGTGAACAGATTCGTATTCCATTTCCATCTCTTCAGATTCGCAATCACTGTTGTGCACGAGCTCTTCCAGGGGTAGAGTTATCGGGTTTATAATTTCACCAATTTCTTGTTTAGACTGAAGATTGGATTTTTTATCGCTAAATATTTATTCCGTGAAGATTTATCTTGTTCCACATTATCTATCGGTATATTTTTATCTTTTACTCGCGGGAGGAGTTTATGTACCATTACACAAGTCAACAAACTTTAAAAAGTTTTTTGTATCCGAAATAAAATGTATCAAATCTTATGTAATTTGGCCTCCTAAATTCGAAAATGGCAGTAACAATTTTTTATTAGTTCTCGTTTAGAAGATATCGGCTATATAGCCTTCATTGTTGTTCGTGCAAGAAAATATACGTAATTTTTAATCATATATCTCATAAACGTGGTCTTTTGCCTTCTCTAGTGTACTTTATCTTAAGAGCCTCTCTTACTACAGACCAGCAGCAGTCAGCAATCATAGACGTGTTCCATTTCCCCTGATAGAGTAGCGATGTCTTGGTGGAAATGTTCACCATGCTTGTCGCTTATTGCTCCAAGATTGTCAGAGAAGAAGTCCAGGTGAGAGTGAAGGAAATGCATCTTGAGAGACATGCATCTTCTATTACAAGCCATCAACATATTGTCCACTAATGTTCTGTAATTAGATGCCCTTTTGTAGCCAAGGAAATTAAGCACAACTCTAGTGAACGCTACCCATGCAGTTTTCTCCTTGCCTGTTAGAAGTCCATGAAAATGTTCATCAGCCATTAGTTTTCTTATTTGGCGACCTATGAATATTCCCTCTCCAATTTTAGATTCACTTAATCGTGGAAATTTATGAAAGAGATACTGAAATGCTTCTCCATTTTGATTCATACCATTTACAAAGTTTTTCATTAGTCCCAACTTAATGTGGAACGCAGGTAATATTATTTCAGTCTTGTCACCCAGTGGTCTGTAAACAATGTTTTTAATACCTGGTTCTTGCTTTGTTGCATAGTGTTTGTCCTTCGCACGACTATCCCATTCACATAAAAAGCAACAATATTTCGTATAACCCTGTTTCCATTGGTATAGCAAAATTCATATATCGCCCGTTTCCATTTAGCCACTCGCGTAGGTTTGTGGAACAAGTACGACAAGAAATATGGGGTGCAAGCGATTTGTCCTGATCACCAACCTTGCAACCAAAATAGAGATGATAGGCCTTTTTAACAATAGGAGTTAACCGTACCTTTTGCGATTTAAAAGTAACTTCTCCACAGATAAAACAAAAGTTATTTGGATTGATAACACACTTACGCGGCATTCTGTGCCTTTAACGCTAATTCTATTACAGAAAGGATAATATATACGCATATATGTTATTTTATATTTATAATTATAATCTCTCACAATAACAATTAAATCACTCCCTATTTTAACTATTTCAAAGTACACTGATAGACAGTTTTCTCACTCGTAAAGCAAGAACTGAACTGAATTTATAAAGGAATATCAGTTTGAGGGTTTGACTTATATGCTAGAGCCATAAATTCACCCTTAAATTTCCGGTACAGTCTGTTTCAAACAAAGTTACTTGGCTAAAATCCTGTTTTTAGTAAAACAACCTGACCTGTGTATTGTAGAAATGAGAACAAATGAGAACAGACAAAAATGGATGTCGTTTTCGTGTTTAGCGACCCCAAATTAGTAATGTATGGTTAATTTTATCTCGAATACATTTTGGCTGTTGACTTGTGTTATCAGATGCCTCCTCAGACCTGTAGTATTATGGTTTTTCATTTTTATTTCAACTTTCTTATGCTTTAGCCTTTCAAAACGTTTGCACAGAGCATACGGTTGCTAACTTCCATCAAATAACTTAAAATAATTATCATATTTACTGTTTGATAGTTTCGATTGTGAGCATACAGCATCACTACTTTGATCAGAAGTGATCTCATCACTCATTTCGGAACCTCACCTTCACAGCTTCAAGGATGAAAAGCAACTACCTCTATTTACCATAGATCCATTATTTATTGCTAAAAATCAAAGTGTCCGAAAAAGGATATGCCTGAGGTTTTTAGACAGAGGATCGGGATGTTCTTGTTCTTTTGGTCTTGGTCTCGGGGTCTCTTGGTCTAGGGGCGTCTTTTGGACTTGGTGGTCGTCTTGGTCGTCGTCTTGGTCGTCGTCTTGTTCTCTTGGTCGTCGTCTTGTTCTCTTGGTCGTCGTCTTGTTCTCTTCGTCTTCGTCTTGTTCTCTTGGTCTTCGTCTTGTTGTCTTCGTCTTCGTCTTGTTCTCTTGGTCTTCGTCTTGTTGTCTTCGTCTTCGTCTTGTTGTCTTCGTCTTCGTCTTGTTGTCTTCGTCTTCGTCTTGTTGTCTTCGTCTTCCTCTTGTTGTCTTTGTCTTCCTCTTGTTGTCTTTGTCTTCCTCTTGTTGTCTTCGTCTTCCTCTTGTTGTCTTCGTCTTGTTGTCTTCGTCTTCGTCTTGTTGTCTTCGTCTTCGTCTTGTTGTCTTCGTCTTCGTCTTGTTGTCTTTGTCTTCGTCTTGTTGTCTTTGTCTTCGTCTTGTTGTCTTCGTCTTCGTCTTGTTGTCTTCGTCTTCGTCTTGTTGTCTTCGTCTTGGTCTTGGTCTTGGTCATCTTGGTCTTCTTGGTCTTTGGGTCCTTGGTCATTT
The DNA here is from genome assembly GCA_964059195.1 of Ectobius pallidus. Taxonomy (NCBI): domain Eukaryota; kingdom Metazoa; phylum Arthropoda; class Insecta; order Blattodea; family Ectobiidae; genus Ectobius; species Ectobius pallidus. The sequence continues at coordinate 136,684,368 of CAXKWD010000004.1, forward strand.
TCTTTTTCTTGTTCTTGTTCTTTTTCTTGTTCTTGTTCTTGTTCTTGTTCTTGTTCTTTTTCTTGTTCTTGTTCTTTTTCTTGTTCTTGTTCTTTTTCTTGTTCTTGTTCTTTTTCTTTTTCTTGTTCTTTTTCTTTTTCTTGTTCTTTTTCTTTTTCTTGTTCTTTTTCTTTTTCTTGTTCTTTTTCTTTTTCTTGTTCTTTTTCTTGTTCTTTTTCTTGTTCTTTTTCTTGTTCTTTTTCTTGTTCTTTTTCTTGTTCTTTTTCTTGTTCTTTTTCTTGTTCTTTTTCTTGTTCTTTTTCTTGTTCTTTTTCTTGTTCTTTTTCTTGTTCTTGTTCTTGTTCTTGTTCTTGTTCTTGTTCTTGTTCTTGTTCTTGTTCTTGTTCTTGTTCTTGTTCTTGTTCTTGTTCTTGTTCTTGTTCTTGTTCTTGTTCTTGTTCTTGTTCTTGTTCTTTTTCTTGTTCTTGTTCTTGTTCTTTTTCTTGTTCTTTTTCTTGTTCTTTTTCTTGTTCTTTTTCTTGTTCTTTTTCTTGTTCTTTTTCTTGTTCTTTTTCTTGTTCTTTTTCTTGTTCTTTTTCTTGTTCTTTTTCTTGTTCTTTTTCTTGTTCTTTTTCTTGTTCTTTTTCTTGTTCTTTTTCTTGTTCTTTTTCTTGTTCTTTTTCTTGTTCTTTTTCTTGTTCTTTTTCTTGTTCTTTTTCTTGTTCTTTTTCTTGTTCTTGTTCTTGTTCTTGTTCTTGTTCTTTTTCTTTTTCTTGTTCTTTTTCTTGTTCTTGTTCTTGTTCTTGTTCTTGTTCTTGTTCTTTTTCTTGTTCTGGTTCTGGTTCTGGTTCTGGTTCTTGTTCTGGTTCTTGTTCTTGTTCTTGTTCTTGTTCTTGTTCTTGTTCTTGTTCTTGTTCTTGTTCTTGTTCTTGTTCTTTTTCTTGTTCTTTTTCTTGTTCTTTTTCTTGTTCTTTTTCTTGTTCTTTTTCTTGTTCTTTTTCTTGTTCTTTTTCTTGTTCTTTTTCTTGTTCTTTTTCTTGTTCTTTTTCTTGTTCTTTTTCTTGTTCTTTTTCTTTTTCTTTTTCTTGTTCTTGTTCTTGTTCTTTTTCTTGTTCTTGTTCTTGTTCTTGTTCTTGTTCTTGTTCTTGTTCTTGTTCTTGTTCTTGTTCTTTTTCTTGTTCTTGTTCTTGTTCTTTTTCTTGTTCTTTTTCTTGTTCTTTTTCTTGTTCTTTTTCTTGTTCTTTTTCTTGTTCTTTTTCTTGTTCTTTTTCTTTTTCTTGGTCTTGGTCTTGGTCTTGTTCTTGTTCTTGGTCTTGGTCTTGGTCGTGGTCTCATTTTTCTAGGGATGGATTTGTATATTTACCATACATCAACTTTCAGGATGTCTAACAAAAAGATCAATTTAATCATATCTTACACACATTACTTGTTGAATCATAGGTATAGAGCAACAGGGTAATGTTAGCAAGACCTCGAAGATTACAACACTTGTATTTAGAATACAGATTCGGAGGGATCACGAACGTTCAACCGTCGTTCATTACTCAACCTATAGAGTAGGTGATATTATATCACAGCTTTTGGTAGGCTAGGAAAGGTTAGGTTATGTTGGGTTAGGTTAGGTTATGTTAGGTTAGCAGGATCTGAAAATTCGACGACTTGAAACCTGTTCTTGAAAGTGTTTTAAAACGATTGGATGTTCTTCATTGCAAAGAATTGGAAAAGGTTCGGTTTTTTGAAAAACTGTTGCAGAGACCTGTTATAAACATGGACGATCTTGGTGTTCCAAAGCTTGACAAATTAAGAGACTGTGAAACCAAATGACTTTTTCATAATGACTCTAATATGAGCTGCACATTGTAAAATGTTAATGTGCTTACGCTGTGGATGAAATCCCAGTAAGATTGTAATAAAGTGTATAAAATTCTAAAAAACTTGAGATGTATTTTTTATTTCACAGTCCCTCATCCTAGGAATTAGGAATAGGAGATGTTAGGGAAAACTGGACTTTGTCAAACGTGAGAAAACCCAGTTATGAAATAACCTACAAAAGAATACATTTTTATCACTTTGGTTTTATTGAATATTTACAAATTGAATTTCACTTGAGAGTCTCCTATTTCTAAAATGAATTCACTCATGATCTTGAGAGTCTCGAACTTCTGAAACACAGAAAAATAAAAAAACACATAAGAATTTAGCTTACGATGGTTAAGAATGGGAAATGGTTCGTTTTAATAATACATACCTTTCTAGAGGAGTCGATGGATGTAGGGTGCCGATTGTCGTGTTGTATAGTCACTTTCAGTCTGTTAGACACACTTCACACTGAGTCTAAAATCTCAAGACGCTTCCCACATTACACAAAGTTGAGAACGTGGTAGTAGTAACCAGCTGAATTCGACTCTCTGCCGTAGTACATCAATGAGAGTTTCTCCTCGTTCATCTGTTGAAGCTGATCTTCACTCAATTTCCCGAACCTTGGTGATAGAAAAACGCTGCACCCCATCATTAAATCTAGAACGATTCTCCTTCCATACCTTGTATACACGGAACGAGCTTCCTTTACCGGATACGCAAGTCCAATTTGCAGCTCGCTCAACGGTTTGGTACAATTCACATCGGGGACGTACACAGTTGAAAAACGTTCTAGAGTGGATGCTATAGGCGTCTTCTTATTCTTGTCTTCCTCTGAATGAAACTGTGTATTTGGTAAATCCGCTTGTGTTGCTTGTATGGTGGAGGACTGCAGCGTATCCAACAACTCCTGCGTTGTAATATCCATTATATCATCAGCAGCAGCAGCTGTAGTAGATTTAGGTGCACTTTTACGACCACGCTTCAATGTTGACATCTCGGAGGTTTGACGATCGCTAAACTATGCATACATACAAATAAGGTATTATATACTGTCCACCTCCCCCTCACTCTTGCTGTACACAATCATGCTCGTAAGGAACATGTATCATTTCACCTGTGCCGCAAACATCTCGTCCCATGTCGATGAGGACCTCACCTTTAGTTTTACTTATAAACCTGCAGAAGGGGGCCCATCTTTTATGTTCATTTGCCGGATCGTCCGATTTTTCCCATTGACCTATCTGCGTATGACAGTACGCGCACTCGACTACGTCCTTGTATCCAATATAGTAGAATCCGGCTTCGCTCATTTTGTCCAAGCCCATAAACGTCAATGGCCAATCTTTAAAAGTTTTACGTCGATCAGATTGTATATGCATATCAAGCATCGTTCCATAAAACAGAGCCATCCTGCGCGTTATGCTTCTCACTTATGAATGACCTTGAACCTGTCTCGCACGTGCCGTGTATGAGCTTGAAACAAGTTTGAACAAGTCCGAGTGATGACGTCATACGTAAGGAATTTGTACTTCCGGTCGCGTCTGTAATGCTTCCATGCAAAAACGGCATAAGTTTGAAATCTACCATCTTGATTTTTCAAATCGCCCGCAAAGTTGTCAAAGATTCTAACAATTGTAACTTTTAAATATAGCGCCATTGAATCATGTGATCACTTAGTTAGGATGTATTTTCATGCAGAGCAAAGTATTGGTTATAACATACACCGGATGTCACTCGATACTCAGGAATGTGGAATTTGCTGACTCATGACCTTGAACCCTTCCTGTTTCAGTAATGATGCATAATCCTGTTTCGTAACTTACACAGTGTGAAATCGTATTATAAAATCTCGTTAGCTGTTCCAACATTTTAAAATATCCATTTTCAAAATTCCCACCTCCCAAATTGCATAATGCAAAATCTGTTTTAAATCTCGTGCTAGCCGACATTAGTATTTCCAACATTTTTTAATTTTCAAATCGCCCAGTATCTGCCATTTGTCATTATTAAATTTATCGCCTTACGCCATTTCACATCGTACGCATTCCGCCATCTTGGATTTTCAAATCGCCCGCAAAGTTGTTAAAGATTCTAACATTTGTAATTTTTAAATTCAGCGCCATTGTATCATGTGACCACGTAAGTATGTTGTAATGTCATCGCTTAATATATAGTAATGTTATAAGATAACAGTCGAAATATAATTAAACATTCTACCATTTGTAATTTTTAAATACAGCGCCATTGAATCATGTGATCACTTAGTTAGGATGTATTTTCATGCAGAACAACGTGCTGGTTATAACACACCGGATGTAACTCGATACTCAGGAATGTGGAATTTTGCTGACTGATGACCTTGACCGCTTCCTGTTACGGCGATGATGCATATTCCTGTTTCATAACACTTGTACAATGTAACATTATAAAATCTTGTGCAAGACAACAACTTCAACTTTACCATTTTTGAATGATACGCTTGGTCCGCCATTTTTTAATTTTCAAAATTCCATGTCTTGTACCAATATATATTTTTAAATTTCCCACCTTCCTACAATTGTAATTGTTATTGTAAGCTCGTACAGCTTAGAGCCCATTTATTATATTTTTATAGCAAATACTAGTAATGAAGTATTAATACAAGTCACTAGATGGCACTGATGCCAGTTACCAGCAGACAGAATTCTTGGCACGCTTGTATCTATTTATTTACATTTAGATAAAGAAAATATCTATTATACTCTGTATTGTGATAAACTAAGGAATAGCTTTACATGTTTATTCCTGTTACTATTAGCTATTATCATTAGATTCAGTAATTAATGTTAATTAGCAACCGAAAGCTGCATTGCCGACATCGAACTGAGATCGATAAGTCGAGTGACAGCTCATTAACATTTACTTGGCGCTACAGCCAGAATACATTAGCTTACTTAGAAGCGTCATATCGATTAGTGCAATTGATTATAGAAGCAGCTTTTGAATAGATCGATTATTTACCACATTAAGATTATTAAATTTCTCTGTAATTATACATTACAATTATAATGCAAATGCTCACATACCATTTTTTTTATGTTACAGAATAATTACAGCATGTTATTATCTTTAACTCTGCCTTTATTCTGGATGGAAGCTACGTGAAACTTCTAGAAGAGCCTTCCATAGGATTCTAGAATCTGACTCTTTGTAAGATGATTATGTGAACGCATTTTGGCCGTTAGACTTCTCTCACTCTCTCACCGATCGTCGCTTCGTAAGGGCACAGCCCCAATTTAGCAACAGACCACAAGTCTGAATATATTATTGTACAGTTTCTACATACAACTACGCATGGAACCAGCATTAGCAGCCACTACTTAATCTACCAGGAGGTGGATTCTAGGACATCACTAGAACTTCGTGGAGCGTAGCTTGTAGCCATGGAAGGACTCGCTACTGGCCACCATTTGGGATGATCCACATCACCATAGAACTTCAGCATCTATAACTGTACATCCCCCTTAACTACAGTCCGGCTAAATGCAGTCACATTCTCATCAGATGTAGTCGCAAAACAAGTTAAGTAAAATAAAGCAAATTGTATTAACACACAAAGCCAAGTAAGGCTTAGCATCTTTATGTAGCTAAAATAAATACTGCTTATATAATTGTAGGGAGTTTTGGCATCCTTGCAGCTCCTCTTTTTCTCTACTTGCAAGTCAAATATGCTGCAGTAGTAGTTTGAACTGGACATAGTAATCTCACGAAGACCAAGGAATGGTCTAGCAAATTGATATTTTGCAAATAGTAATTCAGCATTTATCAAGATAAGAAGTTTTGGCAAGCAATTGCAGCTTCTCTTTTCCTACTTGCAGATAGAGTACTTGCAGATTGCAGTAGTATTTTGAGTCAATACAGCTCAATTATTCCTGAAGTTTGTAATTTTTTGAGATTAAAATAAAAACTTATATTATTGTTGTAGATCACAAAGCATGGTGTATTCTCACAGCAAATGAACCTTAAGTCATTCCTGAAGTATACCTAGTGAAAATAGCAAGCACTATTCAATATTGGTCTATACCAAATACAAGGAGAAGCAGTAGTCTTCAAGAAAAGAAGAATAAAGTAACTATTCTCTCTCCCCATTATTCCTGCTTCCTTCAATATCCTTACACTTCTAAACTTATATATTTTCTGGATTATAATCCAGTGGTCCTCCGAAAATCCTATTGCAAAATTCTGTTAGGCACACTAGCCTACAGTTATATCGTAAGCAATGTTGACATCAATTTTCAAATCGTCCAGCCATCTACAAGTGAACAACTTTTAATATTACAACTTTGAACTTCGCGCTTGGTCCTTAGGAACCGGAAACGACGACATTTTGACTTTCTAATATATAGTTTTCATATTTACCACCATTATAATTTTGAATTCCGCGCTTGGTCCTTAGGAATCGGAAACGTCGCCATTTTCATACATTTTCAAATTTAGTGCCATTATTATTTTGAATTTGGCGCTACTCGCCATCTTGGTAGCAATTTTGAATTTTCAATATATAGTTTTCAAATTTACCGCCATTATACTTTTGAATTTCGCGCTTTGTCCGCCATTTGAAATAGGAACGGGAAGTGCCGCCATTTGCAATAGGAACCAGAACTGTCGCCATTTTGAATCACGTGGTGTCATAGCCACGCCCACTATGACGTTGGCTGTGACGTCATCCAACCCTCCGGTGACGTAAGCCGTGACGTCATAGCCGCGCCCATTTGTGCCGTCATAATCAGCTGACCGGAAGTGACGTAAGCAACCCTCCCACCCCTCCGTGACGTAAGCATTCCCCCTCCACTACGGTCCCACCAGTCACGTGATGTAATCCATCCAATCAGAATCCGTGACGTCATAAGCCACGCCCACTTGTGACGTACCCGGAAGTGACGTCATAAACCACTCCTCCCGTTTCCCCTACCAACCCTCTCAACCCTCCAATGACGTCATCATCAAAACCACACTACTACTAATAAATTCGGCAACTTTTGCTTTGGTTTTCTCGCCAGTCATATCATTCCTATGGTAAGTACGAAAATCACGGTCTCCTTCCAACTTAGCGATTGCAATCACTACAGCGAATGCAAGACAGTCCATTAGTGTTTTTATCCTAATAACACTGCGCTTCAAATGGGCCAGTACATCAATCTTACGACCCTTCGTCTTGATACCAGTACCGTTTCCATTAGGTAGATGAACAATGTCAACTACTAAACGCAAACGGTCGGTAACACGGAAATTGGCGTTAGATTGACATACTGATGTTAAACTGATGTAAAACTGATCTTTTCTCCTAAAACTTAGACCTATTGGTTTGTCCATCTGACTGACTTCATTGTAGATGGACACACCAAAGAAATCCCAGTCATTAGCCTCTACTAATGCATAGTCGATGGCATCTTTCAAACACCTTTCGAAATGATCTGACCCTACATCACCTGATGGTTCAGTTAGGTTGATAATCATCTGCAACCCAACAGCATCAAACCTAGAGTACTCCTTACGAGCACTCTCTACAAGATGAAATGTAGGAGGTGGTGGATCTCTTACACCTTGTATTACTTGATGTGCTAGGTGCAGACAGATCTGCATCATTAACATCAACGACATCGTCAGAATCTGGTAAAGTAATGTTACCTACGTCGTTTCCAGATAATGATTCAGGAAGTGTACCAGTCTCTGGTTGCGTATCTGGAATACTGTATATTTCAGATTCGCTATCAGAGATCGTGTACACATCTGCATAGTTTCCAGATTAGGAATCCGTAAGTGTAACAGTCCCCGTCTGTGTATCTTGAACCGTGTAGGTCCTAGGTTCACTGTCCGGGACTGTGTACACTTCAGGTTCGGAATCTGACAATGTAATGGTATCCATTTCGTTCTCAGGCTCTGATGATGATGAACAAATATCGATAAAGGGGACAGACATTGTCATACAACACTACGCAAGAGAAAGTAGATTGTTGGTAAAACCTATAACAAGGAGAAAAACTTTTTTTTTTAAATTTAACCGATTAAAATGTATATAACTGTTTATGAGGGAAAACTTCTATTTTAATTTTACAAAAACATCTGTTATGTTTTTACGACACATGTTGAATTCGTTTGTGTCTTAACGTTGGACCGATAACCTTATGAAAAAATTAATGAAGTTTTATCGACTCACCTGTTTTTTCTTTTTTCAACTACAGCTGACACCTTACTCCTTATGGCTTTTTCAACTACAGCTGACACCTTACTCTTTATGGTTAGAGGTTCTGTGATAATCTGTGAACAAAACAACTGATTCAGCTTATTATATAGGAAAGTGTGTAACTGTGTTCATGTCACAACAAGATTGAAACCCGTTACCTGATATCCGTTTAAAGGTCATCGTATTTAGGTCTGCAAACAAGGTCCCAGTTCTATTCGGGACATGGCTACTTCACAGCAAACCTATTTAGGTTTAACCTAGCGGAGGATTAACTCTGCTACTGTGAAGACTGTGAGCATGGTATAATGTACCACACCCTCTATACATGCGCGAGATATAGGGAAGCACGTATTAGCCTAAAAGAGGTAGCCAAACAAGCAGGCGAATAAGGCCACCAGAACTTAGTTTTTGGACGACAAAGGGAACTAAGACTGCTTTCAGATCATTCACACGCCACGTGATAGAAAGCAGGAAAGAACAAGAACAAGATGATGCCTAAGACACACCGAATTTGAGACGAATCCACCTTGGGGGAATGCTCAGATCCACAGGGGCCCTACCGAGCAAGACGGATATGGCAGATTGCCCAAGACTTGCCTCTGAAACTGCGGGATAGGCAAGCAGCAACCGAACCGAGTGAGGTTTTCAGGGGGTTTCCCTCACTCTATAAGGTGAATACCAGACACGCCCCCCGCGACAACAGACAGATGAACAAGAGCAAAATTAAATGAATAACATGCCAAAGTCAATTCATCAAACATTTTCCCTGTGTTCTATGATCAAGAGAAGGCGACGCGACGGTCTTAGAACAAATGCAAGAAATCGGTGTTTGGACCGGAGATATAGCCTATGGCTCAGGTACTCCGGTGGTGGAAGGCGGGGCCAAAAAACAAAGTACCTAACTCTACCGTCCCGGGAGATCCGAGCGTTTACGGAGAACTCCGAATCCTGTTGAGATTCAGGAATCGGAAACTCAACCATTGTTGGAAGAGCGACGGAACCGGATATCATAAAGAGGAGGAGAGAACTCTGGCGGTTCGCAAAGGAGACTCCTGGAGATGGAAGAGGAAGACAAAGACAGTGACTAAAAGAGAAAGAGAAAAAGCAAGACAAATCAGAAACACTAAAGGTACGGTATGCAGTTAACTAGTCAAATACATGAAAAAAATTACAAGAAGCAGATAAAGTTGTAGTTTATAGAGTAGAAGCTCAGGCACACCGAAGTACAACATGAAATTAAAATTTACATGATACCGGTGAGCTTCAGTATAAAAGATGAGAAGCTAACTAGTAGTTTAGTAATTAACAGAAGTAGATAGAAGGGTGCCTTTATTATTGTTATTTTTATTGTAATTTCAAACTTTTCTTTACGTCAGCCCCCTTCAATAAGTTCTGGATAAGCGCCTGTGTAGGCTTAATGTGTGACGAATTCTTATGCAAGTCCTCGGAATCTGTGCTTTTACACCCGTGCTAGTGGGTTTCTATTCTACGTTTCTATTAAATTAAAGGAATTTATCACTAATTATACCTTTTACTATTTTACGTTAAGTTGTAGAGGACTATCAATTTGTAAGTTGGAGTTATTAAGGGAATGTAAATGAACTGTATTTTGGACAAAGAAAATGAGGTAAGCGGTTGAAGAAGGTAAAGCCGCAGTTTGTTAAGAGCAGGCAGGGCTAGTTCACGATTACCATTGATATCGCCTGAGGGGCTATCATCATACCATAAACCGCACATTAAGCATCTGTCGGTCTGCGTGTCTGTCATGGCTTGCTTTTCTTCGGGCAATCGACGTCCTTCGAGAAGACGTCTGTCTTTCTGACCGTCAGTTACAACCCCTAGCACAATATGGACGTGTCTACAGCGATGGCATCATGCACCGGAATACGAAAATCCTTCCTACCCGTATAGCTTAAGAGTCCTTAGTTTTATATTGCTTCAAAATATGTATTCCAACATGTAGACTTAAGTAAAAATAGGTTATATGACATGCAAAATAATTAGGAATAATAATTAGATTAAATGTGGTTCTTACCACTAATAAAGTGAAAATCTTTTGTATCCAACACTTCTAGGCAAAAAAAAAGTATTAACTTAGTTCGCATTGTATTAATTGGCCTTTTTTCATGAAAGGACTTACATAATGTAGACTACTTACTGAAAATCGAATAAGCATAATTAGCCTATGTGTACATTAATAAAAATAAATATTCAATAAACTACTTAAATGTTGAATTAGCAGGTGTGCCAAATTCTAGGCTATAATTTAACTGTAAAGAACTAGAAAAACAATTATTTCAATTCAAAATAAAAATAATAATCTGATCTGTCGCGATGTTCACGGCAATTGATTTGTGCTATACCATGATTATTTACGGTACGTTAAAGAACTACAAGCCTAAATTAGAGCCGCTGGACAAAATTTCCCGGCCTTTCACGTCCAAGTAATACCTTAGTTTCCTGGGGGGTTGTGAGGCGATGGGCTTACTACCTGTCCCTCTGCCCTCTCTCGGAAAATAAGCGTAACAAAATTCACACAGGTATCAGAAACCTCCAATTGGAGGCCCTTCGCCCCGACACTGGGGATATATATATATATAGAGAGAGAGAGAGAGAGAGAGAGAGAGAGAGAGAGAGACCATGATTATATTAATTTAGCACCTCATTCCTAGTTAATGTATTTTATATTTTATTTCAATGATAGAAATAACTGTATTTTTGTACCAATCAAGCATCAAAGTATCTGACATAAAAAACGCAAGTTCTTATTTTAATATATTTCGAATTAGATGGATTTAAATTCTGATTTAAAATTAAATTACGTAAATTAAGATACCAAAACTAAGTAAGATATTTAAAAAAATCGAATTTTTAATTTCGGTTTATATTTTAATTACGAATACAAAATTTCAAGATTTGTTAGGAAAGTTGTTTAGAGATTACTCTCAACTCTTCAGTCATCCTTAAGAACATAAAATACATAAATTTAAATTACTATTTAAAAGGTTATTAGCTGAGTTTCATTTAGCAGGATGAACACTTCATCGCTTCGAAAGTAAGTTACAACTGATTAGCTCTACGATTCGTGGTATAATGTTTTCGAATTTCTCACGCGTTGCAGTTGCTTATACATAAAAGTGAAGCAACAAATAGAATAGCGATGTAATGAGTTGGGTTATGTGGTGACACAAAGTTGTTATCGAAGAGCCTCAATTTCTGATAATTAGCCAAGACGGAAATAAGACGGAATGTAGTCTAGATTTAAAAGGATGCAGTACCTCGTAAGCTATAGACATTACCGGTCAATACACTTTTTATTGTACATTTTGTAACACGCCTTAAGTAAACGTTTAATAAGGATGCATTAAGGCGATGATTACCTCACTCGAGGTTCAAAGATAATCGTGAACTCATGCCCTAAATCCACAATCATTAACATAAACTGCGCTCACGTCTCATTCTTGCTTTAATAACACGTTGTGCAGGTCAAGGAGATTCAGACATCAGTCAGATTAAATATTCTAACCTTTTAAATCATTAAACAGACAACGGACACAAAATGCATCCTGTATTACTATTTGCTTTGCTTATTAAGTTATTTCATTTACAATGTCTGAAATAGTTGAAACTCTAGGTTACGGGTAACGGCATTCCTTAAACTAGGATGGTGGCGTTAATTACACTTACAGAAAAAGCTTATTAATGCCCGGTTTCTATAAACTCGCGAAATACCTATGGGTAAATTATCCAATGGACAACTTAGTTCCAGAATCACCCACCAGAGCACTAATGGTATAATGAGGAAATAAAAAATAGTGTATACTACCATGCCGGGGATCGAACAGTGGACCTCTTGAACCGTAATCCAGCACGCTGACAATGAGCTACGGTGAACACTGAGAACACATCTTGAATAACGGAGATATAATTGTTTCAGCCTATGATTCCACTACTGCAAGTCAAGACATGGTTTTGCAATATATATCATACTAATTAGTTCGGAAGAACATTATCTTCATATAAATACTACTACTGTCGAGATCTAATGCGTAAGAGGAAGGAAAAATGAGAAGTACGACTCTAGTTTGCAATGTTTGCACACTCAGTGCTACCAAATACCGGCAAATACAGTCATTAGCGACAATGTACGGTACATGAAAATTTCAATAAGAAATATGTATATAAATTCTGATAAGTCCATCCTATTACGGAGAAACAAAGTCAACATTACAGATCATCTCAGCACTTCTAAAACTGTATTTTACAGGTACTGCAATCCGTGCACGTCCGCCATATTTATCTACGAGAGGTTAAATTTTATCCAGCCATCCATGAGAGGATAAATTAACCCAAAGATTTACCCTTGGAAAGATCTAACCCTAGTTTATAGAAACATTTTTTCTCTCATTTTCATATTTACCCAGTGGACTTTTATCTAGAAACTCGCCAAAACTGTGTGTGATCGTTATCTTTAAATTATTTCTGTTCGTAAGAGTTTTCCTTTTGTAAATTCTGTTCATGGGATAATTTACCCATAGGTAATTCGCGAGTTTATAGAAACCGGCCATAAGTAGGCCTATTGCAATAACAGTGTGCGTTTACGTGTGTGGGGTATGGATGTGTGTGGAATGTTTGTCTTTGTTTAGCCTGAAATGTGGGGAAGATACGGGTTAGGTGAATTCCTAAAAAGTTGCGATTTGTAGGATTTTTATATGTGAATTCCAACAAAGACAACATTTTTCCCTCCCACTTAACACAAACTTGGGACTCATCACTTTAACACAGGCTGGTGTGAGTAAATATTTTATTTTGTTCATTGTTTAAAATTATAAGATTGTCAGAAGTTAGGCATTAAAATTATAACATTATGAAAGCTAAGCATTAATACCTTTTTCGAAACACCCTTTAAAGTAATTATTATAGGCCTATATGTCAAATTCAAATATGTCAAAATATGTCACATTATGAGTTCTCGCGCAGTCGTCTTCTCTTATGACTTGGGTTAACTTCGTTAACGCGGTATAAGTTTTGCAGGCAAAGAATGTCTAACAAATGAACGCACAGCTACCATGCGCATAGGGCAGTTCAGTGTTACCAAACTCCGATTCTTGGCAGAAGATCCCAGGGAAGATGAGACAGCATACTTACATTATGGACGTTTACTCTGTGAATATTAGTTGTAGAATGAGATTAACGCAATACCTTAGAGCGCTGCGTGAAATTAACTCATACTGATGTGTGGCTCAATTTATGAGTAACTTAAACCACACCCATTGCGGGAATCAGTAGCAGCATACCTTGTAACGTGAAGAAATTGCTGAGCTAAACATTAGAATGAGTTCTCGGATACAGACTAGAGTTTTCACATCTCGCATCGCCAGAAGTGCTTGGATCCTGCATTCATCCGAGGAATTTTTCATTCGAATAATTCGAATGTTCTTAATATTACTCAAGAACAGATTACTCGATTCTTAAAAATCATTCGAATCTGCCGTCACTAATTTTTTCCTATAATTTTGTTCTGCCTCTTTAAATTTATTTTAAATATGGAATAACTTAAGATGCATTTTTGTTTATAAAAATCAGACCCAAGATTCTCAAGAAGTTGCCTTATTGTCAAGCCCCACCACATTTCAATTTACTTTAAAGCAAATTGCTGTTGTGATTTATATAGCCTTATGGAGTATATATACATTATATATAATATATATTATACATATAAATTATATATACAGTATATATATCGTTCTACTCTAGTTTAATCCATTTAAAATATTTTAATTTTTGTTCATCATTCAAATTATTATTTTCTACAGAACGTTTTAGAATATTTATTGTGAGTAGAGTAGTAAATGACGAATAGAGATGATGTGATGTATAACTCTGAGCTTAAGAATAATTGGCACCAGTAGTTTGTGTCTGTTCTATGTAAACCTCACAGGTGGGTTGACGTTTAAATACCAAGTACACCAGCATTATCGTTCCGTGATTCTTTTACTTTTTTTTCTGAAAGAGAAAGATTTTTTCCCAATTGCTACTAGGCCTATATTACTAGTTTCTCGCTGTAGGCTACCCTATGTGCAACCAGCGATTATGGAACGATTATATACTCTGTATTCACATCACATAGCACAAAGGCCAAGAGTCTCCCTGTCTTCATCCTTCTACTACGTCACGGTTGAATTTCAGTGGCGTATCTTAAGGAAATCTGTAATTAATAATAACCGACAAAGCTATTATACGTTCACAAAATGTATGAAATTATGGACAATGTTCCTATCTCTATTCCACCCACACAAGATTTTCTTTGTTCCATAATAGCCTACTTTTAATAATGCTTCACACTGATGTTAAAACCTTTCGTCAGTAGGCCTAATCTGAATTAGTTCTGGAAATGTAGTATGGATTATGTGATAAACCGTATAATAATTTAATAGCGAGAACGTTCAAATACAGAATGTGACGTATACTTTAATAAAATAAATAAATTGGTAATAGATTCAAACCATAAAAGAAATCTTGCTACATGCTACATTCTACAATAACAGCTGATGAACTTACCCTTAGTTGTTAACACGTAACTTAGTCTATTTATTCATGTTTTGTGTCCTTTTAGTAAGGAATGTAATTGATCGCCATCCAATTATATTATTATTACTGCAAAAATATACATAAGAACATTATTGCAATTTCACAAAAAAGCTCAAGACGCTAGAAATAAAATTTGATTTACCACTGACTTCTATAACGCAATTGAGCCTATGAATAATTAATTTGTAGATGGATATAACTTATATGCATTCATGAACCACAGATTATTGTCTCTGTTGGATATTCCCAATAATTTGTACGTTTGGGAGTTGAACTTATACAGGGTGTTAATGAATAACACCGAAATATTTTACCTGTGTATAGAGGGGACATAGACAAGCAACTTTTATTAGGAGATTTTTGCTCTATGATGTAGAATGTGTATGCTATAGGGCATTAAAGTCATTAAAATTTGGTGCTCATAAGTCAATAATTGAGCGAAATAGGGTTAAAATTTTCATTGAATTGACTTCATGCCTTCTTAGCAATCGATAAAAACCTTATTCTTAATCATTCGTCAACAGTTATACCATAATTTAGAACTTTCATAATCTGCAAAATTAACAGACTAATCACATGATTCCCCGCCACTGCATTATGTTTTTATTCCTAATTCCAAGGCTAACAAAAATGTTTCGTTTGTCTTATTTTTCCCTCAGTGTTGCAAGATATCGATCGTCATTTTTTACAATTTTCCCGACCACTACACAATATTCACTGTTCCTTTGTTTCCCATCATTTCAAGTATTATAAGTCAGTGGCGTGCATATCGTTGGGAGATTTTATGTTATAACAGGAAGAATTGAATCCATAGAGCAAAAATCTCCTAATATAAGTTGCTTGTCTACGTCCCCTCTATACACAGGTAAAATATTTCGGTGTTATTCATTAACACCCTGTATTTTCACGTGTAAAATTGATTACATCAATCGAAGCTGATCATGAAAGACAGAACTTGGACGTCTGACCTCTGATTCACTGCTGTGATACTCATGTTATGTGAACTATACGGGAGATCTACCGTGGTTCGGGTTCTATGATTAGTTATGGTCCCAGGGTATTTGATTAAAGACTCAGAAACACCTAGGCCAAGTAGTAATTCCACAAAAGGAGACCAGTTATGCAACACTCTCACGACTAATCTTAAGATAATTGGTTTTATGTTTATGTAACGATGGGGATGTTCTGCAATTTAGGCCTGCGATTGTCACAGACTGAGTTCGTTAAATATCAGTTAAGTTCAGAAACGGAAGCTTGATTTTAAGTCTGCAGGCCTATAGTTCTCCTCTTCTGTTATAGGCAACTTCGCTTACAGAGAAGGAAATAAATCGAATGTCTCCAAATTGAAGTTCTTTCAAGCTGTAATAGTAGCACCCTGAAAGATCATATAGGTTATGGAATGACGACCTTAGGAAATAAGTATACAGTTGAACCTTTGTATAATGAAGATCGACATGGCGATAAACCTACTTGTTGCAATATTTTCTTTGGTCCAGGCAAATTTTCTGTACTAATAATGTTAAACGTCACTCGCAACAACAATTAAACTAGTTTAGAAACACCCTTTTACAACTCCAATATTTCGCATTAAAACCAAATAGATTTAGGGGCTGTGTGATGAAAAATATGCATAGGACTATTTATTTAAAAAAACCTCTTAGATCGCCTTGAATTCAATTTGTACATTTTAACAATTATTCTTTAACACTTGACTAGCTATTAATCTTTCCCTGTAGTGTAGATAAACTGGCGAAACACAACCTTCTTGACATACTTATATCGAGGGGTGCATTGCGAATATAAATGATTAGGCTTCAAAATACAGCTACTATACTTTTTTGTTGAAACAAGCTACTTTGTTCTAAATTCATGCAGACCTATGCTGCTGCAAAAATAATTTCACACAAACATCTCTATACATCAGATTATTTTAATTGCGGAAACAAGTAGAATATATGTTTTAGTTATATCTATGAAACCTGTCAATTTAACATCTACTTGGTTTATTGAAAGTGGTTAATGTATTACTGTGCACACACTAAATTTATGAAACTTTTGATAAATACATCAGTTAAGTATTCTTTAAAATGTCTTTCTAAAACCCGAAATTTCCCATCAAAAATAGAATTACGTTCAAAAATATAAAAAAATATCGCACTAAAAACAAAAAATGTCGGGTATATTCGTAAATTTAAAACGACAGTATTTTGGCCTAGAAGTGTTTAGAACAAAAATAAATCACTGTCAATTAACTTACAATAACCACAGTTTGTGAATCCGTCACTCACGAAAACTAGGTTTCCCCAATTGATGTTCGTTCAAAGACGGCATTCCTAATGCATTTGTTAGCTAAATTGGAGACACTTCTCTTTCGAAGAGTAACCATATTGGTACATTTAGGCCTCAAGTTCACAACATTCAGATTGCTAAAGATTGCCTATTGAAGCAGCAAATGTCTGTTAAGAACGCAATGGTTATTACTTATTATAGTTGCTAACGAAGTGTACAATAAACATTTTCTTGGTCCTCCCCTCTCCCCAGCTGCTACTCGTGATTGTTCCTTCATCACGCTTCCGGGAACCCTAACTAATAACTCCTCCAATACCTGATCACAGGTGAAAGGCTGTGTAATTTTGTCTCCAGTGCACCTATTGTACCAAGAAAACATATTTCCTTTAAATGACTGTCTTAAGAATGGGAAGAATGGTAACATGGGACATGATATCAATCGTTATATAATAAGTTAGGCGTTGGATTCAATTTTAATAACTAATTTTATACTAGAATCGCTCGCCAGAATTAACTACTGTTGTCAATTAGCTGATGATCCCAATGGCAAATAGAGTGAAAATCATCGTTGAATTTCTATCAGATTAAAGGAAAACATTGCAGTGTCTGGTTGAGGGCATGACATTGTAAGTTTCTTTCATTCAGCCATTCAATCGTTTTATTGAATTGGGTGAAATTAGGGAGGGTATTTTTAAAGACGGCAAAAGATCCTCCAACTCCTTGTATACCTACAATATGTTGAATTGTTATTTGATGTGGATTATCAGGTTTATGCTTAACAATAAATAATAGCACGGTGATCAAAGTAAGTAGACGACACATAGATGCAAGACTGCATGATGACATTGATGACTTATTCTAACACATTCTCTAATTAGTGTTAGTCAGAGAATTTCTTGGGGAAACATATCTCAAATAAAATGTATACCTTTAGTATAATATATCATTGAAACTAAGCCCGGAATTGCTCTATCAGAGACGAAATATGCATGCAAATATAAGGTACTCTAAACTTTGTAAAATATGCACCTGAACCAATTAAGTATGTTATATCATGTAAGTGCTTTTAATACTTTACTGAACTGAATTACATTATAAATTACAAAGAATATGCTAGTAAAATAATTTTAAATTACATTTAAAAAAGAGCAATGCAATAATGTTTTGTAAATTGAAGACTAATGAAATGAAACGCGGTAATAATGTTATACAATCAGTTCCGAAAACAATAAGATATGTAGGATACAGTCAACTATTGTACATTCAGTTATCAAAACATTCACTTAGTCAAATATGCTGTAAATGTTCGAATTAACAGAGATATGCACAATATTTAAAATCTGTCAGAAATATTCCGATGAAAATGTGACAAATTAATAAAATATGCACAAATATTTTAATAAAAAAGTGAACTATCGCAAAGTTAACAAAATATGCAACAATATGCAACATGATACCATCAGTGTTCTGTTATTAAGCTAAGTGCCGGTAGCCTATGGTACTTTATGAGATTGTGTGTGGGGACGGGAAAATGTCTGTCCGTCTGTCTGTACGGGCGATAACTCAAATACGCTTTATCGGATTTTCATGAAACTTATGATACGCATTTATAACGTCCATGGGAAGAACACTATTGATATTGGACTAAATCGGTTGACCGGTACCGGAGTAATGCCCAATTTAGTGCCTATTTTTATGGTAATATGTTAGAAAGGCGCGATAACTCAAATACGTTTTATCGGATTTTCATGAAACTTGGTATACGCATTTATGACGTCCATGGAGAGAAGCCTATTGAATTTTCACTAAATCGGTTGACGGGTATCGAAAGAACGAGTAACTAACAGTCACATCTATTATAATATTGTAATCTGCGTTCTCCAACAATCCGAAGCATTTTGATTGGCTCGTGGACAGCCAATCAGCGGCCGAGCTCTCGTAACTAATGTAAACAAGACATGTTCAGATGTATCAGTTTCCAATTTAATACATAGATATTAATTTTGTAATGGATATAAGACGCTACAATATTATTGCATGGCCCACAATATATTAACCATAACGTGACAAATTGCCAATCGTTTATTGATATTGTTAGCCCGCCTTGATTGATTCATTTCTTCATAAATGTAAATAAAAAATTTAAAACAACTAACAGTGTAATGTTGATATAATATAGTTCATTCTATTGATATGTATGGCACCGATATCTACATTACATTTTAATGTGAGTATTTTTCTTATTCGCTCCTGTGCAGCAATATACCTGACAGATTTCAGATTGACGTTTTATTCATTCATAATCTATACGGCTACTTTAAATTTGAAACAAACAAGTCAGCGAATTATAGGCCTATTATATAATTAGTATTACTGCCAATGCATTTTGTAAAATGTTGGCATATTTTAAGAATGTATTATATCAGTGTATACGAATATGAATTAAGGTTAATAATCAAACTTTATACCTTTGTTCTTCCGTAAGCCCTCCTTAATGAATCGATCTGGAGTTTAACTCTGAGATCTATTACAAAAGAACTTCTTTTCTGCATAGGCTTCTCATAATTGCAATTATCACTGATTGAAAAAGCATTCTGGTACTTTGATATATCAGTTTACCTGATTTTTATTTCTTTCCAGTCTTGCACACATTTGAATACTAGCATGTGATTTAATAGTGTGGATTATTAAAAATATAATTTTCATAGATTTTCGGGCCCTAATTATAATAGATTATGCATATTATGCAATTCATGTATGGATTTTTAAAAGATCATTAGGGCCGTTTTCGATAAAATTGGGAAGAATTACATTCTCTTCACGTAAAATGGTTGTAAAAATGAAGAGAAAGTCGTTGCCACGCTTCGTGTCGTATTTCCGCAGGAAACACAACCCCGATAAAATCTGATAAAATGCACTCATATAATTACTTTACCCTAATCATGGGCAATACAACTCTCACACTTAACATTCTGATATAAATTTAGAGGCCATATTGCCAGGAATTGCCAAGAATGTCTCATCCTCACTCTGTATTAGGTTACATAAGACTTGAGGCTTTCTCGGCGCTCATTATTAGTTAATGGTTTCGCGGGCTATAAGCTCAGTCAGTGGTTCTAAAATAGCCAGGAAGGAAGGTCGCAAATATGGCAGCGTCCGAAAGCTTGGTTATTTTAGACTTATTGATTCGGCTTATTGACAGCGAAGCCATTATTAATAACCTATTCCCTCTGTATTTTTTGTGACGTAATACGAGCTGAGTGTCGTAGATTTACGGCACGTAAAAGAACTCCAAGCCTAAATTAGAGCCTCTGGACAAAATTTCTCGGCCCTTTCACGTCCAAGACATACTTAGTTTCCAGAGGGGGGTTGCGAGGCGATGGGCTTACCACCTGTCCCTCTACTCTCTCTCGGAAAATAAGCATATCAAAATTAATATAGGTAATGAAACCTCCACTTGGAGGCCCCTTCGCCCCACCTGGGGATCATAGGGTACCAGATACAGATACAGAATACAAGCTGAGTTTTTACGAATGATGGCTGGCTTATACTACATAACGAAAACATGTATCAAATCGAAGTTTTAGCTCCTAGAATAATCGCCTTTTGTACAAAATTTAAACAACAATGAAAGAAAATTGCTAGATCCATTTCCGAGAAAAATCGCTAAAAATGAGAATTTCATTTTTCAAGTAGTAACTTAGTGAAAGTAAAAGAATGTAGCCTGCAGCCTCAGATTCACATCCCCAGATGATGTTTAACCCAAATACAACATTTGTTTTACACGGGTTTTTTGTTCTCGAGTTAGGCTGATCACAGACAAACACACACTCACAGACATGTTTCACTGTACCGTAAGAACTGCTGAATTTAGGTCTATTTAATATTAAACATTACGTAAAAGAAGTCCAAGCCTAAATTAGAGCCTCTGGACAAAATTTATCGGCCCTTTTGGAGGGAGGAGACGTTGGTTCCTACCTCCATAAGCTAAATATTTCCATGAAGGAAATGAGATAAGGGTCACTAATTTTTCTTTCTAGAAAAATAATTTTTATTTTTAGTATGCTGTATGAATACAGAACATCTTTACAATTACAAAACATATAATTTATATCTTGATAATTATAAATAACAAAATGAATAATTTTTCCTTCTGATAAGAAGTACACATGAAAACTTTCTTAATACAGTTCAAAAAATGGTTAAGTAAAATATTACATAAATCTTCTTGATGAAAATATTCAAATTCTGAAAATACAGATAGGCTTATGACAGATCTAGAACTTCTGAATCAAAGCATTCTTATGTTAGATATATAAATTTCTCACAAAGTACATATATTTGATATGATAAATAAAGGATATTCACAAACTGTGAATAATATTCTCTGATGTAAATATCTGAATTTAGTTCAAAAGATCAAAATACAGTGGTAATGATTTAGCAATCATAGCATTTGACATTGAGCATACTACAATAATCACTGTACAAATTTGAGAACATTAATACCATTAATGTTTTGTTACGATGGTTATAATTATAGAGAAGGCTTTATAGTCGTTCTGTTCGCACATTCTGTTCTGCGTTGTAAATAGAACGAATACTATAAGACGTACAATAGCAATTTCTGCAATGTTTAGAGTTTATTGATTCAAGAGTTATTATTGCTGCAAGAATAATACTCAACTTTAAGAATCCCAGACAGCAATCTGCCAGATTCCCGTTCGCCAATGAACTGTACTGACGTTCAATATTGAATTTCTGTCCGAAATGCAGGATAGAAGTTCTTGTAGAATATGTCTCTGGAGATGAATCGTGATTCCAGAAATCACTTGAAGCACGACGAAATGATAATTTAAAGTTGTTACAGAAGAACAACTGGCAGTTCTTATAACTGCTAAAGAAATCTGCATAGAGCGAAGAGAGAATACGTCTTGAATGCAGAGCGAAGATCGTCTGTACAAGAAATATACATAGATGGAAGAGACAATACTGCATGAGTGCAGGGAGAGATACATCTTGAATGCCGGTCGTCGAGCATCTGTGTACGAACAGATAGACCATGGGCCACTAATATGAAACCCTCCTCCTCCCCCGTGGGAATTTCCGACACATATATTTTTTTGTTGGTATTGCCATCTAGTTTAAGTTTCTAGTTGCTTGCCCCTTGTCAATTACAGCATTTACCCGGAAAACCCGGAAAACCACGGAAATCCGGAGAAAATGAATGTTTTAATTTTTCATTGTTCTTTGCTCCTAATATTCCCAGGGAATTACTGACTCACACATTTTCGTTGGTATTGGCATCTAGTTTAAGGTTTCAGTTGTTTGCCTCTTACAAATTACAACATATCCCCTGAAAACCCGGAAAACCACATATATACGGAGAAAATGATGTTATATTTTTTAAATATTTGTTCTTTGCTCCTAATATTCAAAGGGAATTTCTGACTCATATGTTTCTTTATTGGCATTACCATCTAGATTTAGGTTTTAGTTGTTTGCCCCTTATCAATTACAGCATATCAACGGAAAACTCCGAAAACCACGGAAATGCGGAGAAAATGACTTCGTTTAAATTTTTTAAAATTCTTTGTTCTTTGCTCTTAGTATTCAAAGGGATTTGGTGAATCATATGTGTTTGTATTGGTATTGCCATCTAGATTAAGGTTTCAGTTGTTTGCCCCTTACCAATTACAGCATTTCCCCTCAAAACCCTGAAAACTACGTATATAGGCTACGGAGAAAATGACAATGTTTTATTTTTTAAATCTTTGTTCTTTGCTCCTAATATTCAAAGGGAATTTATGATTCGTATGTTTTCGTTGGTATTGCCATCTAGATTAAGGTTTCAGTTGTTTTCCCTATATGAATTATAGCATATCTCCAGAAAACTCCGAAAACCACGGAAATCCGGAGAAATTGACTTTTTAAAAAATTCTTTAAAATCTTTGTTCTTTGCTCCTAATATTCCCAGGGATTCTGACTCATACGTTTTTTGTTGTTGGTATTGCCAACTAGTTTAAGGTTTCAGTTGTTTGCCCGTTATCAATTACAGCATATCCACGTAAACCCTGAAAACCACGGAAATCTGGAGAAAATTACTTTGTTTTAATTTTTTTAAATCGTAGTTCTTTGCTCTTAGTATTCAAAGGGAATTGGTGACTCATATGGTTTTGTGTTGGTATTGCCATGTACAGTGCGTCTTTCGATCGGCCGGACCGTCGCGCGGCGGCACCGGACTGGGTGAGGCTTGGCGCATCTTCCGCCAATGTTGCACGTAAACGACCGGCAAGTCATGGGTACGGAAAACTAACTACTATACTAACTTACATTATGCTTACCTGCATCACAACAGATGTTGAAATTGATGACCTTGAACGCGAACACATTCTCTATATCTCCGAAAACAATTCTGGTTTACTCGCAAAAGTTCATGTTGACTGATTGCCTGTATTTCTCTCGTGATGCTGTCCTTCAGTTCTTGTAACGTGTGCGGATTTGATGCATACACTTCATTCTTTAACGTTCCCCATGCATAAAAATTGCATGGTGACAGGTCAGTGGAACGAGGTGGTCACAATCCTCGACTAACTTAATTATTCTGTCACCATACACACTTCGCAATTCATGCATAGAATTTTCAGCAGTGTGCGCTGTAGCTGAATCCTGCTGAAACCAGCCACACAATCTTTCATTTCTTGTTAGTAGTGGAAAAAAATATTTAAAATAGAATTTACATAAACGTGTGAATCAACTGTTGTGTCGTAAAAGATGGGACCGATAATTCTAAGGGCACTCACTGCGCACCAAACCCCAACTTTTGCAGCGTGGTGAGGAACTTCATGAATCATATGGGGATTTTCGGTAGTCCAGTATCTATTGTTCTGAGTAGAAACGTTACCTTGAAGATAAAACCACGCTTCACCAGTGAAGAATGTTAAAAGTGAGGTCTACTTCTCCATTATGAACGGACTGCAAAAACCAATTGCAATAATTAACCCTACTTACAGGATCTTGTGGTTGTAAAGCATGAACTACAGTTACCTTGTACGGCTTAAGTTTCAGAAGTTTTGTTACTACAAAAGCTGCCGACTTGGAAATGTTAACCTCTTGTGCTAAACGTCTGAGTGATTTTTGGGGTGTGTGCTCTAACCGGGCCCCTACTTCATCGAGCTTCTCTTCTGTCAGTACACGGCGTTGTCGAACATGTTTATTGTTCAAAAAAGATCCTTTACGCCTGACTTTATTAACAAGGTCATGAATAGTTGACCGGCTAGGAATTCGAACACCTGCAAATCGTTGTTGAAGTTCTCTACGACACCTTCTTGCAGAAGAGTATTTCACATACGTATCATAAAGAAAAATACGTTGCTCTAAAGTGTACTCAGCCATTATTAATGGACAAATTATCACCAAGAGACAACACAATATTTCACTAAACACACGATCAGAGACGAGACAATTTTACTGTAAACACACAAACAGAGACAACCCAATTTTACACTAAACACTCCCATAGAGTTTCTCACTCGACAGATCCAAGCTGACTGATGCGTGAAGCGGTAGCTATAGCTACTGTCTGGCCGCCAGAGCCCCACTCATCACCGAGTCCAAGGTCGCCGCGGAACGGTCCGGCCGCTCGAAAGACGCACTGTAGATTAAGGGGTCAGTTGTTTTTCCCTTATCGATTACATCATGTCTCCGGAAAACTCCGAAAATCACGAAAATCCGGAGAAAAAAGTTTGTTTTAATTTTTTTTTTTTTTAATCTTTGTTCTTTGATACTTTCACATTTCTGAATCACATAATTTTTGTTGCTATTGCCATATAGTTTAAGGTTTCAGTTGTTTTTCCCTTACCAATTACAGCATGACAAAGAATACTGGAAAAAATCCTGATGCTGAAGGGATGAAAGTGATTGAAAACCTAGCAGAACACCCTTCATATTCTAATTTACTAATTTACTTCGCAATAACGGTTTCAGTGACTGTAGATCACAAGTTCCGAGTTCTAGAAATTCTGTGGATTTCCGTTATTTTCCGGGGATATGTTATAATTGATAACGGGCAAACAACTGAAACCTTAATCTAGATGACAATGCCAACAAAAAATATGCAATTCAGAAATTCCCTGGGAATGTTAGGATCAAAGAACAAAGATTTAAAATTAATTTAAACGAACTCATTTTCTGCGAATTTTCGTGGTTTTCGGAGTTTTCCGGGGATATGCTGTAATTGATAAGGGGAATACAACTGAAACCTTAATCTAGATGGCAATACCAATTCAAAACCATATGAGTCAACAATTTCCGTTGAATACTAGGAGCAAAGAACCAAGATTAAAAAAAAATTAAAACAAAGTCAATTTCTCCGGATTCCCGTGCTTTTCCGAGTTTTATGGGGATTTGCTGTAATTGATAAGGGGCAAACAACTGAAACCATAATCTAGATTGCAATACCAATACAAAAACATATGAGTCACCATTTCCCTTTGAATACTAGGAGCAATGAACTAAGATTAAACAAAATTAAAGCAAAGTAATTTTCTCCGGATTTCCGTGGTTTTCCGAGTTATATGGGGATATGCTGTAATTGATAAGGGGCAAACAACTGAAACCTTAATCTGTATGGAAATAGCAACACAAAACCATATGAGTCACCAATTCCCTTTGAATACCAGGAGGAAAGAACTAAGATTAAAAAAAAATTAAAACAAAGTCATTTTCTCTGGGTTTCCGCGGTTTTCTGGGGATTTGTTGTAATCGATAAGGGGCAAACAACTGAAACCTTAATCTGGATGGCAATACCAACAAAAAATCATATCAGTCAGATATTCCCTTCGAATATTAGAAGCAAAGAACAGAGACTAAAAATTAAAACATTGTCATGTTTTATCATAGGCGTAACGAGGGGGGTTTTTGGGGATTTGAACCCCCCCCCCATTGATTAAAAAAGGGAAAATTGTACTATTTATTTCATTATTGTGATATATCACCGTTTTTAAAAATCTGCTTATAAATTATTTAACATGAGTTTAAAGCGTGGGAAGCTTAAAACTGGTTATTGTGCATCTTAATTTTTAAAATTTTCCGGGGGGAGGACCCCGGAACCCCCCTCTCCAGATGTTACAACCCCCCCCATATGGTCGGCCTGGTTACGCCTATGTGTTTTATATATATACGTATATACGTGGTTTTCCGGGGATATATTGTAATTGTTAGAGGCAAAACACTGAAACCTTAAACTAGATGGCAATACCAACAAAAAATATGCGAGTCCTAAATATTGACATAACAAGCGTGATGTTTGAATATTACATTATTATTAAAAATAACATTTGATTTTCATGAAAAAGTATTGGTTATTCAATGTGAACTTATTTTAAATCAGAATCGAATTATTGAAAATTTTCTAGATTATACCAACATTATATCTGGGTGGTAAACCAGTCTTTTGAGTAGCATGATTGACAAGGGACAGATATTTTGGCCTATTAGCCTACACAGCTCAATGTGGACACTCAACGGCATTCTTTCGGTCGACATGCATCCAATATGAACGCATCGTTAGCCTAATCTGCCTATACAGAGTCAGTCATATCGCTAGCTAAATACTGAATATACTAATTCCACTTTTTGCGGAGAAATTTATAACGTACATTTCGAACTCTTAGTTTCGGTACGCATCATCATACGCATCTAATGCGAAACCAGTTTTCTATGTCGAAATATTACATTCTTCCTTGTCACGTTAGATAAGCCTCCTGAGTAATCGTATCTTCTTCCTTCGTTTTCTCAAACCTTACCTTGATTTATATGGTAAACTCCAATATTTAGATGACGATATAGCCTATCTCCAAATTTGCAGGCATTTACAGTTCTTGAGAATTTCAGAGGAGAAAATGGCAGTAGAGGGTGAGGAACATGGTCACCCAGGATGAAACCAACCATTACTATTAGTGCAAAACCGTACGGATAATTAAGGTGCTGGATCAGCAGAAATACAGCTCCAGTTAATAGACACGTTTCTAGTTTTGCCTTACAATTAGTAAAATACGACCTTCTTCGATTTCTTTCCTCCCTCTGTCCATCCTCTGCCACTTTCATATATCTGTTCCTTATGCTAGGCTCGAGAATATAAGGCGCGGTGTTTAGGCTACTCTATTCACTATCTCCCATGCGGTTAAAGCTATGGATATTGTATGCTAAATTGAAAATTTTTGTAAAAAGATTGACGAAGTTCCATTTACACCAAATTGCTTATAGAAGAAGATCATTTTTGAATGATGAAAATGCCTGATTTTCCGAATCTGTTTTACGCAACGAGCTCATCATTTTAATCCATACAAAATTTGATTTCTCAGCCATATGAACTTTTCTCTGGAATAGTTTTCCTTGATTTACATGTCCTCCATCCGTCTTTGATTGCTGAGAACTTGTTACTGGCTAGGAATTTGCTGGGTGTGCTATCAACGTGACCCTCCATTCGTTATAGGCCTAAGGCAGAAGGAAATTTGGATCATCCTAAACCGGCCTATAAATTGTACAATTCAATAAGTTATCCTGCGAGAGAAATCCGAAGTGTTCATATTTGTATATATATTTAAAAATAAATCTTAAATAAGTTTATATAGACTAGCTTACAAAATAAAAAAAATCAATTCGCAATTAATGAATAATAAACTCTAATAACCTATGAATATATTAAGTCTTGGAATAAATTCACAAACCATGAAATGAGGGACGAGTAATGAAATTTTAATTCAGTGGAACATCACTGCAACCGTAGAAAAAAACAGGAGTAGCAGAGGATATACTAACTATAACATATCATCTCTAAAACAAGGGAAGAACATGAAGAATAAAAAAGATGAAAAGAACCAAAATAAAAACATTCATCAGCAACACGCAACGAACTTCGTGACCCATCCAATAGCAACTGCTCGTTGATGTTCCCACCCATTCTCAGTGCAGCAGTCAGCCTGTAAGAGGTATCGTTTCCTTTATTGTTAGGCCTAATCTATACAACCGCTTTATTTTATACTAAAAGCTTCAATAGACCAACTGACGTTAAATAAATCATAGCAATTTTTAAATCAATACGCTAAAACCGAACTATGGGAATATACAAAAAATATGACTACACACACAAATACATTGAAATTCCTTTCAGACTGCAAGGTTATATCGACTTTGAACAAATAACACACTTCCATATTCAATCGTTGTTAATAGATTAAACAAATTTTAAAAATAATAAAATTGTTTCTCTTACTTTTATACCAACCAGGAGATAAGTTACGTCATTAATATAGGACTGCCTCTTTTATTTCTTTCACCTCCGCTTCAGTGAAATCCTTGTGGAGGATACGTCGGTCGGTTGGTTTTATGGTTATTTAACGACGGGGATGTAGGCCTACTTTGACTGTCACCGGTGTGCCGGAATTTATTCCCGCAGGAGTTGTTTTACATGCCTGTAAACTTACATACATGGGCAAATCACATCACACATCTTATATTAATGCCATCACCCTGAGCCGAGATCGAACCCGCAACCTTGGGCACAGAAAACCAGCGCGATACCGACAGCGCCATCCGTGCCGGCAGATACGTCGGCGAAGGATCAGCAACAAATCATGGTCTCTTCATAAGGATTTCAATTAGTTTTCATTTCGTTTTTTATAGCTATCCAGTGACAAAAAATATCATTTAACTCAACATGTGCAAGGTGCAGGGAAACGTGGCGCGAAAAGTAATATCAAAACAGTCTCTTTTATCTCAACCAAACAGTTCAACAACCAAAAATGAATTTCACGCAGGCCTCTGCCGAGCCTTCATTGCAGCGAACATCCCGTTTACAATCCCCATTTTAAAGGTTCTTGCAAAAATATTGCCAGGGGAATATTCCTTCAGAATCCACCATCAGAAAAAGCTATGTGGACAGTACATACAAAGAGGCTCTTTGTAGAATTTGTTTAGACATTGGTGATTCACATATATGACTTTCGGTAGATGAAACTACTGACAATATCGGACGCTAAATAGCTCCTTTTACTTCAGTAGACTTGGAGCGTTCATTTTCAGTCTGTAGGTCAGTGTTAAACGATAGGCGACATTGTTTTGCACAAGAAAATCTAGAAAAAGTACTTGTTGTTCAATGTGAAGCCAATTACGGACAAGAATTGTAAGGAATTCATCAATGTTGTTTATAGGTTCATTAATTCATGAACATTGCTTTCTAAAATTGTATAGTAGGCCCTATATGAAAGTTATGGTAGCCTATATCTGTGTTTTATCATGATTACTGATTAATGGTGACTTCAATAAATATAATATTCTGCATTGCAATTGAGATATTTCAGAAAATTGGCAACTTAACGATTTTATAAGAGACCATTTTACGATTTTTAGAACCTATTTTTCAATTTTTAGAGCCTACTTTAGGTATCTAAAATAGCATTTTTAACGACCTAATAGTCCGAAGTCTACTTATAAAGTTTTATTTTTAGATTTCTGGACAGAAGATGAGAAGCTAAGAGTTTCTGAACTGCATAAAAACAAGCATTTCCTTATTTTAGTCGAGACTTAACTTCTGTCTAATATTATTTGTGTCTGTAATTATTGCTCTCAGAAATTAGAATTTTTCCACTTGTTCGAACGATTTACCGGCTATTCTAATGTTCTGTGGAGCATTATTTTGACGTTCCATGACCATATGCTTAGTTTTTTCTGTATTAATTTCCAATCCAATATTTCTGCAAGCATCGAAAAGACTTTCTGCATTTTTCTCGATTGTGTTTATGTCATCTCCTAACAAGCAAACGTCATCTGCATGAGCTAAAATCGGGTGACCTACATTTAATCCTTGGTCTACCTTGTTTTCCTGAACTTTCCTAAGGGCATATTCCAAAGCGAAATTAAAAAATAAAAACGATAGTACATCTCCTTGCTTCAAGGCGCTTCTAATGGCAAACTTATCTGATATAAATTTCCCTAACCTGATTCTGCTATAGGTTTCATTTAGACGCATTTTGATCAGCACATTATAGTTACTGCACTGAATATTATAATTAAACCTTTACCTAAACTGTGATATCTTTATATAATTTCAAAGCAATCTCAAAAAACATCTTATGACATTTTTGACAGTTATTTATCCTTATAACATATATGACTATTTTTGAGGGTATAAGGTGGTGATAAAATCTTTAACGTCATTTCATTGTTAATCACCCTGAAAAGGAAATATGAAATTTATTATTCCTACTTTGGTCTTCACCTACCTTTTTCAGATTGAATCTCTCTATATCGAAATTTTGCCTAGTTCCTTTGTTTAATGAAAGTTTTTCCCGAACTGCCGCAACTACCAGATAGAGATCCGAATCACAGTCAGCACCATTAAAAGTTCGATCAACGATTATACTCGACTGCCTCATTGCATGCATTAGCACATGGTCGATTTGGTTATTAATTTTTCCATCTGGCGAGGTCTATGTGAATTTATGAATATCACGATATGGGAATTTTGTACTCTTTACGATTAAAGTTTTAGCGGTGGCAAAATTCACTAGTGTAACCCCATTGTCCTTGCTCTGCAAGTGGAGCCTTTCACAAACGGGGGTTTAACTCACTTCCTACCTTCGCATTGAAATCTCCTAGCACAATTTTCATGTGATATGCCGGAAACCGATCAAATATTCGTTCTATTTCCTAATATAAACAATCCTCGTCATCATCTCGGTAATCCTCTGTTGGTGCATGGACATTCATAACTATGTCACACCACCGTCCTTCTAGAATAACATAAGAAAGCCTATCATTAATAAACTCTTCTTTCTTAATGGCTGAATTAATTCTCCTATGTATGAAGAACCCGGTCCCTAATTGATGGTTATCATTCCATTTCCCGTAGAAAAAGGTATATGCGTCTGTCTGTATTGAACCTTCACCCTCCCATCTAACTTCCTGTACTGCTACTACATCTAACCTGTATTTCTCTAATTCTCTGGTTACCGATTTAAGCGCCCTAGATTATATAAGCTCCTAACATTCCACGTTCCCAATCTATAGTTCCTACGATTTTTATACCCCCTAAGGGTGGCGTGCACCAACCAGGAGTAAACCAAACTAAAGTAATAAATCTAAGAAGGAAATCTGAAGTAAACAAAAACCAGTACATCTGTCTCACTCTAGCTGATTACTCCTATGACTTAAGCGTGAGACAGACAAACCAGTTTTTGTTACGTCAGGTTCCTTCTTAGATTTACTACTTTAGTGCTACCCTTTTAGTAACTTACTCTCTTAGTTAGTTAGTGTTGCAGTTACTTCTTTAGTTATAACTAAAGCAGTAAACGATTTTTACTAGAGAAGTAGACGAGTTCTGCGTAGAACAGAGCAGAAAGCCAGAAACGTTAGTGCAGCGCAGCATAACACGTGCATTTCAATTGCCAGTAAAGTGCCAGAGAATGAAAAGGAAAGGTTCGCTGAAGTAATGAATATGAATTTGAGTTGTACGAGTTATTACTAATGACAATCGTCATATTATAAAATAGGCCTATTGTAGGGTTTTATTCATTACTAATTTCAATTCCTTCAGTTGAATATTTTCAGTTTAGTACGATAGGGTAGGCACTGTGATTAAAATTTTTGTGCAAACAATTGGAATTTTCAGTTGATTTTCATCATTGATTTACTGTCATTTTCCAATGATTTCTCTCATAAGAATAATAAAGTTGTAAAATATATTCAAATATTTATATTGCCTAAAGTTACATATTCTTCCCCAAAAACGATCAAACAATTATTCTACAGTTGTTTATGATGATTCTCAATATAATGAATTATTAATACTTATTGACTGTTTAAGAATATTAATGAGTATTACATAAAATTATGGAAAAGAGGGGGATAAAAAGGATAACAACAAAACTAATAAGGGGCTTATGTTTCTGTCCGTTTTCAAATGCACAGAACATTTACTTAAAGAATATTACCTTATAAAAATAATTATATTACAACTGAGAAATTTAATATTTAAACAAAAAAAATGGCTGTACAATATTTCGCAAGCTATGAACTCCAATAATAATGATGTAGGTGGTTGTGTATTTAAAAATAATTTCAGTGACTACTTCTCTAGGTCCTGTGCAGCTTCAACCTCCAGTGCCCTCCTTAAAAATTTATTTCGGCACTCATGTTGGCATTTTTCTTCTATGTAGTTTATAATGCTTCCCACTTTCCTGTCCACAGGGTTAATTAAAATAGTTAGCAGTATACTATAGACCTGCAGCATCTGCTATAGTTTATTCCAAAACATAAATGCCTCGTCTCACTCCACCATTCGAGACTTGGGGAGTCTTTAAGGAATGGGTTTACAATGTGTCCCCTTCTCATTATTTGCTAATCCTAGAGTCAGTCAAATTTTCTTCCGATGTGGCCTGTTTGGCCTATTTTACACCTGGATCAGAAAAAGGACATATTATACATTAACACTGCGGGTGCAACTATTGAACTCTTAGCTCTTATAATTAGGCCTATTATTATAATTCTGGCATTCGCAATGTTGTGCTTTAAGTTAAGCTATTGAAGTGTAATATAATAAAAATACAATAATTACAATAAATCGTTTAACAATGAGAATCGCCTATTGTTCAGTAATCTCTACGGTTAAGTAGCAGGGGGAAGTGTTATCTGGGTAGCTCCAAGAACGGAGGTTTTCATTTATTGGAATATACTATACCGGTACCTCGCCGATATCTGCATCCATAGGATTAGCTTGAAATGCATCGTCGTTTTCTAACCCAAAGTTATGGAGAACTGCAGCATCTAGAGGCCTCTCCAGCTAGGAAGGTATTTGAGCACATATGCGCTCTTGGTACCGAGAAATGCAAAGTCCATCCAATCACTCTCCCCCTCACATTTGGTGGACGTCTTCCTAGTTGGACCGCTCTCCGCAATGATATTTCTACATTTGGCTGGCTGAAATCTCATGGATATAGTGAGAATCTGACAACGTTTCTTCCAAACGCCAAATGCCAAAATTTCATGTAAGGATTTATGAGCTTAATTATTTACGTTATTAAATGCCCTACTAGGTGTGGTTCGATTAAATCACCTGCCACAATTTTAAAAACACCTTTACGGGAGATTCGCAGTCTACAAAGATATTCTAGTCTTTGGGATAGAGCGGAGTTCCTGTCAGAATTGTGTCGAAATGGTTCCACCATATCAAGCAGCATTTCTATATATTTCTTATGGAACCCAAACCTTTGTCTGTATTTGTTGACACTGTACAATGTAAATGGGTCTCTCCTCTCCTTAACTACTCTCATTTTGGTATACCACCTTCTTCATCTCAATAAGTTATCCTCAGTATGATCTATAAGTTATAATCCATTTAATGTGATAAGTAACTCAGAACTCACGCAAATGCCACACTTACTAAACAACTTTACTCTACCCCCTGAGTAGGAGTAAACTTTGGCCTTATTTACTCCGCAACTTAGTACGTTAGTAACGTACTCAATGTTGGTCCTCTCCACCATTTGTGGAGTAAGTTCATTTACTCTGGGAGTAAATAAAATGTTTACTTCTTTAGTTCATTCCTCTAGGGCAGCATTTCTCAACCTATGGTGCAGATGGTCCTCAGACATAATTTAAAAATATCATAAAGCAAGTGGAACGTAAAGAAGTAAATTTTTTCACATATTTCGTTATAATGACCTATAATTAATGTCCCAAATATTAAGAATATAGGCCTTCTTTTAAAAATTTGATGTAAAATTAGGGGACCGTAAAATTTTTTAGACATTTTAGAGGTCCTCGGGTTCAAAAAGGTTGAGAAACGCTGCTCTAGGTTGAAACCCGCCGAGTTTAGTTTACTCCTGTTCGGTGCAGGCCACCCTTACTAAAAGAGTACAGGTACGTTACAAAAAAGTAGCTTACTAAAGTAGTTAGAACTAAAGAAGAGTAAACAACATGAGTTTCGTGCACGCCACCCTTAATGTAGTCCCTAACCGGAGATCCCAACGAGGGACT
Source organism: Ectobius pallidus (assembly GCA_964059195.1). NCBI lineage: Eukaryota > Metazoa > Arthropoda > Insecta > Blattodea > Ectobiidae > Ectobius > Ectobius pallidus. Next base: position 136,718,347 of record CAXKWD010000004.1, read on the forward strand.
ATTTTGCCTCCGGAATATTTTACACTGATACTTGCTTACTCAATGGCAACAGAGATTTCCTAAGTAAGCTAAAGGAATATTATCTATTTTATGGAACCCGAAGGTTCATTGCCGCGCTTACCTGAGTCAGTCATTCAACCATATTCTTTGGTAACTCCATCCAATCATCCCTCACAAATCCTATTTCCCTTAAATCCCTTCTAAGATTGTCCTCCCTCCTACGTCCAGGTCTTGCACGTGGTCTTTTCCCTTCGGTTCTCCCAGTCAATACTTTTGAGATATGTCTTTCCTCCCCCATGCGTGCAACATGTCCAGCCCATTTCATCCTCCGCGATTTAATTACCCTTACTGTTCTGGTGAAGCATATGCCTACAGGCAAACACTCTCAATAAGAATACCGCCCACTCTACTCTATTCCCATTGTTCAAAATGTCCACTAGCATAGAGGTGCCATCTGTTGAGTAGGAGTGGGCAGCAGTCTCAGAAGCTACTTAATGATCCTATATAGCTGCAAAATAAATTCGTTTTTCAAAGTCCTGATGACACAGTAACTTATTATTGTGCTTGATAATGCAGGAATTAGGCCGGGAAATAACATAATTTACACTACAGTTAAACTAACTTAATTAAATGACGATAACGCTAATTTTTGAAGTAAAACTTCTTTAGCCGCGATAGTAGTCCAGTCAATAAACGTCGAAAAACACCAAATAGAAAAGAAAAATCGTGTAGTTTTGAAATTTTGCAGAGCTCTCGGAGGGAGTGTCCTGAACAACATACTAAAAGTCCCCGAAGGTGGGGGTGAGCGGAGGGCAGGGGGGCCCGCAGAAGGTCCCGGTTTTAGGTTTTTCGCTTATATCTAAACAATAGTGCATCGTAGACGAAAAGTTGTTGTTTACAAAATTGAAGCTGATAAAATTTACTACAAGTTTGTTCTTACACATTTCTTTCTATTCCCAATAGTTTTCGAGATATCCGCCAGCGAAAATAACAAATTTTCGAAAAAAGCTCTTTCGCCTCACGCTTTTCGACACGCTTTGCATTCAAGCGCTTCAGCCCTTAAGTATACATCAATGTTCTCATGAAAGAAGTTGTAGGAAACTAAATATCGCTTTAAAATGTGTAGTCATTTGTTATTTTTTCTTCAAATGTTAAAAAATTATAACAATTTTAAGCTTAAGACGTTTTGAAACTGTTAATCCTACACCATAATAGACCTGATTTATATTTCTTATAAAGTGCACTCATACTACGTGATTTTGATAAGCTTTATAACAATAATAATAATAATAATAATAATAATAATAATAATAATAATAATAATAATGATAATAATAATAATAATCGTAATGAGTTTTATGTGTGATGTTTACCATTAGTACGAATATTATTCTAAGAACTAGTTAGCTTGGTTGGCAACATGCTAATTTAATTATCATCTGCCTTCTTTTTTGTTAAAAACTATAATATATAGGTGTATGCAAAACAGATTTTACAGAACTATGTCACACTTCATATCCTTCTGTTTCCTGAACTATTAATTCTACAGAAATATCATTCAGATAAATTTTATAAGAACTTTTATGTGCATAAACTGTTTTTTGCTAGAACCCATACTTTTTTGTGCATTTGGGAAATCTGAGGGAAATGACACCCGCTCATCCCCTATCCATGGGGACTTTTACTATGTTGTTTAGGACACCTTCCCCTACATCTCTGCCAAATTTCAAAACTACATGATTTTTTTGGCCCTATTTTTCCTTTCTTGCCTGGAATATAATATATTTTCCATTACATGTACTGTGCTTGTGACGTGATCGGATTTTTAATTAATTCAACTTTAATGGTAGTGTAATATTTCTCCACTAGTTTCATGACGTAAATACACAATATACAGCTTATATACAAAGATAAAACCCTTAAATATAGAGATGGTGCTATGTAGGTTTTCTTTCGAAATCTCGTAATTTGACCGAAAATTAAAATTGTTATAATTCTTTAACATTTGAAGAAAAAATAACAAATGACTACTCATTTTAAAGAGAATTTAGTTTCCTACAACTTCTTTCATGAGAACATTGCTGTATACTTAAGGGCTGAAGCGTAGAATGCAAAGCGTGTCGAAAAGCGCGAGGCGAAAGAGCTTTTTTCGAAAATTTGTTATTTTCGCTGGCGGATATGTCGAAAACTATTGGGAATAGAACGAAATGTGTAGGAGCAAACTTGTAGTAAAGTTTATCGGCTTGAATTTTGTATACAGAAACTTTTCGTCTACGATGCACCATTGTTTATATATAAGCGAAAAACCTAAAACCGGGACCTTCTGCGGTCCCCCCTGCCCCCGCTCAATCCCCACCTTCGGGGACTTTTAGTATGTTGTTCAGGACATTCGTTTCGACAAATCTGCAAAATTTCAAAACTACACGATTTTTTTGTTCTATTTTTCGTTCGTTGCCTGGACTATAGGGGTAAATCGAGAGCTTGGGTAACGCTCAAAATCGTCACGAAATTAGTATTACACTCAAAATCATCACGAAATTAGTGAGGTGTGTCGGAACGGGCTGCACAGAAAACAATCAACAAAAACTTATCCAAAACTGAAAAAAGTCAAACAATTCAAAATTAAAAAATCCAAAATCCAAAATTTAAAAAAATTAAAAATCCAAAATTAAAATGTCCAAACAATAAAAAATAAAAGATCCAACATTTAAATAATCGAAAATTTCAAAGAACCAAAATTAATAAGTCGAAAATTTAAAAAAATAAAAATCCAAAATTAAAAAATCCAAATATCCAAAATTTAAAACATAAATATCCAAAATTATAAAATCTAAAATATAAAAATTAAAAAATCCAAAAACTTAAAAATTCAATGATCTAAAATGTAAAAAAATTAAAAATTAAAAAATCCAAAATTAAAGAATTAAAAGATCAAAATTTTAAAAAAATACAACATTTAAAAAGTCCAAAAACCCAATACGGTATCAAAAAGTCCAAAATCCAAAATTTGAAAAATCCAATAATCCAAAATTGAAAAAATAAAAAAAAGTTTCACTTCTGTCTCATGGCGTTCCACACACTTTTTTTTTAGTAAGTTCCTCAAAACTAATGGTTTCACTTTAATACGTTTTCGTGAAAATCAGCTTTTAATTTTAATTCATAGCATTTGCAAAATACTTTGTACAATATATACATTTTTTTTTAAATTTTGAAATTTTTACATGTAAAACAATTCGGATGGTAAGCCAATGATCATCTGAATGAATCAGTCTTGTACACACTCTAATTAACGATTTTACTTATTTCACTCTAAAAATAATTATTACAACCATAGACGGCACATATCATGCCACCTACATAACCGGACATTTTCTTTAGGCCTATGTTGTATTTATTATTTTACTAGAATTTATATTATATTTTCGTACACAAAACACAACAGACAAACGTTAACTATATCAGCTGACGAGTAACTGCCCACTCCTGCTCACTGGCGGCGCTAGTAGTAGCGTGTCCCGGAAAAAGACAGGGAGTGGACGGTATTACTTATTGAGAGTATTTCCTACCATAGGCGCCGACTTAGGGGGGGCAAGGTACTTTCTGAACCCCCAAGACTTAAGATTTTATCATGTAAGGCCTATGTATAGCTAGTGAAAATCCAGTCCTTGCCCCCCCAGAAATATTTCCAAGTCAGCGCCTCTGTTTCCTACAGGTCCTGAAGCTCGTCGTTATGCAATTTTCTCCAGTCCCCATTTTCATCCCTCTTGGGCCAAAATATTTTTCTAAGCACCCTGTTTTCGAACAATCTCAGTACGCCTATGCTCACGCATGACACTAATCCATCTATATGATGTTCCCCGAGTCTTCTGGCTTGTTGTTTCAAGATGTGTTAGAACAATAAAATAGAAGACGTAGTACTGTAGCAAAATGGTCTTTGCATTTTTACTTTCCTGAGAACAGCTACTTGTAACAGCTACACCATGTTATGTTGATTATGTTGATTCCTGTAAACTGAAATATTTTTGTTCTGAACGTCTATTGCTGGCAATCTGCCTCATAATCCCGCCATCTACCAATGCACCAATAATGGTTTTGCGTTATTTGGATAATAACATGAGAACTAAAAAGAAGTTATGTTAACTAATACGACTTAAGCAGGTACAGCTTGACTACCTTACGAATACTGATTGGAGATTAGGTCTTCCCTTCAGAATGCACATCTGATAACACCGAAGAAATATTGAAATAAGCCATTTACAAAGTGATAAAAACTCAAATTGTAAGAATGATAATGATGTGTTTATTTCAAAACAATCTTTTCCTCTTTTACCACATCTACTTGTTTTCAACCATTATGAAATATAATAGACTATTATTTGTTGTTTCTGTTGATTATTTGACGACGGTTGTGTAGTGCTAGTTATTTGCAGAATTGTTGAGCCCTAGGAATTCTTTTACATGTCTCTCAAATTATAGACATAATCCTGACACATTTATTCATACATTGGCCTAAGATACATCGACCTGGGCGGGAATCGGACCTACGAATTTGGTAACGGGAAGTCAGGATTTTCTGGCTGATCCAGACAGACCTAAGAACTGCAGGGCTATTTTTTACATTGTTAAGCGTTATTTTGTTCAAGTGTTTTCCTCTTTTAGGGAAAAATAATATTAAAAATAGGTATTTAGGCCTAATTATATTCCAAGCCATAGTAGTCCATTAATCTTCTTCGACGTTTTGATGTGAAAATTAGAACAAGTAATCTTGAGTTATGTATGCAGGAGGTCATATGACTGGTGTTCTGCTTAATCTTACACGTTTTTGTAGATTTATTCCAGACTTCATTAGAGAAAGAAAGAGGTGGGAAGAGGGAAGGAAAACAGTTTTAGATATCCATAATAGTGCAGTATATAATTGTAGCTCCTTACATTCAGAACCCTGACCTACATTTGAAAACCTCCCTGTAACCTTAAGCAAGGCATAAAAAGGGTTATTGTTTTACAACATAATACTGTGTTTACTTGTACGTCTCAAACTGGCAAGAAAGGTCGGTTAACGAGAGAACTCACTCGTGTAGTATTAAGAGATAAGCTATATCGCTTAACTTAATATCTAGTTTATCCAATTTTATCGCATCCATGCCATGGTAGGACATGTTTCTGATATTACATTACTAGGCATATGGTTAGTTCTCTGGGCATATGAAACCAAGTAAACTAATAAATTAAAAAAGAGGGAATAAGAAGGTTGCTTTATTTGCTTTCCTTGGAACGCACACAAGCCATTCGACGCTTCTTCCGTATCCAGAGCCCTGAATTTCTCCTGAGGGCTTTTTGAAGCTTCTAAAGCGGTATGACAAATGTCTCAATGTACGTGGTAATTATGTGGGAAAATAAAGGTACTGTACGTCTTATCTTTAATGTCTCATTATATTCTTTTGTCTTTCATCCACACCTCTGTACACAGTCGCCAAGGGAAACTTATTTTCGGACTCACCCTCGTGTGTGTATGTGTGTGTGTGTGTATATATATATATATATATATATATATATATATATATAAGCTAAAGGGTAAATATATAGTTTGTAACATGCCGAACTTAGACTAGAATTCCATTCAGAATTGTATAGAGCTTATATACAAAGCTAGAAGATGCTACATGTGACTTTTAACTTGCAAGAAAACTTAGACTAGTATTTAATTCAGAATGTACAGAATTCCAATTTAATTTTTAATTTCTCACAATTTAGACTTTTAGAATTTAATTCAGTTTGGTGATATTTTTAAACACACTGTATAAATGTGTTGTGCAATGCAGACGAAATACAGTAATCTGGCTCAATCAACTTTCTGAATACCTTGAAATTGGAAACGTGTTGGTAGTGAGCAGAGGGTGGGTTGCGGCTCACTGATATCCTGCTAAAGCTTGCCTTATATTTATCACTTGAGCGGTGAGCATAGAGGCACTTGAAGACAGAGTCTAAGGCGTGGCGATCTGAGGCTCCATACCGTGAGAAAATGCGGTGTAATTTCAGGTGCTGATTTTTTGTACCTTTCAGTTTGAAATAAAAGTAATAAAAGCGAGATCCGTGATGACTGGAACTAGATCTAAATTGTCTCGCATTTTATGGCATCTTCACATCCAACCGCACGTTTAACTTACTCTAATATTTATAAGTCAACGTGTAAGTTTCAAATTTAAAGTATCGAACATTATTTCTCGGTAGATAAAAATATATAATTTGTGGCAAGTCATTTAATGATAGATGGAACAAAACAGCTACACACTAAGCACCGGTAGGCCTATATAATAAGATGGATCCCACTACTGAAGCAATAAGAAACCAATGTTGTAGGTTTTTATTGAGGTATAATAGCAATATAGGTGCTTATCAAGCAGAGACATAATGAAACGGAAACTTTCAAAAATACAAAAGTCTAAATAAAATGTAGCTTTTTAAAGTTTTACAACAATATTCCACAGCAAACGTCTTAAATGATTCGTCACTTTAATGCAATTTCGAGAGAGAGAAAGAATAGAGGGATTTATTCTCTGAACTCGTAGTAAGTGGAATAAAATTCCTGAAAACAAAACAAAGTCGTTTGAACTATTCATACTGGAAGGCATTGTTAATGTACACTTTCAAATGACACAGTAGGCTAGATATACATAGAATTCTTTTAACAATCACGTGGGTAACCTTTATCATAGCCATAAATGGGTTAGGATTTTTAAGTGCAATTTCCATATGGAAAAAGGAAGGGAAATGTGATGAACATAAGGCAAAGAAGAGGGAAAAGGTGCTACTAAATTCGTTATGTAACAATCTTACATTCACGGACAGCAGAGACTACTGATTAAATTTAGTTAAATTAAAGAGAAAAATGGAATATTTAATAATTATTGTCCATTTTTGTGTACATGTAGGCTACTGGTTCCTGTAAAATTAAAAAAGATATAGGCTAATAGGACACACAAACTATTAATTTTTCGTAGTTACAGGTATGCCTTCAGTCCCGCGTTTGTTGATAGCATAAAGGTTCACTATACCCTACGTTCACTGCAAGCTGATGAAAAATTAATTGAAAGTTACTTAAGACCTTAGATATTCGAATGAAACCAAGATAGTTATAAAATAAAAAAGCAATGGAACTCAAAAGTTATAGTATAAACGATGAAATGCGCATTAGAAGATTATTTAAAAGCTGCACTAAAATATAAAAAAAAGAGGGAGGGACGGGGATTTTGGACACGGTGGAGGAAAAAGGGATAAAGGCGCCCTAAAAGGAGGTAAAATGTGATAAAAACTTGCCTCCACTCTCAAATAGAGGCAACATTTCACATTGTGGTTTCTTTCACAGGAACTCTAATTTGCCTTATGAAAAATGGTGCGCCTTTTATCGCCTGTTTATCTCCTTCAAAATATATAACACCCATACTTATGCGAACGAGGCTATATTAGTCCCATATATCACCCATATAAAGCCCTTAAAATAAATTGAAAATATTTCAGCCTATCAATATTAAAAATACAAACTATATTACTAATGTGCCCTTTCGTTCGTATTTGGATTACCCAGGTAACCCATGGGTCTTCTTGACAATATAAAAGAAGAATATGCAATCAATACATGTTTTATTTATCTACAAAACACAATATTTGTTGCGTATGCTTAAATTTTCGGAATATTTTATATGAAGCGCTTGGGGTAAAATTATGCTAAGCCATATTTTGATCTCAAGATTTTGCTTTAGAATTTCACTGACCAAATAATAAGCCATTCTTTGAACTGGTTGCAATATTCTACTACATTAACTTATACTATTCAACTCTCTCAAAAGGTACCCTAATAGTTAGTATACGCTCACTAATGGGGAAAATATTTTAAAAAGTTTCTACAGCATCATTTTATGCAAATCCTTTATTCTTGCATACTTGTCTCATACGATTAGATTAGATTAGATTAGATACGATTAGATTATGTTTGATTACCTAGAAAGCTGAAACGTAGAGAACCACACAATTTTTATACGTGGTGAACAGACTGGTTCTCTAACTCCATTTTAATTCCTTTATGAGTAGGCTATAGTAATATTTTATGGTATGAGAGAGTAATTATTCAACGAAGAAGGCGCGTGTGCTATTTGTTACGAGTGAATATAATAATATTTTCTCTGGTGTTCCGTACCTTATTTTATGAAATGTAAATAAATATGTACTTTTCCTCTAATGATACGGCTAACAACGTAAATTGGGGAAATGTCATCAATGGTCGGTCTTTAACATCATTGTTTAAGTAGGCATGTAGGCATGAAACACGTCAATGACCGGACATTAACGTCAACGTCCTAGATAGTTGGTCGATGAAGAAAATGACAACATTATCCAGGAATTTCGTAGCTTTCCAAGCCTCATTGGCCAATGATGTAACGAATGCTATTTTTCGAAAGTTCAACTGTATACATGTATACGTGTATAAGCTCTGTAAGTACACATTTCGTTAGAACTACTTTTTAGACCAAAAATGTACAGAAAGTCATATTACTACTTACGAAGGAAATGTAAAAATAAGATTTTTTTTGCACGATCGTGTTACTGTTTCGTCTAACACAGATCAAGTTTAAATTCATCAATTTACAACTACCGGCTTCTACGGCATCGCTAACGTAAATAACCTAGCAGTTATAGAATCTATTAGGTATTGGCATGAGCTGTAATGAACCAATACCTTCTATGTAGCCTACCGGGAAATTCGCGCGCATAACTTATACCTGTAGAATTCCCGAATTTAGTTCCTTAAGCCACCTATTGCTGTTGTTGCTAATAATATATTTCCATGTATTCAAGTATATAATATGATGTTTGAGCTGGTGTTTTCGCGTAGACCGTATTCAATTGCAAAATTAATTGTAGGTGGCTTGCTCGGATGCCATAGCAAACTGGGTAAGAAGAGTACTGCTAACATGGGTGAAATTGGTAACAGCCTAGTAGAAATGTTCGGAATCCAAATAAAATAGCAATGAGAACTTCTGATGAAAATTCATCAAAACGGACGAGAGAAGAACCATATAGGCCTAGTAGTAAAGATATTACAATGAAAGGTGAAAGGTGAGAAGCGGCGTATGGGCAAAACAATCAAGAAGAAAAGAAAATAGAATGAATGAGCATGTGGTTGCTTTTCATATACCCCTTCGGATTAAACAACTACCGTGGATAAACGAACGTAAATTAGCAGATGCCTGTCTTTTTCTTCATAAATTGGTATTAATCTAGAAACCCGGAATTCTGTTAAGGGCCCACCAAACTATATTTTTAATCTTTGCGTATAGGCCTATTACTTTATTTTGAAAATATATGATCGTGCAAAAAAGAACATTATACAATGCACGCTTCGAAGCAAATGAAAAATAGCGTTCGTTACGACATTTAAGAATATTCAATATGTCTGAAGGAGTGCCTAAAACCACAAAAAGCGCAGGAAATAAATTTCTCATAGAAGGAGCTTTTAATTATAAAAAATCCAGTATATGCCACATAGGACCCTGGCTTAGAAACATCAGCTATAGGTTAATTATAGGCTGAGCTTTATTGTCAATTAAAAACGGGATAATAACAGTTATTACGATGCCGGGTTTGAAAGTCAGATTTACAAAAATGAGGGAAAATATTTGAAAAATGAGTGAAGTAAAAAATACAAGATCAGAAATGGAGGAAGCCTTGGAGTCGGCTGAAGGTAAAGAAATAGTTTAAGAGAATCGGTTTCAGAGCCAATCAGAGGTGTCAGTTCGAAACTAAATGTAGAAGCAGAAATTATAAGTGTCGTACACGCAGCATTGTATGCAACTCAAAGTGCCATGGAAGTTTGCGTTTGAAAACAAGTAAGAGTTGCAGTATACTGTTTTTCATAAAAAGAAGTGCTTTGAAAGTATTAAAATGTTCTTTTTAACACGAAAGGAAATAAATAGTACATTTAAGACGAAGATGTAATTATTTACATATTTTTCAACATTACCAATTACAACAGCCATTCACGTAATAGTCCAGGCAATGTGTGGTAAAGTGTTTGTTTCATACAAAGTATATAAGAATGCCCTATTACGTAAATTGCCCTCCATTGATGTTATTGACTATAAATAAACAGTAGTAATGGGAATTGATGTAAATGCCCGGACCATAACGTTAATTCATAATTTACGTCATTGTATACTAGCTTAAAAGGCCCGGCGTCGCCCGGGTTTTGTATTTTGTAATATGAAATTAACTTATGGAGGACTTTCGATGTTGAATATCTAGGTCCTTATATAATATGTATGTAGAATTCGAAATGAGGAAGAACGACATATGACACTCAGACTATTCCCTCAGAAAACGCTAGATATAGCTTTTTATGGCTCATGGAGGATGTCGAATGTTGCATTCCATTGCTTCTACACACCATGCCTGGGAGGAGGGCAAATAAGAAGAAAAAGAAATTCCGGTTACATAAGACTGTATTGTCTTCGCAGAAAATTGTATTTCTCACTCTCATATTACCATACAACCGTTTCGGGGCTGAAGTAAAAAATAAATTCAATATCACTTTCATACTTTCCTTCCCAAAAACCTGGGACATAATATACTGCGCGCGTAGGACTGAAAATGTACCATCCCATTTTGTCTTCTTTTAGATGCTTAGGGCCTCTGATAAACATCCCTAGGCCTATTTCTCAAAGCCTACAGCTATGAGTGACGTCTAAGTGGATAGGATTTGTTACAGACTTCCGATATAGCATACTCACTGGAACACACTTAAGTTATCCCTGCAAAACCATCGCTTTTTCTACATCAAAATGTGAAGTGAGAAAATTATATTTTCCATGTCGAGGGTAGAGAAAATTATGTGACTATGGCCCTGGGGTCGACTCAGCCTCTAACAGAAATGAGTACCAGGAGCAATCCTGGGGCTGACAACCTTACCACCTTCATATGCCGATGTTTAAAAATCTGGGAGCCTCAACCTTCTGGAACCCTCTGGGCCTCCATGGCCTGTAATAGGGAACGCTTTTTTTTCGTGGATTTTATTCTTCAAGAATTATTTTCACAATATATGTATGAAATACATCGATAGTGTCAGCATTTTTTAAATGCCCAGTAGTATTATAATATAATTTCCAAAGCCCTATGTAAACATCGTAAACAATACTTTCCTTATGTAAACAATTGACATCAGAACTCCCTAACTTTGCCTCATTTCACATTTCCGCCTTTTCCCGTGGATTTTCCAAAAATTTTCTTTCACGCAAACCTTATCCTGACAATTACGAACACAACCAAACAAAAATCAGCCAAATCGGTAGAGCCGTTCTCAAGTGATGCTCCGTCATACATTTTAGAAATTCATTTTTATTAATATACTAGCTTAAAAGGCCCGGCGTCGCTCGGGTTTTGTATTTTGTAATATGAAATAAACTTATGGAGGACTTTCGATGTTGAAACTCTAGGTCCTTATATAATAAGTATGTAGAATTCTAACTGAGGAAGAACTACATATGACACTCAGACTATTCCCTCAGAAAACGCTAGATATAGATTTTTATAGCTCATAGAGGATGTCGAATGTTGCATTCCATTGCTTCTATACACCATGCCTGGGAGGAGTTCAAATAAGAAGAAAAAGAAATTCCGGTTACATAAGATTGTATTGTCTTGACAGTAAATTGTATTTCTCCCTCTCATATTACCATACAACCGTTTCGGGGCTGAAGTAAAAAAGAAATTCAATATCACATTCATGCTTTCCTTCCCAAAAACCTGGGACATACTGCGAGCGTAGGACTGAAAATGTTCCATCCCATTTTGTCTTCTTTTAGGTGCTTAGGGCCTCTGATAAACTTAGGGCCGCTGATGAACATCCCTAGGCCTATTTCCCAACTAATACAAAGCCTAAAGCTATGAGTGACGTATCAGTGGATACGATTTGTTACCGACTTCCGATATAGCATACTCACTGGCACACACTTAAGTTGTCCCTGCAATACGACCGCTTATTCTACATCAAAATGTGAAGTGAGAAAATTATATTTTTCATGTCGAGGGTAGAGAAAATTATGTGACTGCTTTATTTTCGTGGATTTTATTCTTCAAGAATTGGTTTCACAAATGTATAACGTACATCGATAGTATCAGAATTTGTTAAAGCCCATAGGTTGCAAAGCCCTATGTAAACACCGTAAACAATACTTTCGTTATGTAAACAATTGAAAGCAGAACTCTCTAACTTTGCCTCATTTCACATTTCCGATTTTTCCCGTGGATTTTCCAAAAAATTTCTTTCATACAAACCTTGTCCTGACAATTTCGAACACAACAAAAAAAGAATCAGCCAAATCGGTCGAGCCGTTCTCAAGTGATGCTCCGTCCTACATTTTGGAAATTCATTTTTATTAATATATAAATATATATATATATATTGTCTCTCTTAAATATAAGATATTTATTTGTTATTGTTATGTTTTCGTATGATGACACATATAGGGATACTTATTATCCTGATATTAGTGTTATATTATAACACTTTTAGAACAAGGAACTTCTTTTTGGACTTGTAAAGAAAAATACTTTCTTTAGGGAACGATTGATCACTGCTGTTGTTAACATTGCAGCTGGGATTTAATGATAAATTAAATTAAATCAGATTTTACTAACCGACAGAGATTACAAGGAGGTATATAGCATGAGATTCATACGCCTAGTATAGTAAGTATCAGAACTCCCTTGGCATTCTACTCGACGTGAGAATATCGAAACCAAGCATTACGTTATAATATCCTTAGAAATTGGAATACATGATTCAGCGAGTTGTTGCCCGTCACCCCCATGTGACTACAACAGCGATTTGAAAAGGGGGGAATTCCCTCGAGAGAAAACGGGACTTTGTCTTCATATTGTGTCAGCTCGCCTTTGTGTGCGATTACTTATGCATTGTTGATGCAGCAGAATATTGAAGCATGCTGATATATCCGAAATAATAATAATATCTATAGAATTTTCCGTGGTTATGGCTGGGCCTAAATATGCAGTAGAAATGTTATAAAAGTAAATTCAAAACCCCACATTTGTTATAATACGATGATTGAAATGTGATTGACAGGTAATTTTGAATTTAATTTATTCACAAAAAGCGTTTAACATAAATGGTATGTGTGTATATGACAGTGGTTAGTTAATTCCAAATAGCTTTCGCCGATGAATTCTAATTCACTTCCAAAGAATTGAAATGATGCATCGTCCAGTCACATAATTATTTTAAACCTGACACGCAGCAACGTTGTTGCCATTGGTAAGGTACAAATACAATCATTGCTAAATCATAAATAGTCAGCTGCTAATGCAGAAATCAATTTACTCACTAAATTTTATTTACATAGGGCATCAAGCACGCTGTAATACCCTTTCCGCACGTGGCATTCACCTTTTCTGAAACCTCATTACTAGGGCAACTACAATATCGCCCACTTTACTTCGCTTACAATTATTATGCTTTTAATTTGAATATTATGCTTTATTATGTTTTCTCCCCAGAAGAAGTTGTGAATTGCTTTATTCAGTTATTGAAAAGCAATTCCTGAACTGGTTTTGAATTTCCGGCAGGCGCCCCTAATTTTGTGACATGAGTAGGCGCGCGTTGTAAAATTTACAACATGGATATTTTAATATAATAACAAGCCTGTGCTATACGAATTGGTTAGTATATTGAAGAAAACAGTACATGTCCACTGTTATCACATGCTAGGCCTATAACAGAAAGTTTATGAAGTTACCTCTGACTTTGTGAATGAAACTATTATTTGTGAGTTATTCCAGCAATATTCAAGAATGTGAAAAATATATTAAATGCTGACTGGTAAGTTATTTATGCATTGTTAGTCAAGTTATAAATGACTTAACAGCCAGTATTTTAAATGTGGAAAATGTCAGGCATTTTAAATTTAAACTGAAAGAGTATTTGTATGAGAAGACATTTATTTTATTCTTTTAAGGAATTTTTACATAAATGATTATTGCAGTCACTGCAACCTTATTTGTTCTAAGTAATATTGACAATGTCTATCTAGGGTACAATGTATAGCGACATATTATACAATAAATTATTATTATTATTATTATTTTACCCATTGGACATCATCTTGTAATCCTTGAAATGGAGTAAAAGGCACACATTTAGCTCCAACGTAAACTTCATCTTTTGTCATTTTGTAGTCAATGTAGTCACAAGAAGTTAGCAGGTCTTATGAAAGATCTAAAGTGCAACTCAGATCACTGTTCATCGACTTCTAAAGATCAGATCCTTGAACCTCCGGCAAAGAAGCGCGTACCTGTATCTCCATGGACGTCAAAAAAAAAAAAAAAAAATGCATCCACTTTAATTAAATGTGATAGATGCCAAAACTGCTTGTGAAAAGCACATTACAATACACATTTGTGAAAGCTGTGAACATGTATTAGAATACCTGGACAAAATGGTATCATTTAAAATGTTTTATAACAAGTTCACTTTTATTTTGAGGCCATCGCCCACCCGATTGAAGCACTCCTCCGCGGAGTTCATCTCTGGCTGGTTGTGGTAACTCGCAGTCCCAAGGAACGTGGTCAGTAGACTGCAAGTCTCACCCGCACCTGCATTTTGGATCTTGTAAAATCTTGAACCGATGTAAATATTCTCCAAATTTCCCATGGCCTGTAGTCATTGCTGTAAGGTTGTGCGTTAACTTGAGGTTTGACTTTAATCTGCTTTGGACATTAGGAAAATATGACTGTGATTCCTCGTATAGATCTCTTCTTACCGTGCTGAGAGGTTTAAGTCGTATATCGGCTCTAGTTCAAGGCTGCGTGTTGCTTGTTTGGCCAGCTAGTCGGCAAGTTCATTCCCTTCGGTCCCTTTTTCTGCATATTGGCTTCTTGAACTAAACACTCATCTGTGACAAGAGCAGCCGCGCGTTGCATTTTTTTTACAGCATTCGACACCTCGTCGCTTAGAGTTCAGAATGCACAATTGACAATTCGAGTTGCCTCCGTTGTATTGTTTAGTAATAGGTAAATATTTCACAATTTAAATGTATCCGTTCACGTTCACGTTTGCATTTACGTTCACATTCACGTTTACGTTTACGATTACGTTTGCTTTCATGTTTACGTTCACGTTTGCTTTCACGTTTACGTTCACATTCACGTTTACGTTTATATTCATGTTTACGTTTACATTCTTGTAACCTTACACCATCTTTGGCTATCAACTAATGATGTTCTAGTTTATATAAAAAGCCTAATATAGCAAATGATACATGTGTCATTGAAGGGATAAATATACATTACCATTTTTTATTTGTCTGTTTGATTTTTACAATCAACTTCTATGTATTTTTGAGGTGGGCATTGTCATATTGTTTTGTTGACGTTACCTATTCAGAAGTTCTCATGTTCCAACGTGGATGTATTAGATCATTTTTTTTGCCAATTTTGATAGTTTACAACCAGTTTGTATGTACTATTAAGAATGTCATTATCATATAGCGTACATTTTAAATGCATAAATAATCACGTTTCCTCTGTTATTAGGACAAGTTCAATCATAATTTGGGGATTATTTCATAATTTTTCAATTTTTATGCATAACTTGACCTTATTTTCCCCTCTAGCTAGACGTGTTCTAAATATTATCTTTCTTTAATATGCTTTTTTTTATTTCTTAGTAATTTTCATCCGAATTGTTTGAATTGTTAAGACTATTGGAGTAGCCTTTGTACTATTGTTAAGAATTAGGTAAACATTTCATATTTTAAATGTACTTCATTTCCTCTGTCAATTGGATATGTTCAATCATGATTTGTGAATTTAATAATAATTTTCCATTTTTATGTAAAATGGACATTATTTTCCTCTCCATCTAGACACATTCTACATATCCTCTTTGTTTAATATGCTTTTCCCATTTCTTTTTTAATTTACATCAACATTGTTTTAATTGTTAAGACTATTGGAGTAGCCTTTGTACTATTGTTTTAAATTAGGTATACATATAACTTTTAAATGTATAAATTAATTCATTTCCTCTGTCAATTGGATATGTTCAGTCATGATTTGTCGATTTTTTAGGTCATTTTCATTTTTTATGCTCAATTAACATTATTTTTCTCTCCTGTTAAACATTTTTTACATGTTCTCTTTGTTTACAGTTGATTTTTCCTATTTATTAGATAGTTTATAGTCAATTTCTTTGACATCCTTATGCTTTTAGAGTTGTCTTTGTACTATTGTTTTGTAATAGGTACACATTTGTCAAATTTTTAATGTATAAACGATTTCATATCCTCTATCGACCGGACTTGTATTGCACTCATCTATCCTGAGCCTCTCACGTATCAATATGCTTGTATTAGATTACTATATCTACAATAAATCATTGCTTTGTATGGATGCATTTGTCACATGTGTATACTGTTCATATGTGTTTAATAAAAAAATTACTTCATTTTCTTCTACAGCTAGAAATGCTTTATAAATACTTTTGTTTAGAGATGATTTGTCATATTTCTTTGTTAGTTTACAGCCAATTTGTATGTCTTTAAGGTGCCATTAACATATAAATGTACATTTAAATGCATAAATGATTACGTTTTTTCTGTCGGCTGTACTTCTTGAATCATGTTTTTGCTTACGTAATCTATTCTGAACCTGTCTTCAAGCCTTGTAGAGATGTCTTTGTCATATGTGAACACTTTTCAAATTTGTTTAATGCGTAAATTACTTTATTTTCTTACATAGCTGCACATGCTTTATACATTCCCTTTGTTTAAAGATGAATTTTCGTAATTTTTTGTTAGTTTTCAACCAGTTTGTTTGATTTGATTAGGTTTATTAGAGTTGCCACTGTCATATTCTTTAGTGATAGATAAACATTTCACTTCTAAAATGAAATAATGATTTCATTTCCTCTGGTAACAAGATATGTTAAATCATGATGGGTTGATAAAAACCTTTTCTGAGGCTCTCGCGTTCCAAAATATATGTATTAGATCACCTGTTTTACCTATTTTGATAGTTCATATGTCTTGTTAATATGTACTTTGTCATATTCTTTGTATTCTTAATGCATAAATGACTTTATTTGCCTCCATAGCTAGACATGTTTTATACATTCCTTTTGTTCAAAGATGACTTTTCGTATTTCTTTAATAGTTTACAATCATTTGTTTGAATTGTTAAGGTTTCTACAGTTGCTACTGTCATATTGTTTATAAATAGGTAAATAATTCATATTTAAAATTAATTAATGATTTTATTTTCCTTGTCGATTGGATATGTTCTACAATACTTATATTAGATCACCGATTTTTTCAATTTTGACAGTTTGTATGTTTTGTTAGATTGTCCTTGTCATATGGGTGTACGTGTTGAATCAAGTTTTGTGGATTTCACCTATCCTGAACCTTTCTACAAGTCTTGAAGAGGACTTTCTGAGATTGTCCCGTAATTTTTATGCGCAAATGCCTTTATTTTCCTCTCAACCTAGATATGTTCTATACTTGAACATGTGTAGAACATGTTCTATACATGTTCAATCATTATTTTTTCAATTATTATTTGTGCATAACATCTATCCTGAGGCTCTTACATTCCAATCTATTTGTATTAATTCGCCTTTTTTTTACCAATTTTGACGGTTTGTATTTCTTGTTAAGGTATCCTTTTCATACGGGTGTACATTTTTAACGCATAAATGACTTAATTTCCTCTGTCGGTTGTAGTTGCTTAATCATATTTTTGCTGACGTCACCTATCCTGAGGCTTTCACGTTCCAACATAATCTTTGTTTACCGGTACAGATGTTTTCTCCTATTTTACAACTAGTTTGCTTGAATTGACAAGGCTTTTGGAATTGTCTTTGTCATATTGATTAGTGATAGGTGTTCTTTTCGTAGTTTTTATGTATAAATAACTTCATTTCCTCTGTCGATGGACATGTTCAATCATGATTTGTGGATTTACTATGTAATCTTTTCAAAACGTTTATGCACAATTGACAATTATTTCATCTCCTGCAAGACATGTGCTATATATTCCGTTTGTTTACAGTTGTGTTTTCCTATTTCTTTGTTATTTTACAAGCATTTTGTATTGATATGGCTTTTTGAGTTGCGTTTGTCCTATTATTTTGTAATGGTTCCAACATACTCTTTTTACAGATGGTTTTTCTGTTTCTTTGATAGTTTTCAGACATTTTGTTTGAATTCTTAAGGCTTTTTGATTTATCCTCCCATCCTATCCTATAATGAGGGAACAGATATTTACAAAATAAAATATAACTCTAATGAGATGGTATACTACCAAAAGATCAACCAATCAGAGTTCGTCTTTTCGGACTGTGACGAGTACTTCGCTGTCAAATTAATTTATTTTTAGGATTTGCCCGGGTTTAACTTTGACTATAGTGGTACTTATTCAGTCATGTCATACATTTGATGTAACAAAGTAATACATTTTAAGTCTGTTAAACCATTTATATTGGCTTTAAGTGTTCATTTCTTCAAAAACCTGGGTGATTTTGAAAACCACCTCTTCATAAACTTAACCCTTTTGGGGGTGTAAATCATGGCAGATAGTTGATATCACTCAGTACGATTTTTTATTGTTGAAAAATAAATTTTTCATGTGTTAGATTGGTTTTGGGGATGAGAACTACCCTCTAGACGTTTTATAATGGCTTATCTTGTCCATTTCTGCCGAAACCTGTATGACCTTGAAAATCCACCCCTCCATAAAATTAACCCCTTAAGGGGTGTAAATCACGTCAGATAGTTGATATCACTCACTACGATTTTTTATTGTTGAAACATAAATTTTTAATGGGTTAGATTGGTTGTGGGGGTGAAAACTACCCTCTAGACCAGTGATTCCGCGATGGTGTTTAGGGGGTCCGCAGGCGGTTCAAAAAGAAATTTTCTCAAATTACATATCTTCTAAAGCAGCTTCACTGTTCACATTAAGGGGTGAACTCTGTTTGTTACCATTGATATTGTTATTTGGTCTATTGAATTTAATACATTTGAATCAAAGTATTTATTTAGTTTTTTCAAAACCCAGAGGGGGTCCGTGAAATTTTTTTTTCAACGGGTCCGCAGACTGAAAAGTTTGGGAACCACTGCTCTAGACGTTTTATAATGGCTTATCTTGTCCACTTGTGGAAAAACTTGTGTGACTTTGAAAAACTACCCTTCATAAAATTAACCCCTTTCGGGGTTTAAATGATGTCAGATAGTTGTTATCATTCAATTGGATTTTTAAATGTCGAAAAAATAATTTTTAATGGGTTAGATTGGTTTTGGGGGTGAAAACTACCCTTTAGACGATTTACAGTGGCTCAAGTTGTTCATATCTGCTAAAACGTGGGTGACCTTGAAAAACCACCACCTTCATAAAATTAAATCGTTTGGGGATGTAAATCATTTCAGATAGTTAATATTACTCTGTAAGATGTTTATATGTCTAAAAATGAATTTTTAACGGCTTAGATTGCAAGTGGGGTGAAAACTACCCTCTAGACGATTTACAGTGGCTCAAGTTGTCCATATCTGCAAAAACCTGGATGACCCTGAAAAACCACCCTTCATAAAATTAAATCATTTGAGGGTGTAAATCATGTCAGATAGTTAATATTACTCTGTAATATGTTTATATGTCTAAAAATGAATTTTTAATGGCTTAGACTTCAAGTGGGGTGAAAACTACCCTCTTGTTACGGGTGATCATATGGTCCTAAACATTAGTCTATACTACTAGATTTTAAAAATTATATTTATTTTTATTTCTTAAAACTACCCCTCTAGTGGGGTTCAAAATTAATTCATAAGGGCCTAACTCTTTTTTGTATAACATTTATTTATTTATTTAATTTTGTTACTACTCTGTCAGATATACAAATTAATAATAGATTCTAAAAATTATTATTTTTATTTTTTATTTCTTAAAATACCCTCTAGTGGGGTTGAAAATTAATTCATAAGGGCCTAACTGTTTGTATAACATTTATTTATTTTTGTTAATTATATCTATTGTTTTTAGATTGATTGTTTCAAGTTTGGTATTGCAGGTCTCTGCTTTACCGACCTAATCTTACTTGTTAGAAGTATGATAGAGGGTGGAGGTGGTTTCATATGAAAAGCCTAGATATTCCAAAAGGCTTGGAATGGGATCAGCACAGTGCGGAGCCAGGACTAGCCCTAACTTTGCTCAAGGAAACAATAGAGGGTTCAGGGTGGTTTCATATGAAAAGCCTAGATGTTCCAAAAGGCTTAGAGTAGCGTTGGAATGGGATCAGCACAGGGCTGAGCCATAACTTGTGATAGAGGGGTGGGAGTGGTGCCAAAAGGGCCTAAATAGGATTTTTAATGTTGTGTGTAATGCAGGTCTCTATTTTACCGACCTAAACATATTTTGGGCTTAACTTTGGATAGAGGGATGATAGAAGGGTGGGGTTGGTTTCATATGATAGCCAAGATGGTCCAGAAGGCAAAACTGGAATTAGTTTAAGATGGAGTTGGGACGTCGCGACGCTAGACGTCGACAATCTATGCCTCGTATACCACTACTCCGGCTTTAGAGTACATTCCTCGATTAGAAAACGCCGCCTGGGAAAACGAACTCAGATTCGATTATGCAGTTCCAGAGCTGACTGTGAACACTGATAATACCACTGCCTTCTAGACTGTATTACTCGTGTGTAATTCTCGAGACGGCGGTGGATAATATCGTTTCTTAACTGTTTGTTGTTTGATAAATTCAGTGTAATTTTCAGAAATTATATAATTTTTCAAGGGAAGCTGTGGTTTGTTTGGATTTTTATTGTCCGCGATACTTCCAGGGTTAAAATATCAATATATTATAGCTGGAGCCCGCGGCTTCACCCGCAATTATTAATTGACTCCAGCATTTTAAAGAAATTTACACTAGCAGTTTATCAAAAATGTTTATGGTTCAGAGTTATGAGAATTGTAAGTAAAAATAAAATTAGAATATTTGTTCATTGTGTTCATTTCACTTAGGCCTTAGGATAATAAAGAAACGGTTTTTCTAATTTTGTACTCCGTGAAAGTTTAGACTGCGTGAGACGAACAGCGCCGAGTATACCCGATGTCTCACGAAGTGAGAGAGCGAGTGAGCACGCTATTTAGGGCCGTTGAATTGTATGAGAGTAGATCCTTTTTAAGCTTCCTCTCAGTGTTTCATGAACTGCGTTTAATTGTTAAAGTTATACTTTTCATAGTGTTTTCTGAACTGCTTTTAATTCGATTATTATTCTTCATTGTGTTTTAACCAGACTTTTATGTACTGCTATTGATTTGTCATTAGTTTATACCAGCATTTTCTGAACTGCTTTTAATTTTCAATATCATCCACCCCCCCCCAGCATTTTCTGTACTTTTACTTTTTAAATACCATGTTTTATTGTACTTTTAACAGTATTTCCTGAACTACTTTTATAGCTGTTTATGTATCAAATATGCAAAATAACGCTTTGGCGGACGAATCTAGTATAGCTGCCGAGATGTAAGCCGAGGTTGAAATACCGGCTGAGTCCGATAAAGTTTTTGCTTACGTGGTGCATACAGTATTTATTAGTAAAAGCTCTCTTAAATTATATATCTGTATCTGTATCTGGTACCCTATGATCCCTAGGTGGGGCGAAGGGGCCTCCAATGGAGGTTTCATTACCTATACTAATTTTGATATGCTTATTTTCCGAGAGAGGGTAGAGGGACAGGTGGTAAGCCCATCGCCTCGCAACCCCCGTCTGGAAACTATGTATTTCTTGGACGTGAAAGGGCCGAGAAATTTTGTCCAGAGGCTCTAATTTAGGCTTGGAGTTCTTTTACGTTCCGTAAATCTACGACACGGGAACCTCAGCTTAAAGTCCCTCCCGGAGGACTCCGTGCCCAGGATTTTTACGTCCTGAAAAATCCATCGACCGCGGCCGGGTTTGATTCCGTGCCCTGCGGATCTAGAGGCGGGCACGCTACCTCTAGACCACCGCGGCCAACTTAAATTATATATAATGAAACAAAAATACCGTATATAATTAATTATAATGAAAGGCAGTCAGCCATTTGTTAACGTCATATTCTCATTGCCATCTGAATCGCTGAACAATATGAAATGCGGTAGCCTGTAGATGAGTAATAAGACTGCCCCCCCCAAAAATTAAATGTTTCCTTCACTTCATGAGTAATTTCTCACTAATTTTGGGCTGAGAAGAACGAATATGAGAAAGAAATTTTTTTATTAGCTCTAGTTTCTGAGATAAACAATAGGTGAATGTTTTAATTTTAAAGGATTAAGAGAAAAGGGCAAATTTAATATTTATAAATATTAATAACATAATGTGCTAACAACATTAAAAGTGTGATCGTTCTTTTATTGGTAGAGCATTGGCGCGAATAGCCAAAGGTCCTGGATTCAAGTCCCAGTGTCGGAGGAATTTTTCTCCTATAATGTTCTCATGTAATGTCCAACAGAGACAATAATCTGTGCTTCATGAAAGCTTATATATCTATCTCGAATGTTAACTGTACAGTAACAGCGGGAGCCCGGTCACAAAACTCACTATTTAGTGTGCCTCACAGTACTGCATATGACATAACTTGTCTGCCTGTGCGGTAGACCATTAGGGCAATCAGTCATAGGAGAGAGGATCCATAAGGCGCTGTGAATTTAACTCCGGCTTAGCTCAGTTGGTAGAGCATTGGCGCGAATAGCCAAAGGTCCTGGGTTCAAGTCCCAGTGTCGGAGGAATTTTTCTCCTATAATGTTCTCATTTAATGTCCAACAGCGGCAATGTCCTGTGGTTCATGAAAGCTTATATATCTATATGCTTTATTATGTTTTGTCTCTAATAATTTCTTAATTAAAATGTTAATTATCATTTGAGGCATCGATTTTTTCATTATTTAAAACAAATAGTGACATATGCGTATTTGGAGGTACTCGTATATTACTTACTTGTGAACTTCAAATCTTGTTCTGTGTGATAAAGATTATATAATTTCGGTGGTCGCCATAAGGAGAATTTCAATATGGAAGCGGTAATGAAGCTATTTGAACAATTAAGGGAGGAAATGAAGCTTGGTTTCGAAAAGTGCAATATCAAGTGCCTCGAGGTTGATGTTTTGGGTTTGGGTTTCGCTCTTGAGCATAAACTTGACTATCTTGAAAATTAGAGTAGAAGGAACAACATAGTGATATATGGTGTGATGGAGGAGGAAGGTGAAAACTATGATGTTACAGAGGATATTGTGCGGAGAATAGTGGAACAAATAGGAATTGAGTTACGTGAATGGGACATAGAGAGGGCACATCGTGTGGGAAGAAGAGGCAGTAGTAAGAGGCCAATAGTTTGTAAACTGGTTCACTACAAGCTTAAGGCGGCTATTCTACGAGATGCGAAGTATTTGCGTGGGTCAGGGATAAGCATCGCTGAGGATTTTAGTGAGCGTGTGAGAAGGGAGAGAGACTTTCTGAAGAGGCATATGTTTGAGACCAGAAAGCAGGGTTGTCATGCTGTGTTACGATTTGAAAAGCACATTATTAATGGGCGAGTATGGAGTCGACATGAGCTGGAACGGATAGATCAGCAGAAAGATACGGAACCAAGTATGAAGGAATGCCAAGAGATAGTTCCAGGGCATACTTCGTCACAAGAGCAAGAAATGGAGGGAATTCCAGCCGAAAAGCAGGACCGGGGAGATGAAGCACAAATAAATACGTGAAAGGAGCAGATCTCAGGACTTCCTACGCTGAGAAACCAACTTGAAACAATTCCAACCCCTGGAGGATGTACTGGCACAAAGGGGAAGAAGACGGAAGTGAAGAATCCTAGGTTGAAAAAGCAGGAGATCATCAAACCCCGAATTCTTAGGCAGTCGAACATGCGTTCGCGAAAAAAGCCCGGGCCCTTACGGGCAACAACGAGACAATAGGTCTCATCCCGCTCTCTGAGGATTGCATCAAGGAACATTGAGGGTTTTAAGAAAAGAGTAGGCAGTGAAAGTTTCCTGTCTTTCATTAATGGAATTGATGTCGTGTGCTTCTCAGAGACATGGTTAAAGAGCGGAGAAAATGGGGAACTTATGGATTTTGACAGCATAAGTAAAGGGAGGGAAACAAGAGGCCGGAGAGGGAGTCGGCCGGGGGGAGTGTTGCTTTCATTCAGATCTGAGCTGAAGAACGCAGTTTCTAAATTAGATATTGATATGGAAGGGGTTATTGGCGTATCTTTAACTCTCTGGGGAAAAAAATTTCATTATCATTGGGTTATACAATCAACCAGCAGTATCGAAATATGCAAACCGAAACTTTTTTTTAATGATCTGACAGAAAAAGTTATGCAAGTTCAAGCAGACGTTCCGAGGGCGGATATTATCGTTCTCGGTGATTTTAACGCCAGGATTGGTAGAGAAAATGTTTCTCTTGAAGGAAGTGGGAATGAGGAGGAAGACTTACGCGGTGGTCAATGAAATAGTAAAGATCGAACCGTTAATGCAGAGGGAAGGCAGCTACTCGCTTTTTTTGATTTTTTTTTCATTAGAAAACGTGAACGGAAAATATGGTCATGAGGAACTCACTTATATATGTGAAAATGGTGGAAGTGTGATTGATTTTATTTTGGTAAGTCAAGGTTTAATAGAGAAAATAAGGGATTTTTGGGTTGGGGACCGCTTGGAATCGCATCATTGTCCTGTAGTATTGGATCTAGATGTAGGAAAAGAATTTGACATACATATTGACGAGGGGGAAGGACGGTTGGGGGGAAAAGTGGTATGTAGATTTGGGTGGCGGCCGGATAAAGCGGAAATGTTTCTTAACGTTTTAAGAGACGAGCTAAGGGGGAAAACACCGAAACGGTGGAACGTCTGCCGGAAGCAATAATTAAAGCTGCTACAGTGATGAAGTGCCGAACAAACAAGAAGAATAGGCAATCAGTGGGGTGGTATGACCAGGACTGTAGAACCGCAAAGAAACGATCAACAGTAGCCTTGAAACAGTTTAGATGGGAGAATACTGAAGATCGAAGGACAGTGTATACTCATGCTAGAAAGGAATATAAAGTGATTGTAAGGGAGAAAAGAAATAATTGGCAAGACAAGATGGTTAAAGAAATTCGGGAGGTCGCTTCGAGGGGAGACAACGCCATGGTTTGGCGTTATGGCATAAATTGTGGGTGAAAGGGATGTCCCGGAAGATGATTGTAGCATTGCAGGCGATTTATAAAAATATAGAATTGTGTGGACTAGACAGTACAATGGTATCGGAGAGTTTTGTCAGCGAGATGGGTGTGAGGCGGTGTTGTATTTTGTCTCCTTTATTATTTAATATGTTTATAGACGATATTGTTGATGTAATGGGACAGATACATATGGAAGCACCAGAGGTGGGGAATGTACCTGTTCCTGTGCTTTTATACAGAGATGACATGGTGTTATGTTCAACGACGATTCACGGACTACAACTGGGACTAGACAGGCTTCAAACTTACTGCGAGGAATGGTCACTTACTGTTAATACAAAAAACACTAAGGCTATGAACTTTAAGAATGGATCAGTTTATAGCAGGGAAGAGACATGGACGTATTAGGGACAATCTTTGGATAACGTGAAGAACTTCGTGTATTTAGGATTGACGCTTACTATGAACGGACGATGGGCAAAGCACATTGAGGTGACGAAACATAAAGCGGGACTGAAATCAACTGAAACTCTTCGGATACGTAGCAAAATTCCAGACATGCCAATAGGTGTTGTTAGGTATCCGGTTCGTGAGGAACCAGAAAATGTTAGGTACGGAATGAATCCGGTACGAGAGGAAAATAAATTGTAGGAAAGGTTAGAAAAGTAACACCTCTGGAGTGATTGGAGGACCGTAATTAGAGCAAGAGTGGACTATGTATCGAGGACTCTGGATTCAGGGATCCAAGGCATTATAATTGGCGAACAATCTAAACAGGTTATTAAACTTGCACTTTATTAACACTTGTAAACACTGGATGATTAATATATGAAGAAATAATAATAAATGTAGAAAACACGTTGAAAACAATGAACTAAAATGGCGCGCGAAAATGAGTTGCACCACTGGGAGTAATTGCGTAAAATTTGTAATTACCAATGAATTATATATGAAATTAAAGGTAATAAATTTTACTGTTAATTAATTATATTCACAGGTATTAGAACTTGATTGTTCACGTAAGGTAGCTTCTCGGATGCACGATGACGTCACCACACTAGCACTTTCGTGGAACTTAGAAACGAGATCTAATAAGTCTTGAATATGAACAATGCGTAAATTATGTTAAATAATTTACTGGAGCAAATAAAACTTGTAATGAAAGTTTTATTTCAACGATTTCGAGTTAAAATACAAAGGGCGCCAGAAGCCTTTGTTAAACCCGCGAAATCAGAGCAGAATCAGAGCACGTCTTGCTCATGTAGCTGCAGAATTAATACTGACAAAGCTTCATGATGCTACTCAAAGCGTCTCTCTAGCTAACACCTGCCACAAAGAACTCGTGACAAGGCTGACGTAATGTTGCGCCTACTTATAGCTGAATCAGCACAAGAAAACACAGCGGATGATTTAAATTGGAACTATTCACTGTACATAATAAAAATGATGGAAGTAAAACCATTAACTTGCGTTAACATTACACCCAGCGTTGAAGCAATAGCTTTAATAAAGACAAATCAACAACTGCAAGCTAAATGAAACACTAAATAACACTAAAACATCACTGATTCTATTATGTATAGGTTAGAACACGTAGTATGATGAATTAGTAGAAAGATATATGAAGTCCACATGAAACTGGAGGTATACATGTGATATGTGTTAAAACACTGACTTCTTACCCATCTTAAAGGAATATAATATTGAAAAAAACACTGATTTTCACTATTTGTATTGAAGCACACGAAACATAAGCTGAATCAGGAGAAACGAGTATGCATGTGAGTCCAAGTGAAGCTGAAGAAGTCTTGAAGGCAGTAGAAGGTGACCTAAGACGAGCAGCGACACAAGGAAAACATCAATAAATAAGTAGGATGGAAAATTGCTATCTGAGAATACATTGGAACAATGGAAAGATACATGATAATTATAACAAGAATGTAGGCAATTATCATGAACATGGTATGAGAGATAATTCCAATGAATGATAACAATAATTCATTAAATAAACATGGAATGTAGAAAATGGGAATGTGAATAGAAATTCAATGTTCAGTATGACAATTAGAAATCAGTCATACAGTATAAACAAAGAAATACATAAAACCCATGTAGTAAATAGTGGCTTGCCTAGGAATCCAATGTATGAGGACTATTATTCAGACATCATACGTCAAGATCAAAGACTATATAAACCATGTAGTAGTTGTGGCTAGGAATGTGAACGTATGACCGAAGATTAATGTATATAAGGGAAACCAAAACACCAACAATGCAAGCACAAGGGAAAATGGGACGTGTTGTTCATTGGCTGTCGTTGACAAATAAGGAATAATGCACCTTCGCAGCAAAAGGAAAATGTTACAAAGGAGTAACTAGACATACAGACAAGAAGTTGATCATCGACAAAGCATTTCATCCCCTTGAAGTGCAAATGTCATGAATGTCAACATGAAGAAATTCAAGCTAGAGTAGGTAAGAACTGTTGAGCTGAAAGACAGAGAGAATCTTTCAAATATCAAGATTGATAGAAAGAAAGTGACATGTTACGCACATCGCAAGAATACGATTTGACGTAGCAGAGCTAGATAGGAAATGGAATTCAAGTGGAAAATCTTGAATATAAGATCATAGTAAGTGCCATATGCTACTCGCCTTGGGGTAGAGGACACACCTTAGAACAAAGATGACATAAAAAAAGAATTGAAAATGAATCTGCAGACATTAGTAATATTAATGGTAGCATTATTAGTAATTAAATTCTGTTTATCAGTAAAAGTATATATTCGCTTATATTCACCACTGGAAGTGCGCACAGTTATCACTCGAACTAAACCATCTTCTCCAGGATGAATAGCGGTGATCACGCCTAACTTCCATTGAAGAGGAGGAATGTTGTCTTCCTTCAAGATGACGACGGTACCAACTCGAACGTTGTCACTGGAACAGGTCCATTTCTGACGCTGCTGCAAGGAGTGAAGATATTCTGATGAACAGTGTTTCCATAATCGTTGTAAGTGGTCTTGTAAAAGTTGCCATTTTTCTACATATTTCTTCTCTTCCGTAAGAGGATATGAAGGTAGAGATGTGAGAGGCTCTCCAATTAAGAAGTGACCAGGAGAAAGATATGACAAATCAGCTGGATCATCACTTAGACGAATGAGTGGTCTAGAATTCAAACAGGCTTCAATCTGAGCTAGAAGGGTGTAAAGCTGTTCGTATGTGAGAATTTGAGCTCACATTACTCTCCTGAGATGAAACTTCATGGATTTCACTGCGGCTTCATGTAAACCACCAAAGTGCGGCGAACTCGGCGGGATGTAAGTCCAATTGTATTCATTATTTGCAGTGAAGTTTTGAATTGCAGTTTGAAATTCTGTTGACTGTAATAACAATCGGAGATCTCTTAACTTGTTGTTTGCTCCAACAAAGTTAGTGCCATTATCACTGAAGATTTCTTTACATAGTCCACGACGTGATGTAAATCTTCTTAGGGCTGCTATGAATCCATCTGATGTTAGATCAGAAACTAATTCAATGTGGATAGCTTTTTTGACCAAGCATACAAAAATGGCAATGTAAGCTTTTACAGTAGTTTTACTGCGTGGAGCACCATATCTTATGTTGAATGGTCCAGCATAATCTACTGCTGTGCGGAGAAAAGGCCTAGCAGGAGTTATTCTGTAGCTAGGAAGATTTCCCATTAACTGTTGAGAACACTCTGCCTTTAACTCAGTAGGCTTGTCTTAGGGAAGCTATAAGCAGCTGGTGAGAAGCATGCAAAAGCTTGCGATGTTCATATTCTACTATCAAAATAGTTAAAGGGTGTCTCGATGGCAAGATAACCTGATGTCTTGCATCATGTCTAAGATCTGCTTTTTGCAATCTGCCACCCACTCTTAACATATTATTCTGATCTAGAAATGGAACTAATGAATGGATGGAACTTTTAACTGATGTTTGCTTGCTATTGTTAAGATATTTCAGTTCTTGGGCGAAAGCTTCTTTCTGAGCAATTTTAACACAAGTTTGCAAAACATGTTGAAGTTCTACTGCTGCAAGAGGTCCATGATATTTATTTTCACGACGGCAGGCAGAAATAAATCTATACATATAACAAGTCACTCTCTGAAGGAGCCTAAGATCAGAAAACCTTGTAATAAAGTTATCTTCTTCTGTGGTGGAAGCCATGCAGACAGAAACAAGTTGCTCGGAAGAATCCTGAACGTTTAATTGTTTTGGCTGTTCAGGCCATGATGCTGTGTTTTGTGATAGCCAACTAGGACCATGCCACCACAAATCAATGTCAGATAATTGCTCAGATGATACACCTCTTGAAAAGAGATCAGCTGGGTTGTCTTCTGTAGAAACATGTCTCCATGCTGCTGTTTCAGAAAGCTCTTGAATTTGCGACACACGGTTGGACACAAATGTTTTCCATTTACGTGAGTCTGATTTTATCCAAGACAGTACTATAACTGAATCGGACCATAAATAGTTTTGCGATGTCTGAATATTAAGGTCATTCAACACCTTGTTGTATAGTTTAGATAACAACAATGCACCACAATGTTCAAGACGTGGAATGGTTTGCCTTTTGAGAGGGGCAACCTTAGACTTGGAACACAATAAATTAATTGTAACTTCACCTTCAATGTTCACAGAACGGAGATACATGCACGCACCATAAGCCTTCTCTGAAGCATCACAGAAGCCATGGATTTGTATATCTTGAAGGGTACTAGATATAAGTATAAAACGTGGAATACGCATTGTATGTATGGTGCCTAGAATGTCACAGATTTCAATCCATTTCTCTGCTATATGTGACGGTACTTCTTCATCCCAATTTTAGTTTTTCAATCCACAATGATTGCATGAAGATTTTTGCATTGATAACAATAGGACTGACAAGGCCTAGAGGATCAAAGATGGAAGAAATGACCGATAGGATAGTACGCTTAGTAAGTTTCACTTGCGTATGAGTTTGGAGAGAAGGATGGGATTGTATCTGGAAATTATCAGTAGCAGGATGCCATAGTAAACCAAGGGCATGTGCATTTTCACTGTTATCAAGAGACAGAGGCAATTGGGTCTCTCGATGAGATGACGGAACAGATTCCAGTAAAGCTTCATGATTAGAGCACAACTTTCGCAATGGAAATCCGCCACTGTCAAGCATAAGTATCAATTCTCTTTGAAGGCGTAGAGCTTCTTGGAGATCATCATGTCCTGCCAAGCAGTCGTCCACATAGAAGGAAGTTCTGACAGCTTGGGCAGCGAGAGGAAATTTAGCTTCTTCTTCTATAGATAGCTGATGCAGGGATCTTATGGCTAAAAATGAAGCTGATTTAGTACCATAAGTCACGGTAGTTAATGCATAGTCTTGTATGGGCTCATTGACATTAGAACGCCACACAATTCTTTGAAGATTCTGATCATCTTTATGCATCCTTATGCGCCTGTATATTTTAGAAATGTCAGCTGAGAACGCATACTTGTAGGTTCGAAAACGAATTATAATTGAAGATAAATCGTCTTGCACAGTTGGACCTAATTTCAGAATGTCATTTAGGGACTTGCCTGAAGAGGTTTTTGCAGAAGCATCGAAAACCACTCTAGTTTTAGTTGTAGATGATGCTGGCTTGATTACTGCATGATGTGGTAGATAGAAGCATTTTTCACCTGGCCGTGGAAGTGAAACCTTTCTCATGTGTCCCAATTCTTCATATTCTTGCATGAACTTTGTGTAATCTTCTCGCAGAATAGAATTGGTTTGATATTTTCGTTCCAGGTGTTCTAAGCGTTTTACTGCTTGCTGTCTGGAATCGCCCAATGAATCTTCAGATCGATTCTTGGGTAGTTGCACCACAAAACACCGTCATCTGCACGAATAGTGTTTTGTACAAAATGCTGTTCACATTCCCTTTCTTCTTTAGTAAATACTGGTTTAGGAAAATCTTCCAGTTCCCAGAAGCGTCTTAACTGTGTGTCAACATTGTCAACAGTCACAAATAAATTGTGTTGAGCTAATGTGACTTTCTTAGTTTTGATTGATGTCTTGGGAACGGATCCGCTAAGTACCCAACCAAGTTCAGTGTTACTAAGAATAGGGTTATTAGGAGTGATTATTCTTTCATTGGTAAATAACTGATAAAATAGACTAGCACCAATGAGAAGCTGGACATCTCCAGGGATGTAGAATTTAGGATCTGCCAATGCAATTTCACTAGGAATATTGAATTTGGTAGGATCGATACGGACAGAAGGAAGCTTGTTTGCTATATGAGGGATTACTAGACAGTTCATTTCAGCTTGGAAATTCTGGATCCTGGATCGCATATTAACTTTAACACTGTGATTACAAGAAGAGGTGCCATTTATGCCTCTTATGTGTGTATCGACATCTGTTGTTGACAGCTGCAACTTCTTAGCTAAATCTTCAGTTATGAAGTTGAATTGGCTACCAGAGTCTAGTAAAGCTCTGCACAACACTAAATTTCCTTGTCTATCTTCAAGATGCACTGCTGCAGTTGCTAAAAGAATCTCCTTTTGATTGGATTTTTCTTTTATAGAACAATAACTAGCAGGTAAATTGTCTGTAGTTTCCGACAGGTTAGGTTGTTGGCGAGGAACCTTTTTCTTGTCGCGAGTGTTATGTAACAATCTGCTGTGTGAAGATGCACCACAGCTACAAAAGGATTTGTGCTTGCAATGATCTCTTTTGTGATTGAAGGAAAAACAGTTTGCACACAAACTTTTGTTCTTTACGAACTCCCATCGTTGTTCTACACTTAATTGTAAGAATTTATCGCACCTGTGTAATTTATGATTTTCTCGGCAACAGGGGCATGAATCACCTTTAATGGCAACATACGATTGGCGAGTTGTTTTAGCTGACTTCTTTTGTGTATGTTTTTCACTCTTTTCCTTCGATGGGCTGGACGTGTTGTTAGAACTGGCTAGCACTTCTAAAGAATGCGCTTTGGCTTCTAGAAAGTTTATTAGCTCTTGAAGAGATGTGAAACTCTGCGAGTCAATTTTACTTTCCCATTCCTTGCGTGTAGTTTCACTAAGATTGTCCAATATTAACTGAGTTAACATAACTTCATGAAATGGAATTTCAAGATTGAGAGCTTCAACAGCGTTAAGATTGCTCTGAAATTTATTTAGCAAATTTCGTAGTTCTGCCACATTTTCACTTTTCATTGTAGGTAATGAAAGTAAATTTCTGACATGAGCTGTAGCGATAACTCGGGTGTTATTGTATCTAGCACACACTAAATTCCACGCTATGGGAAAATTATCATTAGTTACCGGCAAATTCTGAATGAGCGTGTGTTCCTGTCCCTTCAAAGAACTCAATAAATAATGGTATTTCTGGATGGGATCCAATGATTCATTATTTACCACTTGGCTACTGAAGGTATCGTGAAAATGTTTGAAATTGGTCACATCGCCACTGAAGGATGGTAATTGCACTTTAGGTAGTTGTATAATTCTATTGTTGCACTGTGACGTAGAAGACTGACATGTGTGATGAGAATTACCACTGTGATTAGATTGATGGCTGTGATGAGAGCCTACACTACCAACTGGCTGGTCATCTAAAAATAACAATTCACTAAGTTTAGCCTTTAGCACCTTGTACTTGTTATTCATGTCTTCGTCATACTGTGAGTGAGTGTCAAGTTCACCTTCAGCTTCGATAATAGCTTCAATTTGAGTTTGTACAACTTCGTAATTTTGCCACACTTCGTTAAGAGTGTCATATTCAACCTTCAGTCGAAATATCTCAACTTCTTCTGTAATATTGTCACAGTACTTCTGAATGTAAGTAAGTTTTCGTTTGAGAAAAGCACGTTTTTTCGTTAATTCTTTCAGGTCACTGTCCATGATGAGATGAGAAATTACTTGAAGTTTAAAACAGATGCTACCACCGCTGCACGATGATGTACGAATCAGATGTTCACTGCTTTCTTGATGCTTGTATCAGTCCGGAGTAGCTCGAGGTGTCAACTCACTGCTGTAGGATGCCTTCATGCGTCGTGTTGTTCAGGGATGTTGGAAAACACGAACCGCACGACCGACACGGTAGCAAATGATGTATGAGACGAATTCGACAAAACGGAACACGAATACAAGTGTGAGATAAATATGATTGTTCCAATATAATCCTGCCCGAATAGAGGGACCAAAATGTTAGGTATCCGGTTCGTGAGGAACCAGAAAATGTTAGGTACGGAATGAATCCGGTACGAGAGGAAAATAAATTGTAGGAAAGGTTAGAAAAGTAACACCTCTGGAGTGATTGGAGGACCGTAATTAGAGCAAGAGTGGACTATGTATCGAGGACTCTGGATTCAGGGATCCCAGGCATTATAATTGGCGAACAATCTAAACAGGTTATTAAATTTACACTTTATTAACACTTGTAAACACTGGATGATTAATATATGAAGAAATAATAATAAATGTAGAAAACACGTTGAAAACAATGAACTAAAATGGCGCGCGAAAATGAGTTGCACCACTGGGAGTAATTGCGTAAAATTTGTAATTACCAATGAATTATATATGAAATTAAAGGTAATAAATTTTACTGTTAATTAATTGTATTCACAGGTATTAGAACTTGATTGTTCACGTAAGGTAGCTTCTCGGATGCACGATGACGTCACCACACTAGCACTTTCGTGGAACTTAGAAACGAGATCTAATAAGCCTTGAATATGAACAATGCGTAAATTATGTTAAATAATTTACTGGAGCAAATAAAACTTGTAATGAAAGTTTTATTTCAACGATTTCGAGTTAAAATACAAAGGGCGCCAGAAGCCTTTGTTAAACCCGCGAAATCAGAGCAGAATCAGAGCACGTCTTGCTCATGTAGCTGCAGAATTAATACTGACAAAGCTTCATGATGCTACTCAAAGCGTCTCTCTAGCTAACACCTGCCACAAAGAACTCGTGACAAGGCTGACGTAATGTTGCGCCTACTTATAGCTGAATCAGCACAAGAAAGCACAGCGGATGATTTAAATTGGAACTATTCACTGTACATAATAAAAATGATGGAAGTAAAACCATTAGCTTGCGTTAACAGGTGTTATGGAAACTCTGTAAGGGGCAATAGTGAGATCGATGATGACTTATGGGGCTGAGATATGGGGTTGGGAAGAAACAGGGAATCTAGATCAGGACAGGACGCGTTTTTCGAAAGGGATTTTGGGGGCAGGGAGGGGTACTGCAAACTGTGGCATTATGAGAGAGTTTGGAACGCATAGTGAGACTATAGAGTATAAAATTAGGGCGGTGAAATATTGGTTACAACTTATGCTGGGGGATCAGTCTCTAATTAGAGCAATATGTTATCAAGAACAGCTAAGAATAGGAGGAAATACGTGGGCTTCCAAATTAAGAAAGGGATTGGAAACAATTGGGATGGGATACGTTTGGATGGATGGGCAGGGAAATAGGAGAAGTGTGTGGAGGAAGGTTAAGAACCGTTTGAAGGATATTGATAGACAACAGAGAAATGCGCAATGTCAGACTGGTTTCACTTGAATTACAATCGCGGTTAAAATTGGAGTGGGGGAAGGAGCAATACATAGGAAAAGGATCTAAAGTCAGTAAACTAGGCCTCGCTTGGATTAGACTCGGTGCGTGGAGAATGATTAAGATCACAGATGAAAACGGAATGATAGTTTGTCCATTATGTAAGGGGGAAGAATCATGGTTTCATATTTTGGCGAATTGTGAAGGTTTGGAAAATTGGAGGGAAAAATATTTAACATTATCTTTTATGGAATCGAATATGGAGGAACGGAAATGTTTGGAGTTACTGACGGGGAAAAACGTTGAGGAAGGCATTGGGAAGTTTTTTAGTGAAGGCGAGACAGTTTAGGTTTGAAAAGCGACAAATTGGAGAGCGGGTGTGGAGGATGAGGAATAGATTTAGTTTGTTTGTGCTATTTTGTATTTACATTATTTGTTCTTTTTTTGTGTGTTTTTGCGTAAGTATGTACGGTCAATACGGACACATGCGATTGTTTGCATTAAAATTTGTAAAAAATTAATTATTGTAATAAACACTTACATTACATTACATTATTTGAGGCATTCAGAACTATTTACCATACTCCACTGTAAAAACAGTGAGAAGAAATTCTCGAAAACTTTTATTTTTATGCACAGTTTTCTTATGCAGTTTCACTGAGTTGTACTTTAAAATTCACTACGTAATTTAAATCAAAATTACTAAATTAGAAAAAGCTTTCTTTAAATTTAGTTATTAGGCTATAAATGTTAAAATTAATAGAAATCCTAGGTACCTATATACGAGGGTAAGTCAATAAGTATCCGCACTTTTCGTTTAATCTTTTGTAGGTTGGTTGCACTGTATTGTGCTCGCGCAAGTCGACATGTTGTTAAATTGTTTCCACTTGTGGAATGTTGACCGATATGACTCCACAGAATGTTGCGCTGTTTCACATTAAACATGACTGCACCGGTCAGAAGAACAGCGTGCAGTGATTTTTTTTTTTCGTCTGAAGGTAGGACCAGGAGCCGAAATCCATCGAAGAAGTCGTATCGGATAATCAATAAGTAAGCCTATCGGCACTTCCTTTTTAAAATTAATTGCAACAACAATACAAAACTTTCAATTACCTCATTTTTAAACATAGGCTTCTCAATGCACTTGATCCATCGTTGTAAAAGCTTATTGATGCCCTTAGAAAAAAATAGTTTTTCGGCTGAGTACCAAACCACGTAGGCAATGCACCGCTTCCTTCAGTTCAGCATGCTATCCTTTGGTGCAAACGCTAAAAAGGTGCAGCCATGTTTAATGTGCAACAGCGCAACAACAGTGGAGTCATAAAGAACACAAGAGGAGAGAAGTGAGAAAAATGTCGACATGACAACATGTCTTGAGCACAAAGCGGTACAGCCAACGAACAAAATATTAAATATTAAAGAAAATGTGCGGATACTAATTGACTTATCCTTGTATTACCTTATTTTATATAAATATTTCATTTGTTTTCAATTCGTTAAACAATATACTTTATGCTTTTGGCCCATTTTTGTTTGTGCTTTATTATGGTTTTAAAAAGTACATGTATCTAGGCATCAAATTAAGTAGCAACCATTTAGTAAAATTCTGTTGTATTTTGCTGTTGTGCTCTTAATGATTTAAGGTTGCCCTACATTAATGATGAATGGTTGAACTCTCCATTTTTGTTACCGCATTATTTTTAATTCATGGGAAAATAATCATATCCAAGGAAGTAGTAAAGGACCTAAATCTATTTATAAAATTAACATGAAAGAACTAAAGAATAAATCACCATGGTAAAGTTAGAGATCTAATCCATATTATATTATTACTAAATAGGCTTAAATCAGCACAAAAACATACGGTAGAGTAGATCTCTCCTATCAAGGAATGAAACTACGAAAGCGAAGCCTATATCAGCTATGCATGTTTAATAATAATTAGGGACCGGATTTTTAGGTTTTCAAATACAGTGTTTTAAGTTTTCTATTAGGTGAAATAGTTTTTTTAGGTTTTTTGTCCAAAATATCGTTTTCGGGTAGAATAATTTTGGTGTAATGAATTTGAATGTGCTACATAGGATTCAATACATAATACTTGTAAAGTTTAACTTAACAAAATTGACTTAAATTTCTGTAAATTTGCTTCAGGACAATATTCTACAACTGAAGAAAGAAAGCATAAACAATCAAAAGAAGCAGTGAAAATAAGTTTGCCTCACATTTCCTGGTTACAGTATAAGATTAAATATCTTTCAAGATTCTTAACTGCGAAGTTCTTCCTGTTATCTCTTGGTTAATAGTTATTATTGTATCTGGACACTACCCGTTTCAGGATTTGAATCCGATGCTTCTAATTTAGTGAGTAAAATACTTTATGGTTGGATGCGGATAATGTGAAACTGATTATTTTCCTTTCTTCGGTTGTTACTCATCCTAACAGCACAACAGATCAACTAGAGACGAAACTTCCCCCTTTTCTAGAAAGGTAAATAATACTTACGTATTTCTGGCAGGCTTGCCAAAATATTACTTTGTCATCTGTAGTGAAATTCAGGTCGCCGCCAATCCACTGCCGGATTAAATTCGATTTCGTTTGTTTCGTCATAATTAACAGGTCTTCTTAGAACTCACAGTGTGACCACTAAGTATGAATAACAGCAAACAAGCGTTTTAAATCACAGAAATACGGCAGCAATGGTTGTTCGTACGAATATTTTGAAAGGAATACACCGGTACTCTTACTCTTCCTCTATGATACTGTCCATCCTAGTTGACAATGGGCTGAACGAAACGCTGGTGGTATTAATTTCAACCCAACAAAAATTGTCTCACCGCAAAATATCGATTTTTCAACTGGTGACAAACAAAAAAGACAAAAAAGTAGCCTAAATTAGATATTTTTAGGTTTTATATCCCGTTTAGGTATATTTAGGTTTTCATACCCCATTTAGGTATTTTAGGTGCCACAGGATTGATGTGGGTGAATCCTATGGACATGATTCGAAAAAGTGTGTGATCGCTTTTTGTTTTGGAAGTAAGGAAAAAAAATAGGTAGAAACCTAAGAATTCGGTCCCTAATAATAATGTATTATTATGATTATCATTATTATTATGATCATCTTCATCATCAACATCATCATCAAATAATTAGAGCCGTGTATAAAGGCAGATGCGCTTTACATATATATCTAGGTAAAAGACAATGACCAAAATAAGTTAAATAAATACATAAAAACGTTTAATAATAGCGATTTATAATACTGAGGACCTAAAGAAGCTATATAATTATAGCCTGTTCTATACGTGAACACAATAGTTTGACCTATTATTGTAAATGTAACTAAAATTTGGTAGGCTACTCTTAAATTACCTTTTGGAACCTCAAATATTTAGTGCATTTACAACCAGGGCCGGATTTAAGAGTATGCCGCCTATAGGCTGAAGTCCATTTGCCGCCCCCTCTATATTCATATTTGCTCAATACATTTGTTTTATAACTTACAACAAAAGGATAGAGTTCATTCGTGTTTTCATCTTTTTTAAACATAAAGTTCTTTTAGTTTAGATAAAACTAAAATTTTAATGGTTTACATTTATATTAATAAAAGGAAGTGTCTGTCCTCCTCCGTCTGTCTGTCTGTCTGTCCGCGATGCCCAGCGAAATCTACTGAATGCAGAAATCTGAAATTTTAAACATAGGTGGACTGAAGGGTCGGGAAGTGCACCTCCAAGCCGGAATTTTAATTTCAGCTTTCCTTCGCGAGTTATGAGTGAAAAACGGGCAGAAAACGTGTATTTATTGCGTTTTCGAAGCATGAGTTTTCAGTAATACAAATCAATTACACTAGGCTTTGGCTATTTTTGTCATTCCTTCGACATAAAAGCATCGCGATCTCTTGAATGTTGTAGCTCACGCTGGTCGATTCATTTGTTTTTAATGTCAAGGCACGCAAACATAATATGAAATTTTCAACCTACACCGAAGAGGATTATTATTATTATTATTATTATTATTATTATTATTATTATTATTATTATAGGGATAATCAATATTAGCTTAAATATGGTCAAACGTTGTTCGATTTGGACGAAACTCACTATACAGGGGTTTTCTGGGCCAAGGAACTCGAATCTGAGGTCGCTTTTACCAGGTGACGCTATCTAATCGTAATATGTAGTCCACATGATTTAGGTATTAATATAATGATTTAACTATTATGCTCTTAATTTTTAATTTTTGAAATAATTATCGCGGGCGAAGCCGCGGGCACATGCTATCTTAAAATAATAAAAGGACGTGTTTGTCTGTCTGTCCACGATGCCAAGCGAAATCTACTGAACGCAGAGATCTGAAATTTTAAACATAGATGGTCTGAAAGGTGGGCGAATGCGCATCGAAGCCGGATTATTAATTTTATCTTTCGTTCGCGAGTTGTGAGTGAAAACTGGCAGAAAACGTGATTTTAGCGCTGTCGAAGCATCAGATTTCAGTAATACATTTCAATGTTAAATCAATTGCAGTTGGCTTTGGCTATGTTTGTCATACCGTGGTAATAAAAGAATCGCGATTGCTAGAATGTTGTAAGCCCACGCTGGTCGATTCATTTGTTTAGGATGTCAAGGCCCGTAGACATATGACATTTTCAACCTACACGGAAGAGGGATAATCAACATAGACCTAAATATGGTTAAACATCGTTCGATTTGGACGAAGCTCACTATACAGGGATTTTCTGGGCCAAGGAACTCGAATCTGAGATCGCTTTTACCAGGCGATGCTATCTAATCGTGACATGTAGTCCACGTGATTTAGGTGTTAATAAATATAATGATTTAACTATTATGCTCTTAATTTTTAATTCTTGAAATAATTATCGCGTGCGATCGCTTGATTTTGTAAGTCCATCCTGGACGATTCATTTGTTTAGAATATCAAGGCACGAAGACATATGAAATTTTCAACCTACACGGAAGAGGGATAATCAATATAGGCCTAAATATGGTCAAACATTGTTCGATTTGGACGAAACTCACTATACAGGGGTTTTCTGGGCCAAGGAACTCGAATCAGAGATCTCTTTTACCAGGCGATGCTATCTAATCGAGGTATGTAATTCACGTGATTTAGGAGATAATACATATAATGATTTAACTATTATGCTCTTAATTTTTAATTTTGGAAATAATTATCGCGGGCGATCGCTTGATTTTGTAAGTCCATCCTGGACGATTCATTTGTTTAGAATGTCAAGGCCTGCAGACATATAAAATTTTCAACCTAAACGGGAGGGATAATCAATATAGGCCTAAATATGGTCAAACACTGTTCGATTTGGACGAAACTCACCATAGGCCTACAGTTTTCTTGGCCAAGGAACTCGAAAATGAGGTCGCTTTTGCCAGGCGACGCTATCTAATCGTGGTATGTAGTCCATATGATTTAGGTGTTAATAAATATAATGATTTAACTATTATGCTCTTATTTTTTAATTTTTAATTTTTGAAATAATTATCGCGGGCGAAGCCGCGGGGACATTCTAGTAACTTATATAATCAAATTAGTTATCTACTTGTTCTTTTTACTTACTTTTAAGATTCGTTAAAAATGAAATGGGTTTCGAAATTAATGAACTAATTTGTTCTTGGAGATCAGTGATCAGTATTTTTAGTATATTTTTATGTTTTAATGCTATTGACTGTCTTTTGCGTAATTGAACTCTGTTCAATTTGTTAAGTTGTCCTACACGGTGAAATGAAATTACACAGAATGTAGTTCATTACTGGTTTATTTGTTGAAAAATATATAAACTTTTCTAAATCAACTCACCCCACGTAATCTTCATGTTCAAATTAGCATAGGCCTATCTTTCTTACGAGATTGCACTAAAAGGAAGTTATAATACAAGATTACGTGCTGTGAATTTGTATTAGGGCCTATGTTGTAGTTTTAGAAAGTAGTAAGCTATGTGGAAGGACTAAAACATATTTTTAAGTAACATGTATTCTTAAATCGTACGGAAAATATTATGAACGTCTGAAATACTTCATTTCAACTTTTGAATAAATTGCCAAACTGCCGCCCCTGAAAATTTGCCGCTCTAGGTTGCAGCCTACTTAGCCTATTTAGAAATACGGCCGTGTTTACAACAGCTATAGCCTAGCTTATTTTATGTAGGACCACTTGCATCCTTTATTGCAATGGTTGTAGATATGAATTTACAGGTCGAGTATGATCCATGCTTTCTCCTTGTTTTATGTAAGTTTGGAACGAGGTGTACTCAGCCCCATGGGAACAACTGATAAGCTACTTATATAACGATGCAGCAGATCTGATAAGAAAACCGTCATTAATCGTTATAAGAATTGATATCTGGCCACATACCTCCACTTCTATAATTTGTAAAAGAATGTAAAATGAGGATGTGACGGAAAGAGCAAAAGTGAACTGTAAATGTTATTAGCCTAGTTTAATTAGGTTGACTCCTTATCATTCACATCCCTGAAAAAAGACACGATATGAAAGACATAATAATTCATTGTGCCTTTCATATAACAACAGTAATCAAACGTAGGCCTAAATGCATGTAGCTTAGGCCTACTCTTTACAGCTTTTTTCTTGAGGCTTCTTGGATTACAATAGTTAAACAGATGAATGCTAAATCTTAAATGTAAGCTAACCAGGAAGCCATACGATTTCAGAATTGGATTCACCGTGAGTCAAAAAGGTCTTTACAACTTTGAAATCTTATAGAAATTTATTGATTAGACTTACAGAATCAGTAACGGTGTCATTTTGTAGCAAAACACTTCAAGTTTGATTCACGTAGTCTTGCAGTACCAAACTGCGCCACTGCTAGCGCCAGCAGCATTGTTGTTAAAATGGCAACTTTCACTGGTGCGGAACGTGCTCGCTGTGTGTTATTGTTTCATGAAACAAACTCTGCAACTAGTGTGCAGCGTAGATTTCGCAACGAATTCGGAAAAGACCCTCCAAGCAGGCCTACTATTTACAGTTGGTACAATAATTTTGTTGAGACTGGTTGTTCTGTTCGTCATGCAAAATCACCAGGTCGCCCGAGCGTGTGTGATGCTGTTGTCGAACAGGTTAGGGAAAGCTTTGCCCGTAGCCCGAAAAAATCTACGCGGCGTGCTTCTCGAGAGTTTGGAATTCCACAAAAGACTGTTTGGCGAGTGCTACGAAAACGCTTACACTTAAAACCATACAGATTTACAATGGTACAACACATTACTGACCAAGATAAAGTTGCTCGTTTAGAGTTCTGTGCTGAAATGCTGAATAGGATAGAGGAAGGTGAAACATTCTTAAACTCAATAATTTTCAGCGATGAGTCGACATTTCACATTAGTGGCAAGGTAAACACCCATAATTGCAGAATCTAGGGGTCTGAAAACCCAAGAGAAACCCTTGAACACGTTCGTGATAGTCCGAAAGTGAATGTGTTTTGTGCAATTAGTAAATTTAAAGTTTACGGGCCATTTTTCTTCATGGAGAGAAATGTTAATGGTGTTATTTATCTTGATATGTTGGAGAACTTTTTGATTCCTCAATTAGATGAAGATGAACAACAAGTTGTGCCTTTTTACTACCAACAAGACGGGGCACCACCTCATTTCCTCACAGAAGTTCGGGATTTCCTAGATGGTCGCTTCCCTGGTCAGTGGATTGGACGTGCAGGGCCAATTGCATGGCCACCTCGCTCCCCCGACTTGACGCCTATGGACTTTTTTCCTCTGGGGTTTCATTAAAGATAAAGTGTACATTCCACCCCTACCACAGTGTCTTCACGATCTTAGAAACAGAATCTCTGCTGCAGTTCATGAAGTTACGCCCGATTTGTTAGAACGAGTGTGGCAAGAAATTGATTTTCGGTGGGATGTTTGCCGAATCACAAATGGCAGTCACATCGAACGAAAATGAAAACTTTACAATAAACGTGAATCAAACTTGAAGTGTTTTGCTACAAAATGACACCGTTACTGATTCTGTAAGTCTAATCAATAAATTTCTATAACATTTCAAAGTTGTAAAGTCCTTTTTGACTCACCCTGTATTTAATTCATTCACCATAATTAGATATATGCTCAGTTAATGTTCAATAAGAAGCAAAAAGCAAAAAGCAAAAAGCTTTGATATATGACGTATAGAAATCCGGAGGACCACCACGCGCTTGCGTGGAAATAGCAATAGTAACAGAAAGAATTATATATTGTCTTGACATTAAACAGTCTAGATCTACAAGTTTATTTGGTCTTAAATTATGTAAACTTTAATAATAAACAGCTTGTATTCTGATTATAATGAGAATCAATAAATTCACAATAGATGGGCGTCTAGACTTTAGGAATTAGCGTTCACAAATTATGAATATGATACAC
This sequence comes from Ectobius pallidus, assembly GCA_964059195.1. Taxonomy (NCBI): domain Eukaryota; kingdom Metazoa; phylum Arthropoda; class Insecta; order Blattodea; family Ectobiidae; genus Ectobius; species Ectobius pallidus. Next base: position 136,761,563 of record CAXKWD010000004.1, read on the forward strand.
GAAGCAATACAAAGCTTTATATTGAACACTTACAGTTCTTTACATGAAGACGTAGAATTGTTGAATTTCGAAGATGTCACTTCATTAAGGATAGCTAATCTTGTACAGCAATGGCTACGATGAAGAACTAGCATGACATACCTTCAGTTAATTGACAATGAGACGCTGGCGAGTTCTTACGACTCAGCCCCGTTACACACACGGCTTTTTTTTTCCGTCGCGGAGAATTTACCGTCGCCGCTCAAGATAGTAGTTAATTGAAGTATATTAGAGCTTGCACACGAGGCGGAAAAGAAAGATCGGTAAAATATCCGTCGGCGGCAGTTTTGCAGCAGCCTGGTGCCACTGGAGCCCGACGGATATTTGACCGTCGCTTTGAAGTAGTGGTCCACGTGGCTAAATGCACATTTACACACACACCGTTTTTTCTACAGACGAGTTATATGCTCAGTGTGTTGTGTTGCCAGGTTGAGCATATTTCGAATAACAATGAACATGAGTATTATGAGTAGTACGAGTATTATTGATAATGAAATTTTCATTTCATTAATCGAAGCGAGATTTTTCTGAGGTAAGGCGATCTGGAACGGGGTACATTCAGCCTCCTGACACCAACCGAAGAGCTAATTCATAAAGAAGTAGTGGCTCCGGTTCAGTAAGCCATCAATAACTGTCTTAGGAGTCGGCATGCTGACCACGTGTCCCAATCCTGCCATCTGGCTATTCAAAATGTGAAACTTCATTATTACGCTCATATTATTGGTAAATAATAATAAATAAAATAATATTTGGAAGAAAGCGGATCGTTCGTTGAAAATGTCACAGTTCGAAATAGTACCCATTGGTGTTTAGAATTGTATCTACATTTTCGAACGTTATTCTGGAAAGATTGATTGCTCTGACAAATTTTACAATTTTACAATTTCATATTTTTGTGAAGGGTCGACTACATTGCCAACTTTGTGATTAGAATACAATTGAATTTTCCTTATGTTTATTGTGTTCATAAAATAAGAATATTTGTTAAGTGTTCGAAAATTTACCACCTTACCCTATATCGAGGGTTGACTGTAGTTTATATGTTTCACGGAATTAAATTAATGGATATCATTCGACGACGGAATATCAATAACGCTAGAAGCTACACTGCAATCAATAATCTGAATAACAGTTAAACTGATGTGAATTGATCTGAAGTTGAAACTGTATGCATATACTAGCTTGCTCATACGACGGCGACGGAAATTTTTCCGCCCAGTGTGTAAACGTTTCATTTCTTTGAGCGGCGACAGTAAATTCTCCGCGAAGGAAAAAATCCGTCATGTGTGTAGCCGGCCTTGTAAAGTAGGTGCATTCTGGCATCTTGAAGTGACTATCTAAAACTCTTCGTCCGAATAGCACCCAATAAAATGTAAAAAAAATAGGCCGAATGGTCTAGAAGGCGTTTGTCTTAGTGAAAAGATTGATATAAAAGTTCATGATTATTTGACATACCTCAATTAGCAAGAATATCGCAAGTTCTTGTAACTCATATTAATGTAGATGCACTCTGGCATCTTGGAGTGAATATCGAAACTCTCCGCTCGAATAGCACTTAGTAAAAAACGTGAAAATTGACCGACTGGTCTAGAAGACGAGTCTTGTAAAACTAATAACTTAGAAGTACAGTAAGAAATAATGGGAGACTCTAAGGGACTACAGAGTTGCTTAAAGCTGAACTTTCATTGGCACAGACAGTCCGCCAGAGTCAGTGGCCTGTACATTATGTAGGTTAATAACTTAAATTATATCATAAGTAATGAAAATTAACAATAAAATGATGAATTTAAATTAATTCAGATTTGTTTTCCAAGGTAAAATATTAAATTAAATTATCTTGTATATGTGGAATTACTCAAATTAGCATAGTAGTCCAAACAATAGAGATCCCTTTAGGCAGGTCTACAGGTTGAGGTAGATTTCGAAGTGCTTTGGGTTTAATTTACTGTCGCTGCGCAGCAACTCTTCTTCTTTAGCCTTGGCATGACAAACCCGCAATAATAAGAACTGAATTCGGTAAATAGTCCTGAACGTGACTGCAGTCCTGTAGGAAAATTTTAGTAGGGAGAATTTTTTTTACAGGAACGTTTAGTAGGTGTCCTAGTAAGTATTCTGAACTTGGATGGACAGTCGACACTCGGTACATTTTCCAGCTATGACGTCAAATATGGCGGCCACTCAATTACAGAACTGCCCATATCTATGTTAATACATGATCGATTTTCATCAAAATTGAGTTAGTATGTTGTAATTACTATTTTCAAGGTACATAGGCCTACCAATGTGTTTTACCTGTCACAATAAATAAATAAATAAATAAATAAACAACATTTAAAAATTGTAATTTTGTTTTTTCCCTTTAAAAATGTAATTTTGTTACTTTTTATTATTCTCTTTTACTACGTAAATACATAATATCATGATTATACTGAAACATGTTCAGATTATCTGAAAAGAAAGATGAGTCTAACCCCTTACTACCAGGGTTACTTCAAATCCAAGAGAGATTGGCACATTTTAAACAATTACATGCTCCAATAAAGTCAGTTGGAGATTTCTGTAAGTTCTCTTCTGGAATCAAATCATTTTCTATCACTGCAAAACCAAATTAATATGGATTTAAGCCAACAAGCACATCAATAGTATAGTGTCGCTGAAGGTAGTCTACGTGTAGAAATATGATCTTAACAAACGATCTTTAGCACTTTTACATGTAGGTGGCAAATCTTCAATGTCTATATTCTTCGCACGATGATACAGCACAATCTAAAGATTTACAAGATGACCTTTTTCGTAATATCCATCCATCTTGGCGTTACGGTCCATTGAGGACCAGAGCCTGCCTGACAATCGAAGCCCATTCTTCTCTGTTCTGCGCTCTCCTCCTCCACATTCGAACTCCCATTTCTTTTAAATCCTCAGTCACATCTTCAATCCATTTTTTCCTTGGTCTTCCACAGCATCTTTTACCTCCAGGATGACCCCTATAAATCCTTGATATTACTGTATTCTCATCACTCCTCTCAATGTGCCCTACCCACCTTAGCCTTGAACTCTTTATTTCTCCAATAATTTGAGGTTCCTTATATAGGTCGTACAATTCCTCATTTCTTCTACTATACCATTCACCATTTTCAAATTTTGGCCCATAAATTCTTCGTAATATTTTCCTTTCCCAAACTGAGATCATTCTTTCATAATTCTTTACCATGCACCAATTCTCTGATCCATATGTTATTATTGGCCTTATTATAGTTCTATATATTTTCTTCTTTGCATTTATGGAAAGATCCTTTGACTTCATTAAAGGGAGCAATGCCCCGTAGCATCTGTTGCCTTCTTTTATACTTTCCTTTATCTCTTCCGTAATCAAATTATTATCAGTAATAACTGACCCCAAATATTTGAACCTATCCACTCTCTCAAAAACATAGTTCTCTGTCTGAAATGTCTTCATATGGCCCCACTTACTAGTACTTCTGGATGCTATCATATATTTTGTTTTAACTTCATTCACTTTCAAACCCAGTTTTTTACTCTCACTCTCAAATTGGTTAAAGATATTCTTCAATTCTTGTACGGACCTAGATATTATGACAACATCATCTGCATAGGCTAAGATTTGGGAGGTCCTATTATAAATGGTTCCTCCCGGATTAATTTCGACTCTTCTCACTACTCTTTCCAAAACAATATTAAATAATATTGTGGAGAGTGCATCCCCCTGTCTTACCCCTCTATTGATTGAAAAGGCTTTTGCAATCTCTCCCAGTAAAAACACTTTCCCTTTACTTGCACTGAGAGTCATTTGAATTAATCTCACCAACTTCCTGGGCACAAAGAACTCAATTAACGTTTCAATTAATGCACTCCTATCAATGCTATCATAAGCCTCTTTGAAGTCCACAAATAGCAGATGGAGGTCAACATTGAACTCATAGCACTTCTCTAAGATGGTTCTTAGCATGAAAATTTGATTATTAGTGGATTTTCCTTTTATAAATCCCCCTTGATAATCTCCCACTATATTTGCCATAATCTTAGTCATTTTCACTGCTATTAGTTTTGAGAGTATTTTATATGTAACCTCCAGCAAGGCTATTCCTCTATAATTTTCACACCTAGTCTGATCTCCTTTCTTGTATATAGGATAGAAAATTGCAGTCCTCCAGTCATCTGGCATTTCTTCCTTTAGCCAAATATCCTGGATCATCCTAGCTATTTTTACTTTTAACTCCTCCCCTCCATTTTTTAACATTTCGGCCGTAACACCGTCCATCCTGGGGCTTTGTTATTCTTAAGGTGGTTTAGTTCTGATACTATCTCTTGCAGGTTTGGCACAAACTGTTGTTCCCCATCATATTTTGGTATTTCTTTATCATCAGATGCAGATGGTCTGTTTCCAAGTAACCTACTGAAGTGTTCAGTCCATCTGGTGAGTATTTCCTCTTTTCCACCAATCAAATTACCTTCCTCATCTCTAAAATATGCATTACTACTTTGATAACCTTTCCTATGTTTCTTGACTCTGGTGTAAAATTTCCTGGTTTCACTTCTATCCCACTCATTCAATTCCTTTGTCAATTCCCTAAGGTATTCCCTTTTCTTTCGCCTGCAACCAATTTTTGCTTCCTTCCTCTTAATTCTATAATTCTCTGCACTGGCTCTGGTCTTCTTCTGGATCCAGTTCAATCTAGCTAAATTTCTCTCCACCAAAAGCCTTTCACAGTCTTCATCAAACCATTCTTTCTTCTTAGTTTCTTCACTCCTTTCTTTTCTTCCTAACACTAAGTTAGCTGACTCTATTACTGCTGATCTTATATTCAACCACTGCTCTTCTATGTTTTTACTCTCCATTTCTGGCTCCCCTTGCTTCAATCTCTTAGACACCTCCTCTTGGTATAGTTGTTTAGTCTCTTCCCTTTTTAATTTCACCATATCAAATTTGATCCTAGCTTCAGTCTTTTTTCTTACCGACTTATCTACAACCAGCCTCTGCCTATATTTTATTTGGACCAGAAAATGGTCAGATGCACAATCAGCTCCTCTTCTACTCCTTACATCAATGATATCACTTGCATGCCTCTCATCGATTAAAACATGATCTATTTGATTAGCTGTCTCACCATCAGGGGAGATCCAAGTCTGTTTATATATGTCCTTTCTTGGAAAATTTGTACTTTTGATCACTAGGTTTTTCTCAGTGGCAAAATCTATTAATCTGCTTCCATTATCGTTACTGATTTCATGAAGACTATGCTGGCCAATCACCTTTCGGTAGGCTCTCTCTCTTCCGACTTTGGCATTACAGTCTCCTAAAATTATTTTAACGTCATACTGTGGGGCTTTATTATACACAGTGTCCAGATTCCCATAAAATATTTCTTTAATTTCGCTTTCCTTGTCCTCTGTCGGGGCATGAACATTAAAAAGGGTAATATTAAAAAATCTACCTCTTATTCTTAAAATACTTATTCTATCACTAAAAGCTGTAAAATTCAAAACTTGATCTTTAAAATTCTTGTGCACTATAAAGCCAGTTCCAAACATATTTCTTTGACCCCCTTTATAAAATACAGTAAAATCACCAGACCTTATAATTCCTTCACCTTTCCAGCCAATTTCTTGAATGGCTAATACCCCTATATTGTAGCGTGTCATAATATTCTTTAAATTCATTAAAGAACCCGCTACTAACAAACTTCTCACATTCCAAGTCGCCATTCTCATCTCATGTCCATTGTTTCTCTGCCTGGGTCGTTTCCGTAAAATCAGTCCGGCTTCATCATGTCTGGCTTTCTGAACATAAGTTTTCTTTACAGGAGGGGTTGTCAGCCCCTCGCCGACCCCCAACCTGGAGGACCGGGTCATTTGATTTTGGGGTTTCCCTCCCCTAGATCAGCTGCCTTCACCACGACTTTGGAGCCTGATCTGCCCCTCCCTAACCTTGGTTGAAGCCGCCCACTCTGGGTCAGACTCTCCAACTGCAACCATTGCCTCATTCGCCGACATTTTCAGAGTTCCTGTTGGGCCTTCACGGCTACCGTAGCGGTCCCGGGGTCCATACGTCCCCACCGTACTTCACCCCAACAGGCAATCTCCTACTTATCGTTGCCCACCCCCCGCGACGCGGACACCGAGGTTGGATTTTTTGGGGGCCTTTTTCGTAATAACAGCACTAAATATTCTTCTGCAGATTTAAGGCTTCATTCTATTTCATCCCAGTCAAATGATACACCAAAGTGTTCCAAATATGCACTATGCAAATATGCAATATGCACTATGCACGAGGAGCTGCTTTTTTGTGTGCCAAGCTTACTCGTATAATCTAATCTGATAATCTGCGCTTGGTGTTTTAGTGCTATGAAATGCTGGTAGAATGTCTTTGTGGATGATATTTGACATTCTTATTGCTTTGTCTTCATAGCGTGTTTTGCGCAGTTGTCATCAGTCTTAAATACATGTAATATCTTTCCCTTCGTATCTTGTGAAACCAGTGCATTTGTCAGTAGATTAGGAAACACATCCAACAGGTTACATTTTGGAAAATATATTTCAAAATTGAGGTCACCTTTGCAGCTAAGCTCTAGATTTGCTTCTTAGAAAACTCATGGTGGATGTTCAAACCTTTGAGAAGAGCAATGGAGTCTGTTACTTCCCGAAATAGATTTGATATCATCAGACGCTCATGATGTGTTACCTCTCATTCTCCTATGAACTGTTTTTGTTTAGTAAGCCCTACGTTGCTAGATGAGCTCTTTTGTGATCTATTAATGGTTTATTCCAAATGCCATATCCTCAGCAACAGTTGAAAAATTTATGATTATACCGCTTAACAACGTGCTTCCCCTTCATGCACATTTCATGCATCTCTGGTGCTGTCTTGGGTAGTCTTATCATGTCTTCCAGATATAAAGAAGACCACCTCTGATAGTTAATACAATCAAAGAAGGCAATACTGGTTGAAGTTTCGGTAATGTGTCTAGATGCAGTTCCCAGAGACCTTGTCTATTGGAACGAATCAATTTTACAAGAAGTTGGAGCAGTTTGAGAAAATTGTCCCAGTACAAAAAATGTTCTGATGTTTGCCTTCCACAGTCAAAAAATTTCTCAAAGTCTGTGAGGAGTTTCTCCACATTGACATCTACATCTAAATGATCTGCTTTTTTCCCCCATGCCAAAGAAATATTCTGCTAGATATGAAGTAACTTTTCGAACTCAGATGCATAAGACTCAATGGAATGTTCTTCCAAAAATGATTTCACCATCAACCTAAACCTGGGTTTTCTCAACATAAACATTCCTTTTACTCCCCCTCCCTCCACATAGTTGTTCCCATTTAAAACCGACTCTACCACATTTACGCTAAATACTGAGCATTCAATTAACACATTGGGTATTCCTTTCCACGAAGATATTTACCTAAACCAAGCACAATTTTAGTCATATGGAATGGTCCCGACACAAGTACGATATTTAAAAACTTATCTGGATTTCTTATATGAACTTAGCGTGCAATAGCGTAAACACCTTCGTCACAGGCTACTGGAAGATCGTTTTGGCCCAAATGGTTGAGGATACTATTGAAATTCAATAAAGCTATGTAAACAGTCGCACCGCGAGAGGCAATGGCAAATCTTCACGGTATCATCCTTGCCTGAATCACCTCGGACGAGTCGTGGTCATAACCCCACGGCTTCGTCCCGGGTCTGGCCCGAAGGCAGACTACACATCATCATCATCCAACAGTCGCATGCTGAGATACTGGGTTCGGAATCACAGGCAAAATCCAACTTGTTTCTGTTGTAGATCCTGTTTTGAGAAAGCACTGCATTGGAAGCACTCCACGATGGTACAAGCTGTTCAAGGTTTTCTTCTGGAGTAGAAAGATCGTAATCTGTATCAACATCGGAACTGTGTAGAAGAGGTCGTACAGTTCTTGATAAGTGCCATAACATGTCAGAATCGTATTGAAAACCAGTTAAACATACATATGGGCAAAACAAAGATATGAGCAATTTTGTGATCGAGAGGCTGCCATCTTTGATGACGTCATAGCTGGAAAATGTACCAGGTGGAGGATGTCCACCCAAGCTCAAAATACTTACTAGGACACCTACTAAGCATTCCTGTAAAAAATCTCTCTACTCAAATTATCCTAGGTCCTGGACTAAAAGAGGAGGAGCCAAAAATCATTTGTTTTGACAACAAGAAAAGGATATAATATTCTGGGAGGCCATACGCAAGATCAGCAATGAATAAAATTAGCAAAGCCGCTAAACAAGACAAAATTAATGATATTATAATAATTCTTAAAGAGAGCCATGACTGTGATAACTCTATCGAGCTCAAGATTTCAACATAACTGTAGTCCCAATGTTCTTTGAGGATAACACTTTTTTCATGGAGCCGTAACTTTCATATTAAACCTCTTTTTACTGAGAATTATTTTATCACAGCAATATCAAAGTGTACAATGCACAATATGAAATATAAATAAATCTGAAATCTTTGTTATAAAAAGTACGTAGGTCTAATTATTTAATAATAATACACCTTCTGTACATAAACAGTATTCAAATTGATCAACGAAATAAACATCTGACTAGTCTGATGCAAAGGGATATGTCATGGCTAACTGTATTGCAAATTCCAAAGCCGTATATGATCACTGTAAAACAATATGTTGTCACGATAACCGATTTGCATTTGTTAAATTCTTTATAATATACTACGATAAAATAGGCACTAAATTGGGCATTACTCCGATACCGGTCAACCGATTTAGTTCAATATCAATAGGCTTCTTCCAATAAACATTATAAATGCGTATACCAAGTTTCATGAAAATCCGATAAAGCGTATTTGAGTTATCCGCGCATTTTTATATATATAAGGCACTAAATTGGGCATTATTCCGGTACCGGATAACCGATGTGGTCCAATATCAATATACTTCTTCCCATGGACATTATAAATGCGTATATCAAGTTTTATGAAAATCCGATAAACCGTATTTGAGTTATCGCGCGTACAGACACACGGACAGACAGACGGACAGATATTTTCCCGTCCTCACACTCAATCTCATAAAGTTCCTGGCACTTAATGAATAAGAAATATGAAAGGAATTGATTATAAAAATGAAATAAATGCGAAACAAGGATTTGCATAACTGAAAAGAGAAGGTAAGATACAGTATGACAAGATGATATTGAATGCCTTCCACTGATTTAAATTACTCATCAACAGACAAATTTAACATAGAACAAGTGAAATTTATAACAGATAGGCCCAGTATAGGCATAAATGATTAATTTTATTAATACGCAGTGATTTTAAATCTCTTAAAAATAAGATGTAGCCTACGACTAATCAAAGTTTGGGCAAACAAGTTGCTATTGTTGATAATCAATTTACCCGTCAGAGAGTAAAGTGAATATTCTTAACGGTCGTTTTTAAAGATAATTTATTTTGTGGAAACAAATAATTAAAAATTGGTGTAATTAAAGCAAATAGTAATTTCTCCTTTATGAAAACTGCTTAATGAAACTCAAAGAGATCAAACTTATGCCTAATATTGATACTGTAAATTTAATTAATTTTTATTAGTAAATTTACTTTGATTAACCACATAGCCTAGTGCTCCGGTTCTCGAACTTTTAAGCTTCACGCTTAATAGCATTGCATTGAAATAAGTGGGCTACATTGCTTTGTGGGACTCCTTTCTTTCTACATAATTCAGGGCATTTAGGCAATTGAATTTGTTTTAAGTATATGGAAACATTATTTTGATATTTATGCCTACGAACTCCTGTTAAAATTGTTTCATATATAAATACATTCTACTAAAAAATGAAATAATAACAAATAAAATAACGTCAGTGCGATGGTTGAGTCTACCTTGAATATATCAGTTTAGCTGTATCAAGCTCAATGAAATACACTGTAGATCTGGCTTGGCTTGATAATAGTGGGAATATTTTTAATCGTATTTAACTTATTTGAGTGATTTCAAGGCGTAAGTTACATCAATTACAGTTCACTCTACTATCTGGAGTTTATACAAGTGTTGGTGAGCTTCTTGGTCGAGTAAATATTGGAAAATACTTAATTTTGCATCATCCATTCTTTGGCTGTGTTTTATCAGGTTGTTTATTCCACTTAGTTACCAATTTACATCATGAAATAAACCCATTTATATTCATTTTAAACTCATAAAGATGATGATGAATATCACAGAGCAAATTTATGGAAGCAAATTAATCCAAATTCCATATCAGCAACAGTACTGACGGTCCTACAACATATTAAAAGAGGATTATTATATGATTTGGATAGATGAATAGAAGAAGATATATATCTTTTGTAATTTGTCATTCCTACTATGGAGAGCCTTACCAATCCTCCTTTAAATACTCCTAGCGGAGTACCTAGCCAAGATAACACATGTGGTCAGCCTTGCCCTCACTGTGGGAAAATATACAAGGGTACTCATGGCGTTAGTATTCATATCAGTCGAGCTCATCCTCAGGAACAGAGAAATAATATTGTGAATAGGCAGTCAAATAACATTAAGACTGCTCAGATAAGTGCTGAATTGCCTAGAGAACACGGAAACAAACAGACTGAAGATGATTACTCTTCAGTAGAAGACAACAATTTGAAGGTGTATAAAGAAAATCTGAACAATGGAAGTCAGAATTTCTCACAACCCTTAGTGATGAACAATTTTGTAATAGGGTTGAAGAATTCACAACCTTCTTATCTCAGGCCATTCACCTTTTGCCTGGACCAAAACATCCGGCAGTGCGGTATTACGAAGCTCGTAAAAAGAAGAAGGCATACAATAACCAAAGGGAATATAGTAAAAGTAGTAACCCAGAAAGAGCCACCAAACGGGACAGGTTAAAACGACAACAAAAATTTGATTATCAGAAGACGCAATATTTGTATTACAACCAAAGAAGGAAAGCAGTAAGAAATGTTTTGAATGATAACCGCAATGTCTGTCGTGTTGATGTTAATAAAATTCATCACCACTTTTCCTCGCTGTTTTCTATACCAAATGAAAGCGAACGAGATGTATATCCATCCAATGTTTCTGACGCTGCTCGAGTCAGTTTGGATGAAACAGAAAATATACTAATTAGCAAGCAAGAGATATCTACAGCAGTCAGAAGAATTGCAGTCGACACAGCACCTGGCCCTGACCATGTTCTTTTGAGAGCTGTAAAAGATGACACTTGCTATGAGATCATAGCACTAATTGCTACAACAATGGCAGCCCGCAATCTTGTTCCGGAATGTTTAAGAAGAGCAAGAACAATACTAATCTTCAAAGGTGGTGATAAGACAGACCTGGCCAATTGGAGACCTATTACCATCTGCTCGATCGTGAGAAGAATCATCGAGCGTGTGCTTGATAGAAGACTTCAAATGTATGTATCGTTTTGTGAACATCAGCGAGGGTTTACTAACTCCCCCGGCACACATATTAACACGTCTATTTTGGAATCTCTTCTCACGTCAGCTAAGAAACGTAAAACAAACCTTGCCTTGATCTTCTTAGACATTAGCAAGGCATTTGATAATATTGGACATGGCCATCTTGAGAAAAGTCTCTCATCACTTAATATACCATCTAAATTATCAAAACTTATAGTTTCTTTGCAAATAAATAACATTACGCAGATATGGACTAACAATCAAAAGACCAAGCCCATTTCAATAAGAAGAGGAGTGTTACAAGGATCGCCTCTGTCACCTACTTTGTACAATCTAGTGACAGACCATATCCTACATGAACTGTCTTCCAATGAAAATGCTGAGGATTTTGGTTATTCTATACTGCCAGGTCTCCCTAATATAACTGTCATGGGATTTGCAGATGATACTTTAATAGTAGGCAATAATGAAGAATCTGCCAAGAAACTTGCCGATATAGCCATTCAAAGGTTTCTTGAAATAGGCTTGGCTATTAATATGCATAAATCAAAATCTATTTCAATTACTAAAGGCACTATAAAGTATGATGATTTCGTTCTAGACTCTGGACAAGTCATTCCTTCAATTGCACCTGATGAGACTATCCGCTATTTGGGTGTCAACTATCATCATGCAACGGTTTTTGACCCAAAAGCAGCGATGAACGATCTTAAAAATAAATTTGATGCCTTAGCTTCCTCCTCTTTATTACAACCATACCAGAAATTTAACATCTTGAGTACTTTTATATGTCCATCATTGATTTATAAATTTCAGACTACACCATTAAATAGAATACCAGTCAAATTTCTTTCTGACGCTGACGTATTAATTCGAACAACATGTAAAGAGATACTTCAACTCCCAACCGACACCCCTGATAGTATGATGTACTCAGCCAAGAGTTATAAGGGATTAGGACTCTTTAAAGCATCGTGGTAGGCATATTTACAATTCATTAATTCCTGCCAAAGTCTCATGAATTCTAATAACATCCACATAAATCACACAAGAGACTTGAACGATGAAGTTAACAGATGTCTCGAAAAACTTAATCTGCCATCAGATGGAAGGCCTGCCTGGCTTAAAGTTCCTTCCATACGGACGCAACTCCGAAATAAGGAATTTGAAACTTGGTGTTCTTTGCCCCAGAAAGGAAAGGGTGTCATCCTTTTTAAAGAATATACGCCATGTAATAAATGGCTTAGTAAGCCCAAAGGATTGACGAGTAGTGAGTGGAAGGATGCAATTAAGATGACAGCGAATGTATGTCCAGTTCGTGCTCTACCAGGCAGGTCCCAAGACGGTCACCATTGCCGTCGTTGCGGCAGTGAGAAAGAAACTCTTGCTCACGTCTTGGGTGCTTGTCCTTATGGTGAAGTGCTGAGGAACAGTCGCCATCACAAGATCCGAACTTTAATTGCAAATGCTCTGCGGGAAAATCATCATCAAGTAGCTGAAGAGGTCTACGGCGTTTCTGAAGGTGGCTCCTCTAGAAGAATTGACATCATCGCCATTCCACCAGGCTCAACCAATGGATATGTAATCGATCCTACAGTCAGGTTTGAAACAAGTAGCACCCAACCTGCAGAAGTTCATGCTGAAAAATGTCGTATCTACGAACCCACCATCGCATACTACAAAGAAAAATACTCCCTTTCTTCTATTACCATCTTTGGCCTGATGGTGGGTGCAAGAGGAACAATCCCTTCATTCTTTGTAGATTTCTGCAGATTCTTCCGTCTGAACAGCATTTTAATAGAAGAAGTGTCTCTGACAGCCCTGAAAGGTTCCCTCTCAATACTCAGGAATCACTTATATTCCTAAATTGTATATATTTGTTTTCAATGTTCTTTTTTTTCTTGTTTCATAAGTTTTCTTGATATATGTGAGTTTTTTCTTTATGTTTATTGTAAATACTTGTAAACACTTCTTTGTGGTGCAAATCATTTTCTTTTATATTACGCTTTGTCTTAGGGCAACCCTTAACTAAGGGAAGCTGAATGTAAATAAACATTAATATATATATATAACCACCAACTGATATGCACATAAACTTGAAAATCACGAACACCGAAAGAAACAGTAGACTAGTACACATCAGTCCATAATAGGTTGAATAGAAACAATGCCATTTAAAAAGAGAATGTCTGGGTTAAAACGAAAGCATATCCATTCTTTACGGTCAAGTATTTAAAGTGTTATTCTCCTGAATCTCCAGCCAGCTGACGGTAGTTAGGCCTACTCGTACATTAATGATAGCCTAAAAATTGATTTTATAAATTTTCGAAGAAAGAAAAATATGATAAGTAAAAAGCATTATTTTTCATGGGCCTCATTCAACGTACAGCGTAAGAATAGAATGTCGTTCTAGAACAAATACAGAGTGCTTAAAAAAAATGTATACACACTTTGAAGTGTCATATAAAATCTATTTTCCGTTCTAAGCTTAAAGTCTAGGGGTCCCATTTCTTGACAAAAAAAAAAAAAAAACCGGGACACTCGGCGGTGCCCTGTGTTATGCATGGGATTATGTTTTCAGGAAGTAGTCTCTAATACAAAGAAAAATTTACATCAGTATTCCAAATAATTTGTAGTATACATAATAACTGTATTAAGACGTTTACCGTATAATTAACTTACATATTTGTCTTCTCTTTGAAGTTTAATCAAATTTAATAAAATATAGAAGGTACCATAGGCCATATCATTCTGAAGTCTGTCCTGCAGTCTTCATTTACAGCGGTTGGCTCGTGGATGGGATTGCTTCATCATCTTCACTTTCATTGCTTTTTGCTGCAGAGTATTTGTCTGAAGAATGGATCTTATCCAATAACTTATGATTTGAAGATATCATGTCAAAAAAAGCAGAACATGACACATTTTTGTAGTGTATTTTAATAGTCAACATTGCACCCACTGTATCCAGATGAAGGCTGTTCCTCTCACTAGTCCACAACGAATTCATCTGAGAAAAAACTCGCTCTACTGAAGCATTAGATCCAGGAAGGGTATAGTCCAGTCAACGAAGGGGTTGTAGAGGACATGGAAGGGGGGAGAATTTTTTTGTTCAGGAATGTGTTGGGGGTAGTTAGGACGTAAACATACTAAACGTCCCCACCCCTAGCCCTTCCGCTTCAGGGGTGGAAGGGGGTGGAAAAGGCACTTTTTTGGGGTTTTTGCTTATAACTTGAAAAACGTGAGTCCTAGTGAAAATATTTTTATATACTAAATTAAAGCTGATAAAATTTTCTACAAGTTTGTTTATATGCATTGTTGTCGTATCTAAAACTGTTTTCGAGATATAAGCTCTTGAAAATCGCCAATTTTCCGAAAACTTTATTCTACCTCATGTTTTTCGTTAAATTTGTCCTTCTGACTCCTCAGCCTTTCGTTTCACAGAAAACTCGCCAGGAAAATAGTTGTAGAGCATTAAATTTTCTTTAAATGATATATAGATGATATCACTGCAAGACATCAGGTAGCCGATACATCCTAAATAGGACATAAGGAGGTGAAATCCACCCAGACGCACCACACAGTTGGATAGACGGGTGTCAGATGGCGCACCTGCAAGTATTCCTCTTGCCTTCCAATAGAGAGGCTGGTCGAACGTTTTAATCACACTGCGCTGATCGATTTTTTCGCACAACCGAGCTGCATATGCCAATGCCGTATACACAGTATCGTAATTAGATGGAGGAGTATTTATGAATGGAAGGGGGACAACTTTAATCTTTTCGCTGTAATCTCATCTAGTCACAGTGTTCATGTACCCATTCCATTGTGGAATTGGAATGCGTTGCTTTTGAGCAAGCAACAACAGGATGTCATGTGGTGGAGGATGCGCCGATTATTCTGGTAATTCAAGCTTTTCCACAAAAAACATTGTGCAAACTACCCCCTTACCCTGGAATGTTTCCAGAAGAATGATTCCTAGTTTTCCAGTTTCGGATGATGTGGGCATCTTCATTAACCGTGGTATTCTTGAACTTTTTTCTACCGAACTTGCTGGAGTGATGCATATGATTCCACCCAATGAGTGAAAAGTATTAAGTCCATCGATTGTGCACACATTGGAGTCAGCATTGTCATAGACAAATTGATTGAATGTCCCTCCTTTGAAGACTGGTTTAGAATGAGCAATACACGATATTTCTAACACCTGGGCTTCGTAGTAAGATGAACAGAATCCCAAATTTGAAAGAAGATTTATCAAATTTTTAGAGGCAAATCTTTTATAGAGTAGGAGAGAGAGACTGCTCAATACTGATGATAAGAAGGTTCGTGGTCGTACCACAGATTTTATGGAATGTCCAATGGCGACGCATTTCTTACTAGTTTCCTCAACACTCCGCGTCTTGAAGAAACTCATCACCAGGTGGGTATGTACGAGATTCGTAAATTTCTCCCTGGATGTCCTGTCGAATGATAGCTGCAGTTTTCTTCACAATCCTCATTCGCTCGTCAGCATAATTTTTTTTTGCCTATCTTGCTCGTACCACGCATCATTCAAAAGTTTGTGTCCTGCATCAGTAAAACATATCACTGGAACATCGAATCGGTTGCTTCCCGGTTTCACTATTATGCGGTCTCCATATTTTTCAATTAATTTTGCTTTTACAGTTCTCCAGTCAAGGGTTTTACCTGTCACTGCGCCCATCAAAAACTGGCAGTCATTATTTTCTTCCATGTGCAAATATATTTCCTCCATTCCTTTAGCAATGTGGCCTTCAATTTCTGAGGGTTTTTTCCTTTGTATAGAAGCCTTGTAAACTTCTTATAGCAGTCACTGTGGTATACAGCTTCTTCAGCAACTAAATCAATGATGGAGGACAGGCGCTGCACTACCTCTTCAACCCAGTTATCAATCCTCGCAAGACCAAAATTAACACAGTGTTCTTGTACACCCATTGTTCGAACCATGTACACTACTCTCCGATGAGCTTCGTTTTCCTTTTTCCATTTTTCAGGTTCAGCAGATTTTGCACAAATAAAGCAGTTAGTCTTGAAATCAAAATCTTGCTTTGATGACCTCAAATCCACCGTTTCATCTGGTTGGGATGATGTTGATGCAGCCAGTCTCTTTGCATCAGAAGCAATACTTTGGGGTCTGATGTAGAATTTGCGGCATGCCTTGTGAATTAAGAGCGATTTTATACCCCTTACCTGGGTGTACTTTTCGTCTCCCCTTGCCATACTCGCATGTACAAGAGATAATATCCCTTTCTCTGTTACTCTTGAAACCTCATCACTGGATTTGACGACGTCTTCATCGCACACGAAACATTTCGTAGCCATTACGAACAATGATCACACTGGCGAGCTAATTACAAAGCAACGCGAATCGATAAATAAGTTATACAACTTAACTCGGTTCACACTGAAAAAGAACTGACTCGAAGGAAGAGACCCCAACAAAGGGAATGCCCCCTCTCAGAAGTGAAGAAATCCGGCAATTGTTCGAATTTTCACAATTCTTTTCCTTTCGGTTAATTTAAATTAAATAAAAACGAACTATTGCATAAAGTAAAGAACGTTATAAACTTTTTGAACAAAGAGTTTATCTTTTAACCCAATTAAATTATTGATTTCAAATATATATTTTTAATATTTGAAATTAATAAGTTAATTGTTCAAATAAATAGTATTTTTAGCCTTAACCTTAGTATACTGATTACATATACTCTTCATAATTATATATATAATTAAGAAATTTCTTCTACATAATTGTGACCTTTATTTGACAACAATATTTTATATTTGTGTCTATCTTATAAAAGCTGATTTTTTGAGTGGATCCAGATAAGTTAAGTTTTATGTTAAGGGTTAAGGCGGAACTTTATTAAAATATGTAATGTGTATATATATATATATATATAATATATATATATATATATATATATATATATATATATCTGTATCTGTTGAATTGGGAAATAACAATTGTGCAATTTTCTTGAGAAATCACAAAATTGACCCCAGAATTTCAAATTACCGTAACTTTTGTCTTGTTGAAGATACATTAAATATCTAAATACGTATTTAAAGACAATTTAATGCTCTACAACTCTTTTCCTGACAAATTTGACAAAATACATGAGGTAAATTTAAATTTTCGGAAAATCGGCGATATTCAAGAGCTTGTATCTCGAAAACAGTTTTAGATACGACAACAACGCATATAAACAAATTTGTAGGGAATTTCATCAGCTTTAATTTAGTATATTAATAGATTTTCACTATGACTCATGTTTTTCAAGTTATAAGCAAAAAGCAAAAAAAGTGCCTTTTCCACCCCCTTCCACCCCTGAAGCGGAAGGGCTAGGGGTGGGGACTTTTAGTATGTTTACCTCCTAACTACCCCCAACACATTCCTGAAGAAAAAATTCTCACCCTTCCATGTCCTCTACACGCCCTTTTTCGGCATTCATTGACTGGACTAGTAAGACAGAAACTTACGAGCGACTCCATATCACTATAATGAATGTGTTCTTTCTTAAAATGAGCAAACATTTCTTTCCATCTGTTCGCCACTTTACAATTAGCCCTATTCCATTCCACCATTTTATTTTCAGTTGCATATAATTTTACATGGCAATAATCATCAAAGAGACTTTCTTCCTGCAAGTCTATGCCTGGGAACATAACCTTAATTTCCTCTGCACATTGTGATATTTTCTCCCATGGCAAAGAGGTACGTAGAGATACCCATTCCATTTTCATGCATATGCTGAATTGTTCAAGGGACCATTCTTTGATATAGTCTATTGCAGTAGCATAGAAATTGGAAACTGTGTTCATGAAAGAATCTGAAGTGATTAAATCCTATTCTTCAAGTTGTTTCAATTCTGCTTTCACTTCACTTGTTAGGAACATTTCATCCTTACGCATTGAAAGATTCATGACAATATGATCAATTTGACTCTTTACTTCAAAAGCAGTGGTTTCTTCGGATTCAATTTCCAGTATTGAATGAGAAAACAACTTCAACTGACTTTTCAAGAAAAGAAGAAAGACAAAAGAAACTCGATTATTAAAAACCTGGAGCAAGACATTAGGACATTTGTTTTGGCTCAAGAAATAAGACTAGAGCCCGTAATACATTTCAATGAAAAGGTTTAAAGCTGGTTCCAATGATAACCACCTTGTCTTACTATAGCCCAACACATTCTTATATTCGATTTCCACAAAATCACAGAACGTCTTGAGTCCTTCTACTCGAATTGTGAAATGGTGGAAATACTGGAATACTTTTCCTAAAATTGCTTGAACATCGATGGGCAATACATCAACAGAAGTTTGAACAGCATTATGCACTATGTGTGCAGCACATCCTATTCCTATTACCTTTCTTCTCAATCTTTCTTGTAGTTTAGCAAACACGTTGTTTTTGCCTCTCCTTTTCAGCCCTTCAAAGTTGGTATTGGTGTTATCAGCTGATATACCTATCACTTTATCGGAAATGCCATACTTTTCAACAACTTTAAGAATATGGTTTGCAAGAAGATCGGATGTTTCGCCAAGAAGGCTCGAAACTTCCAGAATTTATGTGCAAATGCCTTTCTCTGGCATAAAATACCTTACAACAATAGGTACAACTTTCACAGCAATGTGATTAGAAGAATCTATGCCTAAACAACAGAACTTTGTGTGTTTAAGATCTTCTTTTATTTCATCAATCGTTTGTGGGGCTAAGACTTTCACTGCAATAACCTGGCATTTGGTTTGTTTGCAAGTAAATTTCTTATCACTGAATGTCTGTAAAAGTATAGAAGTGCAGTCCATTGACTGAAAGCTCTGATTGTGTTTTACAGTATGATAAACGAAAGTAGCCTCTTGTGCAGCTAGCTCCTTTTCTTTGTCTCCCAGTTCTTTCTTCCTAAAAAAGTTCGTCAGTGTTTCACTTGAACTCCTTGCAGACGCCGCAGCTTTATGTGTCTTGGTCTTCACATTGTCATCTATATCAGCCTTCCCCCCGTGACTAATAGAAAACACAGCTCGACACATTATACACTCCACTTTCGATCCATCAGCACTACCAATAACACTCTCTTTTATGAAAGGAAACATTTCCTTTAATGTATCATTAAAACAACACTTTCTCTTGGGCATTTTGTGTGAACTAAGTACATAATATGGAAACATAAAATAGTGCAAGCACGTAGTTTTATTCATCAGAGCAGAGCGAAATTAGAACACAATTACCACGTGGTGTCTACAAGCACAGAGCAAGGTAACTAACATGTGAACGCGGCGTAGGATCGGTAGGATCTGGCGTGAGTTAGGATCAGTGCCTCCTAGATGCTGTATCCATGCCACCAAAGATAACTCATTGCATTCCACAGATAATAGAAATGGGAAAACTTTCAGCTGCTTCGCTCTATTGAATGCCGGTTTCTCGCTTTTTATTTTTAAAATCTGTAGATTTTTTACTGAAAGATTTCTAATTAAATACAGGAAACCGTAGTAATGATGATAATGGTAATGAAAACCGGGACATTTCCCGTCCCGAAGAGAAATTGTCGGGACACCGGGACAGAAGTGTGAAAAAACTAAAAAACCGGGACTGTCCCGGGAAAACCAATTTGAAAAATAATTTACTTTGTGATTAAAATCTGATTAATGTTCAAATGTTCAAAATGGTGGGCTTCAGCACCAATACATTTCTGAGTACAAGTAACCACTGATTCCGTACATCGTACCAAAGTGTCCAATGAGATTTCTGTGCACACCGCTTGAATCTCATTCCAAAATGTGTCTAGGTTACGTGGTTTACTTTTGTACACATCTTTTACTGTACACCATAAGAAAAAATCAAGCGGCGTAAGGTCTGGAGATCGTGCTGGAAACTCGATTTGCCCCCTGCGTCCTATTCACCGCCTTGACAAATTTCGATCCAGGTATGCTTGTACGTGCCTATCATAGTGCGGCAGGGCGCCATCTTTCTCATAATAAAATCGTATAATGCACGAATGGCAGGGAATATGGAATCAGCAAGCATTGTTATTTGCTGGATTGCTGGATGATTGTTGAAAATATTCTGCAGCCATCTGTTGAACAAATATAACAATAATTTCTCCCCGAAATTTAACATTGTAGAACGCGAAATAAATTTTTTGTGACAGGTCAAAGTGTGTATACATTTTTTGAAGCACTCTGTATATTCACAAGAGAAGGTTAATATTTATAATTCGTTGAAAAACGTCTGCAGGATTGTCTTTTGTGCACCTGTTATTCAAACTGTTTTCTGTAAAAGGAATAAGTTATGTTTTTATGTCTACCGAATTACCCCAAAATATTATTTCATATTTAATTATTGAACAAAAATATGAAAAGTAAACTAAATTTATTATTTTAATTCTGAGAAAAAAAACACAGGTCTGATTCAAAACAAGCTGATTTCAATTACATCGATTTAAGCCTATGTAGTCAGTCTGTTCTTTCCAACTGATTTTTTCCTATTTGTAGACCCAATAATTTTGATCATGCACTTGTTCCAAATAACTATCCTAATTTCCAATATCCAACACCTAAATAATGATTTATGTGCTCGTAATGTTAAGGAATTATAAATTTTCCTGGAAGCAAGAACGTAAAATGTTTTAAGCATTAATCTGAGGCTTTCACGGCCGGAATCTTGGAGTTGAAGCATCTTCCGGGCTGTGGGCCGTGGTCCAAAGGCAAAATTACAAGTCTCGCCAGACGTTTCGCTCCCGCTGTGGGGAACTTCTTCAGAAGCGAAAGCATTTGCCAAGAATGTTTTCTCTGATATATATATATATATATATATATATATATATATATATATATATATAGTAGTGGAGAACTCCGAAGCTTTAAAGTAGGCTATCCCTTACGAGATAATTTTTTATTCATGTTTTACGAATTTAGTACCAGTTTATTTTTCCGTTATTAAGGTATGAAAAGAATTAACTTAAGGTTACAAATTTAGTATCATTCAAAATATAATTTAGAATAATTTCATAGTTGAACAATCATATACTATCTTAAGATCACAAAATACTCCACCTACACGAAGTTTATTGTTAAATGTGATAATTGCTTCTTTGTCTTATAAATAATGGAGAAATTTCATATAATTTTAAATGACTTTCTATAATTACGTGATGTGTCAAACGCCTTACATTAATTCAGGAAAAGTAAACCAAATTATTTCCTGTCATAAAATAATGAAGAGCATAAATATGAACTTTGTGAACTTTCCGCATAATCTTATTCTTTCATAGTACCGTTAAGTTAATTTCATTGTATAATACCATGTAGAGTAAGTTACAAGGAATGGACAATAAATGTTTATAATTTCTTATTATAATTAATACTATATTACAATTATTAATGGGCTGGATATGTTGCGCGCATGGGGGAGGAAATTCATGTCTCAAAAATATTGAATGGGAGAACCGAACGGAAAAGATCACTTGGAAGACCTAGACGTAGGTGGGAGGACAATATTAGAATAGATTTAAGGGAAGTAGGATTTTCGAGGGATGGTCGGATGGAGTTAGCACAGAATAGGGTTGAATGGCACATGTAGGCCTAAGCGTGGCAATGAACTTCCGGGTTTCATCAAATATATAATATTTCTTTAGCTTGCTTAGGAATTATCTATTGTCATTGAGTAAGTATTGCATTTATTATTATTATTATTATTATTATTATTATTATTATTATTATTATTATTATTATTATTATCATCATCATCATCATTATCATGATCATTATCATCATCATCATTGATGTCTCTCACTTTATTACCCGCTATTTCTAGTTTGCTGGTGCCTTCTTCGCTATCACCGCACATTAGCATCATAATGGTTATCATCATCAATCATAATGTGGAGTAAGAGCCGGGCACCGCGCATCCAGTGCAGGACAGACAGATGAGAACAGAGACTTATAATTTGGCCGTCAGTTGAAGAGTCAAGGCGAGGGCGGAAGGCCACCACTAATTAAGAAACATGAATTTTTCTTTGTTTTAAATTGCCTCCCTTTCCAAGTACCTGGAATTCTCTAAAACGTCAACTCGGTATCGGGGAACGGACAAGGAGATGCAGGGTTCTCGTTAAAATAACAGGATAATTGACCAATAAGGTTGTTAGACAAACCTGTATTTAACCCAAGGCATTAGACAGGAATGACAAGAAGAGAAGCATATGTTTTCAGAATTCTTTGGTGCAAAGATTCGAACTGGAGAAAGAGTCTATCTGATTTCACTTCTATGATTCTTGGTACTGTCACTGAAATAGGCTTATTTCAAATAGGCCTACCTGTAACATGCGTGGGAAAATCGTTTAAAATCGTTCAAAAAAGAAAATCCAAGTGAAATATTTTATACGCCCAAATCTAAAACAAGTCTTATAATGTCTTCTATGTCTTCTACATTTTGACAACAAAGTACGATTTATAAACCCTCTATTCACAAAATTGTGTGAAAATTATTTGACTACGACAACGATACGAATACCAAGGCTGCTAGAAAGTGTAGCCTACATCTGCCTGCAAATAGGCAGTTCAATTTTACCACTTTAAACAGAAGCAAACAGTTTAACAGGTAAAGTCAGGTGTTTAATGTTTAATATATTTGTTTATTTATTTACCTATAAGTTCATGCGGTATTTATTATACGAGCTAAGGGTCATCTAAAAGAGGCAGTCCCACAAGGACAAATTTTAAGTACAATTTGTAACATATTGGCTAGTCACAATAAGGCAGATATAGTGAAACTTATACCATCGTCAGTTTTTGGTTTAGTTTACTATACAAAAAGAAACTTTTAGAATAATACATTTTTACATAACTTCTAGGTTACTGCAGTTTCAGCTCTAATTAGTGATAACCTTAGACCTACTACTTTCATGCGTCGAATGTCTAAATGTGTGGGAACCTCAAACTTCTGGAACACTAAGATCTTCACGGTCTTTGCATCCTTACGATTATTAATTTATTTATTTATTGTATTTTATTTTGTATTTTTCAAAGTTGCTTACAATATATAATGATTATACGTACAGTAAGATACGGTAGAGGCGATTCCAAATTACCAGACTTCTTCCCTTACCATCAATTTTCTACAAAAGAATTAGTTTCTTTTTGAAAGGGCTTCAGTTCAAATAGGGGGTACGCGGTAGGTTAGTAGTTGAGACGCTGGGCTAGAAACCGGAAGGTCGCGGGTTCGATTCCCAATGAGGTCGTTGAGATTTTTCAATTGGCCTAATCCTTCTGGTGGCACTGTGGCCCTGGGGTCGACTCAGCCTATAACAGAAATGAGTATCAGGAACAATCCTGGGGGTTAAGTCGACCGGTGCGTAAGGCTGACAACCTTACCACCTTCAAGTTCCGAATGTCGAAAATCTGGGAGCCTCAACCTCCTGGAACCCTCTGGGCCTCGATGGCCTGTATTGGGATCACTTTACCTTTTTTATCAGTCCAAATTAGTACATTTTAAGATAATTTAGAAAAACTATTTTTTGTTTTGGCTAGTGGTAAACTTTTAATGCCACCAATAATTGAATAAACTCAAGCGACTTCTTTCCTGTTTTTCACAATAGCGCAACAATAAACATCTGTTCATCAGCTCTACCCCACGCACTGCCAACTGGATTTGTTTGAAGAGGCGTTGCTATAATAGGTTCTACAATAACATGACTGATGCCCATTCTAAGGCCAGGTGCTACGTCTACGTATGGAGAACAGCAAGAAAGTAAAAATGGCCAAAATCTATATTGATTATGTACAAATTTTGGGGAAGCCACGTTGGGGCTTCCTAATAGTGCAGCTATTCCATTTCTTTGCTATTTCTGAATTGAAGTATCACTATACAGCTGGAAGTCATTCTGAATTGTTATCGGGTTCACACGACGCCAAGCTTCTATGCACTGTAGCTGAAATAGGGAAAATGTTTCCTCTTGCAACCAATTGAATTGCTGTTCACTGCCTGACAGGTCTAAGGGGAGTGGGTAAAAGAGTGTATTCAGCAGTTCTAGGAAAAGAGGTCGTCATAAGATGAAAAATTCTGTACTGAACTTAATCACACGGAGCAATCCCTTAGTGAAGAAAGTAAATAAATAAATAAAACAATAATAATTGTGTGCAATACAGTGAAGTTCATTTGACTTAACTACGCTTGCCAATATTTAAGTTGTCTTTACTAGAACTTGTATTAGCTATTTCATATTTATGCTTGGAGCTAACAGGACGGTCCACAGGCATGTTCGTATGAAAAGTGACGTGCTTACATTTTGAATGCGGCAATCCATCACTCAAGGTGACTGATTCACATCCAGGGAACTTGTATCACAGAACTTCCCGGTCTTTATTTTTACAACAGCAAATCTGAATTCAGCATAGCATACATTATTCAAATCGACGTCTATCAATTGTCAGATGAGATTTTTCCATCTCGAAATTGTAAGGTGTGTTCTGATAAAATTATGAAAACTAACTTATTATTCATGAGAATGTCACGTGCTACGCTTGTATGTCCCGATAACAAAAGCAATAATAATAATATTAATAATAATAGCAATACTATTAATAAAATTATTATTTAAATATGGCTTAATATCAATACGGTAATAACTAATTACAAAAAAATATAAAAATGATACAACAATAAATAACAATAATAACAAAATAAACTAATACATTTATAATTAGTTATATACTGATATGTTAAATAGGTTTATTTCCATTATAGGCCTACAATTTGTCACATCCCAAAATTGATTACAACAACTTGATTACAGAAAACATTATAAATTAGATTAGTATCACAATATAAATTTAAATTTGTTTACATCTCATTCCTGTACATATACTGTACTGACTCACGGTTACGTGTCACGATATAATAAGAAGTAAAGTAAATTGATCCCTAAACATGCCTAGGAAACGTTTAGGATTGCAGGAAGTTAGGCATTCGGCACGAGAAGGTTTAAGGTTGTCAGCTCTACATATCGGATGTCTTTACCCCCAGGCAATAATTTCTGTTAGGGAGTGAGTTGACCCCCAGGGCCTTGGTGTCATCAGAAAGATTGGGCCAGTTGAAAGATCCAAATTACCTCATTAGGGATCGAATCCACGATCTTCCGATTAGTAGCGCAGTGCCTCATAATCTACGCCACGGCGTTCTCATGTCATTGTATAGGCTTTTACTAATTATTATAAAAAATGGCCTGTAGTGTGCTAGTGATTTGCTGCAGATGTAAGTTACACCTGGGATGAACTCTTTCTGTGTCACAGAATTATTTTTTGTTCCGTGCATTGTAATTGGGATAACCTATAACGTTCCTTATAAAAATAATTAGAAATCGTAAAGACAGTGAAAATTAAATCACAAACGGTAAAGTTCAACATAGGATTTACTCTCATCCTAAAGAACAATCATTCAAGTTAGTACCAATTCATATCAATATCAATTTGTTGCAATAAATCATTATCTAATGATGATGAGGATGATGAAGTGTTCGGCACAGAGGTCGGCCCTGTCCTGGGACAGAGCCGTGGGGGGGGGGGGAGACCCACGGTCCGTCCGAGGGACACTAGACCGGATGATACCGCATAGGGTGGCCAGTTCCATTCGCGCGATGAGAACACGGAGGAAAGAAAACACGGAGATGCCCTGAGACCGCAAGCGTGAAGCCAACTGTCCGAGCGTTTCGTACTCTAAGGGGGCGTGTCACTATGTTTATAGCGTGGTTACTCGTCTTTGTTTCTTTGTTTTGAACAATTCAGAAGTGAAAATGAGTGCATATTGTGCACTATTCTATGAACTTACTTTAAAAATTAATAATTTTGTAAAATTTAGGTACTGAAAATAGTCAATTTTTGGGATGAATGAATATGGGTATAATTGCTAAGCATAATTTACTTGCATCTTACACTAGGCTGCTAATTATTGATAACTAGCTTGATAACTGCCTTAGGCTACTTGTAATTAATCAAATAAAGTGCATTTATCTGAATTATTAGTAATACTAAGTAATTTATTGCTTTAGATTTCCAATATTTATATTAGTTGTCATTTATTGCGTTTAATCGAGTCAATAACCACATGGTGTAGCTATATAACTGTCCAGAATATTTTTCTCGTTCTGAATTATCATAGTCGCACGGTCACTTATTTATTTTCTGACTCATTATTTATACTCGCACATGTAAAGTTGCTCATTTGAAAGTTACATTTTTGGCTCTTCTGAGATAGGTTAATGCTTACTACCGGGATTATTATGATGTCAGAGTATGTGGTTAATATATGAAATTGGGATATTACATATTTTCCCTACCGTTACGTTGTTATAACCAGTGAAACTTCGGAGTATTTGTGTGCTATTGTATATAGCAAGCCTTCCTTTTGGTCCCCTAAGGGGGCGTGGTCATTGGCTTCATCTGTTTCCCATACAACACCGCAAGCACGGCGTCTCCGTGTTTTCTTTCCTCCGTGGATGAGAATGACACAACACCCAGTCCTGACCCAGGAAGGAAACTTTACACCTTTGTAAAATCCCCGAACCGGCCGCGAATCGAACACGGGCTGTCCATGTGGCTAGCAGTCACGTTACCAATTCACTCACGGCGGCGAACATTAATCTAATAGACTACTTTTAAAAAATATGGTAAGATTGTCAGTCTGACGCACCGGACGCTGTTACCTTAGGATTGTCCCTGGAAGTTATTTCTATTAGAGGCTCAGAGGCACCCAGGGCCCTTATGGTTCTTCAAGATGACCAGGTAGTGCGTTTTCTTGAATTAATGATACATAGAGCTTGGATATATAGGCTAAAAGCTTATGGAATGGGTAATTCTGAAATTACATTACGATGGCCTATCACTTCTTTTGTCAACATCCCTCTTTCTCAACATGCAAAGCCTACAACATTAAATAAGGTATTAATAAATAGGAACTTTACCGGCTTATAACACAGTATACTACGTTTATGTTAATACGCATCGTTTGTTAAAACAAGTTTTAATTAAAATCTTACACTTAAGGGGATGACCGAAGTGTTGAGAGTGATTTCCTAAACACTTTGCTCTAGAAATTTGAATGTTTGCACACTCAATTATAACGTAAACAGAATTTAAAGTTTAAAACTTCGTTTTAATAACTCAATTTGTTTTCTGAGATATTAATTTAATTGGTTCTTAATGAAAACTGAAATCTATCTCCTCCGACAGATATTAAAATATGAACCTGATTTTTATGTGGGAATTTCTGATGTTTGCTTTAAAAATTTACTGAAGGAATTTTTTATTGGTTATATTTTATTTGCTTAAAAATATTTTACCGAGAAAAATGAAAACTTAAAAAACTGACACGATAACACTGTTATAAAAAAAGAACTAAGCTTTATGGAGAAAACCTTATTGCACATTTAATTACACACATTGTGAAGTGCATTATGAAACAGCTATATCCCCATTTCTGTGGCAGTAGTTAGATTTTGAATGTGAAAAAATAACATGCAAATTGAGACCGAGAAAATAGGCGATTAAAGTTTGCATGCACTGGCAGTTGGAAACTCTTTGAGGTTTGAAAATGGTGTCAGTAGTACCTATTCCAATGTGGGCTGAAGAAACTTTAATTGTTATATATTTGGTTTAATATTTGGATGTATACTAATAGGTATAATTGGATAGACAGTAGGAAGGCTAGGAAGAACGTGCAGGAACCAAACCGTCCGTAGATCTTATCTTTTCGACGTAGGGAAATCCAAATCGTTTGCCCACACAAGATTAAGGGTGAAACAGTATTCATGTGACTCTCTCTTTAATAACAAATCTTAACATGTAACAAGAATATAAAGGTAAGACAAGAACCACTCAAAAGAGGTAAGAGCATAAGGTACTTAAACTTTCAAAATATATGAATATATATATTGTATGTAACTAAATCCTATAGAATCAGTAAGAATTCTCTATCAGGGAAAATGTTCTTCAATTAAACAGACCATATATTCTAGATAATTCCATTTAATTAACCCACTCGACTGATCGTAGATAAATAACTACTCTAGAATCTACTACACTGGAAACTTATACTACCAGTTAATAAGTTCAGTATAATAATAATACCTAGTGATTTCAAAGAAAATAAGTATTATTAAAGTAGCTAATTATACATGAGAATGGTTTCTCTCCAATATGGTTGTTGGGTGTGGATTGCTTCCGGAGAGATAGGAGCAAATGTTGGGGACAAGAACGGCATATGACCCTGCCGTAGAGGGAAATGATGGGTAGGGATGGTAGAAAGAATCTCTGATAGCGGAGGACCAATTATTGCTTTAAAACAATAATAAAAGGAGTAGTAGAGCTAAGTGGGCATAGATCGAGGTTGCTGGATACAGAGGTCCACGAATGTAATATTGGAACAAACCCTTTAACATGTAACAATACGATGGATCTTTATTTCACACAATATAGGTTAAATAGATGCACTGAATTAACTGAAAGATTAATTGAAATAATAAGCTGAAAAGGATTTTGTAACTTGCAATATACAAAGTACTGAGCTTGGCGGGAAAGCTAGACACGTGGCGATAATTGTTCTATAATTATACCAGTAATGAATTATATGTCAAAATGCTCGTAAGGATTGCTGTGTTCCTTTTAAGATGGATTAACACTGATATCTGTAGAATAGTACACTGTATAGCTGATTTGAGGAATGCTTGGTGTTGCACAATACACTCGAATTAATACACGAGCTTTTAGAATAATCTAAGAAGCCGATAATGATGAATCTACTGTAAATAGTGTAGATTAAATACTCTCACACGTTAATACTTGTAACTGTAAGTATTATGTATTTATTCGCGTTTAAGAACAAAAAACCACTCCGGCTATTGTCTTGAAAGGCGCGAATCTGCAGAGCTATCCAACATAGACTGTCTCATGTGGATGCAGGCTTCTAACTAACTTGGCTATGACGCT
This sequence comes from Ectobius pallidus, assembly GCA_964059195.1. Taxonomy (NCBI): domain Eukaryota; kingdom Metazoa; phylum Arthropoda; class Insecta; order Blattodea; family Ectobiidae; genus Ectobius; species Ectobius pallidus. The sequence continues at coordinate 136,791,044 of CAXKWD010000004.1, forward strand.
GCTTAGTATCACGAGGCGTCTTACAAGTATGCACCTGCCGGAAATAGTGCCAAGAACAGGCGGCAATCACTTGTATCACTGCGCTATATTAGCTGACTAAGCGGGAATAGATTTAGCGGAGAGTTTAAATATACAGACTCACTAGACACGTAGAAAAATGCTAGAAAAACCTATAGCTTGCGTTAACAATGGTAATTAGGCTTCTACACACAGTGGCTTGATCGATAGCATAGAAGCTATCTCAATGGAAACGTCTTAACAAGTTCTGAATAAGAATAAGTTAATTACTCTTTCATCAATGAGATTAAGTTATCAAAGGTACACTGGAATCTTATACTATCAGTTAATAAGTTCAGTATAATAATAATACCTAGTGATTTCAAGGAAAATAAGTATTATTAAAGTAGCTAATTATACATGAGAATGGTTTCTCTACAATATGGTAATTAGGCTTATGCACACAGTGGCTTGACCGTTAGCACAGAAGCTATCTCACTGGAAACGTCTTAACAAGTTATGTATAAGAATAAGTTAATTACTCTTTCGGGGTACGCCTTAGCGTAGTGGTTGAGGCGCTGCGCTACAAACTGGAAGGTCGCGGGTTCGATTCCCGATGAGGTCGTTGAGATTTTTTAATTGGCCTAATCCTTCTGGTGGCACTATGGCCCTGGGGTCGACTCAGCCTCTAACAGAAATGAGTACTAGGAGGAATCCTGGGGGTAAAGGCGGCCGGTGCGTAAGGCTGACAACCTTACCACCTTCATGCGCCGAAATGTCCAAAATCTGGGAGCCTCAACCTCCTGGAACCCTCTGGGCCTCCATGGCCTGTATAGTGATTACTTTACCCTAATTACTCTTTCATCAATGAGATTAAGTTATCAAAGGTACACTGGAATCTTACACTACCAGTTAATAAGTTCAGTATAATAATAATACCTAGTGATTTCAAAGAAAATAAGTATTATTAAAGTAGCTAATTATACATGAGAATGGTATCTCTCCAATATGGTAATTAGGCTTCTTCACTACACATAGTGACTTGACCGATAGCATAGAAGCTGTCTCAATAGAAAAATCTTAAGAAATTAAGTTCTGAATAAGAATAAGTTAATTACTCTTTCATCAATGAGATTAAGTTTTCAAAAGTGCACTAGAATCTTATACTATACTACCAGTTAATAAGTTCAGTATAATAATAATACCTAGTGATTTCAAGGAAAATAAGTATTATAAAAGTAGCTAATTATACATGAGAATGGTTTCTCTCCAATATGGTAATTAGGCTTCTACACACAGTGGCTTGACCGTTAGCATAGAAGCTATCTCAACGGGAACGTCTTAACAAGTTCTGAATAAGAATAAGTTAATTACTTTTCATCAATGAGGTTAAGTTCTGAATAAGAATAAGTTAATTACTCTTTCGTCAATGAAATTAAGTTATCAAAGGTACACTGGAATCTTATACTATCAGTTAATAAGTTCAGTATAATAATAATGGCTGATAAGTTCAAGGGAAATTAATATTATTAAAGTAGCTAAATATGTATGAGAATGTTTTCTCTCCAAAGGGCTTCACACGAAATATGGGTGTTACTTAGGACCTCCTGAGAGAGGATTAATCTGCACTATCTGCAAGGAAAATATTTACTATTTTCAACTATGTTGAACAAACTTGGCTAATATATATTTTTTTGAACAAACGGAAAATTTAAAGTTAAATTTGGAAATACCAAATAATCAAATATAGAAAATACAATCAGAAGAAACTTACTGAATTAGTATATTAAGGGAATCTTTCCTACACTAAAATGTGAAATGAGTAAAGAATTATGGAAACTTTAGTTTAAATGCACCATAATAATTAGGCAGGAAACACAGAAACAATGTTATATAATAATACAGATAAGAAGTTAATTATGAAAATTAAAGATGCATATAGAAATACTATTAACTTATGATTGCTTAGAACAAGCACTTGAATATTATGACTTGTTGAGTTAATCTATGTGTACTAGTGTGAAATTAATATAGAATATATCAAACATACAAGATTCCAATGTACAACATGACGGTACATCACAGAATTATCTACGGTGAATTTAGTATCTAACATACAAGTAAACGCCTAACATACAAGTAAAGTTATACCTGGGAATTACGAAAATTGGCTGTGGCTACACTCCCACACCTTGCTATAAAATCAAGCATAATTAAATTGAAAAGAATAACACCAACAGAATTAGTCAATTATGGGGACCCTAAAATCGTAGTATCTAGGAGGCTCAGGATCAGAATTCTACATTACGTGAAAATGTTGCATTATAATAAACTCCACCCACAATGCTTTATAGAGGGAATATCCCTTTCATAACCAAATGGGACTTCCTTAAACAGGAAAAATCATTAGCACGACACAGGCTAAATACAATTACTGAAACAATCGTGAGCAACGCCTAATAGACCTAAGATATTACGCATCAGCAAACGCCATTAGGTAGACGTGACCTTCTGAACAACCAACATGGCGGCCACTTGTTAAATTAGAAATTGTCATACTAATATCCAGAAATAGGCAAATGTGCAACAAGATTAATGTGTAATGAAGGCATTACTCAGCATACCTGAGCTAAGAATTATAATATCGTGGGTTTACAAGCAAAATACACTAAGTCAACAGCATTTCCATAAGACTTAATGTGTTTTGCTTGTAAACCCACGATATAGAGTAATAAAATGGCTCAACTGCATGAGATACTAGTCCACGTGGTGAATGCTTCGTGAAATTAAAGAATGAAATTTATCCATAATGGAAATGCTTATAATAGTTGCAGACGGCAGCATAATGGAAATGCTTATAATAGTTGCAGATGGCAATCAAATTTATGAAGCAACATATTACTCACACCTAATCAGAGGACGAACTCACAGCCACATCTACACTCGGCGAACGACGAACACACACTCACTCGAGCTAGCGCGTCATAGCTGAACAGGCAAGAGAAACTAGGTGGCACCACCACACAGTATGAAAAATAACGAAGCATCTAACACACACCAGAGGGCAAAGGAGGCGGATTTTAAATTCGGCTCACCAAGCATCCAGGCGGCATAAAATTTTGCACAATTTTACTTTAGAGTAGAATTTTAAAAAAATCCCTTTAGGCAAGCCTACGGGCTGAGGTAGATTTCTAAGTGCTTTTGGTTAGTTTACTGTCGCTGCGTAGCACTCTTCTTCTTTAGCCTTGGCACGACAAACCCGCAATAATAACAGCAAAAAAAAGGAAAGATCACTTTTCAAACGTTCAAATCTCGCCTTATATGAGAACTATCAAGAAACTAGTTATTGATTTGTAGAGTACTCATCAAGAGCTTTTCAACGATACCGAACAAGACGTAGTTTCAAAAATTTAGAATTTCCATCCCCTCACCCCCACCCCCACTCGTACCCCCCAAAACCTCTGAATTGTTGGTGTCACTGTGAACTCCATAGGGAGTACTCTAATTTATTCAAACAAAGTTTCCCTCTATACTTCATAGGGACCGAGATATAAATGTTTTAAAATTTCAACCCCCTTCCCCGACCACCCCCTTGGGCCAATTTTGCTCATTAACGAACTTGTCCGACCTATTGGGCCTAGAAATAACATAATAAAATTTGGTTCAAATATCTTCAAAATTACGCCGCTAGCGTGTAAAGATATATATATATATATAAATATCACAATTTTTTTTTTTGAGCAGGCGGTGGTTTCGTACTTAGGGAGGCATGAAACATAAAGATATGAAAGAATTTTTCGAAAATCATGACATGGTATCCATTGCAATAGGTAGATTTTTCTTCGAAATCTACCTTAAATCACACTTTTTGAACAAAAGGCTAAATGAACACCTCTGTCATCCCTCACAAAATGAAATGCGCAATGCATGGTAAAGAAGTCCAATATCAATCCTCCATGATAATCCTATCGTTTCCAGAATACACAGCTGGTTTGGGAAATAGCATGGTAATGTGATGCGAAGTAATTGAATTAGAGGTTATAAATAAAATTAACTTATATAAATCAATAATAGTGATAGAAATCCACGTAAATTGAAATATGTTATGCACTCATACATCTTTTTCTACCCTAAGCATGGACGATATTATTTTCTCAACCTAGCGCAAAGATAGGACTTAAAGCTTCAGTTAGTACAAACGATTTTGTTGTCAGCATCCCGAATTCTCAACTAATAAGTTACAAAGTCACAGCAATGAATAAGGGATGAGGGAATCGGATTTCTTACCGATTTTTTATACGAGTATACCATAAGTCAGTTTACGTTAAAGGCCCTGTTAACTTAAAAAATGCATTTTTAGGTGAAAGCTGGTTTAAAAAGAGGATATTTAGAGATTAGTTTGAGCGAAAACCCGATCTTTCTATGTTTAACCGTTCGCCCGCAATCCAAGTTGAGAAGCTCCGGCAATAATGCGATAAGACGTCACAGCGCTCTCACCACTCCACTGTGAGGTAGCATTGGAATGCCATAATATGTAGCCGAAACATCAGTCTGTGTCTGCTAATTCATTGCTGGTGTCATAGGCGTAACGAGGGGGGCGGGTTTGGGGTTTGAAACCCCCCCATTGATTAAAAAAAGGAAAATTTTATAATGTTTAAAGTCTGCCCATAAATTACCTAATACAAGTATAAAGCGTAGGAAGCTAAAAACTCGTTATTGTGCGTCTTAATTTTTAAAATTTTCCAGGGGAGGACCCCCGGAAGTTTAAAACTCGTTATTGTGCATCTTAATTTTAAAATTTTCCGGGGGAGGACCCCCGGACCCCCCGCTCCCTGGGGGGTATTCCATACTCCCCAGACCCCGCGGATGTTATAACCCCCCCATATGGTCGGCCTGGTTACGCCTATGGCTGGTGTCATCTCGTGTGTTAAAATTATTATAAACTATCGTGTGCCCGCGGCTTCGCACGCGATAATTATTTCAAAAATTAAAAATTAAGAGCATAATAGTTAAATCATTATATTTATTAACACCTAAATCACGTGGACTACATACCACGATTAGATAGCGTCGCCTGATAAAAGCGACCCCAGATTCGAGTTCCTTGGCCCAGAATACCGCTGTATAGTGAGTTTCGTTCAAATTGAACAATTTTTGACCATATTTAGGCCTATATTGATTATCCCTCTTCCGTGTAGGTTGAAAATTTCATACGTGTGCGGGCCTTGATATTCTAAACAAATAAATCGTCCAGAATGGACTTACAAAATCAAGCGATCCTCCGCGATAATTATTTCAAAAATTAAGGATTAAGAGCATAATAGTTAAATCATTATATTTACTAACACCTAAATCACGTGGACTACATACCACGATTAGATAGCGACGCCTGATAAAAGCGACGCCAGATTCGAGTTCCTTGGCCCAGAAACCCCCTTTATAGTGAGTTTCGTCCAAATTGAACAACGTTTGACCATATTTAGGCCTATATTGATTATCCCACACATAAACGTAATAATAATAATAATAATAATAATAATAATAATAATAATAATATTCCTCTTCGGGATTAGGTTGAAAATTTCATATGCATGCGTGCCTTGACATTATAAACAAATGAATCGATCAGCGTGAGCTACAACATTCAAGCGATCGCGATAGTTTTATGTCCAAGGAATGACAAAAATAGCCAAAGCCTACTGTAAATGATTTGACATTGAATGGTATTACTGAAAACTGATGCTTCAAAAACGCAAAAAATACACGTTTTTTGCCCGTTTTTCACTTATAAGTCACGAACGAAAGGAAATATTAAAAATGTAATATGCCAGAAACCTTCCCGGGAATGCACTCAACAACTTCCCAAAGTTTCATGGCGATCGGATGAATGGTGTAGTAATGCATAAAGGACAGACACACTCACATACATTCATTTTTATAAATATAGATTTAAAGTTTCTCATGTCATGTCTGGAATCAGGCAATATCAATTCGAGCCGAAAAAAGTGTAATTATAAGGTCAGATGAAGAAAATACTGGGAATACTGACCGTGTAAGTAGTACTGATTAATGCAACTGTGGTGAATGTGTTTTTTTCAGCGATTCATAATGAATGTTTCTGCTGTTCTGAAAGTGTTATGATAAGAGATGTGAAGGGAAGTGCTGACTGCATGCATTACATTCTCATAATTCCCTTCATTCTGTTGTATTAAATAGGGACACATTGAACACTGCTAGGCACCTTATGATGGTGAGATTTGAATCCAATTTTGAAAGGGAACAGTTACGAGTAGAGAACAATAGGAACATGCGTTATGTAGCTTACAGACAATTCGTCTACTGGATTAATTCTTGGACGCCCTTCCGAAAAGGCAATAGAAAAGTCATACCTTCATGCGTAGTCGAAACAGATTCGGGACGAATACCCTGAGCCTAACAAAGAGTACAGACAATTTCAACCTGCTGACGGAAGAGATATTTCGTATATTGATTAATTGAAATTTTAACCCTGAATCCACAACTACGGTGAGGTTAAAACATGTTATACAGAGTTTTTAAAGTCAACTCAATCTTCTTTTTACAGTACTAGGCTTGTGTCTGTAAAATATTTAGTTTGGTCATTTATTTTCATGCAAGTGAAAGAACAATTAAATCCTAGAAAAAAAAAGTATTATAATTTAAATTTTTCTGTCATTAAAGATCAAAGTTGTAAGTAATATACTAAATTTAAACTAATAATTAAATACCGGTACTGTAAATAAATATCGAAAGTTACTACTGGACAAAGTTGTTATTGCGGTATCTTTAAAGTTCTTGGAATCTCGAAAGAGAATCTTTATAAAGCTTCCAGCGATTCAGGATGGGCCACTGGAGCGATACATGGTGGAACATCTTTAGCCAGGTAAGGATCTTCCACAAATTCAATGTTTGAATTATTCAATTATTGAATTGTTCACTATGTCATTACGCCACTCGTTACTTTTACTTTCATAAACTGAAACCATTACCCACTTTTATTTATTTATTTTTTTTATTATTATTATTATTTTTTTTTTTAGTATTTCAGTTTTTCACTTGTAACGTTTCTGTTTACATTATAGTTATAATCCATAATCGCCAACATTGACTGTAGTACCATTCCGTCGTAACTAAAGTGAATCCTTTTCGGCTTGTATTTTAGTGCTACATTATGATAAGACTCTAAGGGTGGCGTGCACCAAACTCATGCCATTTACTCTTTTAGTAAACCTTACTTCTTTAGTTCTAACTACTTTAGTAAGCTACTCTTTTAGTAACCGTACTCTTTTAGTAAGGACGGCGTGCACCAACCAGGAGTAAACTAAACTCGGCGGCTTTCAACATAGAGGAATGTACTAAAGAAGTAAAAATTTTATTTACTCCCAGAGTAAATGAACTTACTCCACAAGTGGTGGAGAGCACCAACACGGAGTACGCTACTAACGTAGTAAGTTGTGGAGTAAATAAGGCCAATATTTACTCCTACTCAGGGGGTGGAGTAAAGTTGTGGAGTAAGTGTGTTCTGTGGCATTTGCGTGAGTTATGAGTTACATATCACATTAAATGGATTACATAGTTCAAACTGAGGATAAGTTATTGAGATGAAGAAGGTTGTATACCAAAAATGAGAGTTGTGGCAGGTGATTTAATAAATATTAAGCGAACCATACCTAGTAGGGCATTTAATAACGTAAATAATTAAGCTCATAAATCCTTACATTAAATTTTGGCGTTTGGAAGAAACGATGTCAGATTCTCACTACATCCATGTGATTTCAGCCAGTCAAATGTGGAAATATCATTGCGGAGAGCGATCCAACTAGGAAGACGTCTACCAAAGGTGAGGGGAAGAGTGAGTGGAAGGGACGTTTGCATTGCACGGTACAAGGAGCTCATGTGCTCTTAAATATCTTCCTAGCTGGATCGTCCTTTAGATGCTGCAGTTCTCCCTAACTTTGGGTCAGAAAACGACGATGTATTTCAAGCTAATCATATGGATACAGATATCGGCGAGGTATAGTACATTCCAATAAATGAAAGCCTCCGTTCTTGGAGCTACCCAGAAAACACTTCCCCCTGCTACTTAACCATAGAATTACTGAACAATAGGTGATTCTCATTGTTAAACGATTTAATGTAATTATTGTAAATTAATTTTATTACATTACACTTCTATAGCTTAACTTAAAGCACAACATTGCGAATGCCAGATTATAATAATAATTATAAGAGCTAAAAGTTCAATAGTTGCACCCGCAGTGTTAATGAATAATATGTCCTTTTTTCTGACCCAGGTGTAAAAATGTCCAAACAGGCCACATCGGAAGAAAATTTGACTGACTCTGGGATTAGCGTACATTGAGAAGGGGACACATTGTAAAACCATTCCTTAAAGACTCCCCAAGTCTCGAATGGTAGAGTGAGACGAGACTTTCATGTTTGGGAATAAACTATAACAGATGCTGCAGGTCTATAGCATGCTGCTAACTATTTAATTAACCCTGTGGACAGGAAAGTGAGAAGCATTAGAAACTATATAGAAAAAAAATGCCAACATGAGTGCCGAAAGAAAATTTTAAGGAGGGGCCCGGAGGTTGAAGCTGCACAGGATCTAGAGAAGTAGTCACTGAAATTATTTTTAAACACACAACCATCTACATAATTATTATTGGAGTTCATAGCTTCCGAAATATTGTACCGCCATTTTTTGTATAAATATTAGGCTACATTTCTCAGTTGTAATATTATTATTTTTATAAGGTAATATTTTTTAAGTAAATGTTCTGTGCATTTGAAAAAGGACAGAAACATAATGCCCCTTATTAGTGTTGTTATCCCTTTTATCCCCCCTTTTTCATGATTTTGTGTAATACTTCTTATTAATATTGTTAAACAGTCAATAAGTATTAATAATTCATTATAGTGAGATTTATGATAAACAACTGTAGAGTAATTGATTTATCGTTTTTGGGGAAGAATATGTAACTTTAGGAAGTATAAATATTTTAATATATTTTAGAACTTTATTATTATTATCAGAGAAATAATTATAATATTGACAGTGAATCAATTATGAAAATCAACTGGAAATTCCAATTGTTTGCATTATAATACAGAAATAGTTTGCACAAAAATTGTAATCACAGTACCCATACGTAGGCTACTAAACTGAAAATACTCAATTGAAGGAATTAAAATTAGTAATGAATAAAACATTACTATTAGACCTATTTTAAAACATGAAGATTGTCATTAGTAATATTTGGAACAACCCAAATTCATATTCATTGTTTCAGCGAACCTTTCCTTTTCATTATCTGTCACTTGAATAATACTGGCAATTGAAATGCACATGTTCTGCTGCGCTGCACTAACGTTTCTGCTCTGTTCTGCGCAGAATTCGACTACTTCTTTAGTAAAAATCGCTTACTACTTTAGTTACAACTAAAGAAGTAACTATCAATTGAGCTCTCCTACACCAACTAAAAGAGTAAGTTACTAAAAGAGTAGCACTAAAGTAGTAAATTTAGGAAGGGAACCTTACGTAAGAAAAACCGGTTTGTCTGTCTCACTCTAGCACATACATTAGTATGACTTAAGAGTGAGACAGATGTACTGGTTCTAATTTACTTCAGGTATCCGTCTTAAATTTACTACTTTAGTAAGGTTTACTCCTGGATGGTGCACGCCACCCTAAATGTCCTGTGTGACAATAGTTCTTTGCGTGCTTCAAATCTTCAATGAAATTCCTGTTTTTATAACAGATGACAGTAACATGTAATCGTTTGACTCCGGTCTGATCCATTCACTTGCTTCATCTTCAATAATGTCTTCATGTTCGCACTGATTAATTACGTTATTTCCAATCCAGCTATGTACATTGGAAATATGAAATAACACTGATTGAAATTTTTAAACCAACACGGTTTCGTCCCCTCCACAAGTCTGACATGACCACCATAGGTGGTTAACAATGCTGTCTTTCCAATAATAGTATTGGTGAATTTTTTCCGATCTCTTTGAGCTTTTTAGCAAGAGACTTAGACAGATGCCACACATCAAACTACAGCGACGGCGCGCGGGCTGTGAGCAGCTAGAGCGCTCTGACGTCACTCCGCTGGAAGCCACATCAGTTTTTCTTCGAATTTGCGAGAACGAAGCATCGTAGAAACATGGGGGTTTCACTGCTGTATTTTACTAAACAAACTCTTTATTCTGAGAGTCACTTCATTTTAAGTTAACAGGGCCTTTAAAATACATTGTTTCTACAAAACTTCACGGAACCCCTGCCGGAACCTCTGCTGGCAAGGCTTTCTCAATACCGTACTTCAAGCTGCCATACCTGGCAAAGCTTTAAAAATCCGACCCTGGGTGTGCAAAGAGGATTGGCCACAATAGCTGTCTACCTGTACTCTTGGAAAGTTGAAAAAAGAAACTGCATACAATTTAATCAATAAGCTTCTATTAGGTCCTAAATAGTTTTAATTATGCGTAATAAAAATTATTTTGGACTGTATTGTACTTACATTTACTTATATCTTTATAATACAGTATATAGTTTCGAATTAGCCTATATGACTATCTTTTACTATTTATTTGTAGCTTTATTGATATTCTAACTGTTGTCGGTTTCAATAAAGAAGAAAATATAACACTAAACTTTTCTTTGAGTTTAACCGTCAACACTCAAAACTTTGTTTTCGCGAATTTATCAATAAAATCCGGCCATCTCGTTAAATCATCTATGATAGATTAAAAAAAAAATATTTTGGGGTCAATAAGAAAACTAATGGTAAGAATCCCTCTGAAATTGAATTTTGTGTAGAAAATGTCAACCATCAACTCAAAAAAAGTTCACCTACCGGCATAAGTTTATTCACCTTTATTCACCTACCGGCATAAATGTAAGTTCTTCCAAACAAAATTGTGAATCTGATATATATACGCAAAAGCATGTAAATTATAACAAATTAATCTATGAATTAGAAAAAGAAACATGGGTAAATGTATTGGACTGTAATATTGCTAACAATAGTTTTCGAATATTCCATGATTTGCTGCAAAATTATCTAAACAAATGCTCATATACTGACAATAAAAAAGTTCCTTGCAAACTAAAGAAAATCAAGCCATGGATCACGAGAGGAATAATTTTGTCTATTCGGACAAGGGACAATTTGGCAAATAAAGTTAGGAGAAACCCTACAAACGAAAATCTTATATTATACTACAAGAGATACAGAAATATATTAACAAAAGCTATACGAGCCATGAAAGTTATTTATTACAAAAATAAATTTGAAATACATAAAAATAACGCTAGAAAATTCTGGTCCACTGTCAATGAAGCTACTGATACTAATTCAAATAATAAAATCCCAATCTTAGAAATCATAAATGAAAAAGGACAAAAAATTAAGCAAAGTGACCAAATTGCAAATGAATTTAACTCCTTCTTTTCGAAAATAGGAAAAAGAATCACTTCAAATATTAAGTTAGCACCAAACAGTATCCCTGAATATAAAAAATGTATACCACAACCTGCTCAGCTTTCGTCAATGTTTCTTCTCCCTGTAACCCAAGAAGAAATCAATAAAATGATAATCTCACTACGGACGGAATAACAAACAACACCTTGAAAACAATTTCTAAATACATATCGAAGCCCCTCGAACATATTTTTAATCTTTGCTTATCACAAGGAACTTTCCCAGATGATCTTAAAAAAGCTGTCGTAGTACCTATATACAAATCCGGAGAAAAGCATAGTTTAAATAACTATAGACCTATATCCTTACTCCCTAGCCTATCGAAACTGTTAGAAAAATGTATAAAAAATAGACTGGTGGACTTCTTAAATAAAAATATTATATTAAATTCAAATCAATTCGGTTTTCGAAATAACTTGAGCACAGATGATGCCATAATTAATGTTACAGGAAAAGTTATAGAAGAATTAGATGCGGGAAATAAAAGTCTAGGTATTTTTTTGGATTTGCAAAAGGCTTTTGACACTGTAAACCACAAGATACTTATAGAAAAATTAGAGCAAAGTGGAGTAAGAGGTACTGCACTAAATTTATTTCGGTCTTATTTACAAAATAGAACGCAAATAACCAAAATTAAGGATCAGTTTAGTGATATCAGAGATGTGGATACTGGTGTGCCACAAGGAACAATTTTGGGTCCAATTCTTTTCATTATTTACATAAATGAGTTGCTGCATTTGGACTTAAATAATTTCCATGGCCGTCTTTACTCTTATGCCGATGAAACCGTATTGCTATTTTCCGCTCCAACTTGGCAGAATACTTACAAATGGGCTAATAAGGGATTAAGAGTAGTTAAAAGTTGACTTGACTGCAATAGGTTAGTATTAAATATAGATAAAACAAACTGTGTTCCATTCTCATTAACAACTGCTGGTACTCCACAATTAAAAATTGATCAAAACTTGTGGTAAGACTACATGATATCAACTGTGAATCTGATTCATGTACCTGCCAGGCTGTGAAGGAGACAAATCAGGTCAAATACCTTGGTATTATTATAGATCGTCATCTGAAATTCGACAAACACATCACATATTTATGTACCAGATTAAGAAAAACATTATACAAATTTGTCTGTCTAAAACAATATTTACCGACTGAAGTCTTAAGAACAGTCTACTTAGATGTAATACAATCTGTCCTCCAATATGGTATCATTGGCTGGGGGGAAGTGGCACATCTGTATTGACTCCTTTGATTCTAATACAGAAGAGAATTATAAAAATTTGTTTAAAAAAGCCTATAGAATATCCAACAGAATTGATATTTCCTGAATTTAATGTGATGACTGTAGAACAAATTTATAAGCTCACACTTTTAAAATACTTTCAAAAATACCGCAACGTACATGTATCGGATCCTCATAACTACAATACTAGAAGAAATAAAACATTGCCTTTAATAGAACCAAAATACTTCACCTCTTCTGGCTCTAAACATAGCATTTATTATGGTCCAAGACTCTATAACTCTATAATTAGGTCACATCCAGAAATAGTACATAAAGGTAAAAGGTAAAGTGATCCCTATACAGGCCATGGAGGCCCAGAGGGTTCCAGGAAGTTGAGGCTCCCAGATTTTTGGACATTCGGCACATGAAGGTGGTAAGGTTGTCAGCCTTACGCACCGGCCGCCTTTACCCCCAGGATTGCTCCTGGTACTCATTTCTGTTAGAGGCTGAGTCGACCCCAGGGCCATAGTGCCACCAGAAGGATTAGGCCAATTGAAAAATCTCAACGACCTCATCGGGAATCGAACCCGCGACCTTCCGGTTTGTATCGCAGCGCCTCGACCACTACGCTACGGCGTACCCCAGAAATAGTACATATGAACAACAAAAAATTCAATAAGTTTATCAAAAATCTTATTTCATAGTTCAAAAGTTACTTCACTCTGAACTTAGTAGACAATTAAGGAACGATTTTATTTGTAATAACTCAGGGTTTCAATTTTTGTTCTTACTACTTTTCCATTTTTCTTTTTACTTTTCTGTTCTTTCTTTATTATTATTATTTTTTAGGTTTTGATTTAATTATATTTTCTTTATGTATTTTGTAATTCGTGCCCGAGCACGAGCGCTTGCTCATTCGGGTGGTCTTGTTTTGTTTTGTATAAATATTTTGTATAAATATAAGTTATAAATAAAAGACGTGAAAATATAAGGAGAAAATTCCTCTTACACTGGAATTCAAACCCGTGACCTTTGGTTTTCCGTACCGATGCTTAACCAGTTCAGCTAGTCACTGTTCGATTTAAGGGATCAGATGGAATCTCTTTAATTGTCGACCTCAAAGAAAGACATTTTTGTCATACAGGCCTACAGCATTTTGAGGCTTACTAATTTTAGCGATTTTTTACTAGATCTCGTTGTCATTTTCATATTTCGAATATAGTCTAATCAATTTTATTTTCATCTTCGTTCTTCTGTAGGCCTAATTCATATAATCCTTTGTAGACTCTGTCCTAAGTGCAGGCAATAGACCTATATTATGATAAAGTTGTACGCTTTGACATTGCATGGGAAGATAAAACCAGCTTATGTATGCACGAAAGCGAGCAGAGACTGCCAAATCTGTTTCATGCCTCTCGGAGAGACAGGTCTTCAATTATTCCATTCCCAAGAAAAGCTGTAGGCTTCTGTAAATACAAATATGCATAGGCTCTAAAACATTTTCTGGGGCTGCTTATTCCGCTCGGGTGCCATCTGCTACTGTGCATTTATCCTCACGTCACTTGCCTGATGAAACACAAATGCATGGACTGACTGACCAGAGTAAGTCCTAACCCTCTGAGACCTCTCTAGAGAGGATTATTTAAAGTAGGTTCGGGCACTTGGACAAGCATGTGCATTAAGTCATGTTGTTTACTACAAGACTAACTGAAAATGCTTAAATCATTCCCTATTCGTACTCTCTACTTACTCGCTTCAATTGAGTTAGTTCTATTTGACATGTGACGGACTGGGGGGAATGGGTTAACGATAAATGTACATTTTCTCTATTCTAAGGTATTTCGCATTAAAGTCTGTAATGCTAGGTGTTACCCTTGTCTGACATATATAAACATAATACTTTCTATGAGAAACTTGTTAATGTTTTGCCAATGTGCTTACAGCCTTTCTTGCATTTCTGCTCAACAACAATGGACACAACAACCATTTAACCATTCTGATAGGCCTAACCATTTAAAGTACAGACAATAGCAGGAGTAATTATGAATGTATAATTATACTGTTTTTAATTCTAAATGACTTTAAGTAATTAGGTAATTCGACTTGATTTAAGAGTTATTTATTCAATTTGAATGTTTGGTCACACAACGCTAAGTTATAATATGAAATAGGTAAAACTTGATGGTACTGAACATACCTCATGTGTTCTTTCACAAAGTGATATATTATCGTAGAAACACCTCTCCTAAGCAGTAGATTTCATTTCTTAAGAGGGAAAAGTAGATTGGACATCACCGTTTATCCATCAAATATCAGGACTCTCATCGGTCTCCCATCTTCTTAGATACTGTTCAAAACGAATATTACAGGACCCTCGACGCAATTGCATTGCTCTAACAGATGGCATTAAAATCTAAAAGTCAGAACAATTTCACCATCTTTAAACCTCCGTGCTTTCATATGGGAGGATCATTGGTTATAGCAGCGTTGGTTGTTGTGTTATCCACCCGACTAAAAAATCGTGACGAATCGTGAAGTAAGACCAAGTCCGTTCGGAAGGATTGTTTACAAAGCAGTTATATTGTTGCTGCCAGGTTGTGCAGTTTCATCTTTAAGGGCCACAGAATAATAATAATTAATCCACACTGTGAAGAACATGAATATAGTTATCGAAATTAATAAATAGCCGTGGATAGAACGCAGACGCTAATTTACGCCACTAGTATGGGTGGAGCGTTATTGCTCAGCTGATAAGGCCACCTTTTAAAACCCGATGTGGAAAGCATAAACGCCGCGATCGGACTGCGAAGAACGTGCGCAGAGAGAGAAAATCGCAGGTTATTTATACATATACGTTTTCGGAGAGCTGTAGTAAACAATTTTCTGTACTTTTAATGAGGTTAAAAGTAAATAAAGTTAAAGTAAACCTACAGATCGTGGATGCCCTTATTGTACCTTGCGGAATCTTAACAACAGCCCACAGATAACTACAATGTTAGTGTCTGGAACAAGTCTTAAATAAGCATAGGCATATGCACTTTGTAGTGTATTGTGTAATTTACTCACAAAGGAAACAGAAATTTATAATGGAACTCAGCCCTCAGTGTTCTGTTTCCCTCTTTTGTTTTTTTCTCTCTGTTGACATTGTTAAAAATAAAGATACGGCGAAGATAGTCGCGGTAGTCTGTAAATACGAAAGAACTCGAATAAATGTGATTGTAAAACTTTAGAAGTTATTTTTTATACTACTAATATCACTTCAGTGGTGACCCCGATGCATCGGTACTTCAATGGTGACCCGATGGAAGAAGTACAACAGACTACAGCTGGAACTGCTCAAGAAAGCCAAGAAACCGTAGTAGCCCGCGTATCTATCAAAGTTCCGCCGTTTTGGAAGCCTGATCCGAGGATATGGTTCATTCAACTTGAAGCACAATTCCGTAACTCGAAGATCACCCAGGACCAAACTAAATATGACACTGTGGTGAGTTCAATCGACTCAGAAATTCTGACACAAGTGGCCGATATTCTCACGAATCCTCCGTCTTCCGGTAAATATGATGCAATCAATAAGCGTCTTATTTCAACTTTCGCAGATAGCGAAACGCAACGAACACAGCGACTATTGGCAGACTTGGAACTCGGGGATCGTAAACCGTCGCAATTACTTTGTGAAATGAGAAATTTAGCTTCAGACAAGGTAAGCGAGAATTTTCTTAAAACTTTATGGTTACAGCGGCTACCAAGAGAAATGCATGCTATCCTGTCAGTGAGAAGTGACGATCGGACGAAACTGTCGACCATGGCAGACCAGATTTTGGAGCTAAAACCCACAAGCTCGTACCATGTTGCTCCTATTGATGTTACGCAACCAATGAACAACTCAATAGGGGAACTGAGGAAGCAAGTTTCTGAGCTCTCACTCCATGTTGCAGAGTTGAGTAAGCATGTTTTCGCCGACCGCCGCCGACAGGGTAGGCCAAAGTCTAGGTCCAGATCCAGAGGTAGGAATGCAGAAACAGGACAGACAACAAAGGTAGGGAAATGTTACTACCACACTAAATTTGGCGAGGAGGCATACAGATTTCTACAGCCATGCAGCATGTCTCTCCGAGCTACACCTCACAATGGACCGGAAAACTAGTTCCCCAACTCTCCACGGCGACAGGGAGCCAGGGGTTAGAGCTGAGTCGCCTTTTTATTAGTGACAAAGGGACAGCAACCCAGTTCCTAATTGATACCGGTGCAGATGTATCTGTAGTGCCACCAACACACAGTGAAAAGAAGTCACCAAATAAACTTAAACTTTTTGCAGCGATCCAGACATATGGTCAAACCTATAATAGGAGTCGATTTCCTGTCGCATTTCAATTTACTCCTCGACAGTTCTAAACATCGCTTAATAGACGGGAAAACACACTTGACCGCGTATGGTACCTCTTCTCACAACTACAAACTTCAGGTCCAGCTAACGGAAAGTAATAACCGATATCAGCGGATTATACATGCATTTCCTGACATTCTGCGAACTAACATTCTCAACACAAAAATCGCAAGCCACCACATTGAACATTTCATCGAAACGAAAGGCCCACCAGTGTTTGCCAAAACTAGAAGACTCTCAGCTGAAAAACTCTTAGCAGCCCGTAAGGAATTTGACTTCATGCTCCAGCAAGGGCTATGTAGACCCTCGAAAAGTTGTTGGGCTAGTCCTCTACATTTAACTCGGAAGAAATCTGGTGATTGGAGGCCTTGCGGGGATTATAGGAAACTCAATCATATCACAGTACCCGACATATACCCTAGGCCTATACCTTTTTTAACCGACTGCAACCACATCCTGCATGGAGCTTCCATATTTTCGTCCATTGACCTTGTACGTGCGTACCAACAGATACCTGTGCACGAAGCGGACATACCGAAGACGGCCATCACAACACCTTTTGGACTATTTGAATTTCCATTCATGCCTTTCGGACTAAGAAACGCAGCACAGACCTTTCAAAGATTTATGGACATGGTACTCAAAGGGTTAGATTTTGTCTTTTGTTACTTAGACGAATCCTGGTTGCTTCTCCAGACGATAAAGTGCACCTTCAGCATATCCGCATCCTCTGTGAACGACTAAATGAATACGGCTTATGCATCAATGTTGCCAAATGCATTTTCGGTGTGCAGCAGATCAAATTCTTAGGGTACGAAATCAGTCCTCAAGGTCTGAAGCCTCTACCTGAGAAAGTTAGTGCCATTAAGAATTTTCCAGAGCCACAGTCAGCCACTGGATTGCTCCGATTCTTGGGAATGGTAAATTTCTACCACAGATTCATCCCAGAATGCGCCAAGCTGCAACAGCCCCTCTCAAAAGTACTTAGCGGACACAAGAAGAATAGCACAAAACTGCTGGACTGGAACGAAGAAGCTCAAACCTCTTTTGCTGCAATGAAGGAAGCCGTCTGCAACACAGCGGCCCTGGTACATCCTATTCCCGGTGCTCCACTCTCCTTGGTAACAGATGCGTCGGACGTCGCAATAGGAGGAGTTCTTCAACAGGATACTAACGGCGCAGCCCGACCTCTCAGTTTCTTCTCACGAACTCTCAATAAAGCACAGTCCAGATATAGTGCTTATGATCGCGAACTATTAGCAATATATAGCGCCATTAAACATTTCAAGCATCTTTTAGAAGGTAAGTCCTTTGTAATTTTCACGGATCATAAACCCTTGGTGTATGCTTTTCAACAGGACTCGGACAAGGCATCAGCCAGAAAAGGCATCACCCAGACAGGCTCGTCAATTACAGTATATTGCACAGTTTACGACGACAATACGACAATACGTTGCTGGCCAAGACAATATCGTGGCTGACACATTGTCACGTTTAGCCACTATAGAATCTCCCTCACCTCTAAATTATGACCAGCTGGCAGATGTACAGACTGATGAAGACCTTGAATCACTGCAACAGAATCCGGAAATGAAAATAGTAGAACTCAGTCTGCCGGATAGTAGAAAGCAATTATACTGTGATATATCAACAAAGCATATACTCCCGTATATTCCACGCAACTTTCGACAAGCAGCATCTGTTCATCGTCTTTCTCACCCAGGAATCAGAGCAACAACCAAAATGATCACTGAACGATTTTTCTGGCCCAATATGAACAAAGACTGTCAACAGTGGACACGAGCATGTATCGATTGCCAAAGATCAAAAATTCATCGACACACCAGATCTCCAGTTGGACAATCCCAAGTTCCCAACGACAGATTCAAACACATAAATGTCGACATCGTTGGACCTCTACCTGTGTGCCAAGGATTCAGATATCTCCTCACGGCTATAGACAGATACTCTAGATGGATGGAAGCTGTACCAATAGTAAACCAAACAGCTGACTCTGTTGCACAGGCTCTAATAACCACTTGGTTTTCACGATTTGGTATTCCTGTAAGAATAACTACTGATCAAGGTCGACAGTTTGAAAGCCAGTTATTCAAATCCTTAAGCAAGTACCTAGGTTTCCAGAGCATCAGGACAACCGCATACCACCCACAAAGTAATGGTCTTATCGAACGCCAACACCGCACTATGAAAGCAGCACTCAAATGCCATCTACTACAATCCTCGTCGTGGGTAGACTCATTACCTCTAGTCTTATTGGGCATGCGATCTGTGGAAAAAGAAGACCGTATCACACTCTGACTTCGTGAGACATCTCCAAGAGACAGTAAGAGGACTTTAACCAAGTTAGACATCAAACCATGGCAAGAGACCTGTTTTTGTGTCCAAAAATCTCGCCGACTGCTCTCATGTTTTCATACATCATGGACCTCCATTATCCTCACTCCAATCTGCGTACGACGGTCCCTACCCAGTAAAGAGTCGAACTGATAAGTTCTTCGACATTAATATCGGAGGGTTAATAAAGCGAATCTCAGTGGACCGCCTGAAACCAGCTTTTCTATTGGAAGAAGGTCCCCATAGTGTTACTAACCCTCATCAAGAAACTCGTACTGATGTGACTGGACATTTCACCAGATCAGGACGCAAGGTCCACTTCCCTGCACGTTTCTAGGCCACTATCGCTGTCACTAGGGGGGAGTGTGTAATGTATTGTGTAATGTACTCACAAAGGAAACAGAAATTTATAATGGAACTCAGCCCTCAGTGTTCTGTTTCCCTCTTTTGTTTTTTTTCTCTCTGTTGACATTGTTAAAAATAAAGATACGGCGAAGATAGTCGCGGTAGTCTGTAAATACGAAAAGACACGAATAAATGTGATTGTAAAACTTTAGAAGTAATTTCTTATACTATTAATATCACTTCAACTTCCATTAACTTGTTAGAACCTATCAAAAAGATGCTTTCCATTTTAGAGAAGGCGGTAAAACACACGTAATGAAATTATGTTATGTAACGTGGTTGAATTCTCCCGCGAATCTCCCCCTCTCGGCTCTCCTTGATTGGTAGCCATTTTGTGTTGGTGATGCTCTCTGCACGTAGTGGCGGGTTACCGTACTCCGCGGCGTGAGTGCAAATCAGATGGATTGGGACCACGGTTGAGTGTAGTTGATTGTGCTCAGAGCTGATGGAGGGGACCTTAGCCGTCTGCGTGTAAGTCAGCATACCATGTTTAAATTATAATATTAAAAGGATATAGGTGCCTTCTGCGCCAAAGAAATTTTTCAATAATTAAATTATGTAAAAGCAAGCTAGCAGACATAAAACTATGTTCCTAGTTATATTCACTTAACTGAATGCTTATTACGTTGATAGTTTGTTCTGATGGAGCATTGTCTCTTAGATCTATTCTTTAAAGCTTAGGATGTGCCATGGAAAGTTGTAAAAGTCCGGAAAATTCCAGTTCCTTTTTGGTATGTGTGACGTTACTGCTGCTCGATCAAACTGGTTATATTGCATGAGCTGATGCGTGACGTCACTGCTTCTTTAGATTAAAATGTCTCGTAACGGCTTTATATAAAATTTTGCCGCTTGCTCTTGATCTTTTTCATTTTATTAATATTTTCTTTGAAGTAAAATTGGCTTATTGTAGTGTCATTCCGTATACGTATATATTTGTCAGATCTGATCTAATTAGTACAAGATTACGTGTATGAGAAATGGAATAATCTGCTAAGCCTGTAATGATCCCCTTTTCTTGTTAAAAAAAAGGGGAGAGTACCTTGACTGCACTTAGTTCTTCGTTTTCTGACCTTATCTTGTTTAAAGTTTGGAGGCAATATTATAAAGCACTACTGTGCTTTTAGCCTTGCAGTCTCTGTATGCAAATCGTTAAATTTTGATATGTGTAGAGATGTATATTGAGTGTAGAGCTCAACAAAATTTATATTTTCTTCCTAAGAAAGTTTCAGGAATTTTCAAAGTGGATTCATTATCCCCCTTTTGCAAATAAATTAGGCAGTTAAATCTAGTAGGGTGAGCTGAATATATATAACTTGTATTTTGGTGCTATGCATATATTAGGGATTCTAAGTTTTTTCATTGAACTTGGTTTTAAGTTTTGTACCCAGGAGATGTATTTATAAAACTTGTATTTCAAAATTGATTATTCTACTCCTCTTGAGATTTTTCAAAATTCTAAAACAGAAATTATTTCATTGTTGCATATCAGTTCGTGAATAGGCTGCCCATTGTTAACAGAACAGTTTAAGATATTAGTAACTTAATTTTGACCTTTCTACAATTTTTCAAAAGTGTTTATTCTATTTTTTTAATATTTTTCAAAATTCTGAAACTGAAATTATTTCATTGTTGCATATCAGTTCGTGTATAGGCTGCCCATTGTTAACAAAACAAGTTAAGATATCAGTAGCTTAATTTTGACTTTTCTACAATTTTTCAAAATTGTTTATTCTACTCCTCTTGAGATTTTTCAAAATTCTAAATCTGAAATTATTTCATTGTTGCATATCAGTTCGTGTATAGCTTACCCATGGCTAGTAAAACAATTTAAGATATTAGTAGCTTATTTACCCTTCTTCTATTTTACAAAATTGTTGATTCTATCCCATTTGATATTTTTCTAGTCATAAAACTGAACTCACTTCATTGTTACTTTATAGTCTTGTGTATAGCCTGCCTATTCTTACCAAAGCAGGCTAAGCAAGAAATTCTTGGAATTGCCTCTTTTCAATTTTGTAATTCTCTTATGAGGCAGGTTGCTAATTTGTTTATCTTAGATTATCAAGATTATTCTTCATAGGGTAATACACTTTGCTTGATTCTGACTGATTGTTTTTGAGCTAGGATTAGGTTTGTGATTTCAGTCTCCGAATAGGAATGAGGTTAAGGGTGTAGTGCATAAAATTGTATATTATATATAGAGTTTGCTGAATAATGTTATATCTTTATTATATATTATATATTGGTGAGTCAAGTCACTCTAATTATATAAGCACTATTGACTATTTTCATAAATTTAAGAATTGTGCTATTGACCAATAAACATTGTTGTTTCATGGGTTTCCAATTAAAATTATATTGTTCTGGTTATATACCTTATCACAGGATTTTCTTATTTAACATTTTTCCTCCCTTAAATTGGCTTGCTCTGGAATAGGTGACATCTACTCCTCTACGGCCCTTCTTGTCACGCTTAGTTTATAATTCAACTCTTATAACACTTAATTTATATAAATACAGATATTAATAACATTGAAAAATATTTCGAATATACCAAAAGTAATTCAACGTTACAGTTATCTGAATTACTTTAATTCCTCAACCCTCTGCTACAGATTGAAGAACGGATTTGAGCCACACACCTGGCCGGCACAATGACTTTGTCCCAATTATTCCACCATTACGGTCAGCAAATTTGTACACGTACGACTATGACGTCAAACAAACTTCAGCTAGAAGATTTTTCTGTATTATAATATCAATAAGCCCTCTTCACTATTCTACATTAATTAAATTAATTAAAAGTCTGCACTCATCTCTCACCATGGTGACAAATAATATGGTGGATTGAACGGACATGGAGATAAACCGGTTTTCAATCTTCCTCTGTTGAACAGTTCATGTCTGAATTGAAGTATCTGTATGGCTTTTCTTTGGACTTTCGTTCTTTCGATCTTTGCAGTTGATGTTTTTGCTTAATCTCTGAGAAATTCTTGACCATTTCCTTTCTGCTAACATGCCAAGACGTTCTACCGGAATACTCCGGAGGCTATCTGCAGCTACTAGCGCTGGGCGATGGATTCGCCAATTCCCTAAGGAACAGTATGCAGTGTTTGTAAACTTCCCAGCTTCCGTTTAAAACTCCAGAATTTCTTGGTCTCGAGTTAACAAGCTCCACAGCTTGGACACTAGAACCGTTAAGGAATGTTTGGTTGGTTACATAGTTATGCCTGTGACCATCTCCAGTGTCCCGGAGGAGTTCTGTAAGCCTACAGACATGGGCTTGTCACATTTATACACACATAAATGCATCGCTCTGAGTCAGGATTGGACACGCAACCTTGAGTACAGAAAGCCAACACCATATCCATTGCGCTTATCAAAGCCGGCCCCATGAAGGAAAGAAGCAGGATGCATGCGTCAACTCAGCTATGACAATATGTGTGGCAATATTTTAAAAATTAATATTCAGACATTATTAAGGTGTTCAGTGCACGTCACTGAGTTTAACTGAAGTTGATGGAGTGTTCGACCTGTATAGTCATTTTTTTTTTATCATAGACCTATTAATCCACCGAGGTCGCGCCTGTTCGTGGTTTGGCACAGTTTTTCCTTGGTCACTCTCTAACGTTAACGTTTATTATGGTAGAACGGAGTCCTTCAAACTCGTATTATGGTAGAGCCAGCATGGTGTCGGACTTGATTGTAGGTTGTACATAGAAGTGGTAGAAAACTTCCGCACAGTTATTCCCTTTTTTGAGATGCATGAATACTGTGCATACGTCAAGTCCGACGCGCAGATTTGAGAGGTAAAATACAGTACAGACATAAACTCCCGCACGTAGGCCTAATGTTAATTGCTATATAAGTGAGAGACAGACGCTAAGAGGCCTGCATTTGTTTGTGCTTTACGTAAAGTTTTCCTCCATTGTACCATACGTTGTCGCACTTCCCAGTTTATGGCGAAATTGATACCGGAAAATACGCAAACTTGGACGCAATCAAGTGTTCTCTGCACAGTGTTCAGAAGTGGGGAAATTTTTCTCTATTTCTTTGGTCTTACTTTTCTGAAAATAAAAAACATAAACGACTCTTTCACAGATGATTTCATGGGATACGAAAATGCTGAGAAATGGAAAGAAACACAAATGCAGAGATTCATTTCATTCCAAATTCAATCCTCCTTCCATCGCAGTCACCCGAACACTTTCAAGTTCATGACCACCATGTTACAGTTTCAAGTGCCAACTTACATGAAGGTCCTAAACAGGGAACACCAAATTCCCACCAGAAAGAATGTAAAAAAGATAACCAGATATCGGTTTATTTCACACTTGCATTTAAAGAAGATATATAGATTTCATAAATTACCAAGTAGGCATAATTTTTAGCATATTTTTTTTTATTTTCGATTAGTAGCCTAATTGAGAGTAAGAGTGCCCAGCACGTGCCAAAACATTTTGCATAGTCTGGTAATGTGGGAAGGTAAATGTTATGGTGTGCGGGTTTTCACACTGCTAGTGTTGGAGTTCACATTATCTGAAAGTTGTTTTTACATGGCTATGCTGGAACTTACTGTCTGCGATACACAGCTATTAACACAAGTTTACCCCATATCGGTTATCTTAATCGGTTATTCTTAAGATGCCCTATCCTTAATAGAGAAAGCTATCACGCTACGATACTTTAAAGTGGTGGAATGTTGCCTTTTATGAGATCATAGAGATGAAGGCGAGATGAATCAGAATCCTTTACTTATTAGAAATTAAACGACATTCATCTACATCACGGGTGCGCAACTGGTTCATATTGTGCCACTGTGCGATGGGTAATGTCTCCCACTACAGTCTCCTTGACATCAGAATAAAGCAGTTTCGACGTGACACTGAACACGAAGAGCAGGTTTCTTACGTCACAGCATGGGTGGGGTACTAAAACGTTTCCCCTCAGTTGCTCAGGTATGATCTAGATAGATAACTGAAAGATTTGGATGAAACTTTATATTATCTACTTTGCACCATGTCGCTTAGAAATAGTGCTTATCTAGAAGCAGAATTCCAAGTGGAACACACTCATCCATGAGGCTACACGAGACTCCATTTTCAGCTTATTACAAGTGTGATGCTTTACTGTGTTGTTTCAGAATGAAACAAAAATGAACGTAATTATATATACAAGCCATATTCAAAAAGTAAGGACCGTTTGGTCATTGTCAAAAATAAATTCGAGTGTTAGGTTTAGTTTTCTACATATCTACTTCATTATCCCACATATTCGCCATTCAGTCTAAGCACTTTTCGTAACGCTGCACCAGTTTCTTTAACTCTCTGCATAGAAGTTCGCCGCCTGGGAAATGAACCAGTTGATTCCCTGAAATTGCTTAAACTTTTTAGATTTTGGTGGACTTGGATGGCCCCACTACATTGACTGTTGTTTCGATTCTGCGTTGGTGTAGGATATGCACGTTTCATCTCCCCTAACAATGTGGAAAACAATCTTCATCTTGTCGATAGCGGTTCAAAAACGCTCGTCCACTGCACATTTTTTGTGCTGGTCGGTAAGCATTTTCGGTACCCACCTTGCACACAATTTCTGATATTCGAGCTTTTCTATGACAATCGTGTAGATAGAGGTGCGTCATCCTTGCGGAAATTCATCAGCCAGAGCGCTAATCGTCAATCGCCGATCACTTCGCAGTTTTTTGTTTACTTGTTCAACGATTTCGCCGGTCTGAATACTGATATGGACGAGCGTTTTTGAACCGTTATCGACAAGATGAAGATAATTTGTTTTCTCACATTGTTGCGGGTGACGAAACGTAGATATCCTTCACGAACGCAGAAACGAAACAACAATCAATGCAGAGGAGCCATTCAAGTTCACCAGAATCTAAAAAGTTTAAGCAATCTCTTGAATCAAGTGGTTTAATTCCCAGGCGGCGAACTTCTATGCAAAGGGTTAAAAACACTGGTGCAGCATTACGAAAAGTGCTTAAGACTGAATGGCGATTATGTAGGCAAAGGAAGTAGATATGTGGTAAACTAAAACTGTCAAAAACCTTTCCTCGTGAGTTTATTTTTTAATGACCAAACGGTCCCTACTTTCTAAATATGCTCGTATATTATACATAGTAGTAGGCCTAGTAGTAGCAGTAGTAGTAGTAGTAGTAGTAGTAGTAGTAGTAGTAGTAGTAGTAGTAGTAGTAGTAGTAGTAGTAGTAGTGGTAGTAGTAGTAGGCAGGATTACAATACGAGGTTGAAGCGGAATACAATTTCTTAATACATTTTGTAATCCGTTATTTTACTGACTCTTTCATATTTATGATTAGAAGTTAATTTAAGGCGTTTCTTTCTCACAATTGATATAGTGATATAGACACCAGTTCCTTTTGCAACTGGGTTTTGAATGTTGCTCAGCCAGAAGGAGACTGACAATGTAATACTAACCATTTACAGAGCACCATCAGGTAATTTCAATTATTTTATAAATCAGTTGAAAATGGTTCTTAATTCTCTATATAGTAATAACATAAATATCATACTGTGTGAGGACTTTAATGAAGACTTCTCAATTAATAGAGATAAAAGATCAGACTGATATCCTTACTAGGTAGTTATAATTTAGATTTCATAATAAACTAGAATTCAAAACAACTCGAGAACAATAATATATAATATATTCATAGATAAAGAAACAAAACATGATTTTAAAGTACTGCCAATATTAAATGAGTTATCAGACCATGATGCACAAATGTTAGTGTTGAACAATAATAAATTAAATTCGACCAACAAACAAACGGATGGCTGTGAATATAACAGTTTCAGACTTGCACAAGTCTGCCGAAAATGAATTAAATAACATTTTAGAATGTTTAAATAAGGACAAACGTACAGATAAAAAGTGGAGTGAACATATTGTTAACTCTCTAAGTGTAATTAAGAGATTATTATTTTCATATAACGAAGAATTTTCAAAACTGCAATCTCACGTCTCCGCAACGCCAGTCCCTACGTATTGTGATGCTGTAAAAGGTCAAAAGGAAGGAGCTGTAACAAGTAATGTTGTTCATATCAAACCGAAAAATTGTGATGTTACAAATTCAGAACAAACTTTGAAGCTGGTGCAAGAAGCTAGTGTGATTCGTGTGGGAGTAAACAAGATCAAAAAGGTTCGTAACAATGGTATCGTACTGGAACTTCGAAATGATTCTGAATGTAAAGCTTTTATTAGTCATGTTGAGGAAAATGCCAAGCATTTGGTAGCTACCATGCCACCTAAAAAGAATCCTCGATTAATCATTCATGGTATTGTTGTTAATTTTTCTGAAGATGAGCTTTTAGATGCTATCATTGAGCAGAATTCCATTATTCAACAATGTTTGCTTACGCCTACTGAAAAAATTGAAAAGCGCTTTATGAAGAAAACAAAAGATGGTTTATCCAATTTTGCTGTGATTGAGGTAACACCTAGGATATACAAGGCCGTGCTCAAGATTGGCAAGCTTTACGTCGGTTATTGTAGATGCTCTGTGAAAAGCTATATTCCTGTCACACGCTGTTTTCAATGCTGTGGCTTTGGACATGTGGCAAGCGACTGTAAATCCCAGAAAAGATGTACTCGCTGTTCTGAAGAACATAATGTCGAGGACTGTGTAGAAACCAAACTAGAATGCATAAACTGTAAACAGTTTAATATTAAAATGGCATGCCGTAAAAATTTTCAGCCTTATGACATTAACCGCACGGCAGATTCGATGAACTGTTCAATATACAAAAAAATACTGAATGTAATAAAGTCTAAAATAAACTATGAGTGAGTTAATTCCCTACCAACATTA
Organism: Ectobius pallidus; assembly: GCA_964059195.1. Taxonomy (NCBI): domain Eukaryota; kingdom Metazoa; phylum Arthropoda; class Insecta; order Blattodea; family Ectobiidae; genus Ectobius; species Ectobius pallidus. Next base: position 136,818,766 of record CAXKWD010000004.1, read on the forward strand.
TGTATATGACTCTTTCATACACGGGAACTGATAATTGATTCAGAGTCCAATGCAGTTGATAATACAACAACTATATGCGGCACAGTTTAAGGTCCTCTGTGTACGGAAGCCGAGTGCTTCAGATAATGGAGTTTTGTGGATTTGGATTTTGGCGAGGATGGCACCATTTGAATAGCGATGGCGCTAATTGCAGCAGTGTAACGTTTGGATCTGATAGCTCAACAGATTATTACAGCTACACGATATTAGGACATGGTAAATATGGTATCTATTTATGAAGATTTGTGGAGAATCTGAACAGTCAGTGAAACATCTTTTCCTGGATTGTCCCAGATTTGCAAACTAATTGGTGGTGACACTACACTTTCAGCACACTGACAGTTTTTTTAGAAGGGAGTGATGCAAGCAAGATTTTATATATTTCGTAAATTATGTTCATTCCTGTTTATTATTGTTACTTGTGAGATAGTTTGTTAATATTAATTTTGTTAATTTGTTCTATTTAACACCCTAACATGCCTAAGGTAAAATAGGGTCACATGTATGGGAATATAAAAAACAAACAAACAAACGGATTGTAATATAACTAGAGGAATGAATGATGCTTCGATTTTAAATTTCAACCAAGATCTTGCGAATGAAAATAAAACTGGGAACCTATGTTTTCCTATGACAAAAATGACAAAAATGATATAGTAAATTAAATGAATTCCTAAATATTGTGTCGCGACATTTTGAGGCCAACTTTCCAAAAAAGAAAATTGCTAGCTTACGAAATTTAAGAAATAAACCACGGTTAACTACTGGTTTTAAAATATCATGTGCAAACAAAAGAGAGCTCTATTTAAAATATAGAACCAGTAACAACCAAACTCATAAGGAATACTATAAAAAGTATTGCAATATACTGAAGAAAGTAGTTAAAGAAGCAAAGAGCTGGCATTTTTCTCAAGCAATTAATAAATCAAACAATAAAGTTAAGACTATACGGAATTTAATAAAAAGCGAACAACAAAGGGAGAACAAAGGGAAACAATGATTGTATGTCCCCAACATACCAAGACAGAAAACTAGATAATTTATATATATATATATATATATATATATATATATATATTTATATATATATATAGTAACTTTATAAATACTGTAAAGAAATATATTCCTACAAATAATATTGGCATTATGGCAGTAGACCTACTGACAAAATCTACAGTTTTGAAGTATAAATTTGAAATCGAACTGACTTCCTCTATAAACATTGAAAATATAATGAAGTTGCTCAAAAGTAAAAGCTCATCTGGATGGAATGAGATAAGTAATAAGTTATTAAAAAGTTGCTCATCTGAACGAGATATCTACGTACATCTACATCTACATCCACATACAATTCTTCTCCATACGTATTCGGTCTTAAATCTCCTGGGGAAAGAATAGGGGTTAGCTTAAATTAGATTCACAGATATAAATAAGCCTTTATAATGATCACTTTACCTTTTAACTTTTAAATATAATACAGATACAGTAATGGAGATTAGGAATTGTCAAGTGGAGCCTGAAAAAAAGGCGGTCCTGCTTCTAGCATTGTGACTTGCATTCCTGCCGCGTGCCAAATCCTGGGCTCCAAACAGGGACTTTTTTCATTTAATGTTTGTCAATTTATATATAATATCCGTTATCTTGGACGATTCTACATACACTTTCCAAATATGAATTTATCTTTCCCTTCATAACTCTAGCAGAAATTCATTTGGTGTCGAGAAACGCAACTGGAACCTTTCCATTAGTAACCAGATACCCTAATTGGCTTCACTATGAAGACCGTTGAAGAAACACAACTTTTTCTAACTTAAAGCAAACACGAGGCTTGTGAACCCGGTAAAACACCTGCCACATGCTAATCCGCCGCGCTTACAGAAAATAACCTCAGGTTGACACCATTGACTAACATAAAATTTCATAACAACATAAGTTATGGCATTACATGTATCTGTGCAGCGTAATAGTAAACTAATGGAGATCTAATTTAATTCGTCTGGGCAAGAAATCAATTTTTAAATTAGGCTTCATTTATTTTTGAGCTAAGTTTAAAAATAAGATGATTGTGAAAATAGCCAAATGGTAGTTCACGTGTTGCCAGCAGGAGAGTAGTTTAAAACACTCTGAAGTTTTAGAGGACGCTCCCTACATTCTCAGGGAATACTCTGGTGACTTTTACTACTCACTACACCAGTCATCTTACTGACATTCCGAGAACAATATAAACTATTTATATTATACGCCAGGAAATATCAAGTCATATATAGGCCTAAATGTTACATTTGCTTTCTTTTTCCTCAACTCAAAAATCTTTGAAAATCCTTGAAAGACGATAAAAATTTACACAGACATTCTTTGAATTCAGGCAATGCACCTAATTATAATTTTTTCCTCCAGAGGGTAGATCTTCTTGGTTTCGCTTTTGTAAATCTTGGACAATAAAATGCAACTCCAACTCTACTTGCCCACCAATCCGATTAAAATTAAACAATTATTTAATTCCAATCCTTCTGGGCCATTCCATATTAAATCAACAAATGGGCGTTGCCGCACCATTTTTTATTTTGATGAAATTTGGTAGGTGATGTGTACCAGTCTTCTGAACTCCAAAACAAATTTTGTTATACCTCTAAAAAATTTTACTCCTGAGATATAGGCATTTGTTTGGAGCACGAACAAGCAAAAAATGTAATTTCAGACCTATTTTCTGAAAGCCGTAGAATTTCTATTTGAATCAGTAGGATGATCAGATAGGGCTCATTGGAAAGCTTAAAGAATGGACTTTCATTTGTGCATATTAAATTAGATTTAAGTTAAGTCTAAACAGACGTTTTTAGGGCTCTAATCTTCGTTCGTGAACTGTCGTTTTGCGTAATTTTAGGCATTAAAAAAACAACGAAGGACTTAGAGTAACAGGCCAATTATTTTTCCTTTTACACCTATGTAGTTGGAGTATGTGTAGGAAAAAAACTGACCTGTTACTGGTGGTCCTTCACCCTGAAAAATTTGCTTAAACTTCGAAAAAAATGTAAATCGTGCTTTTTCTCGGTCCCAAAAACGTAATGTGGGACAGGTGATAAAAATCTGAAAATGCCAGGATGAGAAGCCCTTATAGTGTACTTTAAAATAAAAACAAAATAATTCTGTGACTCGAAGGGATAGAGGAGCTACAAGCCTTTGAAATATCAAGAAAACAGCACTTGACCGCTACTGAAAATAGGCTAAGCAGATAGAATAATTACCACAAAATTTAATTTAAATTTACATAAAATACAAAACATTTATTTACAAATGAGAATTTTCCTCAGTTATACAACTTTCTGATTTTTTGTGATTTTTCTAGCAAGTAGTGGTGGTTTGTTCATGACGTCACTGGTGGGTTATACTGGTGGGTTAGCTGACCACTGTCCACTCGGGAGGAGCAGCTGTCCACTCGGATGCGCGATGGTGGGTTATCTGACCACTGACCACTGCCCTGGGTGCTAGCGCCCTATGCTCCGCCTGTATGTGTAGAACAACGGCCTAAGTGATTAATTATTGGTAATATTGGGAATATTGGTAATTATGAGCTTGCGCCCTTATCGCACATAGTTCTTTTATCTATCTGGGTGCTAGCGCCTTTTGCTCCGCCTGTGTGTGTAGAACAACGGCCTAAGTGTTTATTTATTGGTAATATTGGGAATATTGGTAATTATGAGCTTGCGCCCTTATCGCACATAGTTCTTTTATCTATCTGGGTGCTAGCGCCTTTTGCTCCGCCTGTGTGTGTAGAACAAAGGCCTAAGTGTTTATTTATTGGTAATATTTGCGAGTGTGTAATATTATTGCAGGCTTGCATGTCTTAGCGGTGGTCCAGATGTGGACTGCAGCCGGTCGTACGAGAATAAGCCAGTGCACCACGCGTGTGGTCTTGCAGCAAGTCGTTACATGTTCAAGACCGATATAAACCCACGCTATCGGTTTTTTACGTCATAGGCTAGCCGACGTCGGTGGAGAGGTCATCGTCCGTTATGAAGAGACCATATAGAATGTATAACATGTTGCGAGAAGACGATCGCAAAAAATCATTCGCAAGATGGCCACTATCGTTTATCGATGTTGATAAAATGGCTGAAACCGGATTTTATTACGCTGGTTACAGCGATATAGCAGAGTGCGCATACTGTCATACTCAAATAGGAAAATGGGAAAAAACGGACGTTCCAGCAAATGAACACAAAAGATGGTCCCCCAATTGTGCATTTTTAAATAAAGGTGGCGAGGGATCGGATGTATGCCGAACTGGTGAAGACGTGTGCGGTCATGGTGACATCGTTGAAGACGTGTGTGGTCACGGTGAACAAAGGCGAAATAATAAAAACTTGGCGTTGTTTTTTATTGCATTAGTATTTACTGTTTATTGCGCTTGTGATTGGTTAAAATAAGACGAATTTTGATTGGTGGAAATAAGACGTTCTGGGATTGGTTAGCGGAGGGCTTTAATAGCTGCCAGACGAATGTTTCGTCCTCAGTGTCCAGCTAGCCAGGATGATGTCAACAACTACGAAGCGCCCACGTAAGCAAACGCCGAAGCAAGCAGTTGAACTGGATGCTGCCCTACAGGAGCTGTTAAACTCCATGCAGGTCACCGAGATACCGAACCATGCTGCGGGTCAATCTCCGAACCAGGCTGCGGGACAAACTTCTATCCAGGCGGCGGACCAAACTCCGTTGGATAAGACCAAGATCCCAATAGTAGCAACGCTGGAGAGATATTCAAATATGGATATTAATATGTCGGACACGAAAATGCTACAAGAGTTGGAAATCGGGGCACCGTACCTTATAAAGCAGGCACGCTCCACCTATACCAAGTACGGCCGCCGCGTTGTTTTGGACCTTCATAACGGCTGGTCAGTATTCTTGCCAACTAGATTTGCTAAACTTACAGAAGACCAGATACAGCAGCTGAACGAAGTTAACCTCTCTATCGTATATTACGGCAGAGAAATTAATCCAGGCGGCTACTACTACCATAATGTGAAATTTGTGTGAATTGACTACATAGACATGGTGATGTGTGTAACAGATGGACCAATGCAATGTGCAAGTGTGCGTAGTGTAACAGCTGGACCAACGCAATGTTAAAGTATATATGGCACAAGCCACGCGTGTGGTCTCTTCAAATGATATATAAAGCATGATACATGCGAAGCTCATCATCAGTATGTCTTCTCAAGAACTAGTACGTCAACTCCAGGACTCATCGTTTGCAGATATCCCAGACATGGAACCTGCGGTAGAAGAGACGCCATCACCAGAACCAACAGAGTCGACTATAATATCCACTCTTAAGCGATATAGAACTGTATACATCCCAGAAGTGAGATGGAACAAATCGTTGAGCAAGCTACAAATTGGAGTTGTGTATCCGATAAAGGAAGCTCGTTCCATGTATACAAGGCGTGGGAGAAGAGTCGTCATAGATTTAAAGATTGGGTGCAGCGTTTTCCTACCACGAAGGTTTGGGAAGTTGAGTGAACATCAGCTTCAGCAGATTAACGAGGAGAAACTTTCATTGATGTACTATGCTAGGGAGCCGACTTCACGTGGTTCCCATTATTACGTTTTCGGATTTGTCTCAGTGTGATATGTGTATGAATTGACTACATAGACATGGTGATGTGTAACAGATGGACCAATGCAGCGTGATAGTGTACGTGGGAGGCAAATGTAACAGCTGGACCAATGCAATGTGAAAGTGTGTATGGCACAAACCACGCGTGTGGCCTCTTCAAATCATATATAAGGCATGATACATGCGAAGCTCATCATCAGTATGTCTTCTCAAGAACTAGTACGTCAACTGTGGGAGGAGATCCCGGACTCATCGTTTGCGGATATCCAAGACATGGAACCTGCGGTAGAAGAGCTGCCAACAGAGTCGGTAGAACTGACTCTATACAATTCATATGGGCACGACGTGGGGAAGGTGGAGTTTCCCATCCGATGTACCGACATATATGGATTCAACCAAGAACATGTTGACTCGTCACCGATCCTACCCTGTGGCAACACGCTTCAAAATATTGCTGGGGACTTCTGCTACCACGACGACATCTTCCACAAACAGGTCTGCGATGGTGTCACCCATTTCCACCGGTGCAGGAGGCCCGAGGATGGTCACTACTCAATGTGGAGCATCAAGTGTAATCCTGACTGCCACCTTTTCGAGAAGCTGCAGCAAGCTGTAAGTATTATTATCACCACCCCTACCCATTGAATTATAATTTCGTAACACATTGCTTATAATGATTTGCTTTTATATGTTTCAGACAAAGGCGGCATTTTTCCACGATCTTCACTGCAGCCAGGGCGATGGATGTAACCTCAAAGACCACACAACGAAGAAAAACTTCGTAAATTGTTTAAACTTGTAATTTTATAAAATAAATTGTGTGTGATATAAAGGAAAACTTGTTTAAAAAATCATTTCAAACCGAGCTCTTCCATTTTATGAATGAAAAAGGTCGGGTCATAACCTTAACCAAAACCCCTTACTCCCATAATTCCAACACATGTCATAGACCAAAAGCATGTTCTATCTATTTTTACAGGAAGCCGTTCGCCTTTGGAAGGAATGTATAAATAAGAAACAGACAATTTTATGATTGAATTTATTTCAACTCATGATTACAAAACTCTTTAAAATTATACCGTGCTTGCATCCAGAGTCTAAGCACCATTACATTGTGTAGGGCACAGTTCATATTAGAGTCATTATGAAAAAGACATTTTGTTTCACAGTCTCTTAATTTGCCCAGCTTCGGTACACCAAGATCTTCCATGTTTATAACAGACCTCTGCAGCAGTTTTTCAAAAAATCTCGCCTTTTCTAGTCCCTTAGAATAAAGTCTGTCTTCACACTGTAATACACTATCAAGAACAGGTTTCAACTCGTCGTAAGGTAAGTATCCACTCAGCCATGGTATCCCATGCAGACACGATTCCACAAACCGCTGACATTTTACATCTGGGTATACGTCTTTAGGCGGTCGCAGCACGAAATGTCCCATTCTGCCATCATGCGATAATACAGCCACCTCTTTAGCCACGAATTCATTGCAAGTTGACTGATAGCCCTGGACATCCAATATGGTGAATTTCTCACACGACATTGGTGATGATGTTGGTCAGTGCAGTATACTCTACGCAGCGATCGTGCAGGATTAAACAGTAGGCCTTTGTGTTTGCAGGAATGTTGCTTGCTGCTGAAATTTCAACTCTCGTAGTGCAGGCTCCAGACTTCAGATCCTCGTTCTGCTTGGTGCAGTCCACCACATAGAATGGTGCATGTTTTATAAAATCGCTCCTTTTAAGCAGTGGTGATGGAGGACGCTCATAGTACGATTCTTGAAATCTGGCATACATTTCATACAGTAATCCATAAGCACCATTGGTGCTGTCTACACGGAAAGAATGGTAGGGATACTTTTTATCATTCAAATATACGGATACGTCCTGTACATCACCTAAATCAAATTTTGAACCGTTTGCATCGGCTTTGCTTCTATCAGTCTGAAATGCCACGATAACCATTCTAGGCTTTTGCAGCTGAGGAGAAGTTGTCACATTCCATGAAACGTTGGTCGCTTGTGGTAAAGACGGATGTTCGTACAACTGCCAGCTTCTGAAATATATGGGCAGCGGTCGATCGCTTTCCATCGCGTTTAACAGTTTCAAGCGTTCAATGTCCGATACTTTAAGCATAGGAACAAACCATTCTATATCTGTGAGTTTAATTTTACTAACGGCTCCAATGGTAACATGTATAGTGTTCTTAGCTCTCATCATGACGAGTTCGAGTTTGCAGTTTAACAGAATTTTCTTAAAATCCTCTGCCACACCGAGAAAATGGTTCAGCGGTATGCAAACATTGAACTTTCCAGCTTTTACAATTTCTCCAACGCTCTCATTACTGGGGTGCACCCATCCAGAGTTCTCCAGTCTGACACAATCAGAATTATTATAGGAGCAGATACCTTTCAACAAGCTCGTAATACCAGGATTTCTAGTACGATCCACAGTTTCTCCATGAATATTGAGTTTTATTTCATCGAATAAATGCATAAAGCCGTTATTTACAACTTTCCCAGTGTACTCGGCATCTTTGTCGGATGTCACAGTACCACTTATCGAAACGAAACTCTGGCTGAGTAATGCATACAAGTTTTCGGCTTGAATGGGAATTCGTATTTCATCGCTTTCGCCGAGAGCCGAAGTGTTGTAAGGTTTGAATCCATGATACTGCGAATTTTCTATGGCGTCTTCAAATTGCGCCTTATCCCTTACGCTTAGAACGTGCATGTTGTAGTACTAAAAAGCCTAGAGATTCCAGATAATTCTTGTTAGCAGATGTTAACTTGCCGACGGTACGCTGATGATTACCGGTCCGAGCACGACGCACCGTCTTATATGCTGGTTCAGCTGGTGAGGATTTATTAAAGTTAAGCCCCATTCTTCCTAATGACGAGTCTCACAGACACTCGCTCTCCTCTAAAATCGATAAGTCTGTCGTCCTGATCCACGAGAGATATGGTAATGTCCGTTATTTTTTGTATGTTGATTAACGGTAGAAAAATCAGGTTTGCAGGCACCTCGGAGATTTTATATCCTGGTGGTACAGTAGGAAAGAATTCGTGTATGGTATGCGTTGGACGTCCGTTGAAGAATGACCCCGACGCGATGTTGCATTGAAGTCTTATAGTATTGATGTTATTTATGTCTGGCTGCTTTGTGGAAACGATAGCTTTCATTTTCGGTATTTCATCCGTTGTTGCAAATCCGAGTAAAGGGCCCACGGAGTTTGGAACATCAAAAGAAACGTCGAGAGAGCAATATATTGTCGTGAGCAGAGTATTGGGGTTCACACTGACTCTAAAAACCGAATCAGGATCAAGAGTGGAATTTGTTAATTTTTTTATCATGAGCGCGACATATTCTGAAATATCGCTAACCTCGTACGTCCCTTTAGGGATGGTGATGGCATGTTTATGATTCCCTGAGGTAACCGCCAACGAATTGTTACTCTCTGTAACGTTTGGAATAGAGTTGTAAGCGTCGAGTCTCAGCAACGCAATCTCGTAGTCTACCCCATCTTCCAGCTCGATAGGGGGATAATACGTGTTGGTTATTTCGGACGTGGATCCGCTTAGAGTGAACGTAGGCATCGTTTTAACACTTGTATGTCTGAGGTGAAGGCTTTTATAGTAAAAATGCTAGACAGAGGTGACCACAAATCTCGGTGTTATATTTCTGATAACGTGTAAAGTTGTAATATAGTTTAGAATGCGGGCCTGTATAATTTACAATTTCTGCAGGAGGAGGCAAGTCACCATAGCTGTCGAAATAAAATGAACGGCTCCCACACTTTTTCAACGCTACCCAATGCGTCCCAGGCCCTGAGGCATCATCGAGATTGATAATGATTCGTTCCTGTTTATGAGTCTTGGTAGGTAGCTCGTTTCTCATGTACACTCCTCTGAAATGTGGAATACATAGCTTTTTCGCATATCGCTCCAAGTCGTAGTTAGTTAGGGCTTTTTTTTAAGACGGATTCCTCTACCAGATGGATAAGGTTTTAAAAATAGCCCCTTGCCATCTCTGTGCTGGCGTATGAGCTCGTCGATCCCCTCCTTCTTTCCCAAGGCAATGCTTTCCAGCATGCGGTTATGGCGTACATGTTCTCCAAGCTGCTTCTTGTCGTTTTTTGCTGAATTAACAGCTTTAGCAATCTGTGCTCCCGCTCCACCTAAAGCCCCGAGCGCGGACAATCCAGCCAGAATTGGTAATATGGGCAATATGCCACCAATTTTTTTAGGCGACTTCAAAACTCTCTTCTTTTTCTTGCTTTTCTTCTTTGCCACCACTTTTCTGTATGCAGCCTTCAGTTTCTGAATTTTATCCAGTCCGGCACCCATTTTAACCTTCCCCTTCATAATTTTTGAAACGGCGTAAGCAGCAGCACGCTCCCCGAGGCTTGCGTCGGCAGCCTTAACACGGTTAGAGGCCTGTTGTGCCAATTTCAAGTCTGCCTTATGTCGATCGTTTATATCTGAGCTCTGTGCGTAGCTTATATCGTGTAACTTACAAGCTTCGTCCAAAGGATTGATTCCTGTATCGCCTCTTTTTAATCGTTTCTCTAGTTTGGTGCCTGGTCCGCAAAATCTGTACTTTGGTATGTGCAGTTCCACAGGCAGCTTGTTAATGAGCGTATTGATCACTCCTTCTCCACGACGACGTTTACCTCGTACTATTCGCGGAGCCATACTGACCTCAACACCTGCACGGTCTTGCCTTTTATAGGTATAAAAGCAGCTGCTATAACACTTTGCCCTGTTATTTGCACCATGAAGTTTGAGAAGCAAAACGTATCCTTAGAGGTTCGCCCCATAGAGCAGACGGCTTCGATCCATGAACGCAAACATAGCATTTTACTACCCAACAGCATACGATGTATTATCTGTGGACCTAGCAACTCGGGAAAAACAAACGTGTTAATAAATATTCTTCTACATCCCAACGGTGTAAAGTTTTCAAATGTCTACATTTTTTCAAGATCACTGTTTCAGCCTAAATATAAGATGCTTGAAGAAATTTTAGCCAGAGTTCCAGAAATCGGTTATTACAAGTTTGATAACTGCGGGGACGGTATGCCAGAGCCTCACCAAGTACGAGAAAATTCTGTTGTGATATTCGATGACATTATGACAGAACCTCAAAGCCCCATAAGGAATTATTTTAGCATGGGAAGACATAACTCGCTAGATATGTTTTATCTAGCCCAGTCGTATGCTAGGATACCTAAGCATCTGATAAGAGACAATTGTAACTTGATGATTGTATTTAAGCAGGATGCGTTAAATCTAAGGCATCTTTACGACGACTACGTAAATGCAGACATGACGTTCGATAAATTCCTGCAAATGTGCCGCGAATGCTGGTCTTCGGAAAAGTATGGATTCCTAACCATCTGTAAAGAGGACTCTATAGACCGAGGGAGGTATCGGAGGGGAATGGACGAGTACGTTGTTATATAAAGACGTGCAAAGTATATCGGATGCTCACAATGGATGATAGAGGACTCATACGCGCATGCAGAGGGGCTATGGGCGTTGACAGATTTGGATCGCCGTTAATTGCGCGATACATCGATAAAATAGCACTGCCTCGAGACGCAGTAGGCAATTACTCGGTCAAAGGTAAACGAATACGCTACGTTGGCCATCCCACAGAGAACCACAATGCCGCGACGAAGGAGTACGTGGACAAGGTTCTGGCGCAGAAAGATTTTCACAAAAGTGATGGTAATATTGATTCTGGAAACTTTGAATTGTTTAAAACCACGGCCCAAGTGCTGAATAATTTTAAAGATATGATAAACCTGCTGATCCATCATCAGTCGCAGCTCAGAGACGATGTTACTGCTTTAAAATACCTCATGCAAAGAACAGCTGGGGCTATGCAGAACATGTGGCAATCCAGTTTTTTTCAACTCTACAGTGGCACTCGTCTAAAATTAATTTATGATGGAAGAATCACGGTTGTTGACTTGGCCGATTCAGACGATCTGAGTACAACGTTAAATGGGGTCGCTGTTGACATTAATCAGCCTATCCATGTCTCGAGAGGTGATGTGTTATTGTTTAAGACGGGCTCTTTCTCGCGTGAGGTCCCCATTACGATCGAATACGCCTATAAAACGTGTGAAATCACAAAAATAGTCAACACTCGAAATGAATCCGTCAATGAGTGATGATCAGAGGAGAATTAAGGAGGAAATTGAAAAACATACCAAATCTATACGAGCAAAATATTTATCATTAAGAAAAGCAGATCTTCAGTCGAGACATGAGTTTTCAGACATTGTACAACCTATAACGCAACCTTTGGAACAGCTCGTCACTCTGAGTAAAGACAAATCAAAGCAAGATGAAAAGGAATACGAGCCTGAACCCTATATGGAGCAGACCCCTGTAAAACACTACAAGTCTATGTTGGAAAGCGTATATGGTCGTGTGTCTGGGGGTTATATTCAGAAACTAGTTCAATTGAGGCCTAGAAACGTGGACACCATATACGGTATAAAATGGCATCCAGACAGACAAACTTTCTCGATCGGGGCACTCCCTCTGTCGATAAGAAACGATACCATATATGTAGGCAATAAGAAATACCATTCCCGCCGCGGATTAATGGAGTTGCTTACCAAAAGCATACCCGACCCTAAGTTGTACAGCGATAACGACCTGGAGACCTATAAGGAAATATTGGAGAGGTCTAGCGCTCATAAAGTCGGCTATGATGATAACGAAGAGATACGAGTCTCAAACAGCCAGAAATTTAAAAACGTCATTAGGCGGTTATTTCCTGAGGATGAGGAGGTCGAGGTAGACGGTGATCTCAAGACTAAAAAACCAGTCAGGGGAAAAGGCCTGTGGAAGGACTTGCATTCGAATCGCAAAATAGACTATAAATACTGGGACGACCCGAATGAACTGGTTCATAGACTGCGTTTGTTGGTAGCATCATCTGAGGCTGGGAATCACTCGCATAACAACGAAATATTGGAGATTATAACAGAGTTAAGAGAAAGTGGTGTGATACAATGAGCAAACGCGAAATTGCTTACGAGCTTCATAAACCTGCTCGAATAAATTATCCAAGGCGTCACGTCACAATGAAAGGTCTAAATGATTTGTGGCAGAGCGATCTGATTGAAATGATCCCGTATCATAAGGAAAATAGAGGCTTTAAGTACATTTTAGTCTGTATAAATGCGTATTCCAAGTTTGCGTACGCAAGGGCTTTGAAGAACAAAACTGGAAAAACTGTTACCGCAGCCATGAATGATATACTTCAATCTGTTAAAACCCCGCCTACAAACCTTCAGACCGACATGGGGAAGGAGTATTATAACGCTGATTTTAAAGCCTTAATGCTGAAATACGGCATCAACCATTATTCTACATACTCCAACGTTAAGGCTTGCATTGCTGAACGTTTCATAAGAACTCTTAAAACAACCATGTACCGTGAATTTTCTGCCAGGGGGAGTTACAAGTGGATCGATATGCTGCAAGAACTCATTAGGAAATACAACGATAGGTTTCACACCACCATTAAGATGAAGCCTAACCAAGTCAAGGACAATAGCCTGCTGAAAACTGTGTATCGGTACAAGGAGCCATGTGCGAAGCCAAAGTTTGCTAAAGGCGACTTTGTAAGAGTTTCAAAACACAGGAAAATGTTTAAAAAAGGATACTTACCGTCGTGGACTACGGAGATTTTCAAGGTGCGTGGAATCCAAGCCACATCTCCACCTACTTATCTGCTAGAGGATTTGGAAGGCAGCAACATAGAAGGTGCTTTTTATGCTGAAGAACTCCAGAAAACAAAGTTTCCAGACACTTATTTAATTGAAAAGGTGTTACGTCGTAAAGGAGATATGATTTTGGTGAAATGGATGGGTTTTCCTGCGTCCAAGAATTCATGGATTCATAAACATAACATTGCAGATGCGTGATACAGGATGAGGAAGGAACACTTGTATTTTTTACTTCATTAAAGACTCAAGTATAGTCATGTGTTTTTATTTCAATTCCTTTGCCTTTGACAAAGCCCTCACAACACACAGCATGATTCAATTTTATTTACATACACATGACACATAGCATTATACACAAGACACATAGCATAATACACAGGATACATAGCATAATACATTTTTATTTACATACACAAGACACACAGGATACATAGCATAATACATTTTTATTTACATACACAAGACACACAGAATACATAGCATAATACATTTTTATTTACATACAAGACTCTGACACTATATACATTTTTTACACTTTACATTTTTTAGCTGGGGGTCCCTCATCAACATCAGCATCCCTGATTTTGTAATGCCCGTGAGCAAGAGTATCTACGCCGTTGGGTAAAATGTAACGCTTGTCATCGTTGCTAGATAAAGTGACTTTGTTCATAGCAATCGAGAACACGTTATGTTTAAACGATCTGATGGATCTATTTACCGAGAATGTTGATTGTCCGCTCTTAAGACAACCAACATAATCTTCAAAGTTGACATCTTTGTCAATAACATTTTTCCTAATGCCTTTCAATTTCTTTATGGTCATATGATTAAATTTTATAGCGTACATCTTTGCTCGCAGGCCTACAAATTCACTTATAGTATGACCAGCACCTTCATCCTTGAATTTACCGACCACCGCCTTGTTTTTGGGGGAATACAAGGGATGTTCGGGTGGGTAGACGCTAGTATCCAGCTCATCTCGGAAATGCATCATGTCACGGAAGAGGTCATCCGTATCGATCTTATAGACGAAACTATCAGTGTCCATGTAACATAATTTCAAACAGTCTTTGTAAAAATGTTTCATGGTATCATAGTGAAAGTCATACATTCTGACTTTGGATAATTCTAATATAGACATACCGACATAGATTGCTTTGTCAAACACCAAGCTAGTTTTAGCAAGGTGGACACCGACCAAATTCTCGCTGAATATGGTTCTATCTAAAAAGTTCGACTTAGCCACAAGCTTTCTCATTAAATTTTGATCTGAAACAAGCCTAAAGTTCATTCTTTTCCGCACATTTTCCATTGTCTTGCCAAAAACTGCGTTATTCATCAGTTTAAAAAAGTCTTTTTCAAAGTTGTTGGCTGCAGCCCTACGCTTGGCCGTATTAAAGTCAATGTAAGGTTTCAGCCAGCAGCTTTGGTGAAATTCAATAATTCTATGGATCTTGGATAACCTCAGTCCGTGTTGTAATGCTTGTTTAAGCACAGAATAGTGAATGACATAATTTTGTTTAGTTTCAAGAGTTGTCAAAAGCTTTTTGTTTTTACTACCCGGAGGACACTTCATTTCTGCACAGAAGGGCAGATCAGTATGAGCGTCGTGGAGGTGATCCGGATACTCAATGTCTACCTCAAGGACATATCCCAATTTAGAATTGGTCGGTATGGACATGACGTCAAAAGACGCTATCTCATCTTTCTCGAGCCAACGAAAATTACCAGTAGGCAACGCTTGAGACATAGCGTAACCATATAGGTTATTGGCGTCGACGTAGTAAAGGTGAGAGCTCGACTTTGAGGCATCGTAGTCGGTGGAACAAGGGATATTTGCCACAGCGTGTCTCGTTACACACTGACAAATACCACCTCTTATCCCGCGTTCATACAACTGAATCATGTCCATATCGGTCAATAGCTGTAATTTTACCTCTGTGAACTTTAGCATGGATGCATAAGCGAATCCGGGAGCAGTCGAATAGTAGAGACAATCTAACCCATATGTATCATGGCACATTTGCCTAAAATTCTCGAAAACGTCTGTTAAGATCAAGACATCAGATTTCAAATATAAGTCTGAATATTCCCCTAAAGACTTGACCGAAAATGAATTCCATACATTAACAGCATGAGAGTAGTCTCGATCTGAGACACCCGCATTGCTGAGTTTGTTGTAAAACGCCTCTTTAGGCGGTAATTTTGTCTCATCAAGAACTTCGTAGGACGACACATAGTCGTAGGGGAAGACCCCCTTTCGACATACCAAATCGGTTTTGTCGCCAAACGAATTTCTGGTTTCTATAAATTTCTGCTTGGGTAGATTGTCCGCTAGCTTCTCCAAGCTACTGGCCATGAATCGGAAAGAATCTATAAACCGCAACTCCATACCTCCCCGCTTCAAAAAAGGGGAGGGAATAAATTTAGAAAACGATACATACTTTTCCTGAGTATTACAAATGACGTTAATTCTATTCTTGTCAAAGCCTAACTCTTTCACAATGAAATGAGCATCGTAATTTGAGAGGTTATGCAACACGACAGGGACGAATGTCTGATTTCTGTAATTTAGATTACAATTCCTGTGAGCGGCCCCTCTGAATCGCCCGCTGACATGACAGTGGTCCCTGACTTTATAGTTCACTTCGGTGAAATTACCATGCTTACAAATGTGGCAGATGGTGCTGTTCATATACAGTTTGTTTTCATCCGGCGTTAGAGGGATCATAGGTTTGTTTATGCTATGTAACACTCGATCGATGACTTTTACATCGGCTACAAGCGATCGCATAAACTCCCCGCTGCAGTCTTTCCCTCTAAACAACCGTAACTGTGAAAACGTACCCTCCGCATCTTTGATAAAATAAGAAAAACTAAACGGAGTATGCTTCTGATAAGGTGTGGACCAAGATTTTGCGGGATCGTTTAAGCACCCCGAAATCGGCTCCAATAGGCATTCGAAATCCGCATAGATAACAAACCTAATCTTCTGCGAATATTCGTGCTTATTAAAGCAAACTTCGGGGTTCTTTGGAATCTCGCATCTGACAGGAGTGAAAGAATTGCATAACACTAGATGTTTAGCCAATCTCTCATCTGCAGATTTACCCTCGTACGACTGGAAGTGCGTAAAACATCGTTTGCACACTCTGACTTGAAGATGGTTAGCTGTGACGAAAGGTCTAATGAATGCGTCGAAATCGGAAATGACTATATAATGAGAATTTTGCTCATTGCAGACATACAAAAGGTCTCTATGGTCCGCGAGTTGATTTTCCACAATTTTGATAGGAAACACGTAGTGCGAAATATTCTTCCCATCACGTTCTTCCTCTAGGCCGAAAACATTAATAGAAATATTATTCCTTTTAGAAAACTTGTCGATATCGTGTAATGAAACGGGGAATTTTACACAGCTCCAATCGTACTTCTCACCCAATTCGGGTTTGTTCAGGTAACTTGTCCACAAATCCTTGTCAGAATCTATAAATTTAGACAAAACGCAGTATTTAAAACAAAAATCATCTTCGTTCCGAATGTTGATGAGGGAGTGTAAGTGCCGGAATTCTACAGGCAGCATCATATGACCACGCCCCGCAAATGGGACATGTTCATTGATGCGCACTTCAATTTTAAACAATTTTTTGAAACCCCATCCAGAGCCACGCGTACTATGCTCCTCTTGCTCCTTTAACAATTTAGAGATGTGGGTGGATACGGCTTCATTAATGTCTGATGTTCTGTACAAAATTTGGTTTCTGGTTTTAAAATTATACAATGCCGACTGACCATCTAAATTTTCAAAATCTGACTCTACAAAAATATTAAATTTTATAGAGGTAAATTTTAGCAAAGCCGAAGTTAGAATGAGAACAATTTTTTGATGGAATGAAGCAAGAATCGTCTCCATGTCGCCTGAGGGAATATCTGTCACAGCGTAAGTGGCTATTCGAGACTTGAATGCAGACTCGAGCATGAAAAACTCACTTTGATGTTGTGAAGAATCACTGCCTGCATCATGTCTCGCGTTGCCGTTCCCCGCTCCGACCTAGAAAAATAAAATACGAACATGTGTTACACACGTTTACGATGAAATGTGTATTGACATAAATGTTTTTAAAAACGAACAATGTATTAAACGTACCTCTATTCGAGCAGGCTGTCCACCAGGAATCCTGGAGGTACCGGCTTCGACCCCCGATGAGGCCCCGGCTTCAGCATGCCCCTGCTGACCTTCATGCCTGGAGGCGTTCAATGCTGATGTGCCATTCCCCGCTCTGATCTATAAATATAAAATGAGAACGTATGTTACAACACTCTATATATTTTACATTTTGAAAATAAATAATAATAATATTAATAAATAAAAATAATAATAAAATATTATATATGTGATATTGAAATTAAAACGTACCTCTAATCGGGCTCCATCACTGCGCGCAGGAATCCTTGAAGTCTCTGCTCCGATTCCTGAAGTCCCGGCTACAGCAGGGAAATAGAGGTGAGCTGCCTGGTGGTACACTCCCTCACGCCTGGCTGCGTCCCTCGTAGCTGGGTGATGAAATTTCTCCCGGTGTTCGCTTAGAACTCGCGATGCTTTAAAGGTGACAAAGCAGATGTCGCAAGTAAAGGTCACGCCGGAATGTTTTTCATGGATATGCCTTGTTAATATATCTCTGCGCGTGAATATTGCACTGCAGGTGTCGCACTTATACTCAGATTTAACATGGCGTTGGTTAATATGCCGGTTCAGATGGATTTTGCGCCTATATTTGGCATCGCACTCCTCACACTTGAAAAATGACGTAGTTGCTTCCATGACGGCTTCTAACGGCTGAATGATACAAATCGGCCGCGGGTTATGTATTTATATCGGCTCACGCTAGGGACAACGCCTATAACGGTCACCACGCGTCGGTACGGCGTCGGTATACAAGCGGGGGGCAACTGCGGCGATAAGCTGTGTGTTATTTTCGTACGCGTGGCTGCCGTACTCTAGCTAAGATACACAATAATATTATAATAACACATCTGGCGTGCAAGTGTATGCAATACCCCACGCGCTAGGCTGTGTTATTTTGAGATGCTGAGATGAGAGTCTGACATGCGAACATCTGGATGTCTGCAAGCTCGCAACATGTGATGACTTGACGGAGCGTGCGGGGCCTCCCGCGCGGTGTGCCGGGCTATTCTCGTACGCGCAGCTGCATCACGTCTGGGCTCTCGCTAACATATGCAAGCCTGCAATAATATTACACACTCACAATATTACCAATAATTAAACACTTAGGCCTTTGTTCTACACACACAGGCGGAGCAAAAGGCGCTAGCACCCAGATAGATAAAAGAACTATGTGCGATAAGGGCGCAAGCTCATAATTACCAATATTCCCAATATTACCAATAAATAAACACTTAGGCCGTTGTTCTACACACACAGGCGGAGCAAAAGGCGCTAGCACCCAGATAGATAAAAGAACTATGTGCGATAAGGGCGCAAGCTCATAATTACCAATATTCCCAATATTACCAATAATTAATCACTTAGGCCGTTGTTCTACACATACAGGCGGAGCATAGGGCGCTAGCACCCAGGGCAGTGGTCAGTGGTCAGATAACCCACCATCGCGCATCCGAGTGGACAGCTGCTCCTCCCGAGTGGACAGTGGTCAGCTAACCCACCAGTATAACCCACCAGTGACGTCATGAACAAACCACCACTACTCTAGCAAATTTCCACATTTGATTTCTTTTTAAGCTACATTGATGGCAATTTCAAATACTGTATTTAGAAACCATTATTATCCTGGTTTATTAGGTGTAGGTACTGGATTAAACTCTACTCTTCTATACAGTATATTGAATTATATGTTAACTGATAAGTTCTTGTCACGCACTGTTCATTGGAGTCTGGTTGCTGACCAAGTTATGTTTGAATATGCATAGCTTCATATGATCCAGCCCCTCTGTTGAATGCTGTCCACTATTCACTTATTGAACTGACTCACAGCATGTAGGTTGTGTTTGTGCTTCATTATCTTTTAATTAATTTATTTTTTAAATTATTAATATTGCTATTTTGTGCTGAATACATGCTATTGAAATTGTTACCAGTATATTACTATGATGGAGTGTTATTCTGTTGGCCAGTGGCGTAGCAAGTTTATGTGGTACCCGGTGCGGAAAATTTCTTGTCACCCCCCCCCCCATTTAAATTATTAAAAGTTGGAACAGTTCCGAGTGTTATTTTTTGGATAGTCAAAGGTAATCCCACGAGAGTTTAAGAGTTTGGCCTAAGTCGTAAACTCAACGGATTATGCAAAATCAGTAATAATTACTTTGTTATATAAAAACAAAACTAAGCTCCGAAATCTTGGTATACTATGAATCAACCATCCATAAAGCGATTCGAGTTAACATGTTATCGCCATGTTGTAACCAGTGCTACCAATGGTGCATATAAGACATAGTTAACCTAATTCAGTCAATTTTGTTAGGATTAAGGAAAGACATACATATCAAGCACATTATGCTGTACATTGTACATTGTATTGTTAAACGACAGTAAATGCTGCTATTATTATTATTATTATTATTATTAATCTAAAGTACGTTATAGACAGACAGGTATACATTGTTTTCGTGAGCGACAGACTGAGGGTGTTACCGTTAATAAAGCGAACATCTAGGCCACAATACTCTCCCGAAATTGTGCAAATTTTTCATTTTTTGGGTGATTTTTTAAATATTTTTATATTTTGTTTTCCAAGCGAAATATCGAATTTTGGAAAGATGAATTTTGATAAAAAGACAAAATTTTGTATTTATGTCAGATACCTTTCAAGATGTGAACCGAAGAATAGAGACAAATTTTCCTTATTTTTGCATAAAGAAAGTTTTCTCGAAAACGGCTCTAACGATTTTATTTTAATTTTGCACGGGGGTTGCTTATACTAAGAGCTAAAACTTTTATTTGAAACACATTTTCGAAATAATTCTCTGAAGGGTAGTTATAAGCCACCCACTCTGAATACGCGCTCTTTGCAATACGGCTCTTGCAACGGAAAATCGTACGAAAACAAAATTTTGTATTTCAGTTAGGTACCTTTTGGGGATATGACACGAAGATTGGCGACAACTTTCTCTTATTTTTAAGGGGAGGCTAACTTTTATTTGGGCAGAGGAAGTTATGTGAATTATACATAGGCTTGCCAGATTTCTGAAATGTTCAACCGGGACACCGGAATGCCCCCCAGCGTCGCGGATATTCAAGGGTACACACCCTTGGCGGGTTTTTAGAATGTTTTAGAGGGTAGTTTATTCTCAATGCTATTAATAAATAGTTACTAATTAGGAACCTAAACCAGGGGTAATAATAAATAGCATAAGCATATAAATTTAAACATTTTATTTCTAACATGTTAATATTTAAAATTTACTTAAATAAGAAGAAAGACTTTGAATGAGGAATAAAAATTTGAACAATATTTACATGTACATTTCATTGGCTAGGACTTTTTTTAGAAAGTTTTTTTTTGTTTGTTTTAATCTTGTTGTAAAAATCTTCACAAGCTAATCCGATATTAATTTTACATGTCATCAAGTCTTGAACCGTAGATTCCTTCATCAAACCCCTATCATCAGTCCATGCGTTGTTCATCAAAGAAAATACTCTCTCAATTGGTGCTGATGTCGCAGGTACGCAGAAGGCATACTCAACAATCTTGATTAGATTGGGGGCTGCTATGTGATTCTCCTTGAAGTGACCAAACAGCCTGAGCCATTTTTCTTCACTTGAAATAATCACATTTCTGGTAGTCTCTTCTTGCATCCACTGTTTTCACTTTTCATACAGTACAGAAATAAATTACAAAGTAATTATCCTAAATAATCCTTCATAGTTAATTATTTGTAGACTTTTTTGATCACCTAGAAAATCAAATTTAATTTTTACCGGGACGTGAAGTAAACCGGCCGGGACAATTATTTTACGGAACTGTAGTATTAATAATCTATTCTTAAATATGCGCACATCCCAGTTCAAAATCTAGATTGAAGGAGACTTCGGAGTCAACTCACATTCCAAGTTTATTTTCGTCAAAGTCGTGACTGCCGCAGCGGGTAGAATTGGTTGCGGCTTGAGTGATATAAAATATCACCGATTGTTGAAGTCTCATTTAAATTAATAAAACTGCAGAGACAAGCATCGGCAGAAATACACACCCCTCCCCCTAACCATAATATTATTGTTCGTATCAATACAGCGGCCAGTTCAGCCGCGTTTTATTACCTTTGTTGACTGAATTTAAAACTAAAAGAAGTTTCAATACGCATGTTGACTTGTAGAAAGTTAAGCTTATTTAATTGTTTTAAGTAATATTATTATTTTATTTAAATTCCCTTGAGCGATATTTTACTTACAAAGACACATTTTTATTTTGTCACCCCCCGAGTGATGGCACCCGGGGCGGCCAGCACCCCCCGCACCCCCCTTCCTACGCCACTGCTGTTGGCATCTTATAAAGGAGAGGTATGTCATAAATTATCTGACTCTAGGTCTTCAGTACTCAATACTATTTCCGAGTTCACTGAAGAACAAAAAACATTATTTTCAATTAGAACTGGTTGAGATGATATAAAATGTTTCACAAGGCTGAATTTTTGGACAGATACTTCCAATTTTTTATACGGTCTTGCTCTGACCCCTACAGTGTTCACTCAAAACCTATTAAAAATCTCTCTCAGATAAATATCAATGACACTTTCCATGTGCAATCCTGAGCTGAAATTAATCCCAGGGAAGGTATTGTGCACAAAATGTTTAAAAAATTAAAAATCCAAATCAAGGCACTGACAGTGAAGATGAATGCCCAGACATTTATGAATCTGAAACCATTCTTGTTGAAACAGTTAATGATGCTTGTTCAGTCCTTGGTATTTCTCCTGTTAAGGCGCAGAAGCTGTCAGTTGAAGCTAGACCCTCAGTGTTAACAAATGAGGTTAGTATATCAGGAAAGTTAAGTAAGTCTTTTGATTTGAACATTTCAACTGATAATGAGGAATTTTCAATGAACATGCAGCCTGCCAGTTTAGCGAATGAGTACAAGCAACTAATTCACAAGCTTAAAGAAAAAAATGAAAGAACATTGTAAGTTTAGCTCCTAGTAGTTGGAGTATTAGTATAGTTCAGAGTGAGTTTAATGTCAGCCAATACTTAGCCCACCAGTCAAGAAATTTAGTGAAAAATAACGGCATTTTGCCACAGAATAGGGAGAACAGTACTAGGAATAAACTTGATGAAGTTTCAGTCAAAACTGTACAAGACTTCTACGAAAATGATGAGTACAGCAGAATGATGCCAAAAAAAGTACTGTGTATCTGTTAGAGGACCTAATAAAGAAAAAGGTTAACATACAGAAAAGGTTAATTTGATGTAACCTTAAAGAGCTTTATGCAGCTTTTAGTGTTTAATGCATTACCTACATCCAAAAAACCAGGATAAGAATGGTTTCTAAATAAAATAGTTGAAAATACAGTGCTTGAAATTGCCATCAATGTAGCTTAAAAAGAAGTCAAATGTGAAAATTTGCTAGTAAAATCACAAAAAATCATAAATTTGTATAACTGAGGAAAATCCTCATTTGTAAATAAATGTTTTGCGTTTTATGTAAATTTAAATTAAATTTTGTGGTAATTATCCTATCTGCTTAGCCTATTTTCAGTAGCGGTCAAGTGCTGTTTTCTTGATATTTCAAAGGCTTGTAGCTCCTCTATCCCTTCGAGTCACAGAATGATTTTGTTTTTATTTTAAAGTACTCTCATCCTGGAATTTTCAGATTTTTATCACCTGTCCCACATTACTTTTTGGGACCGAGAAAAAGCACGATTTACATTTTTTTCGAAGTTTAAGTAAATTTTTCAGGGTGAAGGACCACCAGTAACAGGTCAATTTTTTTCCTACACATACTCCTTATACATAAGTGTAACAGGAAAAAAAATTGGCCTGTTACTCCAAGTCCTTCGTTGTATTTTAATGCCTAAAATTACGCAAAACGACAGTTCACGAACGAAGATTAGAGCCCTAAAACGTCTGTTTAGACTAAACTTAAATCTAATTTAATATGCACAAATGAAAGTCCATTCTTTAAGCTTTCCAATGAGCTCTATCTGATCATCCTACTGATTCAAATAGAAATTCTACGGCTTTCAGAAAATAGGTCTGAAATTACATTTTTTGCTTGTTCGTGCTCCAAACAAATGCCTATATCTCAGGAGTAAAATTTTTTAGAGGTATAACAAGATTTGTTTTGGGGTTCAGAAGACTGGTACACATAACCTACCAAATTTTATCAAAATAAAAAATGGTGTGGCAAAACATTTTCTTAAAATTTGTTGATTTAATATGGAATGACCCTTCTATAACTCTTGGAAATCACCAATGAAATGGTGAAGCCTCGCTTTTTGTTAATAGTACCATTAGAATAATATTCGTTAACGGTAGATTATTTAGGGGGAAAATGTTTTGTAGAAATCCTTTTATCAAAATAAGAAATAGTATTCTTACTGAAGCAAATGCTTCGATAAGCAAATATTTTACCGTATTAAATCGAGATTAAAACCACAGGGCAAGTTAGATAAAGCAAAACGGCTTCAGGCTGGTGGAAGCTGATTGTAGAAGTAAAGAAAATGTAGAGAAAAGTAAATGTTAGTGGGACGACATGGAAAAGGAGTTAATGATAGCCCTACTAATGCTGAAGCTGTACCGCGTCCATATAAAAGGTTAAACGCATTTTAATTTTATATGTTGAAACAACGTCGTTAGGACCGTTTTCGAGAAAGTCGCGAAAAACTAAATTTTCTTTGCGTAAAGTGGCAATAAAAGTAAGATAAAGTCATCGCCAATCTTCGTATTGCATTCCCAGTAGATACCTAACTCAAATACAAGATTTTTTCATAAGATTTTTCGTTCTGTAACTAGGCTGTTCACACGCAGGCTTATTTGTGAAAAAATCAGGGGACCTAAAAATTGTATGTTTGTTAAAACCACAACTTCGAATTTCGGGGTCGAACACAATACTTCCTTCGCCTATAGTAAGTTACCTATGGTACGAGTAGAGGAAATAACTCCGTCATAAAACTCCGTCATTTTAAAATACAAATAGTACCCTAATAACGTGGTTAATTAATATTGTTAACAAATTAAAACTTAGTGTTTAGATAGATAGTATAGATAGATGGTATAGATGGTATAGATAGTATTACGAATAAAACTCTACAGAAAATTGTTGACTTCATAGCTAAACCGCTGACTCATATTTTTATTTATGTTTTTCGCAAGGTATATTTCCAACAGATTTAAAAAATGCTATAATCGTACCAATTCATAAGACAGGGGATAAGAACCAATTAAATAACTACAGGCCAATTTCCCTTCTACCAAGTATCTCAAAGATTTTAGAAAAATGTATAAAGAATAGGCTGATGAATTATTTAAATAATAATAAACTTTTATCTAACAATCAATTCGGTTTTCGTCCTAACCTGTCAACAGATGATGCCATTTTTACGGTCACAACGAAAATCATAAATGAATTAGATACTGGAAACAAATGTTTAGGTATATTTTTAGATTTACAAAAAGCATTTGACACTGTAGACCATAATATTCTTGTGACAAAATTACATGCTCTAGGCGTTAGAGGAAATGTTTTAAATTTATTTCGGTCGTACTTAAGTAATAGAACTCAGGCTACAAGAATAGATAATGATCTCAGTGATTTCCGGAAAATAAATATCGGTGTACCACAAGGTACAGTATTGGGTCCCATATTGTTTTTAATATACATAAATGAACTACTAAAGATTAATTTTAATATATTTAATGGCTCTATTTACTCATATTGCCATCTGCCTACGGGAGATGATGCAGCGGTCGGGTGGTAGGCCAAGTCCCTCCAGGGATGTAGCGCCACGGAGAAAAAAAATTTACTCATATGCTGATGACACCGTTGTGATTTTTAGTGGTTCTTCATGGAGTGAAACTTACGAAAATGCCAACAAAGGTATAAATCTTGTTAAATCTTGGCTGGATTTTAATTTACTTTCCTTAAATGTTGAGAAAACTACGCTAGTTCCTTTCGCTTTAACAGCTACCGGTATGCAACAATTAAAAGTAAGTAAACATTTAAGCTTAAAAATACACAATTCAGGTTGCTGTATTAATAGCTGCACTTGTCCCTCCTTAAGTGAATCAAATCAAGTGAAATATCTAGGCATCATAATTGATCGACATTTAAGATGGGAAAAGTACATTGAATATTTATGCAATAGGCTACGTAAAGTCATTTATAAATTCGTTATTCTCCGTTCATGTTTACCAGCTCATGTTTTACGTACGATTTATTTAGCCTTAATTCATTCTATTATTCAATATGGCATAATTGGTTGGGGAGGAGTTGCAAAAACGATCCTCAGCCCTTTGCTTTGTCTTCAAAAACGCATCATTAAGATTTGTTTATCTAAGCCTCCTGACTATTCTTCCAAATTATTATTTTCTGAATTTAACGTTTTCACCATAGACCAAATTTACAAGTATGTCATACTGAATTATTTTCATAAACATCGTGACAATTACAAGTCAGAATCTCACGTATATAACACGCGAAGGAATCAATTTAATTTATTACTTGAACCGAAAAATGTTACAACTGCTGGAGCTAAGCACTGTTCAAGTTTTGGCCCAAGACTATTCAATTCATTTATTACCAACCATCCTGATCTAAATAGCTTAAACAACAAACAATTTAGGTCTAAAATTAGAAAATGTATATAATTATTACTTCTGTTTTCTACTATTGCTGTTATAACATTTTTCATATTAAAATTTAAAATTTGGATAGAACTTAATTTCTTTGTTTGTTACTAAAATTTGAACAAATAAATTGTTATGTATTAATATTGTATTACCTTGTACCTTTGTATTGTAAAAAGAACATGTTCTAACCTTTTATACATAATATTCTGTCATACTTCTCTAAATTTTGTATTGTTTTAAGTAATTATTTAGAATAAGTTTTTCTCATACTGTATATAGAACTGAACCACCCCCGAACACAAGCTCTGCTTCTTCGGGTGGTGTACCAACTTTTTATGTATATTTTTCGTGTAATTTGAAACAATAAATTGTAAATTGTAAATTGTAAAAAAACAATCTAGATTCGTGTAAAAAAAAATATATATATATATATATACTTTGTATAATTTTCTAAAGAGTATGTTGTGAAGTACGAATGGTTAAAAAGAGCCGTTGTTCTGTCTCATTTATATATTTAGTGTAATAAACTCTGTAAAATAAACGGAATGGTATTGGAGAGCATACTGCTACAGAGTAACCACACTCTGTTATTAGAAAGCAATTAATTATATAATGGTTCTCCCAGGATCCCGTCCTATAAACCTTTGAGGCCGGTATGTACTCTGTTACGGACACACTGCACTGCTAACTGAAGGATAATGTAGTGCAGTACAAGAGAAGCAGCTCGATGTGAAATGTAGGCTATTTATCCAGATAAAACTGTTGATGATTAAAAGTAGGCCTAATACTTACCTTACTAACATACCATGGCGATCTGCTGTGGACTGTAGTGTCACTACATTTAGTAACATTCATTTATAACCGACCACTGAGAATGGTTAGTTCATCGTTTCCTTTACTAATGGCGCTTGATTTGTATAGGTCTACAAGTTTCGGGAGGTCAATCTTGGTTCGGAATCTGTATTTAGCTCTAGGTTCCCGTTATTTTAGGGAAAGATCTATAATTTGACAATACATGAAAAATAAAACAATGCACTTATGACCTAAAATAGCAAAAAATTACCAAACAACTTTTAAAAATTGACAAATAATTGTTTGATTTTCACCCTGCTCTTTCTTTGGCAGGTCTACATAATAGAGTTTAATGAGTAGTTAATCGTTATTTTGTTATTAAAGTATATTTAACTTGAATTAATTTCATAGAATACATGTAATTTAATTAAAATAAATTTATAATAAGTAGTATATTAAAATCGTTGAAGATACTCGTGAGGCCATGGACAGACGTGAGTTGACTGTATTATCCCTTCTTGACTTTTCCCGTGCATTTGACACAGTCGATACTGACATTCTTATTGCAAAGTTGAAATCTTTGTATCTGTCTGACACTGCAATCAAATGGATGGAATCCTACCTTCGCGGTCGTCAGCAATGTGTGACTGATAACAAGCACTCTTCATCGTGGCGATGTGTGAAGGCAGGCGTTCCCCAGGGGTCTGTATTAGGGCCTCTCTTATTCTCCGTATTCATAAATGATATATCTAGTCACATAAGACACTCCCAACACCACCTGTACGCAGATGACCTTCAGATCTATATTCACTCACCTCCCGATGCAATTAATGACTCTTTAACATTCCTTAACGAAGACCTACAATCAATCGGTAACTGGGCACACAAATTTGGCTTACAACTTAACCCAAGCAAAACCCAAGTTATTGTATTAGGACAGCAAAGACTCGTGTCATCCATCATCAAGGCTACATTGCTACCAGTGACACTGAACAACACTATTATCCCGTACACAGAAACAGTAAAAAATCTAGGTATCTATCTCGACTCAAACATGAATTGGAATTCCCAAATCAAGCATATATGTAAAAAGGCTTTCTCTATCATGCATGCTCTAAAACGACTGAAAAACTTCCTTCCTACTAGAATAAAGCAAACCCTCATACAGACCCTAGTGATGCCTTATTTCGACTACTGCGACATCTTGTATGGAGATCTGAGTGTTGAATTGTCACAGAAACTTCAGCGTGTTCATAATACTTGTGTTCGTTTTATCTTTAACATTCGTTTCCACGATCATGTCTCAAAATATTTCAAGCATCTGTCTTGGCTTCGTTTTCAAAATAGACGTTTGGTCCACTCTCTGTGCTTATTATACCAAATTCTTAAGTTTTCCATACCTCTTTACTTGGCTCCCCGATTTACATTTCTATCCTCCTACCATAATCATGGTACACGCTCGCAGCACAACTCTCTGTTATCAATTCCTAGTCATCATACAACCTCATACTCTCATTCATTCACCATAGCCACAGCCCGTTCATGGAATTCCTTGTCACAAGATATTAGGGGTAGTCGGAGTGTACACTCTTTCAAATCTGCGCTTATTAAACAATTATTGCCCACTGAACAGAACTAGCTCTTTGTAGTCACTCCATCTTTCACTGTATATAACATTACTTAGTCTCCTTATAACGTATCTACAGCTAGACTTAAATTTCCATTATAACATAATTTTACATATTCCTTGTTTTATTTGTAACATTATTACTATTTTCTTTGATGACACGCTCTCTATGAAGCCTATGCTTTTTATGAAACCTATGCTTTTTAATTATTTAATTTATTATTATGATTAGCCTTAACCTTAGTCTTAGTATCAGTCATAAGTCTCTTATTCACTAATTTACTATTTATGTAACCTATATTGTATATATTTTCTGAAACCTGGTTGAGTGGAAGAGAAGGCCTTATGGCCTTAACTCTGCCAGGCAAAATAAATCATTCACTACTACTACTATATTGAAGTGCCTCTAATGATTTTTAATAATACAACAGGATTGGGGCATGTAGTCAGCATGCCGACTCCTACGACAGTTATTGATGGCTTACTGGACCGGAGCCGCTACTTCTTTATGAATTAGCTCTTCGGTTGGTCTCAGGAGGCTGAATGCACCCCGTTCCAAATCGCTCTACCTCAGAAAAATCCGAGGAGGTACCGGGGATCGAACCCAGACTTGCGGGTCCGTAGTCAGCAATCACTAGACCATGCAGGCGGGTCTGTCATAATATCAAGAGCAATAATAAAAATACTTAACAACTCCAGAACGATTTCTGTATGCTATTCTGTATTGCATAATTGCTGAGATATAATATCAGTCCAGAGGAAGTGTTGTTCATAAATCTTCGTTGAAATAATACCACTGTTGAAAGATGTATGAAAGCCATCCTTTTGTATTTGACTAGCACAGCTAATAATAATAAACTTGCAGAATGCTGTGTTGGCAAAACAGCTTTTCCATGCAAGACTTAAGCGAGCGATCGCGGGTTTAAGTACTGTTCGAAATTGTACCTAAAATGTGTTCGTATTTGTACCTCGAGCTAGTTTTTGTAAATTATACATAGTTGCAAATTCCGCTCACGAATGACCATTGTTGTGCCAATGACTTACGTATTAAAGACTACACTATTTGTTGGTATGAGTTAAAAATTGCTTCTCAACAATATATTCCAGTAACACATCGTGGAATTATAAGCAATTTTATAACGTGCCATTTTTCCAGCATGGAGTTCTTACCTTCGATTGGAAAATAATTATTTATGACCGAATGAGACAACTTAAAACATCATTCTTGCGGATACTGGGCAACAAAACAATCAGTATGGGCACTCTATAATTAAAAACAGGTTGGCTAACATTTGAAACCCAAAAGTGGATAAAAATCTTAGTCCGTTCAGAATTGTACCACCTTACCCTAAGTATGCTGACCTTAAGAAAAATCTGATGTGCAAGTCACATAACTTCCTCTGCCCAAATAAATATTAGCAGTATTCACATATTCGTGTACAGAATCGTAAGACACAATTTTACGCTAACTATGCTATAAATACCTTATAAACGAAACTCCGAGGCGCCACTTCCCTGGAGGGATTTGGCCTACCACCCGACCGCTGCGTAATCTACCATAGGCAGATGGCATGTTTGGGGGCATGTGGTCAGCATGCCGACACCCACGGCCGTTAATGGTGGTTTTCTATGACCGGAGCCGCTACTTCTCTATCAAGTAGCTACTCAATTTGAATCACGAGGCTGAGTGCACCCCTACCAGACCTCCCTACCTCAGAAAAATCCGAGGAGGTACCGGGGATCGAACCCGGGCCGACGGATTTGTAGTCAGCGACGCTAACCACAAGATCACGCCAGCGGTCATAAACATCTTATAGCCCCTTCTTTGAATGTTGTGACTAAAATCGCAAACTATGGACAAACAAAAAGAGAAGAAAAAACAAGTGACTGCAAACGTTTATTGAGCTTTCCGCCGTCAAGAATAATTTCCGAAATTTATCGAATATTTCCCTCAGATATTTCTTTACTGTAAGCATGGCCAACGATACATCTTTCTCACTTCATGTGCTTAGGCCTATATAAAATAAGAGGCCGTTATTTTCCGAGTATTGAGTTGTTCACCAGGCAAGACAGAGTTTCTACAAATAGCGGGTAGCTTAGAATCACCCTTCAGATATATATATTATATATATATATATATATATATATATATATATTTAAGTTTCAAATAAAAGTTTTAGCTCTTGGCATAAGCACTCCACGTACAAAATTTAAAGAAAATCGTTAGAGCAGTTTTTGAGAAAATTGCAAAAACAAAATTTTCTTAATATAAAATCCCCTTAAATATAAGAGAAGATTGCCGCCAATCTTCGTGTCACAGCCTCAGAAGGTACCAAACCTAAATCCTAAATTTTGTTTTCGTACGATTTTCCGTTACAAGATTGCAAAGAGCGAGCGGGTGGCTTATAACTCGGCTACCCTTCAGAGAATTTGTTCGAAAAATTGTTTCAATTAAAAGCTTTAGCTCTTAGTATAAGCAACCCATGTGCAAAATTTGAAGAAAATCGTTAGAGCCTTTTCGAGAAAATCGCGAAAATCGAAAATTTTTTCATTTAAAGCCCCTTAAAAATAAGAGAAATTTGTCGCCAATCTTCGGATCACATCTTCTGAAGGTACCTGATCCAAATACAAAATTTTGTTTTCATGCGATTTTCCGTTTTGGAGCTAGCCTGTTCACACACATCCACACAGACACACAGACATGTTTCCAAAAATAGTTTTGGATTCAGGGGGCCTCAAAACATGTATTTATGTTAAAAACTCAACTTCGAACGTGGGGGTTGAAAACAATTAGTTACTTCTTCTACCTATAGTACCTACAGCTACGGTACAGGCAGAGGAAGTAAAAAGTAAGTAGGTTTAATTAGCGAAGGCTTTGTGGGCGAAAATTCAAAATCTTGGTATGCCAAATGACTATAAAGAAAAGAGAAAAATTGGAACCTGGAGGAGGTGGTGTTTTGCCTTATGTAAACTACTTAGATCCGAGATAGATATTTTTCGTCTTCGATATGCTGTCCATCGCGTCGAAGATCAACAATTGGCGAAATTTGATAAGGGTTTGACGGACACTTCGTTGTTTAAATTTCCTTCATCCCCACCATCAATACTTTTATCAATTTTTAATCACACCAACCTGCACAAAGTGGGATAGAGTATTTTTTATCTTTATCTTGTTTCACCTCTTCTTACATACCCGAGACGAGTTGCACCGAATTAGATTGAGACGAGTTAGATTGCAAGAATAACGCACCGAAATTTACGTTGGGACGAGTAATAATAATAATAATAATAATATTAATAATAATAATAATAATAATTTTATTATTGTCTATGTACCATACAATATAGTTTCAGACATTGTCCCATGTTAAGATGAAATAATAACATAAAATTACATAATAAAAAATCAGCTTGATTAAACAATAAATACAAGACTTATAATATCAATATTCATCAAACGAGTACAGGCATTTATTTCTCAAGAAATGTTTGAGACTTTTCTTAAATAGTAAATTTATTTTTTCTTTTATTTCTAAAGGTAATTTATTATACCAGTATATTCCACTTTTGAGAGGAGAATTTTGTTTGATTTTCAGCTGAACATGACTTCTACCCTATGTATATTGTTACAAGTCCTGGTTTGATGCGTATGAATTTCACTGTTGAATTTTATTTTATTATTTTCATTATTTCTAGCCAAAAGAATTACATTAAATATATATAAACCAAATACAGTTAAAATTTTGTTCTCAATAAATAAATCTCTAGACGATTCTAAATAGTTTAGGTTAAAAATAGTTCTTAAAATTTTCTTTTGAAGCAATAAAATTCTTATCAATCTTCCTTTCGTTGTAGATCCCCATATCACAATGCCATAGTTTAGATGAGGAAATATTGTGTCGTAATATACTTTTAATAAAACATTATTATCAACTATTTGAGCTAACCTACGAATTAAATAAATACCACTGGCTATTTTATTGCACAAATTATTTATATGATTTTCCCATGATAACTTGTCATCAATAGTTATACCTAGAATATTGCAGTATTGGCTGTTTGATATTTCCATACCGTTTATGAATATCTGAATACTACTATCAACTTCCTTTGTTTTATATTTTAAAACTTGACTTTTTTTGGAATTAATTGTTTAATTATTTTCTACAAAATATATTGTTATGGTTTCAATTGCTGTTTGGGTACTGGTGTAAAATACCCGGTCCAAGGATCAAATGTTAGGGTTCAGGTTTTAGAGGAACAAATGTTCTGGACGGAGTGAAACAATGTATGTGCAATACATAGGAAAATTTCTCTGAGAAGCGGAGGACCATTTAGAGCAAGAGTGGACTATATCACGAGGACACTGGGTACAGAGATCACAGGAATCATATTGGTTTAACAATCTAAAATGTAATAAAAAAACCTTGCACTTTATTAATACTTGTAAACACTTGAAGAAACAATATATGAACACTGAATAATAATTAAGAACCACGTTGAAACAATGAATTGTAAAATGGCGCGAATAGTGTTGCACCACTGGAAGTAATTTAGTAAATTTTGTGATTTACCAATGAATTGTATCTCAAATTAAAGGTAATAAAATTTACTGTAGAATGAAGGTATTTAAAGTTATTAGCACTTGATTGCTCACGTGTTATAGCTTCTTGGTGAGTGAGGACGTCACACGCTATGTACTTACGTGGAACTAATAAGTGAATCTAATGAACTTTTAATACGGAGAATATGTAAATTATGTTTAAGTAATTTACTTGAAACTAATAAAACTTATAAGGAAGTTTTATTCCTACGATTTCTAGTATAAATACAAAGGGCGCGAAGAGGCCTTTGTTACTAGAGAATCAGAGCAGTGTTAGAACGCGACTTGTTCGTTTAACTGCAGGCTTAATACTGAATCTACTGTAACTAGTAGAAATTAATTAATATCACACGATAATACTTGTAAGTAGAAGTATTATGTAATTATCCGCTAATTAATAGAAAACCTCCGTTCTATTGTCTGAATTAGGCGGGATACTAGACTGAGCTCCAGCACGTCTCTCATACGTGGAGTCTCGACACTAACTAACTTTGTAACATGACGCTGTGATGACATGCTGCCTCTGCATCTGCACCTGTCGATGAAAGGGGATTCACAGAACTAGGAGGGCTTATACTAATATCAATGCGCTGAGAGGGAGAAATGCACTGAGCGGAACATTTGAATATACACTCATACTAGACATGTA
The DNA here is from genome assembly GCA_964059195.1 of Ectobius pallidus. Lineage (NCBI taxonomy): Eukaryota > Metazoa > Arthropoda > Insecta > Blattodea > Ectobiidae > Ectobius > Ectobius pallidus. The sequence continues at coordinate 136,852,659 of CAXKWD010000004.1, forward strand.
GAAAAATGCTAGTAGAACCTATAGCTTGCGTGAACATACTCCGCGCCTTTGACGTATAACGTCAATAAAAAACATAACAGGAATGCAAGCTATAATGGAAAAAACTTATATATACACAAAACCATCAATGATTCGAATTGGATGTATACATGTGATATGTGTTGGAAAATTACTTCTTACATATATTGCAAGAATATGATATTGAATAGAAAGCACTGATTTCACTATTTACATTGAAGCACTGACTCTACACTAATTAGACTGGCAACACACGTAAGGTTGTGAAGGTCTAGGTGAATGATGGCTGGAGCCCAAACTGTTGTTGTAACATCTATAAGTGAAGACTTCGACTTGTGCACAACAGCTGACTCAGGTACATGTAGTGTAGATCAGGTGGCTTGTTGAAACACAATCTGTAGAAACTTGTTGAAGAAATGCGTGATGATTTCTTTATATCATTCAGGGCACAGCTGATGATCTTATATTACTAACATGGTATCTTGCCATAATGGAGAAAGACCATTGGATAAACATTAAGTGAGTTTTTAACACAAACAGTGCTAAAGAATAGCTTTCTTACATATATCACAGTGTAAAGGTTTGGCTATCTTTTCATAGTTCTTACAGACATAATAGCTCTCTAACTGGATATATGCAGATGATGCAAGTATAGCTTTTCACTCTTTCGTATATGAAGAATACTGCTTGGTATTGGGTTTAGATGATGACAGACACTGTTGAGTGCTGTTTCGCTCTGAAGACAGAAACTGCTGAGTACTGTTTTTCAATGAAGGCAGACACTGCGGAGTGTTGTTTCGCTCTGAAGACAGACACTGAGTGTTGCTTTTAGACTGCAAAGCTCGGTAGAACGGATCTGATTTACCTCTTGTATTTACACTATCACTTGTTTTAAATCTTCCTTGACTGTTGAAAGATTTATTGTGAAGGGATGTATGCAAATGTTCGTTCCTGGTTTTGAAGGAAGCGAAGCTATTGCGAACTGGTTTGACCGCTACACTGGGTCTGTTTGTCTCTAAGCGTTTGCTCTGCATATGATGAGAGGATTTGCTTGAATTGTTTTGAATTCTAGCTTGGTTAGAATTGCTCTGTAATGAAGTGCTCTGTTGACTTCGATTGATGTCAAAGCATGTTAGGGCGTATGCTGTTGATTTTTCTTGCTTATTTGTAAAATGCAGTAACTTGCTATGTTTTAAGTCACATTTACAATAAGAAGGCAATTCACACTCTTGTACCTTGTGTTCTGTGGAGAAGCAATTGAAGCACAGCTGGTTTGATCGTGCACAACTCCATCGTTGTTGCACTGTGAATTTGCGGAAATTTTTGCACTTATGTAACGAGTGGTTTCGTTTACACAGAGAACAAGTTTGCTGATGTTTAGGTTTGCTCGTGACAACGAAAGAATGCATTTCTGTTTCTTCGTCTGTCGTTAAATGGTTTTCCGTAGGGGAAGAAACCCTATTCATGTCACGATGCAATAGCTGACTGTGGATTGATTGTTGACAACCACAGAAAGATTCTAAATTGCACTGTTGTACCGTATGATTTGATGAGAAACAATTGATACACAGGTGCTGTGACTTGACGAAATTCCATCGCTCATTGACTGGAATTTGCCGGAGTTCATCGCAATGATACAGCTTATGATTGCGTTGACAATAGGCACACGATAATCTGCTTGTACCTTCGTACGACTGTCGCGGCTCTCGGACAGTGTATTGTGGCGATCGCAGCTCAACCTTTCTTGCAGGTGATGGGCTGGACACGTTGTTGGAATTGGATAGCACTTCTAATGAATGAGCCTTGGCTTCTAGGAAGTTCATCAACTCTTGAAGTGATGTGAACTTTTTTGAGTCAATTTTACTTTCCCATTCTTTACGTGTAGTCTCACCAAGATGATCCAATATTAATTGAATGAACATGACTTCGTGTAATGGGATTTCAATATTGAGAGCTTCGATGGCGTTAAGATTGCTTTGAAACTGATTTAGTAAGTTTCGCAAGTCTGTAACGTTTTCATCTTTCATTATTGGTAACGAAAGTGGATTTTTGATGTGAGCTGTGGCAATAACTCGAGTATTATTATATCTAGAGCACACCAAGTTCCATGCTATAGTAAAATTCTCATTAGTGACTGGAAGATTCTGAATGAGCGCGTGAGCTTGACCCTTCAATGAACTCAGTAAATAATGGTATTTTTGGATGGGATCCAATGACTCATTATTTACCACTAAGCTACTGAAAGTGTCATGATAATGCTTGAAATTAGTTACATCTCCACTGAATACAGGAATTTGAATTCTTGGAAGTTGTATATTTCTATTGTTGCACTGTGAAGTAGAAGACTGACATGTGTGCTGAGAATTACCACTGTGATTAGATCGTTGACTGTTCACAGAGTTCGCACTATGCACTTGCTGCTCGTGTAGAAACAGAAGACCACTTAACTTTGCTTTAAGCACTTGATAATTGTTTCGTATTTCTTCAAAATACTGCATATGACAATCTATTTCATCTTCGGCTTCAATTAGAGATTCAATTTGAGCTTGTAAACACTCAAATTTGTTCCATAGCTCCTGAATACTGTCATATTCAGCTTTAAGTCTAAACACGTCTACTTCTTCTGTAACACTGTCACAATATTTCTGAATCAATGTGAATTTTCTTTTAAGAAAACCCCTTTTCTTCGTTAAATCTCTCAGTTCACTTTCCATGATGAGATGAGTTGTTACTTGAAGTTTAAAGATGAGATGCTACCACTGCTGCACGATGATGCATGTATTAACTGTTCACTGTCTTCTTGATGTTCGCTGAGGACCGGAATCCCACGATGTCTCGAATCACTGCTGCAAGACGCTGTCCTGAGTTGCGAAGTTCAGGGTTGCTGGAACTCACGAACCGACCGACGCGGAAGCACAGTTATGAGACGAATTCGAGAAACGGCATTTGCGAATACAAGTATGCAATAAATATGGTTGTACCAATATGATCCTGCCCGAGAGGCACCAAATGTTCGGGTTTGGACGGAAAATATCAGGACCGTGAGGACAAAATATTTGGGTACTGGTGTAAAATACCCGGTCCAAGGATCAAATGTTAGGGTTCAGGTTTTAGAGGAACAAATGTTCTGGACGGAGTGAAACAATGTATGTGCAATACATAGGAAAATTTCTCTGAGAAGCGGAGGACCATTTAGAGCAAGAGTGGACTATATCACGAGGACACTGGGTACAGAGATCACAGGAATCATATTGGTTTAACAATCTAAAATGTAATAAAAAAACCTTGCACTTTATTAATTCTTGTAAACACTTGAAGAAACAATATATGAACACTGAATAATAATTAAGAACCACGTTGAAACAATGAATTGTAAAATGGCGCGAATAGTGTTGCACCACTGGAAGTAATTTAGTAAATTTTGTGATTTAACAATGAATTGTATCTCAAATTAAAGGTAATAAAATTTACTGTAGAATGAAGGTATTTAAAGTTATTAGCACTTGATTGCTCACGTGTTATAGCTTCTTGGTGAGTGAGGACGTCACACGCTATGTACTTACGTGGAACTAATAAGTGAATCAAATGAACTTTTAATACGGAGAATATGTAAATTATGTTTAAGTAATTTACTTGAAACTAATAAAACTTATAAGGAAGTTTTATTCCTACGATTTCTAGTATAAATACAAAGGGCGCGAAGAGGCCTTTGTTACTAGAGAATCAGAGCAGTGTTAGAACGCGACTTGTTCGTTTAACTGCAGGCTTAATACTGAATCTACTGTAACTAGTAGAAATTAATTAATATCACACGATAATACTTGTAAGTAGAAGTATTATGTAATTATCCGCTAATTAATAGAAAACCTCCGTTCTATTGTCTGAATTAGGCGGGATACTAGACTGAGCTCCAGCACGTCTCTCATACGTGGAGTCTCGACACTAACTAACTTTGTAACATGACGCTGTGATGACATGCTGCCTCTGCATCTGCACCTGTCGATGAAAGGGGATTCACAGAACTAGGAGGGCTTATACTAATATCAATGCGCTGAGAGGGAGAAATGCACTGAGCGGAACATTTGAATATACACTCATACTAGACATGTAGAAAAATGCTAGTAGAACCTATAGCTTGCGTGAACAATTGCTGTGTTGGAATTATTCCTTAACGAATTAGTATCTGTACCACTTAAAAGAAGTGAGGTATCGTCCGCATATAAAATGGTTTTACTATTTAAAATAGTTGGCATATCGTTAATACATAAAATGAACAAAAGAGGGCCCAGTATTGAGCCTTGAGGGACTCCATATTTAACGGTATTAACATTGGATTTCATATTCTTAATAAAACCATTTTCCACATATTCAATTTCAGTATATTGCTTTCTACCTATCAAGTAAGACGAGATAAAATTATTAGCTAAACCTCTTACACCGTAATATTCAAGCTTTTGCAGTAATACTTGATGGTTAACCGTGTCGAAGGCTTTTGTAAGGTCTAGGAAGACCCCCATTACTTCTTCACCCATTTCAAAAAGGTCAACAAGTGTTTCGATGAAGTCAACGATTGCTGTAATGGTGGAGAAATCCTTTCTAAAACCATGTTGCGATTTTATAAATATATTATTTCTATTTTGATATTTGAGTAATCTATTTAAAAAAAAACTTATTCTTTGATTTTACTGATTGTGGAAGTTAATGTAATTGGTCTATAGTTGTTTTTGTCATTAATGTCTCCCTTCTTGTATATTGGTCTAACCTTACCTAGTTTAAGGGTTTGGGGAAATTTGCCTTTATTCATCGACTCATTAATTAAATGAGTTAGTAGTTTTAGTAATGGTTTTTTTGCAGTATTTAATTATTTTGGATGAGAGACCATCCCACCCAGAAGAGGATTTGTTTTGAAAATTGTTAATAATTGCTTCAACTTCCTTTTCATCAGTGTCAAATAGAGCCATAGAGTCCTTAGTATAATATGGAGCAGAATGATAGCACATGTCAGACATTTGATGACCCCTAAAATTTCCTACAGTTAAAAAGTGTTCATTGAATATTGAACATACGTCAATAGGATCTGTGATTAAAATATCATTATCTTGTATAGATATATTAGAGTTGCTAATTTTGCTAGTATTTCGAATCGAATTAACAATGTCCCATGATACTTTGGTTTTATTGCTAGAATTTATTATCATGTCTCTATATTTATTGCGTTTAGAAACATTCAAATACTTATGATATTTCCTCGTATACATTTTATACAGTTCGTGATATCCGTTAAAACCTGTTTCTTTATGTAATAAGTACATATCCTTAATTTTATTTCTTATTTCCTTAATTTCTGTAGGAAGTGTAACTTTATCTAAAATAGTTCTTCCAGTATAATCTTTATATTTAAGAGGACAAGTTTTCTCAAAGTTTTGCAGCAAAAAATTATAAAAAACATCCCACTTTTCTTCGAGATCAATAGCTTTATAAACTATATCCCAATTTGTCTTAAGTAATAACTTATTTAATTTATTCAGATTCTTATTATTTATGGATCTATACTGTTTTTTTTAATTTTTCTTTATTGGCCATGAAAGAGAAAAATATATTAATAACTTGTGCAAAGTGATCAGATATATGCCAGTTTTGTATATCCACCGTAATATATTCAGAATTCATGTTAGTCATGACAAGATCAATTACAGATGAGGAGTACGGGGTAACCCTAGTGGGCGAATGAACTAGATTTTTAATATTATAGCATTTCAAGACATCCTGTAATTTGTTATACATGGCATTATTTATACTCGCGTTGATATTTACATCACCAGCTAATATGATGTAATCGCAACATTTTAACATATCCTCAATTAATGTATCCATTGCATTAAGAAAACGCTGAAGATTACTGTTTGGTGGGCGATAAATTCCAACAATTATGCATTTAACATTGTCCCTACCTAAAATTTTCACTGCAGCAAATTCAGCTACACCCTCTATAATAAATTTACTTATGTCTATTTCCTTAGAACATAAACTTATTTGCGTATAAATAACTGTACCCCCTCCTTTGAAAGAGGATCTGCAAAAATAAGAAGCTAATTTGAAATGTTCTAATTTGTATAGGCCTAATACTGACTCACTGTCCTTCAGACCATGTTCAGTTAGAATTAATATCTGAGGTTTACATTCACCTATATGTACCTCTATTTCATTTAATTTATTTTTTAAATACTGAATATTCAGGTGGACAACCTTAAATGCATTCGAGCAATTTTTAACACTGCTTACACAATCACTATTTCTATTTATAAATAGAGTTGTTCGATTCTGGGGCGAGACAGGGTATGCCCGTTAAAATTTACAGAAATTCATGCTTCTAATCTAATATCCGGATAAAGATTAAGTCTACTAAATAAATTTTGACCAGAGGTTTATGTGGTGATCTTCGTACAGTATTAGTGGAGTATTCTCACTTTGAACCGCATGAATGAGTTCTGCAGTATAGGCCAAGCAGCGGGAATGGAGACCAACGCGCCATAACACAATTTTAACGACAAGCTCACATTTTGTTTAATGCACATAATGAATGAGGATAAATTTTACAGTAAATCATAAAACCCTTGAACAAGTTTTGTCACGTAACAATTACGGAGAAGTTTGTGTAATATTTTTCACCCTTTCATTTTTCAGTCTGAAGCAAAATACAACATACGTAGAGAATGCACAATGTATTCCTCATTTGTTAATGATGAAGTGGGATAGGGGGAGCTCACGAAAGACATTAGGCATAAATATGGTAATGAACTTCGTAGGCCTATATTGGCCATGAATTGCTAACTTCACCTATGACATTATTGGACTCCGGCAGTGATAATAAGAATAAAGATAATGCCATCGTTACGTAAATTCCTGTGTTTGAACTTATGCTGTTTCCCACAGGCCTATTTCCAGATCTCAAATCAGAATGGTTCTGGATTTTCCTCAATACCCAAAGCTAAGGATGGATCCATGGTAAGGAGCAAACGGCTAATAATTTGTCTGGATCCCTTTGTTTTTTAGCATATGGGATTTTTATGTGGGGTTTTTACGGGTGCATAAATATCCCCTCTTTTGCATAGCATAGGTTATATTTTAAGGCATGATTGATGTAGGCTACTGATTTCAGTTTTTGAACCAATCGTTTATTTTCCACATTAATAAAACTATATAACAATAGAAACTTGAAATTTTGAACACTTATTTTTTTGTAAGGTGTTTATAGTCGCTATAACCATGGTGGTCATATCGCGACTTATAAATTTTGAACAAAAATAAATACAGGATACTGGATTACACAAGAGAGAAAGGATTGAAATACATAAATTTGTTACACATTTAGATCTCACTTAGAAATGTAATATTTGGTGGCATAATGCTGTTGAGTTCAGTGCAGCCTGGAGATCATTTGAGATTCTGTTCATCTGTCGCCATCGGTGGTACTGTGGACATTCCAGAATGATATGCTTAACAGTTAAAATCTTGTTACAGACGTTACATGTAAGGGGTTCTTTTTATTTCAGGAGATATCTATGAGTCTTCTTACAGTGATCTATTCTGAGCCGAGATATCAAGATTTTTTTTTCGTGGATAGATTTTCAATTGGGTACTGCTTAGTCGAATTTTGAGTTATTTCGTAGAGTTTGCTTGTTGATTTGCTGTGCCAGTTAATATTCCACTGCTGCCATAGCTTCCGTTTAGTATATGTGATGCAGTCTGTATGAGAGATAGCTATTGTTTTGTCACTTAACGGATGCTTTGCTGCTTCCTTCGCTGCCTGATCTACAGATTTATTTCCATGGATTCCACTGTAATAAGGTATCCACATTAAGATTACAAATTTTCCTTCATTTTGGATATTGTTAATTAAGAGTTGAACTTCTTTTACAAGAACTTGGGTTGAGGATGGATTACGAATAGTCTGTAGAACACTTTTGGAGTCAGAAGATATTATGAATGGATTAGAGGAGCTTGTTTTCAGAATGTGTAACACAGCTAGTTTAATTGCAAAAGGTTCGTGTGAAAATATAGTGCTGAAATCAGGCAGTCTACTTAACATGATAAGATCTGGATATATCACTGTACAACCATTTCTTCCATTGCACCTTGATCCGTCAGTGTATATTGCATTGTGCTTTGGATATTTTTTTCACGTATTGCATTAAATAGTTGACGATCGACTGACATATCTGTCTGAATTTGAATACTGTAATTTAGCTCCAAGTTCACCGTAGGAGTGCTAATAGTCCATGGAGGGATGTCGGAAGCTGGTTTCATCTTTAATGCAGGAGGAATGTTAAGATCAAGTTCTTTATTGTAGTTGGATATCCTGAGATGAAAGGGCAGTAATCGAGTTTGTGAATTTGTGAATTTTTATTTGTGTCTATTTGAGAAAACGTTTCTTCTGATGCGTGAATCACACATAGCTGCTACTTTGAATGCATAGGTTAGACTCATTTATTTTCTTCTGCTTTCAAGAGGTGGTTCATTCGTTTCAATCTGGATGCTTGATATCGAGCTAGTGTGGAAAGCTCAAAGCACTATTCCCATAACTGTGATTTGAACTGACTCAAGTGTTTTTAGCTTGCTTATTGTTGCAGAATTGTAATTTCTAGCACCATAGTCCAATTTAGACATATTAATGGTTTTATGAGTGTTCAACAATACTTGATAGTCTGCTCCCCAATTCTTGGCTGCCAAGATTTTGAGAATATTGAGTCTTTTAAGACAGTCATCTTTCAGATACTTTATATGAGGATACCAGTTTAGTCTGCTATCAAATATACCTCCAAGAATTCTGATAGAGTCAACACCTTCGATTTCATGATTGTATAAATACAATTTTGATAATATGTCTGTACGTCTATTTTTTGAGAAAATGATGCATTTCGATTTGGTTCTGATATCACCATAGCTATTGCTATGCCTTATAAAATAATATTGCAATCATAAATTAATAATCCCTAATGACAGTTCAATTAACTTTAGCTTATTATTATAATTATAATGAAAATGAGCAGGATAAAACAACAAATCAAGCAATAAAATTAAGAACATTATAGTAGTAATTCAGTAAGAGATACTAAGCATTTTACATTATTAAAATAATACATCATAGATAAAATACAAGTGTAAAAAGGTGAAATTGTTGAAGATAGCAAGACTTTTTTTTTTTTTTTTTTGTGTGCCCACCCTTTCCCCCGGAGTGCCTAGCAATGAAGCCAAAAACTCCGGTCAAACCAAATTTTGGTGACCATTTGTGCTGTGTGTTCCTATAGTGCCCTTGTGTGCATCCATGTGGGATGATTGAGGTTATGTCGTTTTGGGCTGTGTGCTTGTACAAGTGTCTTTATTTCGAGTTAGTGTTTGCCTTGCGCTGATCGGCTTTTAGTGCTGTGTTGGGTAGTGTGCTGCGTGTGTTTATGTTAGGATCTAAGTTGTTGTGCTGTGTTATTGTGTGAGGGGATTTTGGTCCAGCCCGGCATTTGCCTGTGAGCAGGGGAAACCTCTCTAAAACCCTGCTCGGGCTGGGTGGAGGGTTTGCCCAATGGGGCTTGCCCTTCACATGGTGTTTAATTTCCGTCTTCGTCTTGTTTCTCGAGGAGCGCTTGCTTGGCGAAGGCTTTTAGCGCTGGGAAGGAATTTTTTAGAGTCCAGAACTTGAGATCAGGTGCCCAGACTTCGTTTGCATTTCTAGCAGCTTCGTGTAAAAGTAGTCTGGCGTCTGTGTACCGGGGGCAGGTGTAGAGCATGTGGTACATGGTATCCTGCTCGCTGTCTTCACATGCACAAAGATCATCTTCGGCAAGATTGAAGCGTATGAGATTGGCAGCAAAGTTCCCGTGACCTGTTAGGATTTGCGTAACATAGTGGTCGGGTTTGATCCAGATCATTTTGAGTCTGCTTTGGACGTTTGGGAAGAAGTCCCTTGTGATTTTCCCTTGAGGGGATTCCGTCCAGTTTTGTTGCCAGATGCAAGTGAGCGCGTTGAAAAGTTGTTTATAGAGCTGGTGTTTATCAAATGTTTCGAACTCATTTTGTTCTAATTGTAGGTTGTCCAAATGGATGGGGATTTGTCGTCGAATCTTATACCTCAGTGATCGTTCCTGTAGGAGGAGTTCGACCGGAAGGACACCGGCTATTACATGCAGAGCATTGTGAGACGTGGTAGCGTAGGCCTTCGTGGCTCGGAGGAGTGATGATCTTTGGGCTGATCGGAGTTTCCGAATGTGGTGCGCGTTGATCTTAGGTGCCCAGGCATTGGCAGCGTAGGTTACTATCGGGACAAAAACGGCATTATATAGAATTCTATAGTTGGTGAAGCGGTAGCCCCATTCATGGCCAGACAGTCTGGCTAGAGCTTGAGTTAGGTTGTTTGCTGTTGCGGCTATTTTTTGTACGTGTATCCTTCCTGGAGGGTTATGCCTAAATATCGTACTTCTCTGGTGTAAGGGAGCCGGGAATGCCCCATGCGTACCCTAGGGGGGTGTGTAGTTAATTTGCCTTTGAGTAGCATGGTCTGTGTTTTAGTTCCAGAAATTTTGAGTTTTGCATCTTTCGACCATAGGTCGAGAATGTTTAGCGCCCTGTTTGATTTAGCCTCGAGTTCTGCTCTGGACTCTCCTTCAACTATCAGTGCAGCGTCGTCGGCATAGGCTATTACTTCGGCATCATCAGTCTGGTCTATTCGTCTTAAGGCTTCATCAAACACCAGGTTCCATAACTTGGGTCCCAGTACTGAGCCCTGGGGGCACCCTTTGGTTACGGCCTTTGTGTGCGTATGCAGTCTGTCGCGTAGCGTGATTTGTCTGGCTCGGAAGTAGTCACGTATTACGGCGTAAGCGTCTTGTGGGCAGTTTATCCGACGCAGTCTTTCCAAGGCGTGTGGCCACCAGACATTGTCAAAAGCTCCTTCAATGTCTATAAAAATTGCTAACACGTACTTTGAGTTGGATGTTTCTACTCTTTGTCGGAGCAGTGAAGCTGCGTCTTCTGTGCATTTTCCTGGTCTGAAGCCGAACTGCCTAGGAGAGTACGAGTCTTCTAGAAGTTGGTTAATTTTGAAGAGGAGAAGTTGTTCGAAAACTTTTCCCATGACTGGGAGAAGACAAATTGGGCGGTACGATTTGGCCAGTGTTGGATCTTTATTGGGATTTTTAAGGATGGTGATCAGAAGCCCTCGTTTCCAAGAGTTGGGAAATTTACCTAGGCTGAGGCACGCATTGTAGATGAGAAGGAGATGCTCGTGGAGGACGGGCCCTCCTTTCTTGACAAATTCTGGGTGTATTTCATCGATGCCCGGAGCTTTGCGATTTTTACATCGGTCGAGAGAGATGCGAAGATCGACGATGTCAAAAGGGTCAGTTAGATGGTCGTTTTCAAATGGGCGCCTAGCAGCGCGTCGGAGAATTTCGTGATGGAGAGTGTCGTCAACAATCTAATCGTCGGGGATTAGTGTTTCGGTCATTGTGGTGGCCACAGCATACCACGTGTCGGCAATTGTGCCATCCGGGGCTCGGAGACTGCTAATGACGGGGCGCGAGTGAAGTTTATTTGTTTGGAGTTTGTAAGCTAGCCCCCACGAGTTGAGGGCGCTTTGTTCCGAGACGAAGTTCTGCCAGGACTCTACTTTGGCTAGGTAAATAGCTTGTTTGTACTCTCGCCTGGATTGTGAATACTCTGCGTAGAGTCTGCCTCTATTCTGAGGGTTACGGGTAGTAGACTTCTGAAATTTCCGCCTCTTGGCATTCGTGGCGCGTCTTAGGTTGTCTAGTTCGTCATTCCACCAGGCGACTGGTTTCGTTCTTGGGAGTGTTGCAGGTATGCTCTTCCTTGCCGCATAGGCAAGGGCGGAGGTGACATGTTCAACCCGCGATATTAGCTGCGGTGTTGTGGTCAGAGGAGTTTGTAGTGGTTCAAGGCGCTCTGCTAATTTTGTTTGAAATTTGGGCCAGTCTGCATGTTTGAAATTATATTTTCGGGTTGTTCGGATTGGGTTATTTGCTGCCGCGCTGATGATTGTTTCGAGGACATTGTGTGAGCTGGTACCTATATCAGGTTTTACTCTCCAGTCAATGTCGTGTCCAATCATATCGTTGGAGATTATGGAGATGTCTATGAGTGAAGTGCCATGACAGGATTGGAAGGTTGGTACTTGGTTGTTCCCATTGAGGACATACCAATCCTGCTCCGCTGTGAGCTCCTCTATCAGGTTACCATTGTAATCGGTTACTTGGGTTCCCCATAGGGGGGATTTTCCATTTGCGTCCATGCATACCACTATTTTGGTTTGGGTTCTGCCTATTTCTCTTAATGTGTTAATCACTTGATCAGGGGGTTCCCTTGGCTGAAGGTAAGCACTGACTAGTGTGAACTCGCCGATTACGGTGGCTATTCTGGCGCAGGTTACATGTGGGGTGCAAAGGTGCGTGAGCTTAAGGCATTCGATGTTTGGGTTTAGATTTATAATACCGGTCCACGGGTACTCACCGCGTGCGTTTCCTGTAATAACCTGGTGCTTGCAGCTGAATCCTGTAATCTTATTGCCTTGGTATCCATAGGGTTCCTGCATGAGTAGAATATCTACATTATGTTTCTGCGCTTCCGTTCGGATTTGGTCCGTGACTACTCGAGCCCTGTCGGAATTGATCTGCCAAAGCTTGAGTAAGTGTCTAGCCATTGCCGTAGTCAGTCATGTCTCGCAGTCGTTGGATCGCCAATTGCCTAGATGGACAATCACGGTCGGTCGTGGAGTGGCGTGAATCTTTCTTATGTCGAGTGCAGGAGGCGCAGGTCGGTGAAAGTCTCTTGTTGGGACACTCGGTAAATTTATGGCCTTGCTGTGCGCAGTGGCCACAAGTGTCAACGGGTGCTTCGCATACCTTGGCGGAGTGACCGTAAAGGTGACAGCGGTAGCACCGGGAGGGGGTGTCGTGGTCGCTTACGCGACAGCTATGAAACCCGAAGAAGAGGCGGCCTTTGGCTTTGAGTGCATCTCTGACCGAAGGGTGCACGTCAAAGACCCAATGGTCCCTGTCCTGGGCCTTCCCGAATTTGAATCGGAAAGACACCAGGTCTTTCAGAGCGTCTTGATTTGGTCTGTCTGGTAGGGAGTTTCCAAGGGCTGTTGCGAGAGATTTCTCGGGGGTATCACTGGGGACGTCCCAAATCGTGATTCGCGGTCTCAGCCTTTGGGGTTTCGAAACCCGGTAGCCTTTCGACCTCAGGCCTTTGCTATTGACGATCCTGTCGGCTTGGTCGCTGGAGGTCGTTTCAAGGATGACCTTGGGTCCTCTCAGCCTGCGAAGACTGACGACCTGCCAACCTTCGTCGCCCGCTACAGCGTCGCTGATTAGAGAGGCCTTAAGATGGTCAGCTGTTTTAATCTTAGGGTCATCCTTCTCTATGAAAATTACATGCTTTGTCTTTGTCGGGTGAGATGAAAAATTGACTCTGGGGGGGGGAGGGGCAGTGAGAGCCCTACTATACAAAGGGGGAGGGGGGGTGAGTGTCTTGTTCTTGATTGTTTTTAGATTCTGATTCTCTACTCTGAGGGTGGTGTTTTCTGCCTGCAGGTCCGTTTGGATCTGAACCAAACGGCCTAGCGAGGTCAGTATCCTCTCTTTCTTACTTAGAGCAACTTTGCTGATAAGGAGGCTATTGGCCACCTCTACCAGGATCTCTATTGCTGTCCTTTTATCTCCGTCCAACCGAGGGAGGGAGGAGAGATCGAAATCTGCGCTAGTCGATGCGACGCTAGCCACTGAGCCAGTGCCCTCATAGGGTGCCTGAAGTTGAATGCAGTTGTATCCCTTAGTGCTTTGAGTGTTATGTGCTCATCAGAGTCCCCTGCTGGGATTGCGGGATTTGCTTCTTCTTTGCCCAACGGGATTTCAGATGTTTTCTCCCTCCCGCTGGCGGAGCTTCTACTAGAGCTATTTCGACTGGATCGGGTATTCTTGGTTCGCTAGAGGAGGGACTTCCCTCTGTTGGGGGTGTCTTGCCGCCAGGAGGACTTTTGTCTCGTCGCGGTTGTTTGGTTGAGTTGGATACTTTCTCCCTGTCGGCTTTTACCAGCTCGACTGAGGGGTTCTTTGGTACAAGTGCTAGCCCACTTGTTTGGCTTCGGTTTGTGCGGGTTCCTAATCCGCTAGGGTTTTGCTTTTTGAAACTGTTGACAGACATGTTTGAAAAGCAAAGTGTTAGTTGAGCGGCGCTCCGACACGCTACAACCTAAGGGATCACTCCGCGCGAGTGCGTGAATTCCAAGGGGGTCTTGGCCTAAATGTCGCTAATCGACGTGCGGTGGCTTCCTGGCGCCGGCTTACGTGATACACCAGCTTCAGCCCTAGCAAACCGGAAGGGGCTATCTGCCACGGGGGCAACATTCCCCTCTAGCCGGCGGGCCTACACACTAGCCACGGGTTACGTGCAAGTCCCAGGAGAGCCACCGTAAAATTTGGTGACCCATGTTTACGCGAACTCCTTGCACCACGGCTGGCGCGGAACTACTTCCCCCGGCGTCCTAACTATAGACCTAGGTCCACGAGCCCGTCGGTGCATTGGAAACCCACTACAGCGGGCGGGGAACACGCCATGCTGGCCCTATGACGAGCGTCAACATACTACGCCAGGTGAAGCATTCGCTTACCCGCATGGCGCTGTGTTATCCACCGTGTAGGAGGGGAAGTCTCAAATTCCCTTCATCGTCGCTTTCCATTATCGGTTTAAAGAGGAAGATATGTGTATTGGAGAAGATAGATGAAAGTAAAGAGGGAGGGCCGTTACCTAGTAATTGAATTAATAGGGGGTTAGTGGCGATTAATAAATTTAAACTGACTTTAAGTCAAGGGGGGTTTGCCTATCGCAGCCTGTGAGGCTCTCTGCAGCGCCGCATCATCGCCGTTCATGGAGGCACCGACGCCGTGTACGCCTTAAGTAAAAATTAAAGAAGACAGAGAGAAGATAAAATAAATGGAAAGTAAAATAATAATTTATTATGGACATGAGCCCCACGTGAGGAGAGCTGCGACTAGCCGACGCTCAGTAGCCGACCAGTCGCCCGTCCTCGCACGTATCTGAAAACTGACCCTGCACATCGAGTTGCAATGAAGCAGGCAGTGGGAAAGCAGCTCTCCGAAATCCCGCCACCCCCCGGTGCACAGGTAAGTAAGGGGAAACACGGCGCGGCACAACCACTAGTGACGCAGACTTAGCACAGTTCGAGCTTGGTTACTTATGGGCCCGCTTCCGACCACCACTGGTTAACCAGGGCGGGAGTAAGGGGGTGGGGACGGAACGCGTGTCATTGGCTGGGTTATTGCAGATACTATTGAATCTAACATGTAAGCTTTTAGTTTGGATTTGTGATGATGGCATATAAGGCATGCGTAGGGCTTGTTTAGTGTTTACGCGATTTTAGAGAGCGAGTGGGGGATAGACTGCAGAGGTGTTGGAATTACTAAATTCAATTTGAAAACAAAATTTTGTCGAGCTTGGCCGAAAGGTGTGAGGAGGCTGTTGCCTCCTGGTGAGGTTAAATCTAACTTTAAAATGTTAGTCTGATTGCAGAAATTTTGTCAGGCTTAGGCCGGAATTTTAGGACGCCGTTGTCTCCTTTATGAAATTTGAATGTTACACCCCGCAGACCATCACCCACTCAGTCACTCCGAGTGACGGCATAATCCCCACTTCGGGTGACGAGTAGCTATTTGCCTAACCGCTCTATCACCTCGCGAGCGAGGATCGGAGGAAGGGTGGGGGAAGTGACTAGGAATATGGTGACGGTCGGGAAAATAAGGATAGTGAGGCGGTAGGGTCACTCAACTCCACCAGGAGGCAAGGTGGAGAAGCTCGCCCAGGTGATGGCCTCGTTACGAGCAGGGGCGGGCGTGCACATCACGGGAACTACTCCCATGATGTGCACCGCCCCATACGCGCCTTAATGGTGTGCACATTCACCCGAGCTCGACGCATCCATACGTCCCGTGCCCGAGCTGCAGTGCACACAGTGCCTCCGGGGATGGGTTAAAGACCGACGTCGATGATCTCACCCAGAGAGGGGCGTAACCAGAGCGCGTACGGAGAGGGAGGCACGGTCCACTGGCGGATACTGCTCTTAGCATGCCTCTAGGCTCACTAGCTACCTCCCGAAGGGGCCTTCGTGGCTTCGCCAAGCGCCAGAGCTCGACCCAGGACTTGTGGACCTTGTTGTGCAACGCCCTCCGCCCGCACCCCGGTGACGTTAGCCCCCTAGCCGGATTCAACCAGTCCTCGTCGACCTAGGGATTCAGTGCTCGGAAAAGCAGTTGGCTCGTAGCGGTCAGGGGAGGCCATAGTAGCAGCCAGACGTTTTACCGAGAATTAATGAAAAGACATCCAAGCAGTGTATTGTAAGACGACGGGGAATCGGCGACAGCCGTTGTGTTCACAATGCACATCTATTCAGTGCAAAGACGAAAGAATGGAGAGTGTTACTACTGAACAGGAGGTTAAGCAGAATTTACACTGGGAATTGACAACTGAATAGTAGTTACGGGAAATAAGTAAGAGTAACTAGAATTGACAGAGGGAGAGGATTCCAGAGCGTTAGTTGAGAAAGCGAGGGTAGCCATAAGAGACAAGACCAGTAGAATTTAAGTTTAGATCATGAAAAACTAAAAATGACTGTAAAATGAGAAATGATTAGTTATAGGGATTTTAGTGGGGACAGTGTAATCTGGAAGAAAGAACGTTTTACAGGGATCGTGCAGAAATCACTTGTGTCATCGCCACGGCGCGTATAAGTCGTATCGGCAGTTGTCGCCGATACGAATGTCTATTTTAATATAAATTGTAGTTGATTCAGTGAAGTACGTTATAGCCACTTACCGAATTAGAGCCAGTGAACAGTTATTACGTAAGTCGCGATTATATTTCATAACTAAAGTCGCTACATTAAGATTACGCGATTTTGTATCATTTGAAGTACGTAACTGTTGCCGTAATCAATAAACTGCCTGCAACGATCTTATTTTCAAGTAGCACTTCCCCAGATAATTTTGTATAACAATTTTAGCTATACGATTGTGCACTTAATATAAATAAACTGTGTTTTTGCCTACAATTGACTGTGATATAATTTACATAATTAATAAGAGCTTAACACCCAATTGAACCCCTGAGAACTGAAAGAGATTTCGTAGCTTGCGGCTGTAGTGAAACCGTGGTATCCAACTGGCTGGAGAAGAAGTCTTCAAACAGTAAGTACAGTGGATTTGATGAGAACTGCATCAGTTCTTGAGAATTTAAAACCTGTACATCTTGTCCATTTTTCCATGTTTTCAATTGTTTCTTGTAGTAATTTCTGATTTGTACAGGGGTTCTTGCCTGCACAAAAATGGTTGTGTCATCTGCAAAAGGACATTCCTTTACTGGTGGTCTAACGTTACTGATTATAATACTATTTATTGCCACTAAAAATAACATTACACTTATTACTGATCCCATTGGAACTCCGTTGTTTATAGTAACCTTTTTTGATATAATCCCGTTTGCTTTAACTTGAATTCGTCATTCTTGCAGAAAGTTATAAATGAAATGTAACATGTTTCCGCATATGTTATTTCTCATCAACATTCTTATAATATAGTTTTTCCATATCGTGTCATATGCTTTCTCTATATCCAAACTGACGAAAATAAGATACTGGTTGTTGAGAAAAGCGTCATTCTAGGCATAATAGGTTGTCTATTGTTGAACTTGTTTCTCGGAATCCACTTTGTGCAAAGCTAAAAACTTCAATGTGTTTCAGATTCCAACGTAATCTTCTATTGATTATCTTTTCCAAAAGCTTGAACATAGTATTTGTTAGTGCGATAGGCCGATAATTTTCCGGGATAGAATTATCTTTGCTAGGTTTGGATATTGGAATAACAACGGCTCCATGCCATTTATTGGGGAAGACATTAGTAGACCATGTATGATTATACATTGCAAGAAGATAATGCAGTCCATTAATTGGAAGTTGTTTTAAGAATTCGTAAGGAACTTCATCTGGACCAAGACTAGATATTCCACATTTTTCAAGTTCTGAAAGTAGTTCACCCAATTGTAAAGTGTCATTAAAAGAATGATACAAGTTAACAGGAGCACTACTGGTGTCTGCAGCTTTCTAGAAACATCAGGATGACAATTCGAGTCACTAGAGATCTGGGCAAAAGTATCTGCTAGCATATCAGCTATTTCATGAGGTTCGTTTATGAAGGATCCATCCGTCGGATCTTTAAGCGTGGTGATATTAAATCGGTTATTTTTGTCACTTATTGCTTTTATTTTATTCCACATTACTTTTTGTGAGGTTTCGTTATTTAAGGAGGAGAGAAATAATAACGAAGTGTTAGCTTTGCTTTCTTTAATTATCTTTCGAGCTACCCGTCTATGTTTCTGATAATTAATTTTATTATGGACAGTAGGTTTTCTTTTGTAAATATAATAGGTGTGATTTTTATTTTTGAAAGCTTCTTTACAAGATTCATTCCACCAGGATACCTTTAACTTTGCATGATTCGTAACATTTTGGGGACTAGTGTTCGCTGAATTGAGTGAAGTCGTGAACAATATAACCAATATCTTTGTTGATGAACTCACCGGGCGGTGTTAGATCATTCAAAAGGAAATTCATTGACTCTTTAAACTTTGTTCAATCTGCTTTGCATATATTCCATTTAAAAGTTGGATAAGTTTGGGTATTAGGCCTAGTGTTAGGAATATCATCATTTTTTAAAATAATAGGAAAATGCTCACTTCCTTGTGGTGTTGAATATACACACCAGTTAAATATATCGCAAATGTCCGTTGTTCAAATAGGTAAGTCTATATTGCTTGATATTCCACGATCTGAGCTAAAATATGTAGGATCTGTCGAGTTCAATAAGCATACTCATCTAGTAACAATATCTTCTCCGCCGTCCCTCTTGAGTCGGTTTTGTTAATGCCCCATAGACTATTGTGGCTATTAAAATCACTCAATCAATATGTAGGGTCAAGGAAGTTGGATTATCAGATTTCTCAAACTATCGCAGTGGAATTTAAGACTGTTCGGAATATATACATTACAAATATACATAAATGGTGACAAATTTGCTAGAACTGCAACTCCTTCTAGGTCATTCTTATAACTTTACTTACGCTGGTAGATGGTGGTATTTTACGATTATGCAATAGAGTTTTCAAGCAGCAAACCACTTGGTAACTTAATTTAAACCTGTAATACTAATGAGCGAAAAGCATTAACCTACTTCAATACAGGCAGGGTTGCCAACGAGCACACTTAATTTAAATGTAAACCTAAAAATGTTAAAAAAAAATTATTTTGATATTACCTTAATTTGCTTTTTGTTATTAACCCGTGGCATAATATACACTTAGCGGATTCAGACATTTCTGGAGAAAAGTGGAAAGAAATACATTTTATTGCAAATATTGTAAAGTACATTATGAAAAATTGTCACATCAGTATCTGTATTTTTGTGGGAAAAGAAAGATTTTTTATGTGGCAAAATAACATGAAAATTATTGAACTGGCAGTAGGGAGCACACTGAGGCTTAAAAATGGTGTCAACAGCACCTGCTGAATGCGTCCGAACGTCTTAAAGTTGTGCACAGTTATAATTTAGGGCATGCTTGAGATTCTGGCACTTGAATCCTGAAATCATATATATTTTTTTTTACCAAAATGGCTAAATCATCACTTAAGAATAAAACTCCCGTAACAATCACGAACTGTATTTTAAAACTATTCTTTGGCCTTCCTACTGAAATTTCATACGACGACGGAATTTAAAGATGTTAAATTGCATAGCTTGTTGTAACATCATCATTTAGCTATATGAGTAACATTAGACTCTTACTGAAAGCAATTAAGTGGAATTGTGCTCTAGGTAAATCGGAAGGGTAATGGGAAATTTCCAATTTCAGGTGCTCTTCTACAAAACAATTACTTTGCAATGCTGATATAAATCTCCAGAAATGTCTGAATCCGCTAAGTGTATATTATACCACGGGTTAATAACACCGGTCGAAGTACGGTCATATCATTGATGCCATCAATAATTGTTAATTAACTGAGCTGAACAATCTTACGTGCGACGGAAAATAAGGCAGACCTTAGTAATTTACTTAACTGTGGTGTGACTCAGAGAGAAAATCTCGTTTAACCAGACCTTGATTAACCTCGTCTGGCTGATTTACAGTTTAAGGCGAAGATAGCATGAATTAAGGAATACTTCGTATAATATTCTAGATGCATGTGATTGGTAGCCGTTCGTAATAATGTCATGTTATATTCCTTTACTTTTCTTAGTAAAATATTGAAGTAATTTATCATATTAGATCTTTAGTAATAACTAGATATCATATTAACAAAAGGCCGGATGTTAGGTACTAAAATCTCAAAATGGGCAGAGAAAAAGGCACTAAAATCTTGAAAATAGTCACTCAAATAAGCACTCATTTACCTTAAATTTAACTCGGAGAATTTTGAAATAAAAATTAGAATTTTACAATAAAGTACGCCCGCAATATCCCCACAGGTAGGGTATTTTTATTTTACAAACTACTTGCTAGCAAATATTTGATCCTTGATTCAATTAATTATGACAACATAGGCCTTTTATCCGAAAACGCATGCAGGTATAGTGTTCGTTGTCATTCCGTCTCCTGTACTCAATATTTTCTCTGGTTGGTTCCAGGATCTTTCTATTATTGTTATTATTATTATTATTATATTGGATTATTTTCTTGAAAATGGAAGGCAATAATTGTAGATTAATATATTCTTAATCTAACTACCGGTAGGCTACTGTTTTGTTTTGTTCAGTTTTGTCCCGGTTATAAGACAGAGATTTATTTAAAAATTAACTAAATTATAACTGAGAACCCTATAATGAAGCTGGACTTCTCAGAATACATTCAGTATTGGCCTAGTATTATATCTCTGAGAACATTTCTGAACATATAAAAGAGCTATATCCATGAAACTGCGCTTGTGTATTACGCTTCACGACCTAAACAGGTAACATGCAATTAGCACAAATTGGAAGTCCATAATCTTGTGCTATTATGTGCACAATCGTAAAACATGGACAAGTGCTCATTTGAGATTATCTGAAACATTGTTATGTGGTGGATATTATTAAAAGGGAGAGACGTGTTGTACAGCAGCCGTAATATAATGCTGGCACACATTATCCCTCCCTCTTCCCTCCTCGCCACCTATACCGTAAAATTCAAAGACAAAATAAGCCGTACTCTGAAAAAAGTTTTCGATTATACGTTACGATACAAATAATACGGAACGTCAGCAGAACAGAAGAGCCATAAACTGTGTACCGATCCAAGGATGCTGTGTTTACGACTTTATGGACATGCGGTAATTTTAAGCTTTTGCATGTAATAAATATTCATGGTATACATGTGGAAAGGGTCTGTATGTAACAGTTTAACAGTAGGGATCTAATGTTTTAAAAAATAGTTTCCTCTTTAAATTTAAATATTTCATAATGTACAGTACACATGTATCAGCAATAAATTATAAATAATTAAAGTGTTACACAAATCAAAAGATACTACTTCGATATCATAATATTGAAAAGTTTTTATTTTGTACTCATTCCATTCGCGTCATTCAAAGCGATATAATTACATATATACATACATAGCTTACGTACAATACATACATACATATATACATACATAAATACATACATTACATACATACATACATGTACACATACATACATTCATACTTACATACATAGGCTACATATTTGCATACATGCACACACACATAAGCTAGAGACAGAGAGGTCTATTGAGAAATAAAACGGTAAAAAAATATGGGAAATAGACTAGCATGAAACTAAATATTGCATAATTATAAGTAGTTAAATAATAGTTTGTTAATTTTATGCAATCAATAAACTTTGAAAAATGTATAGGGTAAGGACTGTCATGTTAATTCGAATTAACTTAAGCTTACTATTTAAAGATGTATGTACATTTTTGTATTATGTATAGCGGTCGTGTGGTAGGCCTTGTCCCTTCAGGGATGTAGCGCCACGGAGTTTAGTTTAGTTTATAAGTTGAAAGTAATATTACTTTTCTTGTAATGCCGTAGCGTAGTGGTTGAGGCGCTGCGCTACAAATCGGAAGGTCGCGGGTTCGATTCCCGATGAGGTCATTGAGATATTTCAATTGGCCTAATCCTTCTGGTGGCATTATGGCCCTGGGGTCGACTCAGCCTCTAACAGAAATGAGTACCAGGAGCAATCCTGGGGGTAAAGGCGGCCGGTGCGTAAGGCTGACAACCTTACCAAATTCATGTGCCGAATGTCCAAAATCTGGAAGCCTCAACCTTCTGGAACCCCCTGGGCCTCCATGGCCTGTATAGGGATCACTTTACCTTTTTACATTTATTGCGTATTATCGGTACCTACTTCTTAACAGCGGCACAAAATAATTTATTATCAAATTCTTAGCATAAGGCTGTCATGTTCATCAACAACTTTTCCACCAGACATTTAATAAACAGAACATCTGTAGTATGGTCCTGTGACAATAAATAGGCCTACGTAAAAGTGTATTGTTCAAACCATTTAGAATATAATATTTATTTTAAACAGTCCCATTAAATAACATTCAACTAAGAGGTAAGTCCAAAACACAGTCGTGCATACTGAGATAAGTCCACATATCAACATTTTTTTTTAATTGTAGTTCTGTTAAGTCCTAATAAGGTTAACCGAAATTCAATACCCACATATTCTTCATAAATAGTCAGTGAAAAATAATTCATGAAAACTTTAATCGTTTTGTCAAACACTTAATTACAGAGACCTTCTGAAACTTTAAATTCAATTTTCTCAATAACAGGAAATCTGGACTTAACTCTATTTGCCCGCGCACCCCGGAATTATAACAGAACTACAGATTATTCGTTATTCAGTACATTTATTATTTGCATTATTATTATTATTATTATTATCATTATTATATCGCCTCAATATCACTCGTAATTCTATTCCTTATTTTTACGTATTGCATTTTCAGTGCTAAAAATTGGAAATTTTTATGTATATAAATATTTTGTATTAAAATTTCGCGGTCGTGGATTTAGCAGCCATAGCTCTAATTGTTTAATTTCAGTTTTCAGTTATTGACCCTCCCCAGTGATATCTGCTTATCAGCGCGCCTGACTCCAATGATCACCAGCACACTCTACTGGGAAAGAACAACGTTTGAAAAGCGAACATGCTTAACACGAATCACAGCTGCGGCAGGAAGTCGTCTTTGATAAGTGTCTTTAGATGGGGTAACTGAAGGGGAAGTTAATATGGACCTTCTTTAAATGGGCGAATTTAAAGAGGTTTTTTAGGGTGGATTTAATTGATGTAAAGCAGCCACAGTATGTTGTCATTGGAAGTGATGAACTAGTAGGCGATATCCGGCATGACCTTCAGCACATGTATCCAAGTTATCTGCAAGTGTGAGACACGCACAAGATGTCTGAATAAAAATAAAGAGGCCAACCACTTCCGTGTGAGATAACAATTGAAATTATTCATTGTAGATGCTGTCATTGCAGCCTAGAGAAACCGCTTACTGATAAGAGTGGCCACCCTCACAGTAGCAAAATTCCCCTCCGTCATTGTCACATCCCTCATCCCCTGCTGAGGTAATGAATCTCCCGACATGTCTTCGCCTTCTGATAAGAAAAAGCATGCCAGGAAGAGAGAGAAGAAGCTACCCCTCGCTCATAGATATACTACCTCGATTCATAAGTTAATGCCAGGATATTTACTGCCTCTATATTGTGAGTTTTTTTTTTTTTTTTTTAAGGGGACAATTCAGATTTTCCAAAGGGAATCATTGCCTTCACTTATTATTTAAGAAGATTTATTTAATGACTTGAATTCCCACAAGGTTCTCCCAGAAAAGTAAAATTCTTTAATTTCCATGTAGGCTACTAAAGTATAATACTTAAAGTAGGAAACATTCTTATTAAAAGTTATTATTAGATGCTGACATAATTGTGCTATGTCCTTAAGGCCGCTACTGATGTTTTGCATAAGGGTGGCTAAGATTCTAATTACTGGTGCCAGAAAAAAATTTCAAAGATTTTGCTAATTATTAATTTAAATGTGTCTCTGTTATTTGTATGAAAGAAATTTTACGAAAGCATAGATATAATATTAATAGAATAATGCTTTAGGTTAAACTATTCAATTTTGTATCCCTTGTTAAGATCGTCAACCATGAAAACCAGCTTTTCTAATGAACTTTCCCTCGCTGATCCCAAGATCAGGGACCACTGATGATTTCACTTGATTGCTTATAACCTTATATTAATATAAAATTCAGTTTTGAAAGGGTTAAATACTATTAGAATGTTATTTGCATCTTGAAGATATAGGCCTACATTAACTAAGCAAAATTGGTTTAGGATGTTTTAAACAATTAAAAACAAAAGAATTCAGGTAAGGGGTGTTCAGACCTGAAAGACAACTAAGATAATAATAATAATAATAATAATAATAATAATAATAATAATAATAATAATCTTTATTTAATCTGGCAGAGTTAAGGCCTTAGGGCCATCTCTTACACTCAACCAGAAACAGAAAAGAAGAAACAAACAAATACACATAGTTCTATAAGTAATAATAATACACTAGATACATACATACAGGTGGTACCAAAAGTTTAAGGCCACCAGCAAATTTGAAAGAAATGCATATTGGCTTTATACTTTTAGGCTGTATTAACTGATTTTTTGTTTATTTATTGTGATTGTTAGGAGATGCTTGGAAATGAAAATAAAATGGAATTACTGCTATTTTCTTCACTATTACGATTTTTAAAAAATATATCGATAATTTGAAATTACTACATTTTATAACGTTTCAGGGCATGGGAATTCTATAATAGTACAAATAACGGGTTACTTTTTTGTATGATGGTACATGTATAGTTACACAACAAATTGATACCTAAGGGCACTATCTGGATGTGTTCCTATAAAAATTAACACAGGTGAAACTGTTTTTAATATTCCAGAAAAGTTACTACATTACTACATTTGAAAGAGTGAATGTCGAGTACAGGAAATGAATAATTTTAAATGTGGACCATGCTGCAATCCACTGAGTAGCTCCAGACTAGTATCCGGCAGAGTTACGGTATCAATAGCTCCATTGAGAATATATACAGTATACAGTAGTGAATTTGTCTATGTTACATGAAATAAAACTATTTTAGTAAAGAGAGTTATACTAGAGAGAGAAAAAAAAGTAACTTATCTTAGATCTACAATATACAAGAAACAATAAAACGTAAATGATTTATACCTAAACAAAAGATTAGCGTTTTTTGGAGAGATATTCGTTTAGCCTAATTTTAAATGTTTTCAGCGTACAGCAGACCCTGATACTGGAGGGAAGGAGATTCCAGGAACGTGCAGAAGTTACAGTAAAAGACCTGGAATATATGGATGTTCTATGGATAGGTATTGAAAGCAGAGAGACATGTTGTGATCTGGTATTTAGTGAGTGATTTGAAGATAAATACTGAATACGATTTGCCAGGTAATGGGGAGTTGAGGAATGGAGGATTTTAAAAAGAAGAGAAAGGGAATGCAGAGATCGTCTTTCACAGATACGGCAAGGCTTTCACTAAGATCACATAAAACGACATCACAATAATCAAAATGGGGCATTACAAGTCTTTAAATTAGGGACTTCCTCAAAGAAAATAGTAAACAGAACTTCATACGTTGCAAATAATGGATTGTGGCAAATACTTTCTTGCACACTTGTGTTACCTGAGTGACCCATTTAAGATTTTGATCCAGATGGAGCCCTAAGTTCTTTACGGATGAGCTGTAAGGGACTGGCTTGTTGTTAATCGTAACTTGCAGATTCATATTATCTAATTTTGAGAGTAATCTCTGATGGCCTATAATAATGGCCTGGGATTTATCTGGGTTTAATTTGAGACCAAATTTATTACACCAATTTGATACAGCTTTGAGATCGTCATTTAGTCGAGTCAGTGCGTCATGCAATGTTTCGGGTCTACTATGAATGTAAATCTGCATATCATCTGCATAGAGATGATGTCTACTGTGTCGGAGTACTGTTGAAATGTCGTTTGCATATAATGAAAATAGTAGAGGGCCGAGAACTGATCCCTGGGGGACTCGTCTCTCCACGGGACGCCAGGAAGACGACCTGCAAGTAAACACACGTTGTTGGCGATCGCGAAGATAAGAATCAAACCAGCGGATGCAGCTTTCAGACAACTGTATTGAACGGAGTTTGGAAATAAGTATATCAATATCTACTGAGTCGAACGCCTTGCTGAAATCTAGGAGAGTTAACACAGTTATTTTACTTTTGTCGATGGCTTCGCGTATGTCTTCAGTGACGTTAAGTAGTGCAGATGCAGTGCTATGTCCACTTCTAAATCCGGATTGATTAGGGTCAAGAATTTGGTATTCATTGAGGTAGTCAGTCATTTGTTTGTGTACGATCCGTTCCAGTGCTTTTGGAACAGTAGGTAATATGCTGATAGGTCGGTAATCACTTGGGAGGGTGGGTGTGTCATTTTTAGGGATTGGTCGTACAATTGCTTGTTTCCATAGTCTGGGGTAAGTTGATGTCATTAGAGAAGCATTGAAGATATGTGTTAATGTTGGTAATATCACGTCGATAATTTTATGAATGAGAGTTATACTAATATTGTCACTTCCTTGTGCTTTAGATTTGATACGATTCAGAGCCTTCTTAACATCGATGGGAGTTACATACTTAAAGAACAGATTTTCTCTTATTGGTACGTCAATATTGTGCAGTTCATGAATCGTATCTCGTTTGCTCTGGTCATCAATCGTCACAGTCTGGAAAGACGTAAAATATTCATTAAGTTCGTCTGTGTGAATTGTGGTCGCATCGCCATTTTTTCTTGGTTTACCTAATCCCATGGTTTTTAGGTTTTTCCACAAGTCAGAAGTCTTGGGACAGTTGTCTATGAGACCGTGAGTGTGTCGTATTTTAGCGTTCCTTATAGCCTGTGTGGTTCTATTTCTTAAATATTTATATGTTCTTAAGTTGTCTGCATTTTTATCACGTCTGTATTTTCGGTATGCATTGTCTCGTTCGTTCATGAGCTTTCTAATGTCTTCAGTCATCCATGGAGCTGGGGGTCTAGTCATGCGTTTTGTTTTTACTGGTGAAATTTTGTCATATAGTTGGATTACCACGTTATTAAATATTTCAACTTTTTCGTCCACAGTCTTTTGCTCCCATATTTCGTGCCAGGGTAAAAGTAAAGCTTCCTTATTTAAGTCAGTCTCGTTTACATTTTTCAGATCACGATAAGTAACAAGTCTTGGATTTATTTTTGGGGATTGTAAGGAATAAACAGCATAAATTAGGTCATGATGGGATAGTCCAGGTACGGGATAATATGCAGAGCACAATCTTTAATAGACTCAGCTTTAGGCTACTCCTCTTCCGAATAAAAATGCCCGAATGCCCGAAGTAAGTACTCCTATGTATGGTCGACGTGAAAATGTTTTAGACAGTGGGATGAGCAAATGTTGTCCGATCTAGAACCGACCCTAACTAAGCAGGCCTATGTATTACTTTTACGTAGATACAATAGTGCGCTAGAATGAGACAGACATATAACTGGGACGCTAGGACCTGAACCAAACACGCGCAGGTAGCTTATCGTCTGACGGTAGCAATAGAGTAGGGGCATATACTGTACTATTCATTCCAAACTATGCGGTTCATAATAGTCCGTAAATACTTCAGACGTAAATTACGGATGTCCATTTTTCAATTAATATCTTCCAGTTATTCACTGTTTTCCTCCACCTGAAATTTGAATCTTTCAACACTTGCCTTAAAGCCCATTTACCTCCAGAAAAATTAATTTTGTTCTTTAGGAGAGGTAATAGTGTTTTTAAAGTTGACCTTCCCTCATTTGTTTTGTGAAATTCATTCACAGTCCTTCTAATTAAAGACTTATCACTTTTTCACTTTTGTCTTGATCGTTTTTGTGTGGAGTACTAAATCTCGTTCCATCTTGAACACAGTTCTCACCTTCTTTTACCATTCTCTTAACGCTGCTCAGTGAAATTCCTGTAGCATCCGAAACACGCTGCTGAATTGCATATTTAGGGTCATCTTGGTGCAGCTGTTTGTAATACCTATATACATTCCACACTATTTTCCTACTCTGACTGTGAATCACTTTACTACCACCAACCTTTTCCTAGAATAACTACATTCGCCTTCCATTGCTCTTATTAACGTATCACACTTCACTATTGAATGCTGTGAGGCTAACTAAAATATTTTTACACGGTCCGTACAGTATGAACTGGCAGGGAACATCACGTGGAATGAAGGTCAGGCAGGTCTAGATTACGTCATCGTAGACGACTGCGCATCCGTTTGTTTGGCTCAGGTCTTACCGATCGAGTTATACTTGTATACTTCAGGGCCGGTTCTAGATCGAGGCTACAACAACATCAACTATAATACAAGAGACTGAGAGATATTTTACGGATCTATACAGCCAATCTACTACTTCAGAGCATGCTCAGGATACTCTTCTGGGCTGTATTACTTCCCATATCAATATTGATGACAGCTCATTGTTAACAGCGGAGAACACTGAACAAGAACTTAAGCAGGCGATTTTCACCGCGAGGGACAAGTCTGCGCCGGGACCCGATGGCATAGGATATGGGTTTAATCGTAATTTTTGGCCAGTCCTCAAGAAAGAACTTCTACAGGTTATGAATGCCTTGCTGTGTGCATCAGAAAAAAAGTGGATTTAGTGAAGGTATTATTATATTAATACCTAAAACGTCTAGCGCTATGAGAATGGATGACTTAGGCCAATCACTCTGCTCAAATGTGATTACAAAATCTTTATTGGCCTTTAACACCACATAACACCGTCACTGGAATCACTTCGATGGGTACGCCTGCGTGAGCGAAGATATTTTCACTGTCTCATACTGCTCTATAGAATCCTTCATACCTCAACACCTAGCTATCTTTCCAGTCGCTTTCATTACCTTTCTTCCTACCATAACTTGGGCACGCGCTCTCAGCTTGACCCCTTACTATCCATGCCTCTTTACAGAACTACACATTATTCGAATTCGTTTACAACAACAGCTATTCGTCACTGGAATTCACTGCCTAGCCATCTCAGGAGCTGCCAAACGACTTCACAGTTCAAGCGCCATTTAATAAATTTAGTATACAATAACATTTAGGAATTGATGCTAATTAGTAATATATTTTAATTTTCATTATATTTTGTAATAACTAAGAATGTATTTGTTTAGACTTTCATCATTTTTTTCTTTATTTTTAGTCATTTGTATTACTTATGTTCTATTTTTTTTCTTTGTATTTAATGTTCGTTTCTTGTATTCATGTATATCAGTTCTATGTTTTATTATTAATCATTATTATTATTATTATCATTATGTATTTCATGTTTTTGCCCTGGCTGAGTGGTAGAGAAGGCCTTATGGCCTTAACTCCGCCAGGTTAAATAAATAAATAAATTAAATAAATAAATAAATAATGGAGAAGTTAGCGGGGATAGAGCAACATTGTGGTGTGCCCGGCAGAAACATTGTACATATAGTCCACGTGACAGACTCCCAAATTAGACCAAGTGATTATAATTTGGGAGGACTGAATGAAACTTACACCATACGTTCCTGGGGTCATGTGGAGCAAAAACGTCCGGGGGGGGGGGCATCATGAGGAGGTAGCTTTCAAACATGGCGGCCATTCAAAATGTTGGACGACTGTGAATCTTTAAATTCAAATATCTCGGGAATGGGTTCGGCAATCTTGAATTTTATTTTTCAAAATGTAGGTTATTCTTCTGGATACATTTTATTTCATCATATGTATAGCCAAAAATCCAGTATGTATTGGTCAAAACTCTAAAAATCAGAAAAATTGGTTTTTGACATTTACGTTTTGCGGTTTATTACTTTAACCATTGGGTATATCGGAAAAGTGTCTGAAACAAAAGTTGTAGAGACACATCTCACCTTTAAAACGAAAAAATGAAATGGAAGATCGGATCAATAGAATCCGAGATATCCAGATTCAAAGTGAGCGGAGCGGGGTTGAGAGTGATGACCGAGCGCTCGGTGCAGCCTTGGCATAAAATATCTTCGATTTTTAAGATGAAATCGTTAAAGGAACTTCAAATAGTTAAAATAGTTAAGAAAGGAAAAAGTAATACAATTTAGGTATGTATCGGAGACTTTAACAATAATTTAAGAAATGAACACAGGGCGTAAGCAACTAAGAAATAATAATGCCTATAAAATGCCTTATATAATATTATGAACAATCTTGAATTAAGTCTTCTTCACTAGAATCACTGTAATCAGTTATTATAATTCCACTCTTCCTCATCTGCTGTTTCTTCGGTACACCCCTTGCACCCACAGCTCTCGGTGCATCGGATTTGAGTAATAAATTCAATTAATAATTATACAATTTACCTCGTAAATGAACATAATTAAATACGAACTATACATTTCATAACTCTGTACTTCAAGATTAACTTGTTCAAGCCACTCTACTTGATACATCTTCTTACAAGTAATGGAGCAATGTCGTCCTTTCGGATGAAATATATTGCCCTAGTGGAGCTACTTTCCGTTTGTCTTCGGGCCAATCGAGAAGGAAATTGGTTTCTGTTTTTAGCTGCTGTTGAAAAAATTGTGCCTAGAATTTTTTCACTGGATAAAATGAACTACTCACAATATCTATCATAACACTTTCTTGAATTAACTAAACTAGAAAAGGAGAGCCCATATGTTCACCAATATTATGTAGAAGGAGGTTTTCAGTACAAATAAGAAGCAACAACCCATTTTCTAGAATTCCAGTGGACCAAGCCATTGAAGAGAGTGTAAACAAAGACGCCCAAACTCCTGAAGGTACTGAGGGTTTCAATCTGAAAAGTAGGTTGTAGTACGGTAATATGTTAATGGTGAGTACAGAGTTAAAAAACCTCCTCAGCATTCTATCATCCAGCAAAACAAATGAGTGCCACCCTGACCTCTTAAGCCCAAGGACACTTAGAGATGAGAAAGGCGTGACAACTCTCACTGAACTTCTAGTCGAGTGGACGATTCCCTTCAATCCAAACCCTTAAGATATTGTACATTTGCCTACTGGAATACATGTTGATGAATCAACAGCATTTGATCACATTGATTCGGAAAACAAGGCGAAAATAGCTTATTAAGCGTATATGTACGTAAAATATTTTGAAATTTATGTTTTTTTGTTTATAGCACTAAAAAATTGTGCTGAATTTTCTGCATCCATTGATATATAGTTTATATAGGTTTAGAAATTATTTGTGCCATTTAAATGGACATTTAAATATGTTTACATGCTTTGAGCTACTATTCACTATGAACTTAAAATTGAATTTCCCAGTAACTCTTATTTTACACACATATTATTAGTTAGCTCCACAACCATTAGAGATAGAAGGCTGAAATTTTTTACACTAATTTTACATGCACATATGCATAAAGTAGACTACAATGATGCACATAGGTATAAAATTAAAGAAAATGTGTCATGAAATATTGATCAAATTTGAAGATATTTTATATGCGATATATAAAAATTAATTGCATTAAAAATAATAACTTTAGCTGCATGAAAGTAGTCTACTTTGTAGAAAAATATATTCGTTATATGCATTAAAAAAATGAAAGGTGTCAGAGAAACCCGAAAAATGCTATCTCTACAGGAAGTGATAAGTGCATCTGAATTAATTTTTTTCATGCTCCTATAAAACATGTAATTTAAAAATATCTTAGTCAATTTTTTATACTTTTATCAGCTAGTTATGTTCTAGTAAGCCTTGTTATAGGACCCTGCAATTTTTGTCCACTTTTGAGTTCATTTTCTTGTAAAATTTTAATATTTTAGAACCTGCAATTTTTAAATATTTTTGTGGTAGTTCACGTTTCGGCTAGCTAAAGGAGAAGGGTTTCATAAACGTGTTAAGAAAGTGGGTCTTAAGGTTAGTAGACTAAAGAAGAGCAAAAAACCAAGGTTGGAAACAAAGAAGTAATCCTCCAGTGCAATCGAAATCTATTCAGCAAAATTACCTATATTGCAGAAAACCAACAACTTGACATGGTTGAAGTGTTCAGATATCCTCTGGCGCCGTTTCCATGGACTGTGGCGATTGGGCCTTTGAAAAAAACCTTAAAATCAGTGTTTGCCCATTTTTTGGAAATATACACCACCCCTGCCAGTCTGCCGGAAAAAGATCCGGCCTGCATCATTGATTCAATGGCTGTGCTTCAGTCCATCAAAGGATAACAAAACACGTTTTACGAATTGTCAACGAATTTTCTCAAGCAGGTTTTGAATATAGGTCGGAGGGTTGACATATATTATACAGAGGTTTCGATCAAATCTTTGGAGCGGAAAAAAAGCGGATCAGCTGAAGGTAGCAAATTTAGTGAAATCAAGGGTGGCCACAGAGTGGTTTCTTAGAGAACGCTTCTAAGAGAACAGTTACGGTAAAAATATAATGATAAAATTCTTTTTTTTACAGTTGGTAAGAGGAGAAATTTGAAAACATAATTCGAAACCTAGAAATCTTCGTAGCAGTTGGTGAACTCTGCTTCAGGTTCATTTATATCAGGAGAAAAAATGTTCCTGACCTGTTCTGTACTCCAGAAGAAGCTGATTCCAGAATGATGCTGAATGCAAGGAACGCCACTACACCATCTGAATCAGTTCTTTGCTTTTCAATCGATACAGGTGTATTAGTTTTGGCTGTAAGTTTTTGCAAAACCATAAAAAGCAAAACCTTCTGAATCGGGAAAGAAACAAAACAGTTTTAACAGATATGCAAGTTTCCGAGATAGTATCTGCCTTATGCGAACAGCTTTTTACAGCTCTTATTGGGTATTATTGCAGGTCTGGCTGCGACACAATCAGTGCTTTAGCTGGCCAGGGAAAAGTTAAAGAAATTAAGCTTTTGTGCAAAAAGGAACAAAGATTTATTGAAGTGTTCAGTAAGTTATGCATGGATTGGATGATGTATAATGATGTTGATGACACTAAGAAGAATTCGTCTTCCAGTCGTATGCCCCCAAATGCAAGGTGAAATCTGTTTATGAGCTACGCTTCCAGATTTTCAGAGGGCCAGATTGAGACCTTCCAAATGTCTCATTGTAAAGACATCTTGAGACAACACAATAAACGTGCCAACTACTAGGCCGGAATTTTGAACAGAAGCATGGAAACCAAACCACTAATTCTAGACTCTTCTGCTCATGGGTGAGAAAAGGACACATCAAGTAACTTATCAGTCAAGTGGATGAAAGGTCTGCCAGTACCGGCGTGCGTGCTTTCCTTTTTCTGGTGCCACTGCAAGAGCAACTGTGCACCAGAAAGTTACTCGTGCTTAGCTACTCAAATCTGAATCATCGAGAGCTGTGGGTGCAAAGGGTTTACCGAAGGAACGGCTGTTGAGGACGAGAGCAATAATTATAATAACTGATTTCAGTGATTCTAGTGACGAAGACTTAATTCAACATTGTTAATAATATTGTATAAGGCATTTTATAGGCATTTATATTTCTTAGTTGCTTACATCCTGTGTTCATTTCTGAAAGTATTGTTAAAAGACTCCGATACATACTTAAACTGTATTATTTTTTTCCGTTTTTAATTATTTCAACTATTTGAAGTTCGTTTAATGATTTCTTCAAAAAAATCGAAGATAAAAGCCTTGACAGTATATTATATGAGTTGGTAATTATTGATGTCCATTTCCTAGATAAATGATATAATTGTTAATTGTATTTATGAGTAAAATAATGTTAAAAATAGTGCACATTAGTAGGTAATGTAAATTTATCTAGTAATAAATCAATCACTGAGGCTGAAAATAAATAAAGCGCAGGATTTTACGCCAAGTCTCGCCTCTCGCTAGGCTGCACCGAGCGCTCGGTCAACACTCTCAACCCCGCTTCGCCCGCTTTGAGTCTGGATATCTCGGATTCTATTGATCCGATCTTCGATTTCATTTTTGCGTTTTAAAGGTGAGATATGTCTCTACAACTTTTGTTTCAGGTACTTTTTCGATGTACCCAACGGTTAAAGTAATAAACCACAAAACGTAAATGTCAAAAAACTTATTTTTCCAAATTTTAGAGTTTTGACCAATAAATACTGGTTTTATGGCCATACGCATGTAAAACCAAAATGTAGCCAGAAGAGTTACCTACAATCTGAAAAAATAAAATTCAAGATTGATGAACCCAGTCCCGAGATATTTGAATTTAAAATTCACAGTCGTCCGCCATTTTGACCCCAGAAACGTATGGTATAAGTTTCATTCAGTCCCACCAAATTATAATGACTGATGGGTCTGGCACATGGACTAATATACACAGCGCGCTACGGGACACGATTATGTATTATGAAACTCATGCGAATTCTCAAGTGGCCTCACTGAGTATAGAATCTCAAAAAGCATTTGATAGAATTAATCACGAGTATTTGTGGGCAGTTTTACGAAAATTTAATTTTCCAGACAAAATTACCTCAGTGATAAAGGCATTATATCTTAATGCATATTGCAAAGTGCAGATTAACGGATGGTTTACCAAAAGCATTCATATCCTCCAGTCCGTACGACAGGGTTGCCCCCTATCCATGGTACTTTTCACTTTATGTCTTGAACCGTTAATAATGCGAATAACACACCGTGTTCTATCCGAAACTGGGCCACAGAACACACCTCTTTTCATTACTAGAGTATATCCCAAGTAAGTTGATCCTGTTCAAAACAAAGGGGAGGAGAACTCACAGAGAGTTCGCGGAAAATTTGCATCATGTGACAAACGTGATTGGTTAATGTCATTAGCATGCGCCATTACCAGGGCGTGGCTTGTTAGTGGAGAAGTAGTGTTCATAAGTTCAAGCAACAATAATATCAACATTTACACGTGAAATAACAAACTCTAACTGGCATTGTCATCATTATAGTGTATCAATTAGCAAACAAAATATAAAGGATTCGTTGTTCACGACAATCCTGCGGGACATCCACGCTTATCTTACTCTCTCTCCTTACTTGTATT
Source organism: Ectobius pallidus (assembly GCA_964059195.1). Classification (NCBI taxonomy): domain Eukaryota; kingdom Metazoa; phylum Arthropoda; class Insecta; order Blattodea; family Ectobiidae; genus Ectobius; species Ectobius pallidus. The sequence continues at coordinate 136,887,937 of CAXKWD010000004.1, forward strand.
TTCTTCCCTCTCATGTTTATTTGTTGAAGATAGAGTGGAAATGAGTTGTACTGAGAATAAACAAACTACCATTATCACGGCGATGGCATCCGTTCTCACGTGTGGACTATGACAGCCACACTTCTTTGTTTCGAACAGGATCATTCTTACTTGGGATAAATTATAATGCTTATGCAGATGACGTCTCAATTTTACTGCAGACGCAAGAACAAATAAAATAGTCTGTTACATGTGCTTACATTGTATGGTCGATCGACTGAAACAATAGTAAATTTTCACAAGAGCGCTCTCCTTCCATTAGCGGCCTGGCCACAAGACTTTTTTCAGCATAGGTTTTGCCATGTTGCCATAAATCGCCGCAAGATGGCATCTGACCTAACCTAACTTAGCCTAACATGGCAAAACCTATGTTGAAAAAAAAAACTGCCAAGACGTTACCCTTGTCAATATACCGAGTGTGCGCAAGGTGAAAATATTGGGAATAGTTACGTACCGTACAGTAAAAGAAGTAATTTGTCACAACTGGAACACTATTGTCAATACCATCCGTTTTACGTCAACACGACAGATATGCCGACACCTAAACTTGCTTCAAAAGGTATGGCACATAAATCAGTTTGCCCTGACTAAAATGTGGTATGCTGTCCAGGTAATTACGATCTCGAAAAAAAATGCCCAAAGCATTGAAAAGAATATTGGCCTTTATCTATGGCATGGCCATCTGTATCGCATCTCCCGACAACAACTGCGCATGCGCACTCGCACTACTGAAAAATATGATGGCAAATTGGTATGGGGCTCCAGACGACCAACAGAATCCACCGCTCTTACGAGAGCTTCTCGATATCTCCAAATGTCGGGTGGATACTAAGTTTTCAGACTTTCATTATACTATTAATGTAATGAGATGTCTGACGAACGAGCTGAAAACAGTGTATCTGCGTGAACAACAAAGACACTGTATCACCAAATACAACAAGATCATTTTATTCCTCATATTATGATAAAATGCCCGGTTTTCAAATGGAAAGTCATTTGGTGGAGCTTCTGGAGCCCACATATCCCTACAGCCTGGAAATCGAAATATTTGCCAATATTTGTCAACGAAGCAATACCGATGGAAGCGAATAGGTTTACACATGGAACGACAGGTTCTCCTTTATGTTCAGCTTGTGGCAACATTGATACACTATGTTACAGACTATCGTCCTGTACGAAAGTGCGATCATCTTGGGCTTGGATAACACAGCAGATTAAAAACGGGTGCCCGACACTAACCCTAATAAAATACTGGAAATATTACTACATTTCGAAACTAACCCGGCCCATAATAGATTCCTACAGGCGTTGTTGGCATTTGGTTATGTTCACGCAATCCTTAAAGAAAACAGTATAACAATCCACATTTGCAGAGTATGTACCGTAAACACGTTTCCAATATTCAGCAGATATTGGCGGACACACAAAAACGAGCTATCTATCAACTGGAGTTCTAGTAGAAAGTGGGGGAGTGCCAGACTTGTTTGGGTGTTGCATTGAAGGAAGAAACATCGATGCTTATGAAGAGTGAGTAGTTTCCTGCCAGTGTAATATTCAGTGTTTACGTTTGGATTCTATTGATGAAACGGATATGGAAGTTTGCTGTTTGACAAATAGAGTTTAGTTCATGTGTACTGTGGCAACTATTATTTATCTTAAGGACACTTCTGTATCTCTGTATCTGGTACCCTATGATCCCCAGGTGGGGCGAAGGGGCCTCCAATGGAGGTTTCATTACCTATACTAATTTTGATATGCTTATTTTATAAAAAGGTAAAGTGATCCCTATACAGGCCATGGAGGCCCAGAGGGTTCCAGGAGGTTGAGGCTCCCCGATTTTGGACATTCGGCACATGAAGGTGGTAAGGTTGTCAGCCTTACGCACCGGCCGCCTTTACCCCCAGGATTGCTCCTGGTACTCAGTTCTGTTAGAGGCTGAGTCGACCCCAGGGCCATAGTGCCACCAGAAGGATTAGGCCAATTGAAAAATCTCAACAACCTCATCGGAAATCGAACCCGCGACCTTCCGGTTTGTAGCGCAGCGCCTCAACCACTACGCTACTGCGTACCCCTAAGGACAGATGGAAGAATACTGATGCAGCCTTTAGATTCTGTGTGAACACTATAGCAGCGTTGAGAGATATATGACAGGGACCTATTACGCCAATTCCAGGAGAGGTAAGTGTGTCATGCGTGGCGGACGAAGCCGTGATTTTGGGGGTTTTTCTAGGGGACCCTCCCGTTTCCCACTTTCATTCTGCATTCCACCAACACTCTCCACTTCAACTTCCTTTCCCCATCATTATCATCTTGTTCTCCTTTCCTGGTTTCGGACCAGCTCCCATTTAAGACTCTGCTACGGGCTTCCCAAGCCCTGCCCCATGGCCGGTGGTCGGGAAATTGCTGGTGGTGTACCACACCTCTGGGGATCTTGGTTAAAGGTACTCAAGGGATGTGGCGCATATAAGGGTTTGCCGCGACTTTGGTGCTCTTGTGAAGGAGAGACTAAGGGGACCAGGGTTTGCGATGCACGTGGATTGGTACTTGGTACTTGTTGGATATAGGGGACCTCCATGGGGGCTCGTGGTGGAGTCTGTTGACCGGAGGACCTTAGGGCATGCACATCATTCCGTCTCCTGGGGGTGCACAAAGTGCTCACGTACGCGGCCTACGTACGCGAGTCCATGAGAGTTCACCACCTGAGCCGCAACAATCTATCATGCCGATTGAGCAGGATGAAAAGCTGTTGATTGTATTCTTTGTACTACCAATGGGGTTACAGAAAGCTGTAATAACATTGATTTAAATTGTGCTTACTCAGAAGTTTGAACTTTAGACTTCAGCTGAGGGAAGAAAACTATAACTTTTTTTTTTTTAATTGCCTTTTTTGTTTACATAAGCTCTCTTTTACTTACAATAAGCTGAACTTATTTAGAATTATGAATACACAGATAAAAATACAGAAGCATCAAGACATACAGGAATTACAGAAGGAATATATACAGAAAATAGAGAAATAACTATTTACAGAATTACAGAAATAACAGGAGTCAAGTTGCTTTTGACAGATGGGACTGTTATGAACCACACTTGTTTCATGTAGTTTTGTCTCTTTAGGAACGTTCAGAGATTATCTTATTATTGTATTATTATTATTATCTTATCTTATTATCATATTATTGTATCTTATTATTGTAAGCAATTTAAAGAGTGAATAGTTGAAGGGCGCGGTATGTTGTATTGCCCGTACTATCTCGATGACGCAAAAGTAACCACCTTTCCTGTCTCAAGTATCGAATGAAGTCAGTCAGAGAAAATGAGGGTGACTCGTTATTCGTGAGGAGCCAATATAGAGTGCCCTGTAAGAGCCACATGATGCCACCAAACCACTTGGATCACTGAAGGGGTATACAAAGTTGGCAAAGGTGCTCTACTGGAGGTAAGTCATTAGTCTTTAGTAAGTTCTTAAGCTGGCTGCACACCCACTGCCACACGAAGGGAGCATCGCGACATGCCACAAGGCGGTGCACTAAAGTATCCGGGACCGGACAATACTTACACGTGGCCGAATGAAAAATACCATGGCGGTGTTGCTTCTCCAAGGTTGGAATGACTTCATTGACTACCAGATAAGAAGCAGTTTTCCATTCCGTACTAATGTGAGACATAGTGAAAAAAACTCCAAATCTGCGGCAAGGGCCTCCGGGGGTATTTCAGTTGCACACGCGGGGCATATGTTATAAGGTTCCTCCACTGTAGATAAAATTCCCTCGATTATGTGCAAGTTGCCAGGGGATCGGCAGGGGCGTGGTCGAGTATTTGGAGCACCTTTCGCATGTCTTGGGGAATTTTCCTGCGATTCGTGTAGGTCACCCAGAAACGGTCGAAAGTATCCCCGTCCGGAGAAAGTGCAAGGCGGGCAGAATTTGTGAGCAAGGCCTTGCATTTTATTGCAACATCTACCAGACCCAAACCACCTTTCTTTGGAGGGAGACGCAACTGAGGTCGGGCAACCCGGTACAAGTACCCATGCCATATGAACTGCCCGATAATTCTTTCGGTCTGTTGAGTAACACTTGCGGGGGCTGGCAGGATTGAAGCAGTATACCAGAGCTTACTCAGCGCGTACGTGTTAACATACCATATGCGCTGTAGGATATTAAACTGCCGGGCACGTGCCTCCTGTAGCAAGAAGGTAATAATACGAAGCTTGCCGGTCCAGTTTTGTGTCAACATCTCCGTCCAGTTAGGGCAAAAGTAGATACCTAAGATGGAGGCCGACGTAACGATGGGCATTCCAAGCGTACGAGACGGCCCACACCAGTTTCCCAGAGGCAGGATTTTCGATTTGCGTAAGTTGACCTGGGCACCTGTGATAGTCTGATGGGTCTCCAGAATTCGTTCAAGAATCTGCATATCATTGTCCTGCGTAACCACCACCGTCACATCGTCTGCATACGCACGGGCAATGAAGTTGGTTCCGCCGAGCGGGAGACCGGGAAGGCGACGGAGCATATTCCGCAGCAGAGGTTCCAGACTTAACGCGAAAAGGAACATGGAAAGGGGGCATCCTTGGCGAACCGAGACACCTAAAGGGAATCTTGGTGTTAGGAAGCCGTTGTTGAGAACACGAGAGCGAGCCTTGGAGTATAAATTCTGAATGAGAGTAATCAAAGTACCAGGCAGAGCCAATCGATTAAGAATACACCACAGGAAACTGTGAGGGACCTTGTCGAAGGCTTTCTGAAAGTCTATCATAACAAGTGCAGCAGACAGGGAAGGCTCGGCAGTAGCGTATAAGACAACATCACGCATGGCAGCAAGACTGTGAAAAATATTTGTTTCCGGATACAAGGCTGTCTGGATAGGGCTGAGCTGAGATTCATATAGAATCTGAAAGCGAGAGGCTAACACCTTAGTCAAGAGTTTATAATCTGTATTCAGAAGCGTGATGGGCCTATAATCCGAAACATCCTTTGGCTTCTGAACTTTGGGAATTAAAACAATAATGCCGTCAGAGAACTCCTCAGGTGGATCACCAACCGTGAGAAGCTCCGCCAGAATATCGAGCAGAACGTCCTTGAGAACTGGCCACAGCGCTTGATAAAGTACATAAGGGATGCCATCCGGTCCAGGGGAGGATTTTTTGCTGGCCCCAGCTATCACCTGGTGTAATTCCTTTTCCGTGATTGGCCTCTGAAGATCCTCCCGTTGATCATCGGCAATGGCTTCAAAGCAGTTTTCGACGTACGCAGGCGTATTGGCTGTATCAATTTCATCGTCGGCAGAAAACTTCTGGCGATAGTACTCCCCTATATGTTGCAATATAGTTCTGTGGTCCTTGATGGTCCCTTGGGGAGAACGAATGGAGGAAAGAGTTTTCGCAGACCCAGATCGACGTTCTTTGGCGAGATGATAAAACGTCGAGCGTTCAGAGTCTGGCTGTGGGTTTAGTTTACTGCGAAGTTGCGCGCCAGCAATGTGATGTAACTTGATATTGTGGATCCGTTCTTTAATGGCACGCAGTTTTTTGTCAACAATGATCCCCTGTTTTTGTTGTGCAAGGAGTTCTTGAAGAGCGACGTAGTAGAAATCCAAGAGAGAACGGCGATCCATTGCGGCCTGGTAAGATTCCTGACGAAAAAATCGGCTAATCAATGGCTTCCCCCGCGTCAACCACCAGTGCAACTTACTAGGGGCAGCATGGTATTGTGGCATAGAATTTTGCCACCGGGCCAAAAAGCGGTCTCGAAGGTCCGGTGAAGCTAGCAGAGATGTGTTCAATTTCCAATAGCCACGCCCCTTTGGGGGAAGAGTAAAGTCCATTTCCATTGTAACCAGGAGGGCATGGTGGTCACTAAAGGCGGTAGGGAGGACGTGAGCCCTATACATACGGGATGCGAGATCGGGAGTGACGTAGAAGCGATCAATGCGTGATGCAGTCTTATCACGAACAAAAGTGAAACCAGCAGTATGACGGTGTTTAAGTTCCCAAACATCACGAAGAGTTGTGTAACCAGAGAGAATAACATATTACTGATGTTCGGAGTACCAAGTTGATCTCTCCTGTTAAGAGTGCAATTAAAGTCACCAACAATAATAACAGAGCTACCTTTCCCCAAGTGCGGAGTGAGGCCCTCACGCCATAAATCCTCACGTTCTTTCTTCCGCTGGGAGCCAGAGGGTCCATAAACATTAATCAGAACTGTTGAACCATATAACGCACAAAGAATACGTCCTGAAGGATGCCAGTCAAAGCTATGGAGAGGTAGGCCTTGACAATAAACAATAGCAGTGCCGCGGTTCTCAGGTCCTGTATTAACATGATAATCATAACCATATAGGAAATCCAAATTGGACACGTTCACCTCTTGTAAAAAACAGATGTCGATACCATTATCGCGAAGGAAGTCACGGAGGAGTGCCTGACCAACACGATTGCGTAGTCCATTAACGTTAATTGTCGTATAAGTAATCAATGTGACCATCACAAGCAAGAAAAATGTCAGTCGGAAAGCGATTATGTTATTGAGTGTTCCGGGCATTCTTTTCTACCTTCTTCCGAGCCTCATGGTCATTACTGGGACTGGTAGAGCGTTTTCTGTATGGACGCACCACTATACCGTCCAAGAGACCGGGCGAGTCGAGCTCCATGTGATTATCCGGGGTCAGTGGCATGATGGATGAAGCAGGTACACATGCCTTCGGGGGGAAGGGGCCAGTCCCATTAGGTGGTAGAGCCTCTTCGTTTTCGCTATCACACGTCACAGTTGATTCAGAACTGGAACCATCATGTTCGGTTGAACATGTTCCTTCAACAGGTCGTAGGGTCGTATGGCCCACTCTAGTAAGATCCGGAGATAACGGAGTGACGGTGGAAGGAACAGGAGGTGACAGTACGGACCCATCAATACCATCCGCTGCCGGCACCATATCCGCAGCGGGTGAAGTGGCCGAAACCTCAGGTAGAGAATCCTTTAGGTTATCCGTGGTAGCACTGTCGGAAGGCCCAGCCATAGGGTTGACCTGATCCGGATTGTCTGATGTAGCAGGCATCACATTGGCTGCTGTAGGGACCTCCGGTACAGTAGCCAGCAGCGGGGGAAAGTTATCCTGGTCAACGGCACTGAGAGAAGTCCGTGGTTGAATAAGTGGCCGGTGAGCTAGCGGGGTCCACGTGGGGGTGTCGGAAGTACGCGGATGGTATTTACGTTGCTTGGGGCAATCAGCACGCAGATGGCCAGTAACATGACATAGAGCGCATGTAATCGGCTGTCCTGCGTACGTAATTAGCACTCTATGACCAGCAATGTCTTGATAAGAGGGAATATGCTTTTTTAAAGCAATCTTAACCGTGCGGACACCATTAGGTACCGCGTAACGGAATTGACCGCTCCAAACATCGTCAATAATATCCAGGACATGTCCGTACGGTTCCAGGTGAAGGCCAATGTTGTGGTTAGGAACTTCAGTTGGTAGGTTGTATACTTTAATATAGCGAATCCCCATGCCAGCCGAGTCAATGGTTAACCTACTGCGGTGTCCTCCTTCATGTACGAAAAAGGACTCGATTAGTGTCTCGAATGATCGTATCCACTGTAGTAGCAGACTTGCACTTTATATAAATTTGTCGTGTGATGCCGTTAAGCTGCAAGGCAGCAATGTCTTCAAGGGGTATCCGTAAGGTGTCGTGGATCCATTCATGTATGTCGTATGCACTCGGTCTGGGGGCATCTCGCTCCACAAACGTAATAACTATCGTGTTCTGTCGTTCGATGACCATGGTTGTAAGGGATGTCCCGAAGCAAAAACTTCACGATGTGTATGAACGTGTGTCAGTGAGAACAATCACAAGGCCGAAAATAACACACGAATTGAAAACAGTTATAGCACACAAGTGAAGGTAGGTTAGAAGACGGTTACTTGCACTCGCAGATACGTCTGTTCACCTCGCCTACTCAAACACAACTGTAACGTTCGTGTCATTTAGCAGAAGAAATAACAGTACCATAGCATGTGCATTTGTTGCTAATTTTGAAAGATATTTTATAAAGCAAGTCAAGAATGAGAATCAAGACACAAGTCGTAGCTAAACTCCTCAGCTAGTCACAATTCAATCTAGAGTAGATGAACAGCTATTTCTTAAATGAAATTAGTAAAGTACAATCTAAAACTCTACCCTGAACGAGCATCTGTTGCCACAATTAACATTATTCAGGCTGTTATAAGAGATTCCTATAATAACATTGAATCCGAATGAAGACTCTCAACGTATTGCTTCGATTTGCTTAGTTCTAAACATTTTCAATTGGGTTTCTAGTTATTACTTATTGTAATACGTTTTCACTCTCTCGTATTATACGTATTATGGAGAAAGTATAGTTACAAATTTACAAATTACAAATTAAGTTTATTACAAATTAAAAAATACAAATTGATACAAAATTATTACAAATACTAATAATAATATACACACAATTTGTACAATTTGAAAAGAGTATTATTTGCCCCGCATGAGCATAGCTCGTGTTCGGGGTCAGTTCAGTCATACTAAAATTATATTTTGAAAATTATATAAAAAAATCATACATATTATAGTTTTAGGTAAAAAATAAGAATAAGAAATAAATAAGGTTGCTTATATGAAATAAATGCATGAACAAAGATCGTGATAGTGATCGTGATACAAAGATAGTTATCGTGAAAAATCGAGATAACACTGAACAATGTTTCTTAGTCGCCTACAAACCGAAAGAAAAGTTCCTCCCTCAGAAATGATGTCTGTCTGTTTGTCTGTTTGTGCAGACCCGTTTCGGATAAGCGGTGTGTAGGCCTAGTAGGCCTATTTAATCGTAATTTCGGATTATGCATGTACTTTGTTGGACTCTCTTTGTAATCCCTAGAATTTGTTTCTATGTCTATAATATTAAGGTGATTTTCACGACAACCTTTCCTCAAATTTTTAAGTGCAACGATTTGTTTTTTTTTTCTATAAAAAGTTACTTAGGGGTAGTTTATTCGTGTTCATTTTCGATTTTTCTTGGCCAATTCATTTGTGGTTCATATATACAGAGTGCGGCATTTAAAGTTTCCCATTTTCAAAACCGTGTAACACATTTATTCAACAAATAAATAAGCTATATTGAACATTTTTAAATGTCTTACAGTCTTGGATTTGCGATTCTGGTCTTACTTTTTGAATATGATGTCCTTGAGATGCCCTCCATTAACTTCAACACATTGCTGCAATCTCCCTCGTACACTAATCGTAACGCATTATGTGGTGTCTTGAGTAACATTTGCAATTTCCTGCAAATCTACCCATAATCCACAAGCGGCCACTTCACTGCCATAAGGTCGTGGTGTTGTGTTGCAGCACAGAGTATTATTGGCCCTTATTTCTTTGAGAGCGATATTGGTGCTTCGGTTTCTGTCAACTCTGAACGTTACAATCGCATGCTGCAAACTTTCTTCCTACGAGATGTGCCGCTTATTCTCGGCACGTTAATTATTTTGTATTTATTCAGCTTTTCCATCTATTTTCTATGTCTATTTATTTTTACCTTGTTAGTTTCAGTGTTTCTATATTTACGTAACTTGTTCTCTTTACGTACACATTTCTCTTTGTTTTGCTTGCGCTAGCTTCCTTCCGTTGTTTTGAGTGCTTTCATTATTTTGCCCTTCCGGCATATATCGATTTTTTCTCTTGCTCGGGAATGCCCTCTTTATGTGGTAGTTGGTACTACGCTTGGGGGCGTTTCCCGGCAGGGTCTTAAGTTCCCGAGCGGGGGACAAAGAGTTGTTCTTGGATCGTCGAAGCGAGAACAAGTGCTGCGTTTCCTGCTGGTTCCGCCGAGCCCCATTCCACCGAGGGGTCTTGCTGTGGATTCTATCGGAGGACTTGTTGGTACAGCCTGTAATTCTACCATGTAACTTTCTCTACACTATTCTACTTAATTTCTGCAGGTATGTTTTGTTAGTCTTGGGGTACGCCGTAGCGTAGTGGTTGAGGCGCTGCGCTACAAACCGGAAGGTCGCGGGTTCGATCCCCGATGAGGTCGTTGGAGTTTTTCAATTGGCCTAATCCTTCTGGTGGCACTATGGCCCTGGGGTCGACTCAGCCTCTAACATAAATGAGTACCAGGAGCAATCCTGGGGGTAAAGGCGGCCGGTGCGTAAGGCTGACAACCTTACCACCTTCATGCGCCGATGTCTAAAAATCTGGGAGCCTCAACCTCCTGGAACCCTCTGGGCCTCCACGGCCTGTAATAGGGAACACTTTACTTTACTTTATGTTTTGTTAGTCTAAATTTCGCTGGTGGGTTTTGAGTTATTTCATTTCGGTTAGTTTTGTTTTCACCCACCAGCTTCAGTTTTCAATTTGATTAGTATTATTATTTATTTATTTTTCTCTCTTTGCATTTTCTTATATAACGGTTGGATGCTAGCCAAACAATTACGTCTCTTCCGAGCCTTCAGCTCTTGATTTTGAACTCAGTGTGCTACATTATGTTTCTTTCTTTGTACACCTGCTTCACAGGGTACATTTTTTTCTGTTATTTTGAAATAGCTCTGTTTATGGAAAGTACTGGGTGACTTCTAACCTAACTGGAAGTGAAATAAAACTGGCATTTATGAAATTTCAGTATAAAGTTTGTATTTGCATCCTTGTCTCCTACCACTACCTCATTGCTATTTGCAAATTGGCACGGCCTTGGGTGTTCAGCCCGTGACGCACGTTTCAGAGAATTGACACATCGTAACTTGGATATTGAGAGATTGTGATTTCAACAGGATGGTGATGTAGGCACATAGGCTACTGCACATCTTTCAATAGACACCCTTCATGCTGCTTAAGCCACACCTACCGGCACGCAGCAGTTAGGTAACGCAGCTCCAAACCGTCCTTGTATATATATATAAGATATATATATCTTACAAAATTAACAGTTATTGAGATAATTAAGTAATCATGAATTCAGTGTCGTATCTTCCCGATTTCGAACAATTTCAATTGCCGACACAAAATATTTGGGAAAAGTTATTATTATTATTATTATTATTATTATTATTATTATTATTATTTCAAAATCTCGTTTGCAGACACTGTAAGACAAGCCTTTTGGATCCCCCAATTAGCCACGCAGTCTCAAATAGGCCCAAGTGGTTAGGTTAATTTAAGTAGGTTAAGTTAGGTTAGGTTAGGTTAGGTTAGGTTAAGTTAGGTTAAGTTTATTTAGGTTGGGATATTAGGCTAAGGTGGAAAGGTAGAGTCAGACTGAAAAATGCTATGCTATAGCTGAGATATGAACCAGGATCGAAATGAATTTGATGTTGTAGTGGCATGTTGCCATTGTGGCTCAATTGGTAAGAGCAGCGGCACGGAGAGCAGAAGATCCTGGTTCAAATCCCGGCTATGGCATTGGATTTTTCAGTCTGACTTTACCTTTCCAAGGTTAGGTTAGGTTAGTTTAGGTTAGGTAACATTAGCTTAGCTTGGTTTAGCTTAGCTTGTACTATTAATAGAACACGATATAGCTGAGTTTTTCACGAAGGCTTATCTGTATCAAATGATGTCCGTAATAGAAGCACTGAAATATCAATAACTGTTCCCAAATAATCTGTTTCCGCAATCGAGACTGTTCGCAATCAAAACATAATCTTCGGTATGTGCTACACTTTCTCAAGACATATTTTGAAAATAGCGCTATGATTTTGTTATGAGCTCACACTAACAAGAAAGCAATGATTGTGAAGTGCCAGTATGGCACTTTCTAACATTGCATGGTGGACGGGAAATATATTTGTCCGTCTATCTGTGCATCTGTCTGTCTATCTGTCTATCCGTGTGCCTGTACGCTCAATAACTCGAATATGCTTTATCAAATTTTCATGAAATTTCCTATTCACACTTATAACGCCCATTGAACAAACGCTATTGGTTTTGGGCCAAATCAGTTAATCGGTACCGGAGTAACTCCCAATTAAAGATTTAATAATAGCAAATCATCAATGTACCACAAAGGCGCGTGGATAACTCACTCATTGACAAAATCGTTTAACCACTTCCAGATGGGCCAAAAGCTTGAAATTTGGCATACTTATGGTTTGCAACAGACAGAAATATTCCAAAACTATTCTATTTTTTAATTTTTTATCCCCGAAAACATTCAAAATGGCGCACACAACTTTAGTGTCTCTGTAGACTTTTTTTGGAGGCTTATAGTAGGTAAACGGGTAGTCGTAACCAAAAATCGATTGTTCCACCAGTAACGAATTTTGGGAGATCTACGAGTTTGGTCCTATGACGTTTTGTCGTTTCACCATCGCTTACACCTTAGACTGAGTTAGATTTGCTTTATTCTAAGTGACTTCTGTGTATTTTCTCATATGATGTAATTTTTGACACACTTATAGGACAGATACAATCGTAAAATTTGGATCATACAACAGCCATAAGCGTACAGAATTTGGTGTTTCCACCTGACCCTATAAGTATGGAAATCTTACTGGATAGCCGTGACGTGATTCACATCTACGACAGTCTAATCATCCACTTATTAACACTGACGTTTACTCATTTCCAGATGAGCTAGAAACTTGAATTTGGCAAATTAGTAGCTTTAGGCTATAATAGTTGGAAAAACTCGAAAAGGTTCTATTTTTTTATTTTTTATTCTCCAAAATAATCTTTTAAATTTTTTGACTGTGTAGTTGTACGGCTTCATATCTTTTGACAAAAATAAAAGAATAGGCTTATTGTTGGCATGAGGAATTTGTTGTAAATTCGTTCTGTTCAGTAGTTATTTCACTTATTCCTTCACGTATGCTTATCAAAACTTTTCAAGAAACCTTGTTATAAAACTCAACAGTTTCTTAAATATGGCCTATTAACTCCATCTGGCACTTCGTTCTATAAGTTTACCCGATTTTATTATTTTTGTATTACTTTAGTTATTTTATATTATGTTATTTGATTTTATTTTACTTTCCTTTCTTTAATTTGGTTTTCGTTTAGTTCCGTTTATATTTCGAAAAGTAAAATACGCACTCTTGTCTTGAAAAATGTCAAGACCTTTTCACTGCTATCTACGTATAAATTTGTAACTTAAATTCTGTATAAAATCAGAATTATAAGATTTAAAGAGTAATACCATTTGTAAATTACAAGGGCTTTTTGTTCGTGTGTTATAATTGTCTTTCACAGAAACCAGTTATTTTATTGCAATTTTTATCATTCACTCCAATCTTAGATCCCACTGATGATTTCACTCGATGATTGCTTATATTGTTGTATAAAGTCAGCTTTGCAAAGCAGACTGATAATTTACTTTTTAAAATTTGTAAGGATGGACGGGAAAAATGTCTGTCCGTCATTATGCCTGTTCCCGTGATAACTCCAATTCCCTTTATCACATTTTCATGAAACTTAGTAGGCTGTAGCCTACACACTTACAACGTTCATAGGACGAACGGTATTGTTTTTGGAGGAAATCGGTTGACCCGTACCGGAGTAACGACCAGTTAACGGTCAAATGTTTTTTTCTTAATTAGCAAGTCATCACTAGCCTCCACTACGAGAAAATTTAAATTTGGCAAACTTATAGCTTTTAACCTATAACAGGTGAGAAAATTCCAAAAAGATACAATTCTTTTCCCAAAAAGAGCTTTGAAAGGTTTTGACTTCATAGGCCTATTTGTATGCCTTCAGATGTTTTGCAAAAATAAAGGAATATAGTTGACGTGAGGTCAAGATACCGTGGTCTAAAACTCAATCGTTTATGAAATATGGCCTATTAACTCCATCTGGCACTTTGTTTTATCGGTTTATTTTATTTTATTTCTCGTGAAATGATAATGCACACAGTAAACTAGAGATGACTTGCCATATGTCACTGCTTCCTGAACCACGGTGCACCAAACTGGTTCCATAGAGATTTCAGTTATGGCCCCCTTCCCTTTCATGTCATTTCTCTCCTACTAGTAGTAGGGCCTATTACTGGAATTTGCACACTGACGAAAACAACTTTCTCGAAAGATCCGTAGATCAGAGCAAGATAGTTTGGCAATTAATATTGAAAACTCAGTTAATTATGATACTGTAAGATGAATTCATATTAGGCTATATCTAAAATTCTGTATTTTAACGTGAATATTTTAAATTAATTGTTTAGAAAAGTATATTTCTTCTACGTAAAAATATTAATAATACAAACCTAAGACGTATGTGAGGGGGAAAGTTTGTGCAACTTGTTATTCAGCTCTTCTGTTCGAAATTATTTTAAACACAATTTTAGACTGACAGAGTTAAACTGCTATTCACCTCTGTGATTGCAGGGAATGCGTTCGCTTCCCTCCCGCAAAAGGGTTTTGTGAGGGTGTTTTCTCCGCCTTTAAGAAGAATGTCAGGTAACTTTAGGCCCTTGTGGTTTCGGATATCATCTGGCTGTCATTATCACCTTCATTCCATTCGCGCCTTGTTCGGAAAGAATTTGTGTGCGACTGGTGTGTTCATGTTGTCTCGGAAGTGCCCCTTGGCAAAGGGCTGATCACTCTTCCGGGGAGGTTCTCCGTATCCTCTTTCTCTCTATATACGACTGGTGTGTCTCGTTCTATGTGTTCATGTTGTCTCGGAAGTGTCCCCTTGCATTGGGCTTATCACTCTTCCGGGGAGGTTCTCCGTATCCTCTCTCTCTCTCTCTCTCTCTCTCTCTCTCTCTCTCTCTCTCTCTCTCTCTCTCTCTCTCGAATCCTGTGGCCCCCCATGTTGGGGCGAAGGGCCTCCAAGTGGAGGTTTCTATTTACCGAAGTGAATTTTGTTACGCTTATTTTCCTAGAGAGGGCAGAGGGAAGGTCTCCGTATCCTAGTCTGGTATAAAAATATGTATGTGAACCAAAGGTAATCCCTCTTCTGACAGGTCGCGTTCCTGTGAGGCCCGGGTGGCGTGTGCCGCACACACTTCGCTACAACGGGAGAGGTTAAACTGAAAGAAAGAAAGAAAGAAAGAAAGAAAGAGAGAGAGAAAGAAATTATAGGCTGCTCAGTCATTTCTTATTACTGTTGAGGCATAGGTGGTGATGGAAAAAATTCAAATTTACACTGACAGGGAGGTAGGCTATGCTTGATAACCAGCCAATCGAGTAAAACTACCAATAATATTCCTCTGCCTCACTGATATTGTACAGTGAAAATTTTTCTACCTGGCCCTGCTCAGAGAAGTGCGCAGTAGCATGCATCAGTCTGTATCGAAATAATGTCATTTGAAGGAGTGATAATTCATCCGCAAGGCAGTCTTCAGAGGAGTCACATCGTGCTAAGGTATACAGCGACGGCTGTCATGTCTGGCGGGAGGGGAAGATGGCATTGTCTCTCTGAATTCAACTCCCACCTCTGAATTCCCTTCCCATGACAAGCGTTATTCCATTACTGTAAAAGCATGTTACCGCTATTACAAATATAACCTCATATTTTCGTGCAAATGTGGAAGCAGCTTTTGTTCAACGAAAGAATAAAACTCATGATTCCTCATGCCTTATTACAAAATAATTGATGGACGATTTGTTGTAGAGGAATAGATCGGAAAAAGGATTTATTGTAAGTATGTTGTAGTTTATAATTAAGTATTCCTCGCCGGGTTTCCGGTCACCTGCTGGGACAGGCTTTGCTAGCGTTACAATCGCATCATCGAATGCAAGGGCGTTGAGAGATCATAATTATTACTTGATTTATATATGGACTTGTTTAAATTATTATGCCTTGTTTTCCACACGCGCTCCATGGGTCATGCAAGATGGAACTATGATATAACAAGAATTGAAAACCAACAAACCCATTATTAAAATTCCCTTCCCTATTGAAACATTCTTTGTTTTGAGAATATCATCTTCATAAGTCTGCTGATTGTCTAGGATATTTATTATGAGTCAAAATAACACGAGATAATAACTACAAAACTATAGTGTTTTCTCAATTTTGCTTACCGACTTCAGGAATTATTGTGTTAGGTGTCGAAATTCGATATCGAGTTTTCGGCGTTAATACACGTTTTGGGGTCGCCCTGAATCCAAAATGCAATTTTAATTTTTTTTTAATGTCTCTGTGTCTGTGAACAGTTCAGCTCGAGAAAGAAAAATCGTTTAAAGACTACATTTTCTATTTGGGTTATACGCCTTATAGGGATGAGACAAGAAGGATGAGAACTATTTTCTTTTACATTTACTGCAACTTCACACGAAGAAAATTCCGTATGTCGCATTTAAATGTTGCGCACAAAGAGCTCATTCTAAAAGCTAAAGAATTTACTTCAAACAAATTTTAATTCTCTGAAGAAGCAGCCATCGTTTGCACATAGGTCCTACTAAGGCTCTAATTCTTCCTAGGCGAACACCTTTGCGTGAGGTTGAAACAACTGAATACACACCCTTTCATTACGGCATCTTATAATATAACAGAGTGTGGAATGAGAAAGTTATATTGCCCATATGCTTAAGGTGGAGAAAGTTATGTGTGTGTAACAACGTATTTTTTCTTGGAGACCAATCTCCATAACTATTTTAGCTTAGAAAACATAACTATTTTAGCTTAGAAAACAATTGAAGATCAAAGCAAAATGATGACAGGAATATGAGAGGAGGTGTAGGGATAGGCCTATTATTGTTTCAATCGTTCATTGTTTTTAAGTTAATTGAGTTCGGACAATACTAGCCCGTAACACTGTTTTCAATAAGGATGGAAATCCCGTTTTGGATTTAGCATAATTATTTATCTTCCTCAAAAAAGTATTTTCGCTCGTTTGGCAAAGGGTTGTGCATCACTGGTATAGTACCTAAAACAGGTAAGTCATCTCCCCTATACCCCTTGCTATCTCCTTACTAGCCTCTCGCTAGGGTGTTCCATAATGACCAATTTTCTTGAGACATTTCACTTGGTTTCTATTTTTCACGTATACAAATACCCATGCCCAATATGGGTCTCCAATGCAGTCTCTTAAAATCCGAATCCAAGATATCGTTCCATAGCTACCGCGTTCGCAAACAGTACTGTATAATACAAGTGGTAGAAACCCTGCGAGAAATATAAAATCATTTCATCTTTATTATGATTTTTGGACATATAAAATCGGTTTATCTTGAATAAAATGTTATTATTTTAGGTTAATATTTGTAAAATAATAATAAATATCTGATGTATTCTAATTATTTACGTACCATGGAGCCATATTTGGGCTAGAGCTGCCCGGCCATCTGCTGCTGCATATAGGCCTATGCGTATTACTCATGCATATGCGCAGACAAAAGTTATTGGTTTTCTGGTGTACGGCTGCCAACATAAGGAAGAGAGTCGAAAACGCTATTCGTCACACTAGTTCCGTCACAAGCTCCATGAACCTTTCAATGGAGGCAACTCTAGCGTTAAGCTAACGGAGGAACTGTGCTAATGACTGTATAAGACACCTAAGGGCTGCTTTAAGTAGAAAATTCACGAAAGTAAATGAGACATCGCACAGCCTGCATGTTCTCCTGGGCTTTTTCTTGCGAATTGCGTAGAACCCACCCATAATTCCAGAAATGTTCAAAGAAAAAATTATCTAATTTCACAAGAAAACCTTTAAAATATTATGAAGTAGTTTGGATATCGTTTGCAGAAATATACTGCTTACAAGATACGACAATTAAAAAATGAGCCTTACATATTATGTACATTACCCTTGAACATTTATGATTTTATTGTTCATGTAATGTGTTCGCTTTCCTGTTTGCTTTAAATTTTAAATTGACTTGAAGGGAAAGGCCTTAGTGTTTGTGATTTTACATATAACTTACTTAATATTTCCTTCTGAGTGGCCCGAGTAGTATAGGAATAGATATGGCCGGATTGAAAAGTAGCTAGCTGCATTACCGACCGACCGATGACGTCACTTCCGGTCGCCATCTTGGATGACGTCACTTCCGGTCGCCAGGTTTGCGTACGTACGCTCCTGCAGTTAAGCCCTTTTACCAACGACGCCTAGAAACGCACTCTTACGCAAGGCTTTTTAGCTATGTTGTTAAGCCCTATTGCCAACGACGTCTGGATATGCACTCTTGCGCAACGCTTTTTACCAATTTTGTTACGCCCTTATGCCATGGACGTCTGGATATGCACTCTTATGCAAGGCTTTTACCAATTAGTTACGCCCTTATGCCATGGACGTCTGGACAACCACTCTTACGCAAGGGCTTTAATTGATGTTGTTACGCCCTTATGCCATAGACGCCAAGGACGCATTCTTACGCGAGGTTGTATTTTATTTTCGGGACGTTTATAGTTGGGTCCTTTGGCTATCCCATATGAAGTCCCTACACTTTGAACTTTTTTTATCCCGCAAACGTTATGACCTTTTGACAGTTGTAGTCGCTATCCCAGGACCTCCATATGACGTCATCATTATATTGCGTTCTTATGCATGTTGATTTTATACTTATATTTATGTAATAAAATCTTGTCTCATGGGTGGACTCGAACCAGTCAAGTTGTGATTACTGGGCACCTGTGTTTAACCGCGTGACCACGGTGACATCCTATGAGCCATCTGCTATCATTGTCTCATATAAAATTCAGTGACGTCATGTTATCAATTCTTGTGCTTTCATAATTGTCTACTACATCGCGCTAGTTAACAGTCATTACTTTCATAATTATCTACTAGATGGCAGTTGTGTACCATGCTATAAGATGGCGGCTAGCGCTAAATTCAAAATTCAAAACATTGTCTTATATAATATTCAGTTTTTCTCAGTGCCGTCATGTTATTAAATCTTGTGCTTTCATAATTGTCTACTAGATCGCGCTAGTTAACAGTCATTACTTTCAGAATTGTCTCCTAGAAGGCATTTGTGTACCGTGCTACAAGATGGCGACTACCGCTAAATTCAAAATTCGAAACATTGTCTCATATAATATTCAGTTTTTCTCAGTGCCGTCATGTTATTCAATCTTGTGCTTTCATAATTGTCTACTAGATCGTACTAGTTAACGGAACAAGATGGCGACTAGCGCGAAAACCCCCTTACACACTATGCTATTCCCGATTCATCCTGACGCCTAGTTATGCCGTTTGATCCAACCTAGTTAGACCCTTTGATCCGGAACGTCATGGTAATCGTTTAGAACAATTGAGTTACGCCCTTTCGCACTATGTTAGCCCCGATTCATCCCGTCGGCTGTAATTTGGCCCTTTGGACCAAGTAGAGGTTATGGACGTCATGGTAGTTGATTCGAACAATTGAGTTACGCCATTTAACGATATGCTATCTCCGATTCATCCCGACACCTGTTATTAGGCCCTTTGGACCAAGGAGACGATATTGACGTCATGGTAGTCGTTTCGAACAATGTAGTTACGCCTTTTCGCACTATGATATCCATATTCATCCCGACACCTGTTATTAGGCCCTTTGGACCGAGGAGACGTTATGGACGTTGTGATAGTCGTTTCGAACAATGTAGTTACGCCTTTTCGCACTATGTTATCCATATTCACCCCAAATGCTGTAATTATGCCCGTTGGACCAAGGAGACGTTTCGGACGTCATGGTAGTTGTTTCGAACAAAAACGTTACGCCCATTCATACTATGCTATTCGCGATTCATCCCTACGCCATTTATTAGGCCCTTTGGACCAGGGGGATGTTTGTGAAGACATGGGAATCGTTTCAAACAAAGAAGTTACACCTCTTTGGACTATGCTATTCCCTGATTCATTCATTCAGACGCCATTTACCATTTAGGCCCTTTGGTAGAAAATGAGCAGCTGTTGTGTAAATAGGACCTACCTCCTATACTTACGTCTTTAGTTACTGTAACAAGGACCTATGATAACAATTACGTACAACATGGTGGAAGAGCGCATGAACGAATAATTAAATGGTTGCCACCACCACCACCACTGCCATCACCAACACCAGCATTTTGAAATATTACCACTACTACTACTACTGCTGCTACTACTACTAATACTACTACCACCACCACTTCCATCACAAACACCATCATTAAGAAATACTACTACTACTACTACTGCTACTACTACTAATACTACTATCACCATCACCACCATCATCACCACCAGCCGTACTAGCATTACTACTAATACTACTCTGTCAATAATTAGTAGTAGTATTAATTTAACGTAGACATTGTTCACACAGAGAAGTTTGAAATCAGAATGAGATCATACTATTTTACAACTGGTATTTATATAGTGCGAGGTTTTTGACACTAGATCGTGACCTAATTTAAAGGCATCATATTTATCGGTATTATATATCAGGTGACTTCCGGTAACTGTACTTTTTTTAGTAATAAGGAGAAAATAGAATATCAAGCAATCGATAAGACAGTTCCTGTATGAAATGACGTGTTGTTATGGAATTATAGCTAAACGAAGACAACCGATAATAAATCTTGCTACAAGATCCTGAAATAATTTCATATATAACGGTTATGCAATCGTGATTACAGAGTTCCGTATAACTATTTCAAGAAACCTTTACCTTTAGAGATGATATGATAAAGTATGACTAACAAAGGTCCGTTACAATAGTTAATTCTGACGTGTAGATAGAAAAAAGTTATGTTTTTCTTGTACTTCAAATGAGTTTCTGATATAACCCTACATAGTTATGCATTAACAACTAGACCTTTGTACCAGTTTGAATCTTAATCCTAAAGGTAAGGAGTTTGATAGAGAAATACTCATTTCTGAACAGTATTTTATACTTCTGTCAAAAACCTATTGATATTTATTTATATAGACAGTTAGTTGATTTTTTCTAAAAGTTTTTACATCGGTAGTTGACAATTTAGGCTATGTACCAGTTTTCAACCATTTATGCTTTACGTACAGACTTGATAAAAAGAATCATTTGAGACGATTTGATACAAAATTACATTGTAAACAGTATTTTATTGTTAGATGGGTAGGCAGTGTACACAATTTATGTAGAGAATTATACGTCGACAGTTTTATTTTACTTAACATAAATATTACACACACACACAACCCTTAAGAGCAAATCTTTTGCATTTGTTTTTCGAACACTCTTAGATTATGTTCTAAGAAGTTTTATCGTCGCTGTTGTGCCTGAAGCTGTAATCTAATAGGTACAAAATGTACATATAAATAGAATGTATTTAGGAATCCCGAATGCTTTATCACTACTTTGTTATACTGCAGGGAAAAAATGATTGAGAATGTGAAGACTTTTGAAAGTTGAAGAACGAAGTGTTTAAGATTGTTCGAAAAGCAATACATGAAAATCAATCGGACATGATATTTTTCTAATATTCTAGTGATGATCACGGACTTAACAATATGTTTAACTATGATTCAACACTATCGTAAAAATATTTTATATGAAAACAATTTTTCTTTCATACTAATTCTGGTCGTCAGATTCTAGTTTTAAATAACATATGAGATGTTAACTATGTGTTATGTCATGAGACACCAGAGCTAAATCTGTCTTACGCTCGTGTTCAAAGTTAAAATTAGAGTGAAAGTGTGCGATACACAGTGCTGATAATGCATAAAGGTTGTTTAATTTTCACTGTGTTGTTTAAACATAATATTTAAGATTTTAAATAACATTTCTAATATGCAATGGAATTTTAACTGTGCAATTATTTTCGTCTCTCATTTTTGGTTTAAAAGCTCTGCATGAAGGACTGTTTGAAAATTTATAACTCGTTCAAATAAAGGATTAAAATAACTTAAGTTTTTTTTATTACTGTTTAGAAGTCATTATATCTAATTAAATGTTTATTTCCAGATAGAAAAGGAGACTTTGTATAAAACCGAGAGGATGATAAGGATGTTGCTCTTGACACTCACACGTTAGCAGTAAACGAAACAAGTCTGAAATGTTTTTACCTGTTTATATACTGGTCACCATTACTCATTGACCTGAATTAAAATCTAATATCCTGTATCAATTCGTCAGAGAGTCATTCACCTTTTACCGTTAACGGGTGTTCGGAATTAACTTCTCTACATGAGTCATAGACATGATTCGACACGTCTACCTCAGACACCCGGATTGATATCAAGAAGGTCATACATCTTTTTCCGTTACTCGATACCTTTAATGAAGTCAAGACATGATTCAGCAGGTCTCTTACGGAGAGACAGAGAGAGAGATAGAGAGGATTTGTATTTAAATATGTATGAAAAGACATGTTATATCTAACATGTAGATAAACAGGCTATTTGTACAATAATAATAGTAGTTTCAATTTCACCTACTGTATATAACAACATTAATTTCTTATACAGAAGACATATAATATACAGTAATCTTTACACATGTGAGCGAATCTCGATATATTTAAGGTAATAACTAGGCAGAGGATTTTTATGTGATATAACTTTCAGAAATATGTACATCCTTTGTAAATAAAAGTGTATTGTAACAACATTTTATTTCTTTGCTAGAAAATATAAGTTTACGGATTGTTAAATTGCTGTATTAAATCATAATCAGCTCACTTCACCCTCTAAGTATTGAAAGGCAGTTGTCCCTTGCATTTAACCTTATAAGTTTTCGTTGGAAGACAACTTTGCCTAATGTACAGATGTCCTGTATGTATAGTCTCGTGTCTAAAATGTACTTTTATATTGAGAAAAAAGTCCTCTTTACAATAATACGTATTTAAACAGAGGTTGTTCTTGGAATTATATTCTCAGTGATTCTATATTATTTTTGCTTCGAATTTCTTTTCCCGCAGAAGATGTCCAGGTAGTATTAATTTATTTAGTACACTAGTAACAAATAAGAGTGTTTCATATTGCAAATTTAAATAGAATACAGTACCATCTATTAAACTTTTTTCTAAAATCAACTCATTTTATAAGCAATAATTTACGATTTTTGGCCATTTATTTTAAATTTTAGGTTCTTTTATTTATTTTTTGGCTATTTTTAGGGCATAAGTTAATTTTTATTTTGCATTTTCACTATTTTTTGTCATTAAATATCATGTGTTAGTAATTACATATTCAAATCCTGGTTCTGGTAATAGGGTTCCAATTTTTTTTTTATAAAATACTTTAGCGCTTTACTTAAATTACTTTCGTAGGGAAATAATATGATCGCAAACTATGTAACGCTAACTTGCATCGAAGTTAACAAAATCTACATTATAATTTTTACCATATTGAAAGTTGACGTGCAGTTTGTTTCGTGTACTATTAACACCAAGATATTTCCAGTCACAAGCTTAAATGAATGTTCTGATTTCGGTTTTAAAATGATCACATAAGTTTTCTCTGCAACTAAATTTACATTCTAATTTATTCCGTCATGAAAGTTAATTTCTATTTACAGTTGTATGTAAAGACAAAAATGTTATAACATGCGACACTTACATTCATGGAAATAATTTTTGAATAGTGTCTTTCTGTTTTTTAAGTTAAATACATAGTTGTGGCAACAGTTGTATGCAAAGACAAATATGTTATAATGTGTGTTTGAGAAAAAAAACGTTCTGCTAAACACATGCATCCTTTTCTGAAAAACGTCGCACTGTTTGTTTTAAAAGAGTTGCAGGAGAAGAACAAAATTATAATGTGTGTTTGAACAAAATGAAATTCTGGTAAAAAACCTACATCCATGGAAATAATTTTTGGATAGTGTCATTCTATTCTTTCAAGTTTTTCGAATACTTTTTTATTTAAATAATATTCTGTCAGTTTTTTAACCATGACTTGTATAAATAATTTAGTTTTTATAACGACTGAAGTATAAAAAGAATACATTTTGAAATTAATTAGGTACATGTTAGTAATATATATATTCTACATTTAAATAATATTATACAGTTTTTAATCACAAGATGTGTAAAATAATTTCTTTTTCGTATTAGCATGAGTGAAGAAGTAGTAAGTTTCTCCTAAATAACAAATTAGGCATTTTTGTAAATATATTTTTGATTTAAATAACATTTCCTTAGTTTTCAACCATGACTTGTATAAATAATTTACTTTCCATAGCCACTGACGTGTAGAAAGAAGATATTTTCAAAATAATTAGGTTCAAGTTAGTAATATTCTCTACATTTAAATAATATTATACTTTTTAATCACAAGTTGGGTAAGAAAATTTAATTTTCGTATTAGCATGAGTGCGGAAGTAGTAAGTTTCTTGTTTTCGTATTTTCATGAGTGCAGAAGTAGTAAGTTTCTTCTAATTAACAAGTTAGACATTTTTGTGAATAATTTTTTATTTAAATATTAATCTGTTATTTTTTCAACCATGACTTGTATAAGTAATTTAGCATTCATAGCGACTGAAGTATAGAAAAAATATATTTTTTTAAAAATAATTAGTTTCAAGTTGGTAATATTTTCTACATTTAAATAATATTATACAGTCTTTAATCACAAGTTGTGTAAAATAATTTTTTTTTCGTATTAGCATGAGTGCAGAAGTTTCTTCTAATTTACAACAAGTTAGACATTGTTGTGATTACTTTTTTGTTTTAAATAATATTCTGTCAGTTTTTCAACCATGACATCTATAAATTATTTAGTTTTATAGCGACTGAAGTGTACAAAGAAGACATTTTCAAAATAATTGGGTAAACGTTAGTAATATTTTCTACATTTAATCACAAGTAGTGTAAAATAATTTTGTTTTCTTATTAGTGTGAATGTAGAAGTAGTATGTTTCTTCTAGTTAACAACAGGTTAGGCATTTTTGTAAATATATTTTTGATTTTGAATAACATTTTCTCAGTTTTCAACCATGACTTGTATAAATAATTTAGTTATTATAGCGACTGAAGTGTACAAAGAAGACATTTTCAAATTAATTAGATACAAGATAGTAATATTTTCTACATTTAAATAATATTATAAAGTTTTTAATCAGAATTTGTGTAAAATAATTTCGTTTTCGTATTAGCATGAGTGAAGAGTTGTAAGTTTCTTCTAATTAAGAACAATTTAGGCATTTCGTAAATATATTTTTGATTTAAATAACATTTTCTCCGTTTTCAACCGAGATTTCAAAAAATAATTTAGTTTTCATAGCGACTGACGTGTAGAAAGAAGAGATTTTCAAAATAATTAGGATCAAGTTAGTAATATTTTCTACATTTAAATAATATTATACAGTCGTTAATGACAGGGTGTGTAAAATAATTTTGATTTCGTATTAGCGTGAGTGGAGAAGTAGTAAGTTTTCTTCTAATTAATAAGTTAAACATTTTTGTGAATAATTTTTTGATTTCAATAATATTCCGTCAGTTTTCAAGCATGACATGTACAAATAATTTAGTTTTTATAGCGACTGAAGTGTACAAAGAAGACATTTTCAAATTAATTTGGTACAAGTTAGTAATATTTTCTACATTTAAATAATATTATAATGTTTTTAATCAGAATATGCGTAAAATAATTTCGTTTTCGTATTAGCATGAGTGAAGAGTTGTAAGTTTCTTCTAATTAAGAACAATTTAGGCATTTTTGTAAATATATTTTTGATTTAAATATCATTTTCTCAGTTTTCAACCGTGACTTCAATAAATAATTTAGTTTTCATAGCGACTGACGTGTAGAAAGAAGAGATTTTCAAAATAATTAGGATCAAGTTAGTAATATTTTCTACATTTAAATAATATTATACAGTCGTTAATGACAGGGTGTGTAAAATAATTTTGATTTCGTATTAGCGTTAGTGGAGAAGTAGTAAGTTTTCTTCTAATTAATAAGTTAAACATTTTTGTGAATAATTTTTTGATTTCAATAATATTCCGTCAGTTTTCAAGCATGACATGTACAAATAATTTAGTTTTTATAGCGACTGAAGTGTACAAAGAAGACATTTTCAAATTAATTTGGTACAAGTTAGTAATATTTTCTACATTTAAATAATATTATAATGTTTTTAATCAGAATTTGCGTAAAATAATTTCGTTTTCGTATTAGCATGAGTGAAGAGTTGTAAGTTTCTTCTAATTAAGAACAATTTAGGCATTTTTGTAAATATATTTTTGATTTAAATATCATTTTCTCAGTTTTCAACCGTGACTTCAATAAATAATTTAGTTTTCATAGCGACTGACGTGTAGAAAGAAGAGATTTTCAAAATAATTAGGATCAAGTTAGTAATATTTTCTACATTTAAATAATATTATACAGTCTTTAATCACAAGTTGTGTAAAATAATTTTGATTTCGTATTAGCGTGAGTGGAGAAGTAGTAAGTTTTCTTCTAATTAACAAGTTAAACATTTTTGTGAATAATTTTTTGATTTCAATAATATTCCGTCAGTTTTCAAGCATGACATGTACAAATAATTTAGTTTTCATAGCGACTGACGTGTAGAAAGAAGAGATTTTCAAAATAATTAGGATCAAGTTAGTAATATTTTCTACATTTGAATAATATTATACAGTCTTTAATCACAAGTTGTGTAAAATAATTTTGTTTTCGTATTAGCGTGAGTGGAGAAGTAGTCAGTTTTCTTCTAATTAACAACAAGTTAAACATTTTTGTGAATAATTTTTTGATTTCAATATTATTCCGTCAGTTTTCAAGCATGACTTGTAAAAAAATAATTTAGTTTGTATAGCGACTGAAGTGTACAAAGAAGACAATTTTAAAATTAATTAGGTACACGTAAGTAATATTTTCTACATTTAAATAATATTATACAGTTTTTTATCACAAGTTGTGTAAAATAACTTCGTTTTCGTATTAGCATGAGTGAAGAAGTAGTAAGTTTATTCTAATTAACAACAAGTTAGGCATTTTTGTAAATATATTTTTGATTTAAATGACATTTTCTCAGTTTTCAACCATGACTTGTATAAATAATTTAGCTTTCATAGCGACTGTAGAAAGAAGACATTTTCAAATTAATTAGGTACACGTAAGTAATATTTTCTACATTTATATAATATTACACAGTTTTTTAATCACAAGTTGTGTAAAATAATTTCGTTTTCGTATTAGCATGAGTGAAGAAGTAGTACGTTTCTTCTAATTAACAACAGGTTAAACATTTTTGTGAATATTTTTTTCTATTTAAATAATATTGCGTCAGTTTTCAAGCATGACTTGTAAAAATAATTTAGTTTTCATAGCGAGTGAAAGTGTAAAAAGAAGATATTTTCAAATTAATTAGGTACAAGTTAGTAGTATTTCTACATTTAAATAATATTATACACAAGTTGTGTAAAATAATTTAGTTTTCGTAATAGCGTGTGTGCAGAGGTAGTTAGTTTCTTTTTCATAGCGACTGAAGTGTACAAAGATGACATTTTCAAAATTAATCTGGAAGAAGTTAGTAATATTTCTACATTTAAATAATATTCTACAGTTTTTAATCACAAGTTGTGTAAAATAATTTAGTTTTCTTCACGGATAGAACCTATGTATCAAACATGCTTACACAAACAAGTATGATCTACCTTTTAAAACATTACAGTTTTGTACAGTATGTTTGCACAAGTATGTAGCTTCAAAGACTAATAGTGACCTGCTTCTGACGTTTCAAAACAAATAATGATGTTAGGACTCACGGTGTTCACAATCTGATAGACGTAAAACTTTTAAAGACTGACCCTTACCGTTTATAGACTTGGACAAAATGAGGGAAGATGGATTCTACTATACTGGATACTTGGATGTAGCCGAGTGTATTTACTGTCATACACAAATAGGACAAAAAGAAGAAACGGACGATCCAACAAATGAGCATAAAAGATGGGGCCCCTACTACAAGTTTATATATAAAACTAAAGGTGAGGTCCTCATAGACATGGGCCTGGGATGTTCGCGGTACAGGTAAAATGTAGCGTTGTACTTGTGTTCCTGATGGACACGGTTGAATGCAGCGAAAGTTATGTGTATGGTTAAGAACGGCACACATTATATCACTTTTTGTCTCTGCATACAACTATTTCCAAAACTTTGTCTTTAACTTAAAAGAACAGAAAGACGCTATCCAAAAATTATTTCCATGGATGTAGGTTTTTTACCAGAATTTCATTTTGTTCAAACACACATTATAACTTTGTTCTTCTCCTGCAACTCTTTTAAAACAAACAGTGCGACGTTTTTCAGAAAAGGATGCATGTGTTTAGCGGAACGTTTTTTTCTCAAACACACATTATAACATATTTTTCTTTGCATACAACTGTTGCCACAACTATGTATTTAACTTAAAAAACAGAAAGACACTATTCAAAAATTATTTCCATGAATGTAAGTGTCGCATGTTATAACATTTTTGTCTTTACATACAACTGTAAATAGAAATTAACTTTCATGACGGAATAAATTAGAATGTAAATTTAGTTGCAGAGAAAACTTATGTGATCATTTTAAAACCGAAATCAGAACATTCATTTAAGCTTGTGACTGGAAATATCTTGGTGTTAATAGTACACGAAACAAACTGCACGTCAACTTTCAATATGGTAAAAATTATAATGTAGATTTTGTTAACTTCGATGCAAGTTAGCGTTACATAGTTTGCGATCATATTATTTCCCTACGAAAGTAATTTAAGTAAAGCGCTAAAGTATTTTATAAAAAAAAAATTGGAACCCTATTACCAGAACCAGGATTTGAATATGTAATTACTAACACATGATATTTAATGACAAAAAATAGTGAAAATGCAAAATAAAAATTAACTTATGCCCTAAAAATAGCCAAAAAATAAATAAAAGAACCTAAAATTTAAAATAAATGGCCAAAAATCGTAAATTATTGCTTATAAAATGAGTTGATTTTAGAAAAAAGTTTAATAGATGGTACTGTATTCTATTTAAATTTGCAATATGAAACACTCTTATTTGTTACTAGTGTACTAAATAAATTAATACTACCTGGACATCTTCTGCGGGAAAAGAAATTCGAAGCAAAAATAATATAGAATCACTGAGAATATAATTCCAAGAACAACCTCTGTTTAAATACGTATTATTGTAAAGAGGACTTTTTTCTCAATATAAAAGTACATTTTAGACACGAGACTATACATACAGGACATCTGTACATTAGGCAAAGTTGTCTTCCAACGAAAACTTATAAGGTTAAATGCAAGGGACAACTGCCTTTCAATACTTAGAGGGTGAAGTGAGCTGATTATGATTTAATACAGCAATTTAACAATCCGTAAACTTATATTTTCTAGCAAAGAAATAAAATGTTGTTACAATACACTTTTATTTACAAAGGATGTACATATTTCTGAAAGTTATATCACATAAAAATCCTCTGCCTAGTTATTACCTTAAATATATCGAGATTCGCTCACATGTGTAAAGATTACTGTATATTATATGTCTTCTGTATAAGAAATTAATGTTGTTATATACAGTAGGTGAAATTGAAACTACTATTATTATTGTACAAATAGCCTGTTTATCTACATGTTAGATATAACATGTCTTTTCATACATATTTAAATACAAATCCTCTCTATCTCTCTCTCTGTCTCTCCGTAAGAGACCTGCTGAATCATGTCTTGACTTCATTAAAGGTATCGAGTAACGGAAAAAGATGTATGACCTTCTTGATATCAATCCGGGTGTCTGAGGTAGACGTGT
Source organism: Ectobius pallidus (assembly GCA_964059195.1). Lineage (NCBI taxonomy): Eukaryota > Metazoa > Arthropoda > Insecta > Blattodea > Ectobiidae > Ectobius > Ectobius pallidus. The sequence goes on from CAXKWD010000004.1 coordinate 136,917,581, forward strand.
CGAATCATGTCTATGACTCATGTAGAGAAGTTAATTCCGAACACCCGTTAACGGTAAAAGGTGAATGACTCTCTGACGAATTGATACAGGACATTAGATTTTAATTCTGGTCAATGAGTAATGGTGACCAGTATATAAACAGGTAAAAACATTTCAGACTTGTTTCGTTTACTGCTAACGTGTGAGTGTCAAGAGCAACATCCTTATCATCCTCTCGGTCTTATACAAAGTCTCCTTTTCTATCTGGAAATAAACATTTAATTAGATATTTTGCCTTCTAAACAGTAATAAAAAACTTAAGTTATTTTAATCCTTTATTTGAACGAGTTATAAATTTTCAAACAGTCCTTCATGCAGAGCTTTTAAACCAAAAATGAGAGACGAAAATAATTGCACAGTTAAAATTCCATTGCATATTAGAAATGTTATTTAAAATCTTAAATATTATGTTTAAACAACACAGTGAAAATTAAACAACCTTTATGCATTATCAGCACTGTGTATCGCACACTTTCACTCTAATTTTAACTTTGAACACGAGCGTAAGACAGATTTAGCTCTGATGTCTCATGACATAACACATAGTTAACATCTCATATGTTATTTAAAACTAGAATCTGACGACCAGAATTAGTATGAAAGAAAAATTGTTTTCATATAAAATATTTTTACGATAGTGTTGAATCATAGTTAAACATATTGTTAAGTCCGTGATCATCACTAGAATATTAGAAAAATATCATGTCCGATTGATTTTCATGTATTGCTTTTCGAACAATCTTAAACACTTCGTTCTTCAACTTTCAAAAGTCTTCACATTCTCAATCATTTTTTCCCTGTAGTATAACAAAGTAGTGATAAAGCATTCGGGATTCCTAAATACATTCTATTTATATGTACATTTTGTACCTATTAGATTACAGCTTCAGGCACAACAGCGACGATAAAACTTCTTAGAACATAATCTAAGAGTGTTCGAAAAACAAATGCAAAAGATTTGCTCTTAAGGGTTGTGTGTGTGTGTGTGTGTAATATTTATGTTAAGTAAAATAAAACTGTCGACGTATAATTCTCTACATAAATTGTGTACACTGCCTACCCATCTAACAATAAAATACTGTTTACAATGTAATTTTGTACCAAATCGTCTCAAATGATTCTTTTTATCAAGTCTGTACGTAAAGCATAAATGGTTGAAAACTGGTACATAGCCTAAATTGTCAACTACCGATGTAAAAACTTTTAGAAAAAATCAACTAACTGTCTATATAAATAAATATCAATAGGTTTTTGACAGAAGTATAAAATACTGTTCAGAAATGAGTATTTCTCTATCAAACTCCTTACCTTTAGGATTAAGATTCAAACTGGTACAAAGGTCTAGTTGTTAATGCATAACTATGTAGGGTTATATCAGAAACTCATTTGAAGTACAAGAAAAACATAACTTTTTTCTATCTACACGTCAGAATTAACTATTGTAACGGACCTTTGTTAGTCATACTTTATCATATCATCTCTAAAGGTAAAGGTTTCTTGAAATAGTTATACGGAACTCTGTAATCACGATTGCATAACCGTTATATATGAAATTATTTCTGGATCTTGTAGCAAGATTTATTATCGGTTGTCTTCGTTTAGCTATAATTCCATAACAACGCGTCATTTCATACAGGAACTGTCTTATCGATTGCTTGATATTCTATTTTCTCCTTATTACTAAAAAAAGTACAGTTACCGGAAGTCACCTGATATATAATACCGATAAATATGATGCCTTTAAATTAGGTCACGATCTAGTGTCAAAAACCTCGCACTATATAAATACCAGTTGTAAAATAGTATGATCTCATTCTGATTTCAAACTTCTCTGTGTGAACAATGTCTACGTTAAATTAATACTACTACTAATTATTGACAGAGTAGTATTAGTAGTAATGCTAGTACGGCTGGTGGTGATGATGGTGGTGATGGTGATAGTAGTATTAGTAGTAGTAGCAGTAGTAGTAGTAGTAGTATTTCTTAATGATGGTGTTTGTGATGGAAGTGGTGGTGGTAGTAGTATTAGTAGTAGTAGCAGCAGTAGTAGTAGTAGTGGTAATATTTCAAAATGCTGGTGTTGGTGATGGCAGTGGTGGTGGTGGTGGCAACCATTTAATTATTCGTTCATGCGCTCTTCCACCATGTTGTACGTAATTGTTATCATAGGTCCTTGTTACAGTAACTAAAGACGTAAGTATAGGAGGTAGGTCCTATTTACACAACAGCTGCTCATTTTCTACCAAAGGGCCTAAATGGTAAATGGCGTCTGAATGAATGAATCAGGGAATAGCATAGTCCAAAGAGGTGTAACTTCTTTGTTTGAAACGATTCCCATGTCTTCACAAACATCCCCCTGGTCCAAAGGGCCTAATAAATGGCGTAGGGATGAATCGCGAATAGCATAGTATGAATGGGCGTAACGTTTTTGTTCGAAACAACTACCATGACGTCCGAAACGTCTCCTTGGTCCAACGGGCATAATTACAGCATTTGGGGTGAATATGGATAACATAGTGCGAAAAGGCGTAACTACATTGTTCGAAACGACTATCACAACGTCCATAACGTCTCCTCGGTCCAAAGGGCCTAATAACAGGTGTCGGGATGAATATGGATATCATAGTGCGAAAAGGCGTAACTACATTGTTCGAAACGACTACCATGACGTCAATATCGTCTCCTTGGTCCAAAGGGCCTAATAACAGGTGTCGGGATGAATCGGAGATAGCATATCGTTAAATGGCGTAACTCAATTGTTCGAATCAACTACCATGACGTCCATAACCTCTACTTGGTCCAAAGGGCCAAATTACAGCCGACGGGATGAATCGGGGCTAACATAGTGCGAAAGGGCGTAACTCAATTGTTCTAAACGATTACCATGACGTTCCGGATCAAAGGGTCTAACTAGGTTGGATCAAACGGCATAACTAGGCGTCAGGATGAATCGGGAATAGCATAGTGTGTAAGGGGGTTTTCGCGCTAGTCGCCATCTTGTTCCGTTAACTAGTACGATCTAGTAGACAATTATGAAAGCACAAGATTGAATAACATGACGGCACTGAGAAAAACTGAATATTATATGAGACAATGTTTCGAATTTTGAATTTAGCGGTAGTCGCCATCTTGTAGCACGGTACACAAATGCCTTCTAGGAGACAATTCTGAAAGTAATGACTGTTAACTAGCGCGATCTAGTAGACAATTATGAAAGCACAAGATTTAATAACATGACGGCACTGAGAAAAACTGAATATTATATAAGACAATGTTTTGAATTTTGAATTTAGCGCTAGCCGCCATCTTATAGCATGGTACACAACTGCCATCTAGTAGATAATTATGAAAGTAATGACTGTTAACTAGCGCGATCTAGTAGACAATTATGAAAGCACAAGAATGGATAACATGACGTCACTGAATTTTATATGAGACAATGAAAGCAGATGGCTCATAGGATGTCACCGTGGTCACGCGGTTAAACACAGGTGCCCAGTAATCACAACTTGACTGGTTCGAGTCCACCCATGAGACAAGATTTTATTAAATAAATATAAGTATAAAATCAACATGCATAAGAACGCAATATAATGATGACGTCATATGGAGGTCCTGGGATAGCGACTACAACTGTCAAAAGGTCATAACGTTTGCGGGATAAAAAAAGTTCAAAGTGTAGGGACTTCATATGGGATAGCCAAAGGACCCAACTGCAAACGTCCCGAAAATAAAATACAACCTCGCGTAAGAATGCGTCCTTGGCGTCTATGGCATAAGGGCGTAACAACATCAATTAAAGCCCTTGCGTAAGAGTGGTTGTCCAGACGTCCATGGCATAAGGGCGTAACTAATTGGTAAAAGCCTTGCATAAGAGTGCTATCCAGACGTCCATGGCATAAGGGCGTAACAAAATTGGTAAAAAGCGTTGCGTAAGAGTGCATATCCAGACGTCGTTGGCAATAGGGCTTAACAACATTAGTCCATGTGCCAGACCCATCGGTCATTATAATTTGGGGGGACTGAATGAAACTTATACCACACGTTCCTGGGGTCATGTGGAGCAAAAAAGTCGGGGGGGGCCATCATGAGGAGGTAGCTTTCAAACATGGCGGCCATTCAAAATGGCGGACGACGGTGAATTTTTAAATTCAAATATCTCGGGACTGGGTTCATCAATCTTGAATTTTGTTTTTTCAAAATGTAGGTTATTCTTTTGGCTACATGTTTGTTCAACATGTATGTGGCCAAAAAACCAATATTTATTGGTCAAAATTCTAAAAATCGGAAATATAGATTTTTTGACATTTACGTTTTGAGGTTTATTACTCTAACCGTTGGGTATATCGAAAAAGTGTCCGAAACAAAAGTTGTAGAGATACATCTCACCTTTAAAACGCAAAAATGAAATCCAAGATCGGATGAATAGAATCCGAGATATCCAGATTCAAAGCGGGCGGAGCGGGGTTGAGCATGTTGACCGAGCGTTCGGTGCAGCCTAGTGAGAGGCGAGACTTGGCGTAAAATCCTGCGTTTTATTTATTTTCAGCCTCAGTAATTGCTTTATTACTAGATAAATTTACATTATCTACTAATGTGCACTATTTTTAACATGATTATTAAGCACTTTCTCATAAATACAATTAACAACTATATTGTTTATCTGGGAAATGGACGTCAATAATTACCAACTCATATAATATACTGTCAAGGCTTTTATATCCGATTTTTAAGATGAAATCGTTAAAGGAACTTCAAATAGTCGAAATAATTAAAAGAGGAAAAAAGTATTACAGTTTAGGTATGTATCGGAGACTTTTAACAATACTTTCAGAAATGAACACAGGATGTAAGCAACTAAGAAATAAAAATTCCCATAAAATGCCTTATACAATATTATTAACAATGTTGAATTAAGTCTTTTTCACTAGAATCACTGAAGTCAGGTATTATAATTATTGCTCTCGTCCTCAACTGCCGTTGCTTCGGCAAACCCCTTGCACCAACAGCTCTCGATTATTCAGATTTGAGTTGCTAAGCACGAGTAACTTTCTGGTGCACAGTTGATCAAAATTCCGGCCTGGTAGTTGGCACGTCTATTGTGTTTTCTCAAGGTGTCTTTACAAAGAGACATTTGGAAGCTCTCAATCTGGCCCTCTGAACATCTGGTAGCGCAGCTCATTTCACCTTGCGTTTGGGGGCATACGACTGGAAGACAAATTCTTCTTTGCTGTCATCAACATCATTATACATCATCCAATCTTTGCCTAACTTCCTGAATGCTTCAATAAATCTTTGTTCCTTTTTGCACAAAAGCTTTTAACTTTCCCCTGGCCAGCTAAAGCACTGATTGTGTCGCAGCCAGACCAGCAGTAATACCCAATAAGAGCTGTAAAAAGCTGTTCGCCTAAGGCAGATACTATCTGGGAAACTTGCATATCTGTTAAAACTGGTTTGTTTGTTTCCCGATTCAGAAGTTTTTGCTTTTTATGGTTTTGCAAAAACCTACAGCCAAAACTAATACATCTGTATTGATTGAAAAGCAAAGAACTGATTCAGATGATGTAGCGGCGTTCCTTGCATGCAGCATCATTCTGGAATCAGCTTATTCTTGAGTGCAGAACAGCTCAGGAACATTTTTTCTCCTAATATAAATGATCATGAAGCAGATCTCACCAACTGCTACGAAGATTTCTAGGTTTCCAATTATGTTTTCAAATTTCTCCTCTTACAAACTGCAAAAAAATAATTTTGTCAATATATTTTTGCCGTAACTGTTCCTTAGAAGCGTCCTCTAACAAACCACTCTGTGGCCACCCTTGATTTCACTAAATTTGATACCTTCAACTGTTCCGCTTTTTTCCCGCTCCAAAGATTTGATCGAAACCTCTGAATAATATATGTCAACCCTCCGACCTATATTAAAAACCTGCTTGAGAAAATTCGTTGACAATTCGTAAAACTTTTTTGTTATCCTTTGACGGACTGAAGCACGGCTATTGAATCAATGATTCAGGCCAAATCTTTTTCCGGCAGACTGGCAGGGGTGGTGTATACTTCCAAAAAAATTATATAATACTGATTTGTAGGTTTTCTTCAAAGGCCCATTAACATTCGCCGGTGCCAGAGGATATCTGAATCCTTCCATCATGTCAAGTTGTTGGTCAATAAAGGTCATTTTGCTGAATAAATTTCGATTGCACTGGAGGATTACTTCTTTGTTTTCAACCTTGGTTTTTTTGCTCTTCTTTAGTCTACTAATCTTAAGACCCACTTTCTTAATACGTTTATGAAACCCTTCTCCTTTAGCTAGCCGAAACGTGAACTCTTCATAAGCTATTTTCCCCTTGTTTTCCGAATCAATGTGATCAGAAGAACATATATTCCAGCAGGCAAATGTACAATATCTTAAGGGTTGGGATCGAAGGGGATCGTCCACTCGGCTAGAAGGTCAGTGAGAGTTGTCACGTCTTTCTCATCTCTAAGTGTCCTTGGGCTTTGGAGGTCAGGGTGTCACTAATCTGTTTCTCTGGATGATAGAATGCTGAGGAGGTTCTTTAGCTCTACTCAGCATTAACATATTACCATACTACAGCCTACTTTTTCAGACTGAAATCCTTAGTACCTTCAGGAGTTTGGGTGTCTTTGTTTACAGTCTCTTTATGGCTTGGTCCACTGGAATTCTAGAAAATGGGTTGTTGCTTCTTATTTGTACTGAAAACCTCCTTCTACATAATATTGGTGAACATATGGGCTCTCCTTCTAGTTTAGATAATTCAAGAAAGTGTTATGATAGATAATGTGAGTAGTTCACTCTATCCAGCGCAAAAATTCAAGGCACAATTTTTTCAACAGCAGCTAAAAACATAAAAAAAAATGCCTTCTCAATTAGTCCGAAGAAAAATGGAAAGTAGCTCCACTAGGGCGATATATTTCATCCGAAAGGACAGCATTTCTTCATTACTTGTAAGAAGATGTATCAAGTAGAGTGGCTTGAACATGTTCATCTTGAAGTACAGAGTTAAGGGATGTATAGTTCATAATTAGTGATGTTCATTTCCCAGATAAATTGTATAATTGTTAATTGTATTTATTACTCAAATCCGATGCACCGAGAGCTGTGGGTGCAAGGGGTGTACCAAAGCAACAGCAGATGAGGAAGAGTGCAATTATAATAACTGATTACAGTGATTCTTGTGAAGACTTATTTCAAGATTGTTCATAATATTATAGGCTATAAGGCATTATATAGGAATTTTTATTTCTTAGTTGCTTACGTCCTGTGTTCATTTCTGAAAGTATTGTTAAAAGTCTCCGATACATACCTAAATTGTAATACTTTTTTCCTTTTTTTTTTAAATTATTTCGACTATTTGAAGTTCCTTTAACGATTTCATCTTAAAAATCGGATATAAAAGCCTTGACAGTATATTATATGAGTTGGTAACTGTTGATGTCCATTTCCCAGATAAATGATATAATTGTTAATTGTATTTATGAGTAAGTGTTTAATAATCATGTTAAAAATAGTGCACATTAGTAGGTAATGTAAATTTATCTAGTAATAAAGCAATTACTGAGGTTAAAAATAAATAAAGTGCAGGATTTTACGCTAAGTCTCGCCTCTCGCTAGGCTGCACCGAGTGCTCGGTCAACACGCTCAACCCCGCTCCGCTCGCTTTGAATCTGGATATCTCGGATTCTATTGATCCGATCTTGGATTTCATTTTTGCGTTTTAAAGGTGAGATGTGTCTCTACAACTTTTGTTTCAGACACTTTTTCGATATACCCAACGGTTAGAGTAATAAACCGCAAAACGTAAATGTCAAAAAATCTATTTTTCCTATTTTTAGAGTTTTGACCAATAAATACTGGTTTTTTGGCCATAGACATGTGGAACAAACATGTAGCCAGAAGAATAACCTACATTTTTAAAAAACAAAATTCAAGATTGATGAACCCAGTCCCGAGATATTTGAATTTAAAGATTCACAAGCGTCCGCCATTTTGAATGGCCGCCATTTTTGAAAGCTACCTCCTCATGATGGCCCCCCCCCAACTTTTTTGTTCCACATGACCCCAGGAACGTGTGGTATAAGTTTCATTCAGTCCCCCCAAATTATAATGACATGGTCGATTTTGGGGGTCTGGCACATGGACTACATAGCTAAAAAGCCTTGCGTAAGAGTGCGTTTCTAGGCGTCGTTGGTAAAAGGGCTTAACTGCAGGCGCGTAAGTACGCAAACCTGGCGACCGGAAGTGACGTCATCGGTCGGTCGGTAATGCAGCTAGCTACTTTTCAATCCGGCCATATCTATTCCTATACTACTGGCCCGAATTTATTCTGTTTACTTACAGACAGCTGTCTACAAACATAGATGATCAAAATGAAGGAAGATAAGAAAAAAATAATTGTACAAAGATATAGACAATAATAGCCTATAAATTACCAATAGACTTAGCTGAGGCATTAACATCTCGAACTCCCATTCGGAAGGTTGGAAGTTCAAAAACCCCGTGCCTCGCTAATCTTTGAATGGGTTTTCGTATTCCTCCCCCCCCCCAACTACTTAAATTTCAATTAGGTTACTTAAGTTGGTCAAGTTGAGTTGCGGCCCATTCTCAAAGTTACATACGAATTACGACCCAGCATATTGGGAAGGACGTCTGAGTTGCTTCCAGCGAGAGGTTGACTGAGCAGTATTCAAAAAAACTGTGCTTTTAATAAATTTAAAAAGTTCTAGTGCAATACAATGTCACTGTCCTATGGTTTTTTTGGCTGAAATAATTATCAAGATAAAATTTCAAATTATCTATTTCTGTATTAATTATGTACTTGAAGACCATTAGTCCAGGTTTTGTGGTGCCTTCAGTTAGTGTTGGGTTATTTTTTAGACTTAACAGCAATAATACTCAACATGTGTTTAGTAGTTAGAATTTTCGGTGGGATTCGTGGTATGGTTGGGTTAGGGTACGCCAATTTGTACATTGAAGCAAATACACTTAATAAGTAAATACCGCTCACTCTACTCTATTCCCTTTGTTCAAAATGTCCACTAGCACAGAGGTGCCATCTGTTGAGTAGGAGTGGTCAGCAGTCTCAGAAGCTATTTAAAGAACCTATAAACCTGCATAAATAAATTCATTTTTCAAAGTCCTGATGACACACTAACCTATTTTTGTGCTTGATAATACAGGAATTAGGTCAAGAAATAACATAATTTACATTACAGCTAGACTAACTTAATTAAATAACGATAACACTAATTTTAGGTAGATTTCGAAGAAAAATCTACCTATTGCAATGGATACCATGCTTATATATCTGTAATGGATACCATGTCATGATTTTCGAAAAATTCTTTCATATCTTTACGTTTCATGCTCCCCTAAGTACGAAACCACCGCCCGTTCAAAAAAAAATTGTGATATTTATATATATACTGTATATATATATATATACTAGATATATAGATATATATATATCTATATATATTTATATCTTTACAGGCTAGCGGCTGTAATTTTGAAGATATTTGAACCAAATTGTAATATGTTATTTCTAGGCTTAATAGTTCGGACAAGTTCGTTAATGAGCAAAATTGGCCTAAGGGGGTGGTCGGGGGAGGGGGTTGAAATATTGAAAAATTTATATCTCGGCTCCTATGAAATATAGAGGGAAACTTTTTTGAATAAATTAGAGTACTCCCTATGGAGTTCACAGTGACACCAACGATTCGGGGGTTTTGGGGGTACGAGTGGGGGTGGGGGGATGGAAATTCGAAATTTTTGAAACCACGTCTTGTGGGGTATCGTTGAAAAGCTCTTGATGAGTACTCTACAAATCAATAACTTGTTTCTCGCTAGCTCTCATTTAAGGCGAGATTTGAATGTTTGAAAAAGTGCTCTTTCCTCTTTTTTGCAATAATTATTGCGGGTTTTGTCATGCCAAGCTAAAGAAGAAGAGTGCTACGCAGCGACAGTAAATTAAACTTTGAAATCTACCTTAGCCTGTAGGCTTGCCTAAAGGGATTTTTTTGTAGTGAAACTTCTTTAGCCGCGGTAGGAGTAAATCGAGAGCTTTCGTTACGCTGAAAATCGTCACGAAATTAGTGTTACGCTCAAAATCATCACGAAATTAGTATGGCGTGACGGAACGGACTGCACATAAAAAACAATAAACTCAATGATTAGGCTTATCCAACATTTAAAAATAAAAATTTAAAAATTCAAAATATTAAAAATCTAAAAATCCAAAATTAAAAAATTGAAAATCCAAAATTAAAAAATTAAAAATCCAAAATTAAAAAATCCCAAAAATAAAAATATTCAAAGAATCCAAATTTAAAAAATCCAAAACTCCAAAATTAAAAAATTCAAAGATCCAAAATTTAAAAATCCAAAAATCTAAATTTAAAAAATAAATCATCCAAAATTAATATATCCAAATATCCAAAATTTAAAAATAAAAAATTAAAAAATCCAAAAATCCGAAATTTAAAAACAAAAAACCAAAATAAAAAATCCAAAATCCAAAATTTAAAAGATAAAAATAGAAAAATTAAATATCAGAGATACAAAATTTAAAAAATCAGAATTTAAAAAATTCAGAGATCCTAAATTTAAAAAATTAATAATCGAAAATTTAAAAAAATAAAAATCCAAAATTTATAATAAAAAAAATAAAATAAATAAAATATTTAAAAATCCAAAAAATTCAAAGATCCAAAATTTGAAAAATCCAAAATTAAAAAATTCAAAGAACCATAATTTAGAAATCCAAAGATCCAAAATGAAAAAATAAAAAATCTAAAATGAAAAATCCAATATTTAAAAATGAAAAAATCCTAAATTAAAAAATTAAAATTAAAAATCAAAAAAATAAGAAAAATTAAAGAATTGAAATTTTAAAAATTCAAAATTTAAAAATCCCAAATTCCATATTAAAAAATTAAAAGATAAAAAATTAAAGAAATCCAAAATTAAAAATCTCCTAAAACCCAATATTAAAATGTACAATCCAAAATTGAATAAATCCAAATTTATCAAATAATTTAAAAGCTAGTTCCTATCGAAAGTAATTGTTTCACTTTAATACATTTTCGAGAAAATTAGATTTAAATTTTAATTCATAGTATTTGCAAAATATTTTGTACAATATATCCTTTTTTTTGGAAAGTTTGAAATTTTTACATATAAAACAATTCGGATGGTAAGCCAATTTTGAACATCTGAATGAATTAGTCTTGTACACACTCTAAATAACGGTTTTACTTGTTGACCACAATTATGTGGTATAGGATACATCATTTTTGGGTACAAGAATATACATGTTCATAACTTAAACTGTTAAGATACAATGGTGCAAGAATAATACCTGAAATACATACAATACAAAGAATACAAACTACACATTATTTATTAATTTACTACAATTTTTATTATATTTTCATACACAAAACACAACAGAAAAACGGTAACTGTATCAGCTGACGAGTAACTGCCCACTCCTGGTCACTGGCGGCACTAGTAGTAGCGTGCCCCGGAAAGAGACAGGGAGTGGACGGTATTACTTATTGAGAGTATTTGATTGAAGCGCTTCAGACACAGCACATAGCACCTACCTTAATACATTAATTTGAAAATGATCTTAATGGATCAATAATTTGAAAATTTAAGCTACTATATGGAGAGATCTGAACTAACCATATTGCTCCTAAAATGTAAACATTTGTTTGTGTTTAATGTAAACAGCAACACAGAGTAGTAGTGAACCAGAGTCTAAAAAAAGATATGGTCGTAACTAACTTATTTCAGCCGGGAAAGCCAAATTCCGCATAAAAATTTAAGGTTCGTTTCACTATAAACCTATAGGTAAATACCAGACAAAATTTCAGGTATTTTATTCGCATGGGTATATTACCCACAATGTATTACCAGAAATACTTCTGACACGGGGAAATTCAATATCAGGTGTTGCTAGTTATTTGTTTTATGCTTTGAATGCTTTGTTGTAGTATTTTGTTTGTATTTCTTATTATCTTCAATATTTCATCGTGAAGGTGAAACATTAAAGAAAGGTAGCAAAATTCAGTATTTAATTCATCATAAGGTATGGGCTATTTGCCCAGAACATTCGTTTCAGCATCATCATCAGCTGATTCTGACTGGTCATCTGGTAGCGGGTGGATGAATTAATTGATCATAGTTCCTTGGATGCCCGCTGAGGTGTCAAAATTAAACAGTTTTTGGTTGTTCTTTTGAATGAATATTTTCTCCCAGACCATGAGTTCTAATGTTTTTTGAACTTGTAACTATATTTCATCTCCGATATCATGGCCTTCTTCCCATGCATATATCCATGCTCAATCTTGCTACAGATTTCAACACTTCACTGTGCTATTTTCCTAGTAAGACTAATATTTAAAAAAATAACTTGCTAACGAAGATAGTTTTAGTTATTGTATGGTAAATAAGTTACAAATGGGTGAAGATTTTAAGATGCAGTTCAGTAACGACATTGTTTAAGTGCGTACAGTTTCGCGTAGTGATTGACCTAGTATGTATTGTTTAAAAAGTGTGATAATTCTGCAAAAAAGAAAGGGGAGAGAAAATACATCTAACAATTTTCTTATAAGTCAACCAGTCCTAAGTCTGGGACAACTGGTAAAGGAATTGTCATCCCTTTTGATTTGCTACCCCAAATTGTGCGGAAAATGTCTATGAGTACGTATTAGACAATTGAAAATCTTTATTGCGGAACTCACTTGTGGTATTTTCGAAATGAACGTCTTGTATGCGGAACTTGCCTATATAAACGTGGAATCTTGCCCTGCCGTCTCAATCGGATAAATTACGCGGCCGCAATTCGTATAGGCCTACAGCCACTTAAGCATATTAATTGGATACAGCGAAGGATAAAATTAATACTCCCAAATCCCAAAATAAGCATGCCTCTATATGCACAATAAAAACGAGAATAGAATCATTTGACTGTATTTTCAAGCCGTTCTGATTTATCTGAATAGCATCATGTATGTATGGTGGAATGAGCCTAAGGTTTTTTTCTGTTTTTTTCAACTGAAAATACCAACACACAAAACATTTTAACGTGATCTGGGATTTTAGTTTAATTTCAGCGTGTATTCTTCTTTACACTTGATACAATAACTTCGGTTTGTAAAGGAATACAGTATTTTGCAATTAACATTTAATTGCTTAAAACGTTAAAATCATTTTATACCTTTAAAAGCTTTGTCCAGCACATCTATTTTACACTAGCTACGGTTATCGGTATAAACATAAAAGTTTGGCGACGTTCGTTTTATGATGTCATTAAATATGCCAAGAAACCGACACATAATTTACCTCTTCATCTCTCTTTACAGCTCCTTCTCAAGTCCTTAGCACTCTTTGGCAAAACATTTTTCCTACCATAATAAAAGTTGTATTTTCTGAAAGTCTATATAAGGCTTGTTTTAATGCTTTAACACCTATATAGATTAATCGAGGCAACAAAACTCTTGAAATACTTTCTCACAAAAGAAACTCAGAAGGACGCACTAAACGTGAGGTATTTGTCCTATGCAGACTATGCTATAAAGTCTAGACATACAAAACGTTAATTTAGGCTGCCATACTCCAGAATAGTTACAATTCATTACGGTTATGCGCCATCGCACTACAGCCTACATGTTAACAATAATGATTTTCATTCCCATAGAGGGATTTATTATGTCACTGTATCTTTCATTTACCAGCTTATTCATCTATCAGCTAAGTTATTTTCACAGTTTCTTACATAATTATATTATTCATACATATAGCCTAACGCTCTTTATTTTAAACAGTAATAGTGCCTAAAGATAAGCTACATCTATTTTTATTTTATAATTATTTTATTTATTTATATAAATCAAATGAATAGGCCTAAGTAATAGTCAAAAATAAAAACATGTTTTGTAATATAGCAAATTACGCAAAGAACATTTAAAATCAATACATGCATGCACGGGGCTCAAGTTGCGCCATAATAAATTATTTTGGTGGAAGGGTAATCCAATATTTGGGGAATAAGAAAATATCGACCCATTTGTAAAATAAAAATGATCTTTGCCTTTCCAGTTATTTGAGTCTGTAAAGGAAAAATATATTGTAAAATAAAATTGTGCATAATCAAGACAGTAGGGCCTATTCATTAAATTTGTACATTTTTTTACATATAAACTCACTGTTATGAATCCAAAATGATTTAAGTAGATAATATTGATCTTCAGGATTTTAATTTGTCTATCTGGATATTCAGTTTTATTATATTTATAATTTAATAATAATGTCAATGTAGTGAATATTACACTGTTGTAATAATACTCTGAACGAATTTAAACACCCACAGCCTATATAGCCTACATGTTCAAAAAGGCTACAAATCCCCTTTCCAGGGGCTTACATACCAGCGCCTGCAGGGAGCTAGAACCTGGAGCTCTGGTTCAAAACTAGACGGAACATGGAGACAATCTCTAATGATGAATCAACTCAATGTAAGACCTCCTGCTAGAGAACACAAACACATAAGTCAACGCACAGGAAAATTTGGGTAGATGGAAAGTAAATTCTACCCGGCATTCCTAAGCACTTGGTAGACCTAATGCATTGTCTTGGCGTAGTAGAAAGTTCCTGCTAGATATTATAACGATTTTATCAGCATCTAATAATTCTAAAATTATATAAACATGTTTAAAGAATTACAGAATATTTCAATAATGACTATATTGAGGCCAATTATTCAATTCGCATAATTTTTGCTTTAAAATATGGGGTTTTCATTAATATATTAGAGGGCAGGAAATTATATCATAGCCGAAATGTAGAAGATGAAGTAGCCTATATCCTACTTGAGTAGGTGAACTCAAACTTTCGTTAGGGACTGTATACGTAAACTAAACATAATATTTTGTTATCAACACCTATATTGTTCGAGTTTATCTATATATCGGAAAATAGTTATAAATATAAATAGCTTCATAGCTATAAATATCTTAGGGGTTTTACACACAAAAAAGACAAACACACAGCAGCAATAATTCACCTTTATTGTAATTTCTAATTAAGAAGAGTTTTTTTCAGTTAGTTTAAGCAATGTAATATACTTTCTCCTTGCTTGAAATAATGTAATTACATATCGAGATAATAAGTGACAATGCTTATTGTTTTTCAGGGAGGTAGTGTACGTTTAAATGTAAGCTACTGTATAAGATATCTCCCTTACACACAGATAAAAAAAAATTCTTGCGTGGAATGTTGACATATGAAAGTATATAAGTAGTAGAGCACTATAGGTTACTCTATAACGTCAGTTGGTGTAAAGGTATTTGATCTTGGCCTTTCTTGCTAATTGTACACGCGTGGAGGTTTGCCCATCCCCCAAAAGGCTATGGCGCATACCCCAAAAACCATCACCCTTCTTCTTCCCCACAAACAAAAAATCCATCACCCTTCCCTCCCAATTTTTACTGAAAGATCATTTTTAATTATTAGGTAATTCTTTAAACAGCGGGAACACTTCGCGAATTAGTCATACTGCAATTGTTACCTGTTCACAGTAAAACTCTAATTATTGGAAAATTAAAAGCAATAAAGAGATCTTAACATTTGCAGTTAAGAATACATAAATACAATATATTTTGAATTTATTATTTCTTAATTAATACAATATTGTATCTCTCTAGACAAACACTCAGAATAAGCGCAATAACGCTGTAGGTTTTGGACATATACATAATGCAATATCTACAACGTTACAGTTTATTTTTAAGCATATCCCAAAACATTCTCCTTTTGTAAACCACATTCTACCGTACTGTGGGAATGTATTCCAAATAACGTTTTTTATGAGACAGCACATTTAGAATAAGAGACTTAAAAATACAACTAAAAATTATTATCCTGTACTTAATTTAAAATTGTAACAAACGTGTTTAAATTTTCGATTCGGTGCAAACCAGTTCGTGTGCTTTCATAGCGTTTTGATGTAAGCAAATTAGGCGACGCTATCCTTATTGTGGTACGCATTTTTGGTTGCATTGGGAACGAGAATAGATTCATCGAATCGATTCATGGACTGTTCATTTATCTAGTATGCCGTGATCTTATGGCTGACAAGATACTGACAACAAAGTAAGAAAATTATTTTTATTTTCAAAATCCGTTGCATTTTATACATGAAAATAGTCTTAATAAACCCTACTCGGAATTACGAGTTTCATCAGATAAATTTATCGATAAACTCGTGGTATTACCTGTGGTAAAACAATTAAAATCTTCTGAAGTATAATTAAAAACTAACTCTGACACATTTTCAAAGTTCCAAAGTTCTCTTCCCCGTTGTGTGTTTGTGTTGAATCTTCAAGCTGGAGCCTAAGCAGCATAAAATAAATAATAATAATTTATTGTTGCCGTTAAATATGATGTGCAGTAGACTATGTGAAAGTCTGTTAAATAGATGCGTTAAACAATAATATCACAATCTAAAAATTCAGTCAAATTATAAAAAGGGTGTTACTTAGCCAAGTTTTCATCAGTGACTTAAAAACTACGATCATTTAAGTGTTAGATCACCGTTGGCAACTTGTTATAAAATTAAACACTAGTGATGAGATGACTTGACTGTATCTTGCCTAATGTTGTATAAGGCACTTGGAGATTATCGCTGTTTCTAGTATTGGGCCTATGTAGCCTACATGTATCTCATTAATTGAGACCAATTCATTAATATTTTTCTTTGCGTAAATGAAAGCTCCAGAATGTAACAATTATACACAGTTAAAATCCCTTCCATTTTGAATAGCGGTTTACAGGTGTCCTGGAAGTTACAGTGCATATAATGCGTGAAGTCTTTTCCTGCAGAAGTAATATTTCATTCAGTAACAACCATACCTAAAGACACTTTAGAACAACGCATGGTATATCTGTTTCATAAAATGTACTGGAACTTTGTTAAAAATACTTCTAAGGAGGTACAATAGTCTTGATAGTCTTTTACAGACATGTCCTATGTGAGACTGCCAAGTCAATCTGGATCCAATAATAATCTAACATCTATAGTTATTTTACCTGCAGGAATCTGTTTAAGTGTGATAATTATTCTCTGAGTTTCGTCTGTATTTACTAAAAAGTCATTGCTTGCAAACAAGTAATTATTATAATTGATAACATCAAGACACATATAATTAAGAGTATCAATATTACCACAAATGTTGAGTCATCCGCATATAAAATCGACTTTGATCGATAAATAAATATTGTCGAGCTGATTGTTTTAATTAAACATTTTACTTTAGCTGAAGAGACGTCATGCTGAGTACCGTAGCATAACATTAGTCCACATGTATCTGAAGAAAGTATGTCGCACTCTGAGACCTGAGTCTGAAGACTTGTTTAAAGGCAGCGAGCTATGTAGTGAGCCTTGGTCGTCAACAGAATACCAGAGAAAATAAGTTTTCACGCCACCCTTCAAAGCTCAACACTCACCGCGACCACTCTATTTGGTATTCATGTTAATAGCATGCAGTGTACATCCGGGTTGCACGTAGCACGTGGCACGCTAATTCGGTGTGAATGCTCCCTAAGGAAAATAACGAGTTCTACCTTCAGTTTCTCTTAGTTGATTGATTATACATCCATTGATAAATGCATAAGCATATTAAATAACCTGGAGATGGGTACAAACTTAATAGGTCTGCTTATATAGGTGTGAATTCTTTAGAAAATACAATAATCTTTCGTTAAATGCCTTGCCCTAGGAATAACACTGCCATAGCCGCAAAATAAAATAATCTTAGCGTCCTTCTCTACAATTAACTGCCACGATGAGGCCTAGTTCCTCTCATGATCAAGACAATGACAGATAGACATATAGACACAGCACCTGAAAATACAAAAATAGTGATATTTACTCCCACACGAAGAAATAAATGTCTGTTATGTATATTAAATGTAATGATATTATGTATGAGCCTATATTGGGATTTATTAAGATGCGAATACTTGTATGAAACCATAGTATCCAGGTTCACAATTTTCATGCGAGCGTCTTAATTATCATTTTAGACAAGTTAAGTTGCATACGACTGTTTTTGTTCGACCATCATTAAATGTCTAAGTTTTGAGTTTTTAGAAAACCTGATAGAGCAAACTAATCTAAAAATTACAGGTATTTAAGAAATTTTACTACGAACAGTACTCTAGAAATAACAGGTATTTAAGAGACGTTAGTTGAATGGTACTCTAGAAATAACAGGTATTTAAAAGATGTTACTATGAATAGTACTCTAGACTATTTAAGGAATGTTACTATAAATAGTACTCTAGAAATAACAGGTATTTAAGAAATGATACTATGAATAGTTCTCTAGAAATAACACGTGTTTAAGAAATGTTGCTATATGGATGTTCTCTGGATGCCTGAACCTAAGTTTATTCCCAGTTCCTCCCTGATCACAGGTATTGTCACAGAAAGATGTTTATTCTTCAAGTCAGTTGCACACCGGCACCAATGAAGCCACTTCAAGCACTCCTTACATCTGAAGGTACTTCTCATGGACTTACGCAATTTACTACTTCTTAGATGGTGCTGATGAGGCCAATATAACATTGAACTAGAGCTGCAGATGTTTTCTTTCAGCTCTGATGGATTATGTTTTCACAAAGAAAGAAAAGAATAGCAAATCGCGATTGTAAATCTACTTATTGCAGTCTCCATAACTAATGCAACATACGCTACACTGTGGAAACAAACACTGTAAAAGAAAAGTGAGAAGGAGAGGAGTAATTTACGAGACATGTAGGATTCTGTGATATACATCTACAGTTGTCACAGTCCTGCTCATAAAACCCAGTGTTCTACTACTGTATACCAGTTTAATGAAGCCGACATTTTTTATAACACCAAAGTATTTGTGGCGGCAGTATTGATGTCTGAGGTAGCATCGTAAAATTAACATTACAATGTGATTTAGTTCTAAAACTACATATTACTAACGTTATTATTATCATTAAAATTTTTCAGCAATGTTTAAAATTCCAAAGTTAATGTATGCCCGGACATTGTTGCTATTATCCTGCAGGCTTAAAGTGAAACATTGTCTTTTATTACATTGCAGTCATTTCTCACGGTCCTGTTTACGTTGTGTTACTTTGTATTAATTAATATGAAATTTAAACAGTAGGTTTTCTTCCTTTCTTTCTTTCTCTCTTTAAGTTTAACTTCTCTTGTATTAGGGACGTTTAGGCAACCCACGCCACCCGGTCCTTACAATACCGCAACCTGTCGTTAAAGGTATTATCTTTGGATCACAGACATATTTTTTTACCAGACAAGGATATGAGGGCCTCCCCGGACGAGTAATCAGCCGAATGCCTGAACCATTTCCATCACAACTCACTCTGAACAAGGCGCGGATGGGATGAAGATGAAAATGACAGCCACATGATATCCACAAGGGCCTAAAGTTACCTGACCTTCATCTTACAAGGGAGAAAAAATACAGGGGAAAAACCCGCGTAGGTAACTTGTCCAGACCAGGAATTGAACCCGGACCCGTTACATGAGAAGAGAGAACGCATCCCCTGCGCAACAGCTGTGGAGTAAACAGTACATCAAAGTGAGTAATTATTTTTAAAAAATGTTCATCTTACCTGACCTTCATCTTACAAGGGAGAAAAAATACAGGGGAAAAACCCGCGTAGGTAACTTGTCCAGACCAGGAATTGAACCCGGACCCGTTACATGAGAAGAGAGAACGCATCCCCTGCGCAACAGCTGTGGAGTAAACAGTACATCAAAGTGAGTAATTATTTTTAAAAAATGTTAGGCAGGAGAAGAGAATCAACATTAGGTAGGCTTATAATGGATTTAGAAGTTACATTCGAATTTAAATAGTCCTACCGTATATGAAATCGAAATTGTCCAAAAGTATGGCAAACAGCAACATAATAAAGTTTACATTGAAGAAAACCATTGAGATGATTTCCTTTGAACGAGTATCGTGTATTGGCAAAACAGTGTACAGAGGTAAGCGCTGGAAAAGCCATTCACCAAAAGATGTCACATTGAAATAAAAATTAAATCAAATCGTAAAACCAAACGAAGGCGAGACAGCAACAGTATTCCTATATGGAATTTCACTATGGAATAAAAGTAAGTTAAAGTTTCCGTATGCAAGCCGTGGCAGCGTTTGGGTTCCGAGAAGATGAAGCTTCCATAATTTTAGACTTTCGGAAAATGGTGGTAGTAAGGTTGTCAGCCTAGCCATTAGGTTACTCTTTGTACTCATTTCTGCTAGAAATATAGAGGCAGAATCGTCCACAGGGACATAGTGTCAACAGACGGATTAAGCAATTGAAAAATCGCAATGACCTCATACGGGATGGAACCCGCGGTCTTCTGGCTTGTATACCCTCGTTATGGAATCGATGGATAGGCTAAGAGAAATAAGAATATGAGAAATGAACAACTCCAAGAACGCTTATTTATTCCATAGACCTAGGCTTAATTTACAGATGGTCCCAAAACGTCCACTTCATGAAGTTATAACTTACCTACTGTGTGCCTGGCGCACCCGTATTGCTGGTTGCATGTTACAGGGGTATCAGGGTGATACACCTAATATTGTACTGCTCTATAGAGTAATGGTATATGTTATAGGATGTGATGATCCGTAAATGCTAATTGTTGTAACAAAACGGAATTAATCACAAATTGCTGTAATCATAACAATCGTTCAGGCTTCTTCGTGACCTCGTTAAAATGTCAAATCTTATACTAATGAAACTGTAACGCCAGTCACAAACTCTGCCTGAAAAATGAATAATTATGTCAGGGAAGGTCTGTAAAGAAAAGAAAAAAAAATATTTTCGAATATTTCACGCGGTTTAATACCTTTCATCAGACTTTCTAAATTTTTCTAAACTCTGGATAACATTGAAGCTTCCTCAGAACAAATTTTACCTGGCATTTTTCTTGGACACACACATATAAGGAGTAGTCGACTCTCAGGTGCCTTAAATATATCTTAATGCAAAATATAATTAGTAAACAGAACTAGTCTCCTGCAATTGAGACTTCTAAAAACTTTTACCCTTTCACGTAATTTATTATTACTTCATTTTGGTATCGTTCAGCTGGATAGCCTGTGTTTTAATTCTCAGGGCTTTAAATTAATGCGATTTTTCAATTGCGTGGCACTGTGGCCCTGTGGACGATTCTGCCTCTTAGTCTCCAGCAGAAATTAATACAAAGAGCAATCCTGTTTCTAGGCTAACAACCTTGCGAAATGGAGAGTGAAGCCAATATGGCGACGTGCTAGTATCCACCGTCAAATTGCTCCATAATAAATCAACTAGTCTCCGATATTTCAATAAGATTCTCTTAGAAGGCCGTCAACAACAGCACTATTAAGCCAAGGTGAGTCTATTAAAGTAATCTTGCAATATAAAGTGAAAGAGATAAACAATACAACAGTGAAATTAAATAAGGAAAGGAATCCACTACGTGACCGAGAAAATGGCAGATGAAACGGAGGAGCTCATAGCAGGAGCGTTCAAACTACTTATGAATGTGACGGAGACAAGTAAGAACTTGCGGCAAAATCTTAAGCAAGATATTGTGCAAGCAGTGAGTGACTTGAGAAAAGCTATATCTAAATTGAAAAGTGATCAAAACGAGAAATCTCTCGAGTTGAAAAATGTACAAATTCAACTGAAAACAGCAAATGAGCAGTTGCAAGCAAGAAACCGCAGAGGACTAGTGACATCTAGCGTACCACCTGGTATTTACCAGCAACAACACATCCTGGAAGTGGTGACGCCAAGCGGACATCAGAGTAAATATGCAGACGCTGTGCGCGGTAATTTAAACGCGCCGGGACAGAAAGCATACAAGATGTTTGTTAAAAGCAAAAATAACCAAAGTACAGAATATGTCAGAACCTTAATAAAGACTAAAGTAAACCCTGTTCAACTGAAATTGGGGATCAAATCATTCAGCGCATTGAAAAATGGGCAACTACTGCTTGAAACAGAAAACAGAGAAGAAATTGATATAATATGCAAAAACATTAACCAACATTGTGGGGAGGAGTTGGAGGCGGTAGCCGCAAAGAAGATGAACCCACGAATTATTATTTTTAACGTCGCTGAGGAATTTTCAACAGACAACGTGGCCGAAGCTCTTAAGGCGCAAAACAAAGAATTAGAGGACAATCCTCAAGAGTTGAAGCCAATATTCCAATTTTATGACAAAAGGAAGAACAAAAACATAGTTCTTGAAATCAGCTCCACCGCAAGGAAACTACTCATTGGTAAAAAGATAAAGCTGGGCTGGAACATGTGCAATTGGCAGGACTATATCAAAGTGACCCGATGTTTTAAGTGTAGTAAATATAATCATCGCGCACAGAACTGTACCGGAACACAAACGTGTCCAAAATGTGCTGGAGATCACGTAGTTAAAGACTGCAAAGCTAGTGCAGAGGAATTTAAGTGTATTAATTGCATCACTTATGTCAAACATAACAAAGATAGCCAGCTTAAAGTAAACCACTCGGCGCTAGATATTAGCTGCCCATGCCATCAAACAGCAATAAGGAGATATCAAATGAACATAGACTACTAAAATGGATGAGCAGAGTCTTATGTGTTTTCAAGTAAATCTACAACATTCAAAAACAGCCACTAGCAATTTGGTACAACTCATAAATGAAAACAGGGTCGATATATCCTTTATACAGGAACCATACATTATAAATAATAAAGTAGTTGGAATTCCAAAGCCCATGAGAACTTATGTGTGCGGGGAAGGAAGGAAGAGAGCAGCCATTATAATCAGTAACAGAAATATAGATGCCACAGTAATTAGCCAACTTTCCAATGAAGATTGTGTACTAATTAACGTTCACCACCAAAACAAGAAATTCTTCGCTACAAGCATGTGTTTTGACTTTGAAGCAGACATAGGAACTGATATACGCAGAATAGAAAAAATCTTAGATCATATAAAAGGTCATGGAATAACAATATCAGCCGATACTAATGCCAGGAGTAAACTATGGTTTAATGCAACGGACAATGAACGAGGCCGAGCCTTGGAAGAATTTATCACAACTTCGTCACTGCATATTCTCAATGAAGACACAAGTATTCCAACTTTCGAAACTTCCCGGGCAAAAAGCTGGATTGACCTAACGTTAACTAATAATTGCCAACTCACAACAGTTACAGACTGGAAGTGCGGAGTAGAAGAAAGTTGCTCGGATCATAAAATTATCTCATTTAAAATATCCAGAACTCACCAATACTCAAACAACACTATTCAAACCAACAAAGACGATCATCTCATTAGTAAAAGATATATAGTAAAGAAAGAAGAAACATACGAACGGTTTATCAACATTTTACACGCAACATTGAACAGGGAATTTCAAACCTTTACTAGTGAAGACAACAGAGGGACTACAGACAATCAAATTCGTGAAATCATAAATCTTTCTCACGATGCTGAAAAAGTAATAGAAAAATTCAACTCTTGTATCATAACAGCCTGTGATGAGACATTTCATATTTCTACGTCGAGAAAAACACCAATCGCAGGGAGATCAGTACCATGGTGGAATGATAAGCTGACAGTCTCAAGGAAGAGAGTAAATGCTTTACGCAGAAGATTTCAAAGAACAGTAAATAACCAACAACTCAGAGAAGAAAGAAAAATGCTCTATATTGAAGGGAAGCGCGAATACCAGTTGCAACTACAAAAGGAAAAGTTAAGCTCATGGAAAAAGTATTGTACCATAGAAGATGGAAAAAACCCTTGGCACGCAGCATACAAACTGGCTGCAGGAAAGTTAAGGACCCAACCTACGCTGACAACCATCCGAAGAACAGACGGTACCTACACACATGACACTGAAGGGACGATTGACTGTATGATAGACTATTTCACTCCTGAAGACGATCCGGAAAGTGACACAATATCACAACAAGAAATGAGAAGACAGCAAGAAGAGCCATTATATACACCAGAAGATAAAGATTTTACACAATTAGAAATACTCCAAGCAATCCAAAGATTTAATGCAAAGAAAACACCTGGAGAAGACGGTTTAACCAAAGACATATTACTGAGAGTCTTCAAGACTTTTCCATTATCCCTCACGGCCATCTATAATAAATGTCTAAGCCAAGGGTGCTTCCCTAAAATATGGAAAACATCGATAATAATCCCCATTGTTAAACCAGGGAAAGCAGAAAGCCACGACGTTACAAAGTTCAGACCAATCAGTCTATTAAATCTCGGGGGGAAAATATTGGAAAAGCTGATGATAGATAGAATTAACCATCACATGTACTCCAACAATCTACTAAACACGAACCAATACGGATTCGTCCCACAAAACAGCACCATAGATGCCGCCTTAGCAGTCAAAACTTTTATAAAAAACAATCTTGACCATAAAAACAGCGTAATAATTACTAGTCTGGACGTGAAGGGTGCTTTCGACGCTGCCTGGTGGACCGGCATACTGCATAACTTAAGGAGCCTACAATGTCCAAAAAACTTGTATTATCTAGTTAAAAGTTATTTCAGAGACAGAGTAGCCAAACTTTTGGTCAATTGCAGCAGAGTAGAAAGAAAAGTGACAAAAGGCTGTCCTCAGGGGTCTTGCTGCGGCCCAGGTCTCTGGAATGTATTGTACAACTCTTTGCTTAGTTTACGATACACTAAACGAAGTAAATTAATAGCTTTCGCAGACGACCTGGCGCTGATTACTTTTGGGGAAACCAAGGAAATCGCAGAAATGTATGCAAATACTGACTTAAAGCAAATAGAGGACTGGTCTAAACAATACAAACTCATGTTCAATAGCAGTAAATCCAAAACTATGCTGATATCAAGGAAAAAAAAAAAGAAGCAAAAAGCGAAATTAGTATATATTTAAACAACAGAACTATAGAGCAAGTACAACAAATAAGGTACCTAGGGATATTATTCGATAATAAGTTGAAATTTGATATGCATATACAACAAACGACAGAGAAATGCATAAAACTTATAAACGCACTTGCAAGGTCAGCTAAGCAGAATTGGGGTCTAGGACAAGAAGCCCTACGAACAATTTACAAAGGCGCCATCCTCCCGATGCTGTTATACGGCGTGCAGGTGTGGGAAGAATCTATCTTCAAAAGAAGGAACATGATGAAATATCAGCGAGTACAAAGACTGATCAACATAAAAATTACCAAAGCTTATAGAACTGTGTCATATGAGGCATCATGTGTTCTGGCGGCTGTAAAGCCAATAAATATAAAAATTCAAGAAATATTAGAGGTATATAAAGCCACAAATAACATCAGTGGAAATGAAACACCAATATTAACTGAAGAAGCCCCTAAACTGAGTGAGTGGCCCCATCCGGCAGATAGAGTGAGTGTTCAAGAGGCAAAAGAAAATGCAATATACAATTTAGAAATCTATACTGATGGGAGCAAGCTAAACGGAAAAGTCGGAGCAGCAGCAGTTATCATACAAAATGGAGAACCGATCAAAAAACTCAAGTACAAACTCAGTGATCACTGCTCCAATAATCAAGCGGAGCAGATAGCAATTTTAGAGGCTCTCAGAGAAATAGTAGACAACAGGGTATTAACGGTCGGGGAGAAACTAGGGGTAGTGTGCACTGACAGTCAGATAACAGTGGATCTTCTCAAAAACAGCCAAATCAGAAGTAAAATAATAGAAGAAATAAAGGCTAACATCAAGTATTTAGAGAACCACGGATGGACTATACACATAAAATGGGTTAAGGCACACATGGGGTTATATGGAAACGAAATAGCGGATCAACTGGCTAAGGAAGCTGCGATGGAAGAAGGCAGGGAGATCAGCTACAGCAAGATACCCAGAACCCATATAATCAAGGAAGCAGAGGAGAGAGGACTTAGCATGTGGCAAAACCAGTGGGAGAGGACAACAAATGGAAATATCAGTAAAATGTTTTTTCCTTTCGTGCAGGAAAGATTAAAGCTAAGGATCCCACTAAATGGACAAACTACTGCCATCCTAACTGGGCATGGAAAGACCAGGGACTACTACAACAGGTTTAAAATAATGGAAAGTCCAATGTGTAAGTGTGAACAACAAAATCAAACTGTGAATCATTTAATATATGAGTGTCCACTCCTGAGTAATGAACGAATAACACTAAAACAAAACATAAGACTAAGCGGTGGACAGTGGCCAGCAACGCCTAATGTTTTAGTTAGGAACTACTTAAAGGAGTTTTTAAAATTCATAAAAAAAATAGATTTTGAAAAACTTTAAAGAAAAAAGTTTTCCTTGTACATAGAAAATAGAAAAGTTTGTTAACTTGTTATAAGTAAGACTAAAAATTGCATGTAGTGTTACGTGAGTAACGGAGCATGCAGTATTAATAATAATAAATTAAAAAAAAAAAAAAAACCTTGCGAAATGCGAACGTCATTTGCCGAAAGTCTAAATATCTAAAAGTTTCATCTTTTTTGAACGAAACGAAATTATATATTAGGGATAGCCTACTGTTGCTGCATCGCTATCGATTGTTCATATTATTGGTTCAAAGATGCATTTTCTACTCTGTAACAAACAAATTAGAAAGATTTGTATTATTCAACAAATTAGTGTAACTTTATTCGAAAATTTCTTCAAACTCTTTCTTATAGAATCGTGGCCAGTTCGCATTATTAGCAAATGAGTTGTATCAAAATGTTGTATTTCAATGGGTACCGGTATGCATTTATGTTAATTTTAGATTTATGTTAAACATAAAGTGGTCAAAACTCTAGATGGCAAGTAGATAGGTATACACACTACTACTATTAATAATAACAATAATATTAATAATAAAAATGTTTTATTTTGCCTAATAAAGTTAATACCATATGGCCTTTTCTTCCACTCAACCAGTATGAAAACAATACTGTAGGCCCTACATCATATGAATAGGTAAAGGTAAAGTGGTCCCTATACAGGCCATGAAGGCCCAGAGGGTTCCAGGAGGTTGAGGCTCCCAGATTTTGGACATTCGGCACATGAATGTGGTAAGGTTGTCAGCCTTACGCACCGGCCGCCTTTACCCCCAGGATTGCTCCTGGTACTCATTTCGGTTAGAGGCTGAGTCAACCCCAGGGCCATAGTGCCACCAGAAGGATTAGGCCAATTGAAAAATCTCAACGACCTCATCGGGAATCGAACCCGCGACCTTCCGGTTTGTAGCGCAGCACCTCAACCACTACGCTACGGCGTACACATCATATGAATACCTACAATAAATACAATAAGTTAATAATAATAATAATAAATTCAGTATTAATAATTATAAATAACCAAAATTGAAATATTAAAACATAAGACACAAATGATTCCACTTATCAACAAGTTAAAATTACGAGATAGTATAGAAGGGGAAAAAGTGAATTAATCTCTATCTTCTCTTCTCTCTATATATAAAAGGCTTTGTCCTGACAGACTGACTGACTGACAAATTCTGATTTTAAATGCCAAAAATCAAATGTTTTTGAGAATACTTAATCCCTTCTTACACAGAATTATCGAATCCTAATCACATTTGACATTAAAACATATTGTTGCCAGTGGGTTTCAGATGGGTTTGGAATTAAATTAAATGGAAGTTTGACAATTACAGTTGGCTTTGTCTATTTTTGTCATACCTTGAAATAAAACTTTCGCGATCGCTTGAATGTTGTAAGCTCTAATATGGTCAAACATTGTTTATTTGGACGAAACTCACTATACAGGAGTTTTCTGGACCAAGGAACTCGAATCTGAGGTAGCTTTTACCAGGCGACGCTATCTAATCGTGGTATGTAGTCCACGTGATTTAGGTGTTAATAAATATAATGATTTAACTATTATGCTCTTAATTTTTAATATTTTAAATAATTATCGCGGGCGAAGCCGCGGGCACATGCTAGTATATATATAAAAGGCTTTGTCCTGATTGAATGACTGATTGACTGACTGACTGACTGACAGAGAATCAACGTAGAGCCTAAACTATAGTAGGTAGAGACTTGGAATTTTGACAGTACGTTCGTTTCATGATACAGGTGCTCACTAAGAAAGGATTTTTAAAAATTTCGAGTTTAAATGCCAAAAATCAAATGTTTTTGAGAATACCTAATCCCTTTTTACACAGAATTATCCAATCCAAATCACATTTGACATTAAAACATGGGTTTGGAAAAAATGAAACTCGAATTTGACAAATTAGAGAACTATCAATATCCACGAAAATAATGCAGTCACATAACTTTCTTTACCCTAGACATAGAGAAAACAATACGAGATATGGTAATAGGGGAAGACCGTGTAATTTGGACCAGTGTGTATTTTGGACTGCCCTGAATTATGCTATTTGCAAGTTTGGTCAGCCCCTGTTTTTGACCACATTTGCAAGACCGCCAAGGACAGCTTTACCCTTAGAAAGGTCATTGCTCTAACACCCTCGGTTGAGGGGGGAAGAAGAAAAGAAGGTTATTGTTCACATTCCTGTAATCTTGTTTCATTGTGAAATAGAGTATTGAGAAGTGGATATTGGTTTCTGAAGGAAACTTTAGCATACAAGTGTTGCAAGGAATACCAAGGTGTGTTCAGCTACAATATAATTATTTCATGTATAGTAGTTTTTGTAATATTAATTTTTTAACGTAATCTTTACGCG
Source organism: Ectobius pallidus (assembly GCA_964059195.1). Lineage (NCBI taxonomy): Eukaryota > Metazoa > Arthropoda > Insecta > Blattodea > Ectobiidae > Ectobius > Ectobius pallidus. The sequence goes on from CAXKWD010000004.1 coordinate 136,946,393, forward strand.
GTGTGTAATTTGGACTGCTTTTGAGTGTGTAGTTTAGACTGCTGTAGCAGATGCCAGGAACGTATATTAGCTGATAATAAAAAGAAATATTTAGTAAAATATACTTAATTATTATTAACATTATCATCAACTTGATTTACATTATTATTGCTATGAATATTATTGTTATTATTTATAATGTTAATGTTATTATCATTACCATTACTATTATTATTACTATTAATATTATTGTTATCATTGTCACTACCACTATCAATGTATGTGAACATGATTATTATTAGTATTATTGTACTCTTTATTATTAATGTTATCAATATCATCACCATCATCGTTATTATTTTTACTATTGCTACTACCATTGTTGTTATCATCATCGTTGTTGTTGATCTTGTTCTCCATGTGAAAAGTGACCTAGTTGATAAGTGAAAAGTGACTAGATAACATAGTATGTAAGTATATTGTTAGGAATACCATTAATAAATAACATAACGTATATTTTAAGTGTTTGCGTGTACCAGACCAAATTACACACCTTCCTGGTCCAAATTACACGACATCAGTCCAAATTACACGGAAACAAATTTTGGTATAAACATTATTTTTAAACAATTTCTCTTAAAATTCTTGCAATTTATTTTCGCTAAAATACTCGATATATAGTATACCAATATACATATATATACGATATTAAGAATTTTCAGTTCAGTCAATGACTTTATGTCGTTTGAAGTTAAGCGGTCCAAATTACACGGACTTCCCCTATATATATATTAGTATATCGCAGGTTTTTGGGGAGAGAAGTATGAAAGGGATATTACATTTCTGTTTAATTTCATCCCAAAACTGTTTTATGGTAACATGAGAGTGAGAAATAAAATATTCCGCAAAGACAATACAATTTTATGTTACCGGAATTTATGATTCTTCTTATTTGAACCTAGTGATGAACGAGACCAGTCTTGGTCTTGCAATCTTGGTCTTGGTCTTGCAGAAAATGCAAGACCGAGACCAAGACCAAGACCGCATCAGCGTTAGCAAGACCAAGACCAATACCGACCACGCAAGACCGAGACCAAGACCAAGACCAACCCTGCAAGACTCTGGCAAGAACAAGACCTAACTGCAAGACTCTTGCAGTCTTGGTATTTGAAAAAGTTTTATAAAGCCCCGTTGTGTATGCAGCGACCCAGCGACTGCTACTAAAAGGCGCAGCAGAGTCGCTAGCCAGGTAGGCCTATAATGTAGAGGTTGCCTCATGTGCGGTAACCAATGAGAGCAGACCCGGTGCGTGACGCTGTCCGTATCCAAAAACGGGCGCACCATTCGAATAATACATGTGAAATCCGTATACAACCTCTCTCACCATTACGTTAAAACAAATTACTGCAATGAAAACTTACAATTAATCTGACCTATTTCCCTGAATGGCATTCCATACAGCTAGTTCCTTCAATTGGTGGAAGTTAAATTCACGATAAACACTCCATATTCATTTTTAAAATGTTTAATTGCAATAGTTCTCTAGTATTATGGTAGACATACAAAAGACAAACAAATGTAACAAAGGCTCTAAGCCATATATGAAATTTCATTTTGCGTACAATATAAATAAATTCTGCCATATAGTTATTTAATAACTAGTTTCTCTAACCTCTCACTGGGTTAAAAGAAAGCTATGACAGAGGATTTATAATAATTCTTTATTACAACCAAATGGACATACTATGATGAATGGAGCAACGATGGAATGATATATGGCAGGGGAAACCGGAGCACCCCAGAAAGCCTGCCCCGACCCCACTTTGTCCACCACATATTCCACATGGATCCATCGAGATCCGATCCCGGGTCCCAGCGGTGGAGGGCGAGCCGTCTAACCACTCAGCCTTGGGGTGGCCTATGACTGAGGATTTGAAACTTTAAACAGTAGCCCCCGTAACTTAAAACGCCTATTAACACGCTCAGTGCCCTATTTCATTAACGATGAAATCCTTTTTTACACCTATCATTAATATCCATAGCCTACTCTCACATATAGAATCTTTCCTGTCTACTTGAACAAAATATAACATAGCTATTCAGCTCATTCCATTGTCCTTGCAGAAACTTTCAAAATAAAGTGAAGTTTGAAAAAATCAGGTTATACGCCCGGTATTCTTCATAATTATTCAATAAAACACAATTAAACCGTAGATTAATTAAAACAGGAACTTATTTGACGGGTATTTGCTAGTTATTACTTTACAGTTACGTATCTGATTGTACTGTAGCTATACAGGCCTACATTTTGTTGATGACAGGTAAAACATCCACTGAAAACCTTTTTTTACAACTACAATTTTGTTACTGACACATAACGGTGGCGGTGTTTAAGTTCTTGCTGCTGATTCATATTAAGGATGCATATCGAATGGGAAAATATACTAAAAGTAGAAAATACCTGGTCTAGAAATATTTTCTTGCATGAAGAATAGTTATGATTACTTATGACCCAATTAGTTGAAGGCCCGAAAATTGAAAGCAAGTAGAAAGTAATTTATGGGGGGTAGCAGAAATCTTTAAAGTGCAGAAATTATCTGTTCACAATGTGTTATAAAATAGAACTAGGGTATATGGAAAGAGAAATATTATTTATTGCAGCCTATGGGTTTGGGTTTCGAATGGACATTGTGTGATTTGCTATAGATTGCACAATTTCTAAAGCATCTGCTTCAATGCCGTTATGTTTTGTTACTATATTATACAGTTTTAAACAGGTCAGATAGAACCTCTATCCTATGAGGAAATCTTTTAAACATTTCATACGCATCCTGTTAATATTACTTCTTGTCTCCGTAGCCGCTCAATTTGAAACTTTACAATATAATATTCATAATTTTACACTCTTAAATAGTGTGGATCCATCTCGTGGATTTTGGCTTTAAAGTTCTGCAATAGGATTACAGAAAATATTTAAATTTACACTCAAAGTTTACTGTTCTAGCTTATATCACCATGGACATTTCGGCAAAGAGTGTGACATCACATTACTGTTTACATGGTCGAAGTAACTAAAAGCAATTAGATTTCGTTATTTTTGGAAGCAATAACACACATGTGATCGGTGTAACTTTAAATAACATAAACGCCATCGATCAAAGTAAGATGCATAAAAGAAAACTGCAAGACTCTTGCAACAAGACCAAGACCGAGTATGCAAGACCGAGACCAAGACCAAGATCACTAATGCAAGACCGAGACCAAGACCAAGACCAGGGTTACCTATGCAAGACCAAGACCAAGACTGAGAGTGCAATACCAAGACCAAGACCAGGTCTTGCATTTGCTCATCACTATTTGAACCCCTACCCGGCCTGCTGTGTACAAGCGATAGGATACAAAATTCGGTATAGGATAATTTCCACGCTTGAGAACATTTTTTTGTGATCACAGGTATCGATATAATTCATTAAAATACGTTATGTTCAGGTACTGTGGACCATGCGATATCATTATTATTATTATAAGAGGGTTAATCAATATAGGCCTAAATATGGTCAAACGTTGTTCGATTTGGACGAAACTCACTATACAGGGGTTTTCTGGGCCAAGGACCTCGAATCTGAGGTCGCTTTTACCAGGCGACGCTATCTAATCGTGGTATGTAATTCACGTGATTTAAGTGTTAATAAATATAATGATTTAACTATTATGCTCTTAACTTTTAATTTTTGAAATATTTATCGCGGGCGAAGCCGCGGGCACATGCTAGTAATTATATATAGCCTATAATTGTGTTTGTGTGTGTGTGTAGGTGTGTGAATGTATTGAGTGCCAATTTTGTGCACAGGATACAATTACAATTAAGTGAATGAAAACTATTGCAAATAAATAAATATGCTGAATGCTTAATATACGTCTATACTTAAATGTGAAATGATGAATGTCACGAATGTCATGTCAAAAACTTTTAGGAATGAAGATAAAATCTACCTAGACTATAAATAGACATATTATAATATACACTAAATATACACACCCGAAGAAAATCTAAATAATAATAATAATAATAATAATAATAACAAATGTAAGCAATATAAGAGACATTATGATGGTTGTAATAAAAGTTAACATCCCGCAAATAATTATGTCCTTTGACTTCTGTTTTATTTTCTTGATCAATGGTTTGTGATTTGGCTATGCTGTATTATTGTGTAAATCAGATCGCTGTCACGACCCTCTTACCTCCACACTCCCCCTCCGCCGTTTTTCTTCTTACTCACATAACTGGAGGCACCCCATTGCTTTGACCTCTTGGGCGAGTGTTCTTTGTCTTTGGATATAAGTGCGGTCAATTCGTGCTGTCATGTCGGCTTTGTGGAAATAGAAGAAGGGAGAGATAGACGTACAACTGACCATCCTTACTATGCACAGGCCAAGAAGAGAGAAGAGAGAGAGAGAGAGAGAGAGAGAGAACAGAGGAGGTAAACGAAGAAACAAGAAGAAATGTTTTGATTTATAGGGCAATACATAACACTGGAGGACGCTCGGCTTGTAACAACTTTTTATCTGCAGCCCGGCGCAACTTTGTGCCGATTCTTCTTCTTATTTTTCAGCCTCTTTTTTATTCTTTGTGGAAAGAAAGCAGCGACTCATAATTTATGGTTTGAAGCTTGAGTAGATAAAAGTGCAGGAACATAATACAGGCACATAAGGCTGGTCAGTAGGCACATAGGTGTTGCATCGCATTTAACACGGTTCAGGAAAACAATAAATTGTTTGCGCGATTAGTGATGTAATTCTTTTTTGTTGTTAAGTTAACGAGATAATCACATTTTAACAATACCCATGACTTATGGCCTCTGTTAACATTAGTAAGCTATAATATTGACTAAATGTTGTTGCTATCGAGTCCAAATTTTCTCCCACAATCCTATTATCACAGCAATACTGAACACGGTACTTATTCTTATTATAGGCTATAACTTAAAATACGTAAACAAAATTAAATAATCAATAGACCATATCATACGAAACTTATTATTTGTTTAATGAATGTTAAATTTTGTTTGTTGTAAGTATATTTTAAGAATGACAGTATTCTGCTTTATTAAGTGCCAGTATGGTACTTTATGAGATTGTGTGGGGGACGAAAAATGTCTGTCCGTCTGTCTGTCTGTCCGTCCGTCCGTCCGTGTGTCTGTACGCGCTCTAACTCAAATACGCTTTTTCGGATTTTCATGAAACTTGGAAAACACATTTATAATGTCAATGGGAAGAACCCTATTGATATTGAACCAAATCGGTTCAGCGGTACCGGAGTAATGCCCAATTTAGTGCCTATTTTAATAGATTATGGCGCCTTTCTAATAGAAAGGCGCCATAATTCAAACACGCTGTATCGGATTTCCATTAAACTTGGTATACGCATTTATGACGTCCATAAAAAGTACTCTGTTAAATTTGAACCTAATCTGTTGACCGGTACCGGAGTAAAACCCAATTTAGTGTCTATTTTAAAGACGCGGTAACTCAAATACGCTTTACCGGATTTTTATGAAATTTGGTATACACATTTATAGTGTTCATGGGAAGACGTCTATTGATATTGGATGAAATCGGTTCACCTGTTTCGGAGTAATGCTCAATTTGGTGCCTATTTTATGATAATATACGTATTCGAAAGAATTTATATAAAAAAAAGAGAATCAGTTATCATGATAACATAGTCAATTGTTTTACTGTTATATTATACGGCTTTGGAAATTAAAATAGAGATAGCTATGACCAAAAGGACTATTGTTTTACATGCGCTTATCCAACTAGACCGTTAAACTGACCCAGTTGACCGAGATGGTAACGTTTTGGCCTCACATTATGGAGTTCCATGGTTCAAATCCCGAAACGAGCCAATTTCACTTTCTTTTTCGTATTTTTATGTGAGTGTGCGATTGTCAAGATATCACAAATCTGTACAGTTCAGCTGATGCTGGAAGATTTTAATCTGATTAAAAAAACTAGACCTTTGTTCTTCCGCAAGCACTGCTTAATGAATAAATCTGGAGCTTAACTTGGAAATGAATTTAAAAAAAACATATTCTGCATATCATAATAGCAGTCATAACTGATTAAACAAAAACATACTGGCACTTTGTTACATCAGTTTACCTGATTTTATTTCTTCTGCAGTTACCAGAGCCAATCATAGATGCCAAATTTCTCATTGGTAGGTATTTCATTATAGTTTGTAATAATAACAGTAATAATAATAATATCAATAGTAATAACAGTAATAATAATAATAATAATAGCATTAACAATAGAAATCGCGAGGATACACGTATAATTTTCATTTGCGCTTGGTTTCACCCGTTTTATTAATTTTAGTATTTTAAATCTCTTCTATAAATAACAATATTTACAATGTACTTAACTAGTATTCAGTGGTAATATTTATAGGCCTATTTATTTTCAAATATTATTTACAATAACGGAATATTATACTTAAAAATCGAATACAGAGACATGCATAGTAGTAGTTATAACCATAAATAACAACAATAGTAGTTTTACAGTTAATATACCCTTTTTTGTATAGATGAAATAACTTTTATATAGGTACAAGCACATCCCCGCGGCTTCGTCCGCGATTATTTAATTAACAAATACTTTATTTAACAGAAAAATCATTAGCCTATAACATTATACTTATTAAAACTTGCATCGTTTTTACATAAATTTCATGAATGACATAATTTTATTCTTAATTATATTGTTTTTCCACAAAAAATGTAAATAATTCCTTAAGAGCACAAAGATATAAAATGAAACGATTGAAACGTACCACAGACTCATGAACCTTACTCAAATCATGCATAAGTTAAACAATTAAAACAATAATTGATAACTGAAAAACTAAAATCCTGGTTTCGATGTAGATTTCACGATTAAAGTGTGATGCTCAGGGAAAAAAAATGACATCAGATTCGAGCTCCCTAGTGCCCCTCCCCCCCCCCCCCAAAGCATAGTGTGTTTCGTCCAAGTCATTCATTACTCTATTTTTCCCCGGTTGCTATGGCAATTCCGGGGTGCGCGGGCAAAGAGAGTTAAGTCCACATTTCCTGTTATTGAGAAAATTGAATTTAAAGTTTCAGAAGGTCTCTGTAATTAAGTGTTTGACAAAACGTTTAAAGTTTTCATGAATTATTTTTCACTGACTATTTATGGAGAATATGTGGGTATTGAGTTTCGGTTAACCTTATTAGGACTTAACAGAACTACAATTTAAACAAAAAGAATGTGAGATATGTGGACTTATCTCAGTATGCACGACTGTGTTTTGGACTTACCTCTTAGTAGAATGTTATTTAATGGGACTGTTTTAAAATAAATATTATATTGTAAGTGGTTTGAACAATACATTTTTACGTATTTATTGTACAGATGTTCTGTTTATTAAATGTCTGGTGGAAAAGTTGTTGATGAACATGACAGCCTTATGCTAAGAATTTAATAATAAATTATTTTGTACCACTGTTCAGAAGTAGGTACCGATAATACGCAATAATGTAAAAAGGTAAAGTGATCCCTATAACTTACAGGCCATGGAGGCCCAGAGGGTTCCAGAAGGTTGAGGCTCCCAGATTTTGGACATTCGGCACATGAAGGTGGTAAGGTTGTCAGCCTTACGCACCGGCCGCATTTACCCCCAGTATTGCTCCTGGTACTCATTTCTGTTAGAGGCTGAGTCGACCCCAGGGCCGTAATGCCACCAGAAGGATTAGGCCAATTGAAAAATCTCAATGATCTCATCGGGAATCGAACCCGCGTCCTTCCGATGTGTAGAGCAGCGCCTCAACCACTACGCTACGGCATACCCCAGCGCAATAAATGTACATTACAATTTTGTTTCTTGTAAATGTTGGCAGTGTAGGTTGTATTTTTAATAACAACAAACTCGAATAAAAATAACAAGTCACGCAACATGTGGACGATTTTTGCTGACAAGGCACATTAAAGGAAGTTGACATCATAAATCGCTCACTGACTTGTGCCAGATTAATAACAACACAGAAACAGATGCACTGCAAATCGGTGAAAACTTATTGTTTAGGAAGACATAAGGATCACTGTATTACCTGAATCTTCATTCCCGTTGTATTTGGATGAAACATCACATTGTCTTTGTAGGATTTAAAGCATTTTTTCCCTCTTGATGCCATTTTCGCTTCAATTTCACTGACTTCCCTTCAGTATCACTCACTTCTCTTACCACAACAATCAACTACTGCCACGAGAATAAAACGCGAGTTATTAGTAAGTAGTATCGCCAATATTATGAAAATATAACACAATAACAAAAGAGATACGTCAAAATAAAATTTACCTTTAGGAAAATATACAGTCGGGCAAAGAGGGTTAAGTCATTTCTACAGGCTTTATCTCGTAATAAAAACTAGAATCCTTTGCGACCCCCCTTCCGTGTAAAGAGTGTTAAGTCCCATCAGAGTGACTTAACACACTTTACCCGCACAGACGAATAAACCCATGAGGCACACGTCCATAACTGCCGTGTTTTTTTTAATATGACTTAGTGGACTTAACACAAATGTAGAGAACATTTTTATCTAGAAGCCTGTGGACATATCTCAATTTTTTAGAATAGTGGACTTAACTCTCTTTGCCCGCGCACCCCGGAATTAATTTCACAATTGAATACTGTCTTGTTAATAGGTGGCGTTGGCTGCGTTTATGAGATATACACGAAGTTTGGTTTTTATAAAAATTTAGTGGATAGGGCTACTAGATAAACAATTAGATTCAAACTCAGAGTACTAAATATTATACAATCATTGACATCTGGTAGTAAATAAGATACTGTACCGGTATGTCTTTTGTTTTTCATTAAAGCAGTTCATTTCAAATTATGTTTCTCTTTTCATATTGAAACACTGATAGGAAAAAATATAATAATAATAATAATGTACATAATAATAATTATAATAATAATAATGATAATAATAACTCATAGGCATTAAATCCCTTGACAGACTTAGCCTACCCAACCTTCTGCTGCGTCATCTACCATAGCAGTTGGTAGGGTTGGGGTACATGTGGTCAGTATGCCGATTGCCAAGAAATAGATTATATAGATTATTATAAGGTATATAAATTTAAGATAAGTTCATAATGACGGAATATTATCATTACGAATTAGGATTGCTAATAATCTATAAGGAATACATTTCAGAAGTCTTTAAATATTACTGACAATGGATTTTTATAAGAAATAAGTTAGGGCCTACTTAAAATTTAAATCACAATTTTACCGAATCCCAATGTACAGAACAACATAACTTCTCACTGTAGTGGGTTGCCACGTTAAGTATAGCCTAATACACTTAACCCAAGAACAATCTCTTAAATAATGAGGAGAATATAGGCTAATTGTTGTAACAAAACGGAATTAATCACAAATTGCTGTAATCTCTAATTGTTATTTACGATGTAAGACCGTTCGTTATAGGCCTAGCACAGGCCTTTCCAACTGAGGTGCTTCCACGGCGCAGGCGAGCACCGGTGTAGCACCAGAGGCAGCTCCACAGATCTAGCCAGCGTTCAGCTTATGAAAACATTATTGATAACAATTTTGTGAACACATAATCACAACATTTATTCTCTACTTATATTGTGTTTGTGAGCATTTAGAATTTAAGTAGATTGTCAACATCGTTTTGCCGCAACTAATTTACCAATATTTCGTACAATCGATAACAATTTTGTGAACACATAATCACAACATTTATTCTCTACTTATATTGTGTTTGTGAGCATTTAGAATTTAAGTAGATTGTCAACATCGTTTTGCCGCAACTAATTTACCAATATTTCGTACAATCGATTTGGCAATACAAATTCAAAGTACAGCCTCTAAGGCAACATCAGACAGAGAAGTCCTGGTTTTACTTTTATTTAAATTCGTAATTGAAAACATCTGTTCGCATGCATAAGTTGTCTCGAACACTGGCCTAAGTTTTAAGCAAGTGCGTGAAGTCTGGGAAATTTCTGTGGATGAATGAAATTGTAAAATGAAAGCAAATCGCCGGTGTAGTAGTAGTACCTGTACTTTTATCACCTCTGTTTGGAAACATGATGGTGATTTTCAGGACAAAATATGGCGTCATAAATATTCAAGTTGAGGTGCCATATAATCAATTTCTTTGAATGGGCATTGCATTCATCGTACAATTTCTGTAACAACGTCTGATGTTATCAGAATTTTCCGTAAATAGACAAATTTAATGATTTTAATGAAGGAAAATTATTTAAATAATAAATTATACATTTTGAAAGCCTTAATTCTGTCACACATGGTGCAAAAAAACTAATTTCTCTCTTGCAACTAAATATTTAAATCATTTAAATAAGACGTTACATCCACCAAGAAAGCTAGGTCAGCTATCCATTGTGCTGTCTGACGCAAGCACATGCGGTAGTGACATGAGGAAGGAGAGCACCGGGCTGCCGTTGGGTGCTGCGATGGTGCGCACCAGCGCAGAGTACTCGAGTTGGAAAGGCCTGGCCTAGCACGTAGTTAACAAAACTTGCACTCGCGAGTTTTATTATTCGTGTGGGTCTGTTAAGTTCTCTTAACGGTCGAAAATCGTACGACGTTTTTTGTAATTTTGAATCATAAATTTTAAAATGAAAATACGAGTACTTTCAGTTCGCTTTGGCTGAGAATGGCAATCGAAAAACTTTTTGGCTAATTTTGTATTGTAACAGAATTGAGGCTCTTTTGGTTGGTAACAATTTGTTTTAAACATATCACGTATAATAACAGTTCAGAAAGGTACCAGAAAAAGAAAAGATACATAAGGTAACAGAAAAAGATTGAATCGTGATCTATTTGTAAACAGAATGATATCTCTCTTGATGTTAAAGAAAAACGCAAATAACGAACTAATATTGAAACATACTTCGCTATTGTAAGAAGTTGCAGAAGTTTAATCCATGGAGAGTAATATTTTGAGCTAAAAAAAATTGTATTGGCTTGCCGTCACGATGGCTCATGCTTAGCGCGTGGGCCTGGCATGCTAGCGGTCCCGAGTTCAAATCTCGGGGCCGGCGGGTGTGTCATTTGTGGTGGACAAAGCCGTGACCTTTGGGGGGTTTTCTCGGGGATCCTCCCGTTTCCCCATTCATTCCACCAACACTCTCCACTTCAGCGGAACTTTGTCACAGAGCAAAGTGTCATCAACTCATGGGGGATTGCCTATAAACTTATGACGAAAAAACTGCACCCGCGCACTGTCATCCATAGTCTCCGTACTCCAGATGGCACGATTGCCGACACGTGGGACACTGTGGCCACCACTCTGACAGACGCCCTGGTCCCCGATGATTCTGATGTAGGGGAAACTCTAGAACAGCAGATACTCCGCAGGGCTGCGCGAAGACCATACCAGAATGAGTACAACGCCACCCCTTTCGATACAACAGATCTTGAAATAGCTATAGACCGAACCAAAAATCGAACAGCCCCCGGCATTGATGAAATCCACCCAGAATTCATTAAGAAAGGAGGTCCGCTCCTTAAAGAGAAACTTCTCCAGATATACAATGCGTGCCTTAGCCTTGGTATATTTCCCAACGCCTGGAAAATGGGACTACTCAAAATTATCCTGAAAAATGACACCAAAGATCCATCTCTGGCCAAGTCGTACAGACCAATCTGTCTTCTCCCTGTCATGGGAAAGATCTTTGAACATCTCATAGCTTCCAAAATAGACACTTCTCTAGAAGAATCATACTCGCCCAGGCAATTTGGATTCCGCCCTGGAAGATGTACTGAGGATGCAGCTTCACTGCTCCAGCAAATAATAACCACATCTAATTCTAAATACGTGCTTACCATCTTCGTAGATATAGAAGGCGCATTTGACAACGTATGGTGGCCACTCGCCCTGGAGAGATTTCGTAATATAAACTGTCCACAGAACATATATGCCGTCCTCAGTGACTACTTTCGCTCCAGACGAATAACGCTAAGGGATAACCTTCATTCATTCACAAAGGCCGCGTCCAGGGGGTGCCCCCCAAGGCTCAGTATTGGGACCCAAGGTCTGGAACCTGGTGTTTGATGAAGCCCTCAGACAACTTGAACAGACTCAAGACGCTGACGTCATAGCCTATGCCGACGACGCAGTAATTATTATCGAAGGTGAGTCCAGAACAGATCTCGAACGCAAAGCTAATAGAGCACTAACAATTCTGGAAACTTGGTCCCACAAAGCAAAGCTAAAGATTTCTAAAACTAAAACAAACTCAATGCTCCTCAAGGGGAAAATAGGAAATCACCCTCCAATCATCAGGATAGGACAAGACCGGATCCCATATGTTCGAGAAACAAAGTATTTGGGTATAACTTTACAAGAAGGTAATAAATTCACCGCTCATATTCAAAGAATCAGTGCTACAGCTAACAACCTATTTCAGGCCCTAGCCAGACTTTCTGGACAGCAGTGGGGATACAAATTCACTAACTATCGTATACTTTACTCTGCTATTTTTGAGGCTATTGTCTCGTATGCTGCAAACGCTTGGGCCACTAAACGTAACACACATCACATCCGTAAACTCAAATCTGCCCAGCGACATTCTCTCTTGCGAATAACTAAAGCCTACTCCATTGTTTCGAATGATGCTCTACCAGTCATAGCTGGTGTTCTTCCTGTTGATCTTCTGCTTGAGGAACGGATAGCCAGGTACAAAGTGCGGAAGCAAATTAATTTTCAATTAGGTACCCTTCAAATCGGACCAAGGGAATTTGAGAGCTTAGATCGATCACATCTTTATGAACGCATTCACTCACAGTTAATAGATATTTGGCAGCAAAAATGGGTAGTTGCCCAAAATGGTAGAATCACTCGTGATTTTTTCCCAAATATCAGAAATAGACTTAAAATGCCATGGATTAAATTGGACCACTTCGTCACACAGGTATTAACTGGCCACGGCAACTTTGCCGCTAACTTAATCCGTTTCAATCTCACAGACGACGATCTATGCGCTTGTGAGGACAGCGAACCAGACACCATGTATCATATGCTGTATACTTGTCCTCGATATCGAGAAGCTCGACTACTCCTCCACGAAGCCGCTAGGGCAGAAGAGGAAGCCTGGGCACCGGACCTCACGTTCTGGACGCGTAAAAACACCTTCCCAGCCCTTAAAACCTTTGCAAAAACAGCACTTCTCGAAAAGTCTATAGTAAATTATCACACCAAAGTAGACGGTCATTTGGCCACTGCTCCAGTCCGAACGAGGTTTTTGAGGGGTTTCCCTCGTTCTTAGGCGAATGCCGGACTGGTCAATAATCCCCTCAAACAGATACACGCACTACAAATCTCTAGAATACATAACTACATGTCACTAAAAAGAAACACACTCGGAAATATTGCACATAAGACCTATCCGCACTTAGGTCTATCCTGCGCCAAAGTACAAAGACACAAGTACTCAGCCCAAACACGTCACACCATCAACATCCCCTACGGATGTACATAAGGGCACAATAGGTACACACATCACATATGGTTACCAAAATTTGGTCTGACCGGAGGTTTAGGCTTAATTGCTTGGCACTCCGGGGGTAAGAGTGGGCACACAAAAAAAAAAAAAAAAAAAAAAAAAAACTCTCCACTTCAACTTCCTCTCCCCCCTTATTACCATCCCGTTCCCCTTTACTGGTTTTCGGGCCAGCTCCTGCTGCAGACTCTGCTGCGGGCCTCCCCCGTCCTGGCCCGTTGTTTGTGGTCAAGAGTTGCTGGTGGTGTACCGTGCCTTTGTTGCTCTCAGAGGTACCCTGGGTTAATGGCGCACGTCAGAGTGTGCCGCGCCTATGGGGATCTTGTAGGAGGAACCCTGGGTACGGTGCATGTGGAGTGGTACCTGGTCCTTGTTGGATGTCGGGGAGCTCCGTGGGGCTCGTGGTGGAGTCAGTTGACAGGGGGACCTTAGGGCATGCACATCATTCCGTCTCCTAGGGGGTGCAAAAAGGGCCCGCCTATGTGGCCTACTTGAGCGAGCCCGTCAGGGCTCAGCCCCTGAACCACACCATACCATACCATACCATTGGCTTACGTAACTTATGTGCTTTGTTAACTCAAGAACCACTGCACACAATCATTTGAAATTTTTACTGGTTGTTCTATAACTCCTTTACAATGCATTAAATATAAAAGATCTTATTTTTGAGTTATCAACTAGCATATATGATTCTTAAAATGTAAATTGAATTTACTTTAAAAATATGCAATAAAGATTTTTTTTAATCCTAAATTTCACATAGCTTACTGGAAGTAACTTCAAAAATAATTTCAACGCCGTTTTAATTCCTCATGATAGCACTAAAGTTGCAGAACACGGAGTTGGGATCTTCTAAGGTATGGATTCAACATTGTAAAACTTTAATGTTGTTTTTATCAATGTGTTTAATTTTGGGTGCGCTCATCTAAAAATCTACTTTAGCTACAGGCCTACTTTTTAGGGGGGGATTGAGACAGTATTGAATCTACTTTTTAAAGTTACTCCCACTAACTTATATGAAAATTTCAATGTTTAAAAATTAATTACTGTGTATTTTTAGGGTAAATTCAAGACATATTTAAAAATCATATACGCTTATTGATGACTCCAAAATAAGATAATATATATTTATTGCATTGCAAAGTGTAAAAATTAAAATTGTTGTGTGCAGTGGGTCTTGAGTTAAGCGTACCGGAAATAGTTTTATTTCAACTTTGACGAGATAGGCTGATCCCCTTAATATTGCCTTCCGGTAGACGAAAGTCTTTCAAACGTTTGCAAATAAGAATGATAATATCCCACGAGCACCCACCAATATGCCGAACTTCAATGCCTCGAGGTGATATTTCTAGAGAGATAGGGAAAAAGCGAATAAGTCAAATGGCCAAAGTTTCAGGAGAGACAAAAAACAATTTATTTCCAAAGCATTGAGACAATATTAGTTCAGTCCATCAGATATTTTTACACAGTATCTTATAATATGTAAAAATATCTGGGTGGACTGAACTAAATAATGTAACAATGCTGTGGAAATAAGTTGTTTTTGTCTCTCTTGAAACGTTGGCTTTCTTGCTTATTCGCTTTTTTCCTATTACTGTAGATTTTATTTTTGCAATAAAGTAGGCTATAAATAACACACAAACAGCTTGCTTTGCAAGGTAAGTTTCTTCAGGCTCTTAATAGAAGGATCTATGATGTAACCACGCTAGGGGTCAGATTTATGAATAACAGCCAGGCAGGTTTTGCAAGCCTGCTCTCTGGAAAACGGGGCTGCCACGTTTCCAATAGCCATTCCTCACCTACAACCGCCACTTGAATCAGACACTGCTGACTTCTGCTTGATCACTTGAACACGTGGTGTTTCTTAGGATCTTGGCAGGAGGAGGTTTGCAGAAGATATTTTGCGCGGCAACCATAACGTATCACCATTGCCAACTTCCACTTTGAACGACATAATGTTCTTATCCTCATTCTTATCCTATTATAAAGATAGTTACTTATAAAAGTAACCTAACAGCAAACATTTTATTATAAAATCTTGTGATGTTTCTCATATTTTTATTGTTTAGAAAAATACATTACAAAAAGTGCAAATTTATATTAATATTTTCCTATCGTACTGGTCACTATGATGTAGCCGGTTTAATTTGACGTAATGTACCTAAGCATTTGTCATATTGCTGCAAAATCCTTCTGCCAGCTGGCTTTATAGATCCCATCTTACATTCCTACAGCAGAAGCTAGGGACCAGCCAGTTAGATGTGGGTGCGCTACCATAACTGGATGATGTTTATAGATTCCACGGTTAGTGTTGTTCTTAGCTATAGTGTCTTATAAACATGGTCGGCCATGTGTTGATATATCTCGAAATTCTTCATATGCATTGAAGTTGGGTATGTGGAGTTATTGAGCTATAAAATATCTTACTTTATGATGACCTGAGGAGCACAAGTTTTCACCATAGGGACACGATCCCAAACCGTGATCTCCACGGCTGAGATTACTGTCTAGCTGATATCCCTGGAATGACTCTGGCCACGCATACATTTATGCCATTTTAATCACTTTCCACCATTCAATGCTGGTGAGGTCATTATGATTTTAAGCCATGTATTGTTTGGATTGTATTATTTATAAAGTCAATTCCAATCCCTTTTTGTGGCAATGACCTCCAAACTGTCAGTTCTCGATTTCCGAGTGTTTACTAACTTTCCTTCATATCTCATAATAACTGCATTTATAGATTATGTTAATATTAATTTCCATGTTAACGGAGCTCAAGCAGTCTGTAATTTCTTCTTGATGATTCCGTTTGACAAGAGCATATGGAACCGACGTCTCCAAAAGAATAATGCAAGCATTAAATATTTTGAAGGGCACCTTCCCATGATGAATTACGTAGTCCAAAACCGCTATTTTTTTTTTATTAGAATACAAGGAACTGTCGGATTTTCGAAGGTTCTACCATTATCTTTTAAGAACGTGAATGGTATTTTAAATATTTCGCTCGTCTGAAAAGGGTAAATGAGAAAAGGGTAAATGAGAGTAGCAGTAGCCTTGATAAAGACCACGGCAAGATGGTCGAAACGTCGGCAGACTTCTTAAATGTGACGCGGCAGATACCCGGAAGCCAAAAAGATTTTATTGTAAATTGCATAGTAGCTTGTACAAACGAGTTAGGCATATGTCCTGAAATCACAATCGCAATCTTCCGCATATTAAGATATACACATTCAAGTTATAACTCTAATTTTTTTAGTTAGTTACAAAAATGTATTATTTTAGTTCATTACAGAAATTAGTTACAAAACTACTTCAAGTTACAAAATATACAAAACACAAAAACTTATAACAATACACCAGAGTCCAAATTTGAAGCAACAAACCTAAATTTCACCTTTGGTGGTCTATTTTGCCACAAAACAGTATAAACAGGTGATAGTAACGTATAAACAATATGAGGAATAAAGAAAGTAAACTATTGCAAAGATTGTGCATACCAGTAAAACAAAACGCCTTTTTTTTGCACACGTAATGACTTTCACACACATCCATAAAAACGCGTTAATGTGCTCAGTAGCGTATGTGACCACCTCTTGCAGCAATACAGGCCTAACAACGGCGTGGCATGCTGTGAATAATATCATCAATCTAATTTTGAGGCAATAGCGCCCATTCTTCCTGCAGAGCAGCAGGAGACTGGAGAGTGGTTGGTGAATGTTCACGTGAAGGAAGTCGTCTCCCTAGTTCATCCCAGACATGCTCTATAGGATTAAATTCGGGAGAGCGAGCAGGCCAATCCATGCGTGCAATATCTTCAGTTTCCAGGAAAACATCCACCACCTGTTCTCTATGAGGACGAGCATTATAATCCATCAGTACGAAGACTGGGCCCACAGCACCTCGAAACAACCGCACATGAGGTGCCAAGATCTCGTCACGATACTCGACAGCAGTTAAACCTTGCCGATTTACCCGTACAACTTCATGAAGAGGTGTTCGGGTAGTCAACAGAATTCCTGCCCACACCATTCTTGACCCACCTCCATATCAGTCAGGTTTTCGTTCCGGATACAGCACTGCGACGGCGTTGCTCAATGTGACAGAGGACATTCGCAAAGCTATGGATGACAGCAAATTGACTATTATGACACTTATTGACTTTTCTAAAGCTTTTGACTCAGTAGATTTTGAATTACTCATCTCAAAGCTCAGAACCTTCAACTTGTCAGAAAACACTGTCCAGTGGTTTCATTCTTACCTCTACGGCCGCCAACAGCGTGTTATTGTGGGAAACCAGTCTTCTTCATGGAGGCCTGTAGAACGTGGAGTGCCACAAGGATCGGTGCTGGGACCATTACTGTTTACTATATACATAAACAACGTTTGTAACACCATCAGTAATGACACTAACTACCACATTTACGCTGACGATTTACAGCTGTATAAACATACACGACCTGACAGAATTAACATGGTTATAAATGAAATTAACAATGATCTTGAAACAATAACTAATTGGGCAAGACATTCTAAACTTACAAGTAATGCAGGAAAATCTCAGGCAATCTTAATGGGGCATCGTAATTTGTTGAAAAATGTCAATGAGGAAAATTTGACACCCGTCAAATTAAACGGAAGCATTGTTCCATTTAGTCCGCATGTAAAAAATCTTGGCTTTAATTTTGACAGTAATTTAAATTGGAACATCCATATAAAACAAATTTGCAAAAAAATATACTCTATATTTCACGCTCTCCAGCGATTAAAAAACTTTCTACCTTCTTCTCTAAAGAAAACACTCGTATCAACACTCATAATGCCTCATTTCGATTACTGTGATATTCTACTAAGCGACCTGAGCTCCAAACTAGGACAAAGACTACAACGTGTTCATAATGCTTGCGTTCGCTACATTTGTGGTATTCGTAAATCAGATCATATTACGCCAGCATTTGAAACATTGGCATGGTTTCACTTGGACGACAGAAGAAAATTGCACTCTCTCTGCCTCTTATATCGAATTATTCACACTTCCTGTCCTCACTATCTGTCATCACGCTTTCAAACTCTTTCATCTCATCATAACCTAAACACTCGGTCCAGGCAAGATCATATTCTCGCAATACCTAAATATCATACATCTCTTTACTCATCATCGTTTATTACTTCAGTCATCCGAATGTGGAATTCTTTACCATCTCACATCAAGGACTGCCGGTCACTGTCTACCTTCAGATTGCAGTTAACAGCACATATACGTAGTACTTAATAATCTTTTTCATGTCCTATGTTAATTTCAGTTTCTATCACTTAATGCTTTTATATAACTAAATTATATTTGTAACAATTAATTTCTTTTTTATCATTTAATGTATCTTAATGTATCTTAATTATTCAAGTATATATGTTCTAATTTTTTCTTTGTATTTAATGTTCGTTTCTTGTATTCATGTAAATCAGTTCTTTTTTAATTTATTTTTAATCATTATTATTATTATTATCATTATGTATTTCATGTTTTTTCCCTGGCTGAGTGGTAGAGAAAGCCTTATGGCCTTAACTCCGCCAGGTTAAATAAATAAATAAATAAAAAAAAAATAATAAAAATATCAGTCTCTTTCCACAATGTTTGCGTTCCGAAATCGTTTCAGGTTCTCTACAGATGCGAATCCGTCGAGAATCATTTTCAAGACAAAATCTTGACTCATCTGTAAAGAGAACATTGGCCCACTGTTTGACCGTCCAGTTGGCATGTTGATGACTCCATTCTAGACGTACTCTTCTTTGAATACGCGTCAGGGGTACACATACAGCAGGTCTCCGACAGTAAAGGCCTCTCTGCCGAAGCCTTCTGTACACTGTTTGCCTCGACACCACTCTTCCAGTGGATGCTGTGAGGTCAGATGCCAGTTGTCGTGGAGTACTACGGCGGTATCGTAGTGCCCTTACAGCCAAATAACGGTCCTCTCTTTCTGATGACACTCTTGGTCGTCCTTGTCGTTTGGTCTTCGGGATACATTTTCGGACTCTACAAACTGTTGCTACATCCGAGAGGCAACAGAAGAGAGAATCTTCTAGGCATTTAGGCATCTTCTCTGTGCCATCCTTGTACCTGCAGTAAATGTATACACAGCAAACGTTGACATTGGACTAAGAAACAAACACTATGCTGCAGTGTCCCTTTTGATAGGTGCACTGCCCTTTTGGTTGGTGCACTGACGTCATCGTTTGTATGTTTGTAAGATGACAGGAATGCCATCTTCAGTTCAGAACACGACTGTACAGACATAGCTTTACATTTTATATGAATATCTCGTATAGTAGACGCAGGAAGGAGAAATATCAGTTTGTTGCTTTAATTTTGGACACTAGTATATTTACTGCTTCAGAAAAATGATTGGCATCCGAAAAAGCAAAATACTCGGACTCGGGTGTAGTTCAGCTCCAAAACGTTCAGTTATATGTTTTAAAAAAAGTACAATGCATAATCATACACACAAAATCACAAAACAAAACAAAACAAAAATAACAAAAGCACAGTGTTTAGTTACAAACATAATCAAGAAAGTGAGAAAATTTATTTTAAAATAACTATTATATAATATATCTTATTTTATCCATAAATCTATACACATTCATGTTATTTGTATTTGGTTTAACATTGACAAAAGCTTAATGTTCCCACACCTGGTGAGAATTTAATCTGAAATGGCTAATTACTCGTTTAAGAGTCAATAAACAGATTCGACAGCACTTACTTATGCCAAGTGTGTTCTAGAATGAAACCCAAGTACAAGGAATCTTGTTGAAATAACAAACCAGTTGTGATTCACACTGTACGCCTCCCTCCCGGCATCCCATACTTTTAATCCCGTAATGGCGATGCTTTTGTCAAGATCACCTCCGTTGCTCTCGCAACATCAATTTAAACTGTTTCTTTCATTTGAATTCAGCTCCTTCTCGACACTTCTGCCTTCCCTACAGAAACAGGTTATTTGCATGCCGTAGCAGTTGTTTTGAATCTACTCCACTCGTATCGGGAATGGATTTCGCAGCTTAAGCTCATCATCATAACAGACTCTTACATTGCAAACTATAAAGGAGAGCATTTTAAATGACTGGACATTTGGATAGAGAAAGAAAGTAATTTATTTACGTTTTACTTCCAGTTGAAACGACACGCTGTACTTTGCTGTTCATTTCATCCTTTTTACGCTTTACTGAGCTTTATCACTATAAGTAAATGTAACCGCACACTTTACTTCTAAACTTTACGATTTGTGTTTTTACATAAACAGTCCAAGACGCTTCAACTAATGAAACATAAATTCGTTGGTGTGATGACCACATCGATTTTTTATAGGCATGGGTAACAACGTTTGCAACTAAACAATTGCGGGTAACACAGGCAAAGTGGTCAGGAGTCTACGACGGCAAATGACTAGAAGTGGAATTTCACTAACAAATTAATAATTACACTGGACAACAAAACTGACCTTCAAAAAATTTTTTTGCACAAAACATATCATTTCTTATGTATTTTGATGTGCTGAGTTCAAATATGGCCTTTGTTTTTGTCTAGCACCCTCAGTTTTTAGTAAATCGTATACTTACACTTCTAGTCGTTTATAAATAAATCGTAAAGTCACCGTAATATCAAAGACTAACTGGTAATATTTTTTTACACAAAACATATCATTTCTTATGTATTTTGATGTGCTGAGTTCAAATATGACCTTGGTTTTTGTCTAGCACCCTCAGTTTTTTAGTAAATCGTATACTTATACTTCTAGTCGTTTATAAATAAATCGTAAAGTCACCGTAATATCAAAGACTAACTGGTAATATTTTTTTACACAAAACATATCATTTCTTATGTATTTTGATGTGCTGAGTTCAAATATGGCCTTAGTTTTTGTCTAGGACCCTCAGTTTTTTTAGTAAATCGTATACTTATACTTTTAGTCGTTTATAAATAAATCGTAAAGTCACAGTAGTATCAAAGACTAACTGGTAATATTTTTTTACACAAAACATATCATTTCTTATGTATTTTGATGTGCTGAGTTCAAATATGGCCTTAGTTTTTGTCTAGCACCCTCAGTGTTTTAGTAAATCGTATACTTACACTTCTAGTCGTTTATAAATAAAACGTAAAGTCGCCGTAATATCAAAGACTAACTGGTAATATTTTTTTACACAAAACATATCATTTCTTATGTATTTTGATGTGCTGAGTTCAAATATGGCCTTTGTTTTTGTCTAGCACCCTCAGTTTTTTAGTAAATCGTGTACTTACACGTCTAGTCGTTTATAAATAAAATGTAAGTCACCGTAATATCAAAGACTAACTGGTAATATTCGTATGTAGAAGAATCCTTCATAATAAAATTATATTTAATTTTGTAAAAGTAACCAATTAACATACCTGAAAACATTGCCAGCTCGTTTTCAAGTCCATCCTCTACTGCTGTCAGTTGAATTACTGCCGTTTGCTGCTTCTTCTGTACTTTCCTGTGGTTTCTCTTTTGAGGCTCCAGCAGTAATCTGCAAGCATATTGGGTTTCCATCTTCCTTGATACCTTTTCTCCATTTCGGAAATATCTTGGTGGAATCTTTCTCCATGTTCATCACTAACTTGTTCTAGATTTGCAGGGAAAAAGTCCAAATGGGAATGCAGGAAGTGAATTTTGAGAGACATGTTGCAACCTAGATTTCTATAGGCTCCTAGTAATTTCTCAATTAATTGTTCGTAATTTTGTGCTCTAGTATTACCCAAGAATTGTTCGCAAATGGTCTTGAATGATATCCATGCTTCAAGTACCACATGATTCAGTTTACTTTCAAACAGCTGATCTTTCATTAGTTCTCGAATCTGAGGCCCAACAAAAATGCCTTCCTTCAACTTAGAAGCACTGATTCTTAGAAATTTTTCTTCCAGGTATTTGAAACCTGCTCCAGATTTGTCTAATGCCTTGACAAAATTCTTCATTAGGCCTAATTTTATATGAAGTGGAGGCAATAAAATTTTTGATCAATCAACCAATGGTTCAGCTGAGATATTCTTTTCTCCAGGGACAAAATTCTTCCGGGGAGGCCATATTTTAGTGTCGTAATGTTTGGATTTATCACGGCTATCCCATTCGCACAAAAAGCAGCAATATTTCGTGTATCCGCTTTGCAATCCTAACAGTATTCCAATCATTTTGAAATCGCCACCGATGGACCAGTTGTACTTGTCATACTGCACTTTTTGTAATATTAGCTGCATATTTTTGTAACTTTCTTTCATTTGAACTGCATGACCAATTATCATAACACCACGGTCCTTACTAACTAAAGCAGTGAAATAATAATAAATAAATGTTATAATCGCTATTAGGCCTTGTTTACTATGTCAATCACTTTAACAGAAATTTAAGCATTTACAGCCAGTGCTAATTCAGAAAACAGGCTTTCTTTTTGAAACTGAGGGTGCCAGAGAAAAACTGTTTGCATAATTGAATTCAGCACTAAAATCCACATAATAAACGCCAAATTTCATGCAAAAAATTTTTTGGCTGTTGTCCAGTGTTATAGATACTACATTGATATGCCGTTTTAATGCGTGTTATTTCGAAATTTAATTAACTGGATGGATTGTGAGAAGTGACTCAGTTTTATATAATCAGTTCAATATAGTGCTATTGGCTAAGTTACCTTGCGTGTAAATCTTGTGGCCGGCGATTGAACTAACAGTGAGCTTGCATGAGCAGTACATTCTACGAGTTTAGCAAAAATTGGAAAATACAATGTCGAAGTAGGCCTATAGTAATCCTACAGTGAAGTAGTATAGTGTTGATTGTTTCGCCATACAACAACCCTTCCCGAAAAGTTTCAATGATCTCACGTGCTCTCGAGGGTTGAGAGCCACTAGACTAGGCCTAGGCCTGTATGGTTGCTCTGAAGATTCTCAAACTTAATATTTTAACAGATCGTTCGCTTTCTAGGATAGGCCTATCACGCTTTAAAAAGAATGGAAGCTCGACCTACCTTGCAATGACTTACAGAAGTGCTCGCATCTTAGGGAACAGATTCGTCAGGATTCAACATTGGTGAGATTGGGCAGTACCAGAGACTAGCTCATAGACCATTCTTTAGATTTGGACCAATAACATGTAATAATAAATCTGAAATCAACCAACCATAGGCCAAATTCACTCAATATTTATCGAATTTGTTTTATCACATTTTATAAAAGCGATTTAGACATGTACTCTTTTCTTTATACAGTATCCTAATCAGGACGAAGACTCTCTAAATCAGTGACATATCAGCCATTCCGTGGTTACGGGTGTGGCATTTGCACTAACTTTTTTAACTTTGTAATAAAGTTTAATCTAACAAACAAGGTTTATTTTACCATACCAGTTATTGGAACATCTTTTTGTTTAGAAGAATAATGACCTCCAACAAACAAATGTCAAAAAATTATCAAAATAAATCTATTATCTTGCTTTAAAGTTTGGTTACGGGTGTGACAGTTTTCGGTCACAGGTTTGTGACTTCATGTGATTAACTATAAAAAACTGTGAAGTATGTAGAGAATAATAAATTTAAGTATTTTCCCAAGAAAATACATGTAATGAGAAATATATTCTATAACCTAACAATATATTTTAATCACAGTTCTTTGATGCATACATTTTTTTGTTTGTTACGGGTGTGACATAAATTTGTTACGGGTGTGACACGTTCACCTAAGTGTTGAATAAAGGAAAGAATAAGTACGTACGGAATTAACCTGCATTAAAAAATAGCCAGGAATATGTTTTAACATTTATTTTTATTTGTTTAATTCTTCTAAAACAATGAATGAATGAATGAATTAAGTACTTAACTTAATTGTTAGAAACTAGTGGAATAAGAAAGAAGTTGTTAGTAAGTGATGTCATACTGTGAAAGTTAGTCTTTCTTTGCAAAATTGTTTAATATACAAAACTTAATTATTAACTAATTGGCTAAATAATATAGAGTTATTTTCCACTAGTTTCTAAAATTACAATAAACAATTCAGTACACTGTGTGTACATATTTACCAAAGTCGTAAACAACTCGTTTACCTGTTAAATTCAGAACTTTTGGTTTTGAAAGAACTTATAAAATCTGATTTACAAACACAAATTTGTCATCGTTTTCATCAGGGATAAATCTTCTCTTACTCTTTCCTTCTTGCTTCAGGAAAAGAATTTGGATTTCTGGTTCTGTTTCTTCTTCCCGAATGGTCGGGATTCCTTGGCAGATCCCAGCATAGATATAAAATTGTTTTTCCCTTTAAATTCAACACAGACTGTTGTACCTGATTTAAGGTGGCTATAGTTTGATCTGTCAGCAGTCTGTGGTTCATCAGCTGTTGATTCATCATCGGAAAATTCTGAATCTGTAAAAAATATAATCAATGTAAAGCTTCTCTTTTCTTCCAAACACTTGGCATAGAATGTGCTGTCCTGGCAACATGAAGCTGGTTACTATTCCTGACGAAGAAAGCATGCTTCGACTGCATCTCTTTAATGGCTTCGATGTCTTTCCATCTTTCAGTTAACATTTCTTTGTCCTTGTCAGTTTGATGAGATGACACAAAAATAATTTTGACTTCGTCCAAGACTTTCTTTGCACATGCAGAAAACTCTTGAGCGGTTGTAACATAGCACATTTACTTTTCACTTCCTGCCATACTTTATTTTTTACGGTATCCCCAATGCCATCAACAGCACCTTTGCCATGGGATATTTCTCCCTTTCAACAAGTAAACTTCTTTCAGTTCAGAATCAGACATTATTTTCTTTCTCCAAGCAGCAATTTTATCTTTCACAGGAGCCATATAGAAACAAAATATTACCTAAGAAGTTGTTTTTAAATATTATTACATTTTAAGGCTATTGTAAGGCCTAATACTCTGAAATTAGCCTATTACTAATATTGAATAACTGAAAAGTTATGCTATATTTAGGTTAGTCTTATAAATGTCTTCACTTCCAGGATATGTAACACTGTTAAAAGTAATCTACAAACTTAAAATAATCCTGTTTCTTTCTAAATTAAAACTTCTATTTGAATAATATATCATGTCATTCCAAATGCCTATGCTAGTCTATACCTACTTACAGCAGAATAACTCTACAATATATGCAAGATTGCACTGGGTTCGGGCTTACTTGTTACGGCTGTTACAGAAAATAAAGAGTGAAAAAATCATGTAAAATTTTCACTAACTTTAAGCTTTTTAATGGATGATGAATAACTCATTCCTAACCTTACTTCTGCCAATTGTTACAAATGTATTACTTTTGGTTCATTAATAAACTGAACTTAATATACTTTTCTGTTACGGGTGTGACAACATTACATGCTAATTTCTAAGTGGTACAGATCAGAAATAGACTTACCTTGACAATTTGTTTTTGCTTCAATGTTGAGTTCAAACTGTGGAGAACATCACCTGTACACAAACTAAGCAATTTGGAGGGAATACAAGCAGCCAGACTTTGACTTTCCCTAATGTAAAACTATTCTATGCTAGCGATGAGCGAGACCAGTCTTGGTCTTGCAGTCTTGGTCTTGTAGAAAATGCAAGACCGAGACCAAGACCAAGACCGCATCAGCGTTAGCAAGACCAAGACCAAGACCGACCACGCAAGACCGAGAACAAGACCAAGACCAACCCTGCAAGACTCTGGCAAGAACAAGACCTAACTGCAAGACTCTTTCAGTCTTGCTACTTCAAAAAGTTTTATAAAGCCCCGTTGTGTATGCAACGAGCCTGCGACAGCTACTCAAAGGCGCCGCAGAGTCGCTAGCCGGGGTAGTCCCAAGGCTGGTAGGCCTATAATTAATCTGAAGGATTTCCCTGAATGGCATTCCATATAGCTAGTTCCTTCAATTGGTGGGAGTTAAATTCACGATAGACACTCCATATTCATTCTTAAAGTGTTTAATTCTAGTATTATGGTACGAAAGACAAACGGATGTAACAAAGGCCCTATGCCATATATGAAATTTCATTTTGCCTACAATAAAAATACTGACCACATAATTTATCAAGAAAACTTAAAAATTCTGCCACACAGTTATTTAATAACTAGTTTCTCTAACCTCTCACTGGTTAAAAGAAAGCTATGACAGGATTTATAATAATTCTTTATTACAACCAAATGGTTATACTATGATGAATGAAGCAACGATGGAATGATATATGGCAGGGGAAACCGGAGCACCCCAAGAAAGCCTGCCCCGACCCCACTTTGTCCACCAAAAATTCTACATGTATCCATCGAGATCCGATCCCGGGTTCCAGCGGTGGAGGGTTAGCGGTCTAACCACTCAGCCATGGCGTGGCCTATGACTGAGAATTTGAAACTAGCCTACTCTCACATATAGAATCTATGGGATTGGGTTTCGAATGGTCATTGTGTCATTTGCTATAGATTGCACAATTTCTAAAGCATCTGAATTATGTTACTATATTATGCAGTTTTAAACAGGTCAGACAGAACCTCTCTCCTATGCGGAAATCTTTTAAACATTTCATACACATCCTGTTAATATTAAATCTTGTCTCCACAGCCGTTCAATTTGAAACTTTACAATATAATATTCATAATTTTACACTCTCAAATACTGTATAGCATCTCGTGGATTTTGGGTTTAAAGATCTGCAATACGATAACAGAGAATGTTTAAATTTACACTCAAAGTTTTCTGTTCTAGCTTATATCACCATGGACGTTTCGGTAAACAACGTGACATATTACTGTTTACATGGTCAAAGCAACTAAAAGCCATTAGCTTTCGTTACTTTCGCAAGAAATAACACATGTAATCGGCGTAACTTTAAATCATGTAAACGCCATCGATCACAGTAAGATGCGAAAACGAAAACTGCAAGACTCTTGCGACAAGACCAAGACCGAGTATGCAAGACCGAGACCAAGACCAAGACCACTGATGCAAGACCGAGACCAAGACCAAGACCAGGGTTACCTATGCAAGACCCAGACCAAGACCTCCTTGGTCTTGGTCTTGGTCTTGCATTTGCTCATCACTATTCTATGCTAATTACCAACTTCAGCTGCTTGTAAAATCAGCAAAACATTTTAAAATTTAATTTTTTTTTTTTAATATACGTAATTTAAAGTTTTTTATTAATGAATCAGTCACTATTTATTTTAAAATGCTATTCTCAATTGTTGCACATTTTGTCCACTTTTTCACGGAATGGCTGTTATGCATATGTCACAATTTTCTTGGGACGACTTCTGGAAATAAAGTTAATATTGTGCTTACATCTGTTCAGGAATAAGCATTATACTATTTTATGGGAAATGTAGCATATTTCATAGTTCAATAACATTGACATTTAATAATTGTAGCCTAAACATCTATTGTAAAAATTATAAACAAATAACCTCAATAGCCTGCATGTGCACTGGCAAAACGCACTGAGGGGAGGCCATTCAGAGAGACAAACTATAAAAACCCCTTCGATATAGACTCGTCCAGACTCAAGACAGCTGAGGATCTAAGTTACATCTGTTTATACATGCATGATATATTTCAAGGAACAGGAGGCTACTTACCAGTATCCATCCCTAGGAACTATAACAATAAGATATAATTATGTTTTGCACAAGATATCTTCAACATAAAATCTCAACAAACAGGGGGCCTACTTGAATAAATGGATGTTTATTAACTGACCATTTAATTAAAATAGAAAACAGTCACCTTCATCATTCCTATATGTCATGAATGCCATTTAATAGTGCCGTGTCAAACTAAAATCCTATTAAAAGAATTCAATTTCAATATATTTTATTAATTATTTATTATACATTATTCGTTAAAAGGTCAATATAACTGCAACCCGTGACTTGGTACTCTCCTAGATAAATTGCAAGTGAGTTCCAGTTCATTCATGGCATTATTCTCTCAACTCCTCCTTGCCATTCGGGACTTGAAACTTATTATCGAGATTAGGCCTACATCACGTGGCCTATATTTCATAAATTGGAAAATGTGCCTTTACTTGCTTTTCCTCTGTGAAATCCGACGAAAACTCTAAAACAGAATGTCAAATTTTCGTCGTTTAGGCCAATTTTCAGTGTAGGCCTGCCGGTTAGAAACAACATTATAGCAAGGAATGTATTCCCATATTTCACTATCGTTAATTATATTTTGAAAAGAGCAAGATGTTGGACGTTACGAAATGAGCCACTCTTTGAAAAGTCTTTAAGCTGGACTTTATTTAAACTAGCGATAGCCCATAATAGCATAATTAATTGTTTTCTCTGCCCCGCAGGCTAGGTCGGGAATATACGTATAAAGGAAGTGCTTACAGAGTGTGCTTTTGTTCAGAGAATTCCTCTGCCCTAGCCTATTCATTGCTCCAAATACCCATTGCATTGTCTCGCTTAGTCCCACTTGAAAAAGAAAACATGTCATAGTATCCGACGAAGCGAGATGTCAAGACAAGAGTGTTTTCAACTTCGGAGTATCACTATATATCAGTGCTTTTGCTGCTATTATTATAATTATTTATTTAACTATTCAATTTTTATTGATAACGATTAATAGTTAAACAAATTCACAATGTTTCTGAATTTCGCATTCTTCTGTTGGCTTCGTCAATTCTCTGAGTATTACCTCCTCGTTGTAGGGACCGCGATCTGTCGGAGAACATAGTATTTATGGATCACATACATACTTTTTTGACCAAATAAGGACACTGAAGGCCGATGCAACACGAACACATAGGACAAGACACACCAATCGCACACACACTCATGCCGAACAAAGGGAGGTTGGGATGAAGTGATGACGTCCGGGGACCACAAGGACCTAAAGTTACCCGACATTTTAGTCTCAAGATGAAACAAACTCCCGGCAAAATTCCTAACGTAGTAAAGTTGTCTCTCCCAGGAATCAAACCCGTGACTGCAGCGTCAAGAGAGTGAACTCATCTCCTTCTCACAGCGGTAAATTCTCTTCAAACGGGTGTACATCAATTGAGCGCTAACTGATTAAAAATGCGTCAGTTTTGGGTGTACAGCAATCGAGCGCGGTGGTTAGTTTTGGAATGCATCAATTGAGCGCAATTATAAAGTAATTCTTCTTTTTCTGTTTCCTATTTTTATATGTAGGATTGGCTTTAACAATATTTCCTAAGCGTGAGAAATGTTGTGTGCAAAGTGTGGCAACGCTGATCCTAGAGAATTTTTGTTTTAATGTAATTAGTGTATGGTAACACTGGGTACTAGTCACTTGTCTTTGTTTCATATCTCCTCTTGTGTCTTTTAACGGTTACCTTTATTGTACTTACTTGTAATTCGAACAGTGCAGTAATGGCCAGTGACTGTGTACTACAGCATATTGTAAGCGACAAAGGCTCTGATTTAATATTACTAAGTGGATATAAGTCGTAAAGATTGACATACACAAAGAGGAATGGCATGGAGATGCACTGTAAGGACATGTAAGTCTAAGTCTAAATGAGCGTTGGGCTCAATTGATGCATTTCAAAATTGACCTTCGCGCTCAATTGATGCATTCAGTTCTGGTAAAATTTTCTCTTGCGCTCAACTGATGAACTCCGGTTCCGCTTCAAATTTTGTTATTTGGAATTTTTAAAACAAAACTATTCCGAAACCAGCCGATATACTTGGTAGGGTTATACAGAGCGAAATGCATAATTATATCTCCGCAGGTTCGGATGGAGGGCGGAGATAACGACAAAAATTAATAGAAACCCTATTTTGCAATTTGTGATTACGTTTATACCTTATAAGATATTTAGTTCTTGGAATGTTGTCCATTTAGTAGTGACGTGAACTAATATTAACTTTAAATTTGATTTAATATTAAGATTAATTTTTATAAGTAGTAAAGTCAATATAAAAGCTTAGCTAAGTTGTATTGAGATGTTTAAGTTGTAAGGTTCCACGCACTATAACAGCGCACTGCCAGATAGCTTGTACCGAGTGGCAATGTCCTCTGTTACGTAAATAAAAGCAGCTGAAAACACTCGCTCCTACGTTGTTTTATTTCACTTGTGGTAAAGTCCACATAAAATATTTGTATTTAATTTACATGAAAACTGTTAATTTTATTGAAAAGGGAAAGGGACAATTTAATCTTCATTCTTTCCTCTGCTTGATGTGTTAAATAAAATAGTAGAACGGTCAATATTTATCAAATAGAGCACGATTAAAATTTAAAAACTTTTTTTTAAAGGAAAGTACCCATTTTGGATAAATATGGTATTGCAGAGCAGCAGTGGTCTAACATGGAAAATTAGATAGTAATACTAGTTGAATGACTTAAGGGTAAGTTTTATTATTATATTTAGGTTGAACCGATTACGTCTGGGTTAGGTAGTTATGAAGTCGATAATCTGTTCCCTGAAACAAAATTCCTCTTGCATAATTTTGAAATCCAAGATAAATAAATCCAAAGAACTAGGCCTAAACGCTATTAATGAGTTCTCAAATAAGTATCGTTCATTCATCATTAATTTTATGACAATCTGATTTCTGTATTTATTTCATGTATTTCATCGTGAGTAGAACTGAATAGTCATTGGTACTTATAAATGAAATTAATACAAGTACATTCCTCTTACAATAATGTTTCATTACATGTAAAAATCCAACATTTATTGAAATATGTTTCTCCTCTGCCAAGAAGATTTTAATGTTAGCGCAGCAGTGGTCTAACCAAGAAAGCAGTGTTGCAGAGTCTCATGAAAAAGGTAATAGCTATGAAAAATCTGAACAGTAGGCTATATAAAATTGCAGTTAAGTTGACCACACACCATAGAACACCCCACATCCAACAAAACTGTATTTTTCAAGCTGTATGAAAAACCACAAGTGTAGAACTTTAACTTCCTTTTTCTCTAAACCCAAAAAAGTGGCTTAGACCATTTTTGCGCTCACCCCCTCCAAACTTTTAGTTTGTTTCTATTGACGGGATAAGATCTTAAAATCTGCTCAGGTTATATCCCTTCCATCCTCTATAGGTCTGAAATTTCCAGAAGATAATAAGATATGTGAGGTACCGTAATTTACGGACTATAAAACGGTCCGGACTATAAGACGCGCCTCAATTTTAGAATGGAAATTTAAAGGAAAAGAAATTTAATGCAATTCTAAACGACAAATTTTAAAGTGGAAAATATAGTTCATTGCATAAACAAATTATAACCTTGTACACTGGAATCAGTTTAAATCACTTCTAACTTAATCTACGTTGTGCGAAAATCTCTTCTGTACAGGTGGCATCGCGTAAATTTTAACTACCAAACTGATTTCTCATGAAGAATGAAAATACTTTTACACCCTCTAACCCTCAATCAGTGGCGGACGCAGAGGGGGGGGGATTGGGGAGATAGATCCCCCCCCCCGAAATTTGAAAAAAAAGGCCAGTTTATAAACTAATTGTATAATATGTAAGTTAATTAATTTTTATAGTATTCAAATCCCCCCCCGAAAAAAATTCTGCGTCCGCCACTGCCCTCAATTAACCATACGGTAAGTGTAACGGGACAAGGCTGTTTAAAGGTCATTGCCTTCATTTAAACCACCCGACGGAGACAACTCCTTTCGTATAAAAGAAGTCAACATTCCTTTCTTTTCACATTGAATTACCCTTATTTTATGATTGTGACAAGTGCATTAATGTACAGTCTGTGCCGAAATTTGTAACTACCTTATCGTTTATAACATCTTGTTTATAACTATGGTATTCTGGCAATATTTACAATATTTTTAATTTTGTTGTGTACTTCGGACTATTAGACGCACCCTAACTTTCAAGGCTCTGTTTTCAAGGTAAATAACTGCGTCTTATGGTCCGTAAAAAAATATGGTATGTCAAAATTATAATATTGCACTCATTTTGCTCTCATTGCCGTTGCTCTCAGCTTTTGTCTTTTCCCCCTAGTACTATTTCACAATACTTTGTAAGTTTTAAGGTAAATTTAGGTTAAGATTATATTCAATAATTAATACATGTGAATATAAAAATGGAAGTAACCACGAGCCCGAGGTTCGGGGTTTCAGGACCGTATGTATTATCTAAGCATTCATGAAATTTTGAAATAAGTAAATAAATAAATAACTTTAAAAAATGACTGCAGCTAGCTCGACGACAGGCTTTATAGTCAAGGCAAATTATGAATAATGGGGAAAAATTTATATGGTTTTGAAACCTTGGGAAAACGCTCATAGGGGACTAGTAATAAAAACAGAAAAGTTCCCCCCTTTAGGGGGTGCATCCCTCCTTGCCACCTCCAGAAAGATTCATTTTTACACTTTTCAATTTTTACGCGAACGATTAATTTTTCGAAGAGAACTTCAGTAACAAAAATATTCCTGGTAAAATTCTGCCCCCTCCCCCAAAAGGTTTTCTCCATGTTTAAAGTGAAGCGAACCGTTTTAGAGATATTGCATTCGGAAAAGATTAAAAATAAATTAGCGTATGATTTTGGCTTAATTTTCACTTCTTTTTTTACTCATATTTTTTATCCCGGTTCTGCCCAAGTAGGCCTATTTACGTTTCATATGTATAGGCCTATAAACATATTTGTAACATAGGCTACACATGTTAGTACTCAAGTCTGAAGGTACGAAAAAAAATGAAAAGTGTGCATGGAATTCCACGCGTCAGAAGTGAAACTTGTTATAATTTTAATTTTTTCAATTTTTGGTTATTGGATTTTTCAATTTTGCATTATTGGACTTTCTAATATTGGGTTTTTGGACTTTTTTAATTTTGGATTTTTTAGTTTTGGATCTAGCCCTATGGATTTTTAATTTTGTATTTTTTAAATTTTCGATCTTTGAATTTTTTATTTTTTAAATTTTTTATTTTTTTATTTTTTTATTTTTAAATGTTGGATTTTATTATTTTTTAATTTTTTTATTTTTGGATTTTTTAATTTTTAATTATGTTTTTTAAATTTTTGAAATTTGAATTTTTTAATTTTGGATTTTTAATTTTCTTAATTTTGGATTTTTGGCCTTTTAAATTTTGGATCTTTGATTGGCAAAAGATAGATTTATGCTGCACACCAGCCAAGCTCCGCCGTTTTGTTAGGTTAGGAACGATTATGTTAGTTTAGGAGCAATATACTGAATAGCACGAGGTTTATTATGTCTCCCGTTGAATTTCTTCTGTGACGAAACCCTAAACCCCACCTTCCCAGGCGGGCCCCATTAGAGGGGAGCCTAGTGTGCAGCATAAAACTATTTTTTCCCCTTTGATTTTTAGTTTTGGATTTTTTAAATTTTGAATCTTTGATTTTTTATTGTTTGGATTTTTTAAGCGCGGTAATGAACCTCCGGGTTCCATAAAATAGATAATATACCTTTAGATTGCTTAGGAATTGTCTATTGCCATTATTATTATTATTACTACTACGACGACGACTACTACGACGACGACTACTACGACGACGACTACGACGACGACGACTACTACGACGACGACTACTACGACGACGACTACTACGACGACTACTACTACGACGACTACTACTACGACGACTACGACGACTACGACTACGACGACTACGACGACTACGACTACGACGACTACGACTACGACGACTACGACTACGACGACTACGACGACTACGACGACTACGACTACGACGACTACGACTACGACGACTACGACTACGACTACGACTACGACTACGACTACGACGACTACTACGACTACTACGACTACTACGACTACTACGACTACTACTACTACTACTACTACTACTACTACTACTACTACTACCATTACTACTACCACTACCACTACTACCACTACTACTACCACTACTACTACCACTACTACTACCACTACTACTACCACTACTACCGCCGCCGCCACCGCCACCGCCGCCACCGCCACCACCGCCACCGCCACCACCGCCACCGCCACCACCGCCACCGCCACCACCGCCACCGCTACCACCGTCACCGCTACCACCGCCACCGCTACCACCGCCACCACTACTACCGCCACCACTACTACCGCCACTACTTCTACTACTACTGCTACTACTACTGCTACTACTACTACTACTACTGCTACTACTAGTACTATTCCCATTTGCAGCTCCTCGACTGGACTGAAAAAATTTCCTTTGATTACTCCTAATCATTGAGTTGATTCTTTTCTGTGCAGTCCGCTCCGAAACACACTACTAATTTCGTGACGGTTTTGAGCGTTATCATATAGCACTAATGAACCGGCTAAAGTGGGACATCAGTCAGGCCCTCCAGGAACACATATCCAACACATCGGATATTGTCCTCTCAGAATTGGATACGCGTAACATGAGTGAAGTCTGGAACCTAAACAGACGAGTAATGCATGTCCACACGTCGCTCCCTCCGCTAATCCATAACAATCAAACAGCATACACAGGTGAAGAAAAGGCAGCAGGATTTGCAACATGCCTTACAAACACATTCACACCCAATGAATCCCACCATAATAACCAATTTATAAGAGAAACCGAACAAATCGTAACGAACTTCATGAACACGCCAAACACAACAGACATTCGAAATACCAGTGTCGGTGAAGTCGCCTGGCAAATCAAACATCTGAAAAATCGTAAGGCACCAGGCGTCGATGGCATCCAAAACCAAGTATTAAAGTACTTACCGCTTGTCGCGATCAGATACCTAGTGAACATCATAAACGCCATGTTCAGACTGAAACACTTTCCCCACATATGGAAAGAAGTAAGAATACTCCCATTTCCCAAACCAAAAAAGGACTTATCGGATCCTGGCAATTACAGGCCAATAACTCTACTCGATACAATGAGTAAAATAGAGGAGAAAATACTAAGCAAGCGCCTCAGCCATAATCTCAAAACTCTCAACGTAATCATAAACGAACAATGTGACTTCCGTCCAAGACACAGTGCGACGGCCCAGCTCATGCGACACATTGAAAACATATCAAGAGGTTTCAACGAAAATCGTTCCACCTTAGCCCTTTATCTCGACATAAAACAGGCCTTCGACAAGGTCTAGCATGACGGCCTGATCAGAAAGATGATCGAACTGAATCTCGACGACGGTAACACTATCTTAGCAACAGACGTTTCCACGTAACTTGCGAAAACAAACATTCTGACCTAAAAGATATCAGAAGTGGTGGGCCACAAGGAAGCATCCTGGGCCCCACCTGTTGAACATCTTTATAAATGATATTCCTCATCGGTCACAATATAATAATAGCAATATACACATATTTGCTGATGATAACTTACACTGATCACTGGACAATCAGCCAAGGCAACACATGCAGCAAACCAAATACGCCGAACAATACCTCTATTAGAGGAGTGGCTAACGAAATGGCGCGTAGAAATAAACACTGACAAATGTCAATCAGTGCTATTCACTAATAAATGGACACAACTCAGAATCCTACCTCCAGAATGAATAATAAACGGAAAAGCCATCCCATGGAAAACAGAAGCCAAGTAATTGGGAGTAATATTGGATCAAAAGTTACTATTTAGGAAACATATAGACTCACTGCGAGCTAAGGCGTATACCCAACTAAGGAATCTATTCCCGTTGTTGAACAGCACTTCCAAAGTAAACATTTGTACATCATTAACGATCTATAAAGCATTGGTTAGGAGCATCATAACATGTGCTAGCCCAGTGTGGGGCCACGCCAGCAAAACTCATATGAGTAAACTGCAAAAACTACAAAACAGAGTACTGTACACTATCACTAAACTTCCGCGAGTCACTCCAATCTGGACCCTCCATAAGGAAACTAACATGGACACCATCCAAGAATATATAGCGACAAGCGCGGCGACATTCTACGAAAGTTGCAACGGGCACGAAAATCCCCAAATCGCGGAGCTGGGCCGTTACGACATAACACACGACGAACACAAGAGGCCGAAGTCATTCATTCCACAGGAGATGCTTGTTCTAACAGAACACACAAGACCTTATACAAGTCGGATAACTGGTAATTCGGACTGGCAATACTCTGAACACGAGCCAAATAGCAGGGGAAATTTTTAAATTTGGTTCCCCGAGTAGAAATTAACATGCATTTTGTGTGATTTCAGGAAATGGATCTCCAGACTAGAAGTCACCATTCATTAGGCCTACACTAAATAAAATCTGGTCCTGTTGCTCAATCACTAAAGTCAAGCTATTCTGCCAAGGTTTTTTGCGGTTTTCCAAGGCCTTGCAACGAATGTTGGAATAGTTCCCTTACAAAAGACGGGCCGCAACCCACATAATAACACCCCCCCCCCCCAAATTTCAAAATTATTAAATAAAAGGACCCTCTGACCGCGTAAGACAAAATTTTAGAGCAAGAAATTGGAGATACAAAATCACAATAGACTGTCTTCTCGGCAACAAAAATAGAATGGAACATGCTAACCACCCCTACCT
Organism: Ectobius pallidus; assembly: GCA_964059195.1. Classification (NCBI taxonomy): domain Eukaryota; kingdom Metazoa; phylum Arthropoda; class Insecta; order Blattodea; family Ectobiidae; genus Ectobius; species Ectobius pallidus. The sequence goes on from CAXKWD010000004.1 coordinate 136,983,448, forward strand.
TACAGCTATGACACCACCTCCAAATCATACTCAAAATTATGGGGCAAATGGGCTTTGCCTAGGTACCCATTGCCTACTAAATAGTAGTGGGCATAAAAGTACGTTGCAGATATTCTCAATTCAATTCCGAACTTCCGATTCCGAATTTTGAGCGTTACATTAATTTCGTGACGGTTTTCAGCGTTACATTAATTTTGTGACGATTTTTGAGCTTTACACAAGTTCCCGATTTACCCCGTACCGCCGCTAAAGAAGTTTCAAATCAAAAATGTGGAATTCCTCTGAAACCGACATTAAGCCTATTGCTTCAGTAGAATTCTACAATACATCTTACAATTATGTTCAGTATGATGGACATTGATATTTACGATGGAATCAAAGTCATTCATCAGAATTAATATTTATTGTAGAATTAATCAAGAATTACTATCATTTAAGTTACTCTTCTACAAGAGAACTGATTTCAAGCAATATTGATGTAAAGCTGTTATTGTATTTTTCCCTCTGATAGTTGCAGATCTAAATCATCTTCGATTTGTCACCAAAAACTTGAATTTGGAAAGCCAATTGCAATAATCAACTTTCCTTTGCATCGTGAAGGTCATATATTTTGTTATGCACACAAACAATAAACAATACCATCTGCCACTCAAAATTTTAATTTTGCGTTATTTATGCCCGGTTTCTATTAACTCGTGAAATACCTATGGGTAAATTATCCATGGGCAAATTAGTTCCTAATCACCCACAATGATATAATGAGGAAGGCCTTGGAGTTGTACAGTTAATTTAATTCAGAAGGCTTTGATTCTCATTCTTTAAATTATTATTGATCCTATGAGAGGTTGAATTTTATCCAGCCATCTATGAAAGGATAAATTAACTCGACGATTTACCCTTGGGAAGATCTAGCCCGAGTTTGTAGAAACATTTTTTCTGTCATTTTCATATTTACCCAGAGGACATTTATCTAGAAACTCGCCACAAGTGTATGTGATTGTTACCTTTAAATTACTTGAGTTTGTAAAAGTTATTCTTGCGTAAATTCTATCCATTGGATAATTTACCCATAGGTATTTCGTGAGTTTACAGAAACCGGGCATCAGTGGGTTGTTATTGATCGCTTTCGTCCCGGACAACAGATATAGTGCATTCTATATCCACGTTAAGCACTAAAATCAAAAGCTGGCCGGCAGACCGCCATGAGTAAACAGAACATGCTTGTAAATTTCGGGTTTTCCGCTTCTTTCGTGGACGATGAACTTGCTTTCCACCAATAGGATTTCGTTCGCAATCAATGAGGAATCATTCCTAATTTTTGACACTTAAGCTTTGACTCCACGTGGAGTGTGAGTCGTATGGCATTAATTCTGTTTTCCTAGCATTGCCGCTGTCCCGTTCCGCAAAGGATCATACAATGTCTTAATCCTCGAAGGATGCCGGAGGCTAAAAGAGATTAGATTGCATTGTAGGCTTAGATTGATCTGAGTGACAGTCCACCGCACAATATGTTGACTGCACAATACCAAGCTCTGACAAGTGATTATCTTTCAGAGATATAAGAACACTAAATACATATTTAATTTTAAGAACCTGATGATGATTGTAGCCTATAACCTAAAGGTGAAGAATGCTAAGAATAACATTTCATAAGAAGATGAAGCTACAGATGTCACTAACACACAATTGTGTAAGAGGTTGAATATTACTTGGTCTATTTTGCATGGCATCAGATACTTTGTAACACATTTTCATTCAAACTAAATTTCAAAGATTTTAACTGACTAATAAACTTGTTGCTGAAGAGCATAGTATAAACCACATTTTTTGCTATTGGAGACCCGGAATCAAAACCAATCCATGTCGCGTGGGAAGTTTAAATTATATTAGTTTCAATTACATTTTACAAGGCTTACAAGTAAAATATATAGGTTAATATTGGCAATATCTGCTATTAATTTTGGTTTACTAAATCAAAATAATAAAAGTAAATAAGAAAACTTTTTTTTAATGGAACCTTTGTCATCCACCTCAGAATTTTGACAAGACAGTATCATGATTCAATCGATAATCCAGAATAGTCCACAGTACTTATTTCGGAGTAAAAAATCCTTGATGGAGACTGATGACTGTCATGTTAGGCTAGTTATAATAGAAAATACCGTAAAAATTACACGATAAAGTCCACAAACTGAATGAACCATGCTTTCCTTTCTTCTAATGACAGAACACGCAAGCCTTACTGTATTGATTGGCAGGTGTCACTCATTAATACAGTTAAGCGAAAGTCAAGTGGTATGGAATCTGAAGTTTGGCGTAGGCCTACCGGAACGGGGGGCGGTAAACGGATTTCTGTGTAAGGACTAGTTTATGATACTGTTTTATATAAGTGTAATATGTGGAGCTGTTTCAACTATTATTGTCCTAACTAACAATCTCCAGTTTCATACCATGATCGTATTTATACAGTTTCCCTTAAGTTTACTTGACATCATATGACATCAGCCATTGCAGTATGGCAAAATATTTTACTTCGCATTACGGCTGACACGCAGCAATGCTGCTTCATGATATACCTAGACTATATACGATATTCAAACTCCAGGAGAATATTGATAAATAACATAATATAATAACATATAATATATATATAACATCAGGAGAATAGCTTAGGCTAAACTACAATCAGTCTCATTAGTCATTACTTAATCTATACTACCGCCCCCCCCCCAAAGGAGACTAATCCTATCCTAATCTAAAATTATTATGCTTTTTTGTCCTTACTTATAGCTTAGCATAGGGGTTAAAATATTACAAAATAAAATATTTTTGATCGAGTGAAATTGAAAGAATGCATTATGCAAGCCTGTACAATATAATAAGCCATCTGCTCCCTGAAGCGCCAGAACCTGTCGACTATACCTCCTAACCCAACAATAATTTTTAAAATGCCACATATTCGGAATAATCGTTTAAACACTCCCAAGTTGAAATCGGTCAGAGCAGAGATGTTGCCAGGATTTTGGTTCGGGACCTCTGGGGGGTACTCCCCGATATTTTTATATTATTTCATTTTAACGTCTATTTTCAGTTTCAAACAAAATAACTTTTTAGAACACCTAAAACACTTTTACTGTTCCAAAATAACATTAAAAGAACATTAAAATGAAATTTGTAGGCTTAATGTTGTATATATTAATAAGTACTGGTAGCCTAATATAAAATGTCATAGCCTAAGGGTAATAAAACACTTTATTTAAAAATACTAAATGAGAAGTAAATTTTAATTTAGTGAAATTTTGGCAAGCTTTTTTTTTCATTTCGAGGGACCTGGCCCCTTGGACCCCCTCTCTGGCTACTTCCCTTGATTGTGTACCCTACTACCTGAGGGGCAGTAAGTAACTTCCAGGGCAATGCGCCTTTTTTCTGTTCCTCATTAAACACATAGCTGTCAGAGACCAACAGCAAATCGACAATCCAATCTTGAGCTCTGTATTTCACGATGGGCTAAATCTTATATTCTGACGTTGACGTCGACGTATCTTTTTTTTGACCCTACCACAAATAAGAGACTACGGAGTCCCCGAGGGATGGTGGAATTGTCTCCTCATGATAGTGCCCTATAGACTCATCTTAACTTCACAATTTTACACTTGTCCAATTCGGTCAAGTAAAGAAGCCTGTGGACTTCATGCGCAGGAGACCCGCCGCGTCCTGTAGTTATCAAACAAGGCTCTAATAAAATATGGTTACCTGTTAACTATACCATGTAGAGATACACAAATCACTTCCTCGCATTGCGGATATTAAGTTTCAAGTCTACAGAGCATATAAAAAATACTAAACTGAGTTGCGTGTAAAATATGCATGGCAGCTTTTGTTTAAGGCTGTAGCTTAATAAAGAGGAGAGTTTAGGTCATATGTAGTTATGTTCCAATTTGAACAATGCCTGAGGTACCGGAATAACATTATTGGTATTGTATCTACCTGTGCACTCCTTCCTCTAACGCCATACAAGTAACTTGTTAGACCTTCTATAGACACTGTTTACCCTTGTACCTGAGCCAAAAACAAACCAACCCAAAAAACGTATAGTGTTTTCATTCGTTGTGATTCAGTTTTCATTTGCGTACAGACTGAGAACTGCGATATTTCTCTTTATATTATTTAACGTAGGCTGTTACTGTGAGCTTTGGTGCAATGTTAGTGCTATGTTAGATAATGCATCTCAAAGAGCTGAAAATGTTACATTTCTTGGTATAAGACTAGGTTATCAACTCAAATGGGATTCACATTTTGATCTTATAAAGGTTAAATTAACCAGGGTGGTATTTCTATTAAAGTAACTTTGTATTTGCTCACCATCTAATATATATTTATTTATTTTGTTTGTTTGTTTTTTTATTAATGTGATGAGGATTATTATTTTGCGGGAGTTGAAATGGAATTTTAGATATCCTGATCTTGCAAAAGAGAAATTAAAAAAAAAAAATTAATTATTATTATAGTAATAGGTGTCATTGTCGATCTGTCTTTGTTGAGTATGACAATTTAACAATAGTAATTATTAATTACCGGTAGGTCTCTTAGCACACATCCATATCAACATTAATGATTGTGGAAAAGATGTATATGATACAACAATAGAATACGTTCTTCCATTAACATTCTAAAATTTAGATTAAGCAAATCAGTACATTCATTGGTTAATAAACTTCATATTTCCTTGGAGGGTAGTTGTCAGTGAACTGATTTGAAATTTTAACCACCGTAGTCCCTCAAAATTCCGAATATCCCTTACCTTATGGCAGAGTATAGGAGAAAATAACTTAACATAAAAAATGTTAAGATTTGGGATTTTAGATTACATTGGTTATTAGATGTTACATAAGTTTATTATCATACCCTATCGTGTTACATAGGCCACAGTGAGTAAAAACTAGTTTTTCTTATTAGGTCGGATAATATTCACTTGAAGGTGACTGTCATGTATTTGTATAGAAATATATTAGGTTACAAACGCTATAGAATATAGATTATTATCTTACATTAATATAATGAAAATATCTTCGGGTTCCATATTATTCCTTTAGATTGCTGAGGAATTGTCTATTGCCATTTATTAAGTGAGTAATATAATGATATGTCAAAAATTGTTAGTCACTTAAAGTGAGAAAATCATGATACTACAATCATCAACCATAAAAGTTCAGTTTATTCATTTCTAAAAAAAACTACAACCTTAAATTTATATGCTGTTCCTATTGCAGACAGACTTCCATGAGAAACAAACATTCATACACACGAGTTGTGCAAATATGGGTTATCACACCAGTAAAATTACAAAATGTTGTATCACATATTGTTGTAGCTATACAGTGAATTAAAGTAGTTTTATATATAAAAATTGCAGATAACTATTTTCAAGCATTTATATGTCAAGGCAGTGTACAATAGTCTATACTCTATAGTTTATAATGTCATATAAACTTGACAGTATGTTTATTGTAGTCAACCAGTTTTTTTTTGACATCTTCAGCTCCTAATAAAATAGATTTTCACAATAAGAGGAAAAATATAACTTTATTGTATATGTATTGTATATGTGTATAACTAACGGATTTATTTTCCTACTAACCTTTGAGTTTTTTTGAGGAGATTGCATCGCTGGTAAGTAAACAAACATTACTGAACCTTATTGTCCTTTAGTGTATGTATTTATAAGATGGGGTGCGTTCTTTAATAAGTTGGAATAGGGGTTATATTCGATAGTATTTTTGTTAGTGATTTTGTGCTTATTTTTATACATTTCCAGTGATCCTAATGTATTTAGTTCGGGTCCTTGATCATGTCTGTGTAGAATTGTCTTGCGGTGTTTCCTTTTTCTTCCGTTTCGGCGCTCCCTGTCTGCGCGCGTCACCTACTGAGCTTTCCTGATTGGGTTCGTGACTAGCGACTGCGGCTTTGGCCATCAGCTGTGCTGGTGATCAGTTAACAATGGATTAACCTGCTTGGAATCTCTCACTGGAAATATGTGAGTACTCTTTCTCATGTGATCTTTAAACTTTGAAGTGCTGCCTTAATCTAAATTCCCTTTCAGTTTTTTATTTCTAAATTAAATTTAGGTTCGTTAATATATGTTTTTGTGCTGCGTTATGTAGATACCATTGCAGGAAGCTTCGCGGTCATTTCAAAGTTGTAAAATATTCTGAGAGCCGGTAGAGAATGTTAATGTAAAGTAATATATGACCTGTAAATAAATTTCTATCAGCCGTTGTATATATATTTTGAATGTTAATATTTGTATATGAGCTTTACACTGTACATAGTTATTTAGTGTAAATTTTATAAGTCTAGTATGTCTGCTACCATGATAGGCCATTCTCTCTGTAAAGTACCGGTATTCTAATGACCTGATCATAGGTTAATACTACGGAATTTTGTAACTATTCGTATGCATTTGACTTGTAATGAGAAACTGTTTCAGCGTATTAATAACACGCGAGAGTCTAGCCCCTTGACTTTAGGCAATGAAGTGTTTCGATGTTTCAAGCGAAAGACCTCTAGTTGTCTAAAAAGCTCTGTGTGGCCACAATCTGTATCAATCTATCTCCCATAATGTTTATTCTGCGGCGTAGGATGTCTGCCCCGTATAGCTTTCTATATTTAAGAACTTATAGCCTATATATGGAAGTTTATTAATAAAACAGAAAGGGTTGTTTGAATATTGTATATTTAATATAATTATACGAGTATTATAAACTCCTAGTTTCTCCCAAGGCTTGTAAACTACAGTATAGTTTACTGATCTTGATTTTCTCCTCCTGCTCCCGGAATACGTCTTGGACCTCTGTGTATCCAGTTACTGCCCTTCCTTACTTTTAATTCTGACATACTTACCTGAAAAGAAAGAAATCGGATTAAGTACTGTGTTGGTAGACCTATGTTATCTTAATTGGAATGGCTACAATTTCAGTAATATCAGTTATACATTATATTAGTTGCTATATTATATTCCAGGGTTTGTAGTATACTGGCTTTTATATTATTCAAAACTCCGTGTTAATCTCTCGGAGTTTATTACTGAAGGTATCTTTTAACATTTATTCAGTTAATTTTTCAGTAAATATATTATGGCTTAAATTTATATGAACTAACTGGAATTAGCTTCGTCTCTGTATTTTTCCAACTTGGTTGTAACTTATATACTGTTGGAAAAAGCATTATATAGTGGAGATTAAGTATTTTGTCCACCGCTGTGGCGTATGGGATGCGTTCGCTCCTCTCACGCAGCGGGCCCGGGTTCGATTCCTGGTCGGGACAAGTTACCTAGGTGGGGATCTTTCTGGGGTTTTCCCTCACCTGTGAGACAGGCCCTTGTGGTCCCCAGATATCATCTGGCCGTCATTATCATCTTAATCGCTTCCTCGCCTTGTTTGGAGTGAGTGAGTGTGTCTCGTACTATGTGTTCGTATTGTCTCTGATCACTCATCCGGGGAGGCCCTCCATGTCCTTCTCTGGTCAAAAAGTATGTATTTGATCCGAAGATAATCCCTCTCCCGACAGATCGCAGCCCCCTAAGGCCCGGGCGGCTTGGGTCGCTTAAATCCTAAAAGGGAGAGGTAAAACTGAGATAAAGCAAGAAAGAGAAATATTAAGTATTTTCATTATTCATGTAAATTGTGACTTAATTAACCATACGGCAGGCGCGCTGTTGTAAAATGTACAACAGCAGCAGCTTTTGTGCATTATCGATGCCTTAACCTTCAGCTATTGCACCAACCCCATAATTTATTCCATTGTTGATGCTTACTCGACAATGTTACTGTGGCTCCAGTTTCCTTGTTTAGCCTTTTCAATTGATTTTTGAACTTTAAGCGACGAGGTGTTGAATGTTGTAAAAAATACAACGCGCATCTGCTCCTGTCACAGATGCATGTTTAGTTCAAGCAGCCAAAATGCAGAAAAATATGGCTTCATCAGTTGCCTCTGACCTTGTGAAGGAAACTAATATTTGTTAATTATTCCAGCAATGTTCAGGAATGTGAAAAATATAGCCAATGGCCATCATCTTGTAATCCTTGAAATGGAGTAAGAGGCACACATTTTATCTCCAACGTAAACTCCATCTTTTGTCATGTTGTAGTCAATGTAGTCACAAGAAGTTAGCAGGTATTATGAAAGATCTAAAGTATAACTCATATCACTGCCAGCTGATCTCTCCTTATTTCTTATACAGTTCGGAGCGGAATCATCACTTCTGAAGATCAGATCCTTGAACCTCCGCAAAGAAGCGAGGGACCTGTAATTCATCCACTTCACTCAAATGTGATAGATGCCAAAACTGCTTGTAAAAAGCACATTAAAATACATACGATACCCACGATGGTATTTTTCGGCGATGGACAGATGGATCAGACCCTTGTGATGGCCGATTTTCAGCAAGAAAAAGAGAAAGAGTAGTGATCCTTCACATTGGTGGACGAAATGGTTTTGTCCCTGGAGCTATGTTGGTTACTCAAATACCCTGCTGGATTCTCCTGCTAACTATCAAGGGTCAATTGCTAAACTGTTCGAAAAATTCTACTACTGAAAGAACCCAATCTCAGTGATTGCGACGAACAACGTAAAATATCATTCAGGATGGGAAAGCGTGGAGGTAGGGTCGCTGCCTACATACGAAACGATCTTCACCCAAAAGTTGTACATGTTTCCTCTCCGAGTATTCAGCAAGCCAAAATTCCTGTTTGTTGAAATCTTACCAGCGTGCAGAATTGTCTAATCTGCGTGATTTACAAACTCCCTAAAATGGTCATCACTCTAATCTAAAAAATGCCTTAATTAATTTAATTCTGAACTATGAACACGTTGTCCTTATGGGTGATCTCAACATCGATCTTCTCAACACAAATTCGACGCTTACTATACAATTAATCACCTCGTTTCAGTCTTGCAACATAACTGTCTTCTTCTTACCTCTTCTACCGACTCATCACATTAACTCTTCTGAGACCTTACTGGAGATAATCGTGACTACTCAACCACAAGACATGGTAAAGTTGCCGGTCTCTGGTATCTCAGCCCATGACCTCATTTACACCGGGATGTGCCATACCGTACGTTTAGGCTCAATAAAACCGACGAAAATCGGACAAACTATATACAGTTACATTCAGATTATGAAATTGCAAACACATTGGCAACCCACTTCTCTCTGTCTCAGAAAATGACAGCATATATAAAAACACATGATCGAATTGCTAAAAAACAGTTAAAAGAACACACTACCCAGCCACCAAACCCAACAGAACTCTCTTCAGACGGGATCTTCTACGAACACTTCTCTAAGCAGGAACTAAATACTACCATAAGTCAAATCAAAACTAAGAAATCGCATGGACCTGACCAGATATTTGCAGAATTCATTAAACATACAGGCCCGAAAGCAAGAACTACGCTGCTACTCATGATGAATAAAATTTGGACTACATCAGTGCCGTCACTCTGGAAGAAGGCCATCATAGTCCCAATCCTCAAAAAGAATAAATCACCTAATGACCTCTCAAACTACAGGCCAATAGCGCTAACAAGTATATTGGCAAAAACTATGGAAAGACTCGTTAATAATAGAATTAACTGGTATCTTGAAACACACAGTATAATCCACCCTGCACAAGCAGGATTCAGACAGAATCGATCTACCGATCAACAAATTGCAATCCTCGCCCAAAACATAAAAGATAACCTGGACGAAGGGCTTATTACAACAGCAGTCTATATTGACTTCAAAAACGCATACAATTCTATATGGAAATCAAACCTCCTCCTGAAACTAATGCAATGTGGAGTTAAAGGAAACATGCTAAATTTGTATAAAAGCTTCATCGGGCAAAGGCATTTTCAAATCCGTTATGACTCTGCAACTTCCAAATACAAACAACTCCAAACTGGCCTTCCTCAAGGAGCTGTCACAAGCTGCACCCTGTTCAATGTCTATATCAATGACTTGGTAGAAACTCTATACAAACATCAACACATCAATGTTCTACTCTACGCAGATGATCTTGTACTGTGGACCTCTGCACCTAAAAAAGGAGCTAAACAACTTATTGAACACTCTCTTAATAGTGCTTTATAGGATATAAATATATGGTGCCATGAAAATTCCATGACAGTGAACGTACCAAAGTCAGCCTGTCAGACCTTTTCACTATGTCACAACCAACTAAAACCAGACGTATTCTTTGATGATACCAGACTTGAGAACGTCTCAACATTCAAATACCTGGGTGTAACGCTAGATGCAAAACTAACCTGGAGAGAACACATAGACAACATCTCAGGAAAAGTTCAAGGTAGACTCAGCATCATGAAACGATTAGCAGGCTGTAAATGGGGCTGCAGAACCTCTACACTCAATACTACATACAAAATGTACCTTAAACCACTTATTAAATACAGTGCAGGTACCTTAATAACAGCAACTCAACACAATATCCAAAGATTGGAACAGGTACAAAAGCAAGCCATGAGGCTTATTACTGGTGGTGTGAAAACAACACCCATCTCTTCCATGTTATTCTATACGGACAATCTTGAAATAAAGTTGGAGATACAAGAATCAGCCTTAAAGCTCCATGAGAAACTAATCCGTGTGCCTGGCACAAACTACAACTACACCACTCAATACCCTCGAAAATTAAAGACACAGGAAGGACTTGCTCAGAAAGTACTAAAGGAAAAACAAAAACTAGACCTAATCCTAACACCCGAGCCAATACTACGCCCAGAAAACCCTCTAGACATGTACAACATTGACCATGCCCTCGACTTAACAGAATCACTACAGAAAGGTGATACTGACCCGAATACTCTTAAAACCATCGCATTAGATACCATATATTCACGATACCCGGAAGATAAATGGATGCATATCTATACCGATGAATCCAAAATAGATACAAATGGAAATAATGGAGCCGAAATACACTGCAGCCTCTTCTCACTCTATTAATCGGTTGGAGCAAATCACACAGCATTTGATGGTGAAATTAGAGCCATCCAAATCGCTTTTAGACAACTCCTATGCAGACCAACAGCTCTTTCTAACATCGTCATACTATGTGATTCACAAACTGCAATAACAGCAATTTCAAATCACAACACACCACCTAGCCATGATATACTGAACTGCAGAAAACTTATCAGAAACCTACGTGATCAACAGAAGCAAGTAGCCCTGCAATGGATTCCATCCCATTGCGGCATTGCCGGAAATGAAGCTGCTGACACACTAGCAAAGAAAGGGATCCAAATCCATCCCTATCCAGTTAATACTGAATACAGAAGTGCTGCGAGAGTCATTCATCAGAAAATAAAAGCTACTCACCAGAAGAACATGGAGAACCGCATCAAGGATTATCAGTGGAAAGACACCATCAAATATATCCCAGACTGGCCAAGAAAAGAGGCTGTAGCAAGCTTCCGCATGACAACTGGACACGACTGCCTTGCAAAACACCTACATCATGTTGGCATTTTCACCAGCCCAAATTGCATCTTATGCAACACGAACTCCATCATGGATTCACATCATCTTACCATCTGCCCTGCCCTCAAATGTACAACTTTGGTGGACCGATACTGGGAGGCAAGAGGGAAGATGACTATACTGTAAACATGTGCCTTTGTGATGGACTTTACCGGTTGATTGCAAATTTCCTACACCCAGCTTACTCTCTCTTTCTTTTTAACAATTTACTAGGTTTAATAATATTGATGAAAATTTATATTAAGGGCGCCATCATCAATACTCTTCTCTCTTCTTTTTGTTTTGCATCAGCCCAGTCACAAATTAAATTATAGATACACAGGCTATGTACCTACAGGCCTCTCGGCTAGCTTTTTAATTTAACAGTGGAGATGGGAATGGATTCGGCTCTGTCCTTTTATTATTATGTAACTAGCCCAAAAATCAGTGGCTCTCAAACCATTACAAGGATAGGGGTCAAAATGTGTGAGGACTTCACGATATTTTACTTTGCATAACAATAACCATAATTTATTTAATTTTTTTTTCCTTTTTTCTTTTTTTTCAACAATAACAATCTGATTTACAATAAATTACATTTACTCTTGGGTTTTCCCCTTTTTAACAACTACTCATCCTTAAAATCTTCAGATCATCAGATCCGAACAACATTAACCATTCAACACTTTTATTAGAAAGATTAGTATTCAGTTCCTATCTACCAGGTTAGTAGCCCAGTTTAACTGTATGAATGTGTTCCTTGTTATACAAGACAAATTCTTAATTAAATTACTTTAACCTCTTTCCTTTCTTTATTTCCAGGTGTCTACTAGAACATCTCACTTTACCCTTATACTTTACTACTAACTTGCGTAATCTTTTCCATTTGCAATTTCAAAACATTTCAATATATATGTTATACTTTCTTCCGAATGAATAAAGATTTTCAATTCATAATTCAGTCATTGACTTGACCTATCATACTCAATGATTCCACCTATTTCTCCTATACCAGTCCACTAGTCATTGTAGTCTACGAAGAATTGTACTCAAAGATAAATAGGAAAGACAATGTTATGAAGAAAGAAACGGAAGTTTAGGCCTATACCCACCGAGTAACTGGGGTGATAGACCACCGATACAGGGGCGGCGTCTAGATCTTGAGTTACAAACAATCTGACTCCCCTCCTGCAACCGGGAAAATATTAATGGGCCGCAAACAAAAATACAATTTTGACAATCGATGTCAGAGGTCCCTGACACTCTCTCTCCTAGAGGCACGTGGGGCCGTTGTTCGCCTCCAACACCGATGACTTTCACAATTTCTCATAAATCTTTTTATGCTAGGTTTATATTTACTTTATTTGGGACATTTCCGGCGCTCCCTCACCTCACCCTTGTTCTCTTTTTTTTTTCTTTTGGAGTAATTTCTAGTACGTGCTACTGAAACCACTTATCATCTATTCACTACCCAGAATTACCAAGTCTCCTCTTTCTAACCTAACCAGTCTAACCTAACCAGTTATTATTTATTATCTTTTATCTCCTTTCCATTAAGCAGAGTTCCTTTTCAATTTATACCATTGCTCTAGTTTACCTACTTTATGTTACTCGGGTTTCCATACTTTTCAGGTTACTACTCTACTCCATGGGCACCCAATTTTCTTGTTTCTAAATTCTCTAGAATTCTAACTGAAACTAACTCACGCCCCAGGTCAGTAACTCTCTCTTTATAACCCTTGAGTGAACTTCTGCTTCTATCCTAACATGTAAATCTTCCAATGGTATGCGCCTAATGTACTGTTACTCATAGGCCCTCTTCTGCCTCTCAATATTCACCTTCTTATCCCCCTCTACCATATTCCATACAATTCCTGCTCTTCGATAAATCTCTTAAAAAAACAACTCAACATTACAGGCCAGCATGAAATCCACTTATAGATAATCACCTGTCACCTAACGAAAACCAAGTGGGAGAGGCCCTCGTAAGCAATACTAAGTAAGCCCCTATTACCCTTCTTCCTTACTCCCCTCGCGTCCTGTCTTATAAAAAAACAAAGTTTGTATGAGCATCACCAACTGCCCCTAGCTATGTATTCATTCGTGGGACAATTACCCATAGCAACCTAAAGTATAGAGATTTATCTTTACTATTCACGGTTTTACTCCTGACTGCTCTTTTTGTACTTAACTTAGACCAGAAATGGAAACTGATTGGATTACTGTAATTTACTACCTCACCCAAGACTAATCACATCTATCTTCTGACCCTACTCTTTTACCTTTCATTACGGCGTCTAGTCGCCACACATTTCTTAGAAACCGGCTTTAAATAACAATGCCTCAAAATCTTTTCCACTTCCCAAAACAACAAAAAAAATGTTTATGTGATTATACTCAACGGGTGGTGACCAACTTATCCTCTGATCCTGAGTTGTTTCCATCCACTTTCTGATGTCCACATCTTCCTTTATTCCAGACTAAGCAGCCGTGACCCACTCTTCTTTCCCCAGCTGGTGTTCGCTGTAGCGGTCTCTCGTACCGGCTGACGTGATGTGTTCTTCCAACTAACGACTATCTCCATATAGTCGCGTCAGTGAAATTCCCCTTCAGAATTTCATTAGATGAAGCTCTGACAAACCATCATGCCAGGGCGCCTCTACCGCTGTCACACATTCCAATCTCGTCTCCTCACCTCCTTCTCTTCAACCTTTCTCTCTCGTAGTCAGAGACGTACTCGCTAACTGTTTTTCAGGTTCCACTCCTCTCCCGTCGATTCGCCGTCCACGCATGCGCACTTCTCCTTTTTCTGTAATTCAAATAAATTCAGGGCAGTATCGATAATCATGAAAATGTTCAATATCGATTAGTTGCGGTCCCCCAACCCTTCCTTTGTTTAGGAATGGTTTTCTACCGTCTATTTGACACGCAGCCATTTGCTTCATTACACCTTCCTTGTTTCCAATGTTATGCTTTGTATTTTATGTACTTTTTATTAGGTGTATCGCTTTGCCATTGTTACTTGTGGCTAATGATGTACATAAAATTTCCCCTGCATTAAATTAAATAAATAAATATACAGTTAAGAAAGAAAACTGCACAAAATAATGATACGAAACTCCAAGATTCGGCACACCAATAGACTGATTGTCGCTACTATGACTTCATGCAACTTATGGAGTAACTTAAAAAGCAATGGGTTTAGAAAAACAAAAAACCAAGCCCATACAGTCAACAATCTTCTTAATGATTTGAACGAATACTTCACTACCATATCAACCATTAGATGACGTCATCAAACAAAACTCCATTATTATCTGTCAATCCTATCCTTTAGAATAGATTAGATTAATGAGGGGTAGTACAAGCCATTCGGCTTCTCAACGCTGGGACCTTAACAGATCTATTGTGAATACCCTACTGTAGCAGTCCCACTTTAATTTAATGCTTTTAACATAGCCTATAATTTTTCTGGGTAATGTTGAGGCAATCTGTCCTGGATTCGGAGAAGCAAACTCCAGATGCCTTATTCTGTGTTGGGCAATTGCTCCGCATTTGCAAAGTATGTACCCTGCTGCATCTTCCTCTGTGCAGAATCTACATGTATTCACCTCAACCTTGCCCAGTGTCCAGTAAGGAGGCCATTTATTATCCTCAACTCCTGTTTGCTGAGTGTGAGAATCCTTTTTGATCTTTTCGCTAACAGTGCAATGAACTGTTCTGCATGATTTAACTTTGGAAAATGTTTCCAATAGTTACTCATTTTCCTGTGGTCCCAGGCTTTTATATTTCCGTTGATACAGCCATCTGGTACTCCACAGAATGGTTCTGGGCCAGTAAAAGGAGTATTGGCACTTTCTTTGGCTATTTACCTCTATTCCTTCATTCCCTGGTACCCACATTAAAGTAACTTTGTTGTGTTTCTCCAGATGATTTTGTGTCAGCAGGCAGTTCTGGACTCGTAAACACGCCTTCACAGCTCTCAAAATTTTCGCCAAACAAGCACTCCTGGAAAAACAAGAAAACTAAACCCGCACTGGTGGAGGGACACCCTAGTGGGTAACCTATCACCCCAGCTCGAGAAAGGTTTTTGAGGGGTTTCCTTGCTCATCGGCAAATGCCGAGCTGGTTAAAAATCCTCTCACACATATTAACACTCACACCTCTTAGCACATCACAAACAAAGGACATAAAACACTCCAAGCATAATAGCAGGATAACTGCAACAATCACTAAACACAGTTACACAGCCCAAATACCACCAACACCCCATCCGGATGAAGCACCAAGTGCACTTACAGGAACATAACAGCACAAATGGTTACCAAAATTTGGTTTGACCCGAGGTTCTGGCTTCATTGCTTGGTACTCGGGGGGCAAGGGAGGACACAAAAAAAATCCTCAACGAGCTTTGACTCGATAGTGTGAGCACTAAGAGCCTTTAACGCTGCTTGACTGTCCGATAAGAAAGAGGTTCTGGAACCACGAATGCCTTTACTAACATTTACATGAGCACATATTTCAATTGCATATAATTCTGCTTGGGTTCTTGGCCAAGAGCTTTTACTTGAGCAAAGTTGGGCCCATAAACTCCTATGCCAGTTTTCCCATCCATTTTTGAGACACCTCATCAAACTGCGTCTCAACTTGCGCCAAACCTTACAGTCTCCTTGACCCATTACATTATCATCTGGCTTCAGATCAAATCACAGTACCTCCACTGACCTACTTAAGATCAGTGAAGATATTCGTGAGGCCATGGACCGACGTGAAGTGACGGCTCTTACCCTTCTTGATTTTACGCGAGCCTTTGTCACTGATGACACAGACCTGTTAACTGCAAAACTGAGTTCTCTGCACGTCCAAAGCATTAGTCATCTGGGTGCAAACATACCTCTCTGGACGCCAACAATGTGTTTCTCACGACAATCGATCTTCTCCATGGCGTCTCGTGATGCCAGGTGTGACACAAGGCTCTATATTAAATCCCTTGCTGTTTGAAATCTAGATAAATGAAATTTCTACAGTACTAAAACATTGCTGACATCATCTGTAAGCAGACGACCTTCAGATTTACTTATATTTCAGCCTGAAAAGATAGAAGAAAAAGAAAAATTAAATATTGAATTATTAGACGGCCCTAGTGTGATAGATTTATATAAAAGAAGATTGCAATATAAAATTGAAAATAATACTATACAAATGTCTGATACACTAGAATCAGCATGGGATAAAATTAAAGGAAATATTCTAGATGCTATAGAAGAAGCATTAGGGAAAAGGAAAATAAAAACTACACAAAAAGGAAAAACACCATGGTTTACAAATGAGGTAAAACAATTGGCAGACGAACAGAAGGAAGCCTTTCTAAAATTTAAAGGTACACGATTGCCGGAAGATAGAGAAAGATATAAGAGGATAAGAAACCTAGTAAATGATAAGATAAAACAAATATAAGAATCTTATTGGGAAAAATTCACCAAAGGAATGGAATCAGATTTATATGGTGCTCAACGAAAAGTGTGGAAGTAAATGAAACTATAAAGGTTAAACAAAATGATTTAACAAGATGGATGCAATATTTTGAAGAATTATACAATGATGATATTTTAGACGAGGACAATAATAACCACGTAGAGTGTATCTCACAAGAAGAAATTGAAGTTAAAGACGAAGAAATAGTAGAAGGAATAAGAAAATTAAGGAATAGGAAAGCATCGGAACCAGATGGGATACGTAACGAATATTTAAAATATGATGGGAAAAGTTTAAATGAAGAATTAAAGAAATTATTTAATAAGATGTTTAAAGTGGGAAAAAATACCTATGGAATGGAAAAGTAGCAATACAGTTCCTATTCACAAAAAAAGGAGATAAGATTAATCCAAGAAATTATAGAGGGATAACTTTACTATCATGTGTATTAAAACTATTATCTGGTATAATACAAAGAAAAATTATGATGTATGTAGAAATTAGTGAACAACAACAAGGATTTCGTCATAATAAAAGTACGACAGATGCTATATTTATTATTCGCCAAGTAGTCAAAAAAACGATTGAATATACCACACCATTTTTTTTGCTTTGTGGACTTAACCAAAGCTTTCGATCGAGTTAGACTAGATGATGTAGTAAGGAATCTGAGAGAAAAAGAATTACCAGAACGGATAATTAAAGTAATAGAAGAAATGAATAAAGATACAACTACAAAAATTTGTATAGAAGAACAAACTACATAGGAGATAAAATGTCAGAAAGGAATAAGACAAGGTGACTCCCTCAGTCCGTTACTGTTTAATTTAATAATGGACAAAATTATATATAGGGTGAGAGACCTACGGGGTTATTTGATGGGAAATAACATTTTTTAACATAATAGCTTATGCTGATGACGTGTTACTGACAGCCAGTACTGAAGATGATTTACAACGATTGCTACATCATTTTGTAAAGAATGCAGAGAAATATAATATGAAAGTATCTACAGAAAAGAGTAAAACCATGTGTATCTCAAAAGAGTCCGCCGCCGTTGGTGAGTTGGTAGCGTGACTGCCAGCCACCTGGGCGGCCCGGGTTCGATTCCCGGACGGGTCGGGTATTTTTAAGTACCGGTAGTGAAAAATGTCTTTCCCGGGTTCAGGAATGGGTGTGTGTCCTTAGGTTTAAGTAGGTAGGGGACTGGCGCACCCCGGTAACAAATCCGCTGTAAATATCCCCTTACGGGATCACCAGGGGTCGCTCGCGAACCCGAGGAATAACTAATCTCAAAAGAACCAAACAGATGTAATCTAGAAATAGATAAGAAAATGATTGAACAGGTGATAAATTTTAGATATCTTGGAGTGGATATAACGAGTGATCGCCATGTGGTAAATGAAGTAAGAAATCAAGTGCAAAAAGCAGCTAGAATCTCGGGATGTCTGCATGATATGATCTGGAAAAATAAATATCTTAGTATAGAGAGCAAAGTAAAAATATATAAAACTGCAGTTAGACCAATACTAACATATGGTACAGAAACTAGAGCAGAAAATAGCAAAACTAAGCAGCTTATGAGAACAACAGAAATGAATACATTGAGAACAATATTAGGGAAAACAAGATTGGATAAAGTAAGAAATGAAACGGTCAGACAAGAATTTGGTATAATGGACGTGGTTAAATTCACAAAGGTAAGGAGGCGAGAATGGAATTCCCACATTGAACAAGCAGAGAGAAATAGATTGATTAAAGCGGCAAAAGATCTTGTACCAAAAGCAAAAAGAGAAAGAGGTCGTCCAAAGGAGAGATGGAAGGAAGAATGTTTATCATCTCCATCGGATTCAGCGTGAAGACAAACAAGGGAAAGCTTAAACAAAAGAAGAAGAAGAAAACAAAAACTCTCTTTCAAAGCGCAATGACGACCTACACTCGTTCAGGAAATGGTCAGCAAATATGAACTAAATTTAAACCCAGACAAGACACAAGCCGTTCTGATTGGACAAAATAGATTGCTATTTTTTTATTAGCAATACCGAATCTTGGGGTGTACTTTGACTCTGACATGACCAGGAACACACAAATTAAAACTAATTTGAAAAAAGCATGTTGTATTATGCATTCACTGAGAAGACTAAAAACTTCCTACCTACTAAACTAAAGCAGACGTTAGAGCAGACACTAGTGATGCCACACTTCGACTATTGCGATGTCTTGTTCTCCGACCTAAGTATGAATTATCCAGTAAGCTAGCCTACAACGTGTTCAAAATTCTTGTGTCCGTCACAAATTCAATATACATCGATATGACCAAGTTTCAGGTTAGTTTGAGCAATTATCGTTGCTCCGGCTAAAAGGCAGAAGCCTACTAAACTCCTTCACTCTACTCTATCAGATACTTAATAATTATGCACCTAACTACTTAGAATCCCGTTTCTCACTATAGTTTTCCCATCATAACCGCGACAAACGATCTCAGAATAACAGTCTATTGTCAATTCCACGCCTTCAAACATCCCTTTTCTCTGCCTCATTCACAGTTGACACTACCCGCACCTGGAATTCTCCACCGCCAGGCATCAGGGGTAGTCGGAGCCTACAGATTTTTAAGTCGAAGTTACTTAAGTATCTCGCTACTTACTAGAAGCAATTTCATCCAGCTTAGTTCAATTTATATTGTACCTGGGTATAATATTTTCATCTCACTTAGCCTATTTTGTTTAAATTTGTTAATTTCTTAGTAAAAGTAAAGTAAAGTGATCTCTCTACTGGTCATGGAGGCCCAGAGGATTCCAGGAAGTTGAGGCTCCCAGATTTTGGACATTTGGTACGTAAAGGTGGTAAGGATGTCAGCCTTACGCACCGGTCGCCTTTACCCCCAAGATTGCTCCGGGCACTAATTTCTGTTAGAGACTGAGTCGACCCCATCGCCATAGTGCCGCCAGAAGGATTAGGCCAATTGAAAAACTCCGACATCTTCGGGAATCAATTTCTTAGTATTAGATCCAATTTTAGTGGATAGACTATTAAAATGAACCATATTTGCTATATAATAAGTTTGGCAGATGTGATCCGAGGTGAAATTAAGCCTTGTGGATCATATAATGTACAAGTAGCTGATAATATCTGTCTTTTTGTAGTGGCTAATGGCAATGATTTCACAGTGTACTGTAGTACATCATGCTTGGGATTCCAGTGCAGTCCCAATGTCTTGATGGAATTTTCATCTTCAAGTTGTGTTAAACTTTCTGTAGATCTTTGTCATTTGAAATGGTCTCCAGCACTGTTTTTTAGTTTGAGCAGAATTTAGTCAAGTTGAAACCTCTTGTGTCAAGTAGCTTGGTTAATTGGCCTGTTTCTTGTATGGCTTCACCTTCTGTTTGAAAAGTTGCCAACAAGTCAACAACATAGAAGTTGTTGGTTAGGATATTTGCTGCTTGAGGAAATTTGTTACTTTCATCTTAAGTTAATTGGTTAAGAACTCGTGTTGCAGCATATGCTGAATTTGCCTGGCCATAAGTTACTGTGGTCAGTTGGTACAATTTTACTGGTTCACTCTTGTTGCTGCGCCAGAAAATTCTTTGAAAACTTCTGTGTTGGTGTTGTATAAGTACCATTCTGTACATTTTTTAATGTCAGCACTTAAGACATATGTGTGACATCTGAATCTAAGCAGCGTTGTATAGAGGTCTAACTGAACACATGGGCCTTTATACAGTATGTCATTCAATGATACACCAGTGGACGTTTTGTAAGATGCATTGAAAACTACTCTAAGCTTTGTGGTGCTTGAATCGTCCTTTGTCACATATTGGTGAGGAATGTAGTATGCATTTGGGTCGTCAACATGGTAGTCCTGTGTGACTGGTTCCATGTGTCCCAACTGTTTATACTGATTCGTAAAGTCAACATATTGTTGGTAGATGGTTGGCTATCTGATAAGTCTGTTTTCTACAGTATATAAGGTTTACTCCTGTTACTGCTACTGAGGTTTGATTGGTGCTTAACTGAAGATTATGACACAGTTCTTTTGTTGTGAACGTTTGTGTTGCTCCTGAATCTAAAAGTGCTCTTGCTTTGTGGAGCTTTCCATTTCTAGCCTTGATTAGGATTTGAGCTGTGGCGAGAAATGCATGAACATTGGTATCTGCTTGTGCATTATAATGAACCATAATGGCTTCCAAAATGCCAGAACAGAACAAACTAATAGACTTACAGCAGGTACATCATCAATAATTATTGATGTCACATCAATAATTATTGATGATGTACCTGCTGTAAGTCTATTAGTTTGTTCTGTTCTGGCATTTTGGCTTCTGGCGCTTTGATGCTGTGGCGTTTGTTGCCTTATGATGTTGTTGTTGTTCGTTTGCCTGTCTTGATGCAATGAAGTGTGATGTCTGGCATTCCACTTAATGCAAGACCTGGATGTACAGTCACTGTGTCTATGGCCTGTCTTGAGACAATTGCTGAAAATCTTATTGTTTGGTACAACATTCCATTTTTGTTGGTTAGGAAAGTTGACAAACTTTTGACACTTGAACTTTGGGTGCTCTGCTTTACAGAAAATACAAGTAGTAGAAGTACTGGCTAGAAATGTTCAGGGATAGCCATGTCCAGTGACAGATGGTCTATAAGTGGCTTGTTTAATTTTGATGGCCTGTTCCTTAGGCGTGGCTTGAAGTGCCTGGCCTCTTCTTTGAAGAAAGGTACAAATGTCAACGAATGTGTCCAGGTCATTGGATGAACTTTCAAGATTCCATGCCTTTGAAGTAGCAGGATGAAGTTTTGAGGCTAAGATGTGAACCAATATATATTCCCATCTCATCTCAGGTTGGGTTATGCATTCTATGGATGTAACCTGACGTTTGAAGTGGTCAAGCAAGTCCATGAGAGCTTTAGAGGATTCACGAGTAAGCCTGTCGTGATCCAGCAAAGAGCAAAGCAAATGCTGTATTATAACTTTGTTGTTATGATACCTTTCGTTATGTAGCTTCCATGCTGTTTGATAGTTGTCTGCAGTGAGGGGCAGCGTATCAATTAGCTTAGCTGCTGGACCTTTGACTGCAAGCCTCAAATTGTGAAATTTTTGGACTGTATCCAGTGAATTATTGTCATGTACTTACGAGATAAACGTTTCTCTGAATGGCAACTAGTCTTTGTAATGACGATCAAAGTTGGGTAAATCTATTTTTGGTAAGTTGACTTTGGGCGTGTTGACAGTAGCTTGAGGTGGAGCTTGATTTCCAGGCTGATTGAAGTCAGGTTGTACGAAAATGGCTTCATACTGTCTGGTAAGTTTGAGTGCTAGGCCTATAGCTGAATAATATTCAGTTTCAAAGTCCTCTCGTTCACGTTCAGCTTCAGGGTCACAGTCTATAAGTTCCAATTTAGTTTGGTATTCATCAAATTCATTGTGGAGAGATTCTTCACGGGTTAAACGACACTTAACCTCGTCTACGTTATCATCAGTCACTGTAATGCCTTCAACGTATTGTTTAAACCTAGTGAGTCTACCTTTTATGATGGCACGTTTTTGCGTGTAATGTTTGACTTGAGAAGCTTGAGAAGCTATAGCTTGAGAAGTTGCTTCGTTTTCAGGCAGGAGGGCAGTGTATTACAGGAACTGTCACGTGCCTTACAAATTGCTGTGTTGTGGCTGACTTTCCAGAAGCTTCGTTTTGTATCCCGCCTCTGTTCAGCTGCTCCAATAGTGGTAGCACATACAATGTCCTTGTTTCGGATTGTTTGCTAAAAATCATACAATTGAATTAGTATAACACAATAATAAAATGTTTAGATGAAAAGTGTAGGTTTGGACGGAACCAAGAATGGTAGAACTCAAGCACGGTGAGGACGAAGTAATATTGGAATCCAGGCCCGGATGACCAAGAAAGATGTGGGGACTTTGGGATAGGTAGGAGTCTAGGATCCCTAACATCTATTTAATGAGTTTCTCCTACTATTTATTCTTTCTGGTAGCTTGTTAAGCAGTGGATAATAAGAAATAATATCAATATAATTCAACAACAGAGGTAACAATTTATTTGGGCATAAAGCCAAAGTAGTACAACAGTGTTACTGAAATGAACTGTCAATTTAGTTGTTTATATTAAGATTGAATGGCCTTAGCCCTTGATTAAATGTTCTAGCAATCTTTAGTTGAATTTTGATTAAATACATATAAAGCGGAGCTGGCAAATTGCCCAAAGACTCCGGAAAATTTATACATGCAGAATATTACAATTCCTTCAAAATGAGAGCTTATCACATTTGAGCTAATAAATATGTTGAAATGCGAACCCTGCACCAAGTGCCAAATGGTTCGAGACAATTATATATGCTGCCATCCTGTGGGCAAATTATGAAATTTGACCTTGTAATTAGTTTACATTGTGCGTACTTAACTTCGATATGTAGAGAGTATGTATGCTGTTCTGGACTCGTTTAAAAGTGTTAATAAATGTCTATGAGGTTATGTAGGTTATGTAGTGAAGTCTGCCATGCTGAGGTTGCTGCTGGAAGCTGTAGTTTATGGCTTCTTTGCCTTTAGGCCCAAGTCTGGAAGTTCTGCTATGCTACATCATCTGCGTTGAGTAGAGTAGTACAACGAAGTCTCGATACCAAAAGCGGTACTGGGATTAGGCTAAGGTGCTTGCCTTAGTTGAGTTCGATGTAAAGTGAATACAAGTCAAACAGGTTAGCTTACGTACCCCGTCTAGAATACATAGAGCGCTTTCAATTTCTCGATCGAAGTAGCGTAGAAAGTTCTCGAGACTTCTATCTTGAAATACGGCATATGTATAACATCTTCATATTTCAAAAGATCTGGAAAACTGAGAAAAACTGTTTAACAAATTGTTGTATGATTAATGTTTTAGAGCAGCGGTTCCCAACCGGTGGGTCGCGGAAGGGTTATAGGTGGGTCGCGACTCGATCCTAAAACTATCAGAAACCATCGAATAAACCATCAGAAAAGATAAGAAAAATCGAAATGAATCAAATTCTGTTTTGATTGTTTTCTTGGTTCTTTGTGTACTTTTATCATTGTAGTTTTTATCTTCACCTAGGAACACTTGCTAGTGAGTATGAAACCACTTTTCGCATATACTGCAAACATATATCTATTGTTAAATAAATAACTGTTTTGCTACAAAGTGTTTATATTTTGTCAACCATTTTCAAATCAGAACACAAATTGTTTATCAATAATCAATCCGTATCTTCAAAAAAACATATTGTAACAAGGGCTCGTCGGGGTTCGAAATCAGATCCCCGAGTTTCTAATTGAAGGATGGAGGTTCCTTTATTCCTATAACTGGTCAATACAGCAGAAAACTCCTGAAGGTTCTCCAGTTCACCCTTCTGTTCGGTGCTCAATTCCACGTCACAGCAGTGTCTCAGTCCAGTCCAGTCCAGATCAGCTCACCAGCTCTTCCGTTCTCCAGTCCCTTTATTCACCAGTGTCTCCGGTCACTAGTTCCCCGTTGACTAGGTCTTCCGTTCGCTGGTCCCTCCGTTGACTAGTCCCTCCGTTGACTAGTCCCTCCGGTCACTGGCTCCTCAGCTACCCAAGTCACAGTTGCTTGAGGTCGCGCTGATCAGTCCTCTCCGTCCAGTTCACACTCTGACGCTGACTCTCTCTCGCTGTTACTGACTGTTACTGACTGACTGTTCTCTCATTTACAGGCCCATCACTCCTCGCGGACTGACTCCCTCTGACTGACTGTTACTGTTCCTCTGACTGTTGCTACTCACGGACTGTCTCTCCTTGACTGACTATCTCTGACTGACTGACTCTGTTACCGCTACTGACTGACTGACTGTGTTACCGCTACTGACTGACTGACTCTGTTACCGCTACTGACTGTCCGCGTCGGCTTGCTCGCGCCCTTATATAGTCTTGTCGAATATTCTGGAGTCGATGTCTGGAAGTCTCTGCTAGCGCGTGGTCTAGAATGCCTGAGCGGTGCGCGGTACACCCCTTAGCGCGCAGCTCCTCCCTACAGGCCTTCCCCCACGGAGCGTGGCCCAATCGCTGCGCCGTGTCACGCCCACTAGCGCCCACTAGGAGGCGCGATCTTTCTAGACTCCGTCATATCTCGCAGATTCTGAGCATTGTGACAGTATATAAGCTTATATATATTTGCAATATTTGATGGTAAATTATATATACATAAGGAAGGGATACGATAAAAATAAGGTTTTTCACTCCACCATCTTGAGCATCTTGAAAACTTTATAAAACATTAATAGAATTTCGAGATCGCGATACACACATCGATTCAGTCATAAAATCAATGGTTAATAGTATAAGATCGTAGGCTTCCGCGGCCCGAGTTCACAATAAAATCTTCTTGGCTTCCGGGTATCTGCCGCGTCATACTTGAGAAATCTGCCGACGTTTCGACCATCTTGCCGTGGTCTTTATCAAGGCTTTATCAAGGCAGTAGCCTTGATAAAGACCACGGCAAGATGGTCGAAACGTCGGCAGATTTCTCAAGTATGACGCGGCAGATACCCGGAAGCCAAGAAGATTTTAATGGTTAATAGTGTTTTAAGAGTGTGTTCATAGCATTACAGTATTCCAAAGAGAATATTTATAAAGTGCTTTCAGTAATGTATGACAAACGAATATATAAAAAAGAAACTTCACAATATCAAATGCTCAACATTTCTCCTGAAAAGTTACAATTATTATTATTAGGCGAATATCATTATTATTATTATTAGCTCATTATTATTATTCACGTATTTTGAATCACACGTTATGCACCCGCAGCTTTCCAATTCCAGTACCGACCTGTGCTTTATTCTGGTCTGAAGACCACTGTTCCTTGTAGTTCACAATAAATATACACAAATGGATGCTTTGAAAAATCCTTGATTATCACAGTTTTATAACACAAATAAACAAACTATAATCTTAATTAGACACTTGAACATTCCACAAATTCAAAACTCCACACTCATAGGATATGTATACGTATTCACGCGCTTCTACTGTCTGACTGTGAGCTGAAGGCCGAGCTGGTGGCATAGTGGGGGAAAGACATAGACAGCAAATGCAAGCGTATGGTAAGGTAGTGGGGGAACGCTAGCTCGGCCTTCAGCTCGCAGCCAGACAGTACTCGAAAAGGAAAGCGATCGGCCGAGCGGCAACTACATTACCTATTCACTCTATTTCCATAACGGCGTCTCAGTTATACTTACTCGTCAAAAGTATCAACAATAAGCAGTGATGCCAAACAATTCCCTAAATCGCTATATGGTACAAGTTTGCATTAAACGAAATTCCTAGAGCACTCAGAAATCATAAACACATAGTTCACGCAAGGGCACAATGTCACTTTCCATACCTCGTACAACGAAACTGTGAATGTGCGCATGTGTGAACTATGTGTTAGTGGTTTCTGATTGTATTCGGAAGAAACCCGTTAGCTTAATAAAACTTGCGTTATTATCGAATATCGATATGTTCTTACCGATATTATACTGTCATCGATATTGGCAAACGATATTCATATCGATACCAATAGACCTATCGATATTTTGCTTCAGATATCCCATCTTTACTTGACAGTACATGAATTGACTTTGGGAACAAACCTAATATAACACCATTGCAGGTGGGGGAGGGTATTATTATGAGAAGAGAGGAGGGAGAGACAGAGAGCGAGAGAAAGAGAGAGAAGGCGAACGCTTATGTTTAGTGACTGCCAATAGGGCAAGGCGTTTGATGATTTAGAATCTTTTTTACATGAAGGCCTAGCTCGAAATAGGCTATATACAAATGTTTATAATGAATTAATTGATTAAATAAAGACAGCTTGTTATTGCATTTTTCATTTTCGTCTTTTTCAATGGATAGGCCATTTTTGGGCTTTTTAGGTCATTTTCAGCATTTTTCTAGTTTTTAAATAAAGTGTTATAAGTTATTACGTCATACTATCAATTTTTCATTATAAAGTATGTTTTTATTGCTTCTCTGTTATAACTAGGGACCGGACTTTTAGGTTTTTAAAAACACTGTTTTAGGTTTTCCATTAGGTGAAATAGTTTTTTTAGGTTTTTTGTCCAAAATATCGTTTTCGGGTAGAATAATTGGTTTAATGAATTTGAATGTGCTACATAGGATTCAATACATAATACTAGGTAAAGTTTAACTTAACAAAATTGACTTAAATTTGTGTAGACTTGCTTTAGGACAGAGCAGACGTAGAAATCCGCGGGATGCAACGTCATAAAATACCTCAGAAGAAGAAGAAGAAGAAGAAGAAATTTAGGTCATCGCCAATCCACTGCCGTAATAAACTCGATTTCATTTGTTTCGGCATAATTAACACGTCTTCTTAAAACTCACAGTGTAACGACTCAGTATGAATAACAGGGCAGTACTAAAGGCAGACAAAGGCCGGAACTCTTACACTTCGTATCTTGATACTGTCCATCGTAGACGACAACGGGTTAAACGAAACGCTGGTGGTATTAATTTCAACCCTACAAAGTTATTGTCTCTCCGCAAAATATCGATTTCTCAACTGACAAACAAAAAAGACAAAAAGTAGCCTGAATTAGATACTTCAGGTTTTATATCCCGTTTATGTATATTTAGGTTTACAT
Organism: Ectobius pallidus; assembly: GCA_964059195.1. Taxonomy (NCBI): domain Eukaryota; kingdom Metazoa; phylum Arthropoda; class Insecta; order Blattodea; family Ectobiidae; genus Ectobius; species Ectobius pallidus. The sequence continues at coordinate 137,011,082 of CAXKWD010000004.1, forward strand.
ACCCCATTTAGGTATTTTTAGGTGCCACAGAATTCATGTGGGTGAATCCTATGGACATGATTCGAAAAAGTGTATGAGCACTTTTTGTTTTGGAAGTAAGGAAAAAAATAGGTAAAAACCTAAAAATCCGGTCCCTAGTTATAACTGTATAAGCAAATAACATCCGCAGAAAACAACGCAGACTTGCAGTATGACTGGGAGGAATTGTGCGTTTTGAAACTCGACTACATTTCCTAAAAAGCAATACGTGCTTCCCCTACTCGATCACTTCGCTTCTTTACCATTAGTCGGGATGGAGGTTTATGGTTCTGCCAGCAGGGAGTAGCACCATCGTTAGTTGAGCACTGTTGAGCCTTGCCTGTTATGTTATTTGTATAGATATCAGGGAGAAGAAATAAAATCAGAAGGATTTGAAGACAGCGAGCCTACCGAGACATTTACAAGAGATGTAAATAATTTAACAGACATATTAAATTCTTGTACTCCAGCAGCGGCACTTTATAAAGAACCGATTGGTCACCAAACCCTCTATAAGTGGAGGGAAAATCTTAACGAAAGTCAGAACACCTTTGCTTCTGACAGAACTCTTGGATACCTAAGGGTAACAATTGAGAGCACTATACAGGTCTCTGACCATTTATGGAGAAAGGGGTTTACCTATGTCCTCACAAAGAAATTTATTCAAGACCCTCTAGAACAGTGGTTCCCAAACTTTTCAGTCCGCGGACCCTTTGAAAAAAATTTAAATTTCGCGGACCCCATCTGGGTTTTGAAAAAATAAAAAAATACTTTGATTCAAATGTATTTAATTCAATAGACAAAATAACACTATCAATGATAACAGACAGAGTTTACTCCTTAATGTAAAGAAGATATGTAATTTGAGAAAATTACGGGATATCCTATTTCTTCTTGAACCGCCTGCGGACCCCGGGTCTGCGGACCCCACTTTGAGAATCACTGCTCTAGAACGTCATTTTGGTATAATACGCTCTCACAGCTGTGATGACCATCCATCAACTGTAGATTTTCTTAATCTTCATATGCTGCAGTCAGGTTTATCTTCAGGTACTAATTATGAATATAAGGCGGAAATGCCATTAACATCATTCGTAAATAAATGAGGACCCTTGCAAAACGAACAGAACAGAAGAATAAGGAAATAGTAAGGGAGGCAGAGGGTAAAATAAAACAAGCATTGAATATGAGGGTTCCTGAAAACACGTCTGACTGCATAACAGATTGGGAAAATAATTTGCTTCTTATTGAAAGTCTAGATCTTGCAAAAGAATGCTTGGTTTACTATGTAGGGGGTTATATTGTACACCAGGCATCCACTTTCCATGGAAAGTGCCCAGAACAAGTTCCTGCCGCAGCTCTAACCTTAATTAAAGATTACAGTGACAATGCCGACATCGACAGTTCATTCTTAACACATCCATCGGCAGATGTATTTAATTTGTTTATACAGGTTGAAAATATTATTTCAGAAAAACTTTCATAAACACAGTCTATGGGGGAAATATATTTTACGAGTGTTTAGATAACTTGGACCACACTGTTATTCCATCTTCCAAAGTGGGCTGTAGTGTAGATCATGTTATGGAAATTATTCCTAAACTCGTATTACACTATATGAAGTGCCGATTTTTTTTTGGTGTCCAAACAAATGAGGAAAGAACTAAATTTTTCTAAAACTGCAAAGTCCACCCGGAAGCTGTCTAAAGTATCTGACAACTGATCTTTGACAAGGGTGAGTGAGAATATAATTTATTACTGGTATGCATGCAAATAAAGAGTTTCTCTCAGCTTGCTCTCTTGAATTTCTGCCGCCTCTAGCAGACGCGGATCCATCTTGCGGAGGAACAGTGAACTTCTTCAGTGATCACACATTTCCTTCTACTCATTATGCCCTACTCTTAAGGATTGTGCATTTTAAAGTAGACTATATTTCCGTGAAAACATGGTAAAGTGGTATAGGCAGCATTTGTATCTCCTATTTTAAAGGAATGTGCATATTGAACACATCCGTGTACCGTATGTCCATTGTTACTCAATTCCAGGTATAACAGAAGTACTTTCACTGTGTCATTCATTTCTATATAAGAGGTATCTCCTAGGGGCAATTTGATGGGCACGCCAGTTCAGATTTTTGTTTTCCATAAAGAGTATCCAAGTAGTATTAATTTACTTATTTCGTTAGTAACAAAATAAGAGTGTTATTGTAAATTTAAATGTAACACACTGTCATCCATTAAATTACTCTCTAAATCACCTCATACTTCTAAAAAAAACTAATTACAAGTAATAATGGACAATTTATTTGTCAAGCGCCCCTTCTGCACCCTCATATTCCAGATTCTGACGACGCCACTGAAGATGAGCAGTAAAGGAAGAAGACAACTAAATTTTAATCAGATTTTTTAAAGCTTTATGAACAGTATGTCATATTGGCTAATTTCCTAGCTTTCGAATGCGTAGTACCCAGTTCATATCGTCCCGCTTGAAGTATTCCACTGCATTACTATGTTTCATTTTTATCGCGTTTTTCATCCTGGACTATATCTTTGTTGCTACAGAGAGTGTACTTGGTGCAGAGTAAGAGATGAGCAAAGCAAACCAAAGAGAAAGACAGTGAGTGAGAGAGACGTGGAGCAGAAGCCCCTGGGGGCAGTTCCTTATTAAATTATTCTCTATAACTGTGGCCGCTCAATACAGAATACATAACTACATCCATCCATCTAATCCACAGAATACTGTAGTATATATACCACTACAACTACCCCTTTCCTTCTAAAATCTAGTGTTTGTCAGCATGCGTAACGGCGGAGGGGATGGGAGATCAGCACTGCAGACAGACCATGTTTTGTTTCGTACTCGTATTGTTGTTCTCAAAGAGCCGCAGGCGTCGCTAGCGTTTGTAGTATCGGCTCGTGGTAGAGGTTGATGCTGCAAGAGAAGACTTTTCATAGCTTGGTTCTATTTCATCAAATAACGGAATAAAAGAGAGACATATATTGAAAATAGAGAAATGGTTATTATGTACCTCGAATATCATCTGCTATATACACCAGGCTTATATGTGAGCAGAGCTGTATAGAAGAGTAGAATGCAAGAAAAACAAGAGGCTAGTTAATACTTAACATTGTGTTAACAATGCAGACCCCCATCCTTCTGACTCCCTACAACCAGTCCTTTTCTACCACCAACACCAAATACTGGACTTCTGCCATGTAATCATTTGAGGCCAAGTACAGAAAGCTTACCGTATAAAATATACATTACCCGCGATTTTTTCCTCTCTATCGTCCTACCTAAACCATTTCCAACCTGCAGACATTTTCGGTAGAGTAATCAAATAGAGCACCTAAATAACGTTGTAAAGACAAACACATCCCATGAACACAATGGAACAACAACGAGTATACTAAGCAACCCACGAGGAGTGTTTGTACGGATGTGGAAATGTTGAAAAGGGCGAAGACCACAGGCAACATATTTACTGTACAAATTTTATCGGTAGCAGCGCTTGTGGATTTAACTAACTTCTACATTAAAGGCAACAACATGAATTTCGTCACAAACATGAAATCTAATACTGTATATCTACCATAAAGACGAACACGTAGCCTATGTATTCAATATATAATGAACACAAAAGGAAAAGAAGTAGATAGAATTAGTTAGAAAAATAGGTGTAATTTGAAACACTAAAAATTGTATCAGGGTGTTTTTATTGAAACTAAAAAGGCTAAAACATTTTAAACGAGTTGCTAAAACACTAACACATTAACACTTCGAAGTTTTGATGTTTCAATACACACAATGGCAGTGATGAATTGAGGGGTGGCCCGGAGGGGGGCAAATCCCCCGGAAATTAAAAATTCTCCCCGAAAGTTTTAAATCTAACTTAATTGTGAACGTATATAATAATTATTATTCACAATTTTAAAAAAATCGTTAATTTAAATTATGATCCTTTTTGATAACTGCTAACTTTTAAAATGTAGGCTTAATAAATATTCCACTTGAAACTCAAGAATGGATTCGTGTAAAGTGGCAGGGTTTGTGTCGTAAAAGTTGCAGCTTTAACAGTTTACTGTGGTAGTTTGATGTGCTTGGTGTGGTTTTATCGGAAGTACAATGTCTAAACAACAAACATTATTTATTTTATTTTCTAATAAATATTACGGAAGACTCATCTATTGATGGTCAATTTTTACATAATGATTATTCGGATACTCTTCCTCCTCAGATTCGAAAGAAAAGTGTAATCTTTCTTACCCATCCTTAAGTCGTCATGTTGAACAAAGTGTAAAAAAAGTATGAAGTAAAGAATTGTGTTTGATGAGGATGCCAGTCCTGCCCTGCGACAGAACCGCGGGGAAGGGGGGGGGAAGGCCCACGACCCGACCAAGCGACACTAGGCCGGATGTTACCGCGTAGGGGGACCAGGTCCTATAGCGGGATGGAAATGAGGACACAACACCCAGTCCTGATCTAGGAAGGAAATTTTACACTTTTGTAAGACCGGGAATCGAACCCGCACCACCCAGGTGGCTGGCAGTCACGCTATCAACTCAACGGCGGACGTGTCTGATGTAAGGACTTAAAAATTGTTGACGTTGTTATTGCAGACTTCCTTTTTTTCAAGTTCGTTACTCGTAAGAAATCAGAAGACGTCTGATGTTGCTTCTTTTATCTTACGAGCCAATATCGGCCACGAAGCCCTAAGGACATTTGTGTTTTCCTGTTTCCACTGCCAGTGTACAAAGGTCATTCAGCGTCATGAATAGGGTAATGCCAACATTAAGAAATAGGATATGTCAGAATAAGCTTGAAGCTTGTGTGAAGGTATCAACTGAAGGGGATGAGAAACACAACACAGAAAGTTTCATGGATGCCATCCACAGTTATGCCGCAAAAAGGCCTCGAGTCATTAGTTTGCTGTAAATGTAAGTTACTGCATGCTACAATATTATTTTATTGATTCTCATAATTTACCAAAATTTGAAACCTCCGATCCCCCCCCCCCCCCGTGAAGATTGATATCCCTACCCCCGAAGGAAAACGGCTGTACCCTATTCAACACTACACAACGGTGAGGTTTGTACAGAAAGGACGAAATTGGAAGTGCCAAAATGTGAGTGCATTATTAAACTCGTTTTAAAGATTCTTTTTTCCAATTACAGTGACATACCAGAAAACTACTGATATCTAATAATATATCTACAGCTCTACAAAACCCCCTGAAAATGATGTAACATCATGGAAAGGCCTAGATGATTCATAATGAAATAGTTGAGCTATTAGTATAAGCCTATCTTTACCTTATTTTATTGATCGAACTAAACGGTTCCTAAACATCTAGGACTATCTAAATACCTGGTTTCTGAAATGTAGAATTAAATTAAATTTTATTTCCCCTTGCATTTTACTTGAAAATATCGTAAACATGATCGGTTTCACCCCTCCTCTACTGGGTTTCTTGCTGTTATTAAACATCCTTGGCAGATACTGTTTATATAAACTCACGGTTATCAATTTTGAAGAGTTATTTAGGATCACACATTGAAGCATGAATATGAGCGCTTGTTGAATCTTCCTTTGTCATCATTTTATGGTCTTTATTTTGTCATTTTTTATTTCTTTCATCTTTCAATTCCGACATAGAGACATGCAAAGAGACAAAAGGAAAAGAGAGCTTACTTTTATCCTATGGAGCACAACAGAGAAGCTATTATTGTTGTTATGAATTTTATATTTATGTTGTGAAAGAAAAGGACACGTCAAAATTGGATGTTTGGTTTTGTTAGAAAGGACAAAGTTTATCCCTCACCCTCTTTCCTTTTGCGGTGGAACTTAGAGATGAACGCTTTTCTGCCTACCACAGCGAAATATAAAAGGCCTCCTCATAATTCAATATATCGGACTTCCCAGCATTCTTCACGCCACATTACACATATTCAGAGACACTCTGTATTTCCTTGAGGAATAGAGAAAGTGACAGATCGAGCAAAGAAAATTGCCATTCTTAAGTTTCAAGAAAACAATTTGAAAAACAGACCGCAGAGGATAAATGGGGGTGAAACTAATGCATCTGTTATGCAATATTCCGTTCTACTGCATTGTTACACAACTGTTACAAAGCATCTACGCTATGCACAATAGTTACATCATTTGTAACAATAAAATAGTCATGAAGAAATAAGCTGTGAAATAAACTGTATCATAATAATTATACGATAATTAGACGTTCTTTTGGTTAACCCTTAAAAGACACCCTTTTTTGAACCTACACCAACGCTACACTGGGTGAATTCCCCCCCCCCATATTTATATATTTTCCTGGTTTATTGAGATTAAAAGACATTTTTTACAGAGGCTGAATGATATTCTTCATATAGGCTATACTTTTATTGTTTAGGTTTTCTCAAAGTTTTCTAAAAGCTTTCTTATAGGCGTAAATTTAAAATAAACTTAAAATAAATAAATTTAAAATAAAATAATATAATAGATTTTTTAAATTCAGTTTGATTTGTTTGTACTTTTATATGAAAATGTTCCTTTAAGTGGAAATACAAATAGGCCTACTTAAGGTTTCCTATTCAACATACAGTCTACAATGTCATCACAAACTTCGTTCTTCTCACACGAATCTCCCTGCTCTGATTCATAAATATTCGAGACATCATCATCGAGTTCACAGTTATTGACAATCTCTGCCAAATAGTCCCATGTCATTTATTTAGACTCATAGTAGTACTTAGTTATCTTTAAAATACTCTGATGTAATTATTTAAAAAAGAAAAGATAATAATATGCCAGGAAAAACAAGAAAAATTAAACACAGATTTGCAGCCTTATAGAAAGTAAACAAAATTCCCTCTGGTGAAATTTCACCCAGAGTAGCCTTTAAGGCGACACTTTTCTGAGTTCTCTATTTTCCAGTTTTCAATGTATTCTAATGAAATGCTTATATGATGTAGATAACTTACTATGAAAATATATGTTAACAATTATTTATGAAATTTTCACATTTAAAATGTGCCCATAATATGTTTTATTCATTTTTTTTATTTATTTTAGTATTCGTTTGTCTTAGTCACACAAATTTATTTGTCTAATCAGTAATCATGAATATAATGCCACAAAAAATCACTTAGGCTACTAGCTTGCTGGTTATAGACTGATATTGTTGGTAAAAGTGCACGTTACGCAACAATTGAAAACCTACAATAAAAATCTGAATATAAATCAAAGTAGAAATCCCACGGTTCCTCTCAGGCCTACAACTAAAATTCAAGTCAATTTTTATATTTTACTGGAACTATAACTTTGTAACTTGTAACTTTCTTTGTAACTTGTAAGCAGGATGTCTTATTGATAATATATTATTCTTTTCAGATCATAAATATGTATGTCAAATAAACAATAATTAATAGTTATGGGACTCTGAGGTTAACGAAAAGTGGAAGTAATGACATGGTCGGAAAGCAGTGTTTCGCAAATTCGGATCTTTGTGTTCTTGCTCAAGAAGTCGTATGCATATTAACAGCCAATAAGTTAATTTCTTCATCACTAAAATGAGGAAATTGTAAAATTTAAGTCAAATATAGCATATTTCTGTATCTTCAACACTGTGAAAAGATTATCTAATAAATAATGGCTACGTACTTCTAATGGTGCAAGGCCTATATCACACATAATAAATAATAATAAAAAAAGTATACAGGCAAAATGGGTAACATTGCCTTTATACAGGTTGTGTGTGAGGAAATTCCATGGGGTCGCGAACGACCCCTGGTAATCCCTTAAGGGGATATTCTCAGCGGATTTGTTTCCTAGGTGCGCCAGTCCCCTAACACACACTTAGGCCTAAACCTAAGACACAAACACCTATTCCTGAACCCGTGAATCGAACCTGGACCGCCGGGGTGGAAGGCAACCGCGTTACAGACTCTCCCGTGCCGTCGGACTAAATAAACTTTCATCGCTCCTGTAAAGTGTACATACAGTGGACATCTTTGAATATCGAACTTCCAAAAGGGAATTCAAGCCTACTACAATTGGTTGATAGGATAGCAAGCCTGTAACGCCATATAATAATAATAATAATAATAATAATAATAATAATAATAATAATAAAGACCCCAAGGGGGCCGCAATGAAGGCTCAGGGGGGGCCCGAAAGCTTGGTTGAAAAGTTAATTAAATTTACTTACAAAATAATAAAGCAAACTTTTTATTTTTAAAATTACAAGTGTATTATTTTTAGTCAACTAGTCAACGTCGTAAGAGTGCCGAACATTTTATTTTTTTTAGTTTATCGGTAGTTAAATAATGTGCGTGTACACCGACTTGTTTTCAGTACAACGCGGGAGATGACCAATCGCCCCCGGACTTTCCCGAAACCCCCACCACTCCTACACCTACCGCCAACGCGTCGGTCTACTGCAGTTAGTGCAGCTCCAGGTTTTAAACGTAGCAGTTCTCCATGTTTTGTGGTTATTTTCATAAATACTTTGGTTTTGCATAAGTTTTTGGTTGAGTACAAGTGAAAAAATATGTAAATTATATTTACAAACTAACTTTATTTGTAGATGGCTAGTTATCGAAATGAAAAAATTTCTTGTAACAAGTGATGGAAGTGGAGACGCATCAGTGAAGGCAGGTACGAGTAGTGGCGTCAGTGACAGTCAAGGTCTACATGAGGATCCCGGCGACACGGCAAGTGTAACCACTCCTTATCCAAGTGGACCAAGCGTAGCCAAAGTGCGCAAGTATGACGACAATTATTTATCACTAGGTTTTACAAAAACAATCATAAATGGCCAAGAACGGCCCCAGTGTGTAATCTGTCTAGCCGTCCTGGCCTCTGACAGCATGAAACCTAACAAACTGAAAAGACATCTTGACACTAGACATGGAAATATCGCAAACAAACCTAGAGAGTTTTTTGAACGAAAACTTAATAATGTTAAATCTACAAAAAAAGCTTTTTCCAACATTACAAGTGTACCTTCAAAGGCTTTGTTGGCATCTTATCAGGTTTCTCACAGAATCACTCAGAAGAAAAAACCGCACACTATTGGAGAAGACCTGATATTACCAGCAGCAATTGATATGGTTTCAACTATGTTTGGAGAATCCATGGCTCAACAGTTGAAGGTCATACCAATGTCAAATGATACGGTATCAAGACGTATAGCTGACATTTCGGAAGATCTTCACGTGCAATTGATGGAAATGGTGAAAAATTCCTATTTTGCCATACAAGTTGATGAAGCTACCGATCTTCTTAGAGATGCACATTTAATATGTTATATAAGATTTGTCGACGGTGAGGCGATGCGGGAAGAGTTGCTTTTTTGTGAGACGTTTTCACCCGATACCACTGGTGAAAGCATTTTCCGAATGATTGATACATTTTTGAAGGATAATGACATGTCTTGGTGCAAATGTGTAGGAATTTGCACAGATGGAGCTCTGGCTATGTCAGGAAAGTACACTGGACTTCGAGGGTTGATCAAAAAGGTAGCTCCAGAAGCTAGATGGACACACTGCATAATTCATAGAGAGGCTTTAGCAGCAAAAGGTATGACCCCAGAACTTGATGAAGTTTTACATGTGGTCCTTAAAACAGTCAATCTCATTAATCTCAATCTCGCCTTTAAAGTCTCGAGTTTTTAAGATTCTCTGTGAAGATATGGGCTCAGAACACACAGCTTTACTGTTTCATACTGAAGCTCGCTGGCTATCGAGAGGAAAGGCTTTGACCAGAATATTTGAGCTTAGACATGAAGTCCTCGCACTTTCGCTGGACGAAAACCACCAAAACTCAACGTTTTTCAGTGACTCAAATTTTTTGCTGCAATTAGTGTTCATGGCAGATATCTTGAAAATAAATGTACTGAACAAGTCTTTACAGAAAAAGATGCAAACCTTCTGCAATGGACTGAAAAGGTGAAAAGCTTTGCAAAGAAGCTAATTTTGTACAAGGGCGGTCTAAAAAGTGACAATTTGGAGCTATTTCCTAATCTTAAAATTATGATTGAAGAAATGGATCTCAAAACTATTCCAACCAATGCAAAGAAATGCTTTCTTAAACACTTAGAAATCCTCAAATCTCGTTTTGAAAAATATTTTGATGAGAACTTGGATGGTTTGGCATGGATTCAAAACCCGTTCAAACCCTCAGTCGATGAGTGCTCCCTCAACATGATGGAAAAAGAAAATCTCATTGACCTCCAGGGTGACACTGGGCTTGAAATGAAGTTTAAAGAATCTTCTCTCACATCCTTCTGGATTGGTGTACAAAAGGGACACCCAATTTTGAGTGAAAAGGCATTGAAAATACTCACTCCATTTGCCACCACTTATTCTTGTTAAACTGGATTTTCTGCTCTAGCTGCCATGAAGAGTAAATATCGCTCAAGACTGGATGTGACCAAGGAACTCAGGGTAGCGTTATCAGAACTGACACCGCGTTTCAACAAACTATGCGCAGAAAAAAAAACAAGCACATCCTTCACACTGAAGCTCTTTTTATTATTATTGCTTTGAGTTACAAATAACAATTATGTATTATAGTAGCTAAAATATAATAAATTGTAATTGTTTATTTAGAATTTGTTGTTTGATTACGATTAATTTAAACCTACTGCCCCATTAGAGTATGCATAGAATGTGCAAAACTTAACTAAATAAAAATTGACTGTAAAATGTCAAAAGCGACTCACTTATAATATGTAGTATGCTTTCATGTAGGGGGCCCGGCTTACAGCTGGATAAAGCAGGGGGGGGCTCCAGGTAAAAAGTTTGAGAACCGCTGATATAGGCTACACTACAAGAAACAAATAATACAAACAATTTTGTATTTTTAATTATTCTTTTACGTGTGCAATTATTTCGTTATACAAAGGCTTAGAGTGTGCCATAACGCCTTTCCAATCGGAATTGTGTCGCGACCCGTCACTGGTTGCAAAGAGAGTATGACTCATGCAGGGGAATAATCCACCAAGTACACCGAATGTCCACAATGCCATCTTGTGTGTTATGAGGGAAGGTCAAGAACCACAAGTGGTTCGCGAACCAGTAAATGCCCATGTATGCCTTAAGACCTTCTCTGACACATCGAAACAAAATTACGTTACAGATATATGCATATGCATTCATGAACCACATATTATTGTCTCTGTGGAAATTACATGATAATATTATAGGAGAAAAATCCCTCTGACACTGGGATTTGAACCCAGTGCCAATGCTCTGCCAACTAAGTTAAGCCAGAGTTCACTTCACAGCGCCAGATGGAACCTCTCTCCTATGACTGATTGTCCTTAATGGTCTACCTCACTGACAGACAAGTTATGTCATATGCAGCAGTGTGAGGCACACTAATTAGTTATTTTTGTGACCGGGCTTCCACTGTTATTGTACAGTAATATTCAAAATATATATAGCCTATGCATATGTGAGGCGATCGAGTATAAGTAACGTGGACGCGGACGCGGTGGTGATTGTCGCTTAAGTAAAAAGAGAACTACAGTACATATAGCCAAGGTAAGACCCTGAAAGACACAAATACACGAACGGTGAAGATAAAATTAAGCAAAGAAAATAATAGTATCAGTCAGGTTACATAACTAACTAAGCCTGGTCAAAAACAAAAACACCCTCATCAAGAGTGAGGTTAAGTACGAACCAAGCTAAACATACCACCAACAGTTGGCTGCCCTGCAAAAGCGAACATCGTAACCGGAAGTGACGCACAGGCCAGAGAGCACAAACCAAAGAGAATTAAATCACGCCAAAGGCGGAGCGACAGATAAAACAACAGAATACCAAAATGTCCTCAAACAAGAGGGAATCAAATAAACGACACACAAACAAACGATCGACTTGCTGCAATTCGGAGTCAGACAGCTCAACAGAGACTCAAACACATGGCACAAAACTAAAGAAAAAGGAGACTAGCACAAACCAAGAAGTCGAAGAAATGTTCTCAATAATCATGACAGAACTAAAAGACTTGAAAAAACAAAACGAAGAGCTGAAAAACGAAACCAGAAATGAAATACAATCCATAAAAGAGGAACTAAAAAAGCGAGACGACAGATGGGACGAAAGAACCAATGCAATTGAAACTAGAATCTCCAACTCGGACAACAAAACACAAGAAAAAATTAAGGAGCTCACTGAGAAAATCATAAACCTGGAACAGCGTGAAGAACAAAGAACTAAAAAAGATAAGAAGAACAATCTAATAATAAAAGATAAAGAGCTGAAAGGGGAAAGCCTCACAAAAGATGAACTTAGCACAAAAACCAAAGAGATCCTAAACAAAATTGACCAAAATATAAAGCCTGAAGGAGTAGTATATGTGGGTCATGACAAGAATCAAAGAGGAGTTGTAAGAGTAATCTGCAAGAACTTTGAAGATAAGATAAAAATATTAACAAACAAATCCAAACTAAAAGGGCAGGATACCTACATTGACAGCGACCTGACTAGAGGAGAAAGAGAAATACAGGCTGAACTACGCAAAAGAGCAAGAACAGAAAGAGAAAACGGAAATGCCGAAGTAAGGGTCGGGTACCAAAAAATCTGGCTGAACGGAAAGTGGACCACATGGGAAGAGATGAAGTCAAAAAACTAAACACTAGCCCTCGAAATGTGACGAATGATACAGTCCCGCCCAAGAATAACCAAACAGAACTAATAATAGCAACATTAAACGTGAGATCACTAAGTTCAGAAGAAAGAAAACTAGAACTGGAAAATGCACTAACAACTATAAAGTTTGACGTACTGGGGCTCTGTGAGACCCGTATTTACGGTGAAGCCATAATAGAACAGCCAAACGGGGACATCTTCAGTTATATAGGAGAGTGCAAAGGTTTCTTAATCAAAAAGCATCTGATACAACATATAACAGAAATAAAGGGAATATCAGACAGAATTGCAGTACTATCCATGAACATCGATGGCAGGACATTAACTATAATACAAGTATATGCCCCCACAGGGGAGAGACCAGAGGAAGAAAACGAACACTTCTATGATCTCCTAGATGAGACAGTAGCCAAATACCAAGCAGAAAGGGTAATAGTGATGGGAGATTTCAACAGTAAAGTGGGACACAGAGAATTCGGTGAAGAGGAGCCAATGGGTCCATATGGATACGGCAGTCGTAATGAAAGGGGAGAGAAACTGATCCAGTTCGCACAGAGAAATAGGTTAAAAATCACCAACACATTCTTCAGGAAAAACCCATCAAGCAAGTGGACATGGATAGCTCCCAATGGCATCACAAAGAACGAAATTGACTTCATTCTCACCAACCAACTGAAAGAGGTGAAAGATACCCAAGTAGTCAATGGAATAAAATTCGACACAGACCATAGAATGGTACGCATAAGAATAACTATCCAGAGGAATAAGCGACCATACATCAAGACAAAGAGACCAAAACCAGAAACAATCAATGCAACAAGATTCAGGCAAGAACTGAAAACTAGAATAGGAATGATCGAGAAAGAAAAGACGCAAACAACACAAAGACAATATGACGATTTAGTAAAATGCATTACACACGCAGTGGAGAACTCCAAAATCTCAAACAAAAAGGAACAAAAGCTGAACAAGCTTAAGAAAGAGACCCAGGAAATGATAGCAAGGAGGGAACAGTTGAAAACGAGTATGAAGGACAACCCACAGAAAAAACAAGAATATGCAACAATAAACAAGAACACAAAAAAGGAGATAAGAAAGGACCTGAGAGATTACAAGTTAAAGATAATCCAGAATATCATAGCTTCCTCCAAAGTAACCTCGATAAAGAAGATAAGAAAACAGATGTCAGAAGGCAAGCACTGGATGCTGGGGGTGAAGGATTCAGAAGGAAGAAGCCAGACAACCAGAGGAGACATATCAGCTCAAGCCACCAAATTCTACAGAAAACTATATACTAGCACTCTAAAAGACAGCACACCAGACCAATACTCTGCAACCGCAACCTCAGAAATTGAAGAAATCCCACCAATCATACCCAGTGAAATCAGATCAATAATCAAGGAATTAAAAAATGAAAAATGCCCAGGTGACGACGAAATCTATAACGAATACATCAAAATGGGAGGAGAAACCTTAATACCAACCATCACAGAATTGTTTAATGCAATAATCCAAACCAAGGAATGGCTAAAAAGCACCATCATTCTGTTACACAAAAAAGGCAAGAAAGATGACATAAACAACTATAGGCCAATCAGCCTCATGCCAATCATATACAAAATGTTTATGAAAGTTCTCACAAAAAGAATGACCAACAGATTGGATGAATGCCAACCAGTGGAACAGGCAGGCTTCAGAACAGGCTATAGCACAGCAGACCATCTACAGACACTCAACCAAGTAATCGAAAAAGTACAGGAATTTAATCAAGGAATCTATATCGCCTTTGTTGACTTCCATAAAGCACAAATGCGTACTTCGAGCGCTGACGAACCAGGGAGTTCCAACCACTTACATCAACATCCTAGCCCAAATGTACAGAACAAGCCAAGCGAGAGTGAGGACAGAAAGAGATGGGGAGTGGTTCCGTCTAGCAAGAGGAGTCAAACAAGGCGACCCTCTATCCCCAAAACTTTTCACTAGCCTATTAGAGAACCAATTTGCAAAGCTCAACTGGGACGACAAGTACGGTATCAACATCAATGGTGTCAGGTTGACAAACCTCAGGTTCGCAGACGATATTATCCTGCTAGCAGAATCAGCAAAAGATCTAGAAGAAATGCTAAAAGACCTGGAGGCTACCAGCAAAGAGGCAGGATTGCACATGAACCCCACAAAAACTCAAGTGATGACCAACAAAGAAGAAACCCCCATCCACATCGGCACTACACATCTAAAGTACACCCAAGAGTACATATATCTAGGACAAATGATCTCGTTTGGTAACTGTATGGAAAAAGAAATCAAAAGACGGATCGGCTTGGCGTGGGAGAAGTTTTGGTCATTGAAGTTCTTACTGGCTGACAAAAGACTGAAGACAGCAATGAAGTCTGCGGTCCTAGAGAATGTGTGGTTCCAGTACTGCTCTATGGGTGCCAAACATGGGCGCTTACTGCAAAACAGCGGCAAGCATTACAGGTATGCCAGCGCAAAATGGAGCGATTTATCCTCCACATCTCATTAAAGGACAAAATCCGCAACACAGAAATCAGGAAAAGAACAGGTATGAAGGATGTGGCAAATACAGCGGAACAGTTGAAATGGAGGTGGGGAGGCCATGTGATGCGAATGAACCAACGAAAATGGGCACAAAAAGCTACAATTTGGGACCCCAGAACAGGCTGGAGAAGTTTGGGGAGGCAAAAGACCAGATGGGAGGACGACTTCATCAAATCATCAGGAAGACTATGGTCTCGAGTAGCGAGGAATAGAAAAGAGTGGAAGAAAATGGGAGAAACCTCCATCCCAAGTGACTAGTGGAAATACAGAAGCAATCCAACCATGCACAAAAACTCTCGCTAGGATTAGCTCACCTAACGAGAGGTATAGGAGCTTGCCCTGCAATCCGCAGGAGGCCATTGCCCTTTGAGATGTCTAGGCTAATTTTATTTATTTATTTATTTATATGCATATGTATTCATGAACCACAGATTATTGTCTCACGGTTCAAATCGCAGTGTCAGAGGAATTTTTCTCCTATAAAATTATGGTTAAATTACATTATTTAAGCATATAAACATACAAGATAAATTATTACTTAGTATTAAAAGACAAATACAAGTCAGAAACATATAGCCTACAATGTAAATAAAAACATCATAAAGAGGCTTAATATAGCCTTCATAGTAAAAGCGAAATGAATAATGGAATGCAGAAAACACGAAATTAATTTGCAGTAGCAATTTTGTTTATGTAACGAGAAGATGTGGTTACGAATAATAATTATTTAAGTAATGGATATTAATAATAACTATAATTATAGTATTTTGTATTAATATATTCGTATAATTTACAAGCTGGTAAGAAAAATAGTTTCAGTCTAGTACTGCTTTGTCTATGTAAATACCATTATACGAGTATAAACATTGCTGAAACGAACTTTTATATTTCAAAGAGCAACATTGATTTGATTCAAGGTATTTATTTGGAAAAAATAATTAACTACAATAAATATTTCTGTCAAAGGCATATGTTCAAAGACACTGGATTATTCAGAAGGAAAATCTCAACAGGGAAGATAGCTAATGTTAATAAACATTCCTTATATTGATCGAAGTCATAGACATCAGCGTATAGCCTACTTTTCATAAGAACTTTGTTGATTGTTGATCGTTTAGTACACTTCATGTAAAGTATTATTTCTAAAATAATTACTGCCTGTGTAAGCATACTATAAATGACCTTGTACTGCGTGACATGTGTCAGGGCCAGAGCACAGATACCACACAAATCCATTTATTACTGTCAGACAGCATGTGATCCGTCTTAACTCGTAATGATCGATTGCTTTCATATTATGTACGCATCTCATTTTTATCTATCACTGTAGCCTAACTAATATGAGGGAAAACCAAATAAAAATGAATGAAGATCGTAAACAACATAGCCATAGATAAAAAAAAAACAATACTGCTAAGGAGTACTACAACGTGAATAATTGAGGGACTAATATAACGTCTTTGAAAGTGACAGACGACTCCTGTTGATCCTTTAAGGGGACATTTTCAGCGGATTTGTTTCCTGGGTGCACCAGTCCCCTACCTAACACTTAAATCTAAAACACAAACACCAAGTCCTGAACCCGGGAATCGAACCCTGACCCAGGGAACCGGGCTTTTTGTAGATAATGATTGGACAGAACAAGCACTTAATTTTTACTGTATTGTATAATAATCCCTAAGGTTGTAGGCAATGATTAAAAGTAAATAAATAAAATCCGTGTAGCTTTTATCTTGTCATCTTAAGCCAAGACTTAAGTGTCCTACGATTTAATTCTTACCCTTTATTATTTAAAAGTATCCACGGAATGTGGTTTTAATACATACATTTCAAATATTGTTAACTTGTGTATTTTATACAGAAAAACTACAAATATCGTCTTTCCTGTTGGTGTCCAGCAGTGGAAATTTAGAACAAATACTAATTACAATACATTAGCCTACTAATCTTCAGCTAATATTTGCAAGAAATATAGCCTACTACTTTCTACTATAGCTGAAACTCTCTGGTATTCATAATAACATCCACTCCTCCTGCCTGCTGCCTGACCAGGGCCTGCCAGAATTCCCTTCTCCTGTCTATTGCCATTGGTTCCGTTTGTTCTTCCATTTCTGGAATCGCTTCCACTCCCGTAGGCTCAGCGGGGAATCGGGCTCTTTGTAGACAACGAATGGACAGAACAAGTACTTATATTTTTACTGTGTTGTATTATAATCCCTAACCTAAGTGTTGTCTGTAACCGAGGTACGTGGGTTAAAACTTGGCCGAGAACGATTAATTTTACAAGATGTAAAAATCCTTCTGCGGGGGGAGGGGGGACTGTAAGCCGTGGGTGCCGTATACTATATTTACGGCACATTAAACGACTTCAAACCAAATTAAGATACTCTGGACAAAAACTTTGTAGGATCATTCATGTCCTATACTAGGGAACCTTAAATTCCTCCTAGAGGGTTGGTGACTCGATAGGCCTACCATTTGTCACGTTAGCCCTTTTAAAAAAAAAGTTTAACTAAATTCGTCTTGGATAATGAAACCTTCACCGGGAGGCCCAACGACTGATCACCCTATCTCGCTAATGCTATTTTCCATTTTCAGGTACATTTATAAGTAAAGTGCACCCAAAAAGAAGGAATTAAAATTTCTATAAATTCTAACATGTTCTTCTCTTTATAAGGATAAGAAATGGTTCTCGGAAATTTATTAGTTTCCGAGATATGTTTTGGTTTTATAAAATTCTAATTTATTTTGTAAATATTTGATGAAATTGTGATATTTTTTAAATCATATGGTTTGCAGAAATATCCCTTTGTGTTTTGAAGCTCTATGACGATGAAATTCACTATGACGATCTACTCAGTGCTTTAGATGGAAACAAATATTTTGGAAGACTCACCTTTAGTAAGGTAGCTTCCATTGTACAGAGAATGAGCATTTTCATGGGATTTTCATATACATGTGTAATAGCCTTTATAAGACTGTTCCAGCAAAATAGTTCCTGTGAATTATATAGAAATGTAATTTATTTTTTAAGCTTGATATTTTAGGAAACGCCGTTCCCGCGGCCCCCAGTATACCACTGGATCTACTTTTAACAAAAAATATATAAAATAAATATTAGGTATCAACTGAAAATTTTAAAACTAATTTTAGAATACCTCACTACCAATCTAGCACTTGGTTCAACCTCAACAAAACAAAAACACTTTTAATACATGCTATAGGCCTAAGTCTGGGCTTACAGAATGGAAAATAAACTAATACAGCGGTTCAACAAAATGCAAAATTTAAATACTCCTCTTTTCGAAGCATGAAACATTAAAAAAGCAACAAAAATTGTTTCTATAATGTGAGTCTGAACACTTCTAATTCTTGACAAAGTACGCCAAACTGGGTTAATTTTAAATTAATAAAATCCAATGAAACACATAGTTTAGTATTAAACACTCTCAGAATAACAGAACCATATTTAACCCGATAAGATTCAATTTAACTCATTTGAAACACAGATAAGGAGAAATTGTGTTATGCTAAATAAGCACAAACTTCACACTGAAACTGTGTTTATTGGTTTCAATTGTACACTCTTGCATCAGCAGGATATTATGTGTTTTAGCAATTTTAAAAAATCAATCACTTTACAAGAAGGCTATTTAACGAATGGGATTATATGAATTATTCAACATGTTTTATGATACGTTGAATAAAGTCAACGAGTAGCCTGTTTTTTAATTAAATGTCAGTAAATAAAGGAAAGAAATATTGGGTAGGCTATTGATAGACCTGCATTTTAAAGGTTCAATAGGGTCCAGAGAAAGATTTAGCGCTTGTCTCACAATAAATATAGTTACCTTCCAGCTAATAATCTAAAGCAAAAATCGTGGAACCTTGTTGGAAAAATGTTGAGAACCACTGGTCTTATGACTAAAAGTTCAGCCTACCTCGAAATATAAGGTAAGAAGCACTGCATCAGCCTAATAAAACAAGATTTTAAAAAATACAAGCCGATGCAACTAACATGTCAGGTTTATTTCCAAGGCGCAGCACCCACATTTTATCAAAGGTATTTTGTGAATAAAATTTAACGGATTTTGTAAATATAATTGTTTTCTTACTTTGTTGTCAATATTCTGTGAACCGTTACTTTGTTCTGTCGGTATACTAAATGAATGAACAGTCCACGAGTCGATTCAATCGAATGATCTGTGTTTCCAATGGTACCAATAGCGCGCATCACAATATTGAGGGCGTTGTGGTTGTTGTTTACATCAAGAAGCTATAAAAGCACACGAACTGGCTTGCAACGAACCGAAATTGGGTTTTTAATCAATGTACATGTAGCGTACATTATTTAAATATCCTAACAAGTTATGTTGTACTAAATAATGTGTTTTCATTATTCTCATGGCAGCAAGTGACGTATTAATCATCGCACGTTGATGTCTTACGTGTCCAGTAACGAGCTAAAGTTTTATCAGATAAAACTGCACTCTTCCGATCCCAGGAAGGATATTATAAGATAAGCGACTGTGATTGGTATATATCCTAGGAATTGCTATACGTTATTGGTCATTATCAAACACGCGGCGTATGAATGGAATAGTTAGAATAAATCTCAAAAGAGGCTATGAGTGGAGGATATATTAAAGGTAAATCAGGACTGGACTGGTCCCTTAAGGAATATTGGGCATTTTCCCAGTGAGCCGATACTGTATGGGGCCGATTATTTATTTAATCTTCAACTTCCACTAAAAGCGTTTCTGCATTCAATTATCCGCATAGAACGATTCTGTACATTCGCCAGAAAATAATAAACCTATAAAAGAGATCAACAAGAGTATTGTAATTATTTATGTGTAAGATTTTCCGAAATCAATCAGCAGTGGATTATTATAGTTACGTTTCATTATATTATTCGTGTCCCTAGAGCTTCCAAACGTTTATAGCAGGGCACAGGCTATTAGATTTAACTGTGGCAGGAGCTTCAATTCCATTCGTTGCACTTTATTTAAAATTTTACATTCAAACAAGCACTTTGCTGTCTAATACGTCATCTGAACAAATGAATACCAATTCTGAAGACAGTGATCGATATATACTTATTGAAGAAAAAGGGTAAACTGTGTGCAGTATTTGTAAATTTAGAAAAAGCTTATGACTGGTGTGTAGAGACTCATTGAGCTGAACAAATTGGGAATGAACAATTGGGAATGTGTGTGCCAAATAACATTGAAATAGCTGGCCTATTGTACGAATGATGACCTTATAGTCTGCTCTCTATCAGTTGTGGTATTAGATAAGGCTATTAGATTCACCATTGAATTACAAATAAATGTCAATGAAAATGAAACTAAAATTGTTTTTAACAATGGTGCTAAATTAGCTAGGAATGAAAAGTGGTTTATAGATGGTAAGAAAATTCACGTAGTTAATGAAATGGTGTACCGGTATATAGGGATTAAATTAAGTAGCACTGGAAGCTGGGGAAAACGGAAGCAAATGACAATCAGAAAGGGGCGGAGAGCAATGAACCTGGTAACAAAAAAAAAACGTGACTTTAGCCAACATAATGGATGTCAATTGGTATGATAGAATTTTCACAGCATTAGTAGAATCGAGATGGGCATATAGGATGGAGTTATGGGGATTGGACAAGGGTTGGAAGGATGTGGATATAATACGAGGAATGTTTTACAAACTAATGTTAAAGGTACGAGGTTAGCATAAAGTTTATGTTACCGTAGGCCTACCTTTTTTCCCTGGTTCTCTCTTTGAATCGGAAAGCTGTTTCACCATTATTGCAAAACCACAGTGCACTAAAAGTCTTGAGATACAGTCTTCTCATATATAATACAATTTTAATAGGCTTTTATAAAATCTCTATATATATTTTTAATATTATAAAAAATTCCCCTCCAAAAACTGTCGGGCTTTCTAGGTTTTCCGCCCTGGGCCCAGTCTGTTCACTTATAAATCAGGGCCTGATATTATATCAATAAAATATTATCTTGAATGGGGTTCAATAGCTTACTCCGGTATTAAGCTGTAGCAGGCGTACCTGCAGGTGTTTTCATTGTATGCGACTGTATTTGCCACGTTTCCTCCATCTGGATAAAGCGTTAAATTATATCCATACATTTGCATTGAGGGGAGGCAGGTCATATAACGAGCTTTCATAATAAGACGAAGCGAATAAAAGTGTGTAAAAAGAGGCGGAGCAACCTTCGGGCTCTTCTTTGGTAAATCTGACACCTCCCCAGCACTGGTATCTTACCGGTGTCATTACAAATATTACAAACAACTGACCAACGCTTTTTGGAGGATGAACATTGTACGCTTCTTATATTTTATGCCACAATTAAAATTACAATTTCCTAGAAGGATGTGGCGAGTGGGTAAAGCACCGCTCCTGCTAAGAGTAACATCTCTCCGTCTTTCCTGATTTATTCACATTTGCTCTAAATAAAGAAGATCGTGGGAACGTGAAACTGTTCGCTTCAGGTGTTGTCGTTAAAGAAGTGACCTGAACGCTTAAGAAGTTTGTGACGCGCTGTAGTAGCTGATTTTTAACGAAGCTTTTGGCTGTTGACTCATCTCACAAAATATTGATTTGAAGCATTCACACGACTTTGGAACCCGCGAGCAAATCCTAGAAGAGATTTTATTTATGTAGGCCTAAAATAGACTACTATAAAATACTCTATACAAGAAGCATAAAAATATTACCACTAGGATGGAACATTAATAGAGGCTATTCCACTTTGGAGAAAAAAAACATTGGGCTATATGGGAGAGTTTTTATAATACATTATAGTAATAGGCCTATGATTTTTTGTTCGACCATACTATAATAGTCTACCCTTACAGTCTTACTAATAATCCATGTGTAACATTTATGCCAGGAATGTACAGAGCCGAAGAGAAAATTGTTGCTAATGTTACTCATACGTATAAAACTGAATGTGTGCAACGCTTTACACAGCCTAACACCCTTGAACAAACCTGCCGTAAATAATAGAGATGGCCGATATCTGTAGCAGCCGATCGTTTGGTAGATGTTTGAGATTGACTTTTGAGTATAGCCTAATGTAGTAACCAATACCCACCTTATACAACAAAGTATAGGGTACGCCGTAGCGTAGTGGTTGAGGCGCTGCGCTACAAACCGGAAGGTCGCGGGTTCGATTCCCGATGAGGTCGTTGAGATTTTTCAATTGGCCTAATCCTTCTGGTGGCACTATGGCCCTGGGGTCGACTCAGCCTCCAACAGAAATGAGTACCAGGAGCAATCCTGGGGGTGAAGGCGGCCGGTGCGTAAGGCTGACAACCTTACCACCTTCATGTGCCGAATGTCCAAAATCTGGGAGCCTCAACCTCCTGGAACCCTCTGGGCCTCCATGGCCTGTATAGGGATGACTTTACCTTGACTTTTACCACAAAGTATAGTAAATCGCAGAAATTTTTTATCTGATACCAGGTTACAATACAGTCATAAAACTATTGTTGATAATTAAGTTATTTGAATTATATCTTAGAAAAAACTGAATATATAAAAGAGAAAACATCCATATGCATTAGATTGTAATTAACAAGATATATTGAAAGCAGAGTACAATGATATTACATTAAAAAACACACCTTAGGCACATAGGCCATGAATAGGTCATGAATATTTATATAAAAAATCACTCTATTCAGTTATACAGTATTAATTACAATAGTCATGGAGCGCATTGTCATAGAGTAGTAAAATGTGGATATGTATTTATATCCCAAAATCAGGCGACTATCTTCTTTACTTATCAACCAATGGTAATTATACAGTAAATTATGTTACCAATAGTTTAAAAGATAGGAAATTATAAAAAACTATAAAAAAGTTAAAAATTAACTTGGTTCTTGGCCCATTAAATGCTTATTGTATTACTTATTGTATTGTGTAATACTTATTACACAAAATAAGTATTACTGATATATAAATTGTTTCTCTTACAAATGCTGGATGTTACGAAAAAACAGACTTTCAGGCCCAATTCTTACAGTGGTAAAATGTTCAATGAACATCTACTTAGTTACTGAAAAAGATATGTGAGATACATTTTAATGTAACAATAATTATCCTCCTTCCAGTTTAAAGTTCTTATTGCAGGCGTTAGAAAAAAAAAAGCACTTTAAATAAAATTGAAAATGTAATATTTTGACAATAACTTATAGGCTAGGCTATGTGAATTCACATTGGACAGATGTAATAGTAATAATAATAAATAAATAATTGCAAAACATAGAAAATTATTACATAATTTAAGACTTACATGTGAAAACGGTTTGAGAAACATTGCAATACAGAGCTGAGAACAACTGAAGACTTACAAAACGTGTCACGTCTTGTATCGGCTCAGACAATTTTTACAAATTAAAGTTTTACGTATCGATAGAAAAAGGTATTTAAAAACATTTAAATAATCACTGAACGAGAAATTCCAAAAAATATTATTCGTACATGCAAAATTACTAAAAGAAAAAGTTGTAAGCGTTATTTAAGCGGATGTATAATTTTTTAACAGAAAGACTGACACAGACTACACACAACTTTTTACCCTCATCCTTTTATCTTGTTTTTATATCCAGTTTCAGACCTACTTCATTATTTAAAATATATATAGCCTATAGGCTATACTCTGAAAGTATGGTGATTTTCAAGTGTGAAAACCAATACAGAACCTTCCTTTGGACGAGAAGCGATGACTCATCTCATAGTTCTAAGACAGAGCAGAACAAAATCTTTAAATATACATTTAACAAAGGTAAATAAGCTCAGGTATAGTAGACCTAGGCCTGTAGGCATACAGTCTTTATTTTAAAAGTCCAGGGATTTGCTGGTATAGGAGAGCAAAGAGAACGATTTGGGTGATGATTTGGATACAGGTACATCGGGTTTGGAGGCTTTGATTTTCGTTCTTTTATTTTTTATTGATTTAAAACCTTATTTAATTATTTATTTATTATTTGCTACCTGACCTATCACTTCTTTGGTTCATGTAGTCTGTCTAGAACACAGGCGTCCAAAAGTATTTTTCCGCGCTGAAACATTTTCGTAGTTCTGCCTGCTTAGTTTTATAACATTACGCGGAAACTTAAATAATTCTACGTACGCCACGATTCGGACAAAGGAGTGATGACACGAGGTTTGCATTGCAGGTTGTATAGTGATGTGCAAGTGTGACTACTATGAACGTTTCAAATAGTGTACACCAGGCATGTCATACGTGCGGTCCATGGGCCGCATTCGGCCCTTTTAAGCATTTCTGCGGCCCACGCAAAGGATACATCAGGTGGATTAAATTTAGTTTCAGTTTTCAACTGTCGGTTTTGGGTATATGTATTTTCTTTTCATACCTTCCTGAAAAGTTTAAAACTTCAGAAAGTTTGTCACAAGGATTAAGGCAATATTCGGTTCTACTTATGTGTGCAAACAATATTTTCCTTCATGAAATGAACAAAAACTTCACAGAGATCAAGGCTTGTCAAATCTGATCAAAGTCGGAACTGCACAGACATTTTAGGCAAGTTAGTACTTTACGACTCACCCTGCTCCCCTTTCCACTCGCCACTCGCCTGGCAGCTTCCACCCCTCTCGGCTGCTTCCCGCGTGCCGCCTGCTCCACTTCCCCGGAACGCATTACCTTCATGCCTGTAGCCGTTGCTCAACGCCGGTAATGCATAATTGCAATTGATATGTCACCTAATATTTCACAATAAAGAAAGCCCCTTGCACCTCCACATAAAATTCCACAATTATAAAAACGACCCTTCCAACAACATAGGCTATTTCACAATACAAAAAATACCCTTTTACCATACATAATATTTCATAATTATAAAAAACGCCGTATTATAACAAAATGTGGCTTAATTGGTGCAAGAAAATTCCCTTGTAGCCTACCAACACTACTTATAAAAACCGATTCTTGCATTAAAACTCATGAAATCCCCCTAACATAAGTCTAATATACGAAAGCTTCCTTTAGTGCTCAACATTCACTCGTACCGTAGTGGTCAAGACTCCTAGCTATAATGCTAGGGGTCCCGGGTTCGAATCCCGGTTTATCCAAAATTTACTATTAGGAATAGGTTTCAAATAGGTAGGTAGGGTGAAGAGGAGGTGAGAGGAAGAGAGGAAGGAGACGGGAAAGGAAGAGAAGAAGAGAATAAAGAAGAAACGAATTATTTTTCTGTTTCATCAGTTCATTAAGAGATGGCGCTACCGTCGCTTCTAGTAGTTCAAATGCCACCGCTAGGGGAGGGATTGAGAGTAGGAGTGGGGGACTCGGGTGAGTCGCAATGTACCAATTTCCCACATTTTAGCCAGACATAGCAAAAACTGTCTTTAAAGAGAAGTGTCAAGCCTGAGAACAAAATACGAAAAATAGTTTTGATAATTAACGTAATTTTTATACAATATATTTGTTGCTGTTGCATAATCTATGTTGCCTAAGAATTTTTTTCCCTTTTTATAAACCTACTGTACCGGTACTTTATTATTTTGCATTCATGAATGTGGCTACCCGCTAAACCATTTGTGTACACATTGAGTGTTTCTGAGTTTAAGTTATAAAAATGTTCTGCAATAATTTTCTTGTAATTTATTTTTTCTATTTACTCATCTTCTTCTTTACAACGCTTTTGTAAGCGTTGTAAACTAAACGTGATGAATGGGATTAACTACTCCGAACGTGATAATGGTTTTCATATGAATTGTGCCTATACTACTAGTATTGTTGAGGAAAACATAATGAAATATAATGGAAACAGCAAGTAGAGGTGACTCTGGACTTACTAATGCCTTGAATGACTTGGTAGATAACAACAAAGTGGTATTCGTATCGTTAAGTACTTATTACAACAGAAAGATTGCATTATTATTGAACTAAAAGAAATGTAAATGTTTGATTAGAACACCTAGAATTTGTAGCTCAGCATGTAAGCCATCACAAATGAACGAGAAGACACAGAACTCGAGGTTATGAAGGATGTTGCTGTTTCTTCTATTTTTGAGATGCATCAAAATAATAAACCAATTAATACTGTTCTAAGGTCCTCCGTGGAAAAGCCTCTTGAAAATAAAAATCAAGACACCAATAGTCTACATTAGTATAATAAAGACGTGCTTTGGACGGAAGTTGTGCCTCTTAAACAAAATAAATGGTGCAAAAATGTGTTGCACAAATTTTCTCGCATATACGTGTTAAAGGCTAGCACAGAAAAAAGTAAATTTTAGAGATAATTAAATTTTACTTATTACATTTTCATAAAACTAACAAGTATCTAGAACGGAGAGCATCAGGGCCGATCTGTATGTTCAATGATTTTACCGTGAAATAATAATAATAATAATGATGATGATAATAATAATAATAATAATAATGATAATAATAATAATAATAATAATAATAATAATAATAATAATAATAATAATAATAATAATAACAATAACCTGGGGTTTGCATGGTTTCCTCAATCTCAAAGGCAAAAATGCAGGATACTTTGAGATATAGCCGAACAATAGAAGTAAATGCTGCACGAATGAGTTTATTACAAGAGCCTACTGGTCAATTTGGGTGGCCACGAAATTTGGTATGAACCCAGGACCTCTACCCTATTACCCTATACCACCTTGTTCTAATTGATTTTGATGTGTTCATTATTCTGTGGTAAACTGACTACATTTCCAATAAATTCTTAGATTATAGTATTCTTGCTACTATGGGCAACAGAAGAATATTCGTATTTTAATCAAAATGTATGTTCTGAAATTCGCATTTAAGTCATGGTATTTCAGTTTTATCTTGATACCTATGAATTTTATAAAGAAATGTATTTAACAAAAAATGTTCTTTTTAATTTTCTCTACAACTTGACTGTCCTAAGTTTCCATGTATCGCCCAATGTAATGGAGATAGCCTAGAAAAATTGAAAATGGATAAGAGTAAAGTACCCTCTAAGACTTTTTTTTTACAGAAAAACGGATATAGCCATTTTGTTGGTCTTAGATAAGAGTTTACAATTCTATATTTTTTTATTAAAATCGTTAAAGCTAATTATCCAAAAATCAAAATTTTTCAAAAAAAAATTCATGAAAAGTCCCCTTAATATATCAGTTATAAAACTCAAATTCTGGATGGTTCGATAAAATTCCGTACTATACTACGTATATGCGAGAAAGTAAAAATAGTAGGCTAGCTGGTAAAATTAATACTTCTGAACTAATATCGTACCAAGTATGTTGGTAGTTGAAAACTTTTAAAAAGATTTTTCGAGATAAGTGTGAACAGCTAAGTCTAGGCAACCGGAAGACTACTTTCCATTCAGATTTGATGCTTACGCCAATCTAGACGTAAGAAAACAAGTAAACTCTGGTAATTTTGCTTCTAGGCAGTAGTTGCATTAACTGGCCATTGCCAAAAACCCCATAAGAACATTGATTTCAAATTGTTACGTGTTAGTCTGGATTCTTTCAGAATTATGGGGTATTGCTTGAACGTTCATGATAGTTAGGCTATTACTTCCTCAGCCCGTACCATAGGTACTGTAGGTAGAGGAAGTATTGTTTTCGATCCCAAAATTCAAAATTGAGATTTTAGCATATAGGCCTATACACGTTTCAAGGCCCCCTGAATCCAAAAATACTATTTTTTGAAACATGTCTGTGTGTCTGTGTGTCTGTCTGTTCGTCTGCTGTGAACACGCTAGCTCCAAAACGGAAAATCGTGTGAAAACAAAATTTCGTATTTGGGCCAAGTACCTTCTGAAGATGTGTGCCCAAGAGTGGCGACAAGTTTCTCTTATTTTTAAGGGGACTTTACATAAAGAAATTTTCGCTTTTCGCGATTTTCTCGAAATCGGCTGTAACGATTTTCTTTAAATTTTGCACACGGGTTGCTTTAACCAAGAGCTAAAACTTTTATTTGAGACATTTTTTCGAACAAATTCTCTGAAGGGTAGTTATAAGCCACCAACTGTGAATGCGCGCACTGTGAATGCTTGTTTGTAACGGAAAATTGTACGAAAACATAATTTTGTATTCGGGTTAGGTACCTTTTGAGGCTGTGACACGAAGATTGGTGACAACCTCTTATATTTAAGGGGACTTTATATGAAGAAAATTGTGTTTTTTTGCTATTTTCTCAAAAACGGCTCTAACATTCCTTTAAATTTTGTACGTGGAGTGCTTATACCAAGAGCTAAAATTTTTATTTGAAACTTAAAAAAAATCTCTGAAGGGTGGCTGTAAGCTTGTTTGTAGAAACTCTTGTCTTGTCTGGTGAACAACTTAATACGCGGACATTCACGGCCTCTGATTCTATATAAGTAACTTACATGAAGTGAGAAGGACGTATTGTTAGCCATGCTTACACTTAAGAAATATCTGAGGGGAATATTCGATAAATTTTGGAAATTATTCTGTAGGCCTATGGCGGAAAGTTCAATAAACGTTTGCAGTCACTTTTTTTTCTTCTTTTTTTGTTTGTCCATAGCCTGCGTTTTTAGTCGCAACATTCAAAGAAGGGGCTATAAGGTATTTATAGCATAATTAGTGTAAAATTGTCTTTTGCGATTCTGTGAATACTTCTAACTTTTATTTGGGCAGAGGAAGTTATGTGACTTTCATATCAGATTTTTTTTTTTACTTTCTCTGCCCGTACCTACTGAAGGTAGAGGAAGTATTGTTTTCGACCCCAAAATTCGAAGTTGAGATTTTAGCATATATGTACACGTTTCAAGGCCTCCTGAATCCAAAAATACTATTTTTTAAACATGCCTGTGTATGTGTGTCTGTCTGTCCGTCTGTCTGTGAACACGCCAGCTCCAAAACGGAAAATCGTGTGAAAACAAAATTCGTATTTGGGTCAAGTACCTTCTGAAGATGTGTGCCCAAGAGTGGCGACAAGTTTCTCTTATTTTTAAAAGGATTTTACATGAAGAAATTTTCGCTTTTCGCGATTTTCTCGAAAACGGCTCTAACGATTTTCTTTAAATTTTGCACATGGGTTGCTTAAACCAAGGGCTAAAACATTTATTTGAGACCTTTTTTTCGAAAAAATTCTCTGATGGGTAGTTATAAGCCACCCACTGTGAATACGTGCTCTTTGCAATAAGGGCTCTTGAAACGGAATATTTTACGAAAACAAAATTTTTTATTTGGGTTAGGTACCTTCTGAGGCTGTGACACGAAGATTGGTGACAACCTCTTACATTTAAGGGGACTTTATATGAAGAAAATTTTGTTTTTTGCAATTTTCTCAAAAACGGCTCTAACGATTTCCTTTAAATTTTGTACATTGAGTGCATATACCAAGAGCTAAATTTTTTATTTGAAACTTCTTTTTAAAGAAAATTCTCTGAAGGGTGGCTCTAAATTTGTTTGTAGAAACTCTTGTCTTGCCTGGTGAACAACTCAATACGCGGACATTCACGGCCTCTTGTTCTACATAACTTAAGTACGTGAAGTGAGAAAGATGTATTGTTGGTCATGCTTACAGTTGAGAAATATCTGAGGGGAATATTCGATAAATTTTGGAAATTATTCTTTACGGCGGAAAGTTTGCAGTCATTTGTTTTTTCTTCTTCTTTTTTGTTTGTCCATAGCCTGCGTTTTTAGTCGCAACATTCAAAGAAGGTACTTATAGCATAATTAGCGTAAAATTCTTTTGCGATTCTGTACAAGGATTTGTGAATACTTCTAACTTTTATTTGGGCAGAGGAAGTTTCACATAAGATTTTTTAAAATATTTTATGCAAAGAAATAGGAAGAAAACTTGTAGAAATGGGGAAGTTTATATACCCTTGTCTCTGATACTATTTTAAAGGGGCGTAAAACTTTCTATGTATATCCTCCATATATCTGCCTTACTCCTGTAGTAAAGTTATGAATATATCTTCATTTGTTCAGTTAAAAAATATATAACACATGTATAAAACAATCACATAATATAGTGAAATGTGCAAAAGAATCCCTAAATTTATAATAAATATGGTCTCCAAGTAAATATGCCACCAGTTCTGTATTACCATATTTTAAATAAGTAATTTATGCAAAATTTCAACATTGCCTGGGCAGCTTTTTGTGCTTGGTGGATGCGGATTTTGTCAATCAGTTGAAATATTTTCTCTGATTTTAAAGCCAAGGAGATGCAAATTCCATTTAAATGTATTATGTAAGTGGTCAAAGTATTGCATGAAATTATAAGAGTATAAGTTATATATTCTTGTTCAGGAAAATTCAATTTATTTCCGCTATTAAAAAAAATGTGAATAAATACCTTGTTCCCGTGACCCTTTCCCAGCTGAATTTATATCAATATAAGCATTCGTCAGGTGACATCAGAGGGTTTATAGGTTTGAAATCAATGTAGAAAATTTTAAAGGAATAGCATTCCTAATGCGTGTATAAAATTCCTCAAATTTTCACATCAAGGTTAAAATTGCATTAATAATTTTACATCTATGCTTTTATGTAACTTTTTTGGTGACACACATATACATAAGTACTATTGAAAAGGTTAAGGCATCTATAGTCTATAGTTCTCCTATCAATAAAATATAATCGTAAAATCTGAATAGTGAAGAATTATCTGTTGCCATGAACTGTAATTATTACATTAGTTAATGCTTTGCTATAGAGGATACATCTTATTCGCCACAATTGGTAACATCCTCTATAATCTAAACAATTTTTTTTTCTCTCACCGTTACTACTCCTTATATTTCGGAGCAAATGTTATTTATTTCTTGCTGAACTAACAAAGTCAGCGAACTAAGAATGCAAGGGGTAAACCACAATGACCTGCGAGAAGAATACAAATAATTGCCTTTTGTAACGTATATGCAGTTTAAAATGATCCCTCCATTAACTTCCAGAAAGAGAAGTCATCTGCATAAAGTATCACACCTAATGCCAGCTTGCTAGCGTAACGAAAGAGATGTTCGGGTTTAACACATTATGAACCAACCTGTACTGAAACATAAAACAACGTGATTACATCAAGACTGTAGCTTGGTGCAATAAATAATGGGGTGGAGGAAAATGAAAGAAGGAGATTTGGCGATCTCCTTCGTGTGTAATCGGCTACCAAGGCATTGAGTGTCGTCCTGGTAGAATACGTGACGTACTGAGCAAGACGCTTGTAGGAATGTTGTTCTAATAACGCTGCCGATAATAATTGGTGAGAGAAGTGGGCGTCCGGCTTGTTGTATTTGACCCTTGTTTTGACCTGTACGCATATTGCTTTGACCATCGCCATCACTATAATTTAGTACACTCCATGGGAATTGAAAATAGACCTCCCTTTAACTCAAACCTATCGATTAACTCAGCAAATCACACACATATTTATAAGTAGCCTACCTTATGTACTGTAGGTCTACATAAAACTTTTTTCTTTTTACTTATACTATTTCTTTCACATCACAACATTAGAATAGAATGCTAAAACACAATTACGGTACCTCTCTGTATGTTTGTATACCTGCAGGCGAGTATCGGACAATGGGGTTTCAGTGACTACGGAAATGAGTTCAGATCTCAGTTGGGTGGATTCGCCGTATTCGAGCTGTAGGTTGTAGGGGTTTTTCAAGTTTTACCCATTGTTTTTCTCACCAGCCTATCTTTCGTCATTCTATCCATAGGCTATTGCCCTTTCCAATGTTTTCTTCTATCTTTAAATTTTGTGATAGCCTACTGTATCTTGAATTTTGCTATCTCCCTAATTTCTATATCAGCCTATGTATCCTGTCAAATAGGGCCTTTTCTTGAATAGCTTTAAAATGTTCATTTTACATGTGCTGACTTTTTGTTTAGTTTTTGCTGCATGAACTCTGGTTTCTGTTGCATATACCAAAATTGGTTTACCTCTGTTTCACTTTATCCTTACTTTACTTTCTACTGTAAAAAATGTATTATGCCAGAATCCTTCATGCATCCTGAGATTTATCAACTTGCTCCTTTATTTCTGGATATAGGTTAAGTTCTTACTATTTTAATATTTGTTATATGAATTCCCAGATATTTAATTTCTGATATCTTCTCAATTTTTCCTTCTATTTCTTCGTACCTTACTGGTTCTTTCAAAACAGTAGACCCAATATTTCCATACTTTTAGAGGCTATGTGAAAGTGGCGCAGCAACGTTTTAAGGCTTTTTTGTTTTCCTTAATTTCATTTCACCAATATTCCACGCTCCCTGTTTACCCCTTCCTCTTCACCGCATTAACATCCACTTAAAATAAACAACAAAAATCCACTGACGAGAACGCCTTAGTTTTGTGTTTTCAGATTCCCCCTTATCTGCCCCTTAAATAAACCTATTAATAACCTGAGACTCTTATTATTCACAAAAAAAAAATGCATTCAATTTAAAGAGTAGACAAAGGTATTTCGGTTCAGGTGGGGAATTCGAGGACTAGCCCTCCGTCGCGACTACTCACTGTGCTGGGCCGATCCGATAGAAGTAATCCGAGTAGACCAAATGAAAATTATCGATTGTCATCGTAACTTGAATGTTGCGGAGGACAAATTTAAAAAATCGTGCTTCTGCAGTGTAAGCAATGAAAGACATAAAAAGAGATTGCATAATAAAGTTGTAAAGCGTACCACCAGTATTAGGCCTATAGTATTCAAATTTTATTCTATATTTAATATATTAGAGGACTATTTTATCGCATTGTCCCTCAGATTACCGTGCCATCTGTTGAGCGAAGTATGCAGGTAGTCATTCACATGTTGGCGAAATTGTATAGGCCTACTGAATAGTAATCGAAACAGCTAACACGTTGTTTCATACATTATCCAGTTTAGCGAAGATTTCTATCCATTCAATATTTTTTTATCCCACACTGTATACACTGCATTCACTGTTACAAAAGTAGGCCTACACAAAATATAAAGACCAAATACAGTAAACTTACAGTCTTCATCATTATCATCACCAACAATCGCTTTTCAAATCTAAACACCAATTTAACAATGTAGGACTCGAAACTTTCATGGCTCATGTTGCTATGAGTGCACAAACAAAAGAATAGCATTATTCATATTTTCAAGTCTTCCGATATTATGCATTGAAGACACCACACTACATTTCTATCTCTAAAACTGCTAATAGGCCTATCATTTTAAAAAATGTATTTGAAAAAATTGTGCATTTTAATTATTAGGCCCTATAGTAGGCCTACAGTGAAAATTTTCATGTGCCTATTACCATAGTCAAAGACAGCCGAGAAAAAATCGAAAATGAACAGGAGTAAATTATATTTCTTAAACATAAAATGAATATGTTATTAGCCGTTTATATGTTCAGAAGCTGTAATATTTCTCGATAAACCGTTAGAGCTATTTATAATAATTAAGATATGTGAACAAATTTCATTAAAATACCCTTAATGCTTTAGCATTAGAAACACAAATTCTATAAGGATATAGGAATCAGACAAAATTCATACTCCAAATTGACACCGTTTTCTCTCAACAGACATGTACAGACTAACAGATGGCCAGACGAAGAGACATCATTGCCTATTAACCAATCCATTTTCGGCCTCTATGCATAATGAAATAATATGTTTAGGGCCTATCCAGTGTTACCTCGATTGGCATTCAATAACACTGCACTTTTTTTTCCATAATACGAAGGCCCATGTTCAGCAAATACCAGCAGATGACAATATTTACGTATGCACTCAGTAGATAAATCTGTAAAAAATAATTAGACCACAAGGAATGATAGAAGTGTGGATTTAGCCATTTTGGCCATAAAGATGCGACCTTTGGATTTTAGATGGGCGCATAGAAGAGATGCTTCTGACACCATTCATTAACCTCCGTTCGCTTGAAACTGCTAGTAGGCCTACATGCAAACTATAATCGCCCTTTTTCTCATTTTCAATTTGCATGTTATTTTGCCACATCCAAAATCTGTCTTCTCAATATTTTGTATTATCAAACGTCAGTTTTTTTAACTTTTCATTTCTCTGGATATTTGTTTTAAAAAAAGATAAACAATTTAAAAAATCACCAGTAAATTTGTAAGGCAAGAATCAAAGAATCTCATATAAAAATTCAGATTCATATTTTAAAATCCGTCGGAGGTGATAGATTCTATTTTTGATTTTAAAATCAATTAAACATCTTTTAAAAATCAATTATGTTGCTTAACATTTCAAAGCAAATCGAGATAATTAAATGAAATTTTAAACTAAAACGTGTGCAATTTTTTTTGTTTTACGACAAATAGTTATAATCACTCTCGCCGTCACGGTGGCTCATGCTTAGCGTGTGGGCCTGGCATGTCCCAAGTTCAAATATCGAGGCAGGCGGGCGTGTCACTCGTGGTTGATAAAGCCGTGACCTGTGGGGTGTTTTCTCGGGGATCCTCCCGTTTCCCCCTCTCATTCCACCAACACTCTCCATTTCATCTTCAAACTCCCCTTCATTATCATCCCGTTTCCTTTCCTGGCTTTCGGGCCATCTCCCGCTGCAGCGTCCTCTGCGGGCCTCTCCTGTCCAACCCCGTGGCTTGTGGTCAAGTGGTTGTTGGTGGTGTGCTGCACACCTGGGAGCTCTTTGGTGTGCTGGGACCCTACAAGTTCTCTTCGTGAGAGACCGGGGGGCGTGGCGCGCGCACTCTAGCGAAGGGACCCTGGGAGTGTGGTGCACGTGGTGTGGCTTCTTGGCCTCGCTGGCTGTTGGGAAGTTCCGTGGGGGCTCGCGGTGGGATCTGCTTCTGGCGGCAGATCAACTCATTCCATTCCCAAGGGGTTGGCATAATGAGCCCGCAGATGTGGCCTACGTGTTTAGGGTACTCCCAACCCGCCTCTGCCCCTATGCAGGGAGATAATAGATAGATAGATAGATAGATAGATAGATAGATAGATAGATAGATAGATAGATAGATAGATAGATAGATAGATAGATAGATAGATAGATAGATAGATAGATAGATAGATAGATAGATAGATAGATAGATAGATAGATAGATAGATAGATAGATAGATAGATAGATAGATAGATAGATAGATAGATAGATAGATAGATAGATAGATAGATAGATAGATAGATAGATAGATAGATAGATAGACAGATAGATAGACAGATAGACAGATAGACAGATAGACAGATAGACAGACAGACAGACAGACAGACAGACAGACAGACAGACAGACAGACAGATAGACAGATAGACAGATAGACAGATAGACAGATAGACAGATAGACAGATAGACAGATAGACAGATAGACAGATAGACAGATAGACAGATAGACAGATAGACAGATAGATAGATAGATAGATAGATAGATAGATAGATAGATAGATAGATAGATAGATAGATAGATAGATAGATAGATAGATAGATAGATAGATAGATAGATAGATAGATAGATAGATAGATAGATAGATAGATAGATAGATAGATAGATACAAGCAGGCATTCTTAACGCTTCCGTCATCTCTTAATTCGTGGGGACCTACAAACAGATATTTCAGTTCACAACAATAAGACATTTATCATCTTTGAGTGTACTAATCAATGGAACTAGGCTAAGGTTGTATTTAATATAGTTCCAATTTACATAACATCAGAGTCATTAATAAGCCTCTAACGGAAAGACGCATCAAAACAAGTTCTCCACAAACTGATTTCTATTTAGAGATCTGAACGAGATCACAGAACACTTTTTCCCCTTATGCTATTTAATAGTAACGGAGCATAGAGGCCTCAATTGCCAGTGGCAAGGCAATCGAGATTGCCATATACAACCAGGCCCTCAAACAAGTTTCACTGGAGCTGAGTTACATTAAGTATCGGTGGTGAATGAATTAAGTTACAATTATTAACAAGGAAAACATCGTATCAGAGTTCACTGCAACGAAAGTGATGTTATTAAGCGCCAACATGGTACTTTATAAGATTGTGTGGGGGACGAAAAAATGTCTTTCCGTCTGTCTGTCTGTCCGTCTGTCTGTCTGTCCGTGTGTCTGTACGCACCATAACTCAAATACGCTTTTTCTGATTTTCATGAAACTTGGAAAACACATTTATAATGTCCATGGGAAGAACCCTATTGATATTGAACTAAATCGGTTCACCGGTACCGGAGTAATTCCTAATTTAGTGTCTATTCTAATAGATTATATTAGAAAGGCGCCATAGCTCAAATACGCTGTATCGGATTTCCATGAAACTTGGTATACGCATTTATGACGCCCATGAAAAGTACCCTATTGAATTTGAACCTACTCTGTTGACCAGTACCGGAGTAAAACCCAATTTAATATATATTTTAAAGGCGGAGTAACTCAAATTCGCTTTATCGGAATTATGAAACTTCGTATACGCATTTATAATGTCCATGGGAAGACGTCTATTTGTACACGACTAAATCGGTTGGCCAGTACCGGAATAATGCCCAATTTAGTGCCTTTTATGTTAATATATAAGAAGTCGCGATAACTCAGATATGCTTTATTGGATTTTCCTGAAACTATGTATACCCATTTATAATGTACATGGGAAGACGTCTACTGATATTGGAACAAATCGGTAGACCGGTACCGGAGTAAGACCAATCTAGTGTCTATTTAAAGACGCGGTAACTCAAATACGCTTTACCGGATTTTTATGAAACTTGGTATACACATTTATAATGTCAATGGGAAGACGTCTATTGATAATGGATAAAATCGGTTAACCTGTTTCGGAGTAATGGTCAATTTAGTGCATATTTTATGGTAATATACGTATTCGAAAGAATTTATAAAAATGCAAATCAGTTATCATGACAACATAGCCTATTGTTTTACTGTGATCTTAAAAGGCTTTGACAATTAAAATATAGTTAGCTATGACAAATAACACTATTGCTTTACATTCGCTTATCCAACTAGACCATTAAACTGACCCAGGTGGCCGAGATGGTAACGTCTTGGACTCACATTCTGGAGTTTCATGGTTCAAATCCCGAAACCGGCCAATTTGACTTTTTTTTGTATACTGCATATCATAACTGCAAGGCATTTGATGATTTTATATCTTTTATGTGAATATTGAAAGATAGCTCGAGTATATACAAATGTGTATCGTGAATTAATTGATTAAATAAGGGCAATTTGTTAATGCATTATTTAAGCATTTTCGTCCTTTTTCAAGAGTGTAACCGCTCATATTTTCCCTCCACTAAATTTCTACGACCCGCGACATCAACCCCTACAGTTATACTTCCCACAATACACACCTAACTTTAGACGTCAATAACTCACGATAGACAAGGAATACAACAATACGAGACACACCAAATGACAGAGGACATCGATAGCTACAATTTGATATACTACATTACATAATTAATAACATACTAATAGCATTTTAATCGGAATCTATTAATAATTCCATTAATTTTAATCATACAGAATGGAGACTTATACCATTCGAAGCGCATTAAAAACCCCCACAGATGACAATAATAATAACGATGATAACATTAAATTTTCAGAGTTATCAGCAGATAAAGATTTAGAAGGAGGAGTCATTTCCGCTTGTTGCGACAGGCCGGATCATCATTAAATTTGACAGAATGACTTAATAGCCACGCCAAAGCCAGCATCATCTAATTGAAAAACTTTAAACCCTTTAGCAGACTACGAACTCCTAAACGAATCAGCGAACACCAAGAAATATACTTGACCAATGACAAAATATTACGAGACACGAATTTCCGAGATATTACTACCGACATGAGGAGCCTCAGGATCATTCTATAGACTTCACTAGGACGACACAGACGTACAGTTTACAGATCTCGACGTAACTTCTTTTTTTATACTTAATAAATCACATCCGCGCGTATATATAGATAGAAGTATTCATTTCAACATCGCCGCGAGTTAGTATTAATACAATATATATATATATACACGAGTGCATACCAGTAAGTAATAAAAATTGATCAAAATATTTACTTATATTTGTTACATTGTACGGAGCGGAGCTTTGAATTGTCGCCCGAGATTTTTATAAGTATCAACGTATATTATTGTTTCAATCCGCGCTACGTTAAACAGAAAAAGATAAGATAAGAATAAATTATAGACGTTTGTACCAGGAGCGCGTGAGTTAATCAAGCATATAGAGATAGGTAGATTTTATCATAAAGTGCACCAAAGTATTTGAACATTGAGAAAAGATATTACAAGTGACAAAATACGACACCTTACATCATCTATGTTTTGAAAGAATATTACTTCTGCAACTTGATTTTATTTTGGACAGTAAATAATTTTCTACAGGACTTATTGCATAGTTTTGAATAATATCATTCTATCATCTTCCCATTTATTTAGTTTCTGTCACACTCTTACCTTATCTAGCCACGACCCTGCTAGATAAAGATCGAGTGCTTCACTACCGCTGAACTAGAATAGCCGGCCACCCACTAAAATCCCTGTAAAAACAGTTATCACACCCCCAAACTTTTACAAATTGACACCTCAACTACAAGTTGGTCACCCAACTTAGGGCATAACTACGAACCCCTAGAAATTGGCTACCCAACTTGTGGCCCAAAGCATCTAAACTCCCACACATTGGCGCTTCCAACTTTAGTGGCATGAATTTTAAGGTATCGAGGGACAGAAATTACATATTTTGATTAATTACAGTTCAAATTTTTCAACGAATCAAAATCTAAATTATCACTGTAATATTTGAACACTACATACATTACAACAAATAACAAAGTTATAAATTCAGTGTTGGAATATTTTGAACAAATTAAATTCAGTGTTAGCTAAACAATAGGCAGGTCATTGGATTACTCAGCAGCCACCAAGCCCTCCCCTTGAAGAAACGAACGGCAACTATTCCCTCCTTTCACCGGACAGCTGGAGACTGGACCTTCACCACTAAGCAGCAGGTCGACTTTGGTATCGTTAAAATTCTTTTTATTTGGTACTGAACTTTGAATTTTTCTATTTTACAGTAAAAGCATTTCATAAAGTCAATTTTACTTTTATTTTTTTTATATTTAGTTTCATATATTATTATTATTTTAATTGTTTTATTTAAAATTTTATTTCCATTCACTTAACTTTTTTATGAGATTGAGGAGCCATAAGCTCAAGACAATGGAGAAAAATTCAAAGACTCCGTTGTCATTCCCAAATGAAAGTGTCCTCCTGCCTACCAACGAACAAAGTGTACCTTCAACATTGCTTCCACCCTCTGTGGACAGTGAAAATACATTTTCTTTAGAACCAGTGACTGACCTTACTACGAGTCCATCGCCCCCCTCTTGTATACAAACAGAAACTCAGGGAAATGTTACCTTTGAAACATCCACAACAACACCCAACACCAACACAGCTGTTGTAACCCCGATCCCCAACTCAGCTACATTGAACTTAGAATTTCTGCAACAGTTACAATTTATGATGGATCAGACCATAAACACACAAAATCAACAATTGAAAATTGAATTAAACACCACTGTCAACACAGAAAACCAACAACTGAAAAACGAGTTATACTCACAGTCAACAATTGAAAAGTGAACTCATCACACAGAACCAGCAAATGAGAAACTAACTCACAACACAGAACCAGCAAATGAGAAATGAACTCACAACACAACTTGCTACTCAATTAAACACAGAGTTAAATACTGTGAGAGCAGATATTAATAATCAGACGACACAAGTCAAATCCATGATTCAGGAACATCGTACACA
This sequence comes from Ectobius pallidus, assembly GCA_964059195.1. Taxonomy (NCBI): domain Eukaryota; kingdom Metazoa; phylum Arthropoda; class Insecta; order Blattodea; family Ectobiidae; genus Ectobius; species Ectobius pallidus. Next base: position 137,051,096 of record CAXKWD010000004.1, read on the forward strand.
AGTAACTAATGAACTGCAAACCCTGAATACACAAGTTACAAACCAGATTCCCACCACAGAACAGTTACTAACCACCCAGATGGACTCAATTCGATCTCAGGTGGGCACAGTGGAAAAAGCCACTGAAAACAATATGACTCGATTAGTTTCCTTACAGTCAGAACTGGATAGATTGCGACAGAGAGTACGCGGTCTGGAAGATATAGTGGAACAAGCCAGGGAGAATGTGCCTCATGTATGTGCAACCCCTTCGACCTCTTCTGGACCCCCAGACCCAGTGCCAAATATTCCTGAAATTCCAGAGACCTGCCCCCTCCCTAGATCTAACAATGGATTAAATCATCCAGCAGCTAGTTAAGTCGCGAAAACAATAACTACAACAACTGTAACTTTGCCCTCAGCACTACGGATTTGCCTTTACCCATATTCGAAGATTCGCATAAAACTAACCCAGTAAGATATATTCAGGATCAAAAAACCTATTTCAATTTAAGAAATGTGCCTGAACACTTAAAAATAGTTTTGATCGCGCGGTCAACGAAGTCCACCTCTGCTAGATGGTTTCATGTAATTAACAGTGAAAATCAATTGGATATGAATCAATTCGAGGAAGCATTTTTAGCAGAATTTTGGTCTGACTTTGAGCAACAGAAAATAAGATTTAAGATATTTCATGGACGGTACGACTGCAACAATGGTCAAAGCTATCTTCAATATTTCATTTCCTTATGTGAAAGTAAACAACTGCTAAAGCCCAAAATCAATGAAAGCTATTTCTTAAAAGCTTTATATTATCATTTCCCAACTGCAATCCGAAATAGCCTCATTGTTGCCTCTCCAAAGACCACAGCTGAGATGCTATGATTGAAGAAGTCCCTACAAGATCCCCCTACCCAAACCTCTAGGTTTAACCCACCTCAGGTATTTGCCAACAATACCCAAAGGAAACATATAAATTTGGTTCAGACGCAAACTGACCACACCTCTTTCGGGAATGGGATGCGGTCAGGTGCTGACCAGAATTGTGAGGATCAACACAAGGTAGGTGAAAATTGAACATGTGATCACAAACAGATAAATGTTATTGATATACTTGGTAATAGCACTTATGTAAATAATCCACTTAACTCAAACACTACATATATCGCTTGGCATGTATATGTCGGTTTTCCATATATATGACCATAGGCCACACTCTGTGTTAGTTCTGCTTGTTCTTTCGTTCTCAAGTTTGTTCATTAGCCTTCTTATATTCTTGGAACTCAAACACTACAACTATGCCACATAGTAAAGGAATTTCCCTAAATGCGAAGCAAAGTGAAATTAATTGCATACCTAGTATCAAGAAATTTCCAATCGCAGCAACAAGCATTCAAAATGTACAGCTAGGGAAAGAAAACCATAAAAGTGATAAAACACAACCACTGGTAACCGTTAATTCTGAACTAAATGTATCAAATGTTGAAAATGACAACAATGATAATCCCACACAACATGTAACGGAATGTAACAATGCCAGTGTCAACAATGAAATTTTTGACAAAAATGAAATTCTTGGTGATGTACTTCCACAAAATGTAAATGAATTATCATTTATTGTTTCATTATTTGTCATTAAAATGTTATTTGTCATTAAAATGTTATTTTACACAATGTTTCAACAGACAACAATGCTATTGTAAACAACAATGATACAACACCGGGAAATGTGAATCACAAGACGAACAATAATGAAACAGACATTACAGTAGGAGTTCTATAAAGACATGAACTTCTAAACGCTAGTAATCGACCCCAGTCATAGAGGTCGAAATTGGCAATCAGAAATATCCTTTCACTCTGGACACCGGAAGTGATGCTCAAGTGATATCACAGGCTACACTATTAGGACTTCAAAGTACTAAAGCTGTCACTCAAATTCTACAATTATATGACATGACTGCAATACTTGCTGCTGTTAAACAACGCTGTAGAATAAATCTTCAGTGTTTAGAACCACTAAAACTTGCTGGACAAACTATTGAAATTTTATTCCTTGAAATCTCAGGAATAAATTTTCCCATCATCGTAGGTCTGGAAGTATTCTGACAGTTAGAAGGAATTATTAATTTTCGCACCGAAAGTTTTGCATTTATTGACAGCAATAGGGAAGAACAAGTTATTGCTTTCTGTAGTACAACTTCCCTACCTCCAGCTCATATCAATGGTGCACCTGACGTGAATGAGGAAGCCTTCTTTGTGGAATCACTGACCATACACGACCAACACCTCCAACACATTTCTATAGAACACCTATCTGTAAAGCAAACAACCCTAACGTACTCTCTCATAATTCACAGCAAAATGATTATACAATTCCTACACCAAGAAATAAATTACCTTATTATGACCAAAGTAAATGAAGCTCATGACTCAGACCCAACTACACGAAAGGATTTATTTGACGTGTTGTATAAACACAAGGATTTATTTTCCAATAAGATTGGAAAATGTCATTTATTCACACATAAAATAATCCGACACTCTACGAACATTGTCCGACACAAACCGAGACCCATTCCACTAAGCTTACGAGAAAAATTTTCTGCTGTTTTACAGGATATGATCTCGCAAGGGAATTATTGAGGATTCTTGTAGTGAATTTTGCAACCCTATATGTATCGTATTAAAGCCCTCTACCGAAGTACTACTTACTATTGATGCCCGCTCAATAAACCAAGATTCTCAAGAAGATAACTACACACCCTTGACTTCTGACGAACTTTGTCCCGTGCCAAAGAAGGAAATTATTTTTCTTCTACAAACTTAGTTTCTGCATTCTGGCAAATTCCATTAGACCGTGAATCACGCAATTTGACTTCATTCTCTAAACAAGTACGACATTTTATGTTCTGCCGAACACCATTTGCGTGTCGCAAATTCTTCTGCCGCACTACTACGTGCACTAGCCATTACATTTTATTGGAATACAGATAACTTCAATATCCCTCCCTTACGATGTTTTGATTGCGTCACGTACCAAACCGATCAGACTTTGGAAAAGCTCCAACGAGCTGGTTTCACCCTAAACGTTTCTAAATGCCATTTTTTCCAAAAGGAGGTAAAATTTCTCGAATATATTATATCCGGGAAGGATTGCCGAATTGAAGAGGAAAAGTGGAAGCCATCTTGAAAATCCCCGCCCCTAGATATCAGAAACAACTCCGATATTTTCTTGGCGTATGCCAATATCAATGCCACTTTGTTGTGAACTACGCCCCTAAACCTCTTTTGCGGAAGAACCAGAAATGGAAATGGACCCCGAACATGATGCTGCCTTTAACAAGGTAAATCAACTTTTCGCCGAGTCCATTCCACTGCAGAAGCCCGATGAGACCCTATGGTACTATATCCAGACCGACGCTTCGGCACGTGGGATCGGAACTATCTTATTTCAGGTCAAAGATGGCGAGAAAACATAATTGCAACTGCAAGCAAAGGCTTGACCATAGCCCAATCCCGTATGTACCCCTTGGAATTAGAAGTGTATGCAGTATATGAAACTCTCAATATGTACAAACAATATATATACAACCGTAAAGTAACTGTCTTATGCGACCACATGAGTTTGTGATTTATTAACCAATGCAAACTAAGCAATTCTCGTGTATCATGATTGATCAGTGCAATTACCACATATGACAGAAATTAAGAACATCAAAGGATCTGAGAATTGCATACCTGATCTATTGTTTAGACTGCCTAATCACCCAAGCATGGCAATTGTAGAAGGACAGGTAGAAAAAGAAGTGAAAATTATGAAAATATTTGTAATGACAAGTATAAGTTAAATAGTAAACTTGCTAATTTGGCTAAATACCATTCTGAGGATCCCTATTGGTCAACCATTCAGCAGGGGGTGCAGGGAATCGCACAATCACATTCCGACCCGGCAATAAACATAAGTCACTAGATACCCATAATGGTCTAATCTATAAACTTTGTGGCATAGAAACTCCACCTGGAGACCCTATATTCCAAAAGCCCTAAAGAATGATATTATAAGCAGTTATTACGAAAATCTAGCCGACAGCGGAACAGAATAAATGATAGATGCTATAATCGATCATTTTATATTAGACAACTTGGACGCAAAGTTAGGTTATACATGTCAGGTAGGAAAAAGCAACGACATAGCTTATGAAGTAGTCGTAAATTCCATAGAGGCTACCAAACGAAATCAACTAATTTGTGGTGACATCTTAGGACCCCTTGTGAGAAGTAATTTCGGGTGCCAATACATTTTCATTCTTGTGGACGTGTTTTCTAAACTCGTTGCTTTGTATCCCTTACGTGATCTATCCAAAAGAATATGTCTTCAGAAAGTGGAGGAATATGTCTACACATTTGGCAACTTTGATTCTTGTCTTGCTGACAACGCAAGTATTTTTTCAAGTGAAAAATGGAATGAAAGATTGGAAATTAGGTATAAAGACGTACCACTGCTCAACTTTCAACCCGGCAGGAAATATTTCGGTAAGATACATTACACAAGTAGTTTCATATCTGCGATTATTTACACACACAGCATAAGAATTGGTACAAATATCTGAAACCTATACAAGATATTCTGAATGAAACGAGACACCAAGTTACTAAAGAAATGCCTTTAGAGTTCATCACCCATTGGAAAGTGGAACTGCTCTTCAAGAACTCTCCCCCAGTGTTAAGTACATGTGATAAATCTGACTTAGACACTTGCAAGGTTATTCTAACGAGACTACAAAAGAGATGGATAAAACGCAAAAACAGACCCAGGCGTGTCAGACGTAAATGGGAACCCAAACCTGGTGATTTCGAATTGCTAAAAGAAAACGTAATTTCAAGTAAGTTACACATCTGCCAGCGTAAATTTGCTCTTTTATTCCGTGGACCATTTGTAGTAAAAGAAAAATTTGGAACAGATACATTCCAATAATACATCCCAAACACCCACGAAAAATCCTAGGAAAACACAGGAAAGACTTGCTAAAACCCTATCATGTCATGGCACAAAGTCCGTAATCTTGCATCTTGATTGTGTTAAAAGACGAGAAATGAGTATTGCAAACGGGAAATGAACATGGACTGCTGAATGGTTTTTCGAATTGGACTGTAAAATAATTAGCGTGATTCGATTTTCTAAAATTAGTGTTCTATCTGACGTCATAGCACGAATGTACTATCTACGGTTGAGTGAAAAAGCCCCTACTTATTGCTGAAAGACAATTTAGAATACAAGACATGCCGCATCAAATGTACTGTGTTCTGGCAGCAAGAAGTCAGCTATTAATATAAGTGCAAATAAACAAGATTATTGCCATTATAGCTACCCAGTGTATATATTTAATTATAAGTTAAGCTACCTCCCCTCTAGTACTATAAGAATGGGATGATGGCCGGGAAATGTGGGTCCAACTCGACCCATCCCAATTTTTTAACATGGGCTAGTATAGGGCATAACAAAATAAACAAAAAGGCACGGAGGATCCTATCATGAGGGTGCACTCCGACCCTAATGACGTCATCGCTTGTCACATGATATCGCGCCGCAGGCGATGGAATGTGGTTTTGCTAATGATATGCGCAGGTGTTCAGTAAAACCGGAAAAGCCGCCCCTAATAAATAATCTATATAATTGGCATGTTTCCAAGGTTATACTGTCTAGACATATGGAATGCGGTTTGACAGTGGGAGATGGAAAACCAGTACATCTGGAGGTAACCTTTCAGTCGACAGGTGCATTTTAAAGGAGGGCGTGACGGCCCGCTTAACATGTGATATCACGCCGCGGGCGATGGAATGTGGTTGTGTTAATGATATGCGCAGGTGCTCAGTAAAACCGGTTTCCTTTGATCGGAGAAACCGCCCCTACTAAATAATCTATATAATTGGCATGTTTTGAAGGAAACCGAGTGCGGGAGATTTATATGTGTAGGCATTGTTTAAAGTGACGTGCTTCGATGAAACCTGGTTATACGTCATAGGAAGTGTTTAGGGGGAATATTAAATTGAGAATCGAGGACAAGTTTGATAAAGCTCCATGCGGAAGAAGACGTGGGGGACAGGTGTGTCGTTCACGTCTATAAATAGGTGAGTACAATGCTATTTTATCATTAGTCTTTGACAAGATGGTTCGAGATTTGGTGGTTGATTATGAGTGCCTCTATGGAGTAAAGAGGGAAACTATTGTTAAAGAACTATACCTTTGCAGTCCAGATGTTATTCAAACATACCATTTCACCAGCCCGTACGGTGGAAATCCTAAAATTTACGAGCAAAATGAGAGAAACAAGAACGGAATACATTTCTCCGACGGTTTAACACCGTATTCTGTTCTAAATTCAATTTTGAATGATGTAGTGGCTGGCTACACTGCTCTCTACGCATTTGGTCAAGAAAAATGTGAATTTCTGGAAAGTATCTGCAACAGAACATTTATCAACCTAGAGGAGGTCTGTTGTCCTCCTCCGGACAATTTGATTCATAAATACAACTGTGGGCTGCCTTGTCAAAAATTTCCAGTCGTCCCCTGCGCTTTGAAACACGCCCACGCCATGCTCAAATGCCTTGAATTTTACAACCTTGTAAAACGGAACAAACGCTGTCCTCCAGACAGCTCACTGAGACACGATGAATCCTTTGTTTCAACATAAAACATGCAGTTCTCATCATCGCCAGAGCAGTTTGCGTCTTGATCATGGGGAGAAAAGACATGACGATGATCATGAATTCAAGGTGCAAGAAGAGGGCAACGCCGAAACCTGTGCATCATCGACATGCTTTGGTACGACGAGCATACTTCATAAATCCTCAAAAGACCTTGTACCTCAGTTTTGGGTATTATCTATCTATGCAGTATTCTGCGGCTGCTGAATCTGGAAAATTGGCGAAAAAGTGTACTACTGACTCCATAATACTTTAGCACGATCCTTATGCATCTTCCTAAACTATGTGAACATTTGTACTCCAAACTATCTTACAAATCAGTAGACGAGAATGTGCAACTGAAGACTAGGAAAAATCTAAAAGTTTGTATGATTCATTGTGACAGGAATTTTGTTATTTTATCTGAGGTTGAAATAAACTTTCTTACGCTCAACAGTACGTATCTAATGAATATTCTTTCGAAATATTCCATGATTCAAGAAGAAGTGAAAACCATAGCAGAAAATTATGAACCCCAACAAAATATGTATAATTTGGCAATGTACGATATGGTGAAGGACGATCTTCAAATAAACAATATTTAGTAACATGTTTATTTTGTTCTTATTTTAATAAGAGTAACGATGCATCCTTTAATGCATCTTTGCTTTTACGTCTAACCTTGAATTCCTCTCTTATCCTGTACTTAATTATTCTGTGTCAATTTTGTAATTAATTACTCCCATTTATGAGCCCATGACAATATTTTTAACATATGTATAGTTTGACTATAGGAAGTGTTGTGGAATAGGAGTTCTGGGAAAAATAAAACCTTTCCTTTTATTTCATAAAACAATACACAAATTTTTATTGGATAATACATTTTATTGAAGTACATACATTGTCATTACCATTCAGTCAACTATGTCCTTTATGTCTACCCAAGAATTTTGAGTGCTTGGAAATCCTAACCATTTCACATAAGTTTTATTGCCCTTCCTTTTTAAAATTTTTTCCACCAAATAAATAGAAGGATATTTAGTTTTTTTGTAATTCTTCAGTATAAAAGCACCAGTAATTGTATTCCCTTGAAAGTCCTTCAACAGATAAGTTACAGGACGTGTTAGCTGCACTTTAGCAATCTTAAACAGTTCAGTAGTCCATGATGGTAGGTAGCCTTTAATAAAGAGTGTTTTGTGTTTTGTGTTTTGAAATACGTATAGAGTCGCTAACTTTCAATTTGGGTTTACGTTTCAAATTATTCTTATAGTTGAATTTTGAGAAAGTAAATCGTTTTTAGTAACATTAATAGGTTTCATTCTAATTGTGGAATGTTCTGTATGGTTGTATTGATGTACAAAATGTTGTAATATATCAATCCATTTATAGGACCCTTGCGCAGAAAAATAAGTGAATAATTTACTTATTAAAGTTCTTATGAATCGTTCTGCTATGCAAGCTTTCATTGTACTATTCGTAACCTGCTGTCCTGACTTGTCCATCAAAGGCCTTGCCCATGCATATTTTGAATATACATCGATTACCACGTATTTAAATCCTCTATTCTGCTTAGCATATGATGTCATGTCCATTAAATCACTTTGAAACAAGTCATATAAACCTTTCGTAATAACATGTCTTCTATCAAATGTTCTTCTTACAGGCCTATGGAGTTAATTCGCAATTGCATATTTGCTCATGTTGATATATCCTTTTAATTTCAATTCCTCTAATATCTCTTTTATCTCGTAGTCATGAGCAGTATTGCCCGCTTGAGACGAAGCTACCAACAGTTTAAGTCTATCCACCAATAAATTAGGATTGTTGCAGTACTTAAAGTCGATCTTATGATTAATATGTAACTGCTTCCAGGGGGATATGAGACCACCTTTTTTCGTCTTTGTTTGCCTACCTTTTTCTTCCTTATACATTGGGGCGATAATATTTGTCATTTTCCTGTGAAATGACCGCATAAGAGGTCCATCTTTCACATGTCCTGTTCTATGTACGTTTGTATGATCTAAAATAGCTTTGTAGTTCAGCAGGTCATCATCATTGTAATGACTGGGTTTTATTATAAATATTAATTCAAGCAGCCCACGCGACACATTGTATGATTTATCATTTACTGTTAGAATGTCTCCAGTTGGATTAAATTCTAATTCCACGTTTCCAAGTTTCAATAAGCCGTCTTTATACGTCGGACCAAATACTCTATCAACTACTTTCCTATCATGCGATGGACTCATATACGGACTCAAGTAGTGATCGACTACCGCTCCACTCCGTCCATAGATCCAGTTTTTTTCAGGTGTATATGCAGTCTACGGTTCTTCATCTTCATCATCACCATCGTCATCATAGTTCTGATGCATATTATCTGTACCAGTATCCAGTGTGGTAGATTCACTAGGCCGACATCCTTTCTGTAAATTGACCAGCTCCATCAGCGGAAGCATAACAGGTCGTAAGGACTTGGTGTTCATGTTGAATTATCCTGTTCCTGTGTTCGTAAGGCAAGAAGCTTTTGTCCTATACTTTTGCTATGTCGGATGATGTCTCGCAAGACTTTCTTTTGATGCTCGTTGAGCAACATCTCTATGTGGAGTAAAGAATGTTTTCACATATTACGATATATATTTGGTCGGATAATCATATTATCCAAGTTTCGTACGACTTATAAATGTCAGGAAGATCGGATGTGTTTCTTTAAGATTTTGATCAGTTATGTGAAAAGACAGTTTATCTGTTGTAGTTAGCCGAATTGGAGTATCATCTAAAATCAGATCCTTACCGTTTAACTGTATGGATACAATCTCGAGAGGAATGCTTGGAGTGGATATATAGATGTCCAACAAATCACATTCCACGGGGAAAATGAAATAATCATCTCCAGTGCTCAGAGTAATTGCGCTCTTATCATGGTCCTGATGCTGAATGGACTGGATATAGTTAAAGTTCACTTGATACATAGTATCAAACTTATTCATAATTCCTTCTAGCTTTTGAGTTAGAATTTGCGTTTGTTGAACAAGACTTGAAATTTGTCCTTCTAGGGCCGTAAGTATATCGCTGGTAACAAACGTAAGCTGTGTTAAAATATATTGTTTTGTTACCACATCATCCTGTAATTGCGGTGGTGCTACTTGTGTTAGCCGCACGTTGTTAAAAACTATGTTATTTTGATCATCCTTACTCAAGATATTATTACCATTGACATCGATATCCAGTTTTGATAATAGATTTTTCTGGAGGTCCTCCAATTCCTTTAGAACATATCCTTTCGTCACAACGTCATATGCGTCCTCAGGATCCGCAACTCCTGTTATTCGCACGTTGTGAAATACAACATTTCCATAGACGTCCGTGTGAAAGGATTCGGCAGGATAAATATTTCTCCGCCTCGTAATAAACGGCCGTGGATAAAGTGATCTGTCTCTGCAGATAAACTGTTGCCCTTCTCGTATGTAACTCATAGCGTGTGTAACATTCAAACTTCGTCACAGTTATGATGCGATATATATCAGAAGTCAATGTTTATATTGCTGTCTATAGCTAAACAGAATTTACCTTTATTTTTTTCCTTTGTTCTATTGATGGTAATGAATCCGTGTTTACTAGCAGACCAGCACTTTTTACATATTTCTTGGAAACGTGAAAATGACATATCACAGTTCACATAGTCATCATATGCGTGTTTTAGATTCATAAGGTCCATTTGGAAAAGAATGACAAAGTTACAATCATCTCTTATCAATTGTTTAGGTGTCTTGGAATATGTCTGCATTAAGTAGAACACACCAATATTTCTATGTCTTCCCATACTAAAGTATTGTTGCATCATTTTTTGAGGATCGCAAGCAACATCGTCAAAGATGAATAGCGAATGAGACTTTGCGTCCGCAGGAGGTGGAACTGTATTATCGTTTGAGTGAAACTTGTTGTATCCAATGGTCGGTGTACGTGTTAAAACATCATCCAAATGCTTGTAAGCGTTTTGATACAATGTGGGTGAATATATATATATTTATAAATTTCAACCCATTCGGATGATAAATTAGGTTGAGTAACAAGTTCGTCTTCCCACATCCACTTGGGCCTGCAATGATACATCTTATTGTGTTTGGGAACAGGACGGAATGTTTAACTTCGTGTGTTTGAGGGGTTGTGCATATATTTGCTATCGGTAAAGGTACGCTCTGCGTTTCCAACAATGTACTCGAGTTCAGTTTCTCGGATCGACAAAATTGGACATGTCGTTTGAAGTAATACCTCCGCTTTATAACAGCCTTGCACATACCACATACGAACATTGTCGCAGAATGACGTGTTAGAAACTGATTTATAAATGTAAATGTACGTATTATTTAATATCTTTATCATAGCCCGAAAAACAAAAAAAATCAAACCTACGACCCCCGGGGGGATCCAAACCAATATTCTAGCACCTTAGACCGCTCGGTCAATCTGACTTGAATTATTGTTAGGAGGAAGAGGAGTATCAGGTTCAAACATGTTATGATGAGGAGGAAGAGTATCAGGTTGAAACTTATCAAGATAAGGAGGAGGAGGAGGAGGAAGAGTATCAGGTTTAAACTTGTCCTTGTCATAAATGTGGAATAATTGATTATCATCATGAGGAGGAGGAGGAGTATCAGGTTGAAACTTGTCATGAGGAGGAGGGGGAGGACGAGGAGGAGGAGTATCAACTTGATGAGGCTTGCAAACATCACGATATCGCATACGCAGAGCATTCTGACAAATCTTCACGTCACATCGCCGATTTAGAACTTGCTAACAGGGCGTGGGAACGTGTACAAGCGCTTGACGCCACACTTAAAGAAAAGGCGGTAGCATTATTAGTGAAAAATTTCATTAAAGGGAAAGTAAAAATATGAGGTGGGGTAAAAGTGGGAAGAAAAAGTAAAACGTCAAATGTGCAAGCTCGAGAAATTAATCAAATGATGGCTGTAAAAAACCAATTAAACGAAGTAAAAATCCCAAAAGAAGGAGTCTAAAATTCATAAGAGAGTTGGTATTTTACCATTACTTCCAATATTGGCCGGGCTTTCGGCACTTGGTAGTTTAGCCGGGGGTAGTGCGGCTATTGCAAATGCTGTAAATACTGCAAAAAAGAATAAAAAGTCGTTACAAGAATACGAACGTCATAATCGAATAATGGAAGCCATTGCACTAGGTAAAAGAGGAAGTGGAGCCATAGAACCGATTTTAAAAAAACTGACAGTATATGGTACCAATCAGGTAGGTAGAGTTTTGGATAATAAGTTGCAGGAAAAGGCTTGTATTTACGTCCATATCCAAAAGGTACAGGTAAAAAAAAGAATAGGTGCATAAAGCTAAAAAAGCCCTAACCGATATCGACATTCTTAAGTATGTGAAAAAATTACGCATACCTAATTTTCGAGGTGTATTCATGCGATATACGTTACCTAGAAAACCTTGGTCTAAAGAGAATGTCATAGAAAATTTAGATAGTCACTTGAACACAGGAACACACTGGGTGGCAATTAAAAAGGACGGTCGATATGCGTATTATTTCGATTCGTATGGAAATTTACCTCCTCCTAAAGAAATTGTTAAGTATTTACGACGATGAAGCATAAGATATAATGCCAATTCACATCAAAATTTCGATACAGAAATCTGCGGTCATTTGTGCTTAGCATTTTTATTATTATCGGTGTGCCTGTAATTTGCTAGTTATAAAAGGCCTGTCCTGAAGTAGTGGAGAACAGTCTCTAAAAGGTACATCATGACATCATACGTATTTACGCTCACAGGAGTATCGACATTTTTATCACAGGATTATTATCCAACGATAAATCTGGATCCTGAATTGACCTATGAAATAGCATTACTTAATTTAAACACATATCACGTAATACTTAATATTACAAATAAGAATAACAGTTTTGCCATAGAACTCAAGGACGAAAAAGACATCCATTCTGATACTGCTATGAAAAGGTACACACTTCATATTCCTGCAGGTACTTATGAAATTGATGATATTAAGGCCGCAATGATCATCGAGATAGAAAAGCAAATGCACATGGTACGCAACAAGCCAACAGGATTTAGAGGATTTTATTTAAAAACCAATGAAGGTGGAATTAACATCGCCCGTGCCGATCACATTTCTCTGGTTCGGTTCTAGGATTTAATACTACCTTGCCAGAGGATAAGCAAAGAGAAGAATATTTGCATAATAACATGGTCCAATCGACATATCCTCCTAATATATTTGCAGTAAACGTTATAAGAGTCGAGTGCAATTTGTCAACGGGCTCATTCACGAATGGTAAGTCGACTCATAGACTACATGAATTCTTTCCTACAGTTGCACCTGACTTTAAGATATCTTTAGCTCCATCAAATTTGATTTATATGCCCCTAACACATACGACATCAAACAATAATATCAAGTTACTGGATCAGGAGGGGAATGTAATCGATAATAGTGGTCAAGAGCTATCGGTTCGCCTACACATTAAAGCTCGCAAATAATGGAACTTGATTTCAGTGGGTACGCAAAGAGTATTAAAAATAAACCTAAACCCAAACCCTTCAGTTCAGCACGAAGTGCCAAGCAGTTAACTCTTGCTAACAAATCCTTCCTCCAACTGTTAGGATATCGAGTTAATAGAAATGGGTTCGTTAGACGTCGCTGAGGATAATGCCTCTTCGGAATCAGTTACAAGGTATGAATGTCACTATTTTAGCCCCTCTAATATTACCGCTATTAACGAAAGTGACGAAATTCAAATACAAATTCATAGTCAGGAGTCATTTATACTGCCATCCCAGAGCCCTATTATATTAACCGGCGAAGTGATAAACGCTGATGGTACTGCATTTACCGGTAAACTGGCAATGAATGGCCTAGTCAATCTTTTTGATAAAATTCGACTCGAGGTCAATGGAGAAATTATAGACAGAACACGATATCCTGGTTATGCAAGCCTTATGAAGGGATTGTGCTCTTATGATGGCCAGAAATGTAAGCAACTTGAAAATATGGGATGGTCTCGTAACTTAACAAACGAGCCTAAAATATTAGATAATGGTAAATTTAACGTCAGTATTCCATTAAGCCATGTAATGGGATCAGCCGAAGATTTTCAAAAGATTGTATTAAACGCTCGAGTGAAGATTGTATTGCAGAGAGCAAGAAATAGTACGAACGTGACGGTGGAAGCAAGTAAAGTTAAGCTGAAGGAAGTGATGTGGAATGTGCCCATAATTCGAGTATCAGATCAAGAGAAATTGAAATTATCAAAATATCTAGAAAAGGAGTCCGTTTTACCAATTGCCTTCAGAGAATGGCAAATGTTCGTACATCCCAATGTTCCCGTTACATCGAAATTGACTTGGAATATTTCTACGGTCTCGCACCTACAGAAGCCAAGATATGTCTTTTTCGGAATACAAACCGACCGAGAAAAAGTAGGTGGGGATGCATCAAAGTTCGATTTGAACAAAATAACTGTTGTACAGTTATATCTACAAGACAAGAAGTATCCTTATCATTCGTACGATGTTGATGCGAGCAACAATCGATATGCCATACTACATGGTCGATTCTGTGCATTCGCAAGCTCATATTATGGACACTCCTCCGGCCCGATGTTAAATAGAGAAGAGTTCGTGACAAAGGGTCCACTTTTCGTCATCGACTGTTCCAAGACACAAGTGGCAATAAAAACTGGTGCCGTAAATATAAGAGCTGAAAACACTGCTTCGGAAAACTTACCTGCTAACACAAAGATCTACTGCCTCGTTATACATGACAGGAAGCTGAACTATAAACCACTCTCAGGCATTGTCACAAACATTATATGAAGATGTCTGTTTGCTTGTTGGATGTTCAAGGATTCTATACAGCGAATAATAAATTCATCGCCAAGGAGGTTGCTGTGTTGTGCGATGATAAATTGGCACATTTCGTGTTTCTTCCTCCTGACGATGTAGTTCCAAACGTGAAATCAAAATACTTTCTTGAAAATGTGTTTCATGGACTGAAGTGGGATGTTGGACTTGTACCATACGAAAAATTAAAACCCATACTTCAAGAGTGTGTGAAATATGATACGGATGTGTATGTGAAAGGAATGTCTAAAAATATGTTTTTGAAAGTGTTTTAAACAGATACATTTCAGATTTAGAATTGTTTGGCTGTCCTAGCTTGGAGTCATTGAAGAACAATCAAGATATTAAAAGCAATCAGTTAAAGTGTGCTCTAACCAATGTTAATGTTATACAGGTTTGGTGGAATAAAAGAAATAAGGATATGTATTAAAATGCCTTTTACTCATATGACATGCTTTACTCATATGGTGGAATAAAAGAAATAAGGATATATATTAAAATGCTCTTTACTCATATGACAAACCACCTTTCTCTATCGTATCATAATATACACACATGATCCCCTCCCCCTCCCCTCTTATAGGTGTACATGATAGGATTGCTAGGGTTAATGAGAATTGCACAAATTCATATGTTTTTTCTTTATTCTCACAACACAACCACAATACATAATGGTTCACATTAATAAATGGATAATCTTTACCCATATGACTTGGAATACTATATATTTGATCTCTTGTTGTATATATCTGCAATTTACTGGTCGATGTGAACCAATTCTACTTGAATGAAGTGCGCATTTCCAACATCTTGCATGCCACTGCTCACAACAGCAAAACGGCCACTATTTAACTTTAAAATTTTATCGTCATTGAAAGTTGAAAAACGTGCAGGCAAAAACACACTGGTGCTATCTATCAAGTGCAACACCACACGTCGTCCATACCTTGTATGCACGGCTCTTGCCCGCTTGATTGGCCTATTTGACGTCAACAGTGAAGTCTTCCAGCTTCTGCATAGTGTCGTCATATGCGCCGCCGCGACCGAGTTGGTTAAATTCATGAAGAACACTCGATCCATCGGAAGCAACTTCAATTGCGTTGTAGTCAGGTGCACTTTCTGCAGAGTTCTTCTCATTTTCGATACTTTCGAGGCTTTTGTTTTGGCAGCAGTTCTTCATCCACGTTTCCAGTCCACGACTTCAATTGGTCCTTACGCTCCTGCGTTCCTGTTATATGATGACATAGTAAGATTGTCATAGGATTGTTTCAAGATGATGTAGTCTTGATCACGTTGTTGCTAATACAGGCTCTACTGAGCTTTCCTCCTGCCTTATATTTCTCCTGTTTAGAGCAGTGGGGGGGAGGTTAATTTATGATACCAGGTGTTTTCTCCAATGTCAGCAAAGGTTAACAAGTATAGAAGCAGGTTGGAAACAGATGTGGATATTCTACAAGGTTAACAAGCTTTTGGGCGTTGGCCATATAAGGATAATTTATGATACCAGGTGTTTTCTCGAATATCAGCAAAGGTTAACAAGTATAGAAGCAGGTTGGAAACAGGTGTGGATATTCTTCAAGGTTAACAAGTGTTTGGGCGTTGGCCATATATTATATGTAATGTTTATGAGCCAAGTGTTTTCTTCAAGGTTAACAAAGGTTGGCATATTTATGGAAACAGATGTAGATATTCCTCAAGGTAGACATGCGGTAGGAAGCAAGTTTTTTCCTTCATGGTCTGAGCATTTGTCACATCTGTAAACGTTTGGTTGGATTTCTCTATCGCTCCAAAATGGGCTGGAACGAACTTTGCTAACTAAAAATTTTACTTTTGTTGTCTTCTCCGTATCGACATGCTTATGAGCGTATGGTGCATCTGTAAACTTTTGACTGGATTTCCCCGTCACTCCGAAGTGGGCTGGAATGTCATACTTGTTCTGTCCATCGAATTCAATACCGGTGCGAGCTGGATCATCGACTTCATCATGTCCGAGTAAGTTGCAAACTGATATTCGCACAGGATCCATTTTCCATGTAGTTCACTTCATGGTACACTCCCATATACCTTCCCCAGAATGTTAGATTCTTCAGCTTCATCTGTTATAATTACAAAATCTCCCATATCACCAAGCGATCGTATCTCCTCTTTCTCCGATGTGATGCGGAATTCTTCATATTCTCCGTCCAGCTTCGAAATTCTCAAATTGGTACAATTTCTTTTCGGGATGAGTGCTTGTAGAGTGAATTTAATTTCCTTAGGAATATAATCTGAACACTCAATAGTATATGTAAGCACATCCCCCTCCTTGACAACCCATTTTACTTTTGAAGGCGATACAAATCGATACTTCCCCAATTTCTCATTCTTATGCGGATTTATATCAATATATAGACCGTTTCCCACTTCCATTGTTCTTTGGTGTATTCCTCACCGTTTCATACAGCAAACTGACCGTAAACATGACAGGACCGAAGTATTTATAGCCAGATAAACATGTTCAATCACGTGATACGTCTGTGACCATATGGTAATCTATCTATCCCATTTTGCATTATTTGACGCTTGTTAGCGTTGCCATCGAGAGCTTTTTTTATTTATACATATTGAACGTACCTCATGGTTTTCTGACCTGATATACCGATTTTCTGAATATAGAACAGTGTGTTGTTTTAAAAACTTAACGTAGTCGGAAAAAGCTATTTCTTTCTGTACTGTGTTCTTCTTTACACCTTTTGCTTTTTAATTATCTGCCGTCGCATATTTGCATAAAATACATGTTAGCTCTCAGCGATACAAATTTATCAATTTTTCCCCTGCTAATTCGTCCTTAAATGTCCCTAATATGCCTTTATTATGTAAAGAATACAACGGATGAGTTTGCCTGTAGTTACTGGTGTCAAGATGTTCAAATATTTCTAACAAGTCCCTATGTAAGTTGTCAGTATGTATGTTGTAAACAAAAGAATCGGTATCCATATAGCAAAATTGGAGGTCTTGGTCATGCAGTGGTTGCATTACATCATAATGAAACATGTACATGTGGGTTTTTTAAATATCCAAAATGGACATACCAACATATACGGCTTTTGTAAAGAGCAATTTCGTTTCTTCTAACCAAAGTTTCATCATATATAGTGCGGTCCACGAAATTACATTTATTTATCAATTTATTTAATTGTCTCATATTGGAAGTTAGACTAAAGTCAATGCGATTTCTAATATTCTCCATGGTTTTACCAAACACCGCATTATTCATCAACTTAAAGAAATTCTTTTCAAAGTCATTTGTAGCCATAGTTCATTTCATATTGTTCAGATCAATGTATGTTTTCATCCAAGGCGATTGACTGAATTGGATAGCACAGTGTATTTTTACACACCTAAGACCATGTTGAAGAGCCTGCTTTAATGCTCTGTAATGAGTAACATATCTGTTTTTATTATTTAACGTTGTTAATAATTTAGCCTGCGTATCACCTTGAACGCACATATTTTCGGCGCAGAATGATAAGTCTTGGTGTTTCTCATGTAGATGGTTTGGGTATTGCATATCTACTTCTAAGATGTAGACTTTCGAAAAATCATCCGGTATTGTTTCCACGTCTATCTCGGCGATTTCTTCATCCGCCAACCATGTAAAATCACCATATGGCAGACACTGACTCATTGCCCAGCCGTATAGATTATTCGCATCCCAATACATTATTGAATTGTTCTGACTAGATTCTGCATATCGGTTTACGCTTTGACAAATCCCACCTCTAATCCCCCTTTCAACAGTTAAAATCATATCTTTATCTGACATTATAGATAGTTCGATTCCAGTATATTTCAACATTGATGCATCTGCAAACCCCGGTATTGTGTAATAATGAACGCTGTCCAATGTACACATCTAAACACATCTCACGGAAATTTTCAAAGACGTCCGTTAGAATCAGCACGTCGGTTTTTAGATAGATGTCTGAATATTGGCCCAAGTTTTGCAAATTAAACTTCTCCCAAACTGCCTTTGCATGCGAATAGTCATCGTCCGTGATATGATCCCCCGTCAGCTTGTTGTAAAAGCATTTTTTACGGGGCAGGCTCTCTTCGGAAAAAACATGGTCTGATGTTATTTAGTCATATGGAAACACTCCTTTTCGTACCACTAAATTAGTGTTTTCTTTGAAATACATTCGTGTTTCAGTAAACATATTGTCAGGTTGTCAGCAAGAGATGATAAACTGCTGTTTAAAAACCTAAAGGAATCTATAAATCTCACTTTGAGATATGTATTCTTCACTTCGCGGGGTACATATTTTGTAAACGAAATATATTTTTCCTTGTTCGTAGGAATAACATCTATTCTGCTTTCATCGAAACCTAATGATTTTACTATAAAATGAGCATCATAGCTGGAAAGATTGTGAAAAATTACGGGTATAACTGTTTGTGTTCTGTATCTTAAATTACATTGTTGTGTGCAGGGCCTCTATACTGTCCCGTGATATGACAATGATCCTTTACTTTACGGTTATTTTCCGCAAAGTTTTCTTTTTGACAAATGTGACATTTGGATGCATTATCAATTGTACGCGTTCTTTTTCTGTCAGAGGAAGCATCGCAATAGTCTGTTGTAGTAACTCCTTTTCGATTTCTTTAATATCTCGTATAAGATTGCTTATAAAGTGTTTTTCGACATCTTTGCCTCTGTATATCTTCAGTGTTGAATATGTACCTTCGCTATCTTTTATCATATAACAGTAACTATATGGTACATGTTTCTGATACTGCATCGTCCAGATGTTTCGAGGATCTCCTGTGCAACCCGCAACAGGGAGTAAACTGCATTCGAAATCTGCAAACACTACGAATCTCACCATTTTACTGTGTTCGTAGTTTTCAAATCGAACTATGCGCTTTTCAGGTGCTGGTATTTCATATTTAATAGGCTTAAAATGCATGCAAAATCTTATGTGTTCTGTCAGTTTAAAAATCGAAGATTTCGTCTCACTATCTCCAAAATGTGTGAAGCATCGCCTACATATTCTAAAGTTTTTATCGTTTCTCGAAAGTGTGGTTTGCGATCGAACTAATGATGCCAAGTTAGTTATAGCACAGAAATGTGCACGTTCTAAATCGGTAATGTAAAGTATGTCATGATGATCGTCGGCTTCAGTATAGCAAAAACTGTAGGGAAAAATTTCATAATCCATATATGGATATCTATTAGTGACTACATCTTCAATTGCGTATATATTTATGGAAATGTTATTTCTTTTAGCAAATTTAGATATTTGTTTTAGTTCCATGGGAAATGTAGCATTGGTCCAATCATATTTATTTTCCAGGTCGGGGCTGCGTGCATATGAGCTTGTAGAATCTTTGTTCTGATCGATAAATTTAGAAAGAATGCAATATTTAAAACACATATCGTCGCAGTTCTTCACATTGATAACCGACTTTGAATGTTCATATTTCATAGGCAATAATATATACGAACTAGCTTTAGCGAGGGGGATATGCTTGTTTATCCGCAGTTCTATTTTATGTACTTTTTTAAAATACCAACCCGAGCCCTTCATAGCACAATCTTCTAGTTCGGTACATAGTTTAGCAAAATTATTTCTTATGACCTGTTTCACATCGTTACTTGTATCCAATGCAGTATTTCTTGTTTTGAAATTCTTCATACACGTTTCGTTGTGAATATTTTCGAATTCGCATTCAACGAATAAGTTAAACTTGATGTTTCTAAAAAAAAATTATGTCCTCTTTTACTTTCTTTACCATGTCATTGAAATAGTATTCCAAGTTAGTGTTAATGTCCCCAACTGGAATGTTATATGCAACAAAAGTTTTTAATCGGGATTTGAATGCCGTTTCTAACAATACCATTTTCCCCCCATTATCATCGCTCCATCTGACCTGTGTATGTTCCCGGTGACTCTGTCCAGGCTGCGGGCTTTGTATGGTTCCATGATGAATACTTTAACTTATTCGTTGAATGGCTAAGTTTTGATCCGGTTACATTTCGTCCTACTGCATTCTGGAATAAACAAAAATTTAAAAAATAAAAAAATAAAAAATAAAAAGTTCTTTAATAATATTTATAAAATGATATCTGTAGTAAGTTTAGCTTCTTACCTGATTATTCCCATTGTGCTCTCTCTGAACGTGTTCCAATAGTGAAGAACCTGATATATATGTTGTATCACACAGTTTGCAGTGAGTGTTCTGACGTTCATGGGATTCGGAAATATGACGTCGCAAATTCCTATGTGTCGTGTAAGTACGATTACATATATTACATATGAATGATATGACACCATGCTTTTCTCTCACGTGTCTTCTTAGGTGTGTGTTATATTTATATGATACGGTACAATGATCGCAGCTAATTCTTTCCACGATGATAGTGTTATGTTGGCTAACTTATGCACAGATCTAACACACGCTTATAATATGCAGTATGTCTTACATATGCGCATGCTTATGCATATGATGTATGAATGTAAAAGCCTCAGAATGATCCTGCTATATATATATGTATATATATATATGCCCCACACACCTGGTAGCAATTAAAACACTCGAAAACGGCATTCCGACGTTTCTCAACCACGCCCTCATAAATAATACACCTGTCGACTCAAAGGTCACGTTCAGATGTACTGGTTTCCCCCACGGTTAAACCGCATTCCATATGTCTGGACATTAAAACCTTGAAGTACCTCGCTCGGGCACTTTGGAAGCATGCCAATTCACATAATACCTGTACATGTAATTATCTTAACCGCATTCCTATCCCGAGACATTAGTAAATTTATTGCAGTCGGTACCTCTATCAAACAAAACCAATTTATCGAAACACGTGTGCATGTCATTAGCATAGCCGAGTTCCCAGACAATTCATAACCTTGAACAATTCCACTCGGACTCCTTAAAAGCATGCCAACTATACAGATTATTTATTAGGGGCGGCTTCTCCGATCAAAGGAAACCGGTTTTACTGAGCACCTGCGCATATCATTAACACAACCACATTCCATCGCCCGCGGAATGATATCACATGTTAAGTGGGCCGCCACGGCCTCCTATAAAATGCACCTGTCGACTCAAAGGTCACTTTCAGATGTACTGGTTTTCCATCTCCCACGGTCAAACCGCATTCCATATGTCTAGACAGTATAACCTTGGAAACATGCCAATTTTATAGATTATTTATTAGGGGCGGCTTCTCCGGTTTTACTGAACACCTGCGCATATCATTAGCATAACCACATTCCATCGCCCGCGGCGGGATATCATGTGACAAGCGATAACGTCATGAGGGTCGGAGTGCACCCTCATGATAGGACCTTCGTGCCTTTTTGTTTATTTTGTTTTGCCCTATACTAGCCAATGTTAAAAAATGTGGGATGGGTCGAGTTGGACCCACATTTCCCGGCCATCATCCCATTTATATACTACTCCCTCTGTATATCGTATTGAAGAGTTAGAACGTTCATTTGACAAAGAAAGAATCACACTGTTATTTGATTTTATTATTAAGTAAAATACCACACTTGAATATGATATTTTATTGACAATTTTGATTTAAATTTATTAGATAATTATATAACACAACATTGCATAAAATTTAAATTTTGATTGATAAAAAGTAAAATTATTTTACAAATGTGCATAAACAACTGATGTCCCCCATCCATTCCTTCAAACTAATCGAGTAAAATGTACGTGAATATTGCAAAGAATTATGTGCAAATAAGTTGAAGTATTGAAGTGAAAGTATAGAGTATAAACAAGTTTTGCATAATAGTGCAACTAAGGTATAAAGAAAAAATCGACGTAATAATGCATATAAAAAAGCATATATGATGAAATGAGTAATAGTCCAGTCAAATTAGATTTTTTGCTGCATTAAATCATGTAGTACCAAATGTTTCACGAATGTGCAGTGGGAGGCCCCTTAAACTACGCCTAATATTTTCCCGCCAATTTCAGGTGCCGCGGGGGGTGGGGGAGGCTCAAAGGTCCCGTTTTTCAGTTTTCGGTGAAAATCTCGAAAACAGTCCATCACACAGAAATTATTATTTTTTTAAAAACATGTATTAATATTTATCTCTATGTGTTACCGACTCCGAGAATGAACCGGTGAAAGTGGAAAATTTGCAGAAAATTTTGTGGCGCCTCACGTTTTTCGTTAAACTTTCCCTTACAATTATTTTGTTTTCCATTTTACAGGAAAGGTGTGAGAAAGGAAGGTGTAGAGATTTAAATTTCCTTCAAGAATATATATACATTTGCTAATTTATCTTCACATAGTTAAAAGTTACAGCGTTTTTGCATTTCGGAGTCGATTTCGAGATTCCGCTAGTAAACTGCTCATCGTTTTATTTCCGTTTTCAAGGGCTTGAACTCTCTGTATCACTTTATTATTTTTTATGTAAACATCAATGGTGTTTATTACTCATAAAATTAATATTTTATATAATATATATATATGAATGTATGTGTGAAATTACCCATATAACATATATATATATGTAAGTGTGTGTGTGTGAATGTATGTAGGCCTATATATCTATGAAATGTGAACTTTTATGTACGTTACTTATTGTTTAGCTAATTGACGTAGTTTACGTAGTTAGTGTACGACGGTTTTAACTAAGCTTGCTCAGTGGTTGGATGATCGCCCGCCTTTTGCTGTACACGATTCTTTGATGTCCCTTTCAACCGGAGTAATAGGAACCAACAACATCAACTGTTACCATGCAGTGGACATCGGAACCCGTACAATGGAAACTTTTGTTGGAATGAACTTTGCAGATATGAAGCAGTGTGAGAAGAACGCAATAGTCCCATTGGCTGCTATGAGCAACACTGTCAAACTTGACAACGAAGTGGTGGTGGTCGAGCTTTTTTTTTCCATTGGTCCATAATTACCAAGAAAACTAAAGAGGATGTAGAGGAGCTGTTGAAGTGTGAGTTAATCCCATACCCCATGATTATTTTCGACGAAGGGATCATGAGGAAAATGAAAAAGTCAGCTTAAATCGATGGCGGGTTCCAACTTCATAGAAAGTTCCCCTCCATCTGCGATCAATATGTGTCTTACATAATCAACCATTACGGCTACAACTCTGCTGTGGTTTTTGACGGTTACGAAGACACGAATTCCACGAAAAGAGCCGAACAACATCGGAGGGTATCAAGCAAAACATCAGTGGATGTAGACTTTGATGAGAACATGGTGGCTACTGTACAGCAGGAAAAGTTCCTTTCCAAGGAAAGGAACAAAACCAAGGTGATTAGTATGTTCGCGCAGGCCTTGGGTGCAAAAGGAATACAGTTCACCATAGGCAAAGGAGACGCTGACTGCAGCATTGTCAGGTGTGGATTAGAAAATACCTCTAATTTAAATGTGGGGGTAGTTGGCGAAGACTTAGACCTGCTCGACTTGCTCGTGGCACTCACACCACAAGCCATGAAAGTGAGAAAACACAGAAGACAGGTTGTACTCCTCCCAACAACTTCAGGCCTTGCTATTCAGCCAGTACATTCTCTTTATCCATTGCTTCACTAGGTGCGATACCACTTCTGCAATTTATGGAAAAAGTAAAGCAGCCATAGTTAAATGTTTCCAGCTGTTTCCTAACGAATCAAAAAACATCGTGAATTGTTTTACGACTCCACATCCACGCCAGGAGACATTGCTGAAGCCGGGGAACCAATGTTCCTCCTGATGTATCAGACCCCACCCCACGAGCATGACCTCAATCATCACAGGTACCGGTACATTTTATTTTGTATTGCATGTACTAACTTCGTTGAGGCATGCTGTTTGATAAATAAATATTCTATTCTATTCTATTTTATTCACAAGTACATGTGCTTCCTCAAATCGTGTGCCAAGATGAAAGCTAATTTGTCTTCATTGCCACCTACGAAAGATGCTGCTCTACATCACTCGTACAGAATGTTTATATAGGTCCAACAGTGGTTTGGAAATTAATCTCTTGAACCTGGACGTTGGGTTGGACAAGAGAAGATGGGGGATATCTGACTCCTATTAAGACCAAGGCCCATATTGCACCTGACAGCGTGCTAACTCCATATTTTGTCGTTGTACCACAGGCTGCAGTATGAGATGTGCATGCCGGCATCCTCTGTTAACCCGTCTGTGGCAATTGCCACAGTGCTTGCACTAACAGTGCTTCCGTTGAAGAAATGTTGGAAGAGTTGTTTGGTGAGGAGAATGAGTTTGAGTATGAACAGCTTTAAATGTATGAAGGGGAGCGGGTATTAGGTTGTGTAAGCCTCTTTTTTACTTTTGAATGATTAGCTATTTGATATATACATATATATATACTACACATGATTAGTTATATGGGTAATAAATACCATTACGTTTACATAAATAATAATTAACATGATACAGAAAGTTAAAGCCCTTGAAAATGGAAATAAAATGACAAGCAGTTTACTAGCGGAATCTCGAAATCGACCACAAAATTTCAAAAATGTTGTAACTTTTGACTACGTGAAGATAAATTAGCAAATGTACATATATTCTTGAAGGAAATTTAAATCTCTACAACTTCTTTTTGCATACCTTTCCTGTAAAATGGAAAAAAAAGGATTGGAAGGGCGAGTTTGACGAAAAACGTGTGGCGCCACAAATTTTTCTACAAATTTTACACTTTCACCTGCTCATATCCGTAGTCGGTAACACATAGAGATAAATATGAATATATAGTTGTGTAGGTAATTTAATAAGCATTAATTTTGAAAAGAATAATATTTTCTGTACGATGCACCGTTTTCGAGATTTGCGCCGAAAACTGAAGAGAGGGACCTTTGAGCCTGCCCCACCCCCGCGGCACCTGAAATTGGCGTGAAAATATTTGGCGTTGTTCAGGGGACCTCCCACTACACATTCGTGAAACATTTGGAACTACATGATTTAATGCAGCAAAACCAATTTTTTTTATCTAATTTGACTGGGCTATAATGAATAATATGAAATCTGATAAAGAAAGTAAGTAAAGGATACGAAGGTAAATGAAAGTAAGAATACTCTAATGAGAAGGTAACCATAATTACTCGAAGGTATTTATAAAACAGGTTACTAATAAGGAGTAGGCCCATGATTTGTAACATTTGGACATAACATACGAGTATTATAAGATACCATTTAAGGGAATGAAAACATATACCCACATATCGAGATGACAGCATATTGAGATCACATCACATCTAAATTACTGACAACCATGAAGATCTCCAAATATATTTCCATTGATGAATTCCAATATTGTGTAATTTATAGGTTAACAAGGTATAAGTGTTTTATTTTATTTTTATTATTAGTGTATTCAATGGACGCTGAACTCATCAAACAAGGGTAACTAAAACAAGTGTGAAGAACAACAACTCAAGGTAAACAAGTGACAAAATATTTTCAGTGATTTTGTTTATTAATTTTTATGTGTTTAATATTTAACTACCGCAGATTTAATTAAGACAAAGATGATTTAAGGATGATGATCACAGAAATGCGCAAGGAAAAGATATGAGAGAAAGAATTACTATTTAAGAGATGATATAGAAGAATGAGAAAAAGAGACAGAATATAAAATAATGAAGTATAGTAAACAGAGAAAATTAATTAGTATGAAAACAAAACGAATATGCGAGAAAGAAAGCAATCGTAAGAAAATATGAACTAATAGTTAGAGAATTCGGGAATGATAAGAACGAAAAATTATAAAATAACTCATATATTGAAATATCCTATTCCAATCTTTAACATTATTTAATAATTAATCGTTCGGTCATTTGTAACCGCTCATATTTTCCCTTCACTAAATTTCTACGGCCCGCAACATCAACACCTACAGTTATACTTCCCACAATGCACACCTAACGTTAGACGTCAATAACTCACGATAGACAAGGAATACAACAATACGAGACACACCAAACGACAGAGGACATCGATAGCTACAATTTGATATACTACATTACATAATTAATAACATACTAATAGCATTTTAATCGGAAAATATTAATAATTCCATTAATTTTAATCATACAGAATTGAGACCTATACCATTCGATACAGATCTCGACGTAACTTCTTTTTTTTCTACTTATACTTAACAATAATCACATCAGCGCGTATATAAATAGAGAGAAGTATTCAATTCAACATCGCCGCGCGTTGGTATTAATACAATACATATATATACATAAGAGTGAATACCAGTAAGTAATAAAATGTGATCAAGATATTTACTTATATTTGTTACATTGTACGGAGCGGAGTTTAGAATTGTCGCCCGAGATTTTTATAAGTATCAGCGTATATTATTGTTTCAATCCGCGGTATATTAAATAGAAAAAGGTAATATAAGAATAAATTATAGACATTTGTAACAGGAGCGCGTCAGTTAATCAATCATATAGAGATAGATAGATTTTATCATAAAGTTCACCAAAGTATTTGAACATTCATAAAATATATTACAAGTGAATAAATACGACACCTTACATCATCAATGTTTTAAAAGAACATTACTTCTGCAACTTGATTTTATTTTGGACAGTAAATAATTTTCTACAGGACTTATTGCATATTTTAGGATAATATTATTCTCCTATCATCTTCCCCTTTATTTAGTTTCTGTCACCCTCTTACCTTATCTAGCCACGACCTTGTTAGATAAAGACTACCGCTGAACTAGACTAGCCGGTCACCCACTAAAAATCCCTGTAGAAACAGTTATCACACCCCCGAACTTTTTCAAATTGACACCCCAACGTTTCGAACTCCTACAAATTGGTCACCCAACTTAAGGCATAACTAAGAACGCCTACAAATTGGCTACCCAACTTGTTGCCCAAAGCATCTAATCTCCCACAAGAGATAGGCCTAGGTATTAGCTTATTTTCAGGATTTTTACAGTTTTCTTTACAGTGTTACATTACTGACTGTGCATTAAATCCAAGAGGTATTGCTTGTTTTTAATATGCACCAATCGTTTCAATAGAGGCAGAAATGGAAGCCATTCATTACTTTCAGAAAACAGAGAATCGTTTTTATTTGAGGACCTCAATTTCAATTAAAATGTATTGTGTTCATTTTAAATGGCATATATTTTTTTCTTCCTCTAATTTTTAACTCCCCAATTATACGGACCTTTACGCGGGTCACATCGCCCGGACCTTACAGGACTACGACCTGTCGGAGGAGGGGATTTTTATAGATCACATACATTCTTTTTTGACCAGACAAGGGCAAGGAGGGCCTCTTGGATGAATAACCAGCCCAATGCGGAGGCCACCTCTGGGACGAAGGACGAAACATACTCATTACGATCAAAGTGTGGATGGGATGAAGGTGATAATGAGGCCAGATGATATTCAGGGATCATCGGGGCCTAAAGTTTCCTGGCATTCATCTCATAGGTGTGGAAAAACCCACCTAGGAAACTTTTCCCGACCGGGAATGGAACCCGGGGCCTACTGCTTGAGAAGGATGAGCGCATTACCTAAGCCACGGCAGTGGACTTGTGTTTTGTATTTTAAATTTAAATATAATGTCATCCATTAAATTGCATTGTCGAAAAAACTAATTATTTCTAAAAAAAAATTATAAGTAATAATGGATAATTTATTTTTTATGTTTTTAGAAAATAATTTTAGGACATAAATTCATTTTTGTTTGGCTACTTCTTTTTATTAATGAAAGCCTTGCCTAGTAATAATATAAGGAGAGGGCCAGATTTTATTGACTATTCCATTCATACGCCGCGTGTTTGATAATGACGAATAACTTTTGACAATTCCTCGGATATAGACCAGTCACGACGTTTATCTTATAATATGCTTTCTTGGATAGCAAAATTTCAATTTCATGTGATAAAACATCAGCACGTTACTGAACACGTAAGGCATCAACGTATGGTGTTTAATACGTCACATGCTGCCACTCAGCGGAATGAAAACTCATTATTTTATACTACATAACTTGCAATTCAAATAATATAAATGTCCATTGATGAAAAACACAATTTTGATTCGTTGCAAGCCAGTTCGTGTGTTTTTATAGCGCTTTGATAGCAACTACGACAACACTCTCCATGTTACAAAATACGTAACATTTTATTCATGGAATAGTCTTAATAAATCCTACTCGAGTTTGCCTATGATAAATCCACGAGCTAAAAAGTTAAATGATTCTAGCCTATTGAATGGTATATTGAAAGATGTAATTAAAACCTCAGAAAGTGAAACATCTATAAATTATACACCATGCTGATGGGGAAATAATCGATGTAAGCTTGTATTGCGATAGTCATGCTGTGAGCAGTTATTAACAACACTTTTTGTCATGGAAATAAGCTGTTTAAATTTTAGATTATTCTCATTGCTGCTACTAATAAAGGGAGGAGGAGCCATCAGCACCAAAAAATACACGGACATACTGGTCATGCTGGCAAAGAAAGAAGACATGGACAGGCTAGTGGAAACGGGAAGCAACTATGTAGTGGAAATTAACGTAGAAAAGTTCAAAGTGACGAAAATTTTTCAAAAGGAAGAATCTACGAATCTTCACTGGAAACCGAGAACTGGAAAATATTCATCACTTCAAGTAGCCTACTTAGGGACTTTGCTGGCAAATTATGCATACTGCACCAAGGAAATCAGATCAAGAATTGCCTTACCCAAGAAGGGATTCGCAAAAAAAGGAACTGAACTTGAATTTGAGGAAGAAATTGACAAAGTGATGAAGTGGAGCAATACTTTATATGGATCGCAAATGTGAACTCTAAGAAAAATAGAGAATAAGTACCGGTACGTTGAAAGTTTTGAAATGTGGTGCTGGAGAAAAATGAAAAGTGCATGACATCATTGGTCGTAAGCTGGAGGGAATTCCAGATCTTGGAAGAAGAAGAAGAATCCAAAGAAGAATCCAGTTGCTACACGATTTAAAGGGAAAAAGGAAACATTGGTTATTGAAAGAGGAAGCCAAAGGATAAAAAGAGGAGAGCAAAATAAATGAGCCAACCAAAATGGACGAAGATTAGTCGAACTCTACAGATATTCAACCTTAAAATCATGTCAACACACTTCACCCATCAAAACAAATCACATGAAGATAACCTAACTCACAAATCGGTGAATTCCAAATTTATATTACCCAAACCATAGATAAATTATGAATGTCCAAGTCAGAAGGGGTGTAATCATAGACTCAGACCACTACCTGACAAGAGACAAATTACAGTTAAAACCGAAGAGGTTCACAAAAAGAAACCACCAATCACAAAATTTTGCACCAGTAAGATACAGCCATCTCTCACAGAAGAATTAGAGAAAAAGCAGTCAAAGAACTGGTAACAACTCAAGAACAAACTCATCGGAACAGCACAAACACTAATTCTTCTACAGAAAAAGAAAAAGCACCCGTGGTGGAATGAGGAATGTTAACAAGCAATCCAATCCCGACGGAACGCATACAACAATTGGAACAGGAGAAAGACAGATGACGACTACAAAACATGCAGTGAGGAAAGAGACAGTCCAATTAATCAGACACACCAAAAGGAAATTTGAAAAGGATCAACTACTTGAAATCTAGAAAGACTTTGAAAGAAGCAACTCATCAAATTTCTTTAATAACTTCAAAACAAAACTCACAGGATATCAACCTGTCCCGAATTAGGCGGGACATTCCGCATTTTAAGAACATTTTCGGAGTCCTGAATTATTCCTAAGGGAATGAGACGCCAAATTATTCCAAAACAGAATATGAGACAGCAATTCTTAGTGGTATATTTTGTGAATTTCGACTCGTGATCAAGATATCGATATCGTTCCATCGCTAAAATGTAATCTGCTGGCAGCAGGGAGACCATCGCCCATGATGTCATTTTTTATAATTTATTTGTATAAGTCGCGCAGGCATTCTTGTAGTATGTCCTTGATCAGCACACCCAGCGTGAGAGCCATTAACTGGTGATCCGACGGGGAAGAACCGTAAAAAAAACACATGAAAAGCTGCAACGAGTTGCCAAGTATATTTCCTTCTGGAATTATAACATAGCAAGAAGTGCGTAGTGTTATCAGTTGTAATTTGAATACACGTTCTCTGTGTCCTTTGTGTGTCGTTCGTTGAGTAAGAACTAATTAAATATGCCTCCTGTTATTCCTAAACTTATTTCCAGTGGTAAGCCATTACAATAAGAACAGTTTCAAGTCGTGAATTTGTCCAGTTCTTTTAAATATTATTTTGCTAGCTTTTTCTTTTCTAATGTCAGTGTTACTGTTACACACCCATTCAGGTTTGGCTTTGTAATGAATATATACCATCTTTCTATTATTAATAAATTGTTCCACCTACAAATTTAGGTATGAAAATCGGCGAACTGCATATATTCCATAAGTGTCCCTCCTCAGCCTTACCAAAAAAAGGTGGCAACTCTATCAACCACAAAGTTTATGCTTCAAGAAAGAGAATGGGCAATGGGAACTAAACAATCAAGAAAATTGCAAAGAACTTGCCAGAAATTTTGGAGACCTACTGAACATCCCAGATCCTACACAAAGATTTCCAACACAAGAACCTGTGGACACAAATCCAAATTCATTACCTCCAGATGAAGAAGAAATCACCGGACAGATCGAAAGACTAAAAAACAAAGCGTCGGGTGAAGACGGAATAATAGCGGAAATTATCAAATCAGCAGGCCCAAACACCATAAAAGAAATAATGCAAGACATTTGGTAAACAGAACAAATTCCAGATGACTGAGAAACTGCAATGATTCACCCATTATACAAGAAGAGAGACAGAACAGACGTAAATAACTACAGAGGAATCTCGCTAGTATCAGTTGCATACAAAATTCTCTCCCAGGTTCTCCTTGATAGAGCACAACAGCAACTACAACCCAGAATAGGAGAATGTCAGGCAGGATTCAAACCAGTCCGATCGTGTCAAGAGCAAATCTTGAACCTAAAACTAATCCTAAGACACCAGAGAATTTGTAGATAAAAGTTAGTCTGCACATTTGTTGATTTCAAAAAAGCCTGCGACTCAGTTGATTGCGAATCACTCTTCCAAATATTAAAAGAACAAGGTTTGTTCATGAAAACACTTTCAATCATTAACAGACACTGATAGACACAAAGACCAAGGTTAAATTCACGGGGGAAATCTCAGATGCCTTCGAAATCAAAACGGGAATAAGACAAGGAGATGGACTTTCTCCACTACTCTTCAAATGCACAATTCTGGCTGAATCGACCCCAGGGCCATGGTGCCACCAGAAGGATTAGGACAATTAAAATACTCCAATGACCTCATGGGGGATCGAACCCGCGACCTTCCTGTTTGTAGCGAAGCGCCTCAACCACTACGCTACGGCGTACCCCAAAGAGTTCGCAAAAGAAACAGTTGGGATGATAAAAGGGGATCATTGATTGACTATATACCAACAGATCAAGATATTAAAAGTTAAAACATTCAAGGAGTTAGGTGCAGATATAGTTAAGGAACAAGTCTTTCTTGACCACAATAAAAGAGTTCCAAAAATTAAGCAGTGACGATTTTCTTAAACAAATCGGAAAGAGGGTTACAAAATACCCACTAGCTGATGCCGAGATAAGAACTGAGATCGGTAAATAAAGAACGAGATACCCTAAAGAGGCAAAGATAGGGATAGCAGAAAAGTATATAGGTGACAGAGCCAAATAAGAAAACCTAAGAGAACTGCACGATGGAACGATGATATGAAAACTGGTGTCCAAGGAAATGCTCAACAAGAAGATGTCTGTTTCGTGGAAGATTGCAGAGAAATCGAAGTGAAAATGAAGAAACTACTTTGGTTTGCAGAGAAAAAATATTACAAGCAAACATAACTGTCCAAGGTGCAAAGAACCCTAAAGAAAAGAAGATGTGTACAAACATTTGACTATACAGACAACAATATACACAAAATAACGAGAATACTAAAAAGGAACAACTTTCATATCGCGTACAAAACAAATAACAATCTTAAGAATAAGCTACTTAACATAAAAACAATCAAGAAAATATTTACAACAATAGTGGTGTATATAAATTAGAATGTTCCGAATGCAACAGAATATATATATAGGACAAACGGGTAGAAAATTCAAATCAAGATACAAAGAACATATGCTTGACTACAAACATAGAAGATACAAATCAGCTTACGCTAAACATTTGCTTACACATAACCATAAAAGCGATAAAATAGAAAATACATTAACTGTTATTCATAAACACAAAAGAGATAGAAAACTCGACACATTAGAATCCTTAGAAATATACAAGAACAAAGACAATATCCTTAATGAAAACACCATTGAAAAAAACCCACTATTTGAACTTACTCTTACGACCTAACATCCATACACGCTAACACCAAAAATCAGTAGTTACTAAACACTCAACATCTATTTGAATCCACAGTGGAATTCAAGGTTAGTACAGTTACATCATCTCTATTCTAAAATTACAGTGATATTAGTTTTACATAATAGACAACATCTTTTCATTATATATTTTGTGGTTAAATTAATTTCTCTCCCTATTGTTCATTTAAAGATTTTCGGACTGAAGATGATACATCGTGTATTGAAATGTACATATCCACCAACCTACATCTATGAGCGAATGGTTAAATGCCTGCCAATCTCCATTTAATAACTTCATCTACAAGAAGAGCAAAATAATTTATTATCTACATCATTAATAAGGCACATATTCTACTCAAATAAAAGTTATTGAACCTTAATGCAAATGTTATTAAGGGTTAGGATTTTTAGGTGCAAATTTTATATGAAAAAAGGAAGGGAAAAGGTGCTAAAATAAGGTAAAAAAGGGGACAAAAAGGTGCTATTTTACTCAAGTAATTCCAAAAAATCTATCTTCTATTAACGGTTATTGAGTTGCGAAAAAACACATCAAATCACCACTCACCTGAAACAGTAAAATACAGGAAGCTGTTGTACTTCAAGAAATTGAGCATCTCTACATTTTTAAAAATAAGCCTGTTTCTATTAGGACATAGAATGTCTTTGTACATGCTAAAGCTTCTTTCGACATCCACAGAAACCAGTGGGGCAAACTTTGTATTCACTCGGAATGGCAACTCTATAGACCGTCCCAACCTTAAAAAACAGTATTGGTCTTATGCAGCGCACTGATGCCAGATCTACTCGGATTACAAGGCCCGGCACATGATGTGAAAAAGCTCTTAAACCTCGTGAAAACCTCGAAATTTGTTTCTTGTACATAATAATTAATGTAAATCATGCCCTGCAGATAGAACGACGGCACACCCTCCTTCCCTTATTTTCAACCCCCATGAGTAATATTTTCTCTATAGGCCCACAAATCTACATTTTCTGACCAATGTCTACAAAATGTTACACATGTACCCTGTGAAATCAAGTAAAAATTCTACGAGACAATCATTCTCGAAAAAAACACCCCTTGCGAAATTTTAAATCCCTACTTTGTGACCTTTTTACTAGTCTGCATTCTTTGAACGATTTTTACCAAACTTTACACACAGACCCTATAAAAACAAGAGAAAAATTAGGCGAAGTTAATTTTGGAAGAAGCCACCCCTTAAATGTTTCTACCCCTATTACACCACCAAAATTTAGATCTACATTCTTGACGTGTTTTTAAAAGACTTTGTACACAGAACGTATAGAATCAGGAGAAAATGTTAGGAAAACTAATTTTGGAACAAACCACATTTTAGATCTTTCACCCCTATTTTGTGATATATATTTATCTACATCCTTTGACCAATTTTATCAGACTTTATACCAAGAACCTATTGAATCAAGAGAAATTTTTAACCAAAGTTTGTTTGGATGAAACCACTCCTTAAATGTTGCAACCCCTATTATATAAATGTTATTTAAATCTAAATTCTCTGATCAATTTTTACCAGACTTTACACAGAGCTAACAGAACCAGGAGAAAAACTTAGGTAAAACTAAATTTGGGGAAAAAAGTCCCTTAAATGTTTTAATCCCTATTAAATGACGTTTAGATCTACATTCTTTTGGCTCATTTTACGACTTGACACACAGAAAAGAAAGACAAATAGGAATTTCTGTCTCTTCTTACCTCAACCCCACCATCCATGGTCTTTAGAAGTAATAGGGTCTTTGAGTGTGACAAGTTGTGCTTTCTCTAGGGCCTAAATTTTGAAAATTAAAAGGGCTTCCTCCAAAATTGACTTCGAAGTACAAGTAAAATACAAAACCAGGTGACACCGCACCGGGTCCTTTAAGCTAATAATTTATAAATGTTAAATTTAATATTAAATTTAATTTCGATAGTATTATTTTTCATCATTATTATTATTATTATTATTATTATTATTATTATTATTATTGCTATTATTATTACTATTATTGTGTTATAATTTTCAAGAATATAATTATAAAGGGAAGTAATAGTTAAAATACATTACATACCTTTAGGCCTGTTCACTATCCTCAGAGAGTGGTATTATTCCTTCTCAGAGGGCCTTTCGTTTATTCTTTTCTTATTCTATACAGTAAACTTTCTGAACACCCGGTAGCTTCTGCTGTCTCTTTAATTGCCTGGGTAACGTTCATTTTCTTCAAGAAATAATTAAGTATATTTAATACTATAATTCGCTCTTTACTGCGCAATTTGTCACACTAAGATTTCTAGTTCCTCTATTCATAACTAATATAAAATATTAATAAATATAAAATTTAATTTAAAAAAACACAAGACCACTTCACTACACAGCTACTATATAACAATGAGCTCTGAAGAAGACACGACAGTCTTAGAAACATCTGAGTACACAAAATCTCAAAACAACCAAGTCATGAGCGCGAGAATGCTGAGCTCGGGAAAACTGTGATAATTTATTAATGCTACATGATAGAGAGCTCTGGTTTGTTTTAGAAACTTTTTCAGACATCTATAAACATTTCTTCGCGCTTAGTCACCAACGTAAAGTCAATACCAAAGTATGTTACTCACTACCTAACTTTTCTGTGTTGCCGTCCGAGAATTTTCAGGTAGCACTTAATAAAAGAATATATAGCTTTCTTCTTATGTAAAATTTATTGCCGATGGAAAGGGAGTACTTTCTTTCACCATCAGGCAGTCCAAGAAAAAATCTTTACTTGTTTTGATTATTAGTTTTCTGTCTATCGCGTGATAAGTTATTAATGTGCAAAAATATTGACTTCCGCCAAAATAACGTAATTATGAAAAATAGGCCTCATATTAATTATTTATGGCTTTAGAATTGACATCATTAGAAAGGGCGGAAAATTCCCTATAAGACCTCGCAATCACATTATTACATTTATCACTTTTATAAAATGGCAACATTGTCGGGATAGAAAAGGACGAAGCTAATTGCAGAACGTACGAGTGCAAGTGAGATGCAAATACTACATTTAACTCAATACTGTCTTTTAAGGCTGGGACGATCTATACACATGTGGCAAATTCCTCAACATCCGGATTTTTCTGAAGACTAGACTCAAGTTTGTCTTTAGCAAAGCCCTCTAACTGGTCCCTCACTGAAGTGAAAATATCCCATTGTTTTTCCTTTTCGAGACCTTGATCTTCCAATTGTTTGATAGCTGCAGTCAAGTACTTGTAACCATGGACACAAAATAGTTCTGTCTCCAAATTCTGTATTTTTTCCGGTAGCAGAAGTTGTTTGGCCTTGGAAATCGCACCTGCGTCTGCTGGATCCAATGAAAGCACAAAATCCTTAATCTTGTCAAAATTCTCACACAACATAACAGCACACTGAATCCATGATCCCCAGCGAGTAATGACCGGGAATTTTGGAAGGGGGAGGCCAGTGATTTCCTTGTAGGCAACAACACGACTCGGAGCTTTCTGTAGAATCTTCTTCAGGGCAGAGATGTATTCATTTGCAATGTCGTATTCATTCCTTATGGATTCACAAACCCTGTGAAGGGCATGGATTAGGCATGTCACATGCTTTAACTTAGGGAACAAAGGTTTCAATTGGTTAATTGCTGAAACCATGTATGGAGCCTGGTCTGTAACCACCAGAAGAAGTTTTTCAAATGCGATACCACTTGGCCACAGGTTTTGACAGAAGTCCATGATTGATTGCATTACTGTACTGGCGTTGGCTTTCTCCAGTTCGTACATTTTAAACAACATGGGCTTAACGTTCTCCCCTGATAGGGGAAAAACTAAAATTTTCAAAACATATCGTTCCATTGAGTCTGTAGTTTCATCCAATATGATTCCCACATCACAATCAGTCACTTTCTCCTTGATGGTTTTTATGGTTTCTTGGTAAACAGGCTCCATAGTACTCTCATCAGGCACTGACATCTTTGTGTATTTTTCAAGGAATCCTTTGAAAGTCGGATGGTTTACCTTATTCAGTGGAATTCCCGCTTGTGTAAGAGCAGCACATAAATCAATGTTGAATTTCTTCAAATTTTGAGTTTTCGATGAACACTGTTCAATCGCATTCCGTAATAAAGGTTGTCGCGATTTATTTGCTTGAAGTGTCTTGTTCTTTTGATGCTTAGAAGTGGAAATGTGTTGTTTGATGCGGTCTGGCTGGTGTTTTTCATCTAACAAAATTCCTGAATCGCAAATGCTACAGCGTATTACAGTTCCATCTGTTTCTACGGAATCTTGTTTGAATTCCTGAGACAGAGAAAATAACCGGGCTCTGGACACCTTAGGCATGGCAAAAATACACTCATTTAATCACAGATTTGCACTCACGATCAACAGACTACTGACTGGTGAAGTCAAGAAGATGGAAGTGAGAGAAAGAGGATTTGCGTATACACAATATTTTTTTTTATAATAAATTATAATTTGGTGGAATGAAATACGCATTTCCATTGTAGCAAGCTATTTGTTTCGGCAAAGTGAAAGAGGATTTGCGCGCACACACAATATTATTGTTGATGGAATGAAATATGCATTTCCATTGTAGGGAGCTATTTGTTTCGGCAAAGTGAGAAAAGAGGGTTTCACGCACACACGTATCATTTTCTGTTGTTGCAGGTGTGCTTTCAGTCCCGCTTTTACTGGAATAAAAATGGAAAGAAACTCACAAGTCATTCATAACGCTTTATAATGATAAAATGCACTCTAGAAGAATATTGATAAGCTACAGTATATGAAAAAGGGGAAGAAAGGGGATTATGGGCACTGTTGAGAAAAAAGGGGTAAAAGGTACCAAAAAAGGGAAAAAAGGTGCTACAAAAATGTCTCAATTTTCGACTATAGATAAAATCTCACACTGTGTTATATTTCCGAAGATCTTTAATTTACCCTACGAGAAAAGGTGCGCACCTAAAAATCCTAACCCTAGTTATTACATATAAATCTCAGTTGAACATAAACCACTATAATACGACTTCTATAATTATATGATACGACGTCGATCCTACATACTTGAGTCTTATAAAAATTAAACCATTGCCTTCAGACAGATTCTAGAATTGGAATCATAACTCATGAAAAATAGGACAAGAGCAATTAATATTACTTATAAAAAGAAGATTAGAAGCATAAGAAGAAGTCTAGAAATTTATAACCTATACATAAAGAAAATAGAACAACCAAAAGTCAAATATTAGTGATTAACAATTGTAATATTGAATATGACATCATTGTATTAAATTATCACAATCTTCTCAATGAACAATTTTTAACCGTTAGATATATAACCACTTGCATACAGAATACATTCTGAAATACAATATTATGTATTACATATATAAATCACCAGTAGTCAATGTTAAATGGTCAAGTGACATCTTATATAATTGACAGTTTCTTATTACAGAGACTTTTTAATATTTTTAAGGTTTTATCTAATTATATATAACTTGTATTAATTTATTACTTATTGCATTTTTACTCTTTAAGCCACAAATCACAAGATTTGTCATGACATAAAAAGAGATCATAAAAAATTTGTAGCGTATTCAAAATCGTAATTATGTAAACGACTTTGAATAGACCTACATTTCTTATCATTACCGTATAATTCAATGAACTGTTAATCCTATTTTTTCTTATACTGTATATAAGGAATGTTAATACTATACAATTATAACTTTTTGATCTTGAAATATTAAGTAATAAATTGACATTATATATGACCTAGAATATCTATTCTATAAATTTGTAATATTTCATTATAATCTCTACTGTCAACAATACAAAAATAAATAAGCATTTCACACATTTAATTGTACATTTGCTCTTCTACCCTAACATTCTTAATAACTAATTATCTCATATGTATTCCATAATTACTTTCCATTTTCACTAATTACATTTTTCAGGCATCTTGGTCCTTCGCTTTTAAGTTGTGATTTTTGAGGATCACGGCTAAAATAACTACATATATATATATATATATATATATATATATATATATATATATATTCTAATTTACCCTCAAATAAAAAAGATGAAATTCGTCAATATTATTACTGAAAGCTACTGATGTTAGCGTCACACACCGGCGGCAAACCATACCGGGAGAACAAGAGGGGTATATTATGAATGACCAGACTTATGGCTAATTCACTGAGGTCTCTGTAATAAGTGACCAACTCAAAATGCAAACTGTGTATTGAATCCTTACTTTACGTTAACGTTAATCTTAATTTATAGGTCACTAACTATCCATACAGATTCAACAATAGGCCTCTGGGCCACATCTAGGCCCGGAGGATCCACAAAGAGATGTTCCCGCTCCCAAAGTAGCTCGCAGGCGAATAGGGAACGACGGGAAAGCCTCTCCGGGTTGAAGGATGTAATGCTAATCAGGTTCAATAAATCTTTATTGAGCCCCTTGATAAGAAAACACGTGAGCACAAATGGACATAAAATAAACAGAATAGACCCTTTGACACAAGATAGAATCTTCTGAGATCTTGCTTAACACGGCGTACTTCCTCTTCCGTGCAGTGGCAGGGAAAATGCTGAAGTACTGAGTGATCAAGGGGAGGTGAATTAGCACGATCCTTCTTGAGTGGTAGGGCGTGCTTGCCTTACGTAGACTAGCGTAGACACGGAGGACCAGAGCAATTATTTAAAGTCGGGCTTGCTCGAACGACTGAATGATTGAGTCAATTTAATGAATTGACTTGTATGGGTTGCGACTTCACCACAACGGCATTACACTTTACCAAGATCATGAATTCGACTTTCATGCAGTGGAAGCTGATTATTATAAAGTCATCCGTTTCTTTGACTCCATGATAGCCGCAAAGAAACAGCCATATGAACCCGAGCAGACGCAGACTACTAGCCAGCGCTCTTCGCTCGACCCTGTCACACCGTTGTTACCGAAACTCCCCGAAATCAGGCTTCCTCAGTCCAATGGGAACCCCTCTGAGTGGATCCAGTTTCGAGACACATTCTCGTCGTTGGTAATTCAACACAGGCACATTTCGGACATGGACTAGTATCAGTACATGAAGTCCTGTCTGTCATCAGAAGTTAGTACGGTCATTCAGAATATTCCCGTCTCTGCTGCGACCTTCCAGGTGGCGT
Organism: Ectobius pallidus; assembly: GCA_964059195.1. Lineage (NCBI taxonomy): Eukaryota > Metazoa > Arthropoda > Insecta > Blattodea > Ectobiidae > Ectobius > Ectobius pallidus. Next base: position 137,091,273 of record CAXKWD010000004.1, read on the forward strand.
GGCAGACTCTGATTGATAGGTTTGACAACGACCGGCTAATCGCTAAGACCCATCTGGACAACCTCTTCTCTCCCCCTCAGATTCAGAGGTATTCTGCAGAGTCCCTGCAGAAATACCTGGATCACTTTATAAGCACAGTGCATGCACTGAATTCCCTTAACGCAGAAGTGGAGTTGTCAGATCTGATCATTGCCAGAATTATCATCGACAAGCTTCCGATGAACCTCATCAGAGAATGGGAGTCATCTGTTAAAATAGGGAAGCCCCCTACCTTCAAGGAGTCTTCTTGGAAAGCCGAGTTCGCATACTGCAGATGACTGATGCTGCCACGAAAAGTCAGGCTGCTAAGTCAGCACCGAGCTCTCCAGCTCCTTCCAAGTCCAAGTCTTCTCCTTCGAGGCCTAAATGTCTCTGTTGTCGTACTGCTGTGCATGAGTTATTTTCATGCAACGACTTCAGAAGCATGTCTTTTGCTCAAAGAGACCAGTTTGTTAGAGACCGCAGACTGTGTCGCGTATGCCTGTATAGTCTGGGGCATGCCAACAATTGCAAGACCTTTCAGTGCAGGAGATGTGCTGGCAGACATAGCACATTCCTCCATGACCCGGTTAGCGATAGTCACCAGGCTGCCAACACTGTAGGTGTTATGGCCTCTAGTCAGACCCAGCAGCGCTTCTTGCTTCCCACTGCTACTGTCCGCATCCTGGACTCAGATGTTCCGAATGCAACAGAATATATATAGGACAAACGGGTAGAAAATTCAAATCAAGATACAAAGAACATATGCTTGACTACAAACATAGAAGATACAAATCAGCTTACGCTAAACATTTGCTTACACATAACCATAAAAGCGATAAAATAGAAAATACATTAACTGTTATTCATAAACACAAAAAAGATAGCAAACTCGACACATTAGAATCCTTAGAAATATACAAGAACAAAGACAATATCCTTAATGAAAACACCATTGAACAAAACCCACTATTTGAACTTACTCTTACGACCTAACTTCCATACACGCTAACACCAAAAATCAGTAGTTACTAAACACTCAACATGGCAACATCTATTTGAATCCACAGTGGAATTCAAGGTTAGTACAGTTACATCATCTCTATTCTAAAATTACAGTGATATTAGTTTTACTTAATAGACAACATCTTTTCATGGTATATTTTGTGGTTTAATTAATTTCTCTCCCTATTGTTCATTTAAAGATTTTCGGACTGAAGAGGATACATCGTGTATTGAAATGTACATATCCACCAACCTACATCTATGAGCGAATGGTTAATTGCCTGCCAATCTCAATTTAATAACTTCATCTACAAGAAGAGCAAAATAATTTATTATCTACATCATTAATAAGGCACATATTCTACTCAGTCGGCCGCGGTGGTCTAGAGGTAGCGTGCCCGCCTCTAGATCCGCAGGGCGCGGGATCAAACCCGGCCGCGGTCGATGGATTTTTCAGGACGTAAAAATCCTGGGCACGGAGTCCTCCGGGAGGGACTTTAAGCTGGGGTCCCGTGTCATAGATTTACGGCACGTAAAAGAACTCCAAGCCTAAATTAGAGCCTCTGGACAAAATTTCTCGGCCCTTTCACGTCCAAGAAATACTTAGTTTCCAGAGGGGGGGTTGCGAGGCGATGGGCTTACCACCTGTCCCTCTACCCTCTCTCGGAAAATAAGCATATCAAAATTCGTATAGGTAATGAAACCTCCATTGGAGGCCCCTTCGCCCCACCTGGGGATCATAGGGTACCAGATACAGATACAGATATTCTACTCAAATAAAAGTTATTGAACCTTAATGCAAATGTTATTACATATAAATCTCAGTTGAACATAAACCACTATAATACGACTTCTATAATTATATGATACGACGTCGATCCTACATACTTGAGTCTTATAAAAATTAAACCATTGCCTTCAGACAGATTCTAGAATTGGAATCATAACTCATGAAAAATAGGACAAGAGCAATTAATATTACTTATAAAAAGAAGATTAGAAGCATAAGAAGAAGTCTAGAAATTTATAACCTATACATAAAGAAAATAGAACAACCAAAAGTCAAATATTAGTGATTAACAATTGTAATATTGAATATGACATCATTGTATTAAATTATCACAATCTTCTCAATGAACAATTTTTAACCGTTAGATATATAACCACTTGCATACAGAATACATTCTGAAATACAATATTATGTATTACATATATAAATCACCAGTAGTCAATGTTAAATGGTCAAGTGACATCTTATATAATTGACAGTTTCTTATTACAGAGACTTTTTAATATTTTTAAGGTTTTATCTAATTATATATAACTTGTATTAATTTATTACTTATTGCATTTTTACTCTTTAAGCCACAAATCACAAGATTTGTCATGACATAAAAAGAGATCATAAAAAATTTGTAGCGTATTCAAAATCGTAATTATGTAAACGACTTTGAATAGACCTACATTTCTTATCATTACCGTATAATTCAATGAACTGTTAATCCTATTTTTTCTTATACTGTATATAAGGAATGTTAATACTATACAATTATAACTTTTTGATCTTGAAATATTAAGTAATAAATTGACATTATATATGACCTAGAATATCTATTCTATAAATTTGTAATATTTCATTATAATCTCTACTGTCAACAATACAAAAATAAATAAGCATTTCACACATTTAATTGTACATTTGCTCTTCTAACCTAACATTCTTAATAACAAATTATCTCATATGTATTCCATAATTACTTTCCATTTTCACTAATTACATTTTTCAGGCATCTTGGTCCTTCGCTTTTAAGTTGTGATTTTTGAGGATCACGGCTAAAATAACTACATATATATATATATATATATATATATATATATATATATATATATATATTCTAATTTACCCTCAAATAAAAAAGATGAAATTCGTCAATATTATTACTGAAAGCTACTGATGTTAGCGTCACACACCGGCGGCAAACCATACCGGGAGAACAAGAGGGGTATATTATGAATGACCAGACTTATGGCTAATTCACTGAGGTCTCTGTAATAAGTGACCAACTCAAAATGCAAACTGTGTATTGAATCCTTACTTTACGTTAACGTTAATCTTAATTTATAGGTCGCTAACTATCCATACAGATTGAACAATAGGCCTGTGGGCCACATCTAGGCCCGGAGGATCCACAAAGAGATGTTCTCGCTCCCAAAGTAGCTCGCAGGCGAATAGGGAACGACGGGAAAGCCTCTCCGGGTTGAAGGATGTAATGCTAATCAGGTTCAATAAATCTTTATTGAGCCCCTTGATAAGAAAACACGTGAGCACAAATGGACATAAAATAAACAGAATAGACCCTTTGACACATGATAGAATCTTCTGTGATCTTGCTTAACACGGCGTACTTCCTCTTCCGTGCAGTGGCAGGGAAAATGCTGAATTACTGAGTGATCAAGGGGAGGTGAATTAGCACGATCCTTCTTGAGTGGTAGGGCGTGCTTGCTTTACGTAGACTAGCGTAGATACGGGCTTGCTCGAACGACTGAATGATTGAGTCAATTTAATGAATTGACTTGTATGGGTTGCGACTTCACCACAACGGCATTACACTTTAGTAATTATTTTAAAGTCGCCCTTGCTGAACGACTGAGAATGATTTCACCTGTGACGTGAGATAAATATGCACTTACAGCAAGTATTTTAGGTCCGGCATGCTGCAACGAGCGAGTGATTGCTAGACGAACTTTGATAGGTCGCTTCGTCACTGCGATAATTTAATTTTAACAATTATTTACGGTAATTGATTCAGTTGAACAGAATAAGTCACCACTATGTGATGAATAGCAGTACTTACAGTAAATCCATATTACTGATGAGATGCACAACACAATTCAAGTCCATTCGGCTTGAACGGGAAGTGAAAAAACTGGGATACACACGCCATCTGCGTAAATCACAAAATAAAGTAAAAACTTAAAAGAAGAAATGAATTGCTTGTACTATGCAATACAACTAGGGCCGGGAACCCTTTAATTTCCGACACGAGAGATAAAATGGATTCAGTATCTTGAAAACTGATCCTACCGGCATGGCGGCTTCCTTCAATGAGAGAAAATGAAGTGTTAAGAACAAAGAAGAAGACAAACGTCACGACATGTGACTAAAAGCGAGCACCTCATTGGCCTAGAGTACGCGCGTCAAAACATAAAATAAAACAATCTTGGTAAATAAACCAAATAAGTTACGTTAAAACTACAAAACAGATAAAAGAATGAATTAAAATTACTTTAAATACTAAACTGCTTCACAAAAGCACATATTATGGCTAAAATACTAAAATCAACAGACTGAAGTCGCTGGGTAGGAGTATCCAGAAATCAAAGCAGCGATAGTCAATTGTCTCTATGCTGACATTGAAACAAGATGGCTATAAAAATAGATAATAAACTTAATTAATTGCACTGGAAATATCATAAATGCGAGGCGACGTCAACAAGCCTGTTGCCATAGCAACGTGGCTAAAGACCCCGCTAGAAACAGATGAGAGTTCAAAGCCGGAAAATTCGAACTGCGTGACGGAACAAATGTTGACCTTGTGTTTAATATTGTTTTTATATTGCTGCTTATTTTTAAATAACAGAGTAATGCAGTTAGTCAATTAGTGCCATTTGGCAAGATGAGTAGTTAATTTTTAGCTTGTCAGTAAAAGGAAACAGTCAGTTATTCAAGATAACAAGAGGGTTCTGAAAATGTTTGATGTCTTCTGCTATTTAGCAGTGAGAATAATCCCTCTATGAGTACAATGAAAGATAAGATTCTGTTGTCAGAGGTAATTGTGAGGAATGAATATTCATCGTGGAGTGTAGTACTATTAGTTATCGGCCTACCGTTAGTAAATTGAAGGGCCTAGTTCCATAAAGGCATAAGGCACAAGGACACAGTTTCTAGAAATCTTGATGGTTTTAAACAATGTTACCTCTAACAAGTAGATGGTTTAAAGTTTAATTTTATAACATATATTTTTTAAGGACAAGGTAAATTAGTGTTCTGCAAATTTACAAGGTAGAGTGTATAGAGATGTTTTACAACTAGAGGTACGGTACCTAAACATGTTACACAAAAATTGAAGTTCTTTTACAGTAGCAAAATCTTTTTACTTTGTATCATATTATTTGTTTTTACTTTGTTTTAGTAACAACCTGTATTATACAGTGACAATTGCATGTTTGCCAATGAATACCAGTATAGTCATTAATATAATAGATGATAAGCAAAACAATCTATTTTGAATGAAGTTACATTTCAGAAATGCAAGTTCAGTTGTAATTCAGTTTTCTTCGATGGTAGCACTGCGGAAAATAAAAACAGTTGGTAAACACATCTCAATAACAGAGAGGAACTGTGCCTTACGCCTGTAGGTCTTTTCTTATAACTGAGCAAGGGTTTAAGGCACAAGTACAAATAGTTCACCGAGAATTTAAGAGATATAAGGAGAAGGCTTAAATGTTAAAAACTCAAAATTAAAGATTTGTGCCTTACGCCCTTATGGAACTAGGCCCTCCAATTATAAAATTACGGAATTTTGAATGCCCGCCTTTAGGATAAATGCATTTACAGGTTTAATGTAATTAAATTTTACCTGAAAGAATCAATAAGTAATGTAGCCTGGAAAAATAAGAAAGAAGTCCACAAAGTCTTTTCTGTTGAAGTACCGCTAAAGAGAGACTGATAGCCTATAAGAAGCCAATCGCGAACTGTCTTGTTGGATATGTAATTAATTAACCAATCATGTCTAAGTCACTGATGATTTTGTTACCAACAACAGAATAACCGATTTATGCTTTAAATAAATGTGAACTGTAAGTCTGGAAAAATTTAGATTACTGGTTCCCTCACCTAAAACTAGGCTACATATATGGTATATGTAGGCCTATATAAGTGACGTTACCTTATAGAAGTTATGGGTATGTGGTGTGTATATAAATACTTATAACTTATGAAGATAATCGAAATATCAGTCGATATATCAAACACCATGAACTCAAAGATTCCTTTGATATACCCGCTCGCTGCGGTATAACGTGGGTTTCGGGGTTCGATTCCCACTCAGGACAAATTTTCATCTATAGATTACGTGGTTTTCAGGAAATACTTTGCATTAATAAATAACTTGTGTAAACTGAGGGAATGCAGAATATTTTAAAATAAATCCTTAAACATGTAACCTTCTTCTTCTTCTTCTTCAAATCAACGCCTGTTCCGTACATGTAACCTTAATGTATTATTTCATCCGAAGGGCTAAGTTTCTAATGGAATGAAGTGACAAAATGACATGATAATGCTTATTTTGAAAAAAATATCTAAATGTTTCGCAAAATGTTATTTCTTTCGTGAATATTCACTGAAATCAATCCATATAAACACAGAGTTCAAGGTTATGCAAGGTAAAATCAACACAAATGACACCCCTTGCTCTTCAATGCAGTCTAGCTAAACGATCCAAATGTGACTCGAACCCCTGACGTTTACTTTAGAAGCTAAGCAGACGCCTTAAACCACTTGGCTATAGGACTAGTAATCAGAGACATTTATGAGAATAGTTGGGAGGAAATGCCACGGACATCAGGGTTCAAAACTGGAATCTTCAGCTATCCATGCTATTGCTCTACCACGTGACCTAATCAGAGTTTGTGATACCTTGGCATTTTTTATAATTACTCTTAATAGTCAAGATTTTTAATTTTATGGGTTTTAAATCACCTAATCATTCCTCTTAATTCCATTCCATGATGAAATTAGTACACTTGTGATCTTAAGCTTTTCAGATGAGTATGCGGATTGAATTCTTCTTGGTTTTTTTTAATAATATATATTACATACTCAATAGTTTTGTTCCCTAACCGGACAAGTGATTTTTATTACCCAACTAGCTTAAAAGGCCCGGCGTCGCCCGGGTTTTGTATTTTGTAATATGAAATTAACTTATGGAGGACTTTCGATGTTGAAACTTTATAGTCCAGTCAATGAATGCTCAAAAAGAGGTGTAGAGGGAAATGGAAGGAACACAATTTTTGACTTTGGGACTTTGTTTGGACTAGTTAGGAGGTGAACATACTAAAGGTCCCCACTCCTAGGAGGTGAGCGGGGGGCAGGGGGGCCCTTAGAAGGTCCCTTTTTCTGGGTTTTCGCTTATATCTCGGAAACTAAGGGTCCTAGCGATAAGATCTTTCTATACATAATTAAAGATGACAAAATGCTCCACAAGGTTGATTCTTTTCATTTTTTCGCTATCTCGCCTAGTTTCCGATATATCTGCGCTCAAAATTAGCTAATTTTGAAAACAATAAAATTGCCTCGCGTTTTTTGCCTTATTTCGTTAGCTAACTCTTTGGCCCTTTGTCCTACGAAAAAGTTATTAGGAAGGAAGTTGTAGAGCATTAAATTTCCTTCAAGAATATGTGATAGTTTACCTATTTTTATTCAACCGTTCAAAAGTTAGAGCAATTTTAGCTTTATGTGTAAATTCCGGAATTTCGCAGAAAAACTTAACTTTCGTATTTTCCATTATTTCACTGCTCTAACTCTGTATAAAAGCCAATATTACGTATTTATATGTATAAATAGTATGTACTATATATATATATAAGTTGTACATAAATGAATCAATATATATATATATATATATATATATATATATTGTAATATATTTTCAAGAAATATATATGCTTATGTATAGTCCATTCAGTGATTGAATGAATTGATGGAAATGGAAGGAACACGGTTTTTGACTTTGGGACTTTGTTTGGACTAGTTAGAAGTTAAATATACTAGAAGTCCCCACTCCTAGGAGGTGAGCGGGGCCAGGGGGTTCCGTAGAAGGTCCCTTTTTTCGGTTTTTCGCTTATATCTATGGATCCTAGCGTTAATACCACTCTATACAAAATTAAACCTGATAAAATGTTCCATCAAGACTGATTCCTTTCACTTTTTCGGTATCTCGCACAGTTTATTTTAAATTTGTTGTCATAGGAAATTAATTTTCAAGAATAACAATTTTTTTCTAGAGTTTGAAAATAAGTATCAAACTGTCTCGGAAAGATTGAGCACTCCCCCTTTCGACTGTTAGCTCGTCAATCAAGATCAATGATGAAAGGGTGTCTGTGGATCTTTTTTTGCTATTCCAGCGCAAATCCATAAGCAAGAAAATGGACGAAGATTTGAAAACTTATTTGCAGTATGAATTAGCCCTTTTCCCTTTGGCCTTCTTCAATGAGGGTGGGATGAGGAAATCGACGAATTCAGTTCTCTAGAAAGAGCTCAATCCAACTATCAAAGATGTATGTGTGACACACTTTGACATTGTTATAGACGGAGGACTTCTCCTGCACAAAGTTATTTGGCAAAGAGTTTCCACGACATCTGCCATTTGTGATGGATACGTCAATTTTATGAACAGTCACTATCGTGGAAGGAGTTGCACTGTAGTGTTTGATGGGTACACGAGCTCATCCTCAAGTACAAAGGTCGCTGAGCAGCAAAGGCGGTACCGACTCGGCAAGTCAGCCGACATACATTTCAATCAGTAGACAATCATAACTGCGAAGCAGGAAGACTTCCTGTCAAATTTCTACAACAAAAGTCTGCTGATTAACATGCTGAAAGTCACACTACAGGCACATGGAATCAGAACCCTGCAAGCACGGAATGATGTGGATGTCCTCATTGTAGACATGGCTATGGAGTTGTCACATACCACCGCTGTTGCAGTTATTGGTGAGGATGTCGACCTAATAGTCCTGTTGATGGCCAAAACACCTAGTGACCAGAACATAATTTCCATCAAGCCTGGGCGTGGAAACATAAAATCTACATTGTTTTCTACCCAGGGGCTGCGAGACATACTATTTCTGAATGCCTTCACTGGGTGCGATACCACCTTAGCAGCCTTCTGAAAGAGTAAGCTGGGATTTATCAAACTGTATTTGAAGTCTCCAGATATCCAGGGAACTGCTGCAGTTTTCTCAGACCCACCCTCAACCAAGGATGATGTAGAGGAAGGTGGTACGGGGCCCCACCTAAAGAGAAATCTCTAAACGCTTACCGTTACCAATCCTATGTAAAATCGGTAGCCAATATCAAACCGGACATCTCGTGCCTCCCACCAACTGAGGGGGCAGCGAAACAACATTCTGAGGACATATCACAAAGTCGAGATGTGATTGGGACATTAGCTGCCTCCTCAGATGTGTGGGTGGGAGTTAACCAACAAATTTCTAACTCCGGTGCACAGTGAGCACCAGGCTGCACCGTATGAAATATTATTATTTTTTTTTTGTCGGTGCACAAAGGATTGTGCCACCACCAAATGCGGATGCAGAAAGGCATCTCTCAAGTGTTCCCCTGCGTGCCAAAACTGCCAGGGGAACTGTGTTAATCGGGGTCCCCTCTTAGAAAATGAGGATGAAGAACTCGGCATCGATCCTCTGCCAGTTATCCTAGAAGATGAAGCAGAATTATACCCAGGACCAAGTTACCATGACGCGGAAGGACCCTCCGGCTCCAAGAGAGTCAGGAATTTATAATTATTATTGCTGTTCATTGTACTATAAGGTGTAAATATATTATTAAAGTAAATGTAATACAGTTTCAAGAAACATTTACGAGTTAATGTGTTAATAAAAAAAGTTATGTACAAATTGTTATTGACTCTGAAATCATCCTACCCCATCCTACCCCAATGCCTTTGCGGAGCGGATGTATAGTTAATATAGGCCTATATATTATATTAACTGTACATTATATATTATATACATTGAATAAAAGTATTATTGCCTATGTAGAGGGTAATTATGGCTCCTAAATAACAATAAAGATTCGTCTAAACCTCAATAAATTGTCAATTTTGAGTATTATCAAAAATTTCCATAATATATTATAGTGATTATATTTCTCTGGGGTAAATGATGGAGCTCTCAAAGTGGTTCCACTAGGTATGGGGTTCAAAATTAGTAAACGACACCAAACAATATTACTTTTGAAGAACTCCATATATACTTGAAAATATATTATAAATACATAGCATATATACACACATAATTTATTTATGTGCCATTTATATATAATACATACTATTTATACATATAAATATATATAATACATATATATTGGATTTTATATAGAGTGGAAGAACGGAAAATATGAAAGTTAAGTTTTTCTGCGAAATCCCGGAATTTACACATCAAGTTAAAACTGCTCTACCTTTTGAACGGTTGAAGATAAAAAGTAAACTAACATATATTCTTGAAGGCAATTTAATGCTCTAAGACTTCCTTCCTCGTGAATTTTTTGTAGGACGAAGTGTCGAAGAATTAGCTAACGAAATAAGGCTAAAAACGTGAGGAAATTTTATTTTTTTCAAAATTAGCTAATTTTGAGCACGGATATCTCAGAAACTAGGCGAGATAGCGAAAAAATGAATTAAATCAATCTTGTGAAGCACTTTGTGAAATTTAATTTTGTATAGAAGGGTCTTATCGCTAGGACCCATAGTTTCCGAGATATAAGCGAAAACCCGAAAAAGGGACCTTCTAAGGGCCCCCCTGCCCCCCGCTCACCTCCTAGGAGTGGGGACTTTTAGTATGTTTACCTCCTTACTAGTCCAAACAAAGTCCCAAAGTCAAAAATTGTGTTCCTTCCATTTCCCTCTACAACTTTTCATTGACTGGACTATTAGGTCCTTATATAATATGTATGTAGAATTCGAAATGAGGAAGAACGACATATGGCACTCAGATTATTCCCTCAGAAAACGCAGGATATAGCTTTTTATGGCTCTCAGAGGATGTCGAATGTTGCATTCCATTGCTTCTACACACCATGCCTGGGAGGAGTACAAATAAGAAGAAAAATAAATTCCGGTTACATAAGATTGTATTGTCTTGACATAAAATTGTATTTCTCACTCTCTTATTACCATACAACCGTTTCGGGGCTGAAGTAAAAAATAAATTAAATACCACTTTCATACTTTCCTTCCCAAAAACCTGGGACATAATATACTGCGCGCGTAGGACTGAAAATGCCCCATCACATTTTGTCTTCTTTTAGATGCTCTGATAAACATCCCTTGGCCTATTTCTCAACTAATACAAAGCCTACAGCTATGAGAGACGTATCAGTGGATAGGATTTGTTACCCACTTCCGATATAGCATATTCACTGGCACACACTTAAGTTGTCCCTACAATACGACCGCTTATTCTACATCAAAATATTAAGTAAGAAAATGATATTTTCCACGTCGAGGGTAGAGAAAGTTATGTGACTGCTTTATTTTCGTGGATTTTATTCTTCAAGAATTATTTTCACAAATGTATTAATTACATCGATAGTATCATAATTTATTGAAGCCCAGTATTATAATATAGTTTCCAAATCCCTATGTGAACACCGTAAAGAATACTTTCGTTATGTAAACAATTGACAGCAGAACTTTTTAACTCTGCCTCATTTCACATTTCTGACTTTTCCCGTGGATTTTCAAAAAAAAATGTTTTTCATACAAACCTTGTCCTGACAATTACGAACACAACAAAACAAAAATCAGCCAAATCGGTCGAGCCGTTCTCAAGTGATGCTCCGTCATACATTTTGGGAATTCATTTTTATTAATATAGATAAATTACCAAAAAGAAGCCCTATAAACAAGGCATTTATGACCTAAAAATCCTTCAAACATGCTTTAGAAATTACAGAGTAAAGACCTAAAAATAAATTTCCATTTTAAATTAACTTAGTGGAAAAAGAGGCTTCGGAATTAATAATTACATAATTGAATTCAAGTACCATACCAACATTGAAAACTGTAGGCTATAGGTCTACTACTAAGTTATTATTTATTTATTTATTTATTTTAAAATGTTTTAATTGTTTTATCGTGAAAAGTATTTGTACTGCAGCAAACAATAACACTTCATGCAAGTTGTAGCCAGACGAAATCATGTTGAAGGGGTGGCTGATTGGTCCATTACATAGGAATGGAAGATAAAATGACAATTTTAAAGTTTACAAGAATAAAAAATAAAATGTGTAAAAAATGGATTATACCTGATGGCAAAAACGAATAGAGGAAATATCAAAGGAAACAAAAAAAAAAATCATATTATTAATGGGGTTTCTGTACGGAATTGAAATAAAATGTACTAAAAATGACAAAATGAATATAAATGCTCTTAAAAGATAAAAAAGGCAAGAAATACAGAAAGGATGAATTTAGCACGAAGCATGCACACAAGGTAGCTATGTTTCTGTATTACTAGGAAAAAATTTCATCACAATCCTAGCCCTAGTGATAATTCTGATAACCCCTTTTCATTAAGCTTCATAAGCTTCTCAGCATGTTTATTAAGGCAGGTTTGAGGTGTATTATTGTTTCATTATTCGGATTTTAAAGTTGTCTGCAGGAGCCGCAAGGGCGGCGTGTTTTGTTTTTTGTCTGCAGACATGATCAAAGTAGCAAACAGGAGATGTGACCACCCAAAGCGCCACTTCTCCCTCCAGCTTGTTGTGGCATCATCAATCTGCAATAGCTCCTGACAGCTTCAGTTCGCTCTGATGAGCGCAATGAAAAGGTGGACATCATTTTAAATGGAGTTCCGACGCATGAGAACAGAATGGTTAACTTATATTAAATATTCAGTATGTTCAATGCTCAACTTATTTTGACGTATGGTAGAAGTTGTCATTGAACTACAAGTAGATGTCTAGACGCCAACTATTTGTAGGTTAGGCCTGTAATCTGAAATGTAAGTTCAGGGCTGTATAGTAGAGTAGGATTCCCATGGTATATTTTAAAAAAGGAACGTTTGCATTTTTCACATGAAAACTGGGACTTTTGTAAAAAAAAAAAAAAAAAAAAAGAAAGCGGGACACAGTAAAAATGAGAAAAATGTAATTAAATTGGTCATGCATATTATACAAGTAAGTTATTATAAATGACAGTCATGCTTACAATGATTAGAAGAACAGAATTTCAATATACACCTGACTAAGGATAATGTTTACGATATATTATTTGATTTTATTTTATCATATTTTTATTTTATTTTATTAATTTACCCTGGCGGAGTTGAAGACCATAAGGCCTTCTATACCACTCAGTCAGGGGGAAAACATGAAATACAAGAATAATACAACTTCATTGCGATAGATAATACAGTTAACTAAAAGACAAAAGAAAAGAAAAAAATGCATAAAATTAAAATAAATTAATGCAATGTAAACTAATAAAAAACTGGAATAATAATTCTTTCACACTGGTCGTGTGTACGCTAAGGTGGAAAGGTAGTCAGACTGAAAAATGCAATGCCATAGCCGAGATTTTAACCAGGATCTTCACCTCTCCGTGCCGATGCTCTACCATTGAGCTACCATGGCAACATGCCGTTTCAACATTAAATTCTCCAACTGACTTGCAGTCCTGGTACTGAAAATTTCTAATATAGGCCTATTTACTTATTAATTTGAAATGAAAACAGGTTCCTATCCTATAACTTAAATTTGCTTACGCTAGCGATGTTTCGCATAGGATTTGAACCTATGCAGGGCAAATGCTTTGAATTTAGGGGTTCGGGCCGTGTCTCTTTTTTATTTAAAGTTTCGGTATTCGGTATTCACCAGGGAAAACCACGGAAAACCCTGATCGGAACTTGCAAATGGGATTTGATCATGGTCCTCCATTCTGTAATGCCTGGTTGGAGTTGAACCAACAGTTGAGATACGTGTCAGCTGAAGATAAGATAAAGTATTTTTATTTGTATAATCCTGGGAAGGCGATAATTCATTTTCGCATTAATAAGCTGTGGAGAGCTTCTTAGGGGATAAAAGAAATGCCTCTCCAAATCTCGTATGATACCCTCACATAACTTTCTCTACTTAAGCTTAGGCAATTCAACTTTCTCATTTCACATTCTGATATAGAATAAGAGGCCATATTGCAGTTTTCTCAATCTCATGCCAAGGTTTATAAGCAAGACAACCCGATTTTGTGTAGGCTAAACAATGGCACGTTTCGCTAACCTTTCAGATAATTTCTGTGAAAAAGTTTAAAATAAATTAAATATGTAACCAAGTTCCGCCTTAACCCTTAACACACAACTTATCTTGATCCACTCAAAAACAGCATATAAAGATGTAGATGAAAGCTGGATTCTTCTGTGTGTAACCAAGATGTGTCATTACTTAAATAGAAAATACATTTCGGCGTATTTGCTGCGCCATCTTCAGTTCTGATGAGCTGTATTGAACACCACAATTCGTCTGAAATAATGTTCTTTATATGTTTGTTATTTGGTAACCTAGGTCACAGTTGTAGTTAGTTCAAATAAATGATTTTGGTCAATTATGTTTTCATTAAGGATGTTATTCTTATTCTTATAAATTTGAAAGCTTTCCAATATATAAAGTCACAGTTATGTACTACTTCCGGGGTGTTATTTAATTTATCCAATCTATGACCACTATCAAGCAGGTGTTTAGCATATGCTGAGAGTAATCTGCCGTATTTAAAATCAGTAATATGTTCATTAAATCTTTGCTTGAATTTTCTACCAGTTTGTCCCACATATACCTTTTTACAATCAGTACGCGTCAATTTGTAAACTACACTTTCTTCCATTTTATCCACAGAGTTAGTGTTATTGCTGTATAATTTATTCTTTAAGTTGCAGTTGGTTCTGTTCATCAGAACTGAAGATGGCGCAGCAAATACGCCGAAATGCATTTTCTATTTAAATAATGACACATCTTGGTTCCACACAGAAGAATCCAGCTTTCATCTACATCTTTATATGCTGTTTCTGAGTGGATCAAGATAAGTTGTGTGTTAAGGTTTGAGGCGGAACTTTGTTACATGTTTAATATTATAACCCTTATCTGATGGAAATGAAATATTTTAATTATTTAAAATAAATGTTTTAGCTCATAATATGAACGATATTCAAACGAAATAATTAACTTACATTTATTTATATTTAATATCCCGTCTTTAGGCACAAATTCAAGTGTCCGACAATTTATAAATAAAGCACAAACAAGAAAAATTATAACATATTTACATTAACTTTTAAGTTTATATTGGATCACCGCAAAACTTCAGAATAATGATGCTCCATATTATTTGGCAAGGTATAATGTCCCAAGATTACTTCCCGAGTATACACAGAAGACTTAAGCAAAAGTAAATCTCAGCGGTCTTCACAACTTCCTAATAATTACCACACGGGGCCCGGTTACATTGCAGTAAATATCAATCAATTCAACCAGAAGCTTTGTGCCTATTACTTTTCCGTCACTTGGATAATACAGGAAGTCCGTATTTCATTCATAAAATTCAAGACTGTAGTCGCCTGAAGTGTTGTGACGTCTTGTATTTGTGTATGTAATGCTTCTTGCTTGACATTGCACATGAATCAACCTTTAAAACCAGTCCAGAAGGACATGCTCATATAGGCCTACTTGAAGTACATGCACTTTCTGCAATGATTTATCCCATCAACATGATTTCTTGTACATTGCTTCACTGTGTAGTAATACATTGTGCCTACAATATTTTATATGTTCATGCAGACTTCAGTTTTCATCAAGCGACGTTATAAATTCTTCCAGGCATAGGCTATAGGCCTAAACAGTTGCCCAGTTTTATCTCCGCGTTCTCATCTCAATTAACATAGTAATTATTGGTTTATGCATTTATTTATTTCTTGAGTATCCAAATTGAGTTAAATCCTATTTCACCCGAAGGAATATTAGGATTAGAGAAATAATAGCCGACATTTGCAAATATTTACAATATATATATATATATATATATATACAGCACACCAACAGTCACTGTATTATTAAAGAAAAATAAATAAACATTAACAAAAGATAAATAAACATTAATGAGAGATAAATAAACATTAACAAAAGACACAAAAATATTAACATAAGAGAAATATACGTTAACAAACAATGCTTCTCAGAGTTTTGAGTATAATTTTACAAAAAATTTGAAAAGTTTGTACCGTGCATTATTAATGTCTTATGGAGAAGAATGGTAGGCTTACACTGAATGTTATGTTGATCCAAATAGGATATGAGTTTATATTTTTTGTATGTGTAGCCTATATGGGGCAGCTATGAAGTTATAGAAAAGGCAAATAACAAACCTTCGCTATGATAAGTATTTGCAGATTATGAATGAATGAGGAGAAATGAAGGTCGTAAGTAATGTTTTGAGCAAAATTGAATATTGTGATGGCTTACGTTTGTGTTTTGTCAAAAACATTTATTCTGCCGGTTTATGGACCAAATTCTTACTGCCGAAAAAGTGACTTGGTGTTATTTTAAATTATAAATGATTAATAGGTAGGCCTACACGATAATAGCAGTGGTAGGAATAATAGTAGGCCTATTTGAAGTGGTTAAAGTGACTGTATGCGCGATAATTCGAATACCCTTTATCGGATTTTCATGAAACTTGGTATAGGCCTACGCATTTTTAATGTCCGTGGAAAGTAGCCTATTCATTTTGGGCCAAATCGGTGTAGCGGTCACGTGTTTTTTAAATGGCAAATCATCACTATACTACAACAAAGCCGCGCTGCTAGCCCCAACCACGGCCTCCCAACTCAGTTAAGATGTCATATACACTTCATTCATAGCAAGTCGAATGCATGATTCAGCCATTGGATGAAAATTGTCTTTTTATACAGAAATATAGAAAATGCTTAATAAGTGCTGTGTTCCTGGCTGTAGGCTACTAACTTACTCGTATATCAATAATAATGCTAATGAAGAATGTGTCCATGTGTTTAGATTTCCGAAAAATGAATCCAGATGACTTAAATGGATATCTGCAATTCACCGAGAAAATGTTATACCATCAGATAACTCATGATAAGTAAATACACGTTAATGATAAATATTTGTCAGTATTTTACCCATACGGTGGCAGTAACTGTGATTTATAGTTTGTGAAGGGTATTTATTTACATTACTACTAGCCTAATTAATTTCTTACTAACCGCATTATTATAATATTTAATTAGGGCACTCTATTAATAATAAACATTTATGTTTTAAATATACCGATATAACAATAGCCTATTAACAGTACAAAGTCTGTGATGCTTTGTACGAGGGTATTTCAATAAGTATCCGTACTCTCTTTTTTAAATTTATTGCAACAGCAATACAAAACTTTCAGTTACCTCATTTTCAACATAGTCCCCTTACTTCTATATGCACTTTATCCATCGTTGCACAAGCTTCCTGATGCTCTCAGAAAAAAGTTTTAAGTAGCCATCTATGCACCGCTTCCATCAGTTCTTGATCTGTAGTGAACCGACGGCCCCTTAAGGTATCGTATTTATTGTTCAGCCCTTCTCCAAGTAATGTCGCAGTATTGGCCCTTGTCCCAGAAAAGTGTGAGCATCACTTTTCCTTCGGAGGGTTGACTCTTGAATTCTATTCTATTCTATTCTATTTTTCCCCGCGTAGGGGCAGAAACAGGTTGGGATCGACCCTACGCACGTAGGCCACATCTGCGGGCCCTTTATGCCAACCCCTTGGGAATGGGATGATTGGTATGCCCAAAGGCCTCCCGAAACAGATTCCACTGCGAGTCCCCACGGAACTCCCCAACATCCAGCTAGAACCAGAAGCCATACCACGTACATCACTCTCCCAGGGTACCTCATACATGCGCCACGCCCCCGGTCCCTCACGAAGAGAGCCCGTAGGGTCGCGGCACACCACAGAGCCCCCAGGCGTGCAGCACACCACCAACAACCACATGACCACAAGCCACGGGGCAGGACGGGAGAGGTCCGCAGCGGACACTGCAGCGGGAGATGGCCCGAAAGCTGGGAAAGGAAACGTGATGATAATGAGGGGGAGTTTGAAGGTGAAGTGGAGAGTGTTGGTGGAATTAGAGGGGGAAACGGGAGGATCCCCGAGAAAACCCCCCAAAGTCACGGCTTCGTCCACCATGAATGACACTCCCGCCTCGGGATTTGAACCCGGTACCACTTGCATGCCAGGCCCACGCTCTAAGCATGAATCAACGTGACGGCGACTCTTGAATGTCTTTTTGACTGGAGATGCAGGGTTTTTCCATTTCATGCTTTGGAATTTGCTTTCAGGCTCAAAGTGATGGTTCCACGTTTCGTCTCCAGTGGCTGTCAGTTTCAAAAAGCTTCACCTTTGGATCACTGCTTCATATTCTTCCTTTGTGCAAACGCTTAGCGCTGCAGCTATGCTTAATGTGCAACAGCGCAACACCAGTGGAGTCATGACGGTCAAAGCGAAGACGAATGAACATGTCGACGTGCGCAAGCACAAAGCTGCACAGCCAACCTACAAAAGAGTAAACAAAAAGTGCGGATACTTATGGACTTACCCTCGTATATCAGAAGCATATGAAATATGGCTTATTAACTCCATCTGGCACTTTGTTATATCAGTTTACCTGATTTTATTTATTTTATATCTGTGATATCCTGTAATAATCCCCATAAAGTGCTACAGTGAGTCCCACGCAAGAGTTGGCCAATGACGCGGGTTTCTGTGTCGCGGCGGGCACAGCTCCAACTCCCGAGCGATCGGGTGAAATATCTACGCTAATAAAGCCGCGATCGGCGTAATGATTCAGGTTTTCACATTTCCCTACAGTTAAAATTACAATGAAAATAACCCCGTACCACATCACGAGTTGTTAGAATTGTTAGAGTTGTTAGAATACGCACAACACTGGCGCCTTTTTTTTTTAGAAAATTTTCTTTACGCGCGTAAGTTCAGCTTCCGAGATAGAGTTAATTTCTCTTCTAATGTTCTAATGTGTGGGGAATTGACCTATGCAATTTATTTTTCAAGTTCCCCGTAAATAATAGTCACATAGGCTATTGTTAGAAGAACTTAAAGACAGTATCACAAGAGAAATTAAATCTATCTTGGAAGCTGAACTTACGCGCGTGAAAGAAATTTCTCTAAAAAGGTGCCAGTGTTGTGCGTATTCAAGAGGAGAACATTTCTAACATCTCTTGTGATGAGGTACGTGTTTATTTTCATTGTAATTTTAACTGTAAATGTGAGAACCTGAATCGTTACAACGATCGCGGCTTTATTAGCGTAGATATTTCACCCGGTCGTCCGGGAGTTGGAGCTGTATCCGCAGCGACGCAGAAACCCGTGTCATTGGCCAACTCTTGCGTGGGACTCACTGTAGTACATTTTTCTTTACCCTTAACGAGCTCAGCGCGTAAAATGGAACTTCACAAAGATGCAGAGAGTTCTGTTAAACAACGTTTAGGATTCAAAATAACATAATAGTTATTCAACACTGAATTAGAGAAGCGTATTATTAGTTTTTCTCATTAGGAACGTGCTGTTCCTTGCGAAACAACCAGTCAACGTCTTGAACCTTTTCATCCTAAATGTTATAAACAAAAAGTTTATCTCGAGATCAAATTGAGATATAATACAGGAATGAGAAAATAATATAGGGGTTACCGTCGCCGTACACTAATTCATCTAATTATGATTGTATTATTTTTGTGTCAGGATTACTGTTTGCATAAACTGTCCATTACCAACGGGAAACTATAAGACAGACGTCTTTTTATTGTATGCAAAGCGTTGTTTTATTTTTCTCAAAACACATTCCTCATTGTTCTAAACTGATAGTAGCAGTGTACATACATCGACTACTGCAACTTGTTAGCCAGCCAATGAGTAACTGACTCCTAAGTGATAGGCTACACTTTTAAAAGAGTCAGTTCAGTAGGTAGATAATAATCATGAACCGCGGAACTTTACACAAGATATTATCATATTTTCAACATCCTATAGAATGTGGTTCCTATAAATGAAATATTTAGAGGACTTTTCATGAAAACTTTTTTAAATTTTGATTTTTGAAAAAATGGCTCTAACTACTTTAATATAAATGTTCATATCAAAACACCTATCTATGACTAGTAAACTGGCTATATTATTTCTTCTGTAAAAATCACTTGGGGTAGGCTAGTTTACTAGTGCCCATTTTCTATTTATCTAGATTGTCTCTATTACAGTATGTGGTACATGGAAACCTAGAACGGTAAAGTTGTAGTGAAAATTAAGGTGAACATTTTTTGTCATAAACTTTGTAGCAGGTCAGTTCATATAGGCTTATATAAAATAAAGAATTAAATATAAGAAAATACATTTCACGGACAATATTTGAACTTCCGAAATAGGAGTTAGAAATATTGACTTTTATACAGTGAAATAGTGACGAATACGAATATTGTTTTTATACCGACTTTTCAAGTAATACGGTCGAGGATAGAAATTTATATAACGAAATAAGAAAGATTATCTATATATTAATTTTTATATTGTGAAGTGAAAAGAATATATACCGCCATAAGATAAATAACTTAAATTCCTGCGATAAAACGTGCAGATGTTATGAGAATAATAAATAACCTAAAGTGATTTTGGCGACGACGAAGTGAATAGATAAAGGCATTATTTAAAGTAATTGTAGTCTTCCTCCCGACATATTACGATAATTACAGACTAAGCGACAAAATTAAGAACAAAATAAACTTACAAATATTATTATTCAAGTACATAACTAATTGACATTATTTTACTACCCAGCATTCCCTAATCTTATATCCTATATTAACTTCGTCCATAGGCGTAACCAGGCCGACCATATGGGGGGGTTATAACATCTGGGGGGGTTATAATACCCCCCTAGGAGAGGGGGGTCCGGGGGTCCTCCCCCTGGAAAATTTTAAAAATTAAGATGCAAAATAACGAGTTTTAAGCTTCCGGGGGTCCTTCCCCGGAAAATTAAAAAAATTAAGACTCAAAATAACGAGTTTTAAGCTTCCCACGCATTAAGTAATTTATGGGCAGACTTAAAAAAATTATACAATTTTCCTTTCTTTTAGTCAATGGGGGGGGGGTTCAAACCCCCAAACCCCCCCCCTCGTTACGCCTATGACTTCGTCGAGCACGGTCCTAGAAAGAACTCTCGCTCTACCACTGAGAAAGCACTAGCTGGACATTATATTTATTTTATAATAATATAATAATAAAGAAGAAAGGCGCCCACATAAATCGACACCCACCTTAACCAACGGTTATCAATTGGTCACCCAACTCTTGGCCAATTCAACGACCCCCTAGCGATCGGTCATAAGTTGGCGCCCATCTCGGTGCTAATTACTTTACCGCCCACCGATCTGAATATCCAAACATAAGATCGGTTATAAGTTGGCTCCCATCTCGGGGCAGGATTTTCGAAGCGATATAGGATATAGGACTTAGGCCAACAAACATCGAAAATTTTTTTGAAACGACACGGGGGATAGACGAAATTTATTGACAATAAATTAAATTTCTTTACGCCGCGACAAATCTTGTGTGACATTATAATAAACTTCTTCGCAATAATTAGCTATAATGTACGTGGACCTTGTGGATTACCAGTGACATCAATCATCATCAACATTCACCAAAAACCCTCCACTCTTCTGAAAATCTACACCCCCACCCCCCAATCTACAAGAGATCAACATCCCTCTTCAGCCGGCGACCTACAGCCAGCTGAGTTCCATTCATCGACTACTGACCGCCAGACAGCTGGGACTTCAACAAAAACTGGGGTATCGTTAAACATTTTTTTTGCTTAAACTTGTTACGGAATTCACAGAACACGAATTTTTTCTTTTCTTTCTTCAACGATTACCTTGCAGTTTTTATTTGAAAAAGCTCAATTAAATTTCATAATATCCCTTCAAGAAGGAATGACATTTTAAACTCACATTTTTTTAGTAATCATTATTCAATTTAAAATTTTTCTATGCGTTTACGCAACCATAAAATTAAGATGTCTGTGAATACTGTAAACGTAGTAACATGTTCAAGTGCTCCAGTATCACCGCATGAATACCCACACCCAGTGTCAGTTGATCAATCAAGTTTGCAAAGCAGTGAACCAGGGGATGTCAATGTAAGTGATAATTTAACAGCAGGTGTGATAGCACAGTCAGCTGTTCCTACAAATAATATGCCTTGTAATACTGAAATTGCCACTGAAATTGCCACTGAAAATGTCAATGCATTACAGCAGATTATGAATGCTATAACTTCTCTGGCCAACCAAAATACTAACCTAACTACAACAATTAATTCATTACAGACTGAATTTAATAGTCAAAATACTACACTAAACACAACAATTAATTCATTGCAGACTGAACTTCCACTGAAAATGTCAATGCATTAAAGCAGATTATGAATGCTATAACTTCTCTGGCCAACCAAAATACTAACCTAACTATAACAATTAATTCATTACAGACTGAATTTAATAGTCAAAATACTACACTAAACACAACAATTAATTCATTGCAGACTGAACTTAATAGTCAAATGAGTTCATTGCAGACTGAATTTAATAGTCAAAACACTACCCTAAATACAACCATTAATTCAATGCAGACTGAACATAATACTCAGTTAACTTCATTACAAACAGAAGTTAATGAAAACTTGAATTCCGAACTTACAGCACAAACTAATAACCTTACACAGTTGATTCAACACCATAGGCAACAGGTTGCTGAAGAATTGATGCAAATTGATTCCCGAGTAACCCAGGTTGGTACTCAGGTGGAAGCTGTTCAGACAGAGGTTCGTACACAGGTAGATGGAATTCGAAACCATGTCAGTGCAGTGGAAAGAGAGGTTAGGAGTAACAATACTAGATTGGTATCCCTGAATTCGGAGTTGGACAGATTGCGTCATAGGTTAAGAGATCAGGAAGATCGTACCGAGAGTACAGTCTTGGTCTCCAACCAGGGCGAAATTGCGTCTACTTCCTCTGCTCTCCCCGACACACCGACCGACACACCTAGCATTCCCCCTCAACCCGCCAGCTTACCAATATCCGATAACGGATTGAACCATCATGCAGCAGGTAATTCAAATCGAAGTAACAATAATAATCATCAAAATTTCAACCCCAGTAATCATATTGGATTTACCCTTAGTCAAAGTGATTTGCCCCATTTTTGAGGATAAACAGAAAACCAACCCTGTAAGATATCTGTGCGAATTAAAGGCTTTTTTTAACTTAAGAAACGTACCTGAACAGTTGAAAATGATTTTGATAGCCCGGCCATTTAAAGGTAGTGCAGCCCGATGATTCAATGTTGTTAATGATACACAGGAATTGAATATGCAGACATTCGAAGAGTCCTTTCTTCGAGAATTCTGGAGTATCGCGGACCAAGAACGTCTAAGAAATCAGGTTTTTCATGGAAGTTTTGATCGTAATAGTGGCCAGAGCTACATGGAATATTTCATTTCCCTATGTGATTCAAAACAGCTGTTGACCCCTAGCATCGAGGACAAAGTTTTCATAAAAGCCCTCTGCTTACACTATCCGTTTTCGATAAAGAACATTTTGATTGTTGCGTGCCCCAAGACAATCCCTGACATGATAGCATTGTTGAAATCCCTACAGGAATCCCCGTTTCCCTCACAGAAGGTAAATAAATCTCAAGTTACAACTAATAACCAGGGCATAAAAAGAAACATTAATTATGTTCAAACCAAACCCAGCCAAAACGCTTTTGGATGCGAGACGCGGACAGGATCTGCCCAGTTGTGTGAGGAACACCGAAAGTAAATGGAAATGAGACTGATGAAATCCAAGAAAATAGTTCAAATAGCCCAGGACAGTACTGGAGAAATAGACCCTATCAGAGAGGAAATAGGACTTCTTATTGGAGGAGTAGAAATTTTAGATATCGCCCTTATCATTACAACAATGGAAGAAACTACCCAGGTTGCAACAATGGTTTCAGGAATAACAATTCCCGATACCAAACCTACAACAATAATTATAATAACAATAATCATAATGACTACACAAACAATATCAACTCCACAGGCTCGAACCCGAACAACAGAAATACTTATGGCAGACGGCCATACACTGGAACACCCCGCTGGTTCAATAGGACCCAGTACAACCAAGGATTTTTCAGACCCAGTTTCAGAGCCAGAAATAATTCACGTGGACTGAACCGATATAATAACAATGGACAGAATAACGATTACCAACCTGACACAACAAATAACAATCATGAAAATAACAATGGCAATCAGTCACCGACACCTACAATTGAAGACTAAAGTAACTTAACGAAAGAAGCAAATAACCCCGATTCTTGACAAAACATATTCGTGTAAACCACAGACATTTCTTAAGAATTTTACCCAAACAATAAATAGGTCATTCCCCCTTTTCTACGACCTTACGTAACACTGCTATTCCAGTCACCCCAATAGAGGCACCATTTCTTATGAAGAAGTAAGCCAACCCCCACAGAGTGACCCTCTTAAAATTATTTCTAAAGGAAGCGCATCCGCTTGTAAATAACTACCCAACTTTCACGTCTCTACAGTGTATATACTAATTTAAAACTAACTTGTAGAATTGACAGCACATACAAAAATTTCAACACGCTTTGTAAATATTTAAGATTTATTTTAGAAAGAGAAAATTCAAGTCAGCATAAAATTATTCAATAAATATTTTATACCACAAAACTATAAATGATATAATAAAAACAGATTTTATTGAAACTCATCATGCACACTGGCCATGGCATGTTGTGATAATAAAATCTACCCGCGAAGAATATTTACTAGAAAATCCAATCCAATATGCGCTGATATACGAATAAAACAAGAGGCAAAGAAACCCCATAAAATTGTGAAAAGTACCGTAAGCATTTATTGAAACCATATCATATCATGTCATGTCACGAATTCCCTAAGAATCAAAACATCCACGAGGTAAATTTTGCTTTTATTCAACGAACTGGAATCGAAAAAGGACTACGAGAATGGAATGTAAAATACTTTAGCGTGAACCCTCTCAGATCTATGTTTCATTTTGACGTCAATGCGACGAATGTATTAATTTAAGGCAATATGATGACGCCCTCATTTTATAAGTAAACACTGAAAGACAATACCGATACAAGGATTACCTCATATGATGAAGTGATTTTTGCAGTGTTTCCTTTGAGACGAAGAAGTGTTTAATCAGCCTTTTTTCCGACTAAAATTGTATATATGTATTTAAGAAGTGACGTGCAGATTCCCCTGTGAATTATAATGAAGGAAATGAAACATCGATTTGACTTAGGATAATCACACTAGTATTTGATTTAATTAGTTAAGGAAATTTTAGTTACACTTATTGAAAACATTGAATTAATTTTTATAATTATATATAACACTTGGGTTAAAGAGTTAAAATTTATAAATGAATAAGTATTTTACTATCATGCATATTCAATTTAGTATCCTCCCTACAACCTTACACCAATCAAATATAAAGTATAAAATTAAGATCAAAGTGGTAAATAAAGAGTTATGAAAAGTGAATTCAAGAGTATGAAAGATTATAAATAAATAAAGGTAAGAAATAAGTCGACGAAGAAAAATGAGCAAAGTATATGACAAGGAAGGAATCCACTGTCAAAGAAGTGAAAAAGGTCACTAATGAGATAGAAAATTTATTAAAATGGAGATAAGGCATGCACTTATAATTATCATGCTAGAAAACAATGGTATTATTGATTGTGTAGGAGTGAGTATGCATAAGTTAGTAACACCCTTGAACATGATATTACAAAATAAGCAAAATAAATTTATTCGAATGAATATGATACCTGAAGAACAGAAGAGAGAAAATAGTACATTTTAAATTGTATAATTAAACATAAAGTGTGAAGTGCAGAAATAATCAAATCCCATTGTGTGTTAAATGAAATTTTATGTATTTGACGGTGAATAATTAAGTGTCATTAGTGTATTGTTTTATTAGGTGAAGAACAGTGATGAACCAGAAATGAGTTACAATCAGTTAAGAAAACTATTATCAGGTAATTCAATGTAACGAAGATTTTATTTTATTAGGTAAAAAAGAGAGAGACACGTACCAGAAGTAAGTACAATTAAGTAAAAAAAAAAGTTGGTTATCAGCTAATTGAGTGTAACAAGTGTATGATTTAACAATGTTTATATTTTAAGAATTTTAATGTGAAAACCATATTTTTTTTTAGTCGTCGAGGAAGAACACAGATAAAAGATAAAATATAACAGATAATAAATAACAGAATATTCATAATTACAAAATCGAAATAATAAATTAATATACGAACTGACTAAGAGATTTTGGATGCGAGACTAACGAAAAATTTTTAAAATTATTTATAATAGTATTTTCCAAATACCAATAATCTCATAATTTTAATAATTGTTACGTTCGGACATTTGTAGCAGGTCAGTTCATATAGGCTTATATAAAATAAAGAATTAAATATAAGAAAATACATTTCACGGACAATATTTGAACTTCCCGCAACATTATCGACTACTAAAAACTACCATTACGCCTAGACTATTACAATGACCATAAAACAAATTACATGACGAGACAGAGGACATTTACACGGACAATTTGATATGCAACCCGACCATCTGAATCAATAGACATTACCGGCAATTACAAATAATTAATAACACGATTAATTATTAACACGACAACCTAGAAAATGACATCATTCAACGCGTAATCAAGAAAGCTATATAACTACACTTATTACAGACAATAGTGACAAATACTTTATGAATTATTAAACTAAATAGAGGGATACAATGTATTAGAGGCGGTACTCTTCTGTCTGGAAAGACCCTTGACGTTTGACAGATAGGTTCCTCCCCAAACCTCACTCCACTTTAACGACAAATATTTAAAACCATGGCAGAAGACTTAACTAATTCCCAATCACAAGAGACAAAGCTACCTAACAGAACCAATGGAAATGCAAGAATATTTTAACACAGAAACATATTAACCGAAACATGAGCAACGGACGCGGACTTGAAGACACTGATCGAGAAGAGACGGACGTTATTTTGTAGACGAAATAGGAGTTAGAAATATTGACTTTTATACAGTGAAATAGTGACGAATACGAATATTGTTTTTATACCGACTTTTCAAGTAATACGGTCGAGGATAGAAATTTATATAACGAAATAAGAAAGATTATCAATATATAAATTTTTATATTGTGAAGTGAAAAGAATATATACCGCCATAAGATAAATAACTTAAATTCCTGCGATAAAACGTGCAGATGTTATGAGAATAATAAATAACCTAAAGTGATTTTGGCGACGACGAAGTGAATAGATAAAGACATTATTTAAAGTAACTGTATTCTTCCTCCCGACATATTACGATAATTACAGACTAAGCGACAAAATTAAGAACAAAATAAACTTACAAATATTATTATTCAAGTACATAACTAATTGACATTATTTTACTACCCAGCATTCCCTAATCTTATATCCTATATTAACTTCGTCGAGCACGGCCCTAGAAAGAACTCTCGCTCTATCCACTGAGAAAGCACTAGCTGGATATTATATTTATTTTATAATAATATAATAATAAAGAAGAAAGGCGCCCACATAAATCGACACCCACCTTAACCAACGGTTATGAATTGGTCACCCAACTCTTGGCCAATTCAACGACCCCCTAGCGATCGGTCATAACTTTTCTGTATAAAACTAATATGTATAAAAAAAACTAAATAAGTCAGAACATACCAATAATGTAATTAAAATATGAACGACATTATTTTGTTTCCCATAGTAGGGCCTAACACGAAAACTACAATTAACTTACTTATGTGAAATGCAATGTAGGCTATCCGTGTCGTAAATTCAAACACTACAACCAAACCGAGCGAGTTGGTGGAGGTAAAAGTTCTTGGGTTCAAATCTCAAACTTGTTGCCGGCCAATTTGACTTAGAGTTTTCATGATTTTCTCATACGGAAAAAGCAAACTCGAACTTGTAGAACAAGTTCACTTTCAATGATTCATCACATCTATGCACTCAATATCATAGCCTACTCATTTAAACTAAATATCAGTCAAGAAAACTTCACCGAACAATAGAAATAGATGCACTTGAATGAATTATTACAAGAACCCACAGGTACACCCAAACATGCAGTTTAAGCATGTACAATAAGCTAAGGAACAGGGAGGTTCATTGCCGTGCTTACATGTGCCTGAAATTAAACCCTATTATGAGCTAACTCCATCTAGCCATCCTTCGCAAATCCTAATTCCTTTAAATCCATCCTAATATCGTCCTTCCACCTACGTCAAGGTCTTCCAAGTGGTCTTTACCCTTCGGAACTCCCAGTCAATATTTTTGAGATTTGGCTTTCCTCCCACATGCACAATATGTTCAGAGCATTTCATCCTCCCTGATTTAATTCACCTTACTATATTCAGTGAAGAGTGCAGGTTGAGCCGTGAAAAACGGCTCATTTGATTATATTAAAGTCTTTCACTAATTGTGGCCAACTGCTTTTAACTTCAGGGAGGTAAAATCATGTTTTGACCCACTCTAAACACCGTGGTTCTCGGTAATTCTTAATAGCGCTCTTAGACTGCACTGCCATCTGGTGAAATGCTAGGGAGTAGAGGCTGGTACAAGCGACCGGCAGTTGGGATCTAGTCCTCGCGACAGGAACATGTAACTTGAGTTTGAGTGTTTTGGTGGGCGTTGCTGCCGTACATCACGATGTCTGGACACGACGGCAAAGCTGGGTGAGACCTATCCATATTCTTTTCAATGTTAATAGTGATTCAAATCTAAATTTTTGTGCTCACCCGTTTCGGCTATCGAAATTTCCGTTTTTGAAAATATATATTAAATAATTTTTGTTGAATAAGTTATTTTTCGGGTCAAGTTTGGATCTTTTGAAATTACGCCTACACCATCTAAATTTCTTGTAATTTTGCTTTGTTCACTTCTGTTTTTCTTCAAACTAATTATATCACGTCCGTCCGTTCTCTAACTTCTATTTTCACGTTCTTTGCCTTTCCGAAAACAGTAATTCAGTATTTTTCGCCAGACAACCGACATTAGCATGGTTTAGAGTGGGTTTTGTGAAGTATTTTTCAGCACAGACGCCATTTAGAGTTTTGAGATTGCCCTATGCTTTGAAGTTATAGATAATCTAGGAACTTACTGGGGTTTTCTAAACATGGGGAATACTAGCCAGTATGTACAGGGTGTTCTCGAAAGTATTGTACTTATTTGCGGCAATGAGCCTGGGTTTTAGGGGATTTTTCTAGAGACGGGTTGGTCTTCTCAAAAGGGTGCATTTAGAATTATTGTGGTGTTTTTCGCCCGTGCTCTAGGTTGTTGTACACAACAAAATATATATACAGTTTTATGCTTAGTCATCCTAAGGTTATTTCCAAGAAATAAAAGGTCGTTCTTACAAAATATATATTGTCTCACAATGTTGTAATTCTAAATTTGTTAAAGCTGTTAATAAAATTGTTACAGAAAAATATCTTTCCATATACATATATTTACTAAAAAAACTCCTTTTTGGGTAATTCATATTAAACTGTCCAGGGTTCATTTCGTCATAATGGGTGCCCAGTTTTTGAAGGTTAAACAGTAGCGTCACTAATTTAGCTAGAATGGTCGAACCCAGGTCTACTACACAAAATCATATGTCCTAAGCTTCCAACATATGTAACTGTGCCCGAGGGCACAAATAAGTGGTAGCAGAGCGTAGTTAGGGTTTTTGACCCCATTTTTCTAAATTTGCGCTCTGTTTTCACTTCAGTACACTTTTCGAGAATTGCCTTTTTCAAAATTGGATTTTTTTGCGAATTTTTAACAGCATTTCAACCACTTAGATTTTTGATCCAATGCCTAAGGTTAGGCTGGATCTGCATTTTGTACTGGCATTTTTAGTAGTTCAGTTTTTCCTGTTTTGTATTAAACATTATGATATTGGGAGAACATTAACGTACAATTTTGCTACTGGCACGTTGAGTAGTTCAGTTTTTCAAACTTGTGATAGCATTGATTTTTCAAATCTGTTAGAGCATTGATTTTTTCAAATTGCTACAGCTTTACCTTTTCAAAATTTGCTAAAGCACTGATTTTTCAAAAATTGCTAAAGCATTGATTTTTAAAAATTTACTAAGCATTGATCTTTCAAAATTTTGCTAAAGCTTCCCTTTTTCAAATTTTGTTACGCGAGTGATTTTTCATTGTTTAGTTCTACCCTAACATCTAGAAAAAAAAATTTTGTTACTTGTCGACTTTAAGAATTTTGGATTTCTTCTTGAATCTTTCATTAAGCCATCTTTCATGCTTCATGATAGCTGTATTATTTTGAAGTAATCTAATTACATCTTGAGTAATTTTTGGAGTTCTGGATCGTGTGGCTATTCTTATTGAGATTTAACCTCACTGATATTATACTTCTATCTTAACCACATATTTCTGAACCCTAATAGTCATTTTCAAATTTTAATTTTAATTTTGAAACGTGATTTCATTGATACTAGATTTCTTAAACCTAACAGTCATTTTCTATGCTTAACATAAATTCTGAAACTTAATTTTAGTGATATTAGATTTTCGAAACCTAACAGTTATTTGGTATTTTTACCTTAAATTCTGAAAATTTAATTTCATTGATTTTATTATTCAGAAACTTAACAGTTAATTGAGATTTCTAAATTAAAATTTTGGAATTTAATTTCATTGTGCTATTTCTGAAATCTAATAGCCATTTTCATTTTTAAATTTGAATTTTGAAAACTTGATTTCATTGATATTGGATTTCCGAAACCTAACAGTCAATTTCTACTTGAGTATTATTTCTGAAACCTAACTTCATTGATATTGGTTTTCCGAAACCTAACAGTTATTTTTCAATTCTTAACTTAAATTTTGAAACTTAATTGATATTATTTTTCTGAAACCTAACTTTCATTATTCTATTAACTTAAAATTTTGGTAATTTGATTCATCATGAGTAACCGAACATACGTACCACTTGAGTTTCTGTTGAAAGCTGATCTTTGTGAATTGTCAGTCCGAGGTATCACAGTGGATCCAGACGATTCCGTTCCGAACCTAACCAAGATATTGAAGGATAATTTGACTATTCCTGTCGATATTAAGAATTTGCAACATATTAAGCCACAGTTAGAGGTACCGGCCCTTATTGCGAAGACGGAAGATATTTTCGAGCAATGTCGGGAATTAGGTGAGGAAGGTGGTCTATCTCAAAAGCAAGCACAACGTTTTCTGGCAAAATTGGACCATATGTCATATAGAATACAGGATCTGTTACAGTAAGTAACGCCAGGGAGTTAGGCCTCTGGCGATGCTGCTGAAAGCGGATTATGTTTTTTTTTTGCCGTAGACCTGGTCATCTGCTAAGGGATTGCCCCCGTAGGCATCCTCGTGGGGGTTACCGGTGTTTTCAGAACGCTCGGCCGGTATCATAAAATTTAAAAACCTGGTTTAGCTGATCCTCAAAGGGAGTAGAAATAAAGGTGACTTGCCTCTGTCCTGGATATTCTATTGAAATTTTGAAGAAGAATTAGAGATGTTCTTTAGCTGTATTTAAAATGTTTAATATTTGGATCTGGGCTATGGCATATCGCTATTTTTGGGTAATATTATAAAACCAAAATTGGGTTTTGGCATTTTGGAAAGGGTCTGATGTAAACTATAACTGTGCTAAAGTTTACTTAATTCAATGTAGGGTTTTGCTTGGTATTTTGGGCTCCCTCTTACTTCTTGCTGGGAGGAAGGATGGATCCACGAATACGTTTTGAAGTGCTTCTGCTAATTCCTGTAAGGAGGTTGCGTTTTAAGATATTTCGGGGTGGGCAGCTCACTGGTACTTCCGGAAGCCACTGAGCTGGACGTTTCGATTTTGTTTCGTTGTCGGGTTGCAGTTCGTGAAGAATTCCCTAGACGTCAATCTTTAGTTTCTTTATTTTTGGGTCCCCAAATTAAAATACCTTAGCTTTTCCATTTTGGGCTATTAGTGAATGCCTTGAAGTAAATTTAACTTGGGATTTATTCAGATTTGAGGCTATGTTTAGGAAAGTTGGAGAACGTGATTTCTTGTTGGGGAAAAAACCGGGTAATAAATATGTTCTAGATCTCAACTCACTGTTTGGGATTTGTTTTGTTTTTATTAAAAAAGAAAATATAAAAAGAGGAAAGTATAAATAATTTACTCTTAATGGTGAAATTCTGCATGCCATGTATTTGTTGCACGTATACTGTGCGTATGAATGTTATTGTTGCAGTTTGGTTATGTTCTGCCCAAGGACGATGTCAGTAGGCCATCTGTTTCGGCCTCAAATGGTAACTGGATGTAGATGGGGGGACTGTTCTGCCTCTCTTTTCTCTTTGTTGGCTGACCGAGTCCTGTCTTGTGCCGGCCCATTGGTAGTTCCTGCTCCGGAGACGTCTGGAGTGAATGGTTCCTGTAATTAAAAAGAGAAGCACCTATGAGATGGCGCATTGCTGAGCGGCAGTGTGGGTTGCAGAAAACATGCTGTTGCCCCTGCAAGCGGAGAGGCCTGAAATGGAGAATGGTTGGAGCAAAATCACTAGGAGGAAGAGCCGAGTGTTGGAGGGTGGAAAATTTGGTTTATGGAACTCATGCTATGGTATGGTGAGCAGCAAAAGGTCTAAACAAAGAAATCATGCTGTCAGTAGTAGCCATGCACTTGGGCTTCGGGAAGAATCTATGCATAGTCGCTCCAGTGACAGAAAAATTACAGATGGCATTTAAAAAAAAAAAAAAGAAAAAAAAATTCACACATAAACAGTATCATATTTGCCCAAGCAGTCATGCATTTTGGGATTAAGCTGAAGCCTACTTCAAGAGCAAGCATTTAGCAAATAGTCACCTAAGCTATTGATGTGCAGTTATGCATTAATGCAGAGGCTATCTTCCTGTGACATGCAGTAGTCCAGATGCCATAGTAAAAAAACCTGCTGGATGTAACTTACTGTGCAAGATCCATTACCACATAAAATTACTATGAGCTGGTAATTTAAACCATTACCTCATTCCTGTCTTTTCTAAGCTGTTTTCCATCTATGCGCTGATGTTTTCTCCTATTTTCTGTGTCCCTTGGCGGTATGCCCTCCGGTATTTCCACACCTCAGCACATTGTCAATTTGGCAGTTTTCCTGTTTTGGAAGATCTGTCTGGCAGCTCCTGAGTTCTGCTGGTTCCAGTCTTTGGACGGTCGATGGTGACCGCCCATTCAGTCAAGTTGTTCTACCCTCAACTGGATTTCTCATCTCTGGCCGAAGCCTCTGGGATTCTCCGTGCTCTGCCTGGTCATGGGGATTGCTAGCTGGATGCCGCTCGACCTGGTTGGCTCCCTCTGGTATCCTGCCTGTTGGGTGCAGATTGGATGGTTCCTGCTCAAGTGGTGGTCAGGTGTGACCTCAGTTCCTGTGCGCCTGGACATGCTTTTGGTTTCTTCTCTCTTCTGTTGGTGTTTTGGTGCTTATCTCCCGCCCGGGGGGAAATAAGTGGAGTGGTTCAAGATGGACGGAACTCTTCTAAGAAATGAGAGCGAAAGTGGAGTTCTGAAGTTCCTGTGGGGCATCGGGCAAGGCATGGAAACATTTCGGCAGTCACAAGATTAAAGATTGTGTTTTGTGTGTTTGTTTGGTTGTTGTTTTTTTCTCAGAGTCCTGTGAAGATAGGGAATCCAGTTAAAGAATTAAAAAAGGAAAGCGGGAATTAGATTCTAGCTCAAACTAAAATTGGGAAATAAAGTCTTCGACTTTATTTTGGGCAGACAGGGGAGTTTGAGCCGTGAAAACGGCTCATTTGATTATATTAAAGTCTTTCACTAATTGTGGCCAACTGCTTTTAACTTCAGGGAGGTAAAATCATGTTTTGACCCACTCTAATCACCGTGGTTCTCGGTAATTCTTAATAGCGCTCTTAGACTGCACTGCCATCTGGTGAAATGCTAGGGAGTAGAGGCTGGTACAAGCGACCGGCAGTTGGAATCTAGTCCTCGCGACAGGAACATGTAACTTGAGTTTGAGTGTTTTGGTGGGCGTTGCTGCCGTACATCACGATGACTGGACACGACGGCAAAGCTGGGTGAGACCTATCCATATTCTTTTCAATGTTAATAGTGATTCAAATCTAAATTTTTGTGCTCCCCCGTTTCGGCTATCGAAATTTCCGTTTTTGAAAATATATATTAAATAATTTTTGTTGAATAAGTTATTTTTCGGGTCAAGTTTGGATCTTTTGAAATTACGCCTACACCATCTAAATTTCTTGTAATTTTGCTTTGTTCACTTCTGTTTTTCTTCAAACTAATTATATCACGTCCGTCCGTTCTGTAACGTCTATTTTCACGTTCTTTGCCTTTCCGAAAACAGTAATTCAGTATTTTTCGCCAGACAACCGACATTAGCATGGTTTAGAGTGGGTTTTGTGAAGTATTTTTCAGCACAGACGCCATTTAGAGTTTTGAGATTGCCCTATGCTTTGAAGTTGTAGTTAATCTAGGAACTTACTGGGGTTTTCTAAACATGGGGAATACTAGCCAGTATGTACAGGGTGTTCTCGAAAGTATTGTACTTATTTGCGGCAATGAGCCTGGGTTTTAGGGGATTTTTCTAGAGACGGGTTGGTCTTCTCAAAAGGGTGCATTTAGAATTATTGTGGTGTTTTTCGCCCGTGCTCTAGGTTGTTGTACACAACAGAAAATATATATACAGTTTTATGCTTAGTCATCCTAAGGTTATTTCCAAGAAATAAAAGGTCGTTCTTACAAAATATATATTGTCTCACAATGTTGTAATTCTAAATTTGTTAAAGCTGTTAATAAAATTGTTACAGAAAAATATCTTTCCATATACATATATTTACTAAAAAACTCCTTTTTGGGTAATTCATATTAAACTGTCCAGTGTTCATTTCGTCATAATGGGTGCCCAGTTTTTGAAGGTTAAACAGTAGCGTCACTAATTTAGGTAGAATGGTCGAACCCAGGTCTACTACACAAAATCATATGTCCTAAGCTTCCAACATATGTAACTGTGCCCGAGGGCACAAGGTTATAAAGCTCGTCGTTATGCAGTTTTCTCCAGTCCCCATTTTCATCTCTCTTAGGTCCAAATATTTTTCTAACCATCCTGTTTTCGAACTATCACAGATTATTTTCTTCTCGAAGAGTAAGCGACCATGTCTCACATCCTTATAATACAATTGGCAGGATATATTATCTTATAAATTTGTATTTTTACATTTCTGGATATAACACAAGACGATAAAAGTTACTGAACTGCATAAAAATAAGCATTTTATTATTTCAATTCACAATTAACTTCTACTTTAATATTAGGGGCTATTTGTATCTGCAGTTATTGCCCTCCGATATCTAAATTTCTCCACTTGTTCGATTTGCCGGCTAAGCTATTCTAATAAATTGTAGTGCATTATTTTGACATTTCATGACCATAGCTTTTTCTCTATTAATTTCTAATCCAACATTCCAGAAAGCATCGAAAAGACTTTCTGCATGTTTTCGATTGTGTTTATGTCATCACCTCAAATACAAAAAAATAATCTGCATAAGTTAAAATCAGGTGATTGCCATTTAATTGTAGACATACCATGTTTTCCTGAAAAATTAAAGGCGATAATGCATATGCTTTCTTCAACCCACTCTTAATGGCAAACGTATGTGATAAATGTTTCCATACCCTGACTGCTGTAGGTTTCATTTAGACACATTTTGATCAGTCTAATTTCTTTGGTACCCAAAACCTCAATGAGCATGTTGAACAATTTGCCTCTCCTAACTGAATCATATGCCATTTAAAAATCTATTTTGCTGATGAATAGACTTATTATATTCACATTTTTCTCAGAGATTTCGAGAATACAAAATATTTGATCAATGGTTGATCTCTTTCGGCTAAATTCACATTGGTGATCTCCAATGATTTCCTCCACATATGGGGTCAATCTTGACAGAAGTATATTGGACAAAATTTTGTATGATGTTGATAAGAGAAATTCCTCGATAGTTATTAGTACATTCGGCCCTATATTTTATGGATCAATACAATAATAGATTCTTTCCAATCCTTTGGCAATTCTTCCTTTCTCCAAATCATAAAAAATAATTTATGGATCTCTGAGATTATCCTTGATGACTTCCTTTCACTAGAGCTCAATGTAATACGAGTAGTTAGGGTTAAGCGTGTCCACCTGAAAGCACCAGGAAGTAAAAGATACACTTGTAAACGATTGTTTGCTGTCACAGAAGAATTAAATTGACATAATAGAGAGATGTTGTCAATATTACAATATCTCTCGGATATTTATTATACATAATAAATCATAATATTGTAGCCTACATGTTGCATACCTTAAAAACTTCCTTAATATACCAGTACAACTTTCAAGATAAGGTTTAAAAAACATCATTTAATCTATCTCCACCGTGCCTTAATCTGTTCTGCTGGAATTTGGTCAATGCCTGGAGATTTGTGTTTGTTTTTAGTTTACCTTTAAGTTGGCTGTTTCTACTTCTGCTAGAGTCGGCTCGGCTCTGCTGTGAATATTTCGCTTTCTACAGTTTAGACATCTCCATGTACATTTAACAACAGATTACAGAAATTTTCCGTCTATTCAGAATAATATTCGGAGAATCGAGTGTAGTGCGATCATTGTCCTTAATTATGTTTCTCCTATGTTATGAATATTCCTTGAACTTGGACATGTGAAGTCAGAATGTAAAATTCAATGCCATAGCCGGGATTTGAACCAGGATCTTCGGCTCTCCGTGCCGATGCTCTAACCAACTGAGCTACCATGGCAACGTGCCGGTACAACATTAAATTCTCCAACTGACTCACAATCCCAGTATACAACCAGGCGTTCTCAATATGAGATACGAACCCAGTGGCGACTTACAACCTGTAAGTACTTAAAACCCGGGCTTTATAGTAAACCAGTGATATCATCACAGCCAGGGTTATGACTTATGAAATGATATTAAAGTAATAAAGAAAGAATCACTAATAACAGCTGAATTAATTATGGTTTATTATTATAATTATATAATAAATAAACAGAATAAAATAGCAAATCAAACAATAGTATTAAGAATTTTAGGACAGCAATCGAATAAGAGATATTAAGCATTTTTCAGAAAATAAAATAAAATATTAGATCTGAAATATAAGGCAAAAAGCTGAAATGGTGGAATATAACAAATCTTGAAGCAGCGGCCAGACAAATTACTCAGAAAAGTTATAAAGAGCACTAGTGTATTCCTTTGTACAGCCACGGGAGGCAGGCGACAGCTTTTGTATTCCTTGTGCACATCTATTCAGTGCAAAAACTAGAGAATAGCAAGCATCGCTACTGAATAGATGGTTAAGCAGAATTGGAACTGGGAAACGAAAGATGAATAGAAATTACGAGAATTCAGTAAAGGTAGCTGGAATTGACTGAGCATAGGACGCGAGAGAGCGTCACCTAAGGAGCGTGCAGAAGCTAAGGGTAGCTGAACCAATAGGATTAAAGTTTAGGTTAAGAAATACTAAAAATGAGTATAAGAGGTGAAATGATTAGTTATAGAGATTTGGTGGGGACAGTGATATTTTGAGGAAAGATAGTTCCACAGGCTTGGTACAGAACTCACTTGTGTCATCGCAGCGGCGTTGGACAGTCGTATTGGCAATTTTTGCCATATTGTATTGTATTGTTTTATATAAAATCACTTGTGTGTCCGCCACGATGCGAATATAATTGTAATTGACATTGTAGTCAATTACGATAGTATATCTGAAAATAAACTCACTTGCGTAATCGCTGGGAATTAATAGTACGGGTATAAGACACCGGTACGAAAGTATATATATATATTTTACGAGTGCAAGGTTAAGTAACGGACGTGTTTGTAGGTAAAGCTAAATTATAGCTATTTAGTAGTAGAGCCAGTGAGAAATCATTATTGACGAAGTAAAATAGCCTGAACTATTTTAAATCTAAATTACACTGACCCACGTCGTTGATATATAAGGTTTCATCCAATTATTATTACCTTTCATTAACAATACATTTTGTTTAATTAACAAAAACTAACAGTGACATTATTACGTAAGTAATAAGAACCTAAAAATCCCACATTTTTGCCCTGCAAATGGAGGCTTTCGTTCCCAATCGTGCGCTTGAAAATATCCTCTCTACCTATTTTCGCACTAAAAATCTCCTATTACAATTTTCATATGGAATGTTTAAAACTGGTCAAATGTTCGTTCTATTTCCTCATAGAAACTTCCCTTGTCACCATCGTATTTATCCTCTGTTGGTGCATGAAGATTCATAATTATATCATTTTCAGAATAACATAACAAATTCTATCATTAATAAAATGTACTTTCTTAATGACTGAATTGATTCTCCTATGTACGAAAAATCCCGTCCCTAATTGATGGTTATTATTTCCTTTCCCATACAAAAAGATATACGTGTCTGTATTGAATCTTCGTCCTCCCATCTAACTCCTGTCCTGCTACTACATCTAACCTGTATTATAATTCTCTAGTTACTGATCTAAACGCCCCAGGCCTATAGAAGTTCCTAATATTCCGCGTTCCATATCTATAATAAAATTACTACGATTTTCTGACTTCCGCAGTGCTGTTTCTACCCGGAGATCCGAAGGCGGGACTATTTTACCTGCGGAGAATTTTACACTGCTAGGAAATGATAGCTGTGTATAGGTAGATATCAGTCGAGGATGCGCAATGGCAAGCTTACGTCACGCGTAGGCAAGCTTCTGCTCACGCTAGCCGCTAGCGTATTGCGAGTAGTGTATTTAGCTGAGTGAAATGTATGGAACTTATTGATGTGAAGTGTCTTATTTGTGTTATTTCAGCCTCAATATACTAACAACGTGTTTCATAATAACATGTAGAAGTAGAAGTAAAATTGACGGTGACATATCACAGATTTCCTAAGGATAAAAATGTTCGGGATAGATGGATACATTCATGTAGGAAAACAGATTCATTTAGGCCGGAGAACAGTTCCCTATTAACTGATTACTTTGGCAATAATGATTATGTGCATGATTTACGAGCTGAACTTCTGAGTTTACCGCTATAACTAACATTTTAAAAATCCGTACTCATTTTTTCCTTGTGTGTTGGACGTTGTAATGAAATACACTCTGTTAGAAATGTTGAAAAATAAAAATAAAAATTTCTATCAATTGATAGCCTCTTATACGAACATGATTTTCATGCTTTACAACCTGGATCAGAGATAATGATTCATAGTTCAGATACTGACGTTTTTGTTTTGGCAATTCATTTCTGGCCAACATTGAAAAATTATAACTGCTCAGGTCAATGGATGAAAGTTACATCTAAAAAATAAAAAAACAATAGGTTGCCACTTAGCGTCTGACTCTTTGGGAGAAACAATTATTAATGTCCTATCAGCACTAAACTTTTACTCGTTGCAACAAAACTAGCAAACTATCTTCAAAGAAAAACGCCTACAATGAAATTAAACAACCCTACGCACCTCACAGATACCAGCTCTGGAACAACTAAATTTAAAACTAATAAATAAACCAGAAGTAACTGCAGACGAAGCACGTTATCATATCTCGAATTGTGGGACTTGGTTCGTCATTAGACAGAATTCCATGCACTTCAGATGCTTTACATCAACATGCTTTACGTTCATTAGCCCAAACATACATATGAAAGAACGCTTTCAACTCCTTGTACGAGTCACTAGACTTGACAGAATTTGGTTATGAAAAAAATAGCAATGATACCAAAAAGGTAGTGCCTGATTACATATAGTACCACCGTGCCATTGCAGGTCTCGCTGCACGACATTTAGTTGCAGCTGTAAAAAGAAGCAAATGAACTGTATACCATTATGTGTATTGCTGAGGACTGAGGACTATTTTATGTTTAATACTGAATTTAAAAAATATATGTATGTACAGTACTAGGAATGTGCAACAACTCTGGGTATATAAGGTGATATATGTATAATATATTATTGTATATATATATATTGCTTATAATATTTAAAAGAATCTGAATTTATATTAAAAAACTGAATAGCAAAATAAGTATAGAGAAAGTAAAGCAATTATTTCAGTAAATACCAATATAATGAAATAGGGGAAAATGGATATATATATATATATATATATATATATATATTTTCACAACACAATAAGAAGGATAGAAGTTACCAAACTTCGCCAATGCAAATATAATTAACTTCTAAATATGAAACTGGCAAAATCTGAAAAGGGCGTGCTGGGAAATAACCTAAGGTCCGACGATCCTCTAAATTCCAGGTGGGATAGAATAAGTCCACAGAAAATGACTCATAAGTAAATAAATTTTATTTATAAATTCAACCTGTATATTTACAAAATCCAGCTAAAAATATTTAACTAGAGGTAAACGACAAACATCTATATATATATATATCAGATAACCGGCATGGTTATTAATAAAGTTTAGGTACAGTTAAAACTTTGAAGATTTTAATTCAAGTGCAATTATCAAACAGCGTAGTGAAATTTATCAGAATACGAGCTAAGATCACAACTTGAAGTGGGAGCAGAAATATCTTGATGTGGCCCAAACTAAATAAATACGTGAAGGAATGCCATAACAAATTTTGAATAAGAGGAAATAATTATTAGGATGAAATATATTACTGAAGCAAAACCTAAAATGCACGAAATATTTACTAGCAGGAAATTTAGAATACGCATGAAATACGTATAAATATAGTATTATATGTTAATCCGAAAAGGCTAGAATACACTGAGAAAATTTTTAAATTTAGAATACCACAATGCGTATTAGCAAAATATAATATATTTCAATCCCCAAAAACTAGAATGTTAAATGTTTACTTAGAAGAAATTTTGAATAGGAAAGCAATAATTGTTAACAGAGAATCATACCTATATGAAAAGTCTACCAAATATCAAAAAGTATAAGCAATAGAAAAAACCCCAAATAGCAGAGAGAAAAATCTACCCAAACATACGGTAAAAAGGAATAACTATAAGTTACGCCAAGTTTTAATATTTGACAACGAAAGAAAGTGAAAATGTTAAACGCTATAGCAATACAGAATACTAAATGTACATACTGAGAAAATCTTATAATACAATACTGCTCAAATGTAGACAAACTACCGAAGGAATGTGACTTTAGAATTTAACGGGACAGCTTAAGCTTGCAAGCACTATAGGCCTTCACGTAACTTGACGCGATGTCAAAAATACAAGCTTAGAAGACAAGGTTATGAATGGCTTACACAAACACGACAACACAACAAGTTAATGACCTGCAGACAAAGCATAGTACCAGCAAAGATATTGCTATACATTACGACTGAATTAAATGCATTATTACAATTTAGCGAGAAAGGAACAACAATATATTCCCAGAAAATTTAATTCAGACAAATGGAAATAGGCCAACATCAAGTTAATTTAACAGACAACCCTAATCTGCTTTTCCAGGACGCCATGTTACTAGCATTCTCTTATGTTAAAATATCATGAGTTATTGTTAGCAAAAACTCTAATTGAAACATAGTCTTAGTGTAGGGAAATGGCCTGCATTCTCCCGAAACGTAACATTTCCTCATCCTGATAATTCATAACGGGCTTGAACTAATGTATCGAAGAAACCAGGAATGAATACTAAATGACGAATACAGAAGCCCCCAACACTCACAATATTTTATTACATCTAATGGGTAGCTGGAGTGTAAAAGTAACCGAGTCACGGTAGCCCCCCAACATGCTGCGATGCTTTAGATAATTCAGACTTTAAAAACTGAAAATAATACCAGGTCAATCCTGAAGGGATCTATGAAGTTAATTTAGACGAACAAGAAAGAAAAACTCACCATCTCTTACACCAGTTGCCATCAAAAGATTCAGGGTCACTTCACGTTGACTGCTCGTACCACTCTGTTTGAAACGAACCAGCGATTCGCT
Source organism: Ectobius pallidus (assembly GCA_964059195.1). Taxonomy (NCBI): domain Eukaryota; kingdom Metazoa; phylum Arthropoda; class Insecta; order Blattodea; family Ectobiidae; genus Ectobius; species Ectobius pallidus. The sequence continues at coordinate 137,133,360 of CAXKWD010000004.1, forward strand.
CAGAGGCAGACAAAAACGAGCAACCAGCGCGCATGCGCGCCAACTGACGACGTAATGAAACAAGTGAATAAGAGAATAGCGCAGTGCAGCCAACAAACTTTAAATAAACATCTCAAATGTATGTCATACATTTTAACAATTGTTAAACCAATTGTTAATAGTTTTATTTTTCAGTATACCCTTTTAATGAATATTAAAACTACTTTGCACTTAAATAACTTGCAAAGGGTAGAAGATATAAAAAAATGTGTAAGAATACTTTTGGTTGTATTTTAATTTACTTTTATTTATAAAAATAACAGAAAGATTGAACCAGGGATCACGGAATAATGGGGTAAACATGACGCAAGATAAGCCCGACCACAATATTTGGTGGCAACCTGCATTTCTACATACTGTAAGGTGTCATAATTAAGAATCTAAAAAGAAACTGAGTCCGAAAAGTTTTGCATACTCGTGCGCCAATAAGTATGGTCTATAAGTGTACAAAAGTACCGTCTGACTGTGGCATTGTGGTACCTGCATTATCAGGTACAGATGTTAAAGGAGCAATAATAATAAAATTGCAACATGCTGAACAAAAGAAGTTTGACAAGAAAATAAAATATCTTTACTAGAAAACGAATTAAGGGGTTTGGGAGAACGGTGTGAAAATATATTTTCAAAGTTTGAGCACCAATTCACAATCCAGGGTAACGGTTCCTTTAGGAAATGGGGCAGCAATGATATTGCTACAGTCATTGCAATTAGTCATGCAATTTCTAAAAAAGGGTTTGACTATTTAAGGCAACATTTACGATATTCTTTTCCTAGCCCTTACTTACTTTTGAGGGCGTATCCACTTTTCAGTGGTTACCCTTTATTCCCATTCTCCATCTACGCCTATCATTCCAATCTCCTTCCACCAGTTCCCTCTCATCCATCATCCGTGAAATTCCAGACTTCCAAGGTGTTCTAAGTCGTCCCTGTTTCCTTCTGCCCCCTGGATACCACTTTAGCAAAATATTTGGCCATCTCTTCTCATCCATCCTTCTCACATGGCCATACCACTGGAGTTTTCGACTCTCAATTCTTTCAATCACGGATTCCTCCATATCCATTATTCTTCTAATATCTTCATTCCTTCTCTTCTCCAACCTGGACACTCTGGCACCCCTCCGTATTCCATCCATTTCAACTGCTTGTATCTTGTTTTTTTGACCCTCCGATAAACTCCAACTTTCTGCTCCATATGTCAATATACTTTCTACTATGACCTGGAGAATTCTCTTTTTTGTTTACAACGCTATTGCCCTATTCCATAATATTCCATTCAGCATCTTGACTGCTCATCTACCCTGCATTATTCTATAATCCACATCCGCTTTACGGCTTCCAGACTCATGAAGAATTGACCCCAGATATTTAAATTCTTTCACTGATTTAATGATTCCTTGTGGTAGTTTGATGTTTCTTCCATTTCCACCTATTACCAAATATTCAGTTTTACCCATATTAACTTTCAATCCCCCATCTTCAAAGGCTCCAAGAAGTTTCCTTACCATACATTTCGCATCTTCTCGACATTGAGCAATGATCACCTGATCATCTGCAAACAATAGCGAGTGTACCGTCTCTTGTCCAACTGGAATTCCCATTCCTCGACATTATTTATTCCAATGATCCAGTATCTGCTGAATATATATCTTAAACAAGGTAGGAGACATACTACATCCTTGTTTCAAGCCTTTGGTTGTTTGAAAAGTTCTTGATATCCTCTTTCCTATCTTAATGGCAGCTTGACAGTTCTGATATAACCTCTGAATTAATGTTATTAATGGTAGACTGACCCCAATGCATTTCATTTCTTTCCATAGTTTACTTACGGGAACTGAATCGTATGCTTTTTCTAAATCAATAAATATCAAGTGTGTTTCTCTACCTTTAGCACCCAATTTTTCACTTATCTGTCTTAAACTGAATATATGGTCCAAACAGCTCTTCCCTACAGTGAATCCTGCCTGATCCTCTGATATCTTTCCTTCAATTTCTTCCTCTAATCTGTTCTTCAGAATACTACTGAAGATCCTACTGATAGATGACATAACACTTATTCCCCTATAATTATTGGGGTCCTTCTTGCTCCCTTTTTATGAATAGCAGATATATATGACATATTCCAGTCTGTTGGAATTTCATTTCCCTCAATGGTTTGATTGAACATCTTAGTAATAAGCCTTAATAACTGGGGAGGCCCACATTTCCACAACTCTGCCGTAATGCCACCAGGTCCACTAGCCTTGCCACCTTTGGCTTTTTTCAATGCCTCTCTAACCTCTTCGTCTAAAATTGGTTCCAATTCCTTCGTAACATTGGGTAAGTCATGTTCATTTTTCCATTCTATTCTTTTCTCGACTAGCAGGTATTGGAAATGCTTTTCCCACTGATGCATGCTTATAAGCTGCAATACTGGTGAAGGATTATTATTGCTTCTCATTCAACGCAAAACTCTCCAAGCAGAGCCTTTGTTCTGTTAAATTTCCTCCCAGCTTAGACCCAATGAAACTTAATTTGGACTTAATGATAGGCCTACAACATGCAAAACAGAGGCACCGAGTTGAAAAAAATATATATTTGGGGGTGGCAAGAATTGAAGACATGCTCGGAAAAAGGGGTTAACAAAAAAAAGTATTTTACCATTTTGCCACTAATTCTTTTGCTCTGGGCTTTAATAAAAAGAATTTATTCTATATGTATGAATGCTTGAAGCTTATTCACAGAAATTAACTTCAACAATTTTTCAAACCTCATTCATTCATGAAATATTGTTCTCCATTTTAAAGAAATGTGGATTAAATATTTTTTTCGGGCATGTCTTCAGTAACTGAATTTTCAGTAGTTAAAGATTGGGGACAGAAAGTACCTTGTCCCCTCTCTAAAGTCGGCATCTATAAGCACAAAACATGGATGAGAAAGAAAAAATCTGACAATTGCTTATTATGAAATAATTGTCGACAGTGTAATACGTTATGATCCTAAAGCTGATGGGGCATGATTATATAGGATTTGGTAATGATGATTCATTAAATGTTTCAAGGGCATATTTGATTAATCCATGAATTGAATATCTCCATACAGTTTAGTTTTTATTTATTTTTTTGGTGGGACTCTTTAGAAGTGTGAGAATGTTATGCAGTCTGTGATGAGCTTATTGAAGGAAAGACACAGTGGTATCCATCCATTAGTAAAGAATTATACTAGAATTAGGACATTCGTTACAAATAAAGCACTCGCTCGAAAAACGGAAATCATCAGGAGATGACAGTCCAAAAAGAGTCAATAAGATTAAGAAAACTATTCTACAATTAAGCAGGTATGGTTATGGTTCCTTTCCCCTATTATTTTACTAATATAATTTTTAATTTCTATCATAATTCACATTAAAATATTACGCTTCATTGGTAGATTAACCATTACTTTAGCTAAAGCTATACGGCGCAGCCCCGCTTAGTTGCCTACGCATGACGTCACAGCGAGAGAAGAGCTGCGCGTGATACCTACCTGTATACCTTGTGCTGGGATCCATAAATTAAGTAAGTGTTTCCTAACAATATATATATGTATATTTATATTTATATATAAATGTAAATATATATATATATTGTTAGGAAACACTTAAAAATATATGTCCGCCTCTGAGGGTGAGTCGGTAGCGCGCCTGCTTTCCATTCCGTGTTCGATTCCCGGCCTGGTCGGGAATTTTTCAGTAGTGAAAACTACTCAGTAGTGAAAAATTCCTTTCCCGGGTTCAGGACTGGGTGTGTGTGTGTGTCCTTAGGTTTAAGTAGGTAGGGGACTGGCGAACCCGTAACAAATACGCTGAGAATATCCCCTTACGGGATCACCAGGGGTCGCTCGCGAACCTGAGGAATAAAAAATAAAAAATATATATATTTACTGTGAGAGGTTGTTAACCTCACGCCAAACCTCGATGCTGGAGGACCACTTCATGTCGTCTGTCCGCGATTGCTGATTTAATATATTCGTACCTACCCTCCATATCTTTTTTACATTCGGCTGTACATAATTATTAATGTATCTAAAATGAATATATTTTTATTCTTGTATTGCAGACACTACAATATGCTATAGAACAAGAAAGTTGAAGAATGTGCTTTTGGTAAGAAAGCAGGATTTTGTTTGTTGTTAGTTGCAATGCAGCAACTTATCTACTCTGTCAGATGCCGGGGAAAACATCTGATGTGCATGCACATCGCCTCCTCGGTGATCTGTGAAATGAAGGGTAATTTCAAAGACGTTCTATATATCTACCTAGACTTACAATGTGCGACGCAGCAGTGGCTAAAATTGAACAACTCGCGCATCCGCCATCTTGCCGGCATGTGTTATGCTTCTGACACACGTGAGAATGTCAACAGTGAGATTTTTTTAATATTAAAAGCTAAATGTAAGCTTAGAATTACAGATTTTGCGTTCATTTTGTTATCGTGTGCTATTTCATAATTACATGAAGTGTAGTGAGTTGTAAAACGGTGATTATTACTGCGGATACATTCCAATATCGTAAGACATGTGGGTTGGTTAGAATTGTTTCAATCTTGCCGTGTGTTTTACAGTGTTCCTGGGATTACTAAAAATATGGGACATTCTTGTGGTGCATACAACTGCACAAATCATCGTAAGAAGATTTGGGGATTTATTTTCACAAGTAAGTAATATAATTATAGGTTAGGTGCGGCGTCACTTTATGTACTATTATAGGACTATATTCTACAGGTTGTGAACAGTAATTTTAAATTTGATATTTCAAAAATATAATGTTAGGTTTCCTCTTCAAAATCCTGGACTGTTAAAGAAATGGTTATCGGCTGTAAGACGTGAGAAATTTAACCCAACAGACTCTGCTCAGGTCGTTTCTGGAAGTCTAATGGCAGGCTTCTTAACCAGATGCAGTTCCTTCTGTTTAATTTTCCTCCTCATCTTACAAATGTAACCATGGTTATACTTTCAGTAATAGGCCTATTAAAATGCTATTATATGTCTATTTAAAGATAACAAACAACCGCAAATTTATAGCATATTTTGCTTGTATAGCCTAATACAAACTGCCAAATCTAAATGCATACTCAACATTTTTATAATACAATCTATAGGCCTACGGATATTCAGGATTATTATTTTTAGTTCATATATTATTTCAGATTGAACAAGAAATAGTCCCACATCAGCTCTCTAAATCAATTCTATTTAGGCCTATGAACCAATAGGTGAGCATTAGATTATATGGTTTTAATTTAATTTCTTTAAATTTTATTTAAATTTAATTGCATTCATTCACTTAATCACAACATATTTCATGAATCCGATTGGCTATGTCCAAAGTTCTCTATGCAATTTATATAATTCACGAAAATTACTGACAAACTACCGGGAATGCCAAGATAGGCCTATGATCTTGTTATTGCGTCCACATGCGATAAATGCAGGTAATTACGTTTAGTTCTTACATTTATTTATAATAATATTACTCTTAACTCATGTTTAATTAATTTTTTTCATTATTTACGAGATTAAATACCGATAGGTTTATGTTTCCTTTTACGTTTGTAATGTTGTTGTTCTCGCTAAATTTTTATAAACTATTTAACTGTCACTTCCGATTCTATTAAAGAGTTCAATTTACTAGGTTTTAGTACGAAATTTGTATTCAGTAGTACTTTCCTATGACGTTAGCCTTCAAGCTTATGATTTCTCCCGTTTGGTGGAGTTGCTAGCGCGCCGTAGTTTTCCTCGGGGCTTGAGTATAATGGAGGTCAGCAGTTGTTGGATGCAGTGTAGTGAACATGTAGTGTTTTTGCAACGATATTCTCCACTCTCCGATTCGCCAGGGAATTTCTGGGGTAAGTGAGTTATAGGTCATGGTTTTCTGTAAATAGTAAATTCTAGCTTCGGTGATAAATTCATTAGGTAAAGATATAAATTGCCTTTCATGTGGTATGATGTTCTGTAGTAATGGTTTCAGCGGAAACTATGAGTGATTTGAAGTTAGGCATAGTTGCATTCTTTGCCGGGTATGTCCCCGTTCTATGTAACTGATATAGACTGCGTACCCAAGACACCAATATATCTAACAATGTACACGTTAAGCAATAAATAAGTTAATGTATACTCAATTTGGTGGGAATATGCTATAGTTACGAGTAATGAAAGTTTTTTGGAGAACTGGTTCCATAGGTTGTATTTATGCAAAATCATCATCTATAATACATAAGTAGAAACCTTCTAAATTATGAGAGTCAGAAATGAGTCATAGATATAGTGATATTTAGGCATTTCAGTAAGGATTGAGCTTATAGTAGTCCACGCATGTTTCGGATGTTAACTTCACGTAATTCTGCATTCAGAGTTGTCCTTGTCATACTTCTTGAGGTCATGAACTCCCATGCCTTGCAAGTCGTGCATTCCTTACGTAACACATTCTGTGTTCAGGTTTATTTTTACAGAGGTGTATACGTGGAATTGTGGCCTTTCTTACTCTGTATGAATATTCTAGCATTGAAGTATATTAAATCGAAGTTACATTTACTTGCCTTAATATTCAATTATTCAAGATATTATTCCTGAGTGAACACTAATTATTTGACAGACTTCTATAGCCTAAAGAAGTGTAGCTTTTCTTACTCTGTATGAATATTCTAGCATTGAAGTATATTAAATCGAAGTTACATTTACTTGCCTTAATATTCAATTATTCAAGATAATATTCCTGAGTGAACACTAATTATTTGAAAGACTTCTATAGCCTAAAGAAGTGTAGCTTTTCTTACTCTGTATGAATATTCTAGCATTGAAGTATATTAAATCGAAGTTACATTTACTTGCCTTAATATTCAATTATTCAAGATAATATTCCTGACTGAACACTAATTATTTGAAAGACTTCTATAGCCTAAAGAAGTGTAGCTTTTCTTACTCTGTATGAATATTCTAGCATTGAAGTATATTAAATCGAAGTCACATTTTCTTCCCTTAATATTCAATTATTCAAGATAAGATTCCTAAGTGAACACTAATTATTTGAAAGACTTCTATAGCCTAAAGAAGTGTAGCTTTTCTTACTCGGTATGAATATTCTAGCATTGAAGTGTATTAAATCGAAGTTACATTTACTTGCCTTAATATTCAATTATTCAAGATAATATTCCTGAGTGAACACTAATTATTTGAAAGACTTCTATAGCCTAAAGAAGTGTAGCTTTTCTTACTCTGTATGAATATTCTAGCATTGAAGTATATTAAATCGAAGTCACATTTTCTTCCCTTAATATTCAATTATTCAAGATAAGATTCCTAAGTGAACACTAATTATTTGAAAGACTTCTATAGCCTAAAGAAGTGTAGCTTTTCTGACTCTGTATGAATATTCTAGCATTGAAGTATATTAAATCGAAGTTACATTTACTTGTCTTAATATTCAATTATTCAAGATAATATTCCTGAGTGAACACTAATTATTTGAAAGACTTCTATAGCCTGAAGAATTGTAGGTTTTCTTACTTTGCATTAATATCCAAGCATTATTCTGAATCAAAGTTTACATTCATTTGTCTTAACATTCCATTATTTACTATACTCTCCAGAACGATCATTAATTATTTGGAAGACTTCTTCGACCTGAAGAATTATGTTCCGTCTTGACTTGTTTTAATGTTTAGTCCTGGATCACATTAAACTAAAATTATAGCTTTTCCGGCTTTTATTAGATTATTTTGTTTCCCTTTGCATTTAACTAACCGAAGTATTTCTAGTGTAAAAAAAAAAAAAAAGAGGACCTATAGCAATTTATATTTTGGATCTTAATATCCAAGTTATATTTTCTGGCTATTACTAAATCTTTCCTTAGCTACTTCTAGTTCATTATTTGGGTATATATTATACTACATCTTCGTAGCAAGTTTCATTTGTACTTTGATTAGTTAAAGTATACCTAATTTCTATCCAAAGGTTCTAACCTGACCCTGTCCTATTTGGTATTTACGTATATCCGTTATACACGGCATCGTTACGTATTGATGGATTCATTAACTCATTCTACTCTAAGAATACTTGGAATTTCTTATAAGAATTTAGGTAGCAGATGATTTTGCATAATTACGGTGTGCTTAGGTACACTTTATAGTTTTTATTCTAGTGCAAAGATTTAACGAAAACCTAACCATATTCTGTTGTTATTCCATATGCGTAACACATTTTTGGATATCTAACTTTGATGATTCAATGGAGGGATCCAGACATAAGCTTACTACAGACAATCGTAGTGGGTATTGATTTCTTGTATTGGTAACTTTTCTATAAGTTGATTATTGTATGGTTGTTCTGGCTCTTCAAGCGGAATTATTATGCCATTTTGGAGCTCTCTTTCTTTGTAGAGCATTTTTGCTTACTCAACTAATTAATTGTTTCTCTTACCTAAGAGTTCCTTAAAGATAAAGCGTAAAGATTTGGATGTATTTTAATACTGTAATTATGGATTATAATACTAGGTTTCTTATGGGATAATAATTCAATTGCAATGCATATATACTGCTGACTCAGTAGTTGTTGCTAATAGCTGTTATTTAACGAGTATTTTGAATTTGTGTGGAACCAGTTGCTCATTTGCTTAAATTCAAAGAAGTACTCTGTATTAGGAATTTGCTAGGGGATATTATATTGGATCTATTTAATGATTTTCTGTATACATTTGGATGTTTGATAAGGAAACGTTTTGAAAGAAGTTAAAGTTTATTGTTACTATATATATTTATTATATTGTGAGCTATATTGAAAATACATTTATTGTTTCAACTGTTGAGGAAATTGTTTGTCCTGATGTCTTTTGGCGTTATCCCACAGTGGCCACCGTCCACTTAGAAGCAGTTCCTTTCTACTACCTTTGGATAGGTCCTCGCTTATGCTTCCTGAATTTTCCATATTGCAGCATCTCCTTGGCGGAGTTTCCTTAGTACCGACTGATAAACTGACTTATTATTATTACCCCTACATACCAGTTCTTAATTCCCCAAAGTCGGTACAGATGATAGCAGGTATCCCTTTTCCTTCTATGTGGTCGGTGGAGGGATGCGCCCTATCGGTCATATCAATTATCCAGTTATTTTCTTGTCCCCGAATTATTCAGCGTGTTTTTCTTCATCTTTGTCCATGGTTATGAATTAGAATTTGCCTGTATGTTTGATTCGTTTAATGTCGTTAGACAGTATTTTCTTCTGCCTTTAAAGCTCAGTCACTTTTTTGCAGTATTTGGATATTTTATGATTGACAGAGTTTTTCCCTATTCGGATTATAGTTTCTTCGCCATTTAATCTGCCCTTCTCCATACGTCAGTTCTTATTTTTTGTCTCTAGGACGTGGTATGGGACTCTCCTAGTTGGCTGGTTCTATGGTAGCGCCATTTGTTAGTTTAATAATATTTCTGGTGGTCTGGTCTTATAGTGTTTTTCATGGTATTTTGCCTGGATGGCATAACCATGTTTTGCAGCCTATGCGATAGTATTATGTGATAGTATTTATCGAGCTGCTTGTTAGGGTAAAGGATAGTTTTATGGTATTCTGGTCTTATAGTGTTTTTCATGGTATTTTGCCTGGATGGCATAACCAAGTTGCGGCCTATGCGATAGTATTTATCGCGCTGCTTGTTATGGTAAATGTCAGTTTCACGTCGAGTTGCGGTAACCCGGGGCCGCTTTGTTCATTTAGTAAGTCTTATACAAGTTTGCTGCCCGCAAGTTCTGTTATAGCTCTTTCTGGTATTATTGTTGCAATTTCAAGCCTTTCCTCTCAGCCTGCGATGGTGGTATGGGACACTTGTGGGTTGAGGGTTGTTTCTTCCTTTTCAATATCTGCTTCTCGTTGGGTGGTATGGGACGCCCTGAGATGTCATGGTTGCAGTGTCATTATTCTTTAGATGGAGTGTGGACCCTCCAGTTTCTGCGGGCACGTCTTGGTTTTGAGTAAAATTTTGGGAATTAATCTTCTTGACCAGACCGGTTCATTGCAGTGCTGAATCATTTTTATATTCATTGAAGTTTTCTGACCCGGTTTTGTCTTTGACGTCCTTTTCCTTGGGGTTTAGCTTAAGTAAGTTTTTTGTGGGTTTTGTGGGTCTCTTTCTCTTTCAGGTTGCCGCCCATGGTCTCCTGGCGACTGGTGGTTGGTTGTTTGCCGGGCTTGTATTTCTTGGATAGATTACTGATTGCCGCCCCCTTTTCTAAATTGTGTATTTTCCTTTGGTTTAGGATAAACCTAGGAATTTGTAGTCAGCAACGCCTATGCCTGGGATGCCTGTGATGTGGGTGATCGCTGGGTGCGTCTGTTGAACTATTGTTTTTGGATGTATTATTTTCAGGGTCGTTTCCGTGAAACCGACAACTTGGATGGAGGGAAGTGCCTGCTTCTTGCGTATTAACTTGTGCTTGTTTCAGTTAGATGATACAGGTAGAAACTGAATACGTCTCTTATGCGTGCCATTGGCGTCAGATACGTCTTGGATGCCTGGGATGTAGGTGGACACCGGACTCGTCTACTGACATAATTCTTGGCTTAAATTTATTTTAGAGTGGACCAATTATCGCGCGCCCCGCCTAGGTGACCGATGTCTTGGACGTTTGGAGTGAATTTGCTCATTAATGGATTTTGTTTCAGTTGTTTGTGAGTACTCAGTTTGGCTACAAGGTAATTTGAATATTGAAGAACTTCTATATGCTATTGTTGCTAACCTTTCTCTTGCAGGATTTCACGCTGACTGTCGGTGCCCGAAATTTGTTTCGCAACATAGAGCTATTTCTTTGGATTTGAGTGTTTTTAATATATGTATATTTCTTTGTGGTGTCTTGGATGTTGTCTATTTAAGTGTGAGTTGCCCCCATTAATTATGATGAGGATTTTTGCATTGCTTTCTTTAACCATGACCTTTCACTTATCGATATTCCCTGGGCTGCGAATCTTAGCTCCCTTCTGGAGTATTTTGTTTATGTAAAGGCAATTGCTATGCCTAATTTTTTCTGCATTCAACAACTAAGTTACTCTGTGGATCTGCCCATATATGTATATTCAAATGTTAATGTTAAATGTAAAACAAAAACAAAAAAGAAAAAGGGATCTTGAAAGGAAAATGGAATAATAAAATTAAAGAGAAACCCTTAAAAAAAAAAGAATATTATGTAATTTTTATGTAAACTGTAAAAGAAAAGAAGAAAAAGGATAGAATTTTGTGGAATATTGGGGACATTTAATATTGCCAATGAGCATTTTCTACTAACCAAGAAGATCCAGTACATATAATAAATCGTGAAGAAAAAGAAGTTATCTAGGACAAGTTGTGCGATATTTGTTACGCACATTTTGGAAGCTAAGTTAAAATTTGGACAAGAACTCTAGTAAAAAAAAAAAACCTAAGACAAAGGACTAAGTGTTAATAAAAAGGAAAGATGTAAAATTATCACAAAAGGTAGTGAAAAGAGACATGTACATACCGTGTGGGCCTAAGTTAAAATTTTGGACTAAAAATCTATAGCAAACTATTGTAAAGGACTATGTGCCAAAAAAAAAAAAAAAATAAAAAAAAAAAAAAATAAGACGTCAATGGAAATATGTGGGAAGAGCAACTCACACTGTGTGCCCCCCCTTTTTCTAATAAGAAAGATACTGTGCGCTGGTGGATTCTGTTTCAGTGTTATTGGAGTCTGGAGCCTGCTTCTTCCGCTCGGGCATGAACCCGGGCATGCCTGTTTGGATGGTACAGAGACCATCACCGAGAAGGCCTCTCGGACTTGATTTTGCCATTGTGTGCGGCCGGGTGCTCTCTCATCATCATATGTAGCCCATTCTTCCTTGTGGCTGCTCCGCTTCCAGCATCCTGCGACAGCTGATCTGGAGATAAAAGCAAGACATCTCTAGCATTGTTGTGGAGATAAAAGCAAGATATCTCTAGTACGGTGTGGAGATAAAAGCAAGTCATCTCTAGCATTGTTGTGGAGATAAAAGCAAGATATCTCTTGTATGGTGTAGAGATAAAAGCAAGACATATCTAGTCACCGTCTGAAGATAATTCAAGATATCTCTAGCATTGTTGTGTAGAGGTGAAATCAAGACATTTCTAGTATCTTCCTTCAGATAAGTATATTACATCTCAGCGCCTGTACTTAATTAACTTTGACATTGTCATTCTTGTAGTAATTGGAAGATCTCATTCATCGAAATTTGTCTATGGAGTGCTCTTCTTATAAAAAAAATAATAAATTTTGGACTTGGCTAAATGACCATTTTCTAAACTTAAACAAAAATGATTTAAATTTTGGACTTGGCCAAAGATCCATTTTTCTAAACTAATGGATACCTACTTAAATTTTGGACTTGGCCAAAGAGCCATTTTTCTAAACTAATGGATACCTACTTAAATTTTGGACTTGGCCAAAGAGTCGAATTTCTACAACAATGAAAACTAATCATGGCTGTTAACTACTTGGGTGCGTTATATTTGTGCTGTAGAATGGACACGCGCCTGTTTACATAGCATTGTAGTGGGGACACTTGCTCACTCTGGTGTAAGGTGTCATGGCTCTGAAGTATAAATAAAGACATTTCATCTTGTCATTAATATATATATCAAGTTAAACTTCACAAACAATTTCTAAGACATAGACTATTCGTGAATTCATTTTTCAGCCGGAGATATTATGGCTACATATTGAATGTCTCACTTGTAATATTTTTTTATTTAACTATCATATACACTAGTATTCTTGTGTTTAGGGTTTTTTTTATTAATGTTGGCAGATCCATATTTAATTCTATATGTTTTGTGTAAATGTAAATTATATGTGTATGAGGGAAAATGTTTGGTAGTAATTTAACAGTTGTCTATGGGGATGCTCATCAAGACATTTGCATAATAAGGGTGCTTAGTTTTAACTGTGAGTACTGATATGAACATCCATGGTGTGTGAATGATGTTGTTTAGATTATATAAAAAAGCGTTTAGACTGAAGGTTTATAAGTATTATAAGGTGTCTTTGGGTAAACTGAGCCAGTTTCTTCCGGCCAGAAGGCGGAGGATTTGTAATGTTGTTGTTCTCGCTAAATTTTTATAAACTATTTAACTGTCACTTCCGATTCTATTAAAGAGTTCAATTTACTAGGTTTTAGTACGAAATTTGTATTCAGTAGTACTTTCCTATGACGTTAGCCTTCAAGCTTATGATTTCTCCCGTTTGGTGGAGTTGCTAGCGCGCCGTAGTTTTCCTCGGGGCTTGAGTATAATGGAGGTCAGCAGTTGTTGGATGCAGTGTAGTGAACATGTAGTGTTTTTGCAACGATATTCTCCACTCTCCGATTCGCCAGGGAATTTCTGGGGTAAGTGAGTTATAGGTCATGGTTTTCTGTAAATAGTAAATTCTAGCTTCGGTGATAAATTCATTAGGTAAAGATATAAATTGCCTTTCATGTGGTATGATGTTCTGTAGTAATGGTTTCAGCGGAAACTATGAGTGATTTGAAGTTAGGCATAGTTGCATTCTTTGCCGGGTATGTCCCCGTTCTATGTAACTGATATAGACTGCGTACCCAATACACCAATATATCTAACAATGTACACGTTAAGCAATAAATAAGTTAATGTATACTGGTGGGAATATGCTATAGTTACGAGTAATGAAAGTTTTTTGGAGAACTGGTTCCATAGGTTGTATTTATGCAAAATCATCATCTATAATACATAAGTAGAAACCTTCTAAATTATGAGAGTCAGAAATGAGTCATAGATATAGTGATATTTAGGCATTTCAGGAAGGATTGAGCTTATAGCAGTCCACGCATGTTTCGGATGTTAACTTCACGTAATCCTGCATTCAGAGTTGTCCTTGTCATACTTCTTGAGGTCATGAACTCCCATGCCTTGCAAGTCGTGCATTCCTTACGTAACACATTCTGTGTTCAGGTTTATTTTTACTGAGGTGTATACGTGGAATTGTGGCCTTTCTTACTCTGTATGAATATTCTAGCATTGAAGTATATTAAATCGAAGTTACATTTACTTGCCTTAATATTCAATTATTCAAGATAATATTCCTGAGTGAACACTAATTATTTGAAAGACTTCTATAGCCTAAAGAAGTGAAGTTTTTCTTACTCTGTATGAATATTCTAGCATTGAAGTATATTAAATCGAAGTTACATTTACTTGCCTTAATATTCAATTATTCAAGATAATATTCCTGAGTGAACACTAATTATTTGAAAGACTTCTATAGCCTAAAGAAGTGTAGCTTTTCTTACTCTGTATGAATATTCTAGCATTGAAGTATATTAAATCGAAGTTACATTTACTTGCCTTAATATTCGATTATTCAAGACAATATTCCTGAGTGAACACTAATTATTTGAAAGACTTCTATAGCCTAAAGAAGTGTAGCTTTTCTGACTCTGTATGAATATTCTAGCATTGAAGTTTTTAAATCGAAGTTACATTTACTTGCCTTAATATTCAATTATTCAAGATAATATTCCTGAGTGAACACTAATTATTTGAAAGACTTCTATAGCCTAAAGAAGTGTAGCTTTTCTTACTCTGTATGAATATTCTAGAATTGAAGTATATTAAATCGAAGTTACATTTACTTGCCTTAATATTCAATTATTCAAGATAATATTCCTGAGTGAACACTAATTATTTGAAAGACTTCTATAGCCTAAAGAAGTGTAGCTTTTCTTACTCTGTATGAATATTCTAGCATTGAAGTATATTAAATCGAAGTTACATTTACTTGCCTTAATATTCGATTATTCAAGACAATATTCCTGAGTGAACACTAATTATTTGAAAGACTTCTATAGCCTAAAGAAGTGTAGCTTTTCTGACTCTGTATGAATATTCTAGCATTGAAGTTTTTAAATCGAAGTTACATTTACTTGCCTTAATATTCAATTATTCAAGATAATATTCCTGAGTGAACACTAATTATTTGAAAGACTTCTATAGCCTAAAGAAGTGTAGCTTTTCTTACTCTGTATGAATATTCTAGAATTGAAGTATATTAAATCGAAGTTACATTTACTTGCCTTAATATTCAATTATTCAATATAATATTCCAGAGTGAACACTAATTATTTGAAAGACTTCTATAGCCTAAAGAACTGTAGCTTTTCTTACTCTGTATGAATATTCTAGCATTGAAGTATATTAAATCGAAGTCACATTTTCTTCCCTTAATATTCAATTATTCAAGATAAGATTCCTAAGTGAACACTAATTATTTGAAAGACTTCTATAGCCTAAAGAAGTGTAGCTTTTCTTACTCGGTATGAATATTCCAGCATTGAAGTATATTAAATCGAAGTTACATTTACTTGCCTTAATATTCAATTATTCAAGATAATTTTCCTGAGTGAACACTAATTATTTGAAAGAATTCTATAGCCTAAAGATGTGTAGCTTTTCTTACTCTGTATGAATATTCTAGCATTGAAGTATATTAAATCGAAGTTACATTTACTTGCCTTAATATTCAATTATTCAAGATAATATTCCTGAGTGAACACTAATTATTTGACAGACTTCTATAGCCTAAAGAAGTGTAGCTTTTCTTACTCTGTATGAATATTCTAGCATTGAAGTATATTAAATCGAAGTTACATTTACTTGCCTTAATATTCAATTATTCAAGATAATATTCCTGAGTGAACACTAATTATTTGAAAGACTTCTATAGCCTAAAGAAGTGTAGGTTTTCTTACTTTGCATTAATATCCAAGCATTATTCTGAATCAAAGTTTACATTCATTTGTCTTAACACTCCATTATTTACTATACTCTCCAGAACGAACATTAATTATTTGGAAGACTTCTTCGACCTGATGAATTATGGTCCGTCTTGACTTGTTTTAATGTTTAGTCCTGGATCACATTAAACTAAAATTATAGCTTTTCCGGCTTTTATTAGATTATTTTGTTTCCCTTTGCATTTAACTAACTGAAGTATTTCTACTGTAAAAAAAAAAAAAAAAAAAAAAAAGAGGACCTATAGCAATTTATATTTTGGATCTTAATATCCAAGTTATATTTTCTGGCTATTACTAAAGCTTTTCTTAGCTACTTCTAGTTCATTATTTGGGTATATATTATACTACATCTTCGTAGCAAGTTTCATTTGTACTTTGATTAGTTAAAGTATACCTAATTTCTATCCAAAGGTTCTAACCTGACCCTGTCCTATTTGGTATTTACGTATATCCGTTATACACGGCATCGTTACGTATTGATGGATTCATTAACTCATTCTACTCTAAGAATACTTGGAATTTCTTATAAGAATTTAGGTAGCAGATGATTTTGCATAATTACGGTGTGCTTAGGTACACTTTATAGTTTTTATTCTAGTGCAAAGATTTAACGAAAACCTAACCATATTCTGTTGTTATTCCATATGCGTAACACATTTTTGGATATCTAACTTTGATGATTCAATGGAGGGATCCAGACATAAGCTTACTACAGACAATCGTAGTGGGTATTGATTTCTTGTATTGGTAACTTTTCTATAAGTTGATTATTGTATGGTTGTTCTGGCTCTTCAAGCGGAATTATTATGCCATTTTGGAGCTCTCTTTCTTTGTAGAGCATTTTTGCTTACTCAACTAATTAATTGTTTCTCTTACCTAAGAGTTCCTTAAAGATAAAGCGTAAAGATTTGGATGTATTTTAATACTGTAATTATGGATTATAATACTAGGTTTCTTATGGGATAATAATTCAATTGCAATGCATATATACTGCTGACTCAGTAGTTGTTGCTAATAGCTGTTATTTAACGAGTATTTTGAATTTATGTGGAACCAGTTGCTCATTTGCTTAAATTCAAAGAAGTACTCTGTATTAGGAATTTGCTAGGGGATATTATATTGGATCTATTTAATGATTTTCTGTATACATTTGGATGTTTGATAAGGAAACGTTTTGAAAGAAGTTAAAGTTTATTGTTACTATATATATTTATTATATTGTGAGCTATATTGAAAATACATTTATTGTTTCAACTGTTGAGGAAATTGTTTGTCCTGATGTCTTTTGGCGTTATCCCACAGTGGCCACCGTCCACTTAGAAGCAGTTCCTTTCTACTACCTTTGGATAGGTCCTCGCTTATGCTTCCTGAATTTTCCATATTGCAGCATCTCCTTGGTGGAGTTTCCTTAGTACCGACTGATAAACTGACTTATTATTATTACCCCTACATACCAGTTCTTAATTCCCCAAAGTCGGTACAGATGATAGCAGGTATCCCTTTTCCTTCTATGTGGTCGGTGGAGGGATGCGCCCTATCGGTCATATCAATTATCCAGTTATTTTCTTGTCCCCGAATTATTCAGCGTGTTTTTCTTCATCTTTGTCCATGGTTATGAATTAGAATTTGCCTGTATGTTTGATTCGTTTAATGTCGTTAGACAGTATTTTCTTCTGCCTTTAAAGCTCAGTCACTTTTTTGCAGTATTTGGATATTTTATGATTGACAGAGTTTTTCCCTATTCGGATTATAGTTTCTTCGCCATTTAATCTGCCCTTCTCCATACGTCAGTTCTTATTTTTTGTCTCTAGGACGTGGTATGGGACTCTCCTAGTTGGCTGGTTCTATGGTAGCGCCATTTGTTAGTTTAATAATATTTCTGGTGGTCTGGTCTTATAGTGTTTTTCATGGTATTTTGCCTGGATGGCATAACCATGTTTTGCAGCCTATGCGATAGTATTATGTGATAGTATTTATCGAGCTGCTTGTTAGGGTAAAGGATAGTTTTATGGTATTCTGGTCTTATAGTGTTTTTCATGGTATTTTGCCTGGATGGCATAACCAAGTTGCGGCCTATGCGATAGTATTTATCGCGCTGCTTGTTATGGTAAATGTCAGTTTCACGTCGAGTTGCGGTAACCCGGGGCCGCTTTGTTCATTTAGTAAGTCTTATACAAGTTTGCTGCCCGCAAGTTCTGTTATAGCTCTTTCTGGTATTATTGTTGCAATTTCAAGCCTTTCCTCTCAGCCTGCGATGGTGGTATGGGACACTTGTGGGTTGAGGGTTGTTTCTTCCTTTTCAATATCTGCTTCTCGTTGGGTGGTATGGGACGCCCTGAGATGTCATGGTTGCAGTGTCATTATTCTTTAGATGGAGTGTGGACCCTCCAGTTTCTGCGGGCACGTCTTGGTTTTGAGTAAAATTTTGGGAATTAATCTTCTTGACCAGACCGGTTCATTGCAGTGCTGAATCATTTTTATATTCATTGAAGTTTTCTGACCCGGTTTTGTCTTTGACGTCCTTTTCCTTGGGGTTTAGCTTAAGTAAGTTTTTTGTGGGTTTTGTGGGTCTCTTTCTCTTTCAGGTTGCCGCCCATGGTCTCCTGGCGACTGGTGGTTGGTTGTTTGCCGGGCTTGTATTTCTTGGATAGATTACTGATTGCCGCCCCCTTTTCTAAATTGTGTATTTTCCTTTGGTTTAGGATAAACCTAGGAATTTGTAGTCAGCAACGCCTATGCCTGGGATGCCTGTGATGTGGGTGATCGCTGGGTGCGTCTGTTGAACTATTGTTTTTGGATGTATTATTTTCAGGGTCGTTTCCGTGAAACCGACAACTTGGATGGAGGGAAGTGCCTGCTTCTTGCGTATTAACTTGTGCTTGTTTCAGTTAGATGATACAGGTAGAAACTGAATACGTCTCTTATGCGTGCCATTGGCGTCAGATACGTCTTGGATGCCTGGGATGTAGGTGGACACCGGACTCGTCTACTGACATAATTCTTGGCTTAAATTTATTTTAGAGTGGACCAATTATCGCGCGCCCCGCCTAGGTGACCGATGTCTTGGACGTTTGGAGTGAATTTGCTCATTAATGGATTTTGTTTCAGTTGTTTGTGAGTACTCAGTTTGGCTACAAGGTAATTTGAATATTGAAGAACTTCTATATGCTATTGTTGCTAACCTTTCTCTTGCAGGATTTCACGCTGACTGTCGGTGCCCGAAATTTGTTTCGCAACATAGAGCTACTTCTTTGGATTTGAGTGTTTTTAATATATGTATATTTCTTTGTGGTGTCTTGGATGTTGTCTATTTAAGTGTGAGTTGCCCCCATTAATTATGATGAGGATTTTTGCATTGCTTTCTTTAACCATGACCTTTCACTTATCGATATTCCCTGGGCTGCGAATCTTAGCTCCCTTCTGGAGTATTTTGTTTATGTAAAGGCAATTGCTATGCCTAATTTTTTCTGCATTCAACAACTACTCTGTGGATCTGCCCATATATGTATATTCAAATGTTAATGTTAAATGTAAAACAAAAAAAAAAAGGAAAAAGGGATCTTGAAAGGAAAATGGAATAATAAAATTAAAGAGAAACCCTTAAAAAAAAAAGAATATTATGTAATTTTTATGTAAACTGTAAAAGAAAAGAAGAAAAAGGATAGAATTTTGTGGAATATTGGGGACATTTAATATTGCCAATGAGCATTTTCTACTAACCAAGAAGATCCAGTACATATAATAAATCGTGAAGAAAAAGAAGTTATCTAGGACAAGTTGTGCGATATTTGTTACGCACATTTTGGAAGCTAAGTTAAAATTTGGACAAGAACTCTAGTAAAAAAAAAAACCTAAGACAAAGGACTAAGTGTTAATAAAAAGGAAAGATGTAAAATTATAACAAAAGGTAGTGAAAAGAGACATGTACATACCGTGTGGGCCTAAGTTAAAATTTTGGACTAAAAATCTATAGCAAACTATTGTAAAGGACTATGTGCCAAAAAAAAAATAAAAAATAAAAAAAAAAAATAAGACGTCAATGGAAATATGTGGGAAGAGCAACTCACACTATGTGCCCCCCCCCTTTTTCTAATAAGAAAGATACTGTGCGCTGGTGGATTCTGTTTCAGTGTTATTGGAGTCTGGAGCCTGCTTCTTCCGCTCGGGCATGAACCCGGGCATGCCTGTTTGGATGGTACAGAGACCATCACCGAGAAGGCCTCTCGGACTTGATTT
Organism: Ectobius pallidus; assembly: GCA_964059195.1. Classification (NCBI taxonomy): domain Eukaryota; kingdom Metazoa; phylum Arthropoda; class Insecta; order Blattodea; family Ectobiidae; genus Ectobius; species Ectobius pallidus. The sequence continues at coordinate 137,153,430 of CAXKWD010000004.1, forward strand.
TGCCATTGTGTGTGGCCGGGTGCTCTCTCATCATCATATGTAGCCCATTCTTCCTTGTGGCTGCTCCGCTTCCAGCATCCTGCGACAGCTGATCTGGAGATAAAAGCAAGACATCTCTAGCATTGTTGTGGAGATAAAAGCAAGATATCTCTAGTACGGTGTGGAGATAAAAGCAAGTCATCTCTAGCATTGTTGTGGAGATAAAAGCAAGATATCTCTTGTATGGTGTAGAGATAAAAGCAAGACATATCTAGTCACCGTCTGAAGATAATTCAAGATATCTCTAGCATTGTTGTGTAGAGGTGAAATCAAGACATTTCTAGTATCTTCCTTCAGATAAGTATATTACATCTCAGCGCCTGTACTTAATTAACTTTGACATTGTCATTCTTGTAGTAATTGGAAGATCTCATTCATCGAAATTTGTCTATGGAGTGCTCTTCTTATAAAAAAAAATAATAAATTTTGGACTTGGCTAAATGACCATTTTCTAAACTTAAACAAAAATGATTTAAATTTTGGACTTGGCCAAAGAGCCATTTTTCTAAACTAATGGATACCTACTTAAATTTTGGACTTGGCCAAAGAGCCATTTTTCTAAACTAATGGATACCTACTTAAATTTTGGACTTGGCCAAAGAGTCGAATTTCTACAACAATGAAAACTAATCATGGCTGTTAACTACTTGGGTGCGTTATATTTGTGCTGTAGAATGGACACGCGCCTGTTTACATAGCATTGTAGTGGGGACACTTGCTCACTCTGGTGTAAGGTGTCATGGCTCTGAAGTATAAATGAAGACATTTCATTTTGTTATTAATATATATATCAAGTTAAACTTCACAAACAATTTCTAAGACATAGACTATTCGTGAATTCATTTTTCAGCCGGAGATATTATGGCTACATATTGAATGTAATATTTTTTTATTTAACTATCATATACACTAGTATTCTTGTGTTTAGGGTTTTTTTTATTAATGTTGGCAGATCCATATTTAATTCTATATGTTTTGTGTAAATGTAAATTATATGTGTATGAGGGAAAATGTTTGGTAGTAATTTAACAGTTGTCTATGGGGATGCTCATCAAGACATTTGCATAATAAGGGTGCTTAGTTTTAACTGTGAGTACTGATATGAACATCCATGGTGTGTGAATGATGTTGTTTAGATTATATAAAAAAGCGTTTAGACTGAAGGTTTATAAGTATTATAAGGTGTCTTTGGGTAAACTGAGCCAGTTTCTTCCGGCCAGAAGGCGGAGGATTTGTAATGTTGTTGTTCTCGCTAAATTTTTATAAACTATTTAACTGTCACTTCCGATTCTATTAAAGAGTTCAATTTACTAGGTTTTAGTACGAAATTTGTATTCAGTAGTACTTTCCTATGACGTTAGCCTTCAAGCTTATGATTTCTCCCGTTTGGTGGAGTTGCTAGCGCGCTAGCTTTTCTTACTCTGTATGAATATTCTAGCATTGAAGTATATTAAATCGAAGTTACATTTACTTGCCTTAATATTCAATTATTCAAGATAATATTCCTGACTGAACACTAATTATTTGAAAGACTTCTATAGCCTAAAGAAGTGTAGCTTTTCTTACTCTGTATGAATATACTAGCATTGAAGTATATTAAATCGAAGTCACATTTTCTTCCCTTAATATTCAATTATTCAAGATAAGATTCCTAAGTGAACACTAATTATTTGAAAGACTTCTATAGCCTAAAGAAGTGTAGCTTTTCTTACTCTGTATGAATATTCTAGCATTGAAGTATATTAAATCGAAGTTACATTTACTTGCCTTAATATTCAATTATTCAAGATAATATTCCTGAGTGAACACTAATTATTTGAAAGACTTCTATAGCCTAAAGAAGTGTAGCTTTTCTTACTCTGAATGAATATTCTAGCATTGAAGTATATTAAATCGAAGTCACATTTTCTTCCCTTAATATTCAATTATTCAAGATAAGATTCCTAAGTGAACACTAATTATTTGAAAGACTTCTATAGCCTAAAGAAGTGTAGCTTTTCTGACTCTGTATGAATATTCTAGCATTGAAGTATATTAAATCGAAGTTACATTTACTTGTCTTAATATTCAATTATTCAAGATAATATTCCTGAGTGAACACTAATTATTTGAAAGACTTCTATAGCCTGAAGAATTGTAGGTTTTCTTACTTTGCATTAATATCCAAGCATTATTCTGAATCAAAGTTTACATTCATTTGTCTTAACATTCCATTATTTACTATACTCTCCAGAACGAACATTAATTATTTGGAAGACTTCTTCGACCTGAAGAATTAAGTTCCGTCTTGACTTGTTTTAATGTTTAGTCCTGGATCACATTAAACTAAAATTATAGCTTTTCCGGCTTTTATTAGATTATTTTGTTTCCCTTTGCATTTAACTAACTGAAGTATTTCTAGTGTAAAAAAAAAAAAAAAAAAAGAGGACCTATAGCAATTTATATTTTGGATCTTAATATCCAAGTTATATTTTCTGGCTATTACTAAAGCTTTCCTTAGCTACTTCTAGTTCATTATTTGGGTATATATTATACTACATCTTCGTAGCAAGTTTCATTTGTACTTTGATTAGTTAAAGTATACCTAATTTCTATCCAAAGGTTCTAACCTGACCCTGTCCTATTTGGTATTTACGTATATCCGTTATACACGGCATCGTTACGTATTGATGGATTCATTAACTCATTCTACTCTAAGAATACTTGGAATTTCTTATAAGAATTTAGGTAGCAGATGATTTTGCATAATTACGGTGTGCTTAGGTACACTTTATAGTTTTTATTCTAGTGCAAAGATTTAACGAAAACCTAACCATATTCTGTTTTTATTCCATATGCGTAACACATTTTTGGATATCTAACTTTGATGATTCAATGGAGGGATCCAGACATAAGCTTACTACAGACAATCGTAGTGGGTATTGATTTCTTGTATTGGTAACTTTTCTATAAGTTGATTATTGTATGGTTGTTCTGGCTCTTCAAGCGGAATTATTATGCCATTTTGGAGCTCTCTTTCTTTGTAGAGCATTTTTGCTTACTCAACTAATTAATTGTTTCTCTTACCTAAGAGTTCCTTAAAGATAAAGCGTAAAGATTTGGATGTATTTTAATACTGTAATTATGGATTATAATACTAGGTTTCTTATGGGATAATAATTCAATTGCAATGCATATATACTGCTGACTCAGTAGTTGTTGCTAATAGCTGTTATTTAACGAGTATTTTGAATTTATGTGGAACCAGTTGCTCATTTGCTTAAATCCAAAGAAGTACTCTGCATTAGGAATTTGCTAGGGGATATTATATTGGATCTATTTAATGATTTTCTGTATACATTTGGATGTTTGATAAGGAAACGTTTTGAAAGAAGTTAAAGTTTATTGTTACTATATATATTTATTATATTGTGAGCTATATTGAAAATACATTTATTGTTTCAACTGTTGAGGAAATTGTTTGTCCTGATGTCTTCTGGCATTATCCCACAGTGGCCACCGTCCACTTAGAAGCAGTTCCTTTCTACTACCTTTGGATAGGTCCTCGCTTATGCTTCCTGAATTTTCCATATTGCAGCATCTCCTTGGTGGAGTTTCCTTAGTACCGACTGATAAACTGACTTATTATTATTACCCCTACATACCAGTTGTTAATTCCCCAAAGTCGGTACACGTTTAACAGCTGTATGTCGTCTGCTAAATGATTTCTTGCAGACAAGATGGCGGCGAGCGACCACTTCTATTTGGAGCCATTTCACGCCGTCTGCGCAGCTGGTGGTGTGGGGACTTTGGTAATTTAGCTTAACGTGTAAAATTGTGCTGACGCATAGTCTATACTTATTTGTTTCTGTTTCAATCTGTTTTTGGCACTGGGGAAGTAGTCTTTGGTGATACGACCCTTTGCTGATCTACTCCACCTTGTTTTCCATTGGGTTAGTGTGTGTTCTCTTAGCTGGGAGTTAAGCTCCTTCTTGTTCCTAGTATTATATGTTTCCGGTGTTATGTCTATATAGGCGTTTGTAATAGTGATGGGTAACTTGTGAGTCGTTCAAAATGAACGCTTCACTCGTTTGAAGTGTGAATGAGTTACTCATTTTTAGTGATCTAGTAGTTCAAACAGTTCAAGAGGTTATCCAACTGAAGAAGTGCCAAGTGTCGTTCGTTTATTTTCTACTTCACTCATTCCTATACTTCAACACTTCAAAGAGGTTAAATCCAACTCAGTGAATGCTTTACTCACTCCGATCTCGTTTGTTTGTCACTCTACTTCACTTTCAAATTCTTTACTTCAGGTTACCGTGGAACTTTCAGGCAATACCAATAGCTGAAAAACACATTACTTTTTTAAAAAGATGATAACCAAGTCGGTATGTACATGTTTCTATCAATAATAAAACGAAAATTAAAGTTAATTAATTGCCGATTATGATATCCTGCAAATTAAATTATTTTACTGCAGCAACATATTATTTAAAAATGAGTGCGTGGAACGCCACGCGACAGAAGTAAAACTTTTTTATTTTTTTATTTTTTCTATTTTTTATTATTGGATTTTTTCAATTTTGCATTATTGGACTTTTTAATATCGGGTTTTTGGACTTTTTTAATTTTGGATCTTTGAATTATTAATTTCGTTTTTTTTTAATTTTCGATCTTTAAATTGTTTATTTTTTTATTTTTAAATTTTTTTATTTTTGGATTTTTAAATTTTTTATTTTATTATTTATTAAATTTTGGATTTTTGGATGTTATAATTTTTAATTTTGTTTTTTTTAATTTTGGAAATTTGTATTTTTTAATTTTGGATTTATAACTTTTTTAATTTTGGATTTTTTTATTTTGGATTTGCGCGATAATGAACTTCCGGGTTCCATAAAATAGATAATATACCTTTAGATTGCTTAGGAATTGTCTATTGCCATTGAGGAAGTAAGGTCTGAAAAATTTCCTTTGATTACTCCTAATCATTGAGTTGATTGTTTTCTGTGCAGTCCGCACCGTTGGGTTTTGAGTGTGACTGATTTCGTGACGGATTTAGTGTGACTGATTGTGACTGATTTCGTGACGGTTTTAGTGTGACTGATTTTCCCGATTTACCCTCTACCGCCACTAAAGAAGTTTTACTTCAATAATAATAGTTAAAAACGCGCAAAATATGCATGTTTGATGTGTTTATTCACTGCAGAAACTACTTAGTGACTCCTCTCTTCCTCTGCATGAGATGGCGTGGTATCTTTCACAAGCACCTTCGCACAATTTGCATACGCACTCTACACTGGGTTCGTGGTAGCCTTTATTAAAAAAAAATATATATTTATATATATATTATATATATTATATATATTTATATATATTATATATATATTTTTTAACCATATGACATTTTAGATTCACGAAGTTTGAAACAGCGATGTTCCCTTTTTACGTACCAAATAAGTCATGTGTTTTATGTCAAGTCACGTACCTTTATGTCCCCCCACCGGTCTGAAACAACCGTGCTTGCAAACCGCGTTGGATGGAACCTAAAAGCGATGGGACATGCTTATGCCATCTCTTGGTATCGTTACGAACCCCAAGTATTTCTCCCTAGGTAAATGTGTGTGAAAGAGAGATCGTGAGATTTGTGAACGATGTTATGAGAAAGAACACTTCTAAGAACACTTCATTTTCAAAGAACAGTTCATTTTCGAAGTGTGGGAAAGAAAAAATAGCTTTATGGGTGAGGCCGGCCAGGAGGTAAAATGTACTTCACGAACGAACTACTTCATTTGAAGCGTCCACAGAGAAGAGTAAGAGATAGTGAAGTAGTTCACATAAATGAACTGGTTCGACCCATCACTAGTTTGTAATTTGTGTACTTATATCTCCATGTTTGGTCAGAGAGTGCTCCTAATGCGTGGAATAGGCGTACTGCTGAGTTACATACCTTATTCACTTGATTTCATATTCTGTTTCCGGGCTGGAGTTCTTCTCCTAAATATCTAAGTCCTCGTACGTTTCGTCTTCGGTCTTCCACTGACCTTATTTCCCCTAACTCCATCCAGCCCACTGCTATGGAGCTCGCTATCCGCACCTGCGACCCGCCCGATAGCTCTGGAGCAAGCTTTCCGGGGATTACTACCAACTGAGTCCCCGGGCGGGATGCAGAACAGACTAAAAATAAAATAATAATGCTTGGGCCAACCATCTCATCTTCAGAGCCCTCGACCGTAGGCCACACTCTGTGTAAGTTCTATTTGTACTTTTCATTCAGCTTTAATTCATTCCTTCTGAATTTCTTAATTTTGTGGCAAAATGTTATTGCTTCTGATTTAGTCTTTCTAGACATTAGTTCTGCTCTTTATTCATAAATCTCAGCTTTCTGTTCGTTCTAGCTGTCTTTCTTTCTGTGTTTGGTATTAGTTCTGTTTGTTTATCTTTCTCGAAATTCTGTCTCTTTCTGTTAGACATTCATCTTTCTCAGCTTTCTGATTTTACTAGCTTCGTTGATTAAAACAAGAACTATGACTCCCGAGATGTTATACCTTCCTTTTTCCTTATTCCCTCTATCGCCGTTCCGTATGGTAAACCTCCTTCCTATCTCATCGGCACCTGCTGGGGGAGTCGATCTAATCCAGCAGACCCCTGGTACCCTTAGCAGGGGTCCACCCGGGGCATTTAGTCGTCTCTGAACCCCGAAGCACCATGCACAGCCCTCCAGTACCTAATTCAGTGTAAGGTGACACCAACCACGGCCCGCCAGAAGCCAACCCAACTAGTAGACTACCATGCGCATGCTCGTGGGGGCTAACAGCCCACACCCTGCCTACCTCAGTCTCTCCGCGCCTCAGGATCGCCCTTTACGACACGGTGGACGAGACCGCGGATCGGGTGAATCCTGGTGGGCCAGGAAGCCTACCTGAAGTACATAGGACGCCCTATATGGGTCCGGGCCGTATTCATGGCCCGAACTTCTGTCTCCCGCTCTCACACGCGCCCTTTCACACACTGTGGATCGGGTGGAGGTGTGAGGCCCTAGCTTGTTCTCAGAAGTACAAAACAAACCTTCACCTATGGTCCTATCCAAAAAGGACAGTACTTCAGTCTCCTTGCTTTCATCCATCATCCTTTGCCACGATGCCATGGATCGGGTAGACAAATGAAGGCCACTATAAACGCCTTCCTGAAGTACAAAGCACGTTCCCTGTACGAACCCCCAAGTACCTCTGTCTCACTGCGCACAGGCCCTTACCATACCACGCCCAACACCAAAACGTGGTAGGGGCGAACGTGTGTGCTAACTGTCGCTAGGTAGGCCCCCAGAGGTACAGGTCCTACCCCCGGAACGAAATTATCCGGAACTTCAAATTTTAACTGTTGGGGTCAATCCTTTTACCCTGATATCTGGGTTGGGGCAGAGATATTCCAACAACTATGCACCCTGAAGTACTAATGCATAGCCCCTTACTGTCCGGAAGGAGGTATTTGGCCCCCCAGTGCCTTATTCCCTCCAACTCCGCTCGCCCAAGCACAGAGCCCACAATCCGCAGTCTGTGGATCCGCCCGATGTCCTCAGGGGAATGGCAACCTCAAGATAGCCCCGTACACGCTGACCCGTCAATTTTGGCGCTGAAGATACCCGAAGGCCGAGGTGCCCTCCCGTAATGGGAGTGCCTCCCCAACTGACACCCCACGGATGAGGCAGACCAGACTTTTTTTTGGCCCACCACCACCCACGGAGATCCACGACCATAGGCCATACTCCGCTCCCAACAACTGATCGGCGTTTTCGTTCTATTGCTCTTGTTCTTCTAATAGTTACTGAACTTGGGGAAATGGCATGTTTAGAGCTGGCTGTTTGTTTCAGCGCTATAGAACTGTGTATCTTTGCCTGTGTAGTCCTATCTGTCTTTCGGGGGTAGTGTCTCCGATCCGGCATTCACCTTAAGAGTGAAGAAAACCCCGAAAAACCTCACTCGGATCGGCTGCTATGAGTGAAGCCCATAGCAACCCGTGCACTTTAGACAATTGTCTTTATTTTGGTGCTCGGTTAGCCCTAGGAGCCTGAGCAATCTCCTAGGGTGTATTTCTCTCTAATTGTGTTGTCTCGAAATTGGTACGTCTAGACATCGTCGAGTTCCTGTTGTTTACGTATACCTATTACGCGTGCAGAAAATTCTTTAAATGCTTCATTTGCCTGTTTTGTTGTCCAGAATGATAGTTCTGGTGGTCATCTTTCTCCTGCTTGTGTAGCTATGTGGATAAGTTCTCGGCGTACTTCCCTATATTGCGGGCATGTGTAAAACGCATGATACATCACGTCCTGTTCGCTATCCTCACAGTTGCAGAGGAAGTCTTCTGCTAGATTGAACCTATGGAGGTTTGCTGTGAAGTATCCATGGTCGGAATAGAATTGTGTTGTTGCATAATCTATCTTTAAGTGTTTCTGTTTGAGTCTAACTCTGACGCTTGGAAAGTAGTCTTTCGTTATTAGCCTCGTGGTGTATCTTTCCATCATCTTTCCCACACTGCAAGCGTGTGTTGTCTTAATTGGGAGTTAAGCTCCGCCTTGTTTCTGTTTTCATAAGTTTCCTCTGTTATTTCAATTTCTCCTATCCTAGTAGGATATTGTTTTCTTAACTTGTAGGAAGTGACCTTTTCCTCTAATAGAATATCTATTGGGATTTCTCCCGCGATCACGGCGAGCGCGTCACTTGAAATTGTCGAGTATGCTCTCGCTACGACTTTTTATTTTTTTGGCCCACCCACGACCATAGGCCATACTCCTCTCCCAACAACTGTTCGGCGTTTATGTTCTGCTCCTCGGGTCATTCTAATGTGTACATAGCTTGTAACGAAGCAAATAGCTGCGTGCCAATTAGACGGTAGAAAAACCATTCCAAAACAAAGGAAGGGTTGGGGGACCGCAACTAATCGATATTGAACATTTTCATGATTATCGATACTGCCCTGAATTTATTTGAATTGCAGAAAAAGGAGAAGTGCGCATGCGTGGACGGCGAGTCGACGGGAGAGGAGTTGAACCTGAAAAACGGTTGAGGATTACGTCTCTGACTACGAGAGAGAAAGGTTGCAGAAACGGAGGCGAGGAGACGAGATTGGAATGTGTGACAGCGGTCGAGGCGCCCTGACATGATGGTTTGTCAGACTTTCATCTAAAGAAATTCTGAAGGGGAATTTCACTGACGCGACTATATGGAGATAGTCGTTAGTTGGAAGAACACATCACGTCAGCCGGTACGAGAGACCGCTACAGCGAACACCAGCTGGGGAAAGAAGAGTGGGTCACGGTTGCTTAGCCTGGAATAAAGGAAGATGTGGACATCAGAAAGTGGATGGAAACAACTCAGGATCAGAGGATAAATTGGTCACCACCCGTTGAGTATAATCATCTAAACATTTTTTTGTTGTTTTGGGAAGTGGAAAAGATTTTGAGGCATTATTATTAAGCCAGGTTCTAAGAAATGTGTGGCGACTAGACGCCGTAATGAAAGGTAAAAGAGTAAGGTTAGAAGATAGATGTAATTAATCTAGGGTGAGGTAGTAAATTACAGTGATCCAATCAGTTTCCATTTCTGGTCTAAGTTAATTACACAAGGAGCAGTCAAGAGTAAAACCGTGAATAGTAAAGATAGATCTCTATACTTTAGGTTGCTATGGGTAATTGTCCCACGAATGAATACATAACTAGGGGCAGTTGTTGATGCTCATACAAACCTTGTTTTTTTATAAGACAGGACGCGAGGGGAGTAAGGAAGAAGGGTAACAGGGGCTTACTTAGTATTGCTTACGAGGGCCTCTCCCACTTGGTTTTCGTTAGGTGACAGGTGATTATCTATAAGTGGATTTCATGCTGGCCTATAATGTTGAGTTGTTTTTTTAAAGAGATTTATCGAAGAGAGGGAACTGTATGGAATATGGTAGAGGGGGATAAGAAGGTGAATACTGAGAGGCAAAAGGAGGCCTATGAGTAGCAGTACATTAGGCGTATGCCATTGGAAAGTTTACTGGGTAGGATAGAAGTAGAAGTTCACTCAAGGGTTATAAGGAGAGTTACTGACCTGGGGCGTGAGTTAGTTTCAGCTAGAATTCTAGGGAATGTAGAAACAAGAAAATTAGGTGCCCATGGTGTAGGGTAGTAACTTGAAAAGTATGGAAACCAGAATAACAATAAGTAGGTAAATTAGAACAATGGTATACACTGCTTAAAGAGAAAGGAGTTAAAAGATAATAAATAATAATTGGTTAGATTAGAAAGAGGAGAATTGGTAATTTTGTGTAGTGAGTTGATGACAAGTAGGTCATTAGCAGGTACTATAGATTACCCCAGGAGAGAAAAAAAAGAAGGGTGAGGTGAGGGAACGCCGGAAGTGTCCCAAATAAAACAAGTATAAATACAGTAGTAGGCGAAGCCTATGCTAGTAGAATATAAAGAGATTTAGGAGAATTGTGAAAGTCATCGGTGTTGGAGGCGAACAACGGCCCCACGTGCCTCTAGGAAAGAGTGTCAGGGACCTCTGACATCGATTGTTCAAAATTATATTTTTGTTTGCGGCCCATTAATATTTTCCCGGTTGCAGGGAGGGAGTCAGATTGTTTGTAACTCAAGATCTAGACGCCGCCCCTGTATCGGTGGTCTATTACCCCAGTCACTCTGTGGTTATAGGCCTAAACTTCCGTTTCTTTCTTCATAACATTGTCTTTCCTATTTATCTTTGAGTACAATTCTTCATAGACTACAATGACTAGTGGACTGGTATAGGAGAAATAGGTGGAATCATTGGGCATGATAGGTCAAGTCAGTGACTGAATTACGAATTAAAAATCTTTATTCATACGGAATTGCAAATGGAAAAGATTACGCAAGTTAGTAGTAAAGTATAAGGGTAATATGAGACGTTCTAGTAGATACCTGGAAATAAAGAAAGGAAAGAGATTAAAGTAATTAATTAAGAATTTGTCTTATATAACAAGGAACACATTAGTACAGTTAAACTGAGCTACTAACCTGATAGTTAGGAACTGAATACTAAATTTTCCAATAAAAGTGTTGAATGGTTAATGTTGTTCGGATCGGATGATCTGAAGATTTTATGGAGGAGTAGTTGTTAAAAAGGGGAAAACCCCAGAGTAAATGTAATTTATTGTAAATCAGATTGTTATTGGTGAAAAAGAAAAAAAAGAGAAAACAAGAGTAAATGTAATTTATTGTAAATCAGACTGTTATTGTTGAAAAGAAAAAAAATATATTAAATAAATTATGGTTATTGTTATGCAAAGTAAATTTTCGTGAAGTACATATATTTTGGCCCCTATCCTTGTAATGTTCTGAGAGCCACGGATTTTTGACTAAGTTACATAATAATAAAAGGACAGAGCCGAATCCATTCCCATCTCCACTGTTAAAAAAAAAGCTAGCCGAGGGGCCTGTAGGTACATAGCCTGTGTATCTATAATTTAATTTGTGATTGGGCTCGTAATATGTTTTGGCTGATGCAAAATAAAAATGAGAAAGAAGCGTATTGATGATGGCGCCCTTAATATAAATTTTCATCAATATTATTAAACATTGTAAATTGTTAAAAAAAAAAGAAAGAGAGAGTAAGCTGGGTGTAGGGAATTTGCAATCAACCAGTAAAGTCCATCGCATATTTTGGCGCCCAACGTGGGGCGATAGGGCCGTAAGTTGATAGGTCGATAGGTCGATAGGGCCATAGGTCGATAGGTCGATAGGTCCATAGGTCGATAGGTCGATAGTTGATAGTTTGATAGTAGGATAGTTTGATGTCCTATACGTGTGGCTTAGGAGAAATTTGAGGCCGTAGTGGTTGCCCAACGTTATCGATTTTGACGTTAGCAGGGATAGAGGTTATAGAGATTTTAGAGCCTATTACGTGAAAGAAACTTGGGAGTTAGGTTAGTATAACTTGAAATTTATTTTCAAAAATAATAACATATTTTTGGGAGAAGAATAATGACTGTTGACAAATTAAGGACTTCTATAGATGACTAAGACAGACGACTGAACTATTGTGTTCTAATCTTTTTTTTCAGTCAGTGGAATTGTTAATATATAAATATGGCCACTTATGTTGATCCGTATGCACAAATAAGAGCAGCTGAGTTAACCCAAGCTATTAGGAAGTTGAGAAAGGCGGATCTGGAGGCAGAATGTGATAGAGTTAAGTTACCGACCACAGGTACCAGGGATGAGTTAAGACAACGCTTGTTAGATTATGCCCGCAAGAACCCTCAGTCATTTCAGGTGTTAATTACGGCTTTTGCTCTGAGTCAGGAAGTTTTGGAAGAAGACTTAGTTGAACATAATATAACGGTTCCACAAGATTCCTATGGAGATGTAGTGTATACATGGGTTAAGTTAATGCGTAGGAAGGCCATGGCGGTAGCTGATTCAGAAGAAGTTGTACCAGTAGTACCATCGTTTACAATTCAGTTAGAGCCACATAAACCAAATACTTTGGATCTGGTTCGTAAATGGAACATTAAATTCAAACCTGGGGATAGCATTTACTTATTTTTGGAGAGATTGGAAGATTTAAAACAAAGTTCTAAGTTACAGGGTGTAGAGTTATTGTCAGTATTACCCGAAATTTTACAAGATTCAGCTTTACTTTGGTAAAGGAACAGATTAACAGATTGGCCTACATGGGAAGCTTTTTTGGAAGAATTTAGAGAATATTACTTGCCTATTGATGAGGAAGACTCGCTTTTGGATGAGATTAGACAAAGAACGCAAGGTCCTAAAGAATCGATTTTTGATTATGTTAATGCTATCCAAACGTTAATGAGGAGGCTGAGTACTCCAATGAGTCCTCAACAAATGATGAAGAATGTTATCAAACATTTGCGTCCTGACGTGAAATTGTATATTAGACCTGCAGAGATTCAAACTATAACAGATTTAATACGTGTAGGTAGACACTATGAACAAATATTGTTAGATTCTGAGAGATATATTCCTCCTCCAACGCAGGTTAGAGCTACAATCAAAGAAACAGCTTATAAACCTCAGAGACAAGTTGTTATACCTTCAGTTCATACAGCGTTAGGAATTCAGGGAAAGCAGGAACTTCCATCGTCCGAGTTACAAAAGAAACCCAATGTTAGTTTTTCTGCAAAGACGTTGGATAAAGAACAAAATTCAAGTCATGTAAATAATTCTAGGATGGTCAAAGCAATAGAAAATAAAGAGGGACAGGATGAGTTGGGGGAAAATGGTAAAAACACCACTTTGCGTTTTTCAAATAACCAGCGATGTTGGAACTGTGATAAAATAGGACATAGGCAGTTCGAGTGTAAGGCAACTCGTAGAGGTACTCCACGCACTACGATTAAATGTTATAATTGTAATAAGCTTGGACATAGGTCTATTGATTGTAGGATGCCCCAAGAAAGAAAAGTTAGGCCTACAAATTCTTTAAGACAATTAACTAAAAATCAGGCTTGTGTGATGTTGAATATAAACCCTACAGATTTAGTTAATGGAGACCGATGTTTTGTTGAAATTTTGTTGGAGGATATTACATTTATTGCTTTAATAGATTCAGGTTCAGATAAAACTTATGTGGGAGAGAAAGGTGATTTTTTGTGTAAAATGTTAGATTTATCAGTAGAAGAATCTGAAGTTAGGGTAGTGCAACTCGCAGATAAAACTTATAGTTCTATAACGGGAGAGAGAACTTTTGAGATGAAATTGCAGGACAGGATCTTTCAGATAAAATGTAAAATTATGCCAAATTTAGCAGTAAATATGATTCTGGGCATGGACGTTTTGAAACAAATTGGGTTAGTAGTAGATTTGCAAGATGGGACTTGGTATTTCAAAGATGAACCGACAAAAATTTTTCAATTTGTTAAGGCTATAGATTTGAAAGAAGAAGATCAACTACATAATATTCTTACTTTACCTACACCTCAGGAAAGGGACAGATTGAATATGTTTTTGGAAAATCAGTTACAGAAATTTGATCAGTGTACTGGACTTACCGATCTGATTTCTCATGTTATTGATACAGGCGATGCGAAACCTATAAAACAAAGATATTATCCAGTATCACCCATTTTGGAAAAAGTTATACACGCGGAAATAGATAAAATGTTATTGGAAAAAGTTATAGAACCTTCAAATTCACCTTGGTCTTCTCCGGTAGTTATGGTAAAGAAACCAGATAGAACATGGAGGTATTGCGTAGATTTCAGGAAAGTAAATAACTGTACTAAAAGAGATAGTTATCCTTTGCCATACATTGAACATGTTTTGAGTAAATTACGACATGCTAGGTATATCAGTACGATAGATTTGAAAAATGGGTATTGGCAAGTTCCATTAGATGAAGCAAGTAAAGAAAAAACAGCATTTACCGTACCTGGTAGAGGATTGTATCAGTTTCGAGTTATGCCGTTTGGAATCCATAACGCACCAGCCTCATTTCAAAGATTAGTTGATACTATATTAAGAGAAGAGATAGGAGAGAAATGCTTTTGTTATTTGGATGATATAGTACTTATTAGCGAGACATTTGAAGAACATTTGTCCTTGTTAGAAAAAGTCTTAGAGAAATTAAGAAAAGCTAACCTGAAAATTAATAGGGAAAAATCAAAATTTTGCAGAAGTGAATTAAAATATTTGGGTCATATCATTACTCCATTAGGAATTGCTGTAGATTCAGATAAAATCTCGTGTATCCTTGAGTATCCAGCCCCTACAAAAGTCAAGGAAGTACGAGCATTTTTAGGATTGGCTTCTTGGTACCGACGATTCATTCCATTTTTTTTTTGAAGTTGTAAAGCCCCTCACTGCACTTCTGAAAAAGAATCAGAAATGGCGTTGGACTAAGGAATGTCAGGAATCTTTTGATGAATTAAAATCGAAATTATCTAGTAGTCCTATATTAACTTGTCCAGATTATACTAAACCCCTAGTGCTACAGACCGACGCTAGTTTTTCAGGACTAGGAGCAGCTTTAATTCAGACAGGAGAGGGAGGAGAGGAAAAAGTGATAGCTTATGCTAGTAGAACTTTAACGGTAGGTGAACAAAAGTGGGCAATAGTCGAGAAGGAATTGTTAGCTATATTATGGGCAGTTCAAAAGTTTCGTCCTTATTTGGAAGGTTATCATTTTAAAGTATATACTGATCACTTTGCTCTGAAATGGTTAAATACATTACAGAATCCGACCGGACTATTAGCTAGGTGGAGTTTATTGCTCCAAGAGTATGATTTTGAAGTAATACATAGGCCTGGTAGATTACAAAAAGTTCCGGATGCTTTATCTAGAATACACGAAGGGAAAGTTCAAGAGAAAACGGTAGAGGAAGAATTTTGCCTCTTGTTGACTAATAGCTCTGAAGTAGTGGAATGGGAAAATATACAAGATGCTTGGTATATTAAGCGGAAAACACAAGTACAAAGTAAACCTAAATTTTGGCCAGATTGGAAGGTCGTAGATGGGAAGTTGTACCATTTAAGACTAGATCAGTTAGAACAAACTTTAGAGGGAACAGTGAATAGGTGGAAATTGGTTATACCGCAAGATTATAGGATTAAAGTATTGCAGGAATGTCATGATGCACCTACTGCAGGGCATATGGGGATAGCTAAAACTTTCTTTAGAATAGCAAACAAGTATTATTGGCCGGGAATGTTTAGAGATGTTGCTAAGTATGTTTCTGCTTGTGAAATATATCAAAGACAGAAAGTGTTACAAACGGCTCAAGCAGGACCGATGCATTTTTACCAGAAAGAGAAACTTTGGATGACCGTAGCTACTGATTTGTTGGGACCTTACCCCCGTTCCAGGAGAGGAAACAAGTACATTGTAGTGTTTCAGGACACCTTTACAAAATATATAGAATGTAAAGCGTTAAGGAAAGCAACCAGTAGAGCAGTTACGGAAGCATTTTGTGAGTTGATTATCCTTAAATGGGGAATTCCGGGGTATTTGCTGATGGATAATGGACCGCAATATACTAGTAAATTAATGCGTGGGATAGCTAAAGCTTTTAATATAACTCTTTGTTATTTACCTGTATATTCGCCGCAAGGAAATCCGGTAGAAAGAGTTAATAGAGTATTGAAAACCATGATTTCTAGTTACATTGAAAAGGATCAAACAGTTTGGGACGTGTATTTGAGAGAATTTAATTTTGCTATAAATACGGCTAAACATAGGTTCCACTGGATGCACTCCTTATATGCTAAATTATGGGAAAGAGCCTGAAATTATCAGCAGAATTGAGAAGGTAGAAAATCAACCAATACAGAAAGAAATTCCAAAGCTTTGGATAGAAAGATTTGATAAATTAAAAACGGTCCGTCTAATGGTCAGACATAACTTAGAAACTGCTTATAAGAGTTCAAGTCATTATTATAATCTTCGGAGGAGAGAGGTGAGATTTTGTCCAGGTGATCTTGTGTTAAGAAGAAACTTTAAATGAAGTGATGCCTCACAAGCTTATGCAGCAGGCTTAAGTGCAAAGTTCGTCGGCCCCTATATTATAAAGAAAAAGCTTAGTGAGAATAGTTATGAACTGACGAACCGTTTTGGTAAGCAGTTGGGGAAGTGGCACGTGAAAGACTTGAAACCCTTTGTGCCTGGATAAATGTTCTTTAAGGCTGGTAAACTAGACACACAAAAAAAAAAAATGTGAACAGTGTTACCATTTTTTTTTTATGGTGAGTGTGGGAAGAATGTAACGAAGCAAATAGCTGCGTGCCAATTAGACGGTAGAAAAACCATTCCAAAACAAAGGAAGGGTTGGGGGACCGCAACTAATCGATATTGAACATTTTCATGATTATCGATACTGCCCTGAATTTATTTGAATTGCAGAAAAAGGAGAAGTGCGCATGCGTGGACGGCGAGTCGACGGGAGAGGAGTTGAACCTGAAAAACGGTTGAGGATTACGTCTCTGACTACGAGAGAGAAAGGTTGCAGAAACGGAGGCGAGGAGACGAGATTGGAATGTGTGACAGCGGTCGAGGCGCCCTGACATGATGGTTTGTCAGACTTTCATCTAAAGAAATTCTGAAGGGGAATTTCACTGACGCGACTATATGGAGATAGTCGTTAGTTGGAAGAACACATCACGTCAGCCGGTACGAGAGACCGCTACAGCGAACACCAGCTGGGGAAAGAAGAGTGGGTCACGGTTGCTTAGCCTGGAATAAAGGAAGATGTGGACATCAGAAAGTGGATGGAAACAACTCAGGATCAGAGGATAAATTGGTCACCACCCGTTGAGTATAATCATCTAAACATTTTTTTGTTGTTTTGGGAAGTGGAAAAGATTTTGAGGCATTATTATTAAGCCAGGTTCTAAGAAATGTGTGGCGACTAGACGCCGTAATGAAAGGTAAAAGAGTAAGGTTAGAAGATAGATGTAATTAATCTAGGGTGAGGTAGTAAATTACAGTGATCCAATCAGTTTCCATTTCTGGTCTAAGTTAATTACACAAGGAGCAGTCAAGAGTAAAACCGTGAATAGTAAAGATAGATCTCTATACTTTAGGTTGCTATGGGTAATTGTCCCACGAATGAATACATAGCTAGGGGCAGTTGTTGATGCTCATACAAACCTTGTTTTTTTATAAGACAGGACGCGAGGGGAGTAAGGAAGAAGGGTAACAGGGGCTTACTTAGTATTGCTTACGAGGGCCTCTCCCACTTGGTTTTCGTTAGGTGACAGGTGATTATCTATAAGTGGATTTCATGCTGGCCTATAATGTTGAGTTGTTTTTTTAAAGAGATTTATCGAAGAGAGGGAACTGTATGGAATATGGTAGAGGGGGATAAGAAGGTGAATACTGAGAGGCAAAAGGAGGCCTATGAGTAGCAGTACATTAGGCGTATGCCATTGGAAAGTTTACTGGGTAGGATAGAAGTAGAAGTTCACTCAAGGGTTATAAGGAGAGTTACTGACCTGGGGCGTGAGTTAGTTTCAGCTAGAATTCTAGGGAATTTAGAAACAAGAAAATTAGGTGCCCATGGTGTAGGGTAGTAACTTGAAAAGTATGGAAACCAGAATAACAATAAGTAGGTAAATTAGAACAATGGTATACACTGCTTAAAGAGAAAGGAGTTAAAAGATAATAAATAATAATTGGTTAGATTAGAAAGAGGAGAATTGGTAATTTTGTGTAGTGAGTTGATGACAAGTAGGTCATTAGCAGGTACTATAGATTACCCCAGGAGAGAAAAAAAGAAGGGTGAGGTGAGGGAACGCCGGAAGTGTCCCAAATAAAACAAGTATAAATACAGTAGTAGGCGAAGCCTATGCTAGTAGAATATAAAGAGATTTAGGAGAATTGTGAAAGTCATCGGTGTTGGAGGCGAACAACGGCCCCACGTGCCTCTAGGAAAGAGTGTCAGGGACCTCTGACATCGATTGTTCAAAATTATATTTTTGTTTGCGGCCCATTAATATTTTCCCGGTTGCAGGGAGGGAGTCAGATTGTTTGTAACTCAAGATCTAGACGCCGCCCCTGTATCGGTGGTCTATTACCCCAGTCACTCTGTGGGTATAGGCCTAAACTTCCGTTTCTTTCTTCATAACATTGTCTTTCCTATTTATCTTTGAGTACAATTCTTCATAGACTACAATGACTAGTGGACTGGTATAGGAGAAATAGGTGGAATCATTGGGCATGATAGGTCAAGTCAGTGACTGAATTACGAATTAAAAATCTTTATTCATACGGAATTGCAAATGGAAAAGATTACGCAAGTTAGTAGTAAAGTATAAGGGTAATCTGAGACGTTCTAGTAGATACCTGGAAATAAAGAAAGGAAAGAGATTAAAGTAATTAATTAAGAATTTGTCTTATATAACAAGGAACACATTAGTACAGTTAAACTGAGCTACTAACCTGATAGTTAGGAACTGAATACTAAATTTTCCAATAAAAGTGTTGAATGGTTAATGTTGTTCGGATCGGATGATCTGAAGATTTTATGGAGGAGTAGTTGTTAAAAAGGGGAAAACCCCAGAGTAAATGTAATTTATTGTAAATCAGATTGTTATTGGTGAAAAAGAAAAAAAAGAGAAAACAAGAGTAAATGTAATTTATTGTAAATCAGACTGTTAGTGTTGAAAAGAAAAAAAAATATATTAAATAAATTATGGTTATTGTTATGCAAAGTAATTTTTCGTGAAGTACATATATTTTGGCCCCTATCCTTGTAATGTTCTGAGAGCCACGGATTTTTGGACTAAGTTACATAATAATAAAAGGACAGAGCCGAATCCATTCCCATCTCCACTGTTAAAAAAAAAAGCTAGCCGAGGGGCCTGTAGGTACATAGCCTGTGTATCTATAATTTAATTTGTGATTGGGCTCGTAATATGTTTTGGCTGATGCAAAATAAAAATGAGAAAGAAGCGTATTGATGATGGCGCCCTTAATATAAATTTTCATCAATATTATTAAACCTTGTAAATTGTTAAAAAAAAAAGAAAGAGAGAGTAAGCTGGGTGTAGGGAATTTGCAATCAACCAGTAAAGTCCATCGCCACGGATATATGTGTGTATATAGAGCTGGCTGTTTGATTCAGCACTGGCAGAACTGTGTAGCTTTGTCTGTGTCGTTTATGTGTCTTGCGGGGGTGTCTCTCTGATCCGGCATTCTCCTGTAGGGTGAGGGAAACCCGTAAAAACCTCACCCGGACCAGCTGCTGCGAGAGTCCTCACAGCATCCCGGCACTTGGGCTGAGGGCTCAAGTGCTCGGTTCAATCCCTAGGGTCTGAGCTACTCCGCAGGATGCGTCTCGCATTTGATAAGTCTCAAGTTCGGGTTCTATTCGTCGTCTTGTTCTTGCTGCTTTCTAATACCAATTACCGTTGTCGCGAAGTTCTTAAAAGCTGCGTTTGCTGATTTCGTGGTCCAGTACTGAAGGTCTGGAGGCCACCTTTGCTTATCCTGTATTGCTACGCCCTCGCTACGCCCTCGCTACGCCCTCGCTACGACTTTTTTTTTTGGCCCGCCACCACCCACGGAGATCCACGACCATAGGCCATACTCCGCTCCCAACAACTGTTCGGCGCATAGTGTTCTTCTGCTCGGGTCATTCTGATGTGTACATAGCTAGTGGGAAATGTGTGTATATAGAGCTGGCTGTTTGATTCAGCACTGGCAGAACTGTGTGGCTTTGTCTGTGTCGTTTATGTGTCTTGCGGGGGTGTCTCTCTGATCCGGTATTCGCCTGTAGGGTGAGGGAAACCCCGTAAAAACCTCACCCGGACCAGCTGCTGTGAGAGTGCCCTCGCTACAACTTTTTTTTTTTTTTTTTTTGGCCCACCACCACCCACGGAGATCCACGACCATAGGCCATACTCCGCTCCCAACAACTGTTCGGCGAATGCGTTCTATTGCTCTTTTCGTTCTGGTGTGTACTTAACTAGGGGAAATGGCATGTTAGAGCTGGTTGTTTGTTTCAACACTATAGAACTGTGTAACTTTGTCTGTGTTGTCGTTCTGTCTATCGGGGGTAGTGTCTCCGCCCTCGCTACGACTGTCGTACAAAGTCGTGCAACTGAGTAGATGTTATTACTTCTTGAAATGTTTAAAGTCCAGTGCACTAGCTTGTATTGTATTACGAGCAGGCTGCAACGTCACTAGGTAAGATTAGTGTTATGGTACCATATGTATATGTGCATCTTATTCTTTTTGTTCATGTTTCTTAAGGTAATTCAACCACGTAGCATGTATGTTGTAAATGGAAAGTCTGTTACCAGTATGCAATGCATCATGTATTATGCTATCTGAAGCTTTATTTTATCTTTACGACGTGACCTTGCCAGTTGTACTGTGTGTCCCAGTGGCAATGAATATTATGTAAAATATTACAGGTGCGAGGGTAATCATTTAAAATTATTTAATGTTCTAGTAATTGGATAAGGAAGTTGAGTAATGTTAATATTTCATTTTGCAGGATTATTTTTTTCCTCTTCTTCTTAGGGTATTCTTGTGCTATATGGATGTTGTTTTTCCCCTTTGTTTTTTTGTTGATGTGTACTGAGTGGACTATAATTGTTAGACATAATTCATCTCGCCTCCACAATTGATGGACCTATTTATTTTATTTCGGATTTTTTTAGATTTTTATAGATTTTTCGGATTTTTAAAGGATTTTTTCAATATGTGAGGTCACATTTTTCTCCGGGAGGGAGATATTTTTAAGGTTTTAGTTGGCAGCCTTTGTTCTAAAGGTCACTTGTAGCCTGGTTTATTTCCTGTAACGCATGGATATGCTGAATCACACTCCACGGACGTGGAAAATAGCGGGGAGAATTATGTTAGTGTGTGTTGGAAGATGACTAGCGCGATGAGCGCGGGGAACTACAGACATGTAGTCGAGATCTTTGTATTTCCAAGTTGTGTATATAGGCCTATGTACTGTATATGTTTATCTATCTAGCGGGAATAGTAAATAAATGGGTGTAAAATAGGTAAAGAGTGATGTATTTAATTATTAGAACTATCACCCTAATAACCATGAGATTGTGCCCCCCCCCGGCACAAAGGATGGTCATACGTACGTCGGAGGTCAGCAGAATAGAACATCACGACGTCATGCGAATGAAGGCTGAGGGAAACCCAACGCTGCGTAGATCAACCCGGGAGCAGCATGATGCGTGATGCATGTTACACGGGCAGAATGCTAACTGAAAAAACGCAAGCTGGAATTCTTTCGAGGGCAATAGTCATTACAAAATGGATGAGATAGAAGTAGGTTGTGTTGTTGCAGTGCATTTATTTAAATGCCTTGAAGTGATATATACTGAAAGGGAGAACAAATTGGGGATTCACCAATTGTTATCAAATCGTTTGACAATTGGACAGTTCCACATCAAGTTCTGCGACCACAGGAAATAGGCCTACCCTGACAAGTTTTTCCAGTATTACCGAATGTCAGTTGGTTCTTTTGACGAACTCTTGACTTTAGTTGCTTGCAAAATAACAAAGCAGGATACGAATATGAGAAAAAGCATAGAAAGTGCTCAAAGATTTGTCATTACCTTGAAGTAAGTCTCTCATTAATCATTTAGCACTGTTAGTGTTTTAATCATTAATTACAACAATATCTCTCTCTGCACCTCTATTATTGTTCTTTGCACTACAAAAATGTACGATAGTTGGAAGTTTAATAATGGCAACACATCTATAAAATCCTCCGCGCGCATGCATTCGGTCGACATTCTGCAATTTTGCCGGTCGCTAGGCGTAAAAACCGTCTACGCTAGTTTTTACCATTTTTTTTCGATCCATGTAACATGGGCCTTTCATACGAGCAGAATGTCGACCGAACGCAGGCGCGCGGAGGATTTTATAGTTGTGTTGCCATTATTAAACTTCCAACCCTTGTACATTTTGCCTTCGAAAGAATTCCACCTTGAGTTTTTTTCGGTCAACATTCTGCCCATGTAACATGCATGAGCGTTTCGGTCGCTGAAGTTCGGCGACCGAAATTCGGCTCGTATAACATGCTCAAAATCAGCCGCTCTCGGCCCGAATATTTGGCCGCGTTCTTTTGGAGCCTCGTAACTTAAGTAGTAGGCTAAGAGGACTCGTTTGGGAAACTGATGACATCACCCCCTCCGATTCTTGGCGTCGAAGTTACGCCCTTTGGCCATTGACGTCCTGAAGTGAGGCATGGTTATAAAGTCTTGTGCAAGTGTTTTAACCTAACTCCTCTAGCTTATGTCCTTACGAACGTACTTACGCTCGTGTAGTTGAGCCCATGGTCAGCAGCTATCCCTCAAAGCAACGTTTCGTGACGTCATGATATCCCAGCTTATGCCCTTTTGACGGTCCTAGGGATGCTCTTATGTCATTAGCTAACCCGATCTATCCCTAAGCAGAGAGGACTTTTCGTGCATGTGGCAGTCTTTAAATTCTTCGCTCGCAAATTTCGTCGTCCAGAACTTGAACTGTGGCGGCCATTTTTCTCCTGCTTGCGTTGCTTCCTGGATCAGGTTTCGTCTTGCCTCTCTATATCTAGCACACGTATACAATGCAGGGTACATTGAGACAGGCTGAGGCTCAAGTTAAAAAAAAAATAATAAACTCTACGACCCTCCACGGAAAAGGATTCCGTGCCCAGAAGTCGTCAAAACTAAATCCAAGAGTAATAATTAAAGGAATACCAAGACACATGTCCAACGAAGAAGTTCAGGCAGCCCTCGTGGGCCAGAACTCAGACGACAACGACAGCGACACTTGGAAGAAGATAGAACTAAAATTCAAACTGGGGAGAAAGCTTGACGACCGTGCAAAGCTGAAAACGAAACATGCAGCCACTGCACTGCAACGGGACACACAATAAAGAATTGCCAGAAATTCAAAGAGCCACCGAAGTGCGTCCTCTGCAGCCGCTTTCACGCACCCCATGACCACGACACACATGACCCAAACTGCCCTTCTCTGATGCAAGCAGAAGACAGACTGAGAAGCAGAATCGATTATGGGACACACTAGGCACACTTTGAAAATCTGGTAGTTAAATACCGATCGATCCCGCCTAGTTTCGGATGAGCTTCGAAAGAAGGCTCATGAAGCGGAAGTCGACATTCTACTTCTCCAAGAGTCCTACCAAATCAATGGAAAGGTGACTGGCTTTGGTATGCAGAACAGAACCTTCATCGGTAGTCGACCGGGCGAGGCTCCATGGGCGGCCATTATTATCCTGAACCCCGAACTGGAGATCATTCACCAGGCCCATCTCAGCACACCACATGTGGTGTGTGTGACAGTCTCCACCCCTATGGGAGACTTCCATATGGCTAGCGCCTATCTACAGTACAGTCTATCTCCGGAAAGCATGTTGATGTCTCTCCGCAGAATATCAGAGACTCTCAGAGGAAACACACTGGTAGGAGCTGACATGAACGGAAAGTCGCTGCTCTGGGGTCCACACCCGGCGGATGAGAGGGGCGCAATGGTGGAGGACATAATAACAGACACAGGCTGGCATCCATTCAACGAAGTACATCAGGGGCCAACTTTCCAAACCGCAGAAGGCTCTTCCTACATAGACCTGACAATTGTGTCTCGTGGGGTTTTGGCCCTCCAGAACTCATGGAAAATCCTGGGCGACTTAACCTCCAGCTCACACAAAACAATAGAAACTGTAATAGAAAACAGAGGACCGAGAACTATCACGCAGGAGAGACCAGGAACGACTGACCCAGCACCTTCAGCGAGTCACGACACCACTAGACACCAAACAGGACGTAGCAGCCAGAATTCACTACATTACAGACTCCATAACCCAGGCAGCTAACCAAATCATCCGGAGGACCCTACCCAGAAAGACTACAGTAAGTTGGTGGAACAATGAGCTTACCCAGCTAAAGAGGATTACCTACGCCAGAAGACGAGCTTGCCAACGTGCAACATCCCCAGAAAGGCAGCGGCTCCGAGCCCAGTATGCAGAGCAACGACGGCTGTACACCCAAGCAATCCACCGCACCAGGCGGGAGAGTTGGCGTAACTTCGTATCTGAGCAGAGCGTCCTGAACAACTGGGTGGTTGCCTATCGGATCCAGGCCAACAAGCTCCGCCCAAGAACTGGGCTATCCAGCCTCATAAAGAGTGACGGCACTAAGGCAGCCACGTGGGAGGACATCATTGACGTCTTGTTCGAAGCCCTCGTGCCAGATGACCGGGTAGATGGAGAAACTGATGAACAACGCGATACAAGAGCGACGGCGTGGGAAAGACATCAGGATGGTGAGCCGTACCCGGCCTTCGACCTGACCGATCTTGACATTGCACTTGACTCCACAAGAACCAAACGATCAGCAGGACCGGACAACATCAATCCTGAGTTGGTAAAAAATGGTGAGCCAGAGCTAAAGCCGCAACTCCTCCAAATTTTCAATGCCTGTCTTCGTCTCCACATGTTCCCCAACTCCTGTAAACATGGCCTGCTTAAACCTATCCTGAAATCCCCAG